>OZ010786.1:327893159-330707159 GCA_963932465.1 Maratus speciosus
TACTGATAAGGGTTTAACCCAGTTGTGCCTGGCGTCCTAATTTTGGGACGCTTTCTTTAAAAAATTCAAATTACAAATAGGATTATGATATCCTTTCAAAACTTTGTAAAATATATCCTTAGTATTTGTTTTCAATATTTATTCATAAATGGAAGTGAATTTTTAAGAATAAAAAGGTGATATAAATGTTTGTTGTAGCACAAAGTTGGATTTTCTTGAAATAAAATGGCGGGTAAGATAAAGTAAGATATTTCTTTTATTTTTTTATCAATCATTTTATAAATGGTATTATTTATAAGACGAAACATTATTTTAGAATTTGCATTTTTTTCAGTTTTCTATTTTTTTGTTCGGATTTGAACCTTTATATACCGTCCCAATTTTGGGACGCTAGGCACGAAAAGGTAAGGGTTTTCTCCGTTACTCTCTATGCATTTAATGTATTTTTTATGCCATATATTTTGTTACGAAATGGTTACAAATCATTCGGATTATTGGTTGTCTATAAAATTATTATTCGGATTATTATTTGTCCATAATTTGTTATTATTATTTGGGGGGGGGGGGGGAGCGGCTGAAGAACAAGACACCCACCCCTCCCCACACTTAGCTATTGGCTTAGTAAAAATTTATATCATACCGTTATGTTTATACTAGTTTAGTGTTTGACAATCTGAGGTTACTAATATATATACAGTAGAACCTCGATTATCCAACGCAATTGGGACCGAACCTGTATCGGATAATCTAAATTTCGGGTAATCCAGAATTTATCAGTAAACATCTACTTTAATATGTAACATCGTCATCCAACTGCTATTAGAAACATTTAAACTGCTTAATAAATATCTAAATTTGAATTATGCATGGAAATAATTTAGTTTTTTAGAACAGGGACGTGTACACAGGCGGTGGGGTCAAGAGTACAATTATACCGGGATCGGATCTGGCGGGAGCTTAACTTAATTTCAATGGAATTCGAAGAAAGGGGAACCAAAATACTTATCTCTACACGTGGTTTGGAAAGGAAAGTTTGCATACACAATGGATGTGAGAAAAAAAATTGGAAAAAATTCAGGATATCTACATCATTAACGGAGAGTTCCGGTTAAACGAGGGTCGGATAATAGAAGTTCTGCTGTGCCATATATACTTTTGTGTAAAACGAAAAATTTCTTACAATTCTCTGCAAGTAAATTGGGGGGTAGACTTATACGCGAGTCAATTGCAAAAGTAAAAAAACCTTCGAATACTGTAAAAGTCTGATTTTTTATGTGTATAAATAATAAAATAATATATAAAATATCCAAATAATAATAATTTATTATAGCAAAAATTTCAATGATTTGTTTTTGTTTACTAATTTTTTGCATCAGTAAGTGAAATCTTTCGTTTGATTTTGTGCAAAATTGAAATAAAAAGTTAGGGGTCGACTTATACGCAAGTTTTCGATTTTTTGCAGAATTTGCATTCAAAAGTTAGTGTTCGGCGTAAATGAGAGTATATACGGTACATACACTCCATTAGTAATTATTGTTTATTATAAATTTTTACTATATAAATTTTTACTATGCCAGTAGCTAAGTGTAGGGAGGAAGGGAGTCTTGTTCTTGAGCCGAGCCCAGCCCCCCTTCCCCCTTAAAGTAATAATAAAGAAATTTTTATAGCAAATAATAAACCGAATGATATATAACCTTTTTGTAACAAAATAAATGGCATAAAACATAGGTCTAATGCTTAGGCGGTAACGGAGAAAACCACTAACCGGTCGTGCCTAGTGTCCCAAAATTGGGACGTTTAGATTTTTATATGTTAAATAAATATTTTTTCAAAGAGAATTTTTTTATTATTTTTTACGTTCATTTTACACCATTTACTATAATTAAGCACAATATTGAGTTGAAAAAAAAATCAGGCACTAATGCGTTAATGTTTGTCCGAAACGTCTACATGCTCTTTAATGTTTTTAATGGGATTTCTTGTGTATTTTACTAAATTTTATGAATTGAAAGTATTAGCTTTCCTATATGAAAGAAATAATTAACTTTATTTATAATATTAAAAAAAAATGCAATACAAGTGTAAGTAAATAAATATTCTTTTAATAATAAAACAAAAAGACCATTTTAATATTTATTTTACAGACGCTATTTAAGAAAAATATTGTCAGTTTTTAAAATGTTAATAAATAGTAATTAAAATATTATGTTACGTTATTCTAAACAAAATGTATAGATACTCATAACTTGGTTGATTTATTATGTATTTTCAATGAACTTCATTGTACTTTCCTATCAAACTTACAAACAAATGTATTATGCATAAATGTGATTGTTGGATGCATAGATCACTGCCATAAAATTTTGTTTCTCATCATTTATTAATATTTTTCATTTTTTTTTTTGTAAGTCTGTCTTTTTCGAGACAAATATATAGTTTTATAAGCAAAAGTATATAACACATACATATTTTTAACACTTTTAAATGTAGTTGAAAAGTGTTTATGAATTCGGTTTGTCTGTCCGTCTGTATGGCCGTCTATCTGTCTGTCCGTGGTCTAACTTGCGTAAATATAATCCGATTGGCATTAAATTCATATATGTTTTTGGGTTATACTATGGCATGTTCGGTATTGAAAATGAAATTTGTAGCACTTACGGTTCATGTACCAGGGACGCTCAAAAAAATTCCGATACTTTGCGCGTTATTTGGGGGAAATACCGTTTACGGTTATTTTAATGACATTACACTATTTTAAACACATTGAAATTGACATAAATCACTGAGGTGTACTACAAGGTTCTTATTATAGAATATGATGTGCAAGTGCATATAATTTATCTTTCAATTACAGGGACATACAAAAGATTTTAACTACAGACGAAAGTAATCTATAATTAAAGTATTGAGACCTACGACCAATGATTGTTTGATGTCGTTTGCAGTTATGGTGTACTTTTTAAATTTAATATTTATTTAAATATTACTCGCTGTTTCTGAATTCTATAGGTCATATACAGAGCACGGCAAAATTTCTCAACAAATCCATTTATTGGCGGAAATCCCTGAATGGAAATTTTGAACTGTGCTATGCGTTAAATTTAACTAAATTGTAGCATACTATACTATGTAGTTTACATACATATCCATAGATCATATACATAGTTTCACAAAAATGGTATATTTTCTCGAATATTCATGATAATAGCAGAAATTTGGTTTCCCAATACGATATCGTTATGCGTTTTCCAAATTGTTCATTTAGACATCATGTTGCATCTTAGTAAACTGTGAAGTTTTTTAATAGTACTGAGAATGTGTTGGGAAGTGTTTCATATTCTATGCTGTATGCATGATTTTTCATTCTTGTTTGTAATGGTATAGACGATATTACTCCAAAGAATTAGAAATAAGTGTTTATTTTGATTAATGGTGCTATGAAATTTAGGAGTTAATAATTGAAGCGAAATTGTTTTGGTCGTATTTAAAGTGGGGAATTACCATAAGCTGCAAAATACAGGGTTAGCGAAATTAAACTTCCGCTATTCAAAGGCCCCTGTAGGCCGTTCTACTACTCCGAAGAGGAAAATATTTTGACAACAGACACTTCGGAGGATGCGCTCGAGATTTCCGAAATAAAAAAAAATAGTTTAAAAACTCGCCACCAGAGGGCGCAGCAGGGCAGCACATTGCAGCAACACATGCAAATTCCACGCACGATAAAAGGAAGAAGTTCGTGCCCCAATCATATGAGCATTTCAAAATGCCGACGTTGCCAATGCTAGTCAAACTGTATTACCGCAACGGTGAGAATGCAGATGCAGTTGTGAGAGAGTTCCGCCGTCTCAAGAAACAACGACGTGGACCGATATCGGAGCGTGCTCTTAATGACATGATGATGAAATTCGAGCAAACAGGACAGTTAGGCGATCTGCCGGGAAGTGGAAGTAAAAGTGTGCAACCGCCGTCGTAGAGGATATTGCTACAGCGGTCATGGAAGCAGGCACTCATTCGCCTCATGGAAAAGTCAATGTACCGACGATTTCACGTACCCTTGATATACCCTACTACAGTGTAATACAATTCTTAGAATTCTGATCTTCTGCCCGTATAACATTCAAGCGTTTCAGAAATTGGAACGACAAGATCTGGACACTCGCAAAACATTCACGCTACAAATTTCTCGCGAGAATGGCGGTTGATGATTTCTGGCCATGGAAATTCTGTGCCCACTTATTGTCCTTATTGTGTTCCTTTTGTGTAAGACCACTGGTCCTTCAGTGTTTCGGGATCTCAGTTTGTCCTCTCTTCACACGCTAACTCGTAGCGCCATCTAGTGGCGATTTTTTAAACTAATATTTTTTATTTCGGAAATCTCGAGCGCATCCACCGAAGTGTCTATTGTCCAAATATTTTTCTCATCGGACTAGTAGAACGGCCTCTAGGGCCCTTTGAGTAGCGGAAGTTTAATTTCGCTAACCCTGTACATGTAACTGAAATTATAATAGAATACTTGCTTCATAAAAAAAGTATTACAAGATAACAGCTTACTTATGTTACTACACGGATGTTCTTACTTTTTCCCGAATTTTTTTAATTTTTCATATAAGGTAACAGCGCATGATGCAGAACACAGTAGAGCCCCCGATTATCCGCGGTGCGGTTTATCCGCGAAGCGAAATATTTTTTTTTTCTTTTTAAATGTAAGCAAAATTTTAAGTCAATTTTTTAAATTTAAACCACATTTTTAAATTTAAGCAAGGAAAATAAAGTAAGCCCTACTAATAAATATAAACAGAAAAATTCATGTATTCGAAAGTAATTGAAGAATATTTCTAGATTCGGTTACCATGTTTAAAATGTCAGTTATAAAGTCTTGATGTCTTTTCTTGATTTTATTAACTAAACATAAGCACACCAATTAAAATATTTAAGAATTAACTAAGAATATTATGATAAATTCCAAGGGAGCATATCAAGAATAGCTTAATTTTTGAGATGGAAAAGGTGCTTCTAAAGCAAGAGGCAAAAACAAGTGACTGATTTTTTAAAAAAAAGGTGTAACTCAACACTTTTTGTACAGTATGTATGGCATTGTTTCTTTTTTTCTGTTCTTTATTTTAGTGATTTAGACGTAAAGCAAAGGTTTCGGCTGTACTGTGCATATGTATGTATTTTAAACATTTTATTATGTTTTTTGTACACTAAAACAATGTTTTCATGTTGAGTTTACTTTTTTTCGAGCTTGCACCCTATTTTCTGTCTTTTTCGGGTTATCCACGATATTTTTTATCTGCGGTGCCCTTGCCACCCAATTCCGCGGATAATCGGGGCTGTACCTAAACCAAATACGGCAATGTATTTGTTTTATATAAATTTTGTACATTTTTTTAATAATCAATAAATTTGCTTCTGCAGTTCTTATACAAAAAACTGTATCGTATTATAGGTAATTTAGCAACTAAAGTCTACAGGATAAGTGTTTTCATATCTGAATATCTATGTTTAAAATGAAAACATTTTTGTGAGTAACGCTGACGTGATAATGACGATGGAAATACCTGACGAATAAATTGCAATTTTTATTACTGCAATTTTTTAAACTTCTAAACTTCACACAATTTAAATTTTCATGTAGTTTGAACACGTAAAAAATGTTCTTTTAAATACAAATTTGTTTCAATACTGACGTTCAATTTTCTGATTTTTTTTTTAAATAATTTTCAAGCATGTATTTGTTTTTTAATATAATAAAAAATGCAGCCAGAATACGTAAGAGTATCTTTTATACACAAAAACAATATAAATAGTTAAACATTTGTTTATGCCTAATATTACATAACAAAATTAAAACTTCATCAATCACTCAATCAATAACATATTATTAATAAAATGGAAATTAAACAACTCGCTTTAATCACTGAATTTATCAAAATAAAAAGGGCTCTGTAAGTAATAAAATCGTTGATGCCTGATTCAACTTTTAACTATTGACATGCGCTTTTATTTAGTAAATAAAAAAAAATTAAATACAAAAATTATATTAAAAAAAATACAATCCAATGTATATTTTAAAATTAAATGAAACTATTGTAGTTTTCTTTAGAAAAAAATGGGTTTAATCTATATTCCGTAACATGGGAAACACGTGTAGATCCTCTAATTGTTATTAATGTACCAATATATAAGTGTAATAATAGAAGATTAACATATTCTCAAAATCTAGAATCATTGAAAAAATCCTTAGATAATTGTACATATTTTCTTAACGTTAACTATTATTGCTTTTAAAATTATAAATGAATGTAATATATCTCCATGAACTGAAAGATTTACTGTAAAAATTGGTAGGTAATAAAATATGACTGTAATGAATTTAACTCCATCTTTTCCTGAGTGAAGAAAGATTGAATGAAACAGTAATATTTGTTATTACAAATTGCACAATAACTTGGATGCTAGCTAGACTTATGTATCTAGTATAACAAATTTCAGGTAGGTAAAAATGTCACTGAAAAGAATTTACTCAATTTGTTTCTGAATAAAGGAAGTATTCAACAAAACAGTCATTTTTATTATTAAAGATTGCGTAATAACTTGTAAAAAATGTATGCATTTGCTATGACAACTTTCATGCAGGCAGTAAAACATCACTTTGATGAATTTACTTCATTTCTTTTTCTAAAGGACTGAATCATTTAATGAAACAGTACATTTTATTATTACAGATTACGCAATAACGTGGAAAAAAGGTAATTTTATGTATCTGCTACGACAACATTCATGCAGGCAATAAAACACCACTGTAATGAATTTACTCAGTTTTTTTCTAGATAAAAAAAAAAAAAAAAACATTCTGTGAAAGGAAATATTTTACATTTTTCTTTTTTCATCGCTGCTATAGATTAGTTTTCCCAGTTCGTGCCCCTCAGAACGATAGCTAGCTATACCTTTTAATCTACAGCCAATGAATTAACTGATATCAAAATTGCTGCAAATCTTTTAACAAAAAGATAATAATTAATCATATTTATTCAAAAGGTAATACATTTAAAATTTTTTCAGAATAAAATGTCTTTTGGTATTTTGATATATTTCAAAGAGATTGCTGAAGAAACGCAATGTTTCATCACAGTTTTTCAATGATTAAAATCTTGTTTTGATTTGCAATTTATCAATAACGCCTTAGATAATGCTTTCCAATTTGTAAATGGAAATCAATAAAACTAGCAAAATTATAAACTGTTTGCCTTTTTGATAAATTTCGTGTATAATTTTTTTGCAATTTACAAATTATCTTCATGATAAATATTTTATACTAAATACGATACATGGATATTTTTCTTATGTATTTACCGGGTTTCCCAAAAATGACTGATGGATTTTAAAATTCCATAATTTGCAATCGGTGATAGATATTAAAGAAATTCTTGCACGAGTGTTATGTAAGATGTCAAGAGTTTTTATGCTGTGATTGTCAATTTTAGTTACAAATATCATCGATAGATCGCGCTGTAAGCAATAACCGCTAAATCCAGGTTTGATTTTTCGGCCTCTGTCTTCTTCCATGCACAAAAAGGAGATTGAAATGTATTAAATGGATCCGGCAATACCAAAATTGGGTTCTGGACTGAGTGCCTATTGCTCTCAGTGCCATCTATTGTTTGAAATTTGAACTAAAATCAAGAATCATAGAACAAAAACTCCTGGTATCATACATAAGCTTCCTGCAAGAATTTTTTGAATATCTGTCACTGTTTGGAAGTTATTGAATTTTAAAATCCATCAGTTATTTTTGGGACACCCGGTACATGCATTCATATTCCATATTTGCCACAAAACTTTCTACAGTTTTTTTTGCCAGATTTCCAACAGAAGATTTTTTTTAAACTATTTTCTCTACCACAAATACTAAAGAGTAATTTTCTCTATGCTTATATATATATCGTTTATATACAATCGTGATGAAATTTGCAGGAAAAAAGGCAAAGGTATTTGATAACTTGCAAATTTAAGGAATTATTTTATCCAAACTTCAACGATAATTCATACATAGCCACTCTGAAAAGGTCAGACTTAACGGTGTCCTTTTCTTCGTCATTATTGACCCTTGATTCTGGGCGACGGCGGCCTCATTTGTGAAGTCAAAGTTACGTGTACGAAACTTTTGTGAAGTAATTTGATACTGTATGATACGTAGTAACGCTTGAGCCAAATACACAATTAATGTTTCGCGCGTTCTGTGATGCCGTTGTTCCGCGTAAGAACTCATATTTCATAATAGTGCGAATTTCTGACGGTTCTATTTTCAACAAAATTAAAAGAAAAAAAAGTTTTTAATATTTTTTAGAGCTTACAATGATTTCTTTAAAGATGCGAGATGTGTAACAATAGAAAAAAAAAGGAAAGACAGAAAGAAACACAGCGTTAAAATATTACGCAAATGTTTTATTAACTTAAATTTCATCCCTGACAACCTAATAATAAAATAATAAAATGACCGTTTCAAAATATTCCATTTTTTTTTCAACTTGTGATTATTTTTACGGTAATTTTCTCAAGTTGTATTAAAATAAATGGAATTTCACGTATAAATAGTTATTTTAGTAAATAAGAAAGTATTTTCTTTAAATTAACTATTATAAATTTACTCACAGATATTTAATCTAAATGAGAATTATTTGTAAAGGCATATCTTTCTAACAAACACTTTGCGAAATATATTTACTACCCCGATAACAATATTTTGAAATAACCCTCAAATCATATTTTCAGTTAATGTAGTTTTAAACAGTATCAAAAATATCTTCTATATTCCTCAACCGACAGGTGCAAAGTATATTGGAAAATATTCGGTACACATTAAAAAATGGTATAAGAAAAACGGCTGTTTTATAGACATGTAGCGGATGATTCCATATTTGTAACAAAAGAATATTTCGAAAACAGTTTAATAATGGATATCAGAACATTTTTCACGTCTATAATTGCATTTTTTCAGAGAATATTGAAGCACTGAACAAATCTATGATTACTATACATTTTGAAATTTGAACGGTATCATACATATCTTTATACGTTAAAGTGTTGCATACGATTTTTGTATAATTTACGCATTTATAAAATACAAAAGTATTTTCGTTATATTTATAAGATATTCATTTTTACGCAATCATTGCATAAGTAAACCTCACAAAAAAAAGTAATCTGTAAAGACATTGTATTTTCTATTCACTGCCAATTATGACGTAAAACTTAGTTTTACACGCATTTAACCCTTAAATGCGTTGTTACCCTTAAAAGTGTTGCATTTTGGCAATGTACCCAATTTAGGCTTATAAATACTATTAGAATAATATTGAAGCTATAATGCCTAATGTTTCCAATAAAATTCATTCTGAAAATATTATTAAATTGATTTTCAACATTTAGATGGCAACACTTGTGCTGTTTATGAATAAAGATAGATTTATTTTTTCAATTGTTGATACATGTTCTTTTAGTTTGGAAGCTTGCGAAATACCCTATATTGTTCTGCAGTGAGCAAGTAAAATTTATTTCTTATCATAGTTCTCAAAATTCTTGTGTGTTTAATATTATAGAATTTTATCAAGGAAAATTATTTTTTTCAATTAAACACCAGTATTGCCGATTAGTAACAAACCGTTTTTTAGCCGTAAACCATACTTAAAACAAAATATGATTTTTTTAAGTATTTTCCCATGATTTATTTAAAAAAAGAAAGCCGAAAAATATTTTTTAATGATTTTTGAAAACTCAGGCATTTAAGGGTTAAAAGTTCAAGGTTTGACATACTATAAACATAAATTTATCTTCATGGAATTAAATTTAATATTTTTTTTTTCTAATCCACATCAAAAATTAAAAACAAAATCTCTAATATTCTCCTTAACCGTATTTAATTATATTTTAAATTATTAATTAACTACCAACAAAGGGAAATTTACACAATTCGACGAAATAAAAACTGTGGTCCGAAGAGATTGAAAGTTGCTTTAAGTTTCGAGAGTGAATGTAAATTCGAAGCAATTTAAATTAAATAGACATGTTTTAAATTAGGTAGGAATTAGAGATTATATTTATAATACATACTGTAAAAAAACGACATTTTTACAGTACAAAGTACTGTGTGTTCGAACCTGATCAGTGAATGTGCTGTATCTTTCTTTGGCTTCCTAACTATACAGGGTGTCCGGTCTCAATGGTGTATAATGGCTAATTCTTAAACCGTTAGTCATAGACATATAGTTCCAATTACAAAAATGTTTTAAATCAGGTAAAGAAATATTTTAAAAGCGATTTGGGTCAATAAAAACATTCTTAAAAAATTACGAAATTTAATTTTTTATACTCGCCTCCAGTCCTATACGTTAAATTTAGTAAAATTTTCCTATTACACTGATAAGTAAGACAAAAAAGTCTCGTTATTGTACGATTAAAATTGACAGTGTGATAGCTCTTTAAAGTTGGAGCATATTTTTTGCTGCAAATTGGGGGTCATTCACAAATTTAGTCGCAATATAATTTGGTCAGATATATTAAAAAATGGTTGAGAGTAAAATTAACATTTGCAATATAAATTTGAAATCTTTAGTCATTCTGACATATTAAAGCAAAATATACAATTTGTAATAAACATTTAAGAAGAAAGAAAAAAACAGAATTTTTGTTAAACAAAATGATGCTAAATTAACAGCCTCAATTCTTTACAAAATGATACGTATTTAAAATATTATTAGATTACACTAGCCTGCAAAAGTTGGGTTATTTCATATTTTTTAACTTTTGGTAATTGATTCTTATGTATTCTGTACAGCTGAATCCGAAATTGACCTTCATTTTTAACCATCACATTAGGATCTTTCGCAAATTATAAATTTCAAAGTTAAAAAGGTCAAAGTTAAAATTTAATCCCCTCCCCCATCTGCTCGCACCACCCAGCTGTAAGAAGCCCAAGGTAAGCCAAAATATCGAATAAATTATTGAATAAAATAAAATAAAATAAAGTTTTACATATGTTTTATAGTGTGAGATTTTCGCTGCGTTTAAACTTACACATTTGCAAAAAAATTCTAACGTGATGGTTAAAAATAAAAGTCATTTTCAGATTCAGAGCTAAAAAGTACGTAAAAATCAATTATCAAAATTTAAAAAACACAACCATTTGCTCTACTTTATAGTATCCGATTTTTGTTATTCTTTAAATTCGGCAATTTATGATTTGCGAATTATCCTGACATTATGGTTAAAAATTAAGGTAATTTTCGGATTCAGTGCTAAAAAAATACATAAAAGTTAAAAAACCCAACAATCTCAGTTTTGTATTATCTAATCTAAAACTTTTTCTTAAACTTCTTGGCGGTAATCTATACGAAATTTTTTGTGTTATACTGTAAAATAAGTATAAATGGTAACCACCGAAAATCATAATAATGTTAGATTGTTATCGGATTTGTGCCAGTAAGTAAAATATAATCTCGATCGGATATTTCAAGTTCGAGTACAAATTTTGAACTGGAAAAACATACATACGGTCGTTGAATTAACATAAGAACTTATAAAAATAACATAATTTTGTTAAAAGAAATCATAAAAGAAACAGTTTCAAATCCTGACAAAATAAAACATATGTTATTTCAGCCAATCTGAAACTTAATAAATGTTAACTTAATCGTAATACTTGTCCGATTTTTTTCGAAGCGCAGATACACATGAAAGGAGATCTTCGAATACTTCAAGCACTCAGTATGTGACCCCTCAAAGCCAAGTCGAACTCATTTGTTTTCGGAGCAGAAAAATGGCATAAGTCATGCATTTTTAAAATTTCATAACTTGCTAAATCTTAGTGTTATATGAATGGGGCTTTTTTTTGTCTTACTTGTCAGTGTAATATTAAAATTTTACTAAATATAACTTATAGGACCGGGGGGCCGTATAAAAATTTAAATTTCCTAATTTTTTAAGAAATGTTTTTATTGACTCAAATCGCTTTTAAAATATTTCTTTCCCTGATTTAAAGCATTTTTCTAATTTGAACTATATGTCTATGACTAGCGGTTTAGGAATTATCCATTGGACACCGTTGAGACCGGACACCCTGTATAAGCATGGAAAATAGAGTAGTTGCGTAAAATTAGCAGCACATTGCGCTGTTAATTATACGCAACTACTGTATTTTCTTTATGCTCTTGTGCATTAGTAAAAATTTCATTATTCTACGACCGGAACTCACCGAAGGTATGACAGTGGGATTTTTTTAGGAAATTTAGGAACTCCGATGTTTTATAAAATATAAAATATGATTATACAAAATTACGTAAATTAAATTTTTTTTAAAGAATTTTAGTATTTTTTCTATGCATATATATTTTTTCTATGTATATATTTTATATATATACACATGGTGATGCAAAATTACCACGACAAATTTATAGGTGTGATAGTAGGCATCAAGAGAAAGAAAATTACAACAGAACTTGGCGTCGCAAACCCGATATTAAAAAAGAAATATAGGGTGTTCTACCTATAGGTCTAATATAGGTCTAACTCAATTTGGGTTTGCGGCAATAACTTTCATAAAAGGGAAATATATTATAATAGAACTTTAACAGACATTCTCAACTTTTTTGTAAATGTAGTAATAGAAAAAATGTGGTAGAAGTTTCCATTGTACCAGCTAGCAGTATGATACCCTCTACATTTTGGTCTGCAATTAGCAGTTCATACGGTATCATCGATTTCTAGACCACACATTGATGATTTCAAACAAAATAAGGTACATATCGTCGCATTTTCATTGCAATATGTTTTTATTTTTCTCATAATTATTACAGCCAATCAAAGTTCAGTGAACACCCTGTGTCTGTTACTGAATGAGTGGTTTGCGAAACCATTTTCTATGACATTTTTTCATCCTCTTGATGCCTACTATCACCACTTTGAACTTGTCAGCCGGATTCAGTAACACCCTATATATACAAACACGGTGTCCGCTCTTAGCGGTATCCAATGGCTAATTCCTAAACTGTTAGTCATAGACATATATTTCCAATTACGAAAATGTATTAAATCAGGTAAAGAAATATTTTAAAAGCGATTTGGGTCAATAAAAACATTCTTAAAAAATTACGAAATTTAATTTTTTATACTGTCCTCCAGTCCTATAAGTTAAATATAGTAAAATTTTCCTATTACACTGATAAGTAAGACAAAAAAGTCTCGTTATTCTACGATTAAAATTGACCGTGTAATAGCTGTTTAAAGTTGGAGCATATTTAATGCAGCAAATTGGGGGTCATTCGCAAATGTAATCGAAATATAATTTACTCAGATATATTTAAAAAATGGTTGATAGTAAAATTAGCATTGCAATATAAATTTTAAATCTTTAATCATTATGACACATTAATGCAAAATATACAATATGTAATAAACATTTAAGAAGAAAGAAAAAACAGATTTTTTGTTAAATAAAATGATGCTAAATTAACAGCCTCAAATCTTTACAAAATGATACGTATTTTAAAATATTATTAGATTACACTAACCTGCAAATGTTGGGTTATGTCATGTTTCTTAGCTTTTGATAATTCATACTTATGCATTCTGTACCGCTAAATCCGAAATTGACCTTCATTTTTAACCATCACATCAGGCAAATTGCAAATTTCAAAGCAAAAAAGTTCAAATCTAAAATTGAACCTCCTCCCCCCTCGCATCGGACAACTCAGCTGTTTAGATGTAAGAATCCCAGGATAACCAAAAATATTGAATAAATTATTGAATAAAATAAAATAAAATAAAATAAAATAAAAAAAGTTTTATATATGTTTTATAGTCGGAGATTTTCGCTATATTTTAACTTACACATTTACGATTTGCAAATATATTCTAACGTGATGGTTAAAAATGAAGGTCATTTTCAGATTCAGTGTTAAAAAGTACATAAAAATCAATTATTAAAAGTTAAAAAGCACAGCCACCTACTCTACTTTATAGTATCCGATTTTTGTTATTCTTTAACTTTGGCAATTTATTATTTGCGAAATATCCTGACATTAGGGTAAAAAATTAAGGAAATTTTCGGATTCAGGGCTAACAAATATATAAAAGTTAAAAAACAACAAAAATCGTAGTCCTGTATTATCTAATCTAAAACTTTTTCTTAAACTTCTTGTCGGTAATCTATCTCAAATTTTTTGTGTTATCCTGTAAAATAAGTATAACCACCGAAGTGGTAACCGCCAAAAATCATAGTATTATTAGATTTTTATCGGATTTGCGCCAGTATGTAAAATGTAATCTCGATCGGATATTTGAATGTGAGTTAAAGTTCGAGTAAAACTTTTGAGCTGGAAAAACATACACGATCGTTGAAGTAATATAAAAACTTATAAAAATAACATACTTTTTGTTAAAAGAAATCATAAAAGAAACAGTCTCGAATCCTGACAATATAAAACATATGTTATTTTAGCCAATCTGAAACTTAATAAATATTATCTTAATCATAATACTTGTACGATTTTTTTCAAAGCGCAGATACACATGAAATAACATCTTCAAATACTTTAAGTACTTGGTATGTGACCCCTCAAACCCATGCCGAACTAATTTGTTTTCAGAGCACAAAAGTGGCATAAGTCATGCATTTTTAAAGTTTCAAAACTCGCTCAATTTTAGTATTGTATGAATGAGACTTTTTTTGTCTTACTTGTCAGTGTATTAGGAAAAAAATTACTAAATATAACTTATAGGACCGAGGGACCGTATAAAAATTTAAATTTCGTAATTATTTAAGAATTGTTTTTATTGACCCAAATCGCTTTTAAAATATTTTTTACACGATTTAAAACATTTTTGTAATTGGAACTACATGTCTATGGCTAACGGTTTAGGAATTAATCATTGGACACCGTTGAGAGCGGATACAGTGTATATATATACAGTATAACCCAGCTAATCCCAGTTGGGACTGGTGCCTATTCGGATTACCAGATATTTCAATAAAAATAGAAAAAAAAGATGCGTGCTAAAATAGTGCAAGTTATAAGTACTCAGTAGTACAGTAAACATACTCTAATCCGGCATCATAATGTCTAGCATACTGGATAATCCGGCACGACTTTCGGAAAAAATAGTAAACTCTTGGTTTCATTCCTGATGCTTGTAATAATGCAATGAAACTTCAGAATGAGTAATTTTGTAACAACTCATTACAAAACGGTTCAAAATCGCGAATCTACAAGTAGCTCAATCACCAAGTCGATGAGGGAAGAAAAAAAGAATCATTTCTGTTGATTATTTGCGAAATCAAACTGTTGAAAGAAAAATAAATTTATAACATCAGAATTAAATACTTCTTGCATTTTAGAAAAAAAAATTTATAGCGACTGGCAAGGAAATTGATATTCTAGATTTTTTAAGACAGCTTCTACGAGTAGGCTTACAGCGCACGTTTTCATTTTATATTCATGTACTAGGGGGCTCTACCCCCTGCAAACGACGCTCAACAACCCTTGTTCAGACACCGCAGAATCTAAAAACACGCTAATCTAATTTAAATATTACGCTAAGCTGTTTTAAGAATATTAGAGAAGATTGAATTATACTAAAAAAAGCTGTGCATATCTACCTGTAAACGGGTTTCCGTTCAATTTCCTTTGACTGCAAAAAATTAAGGCCGAATCAGTTGCTGTTAAGACATCCCATGGTTGTTTTTGCTCTTGATTAAAGAGGATCAGTTACACATTTGAAAAGAAGCTAAAATAAAATGAATTAAGTATACTGAGTCTTTGTCTCCCGATATTTTAAAACAAACTCTATAACAATAGCCTAAGTCATGTGTCTATCATCAACAGTTCCGGGCGGACCACTTCGCTTTGTATACTCTAGGCGCCATTTTGGTACTTTAATGTTAGCCAAGTACAGGTGATAAGTCTCCAAATATTATTCTATCGCCAACATTTCATCTATATTATAATAGTTCAAATCATCAACTGCCATAAACAAATACGGTCTGATCCCTTCGCCTTTCATTTTAAAGTTTGGCACAGATGTCATATATTGGCTCGATTTTTTCCAACGCCAATTTGGGGAAAGCATCGACATCCGTCTTACCATATCAAGCAAAATAACGCTTCTTTGGAGCCACTTATGTACCCGTAGTGTATATGACACTGGCGTCAGAAAAAAATAGCGCCAATATGGGTCCGTATATGACATCTGTGCCAAAAGATTTCCATTTTGATTTAAAAAATCATTTTTTTTAGAATAAAACTACATAAAATTCTCCATGGTCGCAAACAATTCTTTGTACTTTTACGCTAGCCGAGTGCAAATCTCTCCAATAGCTTATTCTTAACTGGCCAGTTAGCATTTTTTTATTTTTCGAGTGGTAAATTAACGCATTGATTTGAAGTTGAAATTAAATGTCATGGTTTGTTGCAATATTTAATATTTGGCCATATGTCATATACGCACCCGCAGGTTTGGCGTGATTTTTTTATACGAAAATTTGGCGAAAACCTCATTTTCGTATATCAGTTACATATGTATTTTTGGTACTACTTAGTTATCCCGTCGACCAAAAATCCATCGGCAAACTATAAGATTAAATGCCAATAATGTTTCATCGTAAATGTCACTTTCACTTCACTTTAAGCAAGTTACACGTGTTTACGTCATCAAGTGATTTTTTATTTCGACGTTTTATTTGTATATTTATTAATTTTATACTAATTTATTTGTTCTTTCGTTATTTAAAATAAAAATTATGTCAATTTGTATAATCTGGCAAGTGGTTTGGCGATTTATATAATTTCGCGAAATTGGTTGACGGAATAACTAAGTAGTACCGTATTTTTTAATTATTTTCTATTATTTTCAAAAGGAAATAACAAAAAAAAAATAATTGATTGAACAAAATAATTCATATAATTTAAAAAAAGAAATAAAAGTAAATACACATTAATAATAAATAAATAACAATAGCCGGCGGGTCTCTGTGGCCGAACGGTCAAAACACCGGTCTGCTAATCGCTTGCGAGCATAAGAGATTGTGGGTTCGATTTCCGCTGGTTCCATGGCACACACTCTTTGTGTGGGACTCCCAGGGTGTATTTCTCTTGTGTTGTAATATTTCTATGTGCTATCTTGTCTCCGACTTATAAGCGGGCTCTCATGTCAAACACACAAGTCGTATGTTTGTTGTTCAATAAATAAATAAACAATAGCCGGGTTACCATGTCAATCAAAATAATGACATTTTGGCGCCAATTAGGTACCCCGGTGTGTATATGACATCTGTGCCTGATATTTTTCTTTTAGTTTTGTTTTAAAAATAGAAAGATGTGAAAGCCATCAATTTTAAATGTTTCAGTGGTACTTTTCCGTTATACGGACACCATTGTCGCCAAGCGTAATAGATGGCGTAAAATGAAAATCACGGGAATTTCAACATTTGAAAAATAAAAGAAAAGACATTGTCGATAGTAAAGTGAGCATTTTAAATATATAACATTTGAAAATTACAGACTTTTTGAACTATTTTGTTAAACCACAAATATATACTTAAAATAAGTAAACAAATAACTGTTATACAATAAATTAATAAAATAAAACTCATATTAAACTGTTGGCATAAAATTAAAAATCCTTTTCATGATCAGGGTTGAAATAACTGTCGCATTAGCATACATTCTGCAATGGTGTCCGTATAACGGAAAAGTACCGTTTCAGTTTTAAATGAAAGTTTTGTATTTTAAATAAAATGAATGAAAGGATTATATTTTAAATGAAATTAATGAAATATAAAAAAATGCGACGGGAAAAATATTTGGCGATTTATCACCTGCATCTCGCTAACATAAAAATACCGAGTTCTTGATTTCTCTATCAGAATCTTTCGATTTGGCGAAAGATTGTTCAAGTAAATTGAATTAATAATGAAAGTAACATGATACATTTCTTAGCATACATTTAAGGGATGTCAAACTGGTCACTTAGTTTAAAATAATAACCCTTTGTTGAATATTTAAAAAAAATATATCTGTTATGATTAAAATTTGAGTTGCTATCATTAGAGAAAAGTATATAAAATTAGAAAAAAATTAGTATTTCGAAAACTAATTCAAATTTAAAATTTCTATTACCAGTTTTGAGATCTGTGGATCAATATGGATTTTTGGTGTTGATTTCATCGCAAAGTATACCATATTTTAGGTGAAATCGCCGTGAAACATGATCAGTTGTTTAATCAGTCGTTTCATAGAATCGTTACATAAATTCGTTTCATAATATCCGTTTCATTAGGATTTTATATATATAGGGTAGATATATATATACTATTCAATATTTCAATAAAAAACGTGCTTTACTGCCATTGTTTGCTTAATTCTAACTTCGACACGTTTTACCTGACATTCATCCTGTAATCGGAGAATTGTGTAAGTTTTTCTTTTCAGTTAATCTGTTCAAGTATACTTTTCGAAAAAAAAATCGGTGCGGCCTAACTGGAATTTCAGATTAGCGGGTTCTACTGTGTATATATATATATATATATATATATATATATATATATATATAACCATTAATTAAACATTACCGACCATCAACAAAAACCGTAATAATGTGAATGAAACGACAATAAAAATGGATACCACAAACCTATAATATAGAACTGTATGTATAAGATAAAGTGCCTTATAATTAATTACAAGAATTAATATGGAAGAAAAAAAGAAGAATATGGATACCGAAAATAAATGAAAAACTTATGTATTGAATTACATTTTCAAGAGTACAGAATTCAATGATATAGGCAAATCGGTGTTTTCTGTGAGAAAAAAATCTAAAAGCTGAATTTTTTTTCTCCTGTACCCAAACAACCAATATGACCAAGAGAATATTTTCAATATGAAAACAAAATACAGTAAACTCCCGATTATCCGCGAGTCTAAATTTCTTTTTTTTTTCTTTTTTTATCTTTGAGAAGAAACTTATTTCTGCGATGTAGGATGAGTTTTCGATCCTTTTTACTAAATATGATTTCCATTTGAAAACGTGGAACAATCACGTGCACAAAGCAGGTGCAGCTAATCTTGAGGGTGTCGCAAGGCCACACACCTGTTGATAAACAATGTACGGGTACTGAAAGTCACCCCAGCCCCCCTGTTATGAGTTTGTTTCTCCCGTTTTTCATAAAGCACACCAGTTTGCTTGTTTTAGCTGAGCTGTGAACACGTGTCTTATAGAAGTTCGCGTTTGTATTTAAATTTTATAGTTTTGCATTTTCAATACGTATTTGAAAAATGTCACAAAAAAGAAAAAAGAGTTATGTTAACGATTCAAGATAAATTAGAACTGATTAAAAAAATTGAAAATGGTGCTACAAGAAAACAAATAAGCTTGCAATATGGAATTGGAGAATGCACAGTCAGGGAGTGTGTGAATGCACAGTTAGGGAAGAAGTGTTTCAGTACAAAAAAAAACAGACACTTTTGACGGATTTTCTAAAGAAATAAACCTACAAGTTTGTAAATAATGAATAATTTTATTATTCCTGAAGTTAAAAGTATCTTTATGTTACCCATTGTGCGTAGAAACTGTAAAATGTGTGCTTGTGTTACTTATTATGTGTATAAATTGTTCAAGTACATATTTGTGTTGATTTGTTCCCTTTTTTCAAAATTTTGTGGTTTATCCGCGATAGTCGCGCCACCCAATTCCGCGGATAATCGAGAGTTTACTGTATTATCAAATGGCATGAAATGGAAAAAACAATACAACCCTTTAAATATTTAATTTATAGCGTAAAAAATAGAAATATTACACAACATACAATAAAATCCCAGTTGATTTTCAAAATATCCTCCCTCACATGGTATCCAAAAGCATGATAAGATTGAGGTGAATTAAACAGTTAAGTTAACACAGAAATTAAAACCTATGGATTCAGTTAATTCATTTTGAAATACCGTGATAAATTCAATTAATATAATATAAATAGAAAATAATTACATTATTTAAAATACCTAAAAAACACTTTTAAATTGTTTAATTTCAATTTATATATATATATGAGTCTTTCAGTGCACAAGTCGATTAACTCCATCAAATGAAAATGTTCAGTATAAACAGTAAAAGTTATTGTAACTATACAAATATTGTATCTAAGTTATATTTTTTATCGGGATATTTTGATTGAACTCATTTGTTTTCTTTTAATCAAGAATAACTTTTTATCACTGTATAAATATCAATTAAAAAACCCTTAACGGGTTAAAAGTTTGTGACGCAGCACTTTATATCATTGATATAAGAATTTTAAATATGGAACTTAAAAATAATGATATCAAATTTTAAGTGACGCTATATTATTTATTTCATCATTTTATTTTTGTTTTATTTATAATTGCATGCGTAAGAATTATGTTAAATTTAAAAGGACGTATAAAAATTTATTCATTGATGCGTTATCATTCACATTTTTCATAAATTCAAACTATGAGTTTTAAAAGATATGATATCAAAATTTAAGTGACGCCTTGATGTAGCCTTAAACAATTTGTTTTAAAATTCAATTTTAATTGTTTTCGATTTGGCTAAATATATTTATACATCTAACCAAAACTTTTAATTTTCCAATACACTGTTAAAAATACCACTTTCACTGAACCTGTACAATGCACTGTAATGTATTCATATGAATAAATTGATTTATCTTTTGTGCCAAGCTATCCAAAATCAAAAGTAAAATTTATGTAAATGATTTCTTTGCGTCATAATATCCGTTTGCATATATTTCGCTTAGTTTGGATACAATGACGTAAAGAAATCACTTACATAAATTTTACTTTTGATTTTTGATAGCGTGGCACAAAAGATAAATCAAATTATTCATATAAATACATTACAGTGCATTGTACGGGTTCAGTGAAAGTGGTATTTTTAACAGTGTATTGGAAAATTAAAAGTTTTGGTTAGATGTATAAATATATTTAGCCAAATCGAAAACAATTAAAATTGAATTTTAAAACAAATTGTTTAAGGCTACATCAAGGCGTCACTTAAATTTTGATATCATATCTTTTAAAAGTCATAGTTTGAATTTATGAAAAATGTGAATGATAACGCATCAATGAATAAATTTTTATACGTCCTTTTAAATGTAACATAATTATTACGCATGCAATTATAAATAAAACAAAAATAAAATAATGAAATAAATAATATAGCGTCACTTAAAATTTGATATCATTATTTTTAAGTTCCATATTTAAAATTCTTATAGCAATGAGATAAAGTGCTGCGTCACAAACTTTTAACCCGTTAAGGGTTTTTTAATTGATATCATTCGTATTTTTAAATTAATAATAAAAAGATTTAAAAAAAAATAAAGACGAATGATAGGAACTCATAATCGTGATTTCCATTCACCTTTAATTCCCCCCCCCCCTCTAAAGAGCATACCTCATACTTCAATCGTAAAGAGTGTTGTGCTATTTGATTTTTTTTAAAGAACTTTTTAGTAACATATGGAATTAACATACAAAATGTGGGGGGGGGGGGGTTATGGTTTGTTTAACAGATATAGAAAGCTTTGTTAAAACTTACTATGTAAAAAGTTTACTTTCTTAAAAAATATATAAAGAAATATTACTCTTTAAAACTTGTTATTTAAAATACAATAAAATTGTAAGCAAAAAAATACTTTCAAATTAAATTTATTTGGGAAATTACTGATTTTTTATTTTTTAAGAAATAATTTTCCATCATGTAAGTTTTTAATCTATCAACATCTAACATAACACTAACATGTGACATAACATTTATTGCTACTTTAATGTAAATGTTCAATTTTTAGTTGTATTGGGGTGGTAGGATATTAGATTTACTGGATACAACTGTATAAAATGCATAAAATACATTATTATTGCTCCCATTATTGAAAAGAAAATTTTATTGTAATATTTCCCCCCTCCAACCCCTCCATTTATTGTTAATGCTGAATTTAGCAAATAGATGGCGAAACCATACAGAGAAGCCTTTAATTATTGATGAATTTAATTAACCATGTAACAAACAAGTTAAATTACTTCAAAAACAGATTTTAATTATATTTTGTACCTTGAAAATTTTAATGATAGGCAACGGTTTAATAATTTAGTTAGCCAACTGAATTATTTAATTTGAATTTTTATTTCACTTAATTTTTTCTGAGAATACATTTCCCATTTATTGTTAGTGCTGAATTTAGCCAACAGATGGCGATACCGTGCAGAAAATCATTTAATTATTGATGTATTTAACTACCAACTTAAATTATTTCAGAAACAGATTTTAATTATATTTTGTACCTTGTATTTTTTTTAATGCAAGGCAATGGTTTAATAATTTATTTAGCCAACTGAATTATTTAATTCCAGGTTTTATTTAGTTTAATTTTTTCTGTGAATACATGGAAAGTTTGCAAGGTATATTTGTTGTTGTTGTTGTTGTTCTGAAACTAAAAAATAATTTAAATATATTTAAAAAAATAAATTTACTTGACAAATTTTGCATTTTATGCTTTTTTGATTTATAGAGATGGTTTAATAAAACTTTGTTTGAGCCCCCTCTCCCTCCCCCGAACATAAAAGTATAAAACTGCAATTTATTTGCATTTTTTTGCAAAATTTTGAATGTATGACATTTTTTAAAAATCTCGTAGTCTTCCATTTACAGTTAGAATAAGAGCACATATTTAATATTATTATTATTATAAAGGTAATGGAAGAATTACGGCCTTTTTTTTCTTTTTTTATTATAAGGATAATGGAAAAAATAAAAACGCATAATTTAAATTTATATACCGTAGAAAAACAGAAATTTATTTGTGTTAAAAATTGTAAATACAAAGAAACTGTTGTAGATTGAGCAAATAGAAACTGCGTATTTTCTTTTCCTTATCATTAAATCTGAAAAATTTCAAAATTAAAATTCTCTCTCTGTAAACAAATGAATGCATAAAAATGTGCTTTTATTTATATTGTATTTTATATGTATTTATTTATTATATGTATTTGATCTATCTATCAGTTTTAAAGTTCCCTTTACCGAATGCTTTTCGGTTTTAAAATATTCTTTTTTCCCTCTTATGTAAATTTGAGCCATGGATTTCCATGCGCAAATACGGGCTAGGTTCCCTATGAAAGACCCCCACGAAGGGCACTCCCCCCTCGGGCCTATATCCCTAGCGTAGATAATCGGCCGTCAAAAATCAACCAAATCAACCAACCGTCTTATGTAAAAATTGGCTTTCGGCGGACCTTAAAAACCTTTCCGTTTCCGCGTTAGGCATATTCCGGCTTATGGAGCACGTATTAATGTTATTTTGAATGGATTCTCCGGGACTTGAAAGTCTTTCCGCGGTAGTCACATTTCCTGCTTACACAGAGTCCGCCTTAGACAGATTTTACAGTATTTTTATTGTCTGAAAAATTGTCACGAAATAGTGATATGTGAAACTGTTAAAGAAAAAAATCAAAATAAATAAATATATTTTTACAGAAACAAAATCAAATTTACTTTGATAAAAAAAAAAGTGCTTGCTGCTTCAAACAGGACAGACCTCGCAACCTATGCATTGCGAGGCACGCACTTAACCGACTGAGCAACAGAAGCTTCGTAAACTTTTCACTAAGCGTTGGTCAGAAGAAATTAAGCGCATGAATACAATAGGCACATTTCCGGTGAAATTCCCATAAATAGTGGGAAAATATAGTCCGATTTTTCATGCTTATTATAAAACGAATAAGAGTCTTCTTGGAAACAAAAATGATCTTATTCGGTACATCTAAAATAGATTCATATTATATATTAATTTTAATAAGATCTTTTTCGGAGGAAAATAATAGTGAATTAAAAAGAAAATTAGAGTTTTCCCGGAAACAAATGTTATCTTATTCCCTTCACATAAAACATATTTCTATTATATATGAATTTAAAGAAAATCGTTAGAACCGTTTTCGAGAAATGGAAATTAGGAACTTCTTACATACCAAGTAACTTTAAAAATAGGTTTCGAGATCTCAAAATATACTGCACGTAGAAATGAAAAAATTTCAGAATAGCATTAGACTGCAGAAATAAGACTGTTCTGAAAAAATCAGAATAATAAGAGTTATATTCGCCGAGTTATTGAAAGGCGGCTTTTCGCGTTTTCTTTGAAGTCGAGTTAGTTGTATATATGAGTTCCGCCATCTACGAATTTTACGATACGATACGATACGATTTTGGGCTTGAGGCTGCGTCACTGGAATACTATCGTCTTCCATGATATACAAAATTGACAATCTACATTTTTGTTTTAAACGCCACTTAAAATGGAGTGAGTTGGATTGTCTTCTGGACGCCTCATATATATATCAACATGATCATACTACTGTTGTACATTAGTTATTATTTTGTGTTACAAGTCATAGGTTCCATTTTTATTTTGTACAATCTTTATTGTGTAATGATTTGAATCTAAATTTATTAATTTAATTTTAGTAAATGAAAATAGATGATGAATTGTAATTATATAATGGTTATATATTATTATTCAAATTTCTATGCTGCTAATGCGCAAGTCATTATGAATGATCACTGTTTAGCTATTTTAATTTCATTTAGAATTGCAAGAATTTTTTTTCAAACTCGTATTCTTTTTAGAGGTATCTTTTATATATTTTATCTATACTAATATTATAGAAAAGTAAAAATTGTCTGTTTGTTACAGGTAATCTCTGGAGCTACCAAACCGATTTCAAAAGTAATTTTATCAAAATTATGTTGTTGGTCCAACTTAGAAAATAGGCTATATTTTATGTCGGTGCCACGACTCCAAAGGGGGTGCAGGAGAAAAAACTTCTAAAAATGCGATTTTTGTGTTAGTGAAGGGCCTAGAAATAGGAAATTTGGAATATTAGTTAATTATAACATATAAATGATGTCTAAGAACATTTTCTAAACAATTCGAAATTTAAAAGGGGTGAAAATTCACAAAAAGCGTTCTAAAAAAGTTCAAAATGGTGGTTTCTACGCAATCTCAGGAAATATCAAACCGATTTAAAAAATAATTGTCAAAATGATGGCGACAACTCTTGCTCCAACATAGGCTATATTTTATGTCGGTGCCACTACCCCAAAGGGGATTCAGGAGCAAAAAAAACGTTCTAAAAATGCGATTTCAGCGTTACTGAAGGGTCTAGAATCGTGAAATTTGGAATATTAGTTACTTATTAGATATAAAGGATTTCTAAGGACAGTTATTAAAAAAATCGAAATTTTAAAGGGGTCAAAATGCACAAAAAGCGTTCTAAAAACGTTCTAAATGGTGGTTTCTACACAATCTCAGGAAATACCAAACCAATTTAAAAAATAATTATGTCAAAATGATGGTTACAACCCTTGCTCCAAGACAGGCTATATTTTACGTAGGTGCCACTACCCAAAAGGGGGTGCAGGAGCAAAAAACTTTCTAAAAATACGATTTTTGCGTGACTAAATGGCCTAGAATTATAAAAATTGGAATGGAATAAAAATTGGAATGGAAGTTAGTTGCAAATCAATGGTAACAGTCTCTGATCCTACACAGGGTATATTTTATGCAGATGATTCTACCACCTGTGGTTCGCAGGAACAACAAACGTTCTAAAAAAGGCCTTTAAAAGCTTTCTAAATTACGTTTCTGTGGAGTATTAGGAAATAACAAACAGATTTCAAAATTAATGTTGGCAAAGTAATGGTGACAGTTCCTATTTCAACATAGTCCGTTATGTTGAGAGAGGTGGTAGGACTTGGAATTTGACATGATGGTTAATTTTAAGATGTAAGAAGATGGTTTCCAAAACATTCAAAACTTCAAATGAATACTGAAATAAGTGTTTTATTGAGCATAAAAGTTTCAAAATATTTTCTAAATTATCATTTATTTATTATTATTTATTTTTATTAGTTTAAGTCTAATTTCTGCCTAATGCAGTGTAATGATGATGTTTAGTCAAACTATGTTTTAAATAGTAATTTTTGAATTATTCCTAAAAGTATAATTCATTTTAATAAACATTAGACATTTAATATCACTTGGCATATTTTAAATATTACGCGAGCAAAGCCGCGGAATTTGCTAGTAAATATATAATTTCTGTTAGCTAAATGTTTTGCACCATTAGCAAACTTCTTTTAAAAAAATTATGTGCTAGGTTTATTGCTGCAATTGCGCAAAAACTTAGTGTGTTATCATTTAATTTCTACTTTTGTAGTTACTTGATACTTTGATATAAGAAATTCCATTTTATGCTATAAGTTTGTCATCTTACATGGTTTATATTAAACTTCATTTCAACATGATCATATTACTGTTGTACATTAGTTATTATTTTGTGTTACAAGTCATAGGTTCCATTTGTATTTTGTACAATGTCAGTGTTATGTATTGAATGTAAATTTATTAATTTAATTTTAGTAAATTGAAATAGATGATGAATTGTAATTATATAATGGTTATACATTATCATTCAAATTTCTATGCTGCTAATTCGCATGTCATTATGAATAATCGCTATTTAGCTATTTTAATTTCATTTAGAATTGCAAGAATTCTTTTTGAAACGCAAATTTATTTAATGGCATATTTTATATGTTTTATAAATATATAATTTCTGTTTGCTAAATATTTTTGCAACGTTAGCAAACTGCTTTAAAAATGTTATGCGCTAGGTTTGTTGCTGCAATTGCGCAAAAACTTTGTGTGTTATCATTCTATTTCTACTTTTGTAGTTATTTGATACCTTGATATAAGAAATTCCATTTTATGTTGTACGTTTGTCATCTTACATGGTCTATATTAAACTTCATTTCAACATGATCATATTACTGTTATACATTAGTTATTATTTTGTGTTACAAGACATAGGTTCTATTTTTATTTTGTACAATGTCAGTGTTATGTATTGAAGCTAAATTTATTAATTTAATTTTAGAAAATGAGAATAGATGATGAATTGTAATTATATAGTGGTTATATATATATATATATGAAAATTATGCATAAGCAATATCTAGAAAGATATTCGTTTATTTGAAATAACATGTAGAAAAGTATTTTGAAACGATAAGCTTTAGAAACATAAAATAATCAAGAGAAATGCGAATAAGGAATCTCTCAAAGTATCTTGAAATAGCTAATCCCTCAAATGAAATGTGAATTCTAATCTTGGGGATTTTCGTAAACCCTGCAACTTTAGATAAGAATTATTGTTATTAAATTTCTTGACAGTTATTAAGTAAGACACATACGACGAAAGTCCAAGAATAGTTTTTGTTAATCACATGTAACATATACTTCGTAATTTTAATTATGTTTCACTTTATCAAATTTTATATAAAATAGGCTCTCGATTTCACAGATGCGGCAATATTCATAAAAAGAAAATATAAGTCATCTATAATAATATCTTACCAACTGAAGTTGCACGTTTTAAATTATTCATAATGTTTGTGTTAATAAAATATTTTAGTAAAATACGACCTGTTTAGTTTCAATTTAATAAATGCTTTTTTACTTAATACAAAATTAGTGCAAAAGTAATAATAATTACAGTAAAAAAAAAAAAAAATATCTATATGTTGACACTGGGGATGTTATTTTGTACACTATATCACTTGTTTCTTTAAAAAACTATTTATGTAATTCACCAAAAATGTTACAGAATTACAAATTTACGTTTATAAATAAAATACATTTTACATTATGTGTAACATTTTATTAGAAGACATTTTTTAAATATTTAAAAGTTGTATGTTTTATATTTGTGAATTTATAGGAAAAGAATACTTGTAAAGAAATGTTTGTCAGAAGTAGTGAAATCTTTCAAACTTGCAAACTTACGAACTATTAGATCCTTTTGTACAACATTTTAAAGGAATATTTAAATAGTCCTTCATGTGTGATTTTTACTTTGTTTAAAAAAATACATTTTTTTTAAATATTTGATTGATGGAAAAAATAAAATGAGATAATATGAATATTTGATCTTCATAATTTTATATAACTTTATGTGGAAGCATATTTACACACAAATATGCAGTAACAGTTTACTTGTTTTGTAATCCCAAAACTTCGATAAAAATTGTCTTGTAAATACACTTAAACATACCTGCAACTACAAGCAACAGAGAATAAAAAAAAACAAGTAAGTTTTTTGTTTTAAATATTTAAGTAGGTGAAAAATAAAGATTTATATTTGGTTTTGTGCACGTATAGACAAGTAAAGTTTGATACTTTTTTGATCTCACATGAATTGATGCTTATTTAATAGAAAATTAACATTTAACTAGCTAATTATATATATTATAAAATCTATAATCATAATAGTTTTAAAATTCCTTAACAAAGAAAAATAGAGAAGAAACAATAAAAAAAGTTATTAAATTATCCTTTATTCATGTTTTTTAATGAATTAAATAAAGTACAGTATTGTCAAAGTCTGAATATGTAATTACTGTTCATATATAATTTAAAATTTCAAAAATAATTAGTTTTTATAATTATTGTTCATACATTTTAAGAAAAAAGCATATAATAATTCCTACAATCCATCTAGTGTATTATAATGAGCTCGATTGTAACAACTGAAGAGAAAAAATCCCAAATATATTAATTGTAAAAATATTAATTGTTACTTTTCTTTTTTTTTTTTTTTTTTCGTAAAGTGCTATGAATTTATTAAAATTTCTCCAAACATTAACAATTTAAAAATGTAATTAAGGTCACAAAAATAGAATTAGTAATTAATAGTGTTGGTTTTGGGGGCACACAGAGTTAGCAGAATAGCTCGACATAAACATTTATTAACACTAACACGAAGACAAAAATATATACATAGCTTAAGTGCGACTAAGCACTGACATGTTTTTAACAGAACTGAATAATCTCGCTCGCAGAGCGGATTTGTAGAAACGTCATTGTACGCGCATGCGCTGAAAGAAAAGGGTAAGATAAATGGACGTTGTATTCCAACAATTCCCCCTTTACAACGTGCATTTTCTTAACAAAACAATGTTCTCCTATTAAGCAAATTACAGAGAAATAATATTAATATAAAAATTACAAATACAAATTATATACTTATATACAAAAGGATACAGAATAATGCTGAAAATTATTTTAAACATTTTGTCCTATCATTTCACAACATTTTTTTATGTTTATAAGCATTTAAAGCTTTGGTTAAAATGTCTGCAGGCATATTTTCTGTCTCTAGGTATTTAACCTCTATTTCGCCATTGTCGTAAATTTCACGCACAAAATGATGTCGAATATCGATGTGTTTGGTGCGCGAATGGTAAACCGGATTTCGTACTAATTTTTGAGCAGACTGGTTATCACAAAATATTATAGTAGGCGCAGTCACTGTTTCAGGAGAAAGTTCACTTAAAAACCGTCTGAGATGCAAAATCTCTTTGGCGGCTTCTGACAATGCCATGTACTCCGCCTCTGTTGTGGATAAGGCGACAGTTCGTTGTTTTCTCGATTCCCACGATATGGCTCCACTGGCGTATTTAAAAATGTAGCCAGTGTACGATTTTCTGTCATTCACATCCGACGCCCAATCGGCATCGACAAATGCAATCAAGGATTCAGAATCACGTTTAAAGATCAGTCCTTGATCTT
Source organism: Maratus speciosus (assembly GCA_963932465.1). NCBI lineage: Eukaryota > Metazoa > Arthropoda > Arachnida > Araneae > Salticidae > Maratus > Maratus speciosus. The sequence continues at coordinate 327,922,882 of OZ010786.1, forward strand.
GGGTTCCTTTCAGATATCGCAAAATTCTTTTTGCAGCTATCCAATGAGGTTTACCTGGATTGTTGTTAAATTGACTTAGGAAATTCACAGCGTGAGTTATATCAGGTCTAGTAGCAACTGATAAATACATAAGGGATCCTATTAATTGACGGTAGGGAATATTATTCATTTCAGACTTTTCTTCTTCAGTTTTGGGACACATATCTTTAGTAAGCTTCACGTTATTATCAAAAGGTGTAGATATTGGTTTGGATTCTTGCATATTAAATTTGCTCAGAATATCTTCAATGTACTTCTTTTGTGTAATTTTAATATTGTCACCGTTTTGCATAAATTCTACACTGAGAAAAATGACGCTTTCAAATCTGAGTAAATCGATGTTTTCATTTTATTTTGAAACTTTTTGTTTCAAATATGAAAACCCAATGCTTTCAATTTTGAAATACCAGCCATACTCAGTTTCAAACAAAATTACTTTTTATTCGTTAAATGGGGTAAATTTCACCAAGGTAGTTCAATTTATTAACATTAATCACTATTTCTTATGATTTCGAATGAAGCGCTCCTGTCAGTAATATTTTATTACATGAAACGTGGCGAACTACATTTTTATTGTGTCCGCGGAAGAACATTTAAAAACCGTCGTAAGGTGAGATCGCAGAAGCGGAAGCGTAGAGGTTTTTTTGTTGTTGTTGTTGCTGCTCTACTCAAGGTTGCAAATGGACGATCACGTTAACGAAAGACTTCGGCAGTGGAATTTGGAAGAATTCGTCGACAATTTTGAAAGTAAGTTCATTCATTTTGTTGTTGTCGAAATTTTTTCCCATATTTTTATTGTTTTCACAATTTCTGTAAGTTGTCTTAAGATTAGGGTTAGCTATACACGATGTTTCACATTCGGCATTTTGATGATTGTAACATTAATGTTTTTGTCTTCATTTGTTCTTTCTGTTATTTTGACTACTAATTTTGATATATAATGCTTTATTTTTCATATAAAAATGATAATTTCAATCGTTAGACTATGAAACCCACGTAATCAACTTAATGTTTATTTGGCGCTTAAATTTTCACTTCGTTTATGAAATCCAATTTTTATTTAGATTCCCCGCCCCCTTCCCTCTTAAAGTTAGTTGCAACATTTGTTAAAAGCAGTAAATGAAACAAACAAGATTTTCCCTTTATGATTTGAAATTCAGTATTCTGTTTTTATATTGATAGCATATTATGAAGTTTAAAATAATGTGCATTACGATTTTTATATAAATACGTTTAATAGAATGAAAATAAGAGAATTTTTTTCTCATATTTAGTTATTCTCCGAAAATAACCGTACCCATAGAGTTTAATCTCACAAATATTCTGTATTCTTTTGTATTTATCTCAGCCAAATAATGAATTATTCTAGTTCTTAATCTTCCTTATTAATGAATTAAAATAAATATTAATGTTATAAATAGAGATGCACCGAATATTCGGTATCTATTCGGTATTCGGCCATGTTACCGAATATTCGGTTTGGCCGATTATCAAGCTATTCGGTATGCCGAATATCGAAGTATTCGGCTAAAAAAACTTTTTAAACATTTTATTAAAAACCGTATACAACTTCTAAGTTTAAGAGTCAACTTAAAAAGATATTCAGAATAATTAGAAACAGAATCATATTTAAATAAAAGAGAATGATTTTACATTATTTATTTGCTGTTTGTTAAGTATTATTTAAGAAAATTAACCAATCACAAGGATTTTCATAGGAATTAATTATGTACAGATGCAAGTTTCTGAATATTTTCCCGTAAATAATCTGTTTCTTTCTAAGATTTTCAGAACAACGTTTACAATCTCTGAAAAGGATTTCCCACTCCAGACACTGATGTAGAATGCATTAAAAAACTTCCTTGCTTAATCAAAGGGAGTAGAACAGTTATTCTTGTTAAGTTGCCACCATATAAAATTTGAATACATTGTATTATTTATTTACTTTTACTTTAGTCTCTTCCTGACCAACAAATAATATATGATCCTGCACAATATTTTCACAATTTCTCTTTGATTTTAAAATGTTTCTTTTAGAATTTAAGAAAATTTTATTCATCTGTTTTAATTCTCAGAAGAAGCCGTGAAATTTAAAATTTTACTAATTAAAAAAGGTTTATAACTATCCTCTTCTTGAATAACTCAAAACAGATTTTTTTCAGCATAAAGTTTACGGTACTTTTCGGTTAGCTGGGCGCCAGTGTTATATATATATATATATATATATATACATACATACATGTATATATACATTATATATCTATGCATATGTTTTATATATACACACACATAGTATATATGTATATAAATATGTATGTATACATATTTATGTATACATAATACTGCCGGCCAGCTAACCGAAAAGTACCAAGTTTACTTGAAAAAAGCTCTTTATTAAAATAAAAGTTTCTGTTTTAAATATTATCTAAAATTGTTTTAAAATTTAACATTTTAATGGCTATAAACTTTGAAATATAAAAGTATTCGATGAGCCAAATATTCGGTATTCACTTCACATGTAGGCCGAATATTCGGTGCATCCCTAGGCACCAAAAAAAAAATTGCTGATAAAAAGCTTCGAAATTGATTTGATTCTGTACTGTTGCACATGTTTTCATACGTACTGGAAATTATTAAGTGTATAAATGTATGCATGTTGTTTCTGTAAGATATTTTAATACCATATAACATTTGACTTTAGCATTTGTCATGTATTTAATTTCTTCCTGATTGAATAATATGTAGGGTAGATGTGCCAGTAGTAGACACGCTTTAATGTTTTTGGTTTATAAAAAAAATAACCAATAAACTTTTAGCATTATTTTGTTTTTTCAAAACTCCCTCTTGCATGTTTTATAATCTGGATTATTATTGACACCCTTAATCAAATCAATCATTAAACAGAAAATAATGTTTCAAAGTTTATGCAGTTTTTCAGTGAAAATCTTAATGAAGATTCTATGAGCCGGCTTCATTTAATAAATTTATATATTCTTCAATTTTTTTGAAATATTTGAATATTTTTAATGGAGTAGTAATAGAAAATAGATAAGCTAAAACCTTTTAAAATCTCCAAATGCACAAACACAGCGGTAGAAATGATTAAAAAAAGTCACTGGTCCCAAGGACCAGTAAACATCAGAGTTTACTGGTCCGCAGACATCATCACTGGCCCTCTACATAAAATTATATTAAGTACCTTTAACACTTTGAGTGACCCCCCCCCCCCTCTCCTCCTCCGAGAATATAAACCAAACTTCCTTTCAGTTACCCAAAATTTTCGGCATAATAAATTGTAAAATTATAATTTGCTAAAATTTAAATAAGTAGTACATTAACAAAAACTGAAATTATTAATTATGTATTTTATTTCCGTTTATTTATTTTAACTGGCTAAGTTTTTATGCTTATTGTAATGTTTGGTTGCGGTTTTTGTCAGGGATGGGAAAATTTAAGTTTACCTGTCAGAGAGGGAAAAAAGTTACTTGCTTCATCGGAATGTTAAAAGACATATTGAATAGATTTTTTTTTTTTTTTTAACCGAAATTTTTCTAATTTACCAATGTTTTTGAAGACAAAATAATATTTTGTATTTATCGCTAATGCTGCTTGGGGACAAGCATTAACAAATGTTATTAAATACAAGAATATTGTTTTGAATTTTTGCTTTATGGGCATGCAGTGCTCATACATGCAGTATTTTTTACTTACTGCCACATGCATGCACAATTTTTTTTTATTTTTTTCAGGGTCAAAATTGATTTTGACCAGGACACTGGATAAAAGTGGTTTTAACCGTCCAAAATTGGTCAAAAGTGGTCAGAAATGGTCAAAACTCTTAAAAATGGTCTTAATTTTAATAATTATTTTTTCTTTGCAATTAAAAGTAACTTAATAAGTAATAAAAGTAATAGGCAGTTAAAAAAATAATACACTGATAAGTTAAGGAGGCTCATTAGTAAAATATGCTTATGCAATACAATAAGAAAGCTAGATCCATAATTGCCCTATCATTGTTAATAGTGTATCAACAGGGAAAAAAAATCGTTCTTCCTTTCAGCTGTTGATACAGGAGCATCTAAGAAATCTGCCCAGTATTGTTTAAAACTAGCAGCTGATGCTAAAGAAGAGGTAGAAACAGGGTTGGCACGGTTTAAACCAAGTGGTTTTAACCATGGTTTAAACCACGGTTTAAACCAATTGGTTTTTTTGTCAAAAAAACCATTTGGTTTTTTTAGAAAAAGTCTAATATAATATTTTCTCTTGTTTGTAATTTAATTGTTTTAAATTATAGATAGAAGTAATTTCTACTTTTAACACTTCATCTCAGCAGTCAACATGAGACATAATGAGCCTAGGTCATGTTTCTATGCATGTAGAAGGAAAATTAGCATGTGCTGATGAACATATCTGGTACTCTAAAGATTTTCCTTAAAACATGTGAAATTAGAAAAGATAAAATAGATAAATATTATTCAATATTTAGCATAAAATATTTTCATTTTAAAAATGCAGATTATTTACAGCAGTTAATAACAAAATACAATGATCTTTAAGATTTTGGTTAAGGCTGTTCTTAACTGCTCTGCTCAACAAGCGCAAAACGTTTTGACATATTTACAAATTCATTTTTTAACGGAAAGGTATAAAATTGGAAAGCCTGGCCACAGAAGCGATTTGGAATTGAACTGTTTTTTCCATCTTTTGATCAATCGATTACCTATTGAGTTATCAGCAAATTCGATCACGTGACAAACCCGTTTTTCGCCTGCTCTTGAGAGCTTTTTCTCCCTTTGCGAAGAAATTCAGTTCAAAACGCCCACTTTGACTATTTTTTGAAAGATCTATTGAGTTAGCAAAAAAATGGAAAAACAGCTCAATTACATAGTTTCTGAACAACAACACCAGCTAGTTTTGATCATTTTCGCACAAAAATAAATTAAAACTTATGTCAGGAAGTTGCCTTTTTGGATTTGAGAACAGCCTTGTAAAAGAAAATTTTCTGGATTGGGATTGGGGAAGATTATCCTTAAAGAATTTAAAAGAGTAGCTTAAGATATCAAATTGAACAACACAGCTTGCAAAAATTGAATGCTATTTATAGCATTTCAGTAATACCAATCAATCTTTTCTGTTAGTTGCTGAATCTAATGGCCAAAAATGTTGACTTGGACACTGGGAGTTATCACTCAGAAAACAAAATAACCAGAAGTATTTGGATATTAAAAAAAAATAATAATAATAACAACCACAGAATAATATATTATATTCATGAAATTGCATCAAATGTTTATTGATTGATTATTATATTATTAATCAAAGGATTCTTCATACGATTTGCAAGGTATCAATGTTTCACTGCGTAGAGCAGTTTACTTTGAACATAAGACATAGGTGTTACTAATAATGTTTAAATTAGAAATGATTTCAATTTTCTATATAATTGATTGTAATTATTTAATTTAAATATTTTCTGAAGTTATATTACTTACATAATAGCCAAAAATGTTTATTTTATCAACAGATATGCATCTGTATACAATAGGAAATTATATTTAAAAAAACAGACAGTTTTGCATTTTATCTAAGTCTGGTGCTGCACATTACTTGAATCTTGTAGGACAAGATATTACAAACACAAACAAAGTTAATTCAATAATGAAGCATGTTATTGAAATGAAAAATTGCAGATGAGCATGAAGATAATATTGATAACATTGTTAAAATCATTAACAACGTATACAAAGAAGTAAAACATTTATAAAATCAACTTAAGCCTATTTCCCTTGCTTTAGATAAACTTAAAAAAGAAGATGCTACTATATCTGATGCATGCGACGAATGGTTAAGATTGCTAAAAGAAAAAGATCTTGAAACTTATTCTAAAATGATACAGTCTCGATAAAAGAGCTTGTGTATAAAAAATAATTAAAACATTTGTGTTGTATCTTGGTGTTGTAATTTATGTTATGGCTTTTTTAAATTTGGTATTTGCTGGTGTTATGTTACTTATATTATGACATTTTTAACAAATGTTAACTTTGTTTTTAACATATGCTAGTAAAATATATTTGATTAGTAGTAAATAAATTGAATAGTCAATTTCAGTGGTCAAAATGGTCAAAATTGATTTTGACCAGGACGGTTAAAACCGGTTTAAACCGCTGGTTAAAACCACCATGGTTAAAACCGAGACAACCCTGATTTTTTTACTATTTGCTTTTTACAAATTCCCTTTCCCCTCTCTTTTTTTAGAAATAACGTTTGGAAAATGTTGGTATTTTGTTTTGAAAATATCATTGTTTTTGATTGGACTTAGATCAATTTTAATATTTATATGAATCTCAGAATCATTATCATTACAAAATTTTATACTATTTGCTTTTTACAAATTTCTCTTCCCCCTCCCCCATCTCTCTCGCTCTCTCTTTTTTCATAAAATAACATTTGGAGAACTTTGGTATTTTGTTTGTAAAAGCATGTTAAAAGATAGATTGAATAGATCTTTATTTTTTTATTTTATTTTTTTTTTTTAACCAAAATTTTTCTAATTTACCGATGCTTTTGAAGACAAAATAATATTTTGTATTTATCGCTAATGCTGCTTGGGGACAAGTATTATAACAAATGTTATTAAATACAAGAATATTGTTTTGAATTTTTAATATTATCTGTTAACCTTATATTAATTTTTATAATGAAATTGAATGAGTTTTTGAATATCCCTTGCATATTCTCCCTTGATCGTCTGTCATCTTTTTTGTTATGACCGACATTTTTTTTAGCGATTTTGCAACCCTGACTATTTTCAGCGGTAGAATTGATTTAAAAAAATCACTGATCCCAAGGACCAGTAAACATCAGAGTTTACTGGTCTGCAGACATCGTTACTGGACTGCTACATAAAATTATATAAGTACCTTAACCCTTTGAGTGACACCCCCCACCCCTCTCCTCCGCCGAGAATATAAACCAAACTTCCTTTCAGTTACCCAAAATTTTCGGCATAATAAAATGTAAAATTATAATTTGCTAAAAATTAAATAAATAGTACATAAACAAAAACTGAAATTATTATGTTTTTTATTTCCGTCTATTTATTTTAACTGACTAAGTATTTATGCAAATTTTATGCTTATTGTAATGTTTGGTTGCAGTTTTCTCAGGGATGGGAAAATTTACGTTTACCTGTCAAAGAGGGGGAAAAGTTACTGTTAGTTACTGGTCCTTCGGACCACTAAATTTTTTAAATTAGTGGTCCGATTGAATTTTTAGTGATCTCGGACCAGCGGACCACCAAGGATTTCGAACGCTGAAACACATACAGTACCATGACACAAAAAACTACATACGGCCGTTCCAAGGATTCTTGGATCTCCTTCTTCAGTGCGAGGGGCGCGGGGGTGAATCACAAAAATAGCCAGGGTCTATAACCGAGGGATTCTTTGACCTCATTTTAATCTTTTAATATTTTTTTTTATCACACTGAGAAAGGGGATTCAAGAATACTCTTTGAAACGGCCGTATGTGGTTTTTTGTGTCATGGTATTGTACGTATTTGTGCATTTGAACATTGTAAAAGGTTTTAGCTTATGCATTAAAACTCGCACAAGATGGTTGATTTATAGTAATAGATAACTTATAGTAATAGAAAACTTTAAATTTTATGAATATACTAATGGCCATTTACAAAATTTCATTTATTTTTTAGGTTTATTATCATTTATTTTTTAGGTCCATTACTGGAACACTTAATTAGTCAATTTCCAGTAATGGACACCCCATGTAGACATTGCTAAAAAATGCAATTTCAGTAATGTTCATACAGTATCTGTTATCTTATTAACTTAAACATATAAACGGATCATTGTATATACCCTGTATTATAAGATGCAAACATTACACGACACTTTATTGTACAGTAAGTAAATTAGTAGTGATAGGGATGCACCGAATATTCGGTATTCGGACATCTCACCGAATATTGGCGCACCGAATACTGAAAAAAACCTTGCACAACTTCTAATTTTAACTGTCGACTTATAATGATATCCAGAACAATTAAATAAATAGAATTATATTTAAATAAAAAAAATAATAATTTTACATTATTTGCTGTTTGTAAAATTAAAGTTAAGAAAATTAGTAAATTAATGTTTAAAAAAAAAAGATTTTCTTGACCACATTATCTTTATTAAAAGTTTGTTGAAAGATTTTAGGATCGCAAATTTCAGAGACTAATCTAGGATGCCATTTAAAATTTTCCTTGCTGAGTTGCCATCATTTGTATAGATTGTATTATTTATTTTTACTTTAGTCGCTTCCGGACAAATAAAGAGTATATATGACCCTGTGAAGTTTTTCTTCCAATTTTTTTCACAATTTCTCTTTGATTTTAAAATGTTTGTTTCAGAATTTAAGAAAATATTCATTTGCTTTAATTCACAGATGAAGTCATGAAATTTAAAATTTTATTAATTAAAAAAGTTTATAACTATCCTATTCTTAAGTAACTCAAAGTAGATTTTTGTTTCAGTATAAAGTTTACTTATAAAAAGCTCCTGTTTATCCAAATGTTATTTTCTGTATTAAGTATTATGTATTTTTTTAAATTAATATTTTAATGCCTTTGAAATAAAAAATTATTTGTCCAGCCGAATATTCGGTAATTCGGTTCGCCTGTAGGCCGAATATTCGACATTCGGCCAAAATCACTATTCGGTGCATCCCTATAAATTAGCAAAATAAAATAAATAAATAAAAATAAAAACATACAATCACGGGTGATTCTGTTCTAAATTTTTCGAAAATTTAAATCTTCGGTTATGAAAGTTTTAAAATATCGGCCATCCGTCTGAAAATTCAGACATAAAAAAATCCTAAATTTTGACAAATGGGAACCAAAAAAATCCATTTTATCAATACATCATGGGGAAAGTGCGAATTTTGTCAAAGCATTGCAGTGAAAAATGAAAATTCCGTCAAAGGATCACAGGGGAAAACGTGAATTTCGTCAAAGTATCGCGTGGAAAAAACGTGCTTTTCATCAAGAGATCGCTGAAAAAGAACTCAAATTTTGTAAAAGGATCACACAAAAATGCTAATATCATCAAAGGATTACAAAAAAACACTAATTTTGTCAAAGGACTGTATAAAATACCTGAATTTCATCAGAGGATGATGGATAAAAGCCTGAAGTTCATCAAATGATGATGGAAAAAAGCTTGAATTTCATCAATGGATGATGGAAGAAAGCCTGAATTTCATCAAAGCGTGACAAAAAAAAGCCTGAATTTAGTCAAAGGATTGCAAAAAAAATCGAATTTAAGCAAAAGATTGCCGGAGAAAATACGAATTTTATCAAAAAATCGCATGTAAAATGCAAATTTTGTCAAAGAATTGCATATAACATGCGATTTTCGTCAATGGATCGCATAATTAGCCCCAGAGTAGGATCCCCCGCCCTCTATTGTAACCATTGAGATAATTTGCTGTGAATTTCAAAAGATTTATTTTTACTCAGAATCACCCCTGCATACAAGTTACAGTTTACCTAGATCTCTCAAGGTTAACATCAGTTTTGCACAAGTTAGCAATTCATAAAGGTAGGATGCTTTTTAAGTTCCTAACATTTTGAAAATGCTTTGAAATTCAGGAGATTTGGTTTATCCTTACATGTAGTGTGACAATCATAATGAAAAGCTTAAAATTTTTGCTTTATCTTTTTATTGTCATAGCTATTAATATAATTGTATTTAATATTATAATTCCATCTCTTATTGTATATTAATTTTTTTATAGATTGATTCTGAATTCAAATTAATTTTTGATGAAAGGAAAGGCGACAGCTTTTGTTCAGAATTTGGAATAGTTTCAAATTCCATTATCTTACAAGGTAGGCATTGCGGAAGGTCCGCAGCTAAGGAATTTGCAAATTGGCTTGAATTAGATATGAGTACAGCTGAACCCTGCAATGAAAGTATGCAGTAAATATTTATGTGCATGTATAGTAAATTTCTAAATGTATATTCTATAGTAAATTCATTACTTTTACTAAAATAAATTTAACTGTTCTATTAACATTTTTGACAGGGTGTTTTTGTGAAATTTTGCGATTTTTTGTCCCCTAATACTTGTGAAAATAAAAGTAGCATAATAAAAAAATGATCCTTTTTTGGGGGGGTGGGGGGAGGGGGTGCATTTTCTACCTACAGACTCATTTACATTTCTATATATGAATCTTCCACAAAAAGTATGAATGTCTTGTTCAACATACACAGTTAAAAATTTAAATACATGTGAAAGGGCCGTTTTAATAGAATAGAAAATAAAGCAAATTTTATGATGTTGTCCTTGTGTAAAAAATACAATTCTGTGAATGGTTCTTTTTGTGAAATATAATTCTGTGAAGGATTCATTTTAGGAAATGGAATTCTGTGAAGGGTCCTAAAATCAGGGGTGGCAAAAAACTGTTTTGTAAAAAACCCAGATTTATATATAATTTGCTATTGCATACAACTACATATCTGTTGATAAAATAAACATTGTTGGATATTGTATCTATAAGAAATATAACTTCACTTGAAAATATTAAAAGTAAATAGTAGTCAATTAAGTAGAAAATTGAAATAAATTTCTAATTTAAACATTATCTATTAGTAACGCTATGTTGTATATTCAAAGAGTAAACTGTTCTACATAGTGAAACATTGATACCTTGAAAATCGCATGAAGAATCTTTTGATTAATAATATAATAATCCATAAATATTTGATGCTTTTTCATGAAAATATAATGTTCTGTAGTTATTATTATTTGTTTTAAATATACAAATACTTCTGGTTATTTTGTTTTCTGATGATACTCCAAGTGTCCAAGTTAAAAAATTTTACCGTTAGATTCAGCAAGTAACAAAAAAGATTGGTTGGCATTATTGAAATACTGTAACTAGCACTCAATTTTTGCAATCTGTATTATTCAACTTCATATCTTAAGTTAGTTTTTAAAATTCTTTAAGAATAATCTCCCCCAATCAAGAAAATGTTCTTTCACAACTTGACAAAATCTTAAAGATCATTGTATTTTGTTATTAACAGCTCTTAATAATCTGCATTTTTTAAATGAAAATATTTTATGCTAAATATTGAAAATTATTTATCTATTTTATCTTTTCTAATTTTGTATGTTTTAAGATACTAGGGGGCTCTGCCCCCTATGAGCTACGCCCGGCAACCCCCCCTTCCCAAATTTTGGTAAAATGCCCCTCAAAAAAGGTTTTTATTAAAAAAATTGTTTTAGGGAAAAAGTATCTAGAAATTCAGAAAGTAGACAAAATTTGCAACAAATTAGATATATGACATTATGACTTAGGATGAAGGGGAAGGGGGGATCTGCCTCGGAACATACGCGCGGTGTTGCGTGGACTATGTTGCGCAATTCCACTTAACCACTCACACGTTTACATTTGCCCTCCCATCTCCCCTCCGAACTTTCTCTAAAAGGTTTACTTAAAAATAAGTTTTTTGGGTTGTTGAATCCGAATTTTTAACTTCCACCCCAAATAGTTGTTTTTAACTTAAATTTCTTATTGTTTTAGGTGAAAAGCATAACGAAATTCAGAAACTAGACAAAATTTGCAACAAAAAGGATATATGACATTATGACGTAGGATGAACGGGGAGAAGGAGTGCTGCCTCTGAACATGCACTGCGGCGCTACATGCACTAAGTTATTACGTCCAGGCAATAGGGATTTTACCTGGCAAAATTAATACTAGTTATGGATTTCGACTCAACTTATGGTTTTTGGGTCGCTGAATCCGAATTTGTAACTTTCCACCAAAATTTCACCCGGCAACCTCCCAAAAAATTGTTTTTTTTGAAAAAATTTGGTTTTTGAGAAAAGCGCGAGGGGAATGTTCCGAGGCAGCCCCCTCTCTCCCTGTTTATCCTACGTCATAATGTCATATATCCTATTTGTTGCAAATTTTGTCTAGTTTCTGAATTTCGTAATGCTTTTCCACTAAAAAAATAAGAAATTAAAGTTAAAAACAACTATTTTGGGGGGTTTTCGGTGGGGGATTTTGGGGGTAAGTTAAAAATTCGGATTCAGCGACCCAACAAACTTAAAGTAAACCTTATAGAGAAAGTTCGTAGGGGACATGGGAGGGCGAATGTAAACGTGTGAGTGGTTAAGTGGAATTGTGCAACTTAGTCCACGCAGCACCGCGGCGCATGTTCCGAGGTAGATCCCCCCTTCCCCTTCATCCTAAGTCATAATGTCATATATCTAATTTGTTGCAAATTTTGTCTACTTTCTGAATTTCTAGATACTTTTTCCCTAAAACAATAAAAAAATTGATTTTTTAATAAACTTTTTTGGGGGGCTTTTTACCAAAATTTGGGGGTGTTGCCGGGGGAAATTTTGGTGGGTAGTTACAAATTCGGATTCAGCGACCCAAAAAACATAAGTAAGCCTATTTCCAGAACTACCATTAGTTTTGCTAGGTAAAATTCCCTATTGCCTGGACTATTATCTATTTTATCTTTTCTAATTTTGTATGTTTTAAGATAAACTTTTAGAGTACCAGACAAGACATGTTCATCAGCACATGCTATTTTTCCTTTCACATGCATGGAAACATGATCTAGACTCGTTATGTCTCATGTTGTCTGCTGAAATGAAGTGTTAAAAGTAGAAATTACTTCTATTAATAATTAAAAGCACTTAAATTACAAAAAAGAAAAAATGTTATATTAAATTTGTTCTAAAAATACCAAATGATTTTTTTGACAAAAAAAAAGAAAAAAAAAAAAAAAGAAACGGTTTCAACCGTGCCAACCCCTCCTAAAATGAACCATTTTTTTTCTTATTGACCCATATCTTATTCTAATGAAACAAAGTTTTGCTCTGTGCGCTATGACTAGAAAAAAATTACGAACTGTACATCAAGGCTGAAAATTTGAGTGAGGGTAGTCCAAGGCTCATGGGTGCAAGTCTTCCGTGGGCTGTCACCAGGACATGACATATGTCTTTTAAAAATTCCCTAGAGCAGTATCAAGATGAATTTTTTTTAATATTACGTATTTGCACACATTCTTAAATTTTATATACTTTAGCCTTTCAACTTCAGCTGGGGGAAAGGGGGAATCAAAAATATTTTCAGTCCTGGCACATTTTGTAACTTGGAACCATGCCAAGACCTTTTCTGATGCACCAGAGAATTTTCAATTTTTTGTTAATTAGTCAAGATATTAATTAAAAATGATAATGAACTCTCATCAAAACCTCATCTCTTATTCTGCGTCAACCAGTAATGCATGCCTAGTATCAGATTGTGCATTAGGATGAAAGGAAGATCCAAACATGCATTTTACTTTGTGTTTTTTCACAGTTTTGTACGGATGGAGCTGATGTGAAAAAAAAACACACATTTCTTTATCAACTAGATATCAGTATTTTTGTTTTCGAATTTTTGTTATGGGATCTATAACTCTCATATTTATATTATAACTACAGAATATCTTAAACAATTCAGACAAGAACTAGTGAAATAAACCAAGTGAAAAAATGTCTTCTTAAAAGTAGTTTTATCACTAAAAATAAATATTTTTTCAAGAATTTTTTCATTTAAAAATATAAATTCAGACAAAATAGAGTCAAATATATAAAATCATAATTTTGAGGTTTATTTAATGTTATCATATGCCTGGGCAATGGCAGTTCAGCTAGTAGGTGTTATTTTTAAGATTATGATTTCAGAGAAATCTAAAGTTTGGTATTTACAAAGTTTTTTCCTCTTTCAGAAATTTTTTGTGCATTAATTTTACTCCCAATGTTACTTTACCAAGGAGTATTTAGAAAATCTGGTTCCAAAAATTCTAAGCACATAATAATAAAACCCACTGGGACCCAGTCTCTTGATCATTTCATCCAATTTCTGTCTGTATGTATCCTTCTATTGTATAATTTACATAATCACATAGCCAGAGAGATGGCTGAAGCACCCCCGAAAGTTTAAAAAATCTTTCTCTAATTATGATAGATATAATGATGATAGATCTCTATTGATAATAAAATATCCGCTGGTAACTAATTTTTAATTCTGTCTTGCACCACTTTCTCAAACCAAAATATTTTCACATATACACTACCTGACATTGAAAATGCAACACCAGGAAAGAGTGGCCAGAAAATGATGAAACTCGACAAACAGAGAGAGACAGCAACGGACAGTAGTTGAATTGAACAATATTTCGAAAATATAGCCATAATACAAAGCGAGAATAGCATCAGCTCAGTAGGATGTAGGACCACCGTGGATAACGATACACGAAGCAACACGTCTAGGTACAGAGTCAATGAGAGTACTACAATGGTTCTGGTCGATATGGGAACATTCAGGGTGTCTTGAACACACTGCAAAGTGGAGGTAGAGGTGGCTTGCGGGTTCACTACTGCTTTTCGGGGGAAGCGTCTATCCACATGTGCTGACGTCACTCTGGCTGCACTAGCACCCTTCAAACTTTCCACATTTCCTCGTTCCAACCACCTTCGCCACAGCGGTGCACTGTGGATGCATACAGATGTGTCTCAGCTGCGAATATGACATATGGACCAACCTGTCCGTCTCAGTCCAATCACCATGCCCTTCGTAAAATCGTCTGTCTGCTGTAAATGTCTCCGTTGACAGTGGCCTGGCATTCTCTGCTAATACACGCGTCCTGGGAGACAAGAACAAAATTTCTACGATGCTTTCCCTAGCAGAAGTAAAGCTACGAATACTGCCCATTTTGCAGGTTCCTTCCGTTATATCTTATTCAACATGCACTGGAGAGCTGCGCATTTCATATCGTTTAAATAACTCTATCACATGCATCTATCCTGAAATTTGAATAAATATCTGTCCTCTCCTACTTCTTGGTGTTGCATGTTCAATGTCACATAGTGTACTTTGACAATGTGTGCAAGTGAAATGTACTAAAAAGTTTTATCTTTTAAAATAGTGATACGAATAGAATATAAAAATAGTCACCAGTACGTTTTCTGTCTTTTTGATCATAAAATAAAATTTCACTTAAAAAAAAAAAAAAAAAATAGAATTTTTGACATGGGTATCAAGTATACTATAAGGAGGAATACACCTTAGTTTAAGCCTTGTTTATTTTTTTATTGACACTTTAAAGTGTGCAAATTATTGCTATCATATCAGAAAAAATTCCAAGATTGAGCCCCCTCCGAAGGAAAATCCTGGTTATGGGTCTGCCAATAACTCTTGTGATTGTTGATTTACATTAAAATATTAGTTGTATTATTATAAATATCAAGTATTGTATTTTTGTGAGGTTTATATGATAACAACAGTAGGATAATTATCACGTTTTTGTTTTTAAAACTATTCAATTAAAAAAATATTTTGTAATGAATTCTAAAATTACTACATAAATGTTACCCCACAAAAATGTAACACTTCTCATTATTTATTTATTTTTGAATTTAGTTTGTAAGTGCTGATAATTCTGTATTTACATCCAAATCTTGTGAAAGATATATGCTATTGGATTATTGCAGCAAGATTGCTATTGAAAATTAAGTGTGTAGTATTTATGCATGGGATACAGTACTTACAGGAGCTCACAAAAAGAGTTCATTACACGACACAAAGTTCTTACAATCTGTATATATTTCTGAAGTGCCCTAAATCATGCTGCTTTTGTAAATTGTTCACAGGGTGACAACAATCAAGAAATTATTGCACTTATTTTTAAAATGTTTTTCTTTTGTTTATAGGTAGTGCCAAGGCATCGAAAAGTTTATGAAAGAAGACAGACTATTGGGTGGAGACTGTAAACAACCGCTTGTATTAGCTATTGGGAAGTTAAACCCTGTACAAACATTAATTTTTGAAAACCATTGTATAAAAACAAGTAGTATGTTAAAAGCAGTTGATTTATGCTTTAAGATAACATATTTTAAACTTGGAATTTTCTCCTTACTGTAGTAATGTATGGAATTTTCTAAATGTCTGTTTTTATAAATGTGATGCACAAAATGAAATGGCATCTTGTATCAGAGAACTGAAAGAACGGATTTTTTTAAGTGTGTAAATATCATATTTTTACTTTGCATTGTACCAGTATGAAACTTTTCATCCTAGTTATCCTTTTTTTATTATTATAGATATCAACTGAATGTCATAATATTTTTATCTAATGTAAATTTTATTTCATTTGAGATAGTCATTTGTTTGGGGCTGGTGTAGGAAAGCCTTTCATCTCCTTACTGTAGTAATGTATGAAACTTTCTCAATGCCTGTTTTATACTAAATGTGATGCACAAAAAACAAAATGAAGTGACATCCTATATCAGTGAACTAAAAAGGACTATTAATATAATATTTTAATCTTAATGTAAATTGTCATTTGAGAAATAAATATTCTCATAGGGAGTTGGGAGAGGGACTTTAATATTTCTGCACTTGTTTTTAGACTGAATTAAAAGAACATTTAAATTCTGTTTTTTTCTTATATTTTATCAGCTACAATTTGTATTTAAAAATTTGCAGCCATGTTTTGCTCACTTTGCAAAAAAAAATTTCAAAATCCACATGATCTTTGCCGTCACATTCGAAATTATCATAAGACATGTATACTTAAGCGGTATGTGTGTTATGATGAAAGCTGTAGACAAGCATTTATGAAGTTGTTTAACTATGAGAGACATCTGAAAAGATTTCATGCTAGTGACGTAGAAATAGACATTTCAGAAAGTCGTAATTTTTCAAATCAGCCGATAAATAGTAAAGATGGTGATTTGTCTTCTGATGATTTACCCTCAAATTGATATTTTCAAATCAATTTTTTGGGTGATTCAGAAATATGTAAACATGAACAATTTCAAAAGGATATTTTGCAATATTGCAGTGAAACATGTAGCAAAAGCAGTGTACTACTGTTCTAGTATTATCTCATCTATCAATAGTACTTCATCTTTTCTGTACAATACTGTAAATTATTTAAAATCAGAAACAGTGAATTTTTTAACTGAAAATGGAATGAAATGTGAAAAAAACACAAAATCACTGATGGCAACATTTGATTTTGCTGCTTCTTCATTGTCTACATTTTATTCAAAACATAAAATAGTCAATGCCATTAAAGCAAGTGGTCGCTATGTTGAGCCAAAGGAGATTGCTTTAGGTACACGATATGAACAAAAGTTTATAGATGGCTACCTCACCAAATTCTTAAAAATGACACATGCCAATACATAAGTATAGTAGACACAATGAAAAAAATTATTTCTATTGATGGATTTTTGCATATTTTCAAAACATACAAACAAAACAAAAGTCTTAGAAATGCAACCCTTTGTAGTATCCAAGATGGATTTTATTATTATTCCAATGCAATTTTAAGCTCTGTGGATACAATAGTAATCGAGTTGTATATAGATGATGTGGAGCTTACAAAATCCATTGGGGTCACATACCGGTGTACATAAATTGGGATTCGTATATTTTAAAATTAAAGATTTGCCTGTGCACCTTCAATCTTTGTTAGATTCAATATTTATAACTAACATACACTATTCTCTTGATGTCGAAAAATATGGTTATCGGACAATACTAGATAGACTTGTTCATGATTTGAAAAAGCTTTCAGATGAAGGTATAGAATTTCAGGGAAATATATACAAAGTTGTAATTTGGCAAGTGGTAGGTGATAATTTAGGGTTGAATAAACTGCTGGGGTTTGTTGAGAGCTTTACTGCTATTTTTTGTTGTAGATTTTGTCTAGCAAAAAAATATATTTTGTATAAAAATATAAAGGAAGATATTAGTTTACTACGTAATAAAACTGAGCATGACATGCATGTTAATAAAGTGTCTTCTGGTGACATAACAGTATCAGAATGTGGTGTTAAAACTCCTTGCTGCCTAAATGATTTAAGTTATTGGCATGTGACAAATAATTTGATTGTAGATGTAATGCACGATCTTTTTGAAGGTTGGTGTGCTAGTGAAACCTTCTTAATAGTACATCAGTTTGTTTTTAAAGCCAAAATTTTCACTTAGTCTTTTAAATGATAGGATAATAAATTTTAATTATGGTAAATATGAATCAAGTTCTAAACCAGTGTCAATAAACAGAGAAAAACTTTTAAATCTTGATGGTTCTAATGGGCAAAGTGCATCTCAAATGTGGACCTTGATTCGAAACATACCCTTATTAATTGGTGACAAAATTTCTGAAGATAACGAATTTTGGCAGTTATTTAATCTTATGTTGAAATTAATTGATACTATTATGGCTCCAGACATTACCTGAAACTTTTAAATTAGCAGAAAATATAGCAGATCATCACAAACTTTTTTTAGAGCTTTTTCCAGATAAACATTTATCACCAAAAATGCATTTTGCAGTACACTATCCTAGGATCATAAGGCAGCTAGGGCCTCCAGTTATGTATTGGAGCATGCGATATGTAAGCAAACATTATCCTTCAAAAAGATGTGCATCAGCTAGCAAAAATTTTGTAAATGTTGCTAAAACAGTAGCCATACGCCATCAGTTATAAATTGCACATACTTTACATGAGAAATATTTTAAATGCAATGCAATATCAAATGTGTTGGAAACAACATATGGAAAAATGCATAGTTAAAAGGAACATAATTTGAAACTTGAAGTAAACGGTTTGAGTGACAATTCGGAAGTAATGCAGTGTAATGGTTTTCGTTATAATGGCACAACATATTAAAAAAATATGGTTGTGTTTGTTTCTTGCATTGATGAGTTACCTATTTTTGGTAAAATAAAAAAAAAAATGTTTGTCCTTAATAATAATGCATTTTTAATTTGTGATTTGTTTGAGTTTTTAGGTTTTGACAGCCATTTTCACTGATATGTTGTAAGTTCTACTGGTGCTGTTAATCTAATAAACATAAAAGATTTATTTAACTATGTTCCATTGCATATAAGAAACTCATATGATTTAAATGACAAATCAGTGTATGTTACACTGCGGTATAATCCATGCTGTACAAATGAAAAATTTGAAATAATTTAAAAGATTGCTTGTTTTTTAAATAAATTTATATTTAGTTTTCTTTTGTTTTGTTCTTTTTGTTAAAATTATGAATATCAGGAAACTATTGTTGTAAATCTTCAGTATTTAATTGAAATAGTTTTATGGATCAGTGGTGAGGTAAAATTTAGTACTAATTGTTTTCTTTATATTTGTAGTACAGTCAGTTTTATGTTTCTAGTTGGCCAAAAATTTGTTAATTTGTATGGGGTTGTATCATATGTTTTGTGGTAAGGGATTTTTTATATTGTACAATACAAAGCAGCAGTAAAACACCTATTTTAATAGCTGATTGGCTTTCATTATTTTTCATAATTTGAAATAATAACCATAGAATGTATTGTCCAAAGTTGTTAAATTTGGCAAAAAAATCTAACTTAAACTGTTGTGTAATTAAAATATAACATTTAAAAGGAAAATTTTGAAAAGACTTTTGCATTTTATGTAAATATTATTATGGTTGCATCCAGCTGTTTTTTCTATGGGCAGCAAACTCTAATCTTGTCCATTTTATTTATCTATTTGCCATACTTCATATACTTTTCTTAATGTCTCTGCTTTCACAGTCTTTTCTCAACTCTCTTGCATCAATGCACTTTTTTAGGTAAAGGAATCAACAAAGAAAGTTTTACATTGTTGAAAGGTTCAACAATAGCAATAACATTATAATAAAATTCCAGCATCTTTTTGTTTCAATGACCATCTTGGTCTATTTGAAAATTTTCTGGTTTAGACATAAATTTTGACACCATTTCAAATCCCAAAAGCGTTCTTTCCGGTTTGGAAATAGAAACATGTGATGTTTTACCATAGCTAATAATGTATCTGATATTATACCTGCCCAGATAATGCTGAATGTGTCTGCTCTTTTACTGCAAATACATCTGAACCACTTCCTTCACTTAGGTGTTCTGCTTATCTCTCTACGTATAACTTTATAAAAAAGATTTATATTAAGGAGATTAGGTTAAGAAGTTAGCAGGCATTTATCTAAAACTAATTGAAGGGGATCCAGCTATATATTAGGTAAATACAAAGTTTTGGCAGCTTTGTAACAGTTTCGTATTCAAAAGTATGATTGTATGGCAATGTGCATGTATATTTGTCTGAATTTTTACCTGCATCTGTGTTTTAATAGGTTATTATTGAACAAAAGATCCATATAAAAAAGGACTAGCTGGCTTCGCTGGCTAGTGGGGCCCCAGAACCTCTAGCGAAAAACTAACCTCAAACCAAACAAAACTGTCTCGTCTCCCTGCTGTGGTAAGCCCCTCATTACATAAAAAAATTTCCTAAAATCTGACCTGGGGCCGAATGAATCTCTGACTCGTTTCCCTTTTGCCGATGGAACCATATTTAATCATAAATTGTTTATGATAATTAACGGTTTTAATTTCCACACGAGTTTATGCATATATAATCATATTACATTGCCTGTAAGCCAGATTTTTATGTTGATGGATCTCCCTCCCAACTCCAAAGTCAAGTTTAATGTTTTTTTAATTAAGATTCTTTAATTTACTTTCAAAATTTTGAATGTTATCTTGCAACTTTTATCTCCTGAAACAATTTAGTAGCTTTTTGCTAGAATCCACATTAGTCAGAGATAATGGTAGCATATGAGACTAATACAAAACTACTCTGCAATAAATTGTTTACTTTTTATGTTTATCATTTTATTTAAACTTGAATTGTTATTCAGCCTCAAACTTTCAATCACTATTCCCACTCTTCTTGAGGGCTGATATATCTCTCACCGGGATGAATGTATCTTCTTTCCCTCATTTCTGGCTTATGTGCTTCTCTCTCTAGTGGACATACAGTACCGCCTTCCGTTCCACTGTAATTTTGGAAATACAGTAAATGAAACCGAACATTACAGATTGGACGGAAGGTGGTACTGCATGCTTACCGGACAGAGAAGCCCACAAACGAGAAAGGGGGGAAAGCAGACATACGCCACGCCTGCAAGGAATATAACAGCCCCCAAGAAGACAGGGAATAGCCATCGAAAGCACCTGACTGAATAAGAACAAAAGTAAAAAATCAAATAATAATAGATTTGAATTTGACCTGTAATGAATAAATGTCATAACAAATAATTTGGTTTCAATACTTTCTGCTATATTTTGAGTTTTGTAGTATTTAAAGCACTTGGCAATTTTGTACTAACTGTTTTACATATATATAGAGAGAGAGATTAAGTTTCTATTTTTGTACTGATGCTTTGTGTTTTATCGATTGTAAAAATACTTGTTAGATTTAAAATAAACAATTTTGATATTACTTTAGTTTTATTTTTATGTTTATTAATTATAATGGGCATAATGAGTTTCTAGTAACTTTAAGGTATAGCAGAAGAACGTGTAGTAATCTTTTTGAAAAAAGAAAGGCTCTTTTCATGTATAAAAGTTAGAGCCTCGTGTAATTTTAAGTTTACAATTGAGTGATTTTTAAGCAAATATCATAAACTGCTCAATTAGAAAATTTATAAAAAATATGTATAGTCAGTAGCAGAAGCTTTGCTTAAAAATTATTTAAGACTGTTCTCAAATCCAAAGGGCCAACTTTCTGACATAAGTTTTAATTCATTTTTGTTCGCAAACGCATGAAACTAGCAGGTGTTGTTATTCAGAAACTATGTGATCAAACTGTTTTTTTCCGTTTTCTTGTAAACGCAATAGATCTTTCAGAAAATACTGTCAAAGTTGGCATTTAGAACTGAACTTCCGAACGAAAGAAGAAAATCCAGTCAGTAAATGGAGAAAAATGCCGTATCACGTGATCAAAATCTCTTATAACTCAATAGGTAACTGGTTGATCAAAAAATGGAAAACACAGTTCGATTCCAAATCGCTTCCATGGTGAGGCTTTCCAATTTTATATCTTTCCGTTAAAAAATGAATTTGTAAATGTGTCAAAACGTTTTGTGCTCGTTGAGCAGAGCAGTTGAGAATAGCCTTAACTTCCCATTGCTTTTAGCTGTGACTATTTATTAAAAAAACACAGAAGCAATAAACAAGAATTGGCTTTGGCACATACCATAAAAATGTTTGAAATCAAACATATTACAAAAGAAAGCAATGATTTCATAGTACAGTAGACTCATTCAAATTCGCACATAATCGCAGATGTACACAATAAAACTTTTTCAGATGGAGGGTCAAAATGACAAAAAATTTTAGTTTTATATCATTCCGTATGTATTTTAATATGTAATTCTCGATATGACTGAACTCATGGTTTTTCATGAAGGAAGCATAAATTTATTTCTGAAAAAAAAAATCAAGATTTTGCTTATATCAATGGTAATCACAATCTTTTTAGCAAATATGTTTATGTAATAATCGAGCTTTTCTGTTATTAAGTCTGGCTAAACCTGAAGCAAAACTTCCTTTTTTCATGATTTTGATATAAATTAATTGGGTACCTTTAAGAGGAAAGTTTCTTTGAATAATTCAAGGAAAATGTACCTCATCTTGATTATGGATATTTAATTGTACATCATTTACTTGACCTTTACTTTTAATCATTTTAAAAATTATCTTGATTTTTATTATTTTAGTTTATTACTTTGCTTAATTATTTTACTATATTGCAAGCATTCATTATAATTTTGATTGCATTATTACATTCAAATTACATTTTAAAAAAAGTAAACAAATCAATGACCAGAAATCCACACAACCTCTGGTGCCAAGCTGTGCGGATTTGAGAGAGTCTACTGTATTTGGTTTCTTTTTTTTTCAGTTTAGTAATTTAGAAGTGTCAATTCAAAAGGATTGATGATTGTATTTGAGGAAATATTCACTTTGAATTTTTCTGACAAGTTATAATAATGGGTGCTGGTCCATTTTCAGTCAATATATGTAAAATGCAGAAGTGCATTTTCAAATTAATCTCTAGGGTGAAAGTGATATTAAAGACAATTATGATATAATTTAATGAGTACATTTTTTCTGAAATATAAAATTTTGAACATGTTACATGAAATCATTAGCGGATTTGGATAAATCCTACATTATATGAAAGACTGTCAAAATGAATAGACTGCAAGGACAGTGATGTGAATGGACTCTTTGAATGTCCCAGGGACCCAACCATTTTTTAAATGTGGGTGTAATTTCAAATAAAAACTAAATATTTATTTATATAAATATAATAAACATTTCTAAAATTAAGATTCAGACTTCTTTGACTTCAGGACTTCTTTGAAACTTAAATGATTTGAATTTACAACTGGTTTTTAAATTATTTTTCAAAAGCATTTTTGTTATGCAAATCAGTCATTCACATCATATGTATACAAAAAAAAAAAAAAAAAAAAAAAATTCAACATTAGATTTTAGAAATCTGCAAAATAAATATATTTTAAAAAAAATTTTCAGAGCATATTTTTTTTTTTTGGAGAAAAAAGATGAGATTGCTCTTATGAAAACTTTTAAAATTAACACATCCCGTCAGATGCGTTTTTGTGTTCTGTTTGTGCTCCATCATCAACTTATAAGTGTTTGATTTAGTGTAGTGTATTTCTGACATCTGCACTGATGAAGTAAACCACAAATGAAAGAAACCATAGTACTAAAGATTTACATAATTGATAAAACTCATTACTAAATTATTCTTGCTGGACCAATAAAACTGTATCACACATCACATTTTTTTCAACTTTCACATATAAACTGATGGACGACCAATGTGTATGCTGAGGTATAGAGAAATTGCTAATTTTCTAAACAACTTGCTATAGAAAAACTGGCGCTTTTATTAAAACAAGCATGCATTTGAAGCTTTATGTACAGTTGGTCAAAAAAAAAAAAAAAAATCTAATTTGAATAAAAAATATCATAGAGAAATGAAACTGGTATCAATCAACATGGATTGTCTATTTCAATTTAACCTATTAAAACTTTCCTTAGGGTTTCATCTACATGATAAGGTGAACACAAATTTTTAATTTTTTCAATGTAAACCTCCAAATTTGACCACAAATTTTTAATTTTTTCAATGTAAACCTCCAAATTTGACCACAAATTTTTAATTTTTTCAATGTAAACCTCCAAATTTGACAATGCAGTTAGAAAGAACACACTCAACTACCCGAAGTACTATTTTAAGAGACGTTTCTACAATTGAAGATTTATTAGAGGTAGGAATTATAAGTAACACGAATTTTATAAACACTTTTTTAAGAGAAAAATCTTTCACTCTGAGAACTCATTAGTCCTATGTCTACTAACTCTTGGACTAATTGTGAAATGTCTTAAAAATTTGTAATTGGGCTAAATTGAGTTGTTTTCTTTCCGATTGTTATCAAATTGGGGGGGGGTTATATTAAAAATATAAAGTTACTGTTCATTTTAATATGTAGATGACCCCTTGATTAAAAATTTTAAAGTCTTAAAATTGAAGTAGACAGCAATTTTATTTCACTTCTATAATTTGTATTAGAGTTAATACGGTTTATTTATTTATTTTTTTTGACCGACTGATACATTTTTTATAAAATAGTTTCAATATATTTACAGGCTTCAAATATATGCTCATTTTATTAAGTGAACCAGTTTTCTCTTAGGAGGCGTGCAGGATTGGTAATTATTTTATATCTCGCCAATGCACCTTAAACCTAAAAATACATGTAAATTTTGAGTATTTTCATGCTCAAAAATGAGCATATAGAGGTCAGTTCATACTCATTTTTGAAACATAGACATGCTCAAAAATGAGCACATAGAGGTCAGTTCGTACTCATTTTTGAAACATGGGCGTGCTCAAAAATGAGCACATACAGATCAGTTCATACTCATTTTTGAAACATGGACGTACTCAAAAATGAGCACATGGAGGTCAGTTCATACTCATTTTTGAAACATAGACATGCTCAAAAATGAGCACATACAGATCAGTTCATACTCATTTTTGAAACATGGACGTACTCAAAAATGAGCACATGGAGGTCAGTTCATACTCATTTTTGAAACATGGACGTACTCAAAAATGAGCACATGGAGGTCAGTTCATACTCATTTTTGAAACATGGACGTACTCAAAAATGAGCACATACAGATCAGTTCATACTCATTTTTGAAACATGGACATACTCAAAAATGAGCACATACAGATCAGTTCACACTCATTTTTGAAACATGGACATACTCAAAAATGAGCACATAGAGGTCAGTTCATACTCATTTTTGAAACATGGACATACTCAAAAATGAGCACATAGAGGTCAGTTCATACTCATTTTTGAAACATGGACATACTCAAAAATGAGCACATAGTGGTCAGTTCATACTCATTTTTGAAACATTGGCATACTCAAAAATGAGCACATGATGTTTCATTATTAAGTGTGTGCATGTTTTCAGAAATGAGTATATACATGTTTCAAACTTGAGTAATTTTGTTTCGGAGCCATTTTGACGATGCGGCATACTCAGATTTGAGTATTTTTTACTCATTTTTGAAAACGTCGTTTTTAGAGTGTATGCCCAAACAATAGTGTAAGAGACCTAAATCTTTCATTTTAAATGATTTTGCTAATTCATCTCGAATATATTGATAATCTTCTTTACATTTAGTAAGAATTATGAGATCATCAACATAAACAATGATAATAGCTTCAATGGGAGATTTAGAAAAATACACACATTTATCAGCATTTAGTGATTTAAACTTCATTTGTTTCAATTTTTCATCTAATTTTTTGAACCATTGGCGACCCGATTGTTTTAATCCATAAAGGGATTTTTTTAATAAACAAACTTTGTCAGCATTAGATTCATTTTTAAAACCTTCAGGTAATTCCATGTATATTTCTTCAGTTAAATCACCATTTACATAAGCCATAATAAAATCTAATTGATATGCAGTGAACCCATTTTGGATGCCATATGCGATCGCAGTTCTTATTGAACTTAATCTAGCTACAGGAGAAAAATTTTCGTCAAAATCGATACCAGGTTTTTGTGTACAGCCTTTTGCCACCAATCTCGCTTTAAATTTCTCGATTGACCCATCTGGCTTATATTTTGTTTTTAAAACCCACTTAGATCCTATAATTTTCTTATGTTTTGGCCTATCTACTATTTGCCATGCATTTTCTTGCATTAATGAATTAAATTCTAAATTCATCGCATTTATCCATTCGTTTTTATACGGACTATTTAGAGCTTCAAATAATTCAGGACAAGAGTCAAAAGAATTATTTACTGCAGTTTGAGATTTTTCTTCTTTCGGAATAATAATTGTTTGATATTCCTTTCGAGGTCTCCCTTTTCTACCTGTTTTTATTTTTCTTGGCCTCCCGCGCGTTCTGAAAGAAGGGGGGTCGGAAATTTCATCAGATTGCGAATCAATTTCTCTTTCACTGTCGCCACTAGAATTGTCTGGTTCCGTTTTCATGACTGGAAATATTTCTGATTGTTGCGTAATTGTGTTTGTGCTCGTATTTTCATTATTTTGAGAGAAAGGAAAAATTAATTTTATTTCGGTGTTACAGGAGGGATCATTTTCAAATTCGTTAATAAATCGAACATCACGGCTTATAACAATTTTTCTAGATTTCTTGTTCCAAAGCCTATATGCTTTTGATTCATTAGAATAACCTACAAAAATATGTTCTTCTGATCTAGGATCAAATTTTCCCTTATTTTGCCTTTTATTAAGTACGAAACATTTTTGCCCAAATATTTTGAAGTATGATAAAGTTGGCTTGATGCCAAAGAATACTTCATATGGAGTTTTATTTTCGCTTAAACGTCGTGTCGGGCAGCGATTGCGTATGTAAGCAGCACAATTTATAGCTTCGGCCCAAAAAGATTGTGGAAGATTACTTTGTAAAAGTAAACACCTTGCCATTTCAGT
Source organism: Maratus speciosus (assembly GCA_963932465.1). Classification (NCBI taxonomy): domain Eukaryota; kingdom Metazoa; phylum Arthropoda; class Arachnida; order Araneae; family Salticidae; genus Maratus; species Maratus speciosus. The sequence goes on from OZ010786.1 coordinate 327,949,879, forward strand.
TAACGTTCTATTCGATCTTTCAGGGGTGCCATTTTGCTGAGGGGTTAAAGGGGAAGAAAATTCTCGTTTTATACCGCATTCTTCGATATATTTATCAAATTCTTCGCCGCAATATTCTAAGCCATTATCTGTACGAAGAAATTTTATTTTCTTTCCTAATCGGTTTTCGACTGCTGCTTTGTATTTAACAAATGCATTCTTAACCTCATCCTTGGTTTTAAGAAAACTAACTTCAATATAACGTGATTTATCATCAATAAAAGTAACAAAATATCGCGATCCTCCATGGGAAGGGACTCTCATGGGCCCACATAAATCTGAATGAATCCGAAATAATAAATCATTACTTTCAAAATTTGATTGTTTAGGAAAAGGGCGGACAGTTTGTTTACCTTGAATACAAACTTTACAATCTTTAAGAGACTCATCATCATTGAAATTTAAATTTCTAACCATATTATTAGATTTAAGTTTCTTTAAATCAGACTCATTTAAATGTCCTAACTTTAAATGCCATTTTACAAAATCACTTACCTGTGCCATTGCAGCTCTTTCGGGGATTGGATGTACATAATATAAATCACCTTGACGAACAGCTTGTACTAGTATAGAACCATTAGGCTCAATTATTTTAGCATATCGTTCTTTAAAAAGCACAGAACGATTATTAGCCGTTGCTTTTGACGTTGAAATCAAATTACATTTTAACTCAGGAACACACAGAACGTTCTTCAGTGTGAGATTAGTAGTCCCACTACCGTTAGGCACTGTAATAAGAACTGTTCCTATTCCTGTGATTTTTGCTGTTTTATCAACCGCAAGCTGTATTGTAGCATTATCACGAGGATGAAATTCTGTAAATAAATTTTTATCTTTGCACATATGAGATGTACAACCACTGTCTAAACACCATGCAGTAGATTCATGATATACTTCGTTAAATGCCATACTAACCGGTTCTTCATAACTAATCATTGAACCTTGATTTCCTTTATTTAAAGATGCAAGCTTTCTGTCAGCTATTTTCTTTCTACATTCGTTAGCTTTATGCCCGATTTTGGAGCAATAATTGCACTTGAAATTACGATAATTTCTCTCTGCAGGAAAATTTTTATTCGTATTAGTCTTCCATTTTTCATTTTTCTTCTGTTCTTGATTATTTCTCTTGTTTTCTATATAATAGGCATTTTGAGAATCATGAGTCGTTTTTCCTTTTCTAGCTTCCCATTCTTCTAGCATCTTAATTTTCAAAGAATCGGGTTTAGGTAATTCATCTCTCGATTCTATAGCGCATCTAAAATTTTCGAAATTCTCAGGAACACTGTAGAGTAGAAGAATTGATAACAAATCATCCGCAATTTCTATTTCCATTTCTTTTAATTTATCAACAATCTCAAAAAAGATATTTAAATGTTCAGACATCGTTTCACTGAAACTCATCTTTCGAAACAGAAGCTGTTTTAACAGCGTTGCTTTCTTTGCGGGGCCTCTTGATTCATAAACGTCTTTCAATTTATTCCATACAGAATTTGAAGTCGCACAATGCTTGATGTGGCACAATTCACTAGGATTTATGGCCAGAATTATATCAGCACGAGCTTTTTGATCAGCCTGGAGCCATTTCTTTTCATCAGCGCTACCTTCGGCCGGTTTCTCTTCTTTGCCGGTTACATAATCCCAATGATCATTTTTTATTAATACTGCTTCAATTTGAAGTTTCCAGCTATCAAAGTTATCTTTGCCGAGCTTTTCAATTGTCGTAACATGTGACATGATTAAATAAAATATCTCGCAGCCACAAATCAAAACAGTTAATGACAGAACGTAGAAGAGTTCTTAGTTTCAGTTTAGGCTTAAGACTTTATGATTCGAAAGTTCGAATTAAAAAATATTTCTGTTATTTATAGCGCAGTGAGTAGCGTCTCTGGTACCCATAACCTTTGTTGGTTTTGGGGGCACACAGAGTTAGCAGAATAGCTCGACATAAACATTTGTTAACACTAACACGAAGACAAAAATATATACATAGCTTAAGTGCGACTAAGCACTGACATGTTTTTAACAGAACTGAATAATCTCGCTCGCAGAGCGGATTTGTAGAAACGTCATTGTACGCGCATGCGCTGAAAGAAAAGGGTAAGATAAATGGACGTTGTATTCCAACAAATAGAATTTAAAAAATAAATTCAAACGATTATCAAATGCACCATTAAGTATACCCCTGGGAAACTTCGGAAAAATTGGAATTAAAAAGTTTAATTACGAGTATATATATTAGTAAAATTCGATTTTCTATTTATTGCTTAAAAGAACGTTCTGATCCAATGACTTAAAAATTGCCATACTGTACTTCATACGACTATTTAAATAATAGGTTATTGACATGCGTGACGTAGCTTCATATAGTATTAAGACTATTAAAGAGAAAATTTAATCTATATACATTTTTTCAGACTGATAATTTCAACAAGAGTATAAATGTAAAATCTTAATTTTATATTTTTCAGGCAGATCTTTATGAAAAACTTTGAAAGATATAATGATCATATAAATGTGAAAATGGTTTACGTGATTAAAAATATATTATTTTTAGAGCCTCTGTATGCCTACAAAACGTATATATTGATCAAAATTTTAATTCCAAAACTTACTGTTTTAGAAAATAAAAGAGTGTGAACTTTATAATCCTACAGCGTATAAAAAATTCGTCAATATGCACAAATTGTTCCGCAACATTTTACAGAGTAGTTTCATTTTTCTAAGAAAAAGTACAGTTTCCGTAACTGAAGTTAGAGATTATAAATCCGTATAAATTCTGTAAATTTTCCCCAAATTTTATGGAATATTACTCTATTGCTTTCAAAACAGTACAAGTTAACCAAATGATGTTTTGAAATAGTTGCTTTTGTTTGGAATGCAAAGTAATTAAGTGTTGTATATACTAGCCCTATATTATTTTTATTGAAATTCCATTATTGGCTAAATATGGCTCTATGTTCAAAATATATTCAATGATTTTCCAATAATATCTAAATAGTATGTTTTACATGAGTTGTCAAGAAAAACCGAAAAAATTATAATGCCATCTATAATATGTATTTTTAAACAACTCGCTATCATATATTTTTCTTTTTTTAGGGTTCCGTACTTAAAAAGTAAAAACGGAATCATTATAAGATCACTCCTGTGTCTGTCTGTCACAGCCATTTTACTCGGAAACAATGGAGAGTGGAAAGTTCAAATTGGGGGAAGTAATAAAGACTATTGACCCACATATTTTCAGATTATAAACATTCATAAATATGTTTAGTAAAGATGTAGATGGGCTAATTAAGCTACTTGAAAACAAAACTCTTTTCTTTGTACATTGTTTGGGGTATCGTGTGAAAGGTTTTGTAACGCTGAAGTCAAAAATACATTCCTTTTAATTTTAGGTATTATATTTTCAAAAATATAGTCTAAAATGTAGCGCAAAAATATGTCCCCCCACATTTAATTCCGAATCTACTGAAGCTAAAATCATGAAAAAATTAGAGGTAGTAGACGTTAATTTAAAACCTTGAAAGAAAACTATAGCGATTACCCTAGGTCACATAGTTTTTTAGAAAATCGCATTTTTCCGTTACACACAAATTTCAATTTACGGGCATTCCGAAAAAGATTTGAGCAGCACTGAAATTACCTATCGCATCAGAAGTATAAAAGCATTGTTGATAATGATTTTCTAAGAAAATCGTCAGTAATTAGTCGAGATATTAACACTAGAAGATACGGACGGTTTGGACATAAATAATGACAGGGGTTGCGTACTAGGGTGGGTCGAAAAAACCGAAATTTTTATAATCGAAATGTAATAGCGCGGAAAAGTTGCCTTTTGTAATACAGAATAAATTTCTAAAACATTACATCGATCGGTTAATATCTTTTACCGCCGAAAGGGGGCCAAAGTTTCAAAAAATCGCAAAAAACATGCTTTTTTTTTTCATTTTTTAAAAATTATCCAAACATACCAATACAATTTTTAATAGAACGCAATTGCTACATGAAGATATGAGAAATGTCCCGGTAAATGGTCATTATGATGAAATCATATCTTTATTTGCCGCAAAAAGACCAAATTTTTTGTAAAAATTTCAAAAATTTCAATTTTTCATTTTTTTTTCTAAATTTTTATAATTTCTATAATATGTCTAGAAATAAATAATTTTACTTTATATCTATTAATATATCATAATTTTTTATAACTATTTGTAATAGACTTGAAAATAAAGTTAATCATTTATTTTTCTTGACGAACGCTTCATCTACTGATGTTTTACTTCATAACAGCCAATTCATGCCACAAAAATTATATAAAATGAGCAAAATGTTTTAGTATTTTATTGATTAAAATATAGAGATATTTAACCGAAGCGGGTTAAATAAACTTAAAATGAAGAAGAATTTAATGTAAATGAATTTTATAATATAACTTGCTTTCAGATGAAGCCATTATTTCCCGAGAGGCCAAAACTGATCAGATGTGATCCTTCCTCTGTTCTAGTAAACAAACTTTATCAGTGCTTTAATGAATAATTTCACGCATCTTTCTAGTGATTGAGAGGGACAAGGAAAGTTATAATAGCTGGTATCTTTAATCGAACATTTTAAACTCGCCATCGTTTTTAGTCGATAAAGAAACCATAACAGGTGGTTCCGTTAGTTTTCAGTTTTGTCAGTAGACTAAAGCCATACAATTTTAAGCTTCAGTGTTGAAGACTGCTATGATAAAGTGGCGGATGGCACTATTCTAGTCCACAGAACTTTGTGCTTTTGTAATTTTCTTCATGGCTGGGGCCCTGATGTTCTCCTCTTCATATGCTATCATTCCAAAGAGGCTATTTGTATGATTTGCGAAATAGTCATTTCGTGAAAATACAGGAACTATAATCTTTCGTAGATTATCTGTCAAGTAACTTAAGTTATTAACTACATTGCACAGATTCTGGAAAACATGATTCATTTTAATTGTGAACCAACTGATGCAGTACATTTTCTGGATGTATTCAAAGAGTATGACAAATTAGGAAGAGCGTTTCTTTGTTCCAACGTAGTCTCAAAATTCAAATAGCAGTAATGATCCACCTTGCGTGAAATATTTGTCCAGGGACTCAGCAAAAAAGGTCAATTGTATACACGCGTGTTGAAAGAGCTTGCAATATTTCAGACATATATTTCTGGTCAGTTGACAAATCATTTTTATCAACAGCTAGGTGATCAGATTAAATTGGCTTAAATTTTGCAATTGGTAATAATTTGCAAATCGCAAGAGATCCTATTTTAGATTATTTTTTCGGCCGTTTACATTCGATAGAAAAGGAGTACTTTTGTTCCTACGATTAGAAAAATGATATTAAAAACTACAAAAAAATTAATATCTCAAAAATAAATTGTGATACAGCTTTCAAACAAATTGAACTTAAAAGTACATTTTTCCCCTACACGACGGTATAAAAATTTAATGTGCGATGTTTAAAAGTTCAAAAATTTACTGGTGCGAAAATTGCAAAATCGAAATTTCATTTCAAATTTCAAAGTTTTGCCATTCGCAGAATGAGGTATGCGTTACGCACAGATATGTTTGTCCTTTATAATATAGATAGTCAACGTATTTAACCAAACTATGAGAATGCTCAGGATATGAAAAGCTTCAAATAAAGAATTACTAAATTTTTTAACTTTATTTAAAGATTTAAAGAAAAGTTTATTTATTTTTTTATTTTTTAAGGCCCTGCAAGCATTTCTTAATAGTTAATAAGCTGCATCATGATTTATTGATTGAAACTTGGCCGATGTAGCAATTATCTGTATACAAAATGTACGAACTACATAAAAATCCCATTACCTATATTAGGTTGGGGATATATATAATTTATGGTTGGGGAGTCACTCCTAGAAATTCCTATATATATACGACCAGCAATATATATATAATCCAGCAAATAAGACCTTGATTTCAAAATTAAATATCTCAAAAACAAAGATCAACAGAATTATGCGGTAAACGGTTTGTTTATTAACTAAGCTGTAGAAATGTTATACAGATGTTTCAAAATTTAGTTGTTAAACCGTTAACAGATGGCGCTGAAATCGCAATGCCTATAAATTGTACTTCGAAGTCCACAGCACTAGTGTCTCATTCCTAGATGGCTCCCTATGGAAGAACGAAAATTGGGAAACTCCACTTTTTCGTTGGGGTGATGTGCAGAAGTGGAGACATCTGGTCACAGAATTATTGCATCAGCTTTAATTTTAGAGAATTTCAATTAATAGAATTTTCAGTAAAAAGTTAAGAAATCATTATATAAGAACTTTTTAAAATATTTCATTAAATTCAATTTTTAATGCCGTATTATTATTTAAATCAAAATGCATATATTTAGAAAAATAATTTTGTATTTTTTATTTATTTTTTTTATATTTTTAATTGGTATTATTGTTTATACCTGAATTATAAATAAAAAGTAATTTTGCACTTTTCATTTATTTTTAAATCACGGCATAATATTTTGGTTTTCGCACAACACATATATTACTTTTATTTGTAAACTTTAACCTCTTCAGTTCCGAAGCTAAAATAATACAAATGTATATTCACTGGTTTTTTCCAAACAAAATGACATCGTAAATGACAGAAAAAATACCTTTTCTGAAATTGATCCTTTAGGCGCATAGTAATTTAGGTTCAAAAATATGGAACTAAAACTATAAATCCCGTTAAAAACACCGGTTAATTACCGTTAACCTAAATTAATCCGATCACAAATTTAAGAGATTTAAACAAGTAGATAATCTAGAAATCCTCAAATTTTTTTATTGAAAAAGATTTAATTTAAATACTTATGAAAATTTCTCACTTTCTTGGTCATACTGTCTTTTGGGCATTTTAGGCATTTTACAAACTCAGATGAAAATAACATTTATTTCATGTGGGAATCAGCTTTGATACTGCCATTTATTCGTTTGCTTTGAACGCAAAAAATATTCAGCTGTGAAGGAGTAATGTGAAAATGAAAAAAAAAAAAAAAAAAAAAAAAAAAAAAAAAAAAAAAAAAAATCGGACATTTTAGTTTTTATAAGGAAAAGGGCAGAGGTCCTCGAACGGGGACTCAGGGACCGAAGAGGTTATAGTACCATCGTGGCAAATAGGGTTAACAAGGAATATGTTTTTAATTTAAGGGGACGAGGGACCTTAAAAAACCTTAAAAATCAATTCTTTATTTTTTGAAATTTTGACTTTAAATATTATTCAGGGGTACATTATATGCATTATGACAAGCATTTATCAAAAAAAAATTTTTTTTAAATCATTTTTGAGAAAAAAATGGAGTTTTACGCGTCGTCTTAGAAATCTTCGAAATGCCCCATGCACATTCCAAATCAATGAAAATCCCCAATATTTTTTATAAAAGTTTGGTTTATATATATAAATAAAACTGTGCATCGAATTTTATATATTTAAATATAAAAGTAAAAAAAAAAATTAAAAATTTCAAAATTTTTTCGAAAAAATTTCAAAAATTTTGATTTTTTTTTTTTTTTTTTACACCTTCATATTCAAATATATAAAATTCGATGCACAGAACTATTTATATATATAATTCAAACTTTTATAAAAGATATTGGGGATTTTCATTGTTATAGAATGCGCAGGGGGCATTTCGAAGATTTCTACGACAACGCGTAAAATGCCATTTTTTTTTCAAAAATAAATTTTTTTTTAATTTTTTTTGTGATAAATGCATGCCACAATGCATATAATGTACCCTTGAGTAATATTTAAATTAAAATTTACAAAAAAATAGAAAAAAATTAAAAAATTCTGAAATTTTGAAATTTTTTCAAAAAATTTCAGAATTTTTCAAAAAAAAATTTTTTTTAACCTTTATATTCAAATATATAAAATTCGATGCACAGATTTTTTTATATATATAAACCAAACTTTTATAAAAAATATTGGGGATTTTCATTGATATGGAACGCGCATGGGGCATTTCGGAGATTTCTAAAACAATGCGTAAAATTCCACTTTTTTCTCAAAAATGACTTAAAAAAAATTTTTTTTTCGTAATAAATGCATGCCATAATGCATATAATGTACCTTTGAGTAATATTTAAGGTGAAATTTACAAAAAATAAAAAAATTATTTTTAAGGTCCCTCGTCCCCTTAAGATTAAAAGGGTTTGTTTATTATTATTCATAACCATCATGATGAAAACCAATCTGAAATACGTAATTTGAAATATGTTATGAATGATGCAAATTTCCTTTAAATTTCATAATTGCGCACCAATATGAATATTATGGGTTTAACATTATCAAGGGACAAAGATTTTCCATTGCTACAATGTTAAAATGAATAAATATTACCAGAATTTACGAACAAATTTATTTGGATATAAGAATAGTAACTATGTATAACTATATACAGTGTGTCCACGTATAACCTGACCGACCTTTATTTTCTCAACCATTGGTCCAAGATGCATACTTCCAATTACGAAAATGGTCAAAATGAAGGGTTAAGATATGAAAAGTTTGGAGCAAAAAAACAATTTAGTGAAGAATTACAGAATCTAAATTTTTATACGGTCCCTCGGTTCTATAAGTTATATTTAGTAAAATTTCCCTGTTACACTGGCAAGTAAGGCAAAAAAAAGTCCCGTTATTCGACGATTAAAATTGACCGAGTAACAGCTGTTTAAAGTTGGAGTATATTTTTTGCAGCATATTAGGGGTCACTCACAAATTTAGTAGAAATGTAATTTCGTCAGATATGTTAAAGAAACGGTTGAGAATAAAATTAACATTGCAATATAAATTTGAAATCTTTAATCATTCTGACATATTAATTGCAAACTGTACAATTTGTACTGAGCATTATAAGAGGATAAAAATAACAGATTTTTTGTTAAATAAAAGGATGAAAAACAACAGCCTCAATTCTTTACAAAATGATACATATTTTAAAATTCTGTTAGATTACACTGTCTTTCAAATTTTGGGTTGTGGCATCTTTTTTTGCTTTTGAAAATTGATTCTTATGTATTTTTTAGCACTAAATCCGTAAAATGACCTTCATTTTAAACCATCACGTCAGGAATTTTCTCAAATCGCAAATTTCACAGTTAAAAAGATAAAAGTTAAATTTGATCCCCGCTCCCCTCCCAACCCCATCGGAACCCCGAGCTTTTTAGCTGTAAGACACCCAGTATAAGCCAAAAATCTAATAAATTATTAAATTAAATAAAATTAAACTGAATAAAAATGTCTTACATCTATTTTATAGTATCAGATTTTTCGCTATTTTTTAACCTTCAAATTTACGATTTGCGAAAAATCTTGACATGTTGGTTAAAAGTGAAGGTAATTTCTTGATTCAGCGTTAAAATATACATAAAATGCAATTATAAAAGTTAAAAATCACAACCATCGCTGGTTTATGCAATCTAATCTAAAACTCGTTCTTAAACTTCTTGAATGTAATCTACCGAATTTTTTCGTGTTATCTTCTAACATAAGTATGGTTAAGATGGTGAGAGTCGAAAATCATGATAATATTGCGTTGTCATCGTATTTAAGTCAGTATGTAAAATTTAAATTCGATCGGTTGGTTGATTGGTTGGTTGATTTCTTGACGGCCGATTATCTACTCTTGGGATATAGGCCCTAGGGGGAGTGCCCTTCGTGAGGGTATTTCTAAGGTAACCTAACCCGTATTTACGCATGGAAATCCAAAGTTTCGAGGAAAACCACGAAAACTGCGAAACGGTTAGGCCGACGGGCACGATTGGGTTCGAACCCAGCACCTCCCGTCTACCAGCTTCGAGATCAGAACCTCTCAGCCACTGGTGGGGCTCTTAAATTCGATCGGACATTCGAAGTAAGTTAAAGTTAGAGTACAAATTTTAAACTGGAAATACGATCATTGCAAGTTAAATAAAACCTTATGAAAATAACATAATTTTAGTTAAAAAAAATCATAGCCTCAAATCCTTACAAAATAAAACATATGTTAAAATACAATTATTTTACTAACTGAAACTTAACTAATAAAAGTTAATCGTAATATTTGTACGATTTCTTTCAAAGCGCAGATACCTTGAAATAAGTTTAAGTACTTTATACATGACCCCTGAAGCTAGTCGAAATCATCTGTTTTGATATGCAAAAAAGTGGTATAAGTCATGCATTTCAAAGATTCATAACTCGGTCAATTTTAATGTTAGCGAATGGGGCTTTTTTTTTTTTTTTTTTTTTTTTTTTTTTTTTTTGTCTTGCTTATTAGTGTCACAATAAAGTTTTAGTAAATAGCGCTTATAGGACCGGGGGACCGTATAAAAACTTAAATTTCGTAATTTTTTAATAAATGTTTTTCTTGACCCAAATCGCTTCAAAATAATTCGTTACCTTATTTAAACCATTTTTGTAATTGGAAGTATGCATCTAGGACCAACGGTTGCGAAAATAAAGGTCGGTAAGGTTATACGTGGACACACTGTATGTATATGTAATTCACATGCATAATAAACGATAAATTTTATACCTAAAATTGTGGCTCTATTGCGGCATTTGGAAATCAAAATTACGTGGTTTTCTAAACGTACCACCGACATTGAAAGGTTTAAGAATCTTGTACAAAGTTTTGTTAGGAGGAAAATACTCGAAAAAATCAATTTACTACGTGTGTCCCAAAGGAGAATTTCTTCTGTCTCTCAATTGACTGTTTCCTTTCAAGTAGAAAAACAGATATAATGTTGTTCTACTGCAGTGATTGAAACTCAAAAGATTTCGCTTTTAAGAGGAAATATTTTTTTTTTAAAGCAGCGGAATAATATATAGGATGTTCCTTCTTATCGTTGATATCAATAGCTAATTCATAAAACGTTAAATTTAGTGGTATAGTTCTAAATGCATAAATGCATAAATACCACAAATGGTGCTCTTCATCATATGAAAATGAATTTCAGTGAGTATAAGTATTTTTTTTTAAAGTCACGAAGTTTAAATTATTATTTTTATACGTGCCCTTGATCCTATAAATTATATTAAGAAAAACATTCTCAAACCTATAGTAAGCGAAACCATAAAAAAAATTGATACTTCTATGGCGAAAATTAATCGAGTTTTAAATTGAATTGTGTGAATTCTGCATTTTCTGCCACAAAAAAACGTCTAAACGGATTTTCACGTGTAAGCGCGTAATGTTATATTGTTTTCTAATTATATACTACTAGAAAATCAGGAGGATTTACTCGCGTAAAAATTGAAATATGCCAAGTGATATTTGTATGTCCATTTTTTATTAGAACATATTATATTAAACTATAAAAAATATTTATAATTACTTAAAAGGTGACACAAACATATAAAAATATTATGTAATTTAACCCTGAAATCTGTCAAACGAACACGCGTTCATTTTCAAAGGAAAACGATGACTAACTAGAATAGATAGCATATTAAAAAATATATATATAATACGCATTCAGTCCATTGCTCTACAGAGGGACGAAAAGACCAGTTCATATTTTCAAAGATCATATTATATCATATAGATCATAGATTCACATATCATAGAGAAATTATACTTTTAGGAATAGTTCAAAAATTACTAATTAAGGCACAGTTTGACTAAATTTCATTATTACACTGCATTAGACATAAATGAGACATAAATTAATAAGAATAACTAAAACTAATTCTAAATAAATGATAATTTAAAAATATTTTTAAAATTTTATGCTCATGACAGTATTCATTTGAAGTTCTGATTTTTTAAAAAACACTTCTTAGTACGCATTTGGGTCTTAAAATTAACCATCATATCACATTACAAACTTCTTCTCTAAAGCTCTACCACCTCCCTGGTGGTAGTGGCACAAACATAAAATGACTATGTTAAAACAGAGACTGTCACCATTAATTTGCCAAATTAATTTTGAAATGGTTTTGGTATTTCCTTACATTCCATAGAGAACTCAATTTAGAAAGTTTTTAAAAGCTTTTTAGAACTTTGTTGTTCCTACCAACCACAGGTTGTGGTGTACAGCCTGCATAGGATCAGAGACAGTCACCATTCATTCGCAACAATTACTTTTGTAATCGTTTTATTATATCCTGAGATTGAATAGAAATCGTAATTTAGGGCTTTTTTAGAACGCTTTTAGCACCTTCCCTTTGATTCACCCCTTTTAAATTTCGAATTTGTTTTCGTGGAGCGCATTTATATTTTATAAGTAACTACCATGCCATATTTAAAGTTTCTACCATCTTCAGTATCACATACATCACAACTTAGAACGTTTTTTGCTTCTCCCATCCTCAGGCGGTAGTGGCACTGACATAAAATATAGCTTATGGTTTAGCAAGTTCCAGCACCACCAATTTGCAACCATTATTTTTGAAATAGGTTTGGTAATTAATAAGATTGCATTGAAATAATAATTTAGAACGTTTTTTGAACGACTCATATCATCCTTTTAAATTTAGAACTTTCTACAGTTCTTAGAAAGTTTTTGAACATTTTAAGTAATTACCATGCCAAATTTCAAATGGTTAGACCCCTCAGAATCACAAAAAACAAAATTTAGAATATTTTATTTTTTGATCCTGCAATAGCCAGGAGATAGTCTCAACAACATAAAATATAGCCTTTGTTATAGCAGGGACTGTCAGCATAAACTTGCAACCATTACTTTTGAAAACAGTTTAATATTTCCTGAGATTGCGTAGAAATCGCAATTTAGAACGTTTTTAGAGTACTTTTCGAGCATTTTCACCACTTTTAAATTTCGAGTTTTTTAGAAACTGTTCTTTGAGAGCATTTACATCTTATAAGTAATTACTAACCAAATTTCAATTTGCTATCCGCTGCAATATCACAAAAATCAGAATTTAGAACGTTTTTTGTCCTGCAGCCACCAGGTTTTAGTGAAAGCGACATGAAATGGAGCCTATGTTGGAACAAACGCTGTCAACATCAATTTCCAACCCTTATTTTTGAAATCGATTCGGCACTTCCTTAGATTGCGTAGAAATCACAATTTAGAACTTTTTTTAGAGCGCTTTTCGCGCATTATCATCCCTTTTACGTTTTTTAAGAAATGTTCCTACAGATCATTTATATCATAGTAACTACTATGCCAAATTTCATGTTTCTAGCCCCTTGAATAACAAAAAAAATTGAATTTTTAGAACGTATTTTGCCCATGCACCGCATTTGCAGTCGTAATACCGACATAAAATATAGCTTATGTTGGATCAAAGGCTGTCACCATCATTTTGACACGATTATTTTTTAAATAGGTTCGGCACTTCTTGAGATTGCGTAGAAATCGACATTTAGAACGTTTGTTAGCACATTTCATTCAAAACAAGGCACACATCACTCCATTTTCATTGCAGTTCGATGGTGTATCAATAAGTGCTTGTCCTCACATAAAAATAATTGAGTGAAATTTATGAAATTGCTATATTTTATGAGTCCTTTTCTATATAGTCAGTGTGCACAGTAACACACAAGCACTGGACAATGTTGCTTATTAAGCATTATATTTTTGCATTAATCTAATGGCGATGTTAAAGGGACAAGAAAAAATACACGTTTTAAACGGGATCGCGTAGTAACGAAGCACGTCTTAACCAGGTCCGACTGTATTTATTAAATATTTTCAATGTTAAATACTATAAAATGAAATCCTATCCAATGTTTCAATACTAAATACTTATTCTTTACTTAAATATGCTTTGAACTTGTTACATAATTACACTTACGCAATACGTGGTAAATATAAACACACACTGATTAAAGATAAACTTTACTAATGCAAAATTAGATTTTTGTGCAAAAATTCTGCTTACCAGTAAAATATTCCTTCTAGAAATAAAACATTCTTTCAAAATGACCCAAAACACAGTATCTCATATGCGATCTCATTCTGCCCTTTTGCATCTAAGAAGAAATGCTGAAGCTCTTTTAAAAGAAGTCGTTTAATTTATTCTTCTTTGTCTGAAAAGCAGCGACCAGACAAAGAATTTAAATATTTGAAAAGAACAATGTCATTCTTATTTATATTTTTTCTCTATTTAGTTCTCTTGTAATTGCATCCAGCTGAAGTAAATTAAGTTTATTTTCTCAGAAAAATTAAGTTATGGATAAAAAAATTTCTGAATGTTTTAGTTTATGATGTTGATTTTATTAGAATTAAGGTGCGAATTAATACATTTTTTCTGCGTAATGTACGAGACATGAAATATTGTGCTTAGCTATAATTAAGTTGAAATATCTAAATAAAAAACTTGTAATTCAAAGAAAATATTTCTGGTTAGATAATTTCTGATCGTTTCAATGCAATGCAATGTTTCGGTTTTAGTCGGATGAAAAACGTCGTGTAACCATAAGAAAGCGCCGCCTGACCAGATCAAAAAGACCGGGAGTTGACTAATACGTCTATCTGAAGCTTAAGTGGGTCATTTATACAGTGTGCTTTTATTTTCAGACAAAGGATTGAAGTCAAATTTCTCATTTATCTCAATGGGCATTTTAGATGCATTTGTCAAATGTTTGGCCAAGACATTTCTTACGGTTTAATTTCCGCGCTTATAAGGTCGATTATGAAAAATGGACAATTTTCCTAAACCGTTCGGATATCCGGAGTTGAAAATTATTTAACGACGCAAAATAGGGAGTTTGATTACATTAAAAACAAATACAGAAAATCGGGTCTTTGAAAAACTGACATGATAAGCAAAGTGACGTGAAAACAATGAATGTCGGAATAATGAGGTCCGACTGTATACATATATATATATATATATGTATGTATAATTTTACATAGTACAAAGCATAATTCAGTTTGAAGACAGAAAACACACGCTTTTATTTTATATAAAATGACGTCATTTGCATTCTCTGAAGAATTCCATATTTACGATCCCGTCTGAAACAACATTACAGAAAAGTATGCATATGACGTCACTATTACGGAATAATACACAAATCGAGCAAAAAAGCGATGTCATCAAGCAAGAAACTCGACAAAAAAAGATCTAATGATTCATATGTGTGTAACATAAATATTGATACATAAAGTCAAATACAATTTATAATAGCTGCATGTTTTTATCAGAAATCATGAATTTATATTTTTTAAACATAGCACGTATTTTAATTACATTTATTTTTACAGTTGTTATGGGAAAATGGCAATAAAAAATAATATTCTACTATTTTCCAACTATTTTGTCTCTCGCTTTCTACAGAAATGACGTACTTCAGTTTTCAAAATTAAAACAATTTCGTTAAAAACTTATATAAATTAATATCTTAAAAATAAATTTAGATGCAGTATTCAAACAAATTACATATAAAAGAACTTTTTTTTCCCCAATACGATGGTATGAAAATTGAAAATGTGCGATGCTTAGAAGTTAAAAAAATTGTAGTAGATATTATCCCGTTCAATGATAGATCTGCTTTGTTTTACGGAACGTTATTTTTAGGAGACGACTTTAATTGCTGGCCGAAAGAAATAGCTTATCAGGGGCTAAAACGCAATTCTAGACGATATAATGGACACACCTATAAAAAAAACCTCCTCATGAATGCAAAATAAAATGTCGAATTAAAACCAGCAAACTTTTCAAAAGAATACTATATACACTTTCAAAAAACTTTAAACATTTGGCCAGTATGCAAGATGATTATTACCATTAAACTATCTCTGGCTGACCTCGTAAAAAAGGATGTTTCATAATAAGATTTTCTTATTTTAGACATAAGTAATATTTTATAAGAAATTAGAAACTGACTCTATTATATATGCAAAACATAATATAGAGAAATAGAAAAATTATTCATCATACATTATTATGATACACTTCCCTTCATTTTCAAAACATTGTAACAAATTATCACCTTTTGACGAGTTGAAACGATATAGCTCAATAATCTATACAGAAAACGCATAAATCTTTATATGATTTACAGATTTTTATACACATCACATGTTGCTCTATAATTTAATTCTGCCAGAACGTATTTCAACTAAAACATTGCACTCAATGAAATATTCTTACATACAAATCCATATGCATATAGAAAAATTGAAACTTATACGCAAAATAATGCGCATAATGTAACAGAAATGCACTTCCAGTAACTAGCATCCTTAAATGCAATTGCATCCTATTCCTTTGACGTTTATATATATATATATATATATCAAGCAGGACGGTCGTTCTGCCAAGCCAAGCTGAAAAAAAAATGCTAACCCCGCCAAACAAACAAACGCCAAGAATGACGGCAAGACACCGTAACTGCTTATTATACTGACGACAACTTCTCCATGTTAAATGGACGAAATATGCCAGCGTAAAATTTCCCATATCAAAAGAAGCAATCATCGCAGAAAAATAAAACTAACACCAGAAGGACCTAATAAAGAAGATCTTCAATTTGAGATCAATTGCATCCTCATAAATTAATTATAAACAGATATATAGATTTTTTAAAATAACGTCGTGATACTGAAAATGACTTATTTATTTTCTTCGTCACAACGTATGTTTAAATCGAGGTAGAGACTTAAATAATGGACAGAAAAAAGTAAGGATTGAATTTTTGGATAGATATTTACTCAATCTACGTGCTTTTATAAAATTCAGCTTTAAAAACATTAATTTTCTATTCATAATTATCGAAAAACTGTTAATTAGTTCTAAAGTTTACAATTTATGCCAAATAGCGATAAACCCGCCAAAATATTTTAGAAATCTTATACTTTTCTTTTATATTATCCTTTTGCATTGATTTCATCGAAGATAACTATGGCTGAGATTCAGATAGATTTTTCGCTGTTAGCGAAATGAGTTTGACCAATCAGAAGCCTGCATGTTTGAGAATATTTGCTGTTTCTGGATCCCAACCTATGTCATAAAAGTTTTGAGTCATTTTTTTAGTGCCGTGGATGAAATGTTTGTAGAAATGTAGGCTAGGATCCAGATAGATTTTTCGCTGTTAGCGAAACGAGATTCACCAATCAATAGCCTGCATTTCTGCAAACAGCGAAAAGTTCACAAAAATGCAGGCTTCTGATTCTGGCAAATGCTTGATGAATCTCGTTTCTCTAACAGCCAAAAATCTATCTAGATTGTGCCCAATGGAGGATATTCCAAATATGGGTTCGAGGCTAAAAAAAGTCACGTGATACCGGTAATTAATCCAAGTAACTTCTAACTGATAAGAAGGGAAGATACTACTACTTTGCCTCATGAACCGTTTCATTGGCTAGCGAGGATTTACATTACACGTCTACGGAGCTTTCCGTTCTTTACGATAGAAGTTTTTACCTTGACCACGTGATCAAAATGTAGATGGAATATCCTCCATTATGTTGAACGCAATTTTGCATTTCCACATCCAGGAAGGGTATTGATTGTCATAACAACAATACATATTCGAAACTATTTAAGGCATTGATTCTGAACTCCTTTGCTATACATTTCGATATTAAAGAAGTTGTTGTGTCCATAGTCACAGTACTTTTCTGTATTGCTTTCTCTAAAACACAAATATAGAAATTTAACAAAGAGCGCTCAGAATCAACACCATAACAGAGAGCCTTTATACATAAGAGTGGTGATATATGCACAGGAAGCATGCTCATTTCAAGTTTTTGCCGAAAGTATGGCTACAGCGTCTAGAATACCTTGTGTGGAAATATGCTATCCAAACAACGCTAAAAATTTGTATCCCTTAAATGTGCGACGATACTGCTAAAATCCCTAGTATCGATCACAGCGACATCTACGGGATTTAGTATTACATTGTATAGACTAGCAATATCTTGCAGTTTGAGAAAATATCCTGCAGATGTTGCTGCGATCTGTATATTTCAGCAGCATCGTTGCACATTTAAGGATACAATATTTTAGCACTTTTTTAAGTATTACAGGGATAGCCAATTTCCACACTATATATTCTAGGTGCTATAGTACGGCAATCGGCAATCCACTTTCTTGGATATGCCATATGCCGCTACTTCGTTATAGCGACACACTTGTTCCTAATTGGATCCCGGCCTTAATGTATCAAAATAAGGAGTTTGCTTTCTGTACTATTCCTGAGCTATAACGTCTAAAAATAAAGACCGGGATCCAGGTACAATTTTGCAAACAGTGAAAAGTTAGCAATAATTCTGGCTTCTGATTGGTCAATCTCGTTGCGATAACAAAGAAAAATCTACCTAGATCATGGTCATGGTGTGGAAACCGGCTATTCCAGTAACACTTTAAAAATTGCTAAAAATTGAATCCCATAAATATTGAAAAATATTGAATGACAAATGTCGATAGCAGCAACATTTTCTAGATCTTCTCTGAGCGAAACGTTTTCTCATTTGATGTCTTTTGAAATAGTTACGTTGGAATTACCATATGTCGCTGTGATCGACATTTATCGTTCAGCCTCGTTCAACATTTATGGGATACAATTTTTTAGCACCCTTTTAATAAGCCGATTTTTAAACTATATCTTCTAGATACTATAGCTCCGTTATAGGTCTAGATTATATGTTGTAGAAATGGACTATCCCAGCAATACTTAAAAAAGCGCGGAAATAGTGAATCCCTTAAATGTACAACGATGTTGAATTCCAAAAATTCATTTGCAGCGCCATCTGCAGGATATTTTTTAAAGAAGAAAGATACACGTGTAATGCACCCCTATAGCGTCTAGAATACATAATGTGGAAATTTGCTATCCAAGCAGCACTAAAAAGTTGTATCCCTTAAATGTGCACTGACACTGAAATCCAAGGAGCTGATCGCAGCGACATCTGTGATATACTTTCAAAATAAACATCGTATTATTACAGCGGTCTTGACGCCAAGCACACAGGTCAGATGTATGTTAATAAAATGTAAAAAAAAAAAATGCTACAGCGTCTAGACCAAATTATAGCGACTGGAATATATAGTGTGGAAATTGGCTATGCCTGTAATACTTAAAAAAGTGCTAAAATATTGTATCCTTAAATGTGCAACGATGCTGCTGAAATATACAGATCGCAGCAACATCTGCAGGATATTTTCTATAACTGCAAGATATTGCTAGTCTATACAATGTAATACGAAAATCCCGCAGATTTTGCTGCGATCGACACTTGGGATTTTAGCAGTATCGTCGATCATTTATGGGATACAAATTTTTAGCGTTGTTTAATAAACTATTTACACACTAGGTATTCTATGTATCGACGTTGTTACCAAATCGTCATGAAGTTTTAGGAAATATTCTACAAATGATCACTGTGATACTGAGATACTGTGATCAACTCATTGGATTTCAGCATCATTTGAAATTTAAGAGATCCAATATTTTAGCACTTTTTAAAGTATTACTGGGATAGCCGATTTCCACACTATATATTCTAGGCGCTGTAGCACCGCGGTAGCCTGTCTTTTTCGTTTACCTTGGAGTAGATATAGATGAAGTCATTTGTAGCTGTTCCTAAACTGTAGCCAACAACATATAAGGTCAGTTCATAACGTCACACGGAGTTGATTATCTGTACACGGCAATGGACACAAAAAAAATCGGCACACAGCTTTGTAAATCCTCGTGTAAAGGTGATCCAACTCTGAGGTTAACGAAAAAGACAGGCTACCTCGGTGGGTCCGATTCTTCTTTTTTTACAGACCGCTGGAGTCACGTGATACTCGAATGCACCAAAGAAGGTGCGTGAAAAGAGCATCACGTGACTCCAGCGGTTTGTAAATAAAGAAGAATCGGACCCACCGTGGCAGCCTGTCTTTTTCCTTAGCCTCGATCCAACTCCGTGTGACTTTTAAACATCATGAACTGGCCTATTATGTCATTGGTCGCGCTAACACCTTCTCTCTTGCGTCCACCGTATATTGCGTCCACCAAAGCGGCATCTTGTACTGGAGACTGCTAAATGGGCTGCTATCGGTTAAAATCAAGAGAGAAAAGGGCAGAAGAGAGGGAAAGAACCCCTCTTTTTTGGTAACTAGTTTTTCACCAAAGCCGCCTAAATATTTGAGAAAGTCTTGACTCGCGTCACGAAAACATCACATAAAGCAGGCAAAGCAAAGAAACAAAATCATTCATTGGCTCGTTCATATTCACGAGCCAATGAATGATTTTTCTTCTTTGTTTTGCCTGCTTTGTGTGACGTTTTCCTGATACGTGTCAAAGCTTTCTCCAATATTTAAAGGGCGTTGAATAGGCCGGGATCAAGATAGATTTTTCGCTATTAGCAGGATGAGATTGATCAATCAGACGCCTGCATTTTTCCGAACTTTTTGATGTTTGCAGTAAACACAGAAAAACCTGCAAGGATGGAGGCTACTGATTGGTCAATGTAATTTTATTAACAGAGAAAAATTTATCTGGATCCCGGACATTAACTTTGGTTGGTTAAAACAATTTTCAAAAAAATCCAATCAGGAAGCCAATGTTTGTTAACTTTTCTGGTTAGCTTAATTGAAATCTTTCTCGTCTATTACTGAAAACTGAGTTACCGTACTTTGGACAAAAAGTTGAATATGAGTACACGACTTGTGCATATGTCACCACTCTAACACAGTGTTGCCAGATGTGCTACTTTTTTAAACTCAGATACTTGATTGGCCCCACTTTTTTGAGTTTGTAAAATGCGCCTTATTTAATAACATATTAATTAAGGCGAAAACAAAGGAAGACGAAAACAAAGGGAATTTTACCGTTTATAATAAGTTCTGACAATCAAGAAATCTGAATTTAAAAAAAAGTAGCCCACTGGCAACACTGCTCTAACACATAAATGTTCTCTGTTATGACCACGATTCTAAGTGCAGTTGGTTAAATTTGAGTATCTGGGCATTAGAGAAAGCAATAATGGCCCACCGTGGCTGAGTGGATAAGACACCATGCCGCTAATCGCTTGAGAGCGTAGGTGGAAGCAGATTCGAATACCGCCATGATCCGCATGTGATATGATGTATGTGTTCAATAAATCAAACAAACAAACAAGCAAGCAATAGTGAAAGGTACAGTTGGCATGGAAACAACGACTTCTTTAATTCGTATAGAAAATTAATGAATAGTAGTAAATGACTCAAGTATAAAATGTAGGCAAATGGTCTGGAAATATCAATGGCTCCCATCTAGTATTTCACAAAATTAATTTAATAGATTCACATGATGTATAACTTGATGCAACTCTTAGCTAATGAAAATTCTGCAACAAGACTTATGTAGGTAGATCTTTTGAATGAATAATTCAGAATTCTGAGAACAAAACGAAGTTCTTAAGGGCTCTTTTTCACACGCCCCTCAAAAAAGGAAATACGATAGAAAGATATAAGAATTTAAATAGCTTCAATATGTCTGTTATCTTTTGTCAGAGTTCAGAAAAAGAGTCTGAGCATAAAAAAAACAAATTTGACGAACGATAAGACTATAGATTTCAGGCAATTTTTAACCGAATAATATTTAATTCTAATGTATATACGGCTTTAATAATAGACTATTAAAGATAATCAATTTAGGGGAAATTTTATAGTAAATTAATATCCTCACATTTATGCAAATAGGTATGGATAAACAGACTTGAGTAAAATTACATATTTAATCTTTCTTCTCTCCCAGCTAAAAATGAACTGTAGTTTTTTTACAGAAATGATGTATTTTTCAAGTTTTTCTACGGTCAACTGTAGTTTTTTTTGTAGTGCAATATCAACAGTAAAAAAACTTCAGTTATTTTCCAGTTATTGACAAGTATTTTTTCAACCCAAAATTTAAAAAATAGTAAGACTTTATGTCTACAGTAAAACGGCAGTGAATTTCAAGTGATTTTATAGCAATTAATTCACAAAAATTTTCGGTGATGTATCTGCAGTCTGACTGCAGTTTCTGAAGAACTTTACAGGTCTTAATTTTGTAAGTATGATTATTATAATAGTAACTACAGTATAACAGCAGTTACTGTAAGATACTTTTGCAATACACAATGCTGTATGATTGTGTGATATATCCCGAATTTTCTAAAGTGTTTAAAATTGTTTTGATTTTGTGAGAGTTGCCTGTTATGAAACACACTTTTTATATACTAATGATAATTAATACTCTTTCCAAGACTTTTAAGGACTCAATTGAAAGTCACATTCCTACCTAACGCAAAATTTTTAGTTCCTCTTTCATTTTAAGCTAAGATAAAAAAAATTAAATTTCACTATGATTTTCAAAATCAGAGAAAAAAAATTAAATTTCACTATGATTTTCAAAATCAGAGAAAAAAAATTAGTTAAATTTCAAAATCGAGGCAGGGGCAGTGGCATCAACCCACCTGTGCCCCTGCCCACAACGGAAAATTCTTAGTTTTTTTTTTAACTTACTCTAAACGAATAAATTTTGCTATTTTTTTTTTTTTCAAAATCGGAGAAAAAAAAATATTAATTAAATTTCAAAAGTCAGGGGGGGGGGGAAATGAGAAATTTCTTCATTTTTTTTTATTGTAAATTACTCGAAAAGTATACATTTTACTATGTTTTTGAAATAGAAGAAAAGGAAATTTTAATTAACTTTTGAAATCCAGGAAGGGGCAATAGTTTTCTCCTACCCCCTACCCTATCCCTAACTGAAAATTCTTAATTCCTCTTTTATTCTAAGATAATTAAAAAAAAATTCAGTATGTTTTTCAAAAGCGAAGAAAATAGTTAACATTTAAATTCAAGGGAGGGGCAATCGCTCAGCTATGCCCCTTCCCCTAACAGGAAATTCTTAGTTTCTTTATTTTTAGTTAGTCGAAAAGAATAAATTTTACTACTTTTCAAAAGTGGAAAAAAAATTTTATTAGTTACATTTTAAAATGCAGAGAGGGGAGGGCAATGAACCTCTCACCCCCCCCCCCCCCCTCCCTCCCTCTTAATGTAAAATTTCTCATTTTTCTATTGAGAGTTACTCGAAAAGTATAAACTTTACTATGTTTTTGAAAACAAAAGAAAAAGAATATTTAATTAATTAAATTTTTAAATTTAGGGAGGGGCAATAGCTCTCTTCTAACTTCGTTCCCATATGAGAAAATTCTTAGTTATTCTTTTATTTTAAGATAAGAGAAAAGATCAAATTTCACTATGTTTTTCAAAAATCAGAGAAAAAAAATAGTTACAATTTAAAATCGAGGGAGGGGCAATGACTCACATATGCCCCCTTCCCCTAACAGAAAGTTCTTAGTTCCTTTATTTTAAGTTATTCGAAAAGAATAAATTTTACTATGTTTTTGTAAATTGGAGAAAAAAATTGCTAATTAAATTTCAAAATCCAGGAAGGGGCAATGAGTCTCACCCCCCCCCCCCACACACACACACACTCACACCACCACCAACAGCACCCCTTAACTGAAAATTTCTTATTTATTTTCATTTTAAGTTACTCAAAATATTTACATAATGTTTTTGAAAACAGAAGAAAAGAAATTCTTATTAATTAAATTTTAAAATCAAGGTAGGGGCAATAGGTCTCCCTTGCTCACTGCCCCACTATCTTCATAACTAGTTTTTAGTTCCTCTTTTATTTTAAATTACTCGAAAAAAATTTACTATGTTTTTCAAAATCGAAGAAAAAGGAAATTTAATTAGATAAATTTCAAAATCGAGAGGGACAGTGGCCCAACCATTCTTTTATATGTCGCCCATGATTAGAAATTAGAAACACAGATGGGTTTACTCATTGCATATTGCATAAATTGTCTTTCTTCCATATCGGACATACATATAACTTCCAGTTTTCCACTTTTACCTCATAAAAACAAAGAAGAACAACAAAAAAATAGTATAATTTTCTTCCTTTATTTTATTTAAATTTCTCATTTGGACATATGATTTATTTTTCAACCCCTTACAGCTGAATGTCTAACCCCATGGTTTCGTTGCAACTGCAGGAGAAGCATTAAAGAAACACCTCAACTCACGGAAACGCCGGCTTGTTTATGAAAATCGGCGCGGAGTACCACGTTGATTTGCTAAAAGAAGTTCATTTATTTTGCAGTTTGGCGAAAAATATCACCACTGTTTATTGAAATAAAGTGGCTGTATGGGTATTTTTACATTCTCAATCGAAAGAAATTAATTTCAGATCCACACGATTGAGTTAATTTGAATAAAGTGATAACGATTTATAAACCGTCGCAATTTTTGTACAATCATCGTTAGTATTTCAAATCTAGATGAGATTGTACTATTAACGGTTAATGCATGCGAAAAAAAAAAAAAAATTAGGTCCATTTCATATTAACAGGATTAATTAATTCAAATGTCATCCAAAACATTTGATAAAATTTTGTTTCTGACAATCCAGATAGTTATCCAGATAGTTCGATTTTACTTGATTTAGTGCACTTATCTATTTAAGTAATTAACAATGTTTTATTTCAGATTTAGCTTCAATCAGTATGTTCTTTTAGATTAAAAGTTTCAGAATTTTTATATATCTTACACAGATACTTATCTGTGCTTTGTATTAAAGTATGTTTTGATGTTCAGTTACACAAAAAATAAATACTGAACTTCAAATTATAAATTGATGGCTGCCTAGGATACCTACAATAAGTGCATAACATTTCACAGGTAAGTAACTTATTTTCTTTTTAGGAATGAAACAGTTTTATGTAATACAAAGCGGTTAGACACATTGTGTTAATAACATAACATAGTGTTATAATAATTTTTATTTAATGAGTACATACTCACTAATTATGTAAAATATTAAATTTTTTAAATGAAGCAATCTTTTTTTACTATCATATGAATTGTGTTATTTTAAAAAGAAAATTTACACTTCTGAATGGTAATAGGGCCAAATTAGTTTTTTTCGTCAATTATGACACTTCTCAGAATCAAATAATAAAGGCAATATTTTGCAATATTATATTTCTACCCACTGTTAAAATTTAGTTTTTTCTTGATACTGATTAGTGAAACTCGTGGGATTTCTATCATATGGTCGATGAATGAATTTAGACTTTCAGAGCACTTTTTCAGATTTTCCCTGCAAGCGATCGAAGAATTATTTTTTTTTTCCACATGACAGAGTTTTCATATGCGTTTAAATTTTTTAAATGATTTTTTCATTTATTAAGAAGGATATTGAATGAGCTTGGTACACCGTCATGTTACAATACACACAAGCTAATGTTAAACCACTGAAAATATCCTTAATTATTTTAAATGTTTTTTTTGTGCATAGGAGGACATTGAATGAGCTTAGTACACTGTCATGTTACAATACTCACAAGCTAATGTTAAACAAATGACAATATCCTTAAATTTACGTTAACACTTTGGCTGCCGCCCATTTTTCAAAATCTGTTCCCAGGCACCGAATGCGTGACTTAGAGATCTGCACGGGCAGACCCGTGGCCCCAGAGTTGATTTCAGGGGGTGGTCCGGGGGGGGGGACATTCCTTCCAGAGCAATGAGAGCCCCCCCCCTTGCCCATCCCCTGAAATCAACTCTGGGGCCACGGGTCTGCCCGTGCAGATCTCTAAGTCACGCATTCGGTGCCTGGGAACAGATTTTCAAAAATGGGCGGCAGCCAAAGTGTTAAGGTAAAATTTTGATCAAAATCCCAACTAAAGGATTTCTCTTTTTTGTCCAACAATCAACTGGCAAATTTCACAAATTTTTCTGATGACTTAATGACTATTTTCAGTTTTTTTTCATGCAACTGATTGACAATTTTTGCAATATTATATTTCTACCCACTGGTAAAATTTAGTTTTTTCTTGATACTGATTTGTGAAACTCGTGGGATTTTTATCATATGGTCGATGAATGAATTTAGACTTTCAGAGCACTTTTTCAGATTTTCCCTGCAAGCGATCGAAGAATTGTTTTTTTTTCGCCATGACAGAGTTTTCATATGCGTTTAAATTTTTTAAATGATTTTTTCATTTATTAAGAAGGATATTGAATGAGCTTAGTACACTGTCATGTTACACTACACACAAGCTAATGTTAAACCACTGAAAATATCCTTAATTATTTTAAATGTTTTTTTTTTGTGCATAGGAGGACATTGAATGAGCTTAGTACACTGTCATGTTACAATACTCACAAGCTAATGTTAAACAAATGACAATATCCTTAAATTTACGTTAACACTTTGGTTGCTGCCCTTTTTTCAAAATCTGTTCCCAGGCACCGAATGCGTGACTTAGAGATCTGCACGGGCAGACCCGTGGCCCCAGAGTTGATTTCAGGGGGTGGTCCGGGGGGGGGGACATTCCTTCCAGAGCAATGAGAGCCCTCCCCCCCCCCCCTTGCCCATCCCCTGAAATCAACTCTGGGGCCACGGGTCTGCCCGTGCAGATCTCCAAGTCACGCATTCGGTGCCTGGGAACAGATTTTCAAAAATGGGCGGCAGCCAAAGTGTTAAGGTAAAATTTTGATCAAAATCCCAACTAAAGGATTTCTCTTTTTTGTCCAACAATCAACTGGCAAATTTCACAAATTTTTCTGATGACTTAATGACTATTTTCAGTTTTTTTTTCATGCAACTGATTGACAATTTTTGCAATATTATATTTCTACCCACTGGTAAAATTTAGTTTTTTCTTGATACTGATTTGTGAAACTCGTGGGATTTTTATCATATGGTCGATGAATGAATTTCGACTTTCAGACCACTTTTTCAGATTTTCCCTGCAAGCGACAAGGTACAAGTGTGCTGTTTTTTAAACATTTCCGCTCAGTGGCCCTTTTTATCTAGAATCAACACTAGGATAGTGATGATTCTAGAAAAAAGGACTGCTGTGTGCGAATTTTTAAAAAAGGGCACTCGCAGAACAGAAGTATAAAAATCTAGGCGCCAGCAGGCAGTTTCTCACCACTAAATTTTATTAGTTCTCTTCACTTAAATTCTTACAAAAAATTTAGGTGAAATATTAGACAAAAAATAACAAATAAAATTTAGTGGTGAGAGACTGCCCATTGGCACCTAAATTTTTTTCTTGCATTCGTGTACCTTGTTCACAAAAAATAATTTGAATTGGCTTTCTTAGACTCCTTTTTTATTAGTGGTGTACCGAGTAGTACTTTGGCCGAGTACCGAGTACTCGGCCACTGACTACTCGACCGAATACCGAGTAGTTGTGTAATAAGAAAAACTTACTTTTATTTGTATGTGTGAAACTAAATTTTAATCTTGAATTATTTTATGAGGGGTTTTTGCTTAACTTTTTCTATATTTTGTACACATATTGTTAAATACTGAGTAAATAGTTTTATGAATTATTACATATATTATACATTGATATTCGAATAACTTTTTACTGATCAGTTTGAAATTCTTACAACTACTCGATATTGGCCGAGTACTCGGCCAAAATTTCGCCGAGTATGCCGAATACTCAGTATTTACCGAGTACTCAGTACAGCTCTATTTTTTATCAATAAAATTTTGCAATGTTTTCCTGTGACAGATTGAATTTTGCGATTTTCCCCCCATTTAATGTTATTATGCAATAACTATTTTTCAATTATCAGTTAATGTGACTTATTTAGCAGTTTTTCAGCTGCAATCGGTCGACAAATTTCACATTTTTTAATGCCACCAACTGAAGAATCTTGTGAGTTTTGTCTCGATTGATGAATTTCACGATTGATTTCTGCAACAGGTTGACAAGTTTCACAATATTTTAAAGCAGCCGACTGAAGAATTGTTCTTTTTTTTTGTTTTTGTTCAATAATGGTTGTTAGTTGCGTTTATGATGGCCAGTTATCAGCACGAGGGATATAGGCCCTAACGGGGGGGGGGGGGAGTGCCCTCCGTGGGTGGTCTTTCTAAGGGAACCTAGCCCGTATTTATGCTTGGAAAACCAAGGTCCGAAGAAAACTCTGAAAAATTAGGCCGACGGGCGCTATTGGGGTCGAACACAGCACCTCCCGTCTACCAGCTTCGAGAGCAGAACCTCTCGGCCACTGGTGGGGCTTTTCAATAATGGACTGGGGAATTTCATAAATATTTTCATTGAGTGAGTAATGATTTTTGCAATTTTTTTCACGGTACCAATTCTCGAGTTTTGCAATATTTTATTTCTACTGATCGGGGAAATGTGCGGGAGCTTCCTTGCGATTGATTTGCAAAACTCGTGCGATTTTTTTCGTATTGTCGATGGATGAATTTCACAGATTTTCACCACGGCCGATCGAAGAATTTCATTATTTCTCTTACTTTTTGAACTTTTTTAATATTTTCATCCTTTTAGATTGGATTTTTTTACAGAGCCCTCCGATAAATGTCATTTATAATATATAAAAATTTCATAGAGGAGTGAGGATGTATTCCAGGTGGTGCAACCCCCCACTTTTCAAAATTTTGCCGACATCCCTCATGTAACTTGTTAGAAAGGCCCCATCACCACTTATTTATGTTATGCACATCCGGCTTTCCTCACCCGCTTTGCCCCCCCCGCCTCCAAGGGGGAACTTTTCTAAATTTTGCCATCATGCCTTGTGACATACTGTTGGAAAGCCCTGTGAGCACTTATTCATGTTGTGCACATCCGGTTTCCCCCCCACCCCTAGGGGGCACTTTTCTAAATTTTGCAGTCACCCATCATGTGACATATTGTTGGAAAGGTCTAATACCACTTATTCATGTTATGCACATCCGGCTTCCCTCACCCCACTTTGCCCCCCTCCCCCAAGGGGGGCACTTTTCTACATTTTGAAGTCACCCATCATGTGACATATTGTTGGAAAGGCCTAATACCACTTATTCATGTTATGCACATCCGGCTTCCCTCACCCCACTTTGCCCCCCCCAAGGGGGGCACTTTTCTAAAGTTTGCAGTCACCCATCATGTGACATATTGTTGGAAAGGCCTAATACCACTTATTCATGTTATGCACATCCGGTTCTCCCCCCCACACACTTTGCTCCCCCCTGAGGGGTCACTTTTCTAAATTTTGCCGACACCCCTCGTGTGACCCATTGCTGGAAAGGCCAACGGCTACTTATTCAAGTTATGCACATTTGGCTTTCCTCCCCACACTTCCCCCCCAAGGGGGGCACTTTTCTAAATTTTGCAGTCACCCATCATGTGACATATTGTTGGAAAGGCCTAATACCACTTATTCATGTTATGCACACATCCAACTTCCCTCACCCCACTTTGCCCACCCCCCCTAAGGGGGGCACTTTTCTAAATTTTGCCGTCACCCATCATGTAACATATTGTTGGAAAGGCCTAATACCACTTATTCATGTTATGCACATCCGGTTTCCCTACCCCCACTTTGCCCCCCCCCCCCAACGGGGCACTTTTTCTAAATTTTGGAGTCACCCATCATGTGGCATTTTGTTGGAAAGGCCTAATACGACTTATTTATGTTATGCACATCCGGCATTTCTCCCCATATTTTCTAATAAATTTTTAAAAGGCTACAGTCAAACTGCAAAAAAAATGTAGTTGGGAGACTGCGGTGATTTGGCACAAATCCCTGCAGTTCTTTTGAAGTCGACATAACTATAAATTGACTGCGGTGAGTGTGTAGTTATCAACTACACATTTACTGCGGTTAATTTATAGTTATGTCGACTTCAAAAACACTGCAGGGATTTGTGCCAAATCACCGCAGTCTTCCAACTACATTTTTTTTAAAGTTTCACTGCAGTTCATTTTTAGCTGGGCTATTACACGATCTAAATGAAGATGAAGTTATATGTACAGTTTATATCTTTAAATTTTTAGATTTGTTTATCAAAAATGTTCCTTTATTATGTATAGAATTGCTAGATTTGCAGATCTTCGATTCTTTATATGCCTGCGGGGTTTCATTCTCGGATTAACCGTAGGTATTTGTAAAGGTAAATTTATGTTGCAAAACCGTCAGCAAAAAAAAGTTCGAAAAAACAATTAACTGACAGACTAACTGTAAATATATATTTTATTTCGACTCTCTATTTTTTACTAAATTTTCATCTTTCGTAGAAAATTTTAAGGCGATATAAATTGAGAAAGACTGATACTTTGAAAGAAGAAACTGACTTTCCTTACTTTTAAATTATTAATCACTATAAAAAGTGTATGATAGGTAAACAAAATGTATAATATTGTGTTTGCTCCCTGCTTATAAAGGCTATACAAGGTCTAATTTTAATTTGAGCTAGTATAATTATTTCAATTATATATCATTTGTTTTGAAAAAAAAGAACTGATATCTACTAAAAAACAACTTTTCAAAAGTAAAAAAAAAGCCAAGCAAAAAAAAAAAAGAAAAAAGAAAAAGATTAGAACAGAAAAAAGGTGAAAATTGTGGCTAAAAAATAGTGTGATATCAAATTTCCAAGCTTATTTTACGGTACTTATTTAACATTTTTTGATAAAAATTTACCATATGTAAGTCGAGTACCTAAGTGTGCGTTGATAGAAAGCCTTTTCTCCTTTACTAAATACATCATAACGTGTTTCTGAAAATTAAATTTTTAAAATTATGCATGATGGGCTTGGCGGCCATCTTTCCATATTTTACACAAATTTCTAAGCACTTAAGCTAGTAACATATTTGCATTATTAAGAATTTCGAACTTCTAGTTTTAGATACAGACAGATAAATTAAGAAAGTTTTTTATTTTGAAAAAACAAATTGATTTTTACTGCTTTAACTAATTAATTAACCCCCCTCCGAAAAAAGAGAATCATAAGATGAAACCTGAAGTTACTTCAGTTTTATTTTTAGACACAAATTTATAGGCACTCATTTCCATAAATTAAAAGAATAAAATGTTTGCTTTAGTAACAATTTCGAACTTCCAATCTTAACAATGAACTTGTGTGCTTAGAAATTTGTGTAAAATATGGAAAGATGGCCGCCAAGCCCATCATGCATAATTTTAAAAATTTAATTTTCAGAAACACGTTATGATGTATTTAGTAAAGGAGAAAAGGCTTTCTATCAACGCACACTTAGGTACTCGACTTACATATGGTAAATTTTTATCAAAAAATGTTAAATAAGTACCGTAATATAAGCTTGGAAATTTGATATCACACTATTTTTTAGCCACAATTTTCACCTTTTTTCTGTTCTAATCTTTTTCTTTTTTCTTTTTTTTTTTTGCTTGGCTTTTTTTTTACTTTTGAAAAGTTGTTTTTTAGTAGATATATATATACTAGGGGGCGCTGCCCCTACGAGCTACGCTCGTCAACCCCCGTTCAGACACCGCAGACTCTAAAAGCACACTAATTTGATCGGCTTAAAAAATATTTCGGAAGATTGAATTGTAAGTTTAAAAACAGTGGCGATCTCCCTATAAACGGGTTTCTATTCATTTCTCTTTGATTGTGGAATTTTAAAGCCAAATCAGCGGCTGTTAAATAATTAAACAAAAACCTAATTTGCAGAATAAATTAAAAAAACAAAATTTATTTCCTAAATTGTTTAAGCCCGAGAAGGGGCAGATATTAAAATATTTCATTCAATTCGCTCTACATTTAATGTTAAATTTTTCTAACAAATAAGTTAAACCAATTGAACATTAAAAAATAAAAATGAAATTCCTACAGTATAATACTTTAAACACCTATATACATAGATTCCGTTCAAATGAAATTGAAATAAATCTTGGACTTTTTTAAAGTTTTGTATTTTGCATGTATCTTATCATATTACGTACAATCGTCATAAATATAATGCAAAATCTGCAGTACAAATATTTACAACATAAAAATGGAAAAAGTCTAAGATTTATTTCGATTTCATTTGGACGGAATCTAAGTATATAGGTGTTTAAAGTATTATATTGTGTGAATTTCATCATTATTTTTTAATGTTCTATTAGTTTAACTTATTTGTTACAAAATTTTAACATTAAATGTAGAACGAATTGAATGAAATATTTTAATATCTGCCCCTTCTCGGGCTTAAACAATTTAGGAAATAAATTTTGTTTTTTTTTATTTGTTCTGCAAATTAGGTTTTTGTTTAATATGTCAGATTTTTTAATAACTACTGCGTTCAGACGAACACATTTCAAAATTAATGGAGGGTATCATCACCAGGCTTTGACTTATGCGATATCGCATCCCAATTTGTGATGCAATTTACCTATGTATAATTCAAAATGTTTCACCAGTGCAGGAATGCAGGTTGCTGTAGTTTGGTCAAAAAATTACAATCTGAACTTAAAAAATCTGCTTGAAAATATCATTTTTATTTCCACTATGACGCCATATTCATCTTCTTTTTAATTCTAAAAAAAAAACTATTTCAATTTCTTTAGTTTCATTTTCACGTGAAAATCATTCAACTAAAAATAGACAAATTATTATTACGGCTTTTGAATTATTTACACAATGAAGAAAAATGTTAAATTTTATTAGAAAATGTCCGTTGATTCTCAGTGAAAAAAAAGAAAAACTTGGAATTATTAAAAAAAATATTTGAATAATGTAAATAAAAATTAGCCCATGTTACTCTGATGATTATAATTCACCTATAGGCAAAGGCATTTTATGACCGTTTTGACCCTGACGTCAGGCAAATGTTTTTACACTTTGAATTTATAATATTATTAGAATTAGCAAATAATTAAAAATTTGTGGCATCAGGGACAAAAAGGTGGGAAGAAAAAATGAAAAAGTTATGAGCTCCCTAGGCTTTTCTATGTTAAATTAACATTGAGAAGTGACACTGGAAATAAATAAGTATTGCGCTGCCGCGCAATACTTAAACACAATGACTGTTTCCGTCTTTGATTAAATAAAATCAGTTGACATTTCAAAATAAGCTAATATAAAATGAATTAAATAAACAGAGTCTTTGCCTCCCGGTAATTTTTAGCAAAGCGAAAAGAAAGTTTTTTTTTTAATGACAC
Organism: Maratus speciosus; assembly: GCA_963932465.1. Classification (NCBI taxonomy): domain Eukaryota; kingdom Metazoa; phylum Arthropoda; class Arachnida; order Araneae; family Salticidae; genus Maratus; species Maratus speciosus. The sequence goes on from OZ010786.1 coordinate 327,982,803, forward strand.
TTTAAATGTATCGTTTTTAATCTGACGTAATTTTCACTAAACTTTTCTTTCTCCTTTTACTATTCACGTGAACATAATTTTGTCAGAAATGAAATATTATTTGCGCTATCCTAATAAAAATAGTTGAAAATATCATCTTAAAATATTACATAAATGTCTCGCGTAATTTTTAAATTTAAACTGTTTTGCAATATTGTTTTTTGTTCATTTTACGTAATGTGTAATGTGACGTAAATGTGACGTAATTTCTCCTATTTAAGACTTCTAACGCATGTTAATGAATTTATTATTTTACAACATTCTTTCACTTTTAAAATTCACGTGTAATATGGTTTTTATGATAATTTTCAATGAGTTCCTGCTTTTTTTATATTTTCTTGTTTATAATAGTCACGTGTAAAATAAATTTTTAATTTGAAGCAAACATTATTGGTTGCGCTTTTTATACAGTTGGCAACAGGTTAAATTACTACAATTTTCTAAAATAAGTAAAAAATATCTCTCGAAATGCTGAAAATTTGAATTTAAAATAGAAATAAAACCTCAAAAAATGAGTCAAAATAATAAACTGAGTGCAGTCTTCACACCGGGAAATTCTGACGCATAAAATGATATAAACATGATTAAATTCCGACGTACAGTTTTTGCTCCTATAAAACTTTTTTAATGGAACGATTTTGTCCAACTTTAGCATTAAATATCTCTTTAAATATTTCTTCGATTTGAAAACTGTCTGCATCAGCGTGTTTATCAAACATTTCTTTATAATTTCACCGATTTTCATATTTTTGTATGCAATATTTTGCTTAATATTAACGAAGAATGACCTCCGGTCACAAAAAATTCAAAACCGGCGGCGGCGGTGACAGCAGTAGTTACTTTTTTAGAATAGAGAGAGAGAGAGATAGAATTAAAAAATATATATATATCTACCAGTATTTCTCAGTATTCTAAACAATAGTTAAGCTAAAAAATACTTAACAGTAATAAAATACATTCTATGCAAATCACGCAAATAGACTATATAATCAACGGCATTTAGTGTCTATTGTCTATAATCATCTATAGCAACATTTCAATATATATATTGAAATGGCTAATGATATACTTTAAATGGTATACCATTTAAAGTATATAGCATCTATAGTCCAAAGTATTTTTTATTATGCAATAAACGGAAATTTCTTTAATCTTAACCCATTTGTGCCTGGCGTCCTAATTTTGGGACGCTTTCTTAAAAAAATTGCCATTACAAATGGAATTATGATATCCTTTCAAAACTTTGTAAAATATGTCCTTAGTATTTGTTTTCAATATTTATCTATAAATGACAGCGCATTTTTAAGAATAAAAAGGTGAAATAAATGTTTGTTGTAGCGAAAAGTTGGATTTTCTTGAAATAAAATGGCGCGTAAGAAAAAGTAAGATATTTTTTTTTTTTTTTTTTATCAATCATTTTATAAGTTGTATTATTTATAAGACGAAACATTATTTTAGAATACGTATTTTTTCATTTTTTCAGATTTCTATTTTTTTGTTCGAATTTGAACCTTTATATATCGTCCCAATTTTGGGACGCTAGGCACGAATGTGTGGGGGGTTTTCTCCGTTACTGTCTATGCATTAAATGTATGTTTTATGCCATTTATTTTTTTACAAAATCGTTACATACCATTTAGATTATTATTTGCCTATAAAATTATTATTCGGATTATTATTTAGCTATTCTTTGTTAGTACTATGGGGGGGGGGGGGGGAGTTAGTGTTTGGGCTCAGTTCAAGAACAAGACACCCACCCCTCCCCACCCTTAGCTATTGGCTTGGTAAAAAATTATATCGTACCGTTATGTTTTCTACTAGTTTAGTATTTGACATCCTGAGGTTACTAAAATACAGTAGAACCTCAATTATCGGGCATAATTGGGACTGAACCGACAGCAGATAATCGAAATTTCCGGATTATCGAGAATTTATCAATAATCATCTAGTTTAATATGTAACATCGTCATCGAACTGCTATTAGATTTAAACTGCTTAATAAATATTTATATTTAAATTATGCATGAAAATAATTTTATCTGATTAGAACAGCGACGTGCACACAGGGGGGAGGGGCAAGAGTACAATTATACCGGGATCGAATCTTGCAGAAGCTCATGCTAATTTCAATAGAATTCGAAGAAATAGGAACCAAAATGCTTATAGCTACTCGTGGTTTGGAAAGGAACACTTGCATACACAAGGAATGTGAAAGTAAAAAAAGAAAAAAAATACGTTGGAAAAAAGATCAGGATATCGACATCGGTTTACAGAGAATTCCGGTTACACGACGGTCGGATAATCGAAGTTCTACTGTGCCATATATAGTCGTGTGTAACACGAAGAATTTTTGACAATTTACTACAAGCAAATGGGGGGGGGGTAGACTTATACGCAAATCAATTACAAAAGCAAAAAAAAAAAAACTTCGAATACTGCAAAAGTCTGCTTTTTTATGTTTATAAATAATAAAATAATATATAAAATATACAAATAATAATTTATTATTAAAAATATTTCAATGATTTGTTTTTGTTTACTTACTAATTTTTCGCATTAGTAAGTGAACTCTTTGATTTGGTTTTGTGCGAAATTGAAGTAAAAAGTTAGGGGTCGACATACGCGAGTTTTTGATTTTTTGCAGAATTTGCATTCAAAAGTTAATGCGTCGGCGTATATGCAAGTATATACGGTATATATACTCCATTTGTAGTTATTGATTATTATAAATTTTTACTATGCCAATAGCTAATGGTGAGGAGGAAGGGTGGTCTTGTTCTTGAGCCGACCCCAGCCCTCGCCCCCCCCCCCTTATAGTAATAATAAAGAAATTTTTATAGTCAAATAATAAACCGAATGTGATATAACCTTTTTGAAACATATTAAATGACATAAAACATAGATATAATGCTCAGACAGTAACGGAGTAAACCTCTACCCTTTCGTGCCTAGCGTCCCAAAATTGGGACGTTTATATTTTTATACGTTAACAAAGCTGCCAACTTTTACGCCTTTTTGCTGCCACTAAAATTTAATAGGTATTTTCGCCTTGTTTAATCAAGAGATTTCGACGATTAAATAAGATAATATTTTCTGTAAAGCTTTAGTGGTACGAAGAAAGCGTAAAAGTTGGCAGCTATGCGCTAAATAAAAAAAAAAAAAAAATCAAAGAGAATTTTTTTAGTATTTTATACGTTCATTTTACACCATTTACTATAATTAAGCCCAATATTGAGTTGAAAAAAAAAATTCAGGCACTAATGGGTTAAAAATGCATAAAAGAATTGAAACTATACATAAATCCATTTTTGCTCATAGGATATAATATGACCCGAATGCTTTTGTGTGATCATATAAATTAAGTAAAAATACTACTTCAGTAGAAATACTCTCCATATTTTACAGAAATAATATTGCGTAGCACAGTAATTCACATGATATGCATCATGTTGGATACTGCATTTTATATAGCGAGCATTATATAGTGAATCTGAATAACATATACTAATAAAGTAAAATCCAAACCTATTTACTGAAGTTAGAGTACAGGAGATGAATCGCAGTCATAAATACTTTTCTACTAACAAGGAAGGTCTCCATACGGGCATACTCAGAAAAATCTGAAAAAAATACAGAATGTTCTTTCCCATGGGTATATATGTTTATAAAAAAAAAAAAAAAATTGGCGGAACCTCGGTAGAACGTCCGTAAACAATAATGAAAATTTCGCTTATTTGGCTACCTATCACCGTTTGGCGAAGAAATTAAGTTAAAAAAAAATACGCTTGTCGAATACTCTTTAAGGAAAAAAATTTTATGTTGAATTTGTTTAAATAAGTTTAATTTAAATAACTTTAGCTTTGTCATTTTTAGTTTGTATTAACTATAGTTTTGTCATATATATTTATATGTACTTATAACGAATTTTAACTATCATAATTTACGATTTAAAACAAAATTTAAATTTATTAAAATTGTTCCAAACTCAAAAATATGCCCCCATCGAGCACTGTCGATACAACTTTGTTGCTATGGAAACAAGTTCTTCGGTATGGAAATGTATTACGACAGCATTAGTCATCTGGCATTAAAAGTTATTTTTATAACCGATAAAGCCGTTTAAATTTAAAAAAATGTGGATTGGAGAGTAAAACAATGGCAAAATTTCGTTCAAATCGGCAACTAGCAACAAGTATGATACAAAATGTAATAATAATAATAATAATAATAATAATAATAATAAATTCTTTCATGGTTTACGTTTAAATTTATTAAATACCTCATATTCTCAAAATCATTTAACAAACAATTTTCAGATTCATTAAAATCGTTTGCTTTTGGCGAGGAAAAGTGCTGCTCGCCAAATTACGTGCCGCTTTTGTCCTTTCACGCCAATTATTCGAAAGTATTTTATTTTTTTACAGATTTTCTACTGTAATTCCGCCGCAAATTTTAACTGATCCTTTATTACATACATGTGTAGTTTCACTAGCATTTTTTTTTTCAACATATTCTGAGTATGCCCAGTATGGAGACCTTCCTTGTAAGTTCAAGAGAGTTAAAATTTAAGATGATAAAAATGTGTTTGAAAAGAAATTACATTTCATATCAGTGAATTACAATTATCAAGCATACTAATGATGACAAATGATTATCATTTCACTGTAACTATTACTTTTAAAACTAGTCAGATCTACTAATCCCAAAACTTTCTTCTATCTCATGCATATTAATACTTGAAAATTCGCTATCACACTGCCAAAATTAAACGGCAATCTATGCCCATCATGAGGATTCTATAGATATAAAATTCCGTGCATTAGTTCTCGAGATAAGGCTATCTCTTAAATCGTGTAAATCCAGCAACATTCAGCCTAGCAGCGCCACCTATTGGGTTCTTTACACCAAAACCTATGTTAACCCAAAACCACCAAGCAACCACTTACGTCAAAGTCTATATGAATCTGAAGTTTGGGGAAAATCCGTGCATTAGTTTTTGAGATAGAGTTATTGCGAAAATACGAAAATTCCAGCATAGCAGCGCCACCTATTGGACGATTAACACCAAAACCTAATCAGCAATAACTTGTGTATACATCTAACTAAATCTAAAGTTAGATGAAAATTCGTGCATTAGTTTTTGAGATAGAGTGATTGCGGGAATCGTGCAAAATGCAGCACAGCAGCGCCACCTGTTGAGCGATTTACACCAACAGCTTATCAGTATCAAGTCATATCAAGGACTAACTGAATATGAAGTTTGATGAAAATACGTGCATTAGTCATTGAGATAGAGCCATTGCGGAAATCGTAAAAAATGCAGCATAGCAGCGCCACCTGTTGAGCGATTTGCACCAACACGTAATCAGCATCAAGTCCTATCAAGGACTAACTGAGTCTGAAGTTTCATGAAAACCCGTGCGTTAGTTCTTGAGATAAACCCATTTCGGAAATCGTAAAAAATGCAGCATAGCAGCGCCACTTGTTGAGCGATTTGCACGAAAAGCTAATCAGGCTCAATTTGTATCAGGGACTAACTGGATATTGATTTTTATTAAATTCCGTGCATTAGTTCTTGAGATAGAGAGCCCACAAAATTTGTATCACACACAGACACACAGATAGACAGACTCACAGACAGACATTTTGTAAAAACATGTTTTTTGGGTTCTCTGACCCCTAAAACGTATAAATCCGTCGAAAACCGGAATTCGAAATTTTTCATGAATCCAATACTTTCTTCTTGTAAAGATAGAAGAAAGTAAAAATGCACTTCTCATTTTACGCGATACAACTGTATCAATACACAAAAGAAATATTTTAAATCTTCCGATTTTTGCATTAATTTCTCGTAGTATCGGTGATAAGATGGTAGCATAAATAATACATTAATCAATATTGATATTAATTTACAAGGCAATATTTGTGATTTTGTATATTTTGAAAATAAAAAATTCAATGCAATAATCCACATAATAGCACATAAAAGTATTATACTAATAAATAAGCTGAATTGATAATAAATATAAAATTAACAACATTTTTCTTATGTTGATAAGAATTTTTTTAATAAGGACACTGACAAATGTAGACATTAGTTTTCTCATCGAGTTTTGCTACGGCAGTTAAAAAGGCTCAAAAATACAGCAATATGTTTTAGAGTAATAATTATATTTCACCTCAATATCTATACACTAATGGCTACTATTATTCTCGTCTTTATAGACTTTTCTAAATGATTATTTGTAGTCTTTCTGTTTGTTTATATCTCAAACGCATTCTTTACTTATATATTTATATGTTTTTATTGTATAGTTGTGTTTTTCTAAACTAACTTGTTACCCACAAGTTATATTGGCTTTATTACCAAAGGTAATTTGGCGTCTTTTTGAAGTATCTAATACTTATTATTTCTTATCGTCAACGTTCTTGTTTTCTTTTAATGAGTTTTACAAGTTTTCTTCAGTGCAAATAAGTTTTTTCTTATATGAAGGAACATAAGCGTACTTATTTTTAAACGTGTCGCTATATTTAAAAAAAATCTATCGATTTATGTATATATTTATTTACGATAGTACAAATAAATAATTGTACTTAAAAAAATAACTCCACAAATTTTGAAAAAAATGTTTCGTTATATAAATTCGTCATTTTTAGTTATAAAATTTTTCCTCATTCTACCTCTGTAATTTTTTTTTTAAATTAAAATTTATCGTAGAAGAATAGTCTTTTTCCTAAACACGTTCAGCAGCGAATTTTAAGCTGTTCTTGTAGTAAATACATGCATTATTGATTCCCTGCAGGAGTTTTAATCCGATTGTCTTAACTAATTTTTAGATTTAAGATTAATTTAAATAAACCAATTAATGTTTGAATGTTTTGGTTATTTTTGTTGTTGATATTACCAAAGTATATACAGGTTTAGTGGAAGAATGTAACGTCTGAATTCAACAGATAAAGACATGGATAATGACTTTGCCTCAATTAAACAGCTACAAAAGTACGCATGAATAATTATGATAAAAATATGTAAAAATAAAACATACGAAAACATTTTAAATGCAAATTATTATACAAGAAAATTTTCTTGTGACCATAAACCTTAACGTCGGCTTATTTAATTCAGGTTTTTTTTATATATGAACATAATTTCTCGCCAGTGGTTGCACCAAAATATCTTTAACCTTTAACTGATTTATCTAAAATTTATCACACAGCTGATGTGATGCGGTCTCTCAGACCGCTCGAATAAAATGAATAAAAAAATGATTTAAATGGTTGAAATTACTTAAATTTTGTCCTTACAAGATCGTTGTACTTCTCTTAGGAGCATGCGAATTAAATTGCATGCAAAAAGTACTTTATTTATATTATTTAACTTCAGTACAGAAAATTACTTTTTTTTTTCAAAATAAACGGTAGTTTGTTAATTTTGCTAATTAAATATAAAAATTAATCGTGCACATTTTTTTTTTTTTTACAAATTATCGTTGCAACAAGGTATGAAAATTAAAATGCAGTGTTTATTTAAAAGAAATAATATTTACCCTACGAATATGCAAGAGTCAAAGTACATTAATATTGCAGTCAATACATATTTTTCGTTTAAATTCATTGTATATTGACTTTTGGCATAAAAAACACTTATAAGATATGTTTCTTTACACTATTCTTTCGGTAATAAAAATTATGTTTAAATCCATCAGAAGTATTTACATTTTCACTATTGGAAAGTTCAGAATTCGTATCGTGATCTCTTCCGTCGGTAAAATCTGCATCGTCAGAATTTTCAATATCGGAAAATTCTTGATCTGACCAGTTGTTCAAAATATTTTCTATTTCCTTTTAACTGAGGAAAGTAGAACGTTTTCAATGTTGCGATGACATCATATCACGAAAAAATGACACCAAAGCAATGAAAAAAAAAGTACAACTAATCACGAGTATTGTTCTACAGTTTCAAATAATCACACAACTGATGCAATGCGGTTTGCGAGACAACAGCGTAACGGATAACACGCTTAAAATAAACTCACAGAACTATCGCTTTGTGTGTATACCTTGGAAAGCTGGTAGAAGAAGGTGCTGGTACGGGCAAGTAATACTTGCAGTTTTAAGGAGTGGAAGATAGCTGCGAGTCGCAGGGTCTGTGAGATCGCCTGATATTAGTTAAAGGTTAATATTATTTTAGACAATACAAGTATGGTGACATTACTTCGAGCGGTCAACTACATAATAATGTCATACATAGCTAGTTAGATGCATCAATCCCAAAAATTTCTTCTATCTAAGACATCTTAATACTTTAAAAAGTACTTACAGAAGTTAATACTTTAATATTATTAGTTCAATACTACACCAACTTTGATTTTCATCTTAAATTTCTGCTTCAGCCAATGAAGCGTAGAAAAAATAAGTTCATCTCGATCATGATATGTATTAAAATCAAGAGTTTTTCGTTATTCTGTTGTACACCAGCTTTTTGCGAATAGCCGGCTTATCAGAATGCGAGTTCCCGTCGCTGCACGAGCTGCGGATGGACAACAAAACAACGAAAAACCGAGAAAATTAAAAAAAAAATTGCTATCACAGCTCCCTTCCCCTGCGGTATATATAGAAATTCAACGAAGACCTGCTGGGCATAGCAAAATAGATACACAAAAAATTTGGTTAAATTTTATTCATAACTTCATACACTTTTCGATGGTAAAATAAAGAAAAAATGGCACAAAAATCGCTATTACAGCAACCCCTTCCGTCAAAATATTTTCAAATTCAGGGAGAAACTTCTGTCTACAGGCAAATATATACACGAACATTTTGATTCAATTCTATGCATAACATCATGCATAATTGATAGTATAATAATGAAAATGGCACAGGTATCGCTATTATAGCGCCCCCTTCTGGCTGAATTTTTCTAAATTAAAAGAGTACCTCTAGCCGTAGCTAAAATCATAAACAAAGAATTTGGTTTAATTCTTTTCATAACTTCATACACTTTTCGAAGGTGCAATAATGAAAATGGCACAAACCTCGCTGTTACAGAGTCCTCTTCTGACGGATTTGTTTCAAATTCAGGGAAGACTTATCGGCCATAGCCAAAGACACACATAAAAAATTTGGTTCGATTCTATGCATAACCTTACAGATTTTTTTATACAGAGCAAATGTTCGTCTGTTACGTGAATTTTTCTTGTTCCCGTTAAATAAAAAATTCTAGGAATCTTAGTTTCCTAGAAATAGTTTAGTAATTTTACAGATTTTTTTTTTTACAGTGTAGATTTATATGTTGATTTCAAATCATAAATCCGTTTCCTTATATCACGTCTAGTTTTTGAGTAAAATTAAATTCCAATTTTGTACGATATTGACACAAGTTTGATATAAGATGCTTTTTAGGGGTGTGTACCTCATTTACAAAAGAGTGAATAGTGTCAGATTACTATCAGGTACATAAGCAACAGTTTATATAATAGAATAGTTTTTTAAGTATTAGAATCTATATTAACTAGTTGAAGCATATCGCAAAGTTGCATATGAAGCAATTTCCGGCTTTTTGCACCAAAATATAAATTTTCACTTTTTTTTCAAAAATTAGACGTGATAGAAGTAAACGGATACCAGATGTGAAATCAGCGCAAGAAACAAATTTAGAGACGTATTAGTTTACTCGTGGAGTATAAATATTTGGACGTCAAGAAACATTATTATAAAAACATAAAAAATATGCAAATTAGGCACAGTATTTTACAGTCACATCAGTACAATTTCAGAAACAACGTCTTTGTAAAGTAAACTAAACAGTAATCATAACATAAATCGAAAAAGCTAGTCTGATGATGTTTTGTGCTGAAAATTTGGTTACAATTGTACAAAATTTGCCTACATCAAAATATGCAAATATCCCAAAGACAAGACCTGCTGTAGTAAATCGAAAATTAGATTCGGAATAAGCACAAAAAACACATAAGAGACAAATAATTTCGGTTTTCTGAAAGAGCAATTTATTTACAGTGTAATTAATGGAAAATTTGCATATGATAAATGGTGTGACTTCATATCCAAATATTGTAATATTTTTACCTCTTATATTGTATATATTATTTCTGATGTCATCATTCTTTTTGCTATGCACACGGTCACGGTTTGCTGCGCACCACGGTCCGTGAGGTATCATACGAAGAGGCTTGAACACGTTTTAAGGGGTCTCAGGACTCTTAAAGCTCTAAAATTTTCGAAATTTTATTTTTTTTTTTTTAGATGTTAAAGCTCTATGTTTTCTGAACATTTTGATATAATTGTTAACTTGAAATTCCCATTAGAACAGAAGTTATGGCATTTAGAATTATACTCGCTCAATAGCTGAAGCGATGTTTCCAAAACTGTGAAGCCATTTTTCTCCAAATGACGCTTTTGGGCATAACGCGCACGATATCTCAAAAACTTCTGAATATTTTTTCATGAAATTTTCAAAACATATGTCTTATCTTAGTCTGTATAAACTGAACCTAAAATTTCCTTTTTATTGTGAAAAGAAAATATTTTTTAGGGGTTTGTATTGTTGAAATTTTCTAAATTTTGCATTAGCTAAATACAACTTTGTATTAAAAATATAAAAATGCTTTAAATACAAATTTATTTAGGTTCAGTGTAAGTATTATAATCTGAGGTATAAGTAGGCACCAAAAGTTTCATTCTAGTTGCAAAATTTATTTTGTAATCGTGCGCATAATCTGTTATGCCGATTTTCTGCTCGTCAAATGTCTGACAGTTTTGAGCACCCTGTAAATTCTAATTCTGCATCTTGTAATTTTTTAAATATTTGAAATAAAAGATCATACCTATATCTTTCATCATATATATTTCAACATACTTGTATCTTTCATTCCCATTTAAAATTGTGTCTTAATATCAAATACATTTTAAGATATTAAATGTTGAAAATGGTCCTTTTTTTCATTTTTATCAATTTTAAGAGTCCTGAGACCCCTTAACAATTTACAATCACATTTCGTTATAACGTAATTTTTCTTTAAAAATTAGAGTGAATTAAAAATTAATGAAAAAATGTATCATCAAATACACTCAAAGGTTTCAAGAGGATTTTTACGTAGTATGCTCACATTTCTTTAAAACACATTGTTTCCTTATAAACTGTAGTGGATAAAAAATTGATGAACAACTTATCATCAAGTAATCCCATAAACTGCAGTGTGAAAGCTTTCCCAGCTAAAAATGAACTACAGATTTTTTTTACAAAAATGAGGTATTTTTGAAGTTTTTCTACGGTCAACTGTAGTTTTATTTGTAGTGCAATCTCAACAGTAAAAACAATTTAGTTATTTTACAGTTATTAGCAAGTACTTTTTCAACCCAAAATAAAAAAAAATAGTAAGACTTTATGTCTCCAGTAAGACGGCTGTGAATTTGATTTTAATCTAATTAAATCACAAAAATATTCGGTGTTGTATCTGCAGTATGACTGCAGTTACCGAAGAACTTTACAGATCTTAATTTTTGTAAGTATGATTATTATAATAGTAACTGCAGTATAACAGCAGTTACTGTAAGGTTCTTTTGCAAGACACAATGTAGTATAATTGTGTGATTTAAGACTTTTTTAATTTTGTGAGAGTTTCATGTGATGAAACACACTTTTTAAATACTAATAATAATTAATATTCATTCCGAGACTTTTAAGGACTTAATTAAAAGCCGCATGGGAAAACTTTATCCTATCTAACGTAAAATAGTTCCTCTTTCATTTTAAGCTAAGAGAAAAAATTAAATTTCACTATGATTTTCAAAATCAGAGAAAAGAAATTAGTTAAATTTCAAAATTCAGGGAGGAGCAGTGGCATCAGCTCACCTGTGCCCCTGCCGACAACAGAAAATTCTTAGTTTTTTTTTGTTTTTTTTAAGTTACTCTAAACGTATAAATTTTGCTATGTTTTTTTTTCAAAATTGTAGAAAAAATAATAATTAAATTTCAAAAACCAGGGAGGGGCAAAGGGCCTCTCACACACCAGCCCCTTAATGAGAAATTTCTTCTCATTTTTTTTTATTGTAAATTACTCGAAAAGTATACATTTTACTATGTTTTTGAAAATAGAAGATCAGGAAATTTTAATTAATTAACTTTTGAAATAAAGGGAGGGGAAATAGGTTTCTCCTACTCCCCCTCCATTATCCCTAATGGAAAATTCTTGATTCCTCTTTTATTCTAAGGTAAAAAAAAATAAATTTCAGTATGTTTTTCAAAAGCGAAGAAAATAGTTACAATTTAAAATCGAGGGAGGGGCAATGGCTTATCTATGCCCCCTTCCTCTAACAGAAAAATATTAGTTCCTTTATTTTTAGTTACTTGAAAAGAATAAATTTTATTATTTTTTCAAAAGTGAAAAAAATAAATTTTTATTAGATACATTTTAAAATCCAGGGAGGGGCGGCAATGAACCTCTCACCCCCACCCCCTCCCCTCCCTCTTAATGTAAAATTTCTTATTTTTCTATTCCAAGTTACTCGAAAAGTATAAATTTACTATGTTTTTGAAAATATAAGAAAAGGAAAATTTATTTAATTAAATTTTAAAATTTAGGGAGGGGCAATAGTTCTCTTCTACCTTCGTCCCCATAGCAGAAAATTCTTAGTTATTTTTTTTATTTTAAGCTAAGAGAAAAGGTCAAATTTCACTATGTTTTTCAAAAATTGGAGAAAAAAATTAGTTATATTTCAAAATCGAGGGAGGGGCAATGACTCACCTATGCCCCCTTCCCCTGACGGAAAGTTCTTTGTTTCTTTATTTTAAGTTATTCAGAAAGAATAAATTCTATTATGTTTTTGTAAATTGGAGAAAAAAATTGCTAATTAAATTTCAAAATCCAAGGAGGGGCAATGAGTCTCACCCCCACCCCACCCCTTAACTGAAAATTCCTTATTTATTTTCATTTTAAGTTACTCGAAAAATTTACATTATGTTTTTGAAAACAGAAGAAAAGAAATTCTAATTAATGAAAATTTTAAATCCAGTTAGGGGCCCTTGCTCACTGCCCCACCATCTTCATAACTAGTTTTTAGTTCCTCTTTTACATTAAATTACTCGAAAAAAATTTACTACGTTTTTCAAAATCAAGGAAAAAGGAAATTTAATTAGATAAATTTCAAGATCGAGAGGGACAGTTGTCCTCCCATTCTTTTTTTATGTCGCCCATGATTAGAGATTAGAAACACAGGTGGGTTTACTCACTGCATAAATTGTCCTTATTCCATATCGGATATACACATAACTTCCAGTTTTCCACTTTTACTTCATAAAAACAAAGAACAATAACAAAAGAATAGTTAGTTCTAGAACTTCATCCGTGAACACAATGAGGAGATTGTCTATGCTGCCGGATCCCGGTCTATTCGTATTTAATAAATTTATACTACAGAATCCTTTCTGAGCGTGTAAAACGCGCCGATTATGCTCGTGATCGATTATTCCCCAATATAACTTGTCTTCGGTGAATCGGATGTGACGTATTTTTCTCTTACAATTTTTTCCATAATGATGAGGTTTTAGTTATGGTTGAATGGTCAAATTTTATGTACAGTCGTGGAAAAAAAAAGTAAACACCCCCTACTAACTCCTCAACAAATTATCGTAGAAGAAAGTGACTGGTACCGAACGATTGGAAATAAAGTCTACTTTTAAATAATGCATATAAAATTTGCTTAGGGGGCCACCTACGTATTAAAACGAACCATAACTTTGTTTGATTCAGTAGCAGTACCCAATTCTGACAGCATAAATGAACTCTACACCCTTCAATTTGCCTAAAAACGAATTTTTATGCAATTCGTACCATAAGTCTCCGAGAAATTAATTATTTTAAAACGAGCGTATTTTAAGGGCTGTATCCAAATTGAAGTTCCGTACCGGATTGTTAACCGAGAGAGCAGCTTCCTTCATCAAGGCACCTTAAGCGCCACTCAAGGAGTCAATGAAGCCTGCTAGATTACAACACAGCAGAAGAAATTTCAAAATGTCTAGACACTTCTATTATAGATGGCCCCTTAAACCATCATTTTGCCGTTTTTTAAGCATAATTTGAAAACTACTTGGAAGAAAAATGTGAAATTTTGGATTTACGTAAAGCAGGACTTAATAAATCTAAATCCATCAAAAAAATTGAAGGTTGCAATTCATAATTTTTTCGAATAGTAATTTCATAATTCATAATTCATATCATAAAATTATAAAAATTGTAAATTCAGCGTATTTATGTTTGGGTATACCAGTATTATTGCTACAAAAAAAAAAAAAAAAAAAAAAAAATAGCTCATTAGGAGCGTAATTTCTGGAGATATTAATAAAAATAAAAATGTAATTTAACATTAGAAGCACTAAAATTTGAATGTTTATAATTCAAAAACTTATCATTCTAAGGACTTCAAATTCGGTGTCTAGGCATAATTTGAACCGAAGATTTGAAATATCTTGTTAAAATTGGGTATTGTATTTGAAAAAAACGAAGTTTGGATTCGTTTTAATATGTATATGACCCCCTAAGCAAATTTTATATACATCATTTAAAAGTAGACTTTATTTCCAATCGTTCGGTACCAGTAACTTTCTTCTACAATAATTTGTTGAGGAGTTAGTAGGGGCTGTTTCCTTTTTTTCCACGACTGTACATACAAATTCAGATGAGATTGTACTATTAACGGATAACGCATGAAAAATAAAAAAAGGTCCATTTCATATTAACAGGATTAATCTTTAAATAAGTTATTATTATTAAATTCAAATATCATCCAAAACATTTGATAAAATTTTGTTCCTGACTGTCCAGATAGTTAACCAGTTCGATTTTACTTGATTCAGTGAAATTTTCTATTTATAGTAATTAAAAATGTTTTGTTTCAGATTTACTGTTGCTTCAATCAGTATATTCTTTTAGATTAAAAGTTTCAGAATTTTTAAATAATATCTATGCTTTCTATAAAGTATGTTTTGATGTTCAGTTACATAAAAAATCAATACTGAACTTCAAATTTTAACTTGATGCCTAGGATACCTACAATAAGTGTGTATAGAATAACATTGCGCAGGTAAGTAACTTATTTTCTTTTTAAGAATGAAACAGTTTTATGTATACAAAGCGGTTTGACACAGTGTGTTAATAACATAACATAGTGTTAATAATAATTTTTATTTATGACTACGTACTCACTAATATAAAATATATTTTTTTTTGCATGAAGCAAACTTTTTTTACTGTCATATGAATTGTGTTATTGTAAAAAGAAAATTTACACTTCTGAACGATAATAGAGCCAAATTAGTTTTTTTCGTCAGTTATGACACTTCTCAGAATCCAATAATAAAGGGGTAATAATAATAATGAAATAATAAAGTTAAAATCTCCCCCCGAGCCCGAGTACATTTCTACAAAACATTGATTTTTACGCCGATATGGTTAAAAATTTAGTCGCATGACAAATTCAGATCAGAAATATTCATCTTAACTTTTTTTGGTAATTGTTACTTATCCCGTCGACCAATTTTGCCAAATTATATAAATCGCCAAACCACCCGCCAAATTATACAAATTGACATGATTTTTATTTTAAATAACAAAAGAACAAAAAAAAATAGTATAACATTAATAAAAATACACATAAAACATCGAATTAAAAATGATTTGATGACGTAAACACGTGTTGTCAAGTGAATGTGACATTTACGATCAACTATTATTGGCATTTAATCTTACAATTTGGCGACAGTAATTTGGTCGACGGAATAACTAACAAGTACCCTTTTTTTCATGTTTATAATCTTCATTTTTATAGAAGTGCCACAGGGTTCAATATTTATTTTTTTAATGAATGTTTACTTCTTGTACGCAAATGTTTCAGTTATCATTAATATTTTTAATCCATATTCCATGTATGTTAAAAATCTGAAAAATACTATGCAGTAAAACCTCCTAAGATGGAATTTAAAGGACAAAAAAATGCGTTATAGACAAGTTCCCTTCTTAGCAAGTGAAATGTATTATACTATTATTTTCTTATGTATTAGTATATTAATTTTGCATGGATCAACACGTTTTTCAGATTAAAACAGAGTTCCGTCATAGACAGGTTCTTTTTCACACGTTTTACTAGATTTTAATTTAGCTATATTATTAAGCGTAGAAATCTACTACTCTTTAAAAAGAATAATTTTTAATGCTTAAGTGTAGAACAATGACAATTTAAAAATGCATGCATTTTTGCAAAAATTTTTGGGCCAGGCCTAATTTTGCTGACCTTTGAATGGACCAGGCCACGTTGAGACAATAATTTTCATACGGGCTGGGTCAAAACTAGGACTGAAAATTTTTAGCCGTGAAGACTAGGAATGAAACCAGTCCCGGCTTTGTACAGAAAAAATAAGTTAAGCTCGAGCCTTCAGAAAAAATAAGTTAAGACCGAGCCTTCAGGTAAATGTATGGCCCGGCCCGAGTGCCATGAATGAAAATCGGCCGCCAGACTCGGGCCACGCAGTAATGAGTTCAGACACTGTCCTCCCGGAGGGATTTCTGTGACTCCGGGGGGGGGGGCATCATAGAGTTCCAGGGGGAAATTGCACTTTTTGACCATTGAAAATCGAAAATCTCAAATATTCCAGGGGGTACATCTCATTGCTCTGGGGGGGGTATGTCCCCCCCCCCCGGGCCACCCCATGAAATCAGCACTGGGGCCATGGGTTTGCGCGCGCAGATCTCTAAATCACGCATTCGGTGCCTGGGGACACATTTTGAAAAATGGGCGCCAGCCAAAGTGTTAACTTAAATTTTTGATGTAAATCCCCGACTGAAGAATTTCTCTATTTTTTCCAACAATCAACTGGCAAATTTCACGAATTTATCTGACAACTGAATGACAATTTGCAGTTTTTCATGCAACTGATTGACAAATTTTGCAATACCACTGGTAAAATTTAGTTTTTTCTCGATACTGATTTGTGAAACTCATGGGATTTTTATCATATGGTCGATGGATGAATTTCGACTTTCAGAGCACTTTTTCAGATTTTCCCTGCAATCGATCGAAGAATTTTATTACTTTCTCCTGTGAACTTTTGGTGAATTTCCTGATTTATCCCCACGACTTACTGACAAAACTTGTAAGGATTGTTTTTATCCAATCGATAGAAGAATTAAGCGATTTTCCCCCCCGCAGCCGACTCATTTTTTTTCTCACACGACACAGAGTTTTCATATGCGTTGTGATTTTTTCATTTATTGCATAGGATATTGAATGAGATTAGTACACTGTCATGTTACAATTTTCACAAGTTAATGTTAAACGAATGACCATATCCTTAATTTTTCTCTTAAATGATTTTTTTTTTTGCAAAGGTTATTTGACATCATCTTAATTTTGTGGTTTTTCTATTTTGGTCGCTTTAAAAAAAAATATATTTTCACATAAGGGGAAAATAAAGGCAAATGTGCCAGATAAACAAAAAAATAGTAAATTGAAATACAATTGGTGAAATTTATAAGGATGTTGCCATTGGTTTAACATTAGCTTGTGAGTGACATTCAAGCAAGCACATAAACTACTTAAGGAGGGCTGCTGGATCCAGCGCCCTGCCAAATTTGCCTAGAGTCCGTATTTTCCGCCACAACTTACTTGTGAAACTTGCAATTTTTTTTCATGCAATTAGTGGGTGAAATACGCAATTTTTCCCTGGGAAGTACTATAGGATTTTTATTACCATAATCGACTGGTGGATTTCTAGTTTTTTCTCGCACAACCAATTGAAAAATTTGCAATGCTTCCCTGCGACCTAATGATGAAATTTACATTTAAAAGAAATAGCAAAATTATTTATTTGGTCACAGGAGGAAAATACCAAGAAATTCGCCAGTTGATTGGGAGGAAAATCTCCAAAGTTTAATCAGTCATGGGAAAGTATCGCAAAATTCTGTTGAGAAAAGGGTACTCTTAAGAAGCCAATTCATTTTTTTAACAAGGTACAAGTGTGCCGTTTTTTAAACATTTCCACCAAGTGGCCCTTTTTATCTAGAATCAACACTAGGGTAGTGTTGATTCTAGATAAAAAGGGCTGCTGGGTGCGAATTTTTAAAAAAGGTCACTCACAGAACTGAGGTGTGAAAATGTAGGCGCCAGCGGGCAGTCTCTCACCAGTAAATTTTATTAGTTCTCTTCACTTAAATTTTATTTGCATTCTTACAAAAAATTTAGGTGAAATATTACACGAAAAATAACAAATAAAATTTAGTGGTGAGAGACTGGCGCCTAGATTTTTTTTCCCTGCACTCATCTACCTTGTTCAAAAAAATTATTTGAATTGCACACAATCACCACAAACAACACACAACACAAACAAAAACCACACACACAACCGAGACACGCTTAGCTTCAATCAGATCAGTCTCCATGGTGGCTGCAAGGCTACTGAAAAGCTGGCGGGATACGTAGCGGCAAACGATATCCAAGTGGCACTGTTGCAGGATTTCCACCAGAACAAATCTTTGTTAGAAATATCGGGCTTTAATTCCAGCAAATGGAACATATCCAGAACAAATAGTAATAAATCAGCAATTATTTCAAAACTAGGAACTAAACCATTAACCCTCCTCGAAAAAGATTTTACGACAGCGATAAAACTAGAAAATAAAGACACAAAGCTAACAATCATAAACACATATGCTCCCCCCAAGGCGTTCTTCTCGATAATTCTCAGCGAAATAGATGAGGCATTAAAGTTAGCGGAAGGGGGAATACTGCTAGCAGGGTATTTTAACGCTCACTCAACGGAGTGGGGTTACCCAGACATAGATACGAGAGGGAGTGACCTTACGGATTTTTTGTTGCTTAAATGTTTATTTGTCCACAACCCACCTGACGCGGACCCGTCATTCTCAACCATGCGTAGGGTTAGACACCTCAAGGGCTGGCCGGACTTGACAATTACATCAGTAGTACTAGGTAACGAAATTAGCGAATGGCACGTCAGTAACGACGCCACACTAAGTGACCACTTATACATAAAATTCAGAATCAATAACTTTAAAAATATTGACTACCAGAGGCACGGCCTTCTAACAAAAATAGGAAAGCACGGAAAGTTTGATAGGAAAATAAAACAAATTAAGAACAAATATATTAAGGAAATACATAAAACCACAACGGAAGATCAATTGGACAACGTAACGTTGAGGCTACAAAATGAATTAACCACAATAGCTTTTAGTTGTTATAAGAAAAAGAGAACTCCAGAGGTCACGGGCCATCCATGGTGGACAGATGAGATCAAAACAGCAAGGAATAAGGTAAGGTCGCTAAGAAGGAGGTTCAAAAAACAACAAGACATAGCCTTAAAACTTCAGCAGCATATTCAATTTAAGAGAGAGAAGGCTAACCTTAAAAATTTTAATTCATAAGTCAAAATCAAAAACCTGGAGGGAGTACTGCAGCGGTGCCAGTGTTATATACATCCGGCTTTCCTTCCCCACTTTGCCCCCTAAGGGGGGCACTTTTCTAAATTTTTCAGTCACCCCTCATGTGACATATTGTTGGAAAGGCTTGTGAGCACTTATTCATTTTATGCACATCCGGTTTCTCTCCCCCCCCCTCTTTGCCCTCCCCGGAGGGGGAACTTTTCTAAATTTTGTAGTCACCCCTCATGTGACATATTGTTGGAAAGGCCTGTGACCACTTATTCATGTTATGCACATCCGGATTTCCTCCCCCACTTTATCCCTCCCAAGGGGAAACTTTTATAATTTTTCCAGTCACCCCTCATGTTACGTATTGTTGGAAAAGCCTCTGAGCACTTATTTATGTTATGCGCATCCGGTTACTCTCCCTCCTTTGCCCCCCTTAGGGGGCACTTTTCTAAATTTTCCTGTCATGCCTCATGTGACGTATTGTTGGACAGGCCTGTGACAACTTATTCATGTTATGCACATCCGGTGTCGCTCCCCCACTTTACCAAAACCTTTATATCAAAATCAGGCAGCATGGTGATAATACTAGAGGTTTTTATGCAAAGAAGAAGATGCAGGTTTTATACCTAAGAGAAAATTGCAGGTATTTCGGACAAAATGTGACCACATACCACAAGAAAATCGTAGCTTGAAGATAGAAGTCCTATGATTATTTTAAATGCTTCACTAACTGACATCTTTCAATATTATTATCTTGAGTAAAGCCATTCGTACTATTTCTTAAATTATTTCATTTTTCAAAATGTAACTATGATAATTGAATCAATCAGCCATGAGCAAAAAATATTTTTCTATGATGATTATAGTCATTGCATGCATGATATAATTTCACGTGCAGAATGCAAATAAACTGAGATGTGAAAAAAATATTTAAATAGATTTTAGTGCTAATTTTTACATACAGAAAAATTAAAATTAATTTTTCATATATGTACATATTTTGTAATAAACTTTTAAAAGGCTACAGTGAAACTGCGAAAAAGATGCAGTTGGAAGACTGCGGTGATTTGGCACAAATCCCTGTAGTTCTTTTGAAGTCGACATAACTAAAAATTTACTGCGGTGAGTGTGTAGTTATCAACTATACACAATCTACAGTAAATTTATAGTTATGGCGACTTCAAAAACACTGCAGAGATTTGTGCCAAATCACCACAGTCTTCCAACTGCATTTTTTTATAGTTTCACTGCAGTTCATTTTTAGCTGGGTTGACTGGATCTATTGATACTTGAATGTCAGTCAAAAGGACTGTTTTTAGAAATCCGCACAAAATTTTCTAGGCTGAAAAGCTATGAGAAAACTAGACAAAGAACACAAATGGGCGACGTAAGGTAACTTTATTAATAACCACATTCTCTGTAAAACACTTATCGGGTTTTAATTAAACTGTTTCGATTTTACTTTTCGTGGTATTTGCTAGTATTTGTACAAACTTTAGGTCTATAATTTTGAGACAGTACTTGATTCGATTGATCAATTCCTGGATGTTATCTGCTTTCCTCCTTTAGCATACACTTTGTACTTAAGATACGCCTAGGACCGCTCAACTAGTCGAATTTGGGGAACGTTGACCATGTTGTCGGACTTCTCTTCGAAACTGAATGTCGGAAGTAGTTGAGAACGATTTTGCAGTAATGACCGCTGGCCAAGTTTGGCAGAAGCCGTAACCACCGTCGTTGTAATTGCTACGGATATAGGAGATGAGACTACGGCGCGGATGAACTTGTTCATATTCCGTTGCCCATTTACAGCGAACCCACACTTTGGGATGAACGGAAGACTCAAGCCTTTCGGAGCCATCGCAATCCAGACGAAGATCTTCTCTTCGAATTTCGCTTTAGAAACGAATTTGATGATAGATTGTGTCGTGGAGACGTCCGATATGTAGTAGTCATTATTACTGTTAGAAGTGAAGTGAGTGAGCATGAAATGTGACTCGTCATGCAAGATGAATGCTAGATCACAGAATTTTCTGAGCAAGCAACTCTACTTACAACTTGCTTTTCTATTCGTTTTGGTATGACGTTTTTCTTGTTATATTTGATTTTAAGATCCGTGGTGATTACCTTATATAGCTGACCGGGTGAAACACTCAATTTGGCAGCAGTAGGATTGATTAATACTCGGTCGTTTTTGTCAAACATTCGTTTCAACTGATGTAACTATGGCTTGGTGTGTCATTGGACTTTCCTACCCGATCCCGGTTGTCTTTTGGCCTAGTAACATTCTAGAACATCGTATATAGCTTGTTTGGGAAATTTTTCGGCAAACAATGGATCCGGTCGGCTTGGTCCCTTGATGAATATTGCATTCGTAAAACATATGCATACGCAGACAATCCTCTTTCGACTCCATTCTCGGAAAACACAGATTACTGAATGAACTCGGTGATAATGGACGTGCCTTTTTATACGATAACGCAAAACTTCGCGCGAAGGTTTCGACTGATTCGCATTCCTATTTTATTTTGCATAGCTGCAAACCTTGTGCGGATTTCTATGGAAAGTACTTATACATTCTAGAATTCATTACTTATACATTCTAGTAAATTGTACATTCTAGATTTAATTTAGAAATAATAAATTAGAAACCGCGTACAGTAAAAAAATTATTAAATTATTTTTTCTTAATCTATCATAAGTTACATTTAGTAGTACAGGAAGAATGATGCCGAAAATGAGCACTAATATAAAAAATTTTAAGAAAGCAAATCCATTAAAATTAGCATTAGAAATAGAAATGTGTAGGGTGTGCATAATTACAGTTCGCTTATTAAGAGCTACCTACAGTCGTAAACATTCTTTATAAGTTACAATTTTCTGGTTGATGTAATAAAGTTATAAGAAATACAATCAGCGAAACATATTTGTTCCAAATATAGACAACAGAAAGCATACCATGAGATTTCCTAATAGGGATAGAATTTTTTTTTGACATCATACAGCAGCTGTTAAAAAAAAAAAAAAACTACAATTATTTTAGATAGCTATTTATCCAGCAGGACGGTCGTTCTGCCAAGCCAAGCTATAAAAAATGCTAACCCCGCCAAACAAACAAACGCCAAGAAACAAAAGCCAGAACAGCGTAACTGCTTATTATACTGAAGACAACTTGTCCATGTTAAATCGGCCAAACGTGGCATTTTAAAATTTCAGATATTTAAGAAATTCAGTATCGCAGAGAAATAAAATTAAGACTAGAAGAATCTACTGAAGAAAAGCTTCAATTTGAGACCAAACTCGTCTCTATAAAATAATTATAAACAGAAATACAGGATTTTTTTTAAAACGTCGAGATACTGAAAATGATCAAAAAATCCTTCGTCAAACATCTATTAATTTAATTAAGCTGCAGACTTAAATAATGGACAGAAAAAAGTATGGAATGCACTTTCGGACTGATAATTACTCGATCTACGTGCTTTTATAAAATTTAGTTTAAAAAAAATAAAATTTCTATCCTTAATATGCAAAAAACTGTTAATTCATTCTAAAATTATCAAATTGTGCCAAACAATGATAAACCCGCCAACGAGCGCGTACTATCCAAATTATAATAGCACAAATCCACTTCAACTTCAATCTGGTAGATGAATATTTACCATCAAGATTATTTTTTCGAATAAAACTGCATAAAAGTTAATTTTTAAAAAGATTTTTGAAATAAAAATGATTTTATAGAGAAATGGTACCTTTTAAGAAGTATGCATTCAAAGTTATCGGCATTTTAGGTTTCATTCCTAATGTAAACAAAACTTTTGAAAATGAATTGAGCTGAATATAAAAAGGTTTTCAGGTTAAAAAAAAACCACAGAGGTCATATACGCATATTGGCGCGGTTTGTTTCTGACGCCAATGTCATATACGCAACGGGTACTTAAATGGCGCCAAAGTGTCGTTATTTTGCTTGATATGGTAACCCGGACGTTGTTGTTTATTATGTTGATGTTTTCGCCAAATTGGCGTCGGAAAAAAATCGCGACAATATGGGGCGTATATGACATCTGTGCCAAATCTCCCTATTATTGAACTTATTTCAACATATGAGCAAACGGAGGCAAAGACGATGTCTCAGACACATTGGGGTATCCTTTTAGTGCCAAAATGACAATTTTATTCCATAGCAACCCAGAAATTTTGATGATATTATCCTTCATATGACAATCCAATAGAAGCGATTACGTGTGTTTTACATTAAATCAAACTTTGTGCATTTTATAATAAAATAATTTGTGCGTGTTTCTAATAAAAGTTTTGGCACAGATGTCATATACGCCCCATAATGGCGCGATCTTTTTCTGACGCCAATGTCATGTACGAAACGGGAACTCAGTTGGCGAAAAGTATCGTTATTTTTCTTGATATGTTAACCCCGACGTTATTGTTTATGCTGTTGATGTTTTCGCCAAATTTGTGTCAGAAAACAATCGCGTCAATATGACATCTGTGCCATAGTTTTGTGTATTTTATAATAAAATTGTGCTTTTATACCAAATAAACAGTTTCTTAATAAATATAACCAACATGCTATTTTCGCCAGCTAGGTCTAACAGGTAAGAGGTAACAGGTAAAAAAGCTGAAGAATATGAATTTGGGACTACTACACACAGAAAATCGGGAAATAAACCATTGAACACCAATTAAGTTAAAAATGAAACAAGATTAATAAAGATACAGGAAAAAAAATTACCAAATTAAAATCCATACTCTTATAGCATTAGGTATAACAAATACACTCATTATGCATTTTATTCTCATTATAGATAGTATACTATTAGAAATTAATATGATATTGTCCTGAGTAGGCGAAAAATTAAATATAATTTAATCGTTAACTTTATTAAATATTAATGAATATGAATATACACACACACACACACATTTATGTATACATACATATATATATATATATATATATATATATATATATATATATATATATATATATATATATATATATATATGTATATATATATGTATGTATATATAAGCTGCTTTGGCGTTAATACGCAAGTACCCTCAAAAAATGTATTGCGCCAACCACGGTGCGTTTGAGATAGCTGTGCTCAAACGAACATTAAGCATAAATGCCTACGAGAGTTAAGCGGTTTTTTTCAAGAAAGATGAAATACATAACAACGAAAAAGCTACACAATGCTGACATAATCGGAAGAAGTTCTTGGTACTTTTATGTTAGCCAGGTTTAAAACTCGCCAATGGTTTTTTTTTACCTCGCCAGTAGCAGTTTTTATTTTTTGCGTGGTAAATTAAAAACAATGCTTTGATGATGAAATTGGCATTTTTTTATAATTAGCCTCGGGTACGGTATGCTATTTCTTTCTCCCAGCTTATTTTGTGTGCAAAAAATAACGTTATCTTACAGAAGCTAGCCGTAAGACAAAGCATTACGATTAAATACTCTTTAGCAATTTTTTAAACTTTTAAGCATCGCACAATTTCAATTTTTATACCGTCGTATTGGAAAAAAGAAGTTCTTTTAAATGCATTTTGTTTGAAAACTGTATCTCCATTTATTTTTGAAATATTAATTTTTTTGTAGTTTTTGGAGCCATTTGCTTAATATTGGCAATGGAAGTACTCCATTTCTGTAGAAAGTGCCATTTTGAAAAAAATATAAACGAATGATTTCTGTTAAAACAATGGAGCTATTATATACTATATTTAATTGTAAGTATCTATGAATCATTAGAAAACCGGGTTTTTTTTTTCGATTTTCTTGAATGACGGAATCTTTTTGCTGCATTTATGCATTATTTCGCGATAGTGATGTGCTATGCATGCTTTACTGTAGATGTTTAAGAGTAGATCGTAAAAGTGGAATTCTTAAGGGGATGCGAATGACGTCATTTTACATAAAATAAAACGTGTTCTTTAAGTCTTAAAATTGAAATATGTTTTGTACTGCAGTAGAGTCCAGCTTAACCGAGCTATTTTCTTCTGATGGACTGGTGGCTTCTACTATTATGAAACAGCCATTTAAATGAAGTGTTAGGTGAAGATGAAAGAGCAGCCGTAAAAAAAATTATGGCCATCACCCCCTCCCCCCCCCATTCTGACCAGAAAATCAGAGTTCTAACTTTTTACGGCTGCTCTTTCATCTTCACCTAACACTTCATTTATAAAGGCTGTTTCATAATATTAGAAGCCATCAGTCCATCAGAAGAGAATGCAGTAATGGAAATGCTGGGGGCGACACTGAATTCTGAAAAAGCAGAATTCCTGTTCTCTAGTTTTTTTCTTTTCTTTTCCTTTTTTTTAAAATTAAATAATGAAAGGCATGTATCTTAAACGTTTGCATTTTAAATTAAAGTTATGCATTTTATATAAAATAAGTGAAAGGATTAAAGTTTAAATAAAATTAAGGCAATACGAATGCATGAGAAGGAAACAATAATAGGTGATTTATCACCTGCGCCCGCTAACATAAAAGTAGCGAGTTCATGATTTCTCTATCAGAATCTTCCTACTTGGCGAAGGATTGAGATAGTTAATTAAATTATGAATAAAAGTAACATGATGTAATGCTTAGCATACATTTAACGGGGATCAAACTGCTAGACAGAGGCGAAAATAATCTATTAAATTCGAAATTGAAAAGAATTTCCTAAAATTGAAATTTCTGTGATACCGTTCGGAATAGAAACCGACAATTTGGCACATAGTGGTTATTTTAAATACTCGATAAGAATAATTTCTAAAAAAGGTAGAAATTAAAAGTTCGAAACGACATAAAAGAGTTCTATGACCTTTCTAAATTATGATTTATTTGCAATTGTTAGTCTGCAACAATTGCTGAATATGGAAATTGTTAGAAACATGAAATTTGACGTCCTTTTTGCTTATAAGGCGTAAATGATCTCACAGAAAAGTTCCTAAAATATTCGAAATTTGAATGGATGCAGGCGTAAAAGAAAAGTTCTAAAATTGCGATTTCTGTAATATCGTTCGGGATAGTGGTCTGAATTTCGGCATGGCGATTTGTTTAAACATGTAAATGCACGCTAAGAAATGTTAGTAAAAAATCGAAATGTTAAGAGGTGAACCGAGCGGAAAAAGTTTTAAGAACGGTTTGCATTATGATTTTAATGAGATTGTTTGGGCTAGGAACATAAAATTTGACACAGATGTCATTTTCTAAGCCGTAAATGCTTTGCGTTTCCTAATACATTAGAAATTTATAAGTGTACAAGAGCAAAAAAATTCTTGTATTTTTGAACCTGTGATACTGTTCGGGATAGAATCCTTAAACCTGGCATGGTGGTCACTTACAAGATGTAAATGCTCATTAAAAACTATTTCTAAATAAATCGAATTTTAAAAGGTTGAAATGAATGGAAAGCTTTTTAAAAACTTTCTAAATTCCGGTTTGAATGGAATTGCTAGAGCGTGAACTTGAAATTTAACATGATTACGGCTACTAAAACGAAAATGCTCGTCCTAAGCAATTTCTAAAAAATTCGAAATTTAAGAGGTTGCAAAAGCAAAAGTCATTCATAAATTAAGATTTCTATGAAACTGTTGAGGGGAGAAATTTAAAATTTGATATGGTGATTACTTTTAAGATGTAAGTGCTCGCTAAATGCTATTTAAAAAAAAAAATCGAAATTTAAAAGGGTGAAACGAGTAAAAAAGCTTTCTAAAAATGTTCTAAATTATGATTTATTTGGAATTCTTAGCCTTAAGGAAATCGAAATTTGACATAGTTGTAACGTTTAAGACGTAAATATTCACCATAGTTCCTAAAAAAATCGAAATTTTTAACGGCGCAGGAGCAAAAAAGTTCTAAAATTGGGTTCATTTTGACATCCTTAAAGATTGAAACCTGAATTTTGGCAAGCTGTTAATTTTAAGATCTAAGCGCTCGTTAACCCTCTCGATCCGCAGCCTGAGCTATGCTCGGGCATGCATTTACGATAGTCAAAAATTTCTGCTTTAAAGAGCCGGTCATAAACGATTAAAAATTTTGTAAAAGACGCTCATCGCGAAGAATTACTTACACAGCGAGAGTGTTAAGAACTGTTTCGAAAAATGAAGTCTATCTTTAAAGAGATTAAACAAGCAGAAAACGCTCTAAATAACGATTTAAATAGAATTGTCAAAGCACGACCTTGAAATTTAACATGGTTGTAACTTTTGAAACATTAATGGTCTCAGAAATAATTTCCTATTAAGTTCAAAGTTTAAAAAGGTTCAAAAACAAAAAAAAAAGTTCTAAAATTCCAATTTTTGTGTGTGCCCCACCAGTGGCCGAGAGGTTCTGCTCTCAAAGCTGGTAGACGGGAAGTGCTGGGTTCGATCCCAATCGCGCCCGTCGGCCTAATCGTTCGGAGTTTTCGTGGTTTTCTTTGAGCCGTGGATCTTCCATGCGTTAATACGGATTAGGTTCCCTTAGAAAGACCCCCACGGAGGGCACTCCCCCCGGGCCTATATCCCTCGTGTAGATAATTGGCCGTCAAAAATCAACCCCAACCCAACCCAATTTTTGTGATACCGTTCGGTGTAGAAGCCTGAATTTGGCATACTAATTATCTAAAATATGTAAAGGTTCATTAAGAATCGTTTCTAAAAATGTCTGCACTGTTATGTATGTCGTCCTTCATTCTCGGATTAGCCGTAGATATTTGCAAAGATAAAACAATTTTGCAAAAAATAAAATAAAAAGTTATCTTTAAACAAATATCTGACTAAATATCTAACAATAAACAAATATCTAACTAAAAGACCAACTGTTATGTCTATATGTTTTCGACTCTATCATTTTTTTTTTACAAAATTTTCATTCTTCATAAAAATTAAAATACCATATAAATTGAAGAAGATTGATACTTTGAGAATAGAAGTTAGCTTTCATTGCTTTTAAATCCTTAATTACTCTAAGAAATGAATGATATGTAAGCAAAATGTACACATATTGGGTTTCCTTTTTACTTACAAAGGTTCTAATAAAACTCATTTTAATTTAAGTGAGTAGATTATTTAAATTATATATAATTTGTTTTAAAAAAAAAGAAATGATATCTACTAAAAACCAACTTTTCATAAGTAAAAAAAAGGAAAGCTAAAAAAAAAAAAGATAAAACTTATGGCTAAAAAATGGTGTGATATCATATTTCCAAGCTTATATTATGGTACTTTTTTAACATTTTCCACTAAAAAATTTACAAATTGTAAGTCGAGTGACTTCGTATATGGTGATAGAAATCCTTTTCTCCTGTACTAAATACATTATAACGTGTTTCTGAAAATTCAAATGTTTTAAAATTATGCATCATGGGCTTGGCGGCCATCTTTCCATATTTTATACAAATTTCTATGTACCCTAATCCGTGGTTAAAATCCGAAATTCAAAATTGTTACTTAAGCAGACATTATAAGCTTTCCGTTACGGACTTGTATTCGGAGAACTTTGAATCATAAAATAATAGTGACCTAACTAAAGGATTCATCTTATGATTTATTTTATAAAATAATTAATCATTTAAAGGCAATAAAAAATATTTCTTTTCTCAAAATATTAATCTTTTTCAATTTATCAGCTGTTTGCAGTTGAAAACCAAAGTTCGCATTGTTACCAAAGCACACATTTTATGCTTTTCCTTCATGGAATTGTGTGCTTAGAAATTTGTGTGTTAAGGTAATGGTAACATATCTTCGCTATTCCTCTTATGATTACTTTTTTAGAGTAATTAATCATTTAAAAACAGTAACAATGAACTTTTTTTTCTCAAAATAAGTATTTTTAAATTTATTTGTCCGTAGTTAAAATCAGAAGTTCTAAATCGTTATTAATGCAAAGTTATTACCCCTTACAGACTTGAGTGCTTAGAAATTTGTGTAAAATATGGAAAGATGGCCGCCAAGCCCATGATGCATAATTTTAAAACATTTGAATTTTCAGAAACACGTTATGATGTATTTAGTACAGGAGAAAAGGATTTCTATCAACATATACGAAGTCACTCGACTTACAAATTGTAAATTTTTTAGTGGAAAATGTTAAAAAAGTACCATAATATAAGCTTGGAAATATGATATCACACCATTTTTTAGCATAAGTTTTATCTTTTTTTTTTTTTTTTTTAGCTTGACTTTTTTTTACTTATAAAAAGTTGGTTTTTAGTAGATTAGTCTATACGCTACTCGCAATTGAAGAGCTAAGTGGAAGAACATGTTAAGTAACAAAAATTACTTTTCAAGAAATTTGAGGTGAAAGTTTTTGCTGTAAATTTTAATGATTTATTTTCTGTTTCATACCATGTGTTTAAAATATTAACAGGTATGGTACTAAACTCTCTCAGAAAACCTTATTCATATTTAATTTTTAAATATTAAAAATTATTAATATTATTGACATTATTAAATATTAAAATATTAAATATTAAAATATTAAATATTAATGAATAATGTCTTAAATCTTCAAGACTAAATAGAATCGTAGTATTTTAGCTTCACCATGTGATAGGATACCTCATAACACTTTCATCTAAAAGATAAAAAGAAAATTTTGAAAATGAAGCATAGCCTGTTCATCCATTCAGCTCTTCAATCAGTTTAAAATTTCGGGCTCATCCTTTCAACTCACACACGTCGCTCAGCTGCGAAGTTTAACACATGCCATTATGCGATTACAGATTGCATCATCTTTATGGAAAACGAAGTATATCGCGTGGAATATTTTTTGCTGTAATTAAAATAGCATAATAAATGTACATATAAAGGTGTAATATATTAGTAAAACGCCCTCTGAAGACGGTAATTGGAACTGCATTTTTGCTGAACGTTTTATTCATTGCTTTATTAAGTCATCCTCAATTTTTCACCTTTTACTATTGAGGATTTGGAATATAAGCAGCTTTGAAATGAGAAACTTAAACTATGGACACCCTGTATTTCCTTATTTTTCTTTGATATCGACTCCTTCATCTCTCTGATCCGCTTTTATCAAAAACCTGCTATTATCGTTTAGAAAATATTTAAAATAACAGATAAATTCTTTCATTAACATTAAATCATAGTAATAGTAAATAGAATTCATAAGAATTTACACTTTCCCTCATACCATTCAAATTACGCAAACAAATATAATCTATGAATTAGAAGAAATAATTTCCATAATAATACTTTAAGAAATTACAACATTTTTAAGGATTTTGTTTAGGAACAAATGTTCAAAATATTAGTTGCCAGAAACAAAGTTCAAAAGATATTATTAATGTTACACAACTCTTTAGAGAATTTAAAAATAATTTGCGAAAGATCTTATCAGAATATTCATATCCTAAAAAGATAAGATAATATACGACACTAATTTTCCTCTTCCTGATGTATATGTATGGTGATTATATAATGTAAGGTAAAATATTTTAATCGTCACATGCTTAGATCTCAAAAGATAGTTACATAAATAAAAAAGCACTTTCCTAGACGAATAGAGAAGATTTTAAATGAATCTTTATTACCGTTTATTTACAAAGGAAGATTACACCTCAGATAAAAATTTAACGTTAACGATAAAAGTATTTTGAATTTTAACCACAAAATTGGTAATTAGGAAGAAATTCTTTTGAGAATTTTTAAACTAAAGTAAAAAATAAGCAAATTTTTAGCTTTGTGCTTCAATTGCATTATAATACAAAAGATGTTTCATTTTAATTAATATAATATATATATATATATATATATGGAATTTTAAGCATATTACAAAAGTAATGTTGCACTGGTTCTCTAACGACATTTGTCATTATTTTCCTTTAATTCGAAATAGAAACATGATATCGTGCAATTCTGATGTACAGTCATTACTAACTAAACAAAAATAACATATTATCTGTGCGTTTGAAGAGTTTAAATCTTTATTTTATTTAATTCAAGATATTATTTTTTTTCCTTTTTATAATGGTTCTTAGTATATATGCTTAATATAATGACGATTTTAAAGCAAGAAATTAAGAAATATATATGTATCCAAAATTTAAATACATTAAAAAAGTGTTTCAGTAAAACATCCTACAGTATATTTTAAAGGCTTTGATATCAGCTAAATCCTTTGCAACAAATTAATTGTAATTATTTTTTGCAGAGTGTCGGTATTTTTCAAACATTTTTCGTTACTGTCAAAAATTATTTAAATTCGTCTGATTTGAAGTTTCTACCTCTAGACGCGTTAAGATTAAATTTATTGATCCATAAGTAACCACATGTGTCACAATCTTCTAGTGATTATTTCTTAAAATATTTTAATAAGTTAAAGACAAATGTGGTGTGAAGAGTGTATTCTAAATTTTCACTGTTCGTAACCTTGAATAAAATAAAATCTTTCTATAGATAAAAAAAAAGTAACACAAATTATTGATATCTATTAATCCCAAGGGAAATGTAATATACGGGAAAAAAAAACGGATTTAATTACATGTAGAAACGGGTATGGCCCAATAAGAAAGTGTCGATTATTTTGTTTTAAATGCCAGATTGATTTGTGTATCTTATAATTTTCTCTTTGTATTATACTTTTAATAAACAACAATATTGCGTTGATGAATGGTTTGGATTAAACATTTTGAACCATTTGTTTGTAATTATTATTACACTTAACCCCTTAACAGTCGCTCAATATTTGGAAAAAACATCAACATGTACCATTTTTTTTATTACAGAAATTGAATAATTATAAGGTTTCTATAAAAAATATGCAACTAGTTTTTTTAAGGCCAAAAAAAAAAGATGTTATAGAACAAATTCACATTTCTGGAAAAGCCATAATGCTAGAATTCTGTGTTTTTATGTTTGTTTTACACCATACAAATTAATGCGAATAGGACCTTTATTTTTCACATCTTAGATATTTATTTATTATCATCAAACAAATTTTTACAAATAATATTTGAAATAATATAATATACATTAAATTTTGATTATTAGTAATATTTTTTAGTGTGATATATTTCGAAACATGCAGTACAAAGTCCAACATCACAATCAGCGCCAAAAACCAAACCCAAACGCTAATACTCAAAGACTTCACACCGAAATGCCAGTTACATTTTCCTGGTTTCATAAGTTTTTTACAGCAATAAATCTCCAGCCCGGAAATATGATGAGCACAAGAAATAACGAACGACACCTCAGCCCATGATATTGACCGGAGCGAGAATTAAGGAATTAAAAAATAAACAAAGCAGCACTTTCCAATGCTTATTAGAAACAGAGTATCTCAAAAATGAAAAAAAAGCATTTTCTCATCATTCTAACGGTAAGAAAGTCAATAAAAATGACAATAAAAATGTCCAATTACTATAGTCGTATTATAGATTGCGAGTGATTCAATATATCATCAGTCAAGACAATATTTTGGGCTTAACAAGTTCGGATCTTTATTCTTGATAATATCATTCTTCTATATTTATTTTAATTTTACACCAGTTCTTGATTGGACAAAAAGTATTATTCTTCTCAGGAATTATTTCACAGAGGCTCTTTTTAATTGTGTTACATTTTGATGTATTTCACTTATATTCTTATCTAATCACGTTGCATAATTTTTTTTCTTATTAAAAAGATGTTTTTTCGACTATAACATAACAAGGAAAGCTAATTAAAGTGATGATAAAAAAAATCAGAAATTTAATACTATCTCATATCGTAATGGAGAAAATATATTTAAACAAATTTTACTTATTTTGCATATTGTTATGAAAGTTAAAGAAATTTTCTATTTAATGATAATAGGTAGTGTCATTTTAGACGTAATGCAAATATACTACTAACGTGATGTAAACTTTGAACATAAATTTCACAGAACAACAGGATAAACAAATTAAAAATTAATTTCAATGTACATATACTGTAGACTAGAAACGCTTGGGAAGTAAATGAAAGCTTATGTGAGAATGATATATATTTCAGAGATATTATAACTTTTCTGTTTAAAATGTTTTAATTTTTTTAGATTAATATATATATATTTTCCAATAATAATTAAAGAAATAATGGCATATTAACAAATAAGAATAAATAAGACATCCTGACAAGGATTTGAAAAATATCTATGATATTAAAAAAATAACTTCAAAATAATATAAATTAGTATCAGTCAGGCCGAAATGTCGGAGCATGGAGGCGCGT
This sequence comes from Maratus speciosus, assembly GCA_963932465.1. Taxonomy (NCBI): domain Eukaryota; kingdom Metazoa; phylum Arthropoda; class Arachnida; order Araneae; family Salticidae; genus Maratus; species Maratus speciosus. Next base: position 328,016,504 of record OZ010786.1, read on the forward strand.
AAACTTAAAAGATATTATTTTAAAAAAATCTTTTATTTTCTAGATTACTGTTTAATAGAATAAAAGTAAGTTTGAAATAACAATCGTCGATACTTCATTTTAAAGTGATTAACTCAGTCGTCTATTGCCTCGGGTAATGCACAAATGCTAATCCGTCAGCAAGTGCTCCCATACTTCTAATTTAGGTAAAGCCTGTCCTTAGCGAAAATTGCTTCCATTAGAACTTTCTCTAAATGACAAACTGTAGTAAAAATAACATAAGTTGTTTTATGTGTCAACACCTTTAGATGAATAACCACAGCAGTTTTTGACAATGTTAAACTGGAGCATCTATGTATGGTGGCAAGGTATGCAACAGTTAAAGGTAACTAACTTCGTGAGAATAAGACTTTTTCTTCTTTCCAATATTTACAAATAGGTTTGATAAAAAACAAATTACAGTTAGAAATGGCTCATGATACTCAACAAAATGAACTATTATGGCCTTTGGAAAGCCTCGAGGTTCAAAACGCGGGTCATAGGCAATATCTTTCATCGTACTTACGTTTACCAATCCTCACGCCGTTTAGATATTGGTATGTAGCTTAATGCATAACTCTGCATCCAGCTGCTGAGGAAAGTCTAGACTGAAGTCCAGACGCGTGATCATCTTCGCTCCATCTTGCTATTTAATCATTGTGATCTGCTAAAATTCTTGTTTATTGGCCCTCGCTTTGATTTAAGAAGTACTTCTTGATTATACTATAGCTTGCTTGGTTTTGAGAAAAAGACATATGGTACTTTCAAATCATTCAAGTTAGCCGAAAGAGTATATCTTTGCCTCGTTGCATAAGGGGTGAGATGTAGTCAAAAACTTGACTCACGCAAAGTGAGTTCAGAGTCTTTCGGAACTGTGTCTGCTGATCGTCGTTTTGTCTCAATGAGTTTGTTAATTGGAAACATTTTTTTAAAGCTCTAAGCATTTTTTGTCCGCGAAGAATCAAAATGACTTTTAAAGAATATCTCTTATATAGAGGGATGTCTTTTACGCGATGTAACTACCTAATACGTCCAAAGATTTAAACAAATAAGCCTCTAAAAGGCTCAATGCCATCTTTTTTACCTTCGCGACATCTTTGTTCAAGGTCAGCCATAAGACTGCATCCTATCATTGGAAATTCGTCAATAATGAGAAATAACACTGTATCCATTCTGAGCTGTAGCTTTATTGCTGACTTTTTAAATTAGCGAACTATTTAAAACACGTTGGTTCTTTAAGCTCTGAGTGAGTTACCTTGTCTTTGAAATTAAATGCAGCAGTACCTGTTAGTGCCAAAAGAATGATAGCTTCTGAGCCTAACTGCTCTATGATGGTTTTACTAATTTCTTTGATTTTTGTACATTTTACAGCACTTCCTTTTCCAATAATAAAAGATGATTTAGGTAACCTTTGTTTGCAAAGACAAAAGCTGTTGAGTGCATAACTGAAGGCAGAATAATTTGTTGTTCTTTCGAATAATTCAGAAATGTTAAAAGTAAAGAGAAACCATTGGATAAGAGAATCTACGGTAAAGATAAAGAATTACCCCCAGATGTATTTGAGAGATTTTGATTTTTTAATTTAGCTCCGATCTTTGAGAACTTGATCCATCGAGCTAGCGGCAGAAAACTTCAAAGCTCAAGACATGCTTGTCTGGCACAGCCCACACTTATTTAATGTGGCAACAGGTAAAGGTTTGTAACACGTATGTAACACACACTCATAGATAGTCTGCTATACTCCTCTATCAAACTTGATACCTTTATTAATCTGAGTTGTTGTTATATCGTTATTCTGAAAATATTGGGAAGCACTGGGTTAGTTTTATGCAACTTTTCCACATAGAATTAAGCTGAATAACTCTATACATTTGAATTACTTTCTTTGAACCGTCATTTTCGAAACTTTTGTGCATAACGTTGCACATATAAAATAGTTATATTTCTTAAAATGTACACTAAATCTAGGCAACAGATTAAAAGAACTCAGGGATTGATTTATGACTTGTAGTGAATATGATTTCTCACGAATTATCTTTCATTGTTGTATCAATTTCTCCGATCATAAGCATAAGCGATCATAGTCATATACATTAATGTCGCATTTATCGCTAAGCATCGGGACATTTGGACGAAATATCGCCAAATTTGGTGACCAAAAATATGTCGTCACAAATTAAGCCAATTTGGCGAAATTTACATTGAAATTCAGTACTGACGATTCTTCTCTAACCGGGTTCTTCGCATTTTAACTTCGTGATCTCCAGTAAAATTAGCTAAAATCTTAAAACCAAGGAATAGGGAAGCTACCTTTTCCAACCCGTACAGGAATTTTTTATTTTGCAATCTACATATTTCTGTTTTCTAGTGTACATCTTGACCAAAAAAAAAAAAGTGCTTATCTCATTTATTTCAGAATGTTCACTTGCATTTCAGTTGAAATATATTCACTTACGATGAATTAAAAAAAATGAGTAAACTTCAGTAATTGGGACCGCTACTAAATTTTTAAATTTGCGCATCAAACAATGTTCAGTATATTATGAAGTAACCCGATTACGAAAATTTCCCAATAGAAACATACATTCGTCTGAATACAAACATACATACATAAGAATACATACATATAAGTAATGCATACATGACATTATATTTTCCTCGATTTCTTTGAGTATCAGTCGTAGCCATTCGACTAATGTCCAAAATCGTATTTTCCATATTCGATTTTCTTTTCGTATCTCTTAATTTAAAATTCAAAATGAATTGCATCGGTTTGGAAGCTTACAAAGAATGAAAAGTTCGAAAAAAAAATAGTGGTTGTTACATAAGTAGAATGTAAAACTTCTGAAAGGGGGGGGGGGATGTCAATCTATATCTCAGGTTACCAATGTATGAACATCGACTTCAACATTCGACTCCATAATGATCTGTATGAGGTTAAAATGCATAATTTACAGAAATGGAGATAATGTTTTAATTAATAACGGGATGAATCTCGTCCGATTTCGACGAAAGAAATTGTTTGAAAACGAACTCAAACATAGGTTACTACTTAGTCTCTTAAAACAAATATTATTCATAACTTAGAGTTAAAAAATACTAATTCCATACACTTCGACTGCTCAAAATATTAAAAAATTAAACTGTATTATTTATTATACCTAATCAAGATTGTAATTTTGATGAAATTACCCATTGAGGCTGTTATGTTTAAAAGGCACGAATATCATATACGCCCGATATTGGCGCGACTTTTTTCCCACGCTAATTAGGCGAAAATTTCAACAGCACAAACAATAACATCCGGGTTACCATATCAAGGAAAATAACGACACTTTGGCACCAGTTAAGTACGCGTTGTGCATATGGCATTTGCGTCAGAAAAAAATCGCGCCGATATGAGAGGTATATGACATCTGTGCCGTTTAAAATTTCCGATTGAAAATTTAAAAAAAAATATTTCACCTTAAGTCAATCATGGAATTATTTTTCGCGTAAAATCTAAACTTAATGTTATTTTCACCGTCTCATAATTTGCATACGCATCTCTTATATTTACAATCACCATTTCAAAAATATTACAAAGCGCAATATGTGATTAATACATATATTTCTAAACTTGAAATCAAGTTTGTAAACTTCGACTTTGCATGTGAACATTCGCATTCTTGACTTGTGATTCTAATCTCTGTATCGGCGAGTAAAATTCCAGAAATATATCTTTTAGAGGCGTTCGTAGTAAAATATTTACTTTCATCAGAGAAAATTATCTTTTTCATTTAAATATGATGTCATTTTGCCTCATTGAAGCATTTCACCAAGAGTTTCAAACTCAATTAATAGAAAGAATTGAATTGTAACAGCTTTTTGCGGAAAACATGAGTATTTTATTAAAGCATGATGTCATTTTCTGTTCAGTTTTTTCAGAAAGTTTATTTTGAATTTTATGAGAAAATGGCATCAATAAAAATAAGCAAACCTTATTTTTCCTTTCTTTACAACAATGGAAGTAAGTAATCCAATTGCTACCATTTTGAAGCAAATTCATAGAATTTTTTCTAATTTAAGTATAAAATTGGAAATATTTAAAAAAAAATAGCTAGTGCGGGCAAATCTACAAAGAAACAGCTTTCATTAAAAAAAAAAAGAATTATTAAAATTGGTGCAAAAAAAAAAAAAAAAAAAAAAAAAAAAAAAAGCTCAAGGTACATGACTAAAAAGAGAAAGCCTTATCTTTCAAATATAGAATTAAATTCGCAATGTTATATCTATGGGAAAATTTTGAGCCGACATTTCAGGTTGTTAGGGTTAACGAATATTTATGATTTTCAATACGAGCCGAGATTTTGACACTACCAACGTCCAGCTCATTGTTTGTGTCGATGCGTCAAATATTTTGGACGCTATCGTGTTAACAATAAGTGTAATTTTTGCAGGGAAGCCGGAGCTGTGCTCCGACAATAATAATATGAAATGAATATATTTAAAAGTTAAAAAAAAAATAAACTTAAACAAAGATTTTTTTTTCAATAAAGTTTTACATCTTTCATTTTATTCTATTTTTATTTCAAATTACATGAGTGAAATCTTAGAATACGTACATACTATTTCCTGTGTCACTGGTTTATATATCGTTAATTAAATACGGGCAATCAGTTATACAAAAGATAAATGTTTTACGAAGTGCTTGCGTTCAGACGTGTTTAGTAAGCTGAAACAAAATTAGAAACTAGGTTTAGCAGATTCAGAAAATTTGTCTAGAAAATATTTTTGTTTTACTAATCCACACTATTTTAAGAATCTCGTATAGCTAGGAGGTGCAGTAAAAAAGATATTTTATTTCTAACTGAACTGCCCAGAGACAGCAATCGAACATGTAGTTACTGCATTAACGACACTATGTATGGGTAACAGCCCCTTGGAATACAATAACCACGACATTTTGAACCCCATGGTAAGTGATAAATGAACAGACAATGCAGTACGTGAAGTACGTGTACTTCTGCTGAGGATTAACCCAAAAATGACAAATTTCATCCATTTGGAAAAATAATAGGTTATTACTGAAACATATCGTTACCTGTCAGAGTTTGAAACTAGGATGCTGTCCAATACGATGCACTCCTTATATTTTCCATTTAAAAAAAATGCCTTTAAAAGGGAGAACTTTTTGTAGAAGTTGCCATGAATATACCATTGAAAATTGGAGATTTGTGACAAAAAAGCAAGTAATAATTATCGGAACAAGCTTGCGTGCAATTTAGAACCACAAATTGATATCCGGTCAGATAACTCAAAATAATTAGAAATTTTACTAAAACTTGGGTTTTTTCTTTGTATTTCAATCAGCTGATGCAAAGAATCTAAAACTACGTCTTGTAAAGCACAACACTGGGCAATCTAACTGTTTTCTATACCTTTAGGGCACCTAAACAAAGAATCAGATGCAACATTTTCAGTCCTAGCCCGATGCAGAATGTTAATGGTAAAATCCGCCAGATTTACAGCTTTCCTAATCATTCGTGAAAAAAATCAATTCCCATTAATCCTTTTGTTTAAAGTGTTGAGATCAGAAATCACAGTAATTGGAGTTGAACTAAAGTACGAATAAAAACTTTTGTTAAAGATATAAAACAACCAAATACTTACGATCATTTACAGGAATCTTTATCAAACATAACTAAGATACCTAGATCCATAAATAACCGAGACACCACTCTGACTTGGAACATTCCCTAAACCATACGAATAATCATTTTTAGGTAACTCAAAATCAAATTAAAATAAAGATGGTCTAATGGAAAGGAGAGTTAATAGACATTTTTAAGTTATCAAATACCTGTTCAGCTATATCTGACCAAATATACATTTTCCATTTACACTTCAATTAATAAAGATGTTTGCATCTTTCCAAATTTGAGGAATGAATTTAGCAGATATTTAATTTAGCTGCACACATACCAAATAAGCGAGCGAACTGTTTCGTATTAGAGAGAGGACGCAGCGACAGAATAGAAACTATTTTCACTACATCCAAAGATGCTTGCTGCGCAAGTTTGAGAACCAGATATTTTCTTTCGGTTCTACAAAAAAGACTTCTTTAAACGTTAATTCAGCATTACGAGCAGCATAAATGGATCCAGATAGATTTTGCGCTATTAGTGAAACGAGATTGACCAATCAAAAGCCCGCATTTTTGCAAACTCATCGCTGTTTTTAGAAAGCAAATTTTCTGATTGTTCAACCACGTTTCGCTAACACCGCAAATTTATCTGGATCCCGCCCCTAGACTTGTTCCAAGTGAGCTAAATGTTACTCAAATAATGAGGAAGTCTTGATAATATCATTTAGATAAAGAAAAACATAGTGGCCAAGCACTGGTCGCAAAATATTTTAAATGGCCTTTGGAAATTGGCTACAGTATGGCCGAATTCACCGATTCGTATAAGTTCAAAGGCACAACCAAGCTTAGTTACAAAGACCATTTATTTTTTTACGTCCTTAGCTTTATGTGCATTTAGAAAATAACCACTATTTACGTCGAGGGTGGGTATATGGTGAATACTAATGGTATTTTCCAAAAAATCGTTGATTATCGTTATGGCTTACTGCGGATAACTAGTGATCGCGTTTAACTTGTTATAGCATTTGCGAAATGTAAAACCTTTCGGTCAGCATTAGGCCAGACATTATTTTTAAGGTATAGAAAACGAGGCATACGAAGACGTAATTAGGGTTTTAATCGCCACCAGCAGCACTTTATCAATATAATAATTAATAATAGTCAGTCTTTCCTAATCGAACAAATAAGAATTGAAAAGAAAGTTACGCAGTTCCCTGCTTTTATCTCACACCACAGGCACATCAGAAAAAAGGTTTAAAAAAATGTAACATGTATCCCTCATATTACCAAATCATATTTGTGTGTATCTATTATTCGGGACACTGGAATACAACTGGTTGTCAAATTGAAATATCTTTATTGATAATCGAAGGATTAAAAAAAAAAATTCCCCTAAAAACATCAACGCCTATTATAAGGAACTTCTAAGTCCTCTATCACATAAAAATGAAATGCATTAACAGAAATAATATTCACTACTCTTTCAACCATGCCCTCATTTACACAATTATGAGTACTCTGTTTCAAGTCTGTTACAGTAAGATTTTCCTGCCTAATTTGTTTCATAAAAAATAATTATGATAAAAGTAAAAAGAAATAAATTATGTACATATGTCCATATTGCAATAAATTGTATAACCATTTAAAACAAGAAAAACGTTTTTGTATCCACAGAAGTACCTGTTAACGTATAGCCTTTTTAAAAAGTCCAAACATTTTTTTTTGTCTAATATTAAAGAATAACATGTTACCTAACTCAAAAGAAAAAAAAACCTCATCACAATACTCCAATTAGAACCGATTTTACGATAACATGTATGGAGCGATAACTATCCAAATCAAGGTAAATTTGAACTTCACAGTAATTTTTCTCAAAACATATATTTTTGACATTGCGTGCATCATATTATCAAAACTAAATAACATAGAAACTTAATATTTTCTATTATATTGTGTTTTATATATCTCTATAACCTCTATCTAACTTTAGGGAAGTACATGTGATATACAGGGTGTCCACGTATAACCTGACCGACCTTTATCTTCGGAACCGTTGGTCCTATATGATTCCCCAATTACAAAAATGGTTTAAATTAGGTAAACATTTATTTTAAAAGCGATTTGGATCAAGAAAAACGTATATATATATATAAAAAAAATTACGAAATTTAAATTTTTATACGGTCCGCCGGTCCTATAAGTTATATTAAAATTTTCTGTTACACTGACAAGTAAGTCAAAAAAATAGTCCCACTATTTCACGATTAAAACTGACCGAGTAATAACTGTTTAAAGTTGGAGCATATTTTTTGCTGCAAACTAGGGGTCATTCACAAATTTAGTAGAAATATAATTTCGTCAGATATATTAAAAAAATGGTTGCGAATAAAATTAGCATTGCAATATAAATTTGAAATCTTTATTTATTCTAGCATAGTAATGCAAAACATACATTTTGTAATAAAAATAAAATAAGAAAAAAAACCCAGAATTTTTGTTAAATAAAATGATGAAAATTAACCCTTTTGATAATTGATTCTTATGCCTTCTGTACCACTGAATCCGAAATTTACCTTCATTTTTTTACCATCACGTAAAGATTTTTTGCAAATCGTAAATTTTAAGCTTAAAAAAAGAAAAAAAACAGCGAAAATTTGATACTATAAAATAGATGACATTGTTTGTTTTTAACTTATGATAATTTATTTTTATGTTCTTTTTACCGCTGAATCCAAAAATGACCTTCATTTTTAACCTTCAAGTCAGGATATTTCGCAAATTGTAAATTTCAAAGCTAAAAAATTCAAAGTTAAAATTTAACCACCTACCCCACCTCTTCGGACCCCTCAGCTGTTTAGCCACAAGAATCCCAGTATAGGCCAAAAAATTGAATAAATTATTGCATAAAATAAAATAATATAAAGTTTTATATCTCTTTTATAGTATCAGATTTTCGCTATATAGTAAAATCTCTGTAAGGCGGACTCGGTTTAAAACGCAAATCTGTCTATCTCGGAAAGATTTTCAAGTCCCTGCGAATCCCTAGACATAGAGTAAAATTTGTATAAGGCGGTTTATTGTCTACTGCGGAAGATTTCCTTGGTCCTGATCGATTCCGACTTAGACAGATTTTTGTAACTTTGACATTTACGATTTGTAAAAAATTTGTAATGTGATGGTTAAAAATGGAGGTCATTTTCAGATTCATAGCTAAAAAGTGCATAAAAATCAATCATTAAAAGTTAAAAAATACTGTCATCTCCTCTATTTTATATTATCCGATTTTTGTTATTTTTTAACTTTGACAATTTATTATTTGCGAAAAATCCTTACATGATGGTTAAAAATTAAGGAAATTTTTGGATTCAGTGTTAAAAAATACATAAAAGTTAAAAAACACGACCATCGCAGTCTTGCGTTATCTAATCTAAAACTTTTTCTTAAACTTCTTGGCGGTAATCTATCCGAATTTTTTTGTTTTATCCTGTGAACTAAGTATAAATGGTAACCACTAAAAATCAAAATATTAGATTTTCATCGGATTTATGTCAGTATGTAAAATTTAATCTCGATCGGATATTTGAAACTGAGTTAAAGTTCGAATACAAATTTTGAACTGAAAAAACATACATACGATCGTTGAAGTTAAATAAAAACTTATAAAAATAACATAATTTTTGTTAAAAGGAAACCATGAAAAGAAACAGTCTCATATCCTTACTACATAAAATATATGTTAAAATAGAATTATTTTAGTCAATCTGAAACTTAATAAAAGTTAAATCAATCGTAATGCTTGAACGATTTTTTTTCAAACCACAGAGTACGGGAAATGAGTTCTTCGAATACTTTAAGTACTTGGTATATGACCTCTCAAAGCATGGCGGGATTCATCTGTGCTCAGATGCAGTAAAGTGGTATAAGTCATGCATTTTTTAAAGTTTCATAACTCGGTCGATTTTAGGGTTATGTGAATGGGACTTTTTTTTCCTACTTGTCTGTGCAATAGGAAAATTTTACTAAATGTAACTTATAGGACCGAGGGGGCGTATAAGAATTTAAATTTCGTAATTTTTTAAGAAATGTTAGTCTTAACCCAAATCGCTTTAAAAATAATTCTTTACCTCATTCAAACCAATTTTGTAACTGGAAGTACGCATCTAGGACCAACGGTTGCGAAAATAAAGGTCGGTAAGGTTATACGTGGACACACTGTATATATTTAAATTTTTATTGACATTTTATCATAAATTTTGTATTTCATGGTTTAAGTGCCCGAAAAAATATTTTCATCTTTAAGCATGATTATTATTTTAGGTTGAAGTTAATGTATAATATTTTTATTATATATCTATATAATATTTACCCATTTTCGGCAAAAGGTGCGTAAACGCACCATTTCAATAAGCATTTTTTTATTAAACCTTTTACAGGCCGAATTCAGATCCAGGTATATTTATATTATTTTTTTGCACATTATGCATTCTGATGCTTTGATTAAGGGGTATTCGTCTTTAATATGGTGGAAATGTTTTTTATATATAATTTTCGGAATGTTTCCATTTGGGAACATTGGTCACTTCCAACTGTACTTTCAAGCTCGATTCAAAATTGGAATATAGTTATGAATAGGTTAAATTATGAGCAAAGTACTAAAAATAAATGAAACATTTATTTTTAAATTTAAGAACACACATGACTTAAGTTGGAAATTTATAAATTTAAATGAAAACAATTCCTTTTACTTAATCAAAACATCAAAAAATTAAGCTTATATATTTATTCCATGATACAGTGGAAAGCGTTTTAAATGCAATTTTTTCTTGCACTCATTGCAAACTAATTTTTCATTTACCATGCGCAGTGCATATCTACTTTGTGTTGTTTGTACAAGGAAATGACCATCACACTTTCTCTGTGATATATGGCGGTGAACTTAGGCCCCGAGTTGAGGCACACCCTTTCTTGATGCAGTTCTTAGAAGAGCGATTGTAACCTCTCGGCAAAACACCAGATGAGTCAGCTTGGTATTTTTCCCCATGAGTTGCTGAATGCAAAAGCCAACCAGAGACGACGGTGATATTTAATGTATTAATAAATATAATCCACCACCATTTCTTATTGCGAAGTGTTGGACGGTAGCTGCATAACATTCTATCTAGCAGGTCAACTCCTCCCATTTCAGTATTATATTTATGTATTTTTATTTGGTTGCTGTATGTTCACTTTCTTCTTATCTTTACGATAATATCTTTTTGTCGATTACATTATGAGATGAGAGCAGTAATGTTCCTCGAATAAACATTTTAGAGGAATGGTATCCATAAAAAGGAACCACTGATTCATCAATTCTAAGCTGATTGTGAAATAATCCAAACTAATTCCATTTTTATTTAGTTCATTATAGATTGGTTCGATTTTTCCCAACTTATCACCAGGTTTCAATGAAGTATCATCCATCAAATGAAAATTTATTTTGATCTTTTTTTGGCATGACAGTAGAGGTAATAGGGACAGTTATGTCTTCAGAAGTGCTCCAGTAATCATTTTCAGTGGTTACCTGATGATATCTACTCAGTAGCAGTAACCCAAAAAACTGACCAATATATATTTTGTATGTAGGTCCCTTTTCAGACGGAATATTTGATGTTATTTCTGCCAGAAAACTTATACATTCCTGGGAAATGAATTTGAAAAAAATGTCTATAGATTCTGCTTGTATTAGTTCTGGAAATATATCAGCAATTTTTATTGTTCACCCTTGATGGGCTTACTAAACACAGAACTTTTTTTTTCAATTTTCGTGTAAATGACTTCTCTTTTTTCACCCTATCGGAACTACAATGTTTCTTTCGTTTATTTATTCCTTCCTTGGAAGCAGATCCTGAAACTTGATTTTCGCAAATATTTTGACTTATTGGCACTTTATTAGTAAAGATACTAAGGTGACCTCAAACAACCGAGGGTACAACAGGACTAAGGATATTGTCATCAATATAATCTTATTCTGAGATGCGATCACTTTTATCAGGAGGAAGCTGACAGATTTCAAGAACTTCGTCTGAAAATTCCGAAAAATCAGAATCTCCGGGACTCATCAGATAGTCAACAACTGCCTCTAGAGTTTCAAAAATTTTCTCCATACTATGCTAGTTCGCTAAAAAAATCACATTCAATACCTTTAATAATTAAATCTGAGAAGCAAACGCACTAAACTGCTAATAAGATTCCACTATTCTTTCATAAAATTTGGGGATTACTTTTTCAACTATTTATGCAATTTCCCTTTTCTTCCCTTCGAAAAGGGATTCCCCTTTAAAATAATTCTGAAGTTTTCCCTTTTCTCCCCTAAAAGGTGATTCATCCTTTTATCACCTTTCAACAAAAATTCTTTGTACAGAAAATTATGTCGTGACGCAGAATAATAGCGACAGGCCAAAGTTCCCAATTGGGAACATGAATATTTAATAAACAATCCCTAGTGTGTTTTTGATTATTATTATCAAATATGATATCCTTTTTATTGATTAAAGCTATTTCGCGTATGCAAACCGATTTTTAGAAGCATTGGATGTTTTTTTTTTCACATTTATATAAATATTTTAGTTGTGCACTATAAGAAACAATGAAAATGGCCATTTTTATGATTTTCTGTGCATTTTTCCATTAATGATAGGAAAGTAACTTCTATTTCAAAAAAATCAAGTCATCTTTTTACTATTTCTGCAAATATTTTCTAGTCAATTTTGATAAAATTAAAAATTTAGTAAAAATTAAATTTTATGTTCCCAATTGGGAAAATTGCCCTATAAAAAGTTAACACTGTGACGTATAATTTTCACTAATTTTATTTCTCTGCTATATTTAAGGGTTCTGGAGACATTTATAATATATTAGTAAATCAATTGGAGTAAACACTTTCTGTTGAGAAATTTTCAAAATGCGCTAGTGTTTTAACTTGAAACGGTTATTGACAAATTCGACTTTTTGAGAATGTACAATCATTTCACTTGATATTAATCATATGTTTTATAATGGATTAAAGTTCCAAGTTCTGTAAATAAAATAAAAATAAAACAAACGTCATAAAAAAACATTTTTTTAATTTAAATTTAATAGCTCGTTAACACACTATTGGCCGAATGCATGAAAAATAGGTAAACTTGAAAACACACTTTTCATGCAAGGTTTGAGAGATTTATAGCAAATTTAGTGTGATTTCTTCAAAAATTTGATGGCAAATCACCAATAGAAATATTTGAGTTGCTTATAAACGAAGAAATTCTAAATGAAAGAGTTGCTTTTCAAAACAATATGCTGAGGATAACAATAATCATGATTTCCAGTTTTCTGCAACCGATTTAAAAAGATTTTATACTAATTGTTTCTGGATACAATACACTTCCTCAAATGGATGTGTACTGGTCTTTAGATGAAGATTAAGTACTGCCAAAATTCGAAAAAGCATGACTCGAAACAGATTTAAAAACATAAAACAAAATATCCATTTGGTGGATAACTCCTGCCTTGAAAAAACAAATTTGCTAAATTACACCCATTTATTAAGCATATAAATGAAAAGTATCTACAATTTAGAATATTTTCTCAACATTTGTAAATTGAAGAAGAGATGGTGCCTTATTTTGGAAGGCATTCATTAAAAATTTTTATAAAGAGGAAGCTAGTAAGGTTTGGAGACAAACTTTGGTGTTTGTGCTCATCTGACGAATACCTTTTCCAATTCATTCCTTATGGAGGTGCCGAGACTAACAGTGATCTACAAAATATGCCATTAGGAACAAGTGTTGGTCTGAAGTTACTTAGCGTTGTTCCAAAACCTGAAATGCAAACTTTATTTTTATAAGTTTTTTTTCATTTCCTACGGTTTATTCAAAATTTCAAAAGAAAAGGGTTTCTTTGTATCTGGAATAACTCGCGAAAATTGCATAATTGGTTGTAGATTGGATAACTCCAAAAATATGTAAAAAACTTCGTGGATCCTACGATTTTGCATATAATGCAGGAACATGCACTATCAAATGGAATGACAATGCTGTAGTAACAATTGGTACTAATAATGAGACCATTTTGTCTCTAGTACATGCCAAACGATACAGTCGCCAAGAAAAAAAGGAAGTTGTTATTTCAAAACTAAACGTTATTTCGGATTACAATAAGCATATACGTGGCGTTGAGCTACATGACAATGCCTTATGTAATTACCGAATAAAGATTCAAGGCAAGAAATGGCGGTGATCATTATTTACAAGCATCATTGATAGCGTTATAGTAAATCCATGGGAGCTGCATCGAATTTCTACTAACACAAATTTGAAACTTATAGACTTTAGATCTTATGTATCGATTGCCCTGTTAAAATTTGAATGCAAGAACTATCTATCTGGTGAAATTATATTACAAATGACACATACCAATAAAGGTCGTCTATCATTCGCAGCTCTACCGATAGAAATATGGACTGATACACTGTAAAAAAAATACGACCAGTTTACCTGTAGGAGTCGGAAAAATAGTTGCCCTTATCGTACCGGAAAAATTTCCGACCCAGCTCGGAATAAAATCTGTAAAATACCGTTTTATTGACTATTTCCAGTTTTTTACGGATTTTATTCCGAGCTGTGTCGGAAAATTTTCCGGTACGATAAGGGCAACTATTTTTCCGATTCCTACAGGAAAACTGTTCGATTTTTTTTTTACAGTGTAGAATCTGGCATGCCACAAGTAAACATGAAATAAAAGCCCGTAGACGACGTAAAGTGTGCAAAAACCACACGATTTATTTTTGCCCCAAATGTCCATTTCCGTACAAAATATTTCCGAAATTTCCATAAAAAATATAAAAATTCGACTGTAATACAATTGTTCAACTAAATGATTTGTTCATTGATTTGACCAATGTTGCGTATATTCACCATTTTATTTCTTAAATAAAATATTATTTTTCATGCACGAAAATTTTTTTAAGTTTTAATGAATAAGAATATGCATGTGAAAATAATACCCCATTTTATAAAATTTCTGTGCTTGGCCTAAAATGGGTTAAGTGGCTATATCGAATGTATGTTTTATAATCATGCGCACATCACATGTACTTAAAATTAGCTTTTTGAAAATCCTCAAACTATATGCCTTAATTAAACTAAATTCTGTTTATTTTTCGCTAAAAGTATTTAAAGGAACCCGTAAACAACGATTTGCACAATTCACAAAAAAAAAAAAAAAAAATCATTTGAAGAAATATTTACAGCTCCAATTTTTTTTAATATTCTGTTAAAATCAAGCAATATTGAGCGGTCTAAGTTCTCTCCCCATAAAGCAATTCCTTCGTAGTTTACTTGATTTCTACCATTATCATTGAGCCATACGATTCGCGTTCCACTGCGATTACTGTGAGTTGAAAGTATTGTGACCTTTCCTTTCACCATTACCATTCCTAACAGTAAAACTGAGACCTGTTACTATACTGCCAAAATTACCTTTGCGACCAACAGAATTGCCGCTACCACCGTAATTCTTTCTATTCGCAATAGGTGATGGCTACAATTCTGCTGCAAATTATGATGATTTTGATATATGGACATTCGGACTGAAAAGAACGACGGGGGAAACGGCAACGTTTCCTTTTCGTCCAGACGGTAATCCCTATTTTAGACAAACCGAATCCAGTGAACGCTGTTCATAAAACGTACGTCTCAAAAAAGATCAAGCAGGACGGTCGTTCTGCCAAGCCAAGCTGAAAAAAAAATGCTAACCTCGCCAAACAAACAAACGCCAAGAATAAAACGCAAGACACCGTAACTGCTTATTATACTGAAGACAGCTTCTCCATGTTAAATCGACCAAACATGGCAGCGTAAAGTTTCTGATATCAAAAGAACCAATCATCGCAGAAAAATAAAACCAAAACCAGGAGGACCTAATGGAAAAGATCTTCAATTTGAGACCAAATGCATCTTCATAAATTAATTATAAACAGAGATATAGATTTTTTAAAATAACGTCGAGATACTGAAAATGACAGATTTTTTTTATAACTGCTTATTATACTGAAGACAGCTTCTCCATGTTAAATCGACCAAACATGGCTGCGTAAAGTTTCTGATATCAAAAGAACCAATCATCGCAGAAAAATAAAACCAAAACCAGGAGGACCTAATGGAAAAGATCTTCAATTTGAGACCAAATGCATCTTCATAAATTAATTATAAACAGAGATATAGATTTTTTAAAATAACGTCGAGATACTGAAAATGACAGATTTTTTTTATTCGTCACACCTTATGTTTCAATCGAGGTAGAGACTTAAATAATGGACAGAAAAAAGTAAGGATTGAATTTTTGGATAGATATTTACTCATTCTACGTGCTTTTATAAAATTCACCTTTAAAAACACAAATTTTCTATTCTTAATTAGCGAAAAACTGTTAATTTATTCCAAAGATTATAAATTATGCCAAACAGCGATAAACCCGCCAAACCATTTTAGAAGTCTTATACTATTCTTTTATATTATCCTTTTGCATTGGCCGCGTCAGGAGGAGCCACCGGTTAGTGACCGGTGAGATCGGTTAGTCACCAGGGCGTTCCGTGCTGCTAACCGGGTCGCAACCAATGTCGTTCAGCGCAAGTAACCAAAGTGACCGGTGAGAGACCGAACTAACCAAAGAAAATTCTTGGTTACTTATGTCACGTGATCGGTTACATGAAAGTTTATTTACATTTGCATCGTACATGATAAAGCAATAATAAAAGAATAATTATGGCAGCGTAATACAGATGGCGCCAATAGTAAATAACACCAGTGCCGTCCAGTAGGTCTGTCAACCGGTTAGAGACCGGTCACTTACCGTGACGTCACGTAACCAATCTCACCGGTGACTTTGGTGAGGTCTTCTGGACTCGCCCATTGATTTCATCGAAGAAAACTATGGCCAAGATCCAGATAGATTTTTCGCTGTTAGCGAAATGAGTTTGACCAATCAGAAGCCAGAATGTTTGAGAATTTTTGCTGTTTCTGGATCCCGGCCTATGTCATAAAAGTTTTGAGTCATTTTCATAGTGCCATGGATGAAGTGCAATGTTTACAGAAATATAGGTTGGGATCCAGATCAGTGGCGTGGCGTCCGGTCATCGCTGGATGCGGCGATGACCAAGCAATATTTTAAAACTGTTAATAAGCTTTTAAAACGCTACGATCCAGTTTTAGCAGAACATTTGGAGTTCATGTATAAGTGAAGGTAAGATTTAAAGTTTCTTTTTTGAACATTCAACCATTGAATTTTAGAGTTAATAATTTTTCAACACAAACTTAAATAATTGCGATGACCACCGAAACTTTTCACGCCACGCCACTGATCCAGATAGATTTTTCGCTGTTAGCGAAATGAGATTCACCAATCAATAGCCTGCATTGCTGCAAACAGCGAAAAGTTCGCAAAAGTGCTAGCTTCTGATTGATGAATCTCGTTTCGCTAACAGCGAAAAATCTATCTAGATTGCGGCCAATTATGTTGAACACAATTTTGCATTTCCACATCCAGGAAGGGTATTGATGTCATAACAACAGTGCATATTCGAAACTATTTAAGGCATTGATTCTGAACTCCTTTGCTATACATTTCAATATTAAAGAGGTTGTTGTTTCAATAGTTTTAGTTCTTTTCTTTATTGCTCACTCTAAAACACAAATATCGAACTTTAACCAACAGCGCTCAGAAACTATAGCGCCTAGAATATATAGTGTTGAAATCAACTAACCCTGTAATACTTAAAAAAGCGCTAAAATATTGTATCCCTTAAATGTGCAATGATACTGCTGCAATATGCAGATCGCAGCGACATCTGCAGGATATTTTCTACAACTGCAAGAAATTGCTAGTCTATACAATGTAATAATAGTAATACAAAAATCCCGCAGATGTCGCTGCGATCGACACTTGAAATTTTAGCAGTATCGTCGCACATTTAAGGGATACAAATTTTTAGAACTGTTTGGATAGCATATTTCCACACTAGGTATTCTAGGTGCTGTATCAGAAACAACACCATAACAGAGAGCCTTTATACATAAGAGTGGTGATATATGCACAGGAGGCATGCTCATTCAAGTTTTTGTTGAAAGTACGGCAATCCGCTTTCTTGAATAGAGGATATTCAATCTACGTTATGATCACATGGTCAAGGCAAGAACGTCTAGCGTGAAGAAGGGAAAGCTCCGCCTACGTAATGTAAATCCCCGCTAGCCAATGAAACAGTTCATGGGAGAAAGCAGTAGTACACTGTTAAAAATATCGTGAAAAATTACCTCTGTTTTTAAAGGCTATCTGTATTCTGACCAATGAGAACGCTTCATAGGCGTTTATGTAGCGTTCTCATTGGTCAGAAAATAGAGAACTTTTAAGAACAGAGGTAATCTTTCACGATATTTTTAACAGTGTAGTTTCCTGTTTCCCTTCTTATCAGTTAGAAATTCTTTGGGTAAATTACCGGTACCATGTGACTTTTTCAGCCTCGAACCCATATTTGGAATATCCTCCATTAGAAGATACGCGCATGGACGATCTCTATTAGACTAGGGAAATAATTCAGCATGCATTAACCTGACGATAATGGTATGCTCGCAAAAAACTTTAACGATTTGTTTTTATCACTTTTACCAATAAACATTTATTGGCCGTATGTCGCTACTTCGTTACAGAGACACACTTGTTCCTAATGGAGTATATTCCAAATATGGGTTCGAAGCTGAAAAAAGTCACGTGATACCGGTAATTTACCCAAGGAACTTCTAACTGATAAGAAGGAAAGATACTACTGCTTTGCCTCATGAACTGTTTCATTGGCTAGCGGGATTTACATTACACGTCTACGGAACCTTCCCTTCTTTACGTTGGAAGTTTTTACCTTCACCACGTGATCAAATCGGAGATGGAATATCCTCCATTAGATCCCGGCCTTAATGTATCTAAATACGGAGTTTGCTTTCTGTACTATTCCTGAGCTCAGTTATAGTGTCTAGAAATATAGGCCGGGATCCAGGTACATTTTTGCAAACAGTGAAAAGTTAGCAAAAATTCTGGCTTCTGATTGGGCAATCTCGTTACGATAACAGAGAAAAATATACCTAGACCACGGTCATAGTGTGGAAACCGGCTATTCCAGTAATGCTTTAAAAAGTGATAAAAATTAGATTATATGTTTTAGAAATCGACTATCCCAGCAATACTTAAAAAAGCGCGGAAGTATTGAAACCTTAGATGTACAACGATGTCGAATTCCAAACAGTCATTTGCATCGACATCTGCAGGATATTTTTAAAAGAAGAATGAGACATGTGTAATGCACCGCTACAGCGTCTAGAATACATAATGTGGAAATTTGCTATCCAAGAACCGCTAAAAAGTGTATCCCTTAAATGTGCACTGACGCTGAAATCCAGGGAGATGATCGCAGCGACATCTGCGATATATTTTCAAATTTCAAAGTAAACATCGTATTATTACAGCGGGTTTGACGCCAAGCACACAGATCAGATGTATGTTAATAAAATGTTTTAAACAAGATGTTACATCGTCTAGACCAAATTGTCTTGGAGTTTTGGGAAATATCCTGCAGATATCGCTGTGATCGAAGGATTGGATTTTCACACTATATTCTAGACGCTGTAGAACCGCGGTAGCCTGTCTTTTTCGTTTGCCTCCAAGTAGATATAGATAACGTCATTTGAAGCTGTTCCTATAGTGTGGTCATCTCATCACGTCACACGGAGTTGATTATCTGTACACAGCAATGGACACGAAAAAAAAAAAAATCGGCGCACCGTTTTGTACTAATCATCGTGTAAAGATGATCCAACTCCGTGTGACTTTTAAACGTCATGAACTGGCCTATTATGCCATTGGTTACGCTAACACCCTCCCATTTGCGTCCACCATATATAGCGGCATCTTGCACTGGAGACTGCTAAATGGGCTGCTATCGGTCAAGATCAAGAGAGAAAAGGGCAGAAGAGAGGGAAAGAACTCGTTTTATTATTTTATTTTTTTTTTTGGTATGTAGTTTTTAACACGGGAAGATTGATATGTCTGCTCCTCTCCTTTCATAGCTTCATGATGGTGAAATAAACCAACGCCCCCTAGATATTTGAGAAAGTCTTGGCACGCGCCACGAAAACATCACACAAAGCAGGCAAAGCAAAGGAACAAAATCATTCATTGGCTCGTGGATATGAACGAGCCAAAGAATGATTTTTCTTCTTTGTTTTGCCTGCTTTGTGTGATATTTTCCTGACGCGTGTCAAGTCTTTCTCGAATATTTAAAGGGCGTTGAATAGGCCGGGATCAAGATAGATTTTACGCTATTAGCGAGGTGAGATTGATCAATCAGAAGCCTGCATTTTTGAAAACTTTTTTATGTTTGCAGTAAACACCGAAAAGCCTGCAGGGATGGAGGCTACTGATTGGTCAATCGAATTTTACTAACAGAGAAAAATTATCTGGATCCCGGACATTAACTTTGGTTAGTTAAGACGATTTTGAAAAAATCAAATCAGAAAGCCAATGTTTTTTAACTTTTCTGGTTAGTTTAATCGAAATCTTCCACGTATATTACTGAAAACTGAGTTACTGTACTTTGGACAAAAACTTGAATATGAGTACACGACTTGTGCATATGTCACCACTCTTACATATATGTACTCTGTTATGAGCATGATTCTAACTGCAGCTGGTTAAATTTGAGTATCTGGGTATTAGAGAAAGCAATAGTGGCCCACCGTGGCTGAGTGGATAAGAATCCACGCCGCTAATCGCTTGAGAGCGTAGGTGGGGCGGGTTCGAATCCCCACGTGATCTGATATATATGTGTTCAATAAAACAAATAAACAAACAAACAAGCAATAGTGAAAGGTACAGTTGCCATGGAAACAACGACTTCTTTAATTCGTATAGAAAATTAATGAATAGTTGTAAATGACTTAAGTTTAAAATGTAGGCAAATGCTCTGAAAATATAAATGGCTCCCATCCAATATTTTACAAAAGTAATTTAATATATTCTCATGATGTATAAGTTGATGCAACTCTTAGCTAAGGAAAATTCTGCAACAAGATTTATGTAGGTAGATCTTTTCAATGATTAATTCAGAATTCTAAGAACAAAACGAAGTTCTTAAGCGCTCTTCCTCCCCCCTCCCCCCACCCCCCTCAAAAAAAGAAATACGATAGAAAGATATAAGTATTTGGATAACTTCAGTATTTCTGTGATCTTTTGTCAGAGTTTAGAAAAGGTGTATGTGTATTAAAAAAAAAACATAAAACAAATTTGACGAACGATAAGACTATAGATTTCAGGCAATTTTTAACTGGAAAAAATTTAATTCTAATGTTTATGCGGCTTTAATAATAGACTATTAAAGATAATCAATTTACGGGAATTTTTATACGAAATTATATTCTCACATTTATGCAAATATGTATGGATAAACAGACTTGAGTAAAATTACATATTTATTCTTTATTCTCTATAACACGATCTAAATGAAGATGAAGTTATATGTACAGTTTATATCTTTAAATTTTTAGATTTTTTTTTTATCAAAAATGTTTCATCATCATGTCTAGAATTGCTAGATTTACTTCTGTAGACAGATCTTCGATTCTTTAGATGTCTGCGGGGCTTCATTCTCGGATTATCCTTAGGTATTTGTAAAGGTAAATTTATTTTGCAAAACCGTCAGCAAAAAAAAGTTAGAACAAACAATTAACTGACAGACTAACTGTAAATATATATTTTATTTTGACTCTATTTGATTTTTATTAAATTTTCATCCTTCATAGAAAATTTTACGGAGATATAAATTGAGAAAGACTGATAATTTGAAAGAAGAAATTGACTTTTCTTACTTTTAAATTATTAATTACTCTAAAAAATGAATGATAGATAAACAAAATGTATACTATTGTGTTTGTTCCCTGCTTATAAAGGCTATACAAGGACTAATTTTAGCGAGTAGAATTATTTAAAATTATATATAATCTGTTTTAAAAAAAGAACTGATATCTACTAAAAAACAACTTTTCAAAAGTAAAAAAAAGCCAAGCAAAAAGAAAAGAAAAAGAGGAAAGTTGTGGCTAAAAAACAGTGTGATATCAAATTTCCAAGCTTATATTATGGTACTTATTTAACATTTTTTATTACAACTTTACCATACGCAAGTCGAGTACCTAAGTATGCGTTGATAGAAAGCCTTTTCTCCTTTACTAAATACATCATAACGTGTTTCTGAAAATTAATTTCTTTTAATTATGCATGATGGGCTTGGCGGCCATCTTTCCATATTTTACACAAATTTCTAAGCAGACAAGCTCGTAATATGTTTGCATTATTAAGAATTTTGAACTTCTAGTTTTGGTTACAGACAGATAAAATAAGATAGCCTTTTATTCTGAAAAAAAAATTGATTTTTACTGCTTTAACTAATTAATTAACCCCCTCCGAAAAAAAGAATCATAAGATGAAACCTGAAGTTACTTCAACTTTATTTTCAGACACAAATTTCTAGGCACTCATTTCCATAAATTAAAAGCATAAAATGTTTGCTTTAGCAACAATTTCGAATTTCCGATCTTAACAATGTACTTGTGTGCTTAGAAATTTGTGTAAAATATGGAAAGATGGCCGCCAAGCCCATCATGCATAATTAAAAAAAAAATAATAATTTTCAGAAACACGTTATGATGTATTTAGTAAAGGAGAAAAGGCTTTCTATCAACGCATACTTAGGTACTCGACTTGCGTATGGTAAAGTTGTAATAAAAAATGTTAAATAAGTACCATAATATAAGCTTGGAAATTTGATATCACACTGTTTTTTAGCCACAACTTTCCTCTTTTTCTTTTCTTTTTGCTTGGCTTTTTTTTACTTTTGAAAAGTTGTTTTTTAGTAGATTTATCACATACTGACGAAAGGTTGTCTTTAACGTTTGCTTTTAAAATGTGATAAGATGTATTATTCCCCAATTTAGAAAACACATTTGTTTGGAGTCTTGTTCTCGCATCTCCTTTATGGCAAATTTAAGGACGGCTTACTTGTCATTATCAGAAATTTTATGCAACAGTAAATATTCCTCCAATACGTTAAAGAAATTATTAACAACTTCCAAAACCAAAAAATACTTTCGAGACGCAATATTATCAAGAGTCTTGCGAGTTATGTTTGGACACCACGACTGAAGAGTTCCCTTTGTGATATTAGCATGATCTTTTGACAAACTTCAATAAACATACTTGAAGGGACGTAAAATCACAGTTTATTACACTAAAAAATATATTTGTCGCACTTCGTTTCAGGTAGTTTAATTGCGAAAACTTAATTAAAAATACATTATTTCCAGAACAATCAAACATTCAGTCTTTAAAGAGAAATAAAGTTGACTTGCACATGATTTGTAAATTAGCTGGCTACAGCTATGAATGACTACTATAAGATTCTCTCTTATTTCTCTACTTACATTAGTTTTAAAACTACATGTACTCTTTTATCTATCAACTAGAAGCCTAGTGGACTCAAAACAAATCTTTATATAAAAGATTATTTTATGTTATCTTACCACTCGTCAACGTAAACTTGAAGTAGTTACGACAGTTTTATTCGGGGACAGAACTTCCCAAAAAGGACACTCTACGTTCAAATTCATGTGCCTTTATGCTAAAATCCAGCTAAGATCCAAGATTTCCATACGTGTAAGCAATTTATGTCTCATATTTCTTGGCATTCATACTGTGAAAGTTCAAGAAATGTAAAGACATAAAACATTATAAGTTAAAAATATGTTAAATAAAATAAAATTTAATACAGCACATTCACATCACTCAAAAAACACTGTTATCACCAAACTTCGACTATATACTAAATTTCGCTAATCCGTTCCAGATTAATCTGGACTTTGGATATTTTGAATAACAATCACGAGTGACATTAAAACACTTATCGAAAACTCATTACATATCATTTCATTGACCAAAAACTCGTAACTATCAGAGAACTTTTTTATGTCAGAGACCTACCTCAGAGAAATTCTCAGAAAAACTACTATTGCTTAAAAACGACGTAGAAACTATGTTTCAAGGACTTTATGAACTCATATTACAAATTCCTTAGAAGTCGTTAAAAAATCGATTGTATGATTCAATTCTGATAAGTAAAAGTTAAATAAAAATGTGTAGTAAATACAGTGCATCTACTACACAAAAATAACACACGATTAAAAGTATGAACAGTTTTAAAATAAAGGTATCGTTGAACATATAATATCTATGAACGATACAAATTTTAGATGTATAATATAAAGAAAATTTAAAATAATTATATTTAATGTAAAAAAGCCCTCAAGAAACAAAAAATTACACTTAACACTTATTTGAATTATAGCTGTTTTAAGAGTAATATTTTATAATAAATGTTCTCTCTTAATATATTATAGAACATGCAGGTTTAAATTTTCTGTTTTTTTAAGACAGTTTTTTAGAGCAATGGATGACTATTAAAATAAAATGCAAAGGGTAAATTTCTTTTCCATTAAACAACGCACTTTTCAAAAAGAGAATTCTTTTTTGAAAATTTTCGTATTAGCAGCTTTAAGATCGGTTCAAACACATAAATAAAAGATTTCTGCTTAGATTGCCTTGGAATAATTTTTCTTATTCTGTATGTAAATTTGAATTGAACATTTTTCCGTATTCGAATGAAGTAAGTAAAGTATTTTCTGGATAAATCTTGACTGTACTTTAAAGTAATAAGTTTCTGATTTAATTTTCAAAATCTCATTTTAATAAATTTGAATTTTTCAGAGATTTTTCTGAATTGAAACATTGCAAAGTATAATTTATTACATTTATTGTAAAACCACATTTTCTGTTTTATGTATGCTCTTCAAACACCTAAAAAATATTAAATTTTTTTAAAGAAATGTTATAAGAATACTTTTTGCATTAGCATATTAATATTTATTAATTAATAAACTGAAAAAAAAATTGTAAATTTTTAAACAGGTAGTAAACAATTAACTCTAAGCAGATTCAAAGTCATGGGACTTAAATCAATGTACTTTTTACTTATAATTAATGAACATAATAATTTCATTAGATGGTTCTACGTTTTGTACCTATTTTATTTTTTCATTAAAGAATTATTGAAATATAAGGCAAAATTTCTCTGTAGATTTATCAATGTCTAACATAGAACAATTGCGTTTGCTTTTTTAACTAATTTAAATGTGATTTTGTATCAGGAAAATATCATATGCTGTTGTAATGTTTTGTCCCTCTGCGTCTTATAACAATGTTTTAAAAGACTTCTACATTAGGGTAATTTACTGTGCTTTGTATATATTAATGTCAAATACAGAAGGAATAAAGGGTTTTTTACAGTAATTAAAGATTTTCTTAAGGGGGCACAGGACCTTTGAGTTTGTCGAAACAATCAAAAACATTGCCTTTTCAAAGTACCAATATACAAACAATTTGCAATTAAAGATATTTTTTCCCCTTCCTGCCTAAAGTATATATCGTTAGCTACATTATTCCGAAAAATAAATGTTACATGTACAAAATTAATACTTAAATTTTAAATTTAAAAATACATCTCACTAATGCGTGATTAAGTGCTGCGCGCATGATAAAACTCTAAATTATGCATATAGAAAACAATTTTTGAACAAAATAGAATCAGAACACACCTATTTCTAACTTAAAACCAAAATATACGCAAAAAGGTTTGTTTAAAATTTAATTTTAGCACAAAATAAATAAAAAGTTCAAAAATCTCAATTTTTTTTTCAAGTTTTCAAATGCAAAAAAATAAATAACCAAAATATGTTAATTTTTTTGATTTTAGCCTGTAGATTATAAAGAAACGCATATTTGGTTAATTTTTTTTAAGTTGTAGCTTACATAGTTTTAAAGCAACAGTGCGCGCAAACTCCAAATTTCCTAATCTGAGAAATCGCTTTTTAAAGTTTCAATGACTACGGACCTTCCATTATACTCACCGTCTATAAATGATTATAATTCAAGAAATAATGCAGATTTTTGAATGCGATTTTTTGCATATTGCTGAGAAATTTTAAAACATTCAGAATAAAGCAAAAACCGAAAACTGATTTTTTGAAAGTTTAAAGATCCTGTGCCCCCTTAAGTGTTAAATAAATATTAAATATTGACAATAAGTTAAATGCATATTAAAAATAAACAATTTAATTTAAAAATCAAAAACTCGACTGCGTAAAAAGTGAACTAATTAATTATTTCTCATCAATGTGAAACATTATTTTTTTTTTCAATTCCTACTATTAGCCCACACTCCCACTATATATATCTTGTTCAAATTTTCAATCGTTAATAAAATACTTATTATTCATCCAATCAAGATCAAATAAATTTTTTTAAACTTGTAGTGGATGACACCTAATGTTAATCCAGTTTTTTTTCAAATATAAATTCATTAATTAAATTAAATTAATTAATTTTCAATAATCAAGAGAGTCTTCTTGATCAAGGTATTTTAAGACCGAGGGAGCCCTCTTCTTGATCAAGGCAGTTTAAGTGCCACTCAAAAGGAAAGAAGAATAAAAGAAAAAAATTCTCTTATTGACCTAAGTAGGAAGTGACTTAAAATAATTTTTTTATATTACTTGTTTATATTACTTACCTATTTTTATTTTATTTACTTGTATCGATGACTTTTAAGTTGTGTTTAACTGTTAGTTCTTATCTATAAACACTGTTTTGATAAGATCTATAGATGCCTATGGTGGTTAGAGTTGCAGTAAAGCTAGATATCCACAATACATACACAACTTCCAGGTTGTATAATCATTTAACGGAGCTTCTGATTGTTAAATAGTCAATGAAACATCAGCTTCATTTTGAAAGACCTACCCAATGACACGCCACTCAATAGGGTGCGTAATGTTTTTCATATGTACCGCCATTTTGAATTTATAAAAAACCTAACCTATAACCATCGGGCCGTTAAGACGAATCGATAGAGACCTCATTCATTAAAATCCATCTAGCCGTTGGGATGTTTTGAGTGTATAAAGAAATCCACATACACATATACGCGTGAAACACATAATCCTTCTTTTCAGTCGGGTAATTAGGCGAAGCATGTATCAGCTGAAAAGTCTTTTTCTTATCGAGAACAAATATACAAGGAATAGCATAATGTTTTCTTTTTGTAAACTTTCCCCCAGGGTGGCAGACTTATTTACTAAAAGCTATCGTCGTACTAAAAGTTCTGTTTGGTAATTTGTATTTTACTTATTGACAAAATTTCCGTGTTTAAAAACAAAAATAAAAAATACGTTACAAACATCTAACGGCTTTGAAGTAGAGATCCCTGGGAAAGCATTTTTTACGTCTATAATCAATTACATTTTACAACGTTCAAAAATAGTTGAAAAATATTTTTGAATTATGTATGTCTTTCCTGCCGTCTGGACGTACTCTATATCTCTTATGTACTCGGATTAGCATTTAATTTGTATATGTTTTTGAGGTTTACTATAAAACGTATGCTATTGAAACTTAAGAGTGTAGTGATTGTAGTTCTTGTTACAATAATTATACTACTGCATTATTATACTATTTTAAAAACAGTGAAAATTATACTTCGTGTTTCAAAAGTTCGGTGCCAAATTAAAACGCGATAACAAATTATCTATGGGTCGGACATACATACGGTTTGCAAATAAATATTTAGCGTTGTACAGGATTTTGTATGACACCAACAAAACAATTCGTTCAAAATCTGGAAAATCGAGGGCACTAACTGCAAATAATTCCATGAAACAATTCAATATTAATCCCACAGCGCAAGATTTGGATACAAAAAATTAGAGAAAACTGCATTTACACTTTTTTTGTATCCAAAAATTACGTTGTGTGAGGTAAGGTAAGGTAAGCACCCACCCTGGGAACCCGCCTTTGGCTTATGGTTAGGTTTGAACCCCGAGCCCAGGGCAGGGAAAAGTTTTATTACCTGCAATACCTTTTAATATTTAAGACACTTAATAGAATACAATACAATTTTTTAAAAAATTAAATGAGCTATTTGCAGTCAGCTGCTGGCCCCTCTAAAAATATGAGGTAAAAATTATCAAAAATATTTAAAGATAAAATAATCTAAATTTAAAGATAAATTTACAATAATATATAACTAAAGGCTTATTCCATAGAATTATCTGCAGTAGCGCCCACTATTGTCAAGATTTTGAACTATTTTTTTATGGTGTAATACCACGCTGAATAGTTATCTGCAAACCGCATGTCTCTCCAACCCATACATCTTTTTTATCGCGTTTTACTTTCGCACTGAACTTTTGAAACGCCCGGTATATATCCCTGAGGTGTACAACAACGTGCTTATTGTACAATATGATTTGCATAGAATTTGTCGTTCATTTACAGGGGCACGCAAATTTTGTCTACAATGCTGCCTATGAACAATAATTGCTCGGAATGCTTTGGTAGTTGTGGCACGAGTTTTTAGCTTCCGATATGCTATTTCGCTCCGACGACAATCAAAGTGTCGTCAAAAAAATAACGTTACACCTAACCATAATCAATCCGTAAAGCGAAGAAGGGTATCGTTGTACGGTTAAATACTGATAATCTACTGCAATTTTTTTAACACTAAACATAACACATTTTCAATTTTTCACTGTCGTTTTTCATCGGAAAAAGTATACTTTTAAATTAAATTTGTTTGGCAATTGCATTTCAATTTATTTTCGAGTTATTAATTTTGTTGTTTTTAATAATGTCATTTCTGTAATGGTGGCAACTGAAGATCTCCATTAATGTAATAGCAGATTACTATAATTTTGTTGCCATATTCTATAAAAACTGATTAAAAAAAAATTAAAATACGTGCTTTACCAAGAATATCGTCTGCTGTAAAAATGTATTATACAGAATAATTGTTTAACTTATTTTCTCCGCATTTTCTTAATTCCTATCAAAGAGCTGAAAGAATTTAATTTTATTAATCCGTGTGTAACAGCATTTTCAGAATTAAAAAATATATATATCAATGAATGATTTCTGATAAAAGATGGAAGTATTAGAAACTATATTTAATTTTCAGTAAAACTATTAATGTCACAAACAAATGAAAGCATATGAACCATGAGATACCAGATTTTCTCACGAGTTTATTGAATGACGACCTCGATTTTTCTGGGTTTGTTTATTATTCTGCGATATTGATGTCATATACATACTTTTCTATAGATGCTTTTTAAGACTGTATCATAAATGTAGAATTCTTCAGCAGATGCAAATGTTTTTTATTTTTTCTTAGGAGGAGGCAATAAATCCTATAAAAAACGAATTTCTGCTTCCAATTTGTTAAATTTTACTATTTTTTATGTTACTTGGTGTTTATAAATTTTATTGAATATATATAGAGTTTCGCAAAAGTTCTCAACTATATTTCCGTTTATTGAATCAAATTTCTGAATTGGAATTTCCAACTCTGCTATGTCTTTAACTGAACTAACTTTTAGCATATTAGGTTGTATACATGCAAATCTATAGGTATATAATATATCGAGCGGCACAAAACAAAAATGGATATTTTCTAACTGTAGAAGATAATTTCATAAATGGTTATGCCCTTTGAAATTGCACACTTTTCTATAGATGCTTTTTAAGACTGTATCATAAATGTAGAATTCTTCAGCAGATGCAAATGTTTTTTTTTTTTTTTTTTTTTTTTTTTTTTTTTTTTTTCCTTAGAAGGAGACAATAAATCCTATAAAAAACGAATTTCTGCTTCCAATTTGTTAAATTTTACTATTTTTTTTTGTATGTTACTTGGTGTTTATAAATTTTATTGAAAATATATAGAGTTTCGCAAAAGTTCTCAAGTATATTTCCGTTTATTGAATCAAATTTCTGAATTGGAATTTCCAACTCTGCTATGTCTTTAACTGAACTAACTTTTAGCATATTAGGTTGTATACATGCAAATCTATAGGTATATAATATATCGAGCGGCACAAAACAAAAATGGATATTTTTCTAACTGTAGAAGATAATTTCATAAATGGTTATGCCCTTTGAAATTGCATACTTTTCTATAGATGCTTTTTAAGACTGTATCATAAATGTAGAATTCTTCAGCAGATGCAAATGTTTTTTTTTTTTTTTTTTTTTTTTTTTTTTTTTCCTTAGAAGGAGACAATAAATCCTATAAAAAACGAATTTCTGCTTCCAATTTGTTAAATTTTACTATTTTTTTTGTATGTTACTTGGTGTTTATAAATTTTATTGAATATATATAGAGTTTCGCAAAAGTTCTCAAGTATATTTCCGTTTATTGAATCAAATTTCTGAATTGGAATTTCCAACTCTGCTATGTCTTTAACTGAACTAACTTTTAGCATATTAGGTTGTATACATGCAAATCTATAGGTATATAATATATCGAGCGGCACAAAACAAAAATGGATATTTTTCTAACTGTAGAAGATAATTTCATAAATGGTTATGCCCTTTGAAATTGCTTACTTAAACATAATATTTTCCTTAATAAACAGTGATGTTTTGTTACAGTATTCCGAATGTGTTGGAAAACGTTTCATAATATATGCTGGTCAGATTATTTTTCGTTCTTATTAAAAATTGTTTGTGTTTTCGTTCAATAGTGTTTAATATCAGTAAACGCAAAAAACAATATTTAAATGTATAAAATTAAAAAAAAAATTCATAAAAGGGTCTAGCCGGATAAGCATAGCGAAATGGCCCCTACGACCGATATTTGAAATAACATGTCTGGTAATAAGGCTCACCATGAGAATATAATATAGAGTGTTTTTAGCGTCTGACCTTGAACTGTCCTTGAGATTATTGGCGAATTATGCGCCGGCGCTACTATTTTTAAAATACGTTTTTCTCAAACAGTGTAAAAGTTAAATAAGTGAAACCAACGCCAATTATTGAAGAAAATATTAGTTCATATTATATATTTTTTACACATTTTTACACAAATTTTAACATAGAAAAATAAATAAAAATATTTTTTAAAAAGATTATTATTGTAGTAATTTTATATTTACACCAACCAAAAAATTAGAGAATAATGCTCAAAGTATGTATTTTCAAGAAAAAAAAAATTCGTTAAAATCAAAGATGCGCTTTTTGAGTTATAACAAAAATAATGCTAGAAACTTGCTAAAATATTCGTAACTTTCCTTGTTTGCATTTGCAGAAATGCGCTACTATCAATCAATTGGTCGATTCCTGACGTATCCAATCGGGCAGAATGCACAGAACGCCAAAATAAGAGAATATTTCTATACCTACCACTTCCCTATAGGTTTGTTTCGTGTTTGTAAACACGAAACAATTCTGTTATTTTGGCGCACTGCGCATCCTTCTCGCGTAATAATATCAAGTCGATTGTGCAGGTGAAGTTGAATAGTGACTGTAAATATATAAGTTTATCAACTTTTTGGCAATTTCAAACCCCCCTCCTAACCTTCCGATATCATACGTTATCATTTTTCGAATCCCCCTCCCCCTAATAATATTGTTATCAGTGTCTAAAAATTCTTTTTATCTTTACAGTTTTTTTTTTTTTCATTTTTTCATCTTTTTATGCGTTTGCAACGATATACAGATATGGTAGTACATTTTTTATTTGCATATTTTACTGATTTAAATAACGAGAAGAAATTCATAAAATATCACTAATATATAAGAAATGACTTTATATCAAATAACATTTTAAACAAATACTTATTATTTAAAAGTTTTTTATTAAAATTTTAATAGCTCTTTTTTACAGAATGCATTGAACAGTAATATTGTCTTCTTACACTTCGCCCTTGCCGGGGCTAAACAGAACTTCTTTTAAACAAAACAGGCGGCCAAAATTGTTCTCCATCTTTTACTAGCGAAAATAACAAGTATCATTTCGAATCTGGTTTCTCTAACAAAAAATTATATACGCATATGGCAGGAGAATCATAGTAGAAAAATGTTATCATTTTATTTGTCAATTCTTGATATTATTATGCGAGAAAGATGCGGAGTACGTCAAAACAACAGCATATTTACAAACACGAAACAAATCTATAGGGAAGTAGTATAAATGGAAACATTATCTTATTTTGGCGTACTGCGTATGCTGTCCGAGTGGAAATGCCATGAATCGACCAATTCATTGATAGTAGCGTTTTTCTTCAAATGCAAACAAGGAAAGTTACTAATTATTTTAGCAAGTTGCTAGCATTATTTTTGTTATAACTCAAAAAGCGCATCTTCGATTTTAACATTTTTTTTCTTTAAAAGTACATACTTTGAGCATTATTGTGTAATTTTTTGGTTGGTGTAAATATAAAATTACTATATTAATATTTTTTTTTAATATTTTTGTTTATTTTGCTATGTTAAAATTTGTGTAAAAATGTGAAAAAAATCTATAATGTGAACTAATATATTCTTCAATAATTGGAGTTGGTTTCATTTTTTTAACCTTTAGACCTTTTGAGAAAAACGAATTTGAAAAGTAGTAGTGTTGGCGCATACTTCTCCGAATATCTCAAGGACAGTTCAAGGTCAGGGGCTAAAAACATTTTATATTGTATTCGCATGGTGAGCCTTATTACTACACATGTCATTTCAAACATCGGCCGTGGGGGCAATTTCGCTATGCTTATCCGGTCAGACCCTTTTACATTTTATGTACAAAAGCCCTCAGAAAACAAAACTTAATATTTAAAACTTATTTAAATTACGTCCTTTTTCAAAAATAATGTTTTATATTAAATTTATCTCTGAACATATAGCACAAAAAAATTTAAATTTTCTCTTTTTATAACTACAGTTTTTTTAAGCAATGAATAACTATCAAAATAAAATATTTAAAGTTCTCTTTTTTAATAATGAACGTACTCTTAAAAAAAGCCAAATCATGTTTCAAAATTTTAGTTTTAGCAGCTTTGAAATCGGTAGAAATGTATAAATAAAAGATTTCCGCTGAAATCGCTTTGGAATAATTCTTCTTATTCTGTATGCGTATACGAATTGATTTTTTTCCAGTTTTAAATAAAGTAAATAAGCTATTTTCTAGATACATTTTTCCTGTGCTTTGATGTAAAAAATTTCTAAATTAATTTTCAAACCTCATTTTAATAAAATTGAATTTCTTTAGAGATCTTTTTCTGAATTGAAATTTTCAAAGTAAAATTTATTATATTTATTTAAAAAACCCCAGATTATATGATTTATCTATGCACTTCAAACATCTAAAAAATAGATATATATATTTTAAAGAAATGTTATAAAACTATTTTTCACATTAGCTTGAAAGAGGTTTTTAATATTTAATAATTAACAAATTGAAAATATTATTGTATACTTTTAAACAAGTAGTGAACAATTAACTCTAAAAAGTTTCCAAGCCTTGGGACGTTAATTAATGTGTTTTTAATTAGAATTAAAGTACATCCTTCTTTCATTAGATTATGTTCCGTTTTGTACCAATATTATTTCTTCATTAAAGACAATACTAAATTTCTTTGTCAATTTATCAGTGCCATAGAATAATTGCGTTTGTTTATTTAACTGATTTAAATGTGATTTAGATACAAGAAAGTATCAGGTAATATTGTAAATTGTTGTCAATCTTCATTATAGGACAATTGGTTAAAAAAAATCCTTTACATTAATAAAATTTAATGTAGTTTTAGTAGAATAATGTCAAATACAGAAATAATAAGTTGTCAGTTTTAACAATAAAAGATTGTCTTCGGTGTTAAATTAGTACTAAATATTCAAAATAATTTTAAAATGTATCTAAAATTAAGCGAATCAGGTATAAGATGAAATCTATTTTTATCAACTATAAAAATATAAGAAATAGAGAAATGTTTTACATGTAAACTTGCCTCATGTGTGGCCAACGTAGATTCTATTATGCAAAAAAGCTACCATCTTACTAAAATTTCTGTTTCATACATATATTTCTTTTTATTGACAACCATTCTTTTATTTTTAAAAAAGCATAAATTATTATTCAAAACTTCTGGTAAAACGGTATATATATATATATATATTTAAATGAACTACGTTGGCAACGCTGCTGACCTTAAAATATAAAAATATTGATTGAATGTTTTTGTGTGTATATTTTAAATTTAATATTTTTAAAATGTATTCAAGTTTGTCTAATGTTTCATATTTTGTTTAAATATTGAAAACAATTCAGCAAAATATATTAATATGTTACAGGTGTGTGACCGCATGTAACGACTTGTTAAGCAGAGCTCTTGGAAAACTACCTTTCTATAGGTTTATCATAAATTACTATTTAAGAATTGATTGTTCTTTAAGTTCAATAGTGCGTTATACAAAAGCATATTAGCAGTAATGCATCTGACTTACAGACGTTAAATATGCAACACTTTTTAAAAGTCCAATCCTTGAGTTTCCAGTTTCTTTTATATGCACTTTGAATCTTTGAATAAAAACCAAGTGTCAACGTTCAAAGTCATACCATAAATTTACCATATAAACATCATACCCCTATTGCTGTATCTGGAACCGGTCATCCAGAAACTTTCTAAACCTTAAAAGAGGAAAAAATGATTCTTGATTTACCAAGGTTTACAAATTTTACTAAAACGCCTTTAGAGTAACAAAAAACGTTTCTTTATATTAAAAATTTTCAGAAACGAATAAATTTTTGAGATTTTAAGTAGGATTTTTGAAATAAGAGATTCATTATTTTTTGTCCATATATTTTAAAACATTTTCGAGTAGTTTTTACAGTATATTAAGTAGGCTATATACAAGCAAAATTGACTTTTCGTATGAATTCTCTAATAGGCATTTTCAATGTCAAACAGGTTCAGTAGTCGAGCACACTAAATTAACATCATTAACATTAAAATTAGAATTATTTTGTTACTCCTTATGCATATTTTTTTTTTTTTTTTTTTTTTTGCAGAAATAAAAATGTGTACTGGGGTTGTAATCCGAAAAAATCATAGCTCAAAATTCATCTGAAAATAGATTAATACACTGAAAAATCTATTGAGAAATGTTCTCGAAAATTATGGAAAGCAAAAAAAGAAAAAAAACTTTTTAAAAAGAAATTCTACTTTGAATATCGGAAATCTACCTCTTTGTGATATTTCTAAAGATTATGAACTGTTTTTGGATTCATGAGTACTTCAGAAGAGGTAATATTATATTTTATTAAGCCTTTGCATTATCATACATTTTATAACATTTGTATTGTTGTTAGAGAGTAGAAAATCAAGTTTGTTACATCAAAGGATGTGCTGTTCATATGCCCTAGGCTTCCAGTCATCATAGTACTGCATATAAATTTTATATACACTGTTGCGAATGTACAATTGGGCTAATGTGACTATTTTACGAAATCAAATGTATATAAGTTCCATAAAAATTGTAAAAATAAAAATCAACTTTTCATATTTAAAAACAACAATTAAACTATTTTTTTAACCTTCTCTCCGCCGCGAACTGATATATCCGTTCACTAAGCTGTAGATTTCACAGCAATAGAAGCATTATTTAAATGAATATAATTCTACACATATTATCCAGTTTTAAAAAATTAAGTTATGATTAATACTCTCAAGGCTTATATGCCTATACGCAATAAATTTTTTTATATCATGTTAGGAAAAAACATCTCTTTTTAGCATTCGAAAAAAAATACAGAGAAAACAACATTACAATTTTGCCCTTTTGCTCGGCGGTCAGGGGGTTAAAATCATAGAAAATAAATTTCTACAGCTTTTATATATCAAACATATACATATTTCAATAGAATGCACTGAGATTCTGAATTTTCTCAGCTTATTTTCTTTTCCTTTTTGAAGAATAAACAGCTGATTTGGAAAGAGAAAGAGAAATAGAAATAGAAATGGAGATAGAGAAATTCTTCTGTAAGAATGTGTATTGTAAATTGATTCTTCGGTCCATTTTACGAAAGCTTTTTAGATATTTTTTAGTTATTGCATTTATGAATGAAATATAAAAATTTTATCTGACAAATTTAATAAGATATATAAAAAAAAGTTGTAGTGGATTACCAATTCATTTACAAATAGTCTGTGTGTTTTGAAAGTGAACGTCCAACTTTTGACCTGTGTGCGCAACAAAGACATCCATACTCTCTTTTACTTTAATTTTCCGAATTGTCTTTGGACCTATGGGAATCATACGGTGTCTATATTCCGCTGATATTTAACCCTTATGTCAATGACCGGGTACCCAGGTACCCTTTTTTACCTTTTCATCCCGTTTTCAGGGTGTTAATGTCAAAAGAAACGAAAATGACTTCAGATCCCTATTATTTATAGTATTCACTGTCCGTTAGTATAATCACTTTAAAATTTGGAATTTTTTTTATTACTATTTTGGGGATTTAAACATTTGTATACCTATCAATGACCCGGGTACCCATGTGAATTTTCTGTGAAAAAATACAGAAATCGATTGATTATTTAGATTTAGATCAATATACCTTGAAATTAATTTGAAAATAAGAGTTAGACATATTTTTTAAGTTAAACAATATTTCATTTATGTGAAATTTTGTGGAAAAGCTGTACATCACCCAAAGGTGTAGGAACGTACATCACATACTGGCTTGCCACGTTGTTTACATGATTTTCTTGTTTTTCTGCAACGTTTATGAGGTTCTAACAAGCACATCTGACACGAACTGCTTTTATTCTTCTTGTTTAATATCGCTTTAAGCTTTTTGGACTGGGTTCAGAACGTGTGACAGCTTCAAATACGGGCAAATATTTTTTTCAGCATACTTTCAATTTCCGCTTTGGTCGACAAATGTCTCATAGCCTGTACTTAAATTTAGCGATTGACCTTGAATTGCTGGCAGTCTCAAGATTTTTCCTTATTCCCGCAATAACAGGCGACGATTCTCTGTTTTATTTATAACCATATCATTATTTGCAGTATGTATAATGTAAGTAGCAAGTGCTGCTATATCCACAATATAGAAAAATAATGCAAGTGGTCATATGGTTGTACGCCTATGTGTTGTAGATTGGCCCAATACTTTATCCATTATATCCACTCCATATTTCGTTTCCTTATAAAACTGAGTCATTTCGAGTTTATCTTTCGGCCATGTGATGCGTTTATCATGATGCATAGTAAACATTAGAATGACAGCTTTGTTCCTTTTTGGAACATACAGAACAATTTCTTATGTCATCATGAAATCCCTATTTTATGGATAAAACTTGCGCGATTTTCATGGCCTCATTTCTTGGGGAATATAAGGTTTCCATCTTTTCAAAGTGCCAACCATTCGGATCTTCCAGTATAATAAATGCATGGCCAAAGAAAGAGAAGAAAAAATATTGTCCATGGTGATGTTTTGTCCAGGATCCTTGAATAGAGAGGAGAAGTCTTTCACAACTCCTTCATTTCGGATTATTTCACGAACTCTACCTGTTTTTTTGGTGCATAGTTTACCGTTGAGAGGTTAACAATTATTTGCATTACATACCCGCCATATTTTGATCCTATATTTAGCCGCTTTAGACGGAATATATTGGGTGAATCTTGTCCTTCCTTGATGCGTAAATAACTGCTCATCAACCGTTATGTCTTCTGTCGGTTTGTATTTTTTCAATAGTTTATTATTTAGCATAATCCATAAATCACGGATTGCTACATCTTTATCATTTTTAAGACATTCCACTCATGTATTCTGGTTGTAAAAACGAATAAATGTAATAATATTCCAGAATCGGTCTACACTCGTACTTACTCGATAAAATGGATATAAGTTTGTTTTGCACATTTCTAATGTGTGATCTTTGTTTGAATTTTTGACACCTGAAGTAATTAATATTTATAAAAATGCTTCAAATTTCTCTTCTCTAAAGGCGGGGCAATTTACACTGTATGAAATAGGGGTGTTTTATGGCTCGAGTATGTTAATGTTGCAGCAGGTACCGGGTACCCCGGTCATTGGACACAATGACAAAATTCGGTCATTGACATAAGGGTTAAGCAAGTTACGCTTCATCGCTCAATATACAAAATATGAAATGTGAAGCGAAAGTTTGTGGTGCCAGATTTGAGTCGAGTCCTGCCATTTCTCTAATACAAGAGCTGCGATCGAAGTATAGAAGCAGAAATTTCGAAGATTATTCAGTGAGTTCAAGGATTGCCGAGTAAGCGGCTACCAGTCGATAAGATATTTTGAATTACAGTTTGCGAAAATAAAAGTTTGTCGAAAACAACGGGTTGTTAAGTCTATCAAAATCGGATTATCTTGGAGATTCGAGTAAATTTTACTTTGCAGCTAACAATAATATATTAGCGTGGGAACGTGCCATTGCTTGGACTATTAGAGATTTTTATGCAAGTAGAATCTTTAACATTTTCATAAGCTATTAGTTATTGATTTAGTCACTGATCCTGATTAGTCGCCGTATAATCTAGGATAAATCTGTGGAGTAATTCTGCCACTCACCTTCCCGATTAGTTTCAATAAACGTATTTTAACCTTCAATCTGACTTATGAATCATCTTTTAAGTAGTGGTTTTGCCGGGCCCGTTACAAAGTTAATATGAGTACACCTTAAAGAAACACCTTTTTAATGCGGTAGGATACCTTTAAGAATAAAAATAAATTTCGATTTTTTTATACATATTTTGATGCCGTAATCCTTTCTGAGCTATATGCAAAAAACCGCATTAAAAATTACCATTAGTTTACTAATTATGGCAGTTTTGTTAAGGCTACATATTAAGACTATACTATCATAAGCATTGCGACGCGTTTATTCAAAACGATGGATTTTGAGACTGCGCCCAGTGTTACTAAAAAACTATGAATGGCAATGAAAAGAATTTTCACCCCATATAAATTTCTGTATTATCTAAAACTTAAACCAGAAAAGGGTAAGATTTTATTTTCTGTTTTTGTAATTTGAAAATATTTAAAAAAGAAAAAGAATTTAAAATTGTTTTAAAATTATTAAGTAATTTTTATTTAACTAAGTCAATTTTTTTTTTACAAATATTCTGGTTTTAGTAGAAAGATAACCACCTCCCCCCCCCCTATTATGTATTTATTTGCACCAAAGTGTCCCTTTTGCATTGTAAATATGCATATTTGCAGATTTTATCATATGCGCAAGACATGTTATGTATTTTCCCTCTTATTATGATATATATATATATATATTAAACTTATCATTTCAATATTTATTTATGAATTTACTTGTATATATATATATATATATATATAAATGTATGAGCTTTATACGTAATATCAGCTTTATATTTAAACGGAGTTTGATTTTTATTTTTGACTAATTACACAAAATTTGAAGGTTGAGATATAGTGATTTTTTTTTTTTTTTTTTGCTTTTTCCACGTGTTCAAAAAAAAAAAAAAAAAAAAACGAAAATACACGAAACTCGTTACTGTCGCAATCTCTATATCACATATATAAGCGCTTACAAAATACAAAACATCACTGGATGTAGTGACATCGCTGTATTATAATGCCTCAAAAGTTGTTGAAATTCATTAATGCCCGGATCACAATATGAACCCTTCTCACACAAGTACACAGACAAACAAAAATACACTGAATGCAGCAACCTCGCTATATTAAATCAAACTTTGAAGACTAATTCAAACTTTGAAGTTTTCCGTTAATTTTTGGCACGTTCAAAAGGTATAAGAGCCCTTAAAGCCAGCAGTTTTGTACTATTATTAGACATCACACACTATTCTTTTTTAGCAGCAAAAGTTGATATTTTGGCTTTCAAAGGCGTCGGCGTATGGAGTACGCCATTTGTGTAATAAATTATGTTTTCTTTGTTAAGTAAAAATTTTACTTATAAATGCTATACCTATTAATTTTATACTATGATTGAACATCAAACACTATTCTTCTTAAACATCAAAAGTTGATATTCTGCCTTTAAAACTTTGACGCATGGAATACGCCGCCCATGTATTTGTGTAAAAATTGTATTTTCTTTCTTAAATAAAGTTTTTATGTATAAATATGATACCTATTAATTTTATATTATTATTGGACATCAGATATTAGGTAGCTTTCTTTACAAAAAGCTACCTATTGCAGCCGTTCGGAGGAAAGCGATTTCAAAAAATTTTGGTATATTTTCATCGATCATGACCCCCAGACCCCGAAACCACCCTCCGTTCAAAAGTTGATATACATACATATATATGTCCATATATATATATATATATATATATATCTGAAATTTGTCATACTGTAACTCTCGTATTTATGAACCGATTTGGATAAAATTTCGTGTGTATATAGTAAATACCAATGTCTCGACTGAGCGCGTTGGCCAGCTTCAACCGCCATATTGTTTAGAAATAGCGGCCATTTAAAAAAAAAAAAATTAAAATTTAAAATGAGGCACAAAAAAATTAGAAATAGAAACATATTTTTTTCTTATGCGTTTGAGCTTGACACAAAGATTCCGGAGCATTTTTCGTTTCGTCTGTATCTTAAAAAATGGCTGAGTTATAGCACTTTGAATTTCTAGCATGACAATTTTGAAACGATCTGATTTTTGACACGCGATAATACGCGTATTTATGAACCGATTTGGATGTGACAAGGCATTTGCATAGTACATAGCAATGTCTTGACAGATTAGTCGTCCAACTTCATCCGCCATCTTGTTTCAAAATGGCGGCCATTTATTTTTTTTAATTTGAAATTTAAAATGAGGTACAAAACAATTAGAAATTGGAAAAGATTTTTTCCTTATGTGTTTGAACTTGATACAAAGATCCCGGAGCATTTTTTGTTTCGTCTATATCTTAAAAAATGGCTGAGTTATAGCACTTTGAATTTCTAGCATGGCTGACATTTTGAAACAATCTGATTTTTGTCACGCCATAATACGCGTATTTATGAACCGATTTCGATGTGACAAGGCATGTGCATAGTACATAGCAATGTCTCGACCGTGTTTGTGGACCAGCTTCATACGCCATCTTGTTTCAAAATGGCGGCCATTTAAAAATTTAAAAAAATTAATTTTAGCATGAGTTATAAAAAAACTAGAAATTGAAAAAAAAATTTTCCTTATGTATTTGAGCTTTATACAAAGATTTCGGAGGATTTTTTGTTTCGTTTATATTTTAAAAAACGGTTGAGTTATAGTACTTTGAAATTCTTGTGTGGCTGACATTTTGTAACGATCTGAATTTTGTCACGCGATTACACGCGTATTTAAGAACGGATATCGATATAACTTGTTGTGTGCATAGTACATACCAATGTCTCGACCGAGTACGTTGGCCAACTTCATCCGCCTTCTTGTTTCAAAATGGCGGCCATTTAATTATTTTTAAATTTTAATTTAAAATGAGGTACAAAAAATTAGAAATTGAAAAAAATATTTTTTTTATGAGTTTGACCTTGATACAAGGATTTCGGAGCATTTTTCGTTTCGTCTATAACTTTAAAAATGACTGAGTTATAGCTCTTTGATTTTCTAGCATGGCTGATATTTTGAAACGATCTGATTTTTGTCACGCGATAACACGCGTATTTATTAACCGATGAGGTTGTGACAAGACATGTGCATAGTACATAGCAATGTCTCGGCCGAGTTCGTTTGCCAACTTCATCCGCCATCTTGTTTCAAAATGGCGGCCATTTAAAATTTTTAAAAAAAATGTACTTAAAATGAGGTAAAAAATAAAAAAATTAGAAATTGATTTTTTTTTTCTTATGTGTTTGAAATTGATACAAAGATCCCGGAGCATTTTTTTGTTTTGTCTATATCTTAAAAAATGGCTGAGTTATAGCACTTTGAATTTCTAGCATGGCTGACATTTTGAAACAATCTGATTTTTGTCACGCGATAATACGGGTATTTATGGACCGATTTCTATGTGACAAGGCATGTGCATTAGCAATGTCTCGACCGATTCAAAGATTCCGGAGCATTTTTTGTTTTGTCATTATCTTAAAAAATGGCTGAGATATAACAGTTTGAATTTCTAATGTGGGTAACATTTTGAAAAATCTGATTTTTCGCCTGCAATAGCACTCTTATTTATCACCCGATTTAGATGTGAGGGATCATGTGCACAGGAATTACTAAAGTCTCGACCAAGTTCATTGGTTAGCTTTGTTGCATCTATTATGTTGCTTTAAAATGGAGGGCACTTCAAGATATCGCCGAATTTGGCAACCAAATTTAAATCACTTTAAATAAAACCAGTTTTGATAACGCGACTATATCCGCGAAATTATTATTCATATTCATATTGACAAAAATTAGAATTTAGTCTTCTATAATCGGGTTCCACTAATTCGAGCTCTGTGTGTTTGAATAATATAAGCTGGCTTTTAAAAATTAAGGAATATGAAAGCTGCCTCTTCCTCCCGGCACTGGCCGGAAGGACTTTTATTTTTCTTTAGCATCAAATGTTGATATTCACGCTTTAAAAGACGTTGCACTGTTGAAACATTTTCTGTGAAATTACACAAAATCTACTGGTAATCCATTATCGTAAGTCATATGTAAAATTACAGAGATTAAAAAAAGAGATATTCTATTAAATAACAGATAAGTTATTCGATAAATTTACAGTAAATTAACATCGTTTAAAATACACAAGACGCTGTAAATCAATTTATTTTTAATGAAAATAATTTAACATAGTTTTTGAAAGTAGTGAATTTTTGAACTTCGAAGTATCAGAATTTCCCGAGTAAATTTGAACTGCTGTACCATTTAATTTTTTATACAGTTTCGAACCGGCCTGTGGATTAAACACGAGATCTCTGTAGGAGAAAAACACCTTACGGAGTACGCCATAAGAGCTGTTGCTGTTGTGTACAAAGGATGTCTTTTATAATGAAAGGGGGGGGGGGGACCTATCGTAATTGTACTTTTCAAAGATTTCGCTTCAAATATATTCGTTAGAAAATTTCTTAAACTGTTTATTTCAATTCAGTTTACCATATACCAGCAGTTATACATAATATCTATTATTTCTTTTAATTAAATTTAATTTTTTAATCCTATATTTACGGAATTTTTTATCAAGAAATTGTTTTTTCTCAATAATTATCTTCTTTAATATCTGAAGATATACTGGTCTCGACCGAGTTCGTTGGCCCGCTTCAACCGCCATCTTGTTTCAAAATAGCGGCCATTTAAAAATTTTAAAAAAATTTAAAATTTAAAATGAGGCACAAAAAATTAGAAATAGAAAAATATTTTTTTCTTATGTGTTTGAGCTTGATACAAAGATTCCGGAGCATTTTTTGTTTCGTCTTTATCTTAAAAAATGGCTGAGTTATAGCACTTTGAATTTCTAGCATGACTGACATTTTGAAGCGATCTGATTTTTGTCACGCGATTACACGCGTATTTAAGAACGGATTTGGATATAACTTGTTGTGTGCATAGTACATACCAATGTCTCGACCGAGTACGTTGGCCAACTTCATCCGCCTTCTTGTTTCAAAATGGCGGCCATTTTTTTTTTTAAATTTTAATTTAAAATGAGGTACAAAAAAATTGAAATTGAA
This sequence comes from Maratus speciosus, assembly GCA_963932465.1. Classification (NCBI taxonomy): domain Eukaryota; kingdom Metazoa; phylum Arthropoda; class Arachnida; order Araneae; family Salticidae; genus Maratus; species Maratus speciosus. The sequence goes on from OZ010786.1 coordinate 328,059,808, forward strand.
AAAGATATTTTTTTATGTGTTGGACCTTGTTACAAAGATTTCGGAGCATTTTTTGTTTCCTCTATATCTTAAAAAATGACTGAGGTATAGCTCTTTGAATTTCTAGCATGGCTGATATTTTGAAACGATCTGATTTTTGTCACGCAATAACACGCGTTTTTATTAACCGATGAGGTTGTGACAAGGCATGTGCATAGTACATAGCAATCTCTCGGCCGAGTTCGTTTGCCATCTTCATCCATCATCTTGTTTCAAAATGGCGGCCATTTAAAAATTAAAAAAAAAATGTACTTAAAATGCGGTACAAAAAAATTAGAAATTGAATTTTTTTTTCTTATGTGTTTGAACTTGATACAAAGATTCGGGAGCATTTTTTGTTTTGTCTTTATCTTAAAAAATGGCTGAGATATAACAGTTTGAATTTCTAATGTGGGTAACATTTTGAAAAATCTGATTTTTTGCCTGCAATAGCACTCTTATTTATCACCCGATTTAGATGTGAGGGAGCATGTGCAGAGGAATTACTAAAGTCTCGACCAAGTTCATTGGATAGCTTTGTTGCACCTATTATGTTGCTTTAAAATGGCGGGCACTTCAAGATATCGCCAAATTTGGCGACCAAATTTAAATCACTTTAAATAAAACCAGTTTTGATAACGCGACTAATTCCGCGAAATTGTTATTCATATTCATATTGACAAAAATTAGTATTTAGTCTTCTATAATCGGGTTCCACCAATTCGAGCTCTGTGCGTTTAAATATTATAAGCTGGCTTTAAAAAAATAAGGAATATGAAAGCTACCTCTTCCTCCCGGCACTGACGTTGCACTGTTGAAAAAATTTCTGTGAAATTACAGAAAATCTACTGGTAATCCATTATTGTAAGTCTTATGTAAAATTACAGAGATTAAAAAAGGAGAGATTCTATTAAATAACAGAGAAGTTATTCGATAAATTTACAATAAATTAACATCGTTTAAAATACACAAGACGCTGTAAATCAATTTATTTTTAATGAAAATAATTTAACATAGTTTTTGAAAGTAGTGAATTTTTGAACTTCGAAGTATCAGAATTTCCCGAGTAAATTTGAACTGCTGTACCATTTAATTTTTTATACAGTTTCGAGCCGGCCTGTGGATTGAACTCGAGATCTCTGTAGGAGAAAAACACCTTACGGAGTACGCCATAAGACCTGTTGCCGTTGTGTACAAAGGATGTCTTTTATAATGGGGGGAGGGGCTATCGTAATTGTACTTTTCAATGATTTCGCTTCAAATATATTCGTTAGAAAATTTCTTAAACTGTTTATTTTAATTCGGTTTACCATATACCATCAGTTATACATAATACCTATTATTTCTTTTAATTAAATTTAATTTTTTAATCCTTTATTTACGGAATTTTTTATCAAGAAATTGCTTCACTGGAATTTTTAAATAATAATAATGTGAAATTTAGGTATATTTTTTAATTAAAACTGGTTATCGGTAGTTATAACTTTTTTTGTAAGATATTTACAAAAATAATCTGATTGATTAACCAAAAATACTTTTATGGTTATGTCACAATTCTTATAAAAGCAACGTATTTAAATGCATTATGATCCTCTTTGTAAATGGAAAGGCTGTTGCAGTTGAAAATATTTCATGTAACTTTTTTTTTTGAAAGAAAAGTTATAGCTATAAAAATGATTAAGAAAATTACCACTTTTTGAAAATATTTAGCTTCGACTATTTCTCTACTCTATTTAAATTTGATTGAAAGACATGGAAATCCCTACAGGGAATTAGATACAAGATAAGGGAAATGTCTGTAAAACGATGACCGAGAAACTCAATCGAATACATTTAACCGAGGTCTAGAGTACATTTACAGAAATTTTGACCGAGAAACTCAATCGAATGCATTTAACTTAGAACTGGTGTAAATTTACAGAGAGTCTTGACCGAGAAACACAATCGAAAGCATTTAACCGAGAACTAGTGTAAATTTACAGAGAGTCTCGGGGTTTTTTCTGAGCTTTTACAGAAATTTTTAACAGTGTGCCACATTGAGTACACCGCCCATGTATTAGTGTAATATATTGTATTTTCGTTTTTAATTAAACTTTTTATTTATAAATGTGATGCCTATTAATTTTATACTGTCATTATAGAACAGACACTACTCTGCTTTACCATCAAAAGTGGATATTTGGGATTTAGAAGGTTTTGGTGCATGGAGTACACCACCCATGTGTTAAGTGTAATATATTGTATTTTGTTCTTAATTAAACTTTTTACTTATAAATGCGATTGCCTATTAATTTTCTACTGTTATTATACAAAAGACATTATTTTTCTTTACGATCAAAAGTTGATATTTCAGCTTTAGAAGGCTTTGGGGCATGGAATACACCACACATATATTTATGTAATAAATTCTATTTTCTTTCTTCATTAAACTTTTTACTTATAAATGTCATGTCAATTATTTTTATAATATTACTAGACATCGGGACTTTATTATATCTTAGCATCAAAAGTTTATATTTAGATTTTTAAAGGATTTGGCACATGATGTACACCACCTGTATGTTTATACATACAAACCACCTGTGTTATATTAATTTTAATTCAATTAACTTTTTTTTTACATTTTTTGAAACATTTATATTACTTTTATAATACTAATGGATATTGCAAAAAACAAGGATAGCATTAAATGTTGTTATTTAGTTTTGAAAAACCGATGTCGCTAAGAGTTCGCAGCCCGCGTCCTTATGTTACCAAAAACCGCCCGAATCTTTAAAGGTAAAATGCGTGTTTTATCAATATATATTTTAATATAGAATGCAATTTGATTTATCAATTTGGATTTAGTATTTAATAAAACTAATATTACAAATTGTTATTAAATGTCCATTAAAACTTGATTTTTCTCGAAGAAATACCGAAAGAACTAATGCAATTTATTAACAGGTTCCACGAAGTCACTGTGCCTTAAAACAATTAAATTCCATTCTCTTATTATATATTGGGAAAAAATAGTGTCATTGGCATTACTAGTATGTATTTAACAGAAAAAAAAATGGTACTTCAGAATTTTTATTTCTTCTTTGTAAAACGTTGGTCCAGGAGTTATTTTTCATAGTACAAGTTTTTTTATTTTTTTTTATTTTTTTTTTTGTTCTACATATTTTAGATTAAAAAGGTTATATAGAAGATAATTTTAAAAGCTCGAAACGGGAATTAGAAAACTTATATGCAGTTTGTTAAATATATTTTTTAAAAAAATTGAATGATAAGTAATTTTTTTTTTTTTAATTTTACACAAGAACTTTCAGACTTTTATTTTTTTATAGTTATGAGTAACAAAATAATTAAAGTAGATAAAAAGAAGAAAAATATACACTCCTGAGTTTCCACTGTCCTTTTTATTTAATTTTTTTCTTTGAAAAATGTATTTAATTTTTTTATTTATGTATGTAAATCATTAAAAAAATTTCAGCTCTTTTTACTTCTTTTATTTATATTTATAGTTGCTTTTCTAAAATAGTATTAGTGCTTAATTTCGTATATACAAAAAGGTGCTATATAAAAGTATAGGTGAAATCGCGTCATTAATAAATGTAAGGATAATATTATAGAAAGGAAAAAAGCAGAATAAAAACATTTTTGTCCTTTTCAATAACAATACTAAAAAAAATCTTAAAGTTCAACAAATAATGTTAAGAATGTTTGCGCTGAAAATGTTCTATTCATTTAATATTTTTTTTATGTTTAGACAGATAAAAAGTACCTTAAGGCTACAAAAAGAGTAATTTGCATATTTAAAACTTTTTTGTATTTAACAGAATAGTTTATTTTTAATGAAATAAAAAAAAAGCATTGTAGTTAAAGAATATTTTATAACATTTTGTAAAAACACTTTTTAATCCTAACATTTGATGTTAAGTTTTACACTTATGAAATAGTTCTTCATTGAAAATATATTCTATTCAATATTTTAAAATGTTAAAAAAGAAACTACATCGGTTATTTAAATTTTACTTTGTGGTGCAATCGCGTTAATGTTTGAAGCACAATTAATCAGTTAATATTTTTAAACCATTTTACTAATACTATCGCCAAGAAAGTAAAAAAAAAATAGTGTTAAAACATGTATGAACAATTTTAAAGAACAGTTTAATAGAGAAGTTGAAAGATAAGGATATTAAAAACATTTATTATTATTTGTGCTAAAATATTTTTCATGCTGAAATACTATCTCACTTAAAGTGCAGCATACATAACGCTGAATTTTAAAACTTGTTATATTTTATGACATGTGTATCTTTAGAATTTTCTCTCTTTGTACACTCTTTCTTGTTATTATTTACGTCTTAAGTTTGCAAAATAAATATAATAAGCGCCTTTATTTATTTCAAACGCCATTTCTCAACGATTATTAATTTAGAAAGATAAATTTTATCTGTTTGAATCCAGAATTAAATAATTAAAATTATAGTTAAATTTTTACTGTACATGTTAGTGAAACACTGAAGTATGTATTTTGATAATCACTGCACTTATGAAATCGAACTCAAGAGCTGTTGGTTTAGAAAATCTATTTGATTTAGCTTGTGGACGTTATTAGATAATTTCGATTTTTTTTATTTCTGACATATTTTTCTTTGCATTCATTCGTGCTGTATATGGAATTAGTCAGTAACTACGAGTTGCACATCTACGTTAGATTTATATATTTTAGAAAGTTCCAGTTAAAACATTACCGAAAAGAGCTTAAGGATTCCTCAGAAAAAGTTTCATAACATCATTAAAATGAGAGAGAATTTTACAGAGTACTTGTTAACAACAGCTAAATGAAATAAAACCGTCCCATTTTATAACAAGGCTGGCGACAATCTGCATATTAATTCTCTTTACACAGATACAGACAACAAGGCGTTTTCCAGCTAAATCAATATTCAGACAAAAAAAATCCAGGAACCGCCAGTTTTTTTTTTTTTTTACAAATAAATTTTTAAAGTGGATTTTGTTTAGTTTTCTCAAATATAAACATTTAATAACTCGTTACAATACCAATAGATCGCACCAGAGTCTTTTTTATAAATATTTTGAACTCCTCCATTATCCCGTCGACAACATAAAAAAAAACTGTCGCCAAACTATAGGTTATAATGCCAAAATGCATGAAAGTGGCATATCATTCACTTGACGTCAGGTGAGTTACACGTATTTGTTATGCCTCAAGGTCTCAAGAGATTTTTAGTTCGACATTTGTCTGTATTTTTAATTATGTTTTACTGATTTAGTAGTCATTACGTAAATTTAAATAACAATTACGTTCTTAATGTATGATGTCATGATAGTAACAGAGAACAATTACTTGAAATATGTTGCGGTGTACAGTTACGTACAAGAGATCAGTTTCAACTGATGTGACAAATCTTCATCAGCCGAGAGGTATAGTTAAGAAAACAACGTAAATAAGTAAATATCCAAGATTTTTTTGTGCTTTCATTGATATATTTTTAGGGGGCAGATGATGTTGACGGATAAAAAAAATGATTTTTCACAAATTTCCGAATGGATACCTTCAAAAGTTAAAAATCGCAAAAAGTATTTTACAAAAATACCGATTAGAACAGAAGTTATGGCTAAAAATATCTTGCATAAAAGCATTTACTGTAATGTTATAAGCTAACTTTGAAGCCGTTTTCTAAAAATTGATTTTTTCGTACTGTGTGCACTCTCATTTAAAAACTAATTATCACTGAACCTTGAAATTATGTATATTCTTAGTTTACTTGTGTGAGTTTATGCTGAACCTCAATTTAGTCTGATTTTTGTCTCAGAAAATTGTGGATTGACAAAATAATTATAAATTTTTTTGGTGAAACTTAACGAATGTGATTATAAAAATAATCAATTATGCTAAAGAACTTGAATATACTTTAGTGAGTGTGCCTTTTCCGAATTTCTTGTAATTTTTTTTAGATTCCAGAGCCAACATTCTTTCGCTTGTTTATTGTTCGTTACAGTCCGATGAACAGTTTACCGATAGTTTTTCTTTTATGGAAAGTTGTCGGCGGAATAATGGACAATAAGTACAAATATTTTTTATTTCTTGTTTTTTTTCTTTTCTTTTAAATATATATAATCACCTACTTTTCATAGTTTATATGGTAAAGCAATAGGAATAAAAAAATATACCAAAAAATGTAGAGATTCTTAATTTATTTAATCGGTAATTACATGTAAAACCATCTCAAATGAAACGTTAAATACAAAATAATTAATGAAAAATTATATTGCTAATGGTAGGTATTACTTATTATTATTGAAAATAAAAACAAATTCTATAACTTTTCCTTCTGCAATAAAATTAAATTTATTTTATTTAACTGGGTTAGCAGAACGCTAATGATATCAGAAAAATATTTTATGCCACAAGTTGGGTTCGAATCCACGCTCTTATGGAAAATCACACGTGTTTCTCACGCTTTGAAAAGTCTTCAATTTCGTATGCCTATCAACATTCTTCAAAAGGAAAAGAACTTTAAAACCAAAAATTTTCACACTGTTTAACGGCTGAAAGCTCATTACAATGCTCATTCTGCATACTACAAATGACAAAAAGGGTCTTACCCGTCAGGTTTTGTATTTTAAATATTCGTCTATTTCCGAAACTCTTTGTATCTAAATTTGTTTTTTTTCCTTTATTTTTTTTCTAAATTGATAAAAAATTTAGCCTTTCACAGTTTACCTACTTAGTCAATTAGTTCTATTTTTGTTTACATCCAAAACAACTCGACCTAACTAGTTTTCTTTAAAAATGTCCGACCAGCACTCCAAAAATCATTATTTTATTACCTATTGTTGATTATCACAATATTCCTCGATATCACATTTTTGGTAGAATTCAAAGGATATTTAGGTCCTAATCAATCAATGTAAATCCTCAACAGTACGATGCAATTTTCAATAGTGTGATTACTGTTTTTATATTAGATACAAATATTGGGGAATATTACAAGAAAAGAGCGCCTTGGTCATTTAAAATCATTCTGCTTCGCCAGGAACTGCCAAAACTCCATGTAATTGAAATTTTCAAGTTTATGCCGAACAAGAAAATGAACGTGACAAAGCAGATAAAATACTAGAAAACAGGAATTCTGATTTTTCGGAATTTAGTGTCGCCCCGATGAAAAAAAAAAATATATATGTATATACAAATAGTACAAAACATATTTCAATTTTAAGACTTACAGGACACGCTTTTATTTTATGTAAAATGACGTCATTCGCATTCGCTTAAGAATTCCACATTTACGATCCACTCTTAAACATCTACAGTAAAGTAGACATATGACGTCACTATCGCGAAATAATACACAAATGCAGCAAAAAGATGTCGTCATTAAAGAAACCTGGCAAAAAAATACGGCTATCTCATGATTCACAGGCCTTCATTTGTTTGTAACATTAATATAGTTATACATAACATTAAATATAGTTTATAATAGCTCTATGTTTTAACAGAAGTCATCGTTTATATTTTTTCAAAATAGCACGTATTTTAATTACATTTTCTTTCTGTTGTTATGAAAAAATGGCAACAAAATTATATAATATATATTTTACAACTATTTTTCCTTTACTTTCTATAGAAATGGAGTACTAAAGTTGCCAATATTAAGCAAATGACTCCAAAAACTACCAAAAAAAATAATATTTCAAAAATAAATGGAGATACAGTTTTCAAACAAATTGCATATAAAAGTACTTTTTTTGATTCAATACGACGGTATAAAAATTGCAAATGTGCGATGTTTAGACGATTAAAAAATTGCTATAGAGTATTTAATCGCGCTGCTTTGTTTTACGGCTGGCTTCTGTAAGGTAACGCTATTTTTTAAAAACGAAACAAAATAGCTGGGAGAAGAAATAGCATACCGTACCGGGGGCTAATATACTAAAGTGCAAGATGGGGCTGGATATAACTTGAATATTGGTCTTACACAAAGTATACGCAAAAAGGTCAATTTTAAAAAGGAACTACACCGCAACCCATTAATAAAGGTGTAACAGTAAAGGTTGAACAATAGACTAATCTGACATCTCTTCAAAAGTATTATGAGCCTGAGTGGGATACAGAGTCAAATCTCCAGTTTTACAAAAAGTTTTTATTAATCAAGAAGCTGTTTTACAACGACCGGCAACACATTATAGCTACAAAAGAAGCCTGTGATGTACCTTTTTTTATTTTGTATTTGTAAATTGATAAACATTTTAGCCACATGCACAGCACACATTTTAGAAGTCAATCGTTTCTAAATGTTATTACTTTCCACCTACAACTCAAGCTAAAGACTAGTTACAGTTCCAGAACTCGTCAAGTGCACACAACCAACACTCTCAATTTCGTTACGTCAACCACTCAATTACTGAATGAAAAGTCGTTATGTACTATTGCCATTCGGAAACAACTCGTCTTTATTAGTTTTCATAAAAAGCACACAACCAGTTTTCAAAAGATCATTCTCCTGTTCCATGTTAACAGTCCCGATATTCACCGAAATCGTATTTTTGGCAGGATTAAAATAAAATTAGGTCTGAATCAATTAGTTTAAATCCTCAACGCCATGATGAAATTTTGAACAATGTAGGAACTAAAGGTATAGATAAATATTATACAGACATACAAACAATAAATACAATAAACCCAACTGGAGTGAAAAATTAGCCAGAGCCAGGAATCGAACTCGGGACCACAGCATACAAGACTGCTGCTCTAACCACTGAGCTACCCCGGCCGATGCCTGAGACTGCAATTTCTCACTAATAAACCATGTTGGGGAATTCACCAGCCACCTAGACGACAGCCTTGGATGACCGGACAAAGATTAATACATTTTACTATTACATCGATCTACGATAATTATAACAAAACACTTATATTACAATATATATTAAAACACACATACACACATAAATAAAATCTAAGAAGAACAGTACTTAAGTACAGCGAGATGAACAGTACTTTGTACTGTAAAAATGTCGTTTTTTTACAGTGTAATTACCTGATTTCCATCCAAGCTAATTTCTTTCACGCATATGGCATTGACTGGATTTTTTGTCGTTATTTTGTTTCAGTGAAAAAGTTTTATTTCATATTATTGCATTCTATGAAGACGATTCACATCCAAAATACCTTAAAACGCTTAAAATCATTTACATTTAATCTACGATAATGCACAGGAAAACATATATTAAATTTCTTAAGAAATAATTCAAAACGAGTCTCTTAAATTTAATATTTCCTGAAATTTACTTCTAAATATTAATTAACAATGAATTAATGAATGAATTCGTGTTTTAAATTCCAATTCCATTTCTGTCATTAACGATTCTATTTTTCTTCGTTAATTACTTATAAAACTTGCTAATGAATACAAAATTTTGTACGAAGTTATAGCATTTTACAGCAGTTAAGTGAATTAACATCTAAGAATTTCCCAATTAATGTATCTTGTTGAATTTAGGTTTTCACACAGGAAATAGACATTTGTTGCACTTTCTTTTTATCTGAATAAATTTTAAACTAATGATTCTTTTTAATATGACCATTATTTAGATTACGCCTTTTTGAATTCATTTCTATTTTATGCCACTATTTCAGACTAATATAAATATTGCAATGCAACAATTTAAAATTAAATAATTTCTAAATAAGTATTTCTTTCTCCGCATATTTACACTTTAATTATTGAATCTATGATAAAGCTTTAATAAAGCTTTTCAAAATTAAAAAAAAAAAAAAAAATCATTATTTTTATAAAAGTTAGATTTACTATTTAATATGATTTTTTCTGCCTTAAATCTTCTGTTTTAAAAATAAGCTTTAATAATTCAGTTTTTTTTTAGCCATATTTATATGAATAAGATCCGTTCTTTTTTCATTTCGAAATTAAATCCAAAGGAATCTATGCATTAAGAAATCTTTTGCTTTTTTCACTGTTTTGACAGGTATTTAAAACTTAAAAAATATATACAGGGTATTTCAGTTCAGTGACTTGAATAATATTTCTTTATGGTATAGTCCCGGGTCGGCGAACCTATAGCACGTGTGCCACATGTGGCACGCGAAAAAATAATTTTGGCACCGCACGGCATTGATTATGTCTCTAAATGAGGATACAGTGATTGTACACAAAATACACGAATTTAGATGGCCTGATTTAATTCTAAATTCGATTAATTGGAAATTGAAGAATTTTAATCTTATTCAATATAGTTCGAAAACTTATCAAACAAAGAAAATATTTGAAAACTAGCAAAAAGGAAAGATTATTATATGTATTAATAAAAATAGCGATGTAAAATGTGGCAACTTGAAAATTAATTTGAGAACTATTTAAATATAAACTGCCTTTTTTTCATTTTAATAATTTTTCCTACTCTTTATACCTGTGAGTTATTATTTTCTTAAATGTATAATATGAAAAATCAAGTAGAGAGCAGTTGCCGGATAAAATCATTTTAGTTTGCATTCTGTTAATATTAACTGAGCATTAAAATGATATTAATTATTTTTCATCCAAGATACAACACAATCACATAATTTTTTTATTATTAATTTCTAAAATATAAGTGTTTCTATAATTATTTCTGTATAATACTTGCATGCATGTTACCGATATTAGTAAAAATCTTAATAAGTATTTTTCAAGTAGTTTTGATTCATTATTTTTCAATCCACTAAATTTGTTTTCTAGTTGGCACGTCAAGGTCATGTAAAATATTTGTTGAAAAAAATTGGCACGCGACTATAAAAAGGTTCGCCAACCCTGGTATAGTCGGTCCACGAAAAATCCCGAAAAAGATAACCATACTATTTGATCCCTAAATTATCGCAGATAGATGCGAGTGCTACCCACTGAGCTCCATATATAACAGGAGTTCTGTCTTTCTATTCCCCGACATGATTTCCAGCGGTCAGTGCGGAAGGATACTGTGAGGATAATTTTAGTTCGCATTCATGGCAAAAAATGCCGTTTATCGCATTCCCTTACATGATTAGAAAATCATTTATTAATTTGATATTCATAAATATTTCAGTTCATTCATAAATATTTTCTTTCGTCGACATTCGACGGGGTTCCGCCTCTTATTAATATTTTTTTTTTTTTATAAGTGGTGACACTATATTCTAAAAAATCAAAATATCTGCCTGATGCTTGTGTTTTCTATTTGTTACAAAATATCTCTCTATTCTAAAAAAAAGTAACTACCGCTGTCACCGCCGCCGCCGCCGCCGCCGCCGCCGGTTTTGAATTTTTTGTGACCGGACGTCTTTCTTCGTTAATATTAAGAAAAATAATGCATACAAAAATATGAAAATCGGTGGTTTTATACAGAAATGTTTGATAAACATGCTGATGCAGACAGTTTTCAAATCGAAGAATTATTTTAAGAGATATTTAATGCTAAAGTTGGACAAAATCGTTCCACTAAAAAAGTTTTATAGCAGCAAAAACTATACATGGCAGTGTAATCATTTTTAGATCATTTTATGCGTTAGAATTTGCCGGAGTGCAGATTGCATTAATTTTTTTATTTTGACTCATTTTTTCAGGTTTTATTTCTATTTTAAATTCAAATTTTCAGCATTTCTAGAGATATTTTTTACAGATTTCAGAAAATTGTACTAATTTAAACTGTTGCCAACTGTATAAAAAGAGCAAGCAATAATGTTTGCTTCAAATTAAAAATTTATTTACACGTGACTATTATAAACAGGAAAAAAACTTTCAAATTAAAATTAAATAATTACGTATAAAAAGCAGGAATTTATTAAAAATTATGTCATAAAAAGTACACACGTGAATTTTAAAAGAGAAAGGATATTGTAAAATAATAAGTTCATTAACATGCGTTAGAAGTCGTAGGAGAAATTACGTCATATTTACGTCACATTATAGTTATTACATAAAATGAACACAAAATAATATTGCAAAAAAGTTTAAATTTAGAAATTGCGCTAGACATTTATTTAATATTTTGAGAGGATCTTTTCAACTATTTTTGTTAAGAAAGCGCAAATAATATTTCATTTCTAACAAAAGTATCTTCACGTGAATATTTAAAAGAGAAAAAAATAGCTTGGTAAAAATTACGTTAGATTAAAAACGATTAATTTAAAATGTCTCATTTAAAAGAACTTTCTTTTCGCTTTGTTAAAAAATACCAGGAGACAGACTCTGTTTACTTAATTCCTTTTATATTAGCTTATTTTGAAATGTTGTTACACGTATCTACGTCATCAAGTTATTTTTATTCGACGTTTTATTGGTATTTTTATTAATGTTGTACGAATTTATTTGTTCTATTGTTATTTTAAATAAAAAATTATGTCAATTTGTATAATTTGGCGAGTGGTTTCGCGATTTATATAATTTGGCGAAATTGGTCGACGAGATAATCAAGCAGTACCGCAGCGGATTTGGCGTTAAAATTCCCCAATCAAAGACAAATGAATAGAAATTCGTTTATAGGGAGATCGCCACTGCTTTTTACATTATAATTCAATCTTTCGAAATCTTTTTAAAGCCGATCAAATTAGCGTGTATTTAGAGTCTGCGGTGTCTGGGCGGGGTTGGCGAGCGTAGCTCGTAGGGGGCCGAGTCCCCTAGTAAACCAAAAAGAAAGTAAATCGTTAGCAAATATTACTGTCCAATAGTGATAAAAAGTAGCAAGCAACGACAAAATAAAGCAACGGACGTTAACCATTTTCAATATTAAAAAAAATCACTGTTGCATTACAAAACAATAATATTTGAATTACGTCTAAAACAAATTAAAAAATATAAGAAATAATTATTTTGCTAATAATAAAAATAAAAGAGCAGTTTTTTTTTCTTTTTTAAAGAAAACATTTAATTCCTAGTATCTTCTGTTCAGTATACGTGAAATCTATAATTTTGTTAATATACGTTCATTTAACTTTCTTATCAGCTGTACTGGTGGAAATAAAAGGATTTTTTCTTGAAGATATTCTCTACTTTGCCAATGATGTTTTGTGTAGATTTATATAGTGGCACTGCTTTATTTTTTCATATATCCTACATATTCTATTAGTTGATACTTTCCTTTTTACTTAATTCTTTAAATTGTCAATGGCCGTTATTTTATCTCTTCCAGCGATTTCCCCCAAAATTTGGATGAAACGCTTTACAAATGATTCATTTCGAATACAAAATATTTAAATTAACTTGCAAAAATGAGCAGTGAGTATTAGATAGAATTAATTTTATAAAAATAAAATTAAAAAATCTTTAACAACCCTACTTCTAGTTCAAAACTTTCTTACTGATTATACATGCTGTTTTTGTAATAGAAATTGTCTACATATTACGAATTTTATTAAGTTTCATTTTTGCAATTGAATCATTTGTTTTCGATAAAGAGAAACATTTATTTTTAACTGCATGAATTCTTTTAAAGCTAACTAAGCATTTAACCAACAGAGTGAAAAAGTGTCCATGCCGGCACTCAAACCTGGGTCTTTGCATTGCGCACCAACTGCTAGGCTGCATGCGCAACACAAGATGGAATATCTTTATGAGCCATAAGCATATGTCAATCATGAGATGCTAATTAAACCAATATGAAATATTTCGTGAGTAATTTATAACTACATAAATAACAGCGTGATACATTTACGCAGCGTTACTCGATAAAATTGGTGGCAATATGCTTCCTCCAATGTTATGAAGTAATTTAACTTACGTAATAATGTAATTTAAATTGATAAAACTGGTGCAATATAACACCAGTTATATTGTTAAAATTACTCCATACAATGGAGGCAGCATAGCTGCCATTAAGTTTATGGAGTAACGTTACATAAACGTTTTTGAGTGTAGTTAGCAATGAAAAAATGTAATATATAGGGTGCAATTTATAACTAAAAAAATCTATATGGGAAATATTTATTTTCGACTGCCTAAGAAAGCTATTCTCTGAAATATTTTTTGTCATCTCCTCTCTGTAACATATAATACTTCTTAACAGGTGAACGCTTATACACATGGAGTAAGCTTACAAAGGCATTAACAAGCGCAAGCAATTTGACATATCTTTAGCTTATCAATCACGTGTAATTTTTTTGTCACAAATATGTTTATAACATTATATATGAAACGACGTCATATATCTTTTACTTTATATCTAGCAGAATATATTTGTTAAGTTTCAAATTACCACAGAATAGTGATATATGGTCTTTCTAACTTCACTAAATGCCTTGAAGAGATTATCAGATTTGTCATCCAAATCGGATGGCGGTGATAGATTTTAACCACTTCACCGGCGAATGGTATGGGGAAACAGTGCTTTTACCCCCGAGTTATGAATTTAGAATGAGATTTTTTCGGCTGAAAAAAAGTATTTTGTTTCATTCAGTTTCCCAGTTCGACATTTCATAAATGCTTTCTTGAAGTTGTTTTGTAAAAAAAGAAATACATGTCGAACATACGTGAATTCTTATCTCACAGCGCATGAATGAACTGTGGTTCTTGTAAAACGTTGAAAGTGATTTTCTGAAAACAATTTTTATAAAGGCAGTATCAGAAACGTATGAAAAGTTTTCCTCGGTTTAATTCGTTTTTCAATATTAACGCTTTTAAACACAGTTGAAAATTGTTTATGAATTCCATTTTTCTGTCCGTCTGTCCGAGCTCTAGCTCACATAAATACATACGGATTGTCCTGAAATATATATATATTGTATTAACGTGCACTATAGAACGATCGCTATAGAAAATGAAGTGTGTAGCATTAGAGTTCGTTTACAGGGAGCGTCAAAGCTATTCAGCGACATTACGGTCTACGGGGAAGAATCATTTGTGATGCAGTTTAATGATGTTAAACTACAAAAAGTTGACCTTGATTGACCCAATCTAAGCAATCAATTGATCAGATTATAACTTTCAAGAAAGATAATAAATATGTTTAGTACACAGGAATGACAATGTGAAAATTTCGTGTCAGAATAAAAGAACATGAAGCATTTCTCAGATTAAATAGACCCCACACTGCATTAGCCAGATTAGCACAAACTCATTCTATAAAAGTAGAATTCAATAGATCCAAAATCATCTTCCGTACAAATAATTACCAAGACGTTATCATAAATGAACCTCTGGAAATAATATTTAGTAAAGAAATAATCTATAATGATATATTTTCATATGATATCCACGCAGTCTAAAAATAATTAATACATGACAGGTAAAAGCTGTACTAGTTTTTGAAATTCTGAATAACATTTTTCATTCCACCTTATTTCCATACCACTCTTGAAGAAGGATGGTCTGATCCTGGCAAATCTAACAGATGCAAAGGAACAGCAACCTTTAGTTCTCACTGATGAAGGCAGATTAAGTTTCGGTCGATAACGTTCTGGAATGAAAGGACTTTAATGTATTTTTATATACTTTTATATTATATTTTACACACCTTTAAGCAATGTATGTACTTTTATTTGTATTTTTCTGTAAATTTTAGATTTCTGACATAATGAAATTGATACGCATTTAGGAAACCCACTAAAATATCCTTTCTGAAGAATATGGAGTGCAAAGCAGTTATTGTTCGTTTACAGTGGCATACAAAATAATTCTGTTAAGGATCTAAGAGGGAAAATTGTTTGAGTATACTTTAATGTTGTTACACTATTTCAAACTCTAAGAAATCTATATGCGTTACTGAGGTGCACTGTAAGTTTCTTATTATAAAGTATGATATGCATTGCATTTACCGGTCACTTAGAGGGACACTCAAAGGACTGTTAAAGTAATGCCTATTAACGGTAGTTGCTGGAAGTGCATTTTAAATTTTTGTTAAGGATTTAAGTTTAAATTAATTTTTACATAGTACATGGTGTGTATAAATTCTGTTTATCATATACAAGTCTACACAAAGAAATTCGAAAATGTTATTGACTATGGTAGTACATTACTTAAAGTAGTTTTAAATTATGTTATGCATTTTCCTTTTGAACTACTGCATTTAGTATACTGTTCTAGAAATTTGTGGAATATAAATAAATTCATTTGCTAGAATATGGGAAAAAGGAGATACATTGACGTTTATGGTTGATATTTGCTGAAAGTGCGTTTTAACTTGTGTTATGCATTTTTTATCTCAATAAAATTTTAGTTTAATAAAATAATTCGCATGCATTTTCATCTATTGGCCAAATTGTAAAAGTAGATTTTCTAGCTGAACTAAATTTGAGCATGGTCTGTATTACAGATGAAAATGTATAGATCATATTGAGGTCTCAAAAAAATATTACGATTTTTTTCAGCATTGAAAATAACTGCTGAACTTGTATTTTTAAACGTGTTATATGTTTTCCAAATAGTTGACTTACGTATTTTATTTCCCTTTTTATAATAGTGAAATTTCGTTACAATTTTCTAGATGTGGTGGAAAGTATTTCACAATCTATGCTTGAAGTATGATTTTTCGTACCGCTTTTTTATGACAGTTTATATACTAATTTAATCCACGACGAAATATATTTTTCTTTTCTTTTTAATAATAAATAAAGCAAAATCACGCTTCTTGTTGAAAACGCATACATAAAATTTGACATACGTTATGTGAATTATAAAGCAAGTACTTCTCCGTGATCGTGAATAACTTTCGTTATATTCATGGTGAGAACACCTGTCCAAAACATTTCATTTTTACAGCAGTATTGTTAAGCAATGTTATAATTTTACGCCATCGAATAAAAAAAAAACCATATATGTACTTTAAAATGCACTTTGTTTGAAAACTGCATATATGTTTTCTTTAATTTTCTGGCTTTAAAAAAAATTCAAGCAGGATTTTTTTATCTAATATACTACGTACATACCGATTATGACAGACAAACCGATTAGATCTTAAAATAATATAAATAGTTCAGTTTTTTTCCATATCGAATTAAAACTACATCAACCTACAACTATAAGTAAATAAGTAAAATAATAGAAATAAAACGCAAATTTAACAGATATGAAATCGAACTACCCATCGAAACCGCTCAAATTATCACAATAAAAAATATTATCAACTGAAAATAGTGAAATCTCTTGCAATCATGTTATACGACTAATACGAAAGCATCATTTTTATTAAATAAAAAAAAATCTGATACCTTATTGTTATTTTTCCTAAAAAAATGCTTTTTAGTTTTTTTTAGTGTGCAATACAAAGGAAAATATTAAATGTAAAAAATAATTATAGTCTTCAATAAAAATAAAATGACTTATGTTCTTTAACTCAGAAAGCCCGCGTTGAACCTCATAGTTTTCAAAATATAATAATAAAATCATAAATTCAAAATATCAAAAAATCGTCGGTCAAAGACGAAACTGTTATACACATTTTAACGCAATTTTTGTTGGATTTCTTTTGGCCGCTACTTCACTTGAAACATAAAAAAGACGTATTTAAAAGCTGCATATCACAAAAATTTAAAAATACAAAATATGTAATTGTTTAAAGTAAAACTAATTCATAAACCGCTCCAGCTGAATAAATAAAGTTGAACAGATGTCCCTTAAAACCCTCCGAGCGTCTTGCAAAAGGGTAAAATTGTAATGTTGTTTTCTTTGCATTTTGTTTTAAATGCTATGAAAATATGATACTTTCAACATTATAAAAAAAACTCAATTACAAATATGTATGTAATCCTTGAGACTATTAATCATTCTTCAATGTATTTAAAATTCATTAAATCTATAGAATTATATTATCTTAAATATTGCTTGTATTGCTGTGAAACCTGGAGCTTAGTGAACGGAATAATACGCCCCAAACACTTAGAGGGTTAAAAAAAAACAGGTGGAAAAATTTTAGACACTAAAACTTCTCTATTGATAAGAAAATGACAAGAAGCATTTCGGGAATCCTATTATCGGCACTTTTAAGAGAACATTATCATTTCTCATGTTAATACATTTATATATTACCCAGCTTTTTCTTGCCCGTTATTGATTGGCAAAAAAAAATTCTCTATGCTGAAAAATTCATTAATGTGAATATTTTTACAATGAAATTGGATTATAGGATTTTTAACACTTGAAATAATATTCATTAAACTGAAAAATTCGTTAAAGTAATATTCGTTGCAACGAGATTCTACTGAAATCTGCTTTGAAATTTAAAATTTAGATGCCCTAATAACGTTTAGAGGAATGATCTTAAAATGATCCTAGCGGACAAAACGATCTATGCAGGTTTTCTTCCAGAAAGGTTACACTATCTACAGGGTAAGACATAAATTAGTTGTGCCAAGTGAAGAAGAAGCAATAGCGGTATTCAAGCGATCGCAGTATTACGCGTCTGAAAAATTCTTTGAAAAAGTGGTCTTTATAACATCTGTTATAAGATAGCCACTAACTTTCAAATGTATTTAGATATACAGTCTTTGATGTACAGAAATATGACTTGGTGTACTTAATAGAGAATGTTTTTAGATCCGAGTTACGCTTGTTAAGTTTGTTATGTTTCTCGGAGTCATCCAGTTATACTATGACATAAAATAGACGGCCATGTTGCTGGGTAAAATGATCCATTATGTGGATTGATCCCCTACCATTTTATTGGCTGAAAAAAATCCCGTACCTCGTCCTAGGCATCACGGGAGCCAAATGTATGACTGCCTCAAAAATTTTCTCTTTGAATCCACGTGTTATCCTACCGATCATAATTTTCAAATGTTCTATTTTACTGTTTTTTCAAAATTATTTGTGACATTTTTTAATTAAAAAAATTACGCGAAATAAATTATGTATGCTATTTGATTCCAAAGATTATTTTATTTCATTATGTATTGTCATAATTAGTTTTATATCTTTTGTTTTGCCGATAAAAATATTTTACAATTATTTTTAAATGAAGGATCATTTTGCCCTTGGGTGAGGGTAAAATAATCCTTTGGACACTTTTTCAAAAATCTTTTTTTCTTCATTACTCAATTCGGGTTTAAGATATTATTAAAATTTGTTTATAATGCAAAATATGGTGTAAATCATATTAGCAAACCAAAGTTTCATTTAAACAGTTATTTTACACAAGTTTTCCCCTAAAGGGGATCATTTTAGGGCACCTTCTCCTATGTTGTGTATGAGAATTGAAACGCACTAGTATTTACTATGACATATTTTCTTCTGTGACGCCCTTGAAAACCTTTACTAATTTTATAAGATTTATAGTATGCGGTTTACATTATTTGAAATACATTTGTATGATTAAAAGCATTCAAGATAGGCAGTGGTTGATATAAATTTAACTAGTTTATTTCATTTTACTAGATTCTATTTTACAGAAATTGCGGAGCGAATAGATATGCAAAGCGTATTCAACATCGAATCGATAAAGTTATATTCTTAAATAAAATAGTAACCAAAATCTATCAAACAAATTTGAATATGAAATTTGTTTTTACATTTTCATTCAATTATTCGTTTATTTCAGAAGTTTAAAGATTTAAAAAAGACACTTTTTGAAAATTGCAAAACAAAACAATACTTTTAAAATTTATTGTTGAAATTTAAATGTATAAATTTTATTTTTTGTCTATAACATTGCTTTTCTGAAATAAAATACAAAATAGAAAAAGGAAACTGACAGGGATTATTTAATAATAAATTTTGAAATGACCCCCCTTAAGGGGTCTCAGGACTCTTAAAGCTCTAAAAGTTTCGAAATTTAATTTTTTTTAGATGTTAAACTTCAAAGTTTTTGGAACATTTTGATATAATTGTTATCTTGAAATTCCCATTAGAACAGAAGTTACGGCATTTAGAATTATACTCGCTCAATAGCTGAAACGGCGTTTCCAAAACTTTAACGTCATTTTTCTCCAAATGACGTTTTTGGGCATAACGCGCAGGATATCTCAAAAACTTCTGAATATGTTTTCATGAAATTTTCAAAACATATGTTTCATGTTAGTCTGTATAAACGGAACCAAAAATTTCTTTTTAATTGTAATATGAAAATATTTTTTTAGGGGTTTATATTGTTGAAATTTTCTAAATTTTGCATTAGCTAAATACAACTTTGTGTTAAAAATATAAAAATGCTTTAAATACAAATTTATTTAGGTTCAGTGTAATTATTATAATCTGAGGCATAAGTAGGCACCAAAATTTTCATTCTAGTTACAAAATTTATTTTGCAATCGTGCGCATAAGCTGTTATGCCGATTTTCTGCTCGTCAAATGTCTGACAGTTTAGACCCCCCTGTAAATGATAATTCTGCATAATGCAATTTTTCAAATATTTGAAATGAAAGAACATATTTGTATCTTTCATTCCCATTTAAAATTGTCTCTTAATATCAAATACATTTTAAGATATTAAATTTTGAAAATGGTCCTTTTTTTCATTTTTTCCAATTTTAAGAGTCCTGACACCCCTTAAAATGCAAATTGTTTTCCTGCGGGCCGTACGCCACACGTTGGGAAACATTGGTTAAGGGAACCATCTGCCATTATCAAAGATCCGCAGAAAAAGAAATCTGAGGCAACTACCGAGAATTTTTTAAGGACAGTTCTTTCATATCAAGTAATGTTGTGTATTTAAAATTTCTGTGTAATACAACCTCTGGCCAGAAAGTTCGGCGAATGAGCCTGTAGAGGTCGCTGCTGTACTAGTAGAATATCAACGCGCCGCGCGTGGTGAAGGTCAATATCTGTTTGAACATTTGGCAAGGTTCCAAGTGAGTTTATTCCCCGTTACGTTTAACGCCGAGCGCGAAAGTTTTATTGTGGATTGTCGCGGTAAACAAAATGGATCAGAGAATAAACATGTTGTTTCGTTTCAAACTTGGGAAATCGGCAAAAGAAGCTCACGAAATGCTCAAAGAAGCTTATAAAGATGACGGATCCATCGCGTTCGCCCTGAGTAGGCCACGCAAAGCTCTTGGACTCTTCTCCACGATACTGCGTGGCCACACACCGCCTTGGTTGTATGGCAGTTCCTGGCCGCGAATGGAGTTGTGACACTTCATCACCCTCCCCCCTTATTCACCTGATTTGGCACCTGCAGACTTCTTCCTCTTCCCAAGATTGAAGTCAGCCCTGAAGGGAAAGATATTTACGGACATCACCGACATTCAACGCAACGTGACAGCCGACCTGAAAGCAATTCTGAAGGAACTGTTTTACAGGAGTTTCCAGGACTTATATACTCGTTCCCAACAGTGCATTACCATCCATGGAGATTATTTTGAAGGATAGTAAAATGTATTTGATGCTGTACAATACTGTATTTGAAATAAAAATTCATTCACCGAACTTTCTGGCCACACGTTGTATTAGTGATGAATAAATAATTGGGTTCATTTGGTACTTTTCCTTGTAAGTTCGTAATTGTTCTGAATTTTATTTTTCGAAATTTATGGAAACACTCGTACCCAATGATTGAAAGAAAAGTACTAAATGTAGCGAAACTACACTAGTTACTACATTTTCTAGTTTCATTTGCAGCTTCTAATTTTTGTAAACGTTTCCGATTAGTTTTTATAGTGTTACATCAGTTTTCTCTAACTGAATATCAGTTTATCGGATGCAATAAATTATAAGTTTTAAACAATTTTATCTGGAAAACAGAATTTATATATGAAAGATATAACAAAGTTTATTTGAACAGTGATATTAATCCTTTAAATTTTAAAGTCAGTGCAAATGCTTTAGGTTTTAGTGTTGGTTGTTAAATATGAAAGTTACATGCAGCATAAGAAATTTTTCGTTTAGGAATTTTTCTCTTAATTTCGAAAATATAATATTTTTTTAAGATAAAGAAACATTTATCGGAAACATTGCTATACGCAAGAAGTTGTGTTATTTTTTTCGTAAACCTTAAAAAAGATTAGAGCTAGATTAAGAATTTTATGGGTTTTTTTTTTTACTTTCTGAATGGCGATAAATATATCCATCATTTATTGTTTACAGATGATAAAGTCATCATTGCTGAAGATGAAAAAGATGCTTCATAAATGCTTCCACATACATGATTCGTAAATTAAAGGACACTTATGAAGAATGGGGATTAAAGACCAAAATGAGCAAAACAGAACTTTTAACTACAGGTCAGAAAACTGACATTTTATCGAATGATACTAATGTGAGAAATGTAGAGAAATTCAAATACCTTGGATCTATCATACATGAAGATGAATCAAGCCAGAGAGATTCTGAAAGTAGAATTGGTGAAGGCAGAAAAGCAACAGCAATATTGAATTCTGTTCTGTGGAGTAGTAAGATTCTACCTAAAACTAAACGATTAATTTTTAATACTATTGTGCAAATCGTTTTGCTGTTTGGCGCAGAGACATAGACTTTAAATCCCCAGCTTAAAACGAAACTCCTCTCTACCGAAATGGACTTCTGGTGAAGATCAGCGAGAAAGTCTAGGCTTGATAAAATTAGAAGCTCAAGAATACGTGATGTTGTTACAATATGTTGTTAATACAATCGAGTATAACAAGCTTAAATGGTACGGACATGTCCGCAGAATGAAGGAGGAACGCCTTCCTAAAATTAACTTTGAATGGTGCCTGGACGGCAAACGTAGGAAGGGCAGATCGATGATGACTTGGCAAAGTTCTATTTGAGAGACTATAAATATATAAATATAGGTTAAATGATGAGATTAACCTGGACAAAGAGAGATGGAAAGGATCTCTCAGAACAATTTTTATGGGTCGAGAAAACCCACTGTCTAGTGGAAATTCCTGGAAAAGTACTTATTATTATTCTTTTATTTTTTTTGTGAAAGATGTTTCTTAAATAACCGATTCAAATATTTTTCACGTGTATTTCGTAAATGCAAATTTCTTGTAGTTTAGTGAAACTAAAGGATCACGTACGTTTTTATATTAAAACAAAAAATAATGAATAAAATTTTCGTATTTAAATAGCACAATTTTTCAGAGATATATATGTTTACCTAATTATATATATATATATTTTTTTTTAAGACGACGATGGCTTCAATAAGATTTGGAAATATATGAAATGCAGCGGTAAACAAATCACTCTGTCAATCGCTTTTTACATTTTAATCTACATTTTTTTAAATCCATCGTTATCATAGATGACTTAAAGATTGTTCCTAATATTGGTTACCAAACTTTCAATTAAAAATTTCACCTAATTTTTTTTTTAACGTTCTGAATGATGATAAATATATCCATCATTTATTGTTTGCAGATGATCAAGTCAGCATTGCAGAAGATGATGAAGATGCTTCATACACGCTTCCACATACATGATTCGTAAATTAAAGGACACTTATAAAGAATATTGATTAAAGATCAAAATGAGCAAAACAGCACATTTAACTACATATCAGAAAACTGACATTTTATCGAATGATACTAATATTAGAACTATAGAGGAATTCAAATACCTTGGATCTATCATACATGAAGATGGATCAAGACAGAGATATGCTGAATGTAGAATTGGTGAAGGCAGAAAAGCAACAGCAATGTTGAATTCTCTTCTGTGGAGTAGTAACATACTACCTAAAACTAAACGATTAATTTTTAATGCTATTGTGCAAATCATTTTGCTCTTTGGCGCAGAGACATGGACTTTAAACTCCAGCTTAAAACGAAACTCCTCTCTACCGAAATGGACTTCTGGAGAAGATCAGCGAGAAATTCTAGGCTCAATAAAATTAGAAACTCAAGAATACGTGAAATAATGCAAGTCAAACAAGATGTTGTTAATAAAGTCGAATATAACAAGCTTAAATGGCAGGAATATGTCCGCAGAATGAAAGAGGAACGCCTTCCTAAAATTAACTTTGAATGGTGTCCGGGCGGCAAACGTTGGAGGGACAGACCGAGGTTGATTTGGCAAAGACCTATTCGAGAGACTATGAATATATATAGGTTGAATGATGAGATTACCATGGACAGAGAGAGATGGAAAGGATCTCTCAGAACAATTTTTTTATCGGTCGAGGAAACCCACTCTTTAGTGGAAATTCCTGGAAATGTATTTATTATTATTATTATTATTATTATTATTTTTAGTGAAAGATGTTTCTCAAATAACCGATTAAAATATTTTTCATGTGTATTTCGTAAATATAAATTTCTTGTAGTTTCGTGAAGTTAAAGGATCACGTACGATTTTATATTAAAACAACAACCCCCCCCCCCAAAAAAAAAAAAAAAAAAAAAAATGAATGACATGTTCTTATTTAAATAGATCTATTTTTCAGAGATATATCTGCTCACCTAATTACAATTTATTTAAAAAAGACGACGGTGGCTTCAATAAGATTTGGAAATATATGAAAAGCTACTGTAAACAAATCGCTCTGTCAGTCGCTTTTCACATTTTAATCTACATTTTTTCCCATCCATCGTTATCATGGATGACTTAAAGATTGTTTCTAATATTTGTTATCAAACTTTCAATTAAAAATTTCACATAAAAACAATCTGTGTTTTTCAAACTTGGAGAAAACGTTTTACGATAAAGGAAGTATCTACACACCAACATTCTAATAAAAACGAGTAATTCAAAAAGATTTATTTTAAAACAAACAATAGCTGATAGGCTTTTGATCGCTACTGTAGATATTTATTAAGAGCTAATTTTGTTAAATGTTTATATACAACGAATACATTTACAAAAATACATTATGCCTTTAACACAATTTATAACAGGACATAACTGCCATAGTTATGAGAATTGATCTTTTAAGAAATACATATCTCTTGTTTTATTAATGTCTATGGTAGAATATTTTAAGCATTTATTAAAATAGTTCAAGATAGAAATAAGTAAGATATATTATTATGGACATAATGTATTTTATTAAAACTAATACGAAGAATATCCTGAAAATGATTTGTTCATTTCAAAAACGTTTGAGAAATATATTTAAGTATAGTAAATTCCGAGAAATCCGAATCAAGAATTTCTCAGAATATCTCGAAAGCTATAATTCCCAGAATGAAATGTGAATTGTAATCTTAAAGATTTTCTTAAACCCTCTATGTTAGAAAAGTGTTACGGTGATTAAATTTCTTAACACTTGTCATATAAGAAATATAACCAGATATAAAAATAGTTTTTATTAATTAAGCATTACTTATAGTTATACATATGGGAGAATAGGGAGGGTTGATTATACGGGAGGCTTGATCCACCCCTCAGTTTTCATATTTAAAAAAATTCAGAGTTTTACCAATAGGTGTCAACCAAATCTACTGTAAAGTTCAAACATTTGTCCTTGTTTTATACAGGTAATCGAAATACGTATGGAAAAACAATTGTGAGGCGTTTTCAATCAAAAAAGTTGTGTTTTTTAGAAATATTTTGTAAGCTTTTTTCAGATAAAATATATCATAGAAATTTAAGTGATTAGGTTTTAAGTCATTCAGAAATACTGAGCTGTCAATCGAGGCATAAATATTTTAAGTAAGTTAGGCTTAACATAACAATGTGCTATTCTTTGAAAAAGGGTTGTGTGGGGCGGCTTGACCCAATCAATGAGAGGGAGGATTGATCAGATGGCCAAGGCTCCCTTAAGTCGGTTTGAAAATCTTTTTATTTTACACAGTACATAATAAAAGGTTACAAAAAATAATGTAAATTTATTCTGTAAAGCAACCGTGAAATGGGGTGATGGTAAAGAAAATGTTAAAAACTGAATAAAGAAAGATGTGAAAAATTGCTATAGTATCCAACTGCAAGAAAATATTTGCATATCTTAATTTAGTATAAAATGATAGGGTAAAATTAATATGAATGGGTGTGGCGCCCCAGTACTGTCTTCCCTTCAAATTTACAATTATTTCTGATAGTCAGAAAAAAAAAAAAACTTGGTTTACCTATGGATTCAGGAAGGTTCAAATTATATTTTCAGACAATTAAAGAAAAATAATTTTATCAAAAATGTCACTCATGTCCCCCCTTAACTGCTCATGCGGCTGCAAAAGAACATAGCAAGGATAAAAAAAAAATTAGGAAGGTATTTAGACAAATGTTACCAAGATTAATACACTGAGATGATATCAAATTATGTGACAACTACTGTTGCCAGGTCGAGTGTCGCAAAAAGTTGGACAAGGAGACAAAAAAAGGCGGGACAGCGGCTTCTAATTCCAGACATATTAATACATGAAATCCTATGAAAATGGAACCTCTGTCTAATGGAATACTGTCTTAAATGTTGAAATTTCATTTTCCAGGCACTATTCCAGGCACCTGCTGAGACAAATTCCTGTTTGAAACGGAATTTTTCTCCTGCGACTTGCGATTCCATCTCAATAGAGTTCTTTAAACAGCATATATTGAAAAAATAAGTACTATAATTAAAGCATGTAGCATAAAGTTATTTTGCTTTTTTTAACAGTTCTTATTTCTCTTAACAAATATTTCAATATAAAACAAAGTTGGTCAAGCCTCCCATATAGTAGGTCAACCCTCCCATATGTGGGGAGCCTTGACCCATTATTTTCCTATGATTAAAATCAATCATTTTTCAGGCTTCTTATGTATTATACTTATCTAGCAATTTTCTTTTGATAACTGATTGTGTAACGAATAAAATTATATATAAAACTTTATTCTAGGTTTAATATTTTAAAAATAAAAAATCATTTTGTAAAAAGTGGGTCAACCCTGCCTAGTCGTCCCTATAATTTCATTTTGTTATCGATAATATGCAGGCATACAAGAATATTTTCCATTTAATAAAAATTAAATTGGCAAATAAAAATTTCGATATTTTATGGAGGTGAATTGAAGTAAAACTATTTACGGAATTCAACTTCTAAGTTTATATAAAGCAGTAAAATTGAATATATTTTTTAAAAAGCATAATAATATCAATATATTGGTCAATAACGCTAATGTCAAATTTGGTCTAGACATTGTGTTGTTCACAGTCCTTTCGCTTTTTTTTTAAATGTGTGATTAAAATATCTCTCTTTGATTACTTTTAAAAGAATATTCAATCCTGTAATATTTGCAATAGTTTAAAGTAATGTTTGTAGTAAGTTAAATTAAAACAATAGATGAAAAAAAAATGTAGAAAGAAATGATCTAATAAAAAATTGAAAACCCACGGCAATTGACGGCTCGCATGTATCCAATCCAGCAAATTGTCTTGACTTACTGAGGGATTCGGGCCCATTTTTTAACGTTTGTTGTTTCATTAACATTCTTCGCTTTTTACTTGCTTTTCCACTGTACTTAATTATATGCTGCTCCGTTATGGAAGAGTCTCTTTTCTTTGTTTAGGATTCTTCTTAGCATTTTCATAAAAGCTTTGTGATGAATTATAAACAAATATCATCTTCCTGAATAGTAGGCCTGATCACTGACACAAAAGATCGGTGCTGCAGAAGGCGGATTTTTATTTATTTATTTATTTTTTGTAACGTATGTGTGTCCCTTAAATTTTGACACCAGTATTACATAAAAGATTACATTGACTTTTTTAATCTCAGAAAAATAACGTGTAAATAAATTTTAAAAATTACTGGTACCAAAATTCAAGGGATCTTACACACGCGGAAAAAAATCCGCCACCATTTTTGTGTCAGCTTTTATTTTTGTATTTAGGATTCTTCTTTGTATTTTCACAAGAGTTTTATGGTGAATGATATACAAACCACCTCTTCCTGAATACTAGGTCTGAGCACTGACACAAAGGTGGCGGCTGCCGAAGGCGGATTTTATTTTAACGTATGTGCGCCCCCTTAAATTTTGACACCAGTATTTTATAAAAGATTTCATTGACTTTTTTAATCTCAGAAAAATAACTAGTAAATAAATTTTAATAATTACTGATACCAAAATTCAAGGGATCTTACACACGCTGAAAAAAATACGCCGCCATTTTTGTGGCAGCATTTTTTTGTTTAGGATTCTTCTTTGTATTTTCATAAGAGCTTTATGATGAATGATATACAAACCACCTCTTCCTGAATACTAGGTCTGAGTGCTAACACAAAGATAGATTCTGCCAAAAGCGGATTTTTTTTTATGTATGTGCGGTCCCTTAAATTTTCATACGAGTATTTTATAAAATATTTCATCGACTTGTTTAATCTCAGAGGATCCGCCTTTTGCGCATTTAACGATAATTCATTAATACATGCGCGCAATGCTCGTCTTTCTGTAAAGAATTCCTTTTTCCAAGCTGAACTTTTCGCCATTAAAAACGGTGTGGTTTAGGTGGATTCATTTGATTACAAGTCAGTCCTAATCTCTTCAGATAGCCTCTCAGGTGTAATGGCAAAATACAGATACAGTTGACTATATGATTTCAGATATTCTAAGTTTAATGCACAAATCTAGCAAAACTTTCCACTTTAAATGGGTTAAATGGCACTCTGGAGTCACAGGGAATGAATTAGCTGATACCTTTACAAAAAAAGCAGTAGAGGACACTAATGATCATACTTACTTCTACATCCCGCTGCTCATTTAAAATATAAAGTAAAACAGAAACTAAAAAAATGAATGGCAGCAAAAATTCAACAAAGATGAGACAATGAAAACACTGGCCGCTACACACATAACTTATTACCAAGTGTTCCCATCTACTTCACCGTAAATAATCGTTACATTTTTCTTTTCGTCACAAATTTCGGTCCTTTCTAGAAATATCTTTGCGACATAGATAAACGTGATGCCCTTATTTGTGTAAGTGGTCTCCCCTCCACCTTATTGCATTACATTCTCGATTGTCCTCTGACAACATATTACCACGTTAAAAAACACAGGAGTATGGCGATTCCGGATTAGATTAATTATATTAGTGAAAGTCTGGTTCTCATGAACAGAATATCAGCACTAATGAGATTTATATAGAAAAATTAAGTCATATTTAGAAATAATTATCTATACCTCTGCGGACATTTCTTCAGATGATGATTTATGATTTTTTTAGTTATCTTCTCTTCTTCCATTGTAAATAGTTTTCATATATATTTATTAATTATATTTATAATTATTATTATTTTTATTATTATTGGTATTATAGCTATTACAAGTAGCGTTTTTGTTACTAATATTTTGTATTTATTATAAATCGTGATGTTTTGAACCAGCCATCTATATTGCGAATTTTACTGTTTTATTGAGTCACTAAAGCATAAATACAAACATTGACCAATCTTTTTAAAAACTGCTGTCCGAAGGATTGACTAACAAGTGGGTTTCGGCCGCCCATAAAAAAAACACTCCATCAGGCGTACTGCTTGCAGCTACGGTTCAGATTTCCGTTTCCCTTCCCTTTCTCCTCTTTATTCTCAAAAAAATAACGTGGAAATAATTAAAAAAAAATATTGATATCAAAATTCATGGGACCGTACACACTCTGAAAAAGGTCCGCTACCATATTTGTGCCAGCGCTCAGGTTCAGAATGAACGTATAGTCATATCATTCTTACCCTTAGAACTTTTGCTTAGTCCATAAATACTATATTTTATCACAAGCAAAGGAACACCAGAGCACACGGTCTTACTATTCCCTGCTCCGAATGTGAACTATATCATGCTATAATATTTATTCATTTCAATCACCTAGCTTCGCAAATTTAAGTAATTTTGACGTTTCCAAAATAAATATTGTTGTAATGTGATATTCTATAATAAACTTCCACCATATAGTTGCATATAGGTTTGGATTAATAGAGTATTTTTTTTTAAGTGTTGTAAATTTCCCCAAACATCCTTCTTACAATTTTTAAATGACGCATTTCAAATAATATTCCTTAAATAAAATACGGCCGGATTATATATTTTTCCATCACATTATATATGTTTTCAGATGTACCTTAAAAATTGAATAAATTTTAAATTTACGCTGGCATTTAGAAGTATTGTTATTAGATTATGATATTTTAAAATATATATTTGTTGAAAAATAAACACCAAAATCAGAATAAAACATATTAATGAATGTAATCTGAATATACAAACGTTATAATTTATTTAACATTTTTTAGCCAACCAAAGACTCCAAGCCATAAGAATTTAAATGTTTCCATTACATAAAAAATCTACTGTTAACAAATCTAATGTAAAAAAAACTTAATTATAAAAATTGTTAAATTACATTCAGTAAAAATTTAATTTCCTCTGCAAACTAATAACTCGCATGTAAAAACTCTATTTTCCTGTAATTATATTTTTAGATAAAATTGTTATTCTCAGTGTTTCTTTTTTTTTCTTTTTTTTTCTTACGATAATTGCATTTTTTAAAATGATAAATGATTTTTTGATACAAAATATGTCTCTAGTTAATTAATCTAAATAAATTATAATTCACTATTGCAATTTCTATTTAAATATTCAAAGTTAATTTCTGTCATTAAAATTTAAACACGTGCATATTTGGAGGGGATAATCTTTTCTATTGGAAAGTAATTAACGTCCTATTTAAAGTCAGATGAGAAAAAATACACTGAAACTTTAAAAAACTTATGCCAATATTACCCTCAAATTAATATTTTTTGGGAGAACTTCCCTGAGATTAATTACATTACATTTGCAAGTATGAGGTAAACAATATTTGAGATAAGGCTTTTTTTTCGTCTGAAATGAACTGGAATTTACGTTTTACTTTTTTATATTTCAAAAAAATCCTAAAAATTTTAAACATCTTTTAGAAATGCAAAATTTTAACAAAGTTAATTATAACAATAGAGCGAACACGAACCTGTGTTAAACATAATCAACTATTTAATGAATTTTCATTAAAGTCCCGCGAAAAATTTAAGTCAAAACTCCCTGTTTAAGGAATCATATAACCTCGATGTCACAAATATTAAACCGATTGCAGTAACTTTTTGTGTGCGTTTTTAGCAGAAACTTCAGAATTTGTAAAATTTTAATTTTACATTCAGTCTTCCATAAGATGATTATTTTTTCGTTTCTTTTAACCAGTAATTTTCAACCTTGAATTCAGGTAGATAATAAAAACCCAGTAATAATGAAACAAGCAAAATTAAGAAAGTTTCTAAAGATATAAACTGTGTCTAACTATCCAATAGAAATTTGTATATAATTATTTCAGTTATAAGGTTAGTTGGGGCAACTGAGCCAAGATTTTACAATGCGACTCTGGAGCTTCTGACAATTCAGCTTCAAAAAGCTAATGTTCATTTGAATTAAAGTCTGAACTTCTGTAAATGTGTTTAGTTAGGTTTCCTCTATCAGACAGAAATGCTCAAAATTACATTTTAATATTTAAAAATATAAAAATATGCATATTTCATCTTTCTTTCCTCAGTGGTCCAGTTTCCCCATAAAAATGGAGTAAGTGGACCAGGAGGCTATCATCCACACGTGTTTATTTTTTTTTTCATCTGGGATATCAGGTCCTATTTAAAAATGTGTAAACAACTTAAAAAAATTTAAAACAGGCAGATCACGCAAATTATATGTCAAAAAAGAGCGTTGTAAGGGAAACATTTGCTGTCAATGTGTCTAAAAAACCACTCAAAGTGAAAATATTAAATTTATTTATACCAAAAACATAAAAATTAAGTAAGTACTTATGTACTTTAGTGTAGGTAATAAGCATAAAAGTCACATGGGTATTTTAAGGAAAAAATAGCAAGGTAAACATATGAACAAACGGCTACGTATGTACTTAAGTATCTGTATCCAAGGGTCGCATTATATAGGGAAAATTTTCATGTTCCTACCAGAACCCTTAATGAGTTACCTGAATGATCTTTTTATTTTACATATTCTAAACAAAGGTGCGATAAAGATGTTATTTTCAAAATAGTAGTAGGAACAATATATTTTCCTTATAGAATGCGACCCCTGTATCGTACAATTTCAAAGTTTGGCTATCTCGCTTTTAGGGGCAAGGTATTTGCATTCATAAAATGTTGAAATAATATAATGTCACCAATATATACAAGATAATCTATTTGAAAACAAGTAAAAGTATATTTTCGCGTACTTAATATAGGTGAAATTTTCATTATGAAATTCCGGTGCTAATGTGGCAATTAGGAATTAAAATTATGTAATGCCATAACGGCATCACCGTCTCTCAAGGGGTCAAGAAATTTGGTTTGATATCACCCAATGTGCTTTTTAAAATTTTTATTACGTAATTTTAATGAGGTATTCCATAATTTTCTTTATTGTGATAAAAAAAAATGGAGAAATTTACATCCCATTTTAAGAGAAACTCAAAAAATAATTTATACCTATTGGAGTAACTAAATCCGGCATGGTCTAGTTATCCCGGATACATATCCCAGTTACCCCATTCTTGATAAAATTTATGAGGTAACTGGGACACCGTGCTTACATTTGAAATATGAAGTAAACATGTATAGATACCTAATAATATTAACGTAGTTATATGCCTAATCTTAAAAAAAAAAGTTTATTTAATAAAAATACATCAGTATTTTAATAAAAAGCCGAGGAAGTTAAACTAGATTGGTGTTGTTTTTACAAAAAAGAAACGTAAATTTTCGACAATCTATCACATCAAAGAGAGTTATGATTGAGTTGACACACGTTGTTTTAAGAGGTAGAGGTTAAGGATAATTGTTCACAAAAGCTAAAACTTAAAATACATCTATGGTTTTTTATAAAATAGCCTATGACCCAGTTACCTCGTGGGTCCAGTTATTTCAGCTAACGTTATTTGTCTTTTAAACTTTTAAGTGGAAATTTCGGAAAGTTTCTTTTTATTCGAGTATTTAAAAATTATCATGTATTATTTATATTTTAAGAATACAACATCACTTTTATTAAATAAATAAGAAACAGAGAGAATGCTTCAATAACAAATCTGCAATTGACTCTTTGAAAAGTCAAATCGCCTCCCAGTGGGGCGGACGCCCTACATTTGGAATCACTGGTATAGAACCTATCCCCGCATGAATGAAACTGAATATACTATGCTCCATTTTGGACCATTCCAAATGATTCGTGGCTTGAAATGAATCAGGTCTATGTTTTGTATTTTATTTCGAACCCTGTTGACGAGTACGAGTGCACGTGAAACTAATTGTTTTTCAGATGTAGGGTAATTTGTAGAGTAATTCCAGGATTTATGATGCATAATTTTTTTGAATTTGTGTATAAAGTCCCATGGGGTACATAAAATAAAGCAAATCATGCAGTGCTATTTAATGTTAAATATACAACATGTGTATTGCGACAAAAAAATTCCAAACAAAAGAATAATATTTTTTAAGAATTTTTTTCTAAAACATTACACTACAGCATGTCACCCGTACATTCAGTCTTAGGCGCCGCACTTGTTCGGTAGTTATGCCGAGCTTTGTCATAAGAATAGAATTATAAAGAAAATAATTAAAAAATATTCATATCTGGACTATAATTAACTGTCTAATAACAAAAAGGAACTAAATGAGTACAATGAAACGTACTACTAGAGTCAAATTAATAACTGTCTGCCTAATTTCACTATTAAAATTATTAAAAACACTACCTGATACAGAGTCAATCTACGCTCAACATGCTCCATTAATCTTTACGGATTACCCTATTCTCTCCCAGAGTTTCATAATTAACAAGCTAAACACGTTTTAGTAAATTTTGACAAAATTAATTTTGTATTTATTTCATATATAATACTATAATTAAGGTAAATTTACTTATTTGAATTTTATTAACCTTTTTTATATAAATATTTTTGATTTATATCATAAATTAGTTTTGCAGTTCTTTAAGAACCTTGGGACAATAAAGAATGTGCTTAACAGCATATTTGTCCACGAAGATTTGATACCGACGGAATTCAGGGGACCAACAACAAATGGAGGAATAAAACTTATATTTCGTATCACTCTGTGAAAAAAAACCCCGCAAGATTTGATATGTTCCTACAGCACATGACTAAGTGGATGTTTTGGATCATTTGTGTTGATCTGAAGATTTTTTTACATATTTTTACTTTCTTCTATCTTTAATAGAATAAAGTATTGCAATCGAAATTTGTTTAGACTTCTAGTTTTCGACGGATTTACACATTTTGGGTGTCAGAGATACCAAAAATCATGTCTATACAAAATGTCTGTCTGTCAGCCTGCCAGTGTGTTGCCATTTTATCATCGGAGAGTGTATGAAGTTATGCATAGAATTAAACCAAATTTTTTATGTATGCATTTGGCTGTGGCAGTCAGGTCCTCCTTCAATTTAGAAATATTCTGCTCTAAGAGGGTGCTACAATAGCAATTTTTGTGTCATTTCATCACAAAATATATCACCAAAACAAATGGTCAGAGATCACCAAAAAACATATTTATACAAAATATCTGTCTGCCCGTGCGTCACCATTGTACCATCGGAAAGTGTATGAAGTTATGCATAGAATCGAACCAAATTTTTTGTATATGTTTTTCGTTATGACCAGTAGGTCCTTCCCGAATTGGAAAAAATTCCGCCGGAAGGGGGCACTGTACTAGCTGTGTCTGTTCCATTTTAATTATTGTACCACCGAAAAGTGTATGAAGTTATGCAAAGAATTGAACTAAATTTTTGTGTATGTTTTTGGCTATGGCCAGTAGGTCCTCCCTGAATTAAAAAAATCTGCCTGAAGGGGGAGGGGCGATAATAGCGATGTCTGAGTTATTTTCATTATTGTACCTTCGAAAAATGTATGACGTTATGCATAGAATTGAACCAAATTTCTTGTGTATGTTTTTGACTATGTCCAGCAGGCGCTCTTTTAATTTGGAAATATACCGCCGGAAGGGGGCACTGTAATAGCGGTGTCTGTACCATTTTTATTATTGTACCATCACTTAGTGCATGAAGTTATGCATAGAATCGAACCAAATTTTTTGTGTATGTATTTGGCTGTGGCCAGCAGTTTTTCCTTGAATTTGAAAATAATTAGACGAAAGGGTTTGCTGTAATAGCAATTTTTTTCTTAATTTTACCATCGACAAGTGTATGAAGCTATAAATAGAATTGAACCAAATTTTTTTGAGTATGTGTTTGGCTACGGCCAGCAGGTCCACTTTGAATTTGGATATATTCCGCCGGAAAGTTGCGCTGTGAATAGGATTTTTGTATAATTTTCTCGTTTTTTTTTTTTAGTTCTGTTGTCCATAGGCGCTCTTTTAGCGACGGGAACTCGCGTCCTGCTCCACCGATTATTCGCAAAAAGCTGATGTAAAACAGAATAATGAAAAACTATTGATTTTATTATATATCATGGTCGAGATGAACTCATTTTTACTACGCTTCATTGAGAGAAGCAGAAATTTAAGATGAAAACCAAAGTTTGTATACTATCTATATATGTATATTACGCTATCGTAGGTGGCACAGAAACCGCGATTATTTGTTAATTGCTTAATGGAAATGCTCAAATGAAACGAATCTCATTGATTACTGAACAGCATTTAATGCATCTCCATATCTATAAGGCGGGTTACCATAGGGGGGACCCTGTTCTCTCGCCAAATGCAGCCAAGTCTTACGCCTACTTCGCGAAATCTCTAATATTTTACCAAATTACCATAGACTTCCATTTTAAAACAACAGAGTTTACAGAAAATCCAAAATTTTAGATATTTTAATGCCACAAAAACTATTATTAGCTTAAGGGATTATATTAATTATATTTAAGAGAGTTCAAGTAAATTAAATTATGAATAAAAGTAACATGATTCAATGCTTTGCATGCTTTTACAAACATAAATTTTAAGGGAGACCAAACTGGTTGCCAAGGCCGGCTAGTTGAACTAATGATATTGTAGTATTAACATCTGTAACTACTTTTTGAAGTATTAAGATGTATGAGATAACGAAAGTTTAGGGATTGGCACATCCAACTAGTTTGTTTACGGCATGCAATGTTTTCAAACAAATTTATCACCAGTTTCAGGAAAATTGGCATCATAAAGTAAAAAAGCAGTATAATTATAAAGAAAATATCTATTAAATATCAATTAAATAAAAGTAGAGGCCTGAAATATTTTTTAAA
This sequence comes from Maratus speciosus, assembly GCA_963932465.1. Taxonomy (NCBI): domain Eukaryota; kingdom Metazoa; phylum Arthropoda; class Arachnida; order Araneae; family Salticidae; genus Maratus; species Maratus speciosus. The sequence continues at coordinate 328,095,844 of OZ010786.1, forward strand.
TGTTCCTGTACTGGCTATTTCAAAGATTATTTTTCATGACTTGGAAGTCTATAATGCAACTAATATGAAAAATAGTCGAATATCTTGAGACTTCATAATGCAATTTATACTTATATACTTAATATTATAAAGAGGTAAATATCTTTTATTTGCAGGAGGTAAGCTCTGGAACTATCGAACCGATTCCAAAAATAATGGTATCAAAATGATGGTGTTAGTCCAACTTAGAACATAGGCTATACCTTATGTCTGTGCCACTTGCCAAAAGGGGGTGCAGGAGCAAAAAACGTTCTAAAAATGCGTTTTTTTGTGTTACTGAATTCAATTTTTGTGCTACTTAGTAATTAAAATATCACTTCTGTCTATTCACTTTTATAATGAACTTTAGTCAAACTGTGGCTTAATTTGTAATTTTTGAGTTTTTCCAAAAAGTGTTCTTCTAATAAAAAATAGTCATGCAAATATCATTTGGCATATTTCAACTATTACGCGAGCAAAGCCGCGGGGTTTGCTAGTACATAAAATAAAAATCTATATATATAAAAGCCGTTCTCTGTGTGTATGTCCTTTATACAAATCTTCAATTTTAGGCCGATTTTCTCGAAACTTCGTGTACACACGTTTTAGAACATGGAAAAGATCACTGTCTACTTTAAAAAATCATCAGAACACTATTTATCCCTTTTTTCTACCATCTACCATAATTTTACATTATAGAAGAATATCTTTTTAAATTTTCTAATTAAATTGTTTCTTTCCTGTTGCCATACCCTAAAAAATGACACAATAATATGAAAAAAATATCGATAACGCATTGCTATATTTTTGAATTTTTGAAATTGTTGTCATTTTAAACAGAAAATGCACATTTTTTATATATAAAATAAAAACTTTAACTACACGAGCGGCAAAATGATGTAGCACCTTAACTTAAATGTTTTTCTTTTAATTAAAATATCTACTTTAATACAGACAGTCAAATTTCATGAAAACAATTTAGGAACAAGAAAAAAAAGGCTAGATATGACATAACTTTCTATCAAATCTTTTCAACGTGTAGTCAAACTCACTACCGCTATAATCTGTTAAGTTCGTGTTTTATTTTATTTTATTTTTGGCGTTTTAATTTCGTTTGCCAATTTAGTTATTGAATATTACACGAAAACAAGCAAATCCTAAATTATTTACAATGTTTTTGAGCAATTGCGTTAATATTTTGTAATTGGGTTATTTATTTTGGGTTATTGGGTAATTATACAAGCATATTTAAAAAATATGCATGCTTGAAAATTACTTTAAAACCCATTAAAAAAAATCTGTAAACTGAGATAAACATTACAAACAAATCTTACTGAAAGTACTTTGTTTTCTATAAGACGTTGAAACAATCGAATGTGCGAGGTTTAGAGGTTAAATTGCAGTAAAAGGGAAATTAATTGTTGTGTTAGGTTGTTGCCACGGAAAATATGATACCAGCGTTACTCATAGACATGTCTTTTCTTTATACTATAGCATTAAGAGTAAACGGGTTCATTTTTCGTAATCGGGTTGAACGCACCTTTAAAAATGTCCACGCTTGAAAATTACTTTAAAATCCATTAAAATCAGAAAATTGAGATAAAATTTTCAAACAAATATTTCAAAGAACTTTTTTCTATTCGACATTGTAAAAAATGAAATTGTGTGATGTTTAGAAGTTAGAAAATTGCAGTAAAGGCACAATTTATGGGCATTGACATAGTGTTTGTACTTTATATATGTACCATACAAACGAGAATTTCACTAAATGTTGCGAGATTTGGTGGAATTATTTTTTTCATATTGTGAGGAAATATCACATATTTTTCTCTTACATAACGCGCATTTTGTTATTAAAGCACAGGGATTTTACTGTGGTTGCGAGACAATAACGTCGTGTTTTCTGATTGCCTTTTTAACGATTTGTGGATGGTAATGCACAAGTTTCAGTTATTGTGATTGCCGTGTTACTTCGTTTTAATTTATTTTACCTGGAAGTCTCCTTATAATTGACACGGGCGAAGCCGGGTAGTTCTGCTAGTCGATGATATAGTGATAGTAATGTCGGTTACCTTCGAAAAGAGGCTGAATACTAATGGATTTTACTCCAATTGTGATTTTTATTCACGAACTTCCAAGAAGTGTGTTCGTATTTAATGAATATCAACAAAATTATTTGCAACAAATGCTTTAATTTTGATCATTCTTTTTATTTTTATTTATTTATTTATTATTATTTTTTTTTTGGAATATGCTCTTTTTTTACTTTCAAAAAACTAAATGATCATAAAAAAATAAAAATTTAAAAATAAAAAAGGCAATTTCTGAAAAATCCCTTAACTTCTAGCTTCTTTTCGAAGATAACCGAAATTCAACCCACTATATTTCTCATATTTTTTATAAATTTTTAAGATATTCGATTGATTTTTATGTTAGTTGCTCTATAGCTTTGACTTACAAATCATGAAAAAATCTTTTCTGTACTTCGCACATGAGTTTTAAATAACTAACACGTACAATCGCTCATACAATGCTGCTTGTTGCGTTAACAAGCGCTTTTTAACAAATATACTTCATTTTTTAACAACAGATAAATAAATATATTTTCACTAATTTCAAAGTGGTAATGTGTAGGTGCTTAAAGGAAACAAATAGAATGCAAAAACATGGATGAAACATGGCGACAAAAGTGAAACAAAATCATCATGCAAAGGTATTGTGTGTCATATGAGATTTTCTTTCAGAAAGATCCTTCAAACTACAGGGAATTTTTACTTTTTCCAGCTCAGTAGAAGTAAATTTATTTTCAGGAAACAAATATAAATCCGTCGCTTATTAACAAACATACGCATCAAAAATGGTCCATTATGCTGATTACGTTTACCATGTATACTTTATCTCGATCTTAAAAAGCATAACAAGTTATGAGACATTTTTCGTATAGTACTATCTGTGGCACTCTGTAATTATGGTTATCTTTGACGAAAATGATCAAAAGATACAATTTTTTTATTGCTATAGGTTTCAGGATTCTTCGATCCATCTACACTGTAAAAAAATTCTCTAAAGTTGCTAATTTTTTTCTAGGAAATTGGGATTCCTAGAACTTTTTATATAACGGTAACAATAAATTCGTGTAACAGACACACTTTTGCGCAGAAATTCAAAACATCTGTAAGGTTAAAAAGAATTTTTTAGGAAAGTAGGATGCCTAGAACTTTTCATGCAACTGCAACCAGAGTTACAGATAAAATTTTTGTAAGATTACTGTAATTTTAGCAGATTCATTTGTAAAGTTATAGATTTCTGTAGCTTTACAGAAACTAGTTTTGTAGATTTACAGCTTTTTTTTGTACAGTTACAGATGAAAGTTTAGTAAGCATGTAACTTTACATCTGTAAAATAGAATTTTTTTTTTTTTTTACAGTGTACAGGGCTACCACAGGAAATTTTTTTAACCGAATTTCGCACCACTTTTCTAAAACAAAAAAAAATTGCATACACTTCGCGGAAATCTGCATGAGAAATATACTTCAAATTTTATTTCCTTAAAATAGTGTTGCGAATAGTATATAAAAATAGTCGCCTGTGGCAGCCCTACATCTATGGTATCGACTTATTGCTACTCTACTGCGTATATTACAGAACAAATATAAAGAAATCGTCCATAATAACTGACAAAAGTCATACCAAATTTTATAGATTCGTTTTCTATCACTTAATCGACCTTTGTACTTGAATGGAAAACGTAAAAAAAAAAAAATCTTTTAATTTGCTTTATTCACATATTAAAATTTCTAAAATTTGTAATAAAACACTGTCTCCGTTCAAACACTAATTAATTATTTCTTTATCGAGAACCCGTGAGGAAACCAGCATTTCTTTTTCCACATAGAACCTTTGGAAATATTTTTCGTAGAGTCTTTTCCTGAATGGGATTAATTTATAGTGTGGATCTAATGGTACAAAAGAAGATAGCAAAAGGTGATACATTTACGTTGCTGGAAGCGTCTTTTTGTTGGGATTACCATCTGCTTCTTTTCACATGGAGAGTCTTAGAAAGTAATAAATCTCTCCTATATTAACTTATACTCCTCGAATAGGTAAGAATTAATGTTATTTTTGTGTGATTGGATGAGTGTTGAATACCGGAAGGGTGGGGGTAGGTATACAAACTTTAAATTTATTACAATCAAAGTTGAAATACTAAATAGTTGAAATAGTTAAAATTATTTAAAAACTATTTAAAATTCTAAATAAGAAAACTGCGGTTTGAAAACATGCATTTTAAATGTTAATTTGAAACCGTTACAAATACCAGTAACATCTTAAATAAACATTTACATTAAGATTAAAGTTATAAGTAAGTTTTATTTATTATAATTTTTTTTTTAACACAGTTTAAGTAACACATACTGGACAATTGCACCATAATATATAATAAATAAAGACACAATCGTGATTAATGGTACACAAAACACGAACTTTAATAATTTAAAAGTCTTTTAAACGCTTAGCTTATTAAAGTTCATGTTTTGTGTACCATTAAACAAGATTGTGTCTTTATTTACAGTTTAAGTATTTTGACAGAATTACAGACTAACTACGGAACGTCAAGAGTTATAGTAAATGTGTAATCTAGATATAGTAAAGCGGATATCCGTTACACGCTAAAACTTCTTACGGCACAACATAGCAGCATACTATGGAATTAGTGTCTTCATACCAAAAACGGTTCGAAATACGCGAAAAACATATGTTTACAAATTGTTGGATATTAGTATAAAATTATGTTGCATGTAAAAATTACTTTAATAGAAAGAAGACCTAAAACGTAAGTATTTTATATCCAATCATCAGTTTTAATTAGCCGCAAATTGCATGGTGATGTGTAGCATTAGAAGATAGAGACACATTTAATAATTAAACTAACATGTGTGGGTAATATACGGTTTTTTTTTTTAAAGAACATATGGAAAAGAATTATAAATGTGCTGCTGCATATGCATACACTGATATATACCGGGTGTCCCAAAAATGACTGATGGATTTTAAAATTCAATAACTTGCAAACGGTGACAGATATTTAAAAAAATCTTTCAGGAGTTGTATGCAAAATGTCAAAAGTTTTTTATGCTTTGATTCTCAGGTTTAGTTACGAATAGCATCGATAGATGACGCTGCAAGCAATAACCACTAAATCCAGGCTCAATTTTTCGGCCTCTGCGAAAAAAGGAGACTAAAATGCATTGAATTGATCCCAAAGTACCAAAATCGGGTCTGGACTGAGTCCCTATTACTCTCAGAGCCATCTATTGTTTGAAATTCGAACTAAAATCAAGAATCACTGTAAAAAACACCTGACATCATAAATAACACTCCTGCAAGAATTTTTTTAATACATGTCACCGTTTTCAGGTTATTGAATTTTAAAATCCATCAGTCATTTTTGGAACACCCGGTACATTCTGAGTGAGTCCTGATGGTGGACATATTGAGCATGCATAACTTGATTTTTTATTTAAATTTAACTGCATTTTGCTTACAAGTGTTAGTTGTTTTAGTACATATGTGTTTGCCCCTTCTTGCAACACTTCAGCCTTCAAATACTGACGTATTTAAGATTATGATTACCTACAACAAAGTTACATTTTAGGATTTCTGATAAAGTTATTTTTACATGTAATACATCATTTCATACTAAATCGAGGACACTCTAAATGTATGTAATTGTATTTTCTCGTTTAACTTTAAAATTTTGTGAGATATGAAAGCAGTTTGTAATAGATGACGCTGTAAGCAGTGTCATCGCATAGCGTATTGTCACTTTACTGTATGTAGATATCCTGTTCATGATTGTAGCTGTCGCTGTTCTAAAACTACAAGGCATTGACAAAATTTTTGAGGCACATTCTATATTTGTCTTTTAAATATACATAATATAGAAATTGTGTTTGTAGATGTTAATTTAAGTTAACTGATTGAATGTATATAATGGAGAACAAGAACGAAAAATGATGCATGGGGCATCGAATATAAAACATTTTCCAAAAATAAAAGAATATCATACCGAATTTCAAAATTTTCATAGAATCCACTTAGTTATCAAAATAAGCAATTTAAAAAGCATAAAAAAACTCAATCAAAGGATCAGGGTCCATAAGCAGCGTTTTTGGCCCATGAAATTGACTAAAAATCGATTATTTGTTATACCGACTTCATTATTTCAATATTTAATATTAGAGGTTACTATATATTGTACGATTTTAATATGAGTTTTTGTATTTTGTTTGGACTTGTATGACTTACATAAACTCAAAGTTCATATAATTCGTAGTTTTGATGAAAAATGCGCAATTTCAGCAATTTTGACCTCTATTTTTAACATTTTACCATGAGCGCAGATTTGCAACACTTTTATTTTAACATATTTTGTATATTTTGATGTGTTTTATAATATATCTGAAGAAGAAAGTGTTGCACGATTGTGCTCATATAAATAATATCGGTACAAACTGCATATTTTTCATCTAAACTACGAATTATATTAATTTAGAGCTTGTGTAACTCATATAAATCCGAACACAATACAAAAATTATTGTTAAGATCGTACAATACATACACTATATGGCCAAAAGTGACCGATCACTTGCGATTTTTGACGTTTTGTTAAGTATCTAGAAAAATACATGAGGAATTAACCTGAAACTGCAGGTGTGCAAACAGTATAGTATAGGTCATATATTTCCACCAAAGATCATTTCCCGAAACCCCATAGGGGACGGCAAAAAAATAAAACAAGTTGGAAATTGCTCGTCAAACGTGGCATATGAGGTTCGTTCGTACTATAGCAAGTTTTAATTATTTTTTGCACCCAATATTTTACTAAATGTATATTTGTTTACACTTCATAAGTGCATAGTCTGTAACATCATTAAAAGGCACTTGCAATTTTTTTTCCCCATTCCCCGTAATGTAACGGAAACCTTTTGACTGTCCCTGTAATTAAACTATACATCCGATTTTCATAAAATTTGAAATGGCTCGACAAAATTTTGCAACAATTATATATTAAAAAACTCAGGCCATTCGGAAGGCTGTAACATCATTAAAATTCACTTGCAATAATTTTTCCCATTAGCCGTAACGTAAAGAAAAACTTTTGACTGTCCCTGTAATTAAACTATACATCCTATTTTTATAAAATTTGAAATGGCTCAACAAAATTTTTCAACAATTATATATGTAAAATTTCAGACCATTCGGAAAGCTGTAACATCATTAAAATGCACTTGCAATAATTTTTCCCATTGGCAGTAATGTAAAGAAAAACTTTTGACTGTCCCTGTAATTAAACTATACATCCGATTTTCATAAATTTTGAAATGGCTCGAAACAATTTTGCAACAATCATATATTTAAAATTTCAGACCATTCGGCTGGGTAGTTTTTGCTCTGTTACATGCGGACGGACTGAACTACGACTATAGGTGCTACGTATTTATATAATTACGAACGCACCTAAAAAACGAATATATTTTGGATAACCCTGTAAAAACTAATAGAGCAAAAGCGTTTAAACTCGAGACTATTAATAAGTGGCTTATTGTAATATAGTGTGTTCATTTTTATGAAGATAGCGTGTATACTCGTAGAAAAATTAAGGCATTTATAAAAACAGTACCAAATTATAATTTGCAGAGTTCTTAATTAAAAAAGAAAAAGAAAAAAGTTCTTTTCAGAAAATATGACAAAAAAAAATTCTACATATTACCCTGCAGTCAGAATTAAAAAAATAATAAAAATTGGATGAAAAATGAGCAGGTTTACTAAAAAATGTTACACTGCGCTTGCGCGAATGCAATCAAAATATAATGTTCATAATGTGTTAGCTAAATGTATGGAGTAACTTTTGTAAAAGTCTCAAAAACATAGTTTGAAAAGTCTGATAATTATCGTTTATAGAATAAGCTCAGAATCCGTTGTTCCCGAAATGAAGCAAAAAGATGAGGCGTTGTATCCAAATACAGTAGTACGTGCAATATTATGTATGCTAAATTGGCACTAATCAATTGATATATGGTTACAACCTCTCATGTTTTTTCTTCATTTTGGGAATAGCGGATTTTGAGTTTATTCTATTAACGATTATTATCAGATTTTCAAACTATGTTTTTGAGACTTTTACAAAAGTTGCTCTATACATTTAGCTAACACATTATGCACAATATATTTTTATTGCATTCGCGCATGCGCAGTGAAATATTTTTTAGTAAACCTGTTCATCTTTCATCCAATTTTTATTCTTTTTTAATTCTGACTGCGAAGTGTTGTGTACAATGTTGTTCGTCATATTTTCTGAAAAGAGCTTTTTTTTTTATAATTATAACCCTGCAAATTATAAGCAAAAAACTTGGCGACATTTGGGACTGTTTTTATAAAAACCTTAATTTCTCTTCGAGTATACATGCTATACTCATAAAAATGAACACAGTATATTACAGTAAGCCACTTATTAAAAACCTCGAGTTTAAACGCTTTTGCTTCATTTTTTACAGGGTTATCCAAAAGATATTCGCTCTTTTTCAATTTTTTGACGGTGTCTTATGGGGTTTCGCGAGAAAATCTTCGCAGAAATATATGACATATACTATACTGTTTACACTCCTGCAGTTTCAGGTCGATTCCTCATGTATATTTCTAGATATTTAACAAAACGTCAAAAATCGCAAGTGATCGGTCACCTTTGGCCTTATAGTGTACCATATGATATTAAAAAATTAAATAATTAAGTCAGTATAACATAATAGAATTTTAGTCTATTTCATGAGCGAAATACGCGGCTTATGGACCCTGATCCTTTCCGTTATTGTTGTCCATGTCCGGTAATTTGTGTGAATTCTTTCGTGCAGTTCTGATTACGATCTAGATAATTTATGCAAACCATGTAAAACATTTAAATTTAGAGAAGTTTAAAAGTGCATATTACAGGAGAAATTACTCTCTCAGCAATTATCACTCACAGTCAGTATTGTAATCGAATTGTTTTGTGCGTCTTTGTATATGGATGATATGTGAAATGCACTGAATAATTAATAGAGAACAATTTGTAGTGCATTTCAGTGATCTTTTTAACACTTTATAACAAAGTTTAAAAGTGTTTATGCATTCGGTTTGTCCGTCCATCTCTCCACGCTCTAACTCCCGTAAATATATTCGGATTTCCATGCAATTGATAAACCATATTTAGGGTTACCTAACCATGTTTGGTTTTGCAAATCAAGTATGTGGGATTAACAGTTTATTTAAAGGGCCACCAAAATATTTCAATTATATTATGGTATATGGGAAAAAATCGTTTGCATATTACTTTTACGAGATTGGGCTGTTTCAAATGCATGTAAACTGATATACTAAATCACCAAATTTCACTACAAAATGATTAGGATAGAATAGGGTAATCATAGCTTTTCTGGCTCATTGACAGGGACACACAAAGAAATCGGTTACAGTACCGTCTTTGAGTAATAATTGCTGTAAGTACGTTTTCAATTTCGGCAGGCGCTTTTAAATTTAACTGTACTTTTTCTTTTTCTTTCTTTTTTTTTTTTTTTTGCATTTTACTTGTTGTAAATAAACTCTAAACCTTATATACAGGGCTGCGCAAAAGAATTCATGTACCATTCTCCTTATTATCAGAAATTGCTGAAGTGGTGTTTTCAACTAAAGTGTATATGTATTTCTTAACTGCACTAAATTTTGGCATGCGCGTAGTTAATAGATACAAATCTATATATCATATAGGGTGCTGCTCAAAGAATTCGGATAATTTTCCAATTGTAGATTCTTACAGCTGAAACTGGATTATCAACCCGTAAGGCATGGTGATATCACGGCGACGTCGTTGTGAAGTCACACTGTGATTTTGTGACGGTGGATGTGACGTCACGTGACGTCTATGTGACGTCACAGTGAATAGAATGCAAAGTCGTTATGGCCGTTTTAGAGGTCGTTTGTGACGTCACATTGTGACCACTCTGTGAAGTCACGGTGTAACAAATTTGTGAAAAGTGTGTCATTTGGGACTATTTTGGCTTTCACTTTGTGACGAACCTGTGACGAAAGGGACAATGCTTTGAAGTCACACTGTGACCAATTTGTGAAATATGTGTCATTTGTGACGAACTTGTCATAAACACTGTGACGATTTTAAATGAAAATCAAATTTTGAAATTAATTGCTTAAAAGGCGCAAAGGCGAACATAGTGAAAAAGATTCCATGCTGGGACTGGAACCCGGGCCATCAGTATAGCGCACTGACATTCTACCGACTAAACCACATGGAACGATACCCAGCCTGGAAAATTTCTCACTATTATATACTTTATCGGCCTCATCGTCTTGAAGGCATTTTACAAGATAAGATGAAAATAGCATTTATTTTTTGAGAAAATAGGTCACCAAAGTTGCAATTTATCAGCCCTCTTTTAGTTTTAATTAAAATAATACAAGTGTTATTGCACATTCTTGTAATAAACAAATGCATACTGTTAAGAAGAATTTTTTCAATTATGCTTGAAAACTGTATTAAAAAATCTTGAAATATCAGAGAATTAATTTTGAGTTTTAAAACAATTTTCAATTAAAGCCACACTTTTTCTTATTTGTAATCGTACAAAATTTAATGCTATGCCATTTTTAGAAGTTAATATATAATTCAGATAAAAAAGAAATCTATATCGCTGAACGCTGTCATGATCGTTATAACATCAGTGTTAGTGAAAGAGACGTTTACATTTTATGTATGGTAGTTTAGCCAAAATTGCCAGTGTTTCTAAGGTAGACCACCTCCCAAAAGTAGAAGAAATTAAATGTTTAATCACAAGATGGTGCTGCTGCATTCTAAATCATGTATATCCTGTGCTCGTGGCTAAATTTGCACATATTACCTTGATCGATAGCACAGTATGCAGTAGTTTCACTTTGGAGGAATCGTTGGTTTAATTCCCAGATAAGCAGATAATTTAATTTACATGGGTTTATATTCTTAGACCTTTAAGTTATGATACGTTTTCTGAAAGCTTACTTCGTTCTCTTTAACTACGTGTACTTCATTTCTAATAACTTTAATCAGATTTGTAGTTTTTCGTCGTTAGTGCAATCGGCTATCATATGTATGTTCCCAACGTACCCCGAGTCTGTTAGCGCCAACATAGAAAGAAAATATGGAAATCAATGCAGTTGGGTAAAATTTTAAAATTTATACTTTAATATCTAAAAAAATCGGTACAACTTTATTATCGCATCTGTCATATATCTACCTTAACATATTAATATTAATACACTGCTCAAAACAATTAGGGGAGCACATGGTTTTAACAAAATTACGCAAATATTTACACCGATAAGTAACGTAAAATAAAGCATCCATAATTTAGAGCGTAGTAGAAAACAGATAAAAAAAGCTTCACATGCAAAATTAAAGTTTATGACATCAAAAACTAGAGAAAGGTGATAAGTATAGAAATCGGGATTTTGCAGAAACGTCTGTTTCACTGTCTCAGTTTTAAAATTCAATAGCTAAGCTTGTGGTTTGAGAAAAGGTGACTTGAAAATGTCACAACAATGTGATTTAACGGAATCCATGGCTTGTCGTGTTATCGGAATGTTGAATCTGGGGAAACACAAAGAAGTGTATCGGACGCTGTTGGGGTCGCAAGAAATGTCAATGCAAGGCTGTGGAATCGATTCCAAGACAAATGGAATGGAAGACATTGACAAGGGTAATGTTGGACATATTCCAACACAGAAACTGATGACCGATATATCATGTAAACAGCTCATTGAGATGGAACGGGCAATGCTACTCTGCTGCAAACACAGTTGTTCTTCCCCACAGGACTAAGGGTATCTAACCAAACAGCCCGAAATAGGATTCATCATGGTGGTCTCTATGCGCGTAAGCCAATGGTCTGTGTTCCATTGATCTCAAGCAACTGTGCGGCATAAAGAAAGTGAGCGACTGAACATCAAGTTTAGAGGCAACGTTGTTGGAGTCAAATTCTGTTTACAGACAAGTCCCGATTCAGTCTGGATGTACCAACTGATGTGTTTTGGCATGGAGAGAAAGAAGCAATAAAATAATACTCCATTCGTTCGTGAAAGATCACATTAGAGACGAGGTGGATTGATGCTGTGGGCTGGAATCAGCATAGGTGGACGTATGGGCCTGCATATCATTCGGAATGGCACTTTGACGGTCCGAATTTATACAGACGAGATACTGAGACCTCATATTGTATTTTAAGTTGAAGCAATTAGTGATTTCTTTTTTTCCAATGTATCATAATGTCAGGCTTATACAGCTCGTCTTGTGGAATACATGTTTGAAGCTGAAACAATACAGCGTATGGAAGGACCAGCATGCTCTCCTGACCTGAATCCGATCGAGCATGTTTAGGACATACTCAGACGATGCATTCCTGCGATACCAAGGCCTCCTTATACTGTCCGGGACTTGGAGTTTGTAATCCTTAAGCAGTGGAGCAGTATTTCCCGAAAACTTATCGATAACTTCATCGCATCCATGGAAAACACATGTGCAGCAGAATTAGTTGTTCGAGGAGACCGCATGCCATATTAAAAATCTTGCATTATTTCTAAACAATACTTTTATTTATCATTTACATGTAACCAAATTGTTGCTCTAAACCATCTTTTCATGTTCTTTCCATTTTTTTTAAAGAATAAAAGCTCCCTTACAATTTTTTGCGTTTTTTTTCTGTATTGGGCATTGTTACACATGTACTATCCATTTTATGCCCATACATGGCTGTCTTGCATTGTTCTCTTCACTTTTTTGCTTGCTCCCCTAATTTTGTTGAGCAGTGTAGTTTTTCTCTTTTCCTCCCTCTTTAAAATGATGACTTTTCTAAATTCTTAGGAGCCACTGGCCGCTTGCGGTCGGAATTTCTCGCCCTGTGACCATCTGAATTGGATCTTGGTGTTAAAAACTGAAAATAAAACTTCTTGTTCATGCACGATATCTGTACTCAGTTTACACGGCCTAACCCCATCTCAGAATATCAGACATGTATTACTTCTAACCTCAAGAATAGTTATACGCCAACAGATCAACTTCATGCTGTCGACCAAAAAACTGTCGTCAAACTGTAAGATTAAATGCCATGGATGATGGTAAATGCCACATTAACTTGACATTAAACATATTACGCGTGTTTGTTACGCCATCAAGCCTTTTTAATTCGGCCTTTTTTTGTATTTTTATCAATGTTTTATTAATTTATTTGTTCTTCCTTACTTAAAATTGCTGCAAATTTTGTTTTTTTTTTGTTTGAAGCTTGTACGTAATATTTACACACATTTCATAACTTATATCCGTTTTTCGACTTAATAAAGAGCATTAGGTTCCTTATAATTTTCTGCTATCATTTATATTTATTGTGTCCCTTAATAAATTCTCATATTGCATTACAAATATTTACAATGTATTCACAAATACAATATCTTAAAAATAGCTGTTTGTTTATGGTTTAATTTAAAAATTCTGTATTTAAATACGTAAACTCTTAGTATTATTTTGTCCAAAATCATCTAAATAAATCAAATTTTATATTTTATATGTCACTATGATTTAAGTGATCTTTATATTTAAAGTAACCCTATTCTTTAGTGATTTTTTAATATTTAGATTCTTTAATTCTCATATCTTAATATTTTAGGATGGCAACATTCTTTCATTTGTATAATATGGCAAATAGTTTGGCGGTTTGAATAATTTGGCTAAATGTGTGGACGGGATAATCAAAAATCTTATTACCACTTATTATCAGACCACTCACAATACTGAGATACAATACTGAGAACACCAAAGATCCGTCAAACGGAGTCAGTAACACTCAGAAGAAATGCCCCGAATTTCCGTGCACGAAAAGTGGTTCAATATCTTCTCTTGTTGGAAGATAAGAGGATTAAGAAGAAAAACTTGAACGATATCAAATGAAATAATCATCGTAGCATACCGGTAAGTAACATATTAAGAAAAAAAATCTGGTACACTTCCAAAAGAGACTGTCAAAAAAAAACTTTCTACAAACTTTCAATCAAACTATCATGCCTGGCACAAATTGTTCTCAGCCAAAAGTAAGCTGTTTTTGCTAATCATTCAATAAAAGCAAAATAATGGAATGCGATTGTGCAATGAATGCACAATCGCATGAACACTGCATATGTGCATGAACACTGTAAAAAAAAAATGGTAACTTTCCATGTAAAATCCAGGAACGTTTCGCCTTTTATCAGGTTTTCAGAATAATTTAGCTCTTTCCTGTGAAATTCTGGTTTTCTTATCTGAAACGTTCCTGAACAAAAGTTGGAAACAGCAAAACGCTGCGGCCGCCATTTATTATTTTTTTTTCCCTATAATCCGTTGCTCGCGCGCGAGTGTCGAAAACGAATTCCTTAAATGAATGTAAAAAAATCAATATGGAATGCAAATAAATCAATAGACGACATAATCCTTTACGTCTCTATTGTCAAGATAATTCAGATGAAAATACAATACCTCTGTGACATCACTAAGAGATTATCTCTCGTACTTGTCTGTGAAATCTTTAACGAGCAGACTGTGTAAAGAAAAAAATACACCTATTATTTGGATCTGCATTAACCAGGGGACAATCAAATATGATTCTCACCTATTTTGATTAATTTAAAGTATGTTTTAGAGTTCTTATCTCTAATTATTCTTGTGAAAGGATTTCTTCAAATGGGCCTTAGATTTTCAGAAATTAGATGCCGAGTTTTAGCATACGTTTCAAATACCCATTAGTTTGCAGCTCTCAACGTGTCTTTCGTGGTGTGGACGCAGAAAGCTTGCACGCCACCCGTACGGCCCGGGTTCGATGCTACCTCTTGACTTTTTTTTTTTCTTTTTTAATTAATTTTATATTTTAACACTTTATTACAATTTGATTTAAATTTGACATATATTTGACACTTTGAATTGCTGCAAATTTGATTTTTTTTTTCGGAAAAAATATACAATTACGTTTAGGTTTTTTTTCATTAAAATTTATATGTATTTTATCTAACTTGTAAACTAACATAATCACTGACGAAAATCCAAAATATTTTATGTCTAGATTTTTTTTCTAATTATTATTTACATTTATATATTTTTATATTTTAAGCAAAGTTCAGAAACAATATATCACATATATATTTACTTTATTGAATTTTAACTGAAAATTTATTTTTTCGTGTAAATTATAAATAATAATTTTGATGTCAATTTCAAAATATTTTTTCATCCTAACAAATAATGATAATAAAGCGGAAATTGTCAACTGGAAATGTAAAAATCGTCTGCGGATCCCGCATGCTGTGAAATGTCAGTAATGTCATAATGAAGGGAACGAACATCCAGAGTGAATTATGTCAGCCAGGTATCGGTCCGGATAGCCTAACAGGTAAGGCATTGGCACGGCACGCCAAGTATCCAGGTTCGATCCCTGGTCTGGACATTTTTCGCTCTTGTGCTACTCCAGCCTTGAATATGTCAGTAATGTTTTGCTGTCAACAGAAATATTCCTGGTATTTCGCAGGAAACTTACTGGCATTTCTGTAGAAAGTTTTTAACATATACAGTAAAGTACCAGTCATTTTCAAGAAATGTTTCTTGGAAATAATGGGCAACTCAGCTGCCCATTTTTTCCCAGGAACGTTGCGGAATTTTTTTTACAGTGAAGAACTTCAGGGACTTACAATAAAAGACATTATGTAAACAATTTATAATAGTTTTTTGCATGGGATGCGATTACAAATGTATTTTTTGAAAAAAAAAATATTTATTGTATTTTTTCCTTCTCATTAAATACTTACTTTTATTTGAACATATTAATACTCTTATAGAAATAAACGTAATTTAATGAGTAGGCAAGAGTGGGGATGAAAGGCACATTTTGGCATTATAAGCTTATAAAATAATGACATTAATAGATACCATTATCATGATTGCGCCTAATTCTCGTTTAAAGCCTTTGCTTTAATACTAGTAAAACCTCTTATCCTCAAATACAGCAATTTAAAATTTGTACACATTTTTATAAATTGGGAAAAATGTCACTTTTAATCTCATTGTGGGGGATGAAATGGACACTGTGCGGGGTTGAAAGGGGGACACATAAATAAAACAATTTTATGAACATTGTTTTCTTTTTTATTTTCGATTACATTATTCAAAAATAAAACAATACAATAAATATACACAATTAAAAATAAAACATAATGAGACATATTATAAATCAAAACCAAGCAAAATAACTTGTTTAGGTCTGCTTGACAAAAAACAACTTTAAATCAAAAAATTACAGAAAGATTTAGCTCTACCTGTCTCACCACCTGTTCGGATTTAGGTAACTTCATCACAATATCATTGATATTCGAGTAATTCATTTCAATAGTATCAGTAAATACGAAGTGATTTTAATCCTTTTATTTCTGAAAAAATGCACTTCGAATTCATTCCGAGTGCTATTCAGGAGTTTGTGAATAAACTGCGATAAGAATGTTACCATAATTATTCCATTACCTTTCGCAAATTTTATTGCCTTAATATTTGTATTGCTTTCATGATTATCAAATAAGAGAAGAGTAGGATCAGTTTTGGAACAACTAGAATATTAGGCTAGTGCACAATTACTTAAAAAGAATCCTGCGGTCATCGACCAACTTTGATAAGCAAGTACAAGCCTTTGGGATGGGGCAGTATTCGAGTATGAACTCTTTCTAATTCTTCCTTGGGAAAACGAATACTGTTGAACAGAGTTGCCTGATGCAGAAACATAAGTGTGACAAGTTGTCCACGTTCAGCTGACGTTACGTCAGAAAATTGCTTTCACCACGTTTAACTAGTATATTTGGAAGCTTGTGCTCTGTCATTAAACCTGTTTCATCACAGTTATATGTTATATTCCGTGTGAAATTTTAGCGATTCATAACTGACTAAAGGTGTTTAAAAAATATCAACATTAGCTTTGTTGAAACTTGTACTTCTTTTTAAACTAATGGCTATAGGTTTTCGTAAGAAAAAGTAATGAATTTTGTTGATTAAAATCTTGGAACCAATCATTTCCAACTTGCTTGTTTGTGTCCCAAGAGAGGGACATATTTCGAGAATTCAAAGAAATTGAATACTGTACAATTGTTAAACCATAGTTCATATTAGATGCTTAGACCAAATTTGAAGCTAACTCTTTTTATTGACCTTCACTAAAAACTTTTTTTATTACCAGATGGGTATATTGAAATTCATCTGCTTGTGAATTCTTACATTTTAGAACAAATCTTTCTAAACAAGACTTTTCAATTCCGTAGACTTTAGCTGCTGATCTAACATACACTCCTTTGTCCTCTTCTTCAGATACAGCACACATCATTTCTTCTTCAGTAATTCGATTTTTCAAAAATTTCCTTCTATATTTTCAAAGCATATTGACTTTTTGATGATTTTTGGAAAAGGAAAAAATACCAAAATTTTAGGTATATATTATTGTAATATTTGCATAATTTTGTTCTACATAGTAATGCATTCCTTTTTTCTACATAAAAAACTAAAACCACAGCTTAAATTTTACAAAACATAAATAATATTTTGTTTAAATAATAATGAAACACGAGGAGTTGAAAGAACCCCTCAGTTACTGTCCCTTTCAACCCCATACCCACCTAGCTAAGTAAAAAAATGTATTCATGCATGACAGTATTTAAGCTAACAAAATGTACCGGTATTCATATAAAGTGCATACTTTATAGCGCTAAATAACATAAATATTATAATGCTAAACACAATATTAATTTTTTAGAGAAAAAAAGAAAAGCAAGAACAAAATTTACTTTTTTATGTCAAAAACAAGTTTTGATTTCACCACCTACAACGTTACAATTGCTGACGTAAGTTTTAAGGATTATAAAAGCAGAACAAGTATCGCCATCGATTGAGCCTAAGTTAAAAATTTCTGCATTTTATTTTCGTCCTCAAATTTTGAGTGTCCCTTTCATACCCAGTCTCCCCTATATTTTTCACATTTTAAAATTTATTTCAATACATGGGCCACTTTTGAACACTAAGCGCCAAAGGTGACCCACAAGCTACAACTTCGAAATTGTATTAAAAAAATAATTAAATTTTATTTTGCAAAGAAATGTGTACTTTATATGTGTAAGAGATAAGTGTAAAAAAAATCAGACAAAAGTATACCTCATATGTGTTAGATATAAATACTGCAGCAATAAAATAAAATATTCCTTATACACCGTCTCAGAAAATTATGTAAAAACCTCAAAGCTTAACGATGTCCACCTTTGGCTCACATACCTTATAAAGTGGTAAATATGGGAAAGATGTGCCTTGTGAATTTTTTTTTTCTTTAAGATGTTAACAGTAACCAGCAAATCATTAACTCTTTTGAAAATGTTTTAAACTTCAAGCTATTAAGATGCCAAGATTTTTTTTTTTTAATTCCTACTATTAGCTCACACTTTCCCTATATATATTTATATATTTATATATCTTGTTAAAATTTTCAATCGTTAATAAAATACTCATTAATTAATTAAATTTTAATTAAGTAATTTTAGTTTTCAATGGGAAACAAAATGGCGGCCATTGGTTATTGGAGATCAATGAAAGTATTTTCAATAAGGGGCCACCATAGAGGGGACCCTATTATGTCGCCAAATACCGCCAAGTTTGTCGCCAACTTGGCGATATATTGCCAAATTTGGCGACCAAAATGAGTCGCCAAAAGTGGCGCCAACTTGGCGCTATCTCTATTATTTCGCCACATTCCCATAGAGCTCCATTGTAAACCTACTTGCTTATAGAAAATCAACAAATTGAGATATTTTAATGTGACAAAAACTAATATTAGCTTCAGGGATTATATTATATTTTTCTTTGATGAGCTAAGTAGGAATTGACTTTAAAAACAAAATTTTTATATTGCTTGTTAATAATAAATTATTGTTGCTGAAAATTAAAATGTATTTATTTTTATAAAATAAAAAAATAAGTTACGTAAATTAAAAAAATAAATAAATTCGTAAGTACAGAATACAGCACAGTATTTTTATATGCATGCAAACAATAGAAATCTTCTTTTATTCGCATGCTTAAAAATGCACTGTTTCCTTAATGAATGCAATTAATTTATGTAGAAATATCGAATAGCATAAAAGAAGATACCAATATAAAACAAAGTTATTTACGTTTCTGAGAGTATATTTTGTTACGATGAACGTCTTCCTATTTCGTTTAGAGATTCCCAAAAAAGTAATTAATATTCTGTTATTTGAATTGATGCTACCGAGTTATATATAAAAATTAATTTCATTTCTGGCACCTGATTTAACACGTTGAGTGACACGGTGACTGACATTGAAGCTGAAAAATTTACAATGTTTTAAGTAATTTTTATGAAAGTTTAATCCTGTAATAAATTAAAGGGAAGTAAATTTTAAATATATTTTCTGTAATTACTTAAAACAATATATATATTTTTTAGTTTTATATCATATTTTATACAGTCAGTCATCGGTGAATGACGCGTTCTAAACTGAAAGTTCAGTGTCAGTCACCGGTGACTGACACGTGGCACTTAACGTGTTAATAGACATTGACTAGGTACAGTCGTGGAAAAAAAAAAGTAAACACCCCCTACTAACTCCTCAACAAATTATCGTAGAAGAAAGTTACTGGTACCGAACGATTGGAAATAAAGTCTACTTTTAAATGATGTATATAAAATTTGCTTAGGGGGCCATCTACATATTAAAACGAACCATAACTTTGTTTTTTTCAATAGCAGTACCCAATTCTGACAGCATAAATGAACTCTACATCCTTCAATTAGCCTAAAAACGAATTTTTATGCAATTCGTACTATAAGTTTCCGAGAAATTAATTATTTTAAAACGAGCGTGTTTTAAGGGCTGTATCCAAATTGAAGTTCTGTACTGGATTGTTAACCGAGAGAGCCCCTTCCTTGATCAAGGCAGCTTAAGCGCCACTCAAGGAGTCAATGAAGCGTGTTAGATTACAGTACAGCAGAATACATTTCAAAATGTCTACTCACTTCCATCATAGACGGCCCCTTAAACCATCATTTTGCCGTTTTTTAAGCATAATTTGAAAACTACTTGGAAGAAAAATGTGAAATTCTTGAATTTCTATAAAGCAGGACTTAATAAATCTAAATCCATCAAAAAAATTGTAGGTTGCAATTCATAATTTTTTCGAATATTAATTTAATAATTCATAATTCATGTCATAAAATTATAAAAATTGCAAATTCAGCTTATTTATGTTTGGGTATATTAGCATTATTACTACAAAAAAAATTAGCACATTAGGAGCATAATTTCGGGAGATATAAATAAAAATATGAAAATGTAATTTAACATTAGAAGCACTAAATTTTGAATGCTTATAATTCAAAAACTTATCATTCAAATGACTTGAAATTTGGTGTCTAGGCGTAGTTTGAACCGAAGATTTGAAATATCTCGTTAAAATTGGGTATTGCTATTGAAAAAAATGAAGTTTGGATTCGTTTTAATATTTAGATGACCCCCTAAGAAAATTTTATATACATCATTTAAAAGTAGACTTTATTTCCAATCGTTCGGTACCAGTAACTTTCTTCTACGATGACTTGTCGAGGAGTTAGTAGGGGGTGTTTACTTTTTTTTTCCACGACTGTACATCAAACAGGAATTCTCGAACTGCACAGTTTATGCGGACTTAACCGAACACCATGTGTATATAGAATCTAACGAAACGGAGCCAGATATCGAAATAAAAGTATAAAATCTTTAAATATCTAAAAACCACAATGTAAATATTAGAGATACTTAATCGTTTGCATCACTGCGTTGCATAATTACTTTATACTCAAAAGTTAAAGTTAAGTATGCAGTTAGCTTTAAAAAAACGATTATATTTATTTCTGCTATTTTCCAACACGACAGTTTATATAAATTGCTTATAGAACTATCTACGTACGACGACACTGAGTTAATGCATATCAAAGTTTTTTTTTAGTTTAACACTGTTATTGCTAACATGAACTTCGTAAAATTTGTAAAATTAAAAAGTCTGAGGTCGTCCATAAATAGATATTTTGCAAAAGTAACTTTGTAAACTTTACAATTTTGCATCACAAACTTCACAATATTTAAGAAAGATGAGCGATTTTATTAATATTACAGATGTAAAAAAGTAACTCTTTGTCAAAACCTTTTTATTTTTATGTACCAATTTATTTTAAAAACATTTTAAATGCTTAAAATAATAATGTATTCTAACATCGTAGTCAATATTTTTTAAATAGTGGTTGTTGAGTCACTAAGAATTAATACTGTCAAATATTAAATAGTAATTATTGGAATTAAAAATGGATTACAATTAATCAGACATACAAGTAAAAATTACATAAATGCATTTAACACCTTTAAAAATCCAAACGTTTCGGGCTAAGTTTTGCCCCCCCCCCCATCAGTGCAATAACATTCAAATAACAAGAAAATTATATATGAAATTTACAGTAAATACAGGGTGCCCCACAATGTACGCAAAGTCTGATATGTACAGATTCGGATAGAGCACGTCAATATGAGTATTTTGAATGGTAACATGTGGGGTCCCCGAATATAGCGTAATAGTCTAATTACAGTATGAACGTTATTGACGAATCCGATAGTGGGTATTCCAAATGACGATGTGTACGAAGAATGCACAGCATGAAAGATTCCCCAGCTAACTATGCAAATTTGTGGCAACCAATGAGAGGAAAAGCGCGTCTGGATGTGAATACGCAATATCCGTCCGCAGCATACGATAAAGCTAGAGAAGAGATTTCATGAAAATGAGTCGGGCGTTACTCGCTGGGAAAGCAGGTTTATATCGTTATCGTTTCGTTTTTGTTGTGTTACGGATTCGGTTCTGAAATGAGCAAATATTCCATTGAGCATCCTGTTTTCATGGTACTGACTTACCATGAATTGCAATCCGCAGCGGCTGTGATCAGAAAATTCAAGAAAAACATCGGCAATCACCACAGCATAAGTGGCACTACTATCAAACGAACGTACGTCAAATTTAAGGAGACCTGCAGTGTGTTGGACAATGTGCTAGTGATGGGGACCAAAGAGATGAGTGCACGGATCGAAGTTAATGTTAAGAAAGTAACAGAAGTGTGCGAAGAAAGTCCATCAGCTTCAGTACGACAGGTGGCTCAAAAAGTAGACATGTCCAAAAGCACGGCGCATTGGATAATGAGGAGGGATGTGGCTTTGTTCCCTTACAAAATCCAAATCAATCAACCATTGACGGAATTGGATGGTTTAAGGAGGTTTGATTTTGCAAACACGATGGTTAGTAAGGTAGAAGTTGGTGAAATAGATTTTAATCGGATCTGGTTCAGTGACGAAGCGCACTTCCACCTCCAATGATATGTTCACAAACGGAATTGGAGGTTCTGGGCCAACGAAAATCCCATCATGCAATAGTTCGGCCACTGCACCCACTGAGACTCACAGCTTGGTGTGCATTATCTGCCGAAGGCATCATTGGACCTGTTTTTTTCACCGGAAATGTTACCGGAGACGCTCATTTTGACGTGTTGCATGCTGTGCCATCCGATTCTTGCATGGAATGGATAACATAAGCGATTATTGGTTTATGCAAGAAGGTGCGAGACCTCACCGCACTCAGCGTATATTCGACCTCTTAACGGAACATTTTCACTATAGAATCATCGGGTTGTACTGGACTCCATTACGAAAACAGTCAATGCTATAGAGTGGCTGCCGTACTCCCCGGATCTTATCCGTGTGAATTTTTTATGGGGACATCTGACAGACACAGTATATCGCACACAGCCCAAAACATTAGACGACTTGAGAGCAGAAATTGAAAAAGGGATAAAGGACTTTGGAAGCGATATATTGCAAAAAACCATTCAAGACTTCAAAATGTGATTTGTTCGAGCGGCGGACATTTCAAAAATCTGTTGTATTGAAAGTTCTCAACAAACATTGATTTTCACTTGTTTTTTCTCATTTTTTGTGTTTTTCATATGACAAGCTTCACACCTTACTTACACTATCACACTATATTCGCGGACCCCACATGTTATCATTCAAAATACTCATATTGACGTACGTTATCCGAATCTGTACGTATTAGACGCTAAGTACCTCGTGGAACATCCTGTAATTGCTACCAATCAAAATTAAAGGAAGTATAAAAAACTATATCAAAACAATGTCGTGTATTCATGTGAAACTACCATTAATCATCAATCCGTGTATATGAGACGTTAAATAATATATATTTATTTTTTAAATTGTTGGAGTTAATTCTATAAGAAGAATGTACTTAAAAGACGTCATTCAAAACCAAACTGGAAAATAACGTTTACGACTAATTGCTTTTTAAGTAACTTTTCTAAATATATATGAATAATCTTCCTATTTTTTTTTTAATATACAAACTAAAGAAATCTTTAAACACCATTTTCCAACATAGTTGAAAAAATTTTCTGAAAATTGCCTGTCTCTCTGCCGTCTGTCCGTCAACTTCTTTGAAATCATCTCTAGAGGTTTTTCATACTCAACGTGTTAACTTAAAAAGTTTCTCTAATGGTACAAAGGAGATAGTTACATTTTGTGAAAAAAGAAAGGTGTTTACGTTAATGAGAACAACTTTTGTTATGATGTACATGCACTACATTCCACACATATATGATATTAGCTAAAGCAAATTATCTGTTACTTCAACTTATGTTATTGGAATATCGTTGAAAATAAAATATAAAATAAAATATTTTTTTATTATTTGATTATTTAAATGTTTACCAGTAGTATAAAATGTTTAGATAAAAAAAAAAAAAAACAAGGTATATAAACGTTATTGACGGACTTCTAAACAAGAATAGAGATAGTTATCTGTTAGGGCAAAATGTAAAAATAGTTTTTAAGTACTGTGTAAACATTTTAAGGAAGTATAGAAATAATTTTATAATATATTTTTTATGTAAACAAACTAATTTTTTTTTCTTTGAAATCCTTTTTGTAGGTTTTTCATAGTGAATAGCGTTAGGTTATAAGATTGCTGTAATGCAGCAAAAAAGAAAACAACAGAAAAAAAGAGATATTCACGCTCTTCAGAAAATCGTCTTTTTATGATGTCCATCTGCTAGCATTCCAGTGGGATTATTATATGTTTTTTCAACTCATATTAATATAATATGAATACGTATAACATTTATTTTGATAACAGTGTTTGACAAAATTTTCCAGTGTCATAAAATCTTTAAACCTCACAACTAAAATAGACTTATTAAACATGCTTAACAGTATTAAATATTTAATTAAAACGGAAATATTTATGTTTTTTCAGAGTTCCCCTTTGTTATGATGTCCATGTGCTTCTCTTCAGATAGAATCCGGCCATACAGAACAAAAAAAGTGACTAATACTGCCTGCTCCGCTGCCATAATTTATTTTTACCGGAGTTGTTTATTGGTTTATAATACAAAACCATTAAATATAAAAATAAATCAACTTGTAGTATTAAAAATTCGCAATAAACACACTGAAGCAGGATGTTTTTAGTTCGAAGAAATATTTTAAGCGGTTTTTAATGTTAAAGTCTGTGAAACTAATTTAGTTAAAAGAGTATTCTAGCATAAAAAACTATGCACAGCAGTTTAAACATCTTTTGCATACACATAAGCAACTTGATTGCGGTGTGCAGTTTCTGATCATTCTTCAAATTTGTCTAATTTT
The DNA here is from genome assembly GCA_963932465.1 of Maratus speciosus. NCBI lineage: Eukaryota > Metazoa > Arthropoda > Arachnida > Araneae > Salticidae > Maratus > Maratus speciosus. Next base: position 328,120,736 of record OZ010786.1, read on the forward strand.
TAGAGTTTTGTTTTAAATTTTTATTCAAAATTTCATTTTCTCAATAGCGTTTTCTCTTAATTCATTTTCTAAGAAGTTTTTTCAACCTATTGTTGCTAGATTTAAACATAAAGCGTAAATAATTATATTTTCAAACATGTCTCGATTGAAAAATAAAAATTACGCGTGAATATTAAAAGAGAGAAATAAACATTTAAAAGAATTAAATTATTCTTGCGTAAAGAATTAAATGGCAAAGATTACGTCATATTTTAAACAATATATTTAAAACGTCATATTTTTAATTTTTATATAGTGATTTTTTTGTAGCGTCTGAAGGAAAACTTTTCTTCTAGTCGCTATTAGAAAAGTCCGGGAAAAGGATATATTTTTACTCAACAATTTTCTGCAAATTGATTTTCAAATGTATTCTAGATCCTATCTATCTATATTATAAAGGACAAACATGTCTGTGCGTAACGCATGCGTCATTTTGCGTATGGCAACACTTTGAAATTTGAAATAAAATTTTGGTTTTGCAATTCTCTCTACTGCAAATTTTTAAACTTCAAAACATCGCACATTTTAAATTTTTACACCGTCGTATAAGGAAAAAAAAGCTCTTTTAAATGCATTTAGTTTGAAAGGTGTACCTCAATTTATTTACGAGATATTAATTTTTTTGTAGTTTTTAGTACCATTTTTCTTATCGTGGCAACAAAAGTACCTCATTTTTATTGAAAGTCATTGAAAGTAAACGGAAAATTGTCAAAAATAGGAGATACTGCATCTTTTTGTTGCCATTTTCTCATAAAACCTGAAAAAAAAAATGAAAATAAAATATGGGCTATGCCAAGAATATTGTCTGTTATTCCTTGATAATGATATCATAAGTTTGAGACTGGATTGTAAAAATGGATTGCTTTAGAGGAGGCAAATGACGTCATTTTATAAAAAAAGGGGGTCCGTGTATTTTAATTCTTAAATCTGAATTATGTTTTGTAGAATTGAGTCATTTTCACAGTGCAGCTACTTTGAAATTCTTCACAGGTGAAATTGCTTCACTTTTAAAAATAATGTAATCGAAATCACACTGATAAAACACAATGTTTAAAAAAAAATTAGAGTGTCTTTATAAAAGGGAGGTGATATGCAAATAATAGCGATTTATATTACAGAAATTAATGCTTCTCGCCTGGCTGGATTTGCTGCGCCGAGTTAGACAAGCAAACAAATAATTCGTGGTTTAAAATAATATCATGTTCCTGAAGTTTTTGTCGAAAATTCTCTAGAATAATTAATTTTAATGCTATTCTTTAGGGCATTCTAGTATAATTTTATCAAAATAACACAATTTGCTTAATTTAATTTTTCCCAATTTTATATAAACTGTATACTTAAAACACAAGTGTGTTTTTTAGTCATCTTCCCTGATCTTTCTGCTGAACCAATTTTACTAATATTTTTTTTAAACTGAAAGCTCTTCCTTTGCAGATGTGACCGCACTATCTGTTTTTTTTATATCCGCACTTTTATATTTTAATTTTAAAAGCATTTTATGAAATTTCTTCAAAATGCTGAAAATTAGTAGCTTTCATTATTGCAGACAAGAGAGAAATAATGAGGTATTTTTAACTTTATTTATGCTATTTTCTGATAAAAATTCAAAATTGTTGATGAAAATTGTTCTATAGGGTTTAGTGGCGCAAAATCCTATTAGGAGCAGAATATTATATTAGGGGCATAATAACGAAAAATGACATACTGCTTTTGAAAACACGCATTTTTCCTCATAAATTTTCTATATTGTTTTTCCTTCTGCATGTGTACTGATACTAAGTTTCAGACACTAGGCGAAATGCTTATTTAAATGAAAATGGAGTCATATTTAAAAGAAACCGATCACTTTCTTAGATAAAACTAAACATTTTAATACAAATGCGTCTAAAAAACATAAATTATGGGAATTTTTACTCTCCGGAATTGAGATTAGAATCTCAAGTAAAGAGTGCTTTTGTTCACATAAAAGATGTTGTTGACAATCGTGACTTCAAGTTTTTAGTTAAAGTGATTTTTAAATGATCAAACAAAATACAATTTTTTTAAAAATGATGAATATGGATATGAGAAGTGCGTATGCAAATTTTGAGAAGGTGAAAATTGCTGTTTTCATTCCGAAAATCCAAGCATAAGAGCCACAATTGATAAGCACATCCTAATAACTTATCTTTATTATATTTTACTGATTAAGTATCTATATTATAAAGAACAAACGTATCTGTGTGTAACGCTAACGTCATTTTGCAAATGGCAACACTGCACGATCAAATTTCGGTCTTGCAATTTTCGCTACTGCAATTTTTTAATCTTCTGACCATCGTACATTTTCAATTTTCGTCGCACAGGGAAAAAAAATTACTTTCGAATGCAATTTGTTTAAAAACTGCATTTATTGAGTGATGTATTATATTTTCTAAAATAATTTTGAAGCATGATTTTTTCTAAGTTTATCTTATCACGTGCCGGTTTCAATACATAATAATAATAAACATTTTGCACATAAAGCAACAAACATTTTTCAGCATTTGTTTCTGACTATTTTTGCATAACGAAATTAATACTTCCTTTATAAACAAAAATAAAAGAATAATATTAAAAGAACCACCAATCTAACATATTTGTGAAAGACAAATTAATGATATTAATACATCTTTTATAAACAAATAAAAGAATAATTTTGAGAAAACACAATTCTAACGTATTTGTAATCGTACAATTTAAATTTTTAGATCACCAAATAGGATTTTTTTTTTTCAAATGGAATTTGTTTCCAAAGTTCATCTCAGTTTACTGATTGTCTATGGTTTTAAAAACAATTTTAAAGCATGAAATATTTTTTTATTTATCTGTATCGCGCGGAGCTCGATTACGAAAGATTAATCCGATTGCCCTTAAAACAAAATGAAAAGTTCATCATTTTCTTACGGCTAATATCCATTAAAAAAAAATCCCTATGAATAAATAAATAAAATAATATAAACAAAACACAAATTTACCAGACATGTATAAACTCTGAAATTACCAGAATATAAAAGGATGCCATAAGTAGCAAAATATTGGCAAATAACTCTTAGCATGCGGCTAATAAGAAAATATCGCTTTTGATAAACTTCAAAAATTTATTTGATTGTATAATTCGCATTTTCCATATGAAAAATGCTTTTTTAATGTAAGTGAGCATTCTAAAAAATGTATTGCATATAAAAAAAATATTAGTTTTCAATTTAAAAAAAATGTTTTCGCCTACATTCTTTAACCCGGGAAGCCCGGGTACGATCCCCTTGTTTAGATAATTGCGCAAACAGCCGTCATCGTCCAAGACGGCGGTGAAAGAGGCCTTGGGAATCAAAAATATTTTTGGTCAAAATGAAATGTATGGCAACACCATTTCAGATGATCGCCACTGATCATGATAACAACATTCAATAACCCGTGATGTGTAATATTTTTTTAAACAGAGAAAATTGACTGTTTTTAGAATCTGCGGTGAGTTGACGGTGTTAGTGTATGTACACATTTAAAAATCTGAATTATTTGCTGCATAGTCACTCCGACACTATTATAGAGTATCTCTACTCTGACCAACGAGAATGCTCCATAATATAGTCAAGAAACCGTTTTCTATAAAAGCTGTGGAGTGATTATGTATCAAATGCTACAGATTTTTAAAAGTGTAACATGTAGATGGCAGATTTCTCTGGAACATGCCTCTGATAAAAAATGGATGTGCAATTTCAATTTACATTGCTGGAATATGAATACAGATATAAGTTATGTTGATTAGATTGCTTGACAAAATGCTCGGAAGCGGCATAAAATATTTATACATCACAACTAAGATATTACATATGTTTAATACTAGTAATTATTTACTAAAAATGGAAACAGAGAAATTTGCGTTCTTCTGAGCATCTTTTGTTACGATGTCCATCTGCTAATCTCCACCCGGATTTATTTAAAAAAAATCCTTTCGGCCAGTGCCAGGAGGAAGAGGTAGCTATCATATTCCTTATTTTTAAAAAGCAAGCTTATATTATTCACACGAAGCTTTTACACACGAAGGTCAATTTAGTGGAAACCGATTATAGGAGATTTAATACTAATTTTTATCAATACTAAATCATTATGAATGAGAATTTCGCGAAATTAGTTAGCTTTATCCAAGCTGCTTTTATTTAAAGTAACATATATTTGGTTGCCAAATTCGGCGATATATTGAAGTTCCTGCCATTTTAAGACAACATGGTGTATGAGACTAACGAGTGAACTTGGTCGAGACCTTAGTATTTCCTGAGCACATGCTCACTCACATCGGAATCTGTTGATTTATACAAGTGCTGTCGCAGGCAAAAAAATCAGATTTTTCAAAATGTCACCCACGTTAGAAATTCAAACTGCTATATCTGAGCCATTTTTTTTAAGATAAAGACAAAACAAAAAATGCTGTGGAATCCTTATATCATGATCAAATACTTAAGAAAAAACCTTTTACAATTTCTAATTTTTTTTGCACCTCACTTTAAATATATATATATATATTTTTTATTTTAATGGCTTCCATTTTGAAACAAGATGGCTGATGAAGCTGGCCAGCGAACTAGGTCGAGACATTACAATGTACTATCCACATGCCTTCTTACATCGAAATAGGTGAATAAATACGCGAGTTATCACGTGACAAATATCAGATCGTTTCAAAATGTCAGCCATGCTAGAAATTCAAAGTGCTATAATTAAACCATTTTTTAAGATATATGCGAAACAAAAACTGCTCCGGAATTTTTCTATCAAGGTCAAACACATTAAAAGAATCTTTTTCATTTTTCAATTTTTTGATAATTTATTTTAAATATAAAATTAATTTTTTTTTTAAATGGCAGCCCTTTTGAAACAAGATAGCTAATGAAGCTGACCAACGAACTCGATCAAGACATTGGTATGTACTATGTATACACCAAGTTACATCCCAATCGGTTCATAAATACGCCTGTTACGCGTGACAAAAATCAGGTCGTTTCAAAATGTCAGCCACAATAGAAATTCAAAATGCTATAACTCAGCCATTTTTTTAGATATAGATAAAACGAAAACTGTTCCGGAATCTTTGTATTAAGGTCAAACACATACAAAAGAAATATTTTTCATTTTCCAATTTTTTGGCACCTCATATTAAGTTTTAAATAAAAAAAAAATTAAATGGCCGCCATTTTGAAACAGGAGGCGGATGAAGCTGGCGAACGAACTCGGTCGAGACATTGGTACGTATTTTGTATACACCAAGGTTCACCCAAATCGGTTCATAAATACGCCTGTTACCGCGTGATAAATATCAGGTCTTTTCAAAATGTCAGCCACACTATAAATTTAAAGTGCTATAAAGCTGGCCAACGAACTCGGTCGAGACATTGGCACGTATTATGTATACACCAAAGTACATCCAAATCGGTTCATAAATACGACTGTTATAGCGTGACAAAAATCAGGTCCTTTCAAATTTTCAGCAAAGCATATATATATGTTATATAAAACATTTTACTTTTACTATTCATTTAAATTATTCTAAATTGCCGGCATATTCATTATTTCCTTTTTTTAATACGCTCTATTATTTATTTCTAATTAAATTCCTATAATTTTAAAACGCGTATCTTGATAATAGGTTTATTCCAAAACGTAATCTAAACTTTTAATTCCTTCATTAATTTTTATCGTCTACCAAATTGTAAAGTTCTGAACGCAGTTACTTATTTTTCGAATGTTTATCAAAGCCATTTTTACATTTTTATTCTATTTCATCTCATTTTCCCTCCCGCTAGGCGACAGCCTTTTCACATCGAAATCCTCCCATTAGCGGCGCCGGGATTCTTTTCTGTGACGTTTCTCGGTCGCTCTCCATTGGCTGAGTGACGGATCGCAGTTTCACTTCGAGTCTCGTTCGTGATTTGGTTTGGCTAGCCTGAAGTTTTCATTTCAATCGGCATTCTAATAAATAGCTAGAGCATGAGCTCTGTAGTAGATTTTTTGTGCTGTTGGATTGTTTACTTAATTTGTTACCCGGTGTCCTAAGCCATATAGAATATTCATTTCGTGAATTAACATCTATTTCGCATGAGTAACTAGTTCATGCTCGAGTGGAATGCTCTGATTTCTCATCCTGTGGGAATTGTTTGCTGTTGGTATGTTCTGATGGAATAAACAGTTTCCTATGACTACGTTTCCATGTTTTTAATTGGGAAAACCCCAGATTTCTTCATACGCCTTTTTGCACTTTTATCACGCAGCCTAATCTGCCTTGTCTTCATCATGAATAAATAAGAGTTTGATTGGACTCTACCAATATTATCATCGCTCTACAGCTGCTAAATTTTCACAGAGTTGATACCTCCACTAGCGATGCTTGTGCTAAGTGGTATGATTGCTATACAACATCACCAGCGGCTGATTAATATGTGGTACTAATCCAGTAAAATGAAATAAAAAACACGACGTGATTATTCGACTTAACCCTTTAAATTGTTTCGTAATAAGAAGCCGGCGTAGGATAATGTAGACCTACTCTACTCTACACTTTTAAAAGGAAACAATGAATATGCCGGCAATTTAAATAATTTAACCCTCTGAGCGTCTTGCAAAAGGGTAAAATTGTAATGTTGTTTTCTTTGCATTTTGTTTTAAATGCTAATAAAATATGATTCTTTCAACATTATAAAAAAAACTTAATTACAAATATGAATGTAATTCTTAAGATTATTAATAATTCTTCAATATATTTAAAATTCCATAAATCTATAGAATTATATTATCTTAAATATTGCTTGTATTGCTGTGAAACTTGGAGCTTAGTGAACGGAATAATACGCCCCAAACACTTAGAGGGTTAAATGAATAGTAAAAGTAAATTTTTTTATATAACATATATATGTAGGATTTAAATTTAAGCATCGTTTATTTTCTTTATGACGTGCTTAATCAGTAAATTAACTGACGCTCTAACATTTTTATTATCCACGGTTTCAAAGCACGAGTTATGAAAATTCACGATCATGAGATCTTGTTTGGATATATTCAAATATTGGAAAAGAGTCAGTCTATAAAATTATGTTGTTCTTCGAGCATCGACGTTTGCAGTACCAAGGGAGGCATTATTAGGCCTAAGCGGCTTATTCGAAGGAAAATATTTCATAGGTTTTGTGTTAGAAATGTAATATATTTAAATAAGCTATCGACTAAGTTAAGTAAATTTATCTGTATAGAATTGTATTAAAGTTTGTGTTGTTATTCAAACGTCTACTTATTCAAATCTTCTATATATTAAATTTTTACCAACAATAACTTCTACAAATTTAGGGGCTCGGTGCCAGGATGTTAAGCAACTATTAGTGGAATAGATAGTAAAATATTAATCGAAGAGAAATTGTTGTCAATCGCCAATGTCAAAAGATGGATTGTGAATGAACAAGGCAAGTGTGTAAAAACCGTAGTCATATTTATCCAAGTACAAGTTTGAAAATATTTAAACAGTTAACACCTTTTAGAGTGTGGACCTGTCAAGGCCATAAACTTGTCGAAGTGTCGAAAACGTTATTAAAAAAATATATATGGGGTGACTGCTCCAGTAGTTGATACCTCTCCAGTACTTGATCAAATTTTTGAAATATTGCACCTTTTCATGCTGAAATGATTTTTCACCTTTCAATAGACATAATATTTTTGTTTGAATGTTGGAACACCTGTTGTCACATTGTTGTCAATTGCCTGCTGTAAGTGAATCCATTTTATGAATTTTTTTTTTATTAGAAAATCTAAAAAATTAGTTTTTGATTAATAGGAGACCATTACGCTAAGTTAAAATAATCCACTTCCATCTCTCTTATTTCAAATAATAGTTTTACATGAATTATTGTTAATCACAGCCCAATCATGACATTTTAAAGATTAATTTTTGAATATTTAACTGATTTCTTCGATTGATCAACTACTGGATAAATGGTAATTAAAGAAACTATTTATTTATGATTTTGTTGCTATTTAATTTCAGCAGATTTCAATTTTATCCTTCATAGGACATTCATTAAGGGTTGTAGCAACGATGTTATTTTACTTCTAAAATTTAAAAGGAAGAAAATATGTTCATTTATTTTTTTCCCTATCAAAAGTACATCTAAGTGGTATTCTTAGATTGTAGATTTCTTTAAGAATATGCATTTTTTCAAATTGCAAAATTATGAGTTTTAGCCTTTTTAGATGTATGTTTGTAACTTCTCAAATATAGGACTCTAGGCACAAATCTGTTTATGTGTCTGTTAGCCCTTTAGAAAAAGTGTTTTTTATGGAAAATCATTTACAAGATGATTATGAAATCAATTGTGTTTAAGCCTCAAAAACGATTATTCTTTTATTATTATTATTAATATTATAATATTATTAGTTATTCTAAACAAATGTTTATATCTATTTTTAATAGTACAGTAAAATACTATTTATAGTATGCATTATACAGTTTAAAACCCTATTTTTAATAAATCTAGACAAAAGTTATAATTATGCATATTATACTATTTAAAATCTTATACGTATTCCAATATTTAGGACGTGTTGTACATTTTATTAAATAAATACAAACAAATATTGTTTTTTCATGAGATTTTTTTGTTCGTCTTACAACATTTAACCTGATTTAGACAAAATTTGAGCAAACAAAATGTCAGGCATAAATTTGTTAAATGCATTATAAAAAAGTTCCTATATTATATTGATATACTCATTAATTTACTGATATACTCATTCCATATAATTATAACCAATGTAACTAAAATAAATAAACTAGAATATACGTTAACTACTATGTAAGTTTAGGTAATAAAATAACATAATTAATTAATGTACAGTCATGGAAGAAAAGGAAACAGTCCCTAATAACGATGCATTTAATTATAATAGAAAAAAATACAGTTACCAAAAGATTGGAAATAAAGTCAACTTTTAAATGATATTAAAAATCACAAACATAAATACATTGAATTTATAATAAAAATATATATATATAATATGAATTATGAAATTAATATTCGAAAAAATATTAATTGCAACCTACACATTTTTTGATAGATTTATATTTATTATGCCCTGCTTTAAGAAAATTCTGAATATCAAATTTATTTTCCAAGTAGTTTTCGAATTATGAGTGAAAAATGTTAAAATGATAGTTTAAGGGGTCGTCTATGATGTCCAGAAAAGCATAATTTAAACTAGTATGTTGTGGCCATCACAAAACTTTCTTCTATATAAATCACGTCAATTAAATCATTTAAATAGTACAAGAAATAACAACGATTTAGCACCAATTGATATCAAAGTATATCTGAATTTGAAGTTGGATGAAAATTCGTGCATTAGATCTTGAGATAGAGCTATAGCGGAAATTCTGAAAAAATGTAACATAGCCGCGTCACCTGTTGAGCGATTTACACCAAAAGTAAACAGCACTAAATGATATCAAGGTATACCTGAATCTGAAGTTTGTTGAAAATCCAAGCATTAGTTCTTGAGATAAAGCCATTGCGGAAATTGCAAAAATACAGCATAGCAACGCCACCTGTTGAGCGATTTAGAGCAAAAATTAAACAGTACTAATTTATACGTCAATTCATGTCAAGGACTAACTGATTCTGAAGTTTGATGAAAATCCGTGCAATAGTTCTTGAGATACAGCTCTTGTGAAAATCGTGAAAAATACAGCACAGCAGCGCCACCTGTTGGGCGATTTACACCAAAAATTAAACAGCACTAATTTATATCAGGGACTAACTGAATCTGAAGTTTGATGAAAATTCGTGCATTTTTTCTTGAGTTAGAGCTACTGCGATAATCATGTACAATGTAGCATACCAGCGCCACCTGTTAGGCGATTTTCACAAAAAAGAAATCAGCACCAAACTATATCTTGGACTAACTGAATCTGAAGTTTTATGAAAATCCGTGCAGTAGTTCTTGAGATATAGCTATTGCAGAAATCGTGAAAAATGACGCATAGCAGCGCCACCTGCTGGGCGACTTTCACCAAAAACTAATCACGTCCAGTTTATATCAAGGTCTAACTAAATATGAAGTTTTGTGAAATTCCGTGCATTAGTTCTTGAGATAGAGCGCCCACAAAATTTTTGTCACATACAGACTCACAGTCAGAGTGACAGAGTGACAGAGTGGCAGAGTGACAGACAGACTCACAGACAGATATTTTCTAAAAACCATCAAATCGTGTTCTGGGCATTCTAAAACGTATAAATCCGTCGAAAACCGGAAGTCGAAATTTTTCACGAATCCAATACTTTTTTCTTGTAAAGATAGAAGAAAGTAAAAATATATGTTTTACTCCTTTTAATGAAAGATTTGGGCTGGCTTTAGTTGAAACATAATAAACGAGTGAGATGTTCATATTGGCAAGAAATATTACATTAATAAAACTCACATAGACATTCTGTAGCATTTCAACCATGGAGTTTCGAACTTCAATTTAGACACAGCCCTAAAATATGCTCATTTTAAAATAATTAATTTCTCGAAACTATTCATACGATATTCATACAAATTCGAATTTAGGCTAATTGAAGGATGCAGAATCTATATATGGTGTCAAACTTGAGTATTGATATTGAAAAAACAAAACAAAGTGTGGTTTCGTTTTGATATGTAGATGGCCCCTAAGCAAATTTATATACATCATTTAAAAGTAGACTCATTTCCTTATTTTTGTTATTATAAAAAACATATTTACAAATTTCCTATTTATTATGAAGCTCTGGAGTTTTTTGACACCTTTTGCATAAACATTAATAAGATTTTTTTTTTTAATCGAGGAACTGTCAATGAGTGGACAGTTGCACTGCAATTTTTCATTTTTACATATTTCTACACTTAAAACTTTGCGTAAATTTTTATCTCTTTCTCCTTATGTCTTTTGGTTGAAATGCTGGCAATGTTCGTTTAATATTTCAGTAAGGTTAGGATTTGACACATCAATAACTGTATAGGTGTCTCTTAGTACATTAGGGATGTTTGGAAACACATGGTGATTTGAAGGTTTTAAATTGTTTATAATGAATCCTGTTTAACGGGTGGTAATTAGCGCTTTGTGGACTCTAATTATTCTAATTCTCTATTTATTGTTGTAAGACTTTAACAACAGTTGTTAAAAATGCTGAAAAGTAAACATTTGTGAACAAAAGAATCCACAAGAAAAATAAATTAATCTGGAATTATTATTTCTGCCAGAACAACAAGGCGTCGTGTAACAGTTTTTGGGTTAAAATGCAGCAGACCAGCCCAGACACCAACACAGATTCCACCCATGAAGTTGAAATGTTTGGTTTGGGCCAAACAGCATCGAAACATGACCGCTGAAGACTGGAAAAATTTTGTACAGAAGTTTTTCATTTTTGTCTTCTGTTAACTATACGTATATCAATTATTCACAATGCTCCTCTGAACTATTTAAAAAAAAGTTGTGAGAGTGTATTTGTAACCTACTTCTCTTTAATGTCAAATAAATTGCAATTGCGCTCAATTAGAAAATCATGTAATACCAAATTACATGGTAATTCCATGTATTGGGCGATTCTCAAAAGGTGGGCACTGGACACACGTCATAACTTTAAGCCTTTCAAACATAACTTTAATTATCATTGACTTTATTTCTTTTTTTTTTTTTTTTTTTTTTTTTTTTTTTTTTTTTTTTTTACACTGAGTTTTTAATTCTATTCAGAGACAGAAAATGACATAATTTATTGTAAAAGCTTCGTATAAATATCTTAAAATTTTATTATATTATGCTAAAGAGGCCAATTTCGGACATTCATAACGTTAACTGCTCCAATGTACCACCAAGAAAAAGAGTTTTAACTTTTTTCAAGGTGGTTCTAATGGTAAACAACGAATGCATAAAGGAAACGGATGATTTTTTGATAATTTCGTTAAGAGATGGCAGACTGATTTATTGCTTTTTTGAAGATAAAAAGACTTTTCTAAAAAGATTTTTTTTTTCATTTTGTTATGTCCGAAAGTAACGTACGCGACAAAGCATTTGATTTTATTATTATTATTACTGGATAACAAAAAGTTAATTATGCATATATATATGTATACACATACAATTATTGGACACATTTACTACATTCTTAGTCTTAAGAATTTTTTAAATACTTAGCGCAACGCCCAAAATCTGTAACGTACGTGCGAAAAAAATGTCCAAAATTTATAACGTACACAACTGCTAGTTAAATGCTTTAATAATTAATTTTCCAGAATAGTTGCTGTCTTTAAATGTTTGTGTATAATTTTATAGACATACTATTAAAAATATTAATATATTATATTTATAGACAAAATACTATACTATTAAAGAAAAATTGGCCTTAAATTTGAAAATTTTAAAAATTACATATTGTTAACGTTTAATGATCCCACCTTTTGAGAATCTCCCTATTATTAAATCTGAAATGTAAGCGTGGCTAAAATAATTACAACCGAATCACTAAGCCAAATAGAAACAATAACTTAGCATTCAGGTATCATTTATGGCTAATTCCATGCGTACTTGTAGTGTAAGTCACATAGTTTCAAATTTATATAATGTTCGCTACCAGAATTTTAGAACTGAAAATTTGACTTATTTTATCGGAGATATCTCATTAATTGAATAAAGCTAAGAAAACTTTTTGAATATAACGGTGGCCAGAAATCAGCTGTGTGACTTATACTACAAAGACCCATGGAATTAGCCTAATATATATAAAAAAAGTGAATCGAAGTACTATTCTCTGTAAATATTGAATACGTAATGTAATATTTTAAACATTATCAAGAGTAACGCTGACGTCATATTGGTAATGGCAATTCCTGAAAAGTTGGAACATTTTCAAACAAATCACAAAATTCTAAAAAATGCACAATTTCATATTTTACATTCTTGAATAGGGGAAAAATATTCTTAAAAATACAATTTGTTTGAAAACTGTAACTCAATTTACTGATCTTTTTAATGCTTTCGAAATTAATTCTTAAGCACGAATTTATTTTTTTAAATGTTAGTCGCGTTGAGCCTGATTACGAAAAATTAACCTGGTTGCACTTAAAAAATAATAATAGTTCGAAATTTGTCTTTTTTGGTTAATATTCCATGATGAAAATAAAACCTCATCAATAAATAAATAAAATAATAAAATTAATATACACAAAACGAAAATTAACAGAAGTGTAATCGGTCTACGTGCTTAAGCATCCTAAATTAGCAGAATCAAAAAAGCTGTTGAAAGTAGCGATCTATGGTAATTTCTTCGGCTATAAACTCCTGCCATGCGACTAAAGTGCAGGTATCGCTTTTAATAAATTTCAAAATTTCTTTAAAATATATTATTGATATTTATCATATAAAAATGCATTTTGGTGTTGATAGACAACAATCTATAAAATATTTTAATTTAAAATTGTTTTAGAATTTTCAGTATAAAACACATAATATTCTGTAAAATGGAAATCCGGGGCCGGATCCTCAGTAATTATTATTAATAATACATATTAATTAATTAATAACAAAATATTTTTTACGTATAATAATAAAAAATTATTATTGAGTAATGTCATTTTAATTATTATAAAATTTATTTATGTGCTCTAAAATAGGATGAAAGTTTTTTAATACAAATTTCCATTTGTTACACAAAACTTTAATTGAAAATACATTTCAATTGAAGGGCAAAGTTTCTGTGTTATTGTGCGAAAACTTTGATTACTTAAAAAATTCTCCTTTGTATAAAAATAAATTTATGTAAATTATTATATTTTTATACTCGCTTTTATCTATCTTGTTTGTTTTTAAAAAATGCCCCACAAGTGGCAGAGAGGTTCTTCTTGCAAAGCTGGTAGACGGGAAGTGCTGGGTTCGAACCATATCGCGCCCGTCGGCGTAATCGTTCGAAGGATTCCGTAGTTTTCTTCTATAACCCTGGATTTCTTTGCGTAAATACGGGTTAGGTTCCCTTAGAAAGACCCCCACGGAGCGAACCCTCTGACCTTCGAGCCCACATCCCTCTTGTAGATAAATGGCCGTCATAGACATCACCGACACCTAAGTTAAAAATAAAAAATTATAATAACAACATTGCTTTTAAGATGTTGAATTTGATTTTTGATTATTATGTAAATATGTCATGAGTAAATGTAGAACGTAGGATTACTCCAAAATTTATTTTTGATAAAGTTGAATTTTAATGATAGGAAATAATTTTCAGTCTGGATCATTAATAATGTAGAGCAGTAAATTCCTCCTATTCCTAATGAGACATATGTAACTCGTAAGATTAAATCGCTTCGCAGAGAACTTTACATACAACTGGATTTCCTTTGTACGTATATTTATCTACACAGCTTATTTATATTCAAGTAATAAGCAATATACTTTTCTTCTATTTTGAGAGTAACATTTTGTGTTTTGATAGTTCTTGTAGATAACTGTTTAAAATGTATTCAAAGAAATTTTATAGGAATCTGAGATACCGATTCCTCTATTTTTAGAAACGCGATATTAATACTAATGGCGGTACATTTTAAACACAACGTGAAAATAAAATTATGGAATTTTAAAAGTATTGAATTTCCCAGAAAAAATAATTTGGCTAAATTTTATCAAATCAGTTATTTAATTATTTGTTAATACGTATACATTGATAACTAGCTTAAGACAGCATTTGTTATATAAGACAGCCTTTGTATTTTGTACACCGCATTTGTTAATTGATATTTTCGATAGTCGAAACGAGCTTTCTGGTATGTTGCTTGGGATTTTTTTTACGTTATTGTGCCACAAATAAATTTCATAAAACAGTTAGAAATCAATATTATAAGCAAAATTATAAATATATTATTATTCATTAAATAAATGAATTCATTTTTGGACAGAGAATATGTATAATTATCTTGTTTTTTAACATTTATATGCTTTTTGTTAGACAGCTAAACAAATATATATATATATATATATATATATATATTCTGCAATGTTTCAGATGATTGTAAAAAATTAATAAATACGAATGCACGCAAAATTGAAAAAAACTACTTTATGGATATTAGTGGTTAAATTTACTATTAAAGTGGTTAATTATTGATATATGAGGCGTTCAAAAAACAATCCGACTAACTCCATTTTTAGTGGCTTTTTAGGTGCGTTCGTAATTATATAAATACGTAGCACCTATAGTCGTCGTTCAGTCCGTCCGTCTGTCCGTCTGTCCGTCCGTCTGTCCGCATGTAACAGAGCAAAAACTACCCAACCCAATGGCCTGAAACTTCAAATATATGATTGTTGCAAAATTTTGTCGAGCCATTTCAAATTTTATGAAAATCGGATGCATAGTTTAATTACAGGGACAGTCAAAAGTTTTTCTTTACATTACGGCCAATGGGAAAAATTATTGCAAGTGCATTTTAATGATATTAGAGCCTTCCGAATGATCTGAAATTTTAAAGATATAACTGTTGCAAAATTTTGTCGAGCCATTTCAAATTTTAGGAAAATCGGATGTATAGTTTAATTACAGGGACAGTCAAAATTTTTTCTTTACATTACGGCCAATGGGAAAAATTATTGCAAGTGCATTTTAATGATATTACAGCCTTCCGAATGGTCTGAAATTTTAAAGATATAATTGTTGCAAAGTTTTGTTGAGCTATTTCAAATTTTAGGAAAATCGGATGTATAGTTTAATTACAGGGACAGTCGAAAGTGTTCCGTTACATTACGGGGAATGGGAAAAATTATTGCAAGTGCATTTTAATGATATTACAGCCTTCCGAATGGTCTGAAATTTTAAAGATATAATTGTTGCATAGTTTTGTTGAGCTATTTCAAATTTTAGGAATATCGGATGTATAGTTTAATTACAGGGACAGTCAAAAGTGTTCCGTTACATTACGGGGAATGGGAAAAAATTATTGGAAGTGCATTTTAATGATGTATCAGACTATGCGCTTTATGAAGTGCAAAAAAGTATACATTCAGTACAATATGGGGTGCAAAGAATAATTATAAAACTAGTTATAGTACGAACGCACCTCATTTGCCACGTTTGACGAGCAATTTCCAACTTGTTTTTTTTTAACAAAGGAACATTGAAAATATTCTATATATTTATACTGTGATTAAAAGTTACTCTTGATTAAAAGAAAATTAACGAGTTCATTCAAAATACCCTGCGAAAAAATACTATATAGATACAATATTTTTCTAGTTATAGTAACTTTAAGTGTCAATATCTGAAAACTGGACAATTTCACTCCAGAATTTTTATTTTTTTTTAAATTAAAGTACCAACTATAGTAATACATAGGAATTATTCCAGAGAGAAACATTCGCCTTGCATACACCATTTATTTTCGTGTTTGCCCAGGTCGGTGGCTCACGATAACTATTACTTCTTGTGCTGTGTTTGCAGCCTTCCCAACATACAATAGTGAGAAATTTTCCAGGCTGGGTATCGTTCCATGTGGTTTAGTCGTAGAACGTCAGTGCGCTATACTGATAGCCCGGGTTCGAGTCCCGGCATGGAATATTTTTCACTATGTTGGCCTTTGCGCTCCTTAAGCAATTACTTTGAAATTTGATTTTCATATGAAATAAAGTACCAACTTCCAAATACAATTATATACTATGATGTTTTGTCATTCGAATGCTGTAGTCTTTTGAGATCAAGGATGTATATTTTATGCGTAGGATGAACTTTTATGGAAGAAAGTGTCTGTTAACATAATAATCAGTGTCTAATAATTGGGATTGAGATGATGGGGGCTGAGGTGATGTTTTTGTCTTAAAATCTGCACATCCATTTTGTTGAATCATTTTGCCCATATGTAAATTATTAAATATGCCATGTGACATTTGTATGTTACGTAAATGAAGTTGCAATGACCTTTTTTTTTCTAATTAAAAAGTTAAATAGGGGGACATGAATGATGCTTTAAAAAAATACTCACCCCTATTCAGAACAAAAATTGAATATTTCTAAATATGAAACAAAGAGAAAAACAACTTACCTTCATACATGGTGGCTAGTTGAACTTTAGTTGCTGTTGTAATGGAAATGATTCTGCCAGCGCCACCTAGTATCTTTTAACCTAAATGTGTGTTTAGAGGAACTGAGATGATGGTCAACTTCAGGGACAAATATATTTACTACAATCTATACTAAGAAAATATAATTATATTTTCCCATAATTTATATATTTAGGTATAAATATATAATAGCAAAAGTTAATAATATTTATAGAAATGTTTAGAGCATACATTTAATATTGGATATTTGTACCTGGGGACAGGGACTGAAATAATGATTTTGCTTGTTTAAAGCCTAAAACTAATTATTTATGCATCATCATATGTCCATTTATCATTGGAAATTGATATAACAAATGTTACAATATATTACGTTTTTTCCGCTTTTGGTTTTATTATAATTAGTGAAATCTTATTGGCAGTGGACGCAAATTATCAAATTTTCATATATTGGCCCTTAACTGTTTATACTGAACATTTTAATTTGATGGAGTTAATCGATATGTGCACTGAACGGTTCATATAATGCATGTAGTACACAGGGGTAAACTAATTTGTTCAAGGAAAAGCTATTCTTAAAATATAACGCATTTGATAAATTGTAAACTAAACGATATTTTTTAAGTGGTGTTGCAGCATAATTTATTTACATTTCTTTAAGAATACGCAAACTAATATTTTTATATGTAATTGCACGAATCTCGTTAAAGATCTATTTATTTTTTAATATTAGAGAAATTCTTCTAACAAAAACAGAAAATGTTTTATTATGCAGTGCATATAATAGTTATTTTTTCTCCGATTCAAACAAACCTGGAATTTCTTTTTAAAAATCTTTTTAATACATTAAGGGTTTTAATGCTGAAAAAACTGCAATGAAAAGTACTTCATGAATTTTTTTTTTATTAAATGAAAATTTCTTTTCTATTTACATTATATTATGCAGGCTTTGTGTTTTCACCTTCTCAATACTAAAAATAATTATAAAAATATTCAATAACTTTAGTTATAAAAAGAGAAAATAAGCGGTCTTACTATTAAATCCCTTTTATTATAGTAAATAAAAGAATAAATAATACAAAAGAGCAACATTCTTTGTCGTTTGTGCCAAGAGAAAAAGAGGATTATAATTTTGTTAATTAATTTCTACTTTTGTACATGAATGTCTTCTTAAAATTTCCTTAACAAACTATTTCCATTTGTTCTTATACAACCAAAATAAATATATATATGTAAGAATAAAAATTTCCGCCCTTTTATCTTAGTAAAACTATTCTAAATTCTTAATATTTTTCCTTTTTTACCCATCTTTAATAATATCTCAATATATTTTGTCTTTTATTTCATGAATTTAAATTTGCGCATTTTTTAATTCTAAAAACCTTAATCCATCCGTCTAATCTTATAAAACCCATTAAATTACTTTTAATTTTCTTCTAAAACTAAATTCTTTTTCTTTCGAAGGTTTTTTTAATAGCATTAGTTCGATCATGTTCTTTAACCACAATTCCAAGCGCCCGCCAGCATTTATTGGCGCTTTAATTCTGACGCCGTATAACGAGTTCATTATCGACGTCATCCCCTTCCCATCGAATCGTAGCCTGTTTTCTGTCCTATTCCTCCCCATCTCTCCACTGGCTTTGATTCTCCACTTTTCTGTATCCGTCCGCGCACTGTTGCTTGAAGTACATATATCTTTACATCGGCGAGGAGCGAGAGAATTTACGTTTTTCCGGTTGTTTAAATAATCTACGTCGCTTGGAGTGAACGATTCTAATGTGTAGATCCTAATCTTGTAACAATTCAGTTTTATGAAGTGAATGATCGATTATTGAGAGTTGATGAACCAGCTACTGGGAATGTTCGATATGTTTTTGTCAAATAAACCAGTTTAAAGTTACGATAACTCTATTCATTATGTGATGGGAAATGTCTCAATGTTTATGAAGCTTGTCTTACTCACCACCCTGACTGCAATGCGATATTTTCGTGATAACGGATGGTTGCCTTGATTGCTCTACTACGTTTTATTTCGAGATGTACTAGTGTCGCCAAAATGTCTGAAAAGTCGATAGCAAAATGTCGCATATATATATATATTAGACCGGAGTGAAAAACAAAAAAGTTTTGGAAATCGAATCGTAATAGTGCGGAAAAGTTGCTACTCGTCAATACAAGCACAGTGAAAAAAAAATTTTTGAAATCGAAGAATATCTTCCGTTCGCGCATCGCGTTCAAAGTTTTCGAATTTGAACAAAAGTTGTACAAATATACAAAAAATCGTAAAAAGGTGTAAACTTTTTCCGATCGAACACATTTTTTTGTACCTACCATGACCTTGAGATGTAGAATGGAGGAAAAAATACCACACACTCCTCCTTTATCCCCTTCTAACCCCCCTCAAGGGGGTGAAAATGGCCAATTTTCATGGAAAATACCGAAATTACAGGAGATGTAAATATTGACGAATCGACCTGATTTTTTTTAGGCAACCTTGAGGGTAAAAGTCGAAAACAACCCCCCTCGACAGGTCCTCTATCCGCTTTGAACCCTGTCAAGGGGGCGACTTTTTGCGACAAACATTATGTTTTGGTTTGTTTGCCGCCCGGTCACTCGACCTCTCCATCTCGTCAGCCCCTTTCTTCTTCGGTGCACTGTAATGCTGGCTGCGCGTGCGCACCGCTGGAATTCCGAGAAACGGAGTGGGGGAGGAGCTAGCACAGTACCCGTACCTGGTAACGATTGCTGTGTGTCATTCAGTTTTGCCTCAGCGTCGCTGCGTGTTTCTGCTTGTCTGGCTTGTAAAAGAATATATCTCGCCTATAAAAGAAGCGCTGCTCTTGCTGAAAACTTTTCTTGTCGGCTTCGTTTAGAATCCCGTAGCTTGAATTGGATAACAGTTTCATCGATCAAAATTTAGCTTCTTTTATCATCATTATGGCACTCACTCGAAGCGTTCATACTCGCTGCCCATTTTTTGGTGCACCAAAACCACCGCCATCGGCAATTCTTCCCACCAATGCTGACATTGTCAAATGTTGGCATGAAGTGCAATACGCTATGTTATTGCAGTCTGGTGACTTTAAACCTGGAAGGAAGTTGAGCTTTTTAGAAGTGGCAAACACTGTAGCTCAACAGATTGAGTCACTGTATTTGAAGGCTTCGATTCCTACAGTTTGTCACACAACAGTCGTTCAAAAGATGAAACAACTACACGATCGCTATTATTCTCTTCATAAATCATATCCAAGAGACAAAGACACGGCTGGGAAACAGAAGAAGTACAATGATTTCATCCATCAGTCGTATAACACATTATTTGACATATCAGATGCAAATGCGAAATGACACTAGAATGCACTTGAGGGAAAAAATTTGACAAGTGTATTTGTCCTAATCCTATATCTGTCAGCTGCGATTGCCCTAAGGACAGGAAAATACCTACATTGGAACTAATGTTTCTTTACACACAAAGACACCTTAGATCAGGTAAAATAGGACCGACGGTGCATAAAAAGGAAACACAAAAACTTAAATCATCTTTGCAAAGAAAGGCTCGTCATCTTGATGTGCTTAGCACACAAATGCAAAGCTTGCCTGGTTGCAGCATTGATCCTGAAAGAGAGGAGACAAATGTTGATGTCAATGAGGATCAGGATGATTTAGATTTTCAGCGCACACGATCTTTGTCTGCTCTGTGAAGGAGCCCAGACTCTTCACAAATGCGCATGTCGCTTCCAGCTACTGCTTTGACAAGTAATCGCTTTGGTCTGTCAGACAGAACAACAGCTGCCATTACCTCTAGCGTGCTAAAAGACGTAGGTCTTATTACTGATAGTAATACATCGCTGATCGTTGATAGAAGCAAAATTAGACGAGAAAAAGAAAAGTGCAGGGCAATTCTTACCAATTCAAACATAGATTACCTGTCCTCCTCTATTGGTAAACATTTCTTCAGCTGACATTGCAGACTTGATTTCCAAGGGGGGAAAGCCAACTCTTCCTTTGAATCTGGTAGACATACCATGTCATACGCAAGCCGTAGAGCGCAGTGTTAAGCTGGTAACACAGGCCTCCTCAAAAGTGTCTGGGCATGAGCGACGTGGTGGTTTTATAAGAGCCACCCTCGCTTCTCGTGCTATCATGATAAAATTTGACACTAAATCTGAATTCGCAGTACCTGAATCTGCATCTGCATAATTCTCCACGCCCACATTTTGGTTGGTTGGTTGAGTAGGGTGTGGGTGGGACTCGCAGTGCAGCCACCTTCCCGTGGTGAGTCCTGAGTCATCCTTAGAAGGACGGGCCAAGAGCTGCACAATTTTGATCTCTCGAGGGGGGAGGGGATTGTTTCCTACTTTTAGCCTGAAGGTTGCCTTATGAAAAAAAAATGAGATCGATTCGTCAATATTTACATCTCCTGTAATTTCGGTATTTTCCACGAAAATTGGCCATTTTTACCCCCTTGAAGGGGTTTGAAGGGGATAAAGGAGGAGTGTGTGGTATTTTTCTTCCATTCTACATCTCAAGGTCATGGTGTGTACAAAAAAATGTGTTCAATCGGAAAAAGTTTACACCTTTTTACGATTTTTCGTATATTTGTACAATTTTTGTTCAAATTCGAAAACTTTGAACGCGATGCGCGAACGGAAGATATTCTTCGATTTCAAAATTTTTTTTTTCACTGTGCTTGTATTGACGAGTAGCAACTTTTCCGCACTATTACGATTCCATTTGCAAAACTTTTTGTTTTTCACTCCGGTCTAATATATATATATATATATATATATTAATATATATATGTATTAATCTGCAAATCTATAAACATAATATATATATATTATGGCTGCTCAAATCCAAAGGAGCTACTTTGTGACACACTTCTAAATTAATTTTTGTTCATAACCATTAGTTTTTGTTTATAATAAAATTGTAGGTGTACTTTTTCAGAAACTATGTAATCAAATGGCGTTTTCATTTATTATTATTACTATTTTTTTAGTAAAGGAAGACGATCCTCCAGAAAATACTGTGAAAGAGGACATATTGAACCGAATTTCCTTACACAACTACGTGAGTATATGGCCACATGGCAACAATGTCTAATAACCCGATAAGTAATTTATTTATGAAACAAAAAAGAAAAATCATGCATCAAACATATATTATGAAACACGTTCGAACACTTCCAGAATACATTAACAAAACTTTTTCGTTTAATAACTTAAGGAAGATAATAATCCAACTGTTTTGAGCAGCTCTGTATATGTTCTATAGATTTGTATATTTTCCATACAGTATGATAAAAAAAAAATTTTAATTAGAAAACTCATAACACAATTGAAAATTCCCTTTTGGAAATTTCTTGCATTAGATGAAAAGGTATTTGAATACTTTTTGTACAACCACGTATATTAGGGTGGTCTGAAAAAAGTATTTTTTCGATTTTCGATGATGGGTGGTACGGAAAATGTGCCACTGGTAGCATTAAGTTCAAACGAAAAATTTGAGATTTTTGGCCAATTCCTTGATCCAAATATCTTCAATTTTTGCTAAAATACTGATTTTTGATTTATTCAATTTTTTTAAATGTTAAATTAAATTTATTTTGGTAGTATTTACTTGAAAAGTCATATTTAAAACCTTTTACCCACCAACGGTCCTCAAGTGGAACATAAACTGTATGATGCTTTATCTTTTTATGTTTTGGTTAAATTTGTTTGATAGTTTAAAATATACCTTTTTAAAGATGTGTTTTAACGGATTATAATGTATTGTTTAATAATTTTTTGTAGTTGCTAACTTGGAGCTCGTTGAAATGTAACAAAAAACGTAAATGTAGTAGGCTGTGTTTTTCACTCTATCTATAACTTTAGAAATCTAATGTGAGTGCTGTGATGGTAGTTATAGTATTGCTTACTGTTCTGTATGAAGTTTTAAGCCTAAGAGAATGTTTTATCTTATGTTGTTTTTATTTCATGCTCATTTGAATGCCGGTGTTCCACATGTGGAACGTTGGCGATTCAGAGTACAAAATGATCTTATTATTAGTTTTTTTAGGATTTTGATAATTTTTACTGAGTTCACACGGACGACTATTTTTTTATTATTTTTTTTAGCATTAATATTAAAGAAGGAATTTTGTGATATATGTCTCTTGCACCTGTTTTCAGATTATCTGTTAAATATTTTTGAACGAATAAATACCTAATAAAATGTACAAAATAATTGCGCTAACAAGAATGAAGATATTTTGATTATTATAGTGATGGCAAAGTTGTTTATGTACGATTTACTGACAACAGTATTTTTACTGTTGTATCAAATTAAGAAGGAGCATTCCCTTTAAGCGTAACACAATATTCTCGAAAATTGAAGCCATAAATTTCAATCAAACAACCTCAAATGATTAGATTGCATAATCAGAATAGGTGTGGTGTGGATGTTTTGAACTGTTTGCTTGGAACATATCATTTAGTACTTCGATCAAACAATAGTAGTGAAATACGTCTGCAAAAGAACTAAATATGGCTAATGTTGCTGCTTGGGGATTGCATTGTCATGCAGTAGTTTCAATAGAAGCCCAAAGCATTTTGAGGTTTCGTCGTGAAATTGCACCTGTTGCCATGAAAGTTGGATTTGATGTTTTGTAAAAGAGAAGAGGAGTTCCTACATTTCCAGTAAGTAAGTACATTATCAACTCATTCAGTAGCTATTGCTTGTCATCTGCTACTCAAGGAAGATGCGCAATTTGTCAGAAAAACACAAAGAGATGATATGAATATTGTGGAAAGCATTTGCATGAAGAATGTTTCCAGGACTTTAATAAACAATTTGCTGTTAGTTATTAGTAATCATGTTTCTAAAATATAAAAAAAAAAATTGTATTACTTTGTTTTCTTTCTTTTCATATGTGTGTAGTGCTGCTATCATTTGGAAATAAAAATTCACCAAAATTTACAAATGTCATTCGTACCGCCAATGTTCCACAAGTGGAACATACCTCTAACTTCACTATTTTACATAGCACAGCAAAATTTCGCATACAACCTTAGAATTAATCTAAATCGTCTCAAAAATAATTTCAAATTAATTTGCGAAATAGTTCATGGTGCGGCGGATAAAAGATTTAAACACTTTGCTGGCATCAGATATAAGGATAAAGTCTTTAACACTCGACTTATCTCGAGGCAAACGTTGAAGGGGTTAATGTGCCTTGTCATGTTTAAATACGCTATTATTATGCAATAATAGCTAAGCATTATGCTTATTATGTATTACATAACAGTATTTTACATTAGGCGATTTTTATAGCCTTTTCGCTTAAAAGTGGGCAAAAGTTGTAAGTATTGTTTGAATCGTTCGTCTGTTTCTCTCTATTGTCTTTTTTTTATCTTACTTTCTCTTCCTTTTTTCCGTTACGTTGAGGGTCATATATTTGGTGACGGACCACAGTATGCCTAGACAGTAAGTCTGCAGGTAGATGAGAGGGTGCAGCGGCTACCAATGCAAACGCAATAAGTCGTCGGGAGTATAAGGAATGAAATGGGAGATTGGAGAAACTGCGAGAAGGCATTAATTTTTTTCTTCTCTTAAATGCAGATATTGTCAGAAGATACAAGTAGAGGGTATTTTGAAGCAAGCAGTTGGAATTAGAATTAAAAGCAGGGTCTTCAAAAGCAGACACTCCCAAACGCATATCCCTTTCTCACACATTAATGGATTAATCGAATAGTAATAACGTCTACTAATAATGCTATAATTATTACTACTAATTTTGTTTAAGAGTCATCTAAATATTTATACCTGACTTTATAATTTTACTACTGATACTAACACATAATTCGGAGCTATATTAGGTTTCTATTGTGAATTTTATCTTAGGATGCCAAACGGGAGATTCTTTGTTTGAGTAGTTTTAGAATAATGTTCCATGTAGCGAGACATGACGCGCCACCTATAATTAAAATTACAGTGACTATAATCTGAAGTGAAGTGAAGTAAGCTTTGAGTATTTTGTTGAGATGGCGGTGCGCTGCTTCTGTGTTAATAAATTATTACATCAATTAACCAGCGCTTTGTAATAATTTGAGTTATAGTGTGAGTTATTCTCCATGGTCCGTCGACACAACGGAGGAGTATAATTTAAATAATAGTGTGCATTCGATAATAAGAACAAATTCGAACTATATGTGAGGTAGTTTTGATTTGTGTGTAAAGTGTTTAGTTCACCATTTGTGAGAGTCTTGTGATCATTTGTGCCTAAGAAGATTTAAGTGCGGGGATTAATGTTTCAAATGTGCCCCTGGATTTCATACAGAAATAGCTAATTCGTTCCTTCGTGATTATCGCAGCGGTTTGAGTTGAGGTAAGAGCAATTTTCCTAGTTTTGATTTAGTTAAATTATGTCTATTATTGATAATTTAAATAAAGACGAGCTTAAGCTTGTTGTTGAGGAATTAGGTTTAACTGCTCCTGAAAGCAGTAAAATTACAGAGTTGAGAGATATTATAGAGAGAAGTGAGCACTACTCAAATGAGCAATTAACGAAAGACGTAGTTAATTCGGTTGTTGAGGAGTATAAGTCGCGAAAAGAAACTGAGAAATCTAAACTAGAATTAGAGAAAATTAAATTAGCGCAATTAGAAAAAGAGTTAGAAATAGCAAATATTCGCAAAGAACCTTCCTAAAATTCTGAATTTGAAAAAAATTAAATTAGCTCAGTTAGAAAAAGAATTAGAATTGGCCAAATTGCGTAGAGATTCCCGCGAAAATTTGTCGTCCTTAACAGAAAAATCGGAAACGGAAATAGTGAGCAATAACCTAGAAAGTTTTATTAAAAGTGTTAAAACATTAACTATTCGTGTACCGACGAGAGCTGAGTCATTTAATCTTTTCTTTCAATCACTTGAAAAAGCGTTCAAAACTAAAAATGTACCCGAAGATTTTAAGGCAGAAATTCTTCTAAACATTCTCGGGGAAAAAGCGAATAATTTAATGATTTATTTGTCAGAGGAGGAGTTGATAAGTTATGATAAATTGAAAACTATAGTCTTAAAGGAATTTCAACCTACAGCGCAAGAGTGTTTAAATAATTTCCGGGAAACGCAAAAATTACCGTCAGAAAATTACGTTCAATTTGCATCCAGGTTGAAATCAATTTTTCTATATTACTGTAGTCTGCGCGAAGTAAATGATTTTAAATCATTATGCGATCTGATTGTTTCAGACAGAATTTCCAATTCGTTAGATCGCGAATTAATGAGTCATATCGCAATTACGCAAGCAGAATCATATTTTAAACCACAGCAACTTGGCAGAGAATGCGATATTTTCTTATCGATTAAAAATAAAAACAGAAATGAATCTGCGTATTCGAGAAATTTCGTAAGTGAAAATAAAAAAATAGCGGGAAATAAATTACGAAATGCTCGCCCTGAAAGGGGGTTTTCAAATGATTTTCTTTCGGAGACAAAAAATAATAAATGTATTTTGTGTAAACCTATTGCGTATCATGCATTAAATTCTTGTCCGCAATTCAAAAAACTTTCAATAAAAGAAAGAGTTGAAGTTCTGAAACTAAATAAAGCATGTTTCAAATGTTTAAATTATAATTGTTGCGTACAGAAATGTAATCATAAAAACTGCGATTGTGGACTATCCCATAACAAACTGATTCATTTTCCGAGGGAAGAAAATGATTTGAGTAATAATCAAAATAAATTTCGAGGTCATGTGTTTCAGGCAGGTGCAGGAACAAAAGTTTCGCCCAGCTTAGAAAATCTTTCTGTCTCTTCGAGCCAGACTGTCGCCACTAGTTTAAAAAAAAAAAGTGTGTTATTGAGTACGGCTTGCATTTTCATTAAGGATAAATTTTCGGAATGGCAGGAAATTAGATGTTTATTGGATGTCAACTCACAATCGTGTTTGATAACTTCTCGGTGTGCTAATCGACTGCAACTTAAAATTAATAAAGCAAACACTTTAATTTCGTGTTTAGATGAGTCTTCTATCACAGTAAAAGGTTACGTAAAGACAAAAATTGCGAATAGAGTGAAAGTTTTGAAAGGGAATTGACTATGTTAGTAGTAAAGAAAATTACAGATTTAATTCCGCAAAGAGTGATTAATGTAAATGTTGAGGTCCCAGACTTAAATATGTTAGCAGACTACCGATTTAACTGTCCTGATAAAATTGATCTGTTGATAGGTGCGGAAAATTTTATGAATTATTAAGACCAGGACAAATATATTCTCAGAGTTCGAAATTACTTTTTCAAAATACTGTATTTGGATACGTGGCTAGTGGAAGCATAGAGCAGGGAGATGAAGTTAAAGTTCACTGTGGGCTAATTCAGGAGGAGGATTTAAACAAAACATTAAAAAAGTTTTGGGAAGTCGAAGACATTGAGGTAGAGTTACCAAAAAATAAGGAATTTGAGATATGCGAGAAACATTTTGCGCGTACGCATTCAAGAAATGATGAAGGTAGATACGTAGTGAAAATGCCTTTAAAGGAAAATCCTTCGTGTTTAGGCCGTTCTAGGGATGTTGCTCTCAGAAAACTCAGATCGCTTTGGACTCGCTTATCAAGGGATGAGAAATATTTTAAGCTGTATAAAGAAATCTTAAAGGAATACGAAGATTTGGGGCATATGAAACAGCTGAAAGAAGCAAAAGTACCTGATATTGCGTACTATGCTCCGCATCATGGTATATTTCGTCCAGAAAAATCAACTACCAAACTCACAGTTGTTTTTAATTGTTCACAGTTGTTTTTAATTGTTTTTAATTGTTCATTGGGACATCCCTAAATTCATTACAATATAATGGCGGAGTCATCCAAAACGACTTATTCACGATCATGATTAGCTTCCGAGGAGATGTTTATGCTTTAACTGCAGATGTCAAGATGATGTATAGAATGATTAATATTGACCCTAGTCAGCACTCATTACAGAGAATTTTATGGAACGATAATGTTGAGGAAGAACCAAAAATTTTCGAATTACAAACAATGGCTTACGGTATGATCAGCGCGACCTATTTAACAATGAAAACGCTCAATCAATTGTCAATTGATGAAGGAAATAATTTTCCAATGGCAGCACCAGTTCTTCGTGAAAATATGTATATGGATGACATTTTGTGTGGTGCACCTATGATTGAGGAAGCCAAAGAGTTGCAGCTGCAACTTATAGCGATTAAGTAAGATTAGGCCTAATAGCAAGATTAGGTTAGATAAGGCAGGTATGCAACTTCATAAATGGTGCGCAAGTGATAAAAATCTTTCGCTGACACCTGGAGAAGGGTATCATTTTGAAAACTACATTGAGACTAAAACGTAAGGGATTTCGTGGATCCCAAGGGATGACTGTTTCCTATTTAGAAGTAAAGTAGAACTGAGAATTTCCTATACCAAGCGACAAGTATTGTCGGCAATTGCCAGAATTTTTGATCCGCTAGGACTTCTTGGCCCAGTTATAGCGAAAACCAAAATATTTATGCAGAGATTGTGGAGAATTAATATTGACTGGAATGACGAGCTCCCTGAGTCAGAATATCACGAGTGGCATCAATTTCTTATATCGCTTAAAAGTGTTAATAATATACAAATAAGTCGACGCATTATAATTGAAAACCCGGAAATTGTTGAAATACATGGCTTCGCAGATGCCTCAGAACGTTGTTATGGAGCAGCGGTTTATTACAAATCATGTGACTCTCTAGGAAATGTGATGATGAATTTAATAGCTAGCAAATCACTTGTTACACCAGTAAAGATTCTAACTATTTCAAGACTCGAACTATGTGCCGCAGTTTTGTTAACCAAACTGGTAAAAAGAGTCTTATCATCCATGAAAGTAATAGTTACTAATGCTTTCCTGTGGTCTGATTCAACGATTTTGTTAGCGTGGATTCAAAAGGAACCTATTGATCTCAAACAATTTGTGCAGAACAGGGTGGCTAAAATTCAAGAAAACTCTAGTCCTGAAAAGTGGCGTCATATCTGCTCTGAACAAAATCCGGCTGATAAACTTTCACGAGGTATGGATCCAGATAAACTTATTGATTGTGACTTGTGGTGGAATTGACCTACTTTTCTTAATGACACTGACTATCATCGACGTTTAGTAATCATACCAGATGCTAATGAGGAGTTCAATAAAGAGCTCAAACACAATTCAAACCCTGTCAATGAATTTAATATTATTAACTGTAATGTTACAGATAATTGTTTTGTTAATGACTTAATTAATCTTAGTAATAATTATATAACTATTTTACGCATTCTTAGTTACATTTTCAGGTTTGTCATGAATGCAAGAGACCCACTTTATAAATGTGGTAGACCCTTGTCAAGCTCAGAACTGGAGAATTCAGAGATCTGTTCAAAGAGCAGAATTCAATGCAGACATAGGTAGTCTGCAGACCAAAGGTTCGGTAAGTCGAAGTAGTAAGCTAAAAAGCCTCAACCCATTCTTAGATGAATTTGGAATTTTAACGATTGGAGGCCGGTTAGATAACAGTAATTTAAATTTGGTAAGAAAGCACCCAGCGATTTTACCTAAGTCTAATAGTTTTACTTTAATTGTTATAAATTATTATGATAAAAAATACCTTCATGTCAGTGCTTCAACATTGCTTTCGTTGGTAAGAGTAAAATTTTTGCCAATAAATAGTCGTGCAACATGTCGAAAGGTAGTTCATCAGTGCATCCCATGTTTTAAAGCTAAACCAGTTATTGCAAATCAATTGATGGGCGATTTGCCCAGGGATAGAGTTCAATTGGGCTACTGCTTTAATATTTCGGGAGTAGATCTGTGTGGCCCATTTATGGTCAAAGTGGGTTATGCACGTAGAACTATCTTGCAAAAAATGTATATCTGTATTTTTGCTTGTTTTGTATTTAAAGCTGTACATATAGAAATTGTTTCAGACTTAACGTCCGAATCATTTATTGCTGCATTGAAAAGATTCTTTGCACGCAGAGGTAAATGTGCCAAATTGTATTCGGATAACACGAAAAATTTTATTGGTGCAAATAAGATTCTTAAGGCTTTTTATGAGTTAGTAAAAAAACCTGATGAGAAATTATCAGCATATTTATCCACGGAAGGCATTGAGTGGAAATTTATCCCTCCCAGGGCACCCAATTTCGGGGGTCTTTGAGAGGCCGCTATAAAATCATTTAAGTATCACTTTAACCCTTTGAGCTCTGATGGGTGAATTTCTTCCCACTTACATTTAATTTCCAAATGGCACATTGGCACCGTATTATTCAACCAAATTTATTTGAAAATAGATAAATGAATTTTTTTGTGTATATTATAAGTCGAATCTTTTGTTTAGAAAATACTGGTGCCGATGTGACATTTGGGAATTTTGAAGAAATTCACCCCCAGAGCTCAAAGGGTTAAGAGAGTTGTGGGAGGTGCTAATCTCGCTTATGAGGAACTTCTTACTGTAGTCATACAAATTGAGGGAATTCTAAATTCCAGGCCTTGGAGCCCATTATCAGATGATGAGAATGATTTTGGAGTCTTAACTCCGGCTCATTTTCTGATAAACAGGCCGTTAAATTCCATTATTGAGCCTGATCTAACCAATATAAGAGAAAATTGCCTCAAAAAGGGCAAATAATAACTAAAATTCTTCAACTTTTTTGGCGTAAATGGCATCATAATTATTTAAGTGAATTACAACACAGGGGTAAATGGAGATTTGAAAAAGATAATGTAAAAATCGGAGATTTAGTGGTGTTGGTAGAGGAAAATTTACCGACAAATAAGCGGCCATTAGGCAGAATTATTGAGTTGTATTACGGTAAAGATAACAAAATTCGAGTAGTTAAAGTAAACACTCAAAATGGAACCTATAAAAGGTCGGTAAGTAAATTATGTATTTTACCCATGCCGGATGCCCCTAACAGTTAAGAAAAAAACAAAAAGCAATTGTGTATATATGTGTGTTGTATTGATATTTTTTCAAAGGATTATATTTAAATTAACGTATATAGTGAATTTGTGTATTAATTTGTGTAATTATTGAGTAATTGGTAAAAATTGTTATTGAATGTTAAAAACATGTCAATGGGGGCCGGTATGTTACATGTAGCGAGACATGCCACGCCACCTATAATTAAAATTACAGTGACTATAATCTAAAGTGAAGTGAACTAAGCTTTGAGTATTGTGTTGAGTTGTGAGTATCGGAGAAAGAGGCGGTGCGTTGCTTCTGTGTTAATAAATTATTATATCAAGTCACCAGCGCTTTGTAATAATTTGAGTTATTCTTCAAATAATGCCAGTCTAAAATTTGGAACTCCGAATGTTAAACGTATTTTCAATCGTTTCAAAACATATTGCGATGAAGGAGACTTTTTCTGCATAACCAAAAAACCTCTGAATGAAATGAGCTGTAAATTTGGACTCATTTCAATGAAGCTTTCAGAAATTTTTTTAATCTGTTAATGTTAAATTCCCATTTAATTGTTTGCAATGCAGTTAGTTTTTTAAGCATAACTCAAAAACTTGGCGGCAGGAACTGTAATTTTGGATTTCCACATTTGACGATTCTAGAAATACATTTCTGGTTAAAAATCCCTCGATTACAATTAATTTTTGTTACAAAAATGACTTTTTATATTATATATATTCTGAATAATTTTCGAAAATAATAGGAATCTGAACCTGTGCATTTTTTAGATGGAAATCGATGTCTAGAATAATCAAATGTGGAAATCTAAAAGTACAGTTCCTTCCACTAAGAAGTTTTTGAGATACTTTAAAAACTACTTGCAATGCGATTTGTTTTTCAAGAATTAAAAGAGAATTTAACATGAAAAGTTTTAACCTTCAAACCTGTATATTTCTCACTGCTTGACGAAATGACCCATTTGGTATTTGCAGGTAAAATGTACAAAAAAATATAAATGTGATGTCGAATTCTTGTGTTAGTATTCCTTGCCGATTTTAATGTATGATACTATATGTGGACGACATCCAAAACAATTAGGATTATTTAGTAGACATTATTACTAATCTGTTGCTCACAGTCGCAGTTGTTAACAGTTAAATTTTTATTCCAAGATTTAAGATACAGTTAATAATGAGGTATCTTTATTTTTTTCATCATTGTACCTATATTAATTACAATAGAGCTTTTAAATATAAGATTTTTTTATTCATTTTCGTTTTATATACAAGGCGGTTTTTTTTTTAACTGAAGCTATTCAGTGTCATCGATAGCTCGTTCTAATAACTGGAATGACACTAAACTTGATAAATGATCTAATGACGCCAGGGAAAAAAGATTCCGCTAAAAACAAAAAAGTTAAAAACATCTCTGACACCTGTAAAATATGTGCTGTTGCAGGCTACGCAGACGAGAAAGAACATAAATGATTTCAGTTATAAACACACGCAAAAAGCTCCAAGAAACATTTTCAGCTCAAGTTAAATATGAGTCTCACATTTTAAAAGCGCTCGTATAGCCCAAATTAATGGTGCTGTTGTTGCATAAGAAGATTTGCATTTTCATTTGTTATGTGTGTTTTATGCTCATTCTCGAATGGATAGTCTAAAAAGGTGCCATATTGCCGATTGTCGTCAGTTTTTTAACTAATTTTATTTTCGTGGAATATTTTTTTCCCATGGCGTCATTAGTCCCGTTACCCAGTTTAGTTCCATTCCGGTTATTATAACGAGCTTCAGATGGATCTGAATAGCATAAAAAATACCCTGTATATATATATATAGTCCCAGTGGTCATTTATTTCTTTCACTTTATCTATTAGATGAAATTTCATGCAAAAAAAATCCATAATTTTTTAACTTCCCGTGCATCAATTTTAAACCTTTACGATAATCACTTTCTGAAATTCTTGCAAATCATTTAAAAAATAAATACATTGTTCTAAAAAAGTTTATTCGAGTTACGTAAAATATTAGATCCCTTTAGGTGTTTTTTCGCAGTATGTAGTAAATAATTGATTTTACGTAGAACAAAAAACATTTTTTCTGATAATTAATTTATTTTCTATAATATTTGCCCACATCTGACATACGTTTTATTTTTCAATTTTTAGGAAGAATAATACTGTATCAATTCCATTAAAACGATTGAAGCAGCAAGTTAATAAATTTCTCATCGTAAATAACATTGAAAATGTTCCATTAGTCCTTAAAAGTTTCATAATAAAATATATGTCCACATTCCCATTACTTTATATGCGACATTGATAAATGCTTCTTATTCATTTTTAATGTTACACGAATTTTAAGATAGAAATTCACCAACAGGATTTAGTATTTATTGCAAAATCTGTGTGCACAATAAAATTTAAATCAAATAAAAGTGGCATTAATCAACAAGTATTTTGTAAAAAAAAAAAGTGAAATTCGAATAACTAGATTTCTAATTTAAGCACATCTGTTTTTTAAATTAACTGCTGATTTAAGCGAAGAAGAAAATTAATCTTTCATATTGTCATAAAATTAAATGAAGATAATTAGTTTTTATATTATTCTTTGTCGTACGTTAATGAAAAAACGTTTGTTCAGTACCACATTGAAAGCTACAATCAATCATTCTCCGTAAGACATTTATGATATATGTTAGTGAAAATGAAAAAAAAAATACATTAGAACTTTTACACAATGTGTACAACATAAATTAAGAACATAAGAAATAAAGAATAACTTATTTCAATAAATTTCAGTTTCATCTATCTATCTATCTATCTATGTATCTATCTATTAATTAATCTATTTAGCTATCTGCCTTTTTATTTCAATATCAATATCTATATATATTATTTCTATATCTATCTCTATGTATTTTTACCTATGTATATATATGTAAACATCCACATCTGCACCTGTATCTATCCCTATATACATGTGCGAGTGTATCTATCTATATATATGTTTCTATAACTATTATCTGTATAACTATACAGGGTGTCCACTAGGGTGGTCACAAGAAATCAATTTTCGATTTTTTTTCGGCTGGGACTCCACAAAAGGTTGCCAATTGAATCGAAAATGTGATTGGAAAAGTTTCAGCTCATTTGGGTAATATTAATCACTGCCTCATTGAGGTCAAAGTTCAGATTAAACGTGAATTTTCGAGAGAAAATTATGCTTTTCCTTCATAAAATGAATACAATTCAACCTAGAAACATAATGCTGGTCTCATTTCATAAAAAATCTTTTTGCCTTAACAAACCACTCACCACATTTTTGTAAAAATGTACAGATTTAAACATATGTGCGTCTTTCAGGATCAGATTTGATCCGAATTAACTTTTTACGAAAAGGCGAAAACACAATGTAACATTCCATTTCACCTGCTTTCAACATTTTGTTTTTACTTGTTTGTTTGTTTTTTTTTTTTCATTTTGTATATAATAAAGGGTTTATTTAAAAAAAAAAATCAAAAGTAAATGGAAAAAATCGAAGTTTAAACTGGAAGATTTTTAAAAGAAAAAACGGGCAAAGGAAGTATAAAAATGGGAACAAATAATGTTAAAATGCATTTTATTATTAAAGTTATGTTATTGAATTGTGTATTGTGTGAAAGGAAGTATTATAGAGAAAGATATTACTATCTCTTACAGTTGTCATATTAAGGTGGTAATGTCTTTGATAAGGACTATCTTGAAGAGTCTTGAAATGTTTTTCTACATTCAGATACAACTTTAAGCAGAAACTGTTTTTGTTCTTCGTCTTTTGTTAAACAAGAATTGAAATCTTGGATTAATTTTATTCCCCTTTCAATTGTGTTATCATAAAATCATTCAGTATTTTTCTTGCTTTCTAATTTTTATTTTCACCCCATACATCGGGATCAATTTTTAAAAATTGTATGTCAATATGAAATGTAATAAAAAAAGTCCTTCCGGCCAGTGCCGGGAGGAAGAGGTAGCTTTCATTTTCCTTATTTTAAAAAAGCCAACTTATATTATTCAAACATACGAAGCTCAATTTAGTGGAAACGGAATATAGGAGATTCAATACTAATTTTTATCAATACTAAATCATTATAAATGAGAATTTCACGAAATTATTCAGCTTTATCCAAGCTGCTTTTATTTAAAGTAACTTATATTTGGCTGCCAAATTCGGCGATTTCTTAAAGTGCCTGCCATTTTAAGACAACATGGTAGATGAGGCTAACCACAGGACTTGGTCGAGACCTTAGTAATTGCTGTGCACATGCTCACTCACATCGGAATAGGTTGATATATACGAGTGCTGTCGCAGGCAAAAAATCAGATTTTTCAAAATGTCACCCACATTAGAAATTGAAACTGCTATATCTGAGATATTTTTTAAGATAAAGACAAACAAAAGATGCTCCTGAATCCTTATATCAAGGTCAAATACTTAAGAAAGAAACCTTTTCAATTTCCAATTTTTTTGCACCTCACTTTAAATATATATATTTTTTAATTTAATGGCCGCCATTTTGAAACAAGATGGCTGATGAAGCTGGCCAGCGAACTTGGTCGAGATATTGATGTATACTATCCACATGCCTTCTTCCATCGAAATAGGCGTATACGTGTGTTATCGCGTGACAAATACAAGATCGTTTCAAAGTGTTAGCCATGCTAGAAAGTCAAAGTGCTATAATTCAACCATTTTTTAAGATATAAACAAAAGAACAAATTTTCAGAAACAAAAACTGCTCCAGAATCTTTGTATCAAGGCCAAACACATAAAAAAAAAAATCTTTTTCATTTTCTAATTTTTCAATACGTCATTTTAAATTTTAAATTACATTTTCTTTAAATGGCAACCCTTTTGAAACAAGATGGCGAATGAAGCTGGCCAACGTACTCGGTTGAGACATTGGTATGTACTATGTACAGACCAAGTTACATCCAAATCGGTTCATAAATACACCTGTTATCGCGTGACAAAAGTCAGGTCGTTTTAAAATGTCAGCCACAATGGAAATTCAAAATGCTATAACTCAACCATTTTTTTTAAATATAGACAAAAGAAAACCTGTTCCGGAATCTTTGTATTAAGGTCAAACACATACGAAAAAATCTTTATCATTTTCCAATTGTTTGGTATCTCATTTTAAATTTTAAATTTTTAAAAATTTTTTAAATGGCCGCTATTTTGAAACAAGATGGCGGATGAAGCTAGCCGATGAACTCGGTCGAGATATTTGTATGTACTATGTACACACCAAGGTACATCCAAATCGGCTCATAAATACTTCTATTATCACGTGACTAAAATCAGGACGTTTCAAAATGTCAGCTACGCTAGAAATTCAAAATGCTATAACTCAGCCATTTTTTAAGATATAGACGAAAAAAAACTGCCCCCGAATCTTTTTATCAAGGTCAAACACATAAGAAAAAAATATTTTTTCAATTTTCAATTTTTTGGTACCACATTTCAAATTAAAATTTTTCTTAAAAATTTAAAACGCCGCCATTTTTAAACAAGATGGCGGACGAAGCTGGCCAACGAACTCGGTCGAGACATTTGTATGTACTATGTATGAACGAAGTTACATCCAAATCGGTTCATAAATACGCCTTTTATCGCGTGACAAAATTCAGGAAGTTTCAAAATGTCAGCCACGCTAGAAATTCAAAATGCTATAACTCAGCCATTTTTTAAGATATAGACAAAACAAAAACTGCTCCGAAGTCTTTGTATAAAGGTCAAATACATAAGAAAAAATATTTTTCCATTTTCAATTTTTTGGTACCACATTTCAAATTTTAAATTTTTTAAAAATTTTTAAATGGCCGCCATTTTGAAACAAAATGGCGGATGAAGCTGGCCAACGAACTCGGTCGAGACATTTGTATGTACTATGTACACACCAAATTACATCCAAATCGGTTCATAAATACGAGCGTTACAGTGTGACATAGGTCAGATATATATATATATATATATATATATATATATATATGGATATATATATATATATATATATTTTAATTTTGAACGGAGGGTGGTTTCGGGGTCTGGGGGTCATGATCGATGAAAATATACCAAAATTTTTTGAAATCGCTTTCCTCCGAACGGCTGCAATAGGTAGCTTTTTGTAATGAAAGCTACCTAAAAAATGAGCTTGATATTAAACAAAAACATCGACTGTTTTGTTCAATAAATAATCCACTTGTTTTAAACCTATTGTTGCTCTTACATTCCTATCATCATCATCATTTTCTTTTTCAAATGACATTAATTTTACAGCCATGTTTGTTTTCACTTTTCTTCTCAAAGTATTATCTAAAAATGAAAATGCAACTTGAACAGTGTTAAGATACCAAAGGTGGTTTATCATTTTAGTGAGTGATTTTCTTCAAGCTAGTTACCAATTTTTCTATACTCAACAAGTGATTTTAATAATTACAAATCTTGATTGGGGTTCAAATTGGAAGTGGGATTGTTAAACCGCACTTTTACATAAATATTGATTATAAATAATCAAATGTCTCTAAGTCCTTTTTTTTCTAAATTTGTTAATGAGAACTGATCCCTGAAAACATATATTTTGAGAGAATAAATGACCTGTGCTACCCATCGATGATGAATTGAAATGGGATATGTTTGGGGGGATGACGTCCTATAACAATTAAACAAAGTTGAATAAATTCCTTATAATCACTCATGGGCTATTATTTTTTTTTAATTTTCTCTAAGAAAACTTGAATTAAGTATTTTATATCTAATATTTTACCATCAATAGCATTTTTATACTTAGTTTGGTCCAACTTAAGCCACCCAATCTGAATTTTATTTTAAATAACTGGCTGAGAACAGTTAATTTGTAAATTATAGTGGCGACATGGTAAATACAGAAGATTTTGCTCTAATAATTGATATAGGAATATGCAAGTTCCTCTGAGATGACCTGTGTTTACTGCAGTGGTTTCAAAACACGTTGCCTGGATTTTACCAACTTCCTCCAACTCTTATACTGCTTAAAATACAGTTATGCCTGAGTTATTCCGATACTATATTTTAGTGTTGGAATTCTTATAAATGTTCCTCATCTGAACAACTAATTAAAACTGCTATCCTCAATCAACTGCTATCCCTTTTGTATGAATAAAATGTAGATATTTTCTTTATTCAAAAAATGAGGAAGCAGTTTTCTATCGTAGGTAACGAAATTCCCTCTAAATCAGAATTGTGCAATCCGTTTTTGATGAACTCAGTTCTTTGTTTTCGAAATAGGTGTTTTCAAAGTCGTGTTACACTTCTATTTAAAATTAAAGTTTGTGATTAACTGGTGAATGTACTGTAAATGTAGCAGCCTCTCTGGTGTTCAGTTTCACTTGGCAAATATTATGAAACAAATTACGTAAAACTTGACAATTACTTGGTAACTTACTGCCAGTGATTTGATGAGGCATGTGACCAAATAAAAAAAATCCTGCATTTCTGTCATCATACCGAAAGAAGGGGCGGGGGGGGGGGGGGTCGGAATGCTTCGTCGATTTAAAAAATACAAAAGATATCAGGTAATAGAAACAGCCTTGTAATAAAAAGAGAAATCCAGAGGTTCGTTTTAAATGCTCTTCAACTGCAATACAAATCGGGAATTCTTTCTATGCAAGGAACTAGATAACTAATAATTAACTGTAATTCGTGAAATATTGTTAAAGTTACAAAATTTTTCAACCTCTTTTGCCTTTTAAGGCAAACAGTAAAAATAAAATATGAAAATTAATAAAAATTATTCATTTTTCACTTATTTTCAAAAATGTAGAGTTTGGGAGTATGGTTCATAAGCTGACCTGAAAAGCACTAAAAGTCATTAAATATAAGTTTTGATAAGAGTAAAAGTTCAAGGCAACAACATTTTCTATGAAATAAGATAAAAATCAGGTTTCTAAGACAAATAGCTTTCACTTAAGGAAAGAAAAACTACATTTTATCGCCAAAAAATCACAAATTTTCAAGAATTCAACCTCGATGAGGCACAGGTTAATGTTATTCAATTGAACTGAAACTTGAGACTGTGTTGAACTAACGGAGACTAACGGTTATGACTAACGGTTTAAGAATTAGCCATTGGACACCGTTGAGAGTGGACACCCTGTATATAGATACATCTATATTTACATCTACATCTGTATATATATTATCTATTTTTATATCTATATCTACACTTATGAGCCAAAACCTTAAAACCACTTAATATAAAGTGTGAATCCGCCATAAATGCTGTATGATTTTATTAAATTACATTTCTAAATTCATTCTTTCTGGTATTATTTCTCGTATGATAGTCTTAAATCAAACAACATGTTCTCAATAGGATTCAGGTGAAGAGACTTTGGAGGCCACGGCAGTATATAAAACATATCCTAGACTTCTTCAAGTCATTACAGGTTAGCATGAGCTTTATGGTACGGTACATAATACTATTGTACGATGCCATTGCCATCTGGAAATTCGGGAAGTGACTAATAGAGCTCCAGTATGTTTATGGTCGTGGAGGCAATGAGATTGAAATGCACAGGCGATATTGAATCATGTTCTTTCTTTAAAAACGTAGCATATGCCATTACACACCAGTCATCAACTTACTTCCTTCCAACACTATAATAATATAAAAAAACATGAGATTTAGCAGTCCAAGCAAGCTTCTTCCTATCCTCAGTTTTTCGATGGGCTTGATTATGTGGACACAGGCTGCGATTTACGGCGATGAATTGGAGCTGGAAAAGGAACACGTACGTGATGACGACTTCGGTGTTGGTGTTGTTTATGGTGGCCAATTGTCTACATAAGGGGTATAGGTCCGAAGGGGGAGTGCCTTCCGCGTGTGTTTTTCTAAGGGACCATAACCTTTATTTACCCAATGATACCCAAGGTTAGAAGAAAACCACGGAAAACTCCGAAAAATTAGGCCAAAGGACGCGATTGTGATTGAACCCAGCAACTCCCATCTACCAGTTTTGAGAGCAGAACCTCTCGGCCACTGGTGGGGCTGACGACGATGTCGTAATCCTTATAGAAAAATATTGTAAACGAATTGGGAGTTGCGAAACTTTCTCTGAAACGTCACAATTAAATTTTTTGGTAATTTAAGTGACAGCAGAACCGGTGATTTACAGCACGGGATGTTTGATACTTATACTCTGGGGAACAATTTTTAACTTTATTTCCGTTGACTTCAATTTTTCAGCTGATTTTAGGTAAAAAAAGCGTGCTGATTTCAAAATTGCAATTAGTTTTATTCTATCAAGTCAAGATATTTTTCTACAGCTTATATTAACATGACCACTTTACGCTGAATCGAACGAGAGACATAGGAAGAAAAAAAGCTTCAGAGCTCTTAGCATCAAGACTGCACGGGAAAATTTTGTTTGAAAAGGGAGCTAAGGTATCCTACTTCCAATCAAGAGAACATAAATTTCTGCAATACTTTTGAAATGACGGTAGATTTTTTTATTGCCAAAACGTACATGGTTTAATGGAAGAGTTGGGATTCCATCCTATATCGCAACTAATTGGCGACTGTTCATCGATAGCTCAAAGAGGACTTTGAAGTGCGTGCTCCTTCACAATGGAAATTTATTTGGAGCATTCTCAATATGCCATTCAGTTTATTTGCGCGAAGAATATGAGGACATTGATTTATTGCAGTATCACATGTACGAATCGATCATCTGTGTTGATCTTAAAATGGTCTGCTTCTTTCTTGGCCAGCAACGTGGAATTACCAGGTATCCTTGTTTTTTGTGTATGTGAGACAACAGAGCTCTTGAAAAGTATTGGTCCCAATGTTATTGGACTCCAAGATATGACATCAAACTTGGTGATCCAAACATTTTGAATCAGTCCCTTATCGACAGAAAGAATATCATATTTCCATCTCTGCATATAAAACTGAGTCTAATGAAGCAGTTCGTGAAAGTTTTGTCAACCGAAGGCGACTGTTTCAAGTATCTCATTTCGAAATTTCGAAACCTGACTTTCGAAAAGATAAAAGTAGGTGTATTTGACGTATCCACAGATTCAGCAGCTCATTAAAGATGAACATTTCATCGGAATAATGACAGATCTCCAAAACAATGCTTGGTTGGCATTCAGAAACCTTGTCAAAAATTTTCTGATGGAAATACGCGGGTAGAAAATTACACTGAAATTGTCCAGAAACTTTTAGAGAGATTCGAAACTCTTGATTGCAACATGAGCATCAAACTTTATTTTCTGCATAGCCATCTTGATGACTTCCCAGAAAATCTTGGTGCAGTCAGTGATGAGCAAGTGTGAACGATTCCACCAAAATTTAAAGCTCATGGAAGAATGGTTTCAAGGTAGATGAGATGAACATATGATGGTTCACGATTGTTGAAGCATCAAACGAGATTGTTCACAAATTGAACACTCTAGGAAAAGCTACAAGCGAACATTTTAACATTAATATGTACTTTTTTCGTTTTGTAAAAGGATTTCACTACTTGACTGAACACAATGTAGCTTATATTAAGTATATCTAGCAGTTGAAGGAATAATACATTTTGGTATTTTTTTCTTTAATTTCATTTGTATTCACATTAAGTATGATTTTGAATGGTATCCTCTAGCTTAAAAAGTTGACGTGATAGAAAAAAACTGGGGTCATTTTTGTATTTAGATGCGAATAATTAGCCAAACACAAGTGCCAGATCTACGTCAACAAAATCTGTGTTCCCCAGTGAATATTTGCAAAAAATAATTTTTTTACTTTTTGCAATAATTCCATTTATTCTGCGATTATAAATCACTAACTAAATGTAGTCCAAAAGCAAACAGAATAATGTGGTATGCTATAAACTTAATATACTACCTCAATGGGATAATTTTAAAGAGCAAGGAATGCGATTAATGGAACATGTTCCATTTCTTTCTTCTGAATTTTTAAACAGATTTAAAAATTAAATTCATTACTTAAATTTCTTTTATAATATTTAACAATTTTTGTAATTTGTTTTACAAAAAAAGTCACAATCCATTTAAAAATAGAATTCACAGTTTAATAAAAATAAATTTTTCAACTACAAATGTGTTTTAACTACAAATGTGTTTTAACAAATGTGTTTTAAATGTGTTTTGTTGCAGACATAGTTATAAATGCATCTTTTTATTTAATACTATTTCCAAATGATACATTTTAGGATTTTGATTCCTAATTATTTTGTTTTTAAGTCTTAAACTAAGACAAACATAAGTCAACCATTGAGTTTATTATAAAATATTTGTGATTACTTTTATTAAAAAATTAAGTATAAAATATCGAAAAATCAAAGAAAGGTTATTTTAAAAGAAATAAATCAAAAACTGCATTAGACAGATTAAATATTATTCGTTTTTATGAAAATTTCCCCATTCCTTCATTTCTACTAAGTTTAGAAAATGCAAATACTTTAATATAGATTAAACATTCCTTTTACCTAGAAATTAATTTAAATATCTTAATTGAACGTAAATGTTTTATGAATATTTATGTTAAAATGTATGAAAAGTATCGAAAGATAAAATTCATCTCACTTCCTTGTAAGAGTCCAACTACAGTATTTTAAAGCACACTGTTAGTTCATTATAAATATATTTTAAATATTAATTTTATGTCAGAACTGTTAATGATAGTTGATAAGGAAATCGTGATAAGAAGACACTTATCATTTAAACTAAAATCGAAGTGAGTTATATCTTAATGGATTTTCATTTTATCAATTTAAAGAGTAATTACCTTTCATCATTTGGGAGAATTTAAGTTAAATATTTGTGATTTAAAATCTATCTAAAGTCATAATTTATACAAACTCAGAGAATTAAGTCGGCATTCGTCGTAAACTAATAAAATAAGACATCTAGAAATATGAAAACATTGATGATTTAGACAAGTTTTTATAAGAAAAAAATAATTAGCACTATTT
Organism: Maratus speciosus; assembly: GCA_963932465.1. NCBI lineage: Eukaryota > Metazoa > Arthropoda > Arachnida > Araneae > Salticidae > Maratus > Maratus speciosus. The sequence continues at coordinate 328,163,802 of OZ010786.1, forward strand.
TCTATACATATTTTTAAAGAATTAGAAAAACGTAGAGAAGTGGTGAAATAAAATATGAGAAAAAAGAATGCAGTTCCCTTTTTCTATGGAAAGATAGGTGATTTAATTTTCCTTAGAAAAAAATTTTCTTTAGTTTTTGCAATGGAGATTCATTATTCGAAAAAATAAAAAAATAAAAAATAAAGATTTGAAATTCGCAAAATTTAATACATAAATGTTTACTTTTTTGTATCATAAATATACCTTTAATAATTAATGACTTATCTTAAATGTCAGTAAGGCGGAAATTAAAAAATAAGTACATTCAGGACTTTTCCTTTTATAATTTTGATGTCCGGATAATATGCAAGAAAGTCTAAAATTACGTTTTTATCGGAAATATTGTAAATACTAACACTATAAAAGTCTTTTAAAAAACATTTTATAAAAAGGTAAAATTAAATAAGCAAAAATCATATAAGAGAATGAATAACTCGTAGAAACTGTTATGCAACGATGTAGTTGTGTTTGAACAACAAAGATATGTCTATCTCATTGATGTTTATTAATTATACAAAAGAAAAAATCTCCCTTGAGTTTCAGAAAGAAGGACTAATTTTGTCGTTAACCGTTGCTTAAAATTAAAATAAGGAGCATTTAATGTATAGTATACGTTACGCAAATATCTGTTTTCTTATTTATAATGTAATACACTACACACAGTATTCTTTTAGAGTAAATCAAATCTTTTTTTTACGTAGTATTTTATATAAAGGTAAAGTTAAATAAGCAAAGATCATATAAGAGGATGAATGAAGTGCAGAAACTACACAACTATGTAGTTGTGTTTGAACAACAAATATATATCTATCTCATTGATTCTTATTAATTATACAAAAGAAAAATTCTCCTGAAGTGACTTCACTGCAATTTTTTAACGTTTAAAGATCCCTCATGTTCTTTTTTTACACTGTTGAATAGGGAAAAATACACCCTCAAATACTATTTGTTTGAATACAGTATCACAATCTGTTTGAAAACTGTATTGAAATTTACACAATTTTTACTGTTTTAAAATAATTTCCCAGCATGATTTTTTTTTTCAAATTTATCTCTATTTCGTGAAGATGATTACGATTTACGAATGATAAATCCGCTTGCATTTAGATTAATATAAATAGCCCATCATTTGGTTCGAGCTTATATTCCATAATAAAATTAAAACATTCGTTAATCAATAAATAAAACAATAAAAAAGAAATAAAAACCATTTTAAAAAATGTAATCGAAGTACGCACGTAAATTACTGAAATTAATAGAATCAAAAAGGCTAATTCTCGATAATGAACTTTGTCGATTTCTTCGGTTATTTTATCCTGCCACGTAGCCAATACGAAAGTATTATTTTTAATCAGATTTAAAAATTTACATTAACACATTGCTGTTATTTTTCATATAAATATGATTTTTAGTATTGTTAGTGGGACATAAAGAATATGTGTAAATATACAAATTCTACTGAAAAAAAAAAAAAAAAAAACAGCAGGTTTATGTGCGACTTTCTCGTCGTAATCTTTTAGGTTTTTTGCTGATACTCTTTCCATTAAATTTTGACTAATTGTAATTTTTATATCAAATAATGAGTTTTAATTATATGGGAGTATACTACGTTAAAAACTGTATGCTGAACCTTTCAGGATATACCCCATACGTCGCTGTGTCTTTGGTATGTGCAGTGAACTGCGTTATATTTTATGCATTACAAAGCTTGAATTTCAGATAATAATAATACAAAATATTGAGAAATAGATATGAGAGAGAGAGAGTAAAATGCTTTTTCTAAAAAGGAAGTATTATTTTTTAATTAACATTCAAGCAGAATTTCATAAGGGGTCTTGTACCTTTTAAACGCGATGAAAATCAGTAAAAATTTTCAAAATTTGAATTGGTGTATCCTCAAAATCTTTTTATGCATAAACATGAAATTTTGACTATTGATTAAACATATTAGATTTTTTTTTTTAAATACTACCATTATAAATTGACTAGCCCCATGCAAAATGTATGGATTATTGAAGTTAAGATAACTCATTTTATTAGTCTGTAAGTCATTGTGCGAATAATGTTTTGAAAACATATGTATGGATTGTTGTAAAATTATAAATAGACGTTAGGCACATTTGTGTGTTCAAAATGATCCACTTTTAAGTATGTACAATGGTAATATTTTTAGTTATGACTATTTTTATTCATTAAAAATAAAAAGTTCTGATTTTTATTCACAAAAACATTGTTAATACAATAATTTTGGACTAATAGTAGGTCATTTTAAAAATACACATGTTTTTATTAATTTTATTAAATTTCATAACAATCCATACATACGTTCTCAAGATATCATGCGCGCAATGATTTACGGACTAAAAGAAAGAGCTAGTTTGATTTCAATAATACACAAATTCTGTGAAAGACTAGTCAGTTTCCAATGGTAGCACATTATAAAGCAAAATATGTTTAATCAATAGTCGAAGTTCCATATTTATACATAAAAAGACTTTGAAGATAGACGAATTCGAACTTTGATTTTCGGCGAGTTAAAAAAAGTGCAAGACCCCTTACTACTATTCGATATATATCAGAAAATGCATCTCAACGTCAATATGTAAATCCTTCACCAGAATTCAACGGAGGGTAAATCATTTTTCAATAAAGTAATATGTAAAATATTTGCAACTTAAAATCAATCTAAAATCATTATTTATACATTCTCAGAAAATTAAGCCTAATGGCGTTGGTCGTGAACTAATAAAATAAGATATCTAGAAATATGAAAATATTATGATGATTTAGACACGTTTTTATCAGAAAACAAATAAACCGCAATATATTCCACATAGATTTTTAAAGATTAGAAAAACGTAGACAGGGTTGCAGTGAAGTAAAACATGAGAAAATGAATGTAGTTCCTTTTTTTATATGAAAAGACAGTTGATTAAATTTGGCTAAGATAAAACCTCTGTACACATTTTGTAATGAGGATAGGTGAGGATAGTACACAGTGAGACAAAAATTATTATTATTTAACGAATGACGACGATTTTTATTATTTTGGAGGAATTTGCTGCATCTTTAAGCTACACAAATACGCTACACGTTAAAGTATAAAATGGTTTAAAAAAAAGTAATTTATAAAAGCACAGAAGCAGCATAATGGACTATCGGAAATTGCCTCATTGTGTACTGCAAGTGTATACAGTGAGACAATGTACATATTTTCAAAAATCATATATTTTTACACTCTATCAATAATTTTCTGCAGTTTATGATTTCAAATTAATATTTCCAGAATTTCAAAATATTAAAAATATGAGCCTCGGGTGGACAATGGCAGACTTTGGGTTACCTTCATGCTAATTTTCAGTCTCTTATGTTGGCCTAAGGTGATCGGTCACTTGCGATTTTAGACGTTTTCTTAAATATCTAGAAAAAAACATGAGGTATTATCTTGAAACTCCAAGTGTGTAAACAGAATAGTGCAGGTCATATATTTCCGTGAAGAGTTTTTCACGAAACCCCATAGGGGACCGTCAACAGATTGAAAAAAATGAATGCCTTTTAGGTAACCCTGTAAAAACTAACTTAGCAAAAGCGTTCTACACAGTAGTTTATGATTAAGTGCCTTATTGCAATAAACTGTGCCCATTTTTATACGAATAGCATGTATATTCGTAGAGAAATTAAAGTTTTATAAAAAGAGCCCCAAATTGTGCCAAGTATTGTGGTTATAATTTGTAGAGTTCTTAATATAAGAACAAATTCTTTTCAGAAAATATGACAAACAACATTGTACATAATACTCTGCAATCAGAATTAAAAAATAATAAAATTGGATGAAAAATGAGCAGGATTACTAAAAAATGTTTCACTGTGCATGGGCGAATGCAATCAAAATATAATGTGCATAATGTATTAGCTAAGTGTATGGAGCAACATTTGTGAAAGTCTCAAACACATAGCTTGAAAATTGTGAAAATTATCGCTGATAGAATAAGCTCGAAATCCGTTGTTCCCAAAATGAAGCATAAAGAGAAGGGGTTGTATCCATATATCTATTAATGAGTGCCAATATAGCATACACAATATTGCACGTACTACTGTATTTAGATACAGCCCCTCATCTTTTTGCTTCATTTTGGGAACAGCGGATTTCAAGCTTATTCTATCAACGATAATTTTCAAAGTTTTTAAGCTATGTTTTTGAGACTTTTACAAAAGTTGCTCTATACACTTAGCTAATACATTCCGCACATTATATTTTATTGCAATCGTGCATGCGCAGTGAAATATGTTTTAGTAAACCTGCTCATTTTTCATCCAATTTTTATTATTTTTTAATTCTGATTGCCGGGTATTGTGTACAATGTTGAATGACATATTTTCTGAAAAGAACTTTTTTATGAGAAATTTACAAATTATAAGCAAACAACTTGGCAAAATTTGGGACTCTTTTTATGAAAACTTTAATTTCTCTACGAATATAAATGCTATTCGCATAAAAATGAACACAATTTATTGCAATAAGGCAATTAATCATAATCTACTGTGTTGAGCGCTTTTGCTACGTTAGTTTTTACAGGGTTATCAAAAAAGATATTCGTTCTTTTTCAATTTGTTGACGGTCCCCTATGGGGGGTTTCGTGAAAAACTCTTCACGTAAATATATGACCTGCACTATTTTGTTTACACAGTTTCACAGTTTGGAGTTTCAAGATAATTCCCCATGCATTTTTCTAGATATTTAAGAAAACGTCTAAAATCGCAAGTGACCGGTTACCTTTCGCCATATAGTGTAGTAAGAACACAATGAGACAGGTCTCACTGTGTACCACAATGAGACACGTCTCACTGTGTACCACAATTGTGTGTCTCACTGTGTACTTTAGTTACGTTGTAACAAAATGGATGCCACATCTGTTACACCAATTTCATCGCTTAAAAAAATGTATGTCGTTTTCTCGAAATAGTCTATTATTAGATATAGCTAGGTTTGGTCAAGTAAATACGTATATGCCACATTGAAGGAAATAAACTGTAAAATAGACATTTATGTAACATTAACCACTATAAAGTAGGGAATTATTTACTATTTTCGCGGAAGAGTAATTGAAGTGCCGAAATTACATTTACGTGTCGCATAAGATGAGGTCGTTATGTGTGTGTGCCAGCTTGGAGAAAAAATGACAAGTATATGTCAAAATGGCTGCTGCCTCACTGTGTACTACTCTCCTCTACAGCATTTTTAAAAAAAGCAAGGTTCGAAATTTGCGATATTTAAGCACAAATTAAATAAACTAAATTACAGGTTTTTGTATCATAAATATACTTTTAATGATTGATGACCTAGTATAAAAGTCAATAACACAAAAATAAATACTTTGAGGTATTTTGCTTTTCATAATTTAAATGTACAGGCAATAGGCAATAAAGAATAAAAATACATTACGTGTAAAATATTGTAAATATGAAAGCTATAAAAATCTTTTTATAACTATTTCTTATAAAGGTAGAGTTGAATAAGCAAAAATCATTTAAGAGGAGACAAGACTGGGAGCAAAATAACCGATGTTTAACTCTCTCGCTGCGTATGTAATTCTTCGCGATGAGCGTCTTTTACAGATTTTTTAATCTTTTATCACCGGTTCTTTAAAGCAGATTTTTTTTACTATTGTAATCGGGGAAAATGTCCTGATTAAAACAGATAAAATTTCCGCTAAAAAATAACTGGTGGGAATAACCAAATAGTATTAATTAGACGGAAGAATACACGCCCGATAATATCTCGGGTTGCGCAGCTAGATGGTTAAGATCCGTTTCCACGGAAACTACTCGACCGATTTTGATGAAATTTTGAATCCATATTCAGGGAATTATATTCAAGAGTTACGGATGACAAGTTTTTTGCGGGAATAAAACTTTTTTATTTTAGCGCAATGGCAATTTTTCAGAAATTTTATATTTTCAGAAATGTCTTTTTCTGAAACAAATTAAAATTTGTTAAAGCTTTCTGCCACATACAATCTTTTATTTATACTCTAAAACCAAATTTTTTAAAATCGAAATCGCTCGAGTACTGTAGGAGTTAATGGGGTTTTTAGCTGAAAAGTCCAATTTTTGGAGAGCTAAAACATATAGACTGTTCTATCTTGTATGAAGTTCTTGCACACTTTTAACAAACACATGAATTAAAGTATATACAGGGTGTATCTAAACTCTTGGGCAAAACTTTAAGGAGTGATGATACACATCAAAACAAACAATATTAAATGCGAAACTAAGGGTCCCAAACGTCTTCCGAAGGAGATAGGCGCAATTAAAGTTTAGGATCCAAAATTTCAAATGATTTTAAAAAACAGAAGAATCGAGCTCAAAATTTAAGTTTAAGTCTAAGCTTTTGAAAGCATTTAATGAGATAGAAAAGTAACGGTAAAAATAGTTCTTCGTTACTCCAAAGTCTAAAGCTTCCTTTATCGGCATTTTTTGAACTTTATCTTTAAACATTATTTTCAAGAAAATACTGACATAAAGAATAGTTTTAGTGAAAACCGCAAATAAATCGACTATTTTTTCCGTTTTTTATAATAATTTGAAATTTTGGACTCTAAACTTTAATGGCGCCTATCTCCTTCGGAAGACGTTTGGGACCCTTAGTTTCCAATTTAATATTGTTTGTCTTGATGTGTACTATCACCCCTTAAAGTTTTGCCCAAGAGTTTAGATACATCCTGTATAAACACTTGGATACAATTTAGTTATATATAATAAATGAGTATAGAATGTTAGAGTACAATTAATGTGAGTGGGCGTGGCGTCCCAGTCGTATCTTCCACTCCAGAAATGGTTACTCAACAATGTAGTTGCGTTATATCAAAAACAGAAACATGCGTCTCATTGGTGTTTATTATTTAGTGAACATTTTTTGGTCTTTGGGTTTCTGCAAAATCAATCATTTTGTCATTAACCGTTGCTTAAGGGGGTCCGGGACATATTTTAAAATGATTTTTATTTATTGAGTTAAAATTCTGAATTTTTTTGTGAAGGTTAACCTTATTATTTGTAAACAAAATCACAAATCACATGATAAAACTTCTGAGAATTTTTTTTTAAATTTTAAATAAAAAATTTATAAAAAAATTGGGGTAGTTTAAAATCGTTATAACTCGAAATATTATTTATCGAATTTCAATATCTGTTCATTTAAATAAACAGAAATATATAAATTTTAATTTTGATTCAGCATTTGTAAAAATATGATTTTATAAAAAAAAAAAATATATTTAACGAATTTTTTTTTTTTAAATTTGTGCAACTTTTTAAAAAAAGTCATATTTTTAAAAGTAATTTTTTTTGCAAATATGCTGTATCAAAATTAAAGTAAAACAATTGAAAAATATATGGTTCAAGTATGAACCCTTTATCTTTCATGGTTCTCGAGTTATAAGAATTTAATACAAAAAACGGTGAAAAAACCTATCATGAAGAAAAACGCATTTTTACAAGATGTCGTTTCCATGACAGCCTTTGCTTGAAAGCTAGATTTTGAAAACAAACCAAACGAAAAAAAAATATTTTTTTTTTCTAATTCAGATAGAAACATGATTGAAATGTCTTTTTAAGCAGGAAAAAACAGAGAAAATTTTAATGAAATAAAAGGTTTTTGAAAAATTACAAGATTTTTGTGTCCCGGACTCCCTTAAAACTAAAATACGGAGCTTTTTATATAGTATACTTTACCGTAAATAACTATTTTCTTTTTAACGATGTAAATCAATTCATACATTCCTTCAGTGTAAAACAACTCTTTTTTTACGTACAGACTTTAATGAATTACAATTAAAGACATTTTTCAATATATAAATAACCATAGCATTATAATGCATTTATGTAGCCAGTGTGTTTTAATACGTTTATAATTACTATAAAATAAATAGATGTTGTAAATATTATTATTTGTATTTGAATTATTAACCTCAATATAACTGTTTTTTTTTTTCGTCGACTAAATATACCCGATAAACAATACTCGCGCAGAACTTACATTGTCTGTTTTTATCCGTAGTAATTTGATAATAACACTTTATTATTAATTAATTTGCCATATATTTTAAAAATATGCATTGCATATTTCGAATTTAAGAGAATAGTAATACAAAATATCGAGAGTTAGACACATGAGACGTAAAGGCTTATTCTCAGAAGGAATATATATATATTTTTTAAATAACATTCAAGCAGCCAGTTAAAGTAGAATGTTCTCCGACATTACATTAGCAGGCATAAAGAATAATTTACAAAATTTGTTTAATATAAATTTGAAATATTCATGTAATTCATGCATTGTGGTATATATTTCTGCAAAATATATACCTAAAAGTAATTTTTGTTATTGTTATTTTGAACAAAATCATTAAATATACTATAAAAAGTATCGTAGGTTTTGTATACATTCGTTTACATGCTTCGAAATACTTTTCCATAATTTAACATGGAATCATAGAAGTTAATGTTGAAAAATGGAGTAAATTGAGTTTTTGTGTAACGAAATATGCATTCTTTTTAGATGATACTGCTTATAAATATTTAAGGATAAACAAAATTCAAGTATATTATAAGAATTTACTCAGGCATGAAAAAAATATAGAAAACTTTTAAGAAATATAAATACCTTCCTCTGAAATAGCCTTAAGGAAGGAAAAATCCCTCTTCTGCCCTTTCAAAGAATGAAACAGATGAAAATTTACTTTTCTAAATATTGACGGATATAGAACTAGACATTAATTTTTTTGAAAGTGTGGGACTAAAGTCCTATATATTCATGCATTTTGAATGAAACTCGTGAATGAAAAAAAAAAAAAATCAGTCCTATAAAAATATCGACTTTTATAAAAGACTGAATCCTATTTTTTTATTGTATATTCATGTCACGTATACTTTCAAGGTATTAGTTATTTGTATGCAAAAGAAGTTCACCTAACCATAAACTTTATTTCTAGAAATAAATTCTAAAAAAAAATATTCATACTGTAACTATTCATGAGTTCCCGAATTACAAAGATATGCATGAAACTGCTGAGTTTTTTTAAATTTATGGGGAACGAAGACCTTTATTTGAGCAAAAATCGACCCCAAAATCTTAATTTATTCTTGTGTGTATTATTATTCTTCAATTTGTACTGAGTCATTTGTGAAAAACCGCATCCAGACGCCATCATTTTTCGAGAAGTTACAAGTGTACAAATCAATTTTTTGGCCCTTTAAGGGGATCCGGGGACACAAAAATCTTAAAATTTCCTTAAAATGTTTTATTACATTAAAACATTCTCTGTTTTTCCTGCTTAAAATGAAGTTTAAATCATGTTTCTATCTTAAATGGAACAGGGAATATCCATTTTTAACCCATTAACGACGAGCCTCCTTTCCACTTCTATTAATTCTTCGACATCAGTTTTTGCCAATTTGCAATTAGGATTTATTTAATTGCTAAAAATCTGAGATTAAATAATATGAAAATTTCCAAACTAAAATACTGGTATTCATATTAAAAAATTTGTTCAATTTACCTGCCAAATTTTTTGCCAACCGGCCTTAATGTGTTAAGTTTTGATTTCTTTTCAAAATCTAGTTTTCAAGCAAAGGATGTCATGAAAACGACTTTTTACGAAATTGCATTTTTCTTCATGATGTGTTTTTTCACCATTTCTCGTATTTAAATCGCTATAAGTCAAGAACTGATAAAGATAAATCGTTCGAATTTGGAAGATGTCTTTTTCAATTGTTTTACCTCGTCTTTTAATTGTTTTTGATTCAGCAAATTTGAATAAAATATTTACTTTTGAAAATATAATTTTTTTAAGTTACATTTTTTTTTTTTATATAAAATAATATTTTTTGAAAATATTTATTATTTATTATTAATTATATTATTTGAAAAAATATTTACTTTAGAAAATATGATTTTTTTTTAAGTTACGTCATTTTTAAAAAATTTTTACTTTAAATATTCTTAATTTATATTTAAACTGATATTTTTTAAAATGCTGAATCAGAATTAAAACTTATGTATTTCCTAAACATTTCTTAAACATGTCAATTGTTTTGCATTTTAATAAAATGTATTTCTTTTTATTTAAATGAAAAAAAATTAAATTCTACAAATAATATTTCAAGTTATAACAATTTTAAACTACCCCACTTTTATAATGAATTTTAAATATTATTTTTTTTTTTTTTTTTACAAAAATTACGAGAAGTTTTATCATGTAATTTTATTTATAAATGATACAGTTAACCAGAGCAAAAAATTTCGAATTTTAACTAATTAAATAAAAATTATTTGAAAATGTTTCCCGGACCCCTTAAATGTACTTTAAACCTGTTTTTCTTAAATCTGATTTTTCAACGCATTTAGATTTTTAAAATGCTCTATGCGTCTTAATTTTGTATCAAAATTCATAAAATTCATAAGGAAAAATCCTGATATCGCTTACAAAGAAACTGAGTATGCATTTTACAATTCGACTAAATTAAGATAATTAAATTTGATTTTTAAGTTATTAGAAGGCAATATTTTCAGTTCAGAAAAATATATACAAGAGATTATAAAATCGATACACAGATTGTAATAGAATTTATGTGATTAAAATGTAAACTCGAGGAGATATCTAAAAAATTAAGACGCATGGAGCCATTTAAAATTTCGTTTTAAAATTTAAATTTTTCTTAAATATTAAAATTATATTATGATTGGAAAGTTCTTTTGGTGTTCTATATACTTATGGTGAAATGTTCAGTTGCACAATATTTCATATCTCTATGATGAAAATTTAAGGGAACCGGAAAAGCAAAATTCAACCAAAAAATCGATTTTTACTTTTTATATTACTAAATAGTTTAAACTGTTATCTTTCGAACGATGCATCCCACATGTATATATATATATATACATGTGTGTGTGTGTGTATATATATATAAAGAGTTGAAATTATTCGTTCTTTCTAAGAGTACTTCGCAGCTTATTTTTTTTTTAAATCTTTAATTGACTTTTTCTCAAAACTTGGATTTTTCATGATTATGTTTCTTTTTTTTTCAATATCTATTAAACTAGAGAACTCAGATTTTTTAAATACTTATAAATGTATATGTAAACAAACCGCTATAAATGTTGAGAGATAAATTATATACTAATATTAAATAATATCACACAAAAAAGGGTCATGGCAATATTTCTCTTCTTTTGTACGCAATTCTTAAATCTGAATAATTTTAAAATCAGATAAAATATTTATCTATAAATTTCAGTTTCAAATGAAAATTTCTATTGGTTAAATATCTCCCGATGTATTAGTCTATTTTTTAATGCTAATCACTTACATGTATTCTAAATATCTTGCAGTGTTTATTAAAAAAAAATGTACTGCATGATATTTTTTTTTTTTTCATTCTTACCATATTTTTATTATTAACAGTCTAAGCAAAACAAATCTGTAATGAGTTGTGAACAGTGTTGTGGCCATAAAAATATAAGGGGGTATACTCTATAATCGTGAATAATCATCGCTCGAGTATATGCTACAGATTTAAACAGAAGGCATACGAAACTTCTTAAAAGATTCAGAAGTTATATGTCGTATACCTCCGTATACCTTCCGTTACAATGCTGTGTATAATCTAAGCAGCGATTGAACGAGTTATAATGCATGGCACGTTTGTTTCATACTTATCATATTTTTTAGTATTAACACCCTCTGTTATTTCAAAATTTGTCAAATTCATTTAATATTGTAAAATCGTTATCTACAGTAGCGCTCAAAAGTATTTTCACAAAGATAATAATCCACTAAATTGAAAAGAATAATAAAATACAAAAATCAATCATTTATTTTATTTAACCATATTCAATGTTTTAATTTTAATAAATTAACAAGAAATATTAATAATATTAATAAAATTATATATATACTATATATATATATTTATAGCTGAATTTTATCATTCTGTAACTCTCGAATTTCTGGACCGATTTTGATGAAATGTTTCATATGCATAGTACATACCTCGACCGAGTTCGTTGACCAGCTTCATCTGCCATCTTGTTTCAAAAAGGCGGCCATTTGAATTTTATGAACACGTTTGGAAATGTTTAGGTTTCCTAACTTTCTCTTTAAAATGACACCTATGCTGTTAACTTACACTCTGTGACTCTTTAAAATATCTCTTAATGTTTCTAACATTCTGTTTAAAATGATACATAACAGTTTGCATTTTGTGAAACGTAACATTTTCTATAAATATAAGATCTTAGAAAACATAATTTTTTTTTCAAAAATTCCAATGGCCTCCATTTTGAAACATGATGGTGGATGAAGCTGGCCAACAAACCCGGTCGAGGCATTAGTATGTACTATGCATATGAAAACTTTCATCCAAATCTGTTAAAAAATTCGAGAGTTACAGCATGACAAAATTTATATATATATATATATATATATATATATAATTTTATTAATATTATGAATCTTTCTTGTTAATCTCTCTATTCTAAAAAAAAGTAACTCCCGCTGTCACCGCCGCCGCCGCCGCTGGTTTTGAATTTTTTGTGACCGGAGGTCTTTCTTCGTTAATATTAAGAAAAATAATGCATACAAAAATATGAAAATTGGTAGTATTATACAGAAATGTTTGATAAACACGCTGATGTAGACAGTTTTCAAATCGAAGAATTATTTTAAGAGATATTTAATGCTAAAGTTGGACAAAATCGTTCCATTAAAAAAGTTTTATAGGAGCAAAAACTATACATCGGAATTTAATACTTTTTAGATCATTTTATACGTTATAATTTCCCGGTGTGCAGAATTAATTTATTTTTTTAATTTGACTCATTTTTCGAGGTTTCATTTCTATTTTAAATTCAAATTTTCAGCATTTCGAGAGATATTTCTTTACTTATTTCAGAAAATTGTACTAATTTAACCTGTTGCCAAACTGTATAAACAACGGAAACAATAATGTTTGCTTCAAATTAAAAATTTATTTACACGTGACTATTATAAACAGAAAAGAAAAACTTTCAAATTAGAATTAAATAATTACGTATAAAAAGCAGGAACTTGTTGAAAATTACTTCATCTATAATTACACGTGAATTTTAACAGAGAAAGGATATTGTAAAGTAATAAATTCATTAACATGCGTTAGAAGTCTTAAATAGGAGAAATTACATCACATTTACGTCACATTACACTTATTACGTAAAATGAACAAAAAATAATATTGCAAGATAGTAGTTTAAATTTAAAAATTGCGCGAGACATTTACTTGATATTTTGAGACGAACTTTTCAACTATTTTTTTTTTTTTTTTTTGGACAGCGCAAATAATATTTCATTTCTAATAAAAGCATTTTCACGTGAATATTAAAAAGGGAAATAAAAGTTTGGTGAAAATTACGTCAGATTAAAACGATATATTTAAAATGTTTTATTTAAAAGGACTTTTTTTTCGCTTTGTTAAAAAATACCGGGAGACAAAGACTCTGTTCACTTAATTCCTTTTATATTAGATGATTTTGAAATGCCATTGTATCTTTTAACAGCAGCTGATTTTTCCGTAAAATTCCCCAATCAAAGAGAAATGAATAGAAACCCGTTTATAGGGAGATCGCCTTTGTTTTTTTAATTATAATTCAATCTTCCAAAAAAATTCAATTAAAGCCGATCAAATTAGCGTGCTTTTAGAGACTGCAGTGTCTGATCGGGGGGTTGGCGAGCGTAGCTCGTAGGGGGCCGAGCCCCCTAATTTATTAAAATTAAAACATTGAAACATTCAATATGGTTAAATAAAATAAATGACTGATTTTTGTATTTTATTGTTCTTTTCAATTAAGTGGATTTTTAACTTTGTAAAAAATACTTTTGAGCGCTACTGTATTAAGAGACTAATTTTTTTAACAACTTAAATTATAGAATATTTCAGAATTATACTGACAGCAGATTAAAATATTTAAGCTTTTACTGTTTAATGCGTATTTTCATTTTTAACATGGATATAGTAACTTTTGGTATTTGGTAAACTTTCAGATTTTTTTTAAACAACTGAATGAAGTAATATTTTTTTGTAAAATGGTTTTGCTGCTGTTTTCTACGCATTCTTTTATAAACTATGAATACATATATCCATGCATTTTAGTTATAACATTTGTAGTTTTTTTTTTTTAACATAAAAGTAAGATCATTTAATAACCATTCTTTGTTTAACATGAAAAATAATTAAAATGAATAAAAAGTACCAAACATGTGCGTATCTGATAAAATTTACTCCCGGTCTAATGAGATAATATCGATATAATATGATATTGGTCAGCTATATCTCCTGCGGACCGCAACAAAGAAATTTCCAGAATCATTTTCATTTCGAAAAAGTCCTTCCGGCCAGTGCCGGGAGGAAGAGGTAGCTTTCATATTCCTTATTTTAAAAGAGCCAACTTATATTATTCAAACACACGAAGCTCAATTTAGTGGAAACCGAATATAGGAGATTCAATACTAATGTTTATCAATACTAAATCATTATGAATGATAATTTCACGAAATTAGTCAGCTTTGTCCAAGATGCTATTATTTAAAGTAACTTATATTTGGCTGAGATGTTGATGTATACTATCCACATGCCTTCTTACATGGAAATAGGCGAATACGTGTGTTATCACGTGACAAATACAAGATCGTTTCAAAATGTTAGCCATACCAGAAATTCGAAGTGCTATAATTCAACCATTTTTTAAGATATAAACAAAATAACAAATTTTCAGAAACAAAATCTGCTCCGGAATCTTTGTATCAAGGCCAAACACATAAAAAAGTCTTTTTCATTTTCCAATTTTTTAATACCTTATTTTAAATTTTAAATTTAATTTTTTTAAATGGCAACCCTTTTAACACAAGATGACGAATGAAGCTGGCCAACGAACTCGGTCGAGACATTGGTATGTACTATGTACAGACCAAGTAACATCCAAATCGGTTCATAAATACGCTTGTTATCGCGTGACAAAAATCAGATCGTTTTAAAATGTCAGCCACAATAGAAATTCAAAATGCTATAACTCAGCCATTTTTTTAGATATAGACGAAACAAAAACTTTTCCGGAATCTTTGTATTAAGGTCAAACAGATACGAAAAAAATCTTTTTCATTTCCCAATTTTTTGGTATCTCATTTTAAATTTAAAATTTTTTTAAATGGCCGTCATTTTGAAACAAGATGGCGGATGAAGCTGGCCAACGAACTCGGTCGAGATATTTGTATGTACTATGTACACACCAAGGTACATCCAAATCGGTTCATAAATACGCCTGTTATCACGTGACAAATATCAGGACGTTTCAAAATGTCAGCCACGCTAGAAATTCAAAATGCTATAACTCAGCCATTTTTTAAGATATAGACGAAACAAAAACTGCTCCCGAATCTTTGTATCAAGGTCAAATACATAAAAGAGAAATATTTTTTCAATTTTTAATTTTTTGGTACCACATTTCAAATTTTAATTTTTCTTAAATATTTAAATGGCTGCCATTTTTAAACAAGATGGCGGATGAAGCTGGACAACGAACTCGGTCGAGACATTGATATGTACTATGTACAAACGAAGTTACATCCAAATCGGTTTATAAATACGCCTTTTATCGCGTGACAAATTTCAGGACGTTTCAAAATGTCAGCCACGCTATAAATTCAAAATGCTATAACTCAGCCATTTTTTAAGATATAAACGAAACAAAAACTGCTCCGGAATCTTTGTATAAAGGTCAATTGCATAAGAAAAAAATATTTTTCCATTTTCAATTCTTTGGTACCACATTTCAAATTTAAAATTTTTAAAAAATTTTTAAATGGCCGCTATTTTGAAACAAAATGGCGGATGAAGCTGGCCAACGAACTCGGTTGAGACATTGGTATGTACTATGTACATACCGAATTACATCCAAATCGGTTCATAAATTCGAGAGTTACAGTATGACAAAGGTCAGATATATATATATATATATATATATATATATCAAGTTTGAACGGAGGGTGGTTTCGGGGTCTGGGGGTCATGATCGATGAAAATATACCAAAATTTTTTGAAATCGCTTTCCTCCGAACGGCTGCAATAGGTAGCTTTTTGTAATGAAAGCTACCTAAAAGGCGGCGAAAATATTACTATCTGATTTTTAGGTAGCTTTCATTACAAAAAGCTACCTATTGCAGCCGTTCGGAGGAAAGCGATTTCAAAAAATTTTGGTATATTTTCATCGATCATGACCCCCAGACCCCGAAACCACCCTCCGTTCAAACTTGATATATATATATATATATATATATATATCTGACTTATGTCACACTGTAACTCTCGTAATTATGAACCGATTTCGCTGTAATTCGGTGTGTACATAGTACATACCAATGTCTCGACCGAGTTCGTTGGCCAGTTTCATCCGCCGTTTTGTTTCAAAATGGCGGCCATTTAAAATTTTAAAAAAATTTAAAATTTGAAATGTGGTACCAAAAAATTAAAAATGGAAAAATATTATTTTGTTATGTATTTGCCTTTATACAAAGATTCCGGAGCAGTTTTTGTTTCGTCTATATCTTAAAAAATGGCTGAGTTATAGCATTTTGAATTTCTAGCGTGGCTGACATTTTGAAACGTCCTGAATTTTGTCACGCGATACAAAGCGTATTTATGAACCGATTTCGATATAATTCGGTGTGTACATAGTACATACCAATGTCTCGACCGAGTTCGTTGGCCAGCTTCATCCGCCATTTTGTTTCAAAATGGCGGCCATTTAAAAAGTCCTTCCGGCCAGTGCCGGGAGGAAGAGGTAGCTTTCAAATACCTTATTTTAAAAAAGCCAACTTATATTATTCAAACACACGAAGCTCAATTTAGTGGAAACCGAATATAGGAGATTCAATAGTAATTTTTATCAATACTAAATCATTATGAATGAGAATTTCACGAAATTAGTCAGCTTTATCCAAGCTGCTTTTATTTAAAGTAACTTATATTTGGGTGAGATGTTGATGTATACTATCCACATGCTTTCTCACATGGAAATAGGCGAATACGTGTGTTATCGCGTGACATATACAAGATCGTTTCAAAATGTTAGCCATACTAGAAATTCAAAGTGCTATAATTCAACCATTTTTTAAGATATAAACAAAAGAACAAATTTTCAGAAACAAAATCTGCTCCGGAATCTTTGTATCAAGGCCAAACACATAAAAAAATCTTTTTCATTTTCCAATTTTTTAATACCTCATTTTAAATTTTAAATTTAATTTTTTTTAAATGGCAACCCTTTTGAAACAAGATGGCGAATAAAGCTGGCCAACGAACTCGATAGAGACATTGGTATGTACTATGTACAGACCAAGTAACATCCAAGTCGGTTCATAAATACGCTTGCTATCGCGTGACAAAAATCAGGTCGTTTTAAAATGTCAGCCACAATAGAAATTCAAAACGCTATAACTCAGCCATTTTTTTAGATATAGACAAAACAAAAACTGTTCCGGGATCTTTGTATTAAGGTCAAACACATACAAAAAAATCTTTTTCATTTTCTAATATTTTGGTATCTCATTTTAAATTTTAAATTTTTTTAATTTTTTTAAATGGCCGCCATTTTGAAACAAGATGGCAGATGAAGCTGGCCAACGAACTCGTTCGAGATATTTGTATGTACTATGTACACATCAAAGTACATACAAATCGGTTCATAAATACGCCTGTTATCACGTGACAAATATCAGGACGTTTCAAAATGTCAGCCACGCTAGAAATTCAAAATGCTATAACTCAGCCATTTTTTGAGATATAGACGAAACAAAAACTGCTCCCGAATCTTTGTATCAAGGTCAAATACTAAAAAAAAATATATTTTCAATTTTCAATTTTTTGGTACCACATTTCAAATTTAAATTTTTCTTAAAAATTTAAATGGCTGCCATTTTTAAACAAAATGGCGGATGAAGCTGGCCAACGAACTCGGTCGAGACATTAGTATGTACTATGTACAAACGAAGTTACATCCAAATCGGTTCATAAATACGCCTTTTATCGCGTGACAAAATTCAGGACGTTTCAAAATGTCAGCCACACTAGAAATTCAAAATGCTATAACTCAGCCATTTTTAAAGATATAGACGAAACAAAAACTGCTCCGGAATCTTTGTATAAAGGTCAAATACATAAGAAAAAAATATTTTTCCATTTACAATTCTTTGGTACCACATTTCAAATTTAAAATTTTTAAGAAAATTTTAAATGGCCGCCATTTTGAAACAAAATGGCGGATGAAGCTGGCCAACGAACTCGGTCGAGACATTGGTATGTACTATGTACATACCGAATTACATCCAAATCGGTTCATAAATTCGAGAGTTACAGTATGACAAAGGTCAGATATAGATATATATATATATATATATATATATCAACTTTTGAACGGAGGGTGGTTTCGGGTTCTGGGGGTCATGATCGATGAAAATATACTAAAATTATTTGAAATCGCTTTCCTCCGAACGGCTGCAATAGGTAGCTTTTTGTAATGAAAGCTACCTAAAAATTTTTAAAAATTTAAAATTTGAAATGTGGTACCAAAAAATTGAAAATGTAAAAATATTGTTTTCTTATGTATTTGACCTTTATACAACGATTTCGGAGCAGTTTTTGTTTCGTCTGTATCTTAAAAAATGGCTGAGTTGCAGCATTTTGAATTTCTAGCGCGGCTGACATTTTGAAACTTCCTGAATTTTGTCACGCGATAAAAGGCGTATTTATGAACCGATTTGGATGTAACTTCGTTTATACATAGTACATACTAATGTCTCGACCGAGTTCGTTGGCCAGCTTCATCCGCCATCTTGTTTCAAAATGGCGGCCATTTAAAAAAATTAAAAAATTAAAAAATTAAAATGAGATACCAAAAAATTGGAAAATGAAAAAGTGTTTTTTCGTATGTGTTTGACCTTAATACAAAGATTCCGGAACAGTTTTTGTTTCGTCTATATCTAAAAAAATGGCTGAGTAATAGCATTTTGAATTTCTATTGTGGCTGACATTTTAAAACGACTTGATTTTTGTCACGCGATAACAGGCGTATTTATGAACCGATTTAGATGTAACTTGGTCTGTACATAGTACATACCAATGTCTCGACCGAGTTCGTTGGCCAGCTTTATTCGCCATCTTGTTTAAAAAGGGTTGTCATTAAAAAAATTAATTTAAAATTTAAAATGAGGTATTAAAAAATTGGAAAATGAAAAAGATTTTTTTTAAGTGTTTGCCTTGATACAAAGATTCCGGAGCAGTTTTTGTTTCTGAAAATTTTTTCTTTTGTTTATATCTTAAAAAATGGTTGAATTATAGCACTTTGAATTTCTAGCATGGTTAACATTTTGAAACGATCTTGTATTTGTCACGCGATAACACACGTATTCGCCTATTTCGAAGTAAGAAGGCATGTGGATAGTATACATCAATACCTCGACCAAGTTCGCTGGCCAGATTCATCAGCCATCTTGTTTGAAAATGGCAGCCATTAAATTAAGAATATATATATATATTTAAAGTGAGGTGCAAAAAAATTAGAAATTGAAAAAGGTTTCTTTCTTAAGTATTTGACCTTGAAAAGGATTCAGGAGCATTTTTTGTTTGTCTTTACCTTAAAAAATGGCTCAGGTATAGCAGTTTCAATTTCTATTGTGGGTGACATTTTGAAAAATCTGATTTTTTGCATGCGACAGCACTCGTATATATCAACCGATTCCGATGTGAGTGACCATGTGCACAGCAATTACTAAGGTCTCGACCAAGTTCACTGGTTAGCCTCATCCACCATGTTGTCTTAAAATGGCAGGCACTTTAAGAAATCGCCGAATTTGGCAGCCAAATATAGGTTACTTTAAGGAAAAGCAGCTTGGATAAAGCTGACTAATTTCGCGAAATTCTCATTCATTATATTGATAAAAATTAGTATTGAATCTCCTATATTCGGTTTCCACTAAATTGAGCTTCGTGTGTTTGAATGATATAAGTTGGCTTTTTTAAAATAAGGAATATGAAAGCTACCTCTTCCCCCCTGCACTGGCCGGAAGGACTTTTTTTTATTTTTTCGGCTACATAAAGAAAAAACAATAGGGCTCCCGTAAAATAAAAGATGAAAACAATTATCTCTGACTTAAGAAGCTTCTTCAGTCAAACCATAAGACACATTCGTTAATGCTTCCCCACCAGTGGCTGAGGGGTTCTGCTCTCGTAACTGGTATACAGGAGGTGCTGGGTTCGAATCCATTCGCGCCTGACAGTCTAAAAGTTTGGAGTTTTCGTCGTTTTCTTCGAACCTCGGGAAACCTTGCGTAAATACGGGTTAGGATCCCTTAGAAAGACCCCCACGAAGGGCAATCCTCCTAGGACCTATAACTCTCGTGCAGATAATCGGCCGTCATAAATAACACAATCACATGCTAATTCTATGGAAGAAATTTATAAAGATATTTCGGTTGTATTTCAATATTTTTAAATGTTCTTTTTTTCAATTTCATTGCTGAGATGGATCTGTACAAAGGTCGTTTTTTTGCTTCTGTTTATAGATATTTATAATGAGGACACTTTCATTTTCGGAACTGGTTTCGAAAGTGATCTTTATCTATTTGACCTATTGATCATCATCTTAAAAATAAAAAAAAAATCTCTAATCAAAATCGAAAAAGTAAAAAACGGCCTGTGTGTACTGAACGATCTCAGCTACCAAATGCAAAAAAAAAAAAAAAAAAAAAATAAATTCTTTAAATATATTAAAATACAGCCGAGATATCTTTATAAATTTCTTCCATACGATTAGGATCAGCTAACGGGACTTTTCGGTTCACTGAAGTAGTCCTCTTAAGGTAAAACCCTATTGCCACTGGTTTGGTTTGGTTTGTGTTTATGACGGCCAATTATCAACACGTGGGATATGCGCCCTAAGGGGGAGAGTGCCCTTCGTGGGGGTCTTTCTAAGGGAACCTAACCTGTATTTACGCGTGGGAATCCACGGCTTCGAAGAAAACCACGAAAACTCCGAAACGGTTAGGCCGACGGGCGCGATTGGGACTTATTGCCACTGAAACAGGTCTTTTGGATGCTAAAACTCAATAGAAATTAGACGAAATTTTTTTTTCCTAGTTCTATTTTTATTTCCGCTCACGGAAATTTCTCATTCTTGCCTATAAAAAATCAAATAAATTCATTTGATCATATTTTTTAAATACTTTTCGAGGGTTTCTCCATACGAGTATGCAAAAGGATTGCTAAGGTATCAAAAAACATCAAAAGATGAAAGACAATTTCATCACTTTTGGCGGAAGTGGGGCTTAAAAAATTCGCTGTTCGAATTCTAATTGAACTTAGAAAGAGGAAGAATTTACTATAGACTGAATATGGATTAATTTATGAGTGGTTCAAGTTCGCCTGCGAAGTTGGGAGATCGGGGCAATAAGAAATTTTTTGACAATAAAATATTTTTCCTAGTTATTAACTTCTAAAAAATTACTATGTTATGCAATAATCTAATACATAAAAGGAATTTTGATATTAAAAGTGGAATTTTCTTAAATTCAAAACTGAAGCTACCAGTGGCAAGCAAATATATTTTTATGAATATAATATTTCCAATTTAGAAATAATTTAAACTTGAAATAAAAAATCGAACTAACGTTTACTTATGTTATAATATCTTTCTTCACGTCAGTACATAGTAATTACCCGTAAGTAAATAATACTAACAAAAAAAAAACTATTTTTCATTTTTTTAATTTCAAAATAAATAAATTTATTTTTGGAAAAAAAATTATTTATTTTGAAGTGAAAAAAAAAGGAAAAAATGTTTGTCACAAATCTTTACACAAATTCATCAGATTCTATTCAAAATATAATATAAAATCGCAAGTTGAAACTATACGAAGAAATATCAAACAGTGAAAAAAAAAATGTAATACATTTTTTCCAAAAAAAAAAAAAAAAAAAAAAAAAAAAGAAAGAAAGAAAGAAAGAAAGAAAAGTAAATAAGGTAATACATTCAAATTCTGAAATAGTTATAACATATTTAATTATATTATAAATTATAAAAACATTTTAAAAATAAAAATTTGATACTTATAGTTTAGATAAATCTATAAGAAATTAACACCTTATCATAATATATTAATTACAATTGCTAAAAAGTGGAAATTAAAAATTTAAAAACAGTAAAAATAGGTTTACTCGAGTGTTTACATGTGTCGAATGTAGCCGAGTCATTTTCAAAACAAATAAATAGCAATATTCTAAAATTGTGCGGTCCATGAAACGCCATCATTCAATTTTCCACGTATTCTTTCATATTATGCATGCATAATATGTTTATTAGCCCTCGTTATTAGCCCTCGGTACGTATGCTATTTCTTTCTCCCAGCTTATTTTGTGTATTTCGACTAATAACGTTACCTTACAGAAGCCAACCGTAAAAGAAAGCAGTACGATTAAATACTCTATAGCAATTTTTTTTTAACTTCTATGCATCGCACATTTTCGATTTTTATACCATCGTATTGGAAAAAAAAGTTCTTTTAAATGCATTTTGTTTGAAAATTGCATCTCCATTTAATTTTGAAATATTATTTTTTTTTTGTAGTTTTTAGAGCCATTTGCTTAATATTGAAAACGGAAGTACTCCATTTCTGTAGAAAGTAAAGGAAAAATAGTTCTAAAATACTAATTATATATGTTTGTTGCCATTTTCTCGCAACAATCGAAAGAAAATGTAATTAAAATACGTGCTATTTTGAAAAAAAATATATATAAACGAAAGATTTCTGTTAAAACAATGGATCTATTGTAAACTGTATTTAATTTTAAGTATCTATAGATCATTAGATAGCCGGGGTTTTTTTCGTCGATTTTCTTGAATGACGGCATCTTTTTTCTGCATTTGTGCCTTATTTTGCGATAGTGACGTCCTATGTCTACTTTACTGTAGATGTTTAAGAGTGGATCGTAAATGTGGAATTATTAAGCGGATACGAATGACGTCATTTTACATAAAATAAAACGTGTGCTTTAAGTCTTAAAATTGAAATATGTTTTGTACTGCAGTACAGCCCCGCTTAACCGAATTATTTTCTTCTGGTGGACTGGTGGCTTCTATTATTCTGAAACAGCCATTATAAATGAAGTGTTAGACGAAGATGAAAGTGTAGCTGTGTAAAGTAAGAACTCTGATTTTCTGGTCAGAATGGGGAAAAAATGGCCATAATTTTTTTTCTGCTCTTTCATCTTCACCTAACGCTTCATATAATAATAGAAGCCATCAGTCCATCAGAAGAAAATGAAATAATTGAAATGCCGGGGGCGACACTAAATTCTGAAAAAACAGAATTCCTGTTCTCTAGTTTTTTTTTTTTTTTTTTTTTTTTTTTTTTTTTTTTTTTTTTTTACTTGGATGTTTATTTTATTTTCGTAATCATTGAGTACCTCGAGCAAAAATTTTGGTATGTTATATGATGTTGAATCGTTACACGTTGAATTTTGACCTCTTACGATCTCTATGGTTTCTCTTATAATGGATGCCCAGAATAAACTAGAGTGGGAAATTATCTTATTTTAATTTTAAATTATTTGGATGGTTTCTTATTGATATAAACTTTCTAGGGCTGTGTTTTTTTTTTCATTAAAGTATTTTATTAAGTATAGAAAAACGGGCATGTATCTGATATTAAATATAATAGAAAAACCACACCCATAGCATTATTTTATCAAGAAGAAACCATCCAAATAAATTTCAAAAAAGAAAAATAATTTTATCTCCAGTCTATACAATCCATCCATTATAAGAGAAAACATAGAGCTTGTGACACGCAAAAATTCAATATGTAACGATGCAGCATCATTTGACTTATCGAAATTATGGCTCGAGCTACTCAATGGTTACGAAATGAAAATAAATATTCAAGTAAAAGAAAAAAAAACCGTGCATAATATAAAAGATTACGTGGAAATGATGGCGCTTCATAGACCGAGCAAATTTAGTATATTTTTATGTATTTCATCTGAAAATGATCCGGGTACAGTCGAAACATGTAAACAGTCAAATAAATCTATATTTGCTATTTTTAAAATTTAAATTTACACATTTTATAGATTAAAAATGGGTATATTATAGCTTAGATGTTAAAAAATGTCCCAAATAATATAATTGTCGGCAACGCTCGAATAATCATACCGAATTCAAACATTTTTGAAATAATTAATTTTCTCTTGGCGGCACATAAATTCGACGAAACAACACAATAGATTTTTGGTAACTTAAAAAAAAATTTTTTTTAGTGTTCCGCACTTAAAAAGTAAAAACAGAACCATTATAACATAACTCCCGTGATTGTCTGTCAATGCAATTTTACTTGTAAACTATGAAACGTGGAAATTTCAGATTGGGGGAAGTAATAAAAATTATAGACGCACATATTTACAGATTATTAAACATTCACAAATATATTTAGGAAAAATGTAGAGGGACTAATGAAGTTACTTGAAAAAATATATATAAGGTTTTCTTTGTATAATGTGTGAAAGTTTTCGTACGCATAACTCAAAAGTACATTTCTTTTGATTTTAGGTAATATATTTACAGCGATATCGTCGAAAATTTAGTGTAAAAGTATGTCCCCCTTCCCCTCTCTATTTCTGAATCTACTGAAACTAAAATTATGAAAAAAATAGAGATAGTAGACGTTAATTTAAACATTGCGGAAAAACTATAGCGATTACCCTAGGTCACATAGTTTTTGGAAAAAGCACATTTTTTCATTACACACAAATTTCGATTTGCAGGCGTTCAGCAAAGGTGTTGAGGAGCGCTGGAGGTATCTATCGTAGCAGAAGTAAAAAAGCATTGTTGATAATTTTCGAAAAATATCGTAGGTAATTAGCCAAGATACCCTTAAAGAAAGGACGGTTTGGACATACACAATAAGGTGGGGCGAAAAAATTTTTTGTTTTGTTTTTTGATTAGCTATACCACGGAAAACTTGGCTTTAGGGTAGCTTAGTAAAATGCACAAAAAAAAAAAAAAAAAAAAAATACGTTTGGCGGTAGCGCATCACGCTTGAGTATTTGAAGTTTATCGAAAAAGCAATAGTTTTCTTTCATTTTTTAAAGCTATAAACGAAAAAAATAAAAAAACTCCTGTGATAAAAAAGCTTTAAAAAGAAGATAAGAAAACCCATAATAATAAAAAAAGAAAGAAAATTGCTTCATTTAGGGTAGCGCAAAGCAGTTAAATAATCATTAAATTGACGCAATCAAGTTGTATGAGCCCTTCTATTCTGGTAGCAGTCCAGCGCTACGTACCCTGCTGCGAATTGGGGTCCGTCAATACTACCTGAACTGACGTTTCACAATGGACTGCGCAGTACGAGTGCGTGTGTTTTAAGACACAACGGTTTCTGTGAGTTGTTCACTAGAATTCTGCTGGCAATGATTAGCAGTGTGTTCTTCTTGTGCATTTCAATCGCGTTTCTTAAAGACTGATTAAATTAGTTGCTACTTAATAAGTGATTCCATTTATTGATTATATTAAGCACTGTGTTATGGCTGTTTCCAAGAAAATTACTTGTAGTGACTTTGTTCCGTTTATTTGCCCACCCTGTGAATAAACATCCAACTTATAAAGACGTTCTGAAGTGTTGTTTCCAGGAAAATGACAACTTAGACTTGATATCGAACAACAGGTCAGATAATTTTTCTCACGTTTCGATTATTTTGACACCACAAGTTAAATCTGTGTTTGATAAAGCTTCAATACCGACATGAACGCCTTACAGAATTGTTCTGTTAATAAATGCATATCATGACAGTTATCGTAATCTTACAAAGTCCATTAGGCATGATAAGGGAAAGTAAAAGTTCAAAAAGAGAGCTGAAGATTTAAAAAAAAAAATCTTTGTTACTGTTTGATATCTCTCCGTGTAAGTGCAAAATAACATTAGACCGTAATTGTAAAATGGTCCCTGAGGTTTGTGAGTGTCCTGTCTCTATTAGTTGTAACTGTGAAAAAGCAAAAAAGATACCCATCATTGAACTAAAATTCTTGTACTTCCAAAGAATGCATGACATTGGTAAAATTGGAAGTGTGGGCGTTAAGGAAAAAATGTGATGGCAACCGTTACTAATACGGTGTGGAAAACCGGTGTTATTAGCATAATTGAAGAAGAAGTTA
This sequence comes from Maratus speciosus, assembly GCA_963932465.1. Taxonomy (NCBI): domain Eukaryota; kingdom Metazoa; phylum Arthropoda; class Arachnida; order Araneae; family Salticidae; genus Maratus; species Maratus speciosus. The sequence continues at coordinate 328,190,128 of OZ010786.1, forward strand.
AAAGACCACTACAGTGTGTGTGGTGGTGGGGCTACGCCTTTTACATTTGAATGAATTTCCATTCCAGCATTTGTTTCAAACTTTAGATGGAGAAACAATTGGGCCAAAATCATTTAGTGGTCCGAGTGGCACACAGCTCAGGAAATATGAGAAACTCCCAGAAGTAACTTTTGACAGTGTTGACTGTGAAATTCCAGAAATTTACCGGCAAATTTTAAGCAAAGATCAGCGGTACCAATTGGACATTAGTTGTGCTATAAAAGCAGGCAGCTGTCCTGAAGATTTATTTAATCCTGAGCCTGACACACCTTCCCAATCAAGGTGGTTAACAACGGCGAACAGAATTCTCCGGTTTTATATAAGTATTGAAAACCAAAAGTCGAACACAAGACCTAAAGTCACATATAACTGTATGGTTTAGTATAAAAAAAGTAAATACTTCACAAATGGACAGGAACATGTATTGGAAGTTATAAAATATTCCCTGAAAACTTGCTGAAATTCATTGAACCAGTGATTGAGAGAGAGAAACGCATATTTTGCCAATCCAGAAAATTTGCTTTTGAGTATGATAGTAGATAAAAGGGATTATATACGAGAGTTATGTTTCAGAACAATTATAAAGGCTAAAAAACTTAGCCTCTAAAAGAAAGTCAATCAGGTGTTTTCAAACAACCAAAATCAATATTCTAGCTAAAGACTACCTTGAAATGATTTACTGAAATTCTACTAGACTTTCACCACCACCTTTGCTGCGAAGAGTCACTGACGAAGAGATTTGGTCTAAGGTCCAATCAGTTGAAACATCGGCCCAATTTACTTTAGTCAATTCCTATGTCACACCCATGCAATAAAACGGTGCGTGAAGCTGGTTACCGGGGCGTCACATAAAGTCTTCTTCGGGTCCAATTCTAGAGATGGTTTTATAAGAACGACACTTTTCTCGCAATCTTCAATGCCTAGTTTTTCAAGCAAATCTTATTTAAAACTGCCGAAAGGCTGTTAAGTACTATATTTTATTACAAAGTGAAATTACACTTAGGAATATTTTAATCAGAAAAGTAGTTTTTGTACAATGAAAATTTGCCATTTTAAAAAAATGCTTTTTTCAAACATAATGCGCTGAAAATGTATTGCGAAATGTATATATTTTTTCATTTATTTATCATTCCTATACTCCCTTCTTCTAAAATGTGTTGATAGCTGCTTGCTCTAGAAATTATTTGATTTGTTTCTGTTTATTAGAAAAATTATCAAAATAGTGTTTTTTCTCAAATTTTAGGCCCTATGCGCTACCGCCAAACATAAAAATTTACTTATTTTGTTTTTGCATTTTACCAAGCTTCTCTAGACACAAGTTTTCCGCGGTATAGCGAATCAAAAAGAAAAAAACTTTTTTTTTCGGCCCACCCTAATACACAATGATAGGGGCGATGTACTTTATGTACCATCAGCGTTTAAAGCCCAGTAACAACTTTTAATGATATATTTGTGTAATGCCATGCACAGTAGCCGTATAAAAGCAATAAACGTCAAATTGTTAAAATCAGACTAGTGTAATTAGAATTAACCACATACATATTATGGGATTTGAGACTAGTCTGCATTTAGTGTATCTCTCAATACAGCTCCCTTGTGTTTAAAATTTAATAATAAACCTATCTGGAAAAACGCGCATGGACCAAGGCGGCGTTGCGACTTTGCGACCTCCTTTCGAAGCGCTTAGCACACTGTCAAGTTCAAACTTTGAACAAGGGTTTTGTTTTAACTACACTTTAAAAATAAAACATTATTACTACGTAGAAATTAGTTTTATATTATTTAGGCTTCATATCTCTTTGAACTTTTATGGTATACGCATTGATACTTTTCTATTATATACAGCTATAACAAACCCTACGTTGTATAGTTTTTTTTCAAAATCTTATTATTCTTTTAGCAATGATTTTTTTAATATTACAGTTAATAATTCATATATTTATTGTACGGAACTTTTGTAGCGCGATTAATTCTCGCACTTAACCGTTTATTTATTATACAGACAGCACGAACATCACGACACAATCACAAATATAAAGATTATATTATCTCTGTTACAAACTGCAGTGAACACAACACAAATCTACGTCATCGTGCAACTCTACGCCTACAGGCCTACTACTTCGGTGAAGCTCAAGCATATAGTTACGTGATTCTCTCGAAAAGTCTATTTATTACGGGAATGTTCCGTGTTACATGCTCATTTTTCTCTTATTATATTTTTAATATCGATTTTTATTTGTTATAAAACAGTATTTTGTAACCATTGAATATTTACAACAACATCGATTAAAGATTTAATATAGTAACATACTTTCTATCATGGAAAAGTATTTATATCTAGCTGCCAATTCAGTTTTCGGTTTTACGAAAAAAAGCCATATACACATTTATTACAAAAGTTTAAACATAAAATTCAGTTTAAGTGGGAAAAAATGAAAAAATAAATTTTGAAGCATTTGTATGAAATAGAAAGTGAGATATTGGAGAAAACTACTACATTGCAAAAACTGCAGCATGGCAGCCTTTCCTGTTGATTAAAGCCAATATTCTATCAAGAGCTTTACATTAGGAAACAGGAATTCTGCTTTTCAGAATTTAGTGTCGCCCGCGATGAAAATATATATAAATATGTATATAAATATAGATGCAGAAGAGCCCCTATTACACGAGTTAATTTGGACCAAGCTCACCTCGGATAAATCTGATTTACACAAATCGTCTTCAAATAAAGAGATGAAATATAAATTTTTAGTTAATTCATTAATTAGTTCTTATTTTTTTTTCAATCGAAGTTATAACTTTGGAATGGATCATTTTCTTCTTTTGGACAGATGACTTCCATTATTATGAAACAGCTATTATAAATGAAGTGTTAGGGGAAGATGAAAGAGCAGTTGTAAAAAGGTAGAACCCTGACTTTCTGGTCAGAATGGGTGAAAATGCCCCCTCCCCCCTTTTTATGGCCATTTTTCCCATTCTGAACAGAAAATCAGAATTCTAACTTTTTACGACTGCCCTGTCATCTTCAACCAACACTTCATTTATAAGGACTGATTCATAATAATGGAAGCCATCAGTCTATCAGAAGAAAATAACTCGATTAAAGCGGAAACTCGGTTAAGCGGAAACTTGGTTAAGCGGAACTCGAATAATCGGGACTCTACAATAGTACAAAACATATTTCAGCTTTAAGACTTAAAACACACGCTTTTATTTTATGCAAAATGACGTCATTCGCATACGCTGACGAATGCCTCATTTACGACCAATCTTAAACATCATCTACTGTAAAGTATTCATAGACGTCACTATCTCTGAATAATACACAATTCCAAAAAGAAAACAGATGCCACTCAAGAAACTCGACGAAAAAAAATCGGCTATCTAATGATTCATATGCCTTCATTTGTTTGTATTAGGGATAATTAAATTAAGTAACAGCTCCATGTTTTATCAGAAATCATACATTTATATATATTTTTTTCAAAATAGCACGTATTTTAATTTTTTTTTTTCAGTAGTTATGTGAAAGCGAAAATGACAACAAAAAGATATAATTAGTGATTTCCAACTATTTTTTTTTTACTTTCTACAAATATGGAGTATTTGAGTTACCAAAATTAAACGAATAGCACGAAAAAATACAACAAAAAATATAATATCTCAAAAATAAATTGAAATGCAGTTTTCAAACAAAAGTAGAAATAGCTAGTATTGCAGTTTTAAAAGTACATTTTTTTCAAAACACGAAGATATAAAAATTGAAAATGTGTGATGCTTAGAAGTTTAAAAAATTGAAGTAGAGTACTTTACAGTACAATGATACATCTGCTTTGCTTTACGGCTGGCTTATAGAGCGGAACGTTATTTTTTTGAGAGGACATTTTATTTGCTGAGAGAAAGAAATAGCATATTGGGGGCTAATAAAGATATAGAAAATATGAAAAAAATTAAAATTTAGAAAAAACTACAATGTATTTTTTCCCGAAAATGCAGCAAAATAGTACAACAACAAAAGAATTTTTAATTGATTTAATATATTCGAAAATAATTTAAATGCTAAATCTGTTTAAAAGATAAAAATTTCACTCTTATTTTTATAATTTTATCCCGCTGTAAAAAAAAAAAAAAAAAAAAAAAAAAAAAAAAAACGTTTTATATTTGTTAGAAACCATTATCTTGTTATCATCGAATATTTACAAAAAACGGTAGATTATACAATTAAAAAAATTGTGACATGATTATAGTTTGACAGTTTTTATAACGCAGGGTGATTTATGTCTAGAGGTTGTCAATTTAGCATTTGCTTTTCATTTCATCTTTAAGGACTTACGTGTGGTATGGAAAGTCAAAATAAAAACTGACATAAACATATTAATATGCTTTATTTTTAAGGTATTGATGCATTTTGTCATAAAGCGTCTTTATTATTTTAGTTTTTTGCATAATTAAAAGTATAAGGTTGCATTTGATATATAGATTTTTTATGCATATATTTTATACTTATATTATATATACATGTATATACAATATATCTAATACATATAATATATATACACGCATACATAATTTGAAAAGGAGGATTTTTTTTATATTATGAATGGACAATAATTTGAATTGACAAAAGTAATAAGTTTCTATATTATAATATAATTTATTTAATGGATTTATTTTAAATACTCGTAAAAAATAAATTTATATAAAATTTGTGTCTCAATTACTAACGTATTATATTAAAAATATACTATATATATATATATGTATATATTTTTAAACTGCTGTATACGTGATAATCATTATTAAAGCAAATTATAATTCATAATTTGTTTTTTGTTGTACACTGTAAATTAATCAGACTCATTTAACATTCTTTTAAAAAAAAAGCCTTTATCTGTTTCTTCTATATATTTAGCATTAATCCACTTATCATATATCTTTATATGCGATGTCTTTCGAATGAATTAGTTATAACTAATCATATCCTTACTTATTAAATGACGTTTAACAAATTGCGTATATAATTTAAGAATTATATTAAATTTCTTTGCTCAGTGAAAATTAGATACTCTTGTAATTCATCGTAACTTCTTTTGTTTCTTCAGAAATCACGGCCACTTCTAATAATATCTATTCAAAATAAATAAATCAGTTTCTCTTTTGTCTGTGATAAATCAAACATCTCATTTCCTTATCCTTAAATCACATAATATACCAAATAGTTCTTTGAATTTATAAATCATTAGCAACTTGTACTACATTATAATAATAATCGTTGTTTAGTTTTTCTTTTTTTTTTATCTCTATAAAATATATTTTTTGTTCAGAACTTTAAATGCCATTTACTCTGTGCCACGCTACAGGTAAATAGTTCGTTTCTCGGCTGGTAAAGTTTCACTCAACCTTTCATTCCTTCGGGGTCTATGAAATGAGTACTAACAAGGGAACCTCTTTTGGTGTTGCTCGCACCTAGCATTGAGACCTGGTGCATTTTAAAGCCCTATATTATAAAGTTTGAGAATCGATACAATTTTTCTGTTAAAATAATATTTATTGATTATACAGCAGCATAACTTTCTGAAAATGCAATTTTCGAGACTACTTATCGGACTACTAACATTGAATTTTTCTTAAAGAAAAACATTTAAAAATAAAAATTAGTTAATAATATGTATAAAATATTGAAAAAAGTTTGAAAATTACTTCAAAAACTCACAAATTTGATTTTGAAAAATTTCAACTTTATATTCATATTTTTGGCGGGGAAAAGTTGGCGTTTATTTTCAGAACTAGAGCTTTCCGGCAACCCTAGCCAAATGTCCTAGCTGAATTTGTAATAGCTAAAAATTGCAATGTCCGGCGTATTTCGCCGCAGTAATTTTTCTAAATTGTGAAAAATATTAATTTACTTTATGATTACTTTTACCAAAGGACCATTTAACACAGCAACATTTCATTTTAAACATTCTAAAGTTTGTTTCATTCGATTTCAAAAGAAAAGAGTTTGCTTATTTTGTATTTCACTAAAAAATAGTTTTCAAAGATCTTCGAAGCTATTATATAATTATATTTATTACTTATGTATTTATCGTCTGCATAGAAAAAAAAATAAAAACCTAATATTTGTTTCTTATGTTATCAATTATAAAAAAGAAATCTCATATAATTCTAGTAATATGTTCTGTACATTTTCTCTTAGGATAAAGCGGGCGGAAAATTGTAGCGCCCTATTTGGCGACTTAACTCACTTTTGGCGTCAAATAAACAAATAAATATGTAATAATAAAAAATTAAAAGTATGAAAAAGTACATAAAATATTATTTTAACAGAGAATTTTTTTCGGCTCTCTAACTTTTATGTATAGGGCTAAAAAATGCACCAGGTCTCGATGCTAGGTGCAAGCAACACCAAAAGCGGTTCCCTTGTAAGTTTGCTTGGAAACTAAACACTGAGGGTTTCGAGTTTGGTTGACCGTCTGACCGGGACATAATGTGTACAGCACTCCGAGGCCCAAAGACATGTAAATAGCGTTGGACACTAACAGGCTTGGTTTAGATGCTTGTTTTGTCATCCTTCACCACTTTCCCAGGAAAAGGCTTCTTTTCAACCCTTCTGTGGTTTACTCACAAAAGGTCAGAACATTCAGCAATAAGTCAGGAGATAAAAAGATTAGGTCAACCTGATGGAAAGGTTTCCCTATTGCATGATGTTATTCAGTTTCCTTTTAAAGCCATTAAAGACAGAGATGACAGGGATGACAGCGCTGTGAAGTCAGCTTTCGCTTCAAAAGTGTAACTGCAATCCCGTGGGGAAGAAGCCATTAAAGACGAAAAACAGCGCGTGGAAAGAGAAAAAGCACCACCAGACCGTAACAAAGAAACCGCGAGTATAATGATACATCTATGTGCAGCTTAAGCCCTGGTTCTTAACGAATCATACAGCCACAGGTTTAGTTTAACAGTCATTTAGCTGCTGCGCTCTCTTAAGTCTACCTTGGAAATATTTGGTAATATAAATGCTATGTGTTTAATATATACGCGCTGTAATTTTTTTAAGCATCAAACGTATTCAAGGTCATCTGATCTTGTGGACTGACTACCAGTGTTGATTACCATTGGCAGTTGCTTGCCAATTGGGTCACTGAATGACGCTGGCTCAAACAGTCGAGGTGCTCAAACAAATGTTTATAAGCCAGTCCCTTAATGTGTAGCAAACAAATAAACCACTGTAGTGATTGCTGACACCTAAGCTCAATATTATGTACAACATCACTCTTCCAACCGGTGTTTGTGACTGTCCCATCACATCCGACGGCTACCACTGCACTCATGTCAATTTCATGTAGTCGAAAATATTTTTTGCACTATCATTAGCGTTTACTGTTTTTGGTGTAACATGGCCGATTTATTGGCCACCAGGCTCGCTAATTACGCTAATATTTCTTCTTTTCTTACTCTTCGGGACATTTTACCTCCTATTTTTTGTGTTAATGTACTGTCTTTCCTACCGTCGAAGTAGATTCCTTTTACTTCTTCAAGAAAGTGCTCTTTTTCCTTTATTGCTTTTCGAATCTTCGCTTTTCCCCTTAGAATCTTACTCTTGTCAATCACTCGTGACATATCTGAATCAGAGATTATTCCACGATCATGCAGGACACCAGAAGTCATTGCTACAGTGGCCTTGTCAGAAAAACCGTACCTATCGCTTAATAAGGAAGTATACGACAATTTTGAACGCATTTGCGATGTAGAAGGCAATACGAAACTCATGTCACTGCATGTTCTTATGTAAGAGTTTTGATTAACATTACTCTTACTTATGCCAGGACTGACGGGTTCATTGAAATCTGCTCTTCTTTATACTCTTTTAATCGGTTTAATTGACTCCTTTCTATCTCAGTTACCAATAACAATACCAATAATCCTACACTGTAAAAAAAAATGGTAACGTTCCATGTAAAATCCAGGAGCGTTTCGCCTTTTCTCAGGTTTTCAGAATAATTTAGCTCTTTCCTGTGAAATTCTGGTTTTCTTATCTGAAACGTTCCTGAACAAAAGTTGGAAACAGCAAAACGCTGCGGCCGCCATTTATTATTTTTTTGCTATAATCCGTTGCTCGCGCGCGAGAGTCGAAAAAGAATTCCTTAAATGAATGTAAAAAAATCAATATGGAATGCAAATAAATCAATAGACGACATAATCCTTTACGTCTCTATTGTCAAGACAATTCAGATGAAATACAATACCTCCGTGACATCGCTAAGAAATTATCTCTCGTATTTGTCTGTGGAATGTTTAACGAACAGACTATGTAACATACACCTATTATTTGGATCTCCATTAACCAGGGGACCATCAAACATGATTCTCACCGATTTTGATTAATTTAAAGTATGTTTTAGAGTTCTTATCTCTAATTATTCTTGTGAAAGGATTTCTTCAAATGGGACTTAGATTTTCAGAAATTAGATGCCGAGGTTTAGCATACGTTTCAAATACCCATTAGTTTGCAGCTCTCAACGTGTCTTTCGTGGTGTGGATGCAGAAAGCTCGCGCGCCACCCGTACGGCTCGAGTTCGATGCTACGTCTGGACTTTTTTTTTTCTTTTTTAATTAATTTTATATTTTAACACTTTATTGCAATTTGATTTAAATTTGATATATATTTGACACTTTGAATTGCTGCAAATTTGATTTTTTTTTTCGGAAAAAATATACAATTACGTTTAGGTTTTTTTTTTTTTTTTTTTTTTTTTTTTTTTTTTTTTCATAAAAATTTATATGTATTTTATCTAACTTGTAAACTAACATAATTACTAACGAAAATCCAAAATATTTTATGTCTAGATTTTTTTTCTAATTATTATTTACATTTATATATTTTAAGCAAAGTTCAGAAACAATATATCATATATATTTTTACTTTATTGAATTTTAACTGAAAATTTATTTTTTCGTGTAAATTATAAATAATAATTTTGATGTCAATTTCAAAATATTTTTTCATTCTAACAAATAATGATAATAAAGCGAAAATTGTCAACTGGAAATGTAAAAATCGTCTGCGGATCTCGCATGCTGTGAAATGTCAGTAATGTTTTGCTGTCAACAGAAATATTCCTGGTATTTCGCAGGAAACTTACTGGCATTTCTGTAGAAAGTTTTTAACATATACAGTAAAGTTCCAGTCATTTTCAAGAAATGTTTCTTGGAAATAATGGGCAACTCAGCTGCCCATTTTTTCCCAGGAACGTTGCGGAATTTTTTTTACAGTGTAATTGTTCGCGGATCGTGCATAACCTCAATTCAATGTTCAGGATTTTTTTTTTTTTTTTTTTTTTTTTTTTTGCTTTCTCACAATTGCATTTTACAACTACTGGACAGGGACACGGGCAGTTATTGTCAATTGGATTAAATGTCATATAATGTAATATAAGTAAATGTCATAATATTTTTTTAAGCTGAAATATCGAAAAGTGTCTTCTTAGAATTTGTTATAAACACGTCTAACCTTTTCTTATAAAAATCTTTTTCATGGTCTCGGCTATATGATTTTTTTAACCCAATATAAGCATTAAAGTAGGAGGTGAGCATTTGCACAACACGAGTGTGTGTGACTGTTGGAATTGAGTCTCTTCTAAAAATATTAATAAATTGAGTTGCAACTAATTCGGCAACAGGTGATAAACCTAACTCCTTCTTTTTATTAGGATTAAATAACAATGTACGTTTATACTTCTCTTCTAGGCTACAAAGTAGCATATCCTTGTATGTCGGTAGTGATGTTTCTCCCAATCCTTTGGGAGAGCCGAAGAAAGGACACACGACCGACTGCCTTGTAACAAGCACATTTTTTGGAATCGCCGTGTCAAAACTATTATGAAAATCTCTTTCATACAATCACAATATAAAGTATTGCACGAACAGGGGAGTAAGGTTCGACGAGAGAAAAGGAAAAGATTCTGTCTCAAGATCCCTTTCAGTTTATCGCGGAACATACAGTAGGTTCGTAAAACCTTAAAACGATTGTTTAATGATGTATTTTTTTAGCTTTATGTCCGCTTGCGAATTTTTGAAATAGTTCAACTTTCGCTTAAAAAAAGAAAAAAAAATGGTATTTTAAAGCTTTTTGCACGAATTCAAAGGAACGGCAATATGTTCAAAAGTATTTTTCATACATTTAGCTAACTATAAAGAGTATTTATTACACTATTAGAAATAAAATGAACTAATAAAATTTTTTATACGTTTTTAAAAATTGCAGCTTTTTTGCCTAAACTTTAAGGCTCTTGCGAGATTTCAAAACCAATTTATATTTTTTTATGTTATTTTCCCCGTTTTTAAGATGCCACTGTGTAAGTTTTCCGCACTATTAAAAATTGATTAGAAAAAAGTAATTTTTTTCGACCCACCTTATTATACACGTAATAATAAAAATTCGCTGTGCAGGCTTTTCAGCCTAAACCACTTATTTGTCGGTGCCTGGTTGTTTGCCTTATATGTTTAGTAACGCATTTGAAATTATTTCATCTTATTAGGAAGTGTCAAATGCGGTTACAAACTGAGATATAAAATTTAGCAGTAATATTACAACTATGAAAAGAGGGAACTATTATTAAAGTAGAAATATTAATTTCATCGTTAGTTATTATCTACAAACACATACTTATTTTTTATTTTATTTTTATAATAATAAAAGCCACTGAATATTAAAAATACAATATCGAAACGTTTAATTATTATTTTCTATTTTACTATTTAAAAAAATATCTTAAAATGGCAAATAATTTTCTTTCAATAATTTGTTCTCTCTTATTTTGAGTTTTTATTGATAAAAATAAATCATAGCTGATTTTATAAATTTGAAATAGATTATAACTGAAGAGAAAGAAAGCAATCTTTTCGGAAAAATCAGTAGCACTTTAACTACTGTCACTACTTTAACGAAATTATTATTAATAATAAAAAGAAAGACAAAATAGTTCAAGATTATCGCCTTCTTCTTTTTGTTTCTTTTTTTATTGTTATGGAAACAATGACGACCTTTTGAGTTTTAAACATAAAAAAGATTTGATACTTGTTACAACTTTCGCCTGTTGTTTTTTTTTTTTTTTTTTTTTTTTTTTTTTTAAATAAAGATTCTCCTATATTAAAGAAAATAAAATTAGAAAAACTTTCTTCGTCTATAATTTTTGTAAAAAGGAAAGTTTGATGCATATTTTTTCAAAATAAGCGGTAGATGAATGTTTTTGTTGATTGGAAGTTCTGTGCTTTAAGAAAAATAATAATAAAAAAGGATTAGAAATTTGCAAAAAATAAAACGTTTTAAGATGTTTTATGTACTGTTTCAAATTGTTTTTTATTAGTTATATATTTCATTATGTTTCTTTGTAGATTTATACAAAATTTCTTTTTTTTATACATGTATGTTACGTGCAAAAGGTAAAGAAGAAAATCAATTAGCATTAAAAATAAAATTCTGGTGGCAGTAAAAATAAAAGAATAGCTTAAAAAAAATCCATTTTAAAATTTGTGTTTTTTCACAATCCTTAACCTTTAATGGCAGAGGCAGTTTGTAGTAATTCAAAGACAATGGTGGTGTACCGTATACGCCATCGGTTTTAAAGCCTAAATAACAACTTTTAATCATAAGCGTTTATAATTGAATGCACAGTAGTAGTATAAAAATAATAAACATGAAATTGTTAAAAAACTCATTTATTTAGAATTAATAATACACTTACAGTTTGTACTAAAATAAACACACGAGTAGCGTATATCTTGTGCCAACGCATTTTAAAGCATAAATATAAACTTTTCATACTAAAGAAGAATACTATCAAATATCTAGTAATTTTATACTAATAGTCATCACATTTGTAAAAAAAAAAAAAAAAAAAAAAAAAAAAAAAAAAAAAAAAAAAAAAAAGTTTAATTAAGAAAGAAAATAGAATGAATGAAAATAAATGATAAATATATTAACATAAATGCAAGGGCGGCATATTCCGTATACATGCGGTGACTTACCAATATCAGATTCGAAAAAAAAAAAAAATTAAGCGTTAGTTGAACATAAGAATATTGAAAAATTACGATAAAAATATCGGAATTTTTTTAAAAATTAAAATCAGATATTTTAAAACTTCAATTACTTAAGATCATTATTTTCAAGTTTGAAAGCTGTAACATACAATTATCAATAGTTTTATAAATGCATTTAGGATATAGTCTTGAAAAATATTATTAAAAAATTCTATGAATATAAAGTTTTATACTATTGCGATTACATCAATGAATACATCAATGATTACATCAATCACAATGATTACACCACCTTTATTAAGAGCTTTCAATAAGATGTTGTGTTAACACCATTAAAGGTGCCATCCATTTCTTTACTACACCAATGAACCAAAACTACCCTCATTTTTAGATATTATTTTAAATTTATGTTATTAGTATAATATATAAAAGGATTATATGTCACCAGTAAACAAATGAGAGACCAAACTTAGAATAAGCAATCAGAAAAGCACTAATGAATCCTTTGTCCAATGTAACTAATATATATTTTCACAAATTTTTAAAGATAAAAATAACAATAAAAATACTTTTTTTTATAGTTGGCCATGTTATAAGCCTAAGTTCTTTTAAACTAATTTATAGTAGTAATTCCTTATACTGACAGTTGTGTCTTGCACCTAATCCCATCGTTTCTTTTATATATTTTGCTTCCAGTCATTTACCTGAAACCGTTGCAAGTTCTGTAAAATGAAGCCATATGGGATCCATTTTCTTACCTCCATCTTTGCGTTGAAAAATGTTTCAATTTACCTGCACCATACCGAGTTTTGCTATCTACATTTCAAACTGCAATAGTAAGTTCAATCGAAGAACTTTTAATAGGTGATTCAAATTCTTTACTTCAAATGTGCTTGAAAATCAAGTTTGTGAAGAACAAATGTTGGTCAGTGGTGGAAAGAAGGAAATTCTTTGTTATGAGTTTACTCTGGCACACCACTGTTATCCAATCCAATGAATTCCTTGCTGCAAGATTACAAATTCGACGTAATAAAAGTACTTGGGTTGCATCTGCTTCCTCTTGCATCTCAAACCAATTAATGCATTTAGAGAACATAGTCTGAATGACTGACTCCTGGATGATCATTGCCCAATTCGTTATATTCATCTGCTTCCGGTTTCTCTGGATTCAATATCTTGAATAATCTATCTTGATATATACACCTTGAATAATTTCGTTATCCATTAATATCATTCTTGACACAATAATGTCAGTCTTATATTTCTTCAGAAATATTTTATGTCTGCTGTTCGTGATGTCAGACAAGCTTTTTACTCAAAATGATTACAGTACTGAGATTTAAAAAAATTATAATTGATTATAAATGATTATATCAAAATTATTATAATAATGATTCAAAATATTGATGTGTGCACTCGGGTTTGTGTGCATTTGAATTTCCGTTGTTCGTTTCTGATTTAAAGAAAATAAATAAACAAGTAAAAATTAAATTTAAAAAATCAAAAAACCCGACTGCGTAAACAGCGAACTAATTAATTATTTATCATCAATATGAAACTCTTTTTTATATTACTTACCTAATTTTTTATTTACTTGTATTGATTACTTTTACGTTGCTTTTAATTGTTAGTTCCTATCTATAAGAACTGTTTTGATGAGGCCTGTAGATGTCTATGATGGTTAGAGTTGCAGTAAAGCTAGAGATCCTACCTACACAACTTCCAGGTTGTGTAATATTTAAACGGAGCTTTTGACTGTAAAATAGTCAATGAAACATAGTCTTCATTTTGAAAGATCTATCCAATGATATGTCATTCAATATGGTGCGTAATTTTTTATCGTCTCTACCGGCACTTTGTATTTTAAGGCCGCCATTTTGAATTTATAAAAACAAAACCGAGCCTATATCCATTGGAATGTTAAGACGAATCAATAGAAACCTCATTAATTAAAATCCATCCAGCCGTCGGGATGTTTCGAGGGTATAAAGAAATCCACGTACCCAGATATGCGTGAAACACATAACCCTTTGTGGCAGTCGGGTATAAAATAGGAAAATAGGAAAGGGGGGGGGGGGCAAGAAACCGAGGATGGCGGTTGATAGAGTAGCGGATAATTGCAAGTTTACAATACCTTTAAAGTGAGTGGCTACAAAAGAAAGAAAGGAGAGTATTATTTTTTTAAATGAAGCCTATTCTTAGAATGATTTGCTAACATACATCTTCATTTATTTTTGCTTGTCTAGCTTTATCTACATAATAAGTACTCTTGTCAAGATTATTTGGATTTAGACCAGAGTTAAACACTGTTAATGAAAAAAAAAAAATAAAAGAAATGTATTTGTGTGATTTTAATCAGTGATTTTTTTAATCAAGTGATTAAATCATAAATTAATCATAATTAAAATCAAGCGCATTTAAATAAGAGAACACTGTTGAACATAAAATGGACTTCGTAACATAACAAGGAACTTAAAAGGGACATAAAGTGGAAGATGGTAAATGAAGCGGAATCATGTATTTTAGTCTTTTTTCACTGAGTACGCCTCCCGTGATATTAAAGTTTAAAACTTTATTTTTTGACGATGTTTCCATCGAATGAAAAATATACGAATTGAAACTTCAAATTTATTTTACTAGAAAAGGTTCTAAAAAAGGTTTTTAGAACACGAAAACCGTCAAATGGAGTTACATCACAAGCGGTTTCAATGGTTATAAAACAGCCATCATCAAAGGAATTCGGAGGTGTGTTCCCTTCATGAAGGCTGTTTTATAACAGTTGAAAGCACTTGTGTTTTAATATCAGTTCGCGGTTTTTATGTTTCAAAAATCTTTTATGTATTTTAACACTGGTTTAGTGAAAGAAATTAGAAGTTTCAATTTGTATATTTTTCATTTAATAATCAAGATGAACATCACGTCCGAAAATTATAGTTTAAACTATGTTTAATGAAGTTTCCATTTACATATTTTATAATTTTTCTTCTTCTTATTGTTATTATTGAGAGTGGTGTTATCGTTTTAGTTGCTTACACTACAAAACATTTTTGACGATAGCTTACCTTCTGGCTGAAAACTCAAATGTCACATTTAGTGTGATTTTCAACTATATTTCAATAAGTTTTACATGAAATTGCCGCATAGTAAGTTTCCTACGGCTCCAATTTGACAGGTATATGTGTGTCGTGTAGATGGGTATGGATCACTACCTCTACTACAGCGAGATAATATAGTTTCTTGTTCTTAGGTACGCGAATAATGGAACACTACTTTGACTTTTTAACTACAGACATGTGGCCTTGTTCAAATATAACTTGGGAAGACCTATACCAGACAAATAATCACATGCCTTACTTGATTATTTGAGTTTTTTCATTGTTATTTAAACATTTCAAATAATTCAATTTAACTTCGAATCAAAACAGTTATAATTACAGCTATACATTCTGTGTATTCTCCAACATATATATATTGCATATGGTTGTGTAACAAATATATTTCCTTTAATTAAATCAATTCAAAGCAATAACTAACAGAACTTCGAATAACCGCATATAGATGTAATATTAATGTACACCAAAACACACGCTTTAGATAAAATTTAAGAACTTTGTATCAACAAACATCTTTGTAACACAAATCACCTTAATGGCAATATTATAAAGAATTCTTAAACATTTTGGATTCATCTTGTTTGCTATATCGGTACGATGAACATTAGTTTACGAAATATAAATAGTTTATATGAATTCAAAGAGTTCTAATGAAATTTAATTTCATCCATTGAATAACTTTCTTTCTCATTGATTTTGAAAGCATTAGCGCCTAAGATACTGTGAGACAGAGTTTGTGAATAAATGCAAGTGAAAGCGTGGAACAGCTTAATCCCTCTTTTTTTCTTTAGTGTTCTTTACATTGAAATTAATTGAAATCGATAGTGCAATATATTTTTTTCACTACAGCTACCATTTGACTATTTTGATAAACATTATTATTTGTGTTAACTAAAAATAATCTGTAAAGTTCTTAAACTTTAATCATACAAACATGACTTAAATTATAGGTACGGAATACGTATTTAATCGATTGTTTTCTTTTAATTTTAGTAAATAAAAAATAAATAATAATTCCTATTGAACATTTAAATCTGCTAAAGTCCACATTATAAATAAAAAGTAAAGAATTCACGTTAATATGAGAATCGAATTGTTGAATTTCTTTTATGTCAAGAACATTTCATCAGTATTGGATATTTGAAAGTTTTCAGATATCCATTTACATTTGCAGCAAAGTCAATAAACAAATAAACACGATTGCTTGTGTAAAAAAACTATATATTCTTCAGAGATTTTTATTTCATTATTTTACATATTCTGTATCAATTTATCTGTTAACTATTTTATCATTATTAAATATTTCCATTTTATATTAAAGCTTTTTCAAAACTCATATGCTTCCAAAGACTTAAATTAAAATTAGTATTTTCTTTTATTTGACTGATTAAATTTAAACGATTTATGAAAAATTAATTTTTTATCATTAAAAATAGAAAAATAAAAGAATAAATTTTCGATTTCTAAAATTTTCAGCAATGGATTCGTTGCACGAAAATATTTATGTTTTTAAAGATCTGCTACCAAGGTTTGTTTTCAGTAGAAACTATATTTGATATTTAATATCCTAAGAGGGATTCCTCGGCAGCAGAAACAAACTCTGTAGAGCAGTAGAAAGTATATTATTGTTAAAAAATTGCATAATATATCAATTCCTTGAAATCCTTAAATTCAACTTACTATAAACATTTTAAACAATTTCCAGCACAGAATGCTAATTACTCAAATGTGTTTTTTTATTTTCAATAAGACACATTTTAAAACCAGTACTTTCAAGCATATTCATCCTCATCATCAGGATTAAAAACCTAGAAACCTAGTACTTTCAAGCGTATTCACGCTCATCATCAGAGTTAAGGAATATTTAATGAACAACAGTTTTTTACACTGATGATGAGCATGAATATACTTAAAAGGATTAGGTTCTAAATGTATCTTATTGTAAATAGAAAACACTTTGAGTAAATTAAATAGTAATAATTTTGTGTTACAAATTTTTTTAAATTATATTATCGTATTTATATTTATTCAAAATTGTAGTAATGTAGTCTATCGTAAGTTCAACGTTTGTTAAATTGATCATTCACCGACAACAGCTATATTTATTTTTAATCAAAAATCATTAAGCAAAACAAGTCCTATTTAAGAAAGTTAATTGAAACATTTCTGACATATTTCTAAAGATAACTTTGTTATTTTAAACATACCGATTTTACACATCTGAGTTTCTATTATTATTTTTTTAAGGAAATTTACACAAGTGATTGGAGCTTAGGAAGATCTGATACAACACTTGCTAAACGTAAAAATAATACATTTTAAATATAGATTATAACAATATTACAATATTATAAACTAAGCTCTGTTAGAGAATAAATTTAGATATTTAATAAAAGATAATTTTTTTCTACGATATAGCGCATGCAAAATAGAAAATAGAAGTAGTTGTCTTCTATACACAAAGAAAGCGATCAAGCGAAGAGTAACAGTAAAGCTCAGTTTATATTTTTTATTCATATTGATGATTCTTAAGGGTGGAGGTGGAATTGTTTTTATTTTTGTAATAAAGTTTAACTAAAATACCCATTTTGTGCATTAAACGCTATTGATTAAAATAGAATATTTAATTATAATTATTTTTAATTATAACTTACAATCTAATTAATTATTTAATTATAATTTCTTTTAATTATAACTTACAATCTAATAAAATACAAATAATATACTGCTCAAAACAATTAAAGGATATTTGAAGTTTTATATAAAATAAAGATATAAACGAAATTTTTTTTGCCGAAAATAGAAGAAGAGAATCACAAATGCAAATTTTTCTGGTTTTCAAACTATGGAGTATGCAAATTTTGAGTTCGACGTCAAAAACGTCGCTTCAGCGGCAGCGAATGAAATTTGACTTTCAACTGGATAAAAGAGAATGAAGACAAGGATGATCGGCATTCAGTGATTGCTTTGTTTCGATGAGTACGATGTCTCAGCGAAGTCATTTGACAGATTCAGAAGCTTTGAGAATTGTTGGTAGGTTAGAAGGGGGCCAAACGCAAGCCGAAGTAGCGCAAGCCATTGGAGTGTCACAAAGTGTCATTTCCAGGATCTGGAACCGTTTTTTGGAGAGTGGATGTGCAGGCCGAAGACCAGGGGAAGGTCGTAGACCAGCAACAACGCCCAATGAAGATCGGTATTTAGCGTTAACAGCTCGGAGACACCGAACCATGAACGCTACTTTTCTCCAACAACACCTTCGCTCGGCTACAGGCACCACGATTTCAACTCAGACTGTCCGAAACCGGTTCCATGCTGTAGGTCTGTATGCTCGCCGACCGATGGTATGTGTTAGATTAACATCAAGGCATCGTCGCGTCCGCAGGGAGTGGGCAACCGAGCATGTCAACTGGAGGAGAAATGAATGGAGCAATATTCTGTTTTCTGACGAGTCCCATTTTTCTGTGCATCCGGATAATAGGCGTATTTTCATCTGGAGGGACCGTGGCAGTAGGAGTAATCCTGCGTTCGTGCACGAAAGTGTCAGATTTGGCGGTGGAGGAGTGTTGGTGTATGGTGGCATCTCCATTGACGGGCGCACTGACCTCTACATCATTCGAGATGGAGCTCTGACTGGTCGCCGATATAGGGATGAGATCCTCAGACCTATTGTAGTTCCTTACGCTGCAGCAATCGAAGATAACTTCATTTTAATGGACGATAACTGCAGGCCGCATCGTGCAAACCTGGTGGAGGATTTCCTTTTCGAGGAAGGAATCGTTCGAATGGAATGGCCAGCGTGTTCTCCAGACATGAATACAATCGAGCACGTTTGGGACGCTCTAGGAAGACGGGTTTCTGGCCGCCAACAACCCCCACAAACTCTCCAAGAACTGGAAAGAGCTCTTCTGGAAGAGTGGGGCAGAATACCCCAACTCGTCATTAATAGCTTCATTGAGTCCATGCCTCAAAGGTGTTCAACGTTGCTGGCCGCCCGTGGAAACCATACCCCCTACTGAAAATGATTTTCTTTGAAGAAAACACCTTTTCTTATTCTTTTTTTTCTCATATGCACAAATTGTGTTTTTTTCATTTATTACACAAATGCGCAATAAAATGCATTTTTTTCTGCCAAACATGTGTAATTTATTCTCATATAACCTACTATGTCAGTCGACCATGTATCAATCAGCTAAACAGTTTACCAGATACAAAATCCACCTAAAACTGCAATATCCTTTAATTGTTTTGAGCAGTGTATTTAAAATGTCAATACAGCTCAGAAATTTTCTTCTTGAGGGTGTAATGCTACTTGGACGCAACTGTGGTAAAATAAAAGAGCTTATTCTATGTCTCGAAAAAATAAAAAACAAAAACAAAGTAAACTTATCTTAATTAAGTGTTCCCCAAATCTGCTATTCATAGTTATTTTATATTTAGTAAATTATTAAAGTAATCATTTTTAAATAAATTGTGTAGCATTACATAGTAGCAGATCCACCTAGTGTTTCAAGATTAGAATTTTAAACAGTAAAAAATGTAATTTTTATTGTGTTAAAATAATAACCTATAAACTAGAGAACAGGAATTCTGCTTTTTCATAAATTAGTTTTGCCCCCGACATTTCCATTCAGAATTCTAACATTTTACGACTGCTGTTTCATCTTCACCTAACGCTTCAATTGTAATGGCTGTTTCATAATAATAGAAACCACCAGTCCGTCAGTAGAAAATAACTCGGTTAAGCAGGACTCGGATAATCGGGACTCTACTATAGTGCAAAACATATTTCAATTTTAAGACTTAAAGCACACGCTTTTAGTTGATGTAAAATGAAGTAATTTGCATTAATATAGATACTTAAAATTAAATATAGTTTATAATTGCTCCATGTTTTATCATGAATCATTCCTTTATATTTTTCTCAAAATAGCACGCATTTTAAATAATTTTTTTTTTAAATTTTTATGAGAAAATGGCAACAAAAGATATAATTGCTATTTTTCAAATATTTTTTCTTTTCTTTCTACAGAAATGGAGTACTTGAGTTGCCAAAATGAAACAAATATCGCTAAGAACTACAAAAAAATTAATGTTTAAAAAATAAATGGAGTCGCAGTTTTCAAACAAATTGAACTAAAAATTACTTTTTTTCCTCAATACGATGATATAAACATTGAAAATGTGCGATGCTTAGAAGTTTTAAAAAAATCTGTGAGTATTTAATCGCACAATGAAACATCGGATTTGTATTACGGCTGGCTAGTACAAGGTAACGTTATGTTTTGAAGAAAACACAAGAAAGAAATAGCATACCGTACCGTGGGCTAAAAAGAAAAATAAAGAACATTGCACTTCCTGTCATAAGTCGTAAAAAACAAAGGTCAGCATGACGTGGTCCATTCATATAAAGGGTCGTTATTGTTCATATTCAGTCTCCAAAACGAGGTGTAGTTATAAAGGGGGACCTTCATTAATACGCGACATCTAAAAAACAAATTATTTTGTTATTACATTGAATATAAAATTATGAAATTTTAAATATTAATCCCAGAAAACCAACTCTAAAAGCTATTTCAATATCCAGAAAATAATGCAAAAAAGATACTTAAAATTGTCTTCGCTTAAAACCTCTAATCTGTTAAAAATAATTTAATCAAAAACACATCATAAAAAAAATTCGAATAATTTAATACTTGCAAAGAATCAAAATAATGCACTTCTTTAAAAACAATTTTTGTCATGTGAGCTATATTACTTCTGGTGCAATTGCCTTTTGTTGGAGAATAGATTGACAGGTTATTTGCATGAGAACTTCGTCCATATCTTGCCTGATACCATAGATAATTTCAATTGCTTCTTTTATCTTTATAGGTGCAAACCACGGGATTATATATAAAAAAATGGTAATTAAGATCACATTTTTATCTAGCCATGGGGTAAGATGGCGAATTTACCCCATAATAATGGGGTAAAATGTCAAACAAATCATTCATAAAAACTTTATTAAGGAGCTCTAATCAATATCAAAACTGTAATAAAACTTTTTAACTTTAAAAATAAATACATATTTGTAAGTCACATTATAAGATGGGAATCGCCCCACCCCGTTAGTTGAAAAAGGACAGCCAAACCAATTACCGTAATTTTTTACATAAAAGTTGATTAAAATAAATCAATGATGCGTATCAGAAGATAGGAATTTGAAACGAACAATGATTGAAGATATAATTTTAAACTTTCTTATTTAAAATTTGTAAAAAGTTTTTACCGATGACTTTCGAGGGATTCAGACTCGTTATAAAACGATGATAATTAATACTAGTCGTAATTAATATTTTTTCTAATCAAATTCTTATTGATTAAGTAGATATTTTATTTTACGAACCACTTCTATTGCTTTTCCTCCTGAAAGAGTAACACATTTTATGATATTTTCGCAGCGTTGTCTCAAGTACATTATATTTTAATGCTGCAGAATTCAGACTCGAGACCTTTCGTGCAATATCTGCTATAGCTGAATACGTGTCTTTAATTTCTCGCCTTTTGGTATCACTTGTTCACTGGTATTTTCGAGGCATGATGCACCTGAAATACATGGAATCGAAAACATACATGTATTAAAGACAGAGAATAATTTAAAACAGGGACTGAAATATTTTTAAAAAGGATGTGGAACAAGATGAAGGACTGAGGATTATTAGTTATCTTTTCCCATTGAAAAATTCTCATCTTTCATCGTCACGCCATTTTTTTCAAACCAAATGTGATCAGCAACCAAGATCATTTCGAATTAAATGGATATCCTACGAACTGGTAGGTCTTGAGGTCTACTTTCAAAATATTTTATTGAAGAAGTTTAAAGACTTACCGTAGAATGGGGATTCCTTAAATTGTGATGGTCAATTATTTTAGTGAAACGCACTGAAACTGAACAGATACACATAACTTTCTTTTCCTCAAAGTAGTAATGCGCATGTTTTTCATAGTGATAGGCATGTGACGCCTCCGTGTTACACTTTTGGTGGCCTTGACCTGCGAGCGTCTGTGGTTATCTTTGAGAAATACTAAATTCATCTTTTACCCCTTTTGTCCACCTACCGCTATATATTTTTAATTGGCTAAAAACAAAATTTCTTAAAGCAAAATAATCACTATATATCTGAAAACACTTGTTGTAAGTATCATAAGTTTTTTTTTGTTGTTGTTGTTGTTGAAATTTAGACACATCAATTTAATTATGATAAAAGCTTGAAAAAATACACTTTAGGATAACTGAATGTAAGTTTTAAGTACTCCTGAGATAATTAAGAAAATACAACGTTGTACAAGCATTGAAACTTTTAATCCACAATTATCGTATTTACAAACGCTTTCCCTCTTTTTTTTTAATAAAAAAAAAAAATGAAGAATACATTTTAAACTACAATGAAAATGTGATAATTCGGATATTTTTGTATCTTAGAACATTGAAATCTTATTTTTTTTCTTTTCATCGTTCAAAAAAATCAAGATTTTACTATTGATCTACTATCTATATTATAAAGGACAAACATATCTGTGCGTAACGCATACGTCATTTTGCGAATGGCAACACTTTGAAATTTGAAATGAAATTTTGGTTTTGCAATTTTCTCTACTGCAATTTTTTAAACTTCTAAACATCGTACATTTTAAATTTTTACACCGTTGTATGAGGAAAAAAAGCTCTTTTAAATGCAGTTTGTTTGAAAGCTGTATCTTAATTTATTTTTGAGATATTAATTTTTTTGTTGTTTTTAATACCATTTTTCTAATCGTGGCAACAAAAGTACCCCATTTCTATTGAAAGTAAACGGAAAATAGTCGGAAATAGGAGATACTGTATATTGTGTTGCCATTTTCTGATAAAATCTGAAAAAAAAGGCTAAAATTAATATACGGGTTATGTAAAGAATATTGTCTGTTATTCCGTATAATGACGTCATATGCATACTTTTCTATAGACGAAGTTTACAACTTTATTGTAAAAGTGGATTGCTTTAGCGAATGTAAAGGACGTCATTTTATAAAAAAGCGTGTAATTTAATTCTTAAACCTAAATTATGTTTTGTAGAAGTGCGTCATTTTCACAGCCCAGCTACTTTGAATTTGAACAGGTGAAAATGCTTCACTTTTGAAAATAATGTATTCGAAATCATACACTGATAAAATTCAAATGTTTTACAAAAATTTAGAGTGTCTTTATAAAGAGAAAGGTGACATGAAAATAATAGCGATTTATAATTATATTACAGAAATTGATGATTCTCGCCTGGATGGATTTGCTTCGCCGAGTTGGACAAGCAAACGAATAATTCGAGGTTTAAAATAATATCATGTTCCTGAAGTTTTTGTCAGAAATTTTCTCGAATAATAAAATTTTAATGATATTCTTTAGGACATTCTACTACAATTTTATCAAAATAACAAAATTTACTTAATTTAATTTTTCATAAATTTATATAATCTATATATTTAAAACACAAGTGTGTTTTTTAGTCATCTGCCCTGATATTTCTGCTGAACAAATTTTACTATTTTTTTTTTAACATAAAGGTGTTCATTTGTAGATGTGATCGCACTATCTGTTTTTTTTTTTTTTTTTTTTTTTTTTTTTTTTTTTTTTTTTTTTTTTTTTTTTTTTAAATATCCCCACTTTTATATTTTAATTTTAAAAGCATTTTATGAAATTTCTTCAAAATGGTGAAAATTAGATAGCTTTCATTATTGCAGAGAAGGGAGAAATAATGAGGTATTTTTATCGTTATTCATGGCATTTTCTGGTAAAAATTCGAAATTGCAGGGACGCAAAATCGCATTAGGAGCATAATATTATATATGGGGCATAATAATGGAAAATGCCTTACTGCTTTTGAAAACACGCATTTTTCCTCATAAATTATCTATATTGTTTTTCCTTCTTCATGTGTATACTGATACTAAGTTTCAGACACTAGGTGAAATGCTTATTTAAGTGAAAATGAAGTCATATTTAAAAGAAAACGATCATTTCCTTAGATAAAACTAAACATTTTAACACAAATGCGTCTTAAAAACATAAATTACGGAAATTTTTACTCTCCGGAATTGAGATTAGATTCTCAAGTAAAGAGTGCGTCTGTTCACATAAAAGATGTTACTGACAATCGTGACTACAAGTTTTGAGTTAAAATGATTTTAAAATGATCAAACAAAATACAATTTAAAAAAAGAATGATGAATATGGATGTGAGAAGTACGTATGCAAATTTTGAGAAGGTGAAAATTGCTGTTTTTCATTCTGGAATACCAAGCACAAGAGTTTCAGTTGATAACCACATCCTAATAACTGATCTTTATTATATTTTACAGATTATGTATCTATATTATAAAGAACAAATGTATCTGTGCGTAACGCTGACGCCATTTTACGAATGGCAACACTTCATGATCAAATTTCGGTTTTGAAATTTTCGCTACTGCAATTTTTTAATCTTCTGAACATTTCCGT
Source organism: Maratus speciosus (assembly GCA_963932465.1). Taxonomy (NCBI): domain Eukaryota; kingdom Metazoa; phylum Arthropoda; class Arachnida; order Araneae; family Salticidae; genus Maratus; species Maratus speciosus. The sequence continues at coordinate 328,214,830 of OZ010786.1, forward strand.
ACATTTTCAATTTTCGTTGCATAGGGAAAAAAATTACTTTAAAATGCAGTTTGTTTAAAAACTGCATCTTAATTGACTGATGTATTATGTTTCCTAAAATAATTTTTAAGCATGATTTTTTTTTAAGTTTATCTTATCACGTGCCGGTTTCAATACATAATAATAATAAACATTTTGCACATAAAGCAACAAACATTGTTCAGCATTTGTTTCTGATTTTTTTTGCATATCGAAATTAATACTTCCTTTATAAAAAAAATATTAAAAAAACACCAATCTAACATATTTGTGAAAAACAAATTAACGAAATCAATACTTCTTTTATAAACAAATAAAAGAATAATGTTGAAAAAACACAAATGTAACATATTTGTAATCGTAAAATTTAAATTTTTAGATCATTAAATAGAATTTTTTTTTTCAAATGGAATTTGTTTGCAAAGTTCATCTCAGTTTACTGATTGTCTATGGTTTTAAAAACAATTTTAAAGCGTAAAATATTTTTTAATTTATCTATAGTACGCGGAGCTCGATTACGAAAGATTAATCCGTTTGCCCTTAAAACAAAATAAAGAGTTCATCATTTTCTTTCGGCTAATATCCATTTTTAAAAAAACTTCCCTATGAATAAATAAATAAAATCATATAAATAAAACACAAATTTAACAGATATGTAAGCTCTGAAATTGTCAGAATATAAAAGGATGCCGTAAGTAGCAAAATCTTGGTCTCTTAGCATGTGGCTAATAAGAAATTATCGCTTTTGATAAATTTCAAAAATTTATTTGATTTTATAATTCGTATTTTTGATATGAAAAATGATTTTATAATGTAAGTGGGTATTCTAAAAAATTTATTGCATATAAAAAAATTATTAGTTTTCAATTTAAAAAAATGTTTTCACCTATATTCTGTAACCCGGGAAGTCCGGGTACGATCCCCTAGTATATATAAAAAACAAAGAAGGACTTCGTTCTAAACCTTTAGAACTTAAGTTCAGCTGAATGGATTTTGATGGGAGTTGCATTGTTAGATAATTTTCGGGGGAGGTTTTAATGTATAACACATATCGTTCTGCGTTACTTAGTTACAGAATTATGTGCGAAAGTGCTTTAATCGGTGAACCCCATTATGAAATATTAGTATTTTCAATAGATTCTACTAACTGGATTTCTATGTATATTGCACTGTTAGACAATTTTCCAGGGAAGATTTTAGTATGTGACACATATTATTCTACGTTTCTTAGTTAGTTCTTCATCACGTGTGAAGCCAAAACGTTTCGAACAAGCTGCATAAGGCAGGGTAAATTGAAAAAAAGGTACCGAAGAGTAATCTATTTAAATGAAAAGTAGAAGAAAAAAATAAAGAGCAAAGGAACGGGGAAAGATATAGAAAAGACATACAGTAAAGAAACAGAGAAAAAATTATTTATTTAAAAATAAGCGCATCTTTAATCTTTGCAAAAATAATTATTGAATTAATAATAAAAAATAAAACTAATAGAAATATAATATAATGCAACAAAATGGTGTGTGAGTTAATTTTTCAACAAGGTGGAAAAAAATGACTTAAGAAACAAAAGTTAAAAAGAGAAAGCAATCACATCTATGGAATATCATAAATAAGAACATTTCAGTTCCTTACATGTTGCTTTGGGTATAATGTTATGACCAGCGAGAAAGACAGGTTAAAATTAACTTCGTGACCGACTAACTCGATTTAACAATAAATTCTTGCTATATTATTGTTAAAAAGCATTTGATTTTATAATAGTATCATTTAGAGAAACAATCAATATTAAAATATATGCATATTTCTAAATGTTACATTACATACAAATTTACAACGAAAGGGTATCCTCACAAACTATATCTTTAATCCGTTGCACGCTGTTATGTGGTAGGCTTTTAGGCCTGAAAGCATTTTTACACGTGAGAATACAACGTACCGCATTCCGTAAGTAGACTTTCTTTAGTGTGGTGCCAAGTATGTGTTTTGGCATTGCAATTCTTGAAAGTTGATTTTCCAGCAAAATCTCGCCAATGTCGCCAATATTTTCCTAAGTATCTCCAAATTTGGGGAAATGTTTCTAACTTTGCGACTTTGTTTACTGCCAACTTTATAACTCTTTCAAAATTCTTTCCCATTGAAATGCATTAACCCGTAGTGAGCTCAAAAGGACCCACCAATTGAAATTTCCCAAACATGTCACTTAGCCCAATGGGCGTCTCGTACTCCAAAACGGTAGGATATAAAATTTAGTAAAAATCGTCTGAGGCGTTTTTTAGGCAAATCTTTGGTACGCACGCACACTCACACAAAGAGGCAAAATTTGCTCGTAATATAAAATTCCCTACATTTCAGTGATTTTCCCAATCCATATCTCTTCCGTTTTCTCTGAGAATTATCATTATGTAAGGTTCAGCAGTTATCTCTACAATTTACCTAACCAAACACTGCATATTAAACGTGTACAATTTGAATGCATTGAAAAATGTATAATGCTAAAGAAATTGCTTCTGTCATAAGCGAAACTCCATTGGGAGAAATTAGGATAACATAAACCCCCCTTTCACCCTTTAATCGTCGCGCCAGACACATTCACGGGCAAACTAAACGTAAAATGAAAACCACGGCGATTAAGGAGTTAAGTGCGTAATTAAAAATTTTTGTGAGAACATTAAAACGTAATACTTAATTTTTTAATGAAGAAAATTATTTTGAAAAGGATAATATTTATATTATAATTTATAATAAATAATAAATAATAAATATTAACAGTAATTTAAAAGACCTTTGTACTTATGTTTCTATTTAAAAGAAATTTCTATTTAAATTTTTGTGCTATGAAATATGCTTTATTTTCCTCTTTCAAAACACGTAACAATTGCAAGAATATAATTTCATACATTACAACGTTTGCCATTTAATCGGTTGGTTGGTTGTGTTTATGACTGCCAATTATCAACACGAGGGATATAGGCCCTAAGGGGGGGGGGGCTGACTTCCGTGGGTGTCTTTCTAAGGGAACCTAACCCGTATTTACGCATGGAAATCCACGGTTCGAAGAAAACCACGAAAACTCCGAATGATTATGCCGACGGGCGCGATTCGGTTCGAACCCAGCACCTCCCGTCTACCAGCTTCGAGAGCAGAACCTCTCAGCCACTGTCATTTAATCGGATAGTTTCGGATACGATGCCATGCATGCTATTATCTACCATTCATAAGTACTTCAATTGAACGTCTCTGTCGAAATTACTCAAATGATTCCCATTGTGCAACTTTAACAGTTACCTCAGCAATTTGACTCAGTGGCGTAGCTAAGAGAGGGCAAGGGGGCGGCCGCCCCGGGGGCCGAGAACAAGGGGCGTCAAATTGAGAGAGGTTTAAACCGAATTTTTTCATATATTTTGTCAATAAATAAGAATTGTTTTTTTTTTGTGTGTGTGTGTGTGTGTGGGTGTGCGCGCTCGCGAATGTTTCCTAATTTTGTTATATCCAAATAATGAAGAAACAAAAAGCTTCTGTAAATGTTTCTAGGGATGACTCAAAACACTTGGTACCTAAGATAATTGTGTAATTGAATTGAGGCGCAAAAGATTAAATAGGGCTCGCCAATTTGAGAGGAAGTTTAAACCCGAATTATTTCAGATAATTTTGACAATAAACAAGAATTGTTGATTTTTTTTCTTTTTTTGTATGTGTGAATTTTTTTAATAAGATATTTTGTTACATTAAAATAATGAAGAAAGGAAAAGCTTCTGAATGTTTCTACGGATGGCTCAACACACTTGGTATCTAAGATAATTATGTACCTGAATTGAGGCGCAAAAAGATTAAATATGGGGCGCTAAATTGAGAGGACGTTTAAACCGGAATTATTCACATATTTTGACAATAAAAAATAATTGTTAACCTTTTCTTTTTCTGTGTGTGTCAGTGTGAATATTTTTAAGAAATTCGGTGTTGGAGGGGGGAGGGGGAATGGAGAGATAGGTAATTGTTAATCTCTGATGGAGGTTTCTAACTGTTTAGCCTCCAGTTTATAAGTCAAAAGACCTGTTTGCGACTTGGAGTGACATTTCTGGTATTAAAAGAACACCTCTAGGATGGGTCTCCACTGTCTTCGGCAGCGTAAACTGGGAGTGCTACGCACGCATCTCTAACAACTAAAAATCTCCATTCAAATATCTTTCTTTTAAAATTGTCCCCGCTGCCTACGTCCCACCATAGAAGACGTGCTTCGCCCTTGCTGGAAAATCTGAAGAGAATTATAGGATGAGTTGAAATGAAAAACTTCCGCAGAAATCTGTTCCACGAAAGCAGAGATAAAAATGCCCCTTGGCGGTGGAAGATACAACTAAAAACTGTAAGACAATCGATAAGCAAGTGGAATGAGCAAAAACTAATTGAAATTGAGTCCGTAGAACCCGATTTAAGAATGCGCCCCTGCACTGGAGGTGGAGCTGAAAACTGCTAGAAAATCGTAAGTTAAGTTGAATGAATCAATTCCCACTGAAATCTGGCCCATAGAATCCGAGGAAAGAAAGAGCCGTTAATGTTCGATAATTGTGGTAAAAGAAGTCTATATTTTCGAAAACATACTTTTAAATGTAAATAAAGAGGAGAAACCCTTGTGGGCGAACTTTTAACTCACATCACGGGACTTTTGGCATACAACACACTATAATAATCTTCAATTAAATTGATAAAATACTTTCAAATTATGTTTTTAGCATTTGGCAAAGTTTAATAATTAAGTCGATTATCCACATGTCATATAATCTCTGATCCATCGATTTTCGGAAATTAAATGGAGGGATCATCTGGGAAAATATCTCTTTTTAGTTCGGTTTTTAATGAATGTTCGCCTGTATGGTTCTTTCTCCAGACTTTTGTACTGTCGCTGTCAGTTTTTTAAAAACATTAAGAAAAATTACCGACCGATTTTCAAATATTTTATACGCAGATGTAAAATATTTTTCAACATGTGATCTGAAACTTTCAATTCGATATCTTAATTAGTTTTCTTAATTTTTCGATTAGTGGAAATTCTTAATTTCTTTCATTTCGACTGTGGTATCAGGTTCAGATGTTAGCGCGACTTTGCCATTTTGTGAAAAAAAACTAGTTTTTGATGAGTTGTTAATTAATATTCTCGTGTAATTGTCGAAAAATTAGAAATCTGAGCGTCGTGCATCAGGACCTGCCTTGGACTACCTTTATACAAATTTTCAGACGCGCGGTAGATAGTTCTAGCCATCTCCGTCACACACACACATATATTGGCTTTTACGCTGATTTTTGGTTTCTTCATTCCATATGAATATTTTCGTGTAATGGGGACTTCTGCGAACTAATACTAAATGGATTTGGCTGGAAACATAACAAGTAAATATATTATTTCTTCATGGGAAATTCTATAGAATTGGCATTGAGAAAAGACAAATAATAAAATGTCGGCGGTCTATCCCTACAATTTCTCTTCTGAAATCGTATAAAAAACAAAGTAGGACTTTTCAGTCTTCATATTACGTCTAGTACAAATGGCTGTTTTCATCATTTAAAAAGTTAAATATATTTGATATACTATACCTAAATTCAACGCATATGCATTAGGGAAAACCTTATCTATATATATATATCCATGTAAGGAATTAATAGGATAAATGAATTTGACTCGGGAACCTCTTAGTGGACTGAACTCATTTATTTCATCGCTGCACCTTACAATCATCTTACAATCATATATGCGCATGTCTCATACGCCATTTACTTCAATTTCATGGTCGTAGGTTGTGCAGGCAACTCCTATGGGCAAAATCTAATCTTCTTCGTGCGCGTTGTTGCTAATATGTTGGCAATATTTTCCTGCAGGGGGTGAAGGTATCGATTTCGGTGGAAGATTTAGTTTAATTGGTTAATTAGCTCTTTATTGGAATGTGATCAAGATCGGCAAAATTCACGGGATCTGTGACGTACAAGACTTTTACCACAAACGAAGGAGAATTGAACAAACGTCAGCATTTTGAATCTTAAGTTATTCTCTGAATTTAATGGTGAACGTAATAAATGTTGAGCTGAGAAACAAAGTTACAAGGGGTAAAATAGCTTTCAGATTATAAGATTTAAAGTTAGGAAAAATAACTTAAAGCTTTTAATTTAAATTTTTGAAATTTAAGTTAAATTTTGAATTTTAAAATGATTTAAATTTTTATCCTTTTTATCTATATATATAGTATGAGTCTCTCTCTATAAATACCTGATCATTGTCATGCGACTGCGTTCGTATTTATAAACCGATTTGAATGTGATTGAGTATATGTTGAGGGTTTATTTAGATCTCGATCAAATTCGTTGGACATATTGATCTGACATCCTGTTTCAAAATGGTAGGCCCTTAAAAATTTCAAACTAAAATAGAAATGTACAAAAAATTACAAATGCAAATTTATTTCTTGCATAATCGTTGTCTTGATAAAAGTATCCAAGAAAAACGTTTGGTTCCCCTCTATATATTAAAAAATGGTATAGCAATTTCAAATTCTTGGGTGGTTGCCATTTTGAAACACGAGATATATCGGATATACATCCATAATCGGGCGAATTTAAGGAGTTTTAGAAAATGTGGCTTTTTGGCAATTTATTTTTAATGTTGCTACTCCTATACGCTTAAAACAACAGTCATATCCGGGGCCGTTCCGCTAATTTTTTAAAATTTCCATACAAATTCAGTATCGACGAAAACTAGAAATCTTCTAGAATCGGGTTCCACACATTTTACTTTCGTGTGTTTGGAAAAAATTATTTAAATCCTTAAAATCAAAGAAGAGTGAAGCTGCCTTTTCCTCCCGGTACAAGCTAAAAATACTTTTTTTTTTCGCCTTGAGGAAAAATAATGCGATTTTTTTTTTTTTTTTTTTTTGGGGGGGGGGGGGGGGGAGTGCAAAATTTCTTCATGCCACGGGCGCCAAAAAATGTAGCTACGCCACTGATTTGACTAACGAAGCAATGAATCTTAAATGTGTAACATTTTAATGGATACGAAGTACATAACGCCAAAGTAATTGTTTTGCTAGTAAAAACAGGCGAAATAGCCTTTTATTAAGCCATTTTTCTCCAAATGACGTTTTTGGGCATAACGTGCACGATATCACAAAAACTTATGAATATTTTTTCATGAAATTTTTTAAACCTATGTTTCATGTTAGTCTGTATAAACTGAACCTAAAATTTTCTTTTTATTGTTCAAAACAATATTTTTTTAGGTGATTATACTGTTGAAATTTTCTTAATTTTGCTTTAGCTAAATACAACTTTGTATTAAAAATATAAAAATGTTTTAAAGACAAATTTATTTAGGTTCAGGGTAATTATTATAATCAGAAGTATAAGTAGGTACCAAAATTTTCATTCTAGGTGCAAAACTTATTTTGTAATCGTGCGCGTAATCTGTTATGCCGATTTTTTGCTCGAAAAATGTCTAACAGTTTGGAGCCCTCCGTAGATGCTAATTCTGCATCTTATAATTTTTTAAACACATGAAAAGAAAGAACATACTTATATATTTTATTCCAATTAAGATTATGTCTTAAAATCAAATACATTTTAAGATATTAAATGATGAAAATTGTCTTTTTCTTTTCATTTTTTCCAATTTTAAGAGTCCTGAGACCCCTTAATATAGGAATAGTTTTGGATGAAAAAACTATACAATGAAGAAAATATGATTTCAAGGGCACTACACATAATTTGTAAATATTTTTAAAGTTATGACTGCTAACGTTAATTTTTTTAAATATATTTTATAAAATATGAAGTTGTTTTTATTTCCGTTGCAATGCCTTATTAATTTTTTAAAGTGTAATTTTCATTCATAAATACATATGTTCCCTAAAATAACTTTAAATATCCTATTTTAATTCTATCATGAAATATTATTGCATATTGTATGTTTGTTTATTCTGAATATATGAATATTATGTAACATATAAAGTACTTTTTCACAAATCAAATGTTTCAGCACTTTCGTGATAAAAATTATCGGTTAATTGTACCCAGATATCAACTCTCATTTGCAATTATGTTTAACATTTTAATAACGTTTCAAACACAATTGTGCTTCAATAAATGGAACCCTATTCTGCAAATCTTGCATTTAAGGCATGAATATCTAAATATGAATATGTTTTGAGAGTACAGATTTACGATTTGAAACTGTATGTTATGTAAACAGCGAAATAAATGACATAGATATATAATATTACATGTAATGTATTACAACCGATGAGAATTTTATAAAAATATATTCTATGTATTTCTCTAAGATTTATTAATCTAAGAATTTCTGTTAAATAAAACAACCACGACCGCTATATTTGACTTTGTACATTTGTAGAAGTTTATTTTTATCAATTGTGTGTTTTTTAGATTAAAACACTAACCCATGTACATATGAAAATCTTAGTTTGATTATGTATATATTTTTAGCATAATAAACAATATAATGTACTTCAAGGCAAACTGAATATAAGCTTTTATAATGCAGGGTGTCCACTCTCAACGGTGTCCAACCGTTAGTCATAGACATATAGTTCCAATTACAAAAATGTTTTAAATGAGGTAAAGAAATATTTTAAAAGCTATTTGGGTCAATAAAAACATTTCTTAAAAAATTACGAAATTTAAAATTTTATACGGTCCCCCGGTCCTATAAGCTATATTTAGTAAAATTTTCCTTTTACACTGGCAGGTACTGCAAAAAAATCCCTTTATTCTACGATTAAAATTGACCGAGTAATAACTGTTTAAAGTTGGAGCATATTTTTTGCTGCAAATTGGGGGTCATTCACAAATTTAGTCGAAATATAATTTCGTCAGATATATTAAACAAATGATTGGGAATAAAATTAACACTTTAATATAAATTTGAAATCCTTAATCATTCTGACATATTAATACAAAATATGCAATTTGTAATAACATTTAAGAAGAAAGAAAAACAGAATTTTTGTTAAATAAAAGGATGGAAGTTAACAACCTCAATTCTTAAAATATTATTAGATTGCATTAGACTGCAAAAGTTGGGTTATGTCATGTTTTTTAGCTTTTGATAATATATTCTTATCCATTCTGTACCGCTGAATGCGAAATTAACCTTCATTTTTTACTATCATATAAAGATTTTCACGTAGATTTTAAAGTTTAAAAAAGAAAAATTGCGAAATTTGATACTATAAAATAGATGTCATTGTTCTGTTTGTAACTTTTAATGATTGATTTTTACGTATTTTTTACCTCTGAAACCGAAAATGATCTTCATTTTTAACCATCACATCAGGAGTTTTTGCAAATTGCAAATTTCAAAGTTAAGAAGTTCAATGTTAAAATTGAACCTCCTCCACCATCTCATCGGACCACTCAGCTGTTTAGCTGTAATAATCCGAGGATAAGGAAAAATATTGAATAAATTATTGAATGCAATAAAATAAAAAAGGAAATTTAAATAAAATAAAATATAGTTTTACGTAATGTTTTATAGTATCAGATTTTCGCTATATTTTAACTTACACATTTACTATATGAAAAAAAAAATGCTTAAAAACGTTATGTTTAAAAATTAAGGACATTTTCAGATTCAGTGCTAAAAAGTACGTAAAAATCGATTATCAAAAGTTAAAAAACACAGCCATCTCCTCTGCTTTACAGTATCCGATTTTTGTTATTCTTTAACTTTGAAAATTTATGATATGCGAAATATCCTGGCATGATAGTTACAAATTAAGGTAATTTTCGGATTCAGTGCTAAAAAATACATAAAAGTTAAAAAATCCGAACAGTTGCAGTCTTGTATTATCTAATCTAAATCTTTTTCTTAAACTTCTTAGCGGTAATCTATCTGAAATGTTTTGTGTTATCCTGTAAAATAAGTATAAATGGTAACCACCGAAAATCATAATAATATTAGATTGTTATCAGATTTGCGGCAGTATGTAAAATGTAATCTCGATTGTATATTTGAAAGTGAGTTAAAGTTCGAGTAAAAATTTTTAACTGGAAATACGATCGTTGAAGTAACATAAAAAAATCAGAGCAGAAAAGTGGCATAAGTCATGCATTTTTAAAGTTGCATAATTCGCTCAACTTTTGTGTTATACGAATGGGACTTTTTTTTGCCTTACTTGTCAGTGTAATAGGAAAATTTTACTAAATATAACTTATAGGACCGGGTGACCATATAAAAATTTAAATTTCGTATTATTATTATTATTATTATTATTATTATTATTTTTTTTTTTTTTTTTTTTTTTTTTTTTTTTTTTTTTTTAAGAGAAGTTTTTATTAAACCAAATCGCTTTTTGAATATTTCTTTACCATATTTAAAATATTTTTGTAATTGGAACTATATGTCTATGACTAACGGTTTAGGAATTAGCCATTGGACACCGTTGATAGCGGACGCACTGTATATATATTTTTTTAAATGCTTCTCTTTTCTTAGAGTTTAATTATTTTCTTTTTTCTGGAGACAATTGAATTATATAATACTTCGAAGATTTTTTTTTTTTTTATGAGATAAAAACTTTCTAAAAAATAATTTTATTTAAATACCGTTTAAATGAATATTTGTTGAAGAACCGTTAAATCTATGAAAGAATAAAGCGCACGCGTCATGCAAGAGCAAACAGAAGAACACTTCCAGCACTGTTTCAAACAATGGAAAATTCTCATGGAGCTTTGTAAGGATAAAATAGGGGTGGGTGAATATTGAAGGGTATTTAGCTACTATATATAGTAGCTAAATATGTACACATTTAAAATAAAATATTTTATGCCATTAGTCTCATTATTTAATAGCCACGCATCGTATATTTTACTATAGTTGTATTTTTGCTTTTGATGTAGATTTTTTTTTTTTTTTTTTTTTTTTTTTTTTTTTTTTTTTTTGAAATTTTGAGACAGTTTGGAGTTAATATTTCATTTTTACGATTAAACTGCGAATTGAAAATAAGGATTTTGCAAATTACGCCTAAGTTAAAGCATACGGTATGGGAACAGTTTATCTATAATATATTTCAGTTAATAAGCTATTCTTAGTCACTTCTTTAATACATATTTCTAATACGCATAATCTCTGCCCGGGGATTCTATTTATCTGTTATTATAGAATATTTGTCTACCACTTTATAATAAATTGCACAATACAATTCAGTGAAATATGAATAAACTTGAAAATATAAATCTTTATAATAAGAAACCTACGCAAAAACAAAGGAAATCATTAGATATCAGTTATAAGTACAGAATATTTCAGGTATATTTTGGAGAAAAATATGAAAACAGTAACCCAGTTTAACATTTTTTATTGAGGAAAACTCTTCTCGAAAATTTAGATCGATTTTAATGCGATTTTAAACTAAAATCGAAATTTAAATTTTAATAAATAATAATTTTTCCTTTTTAAAAGTTGTAAATAATTTTGAAAAGGAAAACGTAATTCCATTCACATTTTCTCTCAGAAAGCGGCTGAAAAATACATTATTTATGAAATACCAAAAACGATATGAAATAGAAAACGATCAATCGTCGAAATGTTCTGCTTCAGAAACCTTATATAAAATTACCACAAAATGGTTTAAGCATAAATCATTCACGAGATACGAGAATGAAAGAAATAACGAAAATGTGAACTTTTTTTTAAAAGAAAACTCAAAGAACATCACATTTATGTTTATATATATGGGGCATTCTCACAATCTTTTGACTTTTGGGGGAAAAACTCTGGCGAAATTAAACTTGCTAAAATAACATTTGAATCTGATAGACAAATGCCTTAATGATTCAAAATAAAGAAAAAATGGTCAGCAGCGAAAAAATTTTATTTAACTGAGGTGAACTGATGTTGAACTTATGTTATGGGAAATTAAAGTTTGCGAATTTAATTTTCCATACCATTTTACCACTAAAACTTTTTATTTTCTTCGAAATTTTTACTTACAATGAATTTGCATAGTACCCTCAGGACATTCAAATAAGAAATAATAACAATGTAGTATTTTTAGTACAAAATTTTGGTATAACATTGTCTTAAAGGGGTATTAAAGAAGGGACGGTAAAGTAAAAAAAATGGGACGGTAAGGATGTGCTGGGAAGTTCTAGGCAAGTATAATACTTTTACCCGGTTACAGCCCTAAAGAGCATCCCAAAACACAGCGGTGGAGTCAAACAGGTAAAACTCCCCCTTCCTATCCTGATTTTATCGATTTGCAGGTAAACAATTAATATTTAGGATCATATAAGTTCCTAGTTGAGAGGGAAAAGTAATTCGGTAAAATTGCATAATATAAAAATACAATCATTAATTACTCTAAATGATAAATTAAATCAAATCAAAGCGCTGTGTAAATTTTTGACGAACTCTCAACTTTTTGGAAAAGGCTGCACTAGACTTTAAAGTTCTCAAAATCTAGAAGGTTAAATTTATAACTGCAGCTTGACACCTGCATATCGATGAGGAATGTAAATAAATACATACCTCTCTAACTCGATGCAAAAACTAATAAATCACACTAGATAGACATAAATAATGAGGAGAAAGTTATTTTACATTTACAGTTATTTTATTTACAATATATACATGCATTAATGAAAAACAGATTATCGACATAGCAAAGGCTAAAAGCATTAAATTTTGGTAGAATTCTCTTACTCAGCATATTAGCATAATAGAATTAACTCCTGACTGTAAACAGGCCCTATCGTATTATTAACAATACTTATTTTGCACATACAAAAACAATATATAGAGGCTACCTGTGATCCATCGCTTACTGGCATTGTCGTCAGGTCTTTCAAAGTCCATCCTTCGGAGCGTGCACATGGCTCTGTCTGAGAATTATATAGATATTATTATGGTTCTACTACCGTGGAATCATTCCACAAATTTTATCGTAAGATATATACTATTTTATTGTCTACCACGACAAATTTTACAGACTTAACTCGCAAGCCTATTATCTGGCCAACTGGACATCATTATTTTTTTTAGTTGCCCGGCTCTCCTTCTAGACACATCTCTCGTCAGCTCCTCTGAGTAGAATAATCTCTCCAATCTTTTTTTTTCTTTTAGATGGAATGGTACAGGGGGCCGTATGGACCGCCCTCCTTTTACGCTATCCATCATTGGATCACGGCAGGTCTTGGGTCTCGCCCACCATTGCAAATTATTGGCTATTTCTGTATAATGCACATTGCTAAGGATTGGGTAGGGATTCCCCATCTCTTAGCCCCGTGTGCCCCCCACTCTTGTAGTAAAGGCTGATATTTATGACTGACCTAAATTGTCCTCAATAAATAATTGTTTGTCGTAAACGTCATCTTATTGTACAGTAAGTCTTATTTGCATCCCTGCAATAAATTCGGGTCGTAAATCCGTCCACTTGGGTGGTCTAGGACCCTGCAACTCTCATATGTGGGCACTGTAATATACATACATTTATACATAATACATAAAAACAATATTTAATTAATGTACATTATTTTTTTTATCATTAAAGTTTGCATTTTTTTGCCAAAACTTGATATGCTGTGCAAACGCACCAGCAGGATGGAACGGTAAGGAAAATTACCACCTATTTTAGGCAAATCATGTTAAGAATAAGTGATAGCCACAATGTTCATTGATTTTGAGAAACAATTGTTAACATTGGATTATTATTTTTTTTTTAAATTTTCCTCGAAAAGTGCAGGAATAAACCTTGGGGACGGTAAGACTACTAATAAAGCCACGATGCTTGAAATTGATATTAAAATGCTGATTTAAATTCTGCAGTAAATTTCCTGTCAAAGAATTTTGGACATTCTTTCTCTAGCGTACTTCTGCATGAGAAAAAACTTGAAAAAATTCTGAGGCTGCATCTGAAATGATTTTCTGTAGAATTTTAGAAGAGGGTGGTAAGGAATATAAAACCCAGGGGCAGAGTTCAAAAAATAATAACAACCGTAAAAATGTTAATTAACCGTAAAAAGGTTAATTTTTGCTACATATTTATACTTTAACACAATTGTCTCAGTTTCGGAAAAAAGATTACATCGAATTACTTTTATTGAAACAATTTTATACAGACAGCTCCAAACTTAAAAATCAGCATTACATGCATGGGACGGTATAGAAGTTTTCCTGGTATTTGAACCCCGAACATCGTCCCAAACTTATTTATCTCATTAATATTGTTATGCAATCATGTAGTGGGATGTTCCCTAGTATATGAAATAAAAAATAAACGGCCAAGTACGAGTATTTCTCATGCACAGAGTTTTCCGTACTAGTATATGAATTAGTAAGTGTATTATAAAAAATAAATAAATAAAAAAGAAATAAAAAAAAACTTTGCTAGAATATCAAGACTTTGTAAAAACTATACAACGTAGGGTTGGTTATAGTTGTATATATTAACAGAACAGTATAAATGGATATGCCATGAAAGTTCAAAGAGATATGGAACCTAAATAATATCAAATATAGCTATTCTGTATAACTCATTTTTTTAATATTATCCTAATCTGTTTAAAATTAAATTAATTCGTAGCTGACAGTAAAAATAGTGCATATTTAAACTTCATTTAGCATTTCATAAACCTAAATTCAGCGTAGTAATAATATTTTCTTTTTACAGTGTACCTAAAGCAAAACCCTTTTTCAAAATTTAAACTTAGCATTGCACTAAACGCGCTTCGAAAGGACGTCACAAAATTCCATGCCGCGTTTTTCCATATAGATTTTTAATTGATCTTTAATGACACGGTAGATGTATTGAGAGAGACAGTCAATGCAAACTAGTCACGAATCCCATAGTATTTATGTGATTAATTCTCATTAAATTAGTTTGTTTTTAACAATTTGACGTTTATTGCTTTTATACTGCTACTGGTCTTTACATTACACAAATATATCCTTAATATTTGCTGTCTAGGCTTTAAAAGCCCCCGATAGAGCATAGAGTACGCCATTCCTGTCATTATGCATGTCCAAACCGTCTGTGTTTTTAAGAGTTAATATCTCGGCTAATTACCGACATTTTTTCCGAAATTCATGATAAACAATGCTTTTATGCTTCTGCTACAATAGGTACTTCCAGCGATGCTCAGCACTTTTGCTGAATGCCCGTAAATGGCAATTTGTGTGTAACGGGAAAATGCGATTTTCTGAAAACTATGTGGCCTAGGGTAATCGCTATAATTTTCCTGCAAGGTTTAAATTAACGTCTACCACCTCTAAATTTTTCATAATTTTAGTTTCAGTAGATTCGGATTTAGATGGGGTGGGGACATATTTTTGCACTACATTTTCGACCATAACTTTAATAATATAATCTCTAAAATTATATGAAATATATTTTGAGTTCAACGTTACGAAAGCTTTCACACGATACCCCATATGACATACAAAGAGATGATTTTTTTTTCAAGTAGCTTTATTAGCCTCTATACATTTTCCCTAAATATATTTATGAATATTTATTAATCTGTATATATGTTGGTCAATAGTCTTTATTACTTCCCCCAATTATATCTTTATTACTTCCCCCCCCCTTTTCCACGTTCCATAGATTACGAGTAAAAGGGCTATGATAGACAGACAGACACACAGAAACAGGAGTGATCTTATAATGGTTCCGTTTTTAGTTTTTAAGTACGGAAACCTAAAAACACAAAAAGTGTATTAGAATTAAAATCATTATTAAGGGACATGAAAGTCAAAAGATTGTGAGGATACTCCATATAATGTCTTGTTTCATAGGTCTGGCAAAGCATATAATTTTAATTGCTTGATAAAGAGATAAGCTCCAATGTTTTATGCATCAAAACAGGAAATATTAGTAAGTAGGATTTGTAGGAATAATCATTTAGAAAATTTACCAGTGAACTCTAAAATTCCCCCCCGCTAATGTGAAACTTATGAACGTTGATTTTATTCATATATTTAAAATATCTCCTGAGGAAATTAATATTTTAAATTTCTGTTTTCTTTTTACGCTTCTTAACCCTCTCGGCACTGAATTGTTTTTCCAATTTTGGAAAAAATTTGCTTTATGCTAACAAAATTAAAAGTAGCTATCGAAATCACACAAGTTACAGTTTACTGAAATTTAACGAATGTGTTCTTTGCAGAAACCTAACGAATATAGTTATGTTGCGTGTTTTTCACATAAAAATAGTCTAAGGAAGAATTTTTTAAGACGTTTGGAAAATTTCGCATTACAATTAGATTAAACAAATATAAAAAATTTAGTAGTATTTTTTATTTTTTAGTACAAATTACTAATTCGGAAAAGGAGTCCCTAGTTTAAATTTAAATAATGAAACATATGTTTGAATTAAAAGAAACGGCAACGGTTTACTAATAATTAATAAAACTTTTATTAATATTGTTATTATTAAATGTTGAAACATAAGTAAACTCATAATAGCAAATGTATTGACATATGCTATCACTATTAGGGGCTGGAATTAATAAAAATATTTTTTTTTCAAATATTGCCATTCGAAGCAGGAGCCTCATATGAGGCTCAGAGTGACGAGAGGGTTAAAGAAGTTCTCTTTCTTTTTCCTAGTTGTCAAAATATTTCTAACATATACCATTAAATTAATATTTTATGTCTTAAAGATTATAAATTCTAGAGGCAATTAAAGATAGTAAAGAAACATATCCTTTTGGATTACATGTAATTACAGGAAGCTAGAAACAGATGAATGTGGCTGTTTAATATCTGAAATATGAAAAAAAAAATCTGTACTTTACATTTTTTGGCTATCTTTTAATGTACTAAAAATAAAGTTAATCAAAATTGTGCATTCACATATTTTACGTAATCAACTATGAAGCTTTTATAACCAAATTTGTCAACTGATAACAGATTTTCTAAAATCTATGCAGATATTTATAGTTTTTCATCAAACGCATTTAATGATAGTAAAGTAAATATCCTCTTATGGAAGGTATAAATCTCATACAAGTACCCATAATATGATTTGGCCATATCATATCATGTGTCATTCTGTGTTGAACACATTTATTAGTAGAATGTGTTTTAGATGTGTTCGTAGCTATATAAATACGTATCACCTATAGTCGTCGTCTATTCCGTCCGTCCGTCTGCCTGTCCTTCTCTTCGCATGTACCAGCGCAAAAACTACCAAAACGAATGATTTGAAATTCAATATATATACAATCGTTGCAGAATTTTGTTCAGTCATTTCAAGTTTTATAAAAATCTAATCAAATCTTAAAAAGATATCAATAAATGTTTTCTCCATTCTTTTAAATCCTATCATACGTAATTAATTCTATGATATCCTATGGTAGGTAATAATTCTAGGTAGTCATTGTGATTAAAACATATTTAACATGGAGTCATATTATTTCCTATTACTGAATTTTATGTGTATAATCGTAATAAATTTTGTATTCATGAATTTTTGCAGAAGAGTGTTATAGCTATTAAAACAAGATGTGAATATTTATAAAACTAGTATAGTATGAACGAAACACATTTCAAACGTTTAAAGTGAAATTTTGACTATGTGTCTTCGTCGCCTGACCTGACTAGTTAAAAAATCACAAGCAGCAATGTATTAGTGAAAAACTCAAGTGATCGCATTTAATTGACAGTCATTTGCAAAAGAAAAATAAAATACACAGTATCTACAAATTTTTCTTTACTTTTTTTTATTTTCTATTGAACATACTTTTGGAAGTTGATATTAGTTGTATTATTTTAAGCTGCTTTTGTGTTATCTGCGAAAGGGATATAGATCGCTAACAGTATCCCCGATAATATTAATTATCGTAAAATTGAGTGCAACCTCTTCCTTATTACTGTTGAATACAATGTGTATTATACGTTATATTTCTTGTAATTGAATTGTATGATATATATATATTTTTTTAGAATGCTGCATGTAAGCTTATATGTATGCTCTTTGCATTCTATCGCATACGCTTGTTCTAAGACGTATAGGGCATCCTTTCTTAATGTTGATATACAGCTTCACCTGGAACCAAAAGTTTTAGCGGAATAATTCTGACTGGAAAGAATTTCGATAAATGTTCTTAACTAGAGGAAAATAAATTTACGTCAAAATAGTTATTTCGTTTAATATTAAGAAATTTAAATTTTGTACTGTCAATTTGTTCTACAAAGTTTATTTTGAAAACAAAACTTGTTCCAAGCAAAGTAAAAGTAACATTTTTTATGACTAAAACTTACCAAGTTATGAAACATTGAATTTCCTACATTTTCAGCGTTTTTCGTAGTATAAGTGTTTTTAGTGGAGTTTCTACTGAGCTACCAATGGAGTTATATGAATTCAATTAAAGTTCATGTTTGAAGTTTCTTTGAAATAAAAATGCTTAAATTAAATTAGAATGGATTTAATACTCAAAGGAAGACATTATGACGCATTATGAATTCATGCACACTGCCAGAAAGGGACCCACACGAAATAAGGTGTTATTTAGACCACAGGCTAAGAGAAAATAAATAAAATCTTTCCTCACAAATTCTTGCTTTTATATTTCTGAGATAATTAATTTGGCGTGGAGTATATGAATTATAAGATACCCGTTAAATATTGGCATATCGAGAGTTTTGAATTTATGAGGATAAACTTGATTAGGTAGCAAGAGTGACAAGCGTCTAACGATCACACTTTTCAATTTTGATCCTGTGATCCTACGGGATCACCGTGCTCCGCGCATATCGTTCCACGCATCAAAGCGGTGCCGCGCATGACGTAGCGATGTTTGTGTAAAATAACATTCTAAGCAGTTTTCGTTAAGGAAATTTATGGTGCAGTGGTATGACGTTCAACTTCAGCATTAGATGGCGTGCGTTCGTTTCCTTACGGAGCTAAATGAAAATGAATGTTAAGATTGCTTTAAAAAATTAACTTTTTTTGAAGATAAAAATTGAAAATTTATATTTTTCAATATTTATAACACTATTAACAATTTTTTTTTTATTGTGAATTTTCCAAATATTTGATATGGTGATCGTAATTTTAACAGATTGAATGCCTTTAGTATCCATCTAGTGGTGTAAAGATAAGCAAATCATAAAGAATGTTTTAAATTTAATAATAATTAAATATTTTTTCATAATTTTTAATTTAATAATTTTAATTTTTATCATCACTTTAAAAGAACTTTTAATTTTGAATAAATAATAATTGTTAATATTTTTTTCATAATTTTAAATTTTATAATGATTTAGTAATTTTTTTTTTTTTTTTTTTTTTTTATCATTTAAAGGCACTTTAAATTCTGAATATAATAAATTTTTATATGTTTCTAGTAATTTTATGTTTAATAATTTAAATTTAATATTTTTTTCATAATGTTTAAATTGTATTTTTCGAAATTTTGAATTTAATAATTTCAGATTTTTAAATTTAAATTTAATATATTTTTCACAATGTTTAAATTGTTTTTTTCAAAATTTTGAATTGAATAATTTCTGTTTTAGGTAGCTTTCTTTACAAAAAAGCTACCTATTGCAGCCGTTCGGAGGAAAGCGATTTCAAAAAATTTTGGTATATTTTCATCGATCATGACCCCCAGACCCCGAAACCACCCTCCGTTCAAAATTGATATATATATATATATATATATATATATATATATATATATATATATATATATATATATATATATATATATATATATATCTGACCTATGTCACACTGTAACTCCCGTAATTATGAACCGATTTCGATGTAATTCGGTGTGTACATAGTACATACCAATGTCTCGACCGAGTTCGTTGGCCAGCTTCATCCGCCGTTTTGTTTCAAAATGGCGGCCATTTAAAATTTTTAAAAAATTTTAAAACTTGAAATGTGGTACCAAAAAATTAAAAATGGAAAAATATTTTTTTCTTACGTATTTGACCTTTATACAAAGATTCCGGAGCAGTTTTTGTTTCGTCTATATCTTAAAAAATGGTTGAGTTATAGCATTTTGAATTTCTAGCGTGGCTGACATTTTGAAACGTCCTGAATTTTCTCACGTAATAACGGGCATATTTATAAACCGACTTGGATGTACCTTGGTGTGTACATAGTACATACAAATATCTCGACCGAGTTCGTTGGCCAACTTCATCCGCCATCTTGTTTCAAAATGGCGGCTATTTAAAAAAATTAAAAAATAAAAAAATTTAAATGAGATACCAAAAAATTGGAAAATGAAAAAGATTTTTTTTTATGTGTTTGACCTTTATACAAAGATTCCCGAACAGTTTTTGTTTCGTCTATATCTTAAAAAATGGCTGAGTTATAGCATTTTGAATTTCTAGCGTGGCTGACATTTTGAAACGTCCTGAATTTTGTCACGCGATAAAAGGCGTATTTATGAACCGATTTGGATGTAACTTCGTTTATACATAGTACATACCAATGTCTCGACCGGGTTCGTTGGTCAGCTTCATCCGCCATCTTGTTTAAAAATGGTGGCCATTTAAATTTTTAAGAAAAATTTAAATTTGAAATGTGGTACCAAAAAATTAAAAATTGAAAAAATATTTTCTTCTTATGTATTTGACCTTGATAAAAAGATTCGGGAGCAGTTTTTGTTTCGTCTATATCTTAAGAAATGGCTGAGTTATAGCATTTTGAATTTCTAGCGTGGCTGACATTTTGAAACGTCCTGATTTTTTTCACGTAATAACAGGCGTATTTATGAACCGACTTGGATGTACCTTGGTGTGTACATAGTACATACAAATATCTCGACCGAGTTCGTTGGCCGGCTTCATCGCTATCTTGTTTCAAAATGGCGGCCATTTAAAAAAATTAAAAAATAAAAAAATTTAAATGAGATACCAAAAAATTGGAAAGTGAAAAAGATTTTTTTTGTATGTGTTTGACCTTAATACAAAGATTCCGGAACAGTTTTTCTTTCGTCTATATCTAAAAAAAATGGCTGAGTAATAGCATTTTGAATTTCTGTTGTGGCTGACATTTTAAAACGACCTGATTTTTGTCACGCGATAACAGGCGTAATTATGAACCTATTTGGATGTAACTTGGTCTGTACATAGTACATACCAATGTCTCGACCGAGTTCGTTGGCCAGCTTCATTCGCCATCTTGTTTCAAAAGGGTTGCTATTAAAAAAAATTAAATTTAAAATTCAAAATGAGGTATTAAACAATTGGAAAATGAAAAAGATTTTTTTATGTGTTTGGCCTTGATACAAAGATTCCGGAGCAGTTTTTGTTTCTGAAAATTTGTTCTTTTGTTTATATCTTAAAAAATGGTTGATTTATAGCACTTTGAATTTCTAGCATGGCTAACATTTTGAAACGATCTTGTATTTGTCACGCGATAACACACGTATTCGCCTATTTCGATGTAAGAAGGCATGTGGATAGTATACATCAACACCTCAACCAAGTTCGCTGGCCAGATTCATCAGCCATCTTGTTTCAAAATGGCGACCATTAAATTAAAAAATATATATATATTTATAGTGAGGTGCAAAAAATTAGAAATTGAAAAAGGTTTCTTTCTTAAGTATTTGACCTTGATATAAGGATTCAGGAGCACTTTTTTGTTTGTCTTTACCTTAAAAAATGGCTCAGATATAGCAGTTTCAATTTCTATTGTGGGTGACATTTTGAAAAATCTGATTTTTTGCATGCGACAGCACTCCTATATATTAACCGATTCCGATGTGAGTGAGCATGTGTACAGCAATTACGAAGGTCTCGACCAAGTTCACTGGTTAGCCTCATCCACCATGTTGTCTTAAAATGGCAGGCACTTTAAGAAATCGCCGATTTTGGCAGGCAAATATAAGTTACTTTAAAGAAAAGCAGCTTGGATAAAGCTGACTAATTTCGCGAAATTCTCATTCATTATATTGATAAAAATTAGTATTGAATCTCCTATATTCGGTTTCCACTAAATTGAGCTTCGTGTGTTTGTATGATATAATTTGGCTTTTTTTTTAAATAAGGATTATGAAAGCTACCTCTTCCTCCCGGCACTGGCCGGAAGGACTTTTTTAAATTATAATTTAATAATTTTTTCATCCTTTTAAAATAATTTTAGAGTTTAATTAATTTGAATCAAAATAAAATACTAAAAACTTAAAAACTAAGTGGCATTAAATCTGAAAACTATGATCACCATATTAAATATTTGGAAAATTCAATATAAAAAAAAATTGTTAATAGTGGTACAAATATTGAAAGATATAAATTTTCAATTTTTCTCTTCAAAAAAATTTATTTTTTAAAGCAATCTTGACATTTATTTTCATTCAGCTCCGTAAGGAATCGAACCCATGCCATCTAATCTGTGAAGTCGAACGTCTTATCACTACACCATAAAGTCCCTTAACGAATTTTGTTTAGAATATTATTTTACACAAACATCGCTACGTCATGCGTGGAACGATATGCGCGGAGCACGCTGATCCTGCAGGATCACAGGATCAAAATGAAAAAGTGTGATCGCTAGACGCTTCTGCAAGAGAGAAAATCTGCCAACAGTAAGTTCATACACTCTAAGGAATAAATGTGTTAATTTACTTTAACACTGTTATTTTGATACTGTAAACTTAAGTCTTGATATGTAATAAACATGTTTATTACATACCATGTTACAGTGTCAAATATCGTATTATCAAAGTAAAGGAGGGATGTGTATTACATATCAAGGCGGACGTTGATGAAGTGTCACAGTGTCAGGTATCGTATTCTCAAAGTAAAGGAGGGATGTGTATTACATATCAAGGCGGACGTTGATCAAGTGTCACAGTGTCAGGTATCGTATTCTCAAAGTAATGGAAGGGGGAAAGGAGTATAGTCGATTACAACAGACGACGACTTTGTATTTTAGGTTTATGTCTCCTATTTTTCTTACCTTTAATAATGATTTTTTCAGTGCATACTTAACCTATCTTCTTCAAATTTTATGCAGAACTTCATAAAAGTTTTATTGTATTAAATTGTATTGGACACACTGCTTGAGCGGGATAGATACCCCATTCGTAAAATAAGAATAAACATTATTAATTAAGAGTTATAATTCAAAAACTAGATTTGCATTTGACTTAATATCCTGTTTAGACGAAATTTAGGACCCTTTCTTGAAAAAAAAAAATGCAGTAAAGAAACTTAAATAGAAACATTTTATTTCTCACTTACACTTTTCTACTTTTTCATTTTCCAGGAAATAGTGCAAAAAATATTATTCCTTGTGCAAGGCTCATCTAGCTATTCCATACAATCAACATACTGTCTTTCTCCGTTAAGCCGGTGTGCAAAAGTTGAAACTAATGGTATATATCTAACAAAGGAATTCTAACTTCTTTAACCCTTAATTGCTGTGACAGAAATTGTCGCATGACTACTCTAAGCGTTCTGTTAGACTGCTTCATCGACTCAGGAACAAAAGGCTCGATTAACTCAAATGATACAATTTTTGTACCTTTTTTGCACAATACTATTGTAATTAATTTTCACATTTTCAAAAGTCTATTAAATAGTACCATCGCTCAAAGAAAACAAAATTGCACTGGTATCTGTATTTAAAGTAAAATTACAAATTAAACTGTGTAAAAGGGTAAAATTCATCGGGCTGTGAGACGGGTAACAGAAATTGTGGAGTTATTTAATGAAATAACTAGGTATTTTATGAAATAACGGTTTATACGCTTTAACGGTAACATATATATATATATATATATATATAACCATTAATTAAACATAACCTACCACCGTCAATTATTATGAATTAAAGCTGTAAGTATTAAAAAATAATAATAATATTATAAGAATTATTATGGAAGAAAAAAGAAAAAAGTGGACACCGACAAAAATTGAAAAGCTTATACATTGAATTACGTTATCAAGGGGACAGAATTCAATGATATAAGCAAAATGGTTGTTATATATATATATATATATATATATATATATATATATATATATATATATATAGTATATGTATGTATATATATATATATGTATGTATGGATTTTTGGATTTAAAATAGAGATTACTATGTATTTATTATCTGCGTTAGTAAAGGGAAAATAAAAGAATTTTTAATGTTAAGGTTTATCTGAGAGCAAACAGATGTTTAATAATAAAATAATAACTTTTCTTCCGAAACAAAGTAAAAAATAAATATCAGTAGAGAATATATTATCAGATTTTGTATCGGAAACTGGTAATCTCTCCAATGATATTTCACATCGTATCCAAATTAGATACAAAACTCCTTAGCAAGATATTTTAATAAAGTAATAAACATTTCTTGTACTTAGCCTAAAATTTTTAGTTAACTTTTGCGATAAACTTTTTTACTCGAAAAAGTGCAATTTTTACCGTGTACGCTTATTTGTGAAGTTTGGTCCTGTTTAATTTCAGAATGTCGCCTCTTAAATTTCAAATAAAAATTCTGTTGTAATTATTTTTGTTTTAAATGAATAACAAGTTTTAAAGTGGTTTTTTGTATTTTTTTAAGTATTGGAAGAAATTCATAATTTATTCAAAACATCGCATCACTAAGTAGTGTTATTTTAATCACATAAGTCATGTAACCACCTTGACTTGCGGTGACGTCACTGAGACCATGCTTACTACGCGGATATAAAATAATTAAGCGTGAAGAGAAAAGTGAACTAAGAATTTTCTGTCATGTGACACCATACTGCATCCCTGAGACATTCTTTTAAAATTCTGTTTTCTTTTAAATGTTCATGTGCTGCTAATTTAGTTTAAATGGGGGGGGGGGGGGGTTACAGTATCTTACAAAAAACATATAAATAAACGTTATAGTTTTTTATTTTGAAGATGCTCTTACTGTACTATATTTATGCAACGGAATTACTGAAATAAAAAGTGCTGTCCTGAATTATATTTATGCTCTCCATCCATTTTTTAACGTCTACACACTTAAAATATTTGTAATATTTCTATTAGAGAAAAACATACTCCCTACATTTACGCACTTGCGCGAGTTTATCAACTGATAACAACTTACAGACTGTCATTTTGATGGCTACCGTATGAATATGTTTTGGTTCAAACCAGAAATTTGATTATGAAATTAGTTTAACGATACAAAGAATAAAAACGTTAAATAATAAAGTTAAATTGTTTTAAGTTAAAATTCTGGAGTGAAATATTTCTATAATTCTTGACTCAAATTTCTCGTAGTTCTAGTGTTAATGTCATAAACTAAGTACACATAAAAACAGGTGATTTTTTTTTTACATTCGAAATTAATATTTATTTAGAAATAGCTTTAGTTCTTCTCATTAATTTAACTCTCATTTTCGCCAAATGCAAGGTAATAATAAAGTTTAGTCAAACTGTGTATTAATTAAGAAATTTCGAATTATCCGTTGCAGTATAATCTATTGTAATAAAAATGGCAAACAAATTTAATTTGGCATATTTCAACTATTTCGCGAACAATGCCGTAGTTTTCATAGAGTATTAAAAAAAAATACTTTAAATTCTATTTAAATTATTACTTTTTATCGATTACATGTTTATTACATTTATACTACTACTGGACCTTTCATGGTTAATGATGAATAATTGAGCACAAGAACATGGATATAAGCTAAATTTTTATAGAAATTTCTCATTTAATATTTTTGTTATTCCTTGAAAACAATATCGATGTACTTATAAAATAGGTAGTGTTTATTTTTCATGTAATAGTAAAAAATTGTAACTTTGACCTAAATATCTTTATTATGTTTTAAATAAATATACAGAGACAAACAAAATGTAAAAAAAAAATAAATAGGACAAAATAAATAAAAATGATAAAAGAAAAATCATACATTTTTATTTTAGTTGTAACCTTAATCTTTTAAATCCCAACAGTTTTGATACTAAAAATAATAAGATTTTTCTCTAAATTAATTTTGATTATAAATTAAATCTTTTATTTTAGTTTATCTAGCTTGGCCATAAGTATTAAATAATACTCAATATATCCAAGGATATTATTCCATATTTCCGTCATATGAGAAGATTACATATGATCTCTATTTGTTCCAGATCTTAGATAAAGAAAATGTTATTTGTTGAGCGAATTTTCCTCATTTAAGAGCTATTTGTCGTGATATTATTGTGGACAATTTAGATCTAATATTTATTTATCATCATAGAATAATAAAAAAGACATATATAAAACTGCAATATTATACGATAAAGACCGTAGGTGTTTCTCACTTATAACCCTTACACTACAAATTCACAAACACAAAAACTAACACTTTTACAACACTTTTTTCACCAACTTAACAACACATTAATGTGTTGTGAATTAGAAAACTTCATATACGGAATATTTTCTGTTTTGTGATTGTGTTCTTAATATGTTGCAAAAGTATTACTATCTAAAAATATGTTCTAGAAATAGTGTTGTTAATTGTTCTGAATCGTGTTGTAAATAGTATTGATGAAAATATTTTCTTACAATAGTGTTGTGCTGCACAACACTTTGTCACCAAATTAACAATACATTGTAAACACCACACAATTTAGAATACTATAAAACAATACATGTAAAACACTTTCTACATGGTGCTTTTAGAATTACACAAATTTCAAAATGAATGCTTTGAAATGTTTTGAAAACCCATTTTCTCCTCTTGTAACTTTTAACAACATTTTTGCACAATCTTTTTATTTGGCGCATCACATTCACAACACAATCAAAAATGATTTTAGTTAGAAGTGTTAATTATTATGTTCAGTTGCAAAAGTGTTTCACGAATTTGCAGTGTTATTGGTTGATTACATGTTAGTTGTATAAAGTTCATTGACACTAATTCCCTTTAGAGAGACGCTGCGTGCGATAGTAAATGTTAAAACAAAACACCAGAAATTTGCTGTTAAAACATTGTTATTAAAATAAAGCAACATAAAAGAAAAAAACTCAACACGAAATGCCACCTGAAAGGGATTTCCCATACCGGTATAGACGATAGAATCTATGTTAATGCTTATGGCCGTCTTAAATGATCATATGTCCGAAAACGTTTTCACAGGAAAAAATGCCGTGTTTTTGTAGTAGAATGTCACATTTAACTTAATTATGCTTTTATTATAAAAGGACTTTGGAATGAAAATGACAAATGGGATGGTGGCTGAGCATATGATCAAAAATACGAACAGCAAACTATAATGTTTCGTTAGCCTGTAGCGCTTGTGCTCTCGTGACAGCAAGCACTACACTAATTGATATAATTTTGATGAGACAATATCGCGAAGAAAATTGCTGTGACATAAAACTACATTCCAAACCCGACGTACGGGTAAAATGATCATTAGATAAGAAGTAGGGTGATATTTTGAACTGAGCTTTTACTGAAATTTGCGTGGCTTTACTACAACCCTATGCGAGAGGCAAGAAAACATTTACGTTACTGCATTCCAGTAGTGAATGAGAAAGACAAATTTTAATTGTTTAAACATTTTAATCAACTGCAAAATAACATAGAAAAATCTAGAAAGGAAACGACGGTTTAAATCTAGTCTATTATCAAATTTTACTTATTTTAACTATAGAAAACAGCACTTAATAATGACAGAAACTACTAAAATATTTTTTTTTATGTTTAATTTGTTATAAAAAGAAATATTATGATACGAAAACACTAAGATACTATGCACCCCCTTTCTGATGTATCAGTTAATTCAACACGGGAATTTACACAGATATTAAAAGAATATGAACCACAACCGGATGGCTACGTGATAAATCTAGACTTAACCAAACTATATTCGTCAATCAACATTATTGAGATGACATAAGTAATAAATAATACTTATACATGTACACTATACAGATCCAGAAATTGTTGATGTAATACAAAGTGCGACAAATTTGATATTATAAGGAATAGAAAACCATTGTGTGGGCTAAAATATATAATGGTCATTTATGCCTGGAGAAAGTAAAAATATTTTTCTTAATTTGTCATTACCATGGATGTCATTACCACGTTTGTTTTCTGTCGTGGTGATGACAGTATGTCCATGGTAATGACAAGATTGTGTTCACATAGTAATATAAACATATAAATATTAATAAATTTGTGATTTAGTGCTTAGCAATAGAGTTGTGTGAAAATTTTATTTGTTTTTATAATCAAATGTTTAATAATTTTTTAATACATGTAGAAAAATAACTTGCAATTTTTAAGATAAATATTTTATTAAAAAGTATATTCATTTTAATATTTCTAATTACTAATCGAAATTTAAAAACACATTTAATATAAATTTAGCTAACTCTGGAATTTGTTTATACTTTTTAAATGCGTATTATGAAGATAAATTTATTTTAAACCACTTTAAAATTAATGTGGTCTATTACAATTGGTTTCTTTTACTTGTCTATATAGAAAATTGGAGGAGAAAGAAGCTGCAAGGAAATGAAGAAAAAAAAATCTGCATTAAAATCAGGAGCGGCTAGAAAAGAACACGAATGATGTCTTTGGGAAAAAAAAAACTAAAAGACAAATTAAATCTGTAAATAAAAGGACCACAAGGGAACATAGATTGAACAAAAATAATCACGATAAAACACAAGAAACAAACGTCAGAATTTTTTCTAAATAAGATGGAATGATCCAATAAAGCCATGTGAAAACTTTAAATGTACACCTTCTGTAGTATTTTTTAAAATAAATCCAGAGAGTACTAGTAATTATGACCATAGAGTCAGGTAAGGAGTAACAAGAGATAGAACATCAGTTGTCCAAAGATGTAAAAAGCTTGATCAATAACTTAAATTTGATAAAAGGGAATCTGAAATTTATAGAACGAAATATTATTGGCGTAGTAATCCAAAGTAGAAACAATGAAACATCCCGAGATAATAAAACTAAAATTATAAATAAAGTGTCAAGATAAAATAAAACCGCAAAGAATTTTTTTTTTTTAACACTAAGAAGAAACTTTACCTATTGAGATTTTTAAAAAGTCATTATTTTAATGTATAATACATTTAAGAAAGATTGGTTGTCAGTATAGAACAATTAAAGAAATAAAGAATAGTTTAACAAATGAACACGTACTGACACATATAGATTTCATTGAGAAAAATAAATTAAATACGCAGAAAAGCGCAAAATGTGCCCTTTGGTAGAATGAGTATCACATTTCATACTGGTATTGTTTTTTTTTTTTTTTTTTTTTTTTTTTTTTTTGCAATGAAACACAGCAGATAATATTAAGTCATTTTTCACCATATCATAAAATGTAAGACAGGATGCTTTTGCAAATTTGCTACATCTGAGGTAAATTTTTCTCAAAATTCGTTGCAAAATACCATGGTTGAAAGAGTGTAAGTGTAAGTAAATCAGTATTGAAACAAAACAAATTTTCAGCTTCTCTCAAATGAAATGAAGAGATGTGTCCCAGCTCTACAGAAAATAATACAGAACTATTCATAATACTTTCTATAAAGTTGGGACATGGTAATATTCTATGTTAAAGTGCCCTCAACCACCGGTACATTTTACGTCACGATTGTTTGTTGTGGAAAACAATACCAATATTGATAAGACGCAAAAAAATTGCAAGGGAGCTTTTATTCTTTGAAAAGATGGAAAGAACATGCAAAGATGGTTTAGGGAAACAATCTGGTTTCCTGTAAATGATGAAAAAGGCATTGTTTAGAAATGATGCAAGATTTTAGTATGGCGCGTGGCCTCCTCGAACAGCTAAGACTTTTGCACACCTGTGTTCCATGGATGCGATGAAGTTATCGATAAGATTTTGGGGATAACTGTTTCACTGCTCAAGAATTGCAATTTCCAAGTCCAGGACAGTAAAAAGAGGCTTTGGTCTCGCAGCAATGCGTCATCTGAGTTTGTACTAAACATGCTGGTCATTCCATACGCTGTATTGTTTTTGCTTCAAGCATGTTTTCCACAAGACGAACTGTATGAGGTCTGGCATTATCATGCATGGAAAAAAGAAATCACTAATTGCTGCAACATAAAATGCGACGTCTCAGTATCTCGTATGTATAACTTCAGACCGTCAAAGTGCCATTCCGAATGATATTCAGGCCCCTACGTCCACCTATGCTGATTCCAGCCTATAGCATCAACCAATCTCGTCACTAATGTGATCTTTCACGAACGAATGTGGCATTATTTTCAGTGCCTCTTTCTCTCCATGCCCAAAAACACCAGATGTCACATCCAGACTGAATCGGAACTCGTCTGTAAACAGAATTTGACTCCAACAACTTTGCCTTGATACTCGATGTTCAGTTGCCCACCTTCTTTGTGCCGCACAGTTGCTTGAGATCAACGGAATACAGACCATTGGCTTACGTGCATAGGGACCACCCTAATGAAGCCTATTTCGGACTGTTTGGCTGGACACCTTTCGTTCTGTGGCCAAGAACAACTGTGTTTGCAGCAGTGTAGCATTGCCCGTTCCGTCTCGATGAGCTGTGAACAGGATATATCTGTCATCAGTTTCTGTGGTAGCACGTGGCCGAGCTTGCCCTTGTCAACGTCTAACATTCCATGAGTCTTGGAATCGATTCCAGTGCCTTGCAATGACACTTCTTGTGACCCTAACAGCGTTCGCTATACTTCGTTGTGTTTTCCGAGATTGAACTTTCCCGATAACACACCGAGCCATGGATTTCGATAAATCACATTTTTGTGACATTTCAAGTCCCCTTTTCTCAAAACAGAAGCTGAGCAATTAAATTTTAGAACTTCGACAGTGAAAAAGACGTTTCTGCAAAATCCCGATTTCTACACTTATCTCCCTTTTCTACTTTTTGGCGTCATAAACTTTAATTTGCATGTGAAGTTTTTTTTTTAATCTGTTTTCTACTATGCTTTAAATTATTGCTGTTTTCTTTTTTTACGTTACTTATCGGTGTATATATTTGCGTAATTTTGTTAAAACCATATCCTTCCCTAACTGTTTAGAGCAGTGTATATTGTTTATATATTCAATATTTGCAGATATGTTTAAATTTGTTGTGAAATTTAACAAGCGCCGTAAAACCAACAGGAAGTTTTCAATAGAGAGCAACGCGCAAATGATAGTAGCTGGAAGGTTAATGTGAGAAGTTAGGAATGTCTTCAGAATCGTTCCTTTGTTTTAAGGGGGTAGTTTACCTAAATTGATCCAAAAATCGATATTTAAAAAAATGTATTAAATGAAATCCTGTTTAACTGTAAATGTTTTGACACCTCATTTTTACCCAGCAATTATATCGCAAGATATTGTAAATTTTGTTAATACACCCAGCGCAATTACCCACACAAATTAAATTGCTTGACACAAATTAAATACGAAATGTAATTTTCCAACTCTGGGAAAAAGTATACAGCCAAGATTTGAACCAGGGACCTTTTGGTTGAACGTGAGATTGCTCTACCTTTTGAGGTAATTGTGTTAACATTAATCAGGTGTAATTACGTATCCAAACTTTCTTGGCGTGCATTACATGTGATTTATTCTGTTGAACCTATTCATATGTAAGACTTGATGTTATAATTAACTAGTATGTTATGGCCATCACCAAACTTTCTTCTATATAAATCACGTCAATTAAATCATTTAAATAATACAAACATGTAAATGGTATACGTGAATATGAAATTTATTGAAAATCCAAGCATTAGTTCTTGAGATAGACCACCTGTTGAGTGATGTACACCAAAATGTATAAAACTTCAATTCATGTCAAGGACTAACTGAATCTGAAGTTTGATCAAAATCGGTGCATTAGTTCTGGAGATTGAGCTATTGTGGGAACCATGAAAAATGCAGCATAGCAGCGCCACCTGTTGAGCGATTTACGCCAAAAACTAATCAGCACCAATTTATATTAGGGACTACTAGAATATAAGTTTTTATTAAATACCGTGACTTTCATTAGTTCTTGAGATAGAGTGCCCACAAAATTTGTGTCACATACAGACACACTCACAGAACCACACAACCACAGACTCACAGACTGACATTTTGTAAAAACATGTTTTTGGAATCTTTGACCCCCTTAAACGTGTTAATCTGTCGAAAACCGGAAGTTGAAAATTTTCATGAATCCGATACTTTCTTCTTGTAAACATAGAAGAACGTAATAATGTTTCTAAGTGATATGTCGGCAGATTTGTCCAAGAAATCTCAGTTGACAGAGCATTGGCAGCTTATGCTGAAAGGTCCCTAGTTTAAAACATTGCGTGTACATATTTTCACTCTGTTGGAAAACTTCAACTCATATATCTAATCTTTTCTTAATATTTTAGTATTCATTGTGTAAACGATACGTCAACATAAGAGATTTTTTTTTTGTTAAAATAATAAGTATATTGTATCAGAATTTTGCCAAACCAATATTATTCTTAATAATTATTCAGTTCGAATACCTGCCGTGTGTAATGCTACAGACATGTATTTGATAGATCTCTGTCACTTGTTCTTAACTCGAGTGTGACTATATTATGAATACACAACAACAGATGAATTGAAAGTGCTCTCACTAGGGAACTGGGTACTTAGGAGTACGTAGTCCGTTTGAATAAGTTTTCGACGAGTCATTTCACGAATACAAATTTCAAAGATATCTGATTTTAAGTCAAATATATTGATAGTTCTAATGTAAATGTTTTTTTATGGCTTATTATAAAGAAGTCCTTATAATTTGAATATAAATTTACACTTTAACAACAGAAAATTAATTTTAGTTGAACAGTTCACATAAGTATGCTGAAAAGTGTTTAACTTAAAAAAAAAAGAAAAACTAGTACACTTTTCTTTTTGGTTTATAGTGCAGTTTTATTGCTTTACAGTTTTTTTTTTAAATAAAAAAAAATGTTCTCTGTATTTCGGCATTTAAAGAACCCTTAATTTTATGAATATACATGCACTAATTCTTTCTAATTCCACAAATATATTGCAATACAAGTGATTTTAACACAAAAGCTGTGTAATAATAATCTTATACAAAAAATAATATTTTTGGATCTGAGAATTTAATGAAATATTTAATTTTCTTTTAATAATGTAATACTTATTTTAATATAAACTCTTATAGGTGTTAATAATTGTCTGTTTTGATTTTTTTAGTTATTACTTACGGAAAGAACGACTGTTCACGTCTTTGTAGAGACGTATGTGAGTACTAACTCTGCATCAAATTATTGTAGAAGAACTTTACTGGCACCAAAAGATTGGAAATAAAATCTACTTTTAATGATGTACATGGTGTCCCAAAAATCTCCGTACAACTTCAAACATTTATTACAAAAAAATATATATATTAGGCCTATAGCAAAAATAATTACAACAGTACATAGAGTAACGCAAAAAGTTTTTTTTCTACTATATTAGCATACTTTTACATGAGCTATTTTCATTGCACGTGACGTTTTCATGCGATGAAGCAGTTCAACAAGTGCGGAACGAGTACGTGAAACTTTTTCTAGGAGCCCTGTAAAATCAATTCAAAAAGCATCACAAGAGCTTATTATGTCAAAAATCGCAACACACAGAGTGCTTTATAAACGATTACAACTTTCAGCCTACAAAATTCAGATTGTGCAGGTGTTGCAAACTGATGATTATGTGAAACGCTTCGAATTTGCTGTTGGAATGCTTCATCGCATTGAAAAGTCGTGTGCAAAGAAAGGATCTCATGCAGAAGTATACTAAGGTAGTAGAAAAAGAAACACTTTCAGTTACTCTATGTACTGTTGTAATAATTTTTGCTGTAGGCCTATTATTTTTATTTTTTTTGTAATCAATTTTTGAAGTTGTACGGAGACTTCTGGGACACCCTGTATATAAAAGTGCTTAGGAGGCCAGCTACATACAAAAACGAACCCAAACTTTGTGTTTTTTAATAGCAATACCAAGGTTTGACACCTTTCTACACCCTTCAATTAGCCTAAAATTATATTTTCATGAAATTCGCATGATTAGTTTAAGCGAAATTAATTATTTTAAAATTAGCTTACTTTAGGGGCTGTATCCAAACTGATGTTTGGTACTCGATTGCTGAAATGCTACAGAATGACTATGTCACTTCTATTAATGCATTATTTATTGCCAATATGACCATTTCACTCGCTTAATATGTTTCGACTCATGCTCGCCCAAATGTTTCAAGAAAATGAGTAAAATATATCATTTTTTGAATTATGCATTTCTGAAAAAAAAAAAAAAAAATAGGCGGCCCCTTAAACCATCATTTTGACGTTTTTAATCATAATTGAAAAAAAAAATACTTGGAAGAAAAATTTTAAATTGAGAATTAGCATAAAGCCGGACATAATAAATGTAAATCTATCAAAAAAATTGTTTGTTGCAATTCATATTTTTTAAGAATATTGATTTTATAATTCCGAATTCATATTA
Organism: Maratus speciosus; assembly: GCA_963932465.1. NCBI lineage: Eukaryota > Metazoa > Arthropoda > Arachnida > Araneae > Salticidae > Maratus > Maratus speciosus. Next base: position 328,249,281 of record OZ010786.1, read on the forward strand.
TACACTTTTTAAATTACAAATTCGATGTATTTATTTTTGTGATTTTTATCATTTTAACCACACAAAAATTGTCACATTAGAATTATAATTTCAGACGATATTAATAAAAATATGAATATGTAATTTAACATTAAAATCTCTATATTTTGAATGTTTAGAATTTAAAATATATATATATCATCCAAATGACCTCAAATTTGGTTTTTATTCATAGTTTGAACAGAAAATTTAACATATATTGTGTTACCTTTGAAAAAAAAACAAATTTTCGTCTGGTTTTGAATTGTAGATGGTCCCCTAAATAAATTTTACATACATAATTTAAAAGAATTTATTTACATTCGTTTGGTAACAGTAACTCTCTTCTATTATTTTGCACAGTTAGTAGGGGTATTTACCTTTTTTCCCGACATTACATCGTACCTCAATGAAATATAATAACAAAGCGAAATTAAAAACTCAATTTCTTCTTTGGGAACTTTAAATACCATTGCCAGGTTTTTTAAGTGCCGCGAAGTTTTAGGACTGTTTTCAAAGTATATGTAGGTCTTACAATATATATGTATATTTATATCTTGGAATATGAATCGTAGCCATGTCTCGATGAAGTCACTGTGTGAAACTTCCATTATATTTGTTCTTTGAGGTAGTAGTTAAAGGGAAAAAATAAGTAGAAGGATCCCACAATATGTATGTAATCAGTAGAAAAAAGACAGTTGTAGAAAACATAGTAGCAATGGTTCTATCATTGAAATATATCAGTAAGAGCAACTTGTATGATGAATTCACAGTAGTCTCAAAATGTAAGTTACCTTAAATTTACCATGTGACATCATTGTAACGTCATTTGATCAATCATCACAAATAAATACCATTGCCAGGTTTTTTAAGTGCCGCGAAGTTTTAGGACTGTTTTCAAAGTATATGTAGGTCTTACAATATATATGTATATTTATATCTTGGAATATGAATCGTAGCCATGTCTCGATGAAGTCACTGTGTGAAACTTCCATTATATTTGTTCTTTGAGGTAGTAGTTAAAGGGAAAAAATAAGTAGAAGGATCCCACAATATGTATGTAATCAGTAGGAAAAAGACAGTTGAAGAAAACATAGTAGCAATGGTTCTATCATTGAAATATATCAGTAAGAGCAACTTGTATGATGAATTCACAGTAGTCTCAAAATGTAAGTTACCTTAAATTTACCATGTGACATCATTGTAACGTCATTTGATCAATCATCACAATATTAAGTCTTTGTTGGCTTCCCAATGGCATCTGAAAATGAACCTCACCTAAAAGTAGTGAAAATAACAAACTGACTTCATTATAATATCAACTGGAGACACGTGAAAAAGGCCAGTGATTGTGAGTTCTCAATGAAGTCACCAAATTATACTCACATGAGGTTAATAAAGATAAGAATGAACGATATATCATTTATGCACTGTTAAAAATTCGCAGCAAACTCTCCAGTCATTAGACAGTTTTTAAGAAATCGGTTACATGACCGTATTTCATTTCTATTCTGACTACGATATGGCAATAATATGGTCAAAATCGAGTTAAAAACGTATAAGTGTTTAATAGTTCATGTTTAACATTTTGTTAAAAACCGACGTTTTCGTATATGTATATATATATATATTTACATTCAGTTGAGTTCTGAATATGATGTTTAAATAAAACCTAAGTTCCACCTTCATAAAAATATTTTAAATTAATAGTTTATTTCATTTCTATTTTAATTACATTATGGCCAATAATATGGTCAAAATAGAGTTAAAATTGTACAGTTCATGTTTAACATTTTGTTAAAACCGATGTTTTTGTATATGTATATAGTTTTTTTACATTTAGTTCAGCTCTGAATATGGTATTTAAAAAAATCTAAGTTCCACCTTCATAAAAAACAATTTATAAATTAATAGTTATACCGAGTGTCCTGAAAAGGACTGACTGATTTAAAAATTCAATAACATGCAAAAGGTGACAGATATTTAAAGAATTCTTGCAGGAGGGTTATGCATATGGTCAATTTTTTTTTTTTTTCAGTGATTTTCGATTTTAGTTCGAATTATAAACAATAGATGACACTGTAAGCAGTAGGCGCTAAATACAGGCTCGATGTTTTAGCCTTTCTCTTCTTCCATGTGGAAAAAGGAGGTTAAAATATATTGAGTGGGTCCCGAAGTACCAAAAATCGAGCCTGAATTTAGCGTCTATTGATCGCAGCACCAGCTATTGTTTGTAATTCGAACTAAAATCGAAAATCACTGTAAAAAAAGTTCGATCTTATGCATAACCCTCCTGCAAGAATTTTTTAAATATCTGTCACCGTTAAGTTATTGAATTTTAAAATCAGTCAGTCCTTTTTAGGACACCCGGAATATATAACTATAAATATAATGATAAACGTTATGTATTGTATAACGTTTCATTCAATTATAATAGAATAATATATTAATAATAATATAATAATAATTTGTATTTTGTAATAATATAATAATAATAATCTGTATGTGATATATTTTATTTAATTGTATGCATGTTGAAATATCATTAGGTTTCATAAAACTGTCTAAGTAAGCACACTTCCTTATTGATTTATATATGTAAAGTGAAAGACTGCACTTACTGGGAAACAATTCAAACTTAAGCTTCTATATTCAAATGGAAATTCAAACAATTCCAGTAACTGAAAAAGATGCATCACTGCTGACAACCGTTCACTTAGTGAATAAATCAATGCAACCTTTAAAATTATACAAAGTTCTACATTGTACGGTGGAAAAAATAGAAAAATATTAGAATATTAGAAAAACAAAACTTGAATACATTTTTTAAAGATTATTTTACAGAACAATTAAAACTATTTAAAAAGTAATTAAACTGTTAAGCAAATTTTTATACTTTTTGTATAAAACAGGCATATTCGAATCGTTTTTAGATTTTTTCGCCGATTTTTTTCATATTTTTATAGAAGTTAATATAGTGGCGTTTCAAAAGTATATGGACAGGCGATTTTTTAAAATAACAGTTAAAAAAATGCAGCAATAATCACGAGAAAAAAAAAAAAAGCTTGTAGAATCATAACATAATTTTTTACAACAAAGAAACGTAGTATACGTTTGATGGAAATTTTGTAAAAAAAATCAAAATCAAAATACGCTGTATCAAAAATATATGGAGTTTTCGAGTATTTTGTATTTAAATTCAAGTTTTGGATCCACCCCTTTGCATTATTTTGAAAATCCTATTAGGCATGCTTCGAACTACTGTTTGGAGAATGTGCGGCTGTAAAGTGAACCAACTCTGCTCTACTAGTTGCTTCAATTGCTTAATTGTCTAAAATTCACGAATATTGGCTCACACCTGTCGGGCAAGTAGTTCCCCAGGGTTTTTGAATTGGATTCATGTCTGGACTAATGGTTGGCCAGTGTCTATAACAAACATTTCATTCTACGTAAACCATGCTGTTTTAGAGAGGGAGATGGTAATTGACGCATTGCTGTGTTGGAATTTCCAATTTTTCCTTCCTAAGATATTTCCAATTAGAAGTAGATTGCTTTTGAGGACATTTTGATAATCCTCTTAGCACCTTCGACCATTAGGAAAAGCAATATTCATATTTCCGTTGAAACAGAAGGCGCCACACACCATGACAACATCCCCCTCCTTGTTGTCGACTAATGATTACGCGAGATTTTCGTTGTAGATCATGCCAATAGTTTACCGAGTCATCAAAACCATCCAAATTGAATTTATTTTCGTCACAGAAGAAAACATTTAACTATTCATTACTGGTTGTCATGGCAAAAATAGTTATTATTTTACGGTTTACAAATTCCTTTTTCATCAATATATTCTTCATATCTTCATTTATTCAGTCGTTAGCTTTAGGATTTCACACCAAGTTCTTAGTGCTGTTACACTTATACAAATATACAGCTAATATACTGTGTAAAATTGTGTTAACAAATGAAAATTTAAAATCTATTGAAATTTGGCACAAATTCCTTGTACAATTCGTAAGTAACTTCTTATCAATATCTCAAATATCCATATGGAACAAGTTTTAAAATGGCGGAAAAGACGGAGAAGAGAGGCGATGGACTATGGAATGATTACCGAAAACGGAAACTGCTCCACTGAAGCAAAAATTGACAAAATTCTGCGAAAAAACGTTTTAGATTTACGGTCCATTTCATTTCTACACGAAAGACGTACAATTCATGAAGCATGGTATAATGAAATTTTCTGAAAGGAGCATATAGGTCTAAAATCGTTCGATTCCTATCCTAATGTTGTCCTTCCACCAAAAAAGAAAAGAAACACCCATGCAGCTGGTGTAACAAAACAAAAGGTAGACATGATCAACGTTCAGAGATCCTCCTTATAGAATGCAATTTTCATTCTTGGCATTTAGTTTCATATCTTATGTATCATTATTTTGGATAACATTAATGAATCGTTAGGAGGAGAAAAATTTTCACCACATGAGGAATTTTCAGGATTTTGTTTCCTAGATATTGTTTCATAATTAGCGTTAGCTCTTAACCCCTTCAAGGGCGATGGTTAATTTTTGGTCCGCCTAATTTTAATTCCTAAATGGTACATTGGCACCAGAATAGTGGAATGAAAATTTTCCTTATATTAAGTACATGAACGAAATCTTTTGTTTACTATGGAATAAATTTGTTTTCAAATTCTGGTGTCTTTCATTCATTCTAGAATTTAATGAATTGAAGAACCTTGCCACCGAAAGAGTTTAATAAAACTGCTGGTCATATATCGTAATCTATTTAAGTTTTGATTGCAATTTATGACTTTATTCATGTCTAATTAACCTGGTAAATTCAATAAAAACATTAAGTAAATTTACTGTGATCTGTAATTTCTCTGAAACCCCTGCTTAATAACTATTAAGTTAAGAAAACAAATAACAAATGGAATTTTACATTAATTTAAACTCCGAATTAACCTAAACCAATCAAAGTAAAAGTGATTATTTTTTTTAATTTACAGTAGAACCTCTTTTATCCAAAACTCTGTTAACTGAAACTCTCAGTTAAACGAAATCCATTTTGAAAGCCTTTTTTTTTTACTATCCCATTCCTTGTGTGCAAAATCCATTTTGAATGTTTTTTTTTTTTTTTTTTTTTTTAACTATCATATTCCTTGTGTGCAAGCGGCACTTTTCGAACCACGAGTACATATATATGTATATTTGCGATATCCTTTCTTAGAATCCCTTTGAATTTAACTTAAGGTCCCGAAAGCTGCGGTGTGGAACGGAGGAAACTAACGATGAAAACGAACATATTAGCAATTCTGAAGCTTTTGAATGTTTTGCAGCAGATGCAGTAGAATGCAGCAGAAAGACTGTGATACTGGTGAACTAATAATATTTAAAAATTTCGTGTTAGAACTTCAAAACAAAGACAATCGAAACTGCGACAAACAAAACATTGTTTCAAACGCCTGTGAAATATGTAAAAGGTAGTACTTAATTTCAAAATAAAATTCTGGTATATTCATTTTTCCTTTTGCTATTGCTTTATTTTTATTAGGCACTTGTTAATATAATGAGATATAGCGCATATATTTCTCCTTAATATTAATATTGAAGCATTCTCAATGATCCGAAAATTTTGATTTTCCAAAAGATGGTCGGTCCCAATTCCTTCGGATAATCAAGGTTCTACTGTATTTACAAATATAAATATATGTAACACGTAAAATAGAAAACAAATATTGCCATCAAGGAGCTTCATTCTTGTGTATGATTTGTCCTAATATTTTTTATTTTATTAAAATTTATTAATTTCTTCATTTTAATTATTTTAAATATTTTTTATGGTTATGATTACATATTTTAATAATTTTTAACTATTATTTCGTACTTCATATTATTATTTAATACAATTAAAAATATTACGATATTTTGCCTAAATTTCGCTTATTTGCCTCTTACAGATATACTAAACATTTAAACTGTTATACAAAACAGTTATATAAACCTTTCCAATTTTTAAGTAATTAAATTCATAGACTCCTTGTCAATCGGACTCAGTTATCTTTACTTACGCAAAAACAAACCATTTGCATTACCATTGTAATAAATATTTACCTAAAGGAAAATTCAGACACATAGTAGGTCCAATTAAAAGGTTTTGAACTACATCAGAAAGCTGCTTCGTCCATTCTACTTTCGTCTTTGGAATTACCACACTTTTGTTTAAAAGTAGTAACATGGACATTATGGTCAAACATAATGTAATTTTTTTTACGTAAAACGTATTAATGTTTCTATACTTTAGGTGGTATGACATAACACATGAGGATTACATGTGAGTAACAAGGCATTAATAGCATTTTAAAACATCAATCGCTCTCAGAAAAATAAATATTACTCTATGTAAAATTATGAAATAATCCTGCAAAAAAGTTTACCAGAGTCATCTACTGCAAATCTTAAAATTCCAGTACTAATTATTCAATACTCATGAAACGCGTACTCCTATATACGAATTTAATTTAGAGTACAGCAAACTGAACTCCACACCCCTTACAGTCATCAGAACGTATTATAACGGTCATTTTAGGTACGCCTAGATCTTCCTTGCATACTGAGTAGAGGTTCCTTTTACGCCATGCCCAGGGGCCACCATAGAGATAAGATAGGTGTGGAGTGTGCTTTCCGTAGAGAATTCCGTTGAAAAGCGGCATCAACATGACCGGACCTACTCATGTATAGGTTTCCTGATTTCGCTCGTTATCGCTTGCTTGGCAATTTGAAAATTGTTGCCGGTCGTGAAAAAAAAATATATCAAAATACTCAGCATCCACATTATGCATGTGAAGTAGTGCAAAAATATAAACGATGTAAAAGAAAGCAACTTAAAATCTGTTTTAAATTAGTAAAAGAAGATTCTCACTTTAATTTAACGATACGGTAATTTGTTTATTTTCCTTTCGCAAACATATGCTAGCCCTTGACGGTAAAAGTCACGTGACTATTATAAACACGTGACTATTATGTTGGTTCCATTTTAGGATTACCAAAGCACTCTCCACCCCTATCTCTTCTCTAAGGGGGCCACTCCATTGTACAACCAGAGCATTTAATAAAATCGTCAAGAGCGCTGTTCTTTTCCAACTTAATGCAGACTCTTTGTCTCTTTGGGTGAAAAAAAAAGCCCCTTTATATTAGAACTCTATGAGAAACACATATTAATTACACAACACATTACTTAATATTATTAAAAAAATAATAAAATTTAGTCACATACATTACTTCACGTTTTGTACAATAGTACGTAAAGTTTATCTTTATAGCTCAATTCTCTTGAAATAATTGGTAACAAAAGACGTTTACGTGGCAAGCACACTTGCGATAAAAGTCATTGTCCAGAGAAATTAATAAATCGTTTTTCTACGGACAAAAATAATAAATTTTCTAAATAACGTAAAAGAGATAATTTCTAGAAAAGTCATTATTGTTTGATTCACCCTAGTAGAATACCACATTTTTGTTTAATACAAGTCCATTTATTGTAAGAAGATAAATACTTACCATTACATAAATTCGCAATGATAACTATAACATTTAATAAATGCGGGAAAAAAGACAATTAGCAATCTAGCAGCATTTTATGAATTTTGGTGTAATTAGTACATAGTTCCTCCCTAGAGGGCTTGTGCAACCTACTGTGGATTATTCAAGTCAAAGAGGATTCCTATGAATAATACTAATGCAATTCATCATAAAAATGTTAGTACTTATTTGTTAATGTTTTGCCTAATAATATTTTTGTACTGTATCTTTGTTGTTATAAATAATTTGACATAGTAGATATAGACTTTTACAATTATTTCGGGGGTTGTGAAAATGATTATCCTAACACTAAAACTGTAGTATGCTTTGTAATTTGCACTAGAATGGGGTTGTACCTCTGACCATGATCGGCTGTTGTTCGTTTGATCATGTCAAAAGTACAACACGCTTAAAAGATTTTCTAAACATTTCAACTTTTATTACTTACTTACTACAACTGTCTTGAAATTAGTTAACGATATGTTCTTACTTCCATTGTTCAGAAAAAAAATGTAATATTATGGGACATTGCACATATGGCACATTTCATGTGCCTCGTAAAGTCATAGACCCCAAAGGAAAAAAACACAAGTTGGAGGGATAACGTCTGCTGAAAGGGGAGCAACTATGACTATGATTACTGCTATTAATGCATCCGGAAACAGCATAGCCCCCTTTGTTTGTTTTCTCCTGGTCAACTTTAAACGCTTTATGCTTCCTGGAGCACCTCCTGGATCAATACAGGCTGCAAACTCATCAGGCTGGTCATTTGTGACCATATTCCACCAGTTCTTTCAACATTTCTGAAAAATGTTAGACCTAATACTGAAAGGCCAGTATTGTTATTATTTTATGACCATGAATTTCATATTACCATACCAATAATTGCTTTAGCCAAGTGTGATACTAATGAAGTTTCATCCATACACTAGCCATAATATGCAACCCTTTCATAGGGGTTGTTTATGGCCCTTTAAAAGCCTTTTATAATCAAGCTGTAAATAATTGGATGGTTTCTCCAGGAAATGTTTGGAAGCGTTTTACAATCAACAACATTGCTGAACTTGCGGACATAGCATATTCTAAAGCCGCAGTTCCAAACAATATTATTAAAAGTTTTAAGATCACATGGTTTGTGCCTTTCACTGAGGACGTTTTCTCTTATGACAAATTGCTCGCAGCTATTGCAACAGACAGACCAATGCTGCATGAAACTGATTTTGATGAACCATGAACGAGTGGCGTAGCTCAAATTGGGAATATCATTACACAATGTAGCAGTTGAAATCTATCGACCTTATCATTACATCTGAAAATGTGCGACCTCATCCAAAAATACAAGCAAGCAAAATGTCAAATAGGTATCGGCGTGAAGGGAAATCTCGTATCCTGACTGGCACTCCTGAAAAGCTAATTATTGAAACTAAAAAAAAGAACAAAAGCAACACCCTAAACGCAAGAAAGAATGATACTGAATAAAATGATTTTTTCGTCGTTGCTGTGTTGGCTGATTGCCTGGTCATAGGTACAACAACCCATGGTCAATGGTACAACTATGTGTCGTACCTTTGACAACAATTTTATTATTTTTTACAAATGAAATAAAATATAATAAAAGTAAAACTAGATCCTTGAAAATATTACGTATGATAAACCAGATGATACTGATTATAATAAAATAAAGAAATTGAATTTAGCCTTAATAATTAAGCTAAGAAAATTGAAATTTCGCAAAGTGGCCAAAGGAACAACACCTTCCCATGCATGTTGCCTTAGGTAACAAGAACCCAGGTTACAGTTTCCTTTAGTTTAAAGAAGTTTGTTGGGAACACTCTAGAGTCTAGACGCTGCGGAAGGGAATGGGGGCCTCCGAAATTAGGTTCATTTAAAAGAATTTCAAAAGATATAAATCATACAAACTTCAGTTTTGTTTAAGGCTTTTATTTATGGACCCCGGGGAACGTCGGCGGGTCTGCTTGTAAATTTATAAATTTATTTAATTGATAAATATTCTAATAAATTATAAATTTGACTTTTTTAAAGATTTTACATTTAATAATTCTTATAATTATGGAATGCCAAGCTCTAATAATTATGTGCTTGGAGGTAAAGAAATAAAATTGTCAAGAGTTGGGGTTGAGCCCGTTTTTACGAAGTAGAATCTAAAAATTGAATGCCTAGAAAATAAAGGATCACGAAGCAAACAACAAAGGAAACGTGACAAAAATTACGTCTGGAGTAGGCTACAAAATAGGGATTGCTTCGCGAAACTGAATCGAAGTGCAAAGCGATCACGTGGGGAGTTGGTGAGCGTAGCGAGCAGGGGGATGGAGCCTTCCCTAGTTTAATAAAATAAAATACTGATAGCGTTTATAATTAATTTGTTAAAAATTTAATTTGTTTTCGAATTTTGTGAGAAAAAAAATAATTTTTTTTTTATTTTTTTGGATTAAATTATTTGTATCTAACATTTAAATAATAATATCTAAAAAAAATATTTTTTAACGTGCTAATTAAAAAAATAAATTGTTTTGGTTGAGATTTGAGTTGAGAGCTGTTTCAATGATAAAAGTTTTATGTTTTTTATGCTTGTATATCACATTTGTTGAAACAAGAATTTTTATGTTTTTTTTTTTTTTTATTATTATATTGAATTTTCCCTAAAATGAATAAAATCATATTTTTCAAAAAAAAAAAAAAAAAAAAACCTCATTCAGAAAATATCCAGTAACTTCACAGTTCACAGCCTTTAAGGAAGAAAATGATCTCCTGCCTTTAATTTACTTATATGTTTTCTTTACCTTTGGACAAAATAATAAGAGAGACAATTTTTTATTCAAACAGTCTCAGAACAAATTATATTTTTTCTACGTTTACCATATTTTTATACCACCGTGAGAACGAAGCTCCGTGTAAGCATGGTTGAATACTTGGAAAAAAAAAACCTCGAAAAGTGGTTAAAATAAAATTCCGTCTGGAATTATCCACATAGAGTATGTTAACCATATTTTTTTTTTATCAATATATAACTATGTACTATAGAATTACGATGACAGTTACACTGTTTCGCAGATTTTATCTCTTAACCATGATTAACATCAATAGCAGAAATTAATGGATTAATTTTCTTTTATTATTATTATTATTTTATTGAAAAATCCTTGTATATTAATATAATTAATAACCAATAACTATTTTTACGTTAAGGAAATTCTTCACATGAAAACATGTAACCATACATTGGTTCTATATGTTTAGGTGATTAATATATATTTATTTATTTATTTTGATGAGAAGAGGCTCACACAACCCAGATTTATTTCTTAGTCTCTTTACTACGTTGATTGTGATTTTTTTTCACTTTCAAACATATTTGAATATTCTTTATGAAATCCTGGCCTCCTGGCCTTACGAAGATATACTGGTATTGACATGAAATTTTTATAGGATAATAAGATCATTCATATAATGTTCGCTGTTTAAAGTGAAGTGTCTAGATTTACTTTTCATTTACAAAGTCATGGGAAATAAATTCTTTACATTATGTTCTTGAGGGAAAAATTCTTTACGGTGAATTTTATTTAAATTGGTTTTAACCACTTAACGGTCGCATAAAATTAAGCTTTAAAAATTCAAACTGCTTAGTGACACCATTATTTTGAAAAAGAAATATTCACCTAATTTAATGACAGGTAAAATGTTACCATAATAAAGCCAATTACATTATTTTATAAAACTGGTGGGAATCAAACAATCTGAATGAAATACACAGCCCGTCAATATCACGGGAGCGAGAATTAAGGGGTTAAAGAAATCCAAATTGATTCTATGAAAAAATTAAATTTCTGAATATTATTATGTTACTGTTGGGAAGTGTTTCATAATAGGTGGCTGATAGATTAATTTTTGTTCTTGTTTTTAATTTATGTATGAGTTTTTATTGTACTTGGTGAGAAAAATGTGCGAACAATGATATATATCTATCTTATATGTATAAAATCCTAATGAAACGAATTTATGAAACGGATATATGAAACGAATATGTGAATCGACTGATTAAATAACTGATTATGTTTCAAGCGATTTCTCCTAAAATATGGAATACTTTGCGATTCAATTAAAACCAAAAATCAGCATTGATCCGCAGATCTCAAAACTGGTATTAGAATTTTTAAATTCGAATTAGTTTTCGAAATATTAATTTTTTTCCAATTTTATATAAATTTTTCTAATGATGGCAACTCAAATTTTAATCAAACACATATTTATTTTTCATATTTCAGAAAAGGTTGACATGGTAACCCGGCTATTGTTGTTTATTTGATAATAAATGTTTATTTACTTTAATTTCATTTTATGAATTATATAAATTATTTTGTTCTATAATTATTAATTATTTTGTTTATATTTCCTTTAGAAAATAATAGAAAATAATTAAAAAATACGATACTACTTAGTTACTGCGTCTACCAATTTCGCCAAATTATATAAATCGCCAAAACACTCGCCAAATTATAAATTGATGTAATTTTTATTTTAAATAACGAAAGAGCAAATAAGTTAGTATAGCATTAATAAATATAAAAAATAAAAAGTCGAAATAAAAATCACTCGATGACGTAAACACGTGTAACTTGCTTAAAGTCAAGTGAATGTGACATTTACGGTCAACCATTATTGGCATTTAATCTTATAGTTTGACGATAGATTTTTGGTCGACGGGATAACTAAGTAATACCAAAAATGCATATGTAACTGGTATTTGAAAACGAGGTTTGCGCCGAATTTTCATTAAAAAAATAAAAAATCACGCCAAACCTGATGTGCGTATATAACATCTGGCCAAATATTACCTCTCGGGAAAAAAAAAAAATGCTAACTGGCGAGTTGAAAAAAAGCTATTGGCGAGATTTGCATCCGGCTAGCGTAACAGTACCAAGAATTCTTTGCAACCATGGTAAATTTTATGAAGTTTTATTCGGAAAATTTTTTTTGATTTTTTAATCAAAATGGAAATCTTACGGTCTCATATTGGCTCGATTTTTTTACTGACGCCAATGTCATATACGGAACGGGCGCTTAACTGACACCAAAGTATCGTTGTCTTGCTTGATATGTTAAGCCGGATGTTGTTGTTTATGCTGTTGATATGTTCTCCAAATTGGCGTCGTAAAAAAATCGCGCCAATATGGGACGTATATGACATCTCTGCCAAACTTTCATATGAACGGCGAAGGGATCAAACCATATTTGTTTATGGCAGTTGATGACTTGATCTATTATAATATGGATTAAATGATGGCGATAGAATAATATTTGGCGATTTATCACCTGTGCATGGCTAACATTAAAGTACCAAAATGGCACCTAGAGTGTAAAAAGCGAAGCGGTCGCCTGAAACTGTTGATAATAGTCACATGACTTAGGCTATGGTTATAGAGATTGTTTTAAAATACCGGGAGACAAAGACTCTGTTTACTTAATTTATTTTATTTTAGCTTCTTTTCAAATGTTTAACTGATGCTCTTTAATCAAAAACGAAAACAACCATTGGATGTCTTAACAGCAACTGATTCGCCCTTAAATTTTTGCAATTAAAGGGATTTGAATGGAAACCCGTTTAGAGAGAGATTTGCACAGCTTTTTTCAGTATAATTCAATCTTCTCTAATATTTTTAAAACCCATCAGATTAGCGTGTTTTTAGATTTTGCGGTGTCTGAACGGGGGTTGACGAGCTTAGCTTGCAGGAGGCAGAGCCCCCTAGTATATATATCATTTTTCATATGTTTTAAATGGATTAGACGTCCGCAATATGCTGGTGAATTAGTGGTATTGTACTTGATTTTGTGTTAGAAGTCATGGGTTCCATTTTTATTTTGTAAAATGCCAGTGAATTAGTATAATGTCAGTGTACGGAAGCTAAATTTATTAATTGTATTTTTAGTAAATGGAAATAGATGATGAATTCTAATTATATATATATATATATATATATCAGGAAATCAAAGCACGTCAACTACTTGATAACAGAAATTATTTTGATTTTAATACAATAAAAACTTTAAACTTTAATAGTAACGTGCATGTTTCAATTTTCAAAGATATATACTTAAATGGTCTAACCCGTATTGTACATTTGGGTTCAAATGATGATGAAATGGTTGGTGAAAAGTTTCACTTTTACATTAGCGCCAGTAAACAAAATTACCCAATACATTTTCTGAATGAATTAACTCTCAGTTTTATCAAGAAAAAAAAGCAATCGAGGTGAAACATTGGAATTGTTCGATGCAAGTGAATTATCGATGGATGGCACCTGACGGAAATAGTTTAGCGGTATTCATGGTTCAATAGGTTAGCGGTATTCCTTGTACGGTTTCGGGTTTGTTTGTGATTTTCAATTTTTCATTTGTTTAGTCTTGGCAGGTGAGGTCGAAAGTTGAGCACCTCAGACATGTTTAACCTCTCAGCTCAAGTCATTAGCCTTACTGCCTGGTTCAAATTTTGTTTTTCTTAGTTATTATTAGTTATTCATGGTTTTGTTGTTTATTATTTTAGTTACAGTTTGATAGATGTTTTTATGCGTTTTAACTTACATTAAATATGATTTATCAATAAATATATATGTATATTTACATTTAATAATAAAAAAAATAACAGACATCACAAACGAATTTTACTATTTTGATACAGGATCATATTATAAAATGCAAGTAATGTCATTGTCACAATTGAACCAGAACATCACATAGACATTGTTTATTATAATTCACGATAAATCAGGTTTATATAATAAACTGAATAATTGGTAAACGCAAATACTTCAAATATACTAAACATCATTTTTTACAAAAAAATTTTTGATTTTTTTCAATAATTCCTATGATATAGTGGAACAAATAAAACAGTAAGTATTCAAAATTATTATAATAAAATATCGTTATAAAAAAGAGAAATTCCAACTAAAAGCATCGTTATAAAAAAGAGAAATTCCAACTAAAAGCATCTGCACAAGTTTAATATTTAATTATTATTTTCGTTGTTTTTAAAGCAACCGAAAAAATAACAACGCCCTTTTAATCGAAAAAAATCCCGTCTGCATGTAAAAAAAATTTTTTAGGATTTTTTTTCCTTTTTATTTTTAAAGTTTTCATTAAAATGCCATCTAAAATTACCCGAGCTCATTTGGGGTGATAATCTTTTTCGTTAATCCTCGTTAAAATATTTTCTTTTAGTTGTTCTTACGAAATAATTAATTATTAATATGGTAAAAAAAGATTTATTTTATTTTTTTTATGTTTTCATACTTTTGATATTTATATAATAGCATGTTTTAAAATATCGCTTTTAATTATTAAAGTAAAAATCTAACATATAAGCAAAATTCAAAATATAAAATGTAAATATATACTTTTTAGTTTCAATGAAGTCGTTTCTTACATTTGTGTACAAGCTTATTTTATATCTAAAACTTTTTTTTTATGTTGCATTATTATACAATATTTTAGTAATGTTTATCCGTTCACGATACAAAAAGAATGCCAATAAAATGTTAAGTATCGAATTAAATATATATTTAAAGATCAATTTCCATGATCATTATTTATTTACTGCACGAAATTTATAAATCGTAATATAAAAGGAATATTTAAATGTCTTTTTAGCTATTTTTATAATATTTCGCCAAAATATTTCTTACATTCAATAGCGAAGGACCACTTAAAACACGATGCCATTTTACAGATGATTTAATATGAGTGATGAATTTGATAACTTCAAAAAATTGATATTTTGTATAGTCAATGGGGTTATTTATGACCACTCTTTGCATTTTCAAACTTGTTATTATTATTTTTTTTTTTGCTTATTTCTATTTCGAAAGGTGATGTTTTTGGTACAAAGCAAGTAACTTTGATCCTTTAAGAACACACCTTTTAAAAGTTTTAATTATCATAGCTGTTTTTTTAAGTTGATTGCTATAATTACCCCACCAAAAACTCACAGTCACATAAGTTTGGGGTAATTAAAGATACTAGTGGGGAAATTATGACCACTATATCTTCTCTTTATACTTGCCAATACACATTTTTGGGGGTAATTGTGAACATTTTGAACTCCAAAGTGAAAAATCCGTTTATCAAAAATTTTATAGACTTAGTTTCAAATTGCTATTTGGATCTCAAAAATGCTTCATACTTGTAATAAAGAATATCTAAGATGAAATATACATTATGAGGTTAATAGCTAAGCTTGAAACAAAACTTTACCATACACAGTTTTCTCCAATATGACAAGGTCATAATTACTCACTGGTCATAATTACCCCCACCTTACCCTATATGTTTGGCGATACACAAGGTATTAGCATCTATTAGCTTAGGATGTCCTTGATATTATAACATAATTCTGGGCATGAAATAAAAAAAAAATCTGGCAGTTGACGAGTACGAGATGGTCATGAATACATTGACTCAAGAAAAAGTAGAGTTTCTGCTAAGAAAATATTCAGTTGCAGCTACAGGTCTTTATTATACAAATAAAGGGGACATAGGGGACAGTTCTTTTCGAGACATTGTCAGTCTTATGGAACTGAAGATTTTCAACAAGTTAAAATAGCATGTGAAGTAAATCATGCCAGCAAACAAACTAGAGAGAAGTCAAAAAATAATATTAACCATGTAACAATTCGGCATTGACATTCCACTACAACTGCATCCGCGTGTTTTGCAGACAACAATTTCCTTATCAAAGTTATATTTCTCAGATCGGCGTGCACTTTTCATAAATAGCTTGATAATCCTTCTCTGGTGATTTTAAACAATGAGTTGTGTCGCATTAAAGCTATATTATTTGAAAATATTTTTTTGTTCTTCATGTATATGATGTAGAATCATATATTGCGTTATTCCTAAATTACATTCCGTTAATTTATTTGTCACTCATAAATCTTAAAGCATTCATTGACTGTTTAATATAACTTTATTTCTTGTCTCATTTAAAAAGTTCTCTTTTAAAATAAAAGTAGATATATCTAGCTACAGTTGACAGGTCATTAATAGTCAAGAGGTAATCGTAATAATATTTTATTTCCTGTCTAAGTAAATCTTTAAGTTAAATGTATCTTGCATTTCGCGAGTCGTCACATAATATTTATAATAGAAATTTAGCGTCTGTCAGTAAATAAGTAATTATATATGACGGATGGCAGATTAAAATTAGAATTTAGTGCAGGGTTTATTGATATAATGTAAAATTATTGCTCATTTCTTTAATCGTTATGAATAAAAATTTTCATCTGTTATGTAGCGCCAGAGTGATTCGTTAGATTTTAAATTTTGTATGTAACATGCTAACGGATATTTTTTTATTAACTTGTTTACTTGTCCCGCGAGATATTTTTATCAGGAGACTTGACAACCAGCTTTAGAACAGTAAGGATGTAAAGGTACTGCTTGTGTTAGGGGGATCACCTCACCACGTCTTATTAAATTCAAATAAAAGAACTTATGTGGATTTTGTTACGTGTCTTCAATTTCGTTTATCTTCAGTTCTTATTGTAGGAATCCGGACCAAGGTATTGTGGATACGCAACTACGTACTAACTCCTAGTACAGATCAACGGCCTTCATTTAACTTAACTTAACCAACAAATTCCGTTAAATAAATACTATTAAATAGCTACACAATAATGTAAAAGATATCTTAACTTAATATTAAAAGTGTTCTTTATATTTTATAGTATGTAATTACAGTTAAAGAAATTATTCACACTAACGACAAATATATATATTTATTTACTAAATGTAAAATATTCAGCTTTTATAAAAAGAGAATTTTTTGAAAATTTATTATTTACAAATACACTAAATTATTAAATTTTTACAATATTTCGTATAAGGAATAACTTTAATTAAATGCAGTTAAATTAAACATACTCGCTATGAAAAAAAAATGATTTGTGGTAATTTTCGATTCAGTTAAAGTTAATTAAATTATACAATCAGTTGTTGAAATTATATTTCACTTTCATGATGAGATTTTAACATTTTTTATTATTGCCAAAATAATTAAATATATTTTAATTATAAATGCGACTTTCAGCAAGACTGCAAATTGGAAAAAATATTAATTTTTTTTCTAGTGGATTATATAAAGTTTCAAAACTGATCGATACTTTAACTGTGATATTTAATTTGCAATACAGTGTTTTTCTTCAAATCTTTGAACTCAGGAAATCTAATTGCTATGCAATTATTAAGGTTCTGTATCAATATATAAATACGAAACAAATGTTATATTAAGTCAATTTTCTTTTGCACATACTAAAACTTTATACTCTTTTTAAAAGTACTGTAAAAAATTCCAAAACTTTGACATAATTCAAACTCAAATTAACCTTCTATTTAATTAATTAATTTTGAACTAATAAATTATGGATTTTTTAAAAAGGAAAATAGGACACAAAATATAAAACGTTGCTTTGCTTCCTTTATTAATTTACACTAGTCATCTCAATTTTTAAAAGTAATTTAGTAATTGGAACAATGCTTTACATTCTGCAGTATTATTGAAATGTTGTAATTAATGTTGTCAATTTCTGATAATTAATCATAATTTCTTAAATTACAGGATTGACTCTTAGTATAAAATTATTAGTAGTAATCTCTGAAAAATGTGACTTCAAATTAAGGATATTAAAACGCATCTCTTTATTTATTTTCAAATTAAGTGAAAATTAAAATAGTGTACATCTTACTTATTTTAAGACTGGTGAAATTACAAATCTCCCACAACAGAAAAACATTTTTAGAAGTTACACATATTGAATGTTATTCACTATAAGCACAATAATTTTAATCCTTAATATTATAATCTTTTAGTCCATTATAGTAAATACTTTACTTTTTTTTTTTTTATAAAAAGTATTCGGAATTCGCACAGAGCGATTTTGAGTTTTTTACGAATTTTAAATATTTCACGATTTTTAGAAATTTGTACTTTTTTGTGCAGATTTTTTCAAGGTCTCGGATAGCACCTGCTCTTTTTGTCCGCAGCCCTTAATTCTACAATATTCCGACTCTTTTGGGAAGCAAACTTCATAGGTCTCCAGCCACGTCCCGAGTAAAAGACACTCTAGCGAAAGCCAGGTTGAAAAAAAAAATCAAAAACTGAAATCGGACAAACTTAAAAAGAAAATTACACAAATTACAGACACCCGAAATGTCCGCAGCCCTTTATTCTTCTACGATATTCCGACTCTTTTGCTGAAGCAAGGTTCATAGGTCCCCAGCCACGTCCCGAGTAAAAGACACTCTAGCAAAAGCCAGGTTGAAAATAAAAATCAAAAATTGAAACCGGACAAATTTTAAAGGGAAATTACACAAATTAAAGCGCCGCACGCGTAAGTTAATTTTAAAATGCTGTTTTATGTGCAAAACGGTTTTCTATCTGAAGGTGTACAAATTTGAGTTTATTTTTTCACAAATCGTCATAAATGGAAGTTCATATTTAATAGGTTTTCTGTTTCCATTGTATAGGAATCTCATAATATAAGTGTAAGATTAGCTGTTTTAAATATTATCAAATGCGTGTAATTTCTTTCAATTACAGCTTAACTGTTACTATTTTTTTTAACATAAACTAGGGTAACCAGACTGGGATTCTTTTGTTATAGAATATAAGTTAATATCAATTTCTAATTGAGAACTCTAATATTTTTTACATTTAATATATTTTAGTTTGCCAACTATCAAAACCAAAAAGCATTTTTATATGAAAAATATCAATTATGCATTTAAATAAAGTATTAAATTTCATTAAAAGAAATGTTTCCGCACTGGAGTTAAGCACCGAAGAAATTCTCCAAAATAATCCCTATCAACTGAATCTTTTTTTATTCTGACAATTTTGACGTTATTTAAGCGTGTTACATGTCTAAAATATGTGTTTTATTTATATTTTATTATTTTATTTAATTAGTGATTAAGATTTAATTTCTTTACGGAATATTAGACGGAAATAAATAATGAACTATTTATATTCTTTTAAGTACGAACAGATTTATCTTTTCTAATCATCTGTATGTGACATACATAGATTTAGTAAAAATCCATGCTTGAAAAGTATTTTAAAAATTATAAATATTCAGTAAATTCAGATATAATTGAAAAGCCAATTGAATTTTAAAGAAAATTTTTATCCTATTTGATAGTGTAAATATTTAAATTGTGCTATGTTCAGAAGTTAAAAAAATTGCAATAAAAGAAATATTTAAGCGTTTGGGGAGGCAAGGTAGATAAGCAGCATTTGGCATGTTTTAAAAAATCAGTTTTAAAAGTCTTGATAAAATTCTGAAATAAGGTATTGGTTGTTTGGTGGATGTTTGCATAGAATAATAGAGTATCAGGCAATTGCGCATCCTATCATTATATATATATTATACAGGGTCACCGAAAAATAATACCTAGGTTAAAAAAATCATAACTTCGAGACCTATTATGCTAATTCTTTCACTACACAATAACTGGTGAATGCAAGTTTGGTTTTAGTTCACCAGAATTCGTTTGCGTGTCTGTGTTATGCGCGGATTAGTTGCGCAGTCGTCAAGGTCAGCCGACGTGTCAGACTGCAGCTACTCAATACGATGTTGACCGTGATGAAAAGCTCCGAAAAAGCCGCTGTACACTGACTATTGACTTTGATTCCACGTACCAAATAACGCACTGTGCTTTTTGTTGCACGGTCACCATCGTACTGAGCAGCTGCAGCCTGGCTCGTCGGCTAACCTTGACGACTGCGCAACTAATCCGCACATAACACAGACACGTAAGCGAATTCTGGTGAACTAATTCCAAACTTGCGGTCACCAGTTATCGTGTAGTGAAAGAATTACTCATTTAACAGAAAAGGTTTCGATGTTATGATTATTTTAAATCTAGGCATTTTTTTCGATGACCCTGTATATATATATATACATTAATTATTAAATATATTTTCAGTTATATATATATATATATATATATATATATATATATAGATTATCTTTTCAGTTATATAATTTTTTTATATATTTTTTGAAATTTTATATCTTACAGTGGGTTGCCAAATTATTAGGGACAGTCATGAAGTATAGGTTTTTTGTACAATATTAGGATATAATTTGAAAATAAACACTATTTTTAAGTTTAAAAAGCTTTATTGTTATACTAGTTTAAGTATTTACGCAATATTATAGGAAAAAAACCCAACAAAAATATAATACAGTCAATTTACTAATGTTAGTAAAGAATATTAATATTTGGTGATAATTCCTTTGGCTACGAGAAGTGTTTCGATGCGTCTCGGCATTCTTTCTATGCAATTTCTGGCACTTTCTTTTATTTTAGGGTTGTGATGCCATACATTTATTAGTTTTTCGATGAGTTGTACTTTGGTTGTAATCATATCTTTGGCGATTTCCGCCTCGTGATCTCCCAGAAGTTTTCTATGGGATTCATGTCAGGAGGATTGCCAGGCCAAGATAAAATTGAGGTATTATGGTCTGCCAAAAACTTTGTAACGCTTCTAGCTTTATGACAATGTGCTGAATCATGAATAAACATGAACTCCTCACCACCTAGGAATCATTTTTCAATTTGCGGCAGCAGCCGAGTTTCCAGAACTTGCCTGTACTGGTCTTGTCTCATGATTGCCTGGACAATGTAGAGCCGGTCAACCCCTTTAGCGGTATGACAGACCACACCATTATTTTATCAGGGTGTTTAACACTTTCCCCGATGCAGTCAGGGCGGTATTTTTCGCTTGGGAGTCACCTGGCAATGCTGCTTTTATCGGCTAAAATCTCAAAGGTTGATTCATCTGAGAAACAGACCTGAAAAAAAATTAAATATGTTGATAATTTAGAAATAAATGATTTTAAATGACATAAATAATAATTATCTTAACAACTGACCTTACTCCAGTCATCAACCGACTTCTGGCGGTGTTTACGAGCCCAGGCAAGGAGCTTCTTCTTCATCGCTTCTGTGAACCAGAGTTACTTGGCTGTCAACCTTTCCTCCGCTAATCTCCGCTGCACATTTCTCTTAGAAACTGGTATTCCAGATTCTTGAATGATCTGAGTAAGGAGTCCCACACTTTTCTTTCTGTTTCCTAAACAGATATCCCGGATTTTCCTATCGATACGTGGAGTTGTTATACGTTTTCTTCCACTTTTACCTTTTCGTTTAGGCAAAAGTGGCTGGTTTTTGTCCAGATTTATTTTTATCCTCTTGACTACTGACTTGGAAACTTCAGCAAGTTCTGCTATCTTCCTTTGGTAATGACTCGTATGCAGAAAAAGAGTTTTTACCTCAGATTTTTTCCTAGAGGACGAATCAATCCCTCGAAATCAATAAAAATAAAAACTAAATTAAAACCGTAAATAATTTCGCAAAAAACAAATATTTAATCAATAAAAGAAAGATAATACTCGCATATAATTCTTAACTTTTCCAAAAAAACAACACAAAGAATTTTGTTTAAATTAAAGAAAAGCGGCTTCCACTATTGCGTGTGTAAAAGACTCAGCGTCTCTCCCGTTATTAAAATATTTATAGAAAGCAAACAAACCTTTTAACATACCAAAAGTACTTAAAAGTTGAATTATAGAGATGTTGACAACAGTAAAATACATACCTGCAACACTTAAACGATTTAGAGCCGCAGTCAAGTGCACCCAAAGTATAAAACTAGCAAAAAATATGACTGTCCCTAATAATTTGGCAACCCACTGTATATGCAGTGTTGCCAGATTGGGGACTTTTTTGTCCCCAAAATGTTGATTGTCACCACTTTTTTTAAATAAAAATATTCGCTCTATTTAAAAATAGATTAAAAATTCTGAAAAATAGGCGAACTATACTATTTTTAAAAAGTGGTGACAGTCAAATAATCTGAATTAAAAAATTCCCCAATCTGACAATACTGCTTATATGACAATGTTTTCAAGATAATTTTGTTTTGATGTTGTTTTGAATGCAGGATAGATGTGTGTTTAGAAACTTACAAGTTTTTAACAGTGGGGGGGGGGGGGTAGGTCTGTCTGTCCACCAACTGAGGAAGAAGAAACAGTCGTTTACCCTGTGTTGTTTGAATTTGGCAGTTTCGGGATTTTTATAGTTTAATGCTATTAATATTATTGATATACACCTTCTTTCCAAATTTATAGTGTATTTGCATATTTTATTTATTGATGAGATACATTTTGTTGCATTTCATATGAACTACTTTAGTGCCAGTTATGCAGTAATTTTCGTTAATTATAATTGAAATATTGAAATATACATATATTGTAACAAATTTATTAAAAAAAAACGTTTATGGAAAATGTGATTAATTACCTTCTTTGTTCAAATTAACGTTTATATTTTTTTGGATGTAGAAAGGACGCAGTTTATTTACAAATTACGCTTTACTATCTATTATTATTAACTGTTTTACGTCAACATCTTTTTTATTTACACATCAACAAAAATTCTAAGCCCTTTTTGTTCCAACATAAAAAGTGTGGAAAAATCTTGCTTATTTCTATTAATCGAGTTCAACATTTAATCCCCCGTTTACACATGCCCGTCATCCTGATCATCCTGATCTGCAATTTGTATAGTATTCTGATCGCTATATACCTCGAAAATAGCTAAGTGCACTCTAAAAAAAAAAGACAGACGTTTCTTAATATACAAAAATGTCGTATAATCAAGAACGGAAATATATAATAACACTCTTCCGAATCATCGAAGATTCCGAAAAGCGTCCCTTTACCTTTAAAACCCTTTAAAAATTCCGAGTTCAACATTAAATCTCCCGTTTACACATTCCCGTCATCCTGATCATCCTAATCTGCAATTTGTATAGTATTCTGATCGCTATATACCTCGGAAATAGCTAAGTGCACTCTAAAAAAAAAGACAGACGTTTTTTAATATACAAAAATGTCGTATAATCAAGAACGGAAATATATAATAACACTCTTCCGAATCATCGAAGATTCCGAAAAGCGTCCCTTTACCTTTAAAACCCTTTTAAAATCCCGAGTTCAACATTAAATCTCCCGTTTACACATTCCCGTCATCCTGATCATCCTGATCTGCAACTTGTATAGTATTCTGATCGCTATATACCTCGGAAATTGCTAAGTATACTGTAAAAAAAAAAGACAGATGTTTCTTAATATACAAAAATGTTGAATAATCAAGAACGGAAATATATAACACACTTCCGAATCATCGAAGATTCCGAAAAGCGTCCCTTTATCTTTAAAACCCTTTAAAAATCCCGAGTTCAACATTAAATCTCCCGTTTACACATTCCCGTCATCCTGATCATCCTGATCTGCAATTTGTATAGTATTCTGATCGCTATATACCTCGAAAATAGCTAAGTGCACTCTAAAAAAAAGACAGACGTTTCTTAATATACAAAAATGTCGTATAATCAAGAACGGAAATATATAATAACACTCTTCCGAATCATCGAAGATTCCGAAAAGCGTCCCTTTACCTTTAAAACCCTTTAAAAATCCCGAGTTCAACATTAAATCTCCCGTTTACACATTCCCGTCATCCTGATCATCCTGATCTGCAATTTGTATAGTATTCTGATCGCTATATACCTCGGAAATAGCTAAGTGCACTCTAAAAAAAAGACAGACGTTTCTTAATATACAAAAATGTCGTATAATCAAGAACGGAAATATATAATAACACTCTTCCGAATCATCGAAGATTCCGAAAAGCGTCCCTTTACCTTTAAAACCCTTTAAAAATCCCAAGCTCAACATTAAATTCCCGTTTACACATTCCCGTCATCCTGATCATCCTGATCTGCAATTTGTATAGTATTCTGATCGCTATATACCTCGGAAATTGCTAAGTATACTGTAAAAAAAAAGACAGATGTTTCTTAATATACAAAAATGTTGAATAATCAAGAACGGAAATATATAATAACACTCTTCCGAATCATCGAAGATTCCGAAAAGCGTCCCTTTACCTTTAAAACCCTTTAAAAATCCCGAGTTCAACATTAAATCTCCCGTTTACACATTCCCGTCATCCTTATCATCCTGATCTGCAATTTGTATAGTATTCTGATCGCTATATACCTCGGAAATTGCTAAGTATACTGTAAAAAAAAGACAGCGACAATTTTGAAATAAAAAAAGACAGAAGCCACTATGGGAATTTAAATAATTTTCTATACTTAAATTGCAAATTATGACATATTTATGGCAAAACATTGGACAGATTCTACTTCAAAATTTGGATACCTGTGTAGATTGCCGAAACTAATAAAAAGCATGCAAAAATATGGAAGTTATTATATTGAGTAATAAATGTCTCATCCTACACTAAAAGTACAGTAACAAAGTTCCAAGTTACATCGCCTATGCATCTTCTTCTGATGAAGAATTAGAACGACAATCCGTTGGATAATATACTGTGTCCTTTACATTATCACCTGAATCATTTTCTCTTTCATTACTATTTAAATCACATTAAAGCACTCTTCATTTACACAATACCTTGTTTGCCATACTGGATTTTGTGTGTGCTTGTGTCATTGTTGAAAAATAAACTATATATTTCATTTTGGGAAAAAAAAACTACATTATATGGCCAAAGGTGACCGGTCGCTTGCAAATTTATACGTTTTGTTCAAGATATAGAAAAGTACA
This sequence comes from Maratus speciosus, assembly GCA_963932465.1. Taxonomy (NCBI): domain Eukaryota; kingdom Metazoa; phylum Arthropoda; class Arachnida; order Araneae; family Salticidae; genus Maratus; species Maratus speciosus. The sequence goes on from OZ010786.1 coordinate 328,274,599, forward strand.
TGAGGAATTAACCTGAAACTGCAGGTATAATATAGTAGTACGTACAATATTATGTACGCTATCTTTTATGAAAATGTGGCTGATGTACTTTGTTCCCCAGAACGCTTAAATTTATGGGTCATCAGTTGTCACAGTAACATCAGCTCAGAGTTAATGAAGGGCATGTTTATGCTTTATATTACAGATTTCGTATTCATGAAGCATTTTCAACATTTTAATTTGAAAATACATACATTATAAGAAAACAACTCTATGGAAAGAAGATTTACGAAACATTTACAATGTTGTATTTCAATATTTAACTTCAATAAAAATTCACATATTTTGTCGAATATCTTGTACTCCTAAGTGTAAATAAACCTCTGTTGCATACTCTGAATATTTTTATGTCCGTTCACAAGATCGAAATTTCTAGCTCCACCTAACAATAAAAATGTGAAATTTATTTTTTCTCCTTTTTGTAACGAATAAGTCTGTTAATCAAGTCGTACGTTTGAAACCGCTCTCCAATAAGATTATTTGTTGAATTTCTACGAGGATTTTGGAATGTGAATGGATTTATATAACTCTTAACTAGGGAAGTGCACTGAAAAAAATGAAGTACTCAAAATTCAGTAAATCGATGTACTCATATCGAATTGAGTATGTTTGGATCAAAAATGAACCTATACTTTCTCAATTTTGATGTATTACTTGTTATCAAACCCAAACAAAATGATAATTTTGTATCCTGTAATGATTTATTTCATTTATGGTAGCATACAAGTTTTTCATGATGATTCAAATAATAAATTATGCACAGTATCTTAAAATAATTTTAATGTGCTTACAAATAAAGCTCTTGCTATAAAAATATTTGATTTTAGTATCTTGTTAATAATTTTGCATTTTTCTTAATAAATAGTCAATTAAATGTTTCTTGTTAATAATTTAGAACAGTAAATAAATGTTAGTACATTTTTACTTTAATTTGTAGGTTCAGGGGGGGGGGGGGGGCAGTACATAACGATTCATATTTGAACATAACCATTGAATCAAAAATTAGTACATGTGTTTCTAAATTCTGAGTACATTTGGATCGGAGCTATTTTGAGTATGTCACGTATTTAAAATTGAGTACTTTTTACCCAATTTTGAGTACCCATTTTTTTCATTGTTTAAGAAGTGCTACGTGTCGATTTTGACGAGATTGGTATCGTTGAAAAGATCTCTTCCTGGGAAGTACAAGCCTCAATGGAACAACCCTTCGCAAATCAGAGGTTTTCGAGATATACGACAATTCATGTCACACTATTAACTAGAATGTATTTGTGCTCTTAGATTTGTCATATCATTAAATTTATGATTTTTGCTGTTAAGACCCTTTCTGTTAACTGAATTATATTAGGTATGTTTAGAAATTATGAATGCCAAAAAACAAAAACAAAAAAAAAACTTGGAAGAAAAATGAAGAAAAGTTAATGGCTGTATATGCAGGGCTGCAACGGGAGAATATTTTTTTTTATTCTATTCGCACAATTATTTTTGAAAAAATAAATTTTGCAGTATATTTCTCTTGCCCATGTTGTCGAAGTACATATGAGAGATTTTTATTTGAGAAAGATGAATTAAAAAATAGTCCGTAATGGTAGCCTTATAAATGTATTATTTCGTGTGCCCCGTGCGTTGGTGCTCGCGAGTTGATGCTCGGCATTTGTAGTGTTCACTGGTGGTTGTGGCCTTCTGTAAAGAAGCGTGCAGGAAGCCATTTAACAGCAAAAATTGTAAATTTAACGACATAACATATATTACAGCGTAAATACGTTATAATAAATAAACTGCATGACATAAATATTCAGATATATCGAAAACGGTTGATTTGCGACAAGTAATTCCATGGAGTTTTTACTCCCCATGACGAGACCATTCCAAGGATACCACTCTCTACAAAATCGGCACGGAACACTTCTTGCACTTCCATAGTTTATATATAATACCATTTAATATTATGTTTTTCTTTAGTACATTTTTATTGAATTCGTATTTTTCCAAATCCCTTTTCCGTACTACACGAGTCATATTTATCTCTTTTAATACTTGCAGTACATTTTTCACAATATTAACTCCAGAAATAATTCTTTAGAAAATATAATTTTGAATAATAATTTTTCACATAATTTCCATCGCAATTCTCGTGTATCTAAAAAAAACCCTTTATATCTGACTTTATTATTCAACTAGAAATATATAATCTAACCGTAAAATATTAATCTCTCAAAAATTCGAAATGTTTTGACAAACAAAATAAGATGAGAATTTTTTTCTGGAAAAAAAGTTAATAACATTCAACCTAGTCACTTCACGTGAGAATGAATAATGTTATTTTATTTTCATTTCATTTTTGTTTTCAAAACTTTGATATATTTTTCTTTTATACGCCTCACAATCTTCAAAAAAGTTTGAATAATGATTTTAAACAGGAAAATAAAATTCAGAATTTATCCTGTATATTTTATTTTTCTTGTCATATTTATTTGTTACATATATATAATCGAATTTTTAGGTGCGTTCCTAATTATATAAATACGCAGTACCTATAGTCGTCGTCTGTTCCGTCCGTTTGTCCGCATATAACAACGGAAAAATTAACCAAGCGCGTAGTTTAGAAATTTAATATATATAATTGTTGCAGAATTTTGTCAAGTCATTTCAAATTTATGAAAATCGAATCAAAACTTAAAAATATATTAATAACATGGTTTTGTACATGATATTAAATCCTATCATACATAATTAATTCAATGATATCGCACAATAGGTAATGATTCAGATTACCATGGTGTTTACATCTTATATAAGATGGTGTCATATTATTACTTTATTACTGAATTTAATATATGTAACCGTAAGAAATTTTATTTTCATGCATTTTAGAATAAAAGTGCAACAAGTATTGCACCAAGATCTGAATATTTATAAAACTAGTTACAGTATGCCACGTTAGTATGCATATATTATGCCATTTGCCACTTTTAACGTACAATTTACGAAAAAAATAATTCTTAATTTAGAAAATTAAAATATAACCACGATTGAAAACATACAATGACATATTCCAAACTACCCTAAATTCCAAAACCGTTCTTAATTTTTTAAAATCCTAAAAAATATATAGAGAAACTTTTCTATATTTAAAGAAGCATAAAGAAGTTGCTCTTTGCTAGCACAGATTTTCGGAAACGTTTCGGAGTAGATTTTTAGTGTATTTATCAGTTTTCTCAAACCTAAATATAAGTTATTCAGTTACTTATAATCCCCGAATAAACATTTCCATCTCAATAAAGGATTCACAGTCATTCATGATAAATTAATTGCATTAATATTAACATAACATTAAAATTAATAAGATTTTGTTTCTCTTCATTGTATTCAATTACGCAGCTGAAAATATTTTATTGAGATTTGATAGAATTCTTAAAATTAATATTTAGGTTTTAGAAGACAGATTATCACACAAAAAATAATTTAAAAAAAATACTCGGAAAAATTTCCGAAAAAAAGTGGTAGCAAAATAAATTGTTTTTATAAATGCTTCTTTAAATCTCGAAAATATGTGTGTTTCTGGCGTTTCTAGAAATAAAAGAAGCTTTTTAGAATAATTGGTTACACGCAATAGGTTATTATATATTTTCATAAGAGAAGAATAACTTCTCTTTTTTTTCTTTTTTTTTTTAACAGTTTATACTTTTTATTATTATTTTCTTTTTAATTCCTATTCACACTCTTTCTATATATATTTATATATATATATTTATTTATATATGTTCGAAATTTATTTATCGTCTGCCAACGCTCAGTGCGAGCATTTTTGTGTAAGTTTAATTTCTAAAAAATGGCAACGTTCTTTTTTGTTGACATGTAATTTATTCTATTCTAAGAGTGTGAAACCAAGAGGGTTTATAATTAAACGTGTGATACAGTTCACTTTGTTATTTATTAAGTGTTGTGAGTTATTGACGAGTTTGTGTTTATTTAATTTCAACCAGCGCGCTACATAATTTTTGGTTACGTCTACCGGAGATTTGATATTTTTGTTGTTGTTGAATTGAGTGATAGAACGAACGATAAGAGGAGTTTCGTTTTCAAGTGTAATCATGTCATCGTTCTGAAGTTATGATACAATAAGTAAATAAAGAAGATGCGTCATTTAAATATGTATACTATTCGGTGAGTCTTTTTTGTTAATATTATCTCATTATGGCAGAATTTAAAGATATTTTAGTTAGAAAACGAGTATTAAAAGCTACTGTAACTAAACTCGAAAATAATATTATTAGTTCGATAGATGATGCTGATTCTAGTCAGCTTGCTTTATTCGAAAATAAAATCGAAAAATTAAATGAGGAATTACATGAAATTTTTAATGCAATTTTTTCACAATGCAAAGAAGAAGATGTAGATAATTTTATTGATGAGCAACAATCCGTACAGGATAAACTTGACAATCTTTGGTTAAGTGTTAACCGGAAAAACTCAAAATTTACTTTAAATGAATCGAATCAAAATAATAGCCATTCTAAATCTCAAATACCAGAAGTAAAGCTTCCAAAATTGACGCTTCCTTCGTTTAGTGGTAATTTAGAAGAATGGATATCATTTTATGATTTATTTAAAGCTAGTGTGGATAATAATGAGAGTTTATCAGACTGTCAAAAATTGCAGTATTTGAAATCGGCATGCAAAAACAGCGCACTTAAAATTATTCAGAGTCTTCCAATATCTGATTCAAACTGTAAAACAGCTTTAGAATTATTAAAGGAGCGATATTCAAATAAACGTGAGTTAATTAATGCATTAATTAAGAAATTAATTGGAATGCCTTATATATCGGATAATGCACAGTCTATTTTAGAGAGTGTAGATGTTATAAACGAATGTGTGCGTTCTTTAAGCGTACTTGAACAAGACGTTAGTGGATTTTCGGAAGTAATGATAGTTTATGTAATTACAGATAAATTAGATAAAAATACGAGATATTGGTGGGAAAGAACATTAAAAAAGGAGGAGGTGGGAACTCTTGATAACTTATTATCTTTCTTGAAGGATCACGCTAGAACCCTTCAAAACAGCAAATCCTCACTAAGGGAAATAAAAAAAGGTAAAGTAACGACATTGTTGTCTTCTAATAATAGTTGTTGTGTATGCAAGGAATCACATCCGTTGTATAAATGTCCTAGGTTCTTGCAATTTAGTGCACATAAAAGAATAGAATTGATTAGAAGAAACAACTTGTGTTACAATTGTCTTTTAGATAAACACCATGCAAAAATCTGTAAGTGTTTAAGTAAATGTAAAGTGTGTCATAAGCCTCACCATACAATTTTACATCTTCCAAGAGACCCGAAATCTTATTCAGATAGTGTAAATGAAACGCCGACTGGCCCTCTGTCTCCGAACGCACCAGAATTTCAGCCGAGACCAACTGAGTCATTAAATCAAACTTCTTGTACTAGCATCTTTGAATTTAACAAACAACTCTGTGTCGGGATTACATTCATTTCAAAATAAGCAAACTCTACTTTGTACAGCAATGATTAAGGTTCGTGACTCACTGGGTAATCTTGTAAACTGTCGCGCTTTGCTGGATAGTGGCAGTGGAGCCTCTTTCATAAGTGAAAATTGTATGCGTAAATTATGTTTGCCAAGGCAATCTACTAAAGTACAGATTACATGTTTAGGTTCTTATAATGCTGAATCTAATGAAGAGGTAAATTTAAATTTTACTCCCCATTTTAATTCTGAAGTGAGATTTGCCACTAGAGCATTTGTGATAAAAAGAATCACATCAAATGTGCCGTATAGTTCTATTCCTTCAAATATTGTGAATAATTTCAATGATTTAGTTCTAGCAGACCCAATATTCTTTGAATCAAGACCAGTAGATATCTTGTTAGGTGTTAACGTTTTCTTTACATTGCTTAATGGGGAAGTTATAAAAAGAGAAGAAACTCTACCCTTCGCCGTATGTTCTAAACTTGGTTGGATAATTACGGGAACTACCTCTTTTGATACAAGTCAACGTACATTTTCTGTTAATAATATTCAATTTCAACTAGATGATTTAGTTCAAAAGTTTTGGTATTTAGATTCCATTCCTGAGCTAGTTCGAATTTCTAAGGAAGAACAAGAATGTGAAGACCATTTTAAGAGCAATTATTTTCGAAATAGTTCTGGAAGATTTGTTGTGAAACTTCCATTTAAAGATTCTCCATCGCAATTAGGTGATACTAAGGAATTAGCCATACACCGATTTCATTCTTTGGAACGTAAGCTTTCAAAACAACAGTCTATTTATAAAAACTATCGAGAGTTTATGAAGGAATATTCGGATTTGGTTCATATGGAACGAATATCCAAATCGGAAAGAGTCCCTACATTTGTTTTTTATTTACCTCATCATGCGGTAATTCGTGAATCAAGTACGACGACAAAATTAAGAGTTGTTTTTGATGCCTCTGCTAAATCTACCTCTGGTGTGTCCTTGAATGATATTCTAATGGTCGGACCCCGTATACAACAGGAACTTTTTCCAATTCTTTTAAGATTTAGAGTTTTGCCTATTGTTGTACGAGCAGATATAGAGAAGATGTTTAGACAAATCTTGATTAATCCAGAAGATAGAGATTTTTTAAGAATTTTTTGGAGAGAGAATTCCCAGGATCCGTTAGAGGAATATCGTTTAACAACGGTCACTTATGGTACAGCATCTGCCCCGTTTCTGTCTACAAGAGCTCTTCATCAGCTTGCCTTAGATGAGAAAAACGATTTTCCTTTGGCATCTGCAGCTGTGTTGAAAGATTTTTATGTAGATGATTTTCTCTCTGGCGGCCAGAACGAGGAAGAAGTTGTGGAACTAATTAGTCAATTGGCATTATTAATGAAACGAGGAGGCTTTAATTTACGAAAATGGATTTCAAATGTACCTGGAGTACTGGGGAATATTTCTGAAGAATGTAAGGAATGTACAGAGTCATTGCTCAGGGAGTATTTCACCCAGAGAGTATTTCAGCACTTCTGGAAGCGATGGAGTGGTGAGTATTTGTCTCAACTCCAGCAACGTCCCAAGTGGTAGCGTGCGACAGCAAATTTAAATGTTGGTGACTTAGTGCTAATTAAAAATGAACTTCTTCCCCCTCTTCAGTGGAAGTTAGGAAGAATTATTCAGACATTTCCGGGCCATGACGGTCGTGTGAGAGTCGCCATAGTAAGAACTGTTGCCGGAAATTTTAAACGAGCGGTTCATAAACTCTGTCCTTTGCCCTTTCATTAACATATATAACTCTTTTATTTGTACCCCTTGAAGATTTCAAGGGGGGGGGGGGTGTATCTTCGAAATTTATTTATCGTCTGCCAACGCTCAGTGCGAGCATTTTTGTGTAAGTTTAATTTCTAAAAAATGGCAACGTTCTTTTTTGTTGACATGTAATTTATTCTATTCTAAGAGTGTGAAACCAAGAGGGTTTATAATTAAACGTGTGATACAGTTCACTTTGTTATTTATTAAGTGTTGTGAGTTATTCACGAGTTTGTGTTTATTTAATTTCAACCAGCGCGCTACAATATATCTTGATCAAATATTCAATCGTTAATAAAATACTCATTATTCATCCTATCAAGTTGAAATATTTTTTTAAACTTATACTGGATGACAATTGATGTTAATACAGTTTTTCAAATATTAATTAATTAATTAAATTTTAATTAATTAATTTTAGTTTTGCATGGGAAACAAAATGGCGGCCATTGGTTATTGAAGATCAATCAAAGTATTTTCAATAAGGGGCTACCATAGGGGGGACCCTGTTCTATCGCCAAATACCGCCAAATTTGGCGGCCAAAATGAGTCGCCTGTTACAGTATATTTAAAAATATTCCAGTACCTAAATATTATCAAATTGTATGTATATACACCCCCATATCCTTGTTAGAACCCTTAAAGTACAATGTTGTTCTGCGTATGTGTTTCATGTTTTGGGGCAGAGTAAAAAAAAAAAAAGAAGAAGAAAAAGAGAGAAAAACGTTTCTCAGTACCAAACAGGGGGGTGGAAATGTAACAGGTGCACCCTGTGAAAATGGCAACCCCGTTTTGTTAGTATAAAGTGAGCGCGGGAAAAAAATCTGCGAATGCATTCTCCCACAATTTTGTGTTGCTTATCATCACAGCCTAAAAGCCTGCTTGGGTGGCCAACCATGTATATAAAATTTTATGAGCCTTTTAAGTAAAATGCTTGGTGCAATTTTATAACCCTCCTTTTAAAAGTTATTGTCATACAGGCAATTTTGGAAATTTTTATGGGATACTGCCGTGAGAAAAGATAGTTTGCTTGGCATTTAAAGATGGGTGGCCCATTAGAAAAAGTGTATAAGGTGGAAAGTGGATTACACCCCCTTTTAGATAAGTGGTTGAACCCTACCAGGTTAGCGAATAGGAGCGTCTGACGTCAGCAAGTAGAAGTGCACGTGTGAAATTTTATTACACGATACGGGGAAAAAGTTAGTTAAGGCAGGAGTTTTCCAAAAGTAAATATGTGATATTTTTCTCTTAGTGAGTGGGGGTAGGGGGAAAGGAGGCTTTCTTTTAGCCCTCCCCCTAACCAGTGGTCAGACTATGTTTCGGATTTGTTAAAACTAGGAGAGAAGAAAATAGTCTCTCAAGAAAAAGGACGTGATATTGTCCTGCTATCTAAAAAGAATAGAATTTTTTTACCAAGCGTGGGTACAGCAGCAACCATGATTGATCCCACTAACACCGTTGGAACAAAATTTATGTTTACTTTGAGATTGAAGATTTAGAAGCTCATGTTGTCTTAAGAAACTAAAAGAAAAAAAAACCTATGGGCATTAGCTGAAATTAACGAAACGCAATCAGCATGTGCTTATCATCGCCTTGATTTCAGAATTCAGGTACATCTGACGAGATTCGCGGCACAGAAACTGGATATGTGCGTGTAATGAAATCGTAGAGGAAATGATGGTTTAGTACATCCTCATTGAAAGTTGATAGGTGATCCCTTGAACGATTTTTCCTTTTGTGAACTGTCTGTGATATCCGTGGTTACCCTGGGTTTAAAGAAAGAGTTAATATGGACAAAAATAGCTTCAATGGGAGAATACCAACATCCATTCGTCTAAAGAAAAGTATACACCGATCGACCTTGTCTCCACCCTATTAGAAGGACTGCCTAATAGATTAAAAAAAATAAAGAAGAGTAAAATGATGTTATAGCCTACACCTTCTCTTGAATTGCCTTTAATGTAAGTAGAATTTTCTGTGCTGTTTTGATTATCTCTTACATATTTATTTATGTCAAAAGTATTAGAAGGAATCGAAATACCCTCGCAATTTGTTGTGTTAGAATGGCTATTTTAAAGTGAAAACTATTTTGAGGTATTCTTTGCTAAATATTTAATTGAGTTTTTGTTGTATTGAAAATTTTCTGCAATATGATAATAGTTAAACGACTCTTTTAAATTAAAAACTATTTTGAGTTAAACCCTGTCATGTATCAAATTGATTTTTTTTATACTAAGATCTCACTGCAAAATATTGGCAAAAATAATATTAAATTCTTAATAAGATCTGAACCTTAATAAAATGATGTCAAATGTATTGCTCTGCTTTGCTCACTTCTCTTTCAACTAAATTAATCTTTAAAATAAAAAAAAGGTTTTAATCTCATTAGTAAATGAAATAAATACTAAAGAATCTTAAGATCTTTTAACTCTGTATCAGTAGTAAGATTAAGTATTAAAGGAGGAATACTGTGCGAAATGAATTGAGGGTTTTGTTACCTTTTTTTTTATTAATGGTTTTTATGCTTACTATGCATTTCCCTTTCATTTTATGAGTGTTGTGTGGATTAATTTTAATGTGTGTTACCCCTCTTATTAACTTACTTTTCTGGTTATACTTATGCTGGTTCTTAAGTCTTAAAATTAAGGAGTTAGGTAATATGGTAACAAGATCCATTTTAGACGGAAATTCAGTCGTACATGTGTTCCTTCAGTAAAAAAAAAAAAAAAAAAAAAAAAAAAAAAAAAAAAAAGAGAAAAAATAAAGTATTATATATAAGTAATTGACTTCTGAAAAGAGTAAGCATTGTTTCAAAAAAAAAAAATTATAAATACTGAAATCTAGGTAGCCACTGGAATAATTAATACAAATTTTGATACATAAATGAGTGGCTTAAGAAAGAACTGTGTCAGAAGTGAAATTCATCAGATTTTATAGTTTTCAATGCTAATGACACTATACGATTATTTGGCCCCTGGATTTGAGAATATAAAGTGCAGTCATAATTTTTTATTCCATCCTTTTAAATTATTAAAACATATTGTTTAAAATTTGTGCGGACTTAAGAGTTTGCCTTTCATCTTTCTTTCTCTGTGGTAATCAAATTTTACTTTTCCTTTTTTTATTATGAATGTCTTATGTTTTCAGATCCAGTAGTGTTGGTGGTATTCTCTTCATAAGTTGTGAGTGGTTGAGGGTGTTGTTACTGTTAAAGAATTAAGGTTTAATCTTGCAATTTCTAATGGCAACATTTTAATATACTTAAAGTTAATTATTGTATTTCATCGCTATTCTGTTTTTGTTTGTTGGTAATTGCTCTAAATTTCAATTTACTAAAGTGATATTTCTCGAAGCAAATTTGCTTATTTTTTTTAGTTTCTTTTCTTTGGTAACAACATCTACTTTGTGGTAAACTGCTCACACCTTGTTTAAAAATATGAGGTCAAGTTAATGCCATTGGTGAAAATTATTTGAGTAAATTAAAAGTTGAGTGTAAAATTAGAAGAAGAGAAAAACCACCCAACAAGAATGGTACAGTGACGTTTAGTCCTGGTTTGTTGTTTTTAAAATTTTGTTGCATTTTTATATAAACATGTGAAAGGTAAGTGTGTGGTTCTGTACTACTGATTAAGGATTGCTGTGGATATTTTTTTTTCCATACTGGTGTAATTTTAAGAGTTTTCTTGGTATTTTTTTTGTACGAATTTACTTTTCTGTGAATAGTTGCACCCCTCTTGAAATTTTCTGGTACTAATTATGGCTACTGACGATCACATCAAAGATTTTGCACTGGTCCAAAAGAAGAATGCACTTATGGAAAATATTTCCTCCATTCCACCTTTTAGCGGTGTGGCAAATTCAGTGCCCTTCAATGAATGTTTTGAAAAATTTGATAGTTTGGCTAATTTTTTCAAATGGGAAGAGGAAGAAAAAAAGTTTGCTTTGTTTAGTAGAGTAAATGGGGGAGCAGCTAGATTATATAAGCTTAATAAGGGAAAAACAGTAGATGATATTATAAAAATTTTTAAGGAAAGATATACCCACCATATCATTCCGGATGTAGCACTCTCGAATTTTTTCAGTTTCAAGCAAACACCCCATATGTCAGTGCAGGATTTCTATGATAGGGCATATGATATGTCGCTTAAAGCGTTGGATATTGATGGGCTGCAGGGTGATGTAGTAGAAAAAAATAGGAATGCTATTTTGCACTCGATGCTCCTTGGTAACCTTTCCCCTGAAATTAGGAGGGGGGTTATCACAAAAAATCCACAGACACCCGAAGAAATCCTCAGAGTTGCGCTTTTAGAAGAAAAGGCATGTAGAAGTGTTAGTGTAAACCCTTTCTACAATCTGCAAAATGACGTTAGTACCCCTTTTACGCCTCAGTGTGTACAACAAAGTATAGCGTGTGCCGCTGTGCACCCAAAAAGCGAATCGAAACAGTCACAGCAGGAAATAAATAAACTAAGGGAACAAGTAGAATTACTCACAGCGAAAATCGAAAGTTTGGTGCAAAGTAATGATAAACGGAGCGAGATGCAGAGCCAGGAAAGAACAAATATGCGTAATTTTTCGTGTTACATCTGTTCTGAGATAGGCCACTTTGCACGAGATTGCCCACAAGCTAGGTATCAAAACAATTATGGTAGGGGCAGGTTTAGTAACTATAAGGGCCGTGGGAGCTATGGCAACAATTATCGAGGGTATCCTGGCCAACATGATAATACTTATTTTAGGGAAAATAGAGGCAGAAATGATTATAGTAATAGGGATAGGAATGATTATAGCAATAGGGGTACAGATAATCATGATAATCAAGGGAACAGTAATAGGGATCAAACGAATAATGTAAATGTAAATCAACCTAGTAGTGACAGCAATACACAGGGTGCTCCTAAAGCACCTTTAAACTAAATAAGGCTGGATCTGAGATGGTCGGACTGATCCCCCACAAGCCGAACGACTCCACCCCAGTATATAGTGTTTTTTCCCCACAAGTGTACAGTCTCCCAGTGACGAGTATGATTGTAAATAATAAAACTATCACTGCATTATGCGATTCTGGATCTGCGATAAATCTTTTGAGTAGTGCTATGCTAAATTTTTTTTTGGAGAGTAACGTAGAGGAATGTTGCACACCCATTGTGACTGTAACTGGCGAGAAAATGAATCTAAATCAATGTGTGGTAGCAACGTTTAAAATTAATGATATTCTGTGCAGTGCTAAATTTTTTGTTGTCACAGGGAAACTGGCGGATGAATTTTCTGCCATTTTAGGAATACCTTTTTTAAAAAAGTACAGAGTTACCATTGATTGTTCAAATAATACTGTCAGTCTTAAAAGCTCTGAACAAACACAAGGTAAACAAACAACTGAAGACCAGGATCATTCCAAAGTTGAGGGAAATTCAGGTTGCCATAGTATTAGCACAGTAACCGAGGATGTAGAAAAGTGTCAGAATAGTACCAAATTGTGTCAAAACTTTGTAAATAATGCTGTAAATAATTCTAGTAAATGTAATTGTAAATGTAAATGTAATATAGCAAAAATGCGTACAAATTGTGGGAAATTTACTTGTGAGAACTACCAGTGCAAAAGTGTAAACAAAGCTAATAGTGAACAAAAAGTAGCCTGTAGTAGTGGTATAGAGGCAGTTCAGGGAACCACAAGTAATGAGAAGGAAGAATTAGGTAATAGAGGGCAAAAGAAGTTACTAAATGAAAGTAATAGTGACCTGCAAAGGGAGAAAATCACCGAGGAAGTTGAGAGTACCATAGATAACCACAATATACCACAAACTACTCATGTTCACCAAGTAAACCTTATTTCGCAAGACACAGGTAGGGTACAGCAAGGAGAAGATAAAAAAAAACCTGATGCGGTGCAAATTGCTGATATTGAGGAGGATTTAAGTGATGACAATGAGAATAGTGAAAGTGAAAATAAAGTTAATGAAAATGAGAGTAATGACAAAACCATCATAGGTATAGCCGCATTATGTGATAAAATAACAATCCCTCCCCAAACTAAAATTTTGACAAATGTTAAGTGTAGTAAAGAATTAAATGTAAGCGTAAATGATCCTATAATGTTAGAACCCCTTGCTAGGAGTTTGCATCAAGGCCTCCTTATTTCCAGAACCATTTGCACACAAGAGCATGGTTTATTTTTATCTTTTGCTAATTTTTCAGACAATATGATTCACTTAAATAAAGGAACGTTTGTAGCTAAAATTCTTAAATGTACAGATAACTTAAATTTAACTCATGATGAATGTAATTTAACTTCAAGTAAATGTAATTCAACTCCAAATAAATGTAACTTAACCTGTAATGTAAATTTTGACACCCCAATAGCAGATTTTGATCACGCTGATTTAAAGTGGAGTTCAGAAATTAATTTGGATCACTTAACACCTCCTTTAAAAACTCAAATGCAAGAATTCCTTGATAAAAATAAAGATGTGTTTGCAGCCTCTGTACTCGATTTACCCGGATGTGACACAATTCCCCATACTATAAACTTAACTTCTGACAAAACGGTTCGCTGCAAAGCTTATAGAGTTCCCTACAAACTGCGCCAGGAAATGGAGGATCAATTGAATATTTTGTTAGAAGCTAATATTTTGTCACCTTCAATGTCGGAATTTGCCTCTCCTGTCATCTTAGTGGAAAAAGCAGATGGTAGTTATCGCCTAGCTGTCGATTTTCGAAAGCTTAACAAGAATTTGGTAAAAGATGAATACCCTATTCCTAATATCACAGACTCTGTAGATTCTTTGTCAGGTGCTAAATATTTTTCAACTCTTGATCTCACGAGTGGGTTTTTTCAACAAGTTATTAGACCTGAGGACAAGCATAAGACAGCCATTATAACCACATAAAGGATTATTTGAGTGGTCCCGCAACTGCTTCGGTTTGGCGAATTCTGGTAATTCGTTCCAAAGACTTATGAATGCCATTTTTGGGGACCTAGGAAACTTGGGTATTTTGGTCTACATTGATGATATAGTGGTCTTGTCGAAAGACATTGAGTCTCACATCAAGAAACTCAATCTTGTATTTGAAAGGCTTCGCCAACACAAACTAAAACTTAAACCTAGCAAATGTAAATTTTTAACAGATAAAATTCAATATCTTGGTTTTGAAATTCATGGTGGCAAAGTGTCTCCCATTAATAAAAATATTGAAATTATTGAAAAATTGCAACCTCCTACTACTCGTAAAGGTGTCAGATCTTTTATCGGCACACTTTCTTTTTACAGGCGTTTTATCCCAGATTTTACTAAAAGAGCAATTAATTTAATAGATTTAACTAAAGAAACTGGGCCTTTTGTCTGGAATGAGGCAGCCCAAAAGGAATTTGAGGATCTTAAGCAAGCGCTTATCTCAAAACCATGTCTCACCTTGCCAGATTTTAACAAAGAATTCATTATATATACAGATGCAAGTAGTGAATCTCTAGGGACAGTCCTTTCACAACTTGACGAGAACAAGATGATACACCCTGTTGCCTTTGCTAGCAGGAGACTCAAAGATGCTGAGGTAAGATATTCAGCCACTGAGAGGGAGCTTCTTGCTCTTGTCTGGGCCACTGCCCATTTTAAATGCTACCTTGCCAACACTCATTTCACCATTTATACAGATCATGCACCACTAACTTTCATGTTAAAGATTCAAGACCCGACGTCACGAATGGCAAAATGGATTTGTACTCTATCAGACTATAACTTTACTATAAGTTATGTCCGTGGTAAATGTAATAGTGTGGCAGACTTTTTATCCCGCTTTGTTAAGGTAGACGAGCCTACATGTGCAGTCAGCTGCAATTTCAATATTCAAGTTGCTAAAGAGACATCCTTTGAACCATACTCCAACCTTATGAAAAAAATTAGTGAATGCCAAAAAGCGGACAAGAAGTGTTGTGAGATTGTAAAGAAATTAGAGCAAGGTTTGGAAATTTCACCTAAATACATGAAGTTTTTTTTTTAGAGATGATATCCTAGTATGTGAAGATACGAGAGATTCTTTAATTGTAAATAATCCTATCAAATTAGTTGTTCCTAAAGCATTAATTTTACAAGTATTCACTCTAACACATGACTCTCTAGCTGCCTGTCATCAGGGGTTCCAAAAAACAATTGACCGCATCCGTGAGCATTTTTACTGGCCGGGGATGTCGTCAGATGTCAAGCACCTAGTGGAATCATGTATTAGCTGCCAAGAAAAAAGAGTCCATAAGGCAAACCATCTTGTACCACTGCAACGTCTTCCCACCCCCCAATTCCCTTTCAATAAAGTACACTTAGATATAATTGGAGTCCTGCCACAGACCTTTTCTGGAAATAAGTATATAATTCCCTACATTGACTCGTTTACAAAGTGGCCAGAAGCATATGCTGTCAGTTCGGTCACATTTGATGTGATAGCAGACACTTTGGCTGATTTCATATCGCGATATGGAGCACCGTGTTATATTACAACAGATAATGGTAAAAACTTAATATCAGAAGCGATTGAACATGTGTACAATATGTTTGGCATAAAGCATATCAGAACAACTTCCTATCATGCTTCTAGCAATGGCCAGATCGAACGCCAAAATCGTACATTAAAAAATGCACTCTCTCATATTGTGAATGAAAATCAATCTGACTGGGATACTAAGCTTAAATTTGCCTTTCTTGCAATGCGTACTGCTGTACACTCTTCAACAAAACTTACTCCGGCAGCCGTAATGTATGGAAGAAACCTAAACCTTCCCTATAGTCTATTTTCACAACCACCTAGAATCAATTACAACGATGCACCATCTTTTTGTGAACTCATAATCCCCGCCCTTCAAAAAGTGTATGCTGAAGTTCACAACAATCTTATTTCAGTAGCTAAGAAGCAAGAAAAGTACAGAGAGAAAACAGCAGTTTGTAACAATCTAAAAGTGGGTGATCTTGTGTGGCTTTACACACCTAAAATTGAGCCAGGTCATACAAAAAAAAATAAGTAAGTTAAATAATGGTCCTTTCACTATAATAGAGCAGTTAAATGATGTTAATTTTAAAATCGCGCTAGTTGCTAACCCGAAAAATACTCAAGTTGTGCATATTGACAGGCTCACTTTATTAAAAAACAGAACGATTGCAGACCAAAACAATCCACAACAACAACAAACGACTAATGGGGATTCGATTCACAGTCCGCCCATCGATGAAACAGAACCGATTCAGAGTAGCGAGCGAGCAACCCACCCCCGCACTAGTAGACGTAGGAGATGCTATGCATGGGTACCGCCCCCTGTAATGCAACGTAATGTAAGTGAAAGCACCAGGGAAATCGAAACTAATGAAAATAGAGGTAGTACTCCCGATGACGCACGTAGTGATCCAACGGAAATTGTTGCTCTTTCCCCGCAACCGCAGGAAGCTCCGGGAGGAGTAGAATCGCAACCAGGGATTGCACCGGGAGGGGAATGTTTAGGTTGCTCACCAGATGCATCTAGCGTTGCTGAAAGGGTCAGGGACGAAATTGATCATCCAGATAGCAACAATGCAGGGACGTCGGGTGATTCGATATGAACTGTCGCGAAATCGAAGCGCGTCAGTCGATCCAGGTCGACTACACGAACCGAATATTCGTTTCGGGATAGAAGTGTTCGACCAGATTATAGGGAGTAACGATTTTATTTGTTGTTTTTTTAATGTTTTCTGTACATATATTTTAATTAATTTGTATTTATATGTGTTTTAATCTGTTTTTAGGTAAATGTATTTAATTTAAAACTCAATATCGAAAATGTTGAAGCTTCAAAATGGGTTTGTTTTGATTTGTCGTCCGTAAATATTAGTAGCAGTTTTTGGAGCTTTATATGTCCTATTTGGAAAAATTCTCATGTTTTGTGTTATATTATGGCCTGCATACCTTTCCGCACCAGTTTTCTAAAAAGTTTTTAGCCAATTTTAGCCAAAATTTAAGCTAATTTTGGGGAATTTGAAATTTTCAGGTGTGTTTTGAAAATTAGGTGCTGCAACTGAAGCGATATGTTTAAATGTCTACTTACGTTTAGTTAAGTGTATTTTGTATTGTGTATCCAATATCTTTTACATAGATAATTTTTTTTCTCTCAGAAATAAATAAATTTTGGGGTATTTTGCAAAATTTTCGGAATGGTATTATGTTTATACTTCTCTGTGTTTTTGATTTGAGATATCTACTGCCATACTAGTACACGCTCATGTTCTTTATGCTTTACATGTTTTATTTTCTTTAGCTGTAAATATGAGTAAATGTATAAATTCTCCCTATTTATTTTATTATTATTATTCTTTCCTGTTAATTTTTTTTCTTCTTTGATTAAAATTGGGTAGGCATGTTTATTGGATGATTGTAGACAATACATCACCAGCCTTGCATTGTTTGTGTAGTTTATTTTTGCCTTTTGCTAAATTTTTCTAAGCTATGGGTAGTGTATTCCTAGTAGTACAGAACTGCAGACATACACTGTTTGCACAAATGGTCTGTAAGTGCATTTGAAAATGTCAAGTTAAAACCCCACCCTTTGGACAATGAACTTTTTCACGATAGGGGTTACAAAATTTTTTTCACAGTACAAATTTTACACACCCTGTAATGTTATTGATGTTTTTCTATTTAAACATATGTATGTATATAATATCATGTTAATGCTGTAAGTTAGTTTCAATGATCTTTTTTTAGTTATGAATCAGATACTGTTATGTGTTTTGCAAAAGATTTGATTTTTTTATGTGTATGCATCTGCATCTCCAGCCTGTGTCTAATTGATGTTTATGCATATGTGTAAGTACCGGTTGGCAGTCCTTCACATATTTATTCCTCCATATTAATTGAGAGTTCTCTATTTTAGAAATTTTTTTAGGCTCAATTGCAGATGTAATGGGGATGTATGGTCAGGTGTGGTGTTCATTCAGTAAGAGTAGTAGTAGTACTAAAATGAGAGTTCACTGTCTACATGTTTAGGTCAAAAGTATAAACAGGTAAAATTATAGGTAAATATTATGTTGTGCAGATACTGGGTGCTAGTATGAAGGCTGGGATTGGAATTCAGCTGGCTGTAGATTACTTTTATGGCTTAATATTTAACTTTTTTTTAAAGATTATTCAACTTAAAGTTCCTGTCTATTAAGGAAGTGTTTAGGTAGTCGATTCATTGTAAGCAGCTCATATTGCGCATTCCGGACTGTGCAGAGTGGTGTGTCAGGTATGTCGTGCTTCGAGTCGCTGTTTGATTTGTTCGAGTATCAAGTGCTCATGTCGGTGATACCCCAGCATTGCAATGGACATACTTATATTTTCGCTTCTCCCATTTTTTTTTTATTATTTATTTAATATGCTTAATTAACTAACTTTGAGTGGGAAAATCGAGTTCTCCGCTGGGAGTTAAGTTTTCGTTTCTTTAAAAAAAAAAAAAAAAAAAATCTTTTTTTTGGTGTTTCCAAAAAAATTTTTGTTTTTCTTTGAGACAGGGGAGCCATGTTACAGTATATTTAAAAATATTCCAGTACCTAAATATTATCAAATTGTATGTATATACACCCTCTATATCCTTGTTAGAACCCTTAAAGTCCAATGTTGTTCTGCGTATGTGTTTCATGTTTTGGGCAGAGTAAAAAAAAAAAAAAGAAGAAAAAGAGAGAAAAACGTTTCTCAGTACCAAACAGGGGGGTGGAAATGTAACAGGTGCACCCTGTGAAAATGGCAACCCCGTTTTGTTAGTATAAAGTGAGCGCGGGAAAAAAATCTGCGAATGCATTCTCCCACAATTTTGTGTTGCTTATCATCACAGCCTAAAAGCCTGCTTGGGTGGCCAACCATGTATATAAAATTTTTTGAGCCTTTTAAGTAAAATGCTTGGTGCAATTTTATAACCCTCCTTTTAAACGTTATTGTCATACAGGCAATTTTGGAAATTTTTATGGGATACTGCCGTGAGAAAAGATAGTTTGCTTGGCATTTAAAGATGGGTGGCCCATTAGAAAAAGTGTATAAGTTGGAAAGTGGATTACACCCCCTTTTAGATAAGTGGTTGAACCCTACCAGGTTAGCGAATAGGAGAGTCTGGCGTCAGCAAGTAGAAGTGCACGTGTGAAATTTTATTACACGATACGGGGAAAAAGTTAGTTAAGGCAGGAGTTTTCCAAAAGTAAAGATGTGATATTTTTCTCTTAGTGAGTGGGGGCAGGGGGAAAGGAGGCTTTCTTTTAGCCCTCCCCCTAACCAGTGGTCAGACTATGTTTCGGATTTGTTAAAACTAGGAGAGAAGAAAATAGTCTCTCAAGAAAAACGACGTGATATTGTCCTGCTATCTAAAAAGAATAGAATTTTTTTACCAAGCGTGGGTACAGCAGCAACCATGATTGATCCCACTAACATCGTTGGAACAAAATTTATGTTTACTTTGAGATTGAAGATTTAGAAGCTCATGTTGTCTTAAGAAACTAAAAGAAAAAAAAAACCTATGGGCATTCGCTGAAATTAACGAAACGCAATCAGCATGTGCTTATCATCGCCTTGATTTCAGAATTCAGGTACATCTGACGAGATTCGCGGCACAGAAACTGGATATGTGCGTGTAATGAAATCGTAGAGGAAATGGTGGTTTAGTACATCCTCATTGAAAGTTGATAGGTGATCCCTTGAACGATTTTTCCTTTTGTGAACTGTCTGTGATATCCGTGGTTACCCTGGGTTTAAAGAAAGAGTTAATATGGACAAAAATAGCTTTAGTGGGAGAATACCAACATCCATTCGTCTAAAGAAAAGTATACACCGATCGACCTTGTCTCCACCCTATTAGAAGGACTGCCTAATAGATTAAAAAAAATAAAGAAGAGTAAAATGATGTTATAGCCTACACATTCTCTTGAATTGCCTTTAATGTAAGTAGAATTTTCTGTGCTGTTTTGATTATCTCTTACATATTTATTTATGTCAAAAGTATTAGAAGGAATCGAAATACCCTCGCAATTTGTTGTGTTAGAATGGCTATTTTAAAGTGAAAACTATTTTGAGGTATTCTTTGCTAAATATTTAATTGAGTTTTTGTTGTATAGAAAATTTTCTGCAATATGATAATAGTTAAACGACTCTTTTAAATTAAAAACTATTTTGAGTTAAACCCTGTCATGTATCAAATTGATTTTTTTTATACTAAGATCTCACTGCAAAATATTGGCAAAAATAATATCAAAATCTTAATAAGATCTGAACCTTAATAAAATGATGTCAAATGTATTGCTCTGCTTTGCTCACTTCTCTTTCAACTAAATTAATCTTTAAAATAATAAAAAAAAAGGTTTTAATCTCATTAGTAAATGAAATAAATACTAAAGAATCTTAAGATCTTTTAACTCTGTATCAGTAGTAAGATTAAGTATTAAAGGAGGAATACTGTGCGAAATGAATTGAGGGTTTTGTTACCTTTTTTTTTTATTAATGGTTTTTATGCTTACTATGCATTTCCCTTTCATTTTATGAGTGTTGTGTGGATTAATTTTAATGTGTGTTACCCCTCTTATTAATTTACTTTTCTGGTTATACTTATGCTGGTTCTTAAGTCTTTAAATTAAGGAGTTAGGTAATATGGTAACAAGATCCATTTTAGACGGAAATTCAGTCGTACATGTGTTCCTTCAGTAAAAAAAAAAAAAAAAAAAAAAAAAAAAAAAAAAAAAAAAAGAGAGAGAAAAAATAAAGTATTATATATAAGTAATTGACTTCTGAAAAGAGTAAGCATTGTTTCAAAAAAAAAATATAAATACTGAAATCTAGGTAGCCACTGGAATAATTAATACAAATTTTGATACATAAATGAGTGGCTTAAGTAAGAACTTTGTCAGAAGTGAAATTCATCAGATTTTATAGTTTTCAATGCTAATGACACTATACGATTATTTGGCCCCTGGATTTGAGAATATAAAGTGCAGTCATAATTTTTTATTCCATCCTTTTAAATTATTAAAAGATATTGTTTAAAATTGGTGCGGACTTAAGAGTTTGCCTTTCACCTTTCTGGCTCTGTGGTAATCAAATTTTACTTTTCCTTTTTTTATTATGAATGTCTTATGTTTTCAGATCCAGTAGTGTTGGTGGTATTCTCTTCATAAGTTGTGAGTGGTTGAGGGTGTTGTTACTGTTAAAGAATTAAGATTTAATCTTGCAATTTCTAATGGCAACATTTTAATATACTTAAAGTTAATTTATGTATTTCCTCGCTATTCTGTTTTTTTTGTTGGTAATTGCTCTAAATTTCAATTTACTAAAGTGATATTTCTCGAAGCAAATTTGCTTATTTTTTTTTTAGTTTCTTTTCTTTGGTAACAACATCTACTTTGTGGTAAACTGCTCACACCTTGTTTAAAAATATGAGGTCAAGTTAATGCCATTGGTGAAAATTATTTGAGTAAATTAAAAGTGGAGTGTAAAATTAGAAGAAGAGAAAAACCACCCAACACGACAAAAGTGACGCCAACTTAGCGATATCTCTAATATTTCGCCAAATTCCTATAGATTTCCATCGTAATCCTACTTGCTTAGAGAAAATCAACAAATTGAGATATTTTAATGCAACAAAAACTAACATTAGCTTAAGGGATTATATTAAATTTTTCTTTGATGACCTAAGTATGAATTGACTTTAAAAACAAAATTTTCATAATACTTGTTATAAATTATATATATATATAGTTAATATATGATTTTTAAAAGCATTCTTGAAGAATATTCACTATTTATTTGTACGACAATTCATGAATAATTTAGTTAACCATAATTCTTTTAACACTAAAGTGTGGCTCATATTAAAGTCATATTAACATTTTCAAAATAAATCGTTATTTTAGAAAGCTATTTAATAGCATAATTTAGGATAAATTTCACATTTATTTAAAGAAAACTTCTATATGTTTAGTTTTCTACAAAAATATAGACTTACAATTTTGTTTCTCTTAAAAATGTAAGTGTCTCCGACAAACATATTAGAGCCGTATATTTTTCATAATTTTCTTTCTGAAAAGTCATAACAATCATGCTTGTATTTTCACGTAAAAGTCACACATGTTACATTATTTTCATTTGGTTTTATTTTCCGAACATTTCAATTGTTATTCTTTTTTCAAATAGCAGTCGTCAAGAAAATTTAATAAATATTCGGATCAGGGAAATAAATTTCGGAATTTAGCACAAATATTTGTCTCTAAATTTTTGTTTCTCATTTATTTATTTTACCTTTTATAAGATCCGCAAGTGAATTAACAGTTTCTGCATGATATATTGAAGTGATATTTTGTAAGTTGTCTTTGAAATTTATTTTTTATTTATTTAATACATTACTGTGGTTCCTAAATGGCCCGGTTTTATTGATACAAGTTTTAAATAAGAAAACCGTTTCTGGTAGGTCGTAACAGCATATTCGACAGGAAAAAAATTTGAGGTCGGTTTATCCAACATTTAAAGAAAAATGTAAAAAGAAGAACTGAGTATATATATATATATATATATATATATATATATATATATATAATATCTTTCTCGCAAAAATAATACCGTAGCGCTCAAAAGTATTTTGACAAAGACAATAATTGGCTTAATTAAAAACAATAACAAAATACAAAAATCACTCATTTATTCTATTTAATCGTATGCAACGTTTTACAGAATTTTAGTAAATTAACTGTCACTTGATGTAAAATAATGCGAAGCCCAAGGAAAAAAAAAAAAAAAAATTATAAATCAAAAGTATTTTGACATAAAAATAAAATATTAATTTTAACACACTAATTATCAAACATAGTAATGAGTCAATCAATATTTAGTCGTATATCCTCTGGCCTTTATGACAGACTCAGAACACGCGTAGAAATTGAGTCGACTAATTCTTGTTCTTGATCTTAAAGAACTCGATCCCACTCATTTTTATGAGCTTTGCATAAAACTGTCTTATTTGAATAATTTTGGCATCTTACTGTACGATCTAACTCCTACCACAGATGCTCTATGGGGTTCAAACTTAGACGAGAAATTGAGATCATATTAGAAGTGTATGGTTTGAAATCCGGACTTTCGTTTGGCCACTCTAGATCCTTGGCTTTTCTGCGTTTCATAAAATCACTTATGTACATGGATTTGTGTTTCAGGTCATTATCTTACTGAAAGTACTATTGAGCAGGCATGTTTTGTTTAGCGTATGGCTTATACATCTTACATGTTATTTAGCTTTAATGTACCGGCATACATCAATGTTACTATTCATGTTCCTATCAATTCGAACTAAGGGTCCAACTCCGCTGAGTGAAAAGCAACTCCAAGCCATCACATTTGCCACCTTCATGTTTGAAGGTGTGTATTTGGTATCGAAAATCATATTTTTTGTTTTTAGGACACCGAATGTACTTGATTCCATCAGATTATACAAATTAAACTTCATTCATCGCTCGGCAAAACATTATATCATTCTACACTTCTCTACGATTTATGCCGCTTTGCAAATGCAACTCTAGCCTTCCTTTTCTTAGTAGATAACGAACGCTTTTTTACTGGTCTTCTGCCATGTGGCGCCATACAGGTTTAGGCGTCGTTTGACAGTTGAAATGTGTATGTCTAAACAGTAATTTTCTTTCAATTCATTTTTTATTATTACAGCAGGTTTACAACAATTACTTGTAGATATTATTTTTGTAATACAAAAAAAACAACAACATTGCAAGTTGTTTTTTTTTTTCGGATGGCCACTTCGAGGCTTATTTCGACGTGTTTCTTTTTCTTAAAAAATTTATTTCATGTAATAACAAGTTGCTGATACACGTTAAAAGAACAAGCAAATTCTGCTTGCAGTCTAACTTTCTTACGTGCATTTAGAACGGTTTTTCTAGATCCTCTGAAACATTCTTTACGTTTCGGCACATACAAATAATTACAATAAATCGATATACACACTAATCGAAGCAATAGCGCTACTGACACCTTCAACAATTAAATGCAAACTAATTGTCAAAATACTTTTGAATGAAAGAGGAGTCATATTTCTTCGGTGGCGCCGAAATTAAACAAATAAGTTGAATCTTAATACATTTAAATAACTGCTTTCATAGTGTTCTCGATTATAAGAAATATATTTTCTTTTATATTTTATATTGAATAACATAAGAGATAATATAAGGTTGTCAAAATATTTTTGAGTGCTACTGTAATATGAATACTAATATTTTTAAGTACCCCCCTTCGACGTAAGCATTTCCATAGTAAAATTATTGTGAATTTTAATCATTATAGAAGTAGTATTTCATATAATTTGAGAATAAAATTATACAAAAAGCCTATTGATACAGAAAAATATACAATATACTTTTTAAATATATTTTCCTCCGGTTATTGTGCTGTGGTTCTATGGTTTAGGATAGATGTCAAATAAATTGTCTGAGCATATTTTGAAACTATCTTAGTAAACCATACACAATTAAAATAATGTGACCGGACAATATTGAGATTACTTCTACGTTGTGTCGCCTTCACGGTTTAGCCACAATATACCTTTATTTATTTTTTACTTTTTCACTAAATCAATTCTTTTTGCATAAGTTTAACCAAACTTTAAATCATTTTGGAAAAACTACCTTTATAAACCATACACAGTTAAAATAACGTAACCGGATATATTGAGATTTCTTCTACATTTTTTTGACTGGACTGTTTAATCCCAATATATGATTTTCTATTTTTTTCCTTTGTTTCATTAAATTAATCCTTTTTGTATAAGTATATCGAAACTTATTTCATTTTGGAGAAGTTACCTTTATAAACCATACACTGTTGAATTAATATGAACGTATATGGGGCATTCTCACAATCTTTTGAATTTTATGCCCGTGAATAATACTTTTTGTTTTAGTACATGTTCTTGTGTTTTTTTTTTTATTTCATATACTTGGAAACATTCCATTGTATGATTGCATAACAATATTAACGAGATAAATAAATATCGGACGATGTTGGGGGTCCAAATACCAGGAAAACTCCTATACCGTCCCGTGTCCCTGATGCTGATATTTAAGTTTGAGCAGTCTGTAAAAAATTGTTTCAATAAAAACAATTCTATGTAATTTTGTTCCGAAACTGCAACTCTTGTTTTATATAAATATGTAGCAAAAAGTTAACCTACACACATTTTTAGAGCTGTTATTATTTTTAAAACTCTGTCCCTGGGTTTTAGATTCCTTACCGTCCCTCGTCTAAAATTATACAGAAAATCACTTCAGATGCAGCCACAGACATTTTTTCAAGTTTTTTCTCATGCAGAAGTATGCTAGAGAAAGAATGTCTAAAATTCTTTGGCAGGAAATTTACTGCAGAATTTAAATTAGCATTTAAATATCAATTTCAAGCATCGTGGCTTTATTGGTAGTCTTTCCGTCCCCAAAGTTTATTCCTGCACTTTTCGAGGTAAATTATTTTTTTTTTTAATTTAATCCAATGTAAATGCAGTAGAACCTCGATTATCCGAAGTAATTGGGACCGACCCTCTTTCGGAAAATCGAAATTTTCGGATAATTGAGAATTCTTCAATTTTAAGATTAAGAAGATATATATGCAATGTAATATTTCTTATTATGGTGACAAATGCTTAATAAAAATAATGTAATAGCAAATTAGAAACAAGAATAAACTACCTGAATTTTAATTTTGAAAATAAGTACCTTTTTTCATATATCACAAGCGTTTGGAAAAATGTTTTGTTTGTCGCAGTTTCGGTTGTCTTTGCTTTGAAGTTGTATCATGTAGTTTTTAATATTATTAGTTCACCAGTGTCACAGTATTTCTCCTGCTCCAGCCATGCCACACCTTTTCTAAAACATTCAAAAGCTTCAGAATAGCTAATCTGTTCGTTTTCTTCGTTCCACTCCGCAGCTTACGGAAGTTCAAGTTAAATTCAAAGGAACTCTAAGAAAGGGAATCGAAAATATGTATATGTACCTGTAGTTCGGGAATAACCGCTTACGCGCAAGGAATATGATAGTTAAAATAAAAAAAAAAACTTTCAAAATGGATTTTGCACAAAAGTAACGTGATAGTAAAAAAAAATCTTTAAAAATGGATTTTGGTTAACTGGGAGCCACGTGTATGTCTCTGCCGTAATTTTCTTTTAATT
This sequence comes from Maratus speciosus, assembly GCA_963932465.1. Taxonomy (NCBI): domain Eukaryota; kingdom Metazoa; phylum Arthropoda; class Arachnida; order Araneae; family Salticidae; genus Maratus; species Maratus speciosus. The sequence continues at coordinate 328,301,109 of OZ010786.1, forward strand.
CATTTTTTATTATTACAGCGGACTTACGATAATCATTTGTAAATATCCTTTTTATAATACAGTCAATATTGCAAGTTGTTTTTTTCGGATGGCCACTTTGAGGAACGAGTTATTTCTGCTTGCAGTCTACCATTCTTAAGTGCATTTACAGCGGCTTTTCTAGAATCACTTCAATATTTTTGTACATTTCTGCATTTAAAAATAATCGCAATAAGTCAATATAAACACTAATCGAAGCTATAGCGCCACTGATACCTTCAACAATTAAATGGAAACTAATTGTCAAAATACTTTTGAGCTAAGGAGCAGTCATATTTCTTCGGTGGCGCCGAATGTAAACAAACAAGTTGAAACTTGATACATTTGAATAACTGCAGTCATAGTGTTCTCAATTATAGGGAATATATTTTCTTTTACATTTTTATATTAAATAAAATAAGAGAGAATGTAAGGTTGTCAATATACTTTTGAGCGCTACTGTATATTGAGTTTTCATCTATATTGTGTCGCCATCAAGTTTCGGTCTGAGAATTCTGTTTGAGAATTTTTTTTAGTTTGTTCCATTAAAATAAATATTTTTGTATAAGTGTATCTATACTTTACTTCATTTTTGAGAATCAGCCTTTACAAACCATACACAGATGAAATAATGGTGACAGATATATTGAGTTTTTTTCTACGTTGTGTCGTTTTCATGGTTCAGTCAAAATATATCGTTAGATAATTTTTACTTTCTTCTATTTTTACAAAAAGAAAGTATTGGATTCATGGAAATTTTTGACTTTCGGTTTTTGACGAATTTATACGTTTTAGGGGTCAGAGATTCCGAAAAAAATGTTTTTACAAAATGTCTGTCTGTGAGTCTGTCTGTCTGTCTGATTGTGACACAAATTTTGTGGGCGCTCTACCTCAAGAACTAATGCACGAAATTTAATAAAAAGTTGTATTCAGTTAGTTCCTCATATAAATTGGTGCTGATTCGTTTTTGGTGTAAATCGCTCAACCGGTGGCGCTGCTATGCAGTAGTTTTCACGATTTCCGCAATGGCTCAATCTCCAGAACTAATGCACGGATATTCACCAAACATCAGATTCAGTTAGTCCATGACATGAATTGACGTTTTATACATTTTGGTGTAAATCGCTCAAGAGGTGTCGCTGCTATGCTGCATTTTGCACGATTTCCGGAATAGCTGTATCTCAAGAACTAATGCACCGATTTTTAAAAAACTTCAAGTTCTGTTACTCCTAGAAATAATTTGGGGATTATTATCTTTTAGTGCAAATCGCTCTACAGGTGGTGCTGCTATGCTGCATTCTTCAGAATTTTCATTATAGCTCTATCTCAAGGATTAGTGTACAAATTTTCATTAAACTTCAGATTCAGGTATACCTTGATATCAGTTAGTGCTGTTTATGCGATGTATATATAAGGAAGTTTTGTGATGGCCACAACATAGTAGTTTCAGTTTGTTTCATTAAATAATTTTTTTGTAAGTGCATCGAAACTTTATTTCATTTCAGAGGAACTACCTTTACTAAACACAAACCGTTGAAAGAATGTAATCGGATATATTGAGTTTTTTTATTCGGTGTGTCGACTTCAGGGTTGTTTATTTATTTATTTTTATTTAGTTTGATTCGTTAAATGAATTGTTTTGCATAAGAGTAACCAAACTTTATTTCATTTTGGAGAAACTACCTTTAAAAACCATACACCGATGAAATAATGTGACCGGATATTAGTCCAGGCAACAGAGACCGTATAGGGGCTTTACCTAGCAAAATTATTTTGTAGTTCCAGTTATTTGGTAGTTCTGGAAAAAGGCTTACTATATGTTTTTTGGGTCACTGAATCCGGATTTGTAACTTCACACCAAAATTTCCCCCGGCAACCACCCCTTCCCAAATTTTGGTAAAATGCCCCCCAAAAAGGTTTTTATTAAAAAAATCAATTTTTATTGTTTTAGGGGAAAAGTATCTAGAAATTTAGAAAGTAGACAAAATGTCCAACAAATTAGATATATGACATTATGATTTAGGATGAAGGGGAAGGGGGTTCTGTCTCGGAACATGCGCCGCGGTGCTGCGTGGACTAATTTGCGCAATTCCACTTAACCCCTCACACGTTTACATTCGCCCTCCCATCACCCCTCCGAACTTTCTGTATAAGGTTTACTTTAAGTTTTTTGGGTCTCTGAATCCGAATATTTAACTTACCACCAAAATCCCCCCCGCCCCCCAAAAAAATAGTTGTTTTTAAATTTAGGATATATGACATTATGACGTAGGATAAGCGGGGAGAGAGGGGGCTGCCTCGGAACATTCCCTGCACGCTGTTCCCAGAAACCAAATTTCTTCAAAAAATCAATTTTTTGGAGGTTTGCTGGGGGAAATTTTGGTTGGAAGTTACAAATTCGGATTCAGCGATCCAAAAAAAAAAAAATAAATAAATAAAGTGAGCCGAAATTCAGAACTAGCATTAATTTTTCCGGGTAAAATCCCCTATTACCTTGACTTGCATAACTTAGTGCACATAGCGCTGCAGTGTATGTTCCGAGGCAGCCCTCTCCCACCTTGTTCATCCTACGTCGTAATGTCATATATCCTATTTGTTGCAAATTTTGTCTACTTTCCAAATTTCTACAAGTTTTCCCTAAAACAATTAAAAATTTAATTTAAAAACAACTATTTTGGGGGTAAGTTAAAATTTCGGATTCAGCGACCCAAAAAACTTAAAGTAAACCTTATAGAGAAAGTTCGGAGGGGAGATGGGAGGGCGAATGTAAACGTGTGAGTGGTTAAGTGGAATTGCGCAACTTAGTCCACGCACCACCGCAGCGCATGTTCCGAGACAGATCTCCCTTCCCCTTCATCCTAAGTCATAATGTCATATATCTAATTTGTTGCAATTTTTTTCTACTTTCTGAATTTCTAGATACTTTTTCCCTAAAACAATAAAAAATTGATTTTTTTAATAAAAAACTTTTTTGGGGCATTTTACCAAAATTTGGGGGTGGGGTGGGGGAATTTTGGTGGGAAGTTACAAATTCGGATTCAGTGATCCAAAAACCATAAAGTAAGCCAATTCCCAGAACTTCCATTAATTTTGCCCGGTAAAATCCCCTATTACCTTGACTATATATTCAGTTTTCTTCTACGTTTTGTCGCCTTAACGATCCAGTTACAATATACCGATGCATATTTTTTTTCAGTTAGTTTCTTTCAATTAATTATTTCTGGTTAAGTCAATCTACTCTTTAGTTCATTAAAGAAAATTCCATTGTAAACACTCTCAATTTTTTAACCTGTGCGCGGTTTAGAGATATAACTCCTATCAAATATGTGGCAAAAAAGTTGCGTGATCGATGAAATTGCAGCATATCCTCTGGAGGAAAATAATTTCTAAATTTCTTCCAACTTGCTACGAATTGTTCCCATGCTTAAAAGATTATCTTTTTATTTTTTTCCAATGTTTAATTAATTTTATTCTTTTCTTTTTGTAATTCATTATTTTTTCCTTTTTATTTAAAATCTTCGATATATATTTTTCCACTGTTCTGCAAATGTATGCAAAAGAATATATATTATATATACATATATATAATGCTTTTAATTTTTAAAAAAAAAACAAACAACCTAGTGCATCAGGCGCAACGCAGCTTCTTATATGCACTAAGTGAATATAGCTCTATTAAAAGTAAATGATTTATGAAAATCATGAAAAGAGGGTGCAAAACAACAATAAAAATCTATGAAAATTTATAACGAAAAAACAATAAACAAACCACTCCCTGCTCATCAGAAAGTGGGAGGACTGAAAAAAGCATGTACCAAAAACAGAAATTGGATCCTCACGGGTTTCGCAAGATATGGCCAACCCACATACTCCAAAAGTATAAAAATAGATTTAAACTTTCAAAAACACAACATAACAAAGCTATTTTAAAAAATATTAACGAATCAAAACTGCTTTAAAAACAAATATAACCAACCAATTAAAAATTCAAAAAAACCGATTTAGCTTATAAAACGTAAATAAAAATTAATAAAAATTATAATATGACTAAATCATTAAGCAATTAAAAGTATTGAACATGTGAGAAGGCCATACCCCCACCTTTACCCATGAAGACCTGAAAAAAACTTGCTACCTTTAAAACAATCGCTACGCTCCACTTCTTTCCATCAGCAGGAGTTGCAAGCAAGGCCATAATCCAAGTTAGACCAGCGTCCTGAAGACTTGTCTCTCCATTATCCTCATAATCATTAATTTTCTTTCCAAGTCACCGCAGTTTCTACTTGAAGCACATCAACATGCAGACGTTCTTAAAAAGACTTTAATCCACACCCTTCATATATTCAAGCAGCTACCTTGGCATCCATTACGGTGTTTGGCCGCTTAGCTGTTGCCACTTTAGAAAACTCTTCTCAAGCTGATTTACATAATGAAAAATAAACTGGTATGGAAATAAATTATTATAAAAAAAGATTAGCAGTAAATTTAAAAAACTGTGAACTCAAAAATTCTCTATTACTACAAATTCTATAAAATCTATTAACTTGTCCCACAATAATGTTAATAAAAACCTTTTTACTTAAATTTGAATACCAGTGTGGCATCGATTGAGTATTAAAATTTAAAAAATCCCGTTTATCAAAAAGCTTAATTAATATATTGCTATCTTTAATTAAAATGTCTAAATCCAAAAAATTAACATGTAAACTATCAACGGAAGCCTTATTTAATTTTAAACATGGAGGATAGATATCGTTAATCGATACCAAAAGTTTGTCATCGAATACTATTAAATCATCGATATACCTTAAAACTGAATACCTCTTATTATTGTTTAAAACATAATTAAATTCATAATAAAAAAGAAACAGATTTGCAGCAGAACTCGAAAAATTAGTACCCATACCGATGCCACATACCTGGTAGAAAAGTGAGCTATTGAATGTAATGAAATTATTAAGAAAACAGAAATTACTTAAACTTAAGAAAAAATCTCTTTTAATTCAAAGCTACTCCTCAATACAAAACATATCAAAAATATTTTTTAATGTATCATAAAGTAAATCTATAGGTATATTAGAAAAAAGATTTTCAAAATCAAAGGTATACAAATTTGTGGGCGTTATGGGCGTTTTTTTAATTTTATTTAAAACCTCATTACTATTGTCTATACACCAAAAATAACTAGTATTTCTATATTTAAACTTCAAAAAACCATAAATGCGCTTCAAAAACTCCTGTAACTTAACATTTAAACTTTTACCTATGCCTCTTGAATTACAACATATAAATCTGAATTTAACAGGTGTCTTGTGAAATTTTGGGGTCATAAACAGAAATGGAAAAGTATGCTAATTATTAATAGAAAAATTATATGAATACATCTTTCTAGCCTTTTTGGTGTACGCATTAAATTTGTTTACAACAACCTTGTGACTTAATTTACATTCTTTATAAAATTTACTATTATTTAACTCATTTTTAACTTTGTCAATATAAAAAAGCTTTCATATAATTGCATAATTTGAAGCCGCTTTGTCCACAGGTACTATTACAAAATTGTTATGTAAAAATTGAATATAATTTATATCTTCTTTATTGAGACTATGATAAACATAATCCTTACTGTTCAAATAATTATTAACAAAAAACTCAAATTCCTTTAATATATGCCACTCCCATTCAAAAGAAGCTTCAAAGGGGGTGTTAAATCTGTAACATAATTGCATAGTGAATTTTTTCAAATCCCTCTCAAAAATCTGAATAGCAGTTTTCTTGCTAATTGTTTTATATAATCTAAACTTAGTACCCAATCCCATCATAAAATGTAAATTTTTGTTCTGTATAATATCTAAATTTCCAGTAATAACATGTTTATGGAAATCATCAATAAAATCTAAAAAATATGTGTCACATTCAAAAAAAGGGTTTGACTTTTTTGACAAAGGACCGCAAAAAAAATGCGAATTTTGTAAAAAGATCGAAAAAAATGCAAATTTTGTCGAAGGATCACGAAAAAACCCTCACAAATTTAGTCGAAGGATTGCAAAAAAAAAGCGAAGTCTGAAGTATAGCACCAAAAATGATAATTTCGTAAAAGGGGCGCAGAAAAAAAACAAGAACTTCTTCAAAAAGCCTCAAAAAAAAAAAAAAAAAAAAAAAAAAAAAAAAATCATGAAAAGATCGCAAAAAATCCAATTTCATTGAAGGATAGCAGAAAAACACAAATTTCGTCAAGGTATTGCAGAAAAATTGCTGATTTTGTCAAGGGATCGTGAAGTTCACCAAACGGCTGCAAAAAAACGTGAACTTCATCGAAGAAACGCGAATTTGGTCGAAGAATCGCAAATAAGAGATCAAATTTCATCAAAGATTGCAGAAAAATGCGAATATCGTAAAAAAAATTGTGAATATCGTCAGGATCGCAAAAAATTGCGGCATATTGTCAAAGGGCTGCGGAAAAAGCACAAATTTTGTCAAGGGATAGCAGAAAACTCGCTAATTTCGTCGAAGGGCCGCAAAAAAACTGCTCACTTTTTTGTGATTTCTCAACACTGTTAATTTTAATCTTTTGTTGTTTCCTTCATATTCATGTGCAAATCTTCTCTTATATCTCCTAAATTATCTTTTACTACATATAATCTAATAATAATTATTGCATTATTTATACTAATCTAAATTTTCTGTTTCTGGATTATGTAATATAAAATAACCATTAAAAAAAAAAAAAAGATGGAACAAGAAATCTGTCTAAAATAATACTAGTTCATTTCCGAAAAATTAAAACTCCCCAATTTTTGGGGAGACTGGGCATAAATGGGTAAACTAATGTTTTGTGAAATTACTTTTCTGCACAAAAATAATAGTTATTCACAAAAATAGAACTCTGGAAAAAAAACCTGGGCAGACCTAGTGTTGACTCTAAGACGCTTTAGCAGGGTGCAGCACCCGGCAGTCCTTTTTATTTCTTTTTTGCGCCCAGCGGCCCTTTTAAACCCTTCCAGTGCGCCCGGCCCTTTTAAACCCTTCCGATGCGCCTGGCGGCTCCTTTAAACCTTCCCGATGGACCTGGCTGTCCTTTTTAACACTTCCTATGCACCCTGTGGCAATTCACCTGATCCCGGGAAAATATCGCAAATTCTAGGGATTCTAAACAAACCAGTTCAAAATATTTTTTGTGAACAAGGTACAAGTGTGACCTTTTTTTAGAATAGTGTTCCCTTTTTGAAAAATTCCCGCCCGGCGGCCCTTTTTTCTAGAGTTAACACTAAGACCCCTGATATTTCATGTCAGTGAGCGAAGGTGAGTGTGAAGGACATTTGCCTGTGAAGAAAAAATGAAGTATTAGAGATATGAACGACCTTGCACTGCAAATTGGTCCCAAGTGCAAAAGATTTGCTGATATTATGATCAGAATCGAATACAAATTTTGATGTAAATAAGCATATCTATACTAGCAACAATTTGTCCTATTGTATGTACTGCACAATATTCGTAAGTGTAAACTGTAGCACAATTATTTGTTTATTTTTCTTGCATTCGTTTCACCGTTTTTTAATTTTTATTTGTCAATATTACATTATACATTGTAATATTACCACTAATATCAACGGCGATCACAATTTTTTTTCCAAGACTTTTTTAATCAATCAAGCTTTTTTATTAAATCTGGATAAACATGACGTAAAATTTTGTTATCTTACGGTTCTGGTATAAATTATATTGTTTATGTTAAAAATATGGCGCAACAATAGCTTTCACACAATATCTGCAACTGTAACTGTTGAAGTCATTGCTTATGTTTACTTTTTTGCATTCGTTTCAATTTTAATCTGTAATAATTTTTATTTTTTTTATGATCCCATATGTAATTCTGGCTAATATGGCTGATTCCAATATTTCTATTTAAATAAGAAAGGAAAAGAAAACATGTTAATTTGACAATAATCCAAAAATTAGAAGCCATAAAAAAGCTTGACTCTGCTTTTAAAACTAAATTTTTAGTTTTAATTAAAACTAAATTTAGTTATTAATTCTTAAATTAATTTAATATTTTACTTATTATTTTAATAATAATTTACTTTATTTTAAGCATTCATTATAATTTTCAATACTTAAGTACATTAAAAAAACTTTAAAAAATGTAAACAAAACAGTGACTAGAAATTCACAAAATTCTAAAATCTGAACAACCCCTGGTTTCAAGATAAACTGATTTAAGAGAGTCTAGTGTATACTAACTCTTATACCACTTTTTATATTACAGTACGAATATCGGTACTGCTGAAACATAAAATGGTAATAAATTCATCATCACTAAATAAACAATCATTTCGATTTCATAAATCGACAATATTTGAATCTAACAAGCTTTCGACATAGCCAACGAAACTACGTTATTTTTACACCGAACGATATGTTTTTATAAGCAATATAGCTATGCGATTTATACTGGCAAAATAGACATTAAAAATAAAATGGGGATCATGTATATATCTAATAATATGCTTCCTAACTGTGTTTTTGAAATTGTAAGTGTATCTACACATTTCACATGCCGAAGTTATTGTTAGTTATGTGACTGGACAAAATAAATTTGCAAGCAATTAATTGCCTTACATAAAAAAGCACAATAGAATACGTACCACAGAAAATAAATCTCCAGCTATCCATTTAAACATCAAAATAGCAAAAAATGCGTAGCCAGTTCAAAATGTAAACACGTCCGCTAAATGAAAACAAACAAGCAGCGTCGCCGTGCGATTGCGATGGTGTTGCCATACATAACTTATTAAAAACTAGCCAATGATTGTTAAAACCAAACGAACTCCATGGACGTGACGTCATAATCGTCTGCTTGTCTTTTGTCAGCTCGTTTGCTACGTTGTATGCTTATTACTTGCAATTTAGCAGTTTCATAATTTATTGTTATTTGTTAATTATTTAATTTTTATTTTACAGTGTAATAATGTCATACTGACCCCATTTTAGGTCAGATCGGAATTAGGTCCATACAGTAATATAATTTAGATTCAGTATTAAAAAAATGATAATAATATAAGAACTGTGTCCATCATTTGTGATTGGGGAGAGGAGATGGAGGGTTGCAGCCATCATCATACTCACGCTACTCAAAGGGTGAGGTGGGGGCGGCTATGCTTCTGCTGCACTTGAAACCAGTGTTGAATTCAGACACTTTTCTCGAGGAGGAATTTCTTTGGCTCCGGGGGGTACATTATAGAGATCCGGGGGGGGGGGGTATCTCATTTCTTCGTGGGGAGTGTCCTCCCGGGCCACCCCTGAAATCAATACTGCTTGAAACAAAATTAAGAAGAAAATTGCGTATTCCCTCCTCTCTCACTCACACACACAAAATAATCTTTAACGATTTTTTAATTGCAAAATGCGTTAGGGAAAATACTGCATACAGCCTCTCAATAATTATTCCGTTTGCAGGAACACGGGATCTCAAGTTAAGGGGGACATCTGTTTTTGAGTGAAAGGAACGTTTCATTGTAATAAAATGTTCCAACAATGTGAAAAATCCCCTGATGCCAAGAGCAACACAGTTATATGCTCTGTGCCAAGAGCGTTTAGCAAGATGGAGTCGAGAAAAAGGGGGGGGGATTTGAAAAAAAAGATAACATTTTTAGCTTTGGATCTCACTTTTATCCCTTTTTCATTTTTTTTTCACTAAAAAATCCAAACTTGAAGAGAAGGACGAGTAGTCCCGTAGAGTGTACAAAGTACCTGGTACAGATGGTACAGGCTAGATGGTACAAAGTACCTGGGCACGGCTCTCCTACGGCGACCGGCTTCGGTCCTTGTTTAAAAATAAAATAGCAAAACAGTATAATCGTACTTTTTTACGTAAAATTTTTAGTTAAAATATCTAAAAAATAATACAATTATAAAGTCAAAATTTTCTGTTTTTTTATTTACCTGTCTATAACGGAATCCTAGTTCAAACGGGAAAATTTCGTGATCCAACCAAAAAGGATATTATGCAATTATACTTCCTAAGAAGGAAATAACCCGTCTAAGACGATAGTTTTACTGAGTCTTTACATTTCGTCTTAGCAGGTTTTATTGTATTATACTTATGTTCTGAGAGGAGGAGGGCCCGCATTCGAATTACTAAAGGGACCCGCGGTCTCTCTGTACGGCCCTGGTGGGTGATACACGATAACTCTTCCCTCTTAAATGCACCAATTCACGACGGAACCGGTTTCGAAAGTGAAAGTAACTTTTAAAACATAAAGAAGTCAAGAAAGGGGTGGGGGGCTAAAAAAACTTTTTTTTTTTCATTTTTTTTTTTTTAATTTAGCAGGTTTTACTGTATTATGCTTACATTGCGAGAGGAAGAAGGGCCGCATTCGAATTACTATCAGGGCCCGCGGTCTCTTTGTACAGTCCTGGGGGGGGGGGATTACACGACAATCCTTCCCTTCTAAATGCACCAATCTCTGACGTAACTGTACGCTTGTTACGATCAATATTTTCAAATGGAATTGAATTAAGTATGAAACTCATTCCTACCTAGAGGTTACAACCCTAACCGCCCCCCCCCCACATGCCCCTATTATTTTTGTCCTCTTTATTTTCACGAATTTATGAGCCTTAAAAGAAATAATCACTATATACATGCATGCATGCATGCAAAAAAAAATAATAATAGTAATAATAATAATCATAATAATAAATAACATTTTAACTTACCCAACTGATCTTGAAATCCGCACTGATTGCAATCAAGACTCCTTATGATCCTCGTCGTTGTAACAAAGAAGGCGATGGTTTCGCAAGTGTGCCCAAATGTATTCTCAATGTGTTCTCAAATGTGTTTCCAAGTTCAGATCCTGAGCAGAACACTTTTGGTACACTTTCGGAACACTGTCGGAACACTTTCTTTATAGTGGAACACTTTCGGAACACATTTCAGCACACATTAAGGTAACTGGAACACTTTTTTTTAATCAAAGTGTTCCAAATATGTTCTCAATGTGTTCTGGGAATTTGCAGTGTATGTAATGAAATACGTCCAAAAGAGGTTGCATGCATGATTGATATTTTAGTTTCTAATAGCAATGAAGAACATGATGTAAATCCCAAATGGTAGAAATGCAAATCAGCTGCTGCTTATTTTACTTCTTTTCAAGGTGAAAAATGTTACAGGCCTTTATTTGTTAACACATGTGAAACAGCATTAGTTGTTTCATATAAGCTCAATCAGAAATTTAGTGATGATAGTCTGGGTCTCCTTGAATTTTGAAGACATGTAGCATTTGCATATTTTGGACTTTCTATTCCAAGTAAACCCTGTTTCAGAAAATTGGGTGCTCAACAGGTAAATGAAGATTTTCTAAAGTTAAAAATGAACATGTTTTTGCAAAAAACACAGAAAAACGACAAAGAAGATAGCAGCTAAAATCCTGTGCAGCAAAACCAACAACTATCTAAAAAAAATGAGAAGCTGGACTACGCGTAACATGTTATTTCTCCTTCCACCTAGGTAATAAAGAGTAGCAGCGGATTGTACCATTGTCCTATTTTTAGGATAACCTGTACCAATCAAACTAATAAAAGTTTGGTAAGTATTTTGATTTTATATGTATGCATAGGTTTAGAGAAACATATATTTAATGCTGTTATAAAATATATTAACTTTGTTCAATACTTGTTACGATATGGGTTAAACAATGGTCAAATTCTACAAAGATGATAGATGGGAGATACTCAATACTCATAACCCTGGGTTAGGCAAAAAGCAAAAATATAGTTGAAGATTTTTTAATGTTTTCTTGTTGGACCCGTGATCTACATTTCTTTAATGCATAGAATTTAGAGATAGCATGATTAATTTTTTCTTGTAGACATAAAAAATGATAATAATATCACGGTTCAACAAAGCCTTGTGTAGGCAGCAGAAAATTGCGTTCAAGGGTAAATTCCTGTAAAAGATGTATGAAGCTGCATTCAAAGGTAAATTCCAGTAAAAGATGTACGGAGATAAGTTTAAAAAGATAAACATTTAAAATGGCATAAAATATATTTGTGACCTTGTTATGTATCACATGATATGACTTTGAAAAGGAGACAATTCCCTCATAGCATGCATGGTCACAGTGACGTCATTGTGACGTCACTGTAAGTCACTGTGGTCACGTCACATCTGTGACCAAAATGCCACCACTCAGTGATGTCACATTGTGACTGAGATGTGAACTTCTTAGAAAATTTTAAAAAATTACAAAAATTATTAAAAACATGTTATTTACTGTAAAATATATTTTTCTGCCGGATTAACAAATTTTTTAAACCGTGGTCCAAGTTGCATCTGTGCCTCTAACAAAAACTTTTTATTTTCATATAACATAAAATGTAATTAATTCATCAGCAACACAAAACGATTTCCTAATTATGAGAATTTCATATTATTAAAAAAATGTTTTAGGTAAGCAGACCTCGACTTATCTTTTATAAAGATTTTTGTAAATGATCATCTGTTATACTAGAAGTTTCTCAAAGAGTAGTCGAAACATTTCTGTCGTTTCAAACTAAAAACTTTCTATTACAGTTAAGGCTGCAGCTTTTAATGAGCACGCAGAAAGCGTCTTCAAAGTTCAGTCCTATATGCATTTCTTGCTTTATAATTTGCATTCAAGTCATTTTTTTTCCTCTTAGTGTTTCACTATTTTAAGTATTTTTTTTTTTATTCTACTTCTTTCAAACGTTTAAAATAGAATTGACATTTTCCGAATATAAAATTAATGTACAAAATTTAGGCAAAGCCCACGACATAATTAATTATTCATGTTTTATTTTTTGTTTTCAAAATATATCTTTAAAAATTATTTTACAAGTTTTATTCTACAGAAAATTAATATCAAGAGAATGACAGATTGACAAAGAAAAACTCATCTCTTCTCGATAATCTTGTTGTATTTTTTAAGAAGATATTTTGTATATATTACCTGTGATACAAATTTTACTTTTAAAAAAAAGGAGGGAGTCATCATTATTACCATTAAATTAATTTGTATACATTTTGAAAATTTAAGCAATGTTTTATCTAGTAAACTCTAATTATGGATAATATTATTATTATAATTTACGTAAATGAAACTTTATAATTCAATAAAACTGATAAAAATAAAAGATGAAATACAATAAAACATTTTCAAACAGGAAATTGAATTAGAGACAATTTGACAAAATTATTACGCATTTAATTTCCTTCCGAAACTGTGGTATAGAAAAACAAATAAAACCAAAAAACATCTGCTTCGAACTTCGAAACTTAAAAATCGTCTGCATCTGCACTATTTCAGTTGTTACCACTCGACCGCAGAATAACGGATAAAAGTAACAGTGAAACTTTTTAGAATAAACGCGGGACACTGGACAGTTCTGTGGACACTGAATTTCTGTGGATACTGGACAGCATAGATGTGTTGACACGGATTTAAAAACTGAAACAAGAACGTTCTCAGGATCCAAGTTAGTTCAGCTAACAAAATATAAACCCGAGAAAATTACGGTAGCTTTGACTTGTTGAAGATGATTCAAGTCATTGCTATCGTACTTATAATCGGATTTAATTGGTTCCCCAAAATCAAAGTATCACGTACAACGTCAATGAAATTAGGTATGTAAAAATATTATTTTCCCTGTTTGCTTTTTTTTTTATTTTATTACAACAATTTTAGTTAGTTTCTCATTAACATGCTGTAGAACATAAATATTTCATTACATTTATTTTTTATTTTGCTGAAATATCTAAAATATTATTTTCCTTGTTTGCTTTTTTTTTTTTTTTTTTTTTTAATTACAATGATTTCAGTTATCTTCTAATAAACATGTTATAGAACACAAATATTTCATTACATTTATTTTTTATTTTGTTAAAATATCTAACTTCCTTTTCAACAGCTTTGATCAGATTATTAAAATTAGTGATTTAAATTGCATTTTAATCTGGTTTATTTTCTTATTTAAATATTGGGTTAAAACCACATGGTGGCATAAATATAAAAGCATATGGACAAGTATTATCATCAATCTTTAACATAATTAATAGACATTTAAAGATAATTAAATTATTTAAAATTTTTGGATGTTATTAACGTTTACCATAGCAAGACCCCTATTTGTAATGAAGTTTGTAGTATGTTATTTCATTTACAGGGACAGTCAATTGTATTCCATTACATTACGGCTTGTGGGAAAAAAATCGTTTCAAATGATTTTTAATGATTTTACACGCTTTCAAACAGAATAAAATTGATATGCATTTATGAAGCGCACTAAAATGTGCATTCCATAGAATATGCGATGCAAAGAATAGTTATTGTTCATTTACAGGGCTAAAAAAGGAATTCCAATACATAATGATATAGGGGTGGAGGGAATTGTTTGCGGCGTACTTTATTTATGTTAATCTATTTGATATGTAATGAAATTGATATACGTCGTTGAGGTTTACATACTATGAATTATTTCATGTATAATACGAAGTGTATATAGCATTTACAGGGACACACAAAATATTTCAGATACTATATTGTATCCGAAGTACTGTTCATTAGCGATGATTGCTGGAAAGACATTTTTAATTATGATATACACTTTTATGATTCACTACATTTATGCATAGTATATGGTGTATATACCGGGTGTCCCAAAAAGGACTGACTGATTTTAAAATTCAATAACTTGTAAACGGTGACAGATATTAAAAAAATTCTTGCAAGAGGGTTATGCATAAGGTCAAAAGTTTTATTACAGTGATTTTCAATTTTAGTTCGATTTACAAACAATAGATGGCGCTGTAAGCAATAGTCGCTAAATACAGGCTCGATTTTTGGTCCTTTATCTTGTTCCATGCAGAAAAAGGAGATGGAAATGTATTATCCGGGCCACGAAGTACCAAAAATCGAGCCTGAATTTAGCGACTATTACTTACAGCGCCATCTATTGTTTGTAAATCGAACTAAAATTGAAAATCACTGTAATAAAACTTTTGACCTTATGCATAACCCTCCTGCAAGAATTTTTTAAATATCTGTCACCGTTTGCAAGTTATTGAATTTTAAAATCAGTCAGTCCTTTTTGGGACACCCGGTATATATGCTATAATTCATATACAGGAATATACAAAAGTATTCGAAAGGGTTACTGGGTATTGCTTAAAGGAGGTTTTTAAATAAGTTATGCATTTTAACGCTGCACTGTATTTAATTTACTAAGAAATGTTTGTAGTATATAGATAAAATGATATAAAGGGTCACGCAAAGAATTGGATACGTTGCCATCTATGAATTGTAATTTCTGGAAATGTAATTTCAGCAGTTTTAAGAGTGTTTTAGCTTGAATAAAATTTTAACTAAATAGTGGCGTGTAATAAAGGTTCTAGGTAAACTACAGGGTTGTACAAAATTATTTAAGTATGTTTCCATATATTAGTATAAATTGCTGAAAGAGAATTTCAACCTGTTATGCGTTTCCTTGATAAACTAAATTTTTCCATTATATAGTATATATATATCAATCTACAGATCAAATACAGGACTGTTTAAAAGAATTAGAAAGCATATTTGACTGTGGATGGTAGGATGTCAACGATTTTAATCGGTTGATTTAAATCAGCGATTAAATCATGATTTTAAACAACCGATTTAAAAAAAAAATCATTGATTAAAATCAAAAATTTTCTAAATGTTTAAAATGTCAAAAAAAGTATTAAAATCTAACATGAACATAATTTGAAAGTTTCTACAGGTATTTTGACTTATTAATAAACAAAAAAAGAGCTTTAAATAATTATTTCTAAGCTTAATTCATTAGTATTGTAAAAAAATTAAAAGCATTGTTTTTAAGTTTTTATCCAAATTAAAACAGTTTCATTTAAAAATGATATTTAAATCTAACATAATTTGCAATGTCATAATTTCCTTTAGGTAATCAATTTATGCATTATTTTATATAAAATACACATAGCAAGTATAATTACATTTCTACAAGTAAAATAATAAATAGTAATTAATAGCAATCTCAAGTTAAAGAAGAATGAAAGAATGACATCTGCTCAGCAGCTAAATTGTAAATGAATGCATAAGAGAAAAAGAAATAATTGGTATAAAAATGCTAAGCACAGCAAGAGCTTCTTTGGTATAGGTTGAATAAATGTTTATTATTATTATTATTATTATTATTTTATTTATTTTTTTTTTTTTTGTAACTCATATATATTAAAAAATTGAACCATTGAAAGCTAATAGAGGTAATAATGCTGTTACTTAAATATTTTGAGGATTTCAGATATTAGTGGCTAACTTATATTTATTCTATATGAATGGGTTTAACTCATTTTCATTTTTTTCTTTTTGGTTAGCATACACGTACATGTGTGTAAGTATAGATTTTGGTGGTTTACAGAAATTTTCCTAAATACAAATGCAAAATGAGCTGCAAATAATATTTGTTAGTTTTGTTATTTGTGCTACTAACTAATGAATTTTACTTATTTGCAGTTTTTATTAATTCTGTAATTACTTATACTGCTTCTTCTAGGCCATTTTGTTTAATGGTGCCACACCATGCCCCTTTTGAAATTGGCAAAATGCACCCTGCCTTAAAAAAAGAAAAAAAAAGTTGAAATTTACCTGTAGTTGTAGCCAGAGATTTCTTGTAAAAAACTTCCCCATTCAACAGTATTCTAAATTCATGTGGAAAAAATCTTGCAAAAATATAGAACTTTATTTCTTTAGAAAAAACAGGATATTATTAAAATATGTTATTTAATTGTATTTTGCAATTTGTTATTCATAAAATTATTAAAAATTAAGGACACTTTACTTATAATGCTAAAAAATATTCTTTTTTTTTTTCTTACATCATTACTAAACACATTACTAATATATTTCCTCATGAAATAGTGCCCGTTTTTTGAACTAGCATCCTGTCCCTTTTTCTTTCTAAAATGAATTATTATCATTTTAATAATTAAGGCTTAAAAATGTATAATATGTTCCTAATTAGAGAGTTGATTGTTTAATAATTAATTTGAAGTAATGTTAGCTATTTAGTATAAAATGCAGTTAAAAATTTTCATAAATGTTAAGTATCTCTAGTATTTATAAAGTTTTACATAATTATTACAATATTAATGTATATAACATTATTGTATAATACTACCTAATGAAACTACTAATTTGCAGTTTTTATTTCTGTAATTACAAACTAACAATTATAATTTTATCAGTTAAAGTGTAAAAACATAGATTATGTT
Organism: Maratus speciosus; assembly: GCA_963932465.1. NCBI lineage: Eukaryota > Metazoa > Arthropoda > Arachnida > Araneae > Salticidae > Maratus > Maratus speciosus. Next base: position 328,318,417 of record OZ010786.1, read on the forward strand.
AGCAATTAGTGGTGTAATTGTTTTGGAAACCTAAAACTCATGATAGCTATTCAGTATTTGAACGCTGGGGAAAAAATCATACAAATCTGATTTAAATAAAAAAAAATCTGATTTAAATAAAAAAAACCGATTTTTTTTATTTTTTTTTTTTAAATTATGATTTTTTTACACCTTAGTGGATGGTAACTGCGTAAATCAGTTTTTAAATGTTTTACGCGTTTTCATATTTACTTAGTTATCTTATTTACGTTATTTCCCCCGATGTCTTGATAAAACATTTAGGAAGAGTTGGAAAGTGTTTTATAATCTATGCCTAACGCATGATATATCTTACTTGTTGTTTCTATTTCCCAGATCAGTCTTTTCATATAAAACATACCAAATCTAATTAGCTCATATTCACAAAATACAATATATACGGGAATAAAAAATTTAAATAAATAGGGCTTATCATGTAGTTCTATAAGTAACAGTTGTATTAATGTCCGTTAGACTCCATGTTCGTATTTAAAAAAGCAATGACAAATCATAACACATTAAAAAGCTTACACATTCTTAATATTAAGCTTGAATTCAAGATCAAGCTAACTTAATAAAAAAAGATGTCAGTTAATAAGCATTGTTTTTTAAATGGAAAATTAAAAATATTTTAGACGAGTAGGACTCCAAAATAGCGATATCTTGCTAAAAAGTACGGTAAAAAGATAAAATTTTATATTTCAATCAAAACTTTACTTTAAAATTATCGTAGTTTTTATGACAAGAATCATCACAGTATTAATACTTGGACATTTTTCCAGAGAGAAACATTCGCCTTGCATACAATATTTCAAATGAAAATCAAATTTCAAATAAATTGCTTAAAAGGCGCAAAGGCCAACATAGTGAAAAATATCCACGCCGTGTCTCGATCCCGGGTCATCAGTATAGCGCACTGACATTCTACGACTAAACCACATGGAACGATACCCAGCCTGGAAATTTTCTCCTTATTACATGTTGGCAAGGCTACAAACGCCGCACAAGATGGAATATTTATCGTGAGCCACCGTCATGGGGCAAACACGAAACTTAATTAAACCAGCATCCATTAAATCTATATTAATACTTGGAAATTTTTCCAGAGAGAAACATTCGCCTTGCATACAGTATTTCAAATGAAAATCAAATTTCAAATTAAAATTGCCTTTTAAGCTATTAATTTGAAATTTGATTTTCATTTGAAATATTGTATGCAAGGCGAATGGTTCCCTCTGAAAACATTTCCAAGTATTAATATAGTTTCAATCGATGCTGGATTTAAGTTTCGTGCTTGCGCCATGTCGGTGGCTGACGATAAATATTGCATCTTGTGCTGCGTTTGTAGCCTTGCCAACATGTAATAGTGAGAAATTTTCCAGGCTGGGTATCGTTCCATGTGGTTTAGTCGGTAGAACGTAAGTACGCTATACTGATGGCCCGGGTTCGAGTTCCAGCATGGAATCTTTTTCACTAGTTCGCCTTTGCGCCTTTTAAGCAATTAATTTGAAATTTGATTTTCATTTGAAATCATCACAGAGTTTATGACAAGTTCGTCACAAATGACACATATTTCACAAATTGGTCACAGTGTGACTTCAAAACATTGTCACTTTCGTCACAGGTTCGTCACAAAGTTAATGCCAAAATAGTCACAAATGACACACTTTTCACAAATTAGTCACACCGTGACTTTACAGAGTGGTCACAATGTGACGTCACAAACGACCTCTAAAACGGCCATAACGACCTCACATTCTAGTCACTGTGACGTCACATCCACGTCACGTGACGTCACATCGACGGTCACAAAATCACAGTGTGACTTCACAGCGACGTCGCCGTGACGTCACCATGCCTTACGGGTTAAATGTTATCAAGACCAAAATCGCATTGATTTTAATTTTATCTGGTAACTTTGTAAAGCGCAAGTTCATTGTATTGCGTTAATGAGTAGTATTTCCCAAAGAGAGTTCTTATGGTGTTATACAAACATTAATGATCGTATTTACAAATAAAGTTGCTTCATAAAGCTTTCTTTTAAAATGCGGCACAGCGCTAAAAGAAATTAGAGAAAACAATAGTCATGAGAAAACTCTGCTTTGTTGGGTGTATAGATTTTTGAGTGTTTAAAGTCTGTTGCACCCTTTCTTAGCCCACACACTGATGGATTTTCCTACTCCCAAGATCCTCACCCGCACAGATTTCGAAAGGAATCTTTTATTCTGATATGCCTGCCACCACTGATATATATATATATATATGATATCGGGGACGTTTTGAGAAAGATTATCAAAAAGAATGCTAAACTGATTGCATTAAAATTAACGAACAGTTTATTTACAAAATATTTACAGATAAATATAACATTGTTTACATTTAAGAGCTCGGATATAGATGACCTGACCCAATACTAATTTACATGTAGCAAGTAATTTCTGTGCACTAGGTTAACTTATTAAAATACTCTATTTTCCACTCACACTATGGTATCTCAGATATTTTTTCGAAGGATCACCCGTGACCTTCTTATTGCGCCGGCTATCTCCGCAAGAGACTCAAATTCTTTCCCGAAAACTCCACTCAGGAAACTCAATCTACTACGTTGAGGTCTACTCCAGAATTCTTTCTCTCTCTTTTAACCACTGCCTTCAAAAAAAAAAAAAAAAAAACCAGTCTACGGGTTTTTTCTCTGCTAACAGAGGCCCCATCTCTTATCTAAAACTTTATTGATACAACGGGGATTATTCATATAATGGGACCTAACTGTAATATCTCGGATCAACTTCCAGATAAGGAAAAATATTATCTTAAACCAGCGTACGCAGAAAGTTAAAAGTGTGAAATAGAATAGACAAGTAAAAGAGAATATCAGATAACGGTAATTTTAATTAGTTACTTGCTCACTAGCGTCAGAAATAGTACGAAAACGTTTCAGAAGGTCGAAAGCCAATTCAAGACGTACACTACCGTTAAACACATTCAATAACAATAACTTCCATACTCTTGAAAACCTTCAAAAACAAAAATGCCCACACATTTAAAGAACTTAAATAAAAATAATTTAAGTCCTTCTATATCTAAAAAAAAGTTTTGATTTGGAAATGGACCAATGAAAATCTGCGTAGATATTCCGGGTAGATCCACATCCAATTTGAATGATTAAGCATGGCCTTTCATCGTTAATATTAAAAAAACTGTTGCATACAAAAATATGAAAATCGGTGGTATTATAGAGAAATGTTTGATAAACACGCTGATGCAGACAGTTTTCAAATCGAAGAATTATTTTAAGAGATATTTAATGCTAAAGTTGGACAAAATCGTTCCATTAAAAAAGTTTTATTGGAGCAAAAACTATACATGAGAATTTAATCATTTTTAGATCATTTTATACGTTATAAGTTCCCGGTGTGCAGATTGTATTTATTTTTCTTATTTGACTCATTTTTTGAGGTTTTATTTCAATTTAAATTCAAATTTTCAGCATTTCGAGAGATATTTTTTACAAATTTTAGAAAATGTTATTAATTTAAACTGTTGCCAGTTGTACAAACAGCGCAAACAATAATGTTTACTTCAAATTAAAAATTTATTTTACACGTGACTATTATAAACAGAAAATATAAAAAGCAGGAACTCATTGAAAATTACGTCATAAAAATTATAATTACGCGTGAATTTTAAAAGAGACAGAATATTGTAAAATAATAAATTCATAAACATGCGTTAGAAGTCTTAAATAGGAGAATTTACGTCACATTTACGTCACATTACACTTATTATATAAAATGAACAAAAAATAATATTGCAAAACAGTTTAAATTTAAAAATTGCTCGAGACATTTATTTGATATTTTAAGATGATCATAATATTTCATTTCTAACAAAAGTATTTTTACGTGAATATTAAAAGGAAAAGTTTGATGAAAATTACGTCAGATTATAATTCTCAGATTCAAATTATAATTCAATCTTCCGAAATCTTTTTAAATCCGATTAAATTATCGTGCTGTTAGAATCTGTGGTGTCTGAACGGGGGTTGACGAGCGTAACTCGTAGGGGGCAGAGCCCCCTAGTAAAATAAAAATAAGAATCTGGCACAAAAAGCCTGTTGAATGATTTGGAGTTTTATCGCACGTGGAGGTAACTTGCGATTTCCTTGAGGCCAGGCACATTAGCTTCATGAAAACATTCGTATCTGCTCCCCGATATTTTCCGCAAAGACAAAAGTTTGGCGAGAGAGAAAAACTTTGAGCGGTCGTCTACCTATATATAGATGAGGTTATCTAGGGTTACGGGAAAAAGTAAAGGAATTCTTGTGGTAATTGGCCTCGTCGCAGATAAGAAGCATTGAATCGCAGATTTTAACAGTACGTTATAAACTTTAGTCAAAATTAGCAACATGTTAGCCTACAAAAATATGCAGTTGGAAACATTAGCTATTGAAGGAGGTGTTCGTTACTAAAAATGTGTACACGGATCGCTTTTTGATAACTGATGAGAATAAAAGTATTAAATTATTTTCTTTAATTGTGAGACATATAAATATTAATTTAACGTAATTTTGTCACTGTGTCTCTTTTGTATGCCCACGACGACAAAAAAAAAAAGAAAAAAAAAAAGAAAGAAAGAAAGAAAAAGAAAAAAAACACCTACTGAGATAGGAGAGATAGTACCCAAGCATCTGAAGGCAATGTCTGTATTGCATCAGCGAAATAAAAGGTAGGAACAAGATCTAAATCAGTGTGATGTTACTAAGGTGAACGTCTTTTGAAGCACATCTAGAGAATTTGCAATTAAAATTTAAATAAAAAAACTATTAAAAAATCTCATATAATTAGTATCAAAGACTGAATGAGATCTAAAGCAATGTGAGGATACTAAGGTGAACGTATTTTACGCAGATCTAGAGAATTTGTAATTAAAATGTAAATAAATAACTATTAAAAATTCTCATATAATTAGTATCAGAGACTTTGAGATATCACACAAATACGTCTGTAAAACTGAAAGTATAATAGTGTGTGACATTTTTTGTAAGCATATTCTGTCGTCATTTACACAACTTAAAATAAAATTTAATTTGTGATAAATACAGGAATTTATATCCACAGAGCCTGTTATAAATTATTTTGATAAAGTCTTGGAGTAATTTTGAAAGTACATAGCGAAACACTGGTAAGATAGAATAACTATGAGATCTTATAGCCAATCTGTCAGTCTATTTCATCAAATGGTCGTCAAACAGTTAGCTGTTTTCCAGAACAAACTTATTCGTGCAGGTTCAATGAATATAATTTAATCAATATTTTTTTAAACACCTATTTTAAAAATGTGAATCAGTTTTTTAATTGAAAAATTACGTTAATACATATATAATAACCCCTATCATTTTTTCCCTATCCTTCTACTTACAATAGTGGAGTATTTAAACCGCCAGTAATGCAGAAATATCATTAAAATAAAAAAAAATCATATGTCTTGAACTAAATTAAAAATCAAAATATGAGTGCTATTAACATTTTTTCCATGCTAAAAATACAAAGCTAGCTCCACTGTTTGACATTCCATATTCTCGAAGAAGTTTTTAAGTTCAAATACAAAGACAAACTCAAATATAATTATGTTTTTCAAAAATAACATTATTTTTATTCTCATTTCGCATTTATTATTTTTTTATATATTGAAATGACTTTGAATTGAAAAAATTAAAATATATTTATGATAATCTCCATTAAAATAAATAAATAAACAATATATATAATCTCTAACATCTAACGAATAACCTGGAATTATAACCTAAAGTTTCTTACGCTTACGCCATTCACAGAAAAAAAGGCCCTAAGATACTTTACTATACTTCGACTTTATTGCCTTACAAGATTTCTAAAGATTCTGTAAATGAAAAGAAATCTTTTTCAAATGATGTATTTCAGCACTTGAAGAAAGTTTTCGGCTTGAAATTTTTTTATCGAAATTTATTTCTTTAGGTATTGAGATGAAGACTCACAAATATATTTCTTAGGATGGTCAAATATTACCCAGTAAAGTAAAACAAAATAGTTTTAAACAGATTACCACATGTTCCTCTGTACACGCATAAAATATGTTTTGAAATGTGAAAGCAAACATCAAAATTCGTAATAATACGTAGTTTATATGACAAATATAAATAACAGAAGGTTTCATATAAGGACTTTTTCACGATATAGAATATTGAAGGTGCACATTGTCTCTATGTTGATAATATCTCAATAATATCTCAATTTAAAAACAAATCTTGCGTATGCGTGTAATTGGTTAGTTGCAGATAAAAGTAATTCACTCCTGTTATAACATTAAAAGAAGATGAATTCCAATGGTGCTGCTCTAACACACATGGTTGCTAACAATACATTTCTTCATTACATTCAGGCAGTTTTCTAAACTACACAGCTAGCAATATAAACTATAAACAAGTAATATAAAAATTTTGTTTTTAAAGTCAATTCCTACTTAGGTCATCAAAGAAAAATTTAATATTATCCCTCAAGCTTATATTAGTTTTTGTTGCATTAAAATATCTCAATTTGTTGATTTTCTAATTTTGGCCGCCAATTTGTTTCCCATGCAAAACTAAACTTAATTAATTAAAATTTAATTAATTAATTAATTAGCATGCATAAGATACAAATAATATAAATACATTGCTTACAGGTGTCAAGTATAATAAAATCCTTTAAAAACACATTAAAGTCATTTAAAATCCATAACGTTTTCAACCGACACTTACTCGGTCATCTTGAGTGAAAAACTAATTAGTTGTTTTCTCTCTGCGTCTTTAGTCTTGTCCGAAACAGACCATTTTATTTCAAGAGTGGTATGGAATATAAGGGGGAACATAAGTGTTTTTTTTTTTTTTTTTTTTTTTTTTTCCTCCAAAAAGTACAGGTTTATTAACTCTGTATTAATTCTTTCCAGACTGCGTGGATATCACAAGATAATATATCGTTACAGACCATTTCTTTATTAGATATTATTTCCAGAGATTCTCTTATGATAGCTTCTTGGTGATTACTTGTATGGAAAATAATTTTGGCTCGATTGAAATCTACTTTTATAGGCTGAGTTTGTGCTAATCTTGCTAACTGAAGATGACCGAGTAAGTGTCGGTTGAAAAAGTTATGGATTTTAAATGACTTTAGTGTGTTTTTAAAGGATTTTATTATACTTGAAACCTGTAAGCAATGTATTTACATTTATTTGTATCTTATGCATGTTAATTAGTAATCAAGGTGAATTTTGCACTCAAATTTTCTACTTTCTAATTAATTAATATTTGAAAAAACTGTATTAACATCAATTGTCATCCAGTACAAGTTTAAAAAAATTTACTTCAACTTGATAGGATGAATATTGAATATTTTATTAAGATTGAAAATTTGAAGAAGATATATAAATATATAAATATATAAATAAATAAATATAGGGAGAGTGTGAACTAATAGTAGGAATTGAATGAATGACACTTAAAATCAACACTTAAACGTATTATCTTTGGATTAAATATTTCGTGAAACTGGCCATCATATATTGGTAGTTAACCTTATGAAGCACTGATGGAATAAACAAATTTATATTGTTCCGTTTACAAAGTTAAATTTTCCCATCAAAAATTTAAATACTTCAAGTGGGCCCGGTGAGTAAAATTCTCAAAAAGAGGGTTGGATTTTTTTCTAATAAAATACTACGAAGTTAAATAAATTAAATAAAGTAAAAGTATGTCTACGATGATTACATCGGCAAATATAAGAAATTTTGTGTTGTACTATTACGGTTCGCTACCCGTAACGAAATCTTTAAGTCCATTTATCTTAGAACGGATTTTTGCATAATTTGTCAGGTTTAAAAGATTTTGAAACTTTTTTTGAAGTTTTATGTATGAAATTTGGTATAGGGTTTTTTGTTATGTTTGTAATAAATTGTCTTAGTATTTATAATTCTGTGCGAAAATTTTGAAATAAATCTATTATTCGAAGTAGAAATTACACTCAAAATCGTCTGTCTTTTGACTTTTAAATGATTTATAAATTTTGTACGCAATTTTTTGTAAATCTTGAAAATAAATTAACAAAAATCCTTTTTTACACACAATAGTGAAGATAGTAATGAAATAAGTAAATAGGTTAAGCGATTCATGAGTTATATAAAAAATTAAATAACGTATAAAATTTTTAATTAAAAAAAATAAAATTTCAAAGTTTTCCAAAGTTTTCCATCTCAAAATTAATATTCATCTAAAGACACATTGCTGGAAGAAAGTTCGTTAAAAATGCCTACAACTAAAGGAAATAAAATTTTGACACCCGGTCACCCGCAAAATTCGTTTTGGTTCTTAAGGTTAAAATGGCAGTAATAAATATAAAAAGGTGTTTCAAAAGTTATAAAGTAATTTCCATAAGTCAGTAATATGTCTTTTTAATTCACTAGTTTCTGTTTTATGCGACGCTACACGAACCTTTTTTATCAGTTCCGTGATACGTTTTGACCACTGTAGCCATTCTCCATTGTAAAAGGGAATGACCTACTTTTTTAATTATCACTAAATTACCTACCTTATCATTAGTCACTTCTTTAGGCCATGTAACTCTCTGTTGTAAAGTAGAGAGGTACACATTGCCCCACCTTATCCATTAATCTTGTAGCATTTGGTGCACTATGTTCCATCTGGTGAATCTTGATTTAGGTTCATCTGAAATATCAGATTCTGGTACTTAAGGTAGGGAAAAGACCATTTAAAAGTGGACAGGGCTTAAATCAATTAAATCATTACGATCAGAACTTATACGGCTTTTTACGGCTCTATAATTTAAACAGGCTTCGGTTTGAGTTAAAAAAATTCAAAGTTCTTCAAATGTTGGAACTAAATCGCCAATAGTTCTTTTTAAATGAAATTTCATTGATTTAACACCGGCCTCCCAAAGTCTTAAATAGCCAAAGGCTGAGGTTGGATTGAAATGCCAATTGATTTCTTCGGAACTTACGTAGTTTGCTACTTCATCATTATACTGAGCAGAAGTCGCAAATTTATACTTGTTATTCAACTCCTTACTTACACCAACAGAATTTTTTGTACAATCACTTGCAATTTCTTTTGGTTTGCTTCGTCTGAATACAAATATTTTCAGACAAACCTAACAGTCTTGAGTTGATATATAAGCAATTAAATCAAGATGAATTGTATGCGTAGAAAAATATATAAATGAAAAAATATAACACATAAATAATTTTACATCTGTGACTTTTCTAAATTTTCATGTTATGCGTCCAGCATAGTCCATTCCTGTAACAAAGTCGGACGGGAAGGTTGCAATTCAGAAGGTAGTAAATCAGCCATGTAGAGGGCCTTTATAAAAGAATGGCGACGAAGTGTAAACAAAAAAATAATAATACTTGAATAATCGAATAAAAACACAAGAAACTTGCCAGTCTGCCAGTCTGAGTGTGTTCAATATACTTATGTCACTTGTATTTTATTACACTGTTAAAATATTCGCAACATTCTGGCAGGTCATTCGACCGTTTTTTGAAAAAAAAAACGGTTTCATAACCATAATTTAGCTATATTCTAACCATAAAATGGCTAATAATATGGTCAGAATAGTGTTAAATTACGGTTGTGTAACCGTTTTAAGAAAAAAACTGTCAAATGACCTGCCAGAATGCTGCAAATTTGTAACAGTGTATGACACACTAAATGCGAAACTAAATGTAAAACGTTGCTCATTGTGCGATCTGAGTTATACAAATTTTGAAGTTGATAACGTTTAACAAAGTATTTTTTCCTTTGAAAATTTTTGAATTTAGTAGTGTGAAAATGACATTAACATTATGCATATAAAACTATTTCAGTTTTAATAGTTAAAAGACATGGTTTTTATTAAATATGATGTAATTTTTATTTTTACATTAAAATGGCACTTTTGGGGAAATTTTTACATTTTTTTTTACAGTTTTATTTGAAAGAGCAATTTTTTAAAGATTACAAATCCGTTTTAATTTTGTTCCTGTGATTACTGGAAGAGAAGTTACAGTCAATTTAATAAACAGGAAGTTATGAGTTAAATACTGGTACTTGATGTAGGTAGAAAAGAAGAAATGTAAACAACGTTTCTACTCACCACTTTCTTATATTTTTTACATAAAAACTCTCATAAATCCTAATTGAAACTTCTAGATTAATTTTGTATGTATCTTAAAGATATAAAAAAATATTTCAATGCAATTTCTGGAAAATAATTTTTTCCGTTATCTTCATGCTCTAGAAAAAAAGTTATATAAAATGTTTTAAAAATATTTCAGGGAAATTTCGTCAAGCCAGTCATATTATTCACTATGTTGTGAAATAAAGCTTAAACTCTATGTGATAATGTGTCAATTTTATAGGTATTCGAATATAAAAATTTAATTTTTAATAAAAAAAATATGTATTTTTTGACATATTTTAAAATATTTCTGTTAATTTTGAAGATGTCGTTAAACTCCTAGTTCAGTGCACAGGTAAGTGTAATAATTGTATGTAGTACAATGGGAAGTTGAAATATATTTATTTAAATCGAGTGTACACTCAAAGTTTGCTTAAAAAAATTAAAACAAAACATTTTTTTTTTAAAAAGGTTATGCAGATATTTCTAGGATTTTGAAATGTGGTTTCTTTACAGAAATAAGGGTTGAGTCATATTTATACACCTAACAAATGACATTTACGCTCATAATTCCTGTAATCCTGACTGCAATTAAATAATTTTTTAAACCATAAATAAAGTAACGCGTTAAAAAATAAACATTATTTTTATCTGCATTAAAACATTAAACTGTTTGTTATCAAATCAAAAAATATCACATATTTTACTTATTTGAATAATATTTTCTAGATTGTTGAGTAATTTAAAGCTTATGAGTAGTAAAAAATGTAACAAAGCACATTGGACATTTATTCATGCGGATAACAGGATTTAATGCTTTTTTAAAACAATGAAAGGTTTTACTTCTTTACTAACATGATAAAAGTAAGCATGTTAAAGTAGAATATACTGAGTACAGATGTTAGAACATAAAATAATATCTTTAAGTATTTAGATGTCAATCGCATAAGACCCTTTTTTTAGTTTCGCTTTTGACGAATCAAAATCACAGATATAAAAACGGCATTTTTAGTTGCTAGATTATTACAAAGCATATAAACGAAAATAGTACTTTGCTTAGATATACGTAGCCATGTGTGATCACAAAGAGAACTTAATGCATATTTCTGTGGCTCAAGACCAGAAAAATGTTAATTTTAGATTGTTACAAATAAATTTATTTTTATGGTTCTAAATTTAAAACAAAACATTGAAAGTAATATCCAAACACAATAAGCATGTTCATAATATTCAATAAAACTTAATATTGATTAGCTTACTGAGAAATTGTAAGCTTTTTTCTGTATTCCTTAAAGTTAAAAAGTTACATAAAGAGTAGATTAATAAACACACACTTAGATCTATATAGTATTGCGGACATTATTTTTCAAGTTACGAATAAAGATATCAAATGTAGTGTCATTTCAGATTGTTCCTTCAAATAACTAAATAATTTCAGCAAATTTTTAACTAAATGATAAATAGTAACCCGTGTCTCGCTTTAAAAAATACCAACAGACAGTTAAATATAGGTAACTTCGAACGTATTCTGGTTCGCATCCCACGTGAATCTAAGGTGGAAAAAATGCTCAAATACGTTCTGTCGTGAGCGAAAAGAGATGGACTTCGTGCCTAACAGCGGCTTTAGATAATTATGTCTAGCGATAGTGACTACATCCACTTATTGAAAAATCGTACTAAAGAGGTACATTTAAATTCAAGTGGCTTATTAATTATTTATGTATCCTTTTATACAGCTCGAGAGAAATTCAGAAAAAACAAAATACGAAAGATCACGTTTATTAATTTTAAACTTAAATTTTATAAATTTTCACTAAGATTTAAAGCTGTTTCTCGACAATACTGGAAAGAATAATGTCGACAGACATTCTGTGAGCTCTGAACTTTAAACAGCTATTAGGAATTACGGAAATTTATTCAAGCACTTGAATAAAATTTCTTTAGCAGTATAGGATGTCTTAGATGATTGGTCGTTATTCAATGCTGTTCAAGCTGTAACTTTTGCTTAAATTTCCAGCAATTTGGAAGGGCAAAGAATGAACCCAGTTTTTTATTCTTGGATTGTTACTATCACATTTTTTTAATGTACTAGATATTTTTTGGGTGGGCGAAGTACATGTTTTATAAGAAAATGTCCGTATATAACTAATTTAAGGGGACGAGGGACCTTAAAAATAATTTTTTTATTTTTTGTAAATTTCACCTTAAATATTACTCAAAGGTACATTATATGCATTATGGCATGCATTTATTACAAAAAAAAAAAATTAAGTCATTTTTGAGAAAAAATTGGAATTTTACGCGTTGTTTTAGAAATCTCCAAAATCCCCCATGCGCGTTCCATATCAATGAAAATCCCCAATATTTTTTATAAAAGTTTGGTTTATATATATAAAAAAATCTGTGCATCGAATTTCATATATTTGAATATAAAGGTTAAAATGTTTTTTTTTTTGAAAAATTTTGAAATTTTTCGAAAAAATTTCAAAATTTTAGAATTTTTAATTTTTTTTCATTTTTTTTGCAAATTTAACTTTAAATATTACTAAAGGGTACATTATATGCATTACGGTATGCATTTATCACAAAAAAAATTTAAAAAAATTTTATTTTTGAGAAAAAAATGGCATTTTACGTGTCGTCGTAGAAATCTTCGAAATGCCCCCTGCACATTCCATATCAATAAAAGTCACCAATATGTTTTATAAACGTTTGGTTTATATATATAATTAAAACTGTGCATCGAATTTTATATATTTGAATATAAAGGTAAAAAAAAAAAAATTCAAAATTTCGAAAAAATTTCAAAATTTCAAAAATGTTTAATTTTTTTTCTTTTTTTTGTAAATTTTAATTTAAATATTACTCAAGGGTACATTAAATGCATTGTGGCATGCATTTATAACAAAAAAACATTAAAAAAAAATATTTTTGAGAAAAAAATGGCATTTTACGCGTCGTCGTAGAAATCTTCGAAATGCCCCCTGCGCATTCCATATCAATGAAAATCCCCAATATTTTTTATAAAAGTTTGGATTATATATATAAATAATTCTGTGCATCGAATTTTATATATTTGAATATGAAGGTGTAAAAAAAAAAAATCAAAATTTTTGAAAATTTTTCGAAAAAAGTTTGAAATTTTAAATTTTTTTTTTTTTTTTTTTTTTTTTTTTTTTTTTTTTTTTACACCTTCATATTCAAATATATAAAATTCGATGCACAGTTTTATTTATATATATAAACCAAACTTTTATAAAAAATATTGGGGATTTTCATTGATTTGGAATGCGCATGGGGCATTTCGAAGATTTCTAAGACGACGCGTAAAACTCCATTTTTTTCTCAGAAATAATTAATTTTTTTTTTTGATAAATGCTTGTCATAATGCATATAATGTACCCCTGAATAATATTTAAAGTCAAAATTTCAAAAAATAAAGAATTGATTTTTAAGGTTTTTTAAGGTCCCTCGTCCCCTTAAAAAACGTTCAAAAGTCTGTGAAAGGTTATAGATAAAACAACATATTAACCCTCTCGCTGCGTAAGTAATTCTTCGCGATGAACGTCTTTTACAGAATTTTTAATCTTTTATGACCGATTCTTTAAACCAGAAACTTTTGATTAACGTAATCGGGGAAAAAGTCCTGATTAAATCAGATAAAGTTTTCGCTAAAAAATAACTGGTGGGAATAACTCGGGTTGCGCAGCGAGCGGGTGAAACATGCCTGCCAAGTAGAGATACTGGAGAAACACTGAAGAACGCTATATGTAAGATTTTATTGTATGAAATAAAACCCCAAGAATATCTACCCATGAAAACATGGGAATTGCTTAGAATTTATTATATTGTTTTTAGGAACACTATTCTTCGAGAAGTACGTCTTTGTCAATTTTAAAAACATTTAGTAGGATGGATGGCTAAAACTCATTTGTTATTTCACAATAAAGTGTCGTAGAAACAGTTTTTCTAACTGAGCGGAGTTTTATTTTATTCAGATTGCATCATTGTTACCATTTTTGTCATAACCGCCTTTTTTAAAGACAATATAAGAAACTAAAATATTGTTTTTTCGAAAAAATTGTAACAATCAAGCAATATCAATTTTTAAAATGTCCACGCCAACAACCAACAAACACACTGTATAAAAGCATGGTTTAGGCTCCAAAAGCAGTCCAGCCAAAACCGTCTACTATGAATGGGATAAATTTTTAAAGAAAACTGTTTGCTTACAAAAAAAAAAAAAAAAAATCTAAAAACAATTGAAAAACGCTCAAATCTAGAAAAAATAAGCATAGATAAAGCTACTTTATAAAGAAGCAAATGAATCTGAAGATTTTTTTAAAAAAAGGTCAATTCAGATGAGATGGTTTAGAAAACAGTCAACTTCCTCCAAAAATAACGTAAAAATCAACAAAACTATTTAAAAAGATCCACATTCAGCAATAATTTCCGCAGCTAAATCAGGAACAGTGAATAAATATCTGAAAAAAGTTAAGATGTATATTTTTAAAGAAAAATAGTTGCTAGTGATGCAGAAGAAAGGAGAGTAGAATTCCTTCTACAAATAAGAATATTTTTGACGCAAATTTAATAAATCGATTTCTCAATGTACAAATTTTCATACATCATAATAAAATAGAATCAATGGAGTACTATAAAGAAAATTTCAATGTATGTGTCTAAAACAATTACAAGTTATCTATTTAGAAATTTTTTATTTATAAATTAAACTTAATGCTTAATAAATTAACTTAAATAAATTAAATGCCGTTAATCTAAAAAGAATCAATTCTAAATACCGTACTATTTATATCAGGAATTTCAAAATTTTGGACATTGTTTCTCATTTTATACAATACACTCCATTTCTATAGACATCTTACAAATTTTAAAATTATTGTAGTCAGATTTGATTTGATGTATTATGTTACAATTATATGTTTAAGGATTTCGTTTTTGTCCTAATATTTATAAACCATTTTCAGGTATTCTTACGTAAAAAATAAATAAATAAATAAATAAGTAAATAAATAAACAATTCTACACGGACATAAAACAGCGATCATAATCTTTTATGAAAATTCCAATAAAAGAATTGAGACATGTTTTGACATAATCTATTTGTTAGTTGTTTTATTACAGTCATTTAAATGATTTTTTTTTTTTTTGGGGGGGGGGGGGGATAAACTCTACTAATTCTCTTCAACGGAAACCTATGAAAATTTTACAGGTGCCAATGGATTCATAATAACATCTATTAGAGAATACTATACTTACATTTTGCTTAGGTATTCATCTTCATATATAAATTGTAAAAAAACATTCAAATTCTCAACACTAGCCTCGAATTTTGACGTCGTTTTTAGATAGTTTATCATATTAGAAAATGTTTATGTTAGTTATAATTTCTATATGTAGAACAGCCTCTAACCCTCATAGCATGCATGGTCACAGTGACGTCGTTGTCACAGTAAGTCACTGTGGTCACGTCACATCTGTGGCCAAAATGTCGCCCTCAGTGATGTCACATTGTGACTGAGATGTGAACTTCTCAGAAAACTTTAAAAAAAATACAAAAATTATTCAAAACGTGTTATTTATGTAAAATTATATTTTTCTGGCAATTAAAAAAAAATTTTTAACGTCACTTTTATGTCACTGCATGTAACGTACGTCATGTCACACATGTGACAAAAAAAATCCCACCATATTGTAAGTCACAGTGTGACAGAAATAGGAACTTCAAAATCTTTGGAAATGAAGACAAGTATGTTAAACAGTATTTTAAACAGGCTCGAGTTACAGCGGCAAGAGGAATGGAAACATATTAGTGGATAGCAAATAGTAAATTCGGACACGAAAAGAGGGGAAGGGGCATAAGAAGGAAAATGCACGGTACAAGTATCAACAAACTAGATTTTCATGCTATATTTTATCAATTTGTTATCTAAGACAGTGAATGTATACTTTTTTTTATGATTTCAATTTTATCTACCATTGCAATTTAATCCTTCACAGATTGTTGTTATTATAAAAGTGTTTCTCGGAAAAATGGTACGTACTGGAGCAATTTGGATAACATATTTAGAATTACGAATATTAAATCTGTACACTTTACATATTTAGTTTGCAGGGAGGAAATTACTATTATTATTTTATTTATTTATTTATTTATTTATTTATTTATTTATTTGTCGACCAGTGGTATTTGAAACACTGTTGTGGTTTCAAACTAAAAATGATCTATTACAATTAAGTCTGCAGCTGTTAATGAGCACGTAGAAAGAGTGTTCAGAGTGGAGTCATATATGTATTCTTTAATTATAATTTGCATTCAAGTCATATTTTTTCCTGTTAGTGTTTAACAATTTTAAGTAACTATTTTTTTTACCTACTTCTTTCAGACTTTAAAAATAAAATTAGCATTTTCCGAAAAGAAAATATATATACAAAATCTATGCAAAACCCAAGTCATAATTAATTATTTGTATTTCAAATTTGTGTTTTAGAGATATGACTTTGTAATTTTACAAATTGTTTTATTCTACAGAAAATTAATGTGAAAATAATGACAGTTTGACAAAGACAATTTTTTTATCCTCTATAATCTTTTTTCATTTATTAAGAAGGTATTTTGGATTTATTACGTGTAAAACAAACTTTACTTTAAAACAAAAGGCAGGTGTTTCATTCAGATGGAAAATTTTAATTACAGACACTTAAAATTATTGCGCATTTATAGTTCCAAACCTGTTGTTTACAGAAAAGAAAAAAATAATAATAAACATATGCTTGCCATAGATCGTCTGCGTTCGATTTCAGCGAATAATGAATAAGGATCAGAGAACTTTTGAAGCGGGAGTTAGCTAACGCTTTTTTTAAGTTAAGTGAAAGATGTCCGCATGTTTAGGATAAAATACGGATATTATAACAATATTTATGAAGCTACAAAGGTATGTCTTATTTAATTTAAATTTTTTATTCCTGTGTGGTAGATTATTAACATAAGTTAAATAGTTTTATGTAATATAGAATGAGACTGATCTGGTATTCATATTGGATTTTCAGAAGCGACATTTTCCAATTCGATACCGTAAAATGTCTTAATCTGCCATCTCTAGAAAAAAAAAAAAATCTGGCGCAGAGACTGATTTATTCGGAATTCATAGTGGAATGATTGTAAATATTAATTTTTAGTTACTTGAGATTAAAATATGTTGTGACAGTGATTTGAAATTTTTTTCGGCATCTTACAGTTTTAAGATTACTAACACAGTATGTATCGTCATTATTATTTTGGAGTTAAATATGATATTCGATTATTATGATATTACGAAACTGTTTCAATTTAGAAATTAACATTATACTGGGAAAATGTCTTTTTATATATTATAGTAGTGAAACTTTTAAAAGATTTTTTTCATTGCTAATAATATTTTAAATTAGTATTTAAAATCCCAAATCTCCATATCAATGTTTTCAAATTTAACATTTGCCAAAATTATAAAATAGGAATTCTTTATAACATGGAAAGATTTTGAAGAAATTGTTAAATCTAATAATGCATTTAATTCATCTGTTGTAGTTTGTTATTGTTAAATAGTACAATTATAAATACTAATTATTTAGTGTTTTTCAAATTGGTATATTTATTTTTTTAATTTGCATGTAAGCATTTTTTTGCTGTTTGTGATTTTAATCAAACATTTAATTGTAGACATTCAGTATCAGTTATTAAATTTTCTTCGATTGTAAACTCATTTTCTACGTTTTCGATACGCGTAAATATTGGCATTAAAAAAAAAAGATATTTAAGCATTGAAATTAAAGTGTTTTTTATGCACTTTAGTGTAATTTCAACAAAGTTGAAAATGCTTATGACTTCGCTTTGTCTGGCCGTCTGTCTGCGCTTTAACTCGCATAAATATACACGGATTGCCCTGAAATTTTTGGATGTTATTGACGTTTACCATAGCACGATCCCTATTTGTAATGAAGTTTGTAGTATGTTTAGTTCATTTACAGGGACAGTCAAAAGTATTCCGTTACATTACGGCCTATGAGAAAAAAATCGTTTCAAATGATTTTTAATGATTTTACACACTTTCAAACTGAATAAAATTGATATGCATTTATTAAGCGCACTAAAATATGCATTCTGTAGAATATGCGATCCAAAGAATAGTTATTGTCCATTTACAGGGCTAAAAAAGGAACTCCAATGCATAATGATATAGGGGTGGAGGAAATTGTTTGCGGCGTATTTAATTATGTTAATCTATTTCATATATGATGAAATTAATATACGTCGCTAAGGTTTACATACTATAATTTTTTTCATGTATAATACAAGAGTATATAGCATTTACAGGGACACATAAAATATTTCGGACACTATGTTGTATCCGATGTACTGTTAATTAGCGATGATTGGTAGAAATGCATTTTTAATTATGATATGCGCTTTTATGATTCTACTATATTTATGCATAGTATATGGTGTATATAAATGCAATAATTCATATACAGGGCAACACAAAAGTATTCGTAAGGGTTACTGGGTATGGGGGCAAATTGTTTAAAGGTGGTTTTTAAATGAGTTTTTACACTGAACTGCATTTAATTTACTAAGAAATGTTCGTAGAATATAGATAAAATGATATATAGTGTCACGCAATGAATTGGATACATAGCCGTCTATAAATTGTAATTTCTGGAAATGTGATTTCAGTAGTTTTAAGAGTGTTTTAGTTTAAATTAAATTTTAACTAAATAGTGGCGTGTAATAAAGGTTCTGAGTAAACTACAGGGTTGTACAAAAGTATTCAACTTAGTTTCCATATATTAGTATAAATAGCTGAATGAGAATTTCAACGTACAGTCACCTCTCACTTATACGCGTTTGAAGGAATTGATTTAAAATGGCGCATAACTGAGAGCCGCGCATAATTGAGAGGATTCTGTATGTAGCAATTCTTTATACACATTATGGTAAAAAAATTTAAATACAGGAATTATGATTAATAACATTTTATAAAATAAAAGAAGTGTAATATTAGTATAGTGTACTTAAAATCCTTACACTTTCCCTATAAAATTTAATTTAAAAAATACAATAAACATAAAATTTCATTTTAGCTAGAGGAAGATATGCCACTTAGTCCTCTTATAAGAAGTCATTGATGCTAGTTTGTTTTTGCTTAAGCCGGTTTGTACAACGACCTTTTATAATGCATTAAAGTGCGTCATTGTACTTCATGCTACATCAGCATATTAAAGGTAATATATCAAAGCGTCCAGGGCTCCTAAATTAGTAACAATAAGATGGGACTGTTAAGATGTTCCATCATTATCATCAACTTCTTCTTTTACCAAAAACAGTTTCAATATCTCTTATTGCCGTTAATATCAGCATTGACGAAATCTTGAAAGATAATTTTGGCTTATGCTGTTCCATTCTTCTCCGTCTATTTTAGAATCATTGCTGTTGTTTTCATTTTCCAGTAATGCTTCAGCATCATTTGAATAAACATAATTTGATTTTCTAAAGCAGTTAAAAGTTGTTGTGTCTGTTACGTTATTCCAAGAGGAAACGAACATATGCATAGCATCCAGAATCCAAATTTTCTTGAATTCCTTTTTCTGCTCTGCGATATAAACATTCTTGCACCAAATCATTCCTATACTGCACTTTAACTGAAATTATTATAAATAGATCTAATGGCTGGAGTCTGCTAGTACAATTTACAGGGGGAATATAACTGATGTATGTGTCCGCAAAGGTAGTTATGAAAGACGGGCGAGACACTGTTCCATAAATATCAGAACTTTTTTTTTTAGCAATCTTCATATCAAATTCCTTCAAAAAGTTTTAAAATAGTCTGTTATTTCCACGTATAACTGAGAGAGACAATTCAAAGTGGCGCTTATAAGAGAGAGATCTACAGTATTATTATTCTATTCCTCGTGACAGGACCATGCGAAAATCGCGTATAACTGAGAGACGTGTATAAATGAGAGGCGCATAAGTGAGAGGTGACTGTATTATGCGTTTTCTTGCTACACTAAATTTTCTTATTATATATTATATATATGAATCTACAGATCAAATATAGGACTATTCAAAAGAATTGGAAAACTTATTTGGGTATCGATGGTAACAGCTGAAATCAGTTTTTCAAATGTTTTATGCATTTTCAAAATGTTTACTTAGTTATCTTATTTACGTTATTTCCTTAAATTACGATGTCTTGTTAAAACATTCAGGAAGTGTTGGAAAGTGTTTTATAATCTATACGTAACGCATGATTTTTATTTCTTGTATTTTCTATTTCCCAGATCAGTCTTTTCCTATAAAACATACCAAACCTATTTAGCTTATATTCACAAAATACACTATACACGGGAATAAAAAATTTAAATAAATATGGCTTATCATGTAGTAATATATATAAGAGATGTATTAATATCCGTTAGATCCCACGTTCGTATTTAATAAAGCAATAACAAATCACAACACATTAAAAAACTTACACATTGTTAATATCAAGCTCGAATTTAAGATCAAACTTAGAACTCAATAAAAAAAAAAAGGTGTCAGTTGATAATCATTGTTTTTTAAGTAGAAAAATTAAAAATATTTTAGAAAAATAGGACCTCCAAACTAGCGATATTTTGCTAAAAAATACAATAAAAAGATAAGATTTTATATTTCAAACAAAACTTTATTTTAAAATTCATCACAATGTTTATGACAAGAATCATCACAGTATTAATATTTGGAAAAATTTCTAAAGAGAAATATCCGTCTAGCATACAATATTTCAAGTGAAAATCAAATTTCGAATTAATTGCTTAAAAGGCGCAAAGGCCAACATAGTGAAAAAGATTCCATGCCGGTACTCGAGCTCGAGCCATCAGTATAGTGCACTGGCATTCTAACGACTAAACCACATGGAACGTTACCCAGCCTGGAAAATTTCTCCCTATTACATGTTGGCAAGGCTACAAACGCAGAACAAGATGGAATATTTATCGTGAGCCACCGACATGGGGCAAACACGAAACTTAATTAAATTCAACACCGGTTGAAACTATATTAATACTTGGAAAAATTTTCAGAGAGAAACATTCGTCTTGCATAAACTTTTTCAAATTAAAATCAAATTTCAAATTAAAATTGCCTTTTAAGCAATTAATTTGAAATTTGTTTAATTTGAAATTTGATTTTCATTTGAAATATTGTATACAAGGCGAATTTTTCTCTCTGGAAAAATTTCCAAGTATTAATACAGTTTCAATCGATGTTGAATTTAATTGAGTTTCGTGTTTGCCCCATGTCGGTGGCTCACGATAAATATTCCATCTTGTGCTGTGTTTATCGCCTTGCCAATATGTAATAGTAAAGAAATTACCCATACTGGGTATCGGTCCATGTGATTTAGTCAGTAGAATGTCAGTGCGCTATACTGATGGCCCGGGTTCGAGTCTCGGCATGGATTTTTTTTCACTATGTTGTCCTTTGCGCCTTTTAAGCAATTAATTTGAAATTTGAATTTAATTTGAAATCATCACAGTATTAAGACAAGTTCGCCACAAATAACACATATTTCAGAAATTGGTCACACTGTGACGTCAAAGCATTGTCGCTTTCGTCACATGTTCGTCACAAAATTAATGCCAAAATTGTCACAAATGACACTCTTTTCTCAAATTTGTCACACCGTGACTTCACAGAGTGGTCACAATGTGACGTCACAAACGATCTCTAAAACGGCCATAACGACTTCGCATTCTAATCACTATGACGTCACATCGACGGTCACAAAATCACAGTGTGACTTCACAACGACGTCGCCTTGACGTCACCATACCTTACGGGAAGCGAAACATTGGTGTAACATTCTTTAGTAGAAATTATTACCAATTGACTGGTACCTGGCACATCGTAGTACAATGGTCTGAATTAAAATTAATAGAGGTGTACCTTTTGTTTTCTGTACTGTTTCCCCATGGTTAAATTAAGTGGGTTTTGAACACGTTTTCATATGAATTACCCATACCTTTCTGGAAGCTGTGCAGTGCATGTGCAGTTCACCAATTATCCATGCGTATGCACGTGTTTATAAATATAAAATTAAGCATTCATTCTAAGCTAGCGTCAAACTTAATTTCAAAAGTTATGAAAAATTTTCCATAAAAACGAATTCGTATTGAGTGAACTTTCAATTAATAAGTTTACTTTGTTTTTGATTTCTCGACGGCTTAAATTTAACTGTTTGTGAAACTGATATTACCTTTAATTAAATACAAAATTATCATATATTCTTGCATTATTTCATTGAGTGATTTTTTATATTCCCGCCGTTTCATTTTTTATATTATGATAAATAACATCGATAATAAGTGCTTTATTAGTACATGCCTGAAAAATCAATTTTAAAGAAAAAAAAAACATTAAGCAAGATTTTTTTAAACAATAAGCCGATTTCCACGAAGTAAATTAAAACATATATCTATATTTGAAATGAAAGCGAAAATAATGAGATTGATTTATACTGTGAAAGAATTTTCCTGTTTATGTCGATACCAATTACCTTACATTCTGCAACCAGGTATTATATTATGATAATTAACATCGATTATAAGTGCATTATTAGTAAATGCCTGAAAAATCAATTTTAAAGAAAAAAACATTAAGCAAGATTTTAAAAACAATATGCCAATTTCCACGAAGTAAATTAAAACATATATCTATATTTGAAATTAAAGCGAAAATTATGAGATTGTTTTATCCTGTGAAAGAATTTTCCTGTTTATGTCAATACCAATTACCTTACATTCTGAAATCAGGTATTTACTACTACGTGTTATGAGATTCAAGACATTTTGTAACAGGACAATATCAGGTTTCAGAAATTCGTTATTTATATAAACTCTCCCTCTAATAACTAAATATAATCCTGAAAACAAACTTGTTAACATAAATTCCACCTTCCTCAAAATTAAAATACCCGAAGTTTCAGAGTTACATCAGAACTTCTACTAACAACATCATAAAAGATTGGACACGTGGAACTGCATTGTTGTCACAAACTTGATGACTTTCTTTATTACTCTTCTCTCACGATACCTGCACCCTTCTTATTAAATTACATGACAAAGTAATTGGTAAGCGTAAACATTATTTGTTGCATAAATTTGCTTTGAAGCAACTTATAAACATCACGAAAGAATGGCAGTTTCCATTTCTTCGAAATTGTTGTTGTGACACCTCTAGTAATTAATCTCCATTACGCAACTTGTAGCACATCTTTAACACACGTGTAAAATTATACAATCGTGAATTTAATTTTACGTACAAACAAAAGTTAAGTAAAAATTTTTATATAACAATTTTACTAACTCAAAGTCATTTTTAAGTAATGAGGTATAGACGACAAAATGAACATTCTACCATTTTACTTTTTGCTAATAAAATACTTTTTTATATTTGTAAATTTCTTTTGGTTTATTCAATGTGTTGATATTAAAATATCAACTGTTGCACTATAACAAATTTAGGCTATCATAATATTGTTTGTAAAACATTTTTAAATGTAAGCAGTCTTTTGTCATAAAATGAAATATAATATCACTAAACTGTTTCCGTTAGTTAGAAATGTTTTCTTTGAATGAAACACTAAAAGCCGTTTAACTTTTTTAAATATCTCTAAATTAGGGATAACACCCCAATTAGATTTATCATGACCTTGTTTCTACTATGTAATAAAAGACTGTCTTGCAATTTTTAAATCAGTTCGTCATGTTTTTTACATTTCAGCAAAACAGTCCAATAGAAAAAAAAAATGGTTATAATAATGAGAAAATTATACACACTACAATTTCCTTGCAATTATAACATTAAATAATTTAACTAAAGTTCAATACTGTAATTTAAATTGTCACCTATTGCATAATTAAAATATCACATACTGTTAAATTACTTAAAAAGAAGTTATTTTGGAATATATATTATTGTGTAAAATTTTAACACCTTGAGCGCCAAATAATTGTGTTTCTGTAATGTCGAATTCATTTCGGAATCTTTAGAAAAGATTATTGCAAAATAAGGAAAACCAATTTTACTACTTTTTTTTTCCATCAAAGTGGGAAAAGTAAAATTTCATAAAAATTTTCTGGTGCAAAACTTCATTAATCGTAGTTGGGGCAAATGATATCCCACACCTCCTCGAGGGGTTATGATGAGTGATTTGACTGTTGAAACTGATCACTTAATTCTGATTTTTAAATTACTGTTCTGTTTTTAATAATTTCATTTTTTAGTTTCAATTCAAAAATTACCACAAAAAAATCTAATAATCCCTTTTTTCCGTTTTCAGAATGTAAAAAGATGTATCAAAATTATATATATTTTTTTTATGTCTATGAAATGTATATCAAAGTTGAAGAAGACAGAAGATTTTTGGTTTATAAAATAACTGTTTCCTGACAATTGTCCCCTATTGCATACTTAAAATATCACATGCTGTTAAATTATTTTAAAAGAAGATATTTTGCATATATTGCAAACATTTAAGATGAGTGATTTGACTGCTGAAACTGATCATTTAATTCTGATTTTTTAAATTTCCATTCTGTTTTTAATAATTTCATTTTTTAATATCAATTTGAAAATTACGACAAAAAATGTCTAATATTTCCTTTTTTCCGTTTTCAGAATGTAAAAAGTTATCTCAAAAAGATATTTTTTTATGTCTTTGAAATGTATTTCAAAGTTGAAGATGACAAAAGATTTTTGGTTTACAAAATAACCGTTTCCTGACAATCGAAATGTGAAAAAAAAAATTATTTTTTCCAATTTTCCCGAAAAACATAATTTAATTGCAATATTGTCGTCACTATCGATTGAAATAAAATTTCAATTTGAAAATGACGAATAAGAAGAATTCTAATAACCCCTATCGTTATCCGTTTTCTGCCTTTTTTCGCAAAAATGAATTAATTTAGTTTCCATCATTAGAGAAATTTTATTCAAATTAGAAAAAAAAATATCTCGAAAACAGTTTCAAATTTTACAATTCTAATACAGGTTTTGAGATCTCTGGATCAATACTGATTTTCGGTTTAATTTCATCGCATAATATTCCCTATTTTAGGAGAAAATGACGTGAAATGTAATCAGTCGTTTAATTAGTCGTTTCATAAAATCGTTTCTTAAAATCGTTTCATAAGGATTTCATATATATGGAGTAGATATATCAGTTCTGTAACGCTCGATCAATACGCACTCCATCATATTTTCTCTCCTTTTGTTTTTTTTTCGTTCAAGCTGAGTAAATTAGACTTTATGAGATGAGAAGAATGTTTACAGAGTTGTTACCGACAAGGCATCTGAGCTAATCCGTAATTTTAAATTAACTGAGTTATTTTGTAAATAGTAACATGTAAATACATTGTAAATATTAAATTTATTAGTCGATGAAAAGTTATCGAGTTTTAATTTGTAACTAAGATATTTTTCACCCCGGATTCTAAATAATATGTTTAATATGTTACAGAAGTGGCTCCCCAACGTCGGGCTCGAACAGAAGCAAGATATGAACATAAGTATTATTTTTAAATTGTGTTAAACTGTTTTAATAAGAAAATTTAAAATCTAAAGTACAAAAATTTATACAAAAGTACTTTTGATTCATCCGGAATCTGAGGATTTTTGAAAATTATATTTGATTCGTCCAGAATCGAAATATTTTGGAATTAGTCTATCCAACCTGAATGATATTTTCCTTGGAATTGAAATCGTTTGTAGCTTCAAGTATTTTAGTATCTGAATTAAATGGAGATATTCATACTAGAAATATATCTAATAATTATTATTGAAAAATAAAAATCATTTGCTTTATTTTATACATTTATATAGTTGCACTGAGCTACATTATTATTGAAGGTATTATTATAAATAAGTGCTTGGTATTATTTTAATTATTATATGAAGAATTGATATAAATTATTCGCAAATAATGTTTGATATTATTGTGTAAAAAAAAAAAAAAAAAAAAAAAAAAAAAAAGAGGGGCAAATAGTTGGTGTCATTATATTGAGTTTTGAAAGACATTCTATGTTATCTATGTTCTATATATATTATAAATTACGTAAAAGTAAATTATTTTGCTAAGAGTTATTCGTAAAACGAATTAAGTTTGAAGTTAGCTAAAACATAGTTAGTTCAAATGATGGCGTTTCTTTCTAAGGGTAAGAAAATTGATTTAACCACATTAGCTTTAGAATTAAAAGTAGAAATAAGTAGCGATGATAAAGTCCTCGAATTACGTGATAAAATTGTAAATAGTGAGGCATTTTAGATAATATAGATTTTGTACAGGGAATTTTCGAAAATATCGTAGAAGAAAGAAAGACTCTTGAGGAAGAGAAACGTTTAGCCGAAGAAAGAAAATTTGAGCTACAGAAGCTCAGGTTAGAAGCAGGAACAAGAGATGTTGTAAATACAAGCAACCCTCTAGAATCTTCTTCAATCCGCGTTGATTTGAAAAAAGGTTTTACCCGATTTCAATCCTGAAAAGAATGATATGAATTTATTTTTAATAACTTTTGAGAGGCAAATTAAACTTTTAAAGGTTTCTAAATAACTGTGGGTTACGTATTTAATTGAAGTCCTTCCAAATGAAATCGGTAAATTAATAGCGCGTGAACCGGAAGAAAAATTTGACGATTATTCTTGTATTAAAGATATATTGTTGCAGAGGTTCAAGTTAACTGCTGAAAGATTTAGAATTTTGTTTAGTCGACATCCAAAACGAACCGATATTAGCTGGAAAGAATATTATTTTGAAATTAGAAGCTATTTTGAGGGATGGCTATCCGAATTAAATATAAATTTCTTTGAAAAATTATCAGAATTAATTATTGCTAACCAATTAAAGAAAAAGGTTTCCCCTGATTGCAAAGAACATTATTTAGACCAATGGGAGAATTTAACAGATCCTGTTGAATTAGCTGAAAAGTTAGATTTATATGATAATTTGAGGTCACACAAAGTAGAAATAAAGAGATCAAATAAAATCAGTGAGGTCGGGGAATTCTAATCGCTTTGAAAAAACGCCTTTAGATTTTAAAAGAAATGAGTTTGGTAAAATTGGTAATCAAAAGGAGTCCAAGGGAAATAAAATTAATTATCCTTCGAATCTAAATCGTCCAATGTTAAGTTGCTATGGTTGTGGAAATCAGGGAGTTATTAAACCCAAGTGTCCAACCTGTTCTCCGAAAAATGTATCGGTGCACTTTCAATCACTATAATTTCGTACATGTAATATGCAAACGCCACCAACATTATTGATAAAAATAATCATAAATGGTCTCTCTGGCACAGCTTGTGCTGACACTGGCGCAACACATTGCGTTGCGGGTGAAGGTTTGTATTCTTTATTAAAAGACCAAGGTGTGAAGTTTGAAAAAACTCAAATGATCGTAGTCTTAGCGGATGGGCTGCAAAACACTACCGAAGTTTATAAAACGGAAGTTCATGTTAAAATTGAAGGTCGCGACATTAAAACAACACTTTATGCTCTGCCGAATGCCAGAAAGAATCGTACAATTTTAGGAATCGATTTTTTACGCAAAGCAAAAATTGTTTTGGATGTAGTAAATCAAGAATGGTTCTTTGCTGATAGATGTAGGTGGAAATATAGATTCGCTGAAGATACACATAGGCCTCCCAGTGAATTAGCGATAAAATCCGTTGAATTAGACACCGTTTTTCTTAGAGAAGATGAAGGTAGACATCTCACTTCAGAGCAACAAGTTAGGTTGAATGAACTGCTTGAAAAATTTACTAGTAGCTTCCAACAAGGGGAAGATGCTAAACCTAAAGTTAAACATTATATTGATACTGAATCACATCCTCCTGTAGCAGTACCCCCTAACCCCATGTCGCCGCATGCGAGAAAGGAAATTTTGCGTAAAGAATTAGACGAATTACTCTCTAAGGGTATAATCGAAGAGTGCGAGTCTACTTTTGCCTCTCCTGTAGTATTGGTCCCAAAACCAAATGGAAAAATTCGCCTTTGCATCGATTATCGAAAATTGAATGCCATCACAACGACAGATAATTATCCATTACCGCGAATAGATGATTTGCTCCATGAAGCCAAACATACCCCTTATATGACCACTATTGATCTGAAGTCTGGATATCACCAAATTGAAGTAAATGCTGCTGATAGAGACAAAACTGCATTTATTTGTCCATTCGGAGCTTTCCGATACTTTAGAATGCCTTTCGGATTGAAAAATGCCCCAGCAACCTTTCAGAGATTAATAGATAACTTTAGAAAGTCCCTCAAAGACATCTTTATATTGTCTTATTTAGTTGATATTATAATTTTGTCGGAAAGTTTTGAGAAACATTTGTCTGACTTAGAAGCAGTTTTTAATAAACTATCAGAATTCAAATTGTATGTTAATCGTGAAAAATGCAATTTTGCTTGCCCCCGTGTTAAATATTTAGGACATTGGATAACAAGCTCTGAAATCGATGTTGATCCTGGAAAAACCGCTGAAATTCAACAAATGCCTCCTCCTAAGTCTGCAAAACAAGTTCAATTTTTTTGCAGTCCTGCTCCTGGTACAGACGTTTTATTCCCAAATTTTCAGATATAGCTAAACCTCTAAGTAATCTTACGAAGAAAGATGCAACTTGGATGTGGGAAGAAGCAGAACAAAGCGCTTTCGAAACATTGAAAAGTTCATTAATCAATCCTCCAGTACTAAAACAAAATGATCCGACCAAGCCCTATCTTCTTCGTACAGATGCCAGTGGATATGCTCTAGGTGCTGTCCTCCTCCAGGGTCAGGGAGAAGAACAGCATCCAATAGAATATGCAAGTCGTTTGTTAACGGCACCAGAAAGAAACTATTCTACCACCGAGCGCGAAGCACTTGCTGTCATTTGGGCTTTAAATAAATTCCGTGGCTATGTTGAAGGACATGAAATAACAGTTGTCTCCGATCATCAGCCCCTAAAATGGCTGATGAGTTTAAAGTCACCGTCAGGCAAACTAGCCCGATGGTCTTTGCAGTTACAATCTTTCAACCTCAAGATTTAATATATTCTTGGAAAAGCAAACGTAGTTGCTGATATGTTGTCTCGTCCTTTTGCAGTCATGAAGAACCTTCTTGTGAAATTTGCACAATTTCGATTGATATGCCTATTAAATCTCCTAAAGATATCCGAGAAGTGCAATTAAAGGATGAAGATTTAAAGAGTTTGAATCTAAAGAAATTAATACAGATTTTGCTAATCGGACTGAACGTGGTTACCTCTTAAACCAAGGAGTCTTATATCGTTATTCCCCAGAATCAGATTCAGATGAAGCACAATTGGTTGTTCCTCTTCAAGAACGGAAAGAAGTCTTGAAGAATTACCACGATTCACCTACCGCAGGCCATTATGGAGCCGAGGGAACCTATTTCAGAGTATCCCAGAGATATTACTGGACCGGAATGAGAAAAGATATCGCAGATTATGTTAAAAATTGTGTAGACTGTATTCGATATAAAGCGAGTAACCAAAAACCTACTGGACTTTTACAAACACCTGTTCATAGTCAAAGATTATAGACCCTCTCAGTAGACTTATTTGGACCCTTGGCAGAAACAGCAGATGGGAAAAAGTGGATTTTTATAATCGAAGACTGTAGCACAAAATGGGTAGAACTTTTCGCATTAAATAACGCAACAGCCGCGGAATGTGCTATTACCTTAATTAAGGAAGTGTATTTAAGATATGGTTTTCCAAGAAAAATCATTAGCGACAATGGTCCGCAATTCATCAGTGCTGTGATGCAACAAGTTTGTTTTCTCTTAAAGATAGATCAAAGTTTAACTCCGGTTTATCACTCTCAGGCAAATCCGGTTGAAAGAAAAAACCGAGATGTAAAACCCCGCTTAGCGATGCTAGTTGGATATGATCATACAACTTGAAGTGAAAAGTTACCAGTAATCCGTTTTTCCCTTAATCTGCAAGATGTAGTTCCACAGGTCACACAGCTGCATATTTAATGTTCGGTCGTGAATTACGTACCTCCGATGATGTTGCTCATGACTTACGCCCTGTAATTGCGAATGATAATTTCATACCCGAAATAACTCCTTCTTTAAAAAACTTTGCTAAAATTACTATGCAGATAAGAGATCGCATAGAACAAAGCGAAGATAAGCATAAATATTATTCAGACAAACATTTAAAAGCTTCTGAACAATTTAAACCACGCGACCACGTCTGGGTTACTTTGCATCCCATTAGTCAGAAGAAAAGTAACAAAACATCTAAATTCATGCCCCGTCGCGATGGCCCATATGTTATTTTAAAACAAAGATCTCCTACTTCTTATACCACTGCCACTAAAGAAAGCCCCTTTTCTCCCTTAGGAAATTATCATATATCAGTTTTGTGTCCTTACACGCAAGATGATGGTGGATGTTCTAAAGGCTTTATTCGTCCTAGAGGCAGACTCGGGAAACGTCAGACGCCCAGCCAGCAAATATTTACGAAAGGATAAAAAAACACGAGACCAAAAAAGGATTTTAGGCACTAGAAAGCATCCCGAAGGAATCCACCCAGGAAATGCACACTACCTATTGTAACACCTATTGTAACGCTCGAACAATACGCACTCCATCATATTTTCCCTCCTTTTGTTTTTTTTCTTTCAAAAGAACTGACAAGCTGAGTAAATTAGACTTTATGAGATGAGAAGAATTGTTAAGTAAAATAATGCTATAAAGTGATAAAATATCATTTATTAAGATTGACGATCGTTTCGTCTCACCAACGGCAACATTATCAAAATCATACACGATAGAAAATATTTTCACATAATTTAAAAATAATAAACATAGTAAATAATGTCACGAGACATGATGCATAATGAAATATTGCAAACATAAAATAAATTTAAATTAAATTAGTTATTTGTGAACGTGGATTAGTTCTCATATAATTTCACAAAACAATAACATGGTAAATAATGTCACGAGACAACATGCATAATGAAAAATATTGCAAAACATAAAATATAAAATTATCTTGGCTATTTGCGAGCGTGGATTAATTTTTACTATTGGTACTAAAATTATATAGCATCTCTTTCCAAATTTTAGGTAAATCTAGGGACACTGAATCATTGCAAATATTCTTGCTGCGTAAAAATATCTCTATTCATTCTCCGATTATGGATGATAAATAAAATCTTGATGTGATTAAACGATCGCCAATCTTAATAAATGATATTTTATCACTTTATAGCATTATTTTACTTAATCTGTTTATAAGTGATCATTATACATGTTTTTATGAGAAGAATGTTTACAGAGTTGTTGCCGACAAGGCATCTGAGCTAAGCCGTAATTTTAAATTAACTTCGTTATTTTGTAAATAGTAACATGTAAATACGTTGTACATATTAAATTTATTAGTCGATGAAAAATTATCGAGCTTTAATTTGTAACTAAGATAGTTTCCACCCCGTATTCTAAATAATATGTTACAGTTGCATAAAACGGATAGTTAGAAGATGTGTGAAATGAAGAGAGATCCGTCGTCAGAAATATCATTTCTTGTTGTAGCAAAATTATTCATTTAGTTTATATTGAGTATTTCAGTGATTACGATGTATGCATGTCAGTAAGATGTGTACAAATGAAATTATAGCCTCATGGTCACCCTTATTTAAATAACTGTGCATAACTATCTTTACTCTACAGCCAGTTGATTTGGATGTTACGTTCCATTCTCAGGATATCCAATTTTGGCAATGGTTGCAAGATACTAGAAAGCAAAATAGAATCTAATTCGAACAGATGTCCATTCCCTTCCTTACCTCAAATGCAACATTATGCCCCCTCCCTCTGCTTCCGAATCTACCTAAACTACAATTACGGAAAAAAAATATTGTTTCTGTCCTCGCGTAAGTATAAAAGGATTGTTGATAATGGTTTTCGAAAAAAAAATGCTGGTAATTATCCGAAATATTAATATTTAAAGACACGGACGATGTGGACACAATTAAAGACAAGGGTTTATTATACGACATCGGTATTTAAAGCCTTGTTAATTATTGCAGATGATTTTCATTTAAACTTTAGAAAAAAATCGAGAATTTATCTGCCAGAATATTTTTTGACACTTACTCTAAGTTCATTGATTCAAACATTTACTACTAGGGAAGACAAAAATATTGACAAGGATTTCATCAACATCCCCGTCCAATTTCGCGTTATTCATTCATTTTTTATTAATCATAAACAGATTTGGATAAAACTTTAAACAAGTTATAAAGAATTGCAATATTGAGTTTATTTCAGCTTCATATCTCTCTGAACTTTCATGGTATATCCATCTGTACTTTTCTAATACATACAGCTATAATAAAAATTACGTTGTATACGTTGTAGTTTTATTACTCTTTTAGCAACGATCTTTTGTAATATTATGACTAATAGTTAATATATCTGGGGGCACGGCAAGCCCCTGCCAAGTTAAGAAAGCACAGGCATAGGCATCCTTTAATGGTAACAACTTAGGGTACTTTTGATACCCCCGTAACTTGGTGCTGGACTTTCCCAGGAACTTGAAACTTCGTTTTTCTGAAAGTACTCTTTAAATGGAACCAAATGTTCAAATTTCCATGTTTCTATCTTTTCTAGTTTAGAATATATATGAACTCAAAATTTCGCTTTTTTGATAGTGACTAAATGACTGACTGACTCACTGACCATCAAAAATCTGATGTACATCCTGTCGCCCCAGAAAATTTAAATTTTGTAATATGGTAGAACAGGGAAAATAAAGAAAATCGGAAAATTCGAAAAAAAAAATCCAATAAATTTTATCTTCTGTAATCGGAATTCTTGCCAATACAGTTGGTCACTGATTATCAACATGATAAAACGCAGCTCTAGAAATAAGCTGCAGTTTAAAATAAACGATTTAGAAAACATTAAAGATGTGTAACTAAAAAAAATGGGAGACAGACTCGAAGCATACAAAGTTATAAAATAAATTCTGCACAATAGGTATTATGTTTGGGGGACTTTGATAGAACAGCTGATAAACTTGCGAAATGATGCATTTCAAACATTAGCACACATGCCAAATTAGAAGCATTTCTAGGAAAAGAGGACATCGAAGCAATCAGGAGCCATTTATGCATGTGAAGCTTGTAAAATCTATGAAGCTAAAGATAGGGTAATTGAAATCGACGTTACTGGAAAAGCTTTTTTTTTTTGGCTTTCTTCTTACAAAAAGAAGTGAAATCCCATCAAAAAATTCTCTTTTAAAATGAAGCCAAATCACGTGACCCTTTGATCGTAAAAAGTTCTGAGATCATATGTAGAGCCAAGTTTAACTCTCTTATTAACTCTGATATTTTAATTCGCAAATTACTTCTAGTCTCTACACCTTCAGTTTTGATTATTTTGTAACTTGGCAATTACGCAGCACGAGAATGTAATGCTGTTGTCTATATTTTAATATTGACGTTTATTTATAAAGCATTGCATAAAAAAGTACTTCTAAGCACTGAACGTATATGTATTTGTAGCAAGGGCATAATTTTATATAACATTAAGCCCGGATGCGAAAACTCTTATGTGGTAGATTTTGATGTCCGCAGTTTTGGGTGATTTTCTTCCTATGTAACAGGAATATGAACCAAACTCCTCTTTTACAAAGACCCCCAACCGATTTATCGCTCCTTTAGGCTTCTATCACTCGCGTTCATATTCAGCCTTAATCAAATAATCCCATCCCAACTCAAAACATATTAAAGGGATGACTTAATAACTTATTTGTGCTGCGTATTTGCCAAGTCACAAAATAATACTTAACTAAAGGTGTAGAGACTAGGAGTAATTTGTGAATTAAAATGCCAGATTTAATAAGAGAGCTACACTTGGCTCTACACATGGTCTCAGAACTTTTTACTGTCAACGAGTCACGAGAGATGTTTTTGATGGGATTTATTGTATGGAACCCCATGAGCGTCATTACCAATAGTACTTGACTGATTATTTTGATAATATATGTATTCTAATTCTATTGTAAAGAAATATTACGAAAATTAACAAGCATTAAACGAAGCGACTACAAAGTTTGTATTTAAATATGAAATAGGAATTTTATGATCTTTAATACTGGTGACATAGTCCAGTGCAGGACACTGAAAAAAAAATCTGCAAAGTGACTACATTTTTCTGGGAAAATGAAATTCCACGGACATATCATGTAACGACAACAACAAAAATTCATGTGAAAGACCTTGCAGTGTAAATCAAAAAATCTGTAAGGTTATTAAGATTTTTTTTTAGGAAACTTGGACGCCTAAAACTTTTTATGTAACTGCAATCAGGGTTACAGATAAAATTTCAGTAAGATTACTGAAACTTTAGTAGATTCTTTTTTAAAGCTGCAGATTTATGTAGCATTACAAAAACTAGTTTTGTAGATTTGCAAATTTTTTCTTGTACACTGTACAGATAAAATTTTAGTAAGCATACAGATTTATGTAATTTATCATCTGTAGAATTACAGATTTTTTTACAGTGTATCACGAAATACTGTTCTACTACTCTACCGAAGTCCTTTCTGTACAAACCTTGCTATTTTATATATATATATATATATATATATATATATATATATATATATATATATTTACTCTTATTAAACTTTTCTCACCAATCGCACTTATATCTCAGTTTATTATGTTAACATTATGTTACCATTAAAACTCAATTTAAGTTTTCACTTTATTTTGTTTTAGGATATAAACTGTGATACTTTACCGCTAATGATAAATGCATTTATTTTCATCTTCAAAATATGTATAATTTTAAATTACTGTAAAATTACAAAATACATATGAAAATAATTCACAGCGAGTAATTTAAATTTTTTTTGGAATTGCATGTTAGTATGGCAAAAATGTTGCAATAGAAACAGATTTATATGTAAAAGATTGTTAACTTATATTGTAGTTTAAACATATATTACAGCATTAGAAGTAGATTTTACATTTTCATATATCTCCTTTAACAAATAATAATGAACAAAGTCGAGTTTTTCACTAGATGCATTGTATTTATGTTGATAGTATATATTGCTTAAATTTTTCGTTTTTGAAACATTAACTAATATATTATAAATGTTATTTTAAATTATTATGCTTTAATTTAGCATGTTTAATTCCGAAAACTTCGTAATTGTAACAACTTCTTGTTAAAAGATTATTAATTACTCTATGTACATCATTAATTTTACGTTTGTCTCTCGTGTAATTTATGTTCCTAAACGAAAAATTTACTTCCTTTTAAAATTAGGCTTTGTTTTGGTGCACTGTTTTTTAAAGAATATCTTATTTTTATTAGTGTATTTATCTCTAAACTAACCACGAATTTAAGTTACTCATTTGAAAGAATGGCAAACGTATATTAATCTCTTTGCAACTGCATTAGATAATTTGAAAAAAAAAACAGTTTAAAGCGCAGCTAATTTTATAACAATTAATGAATCCGTGATCATCGTTGCTAATTTATGCAAATCAACTCCATTTCCTTTTCCTTAACTCTGCTGAAAAATTAATGAAAAGCTGTAAAATGTTGTTGCTGTTTCTCTAATAAAAGAAAATGCCATAGTGCAAGTACGGTTTCACGGAGGACTTTGATACATAGCAGTTCACTTTTCCAAACAATTTTTCAAGGTATTGTTTAGAATGAGCTCTGAAAAGTAATTATGTACAATTTTGTGGTGCATTTAAAATAATGTGTATTTTTAGTCCTATATTTTTTATTTACATTAAAATTTATTTATTTTGATATTTCAAACAAGGAAAAATGAAAAGTACTGAGATACACTATTAGATTCCTGCACATATTTTAAAAGTATTCACTTTAATTTCGTATTAAAAATGGAATATTATGTCTAATGACTGTAATGCTACTCCGAAATTAATTTTATTGTGTTTTTCAAATTATAATTTGACTTTTTTTTAAAACTGAGTACAGTAGAGCGCCGATTACCGGAACTCCAATTAACCGAACTTACAATTATCGAACAGCCCATTTCTCTCTAAAACATTTTTTAACCGAACTTCCAAATATCCCAACAGCCTATTTCTACCCAAAAAGTGTTTACCGAACTCCCAATTATCCATTGGCTTGGAATAAAATTTTAAATAAAGGAAAATCTGATAGCGGATCAGAAAATGAGGAATGTAAATCAGTAAAGGAGATGGGAAGAATTCTAATCTATGAACAAAATGAAATTAATGAGTGATTAAATGGTGAAGTACTTGACCCTGGATATTAGATTTTAAATGATGATGATATTATGGATGTGATTCATGATGAAAAAGAAATTGAAGAAAGTAAAAACGCATGCTCTGAAAATAACCCAGGTCCATCATATAATGAAGCCTTTGAATGCTTGGAAACAACTATGAAATGGCTCAAACGGCAAAAGAATGTTGATCCTATTCAACTAACATATTTATGAAGAATTAGAGATTTGGCAGCATTGAAAAGAATGTCTTCGTTGAAGGAAGCAACAATCAAAATCTCTTTTTCTTAAATTATAATATCTGGAATTTAAAAGTGATAAAAAGAGAAAACAAAATTAATGATAAAAATGTAAAAAAAGTTAACAATATCTAAACACGCCAGCACTAACTGGTGCTGTCAGTACTAAGCTTAGATAACGTGTGAAGGTTTTAGTATAATCAGAAACATTTCCTTAAATTGTCTGTCTATTTATCGGAACTAGGGTTGGGACCAAATTGTTCGGATAATCGGCGCTCTACTGTATATGTACAGATCATAGTGACTATACGTTTGATTATGGTAAATGCATATTACTGAAATAATGTTGTTTATTTGTGTGCGTGTCTGTTGGCGGTGGCTGGGAAAACTTTTTACAGGTAGAAGTCTACAATGTTGGATGCAGATAGATGTAGAATTCTGCAAATTTGTATACTGATAGATAAAAGATAAAAAGCCAAAATCAGCTGATACTGGAATTTTCTATTTTTTAAATATTTTTTTAAGAATGGAAAAATTCGCGAATTTTCTCTATCTTCGATATTTACCGATAGATTGGAACTACCCATAAAAACGTTCGAAATAAAATGTTTAACCCGATATATTAAATTTCGTTTTATTTTAAATGTACGTTATTCGGACGCGTTATACGTTCAGCGATGTTTTGTTTTTGTTTTTAATTAGCCGATTCTAGATATCATATTTTATGCATCTATATGGGACAGACTTTCTGTAATAAATTAAGAAAAATTGTTAAAATATGAATATTTTAAAATTAATTATTTTAAGCCATAACGGAGCCGATATTTTATCTGAAATGGGACGAAGAAAGACAGGCGCAAATTCCACGCAGAGATTCACAAGTAAGCCTGTTTTTGCTCAAAGCCGTTACAATGACGATTCATGTGGTATTGCAATGGGGGTTGTTTTTTTATTTTTAATAGACGAATGCAAGATACGTTTAAAGCAGTGGTTCTAAACTGTGGTGCAGTGGATGAACCTAAGGTGTGTAGCAAAAACTTTGATCACAATTTTTTCGAGATTTTCCTTTGTCCGTGCATGTTACGTCTTAGAGGTTTGTTTGTAATAGATGGATGGATAGAGCTAAAACGTAAAAATTTTCTATTTTGACATGTCGGGCTAATTCAAGAAGTAATTTACCATTAGCATTGCATGAAAATTCTAGTATTCGCATAGTGTATGACAGCTCGGTACAAAATAAATCTAGAACACAAGAACACATGCAGCAATAAGTCGAAACATTCCTTTACTAAATCCAAGTTAGTATTAATAAAAATTCTTGTCCATAAAATTTGGGCAAGATTAAATTTTGATACTTAAATCAGAATAAATAACTAGAAAAATTGCAAAGTTATTGTATTTTGTACTTATTTTAGCATATGATGCCAATATATTATTTAAATTTATTTTCTATAGGCATCAATTCATTCTTTACACATGGAAAAAAGGTACACGAAAGTAAAAGGAGAATAACTGAAGTTTGACATGTAAGATATTTACGGTATATGTGACATGTTAAATACGACGTCTAAGATTTACGGTGTAGAAATATAAATACTATTTTGTAAACCTCCATTAACATTAAACATTTGTATATGTAAGTTATCATAATACAAAGATTGCAGAATGACAAAGAATAACTCAAACGTTTTAGCTTATATTTTTTTTATAACGACATAAACCAAAGCTAGATTTCTAATAGATAAAGTGTAAATCAGTGATTCACAGAAAAACTACAAATTTTCGATGTTGTCGCTAATTTCAAACTTAATGTTGAACGAGTTATTTTTCGAAAAACACAGAATTAAAATAACTTGTATAAATGTAAGTTATATTAGAGATTCTCATAAGAAAAGAAAAAATCGTTTGCACTTAAAATATATTTATCATGAAAAATACCGTAAAGTAGTTTTTAAACTACAGCAATTAAAAGTTTTAATAACTTTTATACCAGGGGAAATTAAAACTACGATTAATATTCAAGTTTCGATAAGTTTTCGCCAACAATTCCCCATATATATTTTGCCTGAAAATTTATGTCAAATGTCTCTAAAGTAAGAAGTTTAACGGTCTAGTTATAAAAATTAATTATTCATAAATGTTCAAGAAGAGCCTGATGAATTGCTAGAGCTAGGGATTTCACTTACGATTCTTGCATAATTTATGACAATTTGAGCGCAATATTTCGCTAGATATAATTGTTTTCCGAGTGCAAATCAGCTTTAATACCTTAGATATTTGTACATGTTGTATATAGCCTGATATTTAAGTATATAGTTGAGTAAAAGTAAACCGTTGTTTCTATTTTTGAACATTTTACTCAGAAATTCTTTAATAAAGTGTTAATGGAATGTTGTGTTGCTGTATATCTTTACAGGGCACATTTTCGTCTATTAACTGCATATTCTAGCGTATAACGAGCACCTAGACTTTCAAACTTCATTTTTTAAATCTTCAATATATTCGCCGTATAACGCGTACTGTATCCTTTGGAAAGGATTTTTTTAGATCCATTTAAAAAATAAAGATTATTGTAAAATGTAAACACGACAATTAGTTGTCATGTCATAATCTAAAGAAAAAAATGTTTGTAAAAAGATAGTATAGAAATTCTACTTGAAATTTTAATTCCTATCGTTCTTTCTTTTCTTAATTTTTATTCTTTCATTTTCATAATTGGCATAGAATTGCAAATCTGTAAATTTTGATAAAGTTTCTTCTATGAAACGTGCATATACGTCAGTATGTGCACAATTTAGTACTCTGTAAAAAAAAAAAAAAAAAAAAAAAAAATCAGTAATTCTACAGATATAAAGTTACAGAAATATGTATGCTTAGTAAAATTTTATCTGTACACTGTGCAAAAAAAGATGTAAATCTACAAAACTAGTTTCTGTAAAGTTACAGAAACTTGTAGCTTTACAAAGGAATCTACTAAAATTACAGTAATCTTACCAAAATTTTATCTGTAACCCGGGTTGTAGTTACATAAAAAGTTCCGGCATCCCTGTTTCCTAAAAATTTCTTAGTAATCTTACAGATTTTTTGATTTACGGTGCAAAAGTTTTTCTGTTACATGAATTTTTGTTGTTGCCGTTACATAAAAGTTCTAGAAGTCCCGGTTTCCTAGAAAAAAATTAATATCTTTACATATTTTTTTTACAGTGTACTGCACTGGACTCTGTCACCAGTATTAAAGATGACAGAAAATTCCAATTTAATATTTAAAATACAAACTTTGTAGTCATCTCGTTTAATCCTTGATTAATTTCGTAATATTTCTCTATGAATTAGACTAGGAGACTCTTATTTAGAGACTCTTACTCTAAATAAGGAGAGATATTTTCTTAAAATAATCAGTCAAGTACTAGTAATAATCACTCACAGGGTGTTCCGTAAAATAAATCACATTAAAAACATCTCGTAACAAATATGCCAATTCTCGCAACTATTTGACCGTAAAGAGTTCTGAGATCATGTGTAGAGCCAGGTTTAGCTCTCTTATTAAATCTGGCATTTTAATTCTCTAATTCATAATAATCTGTTACATGAATTTTTGTTGTTGCCGTTACATAAAAAAAATTCTAGAAATCCCAGTTTCCTAGAAAAATTTTAGTAACTTTGCAATTTTATTTTTACAGTGTATGATAATTGTGTTTTTCTGCATTGTATAATGTACATGGATAACAAAAGATGCTAAAAGGCAATGAAAGAGATGTTAGTTCACATTGTATTTTTGCACGATTTAAGTCAGAAGTATAATGCAATAAAATCGGCTTCGAGTATCAAAATTGGCGGATTAGAGATGACTTAGTAAAAGCCCATTTCTTAAAACGTCGAGGTGGAAATTGGCGTCTTGAAGGTGAAGCGAGTTAATATTCTGTCATCAATCTATACTCATATTATAAAGAAAAAATTGAATATTTGTCGGAGATAAGCTCAGGAACTACCGAACCGATTCCAAAAGTAATGGTATCAAAATGATGGTGTTCGTCCAACTTAGAACATAGGCTATATCTTATGTCGGTGCCACTACCTGAAAGGGGGTGCAG
Source organism: Maratus speciosus (assembly GCA_963932465.1). Classification (NCBI taxonomy): domain Eukaryota; kingdom Metazoa; phylum Arthropoda; class Arachnida; order Araneae; family Salticidae; genus Maratus; species Maratus speciosus. The sequence continues at coordinate 328,359,311 of OZ010786.1, forward strand.
GAGCAAAAAACGTTCTAAAAATGCGATTTTTGCGTTACTGAAGGGACTAGAAATATGAAATTTGGAATATTAGTTACTTATAAGATATAAATGATGTCTAAGAACAGTTCTTAAACAATTCGAAATTTCAAAGGGGTGAGAATGCACAAAAAGCGTTCTAAAAAACGTTCTAAATGGTAGTTTCTACATAATCTCAGGAAATACAGAACAGATTCCAAAAGTAATGGTATCAAAATGATGGTGTTAGTCCAACTTAGAACATAGGCTATATTTATGTCGGTGCCACTACACCAAAGGGGGTGCAGGAGCAAAAAAAGTTCTAAAAATGCAATTTTTGCGTTACTGAAGGGCCTAGAAATATGAAATTTGGAATATTAGTTACTTATAAGATATAAATGATGTCTAAGAACAGTTCTTAAACAATTCGAAATTTAAAAGGGGTGAAAATGCACAAAAAGCGTTCTAAAAAACGTTCTAAATGGTAGTTTCTACGTAATCTCAGGAAATACCAAACCTATTTAAAAAATATTGGTGTCAAAATGATAGTGACAACGTTTGCTCTAAGATAGGCTATGTTTTATGTCAGTGCCACTAACCCAAAGGGGGTGTAGGAGCAAAAAACGTTCTAAAAATGCGATTTATGTGTTACTGAAGGGCCTAGAAATATGGAATTTGAAGTATCAGCTACTTATTAGATATAAAGGATTTCTAAGAACAGTTCTTAAACAATTCGAAATTTAAAAGGGGTGTAAATGCGCGAAAAGTGTTCTAAAAAACGTTCTAAATGGTAGTTTCTACACAATCTCAGGAAATACCAAACCGATTAAAAAAATAATGGCGTCAAAATGATGGTGAAAATCCTTGCTCCAACATAGGCTATGTTTTATGCCGGTGCCACTTCCCCAAAGGGGGTGCAGGAGAAAAACGTTCTAAATTGAGGTTTTTGCGTGACGGAAGGCCCTTGAATCATGAAATTTAGAATGGTAGTTAGTTATAAGATATCAATGATCTCTAAGGACATTTCCTAAAAAAATCGAAATTTAAAAGGGGGGGGGGGGGGGAAAGCGCAAAAAGCGTTGTAAAAAACGTTCTAAATTGCAATTTCTATGCAATCTCAGGAAATACTGAACCGATTTCAAATATAATGGTGTTAAAATGATGGTGACAGATCTTGCTCCTAGATAGGCTATATTTTATATGTTTCCACAACCTCAGAGGAGATGCAGGAGCGAAATGAGCGAAAAGCGTTCTAAAGACGTTCTAAATGCCGATTTCTCAGCAATATCTCAGGAAGAATCAAACTGATTTCCAAAGTAATGGTAAGAAATTGATGCTGACAGCCTCTGCTCTAACATAGACGCTAATTTATGTCGATATCACTATCACCTAGGCGTTGCAGGAGCAAAAAAAGCGTTCCAAATTTCGATTTTTGTGATCGGTAGGGGCTAGTAGCTTAAAATTAGGCAAGATACATATGTATTACATATAAATGATCTTTAAGAACAGTTTTGAAAAAATTGGAAATTTAAAAAGGGGTGAAAATGCGCGAAAAGCGTTTAATAACGTTCTAAATTGCGATTTCTACTCAATCTCTTGAAATTCCAAAGCTATTTCAAAAGTAATGGTTGCAAATCAATGGTGACAGTCCTTTCTATAACATAGGTTATATTTTATGTTGCTGTCACTACCATCTGAGGGTTGCAAAAGCAAAACATATTCTAATTTGCGTTTTTTGCATAACTGAAGGGCCTAACACTTTGAAGCATGGCATGTTATTTACTTACAAGATGCAACTGCTTTCTATGAACTTTCGAAAGAAAATTTCAAATTTAAAAAGAGGAAGTGAGCGAAAAGCGTTATAAATTACAATTTTTACGTAATCTTATCAAATACCAAACCGATTAAAAAAAATAATGATAACAAATTGTTGGTGATAGAACCTGCTCAAACATGAGCTATATTTTATGTCTATGCCACTACCACCAGAGGGTTGCAGTAGCTAAAAACTTTCTAAATTCCGATTTCTGTGATTCTGAAAAGGCTAGAAACTTGAAATATGGCATGGTAGTTACTTATAAAATATATATGCCCTCGAAGAACTGTCGAAAATAAATTCAAATTAAAAAGGGGTGAAGTGAAGGGGAGGTGCGAAAAGCATTCTAAAAAAGTCCTAAATTACGATTTCTACACTATTTCAGGAAATATAAACCAAATATAAAAGCAATAGTTGCGAATCAATGGTAACAGTCTCTGATCCTACACAGGCTATATTTTATGCCGATGATTCTACCACCTGGGATTCACAGGAACAACAAACGCTCTAAAAAGACCTTTAAAAGCTTTCTAAATTACGTTTCTGTGGAACATTAGGAAATAACAAACCAATTTCAAAATTAATGTTGGCAAATTAATGGTGACAGTTCCTATTTCAACATAGCCCTTTATGTTGAGAGAGGTGGTAGGACTTGGAATTTGACATGAGGGTTAATTTTAAGATGTAATAAGATGGTTTCTAAAAAATTCAAAACTTCAAATGAATACTGAAATGTGCGTATTAATTGAGCATAAAAGTTTCAAAATATTTTCTAAATTATTATTTATTTAGTTTTATTTCGTTTTATTAATTTAAGTCTCATTTCTGCCTTATGCAGTGTAACAATGATGTTTAATCAAACTGTGTTTTAAATAGCAATTTTTTTAAATTATTCCTAAAAGTAATAAGTACCTTTTAATAAAATAAAATATTACCTTTTAATAAAATAAAAATTTAGTTAGTACCTTTTAATAAAAATTAGACGTATAAATATCACTTGGCATATTTCAAATATTACGCGAGCAAAGCCGCGGGGTTTGCTAGTAGTGAATAATTAAAATCATTTCTAGAAGATAATCCATGCATCAAAGACCATGTTTTGAGGATGTTTTAAAACAGTTTTCATCCACCTATATAAAAGTGGAAATAAAATTTTGATATATGGATATCAAATGAACTGAACCAAAAAATTACAAAACCGGCGTTCCGATAAGTGATGAGTCCACAATTTTGCCTCAATACTTAAGCGCATCGTCATATGTTATGAGAAATGGACGCTTTTTATTAAGCAGTTGCATTCAATTTAATGGTAAGTTCAAAAATAGACATCAAAACTCATAAGCCAAAACAGCATGAAAAGAAAGCCATGATGGCTGTTTGGTGGTCTAAATTCAGAGTAATCACAATATCTTCATAAATCGTGCAAAATTACTACTGTCACTTAGCTTAAGAACTGAACTTTACATAAAAATAGTACTGTCATTTAGGATTTTTATATAAAGATATAAAGATCATTTGCATCCAAACATCCCTGAATCAGTCGTTCCATAATTTTGAACGTAATCAGCATAAAATATCGCTCACACACAAGAAACATGACACATCTCCCAAAAATGTATTCTGTGTCACAGATACGTCTAGCTGCTTTAAAAGTTTCATAAGTGTATTTATCCGAAAAGTAGCTTTATTACGCTATATGTCCATTTGTGACCACAGAAGGGCGACTTGATTGAGTGGGGATGTAATCAATTACTCAACAATCCAATTCCCATCTACGTCTTCATTATTAAGAGTGTTATGCTTTTATGCACATCTTCATTGCTGTATGTAGAGGAAAATTCTATAATTTCATGTTACAGTAAAAACCTCACAAATCTTCTTTTGCCTGTCCTTTAAAATATTTTACTGTCGAGATGTGTTAATTTTTTTTGCGGGAGAGCGATATGCTGTCAGTGACCAAAATGTTATACAATGCGACAACTTTGCGTAATGTCAATGCATTCCAATTCAGGGGAAATATCTGTGTAGAAAATTTCTTTAACACGTGAGTTTTTCTGTTATAACTATGAACAATATTTAGGTTCGGAAATCAATTAGTCGCACTTGTATTTTTCTTTTATTTGGTGAATTGTGGTCCTGCTGTCCTGTACAAAAATTGCTTGTTTACGTGTGTTCTACTTTCCCTCAAAATTGACTCAATAACATTTAAATCCCCCTTTATAAAAATGTTACACATTTAAATTTATAATAGATATTTTAATATCATTTTATTAATTAAAAGATCTCATTTACATTAACTCTTCCTCTCATAATATTATCTATTTGTCAAAAAGATATTTTTGAAGAGTCGTATTTGTTACAAAAACAATTTATTTTCACACTCATAATAATAAGTCATTTTATGAATATCTTTTTAAAAATACTTTCATTTATAAAAAAAATTTACTCAATGCATAAAGAGTTGTAGCAGAAGGTTTTTGAAGCTAAATCCAGTAAATTCGAATAAATGATCTGATGATAGTTATATGTCTTTCAAAATATATCTCAACAAATTTATGAAAAAAAAATTGTTTAAGAGTAATAGCTTTTCTTCAATTATCTTGTTAAAAAATTCATTCTCGTTTAAAGTCAATTATACAAATACGAAGCCTTTCTATTTAATGTTTTCTGAAACTTTTTTCCAAGTACAATTTAAATACAAATTTTAAATATTCGTTCAATTATGAAGATTAAATGTTTTATATTTTGTGGAATATTTTTAAAGAAGTAATTTTTTTTTTAAGTTCAAAAAGGATATTTTAAAATAAGGAAAAAAAACTTTTGCTCATTGCATTTGACGAAAAATAACCAAAATAGTTTTGAATCTCGGTAGAAAATATTTTTTTAAATGCATTTATTGCGTATCATCATTATAATTTATCTTTCAAAAGTTTCATTAAAACATTTAATTATTTCCAATTAATTATAGAAAACTTCAGAGGTTTTTCATCTTTCAGAAGGCTTTTCATCTTTTGGCGGGTTTTACATCTTTTGAAGGTATTTGTTTTTCAAAATAAACTTCTTTAGTATGGAAAATTAAAAATTTAGCTCTACATAGAAATATTTCCTTTTATGATATTAAACACTGCCTTAAAAAATAATTTTATACATTTTAAGTAAAATAAGATTTAACAGGTATAATTAAATAAGTAAGAAAAATCATGCGTTAAGCATAGATTATGAAACACTTTCCAACACTTCCTGAATGCTTTAACAAAATGTCGTTATTTAGGGAAATAAGGTATGTAAGAGAACTAAATAAACATTTTAGAAAACGCATGAAGTATTTGAAAAACGGATTTCAGCAGTTACCGTCCATAGCCAAATAAGTATTCTAATACTTTTGAACAGCCCTGTATTAGATCTGTAGGTTGATATATATACTATATAACAGAAAAATTTAGTTTAGCAAAAAAAAAAAAAAAAAAAAAAAAAAAAAAAAAACGCATAAAAGGTTGAAATTTCTCTTACGGCAATTTATACAAATAGATCAAAACATACTTGTATACATTCGTACAACCTTTTAGTTAACCTAGTATCTTTATTACACTCCACTAATTAGCTAAAGTTTAATTCAAAGTAAAAAACTCTTAAAACTGCTGAAATCACATTTTCAAAAATTATCATTTATTGACGGCCATGTATCCAATTATTTTGCGTGACCCTGTATATCCTTTTATCTATGTTCTACAAACATTTCTTAGTAAATCAAATGCAGTTCTGTGTAAAAATGCATAACTCATTAAAAAACCACCTTTAAAAAATTTGCAATCATACCCAGCAACCATTACGAATTATTATGTGCAGCCCTGTGTATGAATACAGCATTTATATAACCATATACTATGCATAAATATAGTGAAACGTAAACGCACATAACATAATTAAAAATAATTCGAGCAATCATCGCTATTGTACAGTACTTCGGATAGAATATCGCATGTGAAATCTTTTGTGAGAATGCTATGGACTGCGTATTATACATGAAATAAGTAAAAGTAAAACTCGGAGGCGTATATCAATTTCATTATACATGAAATAATTTAACGTAATTAAAATACGCCGCAAACAATATTCTCCACCCCTGTATCGTTATGTAACGGAATTTTTTGTGTGGCCCTATAAATGAATGATGACTGTTCTTTGCACCGCATATTCTACAGAATGTATACTTTAGTACACTTGATAAATGCATACCAATTTAATTATGTTTGAAAGCATGTAACATCATTAAAAATGATATTAAACGATTTTTTCCCATAGGCCATAATGTAACTCAAAACTTTTGACTGTCCCTGTAAATGAACTAAACATGCTAGAAACTTTATTTGAAATAGAAATCTTGCACTGACATCCAAAAATTTCAGAATGATCTGAATATATTTACGGGAGTTAGAGCGCGGACAGACGGACAGATAGACAGACGTCCAGACAAACCGAAGTCATAAACACTTTACAACTTTGTTGGAAAGTGTTAAAAAAGATGTATGGTGACCATTATTAGCTAAACATTATATATTCACAGAATTATAGATTCAAAAGAAACTGATAAATTTCATTTCTTTCTCTGGTTCAAACTTCTGTAATGATAATTATTTTTATACATTTAAATCATGACGAAGATTCTTCAATTGAAAAATAATTCGTACTAAAAACCTTTTTTAAGAACTCAATACTCTTGCTGTAATAGAAATTTCATACAGTAGATCATTTTAGATAACAAGCGTTTTAGACTGAAAATAGAAGCGTCACATTTATTTCTCGATGAATTGAACCATATTATTACTTCTGGCTAAAGTTTCTTTTTGCAATTGGCTCAATTAGAATTGACGGTACTTTTGTATTTTTTTCGCTTTAAAAAGAGAATCTTTTTAGAAAAAGATGTTTTATAAAAAAAGAAAAACGTATTTTTAGAAAAACATATTTTGTAAATATGTTTTTTTTTCTATTATTCGTAAGGAAATTTTTGATTTATGTAAGACAATACTGTATCATAAACTTAAGGTTAGTTGGCGCAACTCGGCCATGATTTTACTATGTGACTCAGGAGCTTCTGATAATTGAGCTTCAAAAGGATAATGTTCATTTGAATTAAAGTCTGAACTGCTGTAAATATGTTCAGTTAGGTCCCCTCTATAAGACAGAAATACTCAAAATTACATTTTAATATTTAAAAATATAAAAATATTTCATCTTTCTTTCCTCATGGGTCCAGTTGCCTCATAAAGGGGGTAAGTGGACCAGGAGGGTCTATGTTCCACACGCGTTTATTTATTTATTTTTTCATATGGGATATCGGGTCCTGTTCTAAAAAGTGTAAACAACTTAAAAAAAAACTTAAACCAGGCAGATTATGTAAATTATATATCAACTAAAGAGCGTTGTAAGGGAACCTTTTGCTGTCAAAGTGTCTAAAAAAAAGCATTAATTGTGAAAATATTAGATTTATTTATATCAAAAATATAAAAATTACGTAAATACTTATGTACTTTAGTACAAGTAATAAGTATAAAAGTCACATGGGTATTTTAAGTAAAAAAACAGAAAGGTAAATCTATGAACAAACGGCTGCGTAAGTACTTAAGTACTTTATCTGTATCCAGGGGTCGCATTATAAAGGAAAAATTTTATTGTTCCTACCAGAACCCTCAATGAGTTACCTTCATGATAATTTTATTTAACATATTTTAAAGAAATTTGCGATGAAGATATTATTTTCAAAATAGTGGTAGGAACAATAAATGTTTCCCTATAGAATGCGAACCCTGTGTATCGTACAATTTCAAGGTTTGGCTATCTCGCTTTCAGGGGCAAGGTACTTGCATTCGCAAAATGTTGAAATAATTTACTGACACCAGTATTTACAAGAGAATCTATTTGTAAACAAGTAAAAGTATATTTTCGCGCACTTAATAAAGGTAAAATTTTCATTATAAAATTCTGCCAATGTGGCATTAAGGATTAAGATTATGTGATGCCATAACGGCATCACCGCCTCTCAAGGGGTCAAGAAATTTGTTTGATACCAACCAATATGCTTTTTTAAAATTTTATTACGTAATTTAAATAAAGTATTCGATATTTTTTTTATTGTGAGCAAAAAACAATGGAGAAATTTATTTCCCGTAGTAAGAGAAACTCAAAAAAGTTATTTATAACTATTGGGCTAACTGGATCCAGGATGGTCCAGTTACCCCGGATACGTGTCCCAGTTACCCCGTTCTCGAAAAATTTATGGGGTAACTGGGACACCGGGCTTACATTTGAAACACGAAGTAAATATGTATAGATACCTAATAATATTAATGCAGTTATATGCCTAATCTTTAAAAATAAAGATTGTTTATTAAAAGTACTTACAGTTTTTTAATAAAAAGCCGAGGAAGTTCAACCATATTGACGTTGTTTTTGACGTTGTTTAAAAAAAGAAACGTAAATTTTTGACAACCTATCACAGCAAAGTGAGAGTTATGACTGAGTTGACACACGTTGTTTTAGGAAGTAATGATTAAGGTGCATTGTTCACAAAAGCTAAAACTTAAAAAACATCAACAGTTTTTTATAAAATAGCCTATGGCCCAGTTACCTCGTGGGTCCAGTTACCCCAACTAACCTTATCTATACAATCAAATTGCAGATATATCAGTATACATGATATATTATTTTATTGAATCAGATTGAAGTATTTAAAGAATTTACGATGGAATGAGGGAAATAAAATAAATAAAATAAAAATCACATTTCTGAAAATTTATTCAATGCATCGGTGATGTAGCTATAGAGTAAAATTTCTTTCTAAAGTAATTAATAACATATCTTTGCTACCTGACCATGCTTTTATCTGTTTTATAATTAACATTCAATTAACAGTCTATAATTAACATTCAATATCAATTGCATATCTCACTAAACAGAGCTAAGCTACGTAATTTTTGATACATTTAAAAAATTGCGTAAATTAAACACGGTTGAGCTTATACGTATTTATTGTGTTTTAATGAGCAAATGGTACATTGATATTACATTATTGACATAAAAATTTATAAACGATACCAATCAACACGCACTTTTAAGGTATGTTTTACAGATTGGGCTTCTTTTTTCCCACATATATGTACCGCCAGTCCCGTAAGAAAGATTCTCCTTATTTAATTACAGTTTCAGTAAGGCAAATATTACTGTTTCGAAATACTGGAATTTCATTTCTTAGTTGGAAACACAACATAGCATGGAAGTTTCTGCACAATTTTTTATGGGGTGGTAATGTATTTTTCAATGACAAAATATTGAACAAAAAACCGGGGTCTCAATGAATTAATTCAAACAAAGCTAAAAATGCTATAAAAGTGATGATAAACTATATTTATTTTGGTTTACGCACATTTCATTGCACAAACAGCGACATTTTCAAAACCATTCTAGATAGAAATATTTTCGCAAACAATTTTCAAAACAATAACTTGATAAATAATGTCACGAGATTTCATGCATAATGAAAATTTGTGCAGACATAAAATAAAATGAAATTGGATATTTGTGAGCGTGGATTAATTTCTACTATTGTTACTGAAATGGCATAGCATCTCTTTCCAAATTTTGGTAACTCAAGGAACACTGAATAAATGCAAATATTCTCGTTGCGTAAAAATATCTTTATTTATTCCCGGATAATGGATGGTAAATAAAATCTTAACGGATAAGTTATTTTGCGATTTTTAAAATCGGTCTGTAAATGTTATTTGCGCATAATCTGGCCAAAGATGTGGTTCTCCTGTTTTATTGGATGTCTGGTATACATTCTTTGATTCTAGTTTTAAGCTTTCTGCTTGTCATACCTATATACAACTGCATTGCTCCATCTTCTTTGGTGAAAGGTATTTCAATGAATCAATTCAGTCAAAATTTTTAGATGCTTGATTCCAATCTGAATAAATAATTTTCTTCAAATATTTAACAATGATTTTTCTTTTGTTGTTGCCTAATACTTTACTATCTGAGATAACGAAGACTTCTTCAAAAGTGCTGAAAGACACAGATAAGGAGATCAATCTCACAAAGAGAGGGTTCGAGATTGCTCTCACCAAATGCGATGGACATTTGTGTATCGATTGAGTACACCTAGTATATAAATATTTAAGTGCCATAAAGCGCAACCCCCATGGAGTCTTGAGAAAATAAGTCGCAAAGTTTAAGTTACAGTTCATAATCGGATAAATTTCCGTCTTTGGCAAACGATTCAGTAGCGCGATTGGCAGCTAGCTGGATTTGAGTTTTTACGGCCCGGGTTCAAATCCGGCTCGGAATTGATTATAGGAACGGAAATTTTTATCAATCATTTTTGAACCGCAATTGAAAAAATATCCATAATAATTGAGATTTAAGAAAAAAAAATGAATTAGTGTATGTTTTATAGCATATAAGTTTTTTTTTAACTACGAAATTTTGCTTAAATATATAATGAAAAGTAAAAAAAAAAAAAAAAAAAAAAAAAAAAGCATATTTCTATGTCGATTGACCAAAAATGTTTTATTGTTATTTAAAATTATTTACAGTTATTTCAAAGAATAGCAACAATTTTTAACAGAGAAATAAATTAAAATAAGTTAAAAAAAATATATTATTTTCGTTTTCTTTCCTCATTCAAATATTTAAAATATTTGTTGGTTTATTAAAAATATGCTTTTACATTTTTAATATGATTTTTAAAGTCTGGGATTCTTGGTTTTTAATTAGAATAAGTGTCTATGTAGTTATTTCTTCCGAAAATCAATTTTTTTTCTTGCTTAATATTTTTATATAATGCAGTTCAATTATATACATACAATTTTAAGGGCGAATCTTTGCATGTTTATATATTTAATGAAAAGTAAAGATAAAATATAAAAAATAATAATAACAAACTAAAAAAAAAAAGTCAATTGGAACTTTTATATACCATAAAACTAAGCTAATTTTTAAAATGTATATACTATTATTTACATAAATAATAGTACTAAAATACTAGTATTTTTCGCAGTGAAATAAATGTATCATTTTTACCTACTTGGTTTTTAACTTTTTAACTTTTTAAATCTTGGATTTCTATGATTATAGTTAGGATAACGTCTTCGTGCTTAACAATAAGTTCTAAAAAGATATTGAACTGCTGAAAATAGTTATTAAGCAGTAATAATTACAAAACCAAAAATCCGAAAAAAAACAATAAGAATTATAAAAAAGGTATTAAATAAAACATCAAATATTCGAAATACTTTTAACAAACAAAATTAAAATAATATAATTATTCACGCATTTATATCACGTGTTTAATTTATTTCGCTGCGAAAAATAGTAGATTATTCATTGAAATAAATGTAAATAATTTTAAATAACAATAAAAAATTTCTGGTCTATAGACTTATAAATATGTTTTTTTTTTCCTTACTTTTCTTTACATGTTTAAACATGCAAAATTTCATAGTAAAAAAAAGCACTTACATGCTACAAAACATACATTTAATTTATATTTTTCGTAAATTCCAATAATTATACATATTTTTTCAATTGCGGTTCGAAAATGATTGATAAAAATTTTCGTTCCGAAAAACAAGTCCGTGCCGGATTTGAACCCGAACCGAAAAAAACGAAATCTAGCGTGCTATCGATCGCGCTACTGAACCGTTTGCGAAATACTGAAATTTATCCGATTATGAACTATAGCTTAAACTTTGCGACTTATTTTCTCAAGACCCCGTGGGAGTTGCGCTTTATGGCGCTCATATATTTATATACTAACTATACTCTATCGATACACAAAGCTTCATCGCATTCGGTGAGACCAACCTCGGACCCTCTCCTTGTCAGTTTATGTAATGTAATTTGCATTTTGAAATACGGCTGTTCTAATGCCGAACAATTTCGATGAGGGTTATTGCATCAGCCATTATTTCCTTCAATTTTGTTATATTTTATACGAAGATAAGTATGGTGAAACTTGGTATTTTTTTCTTAAATCAGAAGTATTTAAAAAAAATATTTGATCTTTTGGACGATGAAAGTTTTACGCAATTTCCTAATGTCGTCTTGTGAATATTTACAAAAACTATGCCAAAATGCTTAACATCCTCAAATTATAAAAGATGTTGTTACAAAATAAAATAGTTTTTAAAAACGTTAAAACTTCTGAAATTTCGCTCCGAGCGCTTTCGATCAGACCTTGGAAAGTTTTTGCATTTTCGAAAACTATTTTATTACGTAACAAGATGTTTTATATTTGTGACATTAAATGCACCTTTTTAGAAAGTTTTCTTTAATTTTATTTCGATATACATTCAAGGTGAATGTGACATTCGAACAGTATATGTTTTTGTTTTTTCAAATATACATTTTGTATTATCAAATTGCTACACAAAATATTTTATACACGTCTTTTACGGATTGTCTTTTTAAATACTAACGAGATTAACTGAAGTAAATCAGATGATTTTAATCATCAGGATTAGTAAATACTGTCGTAAGAATCTTTGTTGTTTGAGATCTCCATCTATGTTGTTTATATCTTAAAACAGAATGTGAAGTAGGAATTCCTGAAGTTTCCGCAAGTTAATTTGTCAAAAATATTAATCATTTAGAGACATTCATGAAACAAAGAGAAGAATTAGAGTACCAATTTCAGTAAGTAACTACTTAACCTCTTGAGGTAAGATATTTATGGTGAGAAAAAATTATTTTTTGTGATTTATTTATTTTATATTAACTAGCCGCCTATGGTGGCTAGTTTGGTCTCCCTTAAAATTTATGTTTGGGAAAGCATGCTAAGCATTGTATCATGTTACTTCTATTCATAATTTAATTTTCTTAGACTCCCTTAAATATAATTAATATAATCTCTTGAGCTAATATTAGTTTTCGTTGAAATTAAAATATCTCAATTTGCTTGTTTTCTGTAAGCAAGTAAACACTATTGGTTTACAATGGAAGTCTATGGGAATTTGACGAAATATTAGAGATAGCTCCAAGTTAGATTTACTTTTAGTGGCTAATTTCGATCGCCAAATTTGGCAATACATCGTTATGTTGGCTACGAGCTTGGTGGCATTTGGCGACAGAACAGGAATTATGCAGATGCATTAAATGCTGTTCAATAACCAATGAGATGCGTTTCATTCGAGCGTTGCCATGAAACAATTAACAAATAATCGCGATATCTGTGCCAAGTACGATAGCGTAATATATAGAGAGATGGGAATTCTAAAACCAAAAAAATGTGAAAAACAATAAAAATTCACAAAAATATAACGTCCACATTTGTGGCCGCAAAGCGTTGATGGTGATTTCAGAAGGAAATTATTTCTTATAAAATAAAAAAGCTAATATTATTTTTTTTCGTACAGTTCTACAAATTATTAAAACTTAATATATTTCATACATCTGGTATTATTCTTATGAAATATTAATGATTTGTTCAAATAATCCAAAACTGACTGCCGAAACATAATTCAGTCATTTTTTTAATATATCTAACTGTGCATCGGAAGTAATATTGTCAGTGCAGCCAAACTATTAAATTTTTACTTATCTTCTTGAAAGACTCTGTTAGTGAATAAGTCATTATCAAATTTTTGTTCTTTTTGTCTTTGGCAGTAATTATAATTATAAAAAACTAAACGTCCTCGTATGGGTCGTAGGGTTTGAAGAGGATAATAATTAAATATCCAGTGCATCCCCGTAATTGCCGAAATAAGTAAAATCGCTACTTGATTTTTAATCCAGAAATGTCTTTAAAAATATCCTTGTATAAACTAATGAAAATAATAAATCTATTTCCTACATGTATTTTTTTCTAGAAAATATATATTCTTCTAATTTGATATAACTTTAAGAATTAAAAAAGTTTAATCCACGACTTAATTTATAATATGCTAACTTATAATGTTTCTTTCAATTTTATTATATTTTTATATGCTATTTGCATAATTTATGTTTTTTCTGATTCAGGAAACAGTTTAATACATACATATCGTTCTCATATATAATACAAATTAAAATTATTTTTTTTTATATTTTATTAACGTGACTACATGTTTTATTTTAATTTCTGAGAAAATCACTATTCATAAGAATGTTTTAGCGAAATGAATGCAGAATATAAAGTGATTTCTGTCTTTTTATATTAAACCGATATGGAAATTCGTATTAAGACTGCGTACTCATTAAAATTTTAATATGATACTAAGTATATTGTAGTATAATTTTAAACATATGAGGTAATTGAATATGTAAAATTTCTTTGAATATTTAATTTAATTTAAATGCTAAAAAAGTGTTCGCATGCCAACAATTATAAATTAATTCTTAAATACACTGGCAAAGTAATGTGATGTTTTTAAAAAATTCATTATATTTTAAATTTTAATCTATGATGTGTTTTAACAGTTGTACTTTCATAATTTCAAACTTGAAATATACTGATGCCTGTATCTTTAAATGTAAATAAGAAAAAAATATTTAGTTTTTTTTTTTTTTTTTTTTTTTTTTTTTTTTTTTTTATTAGGGTAAATTGGGAGAAGATGTCGTAGTTTTTGACTTTATTGTTTAAAAAATCACCTGTTGTTTTTATTTGTTATTCATTGCTTTCTTGTTGAAGTTTGCAAACTTATGTATCATTTAAAACTTTATTTCATTTTGCAGATATTATGTAAAGCATCAAATATGTTGTTTTGTAAACACTTCCATTTCGGCATCTTACCCATACCTATGGTTAAGATGGCCAACTATCTAGGGGTAAGATGCCTTGTGGAGTATCAATGTAAACAATTTTTGTGAAGCAGTATAAAACATGATGGGACGAATAAAAGTAACTTTAATATTTTAGACATACTAAAGTAGTTAACTTACTTAATATTAGAAAATTACAAAAATATGAATGTTACAAACGTTGGCAATTTAATAAAAAGTCAAACCAATATTTGAAAAGATAGTTATGTTCTACTTAACATTAAAAAGAATTGTGGCTGTTAAGGATGCCTATATTTAAACATTATAAAAAAAACTAGCCCCTGCAAGCTACACTCGCCAACCCCCGTTCAGACACCGCAGAATCTAAAAACACGCTAATCTGATCGGTTTTAAAAATATTAGAGAAGATTGAATTATACTGAAAAAAGCTGTGCAGATTTCCCTGTAAACGGGTTTCCATTCAATTTCCTTTGATTGCAAAAATTTTTGGACGAATTGTTTTCGTTTTTGATTAAAGAGGATGGGTTAAACATTTGAAAAGAAGCTAAAATAAAATGAATTAAGTATACACAGTCTTTGTCTCCCCATATTTTAAGACACTCTCGATAACAATAGCCTAAGTCATGTGACTATCATCAACAGTTCCGGGCGGACCACTTCGCTTTTTATACGCTAGCTGGCATTTTGGTACTTTAACGTTAGCCAGGCACAGGTGATAAGTCGCCAAATTATCTATCGTCATCATTTCACCGTTCATATGAAAGTTTGGCACAGATGTCATATATATCCCACAACATTAGCGCGATTTTTTTCCGACGCCAATTTGGGGAACGCATCAACAACATCCGGCTTGCCATATCAAACAAAATACTTCGGCGCCAGTTAAGTGCCAGTTCCGTATATGACATTGGCATTAGAAAAAAATCGCGCCAATATGGGGCCGTAAGTTTTTCATTTTGTTTAAAAAATCAAATTTTTTTTCGATTAAAACTACATAAAAGTTGCCATAGTCGCAAAGAATTCTTCCTACTGTTACGCTAGCCAGATGCAAATCTCACCAATAGCTTTTTTTCAACTCGCCAGCTAGCATTTTTAACCATTTGGAAAAATGGTTATTGTCATCCGTCAGGGTAGGAAATCAAAAACATATCTGAACCATTTTATTGGTTGAATCCTCATTTTATTCGTTTCCTGATTTGATCTATAAATTAATCTGTATTTGCCCTTTACTTTCAACAGTGATGGATATTTCTGTTGCCACTATGACAAAAAAGTAATAAAAACTACAAAAAAAAATATATATAACTCAGAAACAAATTGAGATGCTGCTTTCAAACAAATTGCATTTAAAAGTACATTTTTTTTTTCGAGCGGTAATATTTGGACAAATGTCAAGCAGGTTTAGCGTGATTTTTTTTTTTTTTACGGAAATTTGGCGAAAACCTCGTTTTCAAATACCAATTACATATATATTTTTGGTATTACTTAGTTATCCCGTCGACCAAAAATCTATCGCCAAATTATAAGATTAAATCCCAATAATGGTTGATCGCAAATGTCATATTCACTTGATTTTAAGCAAGTTACACGTGTTTACGGCATCAATGGATTTTTATTTCGACGTTTTATTTGTATATTTATTAATGTTATATTAATATATTTGTTCTTTCGTTATTTAAAATAAAATAATGTGAATTTGTATAATTTGGCGAAATTGGTCGACGGAATAACTATGTAGTACCGTATTTTTTAATTATTTTCTATTACTTTCTAAAGGAAATATAAACAAAATTAATTAATAACTATAGAACAAAATAATTTATATAATTTTAAAAAAGAAATAGAAGTAAATAAACGTTTATTATTAAATAAACAACAATAGCCGGGTTAACATGCCAATCAGAATAATGCCCTTTTGGCGCCAATTAGAAACCTCGGTGCGTAGATAACAATTGTGCCTAATTTTTTTTTTCTGTTCGTTTTGTTTTAAAAACAAAGAAAGGAGTGAAAGTCATCAACTTTAAATGAAAGTTGTGTATTTTAAATAAAATGAATAAAAGGAAAAAATGAATTTTAAATGAAATTAATGAAATATAAAAAAAAATGCGACGGGAAAAATGTTTAGCGAATTATCACCTGTGTCTCGCTAACATAAAAATACCGTCAGAATTGATTTCTCTATCAGAATCTTTCGATTTGACGAAAGATTGCTCAAGTAAATTGAATTGTGAATAAAAGTTGCATGATACATTTCTTAGCATACATTTAAGGGAGGCCAAACTGGTCGCCAAATTAGTTTAAAATAATAAACTTTTCTGAAATATGAAAGAAAAAAATCTGTTATGATTAAAATTTGAGTTGCCATCATTAGAAAAATGTATTTAAAATTAGAAAAAAAAATTAAAATTTCGAAAACTAATTCGAATTTAAAAATTCTAATACAGTTTTGAGATCTACGGATCAATACTGATGTTTGGTGTTAATTTCATCGCAAAGTATTTCATATTTTAGGAGAAATTGCCGTGAAACATAATCAGTTGTTTAATCAGTCGTTTCAAAGAATTGTTACATAAATTTGTTTCATTTCAGCGTTTCAAATATCCGTTTCATAAATTCGTTTCATTAGGTTTTTTATATATATAGTGTAGATTTAAATACAATAAAATCACTGTGATTACATGCTTTAGAGTGCAGATTTTGTTTGATATTTTTCA
This sequence comes from Maratus speciosus, assembly GCA_963932465.1. Lineage (NCBI taxonomy): Eukaryota > Metazoa > Arthropoda > Arachnida > Araneae > Salticidae > Maratus > Maratus speciosus. Next base: position 328,376,594 of record OZ010786.1, read on the forward strand.
TATGCCCCTTTGTTCTTTTCAGCTATAACTCAGATCTGCCAATGACTGCACATTTGTTTAGGCACTTTCAGCAGCTTTTATATAACCAACAGTTTCACTGAATGCATTTGATCCAATCACATTTTTCAAAGGTTTTATTGCACTCTATTGGACACTCTTAACACTCATTCTCATTAACTTAAAAAAAAATCCTCATCTTTTGAATCTTGGTAGGCAATTTAGTCCGTTATCTTTTCAAAGCAGATCAAATTAACGTGACTTTAGAGTCTGCGGTTTCTTGATGGAGGTTGGGGAACGTAGCTCGTAGGGGGCAGAAGACACTAGTTATCTAAAACTATCTTATATACTACAGATATTTACATTTATTAAAATTATTTATCATTATTTAACATCAATTTTTTAACAATGATTAAAATTAATAATTATTAAACAATTATGTATAAGGTCAATAATCTTAATTTATAAGTCATAATACTTATAGAAACCTTTTAAATTATGTTCATCTTAGATTTTAATATTTGTTCACGTCATTTTAAACATTTAGAAAATTTATAATTTTAACTAATTAATTTTTTAATCAGTTGATTAAATCACAAATTAATCACTGATTTAACTTATCTGATTAAAATTGTTGACAAGTTAGTTAACATACAAGAATAGTTTATACAATGAAGAAACAACCAGGCATTTGACCGCAACGCAAAATAACCACAATAACTTACCATAAGGGAAATCAAGCGGCATCTTGCCTCCCAAAAATTTTCGTCGACTCACCCCAAAGTATTGGGTAAGACGCCGGTGCCTCCCAGTGATGTGAAGAAGCGTGAACCTGTTACCATTTGTCTTTGCAGAAAGGACAGGTACCAGTACTCTCTAAAAACATCAGGTTTATTTCTCTTGTGTTAAAACTATGATTTATATAGGGAAATAAAGAAGACACGTAAAAGATTTTTTACACTTATCTGAAGTGTTTTAACGAAATAGCAATAAAAAATACCACTTATTATTATTATTTTTTTTTTTTTTTGAAGAATGCAAATGGAAATTAAAATATAAGTAGGGAACCCTCTTCCTTACAACTGAACGGCGTTTCCCTGCAGCGCTTGAGCATATGAAAACTGCGTGATTCGGCATCTTGTACAACACGGTATTTCACCTCAAGTTATCATATTTATATTAAAGTTTCTTGATATATTGTGTTTTTAAAATGCTAAAACAGACAAATACAATAATTCAAAAGAAAGCAAAAACATTCATTAGATAAAAAAACCGTTCTTTTTTAGGTGCATTCGTAATTATATAAATAAGTAACACCTATAGTCGTCGTTCAGTCCGTCTCTGTGTCCGTCTGTCCGCATATAACAGAGCAAAAACTATCCAACCGAATGGTCTTAAATTTTAAATATATAATGTTGCAAAATTTTGTCGAGTTATATCGAATTTTATGAATATCGGATATATAGTTTTTTTACAGGGACAGTCAAAAATTTTCCGTTACATTACGGCCAATGGGGATAAATTATTACAAGTGCATTTTAATGATGTTACAGCTTTCCGAATGTTCTGAAATTTTAAATATATAATTGTTGCAAAATTTTGTCGAGTCATTTCAAATTTTATGATAATCGGATGCATAGGTTAAATACAGGGAGTGTCAAACTTTTTCCGTTACATTACGGCCAATGGGGAAAAATTATTTCAAGTGCATTTTAATGATGTTACAGCCTTTCGAACAGAATGAAATTGATATACACTTATTGAAGTGCACTAAAATATACATTCAGTGTAAAAAATATTTATAAAAGTACTTATAGTACGAACGCACCTCATTTGCCACATTTGCAGAGCAATATCCAACTTCCTTAATTAAATGTGTTTACATAGGAAACATTTCCTGAAAACATCTTGTGGAAGTACATTACAAGAAATTTAAAATAAAAGAAAATGTTTACATGACTTAGCGATGCTTGTTTCTGAAATAACCCAGGTAAAAAAATCAGACACAAACCTTTAAAATTTTTGAGATGTTGCAGCCATTTTGAAGGTTTCAGCGGGTATCTTTAAGGAAACTGAAAACTAAAGGTTCTCTTAAGAGAAGTATACCGCTTTTTAAAAGATTTCATACAGGTTTATTTCTGTAAGTTATCACCTCCAAATTATCTTCAATGACTTAGAAAATTTTCGTGAAATCGTTTGAGATATTTTCAGGGAAAATGAAAACTGTTTCTCATGCAGGTAATATGAAGGTTTTACTTGAAAGTTTTATTATTGCACATTATGGTATCTAAGATTTTGATATGCCTGTGTTTCCTCATTAATAATTTTTATAAATTTCTAAATTAATATTTTAGATAATACACGGAAATCATTAAGTCCAATCATTAAGTCAATGACAAGTCTTCCATTCGTACAATAAAAAATTTTTAACTTCTGAAATTATTACAAGTAACATTACCTCTAACACGCTCAAAAATTTTAATCTCAGAAAATTCCCCCTAAAAAGAAAAACAAATCACAAAGTTATTTCGAAGCCCTTTTTGACCTTAAATTTGTCACAATTTTTTCTAAAATTATAACCAGGAACAATATCACCTGAACTCTAACACGCTCAAAAATTTCAATCTCAGAATATCCCCCTCTATAAATAAAAGAATAATCACGAAATTATTTCAAAGTCTCCTTTTTATCCTAAAATTTTTCATAAATTTCTCTTAAATTCCCACTAGTAAAAATATTCCCTCAAACTCTAACGCATACAAAAATTTCAATCAACAAAAATTGTCCCCTAAAAAAAATCTCCAAATTATTTCAAAACCCCTTTCATTAATATTTAAAATGTATTCAAACACGAACAAAAATATATTTTAGTTAAATTTTAGTATCTAACGATGGACAATGGGGCCCCAATTTCCCACACCCCCTTTCTGTAAATGTGTTATTTAGTTTTTCATTTTAAGTTTTCCTAAAAGAATAAATTTTACTGAGTTTTTCTAAATCTGTCAAAAAAAAGAAATTTTAGTTAATTAAATTTGAAAATACAGAAGGGACAATGGCACTCACCCCTCCCACCATGCCGCTCTTTCATCCAAGCGCGACAGTCATAGTTCCTCTTTAAAACCGCCCCACCAGTGGCCGAGAGGTTCTGCTCTCAAAGCTAGTTGACGAGAGGTGCTGGTTTCGATTCCAATCACGCCCGTCGGCCTAATCGTTCGGAGTTTTCCGTGGTTTTCTTCGAACCTTGGATTTCCTTGCTTTCTCTTAGAAAGACGCCAGAGCACCCCCTCCCCTCCCCTTTGGGCCCATATCCCAAGTGTAGGTAATTGACCGTCATAAAACACACCAACAACAGCTCTTTAAAAAAGAGGAACTAAGAATTTTGCACATACAATCTATATTACATCTACTATATTACACTATCTACATATATTTGCTAAAATAAAAGAGGCTCTTTTAATTTAGTTACTCGTTAATAATAAATTTTATATTGTTTTTGAAAACATAAAAAAATATGTCCAGTAAAACCTCCCTAAAGCGACCACGTTCCGTTCCAATAAAAATTGGTCGCTCTGAGAGGTGGTCTCTTAATGGAGATTATGTTTAAATCTAGATTTTAATTGTTGAAAAAAGATAACAATGTTACTAACATTTATCTTTCACATTAAGAAAAAATATAAAAATTTAAGTATCAAAACATGAGTTAATTACTACAAAGTTAAAAAAATGAATACGGTTTTATCTTTTATAACTTATCCAACCAAGTCCTTTCGAAGTTCAGTAAATAAATGCTTTTTTTGGGTGTGTGGGGGGGGGGGAGCAATAAATAATGAAGATTTCATTAATTTGTATCTATTATTATCTATTTCTTTGAGAGTTTCCTGACAGAATAGGGCAAGGGAGTTTATTGACCGTCATTCTTAATTTGTCATCAGAATTAAATTCATTGCCTAAAAAAGGCATAAACGGGTTTAAACACTTAAAAGTTACCGGAATAATAATAATAAAAAAAATCTAAATTTAGTTTAGAAGTTTGATGAGTAATGCGCTCTCCGGAATTATTTTTCTAATAAAACCCTCTTCAAGCGACCAGGAGAAAACGGAATTTGTTTCATTTTCTTCAAACAAATTGGTCGCTCATGGAGGGAGTTCAACTGGGATGGTCTCTGAATGGAGGTAAAATTAGTATTGAGCCTATAGGAATAAATTTCGTTCCATGAAAAAAATAGTCGTTCTGAGAGGTGGTCACACAGGGAGGTTTCACTGTAGTCACTTAAATTTCAAAATCAATGGAGGGGAAGGGACCCTCCCTCCCCCTCTCCTCATTTTGGTGGCTCCACGATTAAAGCTGAAAAATATAGGTGGGGTTATTGCATGCATAATTTGCCCTTATTCTCTATCAGGCGTGACTTCCAGTTTTTATAAAAATTACTTCTTCAAAAACCAATGAAAAATGTATAATTCGTATTAATTTATTTATTTCAAATTTTCGGTGGAACATTTGATTTTTGATTACGCAGCTCTATTTCTGACTCCATGTCACGGGAGAATGAGAAGGAAGTACTCAACTCAACTCTGAAACCGTGTGTTTACGTTTTAACCGCCATTCGGAAAATTAGCGGGACTAATCGTCACGTTGTCATGTTGTTATTGTATTTTTTTCTTTTTGCAGGGAGTTTTTCAACAGTATAGTAGTCGAATTTTAACTAATTTTTAAGTTGATATATATATATATAGCGTAAGAGGGCTGTATTACACTTCTTTTTAATATTAATATTGATATTCGGCACTTTGTATTCACTACGCATTCGACAAGAATCATGTTCGGTAAAAAATATCGCCACATTAATTTAGAAATGCTGTGGTATGGGGAAAACTTTTTATAAGAAATTTTCGTGTACAACTAAAGATAAATTTCACTATTTTTTTAAATAATAGCGAAAAATATATTCATATATTTCCATTATGTTTAAAAGTGAAAGACTGATTTTACTCCTAAATAATTAAACTTGTAAAAAGTTCAGTTTGGAGGTGGGAAAGGAGGTGTGAAGGATCTTGTTTGCAGGTGAAAAGTTTGATGAAGGTTCCTTGTTTTGAGGTCATAAAATTTTGTGAAGGGCCCTTTAAAGGACCCAAGTTAATAGATCCATGTATTGGAATACAAATTTTACTAGTAAGTACCTGATTTAGTTTCCTTTATAAATTGAGCAGCTATAATCTTTTTAGGAACATAACTGCTTGATTAATAATGCACAGTAAAGGTGTAATGTCTCTTGCAAATCATTTAGCAGGGCTCAATATCTTTGGCTGCAATATTCGACTCATAAAAATAATTGGTACTTTTCGGTTAGCTGTTTGCCAGTGTTATATATACATACATATATTGCACATATAAATGCATATATGTGTACATATTTATACACATATATATGTATATATAACACTGGCGCCCAGCTAACCGAAAAGTACCAAATAATTAAAAGAATTTTTATATATTGTAGATTAATTTATTATGTAGAATATGAAATATGGAAAAAATAAGGTACTTTTCGATTAGCCGGGCGCTAGTGTTATATATTACAATATATATGTATATATAACACTGGTGCCCGGCTAACCAAAAAGTACCAAAAATAATTTTACATGTGTATAATTATTTTAAATAAAGTAATTTTTTCATGAAAAAACAGTTAAAGACAAATTTAAAGCAATATTTTTTTCAGATGAGTGCAGGAGAATTTTTGCAATTTTTTCCCGCAACCAACTGATGATGCAATATTTTATTTCTACCAATTTGCATTTAAATGTTGCATTTTTTCTTGCACCCAATTGGTAAACTTGTGAGGTTTTTCTTTTTCTTATTTTTTTTTTTTTACATGTGATCGCCGGGTGAATTAAGCAATTTTTTCCCTGCTACAACTGAAGAACAATGTGATTTTTTCATCGTAACTGACTGGTGAATTTATATAATTATGCATTCTTTTTTGTTTACATTGATGTTCAATAATTATTATTCAACGATAATATTCAATTGTCACTTAATGTGATTAATTTAGCGATTTTTCGCTAATTTTCTGCATTCCATTTTTTTCTGCAACCGAATGAAGAATCTCATGATTTTTTTCTCACGATTGATTGTCCGCCACATTTCATTATTTTTTCCATAGCAGATTGACAAATTTCACAATATTTTAAAGCAACACACTGAAGAATTTCTCTTTTTTTTTTCCCCCCGCCAATGATTACTGGTGAATTTCTCAGATTTTTTTTTTTTCCCCTGATGACTGAATGAAGAATTTTGCAATTTTTTCTTGTAACCAATTGACGAATTTTGGGGTATTTTACTTGTACTGATTGGCAAATATTGCATTTTTTCTTGCGAGCAACTAGCGGAACTGAATATATATATACATAACAGTCGACTGACTTAACAATCGGTTTATGAATTTTGCCGATCCCCCTCCCCCCTCCCTTACCTAAGCTGATCAACAGATCTCGTTTTTTCTGATAAAAAGTTGATAAATTTCCATATTTTCCCCCCACAACTTACTAACAAAACATTTTTTTTTTCATGCGATCAATGGATGAATTAAATAATTCCCCCCCCCCCATGACAATCAAAGAACTGTGTGATTTTTTTTAACCCTTTACTGACTGATAAATTTCTTGGGGGTTTTTTCTTTTTCATATGACCAGTTGACAAGTTTATGATGCTTCCCCCTGACCTAATGATGAAACTTAATGTTTAAAAATTAGCAAAATTCTTCATTTGATTACGGGAGAAAGAAATTGTGACATTCGTCTGTTGCTTGAGAGGACAATTGACAAATTTCAATCAGTCGTGGGAAAATATCAAAAAATTCTGTTGAGAAATGGGAACATTAAACAAGCCAGTTCCAAATATTGTTTTTTTTTTTTTTTTTTTCCCGTTTATTTACAAGGTACAAGTGTGTCCTTTATTAAAAAAATCTGTGCCTGATGGGCACTGACCCGTTTTTTTTACAGTAAACTTCTAGAAAAAAGGGCACTCGTATGCAGCGATGTAAACGTAAAAAAAAAAAAACAAACAGAGGGTATATTCAGAGTTTCTCCCATGTTTAAAAAAGGGCAGGGTGCTTCTTGTAGGAAAAGGGCAGGGTGCTTCTTGTAGGAAAAGGGCACTTTTGGATTCCGAAAGGCATGTTTTGGATTTTTAAGGACACTTTTTTTAATTTTTAAAGGCATCCTTTTGATTTTTAAAATTACTTTTAATATTTAATAGACAGGACGCTATTTTAAAGACAGCAATGAGGCAATTTTTACTATGCAAGTAAATTTTTTAATAAAGAAAGGAGTAAAGGCACTTTTTTCAGCTGGGGGCAACAAGGGTGCTAATGTTTTCCATCAGGGGTAAGAGGGCTGCTGTTTTGTAAACCTAAGGGCAGGCAGGGTGCAGCACCCTCCTGACACTGTCTACGGGAAACTCTGGTATACCTTAGAGTGTATATACAATAGCTTTTTTGAGAAACGGAAGTTAAGCAGTGTTACTGAAAAAGAACCAGAAGGTATACGACATTTACCTCTGCATACCCTCCACTTCTGACAGCAAATTTTTTCTCTCTTTTTTGTGAACGATAATATTTTTCTCTGCTACCGATAGACGAATTTCGCATTCTACTCGTGACAGATCAGGGAAAATTGTGATATTTTTTCACAGTCGAATGATAAACTGTGTCTTTTTTTCAACTGATTGGCCAAATCTCGAGGGTTTTTTTTAGCATGGCTGATCGACGAATTTCCATTTTTTCTCTGATCTACTGACGAATTTCGCTTTTTTTTATTTTACCGGTGACTGATTTTTAAATTTTGCTATATTTCTCTTGAACCAGTAAGTATATCTTGAGGCCGATTGGAGAGAGTTTTTTTCCGCTACTGATGTACGAATTTTGCAGTTTCTTCCGTCGATCTACTGACGAATTCCGCGATTTTTTTTTAGCCACGACCGATTTGCAATTTTCTGGATTTTTTCTTTTCACATAGGTGAATTTTGAGACTTTTTCTTGCGACCGATTAGAGAAGATCGTGGGTTTTTTCTGGCGGTGCACTGACGAAGTTTTTTACCTGCAACTGATTAGCAAAAATCATGGATTTTTTCTCGCAACTGTTCGTCGAATTTTGTATGTTTTTCCACAACAGGCTGAAGAATTTCATGGTTTGTTCTCCATGACTGATGAACTGTACGAGTTTTTCTCGTGACCCATTGATGAATTTCACAATAAAGATGAAAATAAGGAATTTTGCTTAGTAGCCACTGGCCGGTAGGTTGACTTTATTTAGTAGCCAGTTACTAGCGAGTGAGAATAATTTCTTTAGTAGCCAGTAAGTACATTTATGTCAGTGAATATTTAATTTATGGGTATATTTTAGGTATGTTTATCCACTGAGTAGTATGTATGATTCAAAATTGAAAAAAGTAGGTTTAAAAAATCTGAAATTTGCAGCAAATTTTCTGAAATGTAAAGGGAGGGTTGGTAGGGGATCCCTCCTGGTACTAATTATGCATTTTTTCCAGGTACTTTAACGAAATTCACGTTTTTTCCGGATCTATTGGCAATGTTTTCGTTTCTTTGGCGTTCCTTTGACAAAATGTGCGTTTTTTTCACGATCTTTTGACAAAATTCACATTCGTTTTCGCAATTCTTTGGCAAAATTCTCGGGGTTTTTTTTTCGAAATTCTCATTCTTCCCCCCCCCCCTCCGCGATCCTTTAACTAAATTTGTGTTTTTTGACGATCTATTGACGAATTTTGTGTTTTTGCCATGATCCATTGACGATATTTGTGTTTTTTCTTTGCTCTATTGATGATATTTGCATATTTTCGCGATTCTTTGACGAAATTTTGGATTTTCAGAGATCGTTTGATGAAATGTGTGGGTTTTTTGCGATTCTTTGACGAAATTGTGTTTTTTTTTTTTTCTGTGATGTATTAACGATATTTGTGTTTTTTTCCGCAATCCACTGACCATATTTGCATTTATTCCAGAATCCTTTGACGAAATTTCGGATTCTTTGCGATCCTTTGATGAAATTCGGGTTTTTCCACGATCCTTTGACGAAATGTGCTGTTTTTATTGTGATTTTTTGACAAAATTCTCGCTTTTTTGCGATTTTTTGATACAATTCGCTTTTTTGGTGATTCTTTCATGAAATTTACATTTTTTTTTTCGTAATCCTCTGACGAAATGTGTGTTTTTTCGCGATCTTTTGACAAAATTCACATTTTTTTCTTTCCCAATTCTTTTACGAAATTCCTTTTGGAAAATCTTGTGTTTGGCTGGTACTTTCCATATTTTTAATCGTCAGTTTTTCACATTTACTCGTTGAGTGGCGACTGGCGATTGCTTATTTTCATCTTTACTTTTTAAATGAACGATTAAAGAATTTGGTGATTTTTTTTCTAACCATTGAGTGACAAATTTTGCGATTTTTCCTACATTGAATGGTGAATTTTCTTGAAAATGAAAATGTGAAATGTTCTGCAGTGAAATCCGTTGTTCTGCGATGTACGTCGCATTTATAAGCATAATCTGCTTTGGGGGATTTCATTATCTCTTACTTTTCGGACTTTTTTTGAAATTGCAGCATTTTCATCGGAGGTTTCCGATAAATATTATTTGTAATATATAAAAATTTCAAGGGGGGGGGGGGCACAATACTAAAGCCCAAAGTGCGGCACTTTTCTAACTTTTACCAACACCTGTCCCTATCGTGTAACATACAGTTGGAACGGCCTGTGACCACTTATTCATGTTATACACATCCGATATCCATGCTGCCACTTTGCTCCCCCCTGGGAGGGGCACTTTTCTAAATTTTGCCGGCACCTCTCATGTGACATATCGTTCAAAAGGTCTGTGACCACTTATTCATGTTATGCCCCTCCCCCCCACTTTGCCCCACCGGGGGGAGGGGCACTTTTCAAAATTTTGCTGACACCCCTCATGTCACATATTGTTGGAAAGGCCTATGACCACTTATTCATGTTATGCACCTCTAATGCCCCTCCCCCCACTTTGCCCCCCCCTCGGGGGCACTTTTCTAAATTTTGCCGACACCCGTCATGTGACATATCGTTCAAAAGGTCTGTGACCCCTTATTCATGTTATGCACCTCTAATGCTCCTCCCCCCCCACTTTGCCCCCCGGGGGGGGCACTTTTCTAAATTTTACTGACATCCCTGATGTGACATATCGTTCAAAAGGCCTATGACCACTTATTCATGTTATGCACCTCTAATGACCCTCCACCCAGTTTGCCCCCCCTCGGGGGGGCACTTTTCTAAATTTTGCTGACACCCCTCATGTCACATATTGTTGGAAAGACCTGTGACCACTTATTCATGTTATGCACCTCTAATGTCACTCCCCCCACTTTGCCCCACGGGGGGGAGCACTTTTCTAAATTTTGCTGACACCCCTCATGTGACATATCGTTGGAAAGGTCTGTGACCAGTCATTCATGCTATGCGTCTCTAATGCCCCTCTTTCCACTTTGCCTCCCCCCCCGGGGGGAGGGGGCACTTTTCTAAATTTTGCCGGCACCTCTCATGTGACATATCGTTCAAAAGGTCTGTGACCACTTATTCATGTTATGCCCCCCCCCACTTTGCCCCACCGGGGGGGCACTTTTCTAAATTTTACTGACATCCCTGATGTGACATATCGTTCAAAAGGCCTATGACCACTTATTCATGTTATGCACCTCTAATGACCCTCCACCCACTTTGCCCCACCGGGGGGGCACTTTTCTAAATTTTGCTGACACCCCTCATGTCACATATTGTTGGAAAGACCTGTGACCACTTATTCATGTTATGCACCTCTATTGCCCCTCCCCCCACTTTGCCCCCCCTCGGGGGCATTTTTCTAAATTTTGCCAACACCCGTCATGTGACATATCGTTCAAAAGGCCTTTGACCACTTATTCATGTTATGCACCTCTAATGCCCCTGCCCCCTACTTTGCCCCTCCGGGGGGCACTTTTCTAAATTTTGCTGACACATCATGTGACATATCGTTCGAAAGTCCTGTTACCACTTATTCATGTTACGCACCTCCGGTGCTTTCCCCCTTTTAGTTTTTTTTATTAATATGTATATATGTTTTATTAATATGTTTAGTTTATTAATATGTATCAAATCAATGTCGAACTGGATATGTAATCATTATTATGTATTGATCTGATGCGAATTTGCACAGATGGCTGTCCGCATGCAGGTGCAACGATATAATGTAAAGAGAAGATACAGCTTTTATACCTAAAGGAAAACTGCAGATATTTCTGCCAAAATCGGTGAAGGGAAATAACAGGTTTTTTACCTGAAGGAAAACAGCAGGTATTTGGAACTCAGAAGGTTAAGGGAAAATACATGTTTTTTACCTAAAGGTAAGCTGAAGGTAATTTTAGTTCCAAATACCTTCAGTTTCCCTGAAGATTTTTTTTAAGGTTTCTTGCTGACTTTTTTACCTGGGAACATAGCCCTTTACTGATAAAATATTTCGGATTTTTTTCTATGCCATTTTCTGATTCTTACATAATTCAACAATTATTTTAGTATATCTTCCCGAATAAAAGAAAGCAGATTTCATGACACTGTCCTATTAACAAAATCATACTTAATCAATATTTACTATAACATGGTTATATATTTAGAGCTTTGGTCAAATGCTGTCATGAAATATTATCCTTAAATTGGGTTATTAAAATTTTGACGAAATATTTAGCTAATGATTCGAAGAAATACGTTAGAAAATTAGAGCCAATATTTCTGCAGATTCAGCGTTTTATTGCATATAGAAATATCCACAAAAAAAGAGAAACACCTTGCAAAGTTTATCCAGAAAATGGTTCTAACGATTTCGACGAACTTTTGTATTCTATCGTTTTCGGGCACGAGAATATAATTGGGTTAACTCGCATGTTCCAGAAAATTTGATTAGTGGGTCCATTGTGGGTCACAAAGGGTCAGGTCAAGCTAATTGAATATTAAAAAAACATAAGATTTTGACAAAATTTTCTAATATACCGTTTACGGACATGAGATGACCATTAAGATAAGTCACATGTTCGAGAAAAATTGATTAGTGGGTCTTTTTGGGTCACTGTAGGTCAAGGAAAGTTTATCTAGAAAACGGCTCTAACGATTTTGACAAAATTTTGTATTCTATCGTTTTCGGGCACGAGAATATAATTGGGCTAACTCGCATGTTCGAGAAAATTGGATTAGTGGATCATTTTGGGTCACAAAGGGTCAGGTTCAAGTTAATTGAATCTAAAAAAAAAACTCAAAAGATTTTGACAAAATTTTGTAATATACCGTTTACGGACATGAGATGACCATTGGGATAAGTCACATGTTCGAGAAAAATCGATTAGTGGGTCTTTTTTGGGTCACTGTGGGTCAAGGAAAATTTATCTAGAAAACGGCTCTAACGATTTTGACGAAATTTTGTATTCTATCGTTTTCGGGCACGAGAATATAATTGGGCTAACTCGCACGTTCCAGAAAATTTGATTAGTGGGTCATTTTGGGTCGCAAAGGGTCAGGGTTTAACTAATTAAATCTAAAAAAAACTCAAAAGATTTTGACAAAATTTTATAATATACCGTTTACGGACATGAGATGACCATTGGAATAAGTCACATGTTCGAGAAAAATCGATTAGTGTGTCATTTTTGGGTCACTGTGGGTCAAGTTAATTTTATCTAGAAAACAGCTTTAATGATTTTGATTAAATTTTCTTTTCTATTCTATCGTTTTCGGGCACGTGAATATCATTGGGCTAGGTCGCATGTTCCAGAAAATTTTATTAGTGGGTAATTTTGGGTTACAAAGGGTCAGGGTCAAGATAATTAAATCTAAAAAAGGCTCAAAACATTTTGACAAAATTTTGTATTATATAGTTTCTGGGCATGAGAAGACGATTGGGCTTAGTCACATGTTCGAGAAAATTCAATTAGTGGGTAATTTTTGGGTCACTGTGGGTCAAGCTAATCGTATCTGAAAAAATGGCTCAAAACATTATAGCAAAATTTTGTATTATATCATTTCTGAGCATGAGAAGGTCATTGGGCCAAGTCACATGTTCGAGAAATTTCTATTAGTGGGTCATTTTTGGGTCTCTGTGGGTCAAGATAATTGTATCTAAAAACGACTCAAATGATTTTGACAAAAGTTTATGTTATACAGTTTCTGGGCATGAGAAGACCATTGGGATAGGTCATATGTTCGATGAATTTAGAGTAGTGGGTCCCTTTTGGGTGACCGTGGATCAAGCTAATTTTATCTATAAAACGACTTTAACAATTTTGACTAAATTTTGTATGCTATCGTTTTTCGATTCGAGAAGAGCATTGGTTAGGTCGCATGTTCAAAAAAAAAAAAAAAATCGGTTAGTGTGTCATTTTGGGTCACAATGTCTCAGGATCAAGCCAATTGTATATAAACAGCAAGAATAAAATATCGAATTGAACATAAGGGTAAATTTGACCGAGCTTAGCTCGGTCATCCCTGCTAGTTATAGTTAATGTGTATTGTTCGGTCCATAGTGATGCAATTTATTGATTGAACAAATCTAATCACTCATTATATATTGGTATGTTTTCTACGTACTATAATATTCCTCTCTGAACTTTGGAAAAAAAATGTCTGATTATTTTGACAGAAATGTGTAAAATGCATTGTTAATATGATAATTGAAATTTATTTAATCTCGATAAATGAATTTTAAAATGTAGAATGAAATGCACTTTTAAAGAAAATAGAGATATTTTCTCACTATAAGGCGATTTATTTTTCACACAAAACAAAGATTTAGCAAGCTGGTATTTCACTGCCATGATCATTATTACAATATAAAAAATAAATTGAGGATTACTTGTATTTTGCAGGCGAAAACGATATATCCATCTCGTGGCAGAAACATACATGTGTAAATATTACCACCGCCTTTCAAATATCCAAGGGTGTTGAAGAAATACTGTTTGAAAGCAATGATATTCTAAAAAATGTAAAGGTGTAGACAAAGTTATTGAAAGCCAATTAACACAAAATGCACAATTTTGGAAAATAGAAAAATAAGATGATGACAATTCTGAGTGTTTGGTATCTTTTGGAAGACGGCATTGTCTCATAATTATTCATCTAATCAAACTGCTAGTAGTTCGAAAAGTAACTTTTCTAACATTTTTGCCAAAATCAGGATGTACAAGATTTTTCTTCTAAATTTAAACTTAAATGAAAATGTATTCATATTTAGTAGGGAGTAAGTCACCAACAAATTCGCCGACAAACTAAATTACCAAATATAATTTACAAACTAATTAAGAAATCACCGACAAATTTTCCTGATCTTTGAATAATTTGTTTCTTTGATGCATCTGTGTACGATATTATCTAATCCCTCATTCCCAAAATTGATTACGAATAACTTATATTATGTGACATCTATATTGAAAACTCATCTTGCTCAGACTAGCATCTGATTCAGGTAATTCTGCAAGTACAATGCCAGCTAAAAGTGTGAAAGTTCTATAATCACTTGGTTATTTGAACAATATATAGTGTGGTCTGAAGATAGGTCAGGATACAAGTTAAATGATTAATGTAGAATATTCTGTGTAAGTTAGTATTCTGACACTCATAGTGCTCTTGAGATGATACTTCACCTATTTCAAGACATATTTCCAAAGAACATCAAAGTTTGTGGTCGCAGGTGGTTTGAATATCTAGTGGATTTATTCTGATAATAAAAAGCCTTGAATATCCTTATTAAAATTGAACTGAAACAAACATATTTTTATTTCTTTTTAGCAACCATACAATTTGTTCCACAGACACTATGAATTGTGAATAATTTTCCTCTCCTGAAAATTAATCTGTTTAATCCACTTTAGAATAACACAGTAGAGGGATCTAATTTTAACTTCAAAATGCCCTTGTGGCAATGCACTCAAATGTGAAACGTAACATTTGTATGATTTTTTCGTTCATAAAAAATCCTACAAAGTCTTTATTAATGTAGTTAAATATTCTTCATTTAGTTACTCTTTTTTGTGATTAATTAGTTTGAACTCTATATTTTCAGCATGCTACAGATTTTCTGATTAAAATTCTGATAGTATAATATCTTTCTGCTGTTATTCAATATTTCTATTTGATTAAGGAGATAAAATTTTAAGGAAAAGCATGCAAATAGAATTTCACATAACGGTATTTAACTAGTAATTCAACAAAATTATGTTTTTCATTCTCTGCAGCTCTGTATTCTTTATTCTTCTTTCCACCCGCAACAATTTGTTAACCCCCTGACCGCCGAGCAAAAGGGCAAAATCATAATGTTCTTTTCTCTGTAATTTATTTTTAATGATAAAAAATGATGTTTTTTCCAACATGGTATAATTTTTTTTAAATTAAATATAGGTATATAAGCCTTGACAGAATTAATCATAATCTTAAATTTTTAAACTGGATTATATCTGTATAATTATATTAATTTAAATAATGCTTCCATTGTTGTGAAACCTATAGCTTAGTGAACGGATATCTCAGTTCGCGGAGGTGAGAAGATTTTAATATTTAAAAGAAAACACACTGGAAAAAAATCTGTGAAGTTACTAAAATTTTCCTACGAAACTGGGATTCCTAGAATTATATGTAACGACAACAACAAAAGTTCATGTAAACGATACTATGACATGAGTTTTTGTTGTTACCGTTACATAAATAGTTCTAGGAATCTCAGTTTCCTAGAAAAAATTTAGCAACCTCACAGATTTTTTTTACAGTGCATAAAGTTGTGATTTCAATCCTCTTAGGCAAAGAAGTGCACTTAAAGACAGACGCATTAGAATCTTTATGTTTAGCATGAGTTTTCTTCATGAAAAAATATATGTTTATAAATTCAATAATTAATTTAAAAAAATTACATGGACTAATGTAAAAGAAGAATTATTCTTCTTTTATTTCACATGTTCCGTATGTTGCGTTTTAGCAGTGCGCTTATCAAAAAGCTTACAGTACAGAATATATAAATGCATAGAAAATAGTAATTTTGAATTATAGGATTTTCTTAATACTCGATGAAACCTTTATACCTACAATATATATATAAACATTTGATATTTCAAATGTAACATTTTACTTAGGTAAGCTGAAAGGTAGTGATATGTTTGTTTTGTAAGCAGTTTGTTTTGTAAAATGTCATTTTGTATAGAATTTCTAGTATGCCACTTGTATAAATAGAATTAAATTTCTTAACATATTTCCAATAGTTCATGTTTTGTAAATACATTTTAGGAAGCATATTTTAAGATATAATGTGTATTTTTTTAATATTGAATGAACTTATCTTTTTTTACAATTTTTTCTAAACTGCAGGGCAACACAATATTAAAACTATTTAAATATATAGACTTCGATGAGTTCATAACACACAAATGTGTATCTTTACCCGAATTTGAACAGGTGCTCTTTACAGAACACTTTTTCAAATAAAAAAACTAAAAAAAGAATAGAAACATAGGACAAATTGTATTTCTGCTTAATCTTATACCTAATGAACACACAGGAAGGCTTCTGTACGAAATTTATTTTAATTTGTAATTACATTCAAAATCATGTACAAACCACATGGTATGAAATGTTTGTACTTTTAAATCAATTACATTGTATTACGAGATTATTTGCGTTGATTTGTAAGATTGATTTTTTAAGAACTAATAAAGAATTTTATGTTTTCAATTTAATACTTATACCGTGTATCTAACAGAGTTTTTTCTCTAGTTCTACGTCCTGTATAAAAAAGGATTTAATACGTTTCTATTTTGTCATATATTGTTTTTTTGTACGTTTACAAGACAAAAGTATTACAACCTGTAAAGTATTTTCTTTAGATTTTGTGCATAACGATTTGTTTTAAAGGAAATATTATTACTCTTATCCAATAACTTTTCATTAATGCTATGCAACTTCAGTTTTCTTTAAAGCATTTATGTTTCAAACGGTTATAATAAACAGAGAAAATGGTGTTTGGCAGTATGGTAATTACAATCGTCACTGTAGAGTTTTAAAGAATGGAGAACATAGGTTTTTCATTAAATATCAGAGTATATCGAAAGTATACAGTCGCTTCCTTTTGATTGTAGAATTCCAGCCTTGTTCCGGAAAATCTTTGTTGCGAAATAGCTTAATTTAAAATAAGTAATCTTTTAAGACTTGCTACTTTAAAACGTAGATTTAAATTACTTTACAGTAAATAATCATTACTAGGAATAAATACGATTAAACTGGTTGCTTTGAGATTTTAATAGTATAAAGATTTATATTTCAATACAGACTTCTATAATTCCGAATCATAACATTGAATATTCGACAATTTTTCCTTAAAAAATACAAATGCAGAAACAAATAAAATTATCTAATAAAGAAAAAAAAACAATGATATGTATGTACACAAGAAAAAACATAATATTCTTTTAGAAACTAAAAATGATTTAAAAATAATATGAATTACAATTAATTTAAAGTCTATTTATAAGAAGTCAATAGATCGATCAAAAAGAATATTTGTCAGATTTTTAGTGCAGCGATCTGTTGTGAATTGAGCCTATTAAAATATTTTTCTTGAGAATTATACATCATCTGTTCCCGGCAGAAGATGGGACACATTTGAAATGGGACGTTTGATGTTACCATCAACAGTCTTAATCAGAACGACTCGTACAAGATTGTACGGTCCATGGAAAGTCTTTAGAATGCGGTCCAACTTCCATCACATGGGCTGAAATTGATCGTGAACAATCACCAATTCTCTTCGTAGTTCAACTCGGGGAGTAGTCCATTATGGTCGCTGTTGGAGATGTTGAAGATATTCACGTGACCATCTGCACCAAAATTGATTCTTTGCCTTTTATATCATGCACCACTGAGCATTTAAAGTTTGAGATCGGGTATTTGAAGATTCTGGAATATCAAGGAGGGATGCTCCTATCAAAAAATGACCAATAGTTAATGCACGTGGATCAGATGGATCCGAAGACGTTAATGGTTTTAAATTTATAAAACTTTCAATGTGACACAGCAAGATGGTTAACTCTAGACTAACACACTAGACTTGCAAGCTTTTAACCCCTTCGAGACGAGCGTCTTTTGCAGATTTTTTAATCTTTAATCACCGGTTTTTTAAAACAAAAATTTTTGCCTAATTGAATCGGAAAAATTCTCCGATTAAATAAGGTAAAATTTACAATACAAATTTACGGGTGAGAATAATCCCCGATTCAGAGCAGCTTACGTGGAACGAATACCGGTCGTTCGTCTCCAAAGGTTTAATATGTGATTTTTACTAAGCTTTACAGCTGCTTCCCATAGATCACCAAAGTGTGGCGCATATGGAGGGATGAAATGCCAATTTTTTGACTCGAGAAAAATTCTTGAACTTCATTTTCCTCAAATATTAGTATAGCTGCTTTAACTGATTAGAGAGACCTTTGAAGTTTTTTGCATTATCTGAATATATATCGGAAGGTATATCTCTATGTGCGATGAATCGCTTCAAAGCTGCTAGCAAGGCTTGCACGGACAAGTCTGATACCAATTCATGACTTACCGCCTTAATGCACATACAGACGAATACAGCTATGTAAGATTTTATTGTGGTCTTACTTCTTGGCATATTTGGCTTAGTTAAACAGGGTCCTACAAAATATAAACCGACCTTGGAAATTGGACGGATTTGTGTGATTCTATAAATGTGAAGATCTGCCATCATTTGTTGACAAGTTTGAGTTTTAATGCGTTTGAAAAGCACACATTTGTGGAGATCTTTTAGACCAACCTACCGTAGAACGTCCGATCACCAACCAATACTTTTGACGTATTGCAGAAAGTACTTACTGTGTACCTGCATGTAGATGTTGCTCATGGACATGTTTTATCAATAACTTAGTAACAACCTATTTTTTCGGAAGTAGAATAACCTTACCTAGCGACTGAAATTGTGACAAACGACCACCTACTCGATTTATATCACCCAAATCTAAAAACACATTTAGTGATAATAATTTACTATTGCCATGTAAGGGCTTTCTTTCTTTCAATAATTTAAGCTCTGTGTACAATTCAGAATTTTGTACCAATTTCACTATGGAATGAATAGATTCAGAGTTTTCTTCTGTACTCAGAATTCAGGATATTTTTGTAGAACAATTTCAAAAATATTATTCCCCTCACATGAAGGTATTAATGATTTGATTTGACACACTCTATTTAATACGAACCTATTTCCTTTTAAGGGCGGTGATTTTAGCCAGCTGAGAACAATTTGTGAATCTGGCCACAAATAAATATTGTCAAACTTTATCAGTAAAGTATCGATAATGGCTGAGCATAACTTGCCTAGTAAAAGAGCTGAACAAAGCTCTTGAGCTGTTTGAGGTTTTATGGAATTTAGTTTTAGCTGCAATCAAACTGAAACATATTTCGTCAGGAGTAACAACACGTAAATAAGTAACAGCAGCTTAAGCTTTTCCTGAGCTATCACAAAAGTCATGTAACTGAATATGGCCATCATTGTTATTAGGCGAATTCATATACCTGGTTATTTCACTTGACTTTAACAAATGAATTTCTGATACAAACTCATTCCACACCTGTAGTATGAAATCTTGGAATTCTTCATCCCAAGGTATCTCATCCCTCCAGAGATCTTGTAACATGATCTTTAATCGTATTGGTGTAGGAGGTAGGAAACCCAAGCGGTCAAATAATGTAGCCACTACAGATAACAAATATCTTTTTGTTTTCAATCACTTTAAATCATTAAAACGAAATTTCAAAACGTCTTTGAAAATATACCAAAGTAATCCGAGGACTTTAACGGTATCGTCTTCCTGAATGACTTTTTGCAATGAAGCCTTCATTTCATCTGGTAAGTGAGCTATTACTTCTGGAAGGTTATAGGCCCACTTTCGTGGATTTCGTAGAAACCTCAGCTTTGCATAACTTTCATTAACTTTACCAAAACTTGGGCATTTCCCATTAAATCCGATCATTGATCGTCTACGCATGTATTCTTTCGAATGATCTGAGAAGTTTCTTTATAATATTGCTCATTATCAGTTGCCAGTCATTATCAGCCACTTGGTGTAATGGTCTAATGGCCAAAAACGGCGCACAAGCATTACCGTTCGTTACGGTCAACAGCCTGTATGTTTTAATAATTTCGTCAGAATTGAATATGCAAAGAAAGCGTTGATAATCTACATGACTTTGATTAACGAGAATTTGCCTAAACATTTGCCCTATCTCAGAACTAAAGGCGATTGGACATATTCTTAACCATAATAGTAATGAAAAGATATCTGGCTGCAGTTTTGGACTTATCTCCAGATAATCATTTAAGGAGCTGCCTTTTGAACCAATTGCAGACGCGCCAAATACCAACCTAAGACGAGTAGTAGAACTATGCTCTTTTAACACTGTAACCGTGATGTGGGAGATACAAATTATCAGGATTTGAAATATCTGAATCTGGTACAAGTTTCCAGTGCCCCAAGTCGATATACACCTGCACGAAGGATAAATACAAGCAAGGGATTTTCTTGAAGTTTTTTAACCCAAAAAATAGAAACGTTTGCGATTTAGAATTTCCGAGAACAGTTTTAGATTTAAAGGCAAATTTACTATATATCTTCCAGACTCTGAAAGTGAAATTGTGTTCGCATAATTATATTCAACTAGAGAAATTAGATCAGAAGTCGGAACTGATTAGAATTCCCAAAATTTCTGTAGTTGAGAACTTATCTGTTCAGTAACATGAGAAGTAACTGATGTAATTTGGTTTGAATCATTCGAATAAATGATCCCTGAAAGTATCCAACCCAGCCTACAATTAACAGCACTCGGTGTTCCTTTAGATCCTATAATAGATTCCCCTATTATGATATTGGCAAATAAATCTGCTCTTATGAGTATATCGATAGGACTGATAACGTAAAAATTAGTATCCGCAAGATTCAATCCTTCAATATGCGGCCAATATTTAGTTGTAATAAAAAATTTAGTGAAGTTGTTGTAACCTAATTAACAACTGATGCATCTCACTGAAAAGTTTCATTATTGAAATGAGGAAAGAATGTCAAGAAAACTTCCTGAAGAGCCGTTTCTTCGTCTAAATTATTTATTCATGATATTTTGTGGTTTGGAAGAATTGATGGAATAACCAGCTTTTCACAACAAGCTTTAGAAAGTAAACTTTATTGAGAAGAGGAATGCATTTATCTGATTTGGATTTAACATACATAATGGCAGTAGCCAACAATGTTTGAGAATATGCAGTGAACGTTTGATTACTAAAACAACTCGATTCATTAGAATTATTAACAGCATTTTAGGTTGATAGACAATCTTGTTGTCTAAAAGCATTCTGAGGTGCAGGGATAGACTGATTTCGATGAAGGAGCGTATGATGCTTAGAATTACAATGATTACTAGGGGCACTAATAAGACAATTAGCAACAAAATGGTATGAACGCAAAGATTTGGTGCCTAGCTTTTTGGCTTTTACCAAATACCAGCGTTGATCAATAGATAAATCTGAACTTCTGGACATTTATAAAGTGCATGAGATTCATTACACTGTAGTCACAAAAGATTTGGCGATTTATTTACATTGTCCATCCCAACTGCATTCGCCACAGATTTTTTTGAAAAATGTTGAGACTTAAAATCAAATTTATGATTAGATTTCGATTCAGCTTTAATAAACTTAGCATTAGAGCTCTGCAAACTACGAGCTTGTTTTTCCAGAAACATTATTAACATTTCATAATTTGGAAAACAATCATTAGTTAATGATAATTCCCACTGCTTTTTTAAAGATTCATCAAATTTCGTTTGACTATATAAACAAAAATAAAATCAACAAATTTATTACATTGAAATTTCAAAGATTTTAAATTTCGAATAACTTCATTCCTAGTATCTAATAGCTCTAAAATAGTTTTCTGCGTGGGCGACTTTAATGGATTCGCATTAACAAATTTTGACAATAATGAATATGCCAAATTCTTACGATTATCATATCAATTAACTAGTGTTTCACATGCTTGCTTATAATTATCCACACAAATGGAAAAACCTGAAATTAATTTGGAAGGATTATTTTTTACATTAGCTATAAGTTAAGAAAATTTCAACTCATCTGAAAGACATTTGTTATTATGAATTGCGGTTAAAAATGTTTTCGAAAAGGTGATCCAATCAGTGACATCACCATAAAATATGGGAAGCTTGAATTTGGGTAGTTTTAATGCATTATTATCCCTAACAGATATTCCTGAGCTATTATTAGCTGCAGCTTTTCTTTTTACGCGTTGATTGACAAAGAACTGTTTTATTTTTACTAAATCTGCAACAACAATATCTTTAGCTTCAGTAAAAGAAACGTATAGTTCATTAACGCTTTCTTCAGCTTCACCAAATTAAGATTTTTTTTAAAATCCTTTTCTAAAATTAATAATTCATATTTTAATTTTTCGATCAACTGTAAACTTTGATTTTGAATTGCACCAGAAACATGAGCATTAAATCTTTTAATTTCTTTAATTGTAAACTGAAACTTGGATTCATTAGCAGCTTCAGCTTTGATTTTCGACATAATTACTTATAATTAACATTTATATTTAAGTTTTAAACACTAACTGACAATGGCGAATGACGACGGGCCAAGAAACTATTATGTAAGTATGTGTTGTAAAGAATGGAGAATATATTTTTCATTAAATAACATTATAAATCTAAAATATACAGTACTTTCCTTTTGAATAAAAATATTTTAGTTAAAGAGCAATAATCTTTGTAGACTTGCGACTTGAAAATATAGATTTAAATTATTGTAAAGTAAATAATCATTACTAGGAATTAATATGATTAATCTGGTTCCTTTGAGGTTTTAATAGTATAAAGATTTGTATTTCAACACAGACTTCTAGTATTCAGTATCATAACATTGAATATTTGACTACTGTTCCATAGAAAATACAAATACAGAAGGAAATATAATTATATTATAAGGGAAAAAAACAATGATTAGTATGCATGTATACAAGAAAAAACATAATAGGATTTTAGAAATTAAAAATGAATTAAGGAGAGTATGAATTACAAATAGTTAAATGTCTATTTATAAGCAGACAATAGCTCGAACAAAAAGAATATTTGTCAGATTTTTAGTGCAACCATCTGTTGTGAATTGAGCCTACTAAATGTTATTTCTTGAAAATTATACAGTCACTTAGTGATTTTAACGCATTCTATGGAAAATAGTTATGAAAAAATTACAATACAAATGAGACAGTAGATAACTGAATCGAGAAAATGTCCGTCTGTCTAATAATACTTTTTGCTTGTGCTATATTTAATGGTAAAAAAAACAGTATATAAAATATATTCACTTGAGCATTTTACGCACAATGAATATTTTTACAAAAATCATTTACATTTTTTAGTTTGTTTTCAACGTCGTTCTTTGTTATTTCTGTGAAAATGCTTGAAAGTATATTAAAAAATGCCATTTTTAAGAAAAAAAAATTAGTTTTTTCTCTTATATTTTCACAAATGAATATGTGGAAAAAATATTGTAATCAATAACCATAAAGAATTATATTTTCAATGAAATTTGCGATAGAGTCGTGTGCAGGACAAAATATCAATTATAGCATATTAAATACTGAAATATATTCTAGATTAAAGTCTGTTTCGGCTAATCCATGAAATTAATTCTAAAAGTACAAAAATATACAAAATCTAAACCTGAATCTAAGAAATATATGTTTTATTATATTTTTTTAGTTTAAAGAGTGTTGATAATCTTTTACTAGCATTAAATGTAATATATAACTTAATATTATACTTTTAATTAAGTAGAAAATTGTGTTTTCAGTCTTATGAGTGTACCTCTCTGTCTAAATATATAAAAAATACTTTTTTAAGCAGCATACACCAGAGATTTGCATTCTAATTTATTCAGAAACTAATTTGAGATACACAGTTATACAGTAAAACGTGAAACATTTTGTATAATAAAATTTCATTATGTCGCAGAGATGTAATTTATTTTACAGTTACAGACTCATTACATTTAAAATATGTTCGTTCACTATACTAATGCGATCTTAAATATGCGAGCTATGTAAATAGTAAAACTAATCTGAATTTATTTTAGTGTAAAAAACAAAGTTGCTTAAAAAAATGTAAATAGAGAATAAAATGAACTACGAAATTAATATAGAGTTTTATTAAATATGTTTTAGATTTTAATAATTATATGCTTTGAGAGTATTTTTATTATGTTTAGGATTGAAAGTTATGCATATTTCCTTCTAGATCATATAAATGTTAAAACGTATAAATGTTGTTTTTAATTTAAAAAATTGATTTCTACATTTATTACCTCAATGTACACAATTTCTAATTTTGATGAAATGAGTAATAAGATTAATAACAGGTTATCTAAAAAAGTATGAAATAAGTAATATAATATTTAGGATTGAAAGTTATGCATATTTCATTCTGGATCATATAAATATCGCTTTTAATTTTGGAAATTGACTTCTACATTTATTACCTTAATGTGTACGATTTCTAATCTCGATGAAATGAGTAATAAGATTAATATCGGGTTATCTAAAATAGTATGAAATATGTAATTTTATGCAATGAAATTTTATGTTATGAAGGTTAGCGATATTCGTTTATCATCTACGTGCGTACATGAGTAACATGCTAATTCGTATGATTTCGTCTTTCTATCATTTGACATTAATTAATTTTCTTATCTCGATCTTCTAACATTTCATTTATATAAAAAGGATTGTTTATATAAAGATAATGTATTAAAACAAATTAGTCCCAATTTTCGTAATTTCTTTTGTTAGTAAAAAAAAATAAAGCATGATAAATATGAAAAACATGTTTACTTACTGAATACAGTATCTCAAAACATTTAAAAAGATTTTATGTAATTTCAAGTCTATTTAAAATTTTTAAATATATTAATGCTCGTAACTATATTTTATCAAATGTAAAATACAAAATATTATTTGAATTCTGAGTTTTGTTTTATAAAAATTGAAACATTGTAATAAAGAATCATTATTTATGCATTATGCATATCAAACCAATTCATCTTTTGAATTTTGTATTGAAAAAATGAAATTTTGTAATGAAGAATTATTATTTATCAGTAATTCATGTCACAAGTGCATACTAATTAATATTTACATATGATCTTTATGCAATATAATATATTAATATTTACGACGGAAGTACATTTAAAAAAAATAATGTATGAAATTTCAAAATAAAAGTTTTCTCGCTGAAATTTTTAAAGTATTAATTAGATCAAATTTAATTTGATTCAATGTCTGCAATTAGTATTAGATAATTTTTTAAATAGTAAATTTAATTTTGTCACATCTCTTGAAAACATACGATATTTTGTATAAAATGAGATATGTTAATAACAATTATGGCTGATTTGAAGTACAGTGCTTTACCTACACTCTATGAAGAATTCTAAAATTCACAAATTGTGACAGGAATATGTATCCATAAAGCAAAGCTATTTAACGTTGGACCAGCTGACACGGTGGTGCATTTTAATGGGGGGGGGGGGGGGGTTGCGCAATTTCAAATGTCGCTGCCACTAGGTTTTTAAAGAATAAAACACCATTTTAAGAATTTTCTCATATAATAAAGTATATTTGCAAGTGTTTTTAAAAGCAATTACTGTATCTTTTACTTATATCTCATTTTTTAAATATCGAGATCCTGAATTTTACAGAGCTTATGACCCTCACTATGAGATGAATGTACAGTCGTGGGAAAAAAAAATAAACATCCCTACTAACTCTACAATGAATTATTGTAGAAGAAATTTATTGGTGTCAAACGATTGGAAATAAAGCCTACTTTTAAAAGATGCACACAAAATTTGCTTTAGGGGCCATCTACATATTCAATCATAATCAAAATTTGTTTTTTCTATAACAATATTCAAGTATGACACCATAAATAAATTCTACAGGCTAGAGTAAATACAAATTTGCATGAAATTAAGTTTCAGATAAATTATCTATTTTAAAATGAGCAGGATGAACTTTTAGGAAGTTCCAAATTGAAGTTCGGTATTCGAATGTTGAAAAAGCTACAGAAAGACTATGTACTTCTTTCAATGTATTATTTCTTGCCAATATTACCATTTCACTCGCTAAATATGTTTAGAATATTACCAATCTAAATGTTTCAATAAAATGAATAACTTTATTTTTCAAATTATGCTTTTCTGTACATCAAAATAACATTTTGACTTTTTAAAAGCATAATCTGAAAACTTCTTTGAAGTAAAATTTGAAATTCAAAATTCGCATAAAGCAGGAAATAATATAAATCACTGAAAATGAACGGTCAAGTGCGAGTATTACTCGTCCTCAGAGGGTTCCGTACAATGAATATATGAATAATAATGAACTGTAAGTAGCGCTTATTTAAACTTCATTTGGCATTTCATAAAATTAAATTAAGCGTAATAATAATCTTTTCTATTTACAGTGAAGCTAAAACAAAACTCTTGTTCAAATTTTAAAATTGGCATTGTACTAAGTAAACCTCAAAATGCGGTCGAAAAGTTGCAAAGCCGCCTTTGTCCGTGCGGCGTTTTTCCAGGTAGGTTTTTAATTAACTTTTAATGAAACGGGAGGTACAATGAGAGATTCAAGTCGTGAATCCCATAGTATTTATGTGATTAATTCTAAATAAATTAGTCTGTTTTTAAGATTTTGACGTTTATTTCTTTTGCACTACTATTGGGCATTATATTACACAAATATATCATTAAAAGTTACTATCGAGGCTTTAAAAGCCTATGGTACATAGAGTACGCCGACCCTGTCATTATGTATGTCCAAACCGTCCGTGTCTTTAAGGGTAAATATCTCGGATAATTACCGAAGATTTCTTTCAAAAATCATTATCAACAATGCTTTTCTACTTCTACTACGATTAGTACCTTCAGCACTCCTCAACAGCTTTGCTGAATAATTCGAAATTTGTGCGTAACGGAAAAATGCGATTTTTGTCCAAAACTATGTGATCTATCGCTATAGTTTTCGAGAAAGGTTTAAATTAATGTCTACTCTCATTAATGATTTCATATTTTTTTTTTTTTTTTTTTTTTTTTTTTGATTTAGAAATAGAATGAGGGACACATATTTTTGCACTAAATTTTCGACGATATCTCTGAAAATAAAATACGTAATATATAAAGAAATGCATTCTTGAGTTCAGCGTTACGAATGCTTTCACACGATACCCCACGCGATATACAAAGTAAAGACTTTTTATTCCAAGTAATTTAATTAGCCCCGCTATAGTTTTCCTAAATATATTTATAAATATTTAATAATCTGTAAATATGTGTGAACAATAGTCTTTATTATTTCCCCGAATTTGAAATTTCCACTTTCCATAGTTTACGAGTAAAATGGCTGTGACAGACAAACAGACAGACAGATGGACAGACACAAGAGTGATCTTATAATGTTTTCTGATTTTACTTTTTATGTACGGAACGCTAAAAATGGTAGATTGCAATTCATATTTATTTCGAATATTAATTTCATAATTCATATTTCATATTATAAAATTTTGAAAATTACAAATTTATGTATTTATATTTGGGGTTTTATCATCATATAAAACGTGTATGACGTATAAGGCTAACACTTCTCACAAGAGAGCCTCTTTTTGTGAAGCACGTACCTACCATTGACACCTAATGCAATTTATAGGCGAAACTTAGTAAACCGATAAAATTTGTCTGTAAAAATTAAATTTATTGATTTTCTCTGCATAACTTTCTGAAACTGAAATTTTTGATACTACTTACCGGATTAGTCCTTTTTTTAAGTACTTTAAAGTACAAAATAATTATAAATAAGAATAAAATATTCAAAAAGTTAAAAAATCTTTCAAGAACATTTGAAATTATAAAAACATACAACTTTATAATTGTATTTTTGTGGTGCTTCATTCAGCTGGTTTCATTGGTTATTGTTTAATATTTCCCTTCATCGTCTGCTGTGCGTGGGTAGTGTTTTGGAATCGTAGGACTATATTTGAAGACATAACAATTAAAAATTCATTTCTTTAATATTAAAAGTATACAAAATTATATATAATACGATTTTTACAGACAAATTTTATCTGTTTTTTAAATTTACCTACAGGAATAAATAAATATATATATATATATATACCAGGTCTCAATGATAATTTTGAGCTATCTGAAAGGTAGTTCCTTTAACAGTGCTAAATTAATAAAGAAACAAACTAAACTTGTAATTCTAAGATCATATTTTAACAATTATATTAAATAAAAAATAAATAAATCTAAAGACACTTTTGATATGTAGAAATCCTTTCTTGTTTTCTTTTTTTTAAATATAAATTAATCTCCCTTTAAATTTCTTATCGACCATGTTATATGTCTATAAAAATGATTTAATAAACAAATAGGATATAATTAATTGGAAATGAAAATTGAGTAGAACAGGATAATATTTTTTTCCCATAAAATTTGTAAAGAAGGAATGCATTAATTTCATGAGTAAATAATCAACTCTCTCTCCGCCAGGTGATTAGTAGCAAAAAGTATTTTATTTGAATAAGTAAAATGAGAACATATATTAACCATATTAACAGCTTGAAATTTAAAAACAAATCATGCTTATATCCAATACTATAAAAGAAGAGAAATTTCTTTAAGTCTCCAAAAATATGTGAAAGTACAGTGTGTCTAAAAAAAATCCGTACAATTTCAAAATTTTATATTAAAAAAAGAATAGGTCTACAGCAGAACTAGTTACAACACTCTATATATACGTTACCCTATCGTACGTGACATAGAAATCGCGATTATTTGTTAACTGATTAATGGCAACCATCCCGAACGAAACGCATATCATTGGTTATTGAGCAGCATTTAATTTACATCCATACCTATAAGGGGGGCTACCATATCGGGGATCGTGTTCTGTCGCCAAATGCTACCAATTTTATCGCCAACATGGCGATAGCGCTAATTTTCACCAAATTCCCATAGATTTCCATTGTAAACCAATAGCAGCTATAGACTTGCTTACAGAAAATCAACAAATTGAGATAATTTAATGCAACAAAAACTAATCTTAGTTTAAGGGATTATATTAATTATATTTAAGAGAGTCCAAGTAAATTAAATTATGAATAAAAGTAACATGATACAATGCTTAGCATACTTTCCCAAACATAAATTTTAAGGTGACCAAACTCGTCGCCAAAGGCGGCTAGTAGATAGAATAACTCAATTTTTTTCTACTCCCTACGTAAACCTCAACATGAGATCCTTTCGTTGCACGAAGAATATCTAGACGATATTCCAATTCAATCCACGAACGTTTTAGCATACTAACATCAACAGTAGCTACAGCTGTTTGGATGTTTTGTTTCAATTAAATGAATTAATTTTGTAGTTATCCTAGAAAAAGTTATCCTAGAAAATGTTTCACGTATTCGTTCCACAGATTCTTCACTAGCGTTAGGGCTACTAGTTTGAATAACGGAATTCTTCAAGGGGACAGCGCGAATTAAAAATCAAATACTTCAATTTTCAATGGATTCAATTGAAAAATGGAAGACTTGTTAATGGCAAGTTGAAATAGTTATACTCTTAATTTTGTGTTGAAATAATAAAAAGCTTTTGAATTATACAATATTTAATTTTCTTTAATAACGAATAATTGTCAGATTTTAAAATGCTCAATGCGCATTTCTTTCTCATAAAATATGACAATATTTATTTATGAGATACATATTTCATATTACAATGGAATTTAGCCTCAATTTTAAAAGTTGACTGGATCTATAAGCAGAAAAATATTTTCATTTGTAATTATGCATTGTTTTTTCATAAAAGGAGCGACATATTTTCATATGTATATAAATTTCAACATCAAAATACCCCCGAAACGCATTTTTTATGCTAACATTTTTTTAGTATTGTATAACGGATATAGAGTATAAATTCCAAAAGAATTTGACAATTTGGAATGCGCATGGGCATGGAAGATTTTAAATGTTAGAAATATGCAAAATTTTCAATTTTGAGAAATCAGAGTTCTAAGTTAAAAAAAAAAATAATAAAATAAAACTTTATATTTATATACAGTTTTTACAGATATAAAAGCTTATATTTCTTCAAAGATGCGTCGGAATTGAAAAATCTTTTTCAATTAGATAAATTTGAGCATCCATTTTCATAATTCTCAAAGAAACAAAACCCCCCAAATTTCATGGTTTTGAAAATCCAATGTCTGCTCAATAATCGGTTATGCGTTGTGCAGCGCCATCAACATTCTGTTCCACCAGAAACATACTATAGAAAAGCACTTTTTGAGTTAATCTATCTTTTGTTGTAACTAGTTTTGCTGTAGGCCTATTCTTTTTTTTAATAAAATTTTGAAGTTGTGCGTATCTTTTTGGGACAACCTGCATATTATAACATATTTCGAGTTATCCATCATACTGAAAACCCATTTCTTAATCTGAAGAAATTAAATTAATAATAATAATAATAAATTTCCAAGATATAAAATAAGTATTTCCCAAACAAATGTTTCTTTTGCTGCTCGTGTAAACATGAAAAAAAAAAAAAAAAAAAAAAAAGAAAGAAAGAAAAAAAGAAAAAGGAAAAACAAATTGCTTCTGAATATTTTTAACGGTGCATTAATTAGTCCTTTTAATATGAAATAGCGTTTTTTTTTTTGTAAGCTATCACTTTTCGAGTGAACGTTTTAATGTTCAACATACAAACACGATAAATAAACAGCAGTAGCATTAATATTTATATAAACATTATTTTTTTATTTTGTTACTTTTGAATGTATAAACTTTGTATCCGGCTAAAAATATTTATTTGAGTAAAAAGTATTTCGTGTTCAAAAAACTAAACAATGCGAGGGTGTATCAATACGTTTTTGCCCTCACATAGAAATAATTGTGTGAAATTTATGTAATTGTTACATTGTATTAGTACTTTTCTATAAAGTCACCGTGCACAGTAACACTTTTCTGAAAACGGTCTTTCAGAGAGAGGGAATAGGACGTAATCCAGGAGGCGCGATAGTAGACCCAAAAGGGGTCATTTTTCTAACATTAACGGAACCCCACATGTGACATATTGTTGGAGAGCCCTGTGATCACTTATTCATGCAATGCTCCTCCCGAGCTCCTCCCCCCAAATTTGCCCTCCGAGGGCATTTTTCTAAATTTTGCGGACATCATTTATGCCCCCGGGGGACAAATTTGGGTTAGGGGTTCGTGAGGTACATAGAATGAATAAGTGACCACAGGGCTCTCCAACAATACGTCACAAGTGGGATTCGGTTAATGTTAGAAAAATGACCCCCTTTGGATCTACTATCGCGCCTCCTGGAATACATCCTCTCCCCTCTCTTTGAAATACCATTTTCAGAAATGTGTTACTGTGCACGATGACTTTATAGGAAACTACTAATACAATGTAGCAATTTCATAAATTTCACTCAATTATTTCTATGTGAGGGCAAACACGTATTGATACACCATCCTGCACTGTAAAAACAACTCGGAAACGTTTCAGTTTTCTTTTTTTTTTTTCAGTAAAAGAGCCAACAAAATAAACTTATTTTAAAGATATGCTTTTTTCAGTCTTGGAAATCCATTGGTTTCCTAGACTTCGGAAAATAAAGAAACAATTTTCGATATCGTGGATACCTCAGATGAGATATATTGTCCTTACATTTTGGTAGATTACTCTTTGCTACCAGTGCGAAAAATAATCAAACTCACTCAATTAATTATATTATAAGTAAAAAATTGTTATTATATCTTCAGTTTTATAGTATATCTTTCAGAAACGTTAATATTTTTTACAGTTTTGCCATTCCGTAATCGTTCAATGAAACTCAATTATTATTATTATCTTTTTTATGAGCAAAAACCTTTCAAAGTTTCCGACGCAAAATTAAATTTGTTTAAATTTGCCTCGAGATCTGAAAATACCTCTTTATATGCGTCACTATAATAATGCATTATTTTTAATTTCTCGAGTTAGAAGAAACATACCTATATCAGATTTCTGCACATATTTAATAAAAGCAGATTCCCGAACAAAACATTTTACATCTATTTACGTGTTTTTACGGACAAATACGTGCTAAATATTCCTTTTTTAAAACAAAAATTATGATATTCATATTTTAATACCTTTCAGAAAATTTGCATTTTCGATGAAATCATTTATGCAGATATCCTGGCATTTTACTTAATGGATTTATCATATTTATCTATCGACTAAGTTAAGTTAAAAGTTTTAAATACTCTTTAGTTTCTAAGTGACTAGGGATAAAGTTTTTATTTATTTATTAAACATTAAAAAGTGCTTTGGGGCATCTCTGCTGAAATATTTTATGCATAGAATTTTGAAAATAGTTTTTCATGCATTAGCTGAATTAAATTTTGGGAATAAAAATGTTTTTCTTTTTGATTATTAGATTTTCAATAAGAAGTGCATACAGAATGTATGATAAATCTGTTAGATGTCTGCACGGGCCGGAATTTCCAGGCCCGAACGAAAGCTATCTTGGCCCGGCCCGGCTCGGTGTAAAAATTGAAAGTTCGGCCCAAGCCCGGCCCGGCCCGTTTGCAATTTTACAGTTATCGGCCCGGCCCGGCCCGGACCGGACCGTACAAAAATCAGTGAAAACAGGCCCGGACCGGCCCGACTCAATTGCTACAAAATAAATCCGTTTTTTCTTGACATACAATTAAGATTCTTTTAATGAATACTACATACATATTTATGGGAACACTTTACAGTATATTTTAGATTACTATGTGTTCGCAAAACAGAAAACACACAATAGTAAACATTAACGATTACTTACAGTGTTTTAGTCATCGTCTCTACAGATATTTCAAAATTCAAATAAGGATTCATTAAAAGATTAATGCAGTAGAGAATAAAGGATTAAAAACATGATAACTTTTGAAGCTGTATAATAAAAAGTAGATTTGTGAAAATATTTCTCTCATTTTCTCAAGTCCAAAGGAGCTACATTTCGACACATTTATGAATTCATTTCTTTTCGGAAACGCGTAATATTGGCAGGTATTCTTATTCAGAAACTATGTAAATGCCGTTTTTTCATAGATAAAAGCAATATATCTTTCTGAAAATACTGCCAAAGTTAGCGTTTTGAATCGAATTTCCGGAAGCGATAGCACAGGAAAGGAGAAAAACGTACAGTGACGTGACAAGAATCTATGTTATCTCTGTAAGTAATTTATCAATTATGGAGAAAGCTATTCGTTTCCAAATACCTTCAATAGTCAGGCCTGCTTTTATGCTTTTATAGTTAAAAATGAGTCAGAAAATGTGTCTGAAAGTTTCACATTGTTGAGCAGTGAATATGAGAACCAGTTTAAGGTATATTTCCAAAGATACTATTAACATAAGTTCATTATCACTATTAATACTTTGTTTTACAAAACGTAATGCCTGTCCTACACATCCTGCGATCGATTAAGACCAGTTCCGTCCCGGTACGAGTCGTCTGACTCCGGGTTTAATTTTTTTCAGCCATCTAGTAACTGTCCGATGCCGATCTCTACGATGGACATGCTACATTTCTGTATTGATGTTGCTAAACTCGCATCGGGTTGTGACACACATTTATACTTCTCGAGAAAATCATATTCATTGAAAATAGCTCGTATTTTATCTGCTTCACTTGAATTCTTATACACTCTAAATCGAAATGTCTTAAATTCAGACACTTAAGTGTCTTAAACGGAGTGTTTAATTTTCAGACATTTTAAAATGTCTGAATTTTTTCAGACACTTTTTGCGTCTGAATTTTAGACACTTCTAACGTCTGAATCGCAGCCATTTTTTTAAAGCATTATACGTAGCCATGTTTGACCACGTTGATCCTGGAAAAGTATATGGCCATTATTCTGCCCTACTCTCCCCCCCCCCCCACACACACACACAGCCTGATTTTAGGAGCTCCAAAATATGGTATGCAATTTTCATAAAGCTGATAATTGAAATCTTTTTCGACTTTGTACTGATTATAATCAATATTTTGAATTTATAGAGTAGAATAAGATTAAAAATTAAAATATTTGTCACAATACAGTAAAACCTCTCAATAGTAGGCACCTTAGAACCGTGGAATTTGTTCGCCATTCGGAAGTGTCTGTTTTTCTGAGGTAAAAAAATATAAAATATGTGCATGTTGTTAATAAAAAATGTGCTTCTTAAATAGTTGTGTCCTCTATGTAGGAGTGTCCGTTATGGAGATTTTACAACAAAACTTTCATAGGACAATTTTCTTCAGCGAACACTGACCTTTTTCAAGATAAATACATATTTTTTACCTCATAAAAGCGAACACAATCGAATAGCAAGCAAATTCAACGTTCCAAAACGCGTTCAACTCGCTAGGTGGCCGCGATTGAGAGTTTTTACTGTATTTATTTTTTTATTTAGTTTTTAATCTAATTCTACTTTTAAAGTTCAAAATGCTGATTATAATCAATACAATGTTGAAACACATTTAAAATATAAGCTTAAGAAAAAATCCATATCGAATTTGGAGCACGTAAAATCGTGGGGGGGGGGGGGGGGGGCTGCCCATGCTTTAATCAGGCGCTCCTTCTGGAAAAAGTCCAACCCTGTATTATGATTCGATAAATGTACGTGTCAGTTTTAAGTGCAAAATCTAGCTATATGCAAATAAATATTTTATAAAAATCTACCTCTTTACTTTGTATTCATTTTTAATTTCAAATTACTTTTTAACTAAAAGTAATCAAAAAATCAATATTATATAATTATTTCAACTGAAATATATCTGTATATTTTTACCGCATTCTTACAATTACGTTAACGGTACATGATTATATGAATTTAAGAATCTAAAAATAATCATTAAAATTTAACATAGTGACTAGAGATAACGCAAGATCCTTTTTTCAAAATCTTTGTTGACATAAACAAATTTTTTTCTTCTTCAACGTCTACATTAGTGACGTCAATTTCCGTTCAAACAATCAAATAGTGAAGCTGTGGTTTTGACTTTTGAATCATAAAAAGATTATATGTTGACTATTTTCAGTATGGCAAATGGTATATTTCTAAAATACTCGGAAACACTAAAATTATAGCAAAGGGAAATCTTTTAATTAGAATGACCGGATTTAATGAGTTTTATCAGTCAAAACATTTTAAAATAAATAAATGAACACAAGTAATTCGCTGTATTAAATATATGGGGGAATCAATGAATGGAAGGATGTTCGAACTATATTCTTTTTTTAAATTTATGATGTACACACTATGAGGCAGAAGAAAACTTCATTAGACAAGAGAAGCATAAATGATAAATAAAAGCAGCTATTAACAGGAATGTTTACTATAAATGCTTTTGAATTCCAGTACATAACACATAATGAATCTATCAGAAATGTAAAAATCGATGTAAACATTACAAATGCTGCCGCATTAAATGCTTATAAAAATATTGTATACGTAAATAAATAATTAAAAAGGGTACTTCAGAGTAATAATTCCACCAAAAAAATACTATTAAGGTAGTCTTGATGGTAATTAAGAAGTATGAGCCAATCAACAGGCGATGTCACTGCGATTTTTAAAGTAATGGCTACATAAGAAAAGGCTTAGGAAAGTGTAAAATTAATAAATTCAGTAACCGCTAATATACACCATGCAGAGACACCAAAATTTATTTTAAAGATAACATTGGATAGAAAATAATACAGAAATATGATTGCAGATGATTTGAAGAGTAGAAATTTAAATATTAGCAAAATAAAATTTTAACATGGAAATACCATAGGCAAAATGCTTTGAACATATTTTGGCATAACTCAGGAACTAATAAAGCTATAGACTCGTGTGAGGTCTACATTTAAAGAGAAAACAATCACATAGTGTTTTAAATACATAGTTAAGACCCCACTTACCTGGGAAAAGGTCTGATTATTCCAAAAGCACATTCGCCCAGAGGACGTCCGGATTGGAGGCTACGTTAGTATCCGTTAGTTAGGCAGGCTTGGATATTTAAAAAATAAAATCCCCTTGCACATCCGACTAGCTCTGTTAAAAGAATGGAAAATTTCCATCCTGAAAACATAGCCCGCCAGAAAACAGTTCTCTTTACAAATTTGACGAGATGAAGAACACTGTATTAGTTTTATAGATAAATATTAATACGGAGTACGACTATGTCGATAGAAATTAAATCCCGGAACTTCACATTCCGCAAAAAACAATCAAGTCAAAATAAATTATTAGTTAAAATGTACGCGTACATAAAAACAAGCATTCAGTTTGAATTACAAACGAACATCGAGTTCGAAAGGAAGACGCATGCGCAACTGAGAGTGCCCCCTGGTGAATGCGGAGCGGAGTTACAAAGTGTCTTAAAATTAGACACTTGCAGATTTTTTAGACACTTTTATCAGTTCGTGTACACTATGATCATAGTAAGACAGGTGTTTTAAATTAAGACATCTATTGTGACTGAATTTTCAGATTCAGACACTTAAGTGTCTGAAATTCTTTTTCAGTCACATATGTATCTTAATTTAAGACGCCTTTATTTGCAGTGTATCGGGCCGACAAGCCCGATTAACTTTTTTATCGGCCCGGCCCGGCCCGTTCAAAAAATTGTCCTAATTCTGCCGGCCCGGCCCGTTTGAAAATTCGCCTTCATTCCGCCGGGCCGGGTACGGGCCTCGGGCCAAGCCCGGGCCCGTGCAGACGTCTAAAATCTGTTCATAATTCAAAAACTCATAGAAAAATGGTAAAATGTCCTATTGATCAGCAGTTTTTATAATAAAATGTTTTTGAAAGTCAATATATTTATGACACAAAAAAATTAATGTTTTAAACAGAGTCATAAGTAAGTGTGGATTTAAATATTCATTAACATTTAAAAGAGATATTGCACCGGAGTTCACATGAATATTGTCAAGATCAAATGCTGATACTTTAATAATAATTAAAAAAAAATCTTGAACGGATAAAATAGAATAATGTTAATTTCTATTTTTAAATTCATACTAGTACTTATTTCTCACATATATCGATTTTCAAAATAAATATCTTATTACTTTTCATATTTGGATTAATTTGAAATAAGTGCTCTTCTATAACTATTTTTTTGCCAATATTTAAAACTACATTAAAAAATCCCATAACGTAACATTGATGTACCATTTTTTTTAATTAATGCTAAGTAATGCATTTAAGTAATTAATGTAAATGACAACATTTGAAAAGTTGTTATTGAACAATTATTTGCAATTTCTTTTTTTTTGCATTTTATTAAAGCCTATTTTTTTACCTTTCTAAATGTGTGCTTGATTTTATTTTATCATAAATAAAGCCATAGTTAAAGTTATTTAAGGAGTCAAGTACCTTTTAAAGCGTCCAATAATCGATTTTTTTTTAAATAGCTCATAAGTGAATATAATTCTTTAGGAACATTTAAAAACAAACCCCATAGAAAAAGTCGCATTAGAAGAGTAGTTATGTCTAAAACACTTTGAGCTTTTTCTATATGATCGAAAGTTGATGTAATCTTTAATGTCAATTTTTTCAAAACAGTGATTTTGATCCTTGTACACACGATTTCGGAATAATGGTTACTTAGAATTTCACGAAACTTTCAGTGAATGTATTAAACATATACAGTAAAAAAAGACCTATTATTATGTTTTTCAAGTAACAATTTTAGAATTCACGAATGCTTTTACATAAAAAATATCAATATTTCGATTTTATTAAAAAAAAAGAAAAAAAATCACTGGATCTCCAAATTTTATTTTTTTTATTCTAGGTCATATTGAAAACACATATATTCTGTACTCATTAAAAAAATCCTGGTTTATTTTATCCATTCAAATGTAAAATATCAAGCGCGCAATGGATGCAAGAATAATTCTTTCGTAAAAATTGTATTATCTT
Source organism: Maratus speciosus (assembly GCA_963932465.1). Lineage (NCBI taxonomy): Eukaryota > Metazoa > Arthropoda > Arachnida > Araneae > Salticidae > Maratus > Maratus speciosus. The sequence goes on from OZ010786.1 coordinate 328,414,765, forward strand.
TAAAAATAAATAAAAAAAAAACTTTATGTGTATACATTTTTAACAACTTTAATTAATGAAATAAATCTTTCTTAATACGTGTTTTCAATTATATAATCAAAAGACAATTAATTATAGAGTGACTGCAGTTCTAACAGGGTCACTTTTTCATGTGTTTTGTTAGTTCAATGGGTACCTGACAACTTAAAAACTTCTTTACAGCTATAAAACCGAGAATGCCAAACGTTTCAGTACAAAACTTTATTTTTTCATTTCATAGAAAAACTACCTCCTATAAATAAAGTTTCAGAACTAAAGAAAATGTCATGATTTATAAATGCAATGAATTTTAGATGCACATAATTAGACATAATTTATTCAAACATAAATGTATACTTTAAATGCATTTTATGCCAAACACTTTTGTTAGTGAAAATTCCATACGCAAAACATAATTCCTCAAAAAGTTCTTGAAATAGCTCTATGAAATTCCAACTGCACTTTATGCAACGTAAAAAAAATTTGTAATTTTACAGATGTAAAGTACAGAAATCTGTATACTAAAATTTTATCTGTACATTTTACAAATATATATGTATATATATATATATATATATATATATATATATATATATATATATATATATATATATATATATATATATATATGTATATATATATATATATATATATATATGTATATATATATATATGTATATATATATATATATATATATATATATATATATATATATATATATATATATATACACTATGCAAAGCTAGTTATTGTAATGCTACAGATTTCTGTATCTTTACAAAAGACTCTACTAAAATTGCAAAAATCTTACTAAAATTTTTATCTGTAACCCTGATTGCAGCTACATAAAAAGTTTTCTAAATAATTCTAAGTAACCTTACAGATTTTTGATTCACTGTGCAAAAGTGTATCTACTACATGTATTTTTGTTGTTGCCGTTACATAAAATATTCTACGAATCCCAGTTTCTTAGAAAAAGTTTCGTAACTTTGCAGATTTTTCTTACAGTGTGGATGCTGTTGTAATGGCAATGAACTAAACATATAATATTAGAATACATACCTTAAGATATGCATTTAATTCATTAAACAGTCAATTTGACTGTTGTTGGCGTTTCTAGGTAGGGATAAATCTTGGCGCTCATGGTGTTAATAACAATTTAATTGGTTGCATTTAAACTGCTTACAAGGAAGGGTTCCATTCTGGGTATACTCAGAATATTTTGAAAAAAAAAATACTAATTAAACTACTTATGTATGTAATAAAGGATGAGTCAAATTTAGCGGCTGAATTACAGTAGAAAGTCTGTAAAAAAATAAAATATTTTTGAGTATTTGGCGCGAAAAGGCGAAAGCATCACGCTATTTGGCGAGCAATACTTTTCCTCGCCAAAAGCAAACGATTTTAGTGCACCTGAAAATTGATTGTTAATAGATTTTTAGAATGCCTGTAAGTAGTATTTAATGAATTTAAACTTAAACAATGAGAGAGTTTTATAAATACATTTTTTCGTATTACATATTTATGTTGCTTGTTATTTCATTTTATTACTTTAAAAACAATTATATGTATAAAAAATACTTTCATATATTTAAGCGTATTCCAAAATAAAGGCAAGATTCAGTTACCAGTTATTCATTTCAAAGAATTTGTCGTTTCCATAGCAACAGAATTGAATCTACAGTGCTCAATTGGACTTAATTTTGAGACATTGAGACAATTTTAATTTATTTTAATTTTGTTTTAATTCATAAAATTTGATATTTAACTTTTATTATAAATATATATATATGACAAAACTATAGTTAAATCAATCTAAAACTGACAAAACTAAAGTCATTTACATTAAATTTATTTAAACAAGTTCAACATGAAACCTTTTTATCTTAAAGAGTATTCGGCATAAAAAAGTATTTTTCGAAATTTCATTTCATCGCCAACCGATGATAAATCGCCAAATAAACGAAAATTTCATTATTTTTTTACGAACGTTCTATCGCGTTTCCGCCAAAAAAAATTTATAAACATATATATACACATGAGAAGAACACTCTGTATTTTTTTTTCAGATTTTTCTGAATATGCCCGTATGGAGACCTTACTTGTTAGACAGAACAACTTTTTTCATTTCCCGAACATAAATTGTAAAGAAAGTATTGTTATCTTTATTTGTATATACGTGTAAGTGAAATCCATTATTTCCAAATTGTACTTCCAGTTGAATCGCTATTTAGTGAATGTACAGGGTTAGCATAAATGAGTGACCAGATTTAAATAGAAAAATATATTTTAAAGCTATTAAACATCGGTATTATAATAGTCCACGACACGTGCCCATCATAAACATTTAACGGCTGACCACTACGATTATTGCACAAGACGGCCATTTTTAATAAAAATTATTTTTTCGAATAAAACTACATAAAAGTTGCTTGAATAAAGAGTGATTGATATTTTTATGTTAGCAGGGTTCAAATATCTATAATTGCATTTTATTAATCGCATGTGGCCTTTTTTGTTTTAGCGTGGTAAATTAAAAGAATGATTTGATGTTCAAATTAAATGTTTTTGTTTCTGGTATTATTATTTGTTATTATTTATTTTTTTTAATTCTTTTTTTTTTTAAGAAATATGCGAAAGTCGTGGTTTTTAATACTTCAGTTCAAAATTAAAGTTATGTATTTTAAGTAAAATAAGTGAAAGGATTATATTTTAAATTAATTTAATAAAATACGAAAAAATGCGACTTTAATAAATCTTGATGATTTATCACCTGCGCCCGGCTAACATAAAAATACCGAGATCTTGATTTCTGTTTAAGTTTGGTTGGTTGATTAGTTGTGTTTATGACGGCCAATTATCAACACGAGGGATATAGGCCCTAAGGGGGGGGGGAGTTCCCTAAGGGGCGTTCTTTCTAAGGGAACCTAACCCGTATTAACGCTTGGAAATCCAAGGTTCGAAGAAAACCACGAAAACTCCGAACGATTAGGCCGACGGGCGCAATTGGGGTCGAACCCAGCAGCCCGTCTACCAGCTTCGACAGCAGAACCTCTCGGCCACTGGTAAGGAGATTTCTGTATCAGAATCTTAGGATTTGGAAAAGGATTGAGAAAGTAAATTAAAATATGAATAAAAGCAACATAAGACAACGCTTATCATACATTTAAGAAATAACAAACTGGTTGCCAGTGGCGGCTAGTATTATAATAAGTCATACATGGAATTTTTTGCCGTCTCTAAACCATAGGATTTGGCGCACCTCTAACGATATATTCTCCTCATTTACAGTGCCACCATGATCCCAAGATCATACTCCATGTGACATCTTTTTGTGAGGTCAGAACACAGATCCTATTTATGAACCACCATTGCCGAAAATACTCAAAGAACTTAAAGAACGAAGGGGTGCTGCAGTAAGAACCGTCGGCAGAGCAAAACTGCAATATTTCTGGAACGAGCTTGATTATAGATTATGTGTTGGAATTGTTACGAAAGGCTCAAACATCGAAAGTTTGTAAATAACAGGAGAAAGCTTGGAATGCTTTTCTTCATTTTCATATATTGCTTACTATAATATGTGTAATAATTTTGTAAATATAAATTTTAAAATCCGACCATTCTTTCACGTTAACCCTGTATTATAAAATTCTGATTCATTAACTGTGTGGATTTTAGTACTCATCGAATTGCGCATTATGTATTTAATGCCATATTAAAACATTTTCAAACTATTTAATAATTTTTAACAATGAGTTACGTCAAAGAAATCTAAATTTAATCACGTGAATTTTCATTAACATTGATAACAAGCCGTAAAACCAACAGAGTGAAAATGTATCCAGGCCGGGTTTCGAACTTGGTTCTTTGGTTCAGTGCACCAACGCACTATTATTTAAGGCTACCAGACTGGGTGTGTCATTCCAGATTGCTCAGATGGAAAACATTGGTGCGCTGAACCAAAGACCCAGGCTCGATACCTTGCCTGGATATATTTTCACTCTGTTAGATTTCCTCATTGTTAGCAATGTGAATAAAAATTCACGTAAATAATTTTCAAACTATTTTACATTGAAATCTGTAGGAAAAATCAACCAACAAATTTTGAAAATTTATAAGTGATAAATATTGCGTCGTTGTAATAAGTCATTAATAATAGATAGGCAATGTCTTCTGTTTAACATTTGTAGGATGAGTGTTCGAATCAGTTAGGATCTAATATTTAATGCATTATAAAATCATTTTCAAACTAAAGGTACATATATAAAGACAGGTTTAAACACAATTAATACAATAACCCAAACTTTTACAATATGTACCTTTAATAAAAATGTATTCGGACGCTAAATTATGTGTGCTTTTATTATCAAACTATTTTGCAGCGGAATTTATAGATAAAATAATAATAATAAAAAAAACATTTGAAAATTGATAACTGATAAATATTGCACCGTAGTAATCATGCATTAATAATGCATAGGTAATGGCTTTATTTAAAAAATGGGAGGTCCAGCTTTTGAATCAAACCGATTCCATTTATTGTCTGCGCAGGTAGAACAGTCATTGAAATTTCGCGTGCAGCCCCTTGAGATTTTTTACTTTGTTATGATAGATTGAAAGAAAAATTGAATTGAAATGTCCTCATACAGCCTGTATTGCTACAAATGTGAAAAATGCATATTCAATGCATATCTTACAGTAATGTATATATTTTATTACGAAATTTTGCCTTTATATTGGAAAATCATTCGTACATAATTTCTTTAGCTCATTTTCATGTAAATGATTGTCGAATGAAAAGAAAATATTATAAAAACTTGGAAATATTTTTGCTAAAACAAAATCTGCTTTTGATATTTGAAGTATGCGTAAATTTTATTTGTTTTACTTTCATCCTCTTTTTCTTAGAGCGAAATCTTGATAAATAAATGCTTCATAAAATATTAAATAAATATAATATACAGTGGTCGAAGAATTATGTTATTTATCAAGGAAACGATATCTTTATTTTTTTTTTTTCTATTGTGTATTTTGTTAAAAGTTAAGTAGTACTTCAAAAAATTTATAGGATTAAAACTTCAAAGAAAATATATCATCCATGACAGAAAGTGGATTTTATTCATGATCTATTGTGTGTTAAATAAGGAAAAATATGTTGAAAAAATATGTTCTTCAAAAAATGTTACATTCCTTCACTTTGGAACATGACCTTGGAAAAGCTTAAATATTTCTTACATAATATAAAGCTTATATATATATATATATATATATTGTTGAAAGTGAAATTAACTTTTCCCTCAACTACCATTTTTATTTCTACTTTTTAAAATTCTTACCAGATAATGATGAATGAAAACAGTTTTAAGGAAATTAATTAATTTATCAGGTGCACGTCTCTATTAGTGGTAATTCTCCAACTGATTGAAAAAAATATCCATGCCATGATTCGAACCAGGTGCCTTTTGGCTTAAGCTGCAAAATCTCTGTCAACTGAGCTGTCCTGGTTAAATTTAGCGGACGCGATTCACCTAGCTAACCTTATTGATAATGGTATCGGGTGTGTTACTTTAAACAGATCATCGTAATAAATAGCAGGTATTGGAAGTCTATTAAAAGTTTGATATATTTCATGACAATTATTCTAAATATATGAATTGTAATTTTCCAAGTGATCGTAAAAGTTTCCAGGCCAAAATTCTAACCAGGGACTTTCTGTTTTAAGCTGCTAATGTTCAGTCAACTAAGCTATCCTGGAATATTTGTGTTAAATTTAATCAAGTGGAATTACGTATCCATAATTTCCTGTATTACATGCGATTTATTCTGCTGAGCTTGTTAATTTAACAGACCAAAAGACATTATCAATAAGGCCAACCAAAGTGAAATGTGTCCGTCAGATTTTTCCAGGGTAGCTAAGTTGCCAGAGGATTGGCAACTGAAATCGTGAAAAGTTTCTGTTTCGAATCCTGCTGTGGATAATTTTCCACTAATAATAAATAAAGAAAATTACAATTTATATAATTTATTTCCCAATTAGAACAATTATGTTAAAATTAATCAAGGCTGCATTTTTATGGAATTTAATTTAAAAAAAATGTTTCTGGAAGAAATACATCGATAATTTTTTATTAACTTATTTAGCATTTATTTTTATAACGTCACATGTAAAATACGAGATTAGCTTTCAATAATTTCTGTAGCATAGCATTTTTTATTTCATTAAATAAAAATATAGAAAAAGAAAAATATATAAAGGTTAAAAGAATTGCTTATTAAAAACGAAGAACAAAAAATAACGTTCTTTTTTTAGTACAATGGTTTTTATATACCAGCGCAAATAAGGATTCGGGGAAAATAGCGGTGATAGTTCAGTATTAGTAAATGTATTATCATACTGCCATATGTTAGTTTAATACGCAAAATATCCTTTGAAAACCTAATATGGAGGCAAAAATGAACGTAAGGCTATTACTAATAAAACCTTTGCTGATATATATAAAGGATAAGAAAGATGAAAGCTATTTGAAAACATACAATTGAAGATTAATTTAAAGGTGGTGAAATATAAATGTAGACAATCATACAAAAGAACGAAGAATAACAATCATTCTAAAAAATCTGTAAATATCATCATTTTTCATTCCCGACTATTCATTTGGTTTCAGAATTGTTTATTTTTTTTCCACAACAAAATCTATTCTGGGAGATTATTGTAGAAATAAATAAACGGTCAAGTGCGAGCATTACTCGCGCACAGAGGGTTCCGTAGAATAAATATATGAATTTGTAATTGTATTATTAAAAAAAAAAAAAGAAAAAAAACGTTGCTAAAAGAATACTAAACTATTCGTATAACTCTTTTTTTTAATATTATCCTAATATATTTATGATGAACTAAATTCAGTACTGACAATAAAAGCAGTGCATAGTTAAACTTCATTTGGCATTTCATGAAACTAAATTCAGCGCAGTAATAACCTTTATTTCAACAGTGTAGCTGAAACGAAACTTTTGTTCAAAGTTTAAATTTGGCATTGTGCTAAGTGCGCTTCGAATTGGGGTCTCAAAGTTGCAACGCCGCCTTGGTCAGTGCCGCGTTTTTCCAGATAGGAGTTTAATTAACTTTTAAAGTCATTCGAGGTGTATTAAGAGATACAATCAATGCAAACTATCGCGAATCCCACAGCATTTATGCGATTCATTCTAATTAAATCTTTCGAGGGCGATGCCCTCAAAAACGGACACCTAAATTTACTCCCGAAACAGACAACAGCACCAAGAATATTTAATTAAAATTTTCCTTTTATCATGTACGTGAAAATAATGAAGTTCACTTTTTCTAATAAATTCCTTTATAAATTCTGGTGTAAGTTCATTATTTCATAAGCTTATAAATAGAATTACTCCGTGCCGAAAAGGATTAAGTGGTCGCAGGACTCTTAAAGTTTCAAAATTTAAGAAATTTTAATTTTTTTAGATGTTAAACTCCTATCTTTTCTGAATATTTTGATATAATTGTTTACTTGAAATTCTCATTAGAACAGAAGTTTTGGCTTTTAGAATAATACCCGCTCAATAGTTGAAGCGGCGTTTGCGAAACTTTAAAGTCATTTTTTCCCAAATGGCGTTTTTTGTGGGCATAACGCGCAGGATACTTCAAAAACTTCTGTATATTTTTTCATGAAATTTTCAAAACATATATTTCATCTTAGTCTGTATAAACTGAACCTAAAATATCCTTTTTATTGTTCAAAAAAATATTTTTTGGGGTGATTTTATTGTTGAAATTATCCAAATTTTGTAATAGGTAAATGCAACATTGCATAAAAAATATAAAAATGCTTTAAATACAAATTTATTTAAGTTCAGGGAAATTATTACTATCTGAAGTATAAGTAAGAACTAAAATTTTCATTCTAGTTGCATTATTCATTTTGTAATCCTGCGCGTAAACTTTTATGCCAATTTTTTGTTCGACAAATGTCTAACAGTTTCGAGCCCCATATAAGTACTAATTCTGTATCTTGCAATTTTTTAAATACATGAAACGAAAGAACATACTTATATCTTTCATCCCAATTAAAATTGTGTTTTAAAATCATATACATTTTAAAACATTAAATGTTGAAAATGGTCTTTTTTACATTTTTTCCACTTTTTAGAGTACGGAGACCCTTTAAATTAGTATGTTTTTAACAATTTGACGTTTATTATTTTTATACTGTTACTGGACATTTCATTACACATATATGTTCATTAAAAGTTATTAACTTGGCATAGAGTACGTCGCCCCTGTCCTTGTGTATGTCCAAATTGAACGTACTTTTAAGGGTTAATATCACGGCTAATTACCGATGATTTTTTTCGAAAATCATTATCAACAAGGCTTTTATTCTTCTGCAGCGATATGTATATTCAGTGATGCTCACTAATTTTTCTGAATGCCCGTAAATCGAAATTTGTGTATAACAGAAAAATGCTAATTACTCAAAAACTATGTGACCTAGGGTAATCGCTATAATATTCCGGCAAGGTTCATATTAACGTCTACTACCTCTAATTTTTTTCATAATTTTACTTTCAGTAGATTTGGAATTAGATGGGGGGGGGGAATATTTTTGCGCTACATTTTCAACAATATCTTTGAAAATATAATACCGAAAATTAAAAGGAATGTATTTTTGAGTTCAGCGTTACAAATGCTTTCACAGGATACCCCGCATGATATACAAAGAAAATACTTTTTTTCAAGTAGCATAATTAGCCCCTCTACTTTTTTACTAAGTATATTTATGAATGTTTATTAATCTGAAAATATGTGGTTCAATGGTCTTTATTCCTTCCCCGAATTTGAACTTTCCACGTTCCATAGTTTACGAGTAAAATGGCTGTGACAGACAGACAGACACAGTAGTGATCTTATAATGGTTCCGTTTTTACTTTTTAAGTACGGAACCCTAAAAATGTCTAAAATATATTATGTAGGCAAAAATATATGCAAGTTATGAAATTAAAACTATAGAATATGCTTCTTACAAATCATCAAACATAAAACATGACTTCAAAATATAATTTACTGCTATGACACAAAACAGAAATTTTTATGATTATGAATATTATATTAATATATTATAGTACGAGCATATTCTGTGTCTTTTTGTGTACAGTCGAGTCTCTCTATAACGAAACTCCATACATGGAATTTCTCTATATAACGAATTTTTAGTAGGAACGGTTCCTTTTTCCCATGATCTCATTAAAAACAGTCTCCATATAGCGAAATATCTATCTCCATATAACGAATTTTTTCATAAAATGTTCTTTATTTATTGTTTTAAAAAAGTTTCCAAATCACATGGAATCAATTTTCCATCACTGATTAGTGATTTATCGTTCAGTGCCGAGGTTTTTTTAACTTACTTTTCTGCCTTGAATCTCCTTGTTTTTTATGCCCAACGAATTCTCCTCCCCTTCCCTCCCCCAAATCTTCCAACATACTTCTTAAAACAGTGTCAATTGGATTGATACACATATAAGAGCGGGATCAGAGAGGTAATCGAAGTTTAAGGTGAATGAGAATTCAAATGGAGGAAAATGTTCCCGATACGATTTTTCATTCCTTGCTAAAATGTGAACATTTTTTCGAGAGTGTAACAATTTTGAAATCAAAACAGCGAAAAATTACAGATTTCTTCTTCTAAAAGTAATGTAAGTTTTCCTTATGTGATTTTTATTATGCTTTCAAATAAATGTCTGTTCTCTTTTTTGAAACTGTTTAAATAATTCAGAAATACAATATTAGGTTAATATTTGTAGTTAAATATTTCACATTCTTAATTAAACACCTCTAAAGTAATTTTTGTTCAAAATTTACACATTCAATAGGGATTTTTATTCATTCTCTATATAACGAATTTTTTACTGGAGCAATGTGTTTCGTTATATAGAGACTCGACTGTATATGCAATTTTTATCTAAAAACGGATGTAACGATTTTGAGTAAATTTTGTAACATACCGATTTGGGGTACAAGAAGATCATTGAGCTATGTCACATGTTCTAGAAGAGTTGATTAGTGGGTCATTTTGGGGTCACTACGGGTCAATGCATTTTAATGGGATGAAATTTGTAATAGTTACAAAGTTGTTCAACAGTTGGCATTAAACGAAATCGCAAAGTTCTGAATACGTGGCCAAATTCGGCGATATTTAGCGAAATATTAGCGACATTGTCTTACAGGGTTCATTGATTTAAATCAACTTCATGATTAAAATCACAATTAAAATCGATTTTAAAAAATCACTGATTTAAATCACTTTTAAATTATTTTTAAATAAATTCAAGATATAAACAAACATAATAATGTACTTTAATATAATTTAGTTTTTTTAATAATGTACTTTAATATAATTCAGTTTTATTAATAATATACTTTAATATAATTTAGTGTTATTTATAATGTACTTTAATATAATTTAGTTTTATATAATACGCATAATGAAACGGTTTTTAGAAAGAGAAAGCTTAAATCTTTGTAAAAAGTAATGTTCAATGTAAAGTTTAGAAAAGATTTTTTTTCTAATTTCATTTGAATAAAATTATAAAATAATCTTTGCAACAGTAAGGAAATCTAAGCAGGAGTATCTTATATATATGGAATATTTACTTGTTAGTATTTATAAAAACTACTGAAAGTTAAGGTAAAATAAAATTGTATGACTTTATCTGCTCTCTTCGATGATGCCTATTATTTTAAAGTTTAAGGAAAATCTGAACCGTTCAATGAATTTTTGTTTGAATCTAATATAGTGGATATTGGTCCTTTAGAATGGTGAAAGATACCTGTTACAGTTATCGGAAAGGTTGACACTAAAAACTTATAGAATTCAATATCAAATAACTTTTTACTGCAATACTGTTTAGTGGAACGAATGTTTCTGCCTTAGGATTGGTGCATTTGGAAATTAGGGATCAACTTATAAAGCTGCTAGACTAGTTTTTCTGTACCAACCTTTAACAAAACAAAGTTAACATTTTAGTTTGTATCCAAATTTGTTTAAAACTTTTATGTCCTGCAGTTATTTTTATTTTAACTAAAACACTTAAGGTTAAATTCATTTTTGACTGATTTGTAGTTTTCCACGCATTTTGTGCAATAAAGATTTTTCCATGTCGTAAAATGTTACCTTAAAATCATTTATGTAAATTGTGTAATGTTATTTGTATACAGGGTGTCCACTCTCAACGGTGTCCAAGGCTAATTCTTAAACCGTTCGTCATAGACATATAGTTCCAGAAGCAAAAATGTTTTAAATGAGGTAAAGAAATATTTTAAAAGCGATTTGGTTCAATAAAAGCATTTCTTAAGAAAATACGAAATTTAAATTTTTATGCAGTCCCCCGGTTCTATAAGTTATATTTAGTAAAATTTTCCTTTTACACTGATAAGTAATACAAAAAAAGTACCGTTATTCTACGATTAAAATTGACCGAGTGACAGCTGTTTAAAGTTGGAGCATATTTTTTGCTGCAAATTGGGGGTCATTCACAAATTTAGTCGAAATATAATTTCGTCAGATATATAAAAAAATGGTTGAGAGTAAAATTAACATTGCAATATAAATGTGAAACCTTTAATCATTCTGACATATTAATGCAAAATATACAATTTGTAATAAACATTTAAGAAGAAAGAAAAAACAGAATTTTCGTTAAATAAAATAATGCTAAATCAACAGCCTCAATTCTGAACAAAAAGATACGTATTTTAAAATGTTATTAGATTGCACTAGCCTGCAAAAGTTGGGTTTTGTCATATTTTTTAGCTTTTGATAATTGATTCTTATGTAATCTGTACTGCTGAATCCGAAATTGACCTTCATTTTTTACCATTCTATAAAGATTTTCACGTAAATTTTTAAATAAAAAAAGAAAAATTGCGCAAATTTGATACTTTAAAATAGATGTGATTGTTCTGTTTTTAACTTTTAAAGATTAATTTTTATATATTTTTCACCGCTGAATACAAAAATGATCTTCATTCTTAACCATCACATCGGGATTTTTCGCAAATTGCAAATTTCAAAGTTAAAACTAAAACTCCTCCCCCATCAAATCGGACAACTCAACTGTTTAGCTGTCAGAATCCCAGGATAAGCAAAAATATTGAAAAAATTATTGAATAAAATAAAATAAAATAAGTTTTACATATGCTTTATAGTATGAGATCTTCCTGTATTTTAACTTACACATTTACGATTTGCAAAAAAATCTTAACGTGTTGGTTAAAAATGAAGGTCATTTTCAGATTCAGTTCTAAAAAGTACGTAAAAATCAATTATCAAAAGTTTAAAAACACAGCCATCTCCTCTACTTTATAGTATCCGATTTTTGTTATTCTTTAACTTTGACAATTTATGATTTGCGAAATATTCTGACATGATGGTTAAAAATTAAGGTAATTTTCGGATTCAGTGCTATAAAATATATAAAAGTTAAAAACCCAACAATCGCAGTCTTGTATTATCTAATCTAAAACTTTTTCTTAATCTTCTTGGCGGTAATTATCCGAAAATTTTTGTGCTATCCTGTAAAATAAATATATATGGTAACCATCGAAAATGATAATAATATTAGATTGTTATCGGATTTGAGCCAGTGTGTAAAATATTATCTTTATCGGATATTTCAAAGTGAGTTAAAGTTCGAGTACAAATTTTGAAGTGGAAAATCATACATACGATCGTTGAAGTAACATAAAAACATATAAAAATAATACATTTTTTGTTTAAAAAAAATCATAAAAGATACAGTCTGAGATTCTGACAAAATAAAATTATATGTTATTTTGATCAATCTGAAACTTAATAAATGTTAACTTAATTGTAATACTTGTACGATTTTTTTCAAAGCGCAGATACACGTGAAATAAAACCTTCGAATATGTTAAGCATTTGGTATGTGACACCCTCAAAGCCAAGCCGAACTCATTTGTTTTCAGAGCAGAAAAGTGGCATAAGTCATGCATTTTTAAAGTTTCATAACTCGCCTAATTTTAGTATTATATGAATGGGACTCTTTTTGTCTTACTTGTCAGTGTAATAGGAAAATGTTACTGAATATAACTTATAAGACTGGGGGATAATATAAAAATTTAAATTTCGTATTTTTTTAAGAAATCTTTTTATTGACCCAAATCGCTTTTATAATATTCCTTTACCTCATTTAAAACATTTTTGTAAGTGTAACCATGTGTCTATGATTAACGGTTTAGGAATTAGCCATTGGACACCTTTGAGAGCGGACACACTCTATCTTGGTAGTACGTATAACATGCATGCATGTGTGTGTGTATAATTTAAAAAAAATGTATTATAAGAAAAGTCATATAAAACAATGCTGTGTGAGATTTAAAAAAATGATAACAATCTGATTTAAATAAAAAATCGATTATTTTGATTTTTATTAAAAAATAAAAAAAATCACGAACCCTAATTGGGTAAATACGGCGGGAAAATCGACTTTCAAGATTATCAATGCCAAATACATGCTTACCGACATTTGGCCAAAGAATTGGCTTTAAGAATCTCGGAGAATTTTCTTATAGAAAATTCCCCTTTGGAGCCGTGATACATGATTCAAACTCTCAGAGTCAAACTAAAAATATAGTTTGGAACGTTGCCCTTTCGTTGTAAATATGTACGTAATGTAAGATTTATAAATATGTACATAGTTTCATTATTTATTTTTTCTGTAAATAATACTGTTATGAAATAAAATGCTTTTTAGCAGTAATACAACAAGTTTTTATTCTTATACTAGCTGTTTAACCCGTTCTACGCACGGGAGTTCATGAATTTAATTCTAAAACCAATATTAAAATTAACTATTCGATTTAGTAAAATATTGTTCTACTACTGCGCATTTTTTAATGAAATTTAATTTATCATGTTACAATGGCAGCAGACGATAAAACGATATCTTTGGAAAAAGGGAATAAATAGAATAAAAAGTTTTGTTGATGTTTCTGTTAAAATGTTTGTCTTTATTTTTTTTTAATGTAATAATTAAGCGCAATTAAATAATCTCTAATTATTTACATATGAGGTAAAAGAATCATCGTAATACGATGGAATTATGAATGAAAAGGAGGAGACATAATGTGTAGAGGCAACCAGTTGCAAGTGAAGTAAATGAAAAGATTGTCACAAGATGGCCACCGATTTTTACATCGAGTCAGCAGTTTCTGATTATCGCAGAAGCAAACTTCCACCAGTAAATTTTGAATAGAAAATTTTACCAAACTATAACAGATTTTTAACGGCTTATCCATGCAAAATATCTCTTACAACTGTTGCAGACATTTCTATAAATTTTTACTGGTGGAAGTTGACCCGGTTATTTTAATCTATTTCACTGACACTGACAGTAGGTTGTTTCGGTTGTCACAATATGGCGGACACATAGGTCCTGACTACAGCAGATATAAACTCTCATCAATAAAGATAAATACCTTGTTTTTTGCTATAATTATGCCTGAAATTCTACATTAATAATGCAGTTAAATAAAACGAAAAGTTCTATTCAAATTTACTGGTGGAAATTTACTTCGGCGGTAATGAACCACTGCGAAACCGGTTACAGTTGAAGCTTCACCATTTTCAGAATCTGTCAGTTACTTTTTATTCATAGTTCCATTCGTAATACCCGCTGGAGCGTTTTAGTTTTGCAGCGTGGCCTACGTAATATGTATATCTCACAATGGTTAAAGAACTCGCGCGTTTACATAAAAAAAAATTAGATTTTATCGTGAAATTTTAATTGTTGGCATCTGCTATAACGCAAAATGTTTAAATTTGATAGGATATTGCTGTTAAATTGGTGGTTTTTTATTAATTAAAAGTTAACTATAAATTATTTCGATTCCGGATTGCTTTAGTTGCCTCGGCCGTGTTTTAATACACATGTACATAACGTTTCGAAACTCTGGCCTCCAAACTGTGGATTTGTATAGCATTATAGAAGGACAGACGGACAGACGAATTTTCATTTTTATATATTAGATTGAGTTGAACACAAAGCTAATTTTAATCGAGCATAGCTCGGTCTTCCCCGTTGATCTATGGTTAACTGCACAAAGATACTTTATTCATAGAAAATTCTATACACGAAGGAATTTTAAACCACTTAATTTATAAACTAATTTGAGTTGCAAATTTCTATTTGGAAGAGCTCTTCCAATAGAAAATTATTTCCCTAGGGAAATAATTTTTTCAATAAATGTAACGTTATTTCTCAGGACCGTAATTTGCAGTAAAGCTACAGACATGTTATACTTTACATGTGTTCATTTCTAATTCTAATAAGATTAGAAATGACCATGGCGATTTCAAAAAGCACACTTAAAAAAAAACAAATGCACCTTAAAATACGAAAATATAATATAAACATGAAAACTAAAAAGTTAACTAACTTCTTCCAAGTTACCTGCGTTTCGGAAAGCGTTCTTTATCTTTAACAACCCCCGAAACGAATATATTTTCCAAATGTAAAGAAACTTTTGTAAAAGAAATGCTTACCTTACTACCACTAATTTTTGGAAACGTTTCCGAGTATATTTTATAATGTATTATTCGGTATTCTTAAACAAGAACATCAGTTTTTATGACGCTATCTACTCTTAATTAAATATTTTTGACTGCGTAACTAAATTTATACGTATAAAAGCACAAAAACAATATTAATTATAATGTTAATAATAATTTTACGTTGTTAAATTATTATGAGTCCATGTAAAACATGATTTTTGAAAATGACAGCGTTTGTTTGAGAATTGGCAGCATAAAAAACCTGTGTGCTGAGATAATAATGCGCTATAAAACTACCCGCAAACGTCACCGAAAATCTGAAGCAGGAAAAAACTTTTTCCGTTTCCCTAAAACAACTTAAATTGGTTGTAGAGAAAATTAGTTTCAGCAGAATAATATTTTAAGATGCATGCCTAATAAAGGGGTATGAAGTGTATTTTAGGAACAATCAGGGAAATAATTCCTATATTCAGAAACGCATGTCTTTTTCTTTTTTTTTACTGTGTACATAGATCCAGTTTTTGTCGAAATGCATTTTTTTTTTTTTTTTTTTTTTTTTTTTTTTTTTTTTGCAAACGTATTTTTCATGGTAAGTTTACATGTGTAGACAAAAAATAAATAGGTTTTCATTTAAATGTTGTCGCTCAAAATTTTCTTTAAAACCCATGTTATGACAGATTTTATACACTAGAAAACTACCCGGAAACTTTTCCGAAAAACTGCGGCAGTAAACAAAACTTTTTTTTTTTTTAAATAAAACTAGGGGGCTCAGCCCCCTACGAGCTACGCTCGCCAACCCCCGTTCAGACACCGCAGACTCTAAAAGCACGCTAATGTCATTGGCTTTAAAAAGATTTCGAAGGATTGAATTATAACTTAAAAAACAGTGGCGATCTCCCTATAAACGGGTTTCTATTCATTTCTCCAAGATACAATGGCTGCTTCCGTCTTTGATTAAATAATTTTAGTTAAACATTTCAAAATATAAATGGATTAAGTAAACAGAGTCTTTTTCATAATGGCATTAAAGCATGATTTACTTTTCTTTCATTGTGAGTTCGGGACGGGTGCGTGTTGAAATATCTCGGGTTCGGGTCGGGTTGCGGGTTGCCAAAAATTGTTTTTACGGGTTCGGGGTTCAGTTGAGGGTCGAGGAATTTTTCTTGTTGGGTTCGGCTCGGGTTTCAGGTTCGATTTAAAATGGAATGTGCGGGTTCGGGTCGGGTACAACCCGACCCGTGTAGTACTCAAGTTCATTTTCTAAAATTCTGTAAAACGTTGAATATGGTTAAATAAAATAAATGTTTGATTTTTGTAAGTCAATTATTATATTTGTCAAAATACTTTTGAGCGCTACTGTATTCTACTGCATAATAGTACCATTCGACTTAAAACTAATCTTGTCACATTATTTTCCTAGAGATTTATAAGTACATTATATATAAATACATACAGGTATATAATACAGATATGGTACATAATACAGACAGCCTGTGAATTTCTTTAAATAATTAAGGGTTAAGATGTAAATATAATTGATTTATGTCAATTTTGTGAACTACCTAATAAATATATACATTTCTCGTATTATTAGTAGGGGACTAATTCTTATACGCTGCAAAATAACTTAATTCCTTTATTTTAAATGGTATTTTTTTATTTCATACACTTAAAATTTTTAACCGACAAACGAATTTAACAATTTAAGAAAATTTGTGAACACAAAAAATATTAAAAATTTTCTATTTATTACAATTGTATGTATTACAACTGCACTTATTAGTATGTATTGCAGTTTTTATTCTATACAGTAAATATTGAAGCATGTATACTTATGTAGATTTTGAAATCACTCATTTAAACGTAAAAGATATGTATATAAATATTAAAAATTACGTGACAGAATTATAATGTGAAAATTACGCTAAATATGTTAATTTATTGTTCTATATAAATCTTAATTAATTGAAACATTCAAATTTTAAAAATTACATGAATATACAATAGTTTTTAAAATAGCGATATTTTGCGGGAAAATTTAACCTTATCTATAATGCGATACACTCTGCAAAATCGTTAACATTATTCATAAAATTTAATCATACAGGGTGATCAAAAAATGAGTATACATTTGAAAAATTAATAATTGACGGAAAAATGTAGATAGAGAGGTAAAAATTGACACACATGATTGGAATGACATGGGGTTTTATTGTAACCACACAAAAAAAGTTCGAAAAATGTCCGACAGATGGCGCTTTATGAGACGAGAAAACCAATAATTAGCATAACAAATTATGACAAAGCAAAGGCGATGCTCTTCAAATAAAATGCTCAACATATCCACCGTCATTCCTCAACAATACCTGTAGTCAAGGGACAATGTTGTGAACTGTACAGCATATTTGTAGTTATGGTGAGAAATTGGCGTTGGATGTTGTCTTTCAGCCTCTCTATTGATGTTGGTCGATCGCGGTAGACTTGCGACTTCATTTAACTCGAGAGTCAAAAATCACATGGACTGAGATCTGGAGACATGGGAGGTTACGCAGGAGGAAAATGGCGGTTCAGCACACGATCATCACCAAACGACGTGCGCAAGAGATCTTTCTCCCGTCTAACAATATGGGGTGGAGCTCCATCCTGCATAAAAATACTACTTTCCAGCAGGTGTTTATCAGACATGCTAGGGATGATGCGATTCTGTAACATATCGGCGTACCTTTTACCCGTCACGCTAACAGTTACAAAACCAGAATCACGCATTTCGAGGAAGAAAAAAGGCTCGATAACGGTAGATGTGATAAATCCACACCAAGCCGAGACTTTCTCGTCGTGCAATGGAGTTTGCATGAAAGTTTTAGGATATTCGGTAGCCCAAATTCTGCAGTTGTGGGTGTTGACACACCATCGGAATGTGAAATGGGCTTCGTCGGTCCACAACACGTTAGACAACCAATCGTCATCTTCCGCCATACTCTGAAACGCCCACACCGCAAATGCTCTCCGTTTTACAAAATCGCCAGGTAACAGTTCATGATGACGCTGGATTTTGTACGGATAGCACTACGATGATACGCCTTATTGCTGCCTAGACAGTAGTGTATTGAATGCCAATGCGCGTGCGACTACACGAGCGCTCACTTCCCCATGCGTAAACGAACACGCTACAATCTCAATTTCTTCCTGAATAGTCTGAACAAAATTAGCACTTCTGCTCCGTCGGTTACTAAGGGGCCCATCGTCTAAACAACCCATGGCATCGAACTTTGAAATCATTCTCTTCACAGCTGCAATTGGCATAGGACTTTACTCGTACCCTTCCTATGGCGATAGAACCGTAAAGCTGCAGTACCAGATTCCCCAATTTGATAGTAGAGCTCCACTAACATTTCCTTTTCTGTTAACGTCAATATGCTGCGATTGCTAGTGCATCTGATTCTATCTCTCATTACAGCTCCATTTATACACGATTCTCAGGCATCATCAGTGAAGTTTTGCTGTACAGCGCCATCTTCCAGCCATTTTTGCAACTTCTTTTTGTGTGGTTACAATAAAACACCATTTCAAGCCAAGCATGTGTGTCAATTTTTACCTCTCTACCTACATTATACCGAGAATTATTAATTTTTCAATTGTATACTAATTTTCTGATCTCCCTTACAAATTTTAAGAACTGTGTTTATTTACAGTTGCTAGAATACACATTTAAAGAAAAAAAGCGATAATTTTTACATATTTTATGATTTAAAAATCCAAAAGTATTATTGTTATTTAAATAAAACCTATTCAACATACTGTACGGCTTATGTTCAATTTAGAAATTAGAATCATAAATAAAATAGTAACAGTCTTAAGACAAAAATTACTTGATAACAAACATAATTGGAAATAGTTTACACTTAATATAAGCTATATAATAATGTTTACCTTTTAATATTTTTCTTCAAAGAAATAATTTCTTTTTAATCTGAGTTCTTATATCTAAATATGAATAAAATCTAAATTTTAAGCTATGAGAATTCGAGTTTAATTTATCAATTATTTTAAAATTAAGAAATATCAAGCAGAGTACTCTCCTTCTACCCATTCAAGCAAAAACATATCTTTAAAACAATATTTAATTATGAAAGTTCAATCCATGGTGCAGAAGAGATTTTTTAATTAGTTAAAAAGTATATATCCTAGTTTATATAAACAAAATATTCTTTATTTCTAGAAATATAATATGCACACAAGAAACCCACACTAATTTATTTAGAATCTAACTTGTGTTCTACATTTGTACATAGAAAAATAAATCTATACTAGTATATATATATACTAGTATATATATATATATATATAATAAAGCTTCATTATTATGCATAATTATAATTTACATTTCAGTTACAAACTTTCTTTTATTTAAAATATTCTCATTTATTATTCTAATATAATATTATGTATGCGAAGTAAGTAAATGTTAAAAGTTACTTTTATTGAATTATAATGTTAAAAGAAAGTTAACATTCCGAAAATTTTAAATATGTTCATTTACTATTCTAAGATATTAATGCGTATGCAAGACATGTTAATATTCTAAATTACTTAAATACATTTAAGTTTAAAAGGATTGCTAATTTGCTAAAAAATTTAAATTGTGAATTTATGTAGTACAGAAATTATGTGATGATTCGTTAAAATTAATTATAATTTTAAATGTAAAGAACAGCGAGTATTATGAGTTGTACCTTTAAACTTCGAAATTAAGTTAATTATTGCCAGTGCACTTAAAGTGTATTTTGTAAGTAAATATTTATATGTCTACTAAGGGTGACTAAAATAGTTATTTTTCCTTAATAGGTTTAATCATTCTCTCTGAGCATGGTAATACTTTTTAATAACCTATTATATATAAAATAATTACTAATTTACAAAAACGTGCTTAAAATTTATTAAAAACTGTAAAAAAAATATATATATATATTAACCTAGAACATTTTATGTTACTACAACTAAAAACAAATTAATGTAAATGATTTATGTTTGTACTGCAGAAAAAAATATAAGGTTACTAAGAATTTTCTAGGAAAAGAGATGCCTAGAACTTTCTATTTAACTGAAAAAAAAATCATGTAATTATCCATGGTTACCGATAAAATTTTAGTAAGCATACAGACTTTTGTAGCTTTACAAAAACTAGTTTTGTAGATTTACATCTTTTTTTTTTCTTTTACGGTGTGCAGATACAAGATTAGTAACAATATACAGATATCGGTTGCTTTACAAAAACTAGTTTTGTAGATTTACACCATTTTTCTTTACACTGCATTACATATAAAATAATCTAAAAATTTAAAAACCACTGATGTTAAAAACATACGTAAAAAAGAGGTTACAATTGACCCCGAGATCTTTCAGTCACAAACGTGATCATTTAAAAAGGGATATCTTTACTAGAATGTCGCATTCACTGTGCTGTTTTTATGTCAGTTTGAAAGAAATCGGTTCAGTCTGTTAATCGTTGATGGCGTATGTTAGCAAAGTTCATACGGATGTTGAAATTATTGATATTTTCAAAATACTGAACCATATTTCAGCTATGTCATAAGATGAAACATCACTGTACCTGATCTCATCGGTAGTTGAAACGCCTCGGTGCCGATGTAATATCTTTACATATATTTTAACATCAATCGTTTGAATATTTTAAGACTAGTTTAAATGTAATGGAATGGTTTTTGATAAATTTTAAGCACCTATTTAGTAAATAAGTAAATATTTTACCAATATTAACTCAAGGTGAATGGAAAATTCCTCTTTAAACTCTTTTTTGATTATTTCTATTAACCTATTATATTTTTAAACTGTTATTCACTACAAGATGCTTTTTACATTTATATTTTTAATCCATTTTGCTCTTTGAGACACTTTTCTTAGATTTTCGTTAGACTGGAGGTTAACACCTTTATAAATTTCGAGAACTGTTTATGTTTAAAAAAAGATTCTAAAATTTAGGTAGTATTTTGCAGCTTCTATTTTCCTTTAAATGAAATGTTGACATTTTATATTAATTCTAGTCACAAATTAAAAATTAAAAAATCCGATTTACGATATGGGAAAACAAACTTTGAAGACTAATTCATTTTCATTTTATTTGTGGCTTTGTTTGCAACATTAATGATCCGCAGTTGTTATAAAGCAACACTGAAATGCGCATTATATCCCTAAGCTTTGATTACTGGCCATGACTGGCTATTATATTTCTATTTGATAGTCACACAGTTAAAATTTTTTTTTATTTCTAACACACTTCTATTGAAAATTTCCTTGTATAAGTTTATAAGAAAGAATGTATTTCGAAAGGTGGTAGGAATTAAATAAAAAAAGAGTCAACTGAGACGTATATGTCTCAAGCAGCTATCAAAAGTTTATAACAAAGAACAATAATAATTTATTATTCCATTTTCAACATGCTCTTAACATGCCACACTCTTGAACATTTACCGAGGATTTTGGAAAATTTCCACCTCTGAGATATGAAAATATCTCTAAGGCAGTCGAGTGGAAAAGGATTTTTCTCTACTTCGAAATACGGTATGATCTAAAATGCCGCATGTTTAAATATTATACTATTTGAACAACAAGCTTAGTTGTTAAAGCTTTTGTATTCACTCTGACGTAAATTTATCATTGACATTTAAATTCATATGCTTAATAAATTCACCACTACTAGATATTGAAACAGTTCTACATTTAAATTGTATATTTTAACAGAATATTTTCAAAACCTTTGTAGAATTCGAAAATACTATTTACTAAAATTAAACAAACGTTAAAAAATAAAATATTTTCCTCTTTCTAATATTGTAGAATTGAACGGCCTTTATTAATTATAAGATGTGCTTTTAAAAATAATTTGAATGCATGGAAAATATATTATCTATTATGTATTACTAGTCAATTATCGCAGAGTATTTCAATAAGTTTTCAATTTCTTTTAAGCCAGTTGTAAAAATTTAATAATCCTCCGCTCAAATCCACATGTGCAATTTTTTATTTCGAATCTTTTAGACTAATACTTTTCCTTCGACTCTTATTAAAAAATAACAATAGCAGGTATTGCAAAAATTAAAAGTCTAATTAAACAGAATTACTGATATTGTAAATTAATTTTTTACGAACAGAGCCAATATTTTTAACATATTCTATCACTGCACACGATTAACATACTCTTTCAAAAGTTCACTATTAACATACAGTGTTCCAACTGCCTACACTGTAAAAAAAAATTCTGTAGTACTACTAGAAAGTTCTTTAGGCAACTGGATTCCATGAACTTTACTAGTAACCAATGCAACTTCGTCTTAAGTAACATTACTGCATATTACTTACAAGGAGAGGGTCCGAGGTTGGTCTCACGGAATCCAGCGATCCTTTGTACATTGATAGAGTATAGTTAATAGATAAACATATTAACAGGATAAAGTGCAATATTCAGGAGGGTCGTAAAAAACGAGCCCCAAAGTTCACCCATTATTGACTCTTTAGTATATAACCGGATAAATTACTCGCGCGTGCGAGAGGCTCGGTAGTACAGTTGGCAGCGCGCCAGACTTTTTATTTTCTCCTTCTGGGACGTCTGCGGGTTCGGTACTCCAACAAGCTTTTTTTTTTCCAGCCAAAATAATGATCAGTTATTTTCAAACCATAATTAAAAAAATATATCTAATTATTTAAAGTTAGACAAATATTCATAAAAATATGCTTCTGCACGCAGACACACACTTATATATATTATGTGCTTATTAATTTACAGAGATATTGCCGCTTTATGCATCTAATGGGGGGGGGGGAGGAAAATAACTGAATTATTCAGTAGACAAAATTTAATTTTATTCACATTTATTTATAGATTTTTCTATGAATAGATACATGTTGTTTTCAGCGAATTAAATTAAAATACGCTACATAAAATTAAAATATGCTATTTTATTTTTATCTTGTATTTTAAAATGTTATCATTTTTAATTTTTTTTTTAATTTTTTTAATTTTTAAAACATAATTATTTTTTATCATGGGATCTCATGTTTGGAATTAGAATAACTGTTTTCGGTTAAAAACCTTGTAACGTAGATTTGCAGGTGGTTTTTAAGCAAAACAAGTACGCTATAGAAAATGAACAGGGTGGGTTTAAAATGTTTACCTTTCTTTTGTTGAAATTTAAGCGCCCATCTGCCGCAGAGCGAATGAGTACGGCATTTTGTTTTTAAAGTTTTGAAGTGATTAGACGTTGTTCTTTATTATAGTGTCATAATTAAAATGAAAAAAGCTATTTTGTAAAAAATGTCTAGTGAAGAAGCTTCTAAATTTACAAATATTGAAAAGCGAATTTCATAATACACAATTCATAGCGAATCATCAAAATTGATATTAAAAGATGTAGTCGTGTATTACACAAAGTTACTCTCTGAAAATAATTTAATTTCATCGGAGTCTTCAGACGCTATTTCTTGTGAAGCCAAGCTTATCGGGAATTAACTTTTTCACAATAATCTAGAACTACTTTGTGATAGAAAAACTTATAGTTGAAGCACAGCTTTGGTAAAACTAGGCGACGTTTATTTTTATAGGCAGGTGAAAAATATGATTAAGCGGTTACAAAATTGTAATTGTTTAATTGAACGGAAAAGAGAAATTAATTCTCGCTAGGATTGTATAAAAATTCATTCAATTGTGCATTATCAACTCTCTTCACCTATATTTTGTAACATGATAAAATACGCCTGGCATGCATGGAAACTTTCACATAAAAGAATAATATTTATGAATGTCAATGAAGTGTGTTTTCCAAATGATCTTTTTTAAAACGCCTTGTTCCTGTAAAAACACTTCTTTTATTATTCGTGCACGCTGTCGCAAAAGTTTCTGTTTCATATGTTTTTATGATAATTATCACCCCGGTTCCTGCCCGTAATCAGAACCTCAATTTTAATAGAACACATTTATTTTTTAAGTACATAGTGTAGACAGAAATGTAAAATAAATTTAAATAACTGTAAAATAAGTGTACGTCATTGTGAAATATATGTAAGTAATTGTAAAATAAATATAAATGATTGTAAATAAAACTAAATATAAAATTTACAAAAATGTTGAATGCAAAAAAATACGTATATACTGCATAAGATTCTTGCTTTTTTTTCATTATATCCATAAGGATGCAATAAAACTGTCTCTCTCTGTAAATAAATAAATATGTGTGAATGCGCCAATATTTATATTTGTCTTACATTTAAATAGTTATATATATATATATATTTAATTGTGGTTCAAAAATAATTTATCATTATTTTGTCGGGAGAAAAAAAATCCTCGTTGGAGGATCGAACCTGCAGATATCCGTAAAAACGAAAATTAGAAGTCTGGCGCGGTGCCAACTGTGCTATCGAGCCTGTCGCAAATGAACTTAATTTATCCGATTATATACTAAAGAGTCAATTGGGTGAACTTTGGGGCTCGTTTTTAACGGCCCCCCTGAATATTGCACTTTATCCTATTGATATGTTTATCTATTGACAATACTCTATCAATGTACAAAGGATTGCTGGATTCCGTGAGACCAACCTCGGACCCTCTCCTTGTTAGTAAACAGCACATAGACTGCCTTAGTGAACATAATAAGAAATCGAAAGTAGCCATTACAGGTGCTTTTAGAAATGTTTAGTAGTATTACAGATACTTCTCTTGTATCTTCATTAGGAAATTGTGTAACTGAATTATGTATAAAAAGTGAATAAAAACGTTGGTGGCGCCATCTTGGGAGAATTTCGGAAGTACGTATATTTATTAGTGGGGGAGATTTTTGTCGTTTTTTTTTTCTCCTGCGGAAGACAGACTCACTATCTGTGGTTTGGGAACCGAGCGTTCTACACACCTTGCTACTCGGCCAGTGTTCGTAAGTGACTTTAAATGCGAGTAATGGGTGAGGAATCTGATTCTGCTGTGCGTTGATATTTCTATAGGACTGAGTGTAAATTTATTGATGCCAATATAATTCCTCCAAGTTTCAATTAATAAGCTTAATTTTTTGTTACGATTTTTCAATGATTCATGGATGATTAAAATATGTTTTGTTAATATAATTCTTTACTGGAATTTTCTTTGCTAAATGAATGAATTGAATATGTTCTGAATTATTTTGTTGCAGAAAAATAAACAATTTCGAAGTGTAGTTTGGATAGAATAAATTTCAGATAATAATTTAGAATAAATTTAAGATAGAATAAATTTAATTTCAGGTGGGGTTAAGATTTTATGACAAATTTTAAGGACAGAGAAGAACGCATGCACAATAAGCGTTCAGTTACAGCTATTTTCTTTGTAATATTACTAGTAGTGACTGGTTACAGGTGATTTTCTAGTAGCTGCTATAATATCTGTAATGATACTAAGTACTTTTTAGTAAAATCACATGCTTTTTTTTTACAGTGTACATAATCTGACTTCAGACATTTAAACAGACTCATATAAAAACTCTTTATAATTTACACGAATTCATTTGTCCTATTAATCTTACTTTAATTATTCTTTCCCTATCAAGACGAATGAAATCATGAAACATCCTTACATGTAAAAAAGAATGAATCGTAATTAACTCATTAATCCTACTAACATATGCCACATCATCAACAGCACATAGGAACTGCACACGATTAACCAACTCTACCAACTACATATATTACGTAACGTCCGACCTTTAAACCGACCAACCCTATCTATTACAACCCTATCAAGGTGAATTTAAACATCCTTAGCAATAGAAAAAAAAATAAAAAATAATTATCTCTTTCAACTGAAAAACATTTCACGCTCAATATAAATTTTACATTAAAATAATAAGATATTTTAGACTACATTTCACTTGTCATTCAGCCCAAAAATATGTTGCAGTTGCGGCAAACATTATACCGGAGCGTTTCAGTATTCAAATAAAACGTAAGTTTTAGTAAATTTTGGACAAAAAGTATTTAACAGTTGCCTATTAACTGTTGACTTTACATTAGGGTGGAGCGAAAAAAATTATCTTTTTTAAAATCAAAAACGGGTAGGTGCCAAAAGTTGTCTTTATACTAGTACATCATCTGGGTGCAATATTACCGCTGAAAAAAAAATGGCTTGAGTCTGCGCTTTTGGTCCAAACTCGAAATTTTGGGTAAAATTTGACATTTTTTTCAAAAAATTAAAAAAAAAATCTATAGAGATGGTTATTAGTTAAAAGTGTCATTTAAACCTTTATTATTAATGAATTAACATGTTTAAACGATAAAACGGTATCTTTGTTCTGTATAACTAGAACAAAACTGACAACTTTTGGTGAAAAATAGGCGTTGCCACTCTGTTGTGTCATACAACTAATTGTTGTTTAGAATACAGCTCTTACCTAGTTACTTTCAAAACTACCCAGGAGGTACCACGTGGAGGTGGTTGCATTTCATGCCAGTGAAACATGAATGTCAGTGAAACACTGTATTTCATGCAACAGTGCATAGCTTGACCACCCTACCATCTTAACTCAATGTTTTATTTATACATTGAATTGTGATTTTTTTATCAAAGACTGGCATGAGTTTTCTATTTATAAACCTAGTACATCTCTTCTTTGAATCCACAGACTTTGGATGCTGCTGCTGTGACTCCTTTACGTATTTTTCTACTGTTTGTGTAAGAGAAGACAAACAGTGTAATTCAGTGCGGATGATATTAATGTAATCTATTCAGCCGTGTATTATCTTCACCAAGATTGCACCCGATAAATGCATATTAATTAGAGGTTCTGTTACCACAACACTTTTCCAATTAATTAGATTTATATAACTATCCGCTTCAAGGTTGATTGTCGATATTTCAGATTTGCGTGTGCCATCAAATTACGGGTCTTTTAACTAATATGTGCTGAGCAGCTAGCTGTTTAATATGATGGCAATCGTCAGAGAGCATTGGAATAACAATTTTCTTTGCGTATGCAAAGCAACCATTGTCATAAATAACCTTTTTTTAGTATTTGTTTCATTCCGTTTTGTATGTTGTTTAGTAGCCGAGTACTTTTCCATGAGTTTTTAGATCCCTTCTTTAGCTGTGGATTACATTTGATTGTAAACTATCCTCAGGACAAACTTGGATAACATATTACTTTTTGAGTAAATGTAGAGACTCTGATGGGCAGTGAGTGCTCATCGAAGGCGGATAATTCTGTTAGTCGTTGTCATCCATTCTGCGAGGGACATGTTTCGAATGAACCGTTACAATTGATCATATGCCACCTATAAGTCCGGAGAATTTCCTCTGCATCATTTATTAGACAAGGTTGTTGACAAAAATTATGTTCTAACCCACGGAGATTCGCCGAACCAATAGGAAAATCTTTGTCCACGTGCGTATTCTTCTTATTTCAATTTTTGAAGCCATAGAGAGTAATTTTCAAACATTATTTCCTGAATTAGAGAAAAGTGTACTCAGCACATACCTGCTAGACATTTGCAAAGTTATTTCATCAAGATATTGTTCAGAAGAACTAGCGAATAGGAACCCAAGAAACTTGTCCTACGCAAGATCGTTTACAAAGGCGCATAAAATTATTCGCCATTACATATGCACTGATTGATCATCAGAGTCTGGTTCACTCACAACGTATGTAATCCAAGTTTATGCCTCAGGATGGTTTACACAAAATATAATCCACATCTAAAAAATTGGTCTGAAAACTTATGGGAAATTACTCGGCTACTAAACATCACAGAAAACAGCAAAAAACAAATATTTAAAAAAATTATTTAGGACAATGGTAGCTTTTTAGATCGAGAGAAAATTCCTATTGCAATTTTGATGACGATCGCCATCACATTAAACAACAAGTTTATCAGCATATAAAAATGCAAGAAGTAGAGTAAATGATGGCACACTCAAAAATACCTAAATGTTATACAATGTTGTTGGAACAGAACTCCCAATCACTATGCAGTAACTGGATGCAATTTTGGTGAAGATACTAGAGGGCTGAATAGATTCCATTAATTCCACTGCATTATTCTGCTTACATTATCATACACAAGCAGTAGAAATATACGTGAAGGAGAGTCACAGCAGCATCACCCAACGTCTGTGGATACAGAGAAGAGATGGACTAGGTTGATACATAGGAAACTTATGCCAGTCTTTGATAAAAAATCACAATTCAATATATAAATAAAACATTGTGCTCAGATGAAAGGGGGTCGAGCTATGCACTGTTGTGTCATAAAATGCAGCCACCTCCACGTGATACCTCCTGGGTAGATTGAATGGGTAGAAAGCATATTCCAAACAACAATTAGTTGTATGACACAACTCAGTGGAAACGCCTTTCTTTACCAAAAGTTGTCGGTTATGCTCCCGTTATACAGAACAAAGATATCGTTTTATCGTTTAAATATGTTAAGTAATTAATAATAAAGGTTTAAATAACATTTTTAAAAAATAGCCAGCTCTATAGGAATTTTTAAATTTTTTTGAAAAAATGTCAAATTTACCCTAAATTTCGCCTTTTGGACCAAAAGCGCATACTCAAGCCATTTCAGCGGTAATATTGCACGAAGATGATGTACTAGTATAAAGGCAACTTTTGGCACATACCCGTTTTTGATTTTAAAAAATTCATTTTTTTTCGCTCCACCCTACTTTAAATGTAGCAACGAAATCTCTTACCCTGCAACGGCCTGTTCCGACAAAACTACGTGATTTTGACCAGCTGGTGATTACGGTAGCATCTAAATAATAAAAAAATTCTCTACGCAATTGTTAATGAAGTAAAAGTTAAGAATGATTATTATATGTAAGTAGAAGTGAAAAATTATTATTTATTTTATTTTTCATCATTACTACGATTAGTATGTGCAAGTTTAATAGAATGTAAACAGTCGAGTACTTGTCCAGTATAAACAGTGCATCTAATGAGCATATTTTAAATATTCTTATACAACATAGTTACAAATCAGTTTAAACAAGATTTCCAATCGGACCACATCAATTAAATCTCTAAGGTGGATACGTCTAGGATTGCCAAGTATTCAGATTTTTCACTGGAAAATCTGGTTTCAGCAGGAAGCATCTGGATAGATTTCTTTTCTTTTCTGCTTATACTTTTGTTCTTTTTGCCCTGTTGAACTTGTTATTCTGTAACAGGGTTTTTCAAATAATAAATTACTGTATTAATAATTCTATATATCCTGTTACAATAAATATTATCCATCCTTAATTTCGAATGCATATGAATCTGGTAAAGTGGTGGTAGTGTATGTCATTAATATTTTAGGTGACGCTAAGTTCATAGGAGTTATTTAGGTATATCACACTTTTAATGTGAACGGAATAAGTCTATTTTCTCAGCACTCTCATTAGTTATTATCACTGTACGTTCTCCCATTATAAAATAAGTTTTAAAAATTGTTCTGCAGCACCATTACCTTAACATATTGTACGCGTTTTTTTGTTTGATATGCCATAGTCAAAAACCGAAAATATATATTTATGGCAAAATACTAGAAAAATGAAAAAATAGAAATAGAATATAGAAGTTAAAATAAATTTGGTAATACCGTGATTTATGTTAAGATACATTCTAGTTGATTTTTCAAAATAATTTTTAACTACGCACATTTAAAAACATTTTGAAATTAAAAGACATAATATATACTAACTCTGCATATATAAACTACGTTTTTAAAACATCGATGAATTATAAAAGTTGTTTCTATGAAGCAGAACAGATACTGCAGTTATTATTAACGCAAACATATTCTTTTAACTAGGCAAAATATTGTTATTTCTAGAAAAGTCATCACACGCGAGAGAATTCCATCTTAATTTATTTCGAATATAATTTGAGTTGCATATTTTTACATCAAAAAGTGAAATAATAAGTATAATAAAGCTTCATTATTTTAGTGGGATATAATTTACATTATAGCTAAAACTCATAATACTCTAGAGAGTCATTTATTATTCTAATATAATTTAAATATGTGAAGCATGTACATTGTACATGTTAAATATTACATGAGTACTTTATTATGTTAAAAGAACGCAAACCAGCTACACACTTTAAATACCTTCACATAATCATTTAAATATAATTTCAAATATCGAATATTGAAAAAAAAATAATAATATCTTTAACTCGATTTTGTATTAATTTATATTTTTAAATGAAAAATTTGCAAAAAAATATTAATAAGTGGTAAAGCTCCTGTAAGAAGACATTTTATTTATTTTCCCTTGTAGGGCTGTTTGATAGTTTAAGAAAACGGTCTTGTTGCCCGAACACTTTGGAAATTATTGCGGTTATAAACATAACGGTTTTGCATCCTGTTTAGAAATTTCGTGTTAAAATATTATTATTTAGTTGTAAAAGAAGTATGTTTTCTACTTGCTTCATTTTATTTATTTATTTATTTAATTATTTATTTATTTATTTTTGCTTTTGCCGTTTTCGCGTTAGATTCTTTAACGTTAAAAAATCAGTTTTCATCGTCTGAACTCTCTGCAATTTTAATCAGTTATAAATATAATTATATCCAAGCTGTCTTAAAAAATTCTTGAAAAGAAGAAAAAAATAAAAAGCATTTTTTGTTTTGAAAACATGTATCGAAGCAGATTGAAGCAGTCCACATATTGATGTTTTTTTTCCGAAATTTTCTCAGATGTTATTATTTATTTTTTTTTTTTAAATTATTGCTAATTCTTCGAACGTTTAAAAAAAATTATAGGTGTTGTAAATCTGGTCTGCCGAGATGCTCTAACAATATTCCGTCGAAATACGGATGTTTAGTGGCTTCTATCGTAAAAAACAATTATTTCCGATGGCGCGAAGTGACATGCAATCGACAATGTTTTTCAGTTAAAATTTGTATTTTCGAAAACCATTTAGGACGTTGAAAAGAAGAAGGTGTCATATTTAAGAACTTTTCTGTTTGTTTGATTTATTTCTCGATAGCTCTAAAATTGCGCCTCAATGAATGTTGACGTAAGGGGGTAAACCGCAACTGCGAAAACGTCTCTTTTTAATTTTTTTTTTCAAAGGGTTATTAACATTATATTTTCTAGATGATTGTGTTGTTTAAGACATAAAACTACGAAATTTAAGAATACCTTTCTTAGTGACACATCATTCTAAAAGGTTTAGACGATAACATTTAAAACAAATGCCGAATTATGCCAAAATTTAGTTCTTCTTTCAGCTTCAAAATAAGGTACTGAGCATACGCGTGCGCGTCTTTCAATTTTCTAAAGAAAAAAAAAATGCGTTTTCGAAGAGTTTTAATTAATATCTCGGCTAATTATAAAAAAAATTAAAAATATGAGCATTCGGACTTGTACTTGCGGTACATTTTCCTATCCATGGCCGGCAAACAAGCGCACAGACACACAAAGTGATATTGTATTTCATATGTATAGATCAGGGATGGCGAACCTTTTTGAGAATGCGTGGCAAAAATTTCAAAATTACTATTTCACAACATTCTAACGTGCCAGAAACATTTTAACTTAGAGAAAATAAATAATTATTTGTTATAGAGTTTTTACTTTAATATTTTTACACTTATACTAAATTCGATTCCTTACTTATTTATTATGCTGTAATATTGAGTATATTATATATTATTGAGTATATTATATATAGTATTGGCTATATTATTGAGTAAATATACTCAATAATATAGCCATCTCGCATCCTATTCCGTAATAAAAATCTAAAAATGAGTTTATCTTTTATTGTATACATCCGAATCAAATAATTTTTAGTTCTTCGGGCAGAAATAGGTTCAATAAATACATAATCATTTACTCTAGCAGTTAAAATTCAATTTTCAAAATTAAAATCTAAAATAACTTGAAACCGAAATCTAAATAAAATAAAGCCTAATCTGATGTAGAAACGTGTCAATTAAGTATATTACTATGCAAACGATCTCTTAAAATTAATTTTCAAAAGTAAAACCTTTTAAATTTGATAAAGAAGCAAAATAATTTGAAAATACTATGTTCAATGGTTTGGCGAGAAAATGACGTTTGCTCGATTGTTAGATTTTATGTATTATAAAAGTTTTAGCATAAACTTTTATATACATTTAGCATTTAATTAAGTATATCCTAAATTTGAAAAGTTAATAAAAATTTATTAAAATTTTACTTGATTTGATAGTTTTATTCAATATTTTAAGAAAAAAACATATGTGTTTGATGACAATATGATATTTTAAAAATAAAGGCGTCCGGAACGTACACTGTTAAAATTGGATACTTAAAAATAAGTAAAATGCACTCATTATTGAGAACTTTCCGATCTTATAATAGCTCCGAGTACTTAACTCTTAAATTTGAGAAACGCATGTACTCATTTTTTTTTAGTACATACAGGGACTCGAAAATAAGTATGTATAGGAACACACATACATTACAAGGAAAAAAAAGCGAAATTATAGAGAACCGACAAATAACCATTTTTAATTGCGGTAATTTTGAATTGCGAAGAACTACAATTTTTGGAGTATAGAACAACGAAATTTACTATTTTAATTCTTGTGTATGAGCCGCCCCGTGATTTGAACACGAGTCCTCTAGGTGGGAGATCAGTATTGAACTGACAGTGCTATAAGAGCAGTTACCAGCCGCTTCCAAATGACACCTTTTATGAATCAGCAACGGAAGATTGTTAACAGCAGAGATGAATTTTCCCTTTCTTAAATATTTTAATTACTAGTAAAACAATTTTTAAACTAAATTTTCTTCTTTAACATTTCTAATGAAATTGTAAATAAATTTGAAAAGTGTGTATTATAAATTAAAAATTCGGCATAGATGCCATATGTTCCCCCAGCCGTTGTTGTTTTGAATTGTTTGGCGATTTTTTATTGGCGTGTTGGGGGTGTTTACGGATATGACAAACTCGATATGGAAACCCCGTGTGACGTACGTGTTGTGACGTGTCGTGTTCTGGCAACCCCTGAGAAGCTTAGATTTTATGGATGTATTTTGATTTTGATATCGTGTTCTATGGTTGTCTATTTATTTTTGTTAAATTTATTGGATGTATTTCTTTGACTATAGTTTCTGTAGTCCATTTAAACGCTCTTGCTGAAGTAATTAAGAAATATGAGGAAATTTTGACAAGAAAGGGAGGTTTGTTTATAGCGTGTCAAAGTTTATTAGCCTATTTTGGAAAATGACGCCGGTATTATATTTTGTGCTGTAGGTTTCAAGAAAGCAGATGTCTGTTAAGGTATGTTGATAATTTTATGTATATTTTGTTGCTTTAAGAGTTTTTTACATTTTGAGATTGCTACAAAACGAGAACTGCTGATTTTTGGGAATGCTATACCGCGAAAAATGCTGAATTCGGCGATGTTTTATTTTTCGGTAAATGAGCGCGAAGCGCTCATACAACTATTGCTGATTGCCACTTTAGCGAATTTTGTTTATTATTTACATTTATTTTCGTTAAGACAAACATGCGTATAAACCGGTGCTTGGCGACATTTACTACTTGGCGGAAAAGGGGTATTCACGCCAAGAAGAATTCCAAGATGGCGGCCGGGGGGGAACTTATGACATCTGTTCCAAAAATTACAACAAAGATAGACATATCTTTAAATAAAAGCTTGGAAATCCCTACTGTCAATTCGGTAAGAAAGGGGTTTATCAGAAAACTCATATTTTTGAGCACATAGGATTTAAACATGAATATTGAGAGTTAAAATACAAAATATATGTATTCATTTCTGCATACATTTATAAACCAAGTATAAGTATACACAACTTCAAAATATCTTGTACTCGTTTCTGAATTAATTGTACTTAAAAAAATCGAGTACAAAGAAATTTTCAATTTTAAGTAGATTAATGCTCCTTTTTGAAACAATTGCACTTAAAAAATATGAGTACATAGAAATGCTCATTTTTAAGTAGATTATTTTTAACAATGTACTTCTTTTTGAAACACTTGTACTTAAAAAAATACGAGTACATGGAAGTTCTCATTTTTAAGTAAATTATTTTTGACAGTGTAGATATATATCTTTAAAAAAAAAAAAACCTTTATATATTGCTAATGCTACGGTATAGAAACTTTTTAAAGTGATAGTAGTGGAAGTCTTTAAATTTTACAATAGACAGTGTAATCATGGGAGTTATCTAGAAATATCAAGCTATTAATTTAAAGACCCTTATAAGTAATATTTTTACAAAACTGTTTGTTTATAACATAAACAATATTTATACCATTGAATTACTCTATAAAAATGTCGTTTGTATCACTTTTCTCTTATACGCTTCATATATCATGAGTAAAATCAATTGAAGGATATAATTTAAAACCCCTCAAAATATTTTTTATATGAAACTTAAAAATTAAAAAAATTACAAAAAATAAAAGTGTTAACCTTTAGTATTTATCAATATCTTAAATGTTTCACGTGTCTTTGTTCGATGTTCTTTATGTCATAGCGAAAAGCTAAAAATAGTTAATTATGGAATAAAAAATAATTGTTATAAATTACGAAATATTGGAGTTTAATATTAAATTCTTTTGAAATTACATCATAATAGGAAAAAAGGCTGCTTATTCTGTAAACCTAAATCATTTCTTTAAAATATAATTTCATTATATAAGTTACTTTTATGAAGCAGAACATAATTTTTAATTCTTATGAGCGTATGTATCTTCATTTACCTTCACAAAATATATTTATTTCTAAAACATTATTATACCCAAGAGGAATTTATGCTATTTATAAAGAAACTAATTTGTGTTTCACATTTATGCATAAAAAGTAAAAAATTAATATAATAATGTATCATTATTTTGCAGTAATTAAATTTACGTTATTGTTTCAAACAGATTACATTTTAAATAAGCTTATGAATTTCCCCATAAGAAAACCTTGCTTATTTATTGAAATCGATTGATTGCTATCACTTTTATAAAATAGTAATATTTGATTTTTACGAAAAATTCTGTATCAGGCATAGATTATGGAGCACTTACAAACATTAAGGGGACAAGAGACCTTATTTTTTTTTTTTTTTTTTTTTTTTTTTTTTTTTTTTTTTTGTAAGTTTTACCTTAAATATTATTCAAGGGTACATTATATGCATTTATCACAAAAAAAATTAAAAAAAAAATATTTTTGAGAAAAAAATCTTCGAAATGCCGCCCGCGCATTCTATATCATTGAAAATCCCCAATATTTTTTATAAAAGTTTGGTTTATAGATATAAATAAAATTGATCATCGAATTTTATATATTTAAATTTACAGATTTAAAAAAAATGAAAAATTTGGAAATTTTTTCGAAAAAATTTACAAATTTACAAATTTTTCAACTTTTTTTTTTTTTTTTTTTTTTTTTTTTTTTTTTTTTTTTGTAAATTTCATCTTATATATTATTTAAGGGTACTTTATATGCATTATGGCATGCATTTACCACAAAAAAAAAATAAAAATAAAATTTATTTTTGAGAAAAAAATGGAATTTTACGTGTCGTCTTAGAAATCATCGAAATGCCCCAATGCTTTCCATATCCATGAAAATCCCCAATATTTTTTTTTATAAAAGTTTGGTTTATAAATATAAACAGGATTGTTTTGGATAAATTTGGATATAAATATAATAGATCATTGAATTATATATATTTGAATTTAAAGGTAAAAAAAAAGGAAAATTTTTGAAATTTTTTCGAAAAAATTTCAATTATATTTTACGAAAGTTTTATAAAAAAAAATATTGGGGATTTTTATTGATATGGAATGCGCAGGGGGCATTTCGAAGTTTTCTAAGAGGACGCGTAAAATTCCATTTTTTCTCGAAAATAATTTATATATATATATATATATATATATATATATATTTTGTGATAAATGCATGCCATAATGCATATAATCCCTTGAATAATATTTAGGTGAATTTTACAAAAAAAAAAAAAATAAATAAATAAAATAAATAAAAAATAAGGCTTTTAAGGTTTCTTGTCCCCTTGACAGAATATAAGTAAGAGGTTGAATTGCTTCATACACTGAAATAAGATTATCTAAATAAGCAATTCAAATAAAATGTTTCGCATTCGATTTTTCCCTAATGAATATAATGCCATGAAAGAATTCTGTCTGTATCTGTAACTATTTTTTAGATGCTACATACGTCATTAAAAAATAGTTCAGTAGTCGACTTCAATAACTTATAAAAAATACATATCAATCCGTGTATATTTAATTGTATTAGAAAAGGAAAAGGTATACAAGCGGTTAGAGAAACAGACATGCCGAATCTAAAAAAAAAGCTTTTTAACTATTTAGCAAACTCTTAAAAACCGCCCAACTAGCAATACTAATTGGTAGGAAATCCTGCCATTCTGATAATACAATTTACACCTGCGAAATATGTAAATGTTAAAATTTACTCGAATGTATTATAATATTAAAACGAACGACAATTTGTTGAATAGTTTAAATTGAAATATAAATGTACTATGGAGTTAATTTGAAGCCTCATAAAATATAAATATATTATAAATTATAAAGATTTATGAATAATACGTAAAATGAATTGTAACTTTAATCTTCCAAATTTAGTAATTACTTTTTAGATCAATTAAATTTTATTTGATTCTGAGAATAAATTTTATAGGTATAATACGAGGTCAATCCGAATATGCTTCCGTGATTTAATGTGCGAACAGACGTGTAGACGGCCAGACATACAAACGAATTCATAAATTATTAAAACTCACCCGACTGGCAACATTTCATAGTTTGGTAGAAGACCCTGCAATTCAAATGAAAGGATTTAAAAGTGCAAAATTTGAAAACATTAAAAATTACTCAATCATAACTATTAAAACGAATTCCAGTTTGGTGATTCATTGAAATTGAGATATAAATGTACTATTGAAATAATTTCGTGATTCGTGATATTTAAATATATTATAAATTTTAAAGTTTTATCAATGATAAGTATAATGAAATATAACTTTAAGCTTCTGCATTTATTAATTACATTCGAGCTCAGTTAAACTTTAATTTGAAAACAATATTTTTAGATATAGTTTAATAAGTAAGATATTTGAACTTTGTGATAAAGTCATTAAGCATTTTAATTGATGTTCATAAGTCAGCTTCATAAGGCTGTCTAGAGATAGCAACGGAAGATATTTTATCACATTAAGCTACGTTATATCATTTCGAGATTTTTTATTTTCATTTATGTCTTTTCTGAAATCTATAACTGTATAAAATCCAACACATTTACAAAGGCATTTGATTTTTAATCTTGTGAAATCGGCATGAATCTCATTCCGAAACTACAATACAATTTTTTAGTAAAAGCAAAAGATCGTTCAGAAAATATTCTCAATATTGCGTTTTGAACCGAGATTCTCAGATACGACGTGAAGGGAAAAACTCTCTATGAGACAGAAATCGATTATAATTTAGAATTTAATAAATTTATATTATTACTATAACTATATTTATATTATTAAAAATGTTATTAGATTCCTATTCATTTCTATATCCTTAACTGCTCATTTTCTCCGAGATTGTAATAAGTTATTTAAACGGGGAAACATTTTTCTTTTTTCAAAAACGCCGTTAGAAAATGCGTCTTTATTCTATCTAAAAAATAAATTTGGAACATTAAATTGAGCATCACAATGTTAAAGGAATTAAATTCCTTTAAATGGAATATATTTTACTTGAAATTCAACAATGAGTATAAATTTAGATATTTTAAATATTCAGTAGTTGAAAACTTAGAAATATTAAGATTATAGAAACATTTCTGTGATTTGTATAGAAAAAATTACAAATAACTTATATAATTGGAAAAAAAAAAAAAAAAAAAAAAAAAAAAAGATTTAATAACTACATTTTTGTCAGGTTTCTTAATGTAGTTCAACTTATAATTGTATAAGTTTATGTAGAATGCATGCACTGTCTCAATTTCCCTATCAGTTGAAATAATATGGAAACATTATTCCGTTTACCTTATCAGATTAAATAAAGTACCGTTGGTTTCATTTTCCGAACAATTATTTAGCTTTCTTAAAGTTAAAAACCATCTGTGTGTACGTAAATTATTCATTACATAAAGTGGAAGTAACGAGATTTCTTTTCGAAATATTTTATTCTCCTGGTTTAATTTTAATTTTTGTAATAAACTACATGTCTAATACTTATGTATTTCCATTTAACAAATAGCTAAATGCATATAAAGTAATCAGTTAATTTGTTCAGTTCTCTATAATCTAAGTAGAAGCAGAAATATCTCATAGGCAAAAGAATCTTTCTGGAAGCACTAGACTTTTTAAAACGAGAAAAATAAAATAAAATCAATAACAAAGAACCAAGCCACAGAACTTCAGATCTGACTTAAAAATTTCCTGTTATAAATGATATGAAGCCATCTTGAATCAGTCTGAGTTTGTCTTAACTAGCTATACATAGTTTAACAATATCATATTTAATCAATTATTAAAGTTTTCTTTACCAATTATGTTATCTCTAAAATCCTTTCTGTTTTTTTTTTTTAATTATTATTATTGAAACAGAAAACTCATAATTTGATCACCTTAAACACACAATACAGCATGAAATAGAAAATGTGAACCAAACTGTCTAAATTTTTTAATATAATTTACTGATTAATAAATTAACTGTTTAAATAATACATTTTTAAAAATAATTTACTTATTTCCCACATCTGAGCGGAGTTTTCATCTAAAGGGAATTCTGCAACAAAATATATTTCTTTTAACTAACGAGTTCTGTGAGATTTCGTATTATACATAGGGAGCTTTTATTTTTACAAAAATACAATAATAATAAATTACTAAAAGCATAATAAATCGAAATATGTCACATGAAAATCCAACATTCACATTTAAATAAATTTATAAAATATCTAAAAGAATTAATGCCTTTTTAAACGAAGGAAAATTAATATTTAAAGTAACTTTTTTGAGTAAATTTATCTTCATTCATGAAAAAAAAAAAAAAGTTTGTCAGCAGTTTTTAATGAATTTTTTATAGCCCCTAATCTATCTTCCGATAGACATAAAATTTCTCATTGGTTTTATCACCATTATAATATAAAGAGCTACACTGTGAAAAAAATTCAGAAATGTTTCCGAAAGTAACGGAAACATGTGTTGCATGATACTAACGGTATATAGTAATCTAATATATATATTATATAGAGAAAAATATAGTAAAATATAATACATAAATTTTCTTTTAAGTTATAGTGCATATAATAATTTGTTATGAAAACGCTGTGGAAAGGAGAATATGATACCGGAATCAGTACTATATATATATATATAAATATATTATAAGGAAACAGACAAAACAAGGTGGGATATGTTAAAAAATAAATAGATTGTTAATTTCTTTCCGTGTATTGTAACAAAGAAAGCTAATAAAAGTAAAAGTATTACTGTAGGTGATTAAAAAAACACTTACCCAGAATTATGATCGTTCCGTCTTGAATAATAATAAATTTCTAAATTGGTCCATTGGTGATATCCAAGGATAGCATTTCTTGCATAAATTTAAAACACAATAAAAAATATCCAGAAAAATATATATATTACAATATTGTTATAAATAAAACTTAATTGAAATGCACGTGGTAAAGTTCCCTACGCCGCCATACTCATACAGACGAGTTAACTTTCGGCGCTTCCGGTTTCAGCGCATGAAGAATTGTTGAGAAATATTTGGAGCACATGCGTACAGGTGACTTAACTATTCCGCGGAAAGTAAACCCAAACATTCCGGAAAGTTTACGGTTGTTTCAGAAAATGAAAATAACTCTCACATATGTAATAGTATCGGAAACGTTCCAGTTAGAATGGTAAACGTTCTAACTATTTTTTACATTGTATAAATTTAAAAAGAATTAGACAAAATCATTATTTGGAAAACTCTTTATTTAGTAATAGACAGTCACCTGATCTTAAATCCAAATGTTTATCACCACGGTATTTTTTTATATATATGTGTATTTTCATTAAACAAATATGTATTATTTCCTCTTTTATTTATCTTGTTTCAAAATCATATTTCCCATAAAAGTGATGTATGCAAAGTTCCAAACATTAATGGTTTATCATATTTAATGTGTTTCATTGCTTTAAGTCTTAAGGTTCTTCAGTTATTGTGAAACTCATGGTAAAGTGTTTCACTTTTTAGTATTAAAATTACCCTGAAGGACTTAGTTAAAGTAAAAATTTATGTGAAAGGTTTTGATGAATATTATAATGCATTAAATAATTTGTATTCTGTACAAAACTCTAAAATTCATCTTTCTTGTCCATCCTTGAGAAAGTTAAGTATAATGATCATTACTATTCACTACACTTCTTTTCTCTTTTTTTTTATGTTTAAGTTTATGGTTATGTTCTCAATGAACTGTTATGTCATTAAATAAAAACAGAGTGTTTCTTTCGGCAAACGGTTACAACATATCATCGTGGAGCTAGATATATGTACAGATGATTTTCGTTAATACATCTACTTCTAAGACACATCCTGGGTTAATAAGAACAATTTCGCTTTCCCTATCATTTGGTTTTGCAATTAAAGTAAAAGACATCACTTAAAGCGTACTACTCATCGGATAATACGGGCTTTTTTTCTGAAACTGACCTATTATATCGAAACTGATTTTGTACGCTATTTTTCAACCTAAAATTTATATGTAACTTTGGTTTTTCAATGGTCAAGAAACTGGCAATAAAAACAATAAACAAATAATAATAAATATAAAAAAATATTTAAAATAGACATTTTCATTAAAATTCACAAAAATATAGAAGTATGGATTAATTGATTCAAATGGGAATTTCTCAAAATTAGCTAGCTATTACCAAGTTGACTTCATATTGAGAACTATTTTGTCGCCAAATTTGGCGATATTTTACCAAGTTTATCAACATTTGGCGCTATTTTGGTAACCATGCCATTAGTATTTTCCAACAAATGATGTTTAGGATTATGCTGATTTCTACATAAGAGATCAAACTCTGATTGAGTAACCACCAAGTTTAAGTGGAGTTAACCTTAATAGATTTAGTTTAACCATAAGTACTGATTTTGCGATGTCTTTCGAAAACGGAGGGCTCTTGAGGTAGACACCCTTTTCGATAATTAGGAGTCGAATTTTGAAAAATTCCGAAACACATGTTTACTAATTTTAGTTATACGATTGGCATGTTCAGTTTCAAGATTTTATTTTCATTGGTTTATGACATAGACATATGGTGATTATTTAAAATTTAAATTTGCCCACAGTTGCACCCCTTAGGAATCGAATTTTAAAAAATCAACTTCTAATTCTTATATTGCCTTCAGGAGCACATATATATTCTAAATTTTAAAGTTCTATGTCAGCAGGAAATGGGTGAAAAATTAATTACAAGATTTGACTGCAACATACAAACATAATTGTAAGTTAAAAGAAAGCATGTAATAGAAATCTTTTTGACACTAAAAACGTGAATCGTTCAAAAATCGTTAATGTCTATTCGGTGATATTACCAATCAAAATGGGATATAACAGACAGAAGTTTCTAGTGCATCGTAAAACTGGAAAATCATACGCTAAAAAGATCATTTGTCCAAGAAGTACAAAGAAAAGTAAGAGATTATTTTATTTAAAATTAAATTATGAAAGTATGGATTTTATTTGCATATTTCGATTGTTCACAGCAAAGTTTTGCAAAAACAAATTGTCACTAAATAAATTGTTTTTAGACTAAAAGTACTAAATTACAGAAAAAAGTTGATTATTTTAACAGTTAGTTGATAGCCTATTTATTTCCCGTCAAAAACGGAATTTAATGTATTCAACGATAAGAATTATTTTACACCTTACAATATATACATCGTTTAAAACAGACTTTTGCTAGTGCTGATAAAATATGGTCTCCCTTGAAAGTTCGCACCAAGGACTGTTCAATGGATTCTGAATATTTTTTATGATAAACCAAATATCAATATTCACAATTTAAAAATATTGTCGGTTACCAGGTGATTTTTTAATTGTTTTGGATGACGGCATTGAACTGAGTGATAGAAATATGCATCCTAATCCTAAAAAAAAACTAAACAAAAACGTGAAATAAGATATCGTTAGATTTATTCAATTATATGTATATTATGTGAATGTATATGTATATTATTCGCAATATTCCTTCAAATATTCTATTTTTTTCGGCATATTCAATAAATAATAATATCTATCATTTATTCTTATTTAGATTCCCCTCAATGTAAAACGCATATATCAATAATATGTTATTCCTAAACCTTAATTTAAAGCTTTAGATTCCTTCATGAACTTTATAGGCTACACTTTTTATCATATTATGTGTGAAGTGAATTTTTATGTTCGAATGTTTTCAAAAGCCATTTACTTTTTTTTCCAAATTTCATTCTATGAAACCTCTAACCCCACGCTTGACTTTTCACCTTAAAAATTTTACGACCTTAAGCGGGAACTCTTTTCATTTAAGCCGTGCCCGCTCTCTCGATTAGTTTAGACAATCGTCTAAGAACGGCCGCTTTTCTGTGTTTCGTTCTTTTTTTAGTACTACGTAAACACCTGTCTCCTCCCGCGGTCTTGATTAAACTCACAAGGAGAGGACCAACCTTGTTAATCACAGATTTTGATTATTTTAATATATGTTGTAGGGTAGAAACACCTTAGTGTCCGGTTCAACGGATTTTAGACAACGCTCCTTAGTTCTTGAGAAACCGGGGGGTCTAATAATAGTACACAACTTAAATACTTACATTGCAACCGCAATGATAGGTTCGTCGTAACTCAGTTGATACGGCGTTCGCTGGCTGATCTGACGGCCCGGGTTCGGTACCCGAACGCGCTACATTTGTTTTTCTCATTTTTTGTGTTATAAATATACTTGTAATTATAATTTAATAATTTCAATTACAAATTTTAATATCATACATTAATTATAATATTAACAAACTTAAATTTATCATTTTTTTAACTATTATTTCTCATCCTTTAAAGAGGTTTAAAAAGCAATTGGATCTATTATTGAATGATAAAATTCCAAAATCGTGACAAAATCTGTTGTGGTGCCATCTAGTTATGATAAAATAAAAGAATATTCAAATAAATAAAAATAAAAGCAGAAAGAAGGTAAAGGTGAAAGCAAAATAATTGAAAGCGCAGACATACGTATTAAAAATTTAAAAATCTTTAATATGCAAAAAATCGGTTGTAATTTAATTCTGATGCTAATTTTTAATATAATTATGCTTATTACTTTAAAAACAGAATAATAGTATTATCACATTGACTT
This sequence comes from Maratus speciosus, assembly GCA_963932465.1. Taxonomy (NCBI): domain Eukaryota; kingdom Metazoa; phylum Arthropoda; class Arachnida; order Araneae; family Salticidae; genus Maratus; species Maratus speciosus. The sequence continues at coordinate 328,458,779 of OZ010786.1, forward strand.
CCTTTGTTAAAGCAATGCGTAAATGATGCTTCTTTAAAAGCACGAATTGACACAATTGCTCAATATCATTGCATCGATAAAGAATATATGAAATACATTTTAAAAGTGATTTTTTTAAAATTAACAGTTTTATGATGTTTTATACAACTATATTACAAGTATATTTATAAAACAAAAAGATGAGAAAAAGAAATGTAGCGAATTCAGGTATCGAACCCGGGCCCGTGGATCAACCGGCAAACCGTACTAACTGAGCTACGACCTACCTATGACTGCGGTTGCAAAGTAAGTATTTAATTTGTGTACTATTATTAGACCCCCGGTTTCTCAAGAACTGAAGAGCGTTGGATAAAATCCGTTGATCCTGACACTAAGGGGTCTCTACTCTACAACATATATTAAAATAATCAAAATCTGTGATTAACAAGGTTGGCACTCTCCTTGTCAGACGCACGGTCTCCGAGCAGAGTTTTTTCGCCTGTTTTCAAGTGTTGACTAAAATCTACTTGGTGCTTCTGACGTTGTAGAATGCATGAATTACTTAATCAACATCTTTTGAATGTTAGCGTGCTGCATCGCGCGCCGTCAGGCGTTTCGGCCTATTCTATTACCTGGGAATTGCTGACAGGTTCTGTTTACCAAATAAATAATTTACAACGCTAAATGGTGTCGTCTTATTCTTTGTAAGAAATTCTCAGTAGTAATCATTGCCTGTTACTCTTCCATGATTTTCGTCTGTATGGTTTTCTACATATGACGGAATATCAACTGCAGACTACTCATTCAGTTATACACCAATCTATCTAGAACCTGCATAACTACCATATGTATATAATAAACAGATTTAAATATTAATTTATGAGTAAGTGTATGTAAAACAAACTTAGAATGCTATATTATACTGTAACTGGAAAAAAAATAAGAAATTATGGGATATTTATGTAATGAGCAATATTTATATTTCTAAGATTTTTTGCAGTATACGTTTCGCCGTAGCTTCAAAACAGGTAAAATCTAAAGACACTTAAACTTAACGCGAATGAATTTAAACTAATAGACTTTCAGTTACATTATCAAGTATTACAGCTTGAAATTTCTGGTTTACATATCTCCTGAAAACATTACACAAAATGGTCAGAAATTGAGGAAAATTTGAATTGTTGTGTGTCAGATCATAGTGCTGTATTGGCAAAGACGACATCTGACTACTATATTTATCAGTATTGCAACGTACTGATAATTTAAGGTTTTTCAAAAAAATTGCTACAGAGACTTTTTTTTAAATCGACCTTACGAATTACGAGTAATCGAATTACGAAAGTTTAACCCATTTTCACTTAATACAATATAAATTGTTCAGCATTTGAATAAGATATGTATTTCACAAAGAAATTCAATCTTCAGCAATAGCTAAATAAATAAATAAAGTTATACAGGGTGTCCCAGAAGTAATGGGAAAACTTTAAGGGGAGGTAGAGAACATCACAAGGATTCAGATTTGCATAGAAACCCAGGGTCGGAAATGCTTTCCTGGCGCGTTAGGGACGACACAAAACACAAGAAAGACAGGAGAAGAATAAGAGGAGAAAACATGTTTATTATCCTTAGTACATCAAAAAACTAAGAAGAAAGAACATTAAAGAGACAACGATCGTCATCAAAGTAGGTGTTCGAAATTACGACCCCGGGCCGTGATGCATGGAAGCGCATCTCCGGCGTATGGAAGATCTAATGTTCTCGAAAATACTGGGAGTGCCCCGGACTTCCCCAGCAGCTGCCACGATGCGTGCAACAAGTTCATCAACACTTTCCAGCATTGTCCCGGCATTTTTGCAGTACTAAGAATAATAAACATGTTTTCTCTTTCTGTTCGTGTATTTTCTTTCTTGTGTTTTGTCTCGTCGCTACCGCGACAGGAAAGCGTTTCCGACCCTGGGTTGCAATGCAAATCTGAATCCTTGTGATGTCCCCTACCTCCGCTTAATGTTTGTCCCATTACTTCTGGGACACCCTGTACAAATAAAACTCAAATTTTCTTGACATGCAATCGAACTACACCCTTAAAATACTGAAATTTGACGAAAATATCTGCTTTAGGTAGCGAAATCTTTGGCAATTTTTTACCCGACTGAAAAGAAGGGTTATGTATTTCACGCGTATCTGAGTATGTAGATTTTTTTATACCCTCGAAACATTCCAACGGCTGGATGGATTTTAATGAATGGGGTTTCTATGAATCCGTCTTAATCGTTCGATGGTTCTAGGCTAGGTTTTATTTTCAGAAATTCAAAATGGCGGCTGTAAAATACAAAATGGCGGTAGAGACAAAAAAAAAAAACTTTACGCACTCTATTGAGTGATATATCATTGGATAGGTCTTTCAAAATGAAGACGATGTTTCATTCATTATTTTACAGTCAGAAGCTCCGTTTAAATATTACAGAACCTGGAAGTTGTGTAGGTAGGATCTTTAGCTTTACTGCTACTCTAACCTTCATAGACATCTATAGGACTCATCAAAACAGTGTTTATAGATTGGAACCAAGAATTAAACACAACTTAAAAGTCATCAATACAAGTAAATACAAAAATAAGTAAGTAATATAAAAAATAGTTTCACACTGATGAGAAATAATAAATTAGTTCGCTTTTTACGCAGTCGGGTTTTTTGATTTTTTTAAATTTAATTTTTACTTGTTTAGCTATAAACTCCTGGTATTCGGAAAACATAACAGTATAGCTTTTAATGAATTTCAAACTCTATTTGAATCCATTATTAATGTTTTTCATATGAAAATGCTTTTGGGTATTGTTTGTCGGCAATTTTTAAAACTCGTTAAAAGCAAATAAGTAATTAAATATATAAATAAATAAAGTTTTCAATTTTAGAAAGTAGTTTTCACTATATTTTGTTACCAAGGATGTCTGCGTTTGTTACCTAACAATCTTTCGTCTCCTTGCCTTAATTAATTTTGCTTAAAACAGTTACTATAAGAATAAACATATTAAGCTTTGTGGGTTTGGTAATTACAATAGACAGTTTGCATTTATTCAACATATTTCGTGGACTAAAATCTTTTAGTGAGAATAAATAAAACACAAGGTTTATTATTTTACTCGATATATTATTTTACTTATTTATAGATTTATTACTACACTGGGTTTATTAATTTAATTTTATTAAATGATAAGTTTCAAGTGCGAAATGATAATTATATGCTGGTTAAAATCTTTCTCAATAAAAGTGCACGCTTTCAAGGACATTGTTTATCAGACTATTAGGTACTTTGAAGATTTTGCTATATGCTTATAATTTAGAAGATTATAATCTTATTACACATGATGTCACTTTAACTATCTTCATAAAAAACGCGTCACCTGGTTGAACTTATGCGAAAATATTTTAGATTTATGAATTAAAATAAATGCTTAAAATATGCCTTTATTTTTTAAACATATTGCGATTTTATTATACATTTAAACAGCCAATTTTGAGAAATTATAAGTAGAATTTTTTTACTTCCTTAAATCAATATATACTAAATAGATACAATAATTATCCATATGAACGCAAATAACTTAATTTATTTATCATTAAAATCTTTGAGTGAATGTAAAACGTACAATAGTTATGATGAATTGATTTTCTAGATGCCAATTGGGTGACTGGCGAGTTTATTATTTAAAGAAAAAAACTGATTAATGAAGGTGGAACACGAAATTTTATCTCTATTTATCCTTCTAATTTTCTTGAGAAAATATAATTTAATCACAGTACTGTTTACATTATTGAAATAAAAGATAATGCACATTTCAATTTAATGAAAGAAGAACATGAAAATAAAAAATCTAATAATCGCTATCGTTTACCTTTTTCTCTTTTTTATACATAAAAATGTAGTTATTTAGTTGCACTATTATAGGAATATCATTAATAATTACAAAAAAAATGTATATCTCTGAAACTAATTCAAATTTTAAAATGATGAGAACTTATCATCGGTAAGTCGTGGAAAAAGAAAAGAAAACATCCCCTAGTAACTAGGCAACAAGTTATTATAGAATGAAGTTACTGGTACCAAACATTGGAAATAAAGTCTACAGGCTAATTGAGAAATCCGGCTCTTTGCAAACAGCCTAGGCTCTTTGCAAAGAGACGGGCTAATTGGAGAATCCATCTCCCCTTTTCCAATTAGCCTGATATTTTTCAGGCTTATTGCAAAGAGCCTAGAAAGCGTTAGGCTAATTGAAAAATGACCACTTATTATCGATCAAGGTGATATTTATAGCTCACAGGCTATCAAAACTTGAGAGATTATGTGCCCGCCGATTCTGTATGTACGTGTGTACGTATGTACGTACGTTTGTACGTAACACGATAACTCTTGATAGAAATATCCGATTTGCTTAATTTTTTTTTTCTAGGTTCATTCTGATATGGTGCTTCCCTGATTAGTTTTTGGGGTTCATTGGTTAAGGATAAAGGGGGGAAAAGGGGCTACCCCCCCTAATTTATATAAATGGGTTTTTCATGCAGAAATATTCGATTTGCTCCAAATTTGGTATACCGGTTTATTGTGTTAAGGAGCTTCCCTGATTAGATTTGGAAGCTCATTATTTAAGTATAAAGGGTGGAAAGGGGTCTAACACCCTTAATTTAGATAAATCGGTTTTTCATGATGAATTATTCGATTTGCTCCAGATTTGGTATACCGGTTTATTAAGTTAAAGAGCTGACTTGATTAGATTTGGAAGTTCATTAGTTACATATAAACGGAGGAAAGGGTGCTATCTCCCCCGCCCCACCCCGTAATTTAGATAAATGGGTTTTTCATGCAGAAATATGCGATTTGCAATAAATTTGGTATACCGGTTAATTATGTTAAGCAGCTTCCATGATTACATTTGGAAGATCATTATTATGAAAAAAGGGGGGGAGGGGGGCAATTACCTCTCCCCTTAATTTAGATAAATGGGTTTTTCATGCAAAGTTATTCGATTTGCTCCAAATTTCGTATACCGGTTTATTTTGTTAAGGAGCTGCCTTGATTAGATTTGGAGATTTATTGGTTAAGTATAAAGGAGGGACAGGGGCTAGTGTCCCCTTAATTTAGATAAATGGGTTTTTCATACAGAATTATTCGATTTGCTTCAAATTTGATATACCAGTTTATTACGATATGGCTTCCTTCATTTGATTTGGAGGTTCATTGGTTAAGTATAAAAGGGGGGAAAGGGGGGCAATTTCCCCTCCCCTTAATTTAGATAAATGGGTTTTCATGCAGAATTATCTGATTTAGTTTAATTTTTTTTCAACCGGATCCGAACTTGAAGGTTCCATTTGAAGTCAACACGAAAACCGACCACAACCAGGTTTCGGATTGAGTTCAAATAGAACTTTCATGTTCGGATCGCGTTGCCGGTGGACGGAGATTATTTTGTCTGGCTTGAATCGGGTTATAGGTCTTTGGAATATTTTTGTCGGTTAAGATTTGTTTCGGGACGGGTTTCAGGTTGACTTCGAGTGGAATTTTAGGTTCTGGTAGCGTTGCGTGTCCACGGAAACTAATTTGCCTTGTTCGGATCCGGTTATGGATCTTTGGAATATCTTTGTCGGTTATCAGATATGGTTCGGGATTTCGGGTTTTTTCAAATGGAACTCTAAGGTTCGGGTCGGGTTGCATGTAGACTGAAATTATTTTGTCTTGCTCGGATCGGGGTATGGTCTGTTGTAATTTGTTTTTCGGGTTTGGGTAGGGTTATAAGTTAATAAACCTAATAAAAAGAAAATTGCCCAGTTAAACTGATGTCATTGAGCTCACGGGCTATTCAAACTAATTGTATATTATACTCATATTTCAAAGAATAAGGCCGCTCGAAAAATAAGTGGAGGTATTAATCCCCGTTGCCCCCTTTCTACTTAACCAAAGAACCCCCAAATCTAATCAGGGAAGCCACTTAACATAAGAAACTGGTATACCAAATTTGAAGCAAATCAGATAATTCTGCATGAAAAAACCATTTCACTAAATTAAGGTGGGGTATTAGCTCCCCCATTTCTCCCTTTATGCTGAATAAATGAACTTTCAAATCTAATCAGAAAAGCTCTTTATTAGAATGAACCTAGAAAAAAAATTAAACTAAATTGGATAATTCTGCATGAAAACACATTTATCTAAATTAAGGGGAGGGGGAATTGCCCCCCTTTCTCCCCTTTTATACTTAACCAATGAACTTCCAAATCAAATGAAGGAAGCCATATCGTAATAAACTGGTATCAAATTTGAAGCAAATCGAATAATTCTGTATGAAAAACCCATTTATCTAAATTAAGGGGACACTATCCCCTTTCACTCCTTTATACTTAACCAATAAATCTCCAAATCTAATCAAGGCAGCTCCTTAACATAATAAACCGGTATACGAAATTTGGAGCAAGTCGAATAACTCTGCACGAAAAACTCATTTATCTAAATTAAGGGGGGGGTCTAGCCCCCCTTTCCTCCCTTTATACTTAACCAATAAATCTCCAAATCTAATCAAGGCAGCTCCTTAACATAATAAACCGGTATACGAAATTTGGAGCAAATCGAATAAAACTCTGCATGAAAAACTCATTTATCTAAATTAAGGGGGGGTGTCTAGCCCCCCTTTCCTCCCTTTATACTTAACTAATGAACCTCCAAATCTAATCAAGGCAGCTCCTTAACTTAATAAACCGGTATACCAAATTTGGAGCAAATTGAATAATTCATCATGAAAAACCGATTTATTTAAATTAAGGGGGGTAACCCCCCTTTCCCCCCTTAGCTAATCGAATAATTCTACATGAAAAACGCATTTATCTAAATTAACGGGAGAGGCAATTGCCCCCTTTTCCCCCATTTATACATAATAATGATCTTCCAAATGTAATCAGGGAAGCTACTTAACATAATTAACCGGTATACCAAATTTAGAGCAAATCGCACATTTCTGCATAAAAAACCCATTTATCTAAATTACGGGGAGGGATAGACCCCCTTTTCTCCCTTTATATGTAATTAATGAACCTCCAAATCTAATCAAGGCAGCTCCTTAACTTAATAAACCGGTATACCAAATTTGGAGCAAATTGAATAATTCATCATGAAAAACCGATTTATTTAAATTAAGGGGGGTAACCCCCCTTTCCCCCCTTTACACTTAAATAATGAGCTTCCAAATGTAATCAGGGAAGCTCCTTAATACAATAAACCGGAATACCAAATTTGGAGCAAATCGAATATTTCTGCATGAAAAACCCATTTATATAAATTAAGGGGGGGGACTAGCCCCCTTTCCCCCCTTTATCCTTAACCAATGAACCCCAAAAACTAATCAGGGAAGCACCTTATCAGAATGAACCTTGAAAAAAAAATGAAGCAAATCAGATATTTCTATCAAGAGTTATCCGGGTACGTACAAAAGTACGTACGTACGTACCCACGTACATACAGAATCGGCGGGCACATAAGCTCTCAAGTTTTGATAGCCTGTGAGCTAAAAATATCACCCTGATCGGATAATAAGTGGTCATTTTTCAATTAGCCTAACGCTTTCTAGGCTCTTTGCAATAAGCCTGAAAAATATCAGGCTAATTTGAAAAAGGGAGATGGATTCTGCAATTAGCCCGTCTCTTTGCAAAGAGCCTAGGCTGTTTGCAAAGAGCCGGATTTCTTAATTAGCCTACGGCATATATAATATTTTCTCAGGGACCAATCTACATATCAAAACGAACATAAACTTTTTTTTTCAATAGCAATACCCAAGATTTATACCATAAAAATACCATTCTATACATTTCAATTTTCCTGAAATTCGTAGGATTCGCTACAGAGATACCAGTTATTTTAAAATGAGCTTATTTTAGGGGCTGTATCCAAATTGAAATTCTGTACTCGATTGTCGAAATGTTACAGAATGACTAAGTCACTTCTATTAATGTATTATTTCTTACAACTATGATCATTTCACTCATGTAATATGTTTCGACTATTACCAGCCTAACTGTTTCATGCGTTCCATATTCTAGGAGGCTTAATTATGAATTGCATACGGAAATGCAGATTTTAATATATTATATACTTGTTAAGACAAAGTATTAAAAAAAAAACAGGTGTTAATAACAGGATACTAGACTTAAGCGGAAGTTTTAAGTTACAAAATTAATATTACTAAGCATTCATTTAGCACGATAAATATTATCGTTAAAAATACATTATCTGATGCATTTTCAGTTGAAACTCTGAATCTGATAAAATTATGTAACATTCTGAAGTACATAAACGGAATTAAAATCCTCCGTTTTTGTTAATGCTATTAGGAACACATGTGTTCAGTCTGTTAAAATTTTCACGAAAATATGATTCTCTTCACATTATTTTTCTCTTATCTTTTTATACGTCTGTCTCGAAGTAAGATATCTAAAGTACAAAATATAAAAAAAGGTATAATAAACAGAGTAAAAGATCTGTGACATATTTCGAAATATACCGCTTTATTTTTCTTTGCTATATATATATATATATATATATATATATATATATATATTGCTTTGTTAAAACTTAAAAAGCACACAGTAAATCCTTTTGGTTCAAAACTTCATAGAAAATAAATGATTGATGATAGAGAGTAGATTATATGTGAAAAAGTATATTGTGTGTGATATAAAAGAAACCGATATAGCATTACATTTTCCATAGAAAATAAAAATGTATAAGAAGGCTTTTGTTTAATAAAACCTAGAAACAAGATGAATGCTTTGTTAATTTTATTAATTTAATCGTTTATTTTGTGCTGTAGTGAATTATCTCTTGATGCATAAAAAAAATTATTTTACATTCTATAAGTTGATGGATTTAATTTTTTTTTTAAACTTGCGTGTTTAGATTTTTTTTTCAAAACCTTAAAATATAACTAAATGAAAATGTTTTAATTAATTATTGAATACACTAGATTGATTTTAACACAATTTTGTGTTAAAATTATTCTAGTGTAATTTCGCATCCAGCTATTTCTGGAGTTCCATTACCTGAGATTCTGTTGAGCTGAATCAGGTTTCAGACTAGATGATATAATCATTAAGGTTAGCTGGGTGAAAGAGTTCCACCAGATTCGTCCGGGATAGCTCAGATGGCAGAGCACTGGCGGCTTCAGCCAGAAGATCCCTGGTTCGAATTCTGGTCCGGACATTTTTCGCCCAGTTGGAAATTTATATGTAATGTAATTATTGAATAAATCAATTATTACTAAATAAAATTTTTAATATTTTGAGTCACTAAATTATAGTTTAAGACTTAGAAAACCTAAACCTTCAAAAAATTTAATTTTTGAAAAATAAATAAAGTGTAACAATTTCTGAGAATTTAAAACTAAATGATTGGAGCACATAAGAGTTGTTAAATATGGAACATATTCAAACAAAAAAAATCTACTTTATTATTATTTATGAACTATTAAAATTATTCTTTTCTCAAAATGAGATGTTGTGGGATTGCGTGAAAGTTAGTTAAAAACGTTTGAACATTTTTAATGAAACTTTCAGATGTAGAGTTATATTCGGCAGACTATATAAATTTAACCTAAATTTTCACCTTTTTTGTAGAAAACATATTTTTTTCTCCATGATATATTGCTAACATTTTGAAATATATATATAAGAAAGATACAGTTTTCTTTTTAAATGATACAAACGCGTTAAATAAAAAAATTTTCCAGTGTCAGTAAAAGCAGAAAACTCTCAAGTTTAAATAGATAACAAAAATTTTGTTTTACATGCAGAAACATATTTTTGTAATCACGCACGAAACCTGCGATCCCAATAATATGCTCGGCTAATTTAACCAGCTGGAAAATGTTTGCATTTTTTTTTTTTTGTCAAAGAATGATGAATTGTATACAATTTGTGCAAGAAAATTGAATATTTTTGAATATTTCAAAAGCATAGATTTTTTTGCAAATATAATCATTTTTTAATCCAAAAAGTACATATTCTATGTTTTCTAAAAGTGCTCAAATATTGTATCTAAAATAAGTGAATGTTCTATGTTTGTAAAAATTCTGCTTTTTTATATGCGAAAAGTATGCATATGCCTATTTTGCAAGATGTAAAAATTAACTTCAATGGGGCATTGACAAGGGAAACCACTCACTTAAAAGGAAATTTTCAGCTACTCTTTCTCTTAATATTTAACTATTTTAAGTTACTCGAAAAGAAAAAAATATATACTATGTCTTTCAAAATTGGAGAAAAGGCAAAGTCAGTTTATTAAAATTCAAACTCCGCTCGGAAGAGGAGTAGGAATTGCCCCCGCTCCTGAATTCAACACTGGTTTTAACCAACCGTTTGAGATAAGCTTTTAACTCATAAACTTAAAAAATACAACTAAAAATTAATTTCTATAGTGGATTGAGTGAGGAAAGATGAACGGAAAAATTTTAGCTGTACTTTCTCTTGGTGTTTAATCATTTCAACTTATTCTAACGAAATAAATTTACTACGTCTTTCAAAATTTGAGGAAAACAAAATTTAGTTTATTCAATTTAATAATCTGCATGAGGAGAGTCGGATCACAGCCACATGAATTAAATATTGCCATAAACCAGGCATTTGAGATAAATGTATAACACATAAGCTGAAAAAAAAATTACTCGAAAAGAATAAGATGTTTTTCAAAATAGGAGGAAAGAAAATTTATTAAATTTCAAAATTCAGGGGGAAAGGGGCCTGTCGATCTACATAAGGAGGGAATACAACATTGTCTGCAAACATTTGAACGGAATAATTTCAGTGTGTCTTTAAAAATATGTCAACAAATAAAATGTAGTCAATTAAATTTCAAAATTCAAGGAACGCTTTTTATTTAAGATATATATTTATAACTATCAGATAGAAAACATGCATAACTGACCACCCCAATATAAACAACAAGCCTTTAAAATTCTATCCGCGATCTAATACTACTAAAATCTCCCCAAAATCCAGTTATAATTTTTTTAATTTCTCAGCAACAAATTATTAATTCCAACCATTCATTCACTAAAGAAATGTTTTCTAACAAATTATATTAACCAAGCCGTATTCTAATTACTCTTTCACCATATAAAACCCTAATAATAAGTTAAACTTATTCATTAAAAATTGAAGGAATTATATCACCACCTATAAATTTACCATCTGCTTTATATAAATATCAACGCATTTGACATAGTATATTTAAACTCATCGAACATTACCCGCATTTAAAATCGTAACTAAGTATAGTCCGAATGGCAAGGCATGTATCGCCCTCGATTCCCAAACCACAGGTGGAGAGTTCGATACCAACTTAGAGGTGGTAAAACGCCAAATTATTCTCCATATTATTAAATACAGCTACTTAATAAATTCTTCACAGATCACATTGTTTTGTTTCTTGCTCTTTTTTAACACAAATTGATTAGTCTGCTTTTGTGTATAATGCATTTTGTGCACTTTCTATATACAATTCATTTTACACTTTTTAGGCATAATCAGAGGTGAAAACGCTCAGATTTTCTGCAATTTCTTCTTTTTTTTCTTTTTTAAAGACTTTTGGAAGTGGCTGTGTATAAAGCCCTTTAACAACTAATGTTTTCCATTATAATCTGAAAAAATATGAAATGAAAGGTAAAAAATATATCCATTTGTCTCTCTAAAACGGCGATTCTCAAAAAGTGGGCGCAGGACACAAGTCATAACTTTAAGCCTTCCAAACATAACTTTAATTATCATTGACTTTATTTATTTATTTTTTTACACGGAGTTTTTAATTCTATTCAGAGACAGAAAATGACATAATTTATTGTAAAAGCTTTGTATAAATATCTTAAAATTTTATTATTTTATGCTAAAGAGGCCAATTTTGGACATTCATAACGTTAACTGCTCCAATGTACCACCAAGAAAAAGAGTTTTAACTTTTTTCCAGGTGGTTCTAATGGTAAACAACGAATGCATAAAGGAAACGGATGATTTTTTGAAAATTTCGTTAAGAGATGGCAGGCTGATTTATTGCTTTTTTGGAGATAGAAGGACTTTTCTATAAAGAATTTTTCTGTATTTTGTTATGTCAGAAAGTAACGTACGTAGCAAAGTATTTGATTTTGTTATTATTAATACTGGATAACAAAAAGTTAATTATTCATATATATATGTATACAGACACATTTACTACATTCTTAGTCTTAAGAATTTTTTAAATACTAAGAGCAACGTCCAAAATCTGTAACGTACGTGCGAAAGAGTGTCCAAAATTTGTAACGTAGGTAACTGCTAATTAAATGCTTTAATCATTAATTTTCCAGAATAGTTGCTGTTTGTGTATAATTTTGTATACATACTATTATAAAATATTTATATATTATATTTATAGACAAAATAATCTAATATTAAAAAATTGGCCTCAAATTTGAAAAAAAAATTAAAAATTGCATATAGTTAACGTTTAATGATCCCACCTTTTGAGAATCTCCCAAAAATTGTATTATTGTAATCTATACATTTTTAAGTATTAAATGACAAAAATGGTCAACTGTTTACACTTTTCGACGTTTGAAGAAAAGCCTCTTAAAAGAACTTCAATAAAATGCATAATTGATATTTTCCCCATGATAAGGTTAAAATGATAAGGTTTAAATAAATATGTTTAAAAATCATTTGTTTATGATCTTTTAAATCTCAGGCTCCAACTAAGAAAAATAATAAACTTTTACGTAAAAGACAAATTAGATTTTTACCTAATAGCACTTTCAAATTACAGGAACAATGTGATTTCGTTTTGTTGAACAGTCGCGAATATTCGCAAAAATAAAAACAGAAGTATTTTATTTTTTAAGACAATTTATAAGTTTTTCAGTCACATAACCTAGCAGATATGTAATTCGAATTCTTCCAATTCTTATAGCCTAACTATTTAATTCGGCAGAGTAAAAGAAAATAATTGATAATATATCGTTCTCTATTTTAAGGCTCACGTCGATAACGATTGTACACGATTGTTTATCACGATTGTACAAGAAGATAATGTTGTGATAAAAAAAGGAAATGGTTAGTTAAGCATTAAAATTTTGTCCCTCGAAAAGTAAAAAAATATTAGTCTTTCTAAGAAGTTTTTTTATTGTTTTAATATAATTTATGATCTATATCTTTTGCCTCCGAGATTTTTTAAATGTGTTATTTAATATGATAATGTTTATTTATCATATTATGATTTATGTTTTCGGGATATGAAGCTCTTAATACATTATAATTTTAACTTTACTTATCTTTTAATTTACTTTTCACATATTAAAACGTACAAGAAATACTAATTCTTAAAGTTTTTACTTTACTTACGTTTGTTTTACTCATTTAAGACCTGAAGATGTTCGGTAGATGGTTGGTTGTATTTATGACGGCCAATTATCTGCACTAGGGATATAGGCCCAAGGGGAGTGTCCTTCGTGGGGGTCTTTCTAAGGGAACCTAACCCGTATTAACGCTTGGAAATCCAAGGTTCGAAGAAAACCACGAAAACTCCGAACGATTAGGCCGACGGGCGCGATTGGGATCGAACCCAGCACCTCCCGTCTACCAGCTTCGAGAGCTGAACCTCTCAGCCACTGGTGGGGCCGATGTTCGGTAGAAATTAAAAGTCTTGGTTTTTAACTCTTTACTAGGAAAATTTTTGATTGAAAAAAAAAAAACAATTTCCGTTGTCAGGTTACGTTAAGAGAGAATCTACACAATCGTGTGAGTGCAGGTTCGGCTTTAAGCCCCACTAAAATAGGCAATTGTTTTTTCTTTTTTCTTACGATGACCTACGTAATTGTGTAGGTCAGGTCTTGAAGGTTTAAATGTTAACATATGCAACGTCTATTAAACCTTATACTTTTTACTTTACATATGTTTTACTTTATTTTTCACACATTAACAAGCGTAAAAACTACGATGGTATTATGAGTGCTTTATACTGAAAAAAAAATCATATAATTAGAACTCGAGAGTCAAGCTAAGCTAAATTAATTTTCTAAACGTAAAGTATAAGCAAATGTAGTAACTATCTTACTAAATATACCTATATTGATATTTAGCTTATAACTTTATAGTACTGAGTTTCAAAGCAAACTTTGAAAATTGAAAAATGTCTAAAACCAATGACTGAACTTATGAGATATTTAAGTTTTATTTCCATTCTAATTTAATATCATGGCATGTAAAACAGAAACTCCTTCCGGCAACTCTGGAAATACAAAACATATTTTTTAACATATAATTTAGCTATAAAGTTTAATTGTATGTAGCAGAAAATCTTTAAAATCTTATGCATATATATATATATATATATATATTCAACTAGTTATACGAAACTTTCTTATTTCAGGTAAAATTACCATACACTAGGGAATTTTATTTTAATTTATTCAGAAACTAATTTTGAGTTACGCATTTGTATTTCAAAAACGTAAATAATTTGTATAATAAAGCTTTATTATTTTTCAGCAATGTAATTTATAATGCAGTTACAGAATCATTATAATTTAAACATGTTCGTTTAGTTTTCTAATATAACTTTAACTATGCAATAGATGCACATATTAAAAATTCTCTGAGTATATCAAAATAGTAAAACGCACGTTAGCTTGCTGAAATATTTTAATTCAGAATTTGATAATCCACAGTATTAAAGTGATTATTCTCCAAATTTAAAAGCATTTTAAATTTTAAGGAATGATACGTTTTGATTGTTATTTTTACTTTATTATAGTATTTTAAGTTTAAATATTTTCTATTATACAAAATGTAGGTTTTATTTTTTAAATGAATTTAAAGTTATTTTGCCATTTATAATCACAAACGGATAAACCTGGGCGTCCAATGTTAGAGGATATGCTTAAAAATTATTTTTTTTAATTTGAAAGCACTAATACATATATATATAGTTTTTAAATTTCGTAATATATATTTTTCGAATGCCCACTAACAATACCAAAAATCACTTTTATATGAACAATATCATTTATGCATTCCAATAAAGTTTTGAAATCTATTAAAAGCTATACTTTCTGATTGACCTCGTGCAAGGAGTTAACGAAAGAAGGATTTACCAATTAATGAAAGCTGGATACAAGCTGGATACAAATGCCGACATATTTATATTAATTTAAGTGCATTAACTTAAGTAATTTATTTTTCACCATCGTCTGCACATGATAGAAAAAGATTTAAAATATGAGTAAATTATGAATTGTGAGTAAACAATGGGTAAATTAGACAACAGTTTCCAAACAAATTGCATTTGAAAGTATATTTCTTTCCCTATTCGACAGTGTAAAAATTTAATATGTGCGATGTTTATAGAAGTTTAAAATATTGCAGTAAAAGCGAAATTCAATCGCCTGATATTACCACGGTCAAAATGACGTCGGCGTAATGCACAGACAAGTTTACCCTTTATAATATAGATAGGTATGCAAAACAAAGTTGCCAATAACTTTGTAACTCTGTAACGAGATACGTTTCTGAAATCTTTAGAGCAGTTTCAGGTGGTCACGATGAAATATGATTAATAAAAATCTACATTCTATAACAATAAAAAGAACTATTAATATAATAAATATCCCCCTCAATTAAACAAATATCACAGGCATGATAAATTATACAAAAGTGTGATACGATGAAAAAAAAATAAGTAGAAAAAGTAATGTTTCAATCGATATGTAACTGTATAAAACTAAAAATCTTATCCTTTAAAATTAGTTGTTGCTTCAAAAGTTCCTCTTATAAAGGTACACATTGTTTCACAAAATTGGCATTCTGCCTGTATTATATCATCATTATCAACAATTACTATTTTGAAAAATTTCCCGTCTAATACAGCGCATCCTGTATCATCACAATTAAATTAGTCACTTTATACATTTTCAACGGAATCTATGGAAGTATTAGTCATCCATTCACGATCCTTGTAAATGATGCTTCTATTCTTCTTATCAACCACACAGTAGTTTTTTGTCACAACAACGTTAGAATTATCAAAATTAGAACATTAGAATTGTACCTATTCAGCAAAAATGCTTTAGCAGTATAGTAGCATTCGTTATAATCCTTATCGTACCTTAGTTGTTCCGTAGTAGTTGAAAAAGTATGTTTATATTAACTTTTAGAAACAAATTCTAAGACTAGAAAAAAAAGGCACGCATTTTGCAATTTTGAAACTTTAACGTGAAGAAATATTTTGACCTTCTTTTTAAAAAATCTGGTCAACCCGGACCCGACACGCAAGAGTCAAAAAACCAACCGGGACCCGAAACAATGAGAGTCAATCCGAACCGCAACAAAAAAAAGCTGAAGTCAACTCAACCGCAACGGGAAAATATAGAGCCAGCTCAGCCGGACCCGAACCGCGAGTCGATTCGGGTTCGGATTAAAGCGGGTAACCCGACCCAATGCAGGACTCTATCTAGATTCGCCGTAACAAAGCATATAAAGTGAGCGACCGTCCGCAATATTTTTAGTCATGAAAATTAAAATAAAACGTCATCGGTATAAAATACTTGTTTTATTGTGAAGTAATCTGTGATTACAAAATTCTTCCTACCTCGCCGCTACATTATGATTCTGAATTTATGTTTGGAAAGCTGCACGACCACATTACAAGACACATTCCAGGGACTGTGGTCGATTAAGAAAGGCCGCATCTTTTCTTGTTCGTATAAGAATCCATATATTTTCCGTTTCATTGAGATTTGCAAAACTCTTATTTATCTAAAATCGATTCAAAATATAATTGCATTACACAATCCGGTTTATTTAACAATAAAACTTGTATAAGAAAACCAGAATCGCGATTAAGTTAATGAGTAAAATAGTTATTGGGTCTCATTTCAGACCAAACTGGAATGTTCTTTTATTAACTTCTACATAAATGAATATTTTATGAAAACGAACTGTCTTACTGTGAATTCTTTTGAATGTGAAGAAATTAAGAAAAGTGATGAAACCTCTATCAAACTTGTCAGATGGATAAAATTTCCATAATTCGCTGACTTAATTAAGTTTTCACAGACTAAAGTAAAGTGCACTTCCAATAATTTATGTGCGTCATAACATTTCGCAAAAATGAAGTTTAGTTTGTTGATAATTTCTTTAAAATATACTCATTATTTTTAGAGTTACCAACAAAAAAGTAAAAAAAACCAAGTCATTTCTTATTCTTAATTGAACGAGCTTTATCTATCCATAGTTTTTTTTTTATATACATATATAAGAAATTGTCTCTCGGGAAATTTAGTATTTTTTCAAAATATTTTACTTATAATTTCATGACATACTGTACATTTCACCTCTCAATTCAACATCTTTTATAGCTCTGTGTATCGTTGAAAACATCTTGCAATGTTATTCTTAGCGTAAGATTTTAATTACACATTCAGTAATTTAGTAATTTTTACATCTGCTTTTTTATTGTTTTTTTTTTCTGTTTTGACATATAAATTAATTATCTTCTGAATATTAATTTCTTAAAAGGCGTACAGCAAGAAGTGTGATAAAGTGTCCAAGCCGGGACTCGAACCCGGGTCATCAGTATAGCGCACAGACGTTCTACCTACTGAACGTATCGTTCCAAGTTATTCAATTGGTAGAACGTCCCTGCACTAAACCGATGATCCGGGTTCAAGTTCCGGCTTCGACACTTATTCACTCTATTGACTGTACGCCTTTTAAGCAATTACAATTTGAAATATTCGTGAGTGCAAGGCGTGAGACATTTTCTACAGAAAAATTTCCAAGAATTATATAGATTTAAATGAATTGTGTCTCATGAATTTTACACTAATTACAATAGTAATTTAATCTACGAACATATTGCATATTTTCGTTGGTGGTTATCTTATATCATCTTCTCATTTGCCAAATATTCCAAATAGCTATCTTTAAATCAAGACATCTGAGAAAGCAATAGATTTTCGTGATTTAAAAATATATATATATATATAATAACAAAATTCCCAACGTTTTTTGGTAATACCCTAAACGTTCTCCATATGAATGAACTTACAAGACATGAACCACTTTATATTCGTGAAAATAATTTTAGACCAATTTCTTAGTTGCTTGATGTTTTTCTCTGCAAAAATTAATGAGGATTTTTTTTTTTTTTATGGCTACAACTTAAACGTGACACAAACACGGTTTGTTACACTTAACAATCTTACAAGGATAGGGCCAACCTTGTTAATCACAGATTTTGATTATTTTAATATATGTTGTAGGGTAGACACCCCTTAGTGTCAGGTTCAACGGATTTTATCCAATGCCCCTTAGTTCTTGAAAAACTAGGGGGTCTAATATTAGTAGATAACTTAAATACTTACTTCGCAGCAAAAATGACAGGTTAGTCGTAGCTCAGTTGGCATGGCGTTTGCCGGCTGATCCGAGGGCCTGGGTTCGATACCTGAATGCGCTACATTTGTTTTTCTCATTTTTTGTTTTATAAATATAGTTATAATTATAATTTAATAATTTCAATTAAAAATTTTAACATCAAACACTAATTATAATGTTAACAATCTTAAATTTATCATTTCTTATTTGTAAACTATCATTTCTCATCCATTAAAGAGGTTTAAAAAGAAATTGGATCTATTATTGAATGATAAAAATTCCAAAATCGTGACAAATTCTGTTGTGGTGCCATCTAGTTATGATAAAAAAGGAATATTCAAATAAAATAAAAGCAGAAAAAAGATAAAGGGGAAAGCAAAATAATTGAAAGCGCAAGCATACTTATTACAAATTTAAAAATCTTTAATATGCAAAAAATCGGTTGTAATTTAATTCCGATGCTAATTTTTAATATGATTATGCTTGTTACTTTAAAAACAGAATAATAGTATTATCTCACTGACTTCCTTTGTTAAAGCAATGCGTAAATGATGTTTCTTTAAAATCACGAATTGACACAATTGCTCAATATCATTGCAACGATAAAGAATATATGAAATGCATTTTAAAAGTGATTTTTTAAAAAAAATAACAGTTTTATGATGTTTTATTATAACTATTCAGTTAAAAGTAAAAAATTAAATAGGTTAAAATTATAAATGATATACAATATTAAAAATTTTAATTGACAGTGAGATTATTAAGTTATACTTACAAGTAAATTTATAAAACAAAAAATGAGAAAAACAAATGTAGCCCATTCAGGCATCGAACCCGGCCCCGCCAATCAGCCGGTTAACACCATACCATCTGAGCTACGACTGACCTATTATTGTTGTAGCAAAGTAAGTATTTAAGTTGTGCACTAATATTAGACCCCCCGGTTTCTCAAGAACTAAGGAGCATTGGATAAAATCCGTTGAACCTGACACTAAGGGGCCTCTACCCTACAACATATATTAAAATAATCAAAATCGGTGATTAACAAGGTTGGCCCTCACCTTGTTAGACCAATTTATTGTTCTTCTTACACACTGCTGTCGGCGATTTTATATGGCTTCCAATTTGAAATGCTTTTTTATTTATTTTTTTAACTGCGTCCGTATGGAAATGATCAAACTTTCTCGGCTATGCTGTAGATTTTTAGTTGGATTGTGTAAGAAATGAAAAATGACAGTCTTTGAACGTTTAATTTCATCAGCAACTCTTTCAAGTGATATTCCTATGTTGTTACTATAATTAAAATTTGACCTCTTTCGAAATAGGAAAACTGTAAATTAAAATGTCTGAAATTCAGACACTTAAGTGTTCAATTTTCAGACATTTTAAAATGTCTTAATTTTTAAGACACTTATATACGTCTGATTTTCAGACATTTCTAACGTCTGAAAGCGCATCCATGTTTAACTCCCTTCTCATTTGTCAGGAATAGCAAGCATTTTCTCACGGGTCTTTTTGTAAGCATTATACACTGTAAAATAAATATCCTTTAAAATATGGTAATGCCATTGTAGTCTATATGCAAATATAGACGCCAGTACTACTTAAGTATATTTTAATGGAAAATTTCTTCCGCAAATCACATAAAATTTGCCTTTTTTTCAATCCCTGTATTTAAAATTTTTGCATTTAAAAGATAAAGCGTAATTTTCTGCGGACAGTCCTACTTATTTTTTCAGAGTCAGGCATAACATACATGATTTGCACATTTTATTCAAACGACTGTAAATTTATAAAGACTTACCCGTTGAGGATTCGAACCCGGGACCTCTCGCTTACGAGATGGGTGCCTTGACCACTGAGCCACGTTTTCACAATTGAAAACTTCAAATATCGTTATATATTTATGAAACACAACCAATGTGGTGACAGTAAGACTACATTTTTTTCACAATTATAATTCTGAACGTTTTATACAACGTCTTTCTAGAATTTTAAATATTTGGCTTTTTAATTTCATGCGACAGCCACAAAGCTTTCTTTTTTCTAGTTAAAAAAAAAAAAAAAAAAAAAAAAAAAAAAAAAAAACTTTTAGAGAACAAATATTATTGTTAAAACAATGATATTTGTTCTGAAGTTATTCGTGTAATACCGATGTTTCTTCATGTTGTGTGAATTTAATACATATAAGAGTACATATACTCGTATATATATATATATGTCATACATTTTCCACTCTTTTATTGCCCCAATGCTTAATGATTTAGGTGTGTTATATAAAATACCTGTCGTCCGCTGGTTTTGCGAAAAATCGGTCGAAAGAGAAAAAAGTAAAAAATAAAAGTGATAAATTTAACAGACGTGACTACTTTTTCTATTGACAGATGGCGCCACCTGACACAATTTTTATTTCATTTTTATCGGAAACGCGTGAAATTGACAGGTGAGGGTAATGTTATTCAGAAACAATGTAATCGAAATGGTCTTCCATTTTTTGGATAAATAAATTACCTATCAATTTATAAGCGATAAACAGTTTTCATGTCTAATACACTTCATTCTGGAATGTGAGTTTGAAATATGTGTGTTTGTATTTGAAAGTTTATAATTTGTCTTTTAAACGAAAATTTTTAAATACAGAAATATGCAAAATTTCCATTAAAATATTTAAATAGCACAAGCGTCTAAATTGCTGATACAATTTACATAAATTAACGGTCCATATATATATAAACAGTAAACTCTGTCCAATGGGAAATCGATCGGGACCAAGAAAAATTTCCGCAGTAGACAATATTCCGCTTTGACAAATTTTACTCTATGTCTATGGATTCGAAGGGACTTGATAATCACTTCGAGTTAAACAGATTTCAGTCTTAGATAGAGTCCACCTTACAAAGAGTTCATTGTATCATTTTTTACTTCATATAATGCTTACAACAAAAAGTGAACAAATGTCTGCCTATTGTCGACAAATGAGACGTGGGTCCAACATGGATGCGGTTTAGACGCTTGAAATGTCTTAAATTCAGACGTATATAAGTGTCTTAAAAATTAAGACACTTTAAAATGTCTGAAAATTGAACACTTCATTTTAAGACACTTATATGTCTGTTTCAATTTACAGTGTTTATGCCTTGATCATAGTAAGACACTTATGTGTCTTAATTTCAGACATCTATGGTGTCTGAAATTTCATATTCAGACACTTAGGTGTCTGAATTTCTGTTTCAGTCACATAAGTGTCTGAATTTCTGTTTCAGTCACATAAGTGTCTGAATTTAATACGCCCCTATTTGCAGTGAAAGAATTTTTCTTTCCCCATCATTAAAAGACTTGCGAAGTAAATGAAAGCGGGTCGAATCTCTTACAAATGCTTTGCATTTATAGACACAATCACGTGCTGCGGATTCCAAATATTTAAGACGATCTCATTATTTTGCTCCAGTGTAAATTTTGTAAAATAAGTATTTTGAACTATACTTTTTAAACACATATATAATTTTTGTAAGCGATTACTTTCATATTATTTGGCATATCGCATATTTAATTTTAAAATAGAGATTTGCGCATTTGCATTACAAACGCAACCTCATTATTTATCATTGTATTATTATTTTTTTTTGTATCTTATCTATCATTTTGCATCCCGCTGTATATATATATATATATATATAATGATATATAATATGGTATTTTTATATTAGGATTTATTGGGGTAAAGCAGTTGGTATATTTTGAAAGCATTAACTTCTAATAGCTTCATCTTATGACATTTTGATAATAATAGTTTCAAGTTATCATACTACATGGCAGCACCAAAATTTAATTTGCATTCTGTTTGATGCTTCAATTATATTAATAATTTCAATTTTTAACACATGGTGGTGCTTAATGCTGGTTATTTGCGTTATTGTAAACTAATAGTTTTGGTATTTATTACTTTAGTTAAGCAATATAAAAATTTAAAAGTGTTAATATGTATTTTAAGAACTAATTATGTAATTATTTTCTATTTATATTATTTTAATTGCATTTATCACGGTATTTCAAAATAGATTAACTGTATCCATTAGGTTTTAAAATCTGTGTTAACTTAACTGTAAAAATAACCTTAAATTTATCGAGCTTTTAGATACCATGTGCAGGAGTATATTTGGATTAAAAAAAACTGTGATTTTATTAGGTATGATGTGTTATATTACTATTTTTCCTTGCGATAAATTAAATATTTAAAAGGTTCTATTGCTTTTTCCATTTCATAGCATTTAATATTATTCTGTTTTCATCTTGAAACTATTCTCTTGATAATTTTGGTCGTTTGGGTACAGGAGAAAAAATAATTCAGCTTTTAGCTTTTTTTCTCACAGAAAAGGACTAATTTGCTTATATAATTGAATTCTGTACTCTTGATAACGTAATTCAATATATAAGCTTTTCAAATATTTTTATAAATTCCTAATTCTTCTTTTTTTCTACCATATTAATCCTTGTTATATAGTACAAGGGACATTATTTTATACATAGCAGCTTCTGTATTTTGTTTTTGGTATCCATTCAGTGTGTTTGGGGGAAACTGTAATATTGTCAATTCATTCATACTATCACAATTTTTGCGGGTGGTCGGTAATGTTTAATTAATGGTTATACACATACATATATATATATATATATATTATTTGGCGTATGACATGTTGTATGTTGTATATATGTTGTATGACATATATATATATATATATATATATATATGTTATATATATGTTGTATGACATACAACAGGCTAAATCCGACTAAAAACTCAATCTAAAAGATAGTTGTCAGTCTATCGACTGGAAATTAACAGATTTTTTTAATACTTGTATAACGAAACTTAGAAACGATTGTGGATGATTAAAACAAAAGACATGAGTGTTTATTGCTCCGGGAGGTTATCTTTCTCTGGATGTCCTGTCTATCATACAGCTTGCAATTTTCTTGTAAAGGATGATATTATTATGCAGTAAAACCTCCATAACGGACTCACCCGATTAGTGGACACCTCTATTTAGCGGACATTTTTTCGATTACCAACCCTTAAATAACTGTACATTTTTTACTCTCTGTAGCGGACACCTCCAAATAGAGGACAAATTCTGCCCTCCCGAGGCGTTCGCTATTCAGAGGTTTTACTGATAAAACCTCCATAATGGACACACCCGATTAGCGGATACCTCTATTTAGGGGACAATTTTTTCGATTACCAACACTTAAATAACTGTACATGTTTTACTCTCAGTAGCGGACACCTCCAAAAAGAGGAAAATTCTGCACTCTTGAGGTGTCCGCTATTCAGAGGTTTTAATGTATATATTATTGATAGTTATTTTACAGGGCCGCACAAAAGAATAAGAATATATGAAACGAATATAAACTAGATTCGGGATTGGTAGATCGCTGATGATAATGTAATTTTAGGATGTTGTTACAGTCATCCGCAGCAAGTTTTTAGAGTTTCGTTCATCTAACGAAACCCTACCTGTCTCACTCCTTTGTCTGTCTGTTTCTTTGTCCGTCTGTCACAGAGCCCGTTCTCAGAAACTATATATGTCGGACGCTTGAAAATGTGCATACTTATAGCTGAACACCACACATCAAACGGCAAATAATAAAATTTTGAAAAAGTCTAATATTTAACCCCTTAGAACCTAAGCCGGCCCATAACGGCCCTGCAACTTAACGCCTAGCTCGGCCGTTCTGGGCCGTTTGCGAAGAATTTAGGGGTGGAGGGTAATAGAAAGAGATGCGTTTCACTCCGTCCGTACGGATGTGTCTCTATTGTCGCCGACTGTTTTGTTCGGATGACATTAATGGAATATACACATGTGGTTATATTTACCTCTTTTAGCACTTAAAAGGATTCTTCTGAGGGGAGCTTTTCTTTTTCTAAAGGTTTTAACTTCAAGAGCAAGATATCATGTTTTCTGAAGTTTATTATTTATCAGCGCTAATATTTAATTACATTGTATTCAAAATGAATAAAAGTATGAGAAAGGTAAAAGGCAGTTAGAAAGAGTAGCAATATTGTTTGGATCAGGTGATAGAGAAAATAAAAGTAATGGATTGTTAAAGAAGCAAAATGGAAATTTCACTATTTTTTTATAATAAAAGCACCCTCCCCCTACCCGATTTACAAATTCCCGCCAAGAGAAAAGTATCTAAATTCAAAACTGGCCACCATTTTTTTTTTTACAATCACGGGCGCATTTAATATTCGGGTAGACCTTAAAAAAAAAAAAAAAAAAAAAAAAAAAAAAAAAAGGGGGGGGGGGGCTTTACATAAAAAAAGAAAAAGGGCTTCACATTTGCAAGGGATTAATTGCGATTGAAATGATTTGCAGTGGGAATTTTTTTTTAATATATTTATCGATGAATTGATTACATCTTTATTTCCGAGCGATTATTGGCTCAGGATGATTATTGTCAGCGCTGTCGCATGAAGGAGTTGGTTTAAAACGCCAACTTTGAAAGTATTTTGCTTTTAATAATAAAAAAAAAATTCATTATTTTTTTGTTTCAAATACTCATAAATAATATTGTTATTTTAAATGTTTGTATATAAATTTAGATATAACTTGTAATCTTTCAAAAGAGATTACATTATTATTATTATTATTTTTTTTTTTTTTTTTTTTTTTTTTAACAAATGATTTAGCTATCTGTTTCAATGTAAAAAAAAATTACCGATTCGGACGCAATATAGAGGTTGATGCTGCATTTGTGCATTATATTTCTTATTTAATATAATGTTTTATTTGCAGATTTTTTTTCTAAAATTGTACCTAGCTACCTTTTGAAACATATTTGGATCAGGTGATAGAGATTTAGAAAATAAATACAATGGATGGTTAAAAAAGCAAAATGGAAAACACACTATTTTTACAATAACAGTTCCCCCCCCTCCTCTCTCTCCGATTTGCAAATTCCCGCCAAGAGAAAAATATCTAAATTCAAAACTGGTCACCAATTTTTTACTATCACGGGCGCATTTAAAATTCCAGCTGTCCTTTAAAAAAAAAAAAAAAAAAAGCTTTTCATTTGCAAGCGATTAATTGCAATTGAACAGATTTGCAGTGGAAAAGGTTGTTTCATTTATCTATGAATTAGTTACATTTTTATTTATTTCCGAGCGATTATTGTCTCAGGATAATTATTTCAACGCTGTCGCATTGAGGAATTGGTTTAAAATGCCAACTTAAAAAGTATTTTGCTTTAACCGAAAAAAAAAAAAAAAAAAAAAAAAAAAAACATTTTTTTTTTTTTCAAAAATACCCATAAATATTATTGTTATTACTATTATTATTGTAAATGTTTGTATATAAATTTAGATATAGCTTGTAATCTTTAAAAATAGATTACATTTTTTTTTTATTTAACAAATGATTTAGCTATATATTTTGATGTAAAAAATTTAAGGAATCGCATGCAATATAGAGGCTGATGCTGCATTTGTGCATTATACTTCTTACATAATATAATGTTTTTTTTCTGATTTTTTTTTTCTTTTATAAATTTGTACCTGGCTACTTTTTTAAACATATTTGTATCTCTGAATGTGCCAAATATCTACTAGTATAGAGTATAGTATTAGAGTATATTAGTACTAGAGTATACTAGTTTAGATGCTAGCAAATCAAATGTTTTTTTTTTTTTTTTTTTTTTTTTTTTTTTTTTTTTTTTTGTAAATGCAAGCATTTTTTATAAAATTATGTCAAATTTGGCGCTTTAAGCCAATCTTTAAGATATCAAAATCCGCGAAAGACCTGCGCTATGATGAACATTCTAATATAACTACTTATTATTAATTTTTATCCAGAACCTTTATTAAAAGTTGAAAAACGCCTTTCGATTCCAATTCACTCCGTTAGTTATGCTTGCAATTTTTATGCTTTTATGTCTAACAATGATTTCGCGTATGTGTGAGTAGAGAAAAACCTTTCCCTTTTTTTAGAGCAGATTTAAGATAAATTTCAAATATAGTAAAAGCATATGAAAACGGAAACAACATTTTTCGTCTTAAGAGAATTTTACTTTTAGGAAGGTATAAGTTTAAGATATACCTTCATGATATCCTTGAAATTTTCCCATTTACGACATGATTCCGTTAAATACAAATTCCGTTTAAAGAAGCTTTATTGTAGCATGGCGATGAGATGACCATCAAAACCCTTAGCGAGATCCGAACAGACACTTACTGGAGTAGAAACCAATAGTTCACCACTAACAATTTAGTTACAGTTAGAAACTTCATTCACTGGATTATTATTTCAGTTTAGTTTTGGTAATGAATGCCAACTGAAAGAAAATCTAAAATATTTCAGATAAACTCTGAGTTCTTTGAGTTATCGTTTCATTTATTAGAGACTAAGTCTTGATAATTAGTAGGAATTTTACCATTTATTATTACTGTTCATTTTTATATTAAAAATATACTGAGATGTTCCAATGTGTTACATTATTTTGATTACCTAGTACGATAAAACCTCTAGAAACGGAACCGTTTAAGGACAGGAAATAGCTTTAGTTTAGACAAGTTTGGAATTTAACAAGGGTCTTTCATTGGAACTCGAATGTTTTTCTGTTTCAGACAGAATTCCGTTATAGACAGGTTTCAGATTAACAGGCTTTTGCGAAATATTGATTCATAAAATGAGTTTAGGTAAATTTTAAAACAACATAGTCACCTGAATTTATTATTACTGCTAAATGCACTTTTTTATGTTCAGGTGCTTTTATTCAGAAACTATGAAAGCGAACAGCTTTTTCCATTTTACGATAGATGCACGTATTCTTTTAAAAATACTGTCGAAATTGACGTTTTCAACCAAAATCCCTGATGGGAAGCAAAAGAAAAGTCGTCATGTGACAAAAATTGATTAGAATACAAGTTGTAATGCATTTATCGAAGAAAAAGGAGAAATAAGAATCATTCAAAAGCCATGACTGAAATTTCGTGATTTTACTTTAAAAAATAAATTCATAAATATCACAGAAAATTTCGTAATTTTGAGAAGGGAAGAACATGTGTTTAGAATCACCTTAAAAGTACTTACTCTTAAATTCTACCGTGAGAGGTTTAGGGGAGGACTTTAATTACTATTTGTTTTACTTTCAGAATTTTAAACCATTAAATTGAGTATGAGCCCTCTCTAATGTAAGCAAATTTTAAATTTTTTGATCTCATACTCTACTGGATGGTACCGACCTATTTACACCATAATAAAAAGAATGAGGTACAAATTTGCTGAATTATTCTGGTATTTGCATTTTATTGCCCATATAGAATGTTTGCCGAATTTTGTTTTTCCAATTATAATTTTACAAGGATTATGCGTTTTTCTGCATCATTTTTGGCCCCACCAGTGGCTGAGAGGTTCTGCTCTCAAAGCTGGTAGACGAGAGGTGATGGGTTCGAGCCCCATTCGCGCTCGTCGGCTTAATCGTTCGGAGTTTTCCGTTGTTTTCTTTGAACCTTGGTTAACCTTGCATAAATACGAATACCTTAGAAATACCCCCAACGGAGGGTACTCCTCCTCGGACCTATATCCCTCGTGTAGATAATCGGCCATCATAAATAACACCTAACACACACCTGTGTCATTCTTGCTATTTTTCGTTGTTCTGTGATTATTACCATTTTTATTATATGAATACATAATTTTCCGCGTGAGGTGGTTCGTGCGAAAATATTTTTGCACACAGGCGAATGTCAGAGAACAACATTAGAAGCCTTTCTTCCAAGCCTTATAGTTTATAAACATACGTTTCCAATAAAATAAATAGAGTAAGAATACAGTGTAAATATTTCTTACTATAGGTGGATAGGGATAAATAATTTTTTTACTAGAATTAACATTCCAAACAAATAAACAGATCACTGCTGTCCTTTCTCAGTTGTTTCCGACAGAGAAAAGGGCGAAAATATCAGGGGGAGAAGAAAAAACATACATCAAGTTGAAATTTCAACCACGCCTCTCCCATATACAACTATAGGAAACTCAAATGGACGGGTTCATTTTCCAAAACTGTTCCTTTTAAACGTCAGGATTTAAACGTAGTATTTTTTTCGTCTTTGTAGGTTTTAAAGAGTTAACCCTCTGGGCTCTAACTTGTGTATTTTAAGCAATTTTTCTAATTCAAACCCTAATTAAGTTGGAGACATAAAATTTTGCATACTTATAGCTGAACACCTCACACCTCACATCAAACGACAAATAATAAAATTTTGAAAAAGGTCTAATATTTAACCCTCTGGACACTAACTTGTGTATTTTAAACAATTTTTCTAACTCATCCCCTAATTAAGTTGGAGACTTGAAAGTTTGCATACTTATAGCTGAACACTTGCGATAACATGATAAATCATAAAATTTTGAAAAAGTCATATTTAACCCTCTGGGCTCTAACTTCTGTATTTTAAGCAAATTTTCTAACTCAGCCCTTTATTAAGTTGGAGACATGAAATTTTGCTCTAACTTGTGTATTTTAAACAGATTGCAGATAATTGCAGAAAAAAATGGAGTTAAAGATTTATTAAAAATTATACAAATTTGATGTTTATTTAAGGTTACTGTTAAGGGCCCGGACGGCGCCGGGTATGTCAAGTAGTATTTCATAAAATCATAGTAATTTAAGAAATATTTTCAGATGAACTGACAATCATAAAATACGTTGTAAAAATTAGGTCTTTTGATGTATTATTTAGATTTGAAACACTGTAAAATTGTTACAAAATGCGAAAAGTCCACGATTGTTTGTATAGTTTACAAAAATTGATTCAAGTTCTATAAAACAAGTTAGTGTTTAATTTAAAGTACGGTGTTCAATTTTTTTCTGCCTTATAAAATGTATATTTATTTATTATGATACAAAATATACCCTTAAGGGGGTCCAGGACACAAAAATCTTCAAATTTTACAAAAATATTTTATTTCGTTAAATTTTTTTCTGTTTTTTCCTGCTTAAAATGACATTTAAATCGGGTTTCTATCTGAATTAGAACAAAAAATATTATTTTTTTAGTTTTGGCTTGTTTTCAAAATTTAGCTTTCAAGCAATGGCTGTCATGGAAACGACTTCTTGTAAAAATGCGTTTTTCTTCATGATATGTTTTTTCACCATTTCTCATATTTAAATTCTTATAACTCGAGAACCGTTAAAGATACAGGGTTCAAACTTGGAACATATCTCTTTCAATTGCTTTACTTTAATTTTGATTCAGCATATTTGAAAAAAAAAAAAAGTTTTACTTTCGAAAATATGATTTTTTTAATAAAAGTTGCACCACTTTTTTTGTCGTTAAATAATTTTTTTTTTTTTTTTTATAAATTAATATTTAAAAAAATTCTGAATCAAAATTAAAACTTATATATTTCTGTTTATTTAAATGAAAAAAAAATGAAATTTTATAAATAATATTCCGAGTTATAGCGATTTTAAATTACCACACTTTTTTAATAAATTTTAAATTTAAAAAAAAAATTAAAAAAATTATGAGAAGTTTTATTATGTGATTTTGTTTACAAATGATAAGGTTAACAATCACAAAAAAAATTCAGAATTTTAACTCAATAAATAAAAATTATTTCAAAATGTGTCCCGGACCCCATTAATAGCTAAAAAATATGGAGAAGAACGACCCAATTAAGCACAATGACCTTATATCGAATTTTAAAAAGGTGCTTTTTATTTTAATAAATTAAATATCAACGTAATTAAAACGCATAAAATAATTAATTAATCATTCTTTTTTTTTGGCTATATGCCGTAAAGATTAGATTAGAAATTCAACTAAAATTTCTAATGTCACACAGTTAATTCTTTAGTTACGTAGTAATTAATTATGATAGAAACTTTCCATCCAGACTATTTGACAACTAAATTTTAATTTACTTGGCAGAAAAATGGTTTTTCTAGTAGTTCTAAGTAAATTACATTTCTGTTAGTGCATTTAATGTTGAGAATACGTTGAATGAATTTGAAAACACTTAGTACTTTGCATTTCGTAAATTATTATTATTTGCACTGTTTTTAATTATTTATCATGCTAATGCGAGCATATGATTACACTATTTTTTTCTATCGTAATTAAATAAAAATTATCAAAGTTTCAAATTACAGCTAACTTAAAGTAGGTGTATCAGATACTATATTGTTTTTTGTCAAATAATAATATTCTTTCTAAATTTTCTAAATTCTTCATTACTTTTACATAATATTTAATAACTTTAACTTAGCATTTAATGTAAGCACGTATAATGAAAAAGTATTAAAACTTTAATAAAAATGAAAACTAGTGACTCAAATTGTGTTCTTTACACAAAAAGCAGTGTGTTTAAACTAAAATGATTCAGTTTTTATTTGAAGTGTGTTACGAAACACTGCGTAATAGTTGTAAATGTTATTTAAATAAACATGGAAATCTGAGATGTTAGACCTGTGATATTGTTTTCAAAATAAATGTATAAACAATGCAATAATATCAATAAGAAAAAAAAATCTTCTTAATAATCTCATTTTTTTAGACCATCTAATAAATCTACACTTTCCAAATCTCTCAAAAGCAAACCTGTTTATTTGGTTGTCCTCCCCTTTTATCCTCCTTTATGTTTCAAGTTAGCTTAAAGTTTTACGTCCTTTCAATTTTAGCATTAACTTTAAACTTCTCAATAAATTCAAATTCCCCTCCACTAAATGTCCTGCTCCTGATCTTCGTAAATGGGCAATTTATAAAGTTCCTTGTAATGGTTGTAACTTATCTTATATTGGTCAAACTAAAAGAAATCTCGAAATCCGCTTAAAAGAACATTCTCGTTATGTAATCAATCAAGAATTTTCTAAATCTTCTATTCCCAAGCACTCTTGGGATTCCGGCCATAGTTTAAATTTTCAAAATGCTAAAATTATCATTAATGCCAATAGTATCTCTGAATTGCACTTTCTTGAAAATCTAGCTATTTATGTTAATCGTAATGTTATTGTGAATGATAAATCTGATTCCACAATGCTCTCTGCAGCTTAGAAAAACCTTTTCAGTACTACCATATAATTTATTTTTGTATTAATATTTGTCTGTTTTTTATATTTTATTCACTTGTTTAATTTTTAATTCCACGTGTTCCCATATTTAAATATATGTATTTATTTTTATTTTTTTTTTCCCCAATTTTTGCCTCTTCTACCCTGTGTTCTTTTTGTTTTGATTATACTCTTCTGTGATTGGCTGTTGTCTTCTATTTTCCTATTGGCTGTTTATTTCTAATTTCCTATTGGCTGTTTCTGCAGCTTGTTTCCTTTCCCTTATCTCTCATTTCAGTCTTGCTGCTGCTTTCATAGTAGAAGCACGTCTTCCTTGCGCATGACGAAGAAAGACTCAGATCTTTCAAAAGGCATAGCGCATTTGAAAAAAAAAATTGATGGTGTTTTAAGATTTTTTGTTCTTATTCATTCACACCACTTTTAACTTATTTTTATTTTCATTTTATTTTATTTTATATATATATTTTTAAATAGTATCAAAATATAAAACCAAATTGTTGAAGGACTTTTGTGAAAAAAGAAACATTTATGTATATACACTTACTTATAATATGACTTTAAATGATATATCTTATTTATAGAATGGATTTAAACGATATATTTTATATATAAAATGGCTTTACATGTTGTAATGTATTTAGTAGAAGGTCTTTAAATAATGTATTTAGTTTGAAATTTCACTACAAATAATTTGAAATGCTTTTTGGGTGATTGAATACAAAATGAGCAAATCAGCTGTGGCTGGCATATCACAGATTTTAATGAAAATCAGCATATAAATAGATGTATAATTGTCGGAGCACAGCTCCGGCTTCCCTGCAAAATTTACACTTATTGTTAACACAATAGCGTACAAAGTATTTGTCGCATGAACACAAAAAATTAAATGGACGTTGGTAGTGCCAAAATCTCGGTGGGTATTGAAAATCATAAATATTCGTCAACCCTAACGGCATGAAATATCTGCTCAAAATTTTTCCATAGAGATAACATTGCGGGTTTAAATCTATATATTTGAAAAATAAGGCTTTTTTTTTTAGACATCTACCTTGAGATTATTCCTGAAACAATTTTAATAATTCTTTTTTTAAATGAAAGCTGTTCCTTTGTAGATTTGCGGCACTGGCTATTTTTTTAATATATTCCCATTTTTATATTTAAATTTAAAAGTTAAAAATTTTCTATGATTTTTTTTTTCAAAATGGTAGCAATTGGATTACTTCCATTGTTGTAAAGAAAAGAAAATTAAAAATTAATAATGTATGTTTATCTTTATTGATGCCAATTTCTAATAAAATTCAAAATTAACTTTGTAAAAAATGGAAACAGAAAATGACGTTACGCTTTAAAAACACTAAACTTTTCCTCAAATGTTATTACAATTCAATAATTTTTCCCCTGAATTTGAGACGCTATGTGAAATGCTTCAATAAGGCAAAGCGACATCGTATTTAAATGAAAACCATCATTTTCTCTGATAAAACGAAATATTTTGCTACGAAAGCCTCTAAAAGATATAAATTTCTCGAATTTTACTCGCCGATACGGAGATTAGAATCACAGGTCAAGAGTGCGAATGTTCGCATGCAAAGTCGTAGTTAACAAACTTGATTTCAAGTTTGGAAATATATGTATTAATAACTTATTGCGTACTGCGATATTTTTGAAATGGTGAATGTAAATTTGAGAGATGCGTACGGTAAATTTTGAGACGATGAAAATGACGTTAAGTTTAGATTTCACGCAAAAAATAATTCTATGATTGGCTCATCGTGAAATCATTTTTGCTGATTTTCAATCAGTAATTTGAAACATAAGAGCCTCAATGGGTAATTTCATCATAATTACTTATCTTTGTTATGTATACTAATACATTTTTATTTAATACGTTGAACAGTCGAAGTTTATGGAATTAGTATTTTGGTAAATTTAAATAAAAAATAATATTTTTTGCGAGTAAGTATTAACTAATGTATAAGTTCCTTTTTAAACAATTTCTTTCGTCAAAATAGCACGGGTTTCATCTCGTTATTAAACAAAACATTAGCTCCATTGTTGTAAATTATGCATTTATCCTCATCCGAATCGTTATGGCGTCGTCAATATTTGTGACCTGAGATATAGATTGACTTTCCGAAGCTTTACTTTCTACGTCCGTAACGACCACTTTTTTTTTTTTTTTTTTTTTTTTTTTTTTTCAGTGCGAACCTTTTATTCTCCATAACCTACCAAATCGATGCAATTAATTTTGAATTTTAAATTAAGAGAAATGAAAAGAAATCGTATACGGGAAATACGATTTTGGGTCTTAGCCGCATCGTAACGGATTTCGTAATATCCGCATTGCTACGAGTGATAAATCAAAGAAATCGAGAAAAATATAACAGGGTTTTGTACGGATGAGTGTATTTTCCAGGAGAGTTTCCAGTATTTTTTTTATAGAAAAAGAAATCCAGGCTAAACAGGTGAAATTTTGCATTCCTATAAGGAGAGATTTTCTGTAAGAAAATAGCGGTGCAGAAGAATTTCCTGGTCGCAAAATTCCAGGAGTCGTACAAACCCTGATATAATGTTATGTATGTATTACTTATATGTATGTATTCTTATGTATGTTTATATTCAGACGTATGCATGTTTGTATTGGAAAATTTCCGCAATCGTGTTTGTACACAATTTCGTAATTTAACGAGCGTTGTTTGATGCGCAAATTTAACCATTTGGTGGCGGTTTCAATTACAGAAGTTTACTCTTTTTTTTCTGTAAGTGAATGTGCTGCAACTGAAATGCACATGGACATTCTCCGTAACCTTCCAAATCAGTGCATTTCATTTTGAATTTTAAATTAAGAGAACTGAAGAGAAATCGAATACGGAGAATACGATTTCGTTTATTAGCCACATGGTAACGATTTCAGTATTAGCCGCATGGCTACGAATGATAATCAAAGAAATCGAGAAAAATATAATGTCATGTATGTATTACTTATATGTATGTATTCTTATGTATGTTATATTCAGACGTTTGCATGTTTGTATTGGGAAATTTCCCTAATCGGGTTTGTTGACGATTTCATAATTTAGTGAGCATTGTTTGATGCGCAAATTTAACTATTTGGTAGCAGTCCCAATTTCAAAATGTTATTAATTTTTCTTTTTAATTCACCGTAAGTGAATGTGCTGCAACTGAAATGCAAGTGAACATTTTCCGTAACCTTCCAAATCGATGCGATTCACTTTGAATTTTAAATTAAGAGAAATAAAAAGAAATCGAATACGGAGAATACGATTTTGGATGTTAGTTGCATGATAACAGATTCAGTATTAACTGCGTGGCAACGAATGATAATAAAAAAAGTCGAGAAAAATATAATGTTATGTGTGTATTACTTATATGTATGTATTCTTATGTATGTTTTTATTCAGAGGTATGTATGTTTGTAGTAGGAAATTTCCGTAATCGGGTTGGTAGAAAATTTCGTAATTTAGTGAGCGCTGTTTTATGCGCAAATATGACCATTTGGTAGTGGTCCCAATTACAGAAGGTAACTCATTTTTTTTTAATTCACCGTAAGTGAATTTGTTGCAACTGAAATGCGAGTGAACATTCTGAAGTGAATGAGATAAGCATTTTTGTCCTAGATGTACACATGAAAACAGAAATATGTAGGTAACAAAATAAAAAAAAATCCTAAAAGCGTAAAGAAAAGGTAGCTTACTTATTTCTTGATTTTAAGATTTTAGCTAATTTTACGGTAAAACACTAAGCTAAAATGCGAACAACCCGATTAGAGAAGAATCATCAGTGCTGAATTTCAGTGGACATTTCGCAAAATTTGGCAGCTACAGCCAAATTTGCTGCATTTATATCAGCATATTTTTGGTCACAAAATTTGGCGAAATTTTGCGAAATGTCTCCAGGCTTGGCGAAAATTTTGACGTTAATGTATATGACTATATAGCTTTATGCTTATAATCGGGAAATGGATACAACAATGAAAGATAATTCGTGAGAAATCAACTTCACTAAAAGTCATAAGTTATTCCATGAATTTTTTAACCCGTTGCCTAGATGTAGTGTACATTTTAATAAATGTACATATTTTTATATGTATAATATTATATACAAAAGTTTCAAAAATGCCAGTTAAAAGAAAGCAATTGACATGAAAAGAGTTATTCAGCGTGATTCTATGTGGAAAACTCACATAAAAATATCCCAGCTGCCTACGATTAATTGCGCAAATAACGATATAACAGTAACTCAGATGAAGAAAAGTATCAAGTTTGATGGAGGAGTATAGCAGTTTACCCATGTGTGCGTGTTACATACGTGTTACAAACCTTTCCCTTATACCATATTAAATAAGTGTGGGCTATGCCAGACATGCAAGTCTTTTTAGGGGCTTTGAAGTTTTCTGCCGTTAGCTCGATGGATCCAGTTCCAATTTTTGATTGAATCAAAGATCGGAGCTACATTAAACAAATCAAAATCGCTCAACACATCCCCAGTGGTTATTCTTTCTCTTTACCGTAGACCCTCTTATTCAATGAATTCTCTTTACTTTTAACATTTCTGAATTATTTTAAACAACAATCACGCTGCATGAAAATTTTGATAATTTTGACATCAGATTTACAGATGATCAGCAGAAAATACTTTAGTTATGCACAGAACAGCTTTCGTCATTGCAAATAAAAATTGCAATTTTCCCTAAGTCAGCTTTTATTATTGGAAAAGCAAAAGCTGTAAAAAGTAGGATAATCAAAGAAATTGGTAAAACATTCATAGAGCAGTTAGGTTCAGAAGCTGTCATTCTTGTGGCACTAACAGGTACTGCTCCGTTTAATGTCGAAGGAAAGTTAATTCACTCAGTGCTTACAAAACCACCGTGTTTTAAATAGTTATCTGATTTAAAAAGTCAGGCAGAAAGAAATCTACAGCTCAGCATGGATACAGTATTATTTATCTTTATTAAACGAATTTTCAATTGTCGTCTTATGGCTGAACTTGAACAAAGATGTCGCAAAGGTACTTTGTTTGCTTTGTTACCCTGGAGGTATTAGGTAGTTACATCGCGAAAAAGACATCCCTCTATATAAGAGATATTCTATAAAAGACATTTTGGATGTTCGCAGACAAAAAAATGCTTAGAGCTTTTGAAAATTGCTTCACATTAACAAACTCATTGAGACAAAATGACGATCAGCAAAGACAGTTTCGAAAGACTCTATATTCGCTTTGCGTGGGTCAAGTTTCAGACTACTCACATCCCTTATGCAACGGTGGAAAGCTACACTGCTTCCGGCTCATCGTGAATGCTTTCAAGATTCTATATGCATTTTTTTCCAAAAACGAGCAAGGGAAAGAACATAATCAAGAAGTACTTATTAAATCAAAGTGATCAATGACAAGAATGTTAGCAGACCACAGTAATTAAAAGTAAGATATCGTGAATATGATCACGTGTTTGGACTTCCGGCTGGACTTTTTTCAGCAGTTGGATGCAGAGTTATGTTACATACCAATATCTTGATGGAGTGGGGATTGATAAGCGGTATACTGAGTACAGTAAAAGATACTGTTTATGACCCAAAATTTCAACCCCCAAGTTTGCCACAAGCAATAATGGTTCATTTTGTTGATTATCTTGCCACAAAGTAGCTTTTGAGCATTACCTGATTCAACTGATCACTGAAATAAACACTAGAAAATGAGGATAAAATGGGTGTTATTTCAAATTTAATTTTGTTCTATTAAACAGTAGTCCTGAAAATTAAACTTTTTTTTTTTAATTTAAAATAATATGTGTTAAGTTTATACGACTCCATGCTCCGACATTTCGGCTTGACGGATTCTAGTATATATCATATTTATTTATGAGTAAATGTAAAATAATAGATTTCAGGATTGTTTATTTAAGTATTTAAACTTACTTAAAAGTTGACGAAAAATCGAGGTTTCGTCTACATGCTTGAAATTTCAATTTTGATTATTAGGAATAAAAACTTAGGAATAAAAACCTTAGGAATAAACCTTAGGAGTTGCCTTAAGAATAAAAACACAAATCAAAAATATTTTATAATTAAGAACGAATAATAAGTAACAGATTGGCGTAATATAGTAATTATCCTATTATCATTTATGAGAAAAAATGAATAATGAAAAATTTATGAAACGAAAATGCAATATTTCTATTACTTGTTTGAACATGAAGAAAAGCTCATCAAACTTTTAAATTATTTGAAGCTATAGATACATGTATATATTTTAAATAAAGAAATTTTCATTCTTGCCTTTTTATTCCTTAATTAGAAAAATAAAGAAATAATGAAAAAAATTTCTGAGAAAAATTTAATTTTTCTATTACTTGTTTGAACATAAAAGAAAGCTCTTAAAATTTTAAAATTATTAAACATTATAGATAAAAATGAATAAATATTTTAAATAGTGAAACTTTCATTCTTCCCGTCAGTTTAATTTTGCCCTACTATTCATTAAAATATTCTTGAATAAGGACATGCAAAAGTAGAGTAGAATTAAAGGAGTATTTATTTAGTAATCGCAGATCAATATAGATGGCAGGCAATATAGGCGGCTGGACTAATTTTTCCTCTGAATAAAGTGCAAGATGGTGAAAAACGCGCAAGAAGTGCAATGGCTAATAAAATGTGAGAAATGTTACTTTTTTGAAATAAATTCTGTTATGTTAGGAATCCCTAGGTAAACCAAAATTTTATTTTTGCATATCATGGGCTTATTGTTTTTATGCCTATGGGATATTTTTTTCATATCTGATGTGTCCTTAATTTGATTTTTGTGCGCAGAAAGAAAAACATTGTGATTTTCAAATTTTTCTTTTCGTAATTTCTAAGCTATTTTGAAGATGAATTAAATAAATGGCGACTTCCAAACTTTAGCAATGCGATTTTCATGAGTAATACTAACATCAGGCTAACTAAACGCAGGCATTAATTTCAGAGATGTTTTTAATTTCCTTTCATTTTTTATTTTCTCAAAATTTATAAATTTTCCATTTTTACAACCAATTTAATATTAACCACAGTATTACTAAATTCTTCTTACTAAATAAATTTGAATATTGTTTTCATGAAGTTACAATATTATTTTTTAAAACTTATGTTACTTTTCAAGATATGAAACTTCAAATATGCATCTCTGAACGACTGTACACATGCCATTCTATGTCATATTTTTTTTTAAATGTCCGGAACTACAATATATTATTTTTTGTCAAGATATTTTGCATAGCTCCATTTAAATATGGATTGAATCTGTGTACCAAATGTTAATAAAATCGGTTGCTATAGGGCAACGACTTTTTATAAATGTTTGCCCATTTTGTATGTAATGACCAGTTTTTTAATATAACATTTAACAAAATTGTTTAAAAAAAAACTTTCGAAAAGCCTGCGTATTATCATGCATCCTCATCCTGAATCTTTCTTGTTAACAGTTTTTAGGTTCGCTCGTAATTATATAAATATGTAACATCTATACTCGTCGTTCAGTTCGTCATTCTGTCTGTCCGTCCGCATATAACAGTGCAAAAACTCCCCAACCGAATCGTTTGAAATTAAAAATATATTATTGTTGCAAAATTTGTCGAGTCATTTCAAATTTTATGCAAATCGGATGTATAGTTCAATTACAGGGTCAGTCAAATTTTTTCGTTACATTACGGTCAACGGGGAAAATTTATTTCAAATGCATGTTAATGATGTTACAGCCTTTCGAACAAAATGAAATTCATATGCACTTACGAAGTGCACAAGAATATACATTCAGTGCAATATGCAGCGCAAAAAATATTTTTAAAACTAGTTATAGTACGAACGCACTTCATTTGCCACGTTTCACGTGCAATTTGCAACTTGTTTTGTAGATGTTCTGCAGGACCGTTTAGATATTAATTCTGTAGGAGATTTATAATTATCACCTTGGATCTCTATAGGACTGAACAAGTACAAGGAAACTTGTAATGGAAAATTTATTTATGTTTCGCATAAGAATTATTCCATATTAGTTATTTCCTGCAGTGAGTAACGTATCTCATCTGAAATTCAATATACATGTTGACTAGTTAGAATTTGTAATACTTGAATTTTCAGGAAAGGATTGTCCACTTTAATTTGAAGTATATACCTTACACTGCCGATTTCACACACTTGCACGTAACTTAAAAAACAGAGATAAAAAGTGCATGAAAAGACAAAGGATATGGTGTGAAGGTTTCTAACATGCAGATCCTAATTGTGACTGAAAATTGTATATTTATGCTTAAGAAGTTTTAATAATAAGACAGAGAGAAATGTAATCATAAACAGGAAGACTATGTACAGTAAAGAGGCAATGCGCTTTGCGAGACTAGCGACAAACATCAGAGTTAGCGTATCTATCTCGAAAATTGTGCAACATATAGTCAATCATAATTATGTATTTAAAATTATGTCTTGCATGTAAATATCACTTTACTAGAAGTCCTTAAAAGTATATTTTGTATACACAATCATCACCTTAAATATTCCATTAAATGCTTGTAAAAGTACTGAATCATAAGGCAAAAGAATATTTACTAATAAAATTAACACATGCTACCAAAGTAGAAATTATTTTAATAAGAAAGAGAAATTTGCTCATTATGTCCACTAGGGTGGTCACAAGCAACATGGGGAAAGAATTTTTAACGTTTTCTTCGGGGGGACCCTCCTAAAAGTTGCCAATCAGTTAGAAAATGAG
Organism: Maratus speciosus; assembly: GCA_963932465.1. Taxonomy (NCBI): domain Eukaryota; kingdom Metazoa; phylum Arthropoda; class Arachnida; order Araneae; family Salticidae; genus Maratus; species Maratus speciosus. The sequence goes on from OZ010786.1 coordinate 328,499,016, forward strand.
ATTGGCAAAGTTTCAGCTCAAATAAATAACATTAACCCGTGCCTCATCGAGGTTGAATTCTTGAAAATTTGCAATTTTTGGCAAAAAATTGTCGTTTTTCTTTCTTCACGTGAAAAGTATTTGTCTTAGAAACCTGATTCTTGTTTTATTTCATAGAAACTGTTGTTGCCTTGAACTTTTACTCTCATAAAAACTTATATTTAATGAACATTTAGTATTTTTAAGGACAGCTATTGAACCATACCCTCAAATTCTGCATTTTTGAAACATAGGTAAAAAATGGCAAATTAAAACTTTTATTACTTTTGATAATTTTTTTGTATTATTTTTATTAATAGGCAAAAATAAGTGAACAATTTTTGTAACTTAAAAAATAATTCACGAATTATAATTGATTATTAGTTATCTAGTTCTGTGTCTAGTAAGAAAGAGCTTCTCGATTTGTATTGCAGTTGAACTTCTGAATTTCTCTTTTTATTATAAGGCTGTTTTTGTTATCTGTTATGGTTATCTATTTTTAGAATTGACGAAACATTCCGTAAAACCCCTTCCCCCTCTTGATATGACGGCAGAAATGTAAGATTTTTTAAATTGGCCATCATGTCTCATCAACTCATCGGCAGTAAGCAGCCAAGTAATTGTCAAGTTTTATGTATTTTATTTTATAATATTCGCAAAATGAACTGAACGCCAGAGAAGCTGCTAGACTTAGAATACATCCACTAGCTAACCACAGACATCGACTCTGCAAATAACTGTTTCGTAAACAAAAAATTGAGCTCATCAAAAACAGATTTTAAAATTCCCGTTTAGAGAGAACTGTTGTTCATTGGGGTGAAAAACTGCTTCACCATGTAGAGTGGATAAAAATTTTAATTAGTTGTGGGGATGAAGAGCAGTTACTACGAGTTCCTCAACTTGAAAATAGTATCGGAATAATTCAGGCGAAAGCTGTATTTTCAGCAGTTGAAGAGTGGGAGGAAGTTGGTAAAATCCAGGCAATATTTTTGATACAACTGCAGTAAACACAGGTCGCCTCAGAGGAACCTGCATTTTTCTATAGCAATTGTTAAAGGAAAAGTCTTCTGTATTTACCATGCCGCCACCATAATTTAGAAAATTTCCTAAAAGCTGTTCTTGCTTGTAAAATGGGCATAATCACTGCCCTTCAGCCAGATACTTAAAAAAAAAAATTCTGATTGGGTGGTCTAAATAAAACCAGAGTAAGTATACAAACGCTATTGAAGATGAAATACTAGGTATAAATAGTTAATTCAGAAGAAATTTCAAATTTTCTTACAGGAAATTTTAAAAATTAACAGCTATGGGATGATTATAAAGAGTTTATCCAACTTTGTTTAATTTTTATAGAACTCCTTCCTGCAAAAGACTTTTTTTCAGAGCACCTGGTGCTTTTAATCATGTCAGATGGATGGCGGCACAGGCCATTCATTATCTCAAAATATGTTGTTTCAGGGATCATCCTTCAATAATAAATTTAGAAAAAAAAAGGTATCAGAGATCTTTTCTTATTTTTAATCAATATTTAAGTAAAAGCGTGCTTCAATACTTCCACTGCTACTTTAGCCCCCAATTCAAGACCTGCAAATAATAAAATCACTTGTTCACTACAGAAAATTTGATAAGTAGGTTACAGACAAAGCACTTGCTAAAATGACAAACCGCCTTTGGTATCTTAACTCGGATCAAGTTGCATTTTCATTTTTAGATAATACTTTGGTAAAAAAAAAGTCAACATAAGCCACCTTATCTAAACCATTACCACTTAAATCATTTTCGGCGCAGTGTCCCACGCCGGGACCACCTAATTTTAATTCCAAACTTACAAACGGCACGAAGAATATTTTAATAAAATTTTGCTTTTACGAAAGGTTAAAGTAATGTGTTTTTAATTTCTAAAATAGTCGTTTGTAAATTCCGGGGTAGACAATCATTTCATCCTTTTACGAACACAATTTTTCTGTGCCGGAAAGGGTTAACGCAACAGTTGTAAGGGAAAATAATTTATTTTCTTTATTATGCCTCCTTTCTTGTAACACAACTTTAATAATAAAATGCAATTGAGCATTATTTGCTCTCACTTCTATACTTCCTTTGCCCTCCCTTTTTTTAAAAATTCTTTCAGTTTAAAATTCGAATTTTTTCCTTTTCTTTGGAATTTTTTTTAATCAAACACTTTATTGGACTTCACAAAACGAAAATAAGAAAAACGAAAGGTGGAAAGCAGATGAAATGGAACGTTGCAAATTTTTTTTCGCTTTTTCATAAAAAGTCAATTTTTAGGATTCGGGTGAAGTCTGCTCCTGAAAAATGCACATATTTTTAAATCTATACATTTTTAGAAAAAAAATGGTGTGTGGTTCGTGAAAACAAAACTTTTTTTTTATAAAATGAGACCTGCATTATGTTTCTAGGTGCAATTGTATTCATTTCGTGAAGGAAAAACAGCATTTTTTTGCGAAAAATCACGTTTTTTTCAAATTTAAACCTCAATGAGGCACGGGTTAATATTATCCAAATGAGCTGAAACTTAGCCAATCTCATTCTCTAGTCAATTGGCAACTTTTGGGGGGGCCTCCGAAAAAATTCGAAAATTGATTTCTTGTGACTCTAATGTCCACTATCCGCAGCAATTGATTCTACAATCTGTATATGTGATCGGATGGTGGACGCATTTAGAGGTCTTAACTTAGTTATCGTATTAAAATAAACTGTACCCTCATTACATGCGTTAATTGTATTAGTAAATATGCATCTTCATTATAATATCACTGTTCTTCATGAAATTTCCTGCGTATTTAGCTAGTTAATCTACTTCTATTATATATATAAAATCCAAACGGAAATTTCGTTCCGAACGCCTAGATTTCGAGTTCTACCGCATATATTTTTACGGAACTATACCGTTAGATAGGTATCGTTTCAGGGAAGGTTTTAAGCTATAACACATCCTTCTACCTAGATTAGTTATAGAATTATTACGGAAAATTCTGTTATTTTGGACTTTGTTACTTCATATTTCCTTAAATATCTGGGCTCCTATTGGTCGTAGAGCTTAGATCTCGCGCCAAAAGTAGCTCCGAGGCACCCAAGCAAACTTTTCCCCGCGATTATTTTGCCGTCTTCCGATTTCCTCTAACTCTATTAGGGACCCGCGTAGGGCCCCTTTAAAATATTTTTCGTAGTAATTTCAGCAATTATCTTAAATTATTGGTTAAGACCGCCACCCTCCCGATTCATGTATCTACGGAAAGGTTGCATGAAGGAGTTTCGTTCACATACGCTTTCGTTAAGAATAGAGTGCGTTCCCTGGTGGTGGAATGTGGAACTAACATAATGCGATATTGTTAAAATTAGGAAATCTAACAATGCGATCTGTTTTAAACTTTGAGATAGTCCATAACACATAATCTATTATCTATTCTATTATATATATATAAAATCTATTATCTATTCTATTATCTATTATATATATAAAATCCAAACGGAAAATTCGTTCCGAACGCCTAGATTTCGAGTTCTACTGCATGGATTTTTACGGAACTTATACCGGTAGATAGGTATCGTTTCAGGGAAGGTTTTAAGCTATAACACATCATACTACCTAGATTAGTTTTAGAATTATGACGGAAAATTCTATTATTTTGGGCGATAAGGTTACCATTTTATTTCTTGGCGAAATTCATCGTTGATAAAAAAAAAAAAAAAAAAAAAAAAAAAAAATGAAACGGCTATTAAACCTCGAAAAATAAAAGAAAAACTGTTACTAATTTTATTTAAATGAAAAAAAAAAGAAAAAAAGAAGAAGAAAATCCGTTTTAATGAGTGATAGTATTAAAAAACGGAAACATTTAATCAAAACCTGAAAGAAATATTTGTAATGATTAAAAATTAATTTAATAAGAAATATTACACTTGATACGCAATATTTGGCTCTTTATCTCTTGCGTTAGATATGGAAACGAATCTGAAAATTTGATTAGATGAAATTTTAACGACATTTTCTTTCTGTTCTGTTCTTTTCTTTTCTTCTTTATATCTAATTGTCCCATCACGTGACTTATAGAAGAAACAAGCAGATGTAATTGTGAGTCACATGTGTAATTACTATTTGTTTCTTTACAATTTTTTATTTTTCTTTTGTCGCCAAACAATGTGATTTTAAGCCAAAAATGCATAAGCGTGACATTAGCTTGAGGATGTTCTCACAAATGGTGTTTTTTTAGGTGAAAGAGATCATTTTTTGAGTACATTTTCATATTCAATTGTAACTTATATAGATATCAGTTAATATTTTAAAAATGGAATCGAATACTTAAATTTCAGTGTGAATTTCTGCCACACATACATATTTTAAAATAATTTCATACTTTTTAAAATGTTTTTCGCCGTAATTCCGAAAGCATGTGATATTTATAAACTCGAACTCAGATCAACGAATATTACCCATTTTATTTAAGCAAATATTATCTATTTTCTCAAGTCATATCGGCAATTTCATTTATAGGAAAATTCACAGATTCGAAATCTAGGAAATAAAGATAATTTTTAAGGAAATTTATGTTTTAATACGTTATTACTATGGAAAAATTCAACATTTTGAAAAAAAAAAATTACAAGTCTTTTGTAATTCGTCATTTCTTCTTCGTCTTTCTTCGTACTTTCTCCTCTGTTATGTAATATTTCAAATGATATTGGACTAATTTTCGATCATCGATTCACCGCAAAATCGCATATCTAATATAGTATATAAAATAAAGTCTGGATTAGGGGACTAATTAACGCACAGCGCAAACTACTGAACCTAAAATCTTGAAAATCGTGGTAAAAATAATTCTTATGACATAAACTTCTGCTAAGAAAGGATTTTCTAAAGTGTCACCCCTAATGGTTTTTGCACCGGGAGGGGAAAAAAATCGAATATCAAAATTATGCGTCAAATGATAGCATATTTTAATGTAGTTTTGTATGCTGAATCGAATGCTACCAAATAAATTTTTATAAGTCCAACAGTTCATGACACATTTCATATTTTTCTAATTTGGCGGTGTCTTTGGCATTTAAACCTCAAAATATCTATCATTACATCCGTTACTCTAGCAACGGAAAAAATTGAAATCAACCCTTTTGGCTAAAAAATAAAAACGGCTCTATGAGTTTGAAATAAAAATGCAAGCATCTTAATTTAAAAAAAAAAATAGTGATTTTATGTAAAATAAAAGGGAAAAAATTACTGAGAATTTAGCGTTATAAAACAAAAATGGAAAAGGTACTACTTAGATATTCCGTCGACCAAAAATCTATCGTCAAACTATAAGATTAAATGACAATAATGGTTGATCGTAAATATCAAATTCGCTTGAATTTAAACAAACTACACGTGTTTACGTCATCAAGTGATTTTAATTTCGACGTTTTATTTGTATTTTTATTAATGTTATACTAATTTATTTGTTATTTCGTTATTTAAAATAAAGATTATATCAATTTATATAATTTGGCGAATGGTTTGGCGATTTATATAATTTGGTGAAATTGGTCGACGGGATAACAAGTAGTACCAATGAAAATATTTAAGTATGAAAGCAATGTTTGTAACGAATTAAAAATTATTTTCATATATATAAACTCGGTTTATGACGTCAGATGCCGTCATCCAAAGAATCTACAAGAGTCTTTTTCCATTTTTTCCGGTCATAGGTTCCTCAATGAAAGAAATTGGAATTGGAATAATATTGTGCGATTTATAAATTGCTCCTCGATAAGAAGAAAAAATGGGTACATTTATAACAACCGTGCGCACATCTCGCTGATAGCATTTTTAAAATTCCCAGTAGCAGTAGTTACATTTTGCGTATGTAAATTAAAAATATTTTTTTGCTTTTAATTATGGCATTATTTCCTGTTATTGTTTATCTTTTCAGTTTTTTAAATAAAATTAGTATGAGACATGCATTTTAAATTAAATGAGTGAAAGGTTTGTGTTTTAAATGAAAATAATAAAATAAGAATATGCTATGAAAACAATCTTTATTGATTTATTACCTGCACCCGGCTGACATAAAAGTATCACAAAAGCCACATATTCACTTTTCTATGAGTAATTGCTCATGAGAATTCAAGTTAACCTTCCGTAATCGGATACTTCATATATTGGTGTATTAGCTTTAATGTTGAAAGCATCGTTTTTGTTTGAAGCGAAAACTTTACTATGAATTCTATTACACAAAATCGCATCATCATCATCTACTATATATTTACAACGGAAATTTGTATTTCATTCCGATTGTTTATAATACTTTCGTAGGATATACCACAATTAGTTAGGTAATAATTTTGGAAAGGTTTTAGTGTATACATATTGTTCAAGGGTACTTAGTTATAGAGCAACAGTAAAAGTTCAAAAGTTAAGTGAACCTGATTATGAAAGTTTAGCTTTAAAAAAAAAAAAATTACAGAACATATTTTTTTACAAGTGGCCCTGTTGCATGACTTTTAGGAATGGTGTTAGTATATACGATTTCATTATATGTTGATTAGTTACAGAGGTATTAATTCCTGTTGTCATAACGGTCTCATTACCCGACCATAAGTGCGCTGTTTATAAACAACTAAAACAATTACTTCTTAATTGCTAAATTTTGTCCAACGCTTAAGATAACATTATATCGCAATGGCGTTCGCATCGTTTTCAGTAATGTGCAAGGTCAAGCTGAAGATCCATATTGTTTAAAATACAAGTTCAAATTCACCATTTAATTTAGTCCAAGGTTCATTTGGAAATATTGACCAGCGCAACGGGCATAGCCTGCTAGTTATATATATAAAATCCAAACGAAAAATTCGTTCCGAACGCCTAGATTTCGAATTGTATTGCATGGATTTTGACGGAACTTATACTGTTAGATAGGTATTGTTTCAGGGAAGGTTTTAAGCTATAACACATCGTTCTACGTAGGTTAGTTATAGAATTAAGACGGAAAGTTCTGTTATTTTGGACGAAAGGATTATCATTATTTTTATTGGCGATGATTTTTTTGATAAATGAATTGAAATGGCTGTACATCGCGGAAAAAAACTGTTACTAATTTTATTTAAAAAGAAAAAAAAGAAAAGAAGAGAGAAAATGAAAAAAAAAAATTGACGAGTGGTAATATTGGAAAACGAAAATATCGAATTTAAACATGAAAGAGAATGTTCGTAATGCTTAAAAATTTATTCAATATGAAAGATTGCAGTTTTAAACTATATTTGGCAATTTATCTCTTGCGTCCGGTTAAATAAAATGCATCAGAAAATTTTATAAAATAATATCTGAGTGACAATTTTGTTTTTGTTTTTGATTTCTTTTAAATTTACTTTTTATTTTTATTTAACTCGACCATCATGTGACATACAGAAGAAACTAGCAGATGTAGTTATAAAAATGATGATACTTCTGAGTTACATATTGTATGTTTTTTGCGATTTCATTTTATCGCCAAACGATTTAATTTTAAGCCAAAAATGCATGTGCGTGCCACCGGTTTGAGCGACGTTCACAATATTGGTTATTTTTCAATAAACGACAGTATTTTCTGGAAATACCCAATTCTACTTATATATCAGTGGCGTGGTGTCCGGTCATCGCTGGATGCGGCGATGACCAAGCAATACTTTAAAACTCTTAATAAGCTTTTAAAACTCTACCATCCAGTTTTAGCAGAACATTTGGAGTTCATGTGTAAGTGAAGGTAAGATTTAAATTTCTTTTTTGAACATTCAACCATTGAATTTTAGAGTTAATAATTTTTCACCACAAACTTAAATAATTGCGATGACCACCGAAAATTTTCACGCCACGCCACTGTTATATATATATATATATATATGATTTATTCTAAAATATTAATCGGTATGGTGTTTATTATTTCATTTTATATCCTATAAATATTTAAATTGGTTTAATTGATTTTTCCATTTCATATTATTTGTTTCTATTCTGTTTTCATTTTTACTCAATTCACTTGATTTTAGTGGTTGTTTGGGCACAGGGGAAAATAACTTTTAGCTTTAGCTTATTTTTCCCACAGAAAACACCATTTTGCTTATATCATTGAATTTTGTGCCCTTGAAAACGTAATTCAATATATAAGCATTTCCATTATTTGTCGGTGTCCACTTTCTTATTTTTCTTCCATAATAATTCTTATAATTAATTTAATCTTTTTTTTAAATACTTACAGCTTTAATTCATAATATTACGGTTTTTGATGGTGGTAGGTAATGTTTAATTATTGGTTATATATATATATATATATATATATATATATATATATATATAATTCAAATGGAAATTTCATTCCCGCTGCTTATAACCCGAGTTCTGTTGAACGTACACTGTTAGATAGGTAATTTTTCGGGGAATTTTTTAGTACATAACACGTCGTTCTACGTTTCTTGGTATTGAATTATGGTTTAAAGATCTTTAATGAGATGAACTTGATAATGGAATATTAGCCTCTTTTATGATTCTGCCCAATGTATTTCGATGGAACTTGGACTGTTAATTAGATAATTTTCCAGGGGCGTTTTCACTATAAAACATGCCCTTCTATATTGTTCAGCTATACCGTTTTTCGGAAAATTCTGTAGTCTGGTGTACGTAATTATGACAATAGCCTTTTTAAAAATTAAAATAAACGGTTTTTGATAGAATTTGCATTATTAGTTTGACAATTTTTCAGAGATAGTTTTAGTATATAATATATTGATCGACACTGTTTAGTCATAGAGCAATGGGTTAAATTCTGTAATTTTCCAATATAGCTGCGAGTTGAAAAAAATGTGCTTGGCGAGACAAGGAAAGTTTTCATCCATATTTTCTGTTCAGTAATTAGATAATTTATTTACTATAAAGAATACATTTATCTCTTTTTTATATAAAAAAGAAGTAAATTGTATATAAATAACAAAAAATATTAATATTCATAAATAAAAATTTATATAGGAATATATATATGAATACATATTTTAAAAAGCTTAAAGTTCATTTTATATGTTTTTATAGCTGATCATATCATTTGGCCACAAATCTCACTTTCTTAAGCCCGAATTGCGCCAATCTTTTTAACATATAACAGTACCCATTGATCTTAAAATCAGGAAAATTGGAAAGTAGATGTAATTTGTAAAGTATGCATAAATGAAGGAGATAAATTACGTTATCGAATCCATAGACAATTGGCATATTTGGTGCCGATAAGTTATTGAGTAATTGAGTCTACTGACAATTGGCGTATGTTACCTGGCGTGGTTTGGCGCATAATTAACTTAGGAAAAGGTTTAAACTGATTCTGTGTTTTTAAAGCGGAGCTATTCTATAACCGAATTAACACAGAATTGGCGTGATTTGAAAGAAAACTTTTTGGCGACCTTTTCCTATTTTTACGTTATACCAACACCATACCAAATTGTATGCTATTGCGCCATTTATTTCAATCCTAAATGTGCAAACTTTTTTGGTAATTTACAGTATAGGGATCTTGGCGAAACAGAGAAAATAGCCTTGGCGGAGAGAAAATTTGGAAACATATTTTCTGGCAACCTGTTCACTGTTTCATTTCATATAAACAAGCATTTTTTTCTGTTTATACAATTTATTTAACATAAAGATGCAATTTATCTAAATTTAATTAAAACAGAAGTAATTTGTATATAAAAAACATTTATAATATACATATATAAACAAACAAAAAATTTCATCAAGTTTGTTTTCTTAACTGTTTATATTAATTGGCAATAAATCTCACTTTCTGATGCCCGAATAGCGTCAAGCTTTAAAAAAAAAACGCCAAGGCGCCTGTAGTGGAAAAGAAAAGTACCAAATTTTATTGCAAACGATGCCAAATTTTGGGGCTTGATATTTATTGAACGCGAATTTCTTTTGGCTTTAATTATTATTTATCCGTAACACTGCAAATAATTTTAATTTACTATTTTTTGAAGGTGAAAATATTTTTTATTATCAAGTAAAATTAAGTTATAACTTCATTTTTCGCTGAATAAAACATGGAAATGTTTACTGCAGTGCCAAGAGACACTTAAAATGTCATGCGCGTAGTTGGCGATTTTGGAAAAAAAAAATATTTTATAATATCGGAACCCACAGCAAATTGGCTCATTTTAACGACAATGTTTTGGTACAAAATGAAATACATTTGTTGTAGACATAATAGTAAATCTCAATACTCGCCGATTGAAAAGTCTTTAAAATTATTCAGCAGAGACAACGAGAAATAACTTGCAGTTTCATAAATTTTAATAATCAATATTCTTATCTATCTGTCTATCTACTTCTGCTTCTACTAGAGTAAAATGGAAATGGGAAATTCGTCCGGGTTGCATATAACTTGAGCTCACCTGAATGGATTTTGATCATAATGATAGATAATTTTCCAGGGAAGATTTTAGTATACAAAATATCGTTCTAAGTTGCTTATACATACAATTATGTTTTAAAGTTATATAATTAGACGAACCCGATCATGAAAGATTAACCTTTTTAAAAGATTCAGCCGAATTGATTACGATTGAATTTTCACTGTTAGTTAAATAATTTTTCAGGCAGAGTTTTAGTATATACTATACCCTTCTGCATTGCTTAATAATAGAGGTGTGTTGGAAAGTTCTATAATCAGTTGAACCCAATTATGAAAGTTTAACATTTTTTTAAAGTTCTACAGAACGGATTTTGATAGGAATTTCATTTTAGTTAGATATCTATTTAGACGTGGTTTTAGTATTTTGCATATTGTTCTATTGCTTAGTCATAAAGTAATGGCGGAAAGTTCCATAATCATATGAAACCGATTATGAAAGATTAGACTTTTCAAAAAGTTCTAGATGGCGGATATTGATAATACTTTCTTTGTTGATAAGATAATGTTTGTGGAATTTTTAGTTTATTGCGTATCATCCTACGTTGCTTAGTTACAGAATTATGGGGGAAAGTTCTATAATCAGATGGACCCCTTATGAAAGATCAACCTTTAAAAAAAGTTTTACTGGATGGATTTTGTCCGTTTGTTTGTTTGCATTATTACAAGTAGTTATATAATTTTTCAGGGTTTGTTTTATTGTATTGCGTATTGTACTATCTTTCTTTACCAATTCTACTGTTATTGATCAACTAAAAGGGTTAAGGCCTTATAGCTGAAAATTTGTCTACACATTAGAAAATATAATAGCATATTGGCGTTCTTATCGTTTTCAGCAGTGCGAAAGGATATTCCAGGTAAGGTTCCATATTGCTTTAAATCACAATGTCAAATTCAATGATACATTTTGTTTAATTCAAGGTTCATTTGGATAAGCAGACCAGCGTAGCGGGCATAGCCTGCTAGTATATATATAAAATCTAAACGGAAATTTCGTTCCGAACATCCATATTTCGAGTTCTACTGCATGGAATTTGACGGACTTCACACTGTTAGATAGATATCGCTTCAGGGAAGGTTTTAAGCTATAAGACATCGTTCTACGTAGATTAGTTATAGAATTATGACGGAAAGTTCTGTTATTTTGGACGATAAGGTTACCATTTTATTTCTTGGCGAACTTTGTCATTGATGAAAAAATTGAAACGGCTCGCAAAAAAAAAAATAAATAAATAAATAAATAAAAATAGCAATTTATCAAATTACAATGACCATTTGGAAAACGATTTTTTTTAAGACTAAAAATTAAGACATAAAAAATCGCACGGCGTTAATCATACATTACGTACGCCATCAATTAAACATTAATAGTGTTACTACACGTAAAAATTATAAGCCAAAAATAGACCCGTTAGATTTCATGAAACTTAAGTATTATCCACCTGAAACTTACGTAAATATCCAAGCATTTCATTGGCTGTTCGGGAAAAGGCTTTTCCATCGTCGGATTTCCAAGAAATCTGACGGCCAATTTTAAATGAAATTTCATTCTTAAACTTCTAAACATCCGAAAATATTACTTTTTACACCGTCGGATAGAGAAAAAAATGTACTTTTAAATGCAATTTGTTTGAAAGCTGTATCTCAATTTGTTTCTGAGTTATTATTATTTGTTTGTAGTTTTTATTACTTTTTGCTATTATTTTATTACTAGTGGCAACAGAAAGTATCCATCGTTGTTGAAATTAAAGGGAAATACAGATTACTGTATAGACCAATCATAAAACGAATAAAATGCGGATTAAACCAATGAAAACCTCCAGATATGCTTTTAATTTCCCATCCTGACGAGAACAATAACCATTTTTCCAAATGGTTAAAAAAAAAGTTACTTATTTTATTTAAAATTTAAAAAAAAAAAAGAGAAAAAAAATTAATTTTAATGAGTGATGATATTAAAAAACGGATATATTTAATTTAAGCATGAAAGGATATGTTCGTAATGCTTAAATGCTCAGTTGAAATATTGCAATTGATATAAGATTTGGCGATTTATCTTTTGCGTCAGGTTAAGAAAATTGCAACTGAAAAATTGATAATATGACATCAAGGAAGTTCTTCATAAGCGAAGCTGAGAAATATTTGAAAAAAATATAGAATAATCTTCTCATATGTTTATAAAAAAATCGGCAGAACCACGATTTAGTGTACGTAAAATAATAATGATTTTTTTTTTTTTTTTTTTTTTTTTTTTTTTTTTTTTTAACTGCGATAAATTTGCTTTAAGAAAAACTTTTTCAACTCTCCATTCACAGTTAGTTTAAGTAAGTTTAACTTAAATAAATAATTTTTATAACTGTAGTTTTCTCGTATACATTTATATGTGTATATAATGAAATTTAACGTTCATAATTATGCTGTTTAGAACAAAATGTAAATGTATTAAATTTGTTTCAAACTCAACATTAAGGTTCGATTCTGAGCATGGCAGTTTGACTTCGATATTATTAAGTGTCAGAGACAATAACAGAAAAGTATTGTTGCCATGGAAACAACGACTTATTATCGAAATGTTTAATGATAGCATTCTTAATCAAAATACAATTAAAACTTATCTCACCTGTGACACCGTATAAAATTAAATAATTACAGCTACACGCAATTTGCATGTATTATATAAGCTTACAGAAAGAATATTAAACTAATCCACCGATTAAGTTTAATTTGAGTATCGGGAATTTAAATACTTATTTAACAAGAAATTTATAAATGCATTTCAATGTCTTGCATTTGTCAAGGAAATGTATTGGTTCGCCAAATAGCGTGAAGCGATCGTCTTTTCTGGCCAAATACTCGAAAAAAATTATTTTTTGCAGATTTTCTACTGGGATTCTGCCGCTGCATTTGACTGATCTTACATACATGAGTAATTTTATTAGCATTGCCTTTTTCAAAATATTTTGAGTATGCGCTTTAAGGAGGCCTTCCTTGTGAGTAAAAATTTTGTTTATTATTATTATTTATTATTATTATTATTATTTTATTATTATTATCTAACCCTTGCTGAAAAAACTAGCAGATGTAATTATAAAAATGACGAGACTTATGAGTTACATGTTTTTTTTTGTTTGATGTTTGTTTGTTTTTTTACATTTGTAGCCAAATAATTTGATTTTAATCCGAAAAGGAGTAAGCGTGCAGCCCCATCGATGTTCATATTATGTAGGTGATTTTTTAAATGTAAGACGGCATTTATGGAGCAATTTTTTATATTGAAATTTAAATTATATAAATAGCAGTTAATATTATAAAAGTGGATTTAAATTTTAGTGAAAATGTCTCCCCCCCCATACACACATATTCTAAATAATTTAATTTCAGACATTTAAAATATTTTTCTCATACTTTACTACGGAATCATGCTGGTTTGTTTCCCCTTAACTTGTGACTTTTTATAACCTCGAAACTCAGATGAGCGAATATTGTACACTCTTTTTTTTAACACGTATCGCCAATTTCCCTCTTAGAAATGTCTACTGTTTCAAATTTTAAGTACTAAATGTTATTCTTAAGAAAATTCATGCAATTATGCGTTATTAATACCACACAAGAACAAATTTTACAAAAAGCAATTTAACAAATTACAACGACCATTTCGAAAATGATTTTTTCGAAGACGAAAATTTAAGACATAAAAAATAGCACGGAGTTGATCATACATTACGTACGCATTGAATTAAACATTAACATTCCTGGACCCATCATGAACAAATTTTAAAAGAAATTTCAGTTTTACAATTTTCGGTACTGTAAACTTTTAAACTTCTACGGCCATACATTACGTACGCCATGATTTTAAACATTATTATTCCTGGACCAATTTTAAATGAAATTTTATTCTTAAACTTCTAAACATCCCACAATATTACTTTTTACACCATCGTATAGAAAAAAATAATGCACTTTTAAATGCAATTTGTTTCAAAGCTGTATCCCCATTTGTTTCTGAGTTATTAATTTTTTTTGTAGTTTTTATTACTTTTTTGTCATGGTGGCAACAGAGGTATCCATCTCTGTTGAAAGTAAATGGAAAATACAGATTACCCTATAGACCAATCAGAAAACGAATAAAATGCGGATCCAACTAACAAAAAGCTTCAGATATGTTTTTGATTTCCTTCCCTGACTGAGGACAATAACCATTTTTCAAAATGGTTAATAAAAATTGCTTACTTAAATAAATTTTCGATGATCTTTTTAATTCAACATCCCTTTTTCAGTTTTTTTTTCTATCTTTTTTTTTGTTTTTGAAGGTTTTTGAATGATATTGGATTTATCTTTCACAATCAAGTTATCCGCTAATTAGCGTATTTACTGAGCTGTTGGAAGTTTCTTTTATATTTGAAAGAGACTCTGTGGACAGTGATCCCGATTGCAGAGGATTACATGAAATTTGTGCTTAGTGATTAATAAATTTATGGTTTTTCATTATGAAGCAAACGGACAAAAGAAGATTTAGTATTATATATTTTTCATCAGCAGTTATTTTATTATCACTAAATAAGCAATACTTGGAATGATAACACTCGGGAAACAAATCTGACGCACTGCCCTAGCCACTAAACTTAACTGAAAAATTAACGATTTTAGATTTATTTAGGCAACAGACTGAAGAATAATGTAATTTTGAAATTAAAAAGCCTATTTATTTCTCCGTTATATTATGCTTATTGGAGAAATGAAAAAAAAAATCATCGGTGCATCAAAAAGATTAATGCGTACTAGGTTATTAAGTTTTGGATAACTCACTTTATTTATCATCCTCAAAGAGTATTTTTAGTGAAATATCTAATATAATTCAGTCAACAGCAAATTGACTTTGTTTAATGGAGTGTAGTTTGGTTCATAATTACCTTTGTTTTATATATAACTCTGGCACATTTGTAACCATCTAGTTGCAAACACTTCTAATGTTTGACGCCAAACTTACCTGTGCACCCGATTATAATTTATTAAATATTTTGACTGTATTTACTCTGCTGTAATCCGAAGATAGAAAACTGTAGTAGACCTGCCAGAAGAAGGTGTATATTACGAAATATAATGTAGTGTAGAGAGAGATTGTATTTAAGTTACCCGAAGCATACATAGCACCAAGCTGAGAATCCCGGATTCCATAAACTAACAAACGACAGTGAATAATCCGAACATGATTAATGTTCAGTGATCACTCTCTACAATCATTCTAATTATCTCTCATTTTAGTAGTGTGGTGACTAGAGAGCATTTTAATTTCTGATGATTATAACGGCCGTATTTCCTTCCCAACCTCTACTTTAAAGATCTGCTATAAAAGAGTTTCTTCTGAATAGCCCGAATTTTGCCTAAAGCATAAGATAATATAATAGTTAAATGGATTTTGCATCGTATTCAGCAAATGCGGAAAGACTTTCCAGGTGAAGGTCCATATTAATTTAAAATACAAGGTCGAGTCCATAATTTAGTTTGATCAGCGAAGTGGGTGTAGCCTGCTAGTAAGATATAAAATGTTTACATTTAATAGTATCTAATAAAGTTACTTTAACATTCAAGATATCATTTCGTACTAAATTGGAGACACTCTGCAACTTGGATATTGCTTTATTTAAATTTATTGTAACATTTTCTAGGTACGAACATTAACTACGCAGGTTATTTCTAGATAGCGAGGAGTGTTGCCAGCCGTTCTGCGTAAATCAGTGCTCCAAATGCTCAGGACATCACTAATTTCTTGCAGATTATTTTGCCATTTTAATCGCAGATAATGCTGCCATTAGATAAGTTGAAGAAAATTACTTTAAAATATTAGTGTACAGATCATTTGGAGCGCCGATTTACGCGGGACATCTGGCAACACTAGTAGCGAGCTAAGTGATCCCATGGCGTCGCGCAGAACCACTTTATTATATCTAGACACCACGATTAAAATTGTAGCTTATTATAAATTAAATAAAGCATACGCAATTCAGAATGACTCTAAAAAGACAAAACTACGGTTTATTTCCTTGCACCAATTTGAATTTAAGTATCTTCAGTTCCTATTGATGCAAGAAATCCAAAATTTAATAGAGGAAGTGTTTAACACTTTATGTACTGAATTATGAACATTTAATGTTCTAAAGCATTTTTCGAGAATTGTTTAAAATACATTATAAGATATACATAATCACTTAATAAAATTTTTGAAGATTTTAGATGGATTTTAGGATTTAGAAGGAATAATTAAATTTGAATTTAATGTGAAATATTTATAACCGCACTGAAATCTTTTATTTAAATATCTTTCTTAGTATTTTGTAAAATTAGGAATTGTACAAATATAATGTTCTCACAATAGAGATATAGAAATATTTACGAATCGAACCCCCCCCCCCCCTCACCACCACCACCACCACCACCTCTCAACGCCAAGAATGCTGAAAAGATTCAAAGGAAAAAAGAAATAATCCTTTAAAAATGTTTTTGTTTTGTGTAACCAATAATTCTTTTGAAACAAGATGAAGTATGTATCTATAATTCATTCTAAACTGCATTAGAGCAAATCGACGGATTAAATGAACATTATAACTGGCTATTTTAATGGTTCTTACAAGTACTGTCAGTAGATAAAGGGTTAAGTTGAGAGCTAAATTGGGTCTCTATTATTGTTTTTATTTATTTTATATTTTATTATGCAAAATTATTATGAAAATTCATAAAAAAGCAACGGATAGAAATACGACTAGACAACGAGGAGGATGCAAGATTTGCGTCCTTTAAAATATGAAGATTTTGACGTAATCCTGTGGACAGGAAAGTATGGATTAAGAATACATCTCTGAATGAACAGACCATATGTATCTACCTTATATATATAAAATCCTAATTAAACGGATATTATGAAACGAATTTATATTACGATTCTATGAAACGGCTGATTAAACAACTGATTATGTTTCACGGCGATTTCTCCTAAAATACGGAATACTTTGCGATGAAATTAATACCAAAAATCCGTATTGACCTGCTGATCTCACAACTGGTATTAGAATTTTTAAATTCGAATTAGTTTTTGAAATATTTTTTTTTTTTTTTCTAATTTTATATATTTTTTTCTAATGATGGCAACTCAAATTTTACTTATAACATTTTTTTTTTTTTTCAGATTTTAAAAAAGGTTACAATTTTGAACTTATTTGGCGAGATGTTTGGCATCCCTTAAATGTATGCTAAGAAATGTATCATGCTACTTTTATTCATAATTCAATTTGTATTTCATTATCATTTTAATTAATACAATCTGCAACATTTAAAATAAATGGCTTACACTTCTTTATTTTTTTTAAACGAAATGAAAAGAAACATATTAGGCACAGATGTCATATACGTACCGGGGTACCTAATTGGCGCCAAAATGGCATTATTTTGGTTAACATGGTAACCCGGCTATTGTTGTTTATTTAATAATAAATGTTTATTTACTTTATTTTCCTTTTTTAAATTACATACAATGTTTTGTTCTATAGTTAATTATATTTTTGGTTATTTTCCTTTAACAATAATAGAAAATAATTAAAAAATGCGGTACTACTTAGTTATTTTGTCGACTCATTTCGCCAAATTATATAAATCGCCAAACCACTCGCCAAATTATACAAATTGACATAATTTTTATTTTAAATAACGAAAAAACAAAGAAAATAGCATAACATTAATAAATATACGAATAAAACGTCGAAATAAAAATGACTTGATGACGTAAAGACGTGTAAATTGCTTAAAGTCAAGTAAATGTGACATTTACGATCAACCATTATTGGCATTTAATCTTATAGTTTGGTGATAGATTTTTTGTCGACGGGATAACTAAGTAGTACCAAAAATACATATGTAACTGGTATTCGAAAACGAGGTTTTCGCCAAAAATTCGTAAAAAAATCACGCCAAACCCGGTGCGTATATGACATCTGGCCAAATATTATGTAATGTAACAAACGATGACATTTAATTTCTACTTCAAAGCAATGTTTTAATTTACCACTCGAAAAAAAAAAATGCTAACTTGAAAAATAGCTATTGGCGATATTTGCACCCGGCAAGCGTAACAGTACCAAAAATTCTTTGCGAGCATGGAAACTTTTATGTAGTTTTATTCGAAAAAGAAATTTGATTTTTTAATCAAAAGGGCAAACTTTCGGCACAGATGTCATATACGGACCCATATTGGCGCGATTTTGTTCTGACGCCAATGTCATATACGCAACGGGTACTTAACTAGCGCCATAGTATCGTTATTTTGCTTGATTTGGTAAGCCGGATGTTGTTGTTTATGCTGTTGATGGTTACCCCAAATTAGCGTCGGTAAAAAACCACGCCAATATGGGGCCGTATATGATATCTGATCCAAACTTTCATATGAAAAGCGAAGGGATCAGAGCGTATTTATTTATGGCAGTTGCTAGACTTGGACTATTATAATATAGATGAAATGATGGCGATAGAATAATATTTGGTGACTTATCACCTGTACCGGGCTAACATTAAAGTACCAAAATGGCACTAGGAATATAAAAAGCGAAGCGGTTCGCCCGGAACTGTTGATGATAGTCACATGAATTAGGCTATTGTTATAGAAATTGTTTTAAAATACTGGGATACAAAGACTCTGTACACTTAATTCATTTTTTTAGCTTCTTTTCAAATGTTTAACTGATCCTCTTTAATCAAACACGAAAACAACCATTAGATGTCTTAACAGCAACTGACTCGGCCTTATATTTTTGAAATCAAAGGAAATTGAATGGAAACCCGTTTACAGGGAGATCTGTACAGCTTTTTTCAGTATAATTCAATCTTCTATAATATTTTTAAAACCGATCAGATTAGCGTGTTTTTAGATTCTGCGGTGTCTGAACGGGGAATGGCGAGCGTAGCTTGCAGGGGGCAGAGCCCCCTAGTATATATATATATGTAATGTATTTGCTTTCTTTTTTACTGCAAACTGAAGTACGCCACGCTTTTTTTGGCAGACACAAAAACAAATATTTCACTTTAAAGAATTATTTTGTAAGTACCCCTTATAGTCCAAGAGTTGTCAAACATTTTAGGGAAGGTATTTGAGGCACCCTGAAAATTTGTGCAACACTTCTTTTGTAATTGCTGAATACAAAATCGAATGTCTGTCTGAAGGATCGTGGCCCCAAAACTGTGCCAGACACGTGTCAAGTGCCATTTTTTGACTACCCAAAAAAAGATATTTGAGGCACGCTGAGATTGAGACAGAATAATATTTATACTTAGAAAAAAATATTTTGAAAACGACAAACACTTTTAGTCGGCCAAAAACTGTGCCAGACACGTGTCAAGTGCCATTTTACCAAAAATACAGCTCTCCTACTATTATTGATAAAGAAAGTTTATTTTTATTTCCATACCATAAATGTACAAATTATAAAAATAAATTTTTATGAATTACAATTTATCATACTGTCGCCGAAGTGTTGAATATTGGCATTACTTAGTGCAAATCATGAAAAATTTATAAAGGTGGTATTATCCAGATTAAGTTTCAATTTAATGAACTCTGATTTTAAAAGTGTAACATATTGAATTTTTGCTTGTATATAACTTTATAAAATATTCTCTCAGTCTAAAATATGATGAATAATATGATTACCAGCTATCTTTAAAAAAATTAACATTGCCATACGTTTCCTAGAAATATATTCTTAAAGAGATATTTTCGGAATATCGTAAATGTCCAGCGATTAACATAATTTGTGTCTAAACTTTTGGCATCGTTTGGAAAAAGTATTAAATATTCTATATTCAATATTCTTCAGATGAATTTTAAATTCCTTATCACTTCGAAGAGGACGTGTGTTTTTTTATGAAAAATAGTAAAATAAATTTCCTAACATTAACATATAGGTTAGTAATGTACGTCACAAATACACCGCTATTAAATGATTTTGAATTTCAATCATTATTATAGCGTATGCCAATTCAGAATATATTAAAAATAGATTTCAATATTTAATTTGTTTCAAATTCGATTTCATCATTACGTTTCTTCGTTGATAAAATTTCTACTTTTTTTTCTTCTTTCTGGTATAATAAATATTTTTTACTATTTTATCGTGGAATTTAATATAGTTTTGATAGTTACAAATTTTATTGAAATGATTTGTTAAGACGGCTAGAAGAGTTGCTAAATCACATATAAAAATACTGCAATTCAAGCACCTTTCTCTTGTGAGCTACTGAAACAAGTTACATACTCATTGTGTAACAGTTTTTGAAGTAGTCAAACTATAAATTGATAATAAACAATTAAATTTTAAAAATCAAAAAATCCGACTGCGTATAAAACAAACTAATTAATTATTTCTCATCAATGTGAAACTATTTTTTTTTTCAATTCCTACTATTAGCTCACACTCTCGCTATATATATCTTGTTCAAATTTTCAATCTTTAATAAAATACTTATTATTCATCCAATCAAGCTCAAATACATTTTTTTAAACTTGTAGTAGATGACACTTGATGTTAATCCTGTTTTTCTTTTCAAATATTAATTCATTAATTAAATTAAATTAAATTAATTTTCAATAATCGAGAGAGTACTCTTCTTGATCAAGGTATTTTAAGACCGAGAGAGCCCTCTGCTTGATCAAGGCATTTTAAGTGCCACTCACAAGGAAAGAAGAATGGAAGAAAAAAAATTCTCTTATTGACCTAGGAATTGACATAAAATATTTTTGTTTTATATTACTTGTTTATATTACTTGTTTATATTACTTACCTATTTTTTTTATTTACTTGATGACTTTTAAGTCCTGTTTAATTGTTAGTTCCTATCTGTAAACACTGTATTGTTGAGGTCTATAGATGTCTATGATGGTTAGAGTTGCAGTAAAATCTAAAGATCCTACCTACACAACTTCCAGGTTGTATAATATTTAAACGGAGGTTATAACTGTAAAATAGTCAATGAAACATCGTCTTCATTTTGAAAGACCTATCGAATGATATGCCACTCAATAGGGTGCGTACTTTTTTTTCGTCTCTACCGCCATTTTGAATTTATTAAAACAAAACCGAGCCTATAACCATCGGGCCGTTAAGACGAATTGATAGAGACCTCATTCATTAAAATTCATCTAGCTGTTGGGATGTTTCGAGGGTACAAAGAAATCCACATACCCAGATACGCATAAAACACATAACCCTTCTTTTCAGTCGGGTAATTAAAAAAGAAAAATAAACATGCAATAGTTATTTTAAATTAAAAAAAAATTCCATGATTTCGCAGTACCCAAACTATAAATTGTTAAAAAGTAAAAGAAAAAAGTTAATAGTTATTTAGATTTTTATAATATCCTTCGTTTGAGAAACTTTTTATAGTTAATTGCTTTTGAAAACATATAATATGTCCAATAAAGTCCCTTGCCGACCTCTTAACTTCGGAACGGCTGGTGCTATATTCATAAAAGTGGTGTCCAGGTGGAGTAAAATAGTGAAGCGCTACAGAATTAAACCTCCTACGGCGCCATCTGATAGAAAACTGCGGAGTTAACATTCCTATCTCAACAACAGATTATTTTTTATACAGAGAACAAACGATTTACAAACTTGTAGAGAATTATCGATGTAGTACAAAAAGACATCTTGTAGACATTAATGCGAAGAATAGAACGGTTAAAACGCGCATTTGTTTTTTGGCGATTGTCTAAACTGCACGTTACGAAACTTAAACGGAAGGAGAAATCATTATCTTTGGACAAATGTTTATCTAAAAGTGCATTGCAGTTGACTGTGAGAAGTTTGAACATTTGAAATAAAGGTATATTGTTATAACTAGTTGTTTTTTTTCTAATCGTTTTGTCACATCACAGTGTAGAAAATCAAGAAAAAACAAATGCGCGTTTTGACCATTCCTTTCGTCACATTAATGTCCACAGTATATCTTTTCTTACTAACTTGATGATGCTCTACAACGTTGTAAATTATTTTTATTCCCTATCTCGTTTCGTTTTCGAGATAGGAATGCTACCTCCTCAGTTTTCCGCCAGGTGTCGCCGTAGGCGATTCAGTTGGTAGCGCATGGCTACTTTACTATACTTAGACACCACTTTTATAGTAGCAGCCGTTCCGAAGTTAGGAGGGTAGCAAGGGACATTAGTGGGCATACTGTAAACAAATAATTGAAATAGCTTCAGTAGTTAAACAGAAGAAAATAGTATCAGCTGTTTAGAATGTGATTTTGTTATGTTTAAGAAATGACATAACTATTGTATTGATTATTTTTATTGCTTCCCGAACTATTTATTTAAACTTTAGCTATTTCTAAAATTGTTTGATCAATATACTGAATTTCTAATCATGTCTTTTTACAAATTTAATACACCGATGTTTTCAATGTGAAAAAAAAAAAAAAAAAAAAAAAATCCAATTGTTTGTAAAGTTTGAAATAGTTGTTTTCAAAAGAAACGAGTACCAATAACATCCCGATAGTTTTTCTTGACAACTTCTTTTTATATAGGTATGCGAATAAAGGATTAATTTATCAGTGTAAGTGCCTCATAATTTTTCACATTTAATGCTTTGGAAAACTGCAATTCGTGAACAAATAAAAGTTCATTTTGCAATCATTGTAATGAGTGCTAAAATTTCATTCTGCAACTCATATACAAATACTTGTCTTTTGTTTGTTCATGATTTAAATAAAGGGCTCTGTATCAAGTGCATTTTCTTTTAAAAACAGATACAAAATAAACACTTTTTAGATCAACAAGATGGGTGCATATCAATTAATCAATTTTATAAAAATCACATGTTTGTTCTCTCTTTAAGTTTTAGTTTGAAAAGCTACATCAAGGAATCTATAGGTTAAAACATACTTTTCCCGTGTAGTTGAGTTGGAAGCTCTAATATTATAAATCAGATTTAACTTTTAAATTATTATGAAATATAATTTCGTCCATCCTAATATTCTAATTCAATTTCCATAGAATTTAATATCTTTAAGAGTGTTTCCTCCTTATTTATGTGGGATCTAACGTGAATTCAGCATTTTTCTGCTAAAACGATAAATATTTAAATAATAATTTAACGCAATGTGGAATAAGTGAAAATCATATTACAGTCTCATTACTTTGTTAAATATTTTTTTCTGTCTGAAACATATGAAGTACATAATTATTCAGCTATTTTCTGTATATTTCATAACATCAAAATAAATGTTACTTACTGAAAACTTTAATATTAATTTATATAAACTACTTAGTAAAAAGAATAATTTCTAGTAAAACTAAATGTATTTAAAATTAAAATTTAATTGTAATGTTATAACAGGAGTGTTTTAATGTATGAACCATTAGTTTCTAGAATGGTTACTACATTTTATTTTATTTTTGTAATACACGTTTTTTTATGAAAACAAATTAACCAGCTAATATGTTACTGATGAATATCGTATTGACTTGTTCAATAAAAATATCTTTATACGTAATCAGTAAAAAGTAGTATATATACAAAAAATAATGAATGGATTTACTATAAGTATATTTGTTTTAAATTATTTATAGATTATAAAGACATTCGTATTTTTTATCAGTATTGATTTATGTGCATGGAAAATGCCTCTAGGACAAGTTACGGTGATCACGGGCCAACTCAGATCTGCCTATAAAAATATTCTTACTTCAATTGCGTCACTCGTTCTGCTTTGTGAAAAAAAAAATTTCCTTGAAATGATTATCTGGAAAAGTGGAGATTAGCAATTGATTATGAGCAGTTGAACGCCATCACTCCTTATTCTCTTCAAGTAAAATATGGCCTTTTGACCAATACTATATCATGGCGATTCTGTATATGTGCAACCTGGATTTAACCATTGGTTGTTTTCAAATATTCACGAGAGCTGGAGACATTAGAAGACTGTCTTTATTTCAAAACTGCATCGTAGTTACATCTTTAAACGCGTCTCTTTCTGTTTAGCAAGATCACTTGCCACTATTCCTTGTGAAATGGAGACAATTTTACGCAGATTGCTTGGAACTTTGCTTGTGTTTAATTAGACGATATAATCAAACTTCCTCATACTTTGAGAAGCATTTAACTCATTTAGAAAATGTTTTATGTGGCTTCGTAATGTTAGGCTAATCTTTAAGCATTCTAATCTGATTTTGCTATAACTGAAATGAAGTATCTTATTCTTAAAATTATTAAGTTAGTTATAGCTGTGAATGATAAAGAAATGACTCCCATTTACTCAATTTTTTTCTCTCTCTTATGCGAAATAGGTAGAATTTTCTTCGTATGTGTGCATGGTATTTTATGTGTATTCCATATTTGTAATAAAATATTGTAATGGAATGACTTTAAATATAATATTTGGTCATCATAGTATAACTGTTTACTTATTTCTAAAAAAAAAATATATCAATTAGGTTAAAGTCAAAGTTCTTTTTAGATAACATTAAAAAAATTCATAAGCATACTTTTTATCCTTATGTTCAAAGGTATTGTTAAGTGATAGGTTTAATATATATTTATATTGAAAATGTTGATATGCAAGAAGAACTTAAACCAAAGCTATTGCATTGTGTTTTATTTTGAAGATCATTTCAAATAAGTTAAATACAGTAATTTTAACTTTTTTTTTTTTTTTTTTTTTTTTTTACATATTAGTAAAAAAATTCCTTCAAGTTAAAAGTTTTAAGAATAAAAATTGCTTAATTTTAATTTAAACAACTAGAAGTTTTTGCAATGCAAATTATTTTGTGCTGAAACTACTACTGGGTACGAATGATTTTTTATTATGCGTAACACATTGAGTAAGAAAATGCATTAAACTACACTTAAGCTTGCCAATTTTATTTACCTAAGTCTCATTCAAAATGCTCTTGTTGATAACATTTCTTGTATAAGCTATTAAAGAATTTATGCACGTGTTAAAAGTAATAAAAAGCTTTTAAGAAACTTTTTATCCTAAAATGAGTAGAAACCCCTGTTCATCACTTTAAGCTAATACTTTTTCCATCGGCATAATTATTTATCACTCGCATTGCTAAAACTAAATATTTCTCGACAACAGTCAAATAATTTCCAGTGAATTCATTGTGCACTTTATGTTATTTTCAAGTACTTAATAATAAGAAACCTTTTTAAGAGAAACATTTTATGCTAATGCAAGTGTTTGAAAAGTACGGTATTCATTAATAGAATCAGTTAAAAATTTTCTGATAAATTTATAGTTCTTTACAAGAGTATTATAATTTCAAAGGAATAAAACATTCTAAGGTGAAATTTAAAATCAGACTTTTAAATGAGAATTAAAACAAATGAATGCGTTACTTTTTATTGAATTTTTACTGAGATAAATAAGCTCTTTGAATATGAGTATCTGCACTCATCTTACATATTTATGAACAGTGAAAACTTATTTTGTAGCGTTCCCCTCTTTCATTATATTAACATTAGCTTTTGGAATTATGATGTCTTTTTTTTTTTATTATTATTGCTCTATATTTAATGGATTCCATTTAACCCTTTATAGACTGACAGTACTTTTAAGTGCATTGAAAAAAATATTATGACATTTTTTTACTTTGTCTATTAATAAAAGTTTATTTTTCTTTCCACACAAAATACTCTGCCCGATCAAATTTAGAAATCGTAGAGAAACAGTCTTAGCTAAATGTCTCCAAAAAAGGGTAATTTTCTTAATCATTAACATAGGTCTTTAATTTTTAGTAAAAAAGTTACATAAAATATTTTCTACTGCAAAAGCCTTTCATTTACAGAGAGGATCATAATACATTTAAATATATTAATTTTTTAAGATGTGTGTGATATTTCCATAAGATTATTTTTGGTTAATTAATCCGATTATTTTAATAAATATTTTACAAATAAAAATTGTTATAACTACCGATATATGTAATCCGTTTTAATGAAAAAATATATCTAAATTTCACATTATTATTATTATTTAAAAATTCCAGTATATCTTCAGATATAAAAGAAGATACTTATTGAGGTGAATCAATTTCTTCATAAATAATTCCATAGATATAGGGTTAATTGGGTTTTTAAATATCCGTAAGTAGTAACAGACTGTTACTTACTTTATTGTGATCATATTTCATGTAAAATAAATTCATTAATATGCAATTATGGTTATCTGTGTTGGAAAAGAAATCATTTTCTTAATATTATGGACATACCTCACTTTAAAAAGAAATTATTTGTCAATAAGGTTTATTTTCTTTGAATTGAATATACTTATAATTACAAATAAATTAAATTGTATTTTGTATACTTATTTAATTTATTTCAATATTTTATTCTTCTTTACAAAAATACAATGAAACAAACAAACAAACACAAAACTATTTGTTAGTAAAAAGCGGAAAAAATAAGAAAAAAAAACATTCAGTAATATGTTGTAAGCATATAATTATATTTCATAATTTACATCGTGACAATTCTTAAACAATCATAATGAAATTCTGATTGTGTTTGCCAATATTATGCTACAGAAAAAAAAATAACTATTCTCAAAATGGACATGTCTTGAGCTCAAAATTAATACATTTGAAATATGGTTGACCAAATAAATTACTAGTAACAAATTTATACTGATATCAAGAGACATTTCTTTTGTATTCATGAAAAACTGTTAATTTGTAATAAAATGTAGCTTTAACTAATTTTTGTTTTCTACAATATGAACTTGACTGTCTTTTAAAATCATCAGCTTACATATGGAACGAAAGAAACTAATATAAAACAGTTTTAAATAATGAATCTATTTTTCATTTGTTTGTCGTCAGTGTCGACAATATTTTTTGTTTCAATAGGTAATCTTTACAGTCATACTATTATTTTCTTATGATCAATGTCTTAATTTTAAAATAAACGGTACATCTTTATCCTAGTGTCACGTGAGGATGAATCGCCAAGCAACCGCTTTGTATCGCCAAGCTGTTTGACATATATATCATACTAGGACTTCCCTCAGAGGGATTAGTCTGAGCGATATTACTGAGAACATTGATTTAATAATAACATGTGGAAGCAAAGAAAATGAGATGTTATCTTTAATTGTCCATATACTGCGAAAAATTGAAAGGATGAAAATAAACGAATTGTAGAATTACAAAATCTTATATATAAATTCGTATACACTGTTTAAAAAATGGGAAATCAAACCATTCAAGACAGCCATGCATGGATATGAAATTGAAAGTACGCAATATATTAAAAGTAAAATAGAAAATGAGACACTAATTTACTTATATCGGAATTTTAACTGTATAAAATGATGTCAAGAGCATAATCAGACGCTCCGCACCAATTTGAGTAACTTTAAATGACAAATATATGATGTTTAAAAAGAATGGACTATACTTTATATGGTGTGTGCTCCCTCGGAATAGTTAATAATTACAATATCTGTTTTCCACGGATGCAATGAGGAATTCTTTTCTCAAAATCTAATATAGTATCAAAGTACCGAATACATCAAAAGTGGCTTGCAATGCTTCGTTAGATTGTGTTTTAGATATGCTCGATCGGATTTAAATGATGAGTGTATGCTGGCCACTACATACGCTGTATTGTTTTGTTTTCAAACATATTCTGCACAAGTTGAGCTGTATTTAGCATGTATTAAGTAAAAGAAATCGGCAATGATTACAACATAAAGTATGACACAAGATCTGAATATATCGTCTGCATAACTTTTGAGCTGTCAAAGTGTCATTTGAAGTAATTTACAAATCCATACATATTTATTCAGCAAATCATGCAAGCTAACATACGCCAATATGAACCCGATTACAAAATTTCAGCAGAATAAGTTAATATATAAAAAATATACTAATGATAATTGAGAATATGGCCTTATGATAAAATGTCTAGAAAAATGAATCGGATAAAAAATTCATATCACATTTAAAACGGCACTTCCCTCTGTTAGTGGCCTTGGCGAGAGAGAGAAAAGCCTAGAGAAGGAACACTTTAACAAGTACTTTCGGGCAACCTACTCACTGTTTCATACAGGTCTATATTCAATATTTACACAATTTATTTAATGCTAGGTGGGTATCAGTTTTGTTGCATTTAAATCGCATGTTTTGCAGCATTATGAAATATTTAAAGTTGCTGTACCTAATAATTCCAAATTAATGGTAATTGAGATCGCTTTCCGTTAATGTTATCTTTTTAAATTTTAAATTTTTTAGAAACCATTCATAGAGACAATTGTATATTTTAAAACTAACCCGAAGCAAAATTTCAAGATTTTGGGCTCAGCAGTAACAGAGAAATAGAAAATTTTTGAAAGTTTTTTGTTTCTGCACTGTTTTATATAGCGACATTTTTAGAAATTGTTCTATTGCGAGAGTTTACGTCATGATAAACGCAGCCATGTCAATTTTCATGTTTATATTCCTAACAGTTCCATGTTCTTCGTTACTTAGATCATCTTTAGATCTTTTTCCGCTTTGTTTAGTCTTTCTATTTTTTAGAATTCGTTCTACAACGACCATTTACATCTTATTAATTACTACCATGCCAAAGTTCTAGTTTCTATCCCCAACAGTATCCGAAAAAATTCAGTATTCCAAATAAATCACAGTTTAGAACCTTTCTAGAAATTTTTACGTTTATCCGTCAAATTGAATCTTTTAGAGAGCGTTCATTACGAGTATTTACATTTTAAATGTAACTACCGCACCAAATTTAAAGTTTCTAACCCAATCAATATCGCAGAAATCACAATTTTAGAACTTTTTTGCTCCTGCAGCGATGTATGTTCTTGCACTGACATAAAATAGTCTTTTTTTCGGAGCAGAGATGGCCACCAACATTTCTTTAAGTTGGCTATGTAGTTTCAGAGATAACACCTCACAAATGTACAAGCATTAATAATATTATATACTTTATAATATTATAACGCTTTATAATATTAGCATTAGATGTACAGATACAAAAGCCATTTATCTGTTACAAACTAAAGTGCCGACGTTGCCCAGAATTTGAAGGATGTTTGTTCTGAAAAATCAATTTCAAAATTTAACATACAACACAAAACAAACATAAAAAAGCAATCGAAATGTTGTTGAATGAATCATATGAAAAAGCTATATAAAAATGTATAAATGTATATAACAGACGCAAAAGAATACAGCTATAAATGAACTTATTTCAATTTATAATTGGAGCTATAATGTTAAAATACGCCAATATTTCCCTAATCGGGTTTTTATCATGCTTCAATACATTTTTCACACTCATATGACCTTATACTATATCCACCATGCCCTTTATATTTCCAATATACACTATGACGCAAAAGTTTAGACAATGACGTCATTCAGCTTTAAAATGTAGAATTATGACGTCAGAATTACAAAAACATGTAAATATATTCAAAAACTGATTTAAAATGCTATGTACAAAAGACAGTCGTTTTATTTGCTATAATGCTAATTTTTTTCATAAAAATTCAAATGTGCTTGTCGCAAAAGTTTAGACACTATTCTAAATTTCTTTGAATATTCGCTGGCATATGCAAATTTAGAATCGATGATGTCACAAATTTGCAGTACTTAAGTTCTGCAAACGATTGCGCTTCATAGTCGACATGCCGAGAGCTAAAGAAATGCAAGTGAATGAGGTTTCAAGGATTTGGCAGTTGAAAGGTGAAGGGAAGAGCGTTTCTGAAATTTCTGCTATTATTAATAGGTCAAAAAAATCTATTTATCGAGTTTTATCGAGTGGTTCCGAATATAAAGCAAAATGTCGGTCTGGGAGGCCACGTGTGACAAATGTACGAGAGGATCGCCTGATACAAAGACTAGCGAGTACTCAACAAATGAGCGTACATGGAGTTCAAAGCTCATCTCGAGACTCTCTGTATCAAAGGATACGATTCGTAGACGAATTTTGGAAAAAGGAACAATCGTTTATAGCAAAATGCAGAAGAAACCAGCTCTGAAACCATATCATAAGTTACAAAGACTTATGTGGGCTCGAAAGCATATGTCATATGGAGAGAAATGGCAGTCAGTGATATTTAGCGATGAAAAAAAGTGGAATCTGAATGGTCCAGATGGTTGTTTATCGTATTGGCATGACTTGCGGAAGGAACCTCGACGTTTTTTTAGTCGCAGACAAGGAGGGGGCTCGGTGATGGTTTGGGCAGCCTTTTGCTATAATGGACAAGTATCTCTGACCTTCACCAGTGGTCGTCAAACTTCACAGCATTATACACAGACATTAGAAGAAAACCTACTGCCATTTGCTGAGCTTCTAGGGGGTCCTCAGTGGGAATTTCAGCAAGACAATGCTTCAATTCACACTGCAAAACTTTCAAAATCTTGGTTTAATTCCCATAATATAAGAGTTTTCGACTGGCCAGCATGTAGCCCAGATCTTAACCCTATAGAAAACCTTTGGAGCATCATGTGTCGCAAAGTTTATAGCAACGCTAGACAATACTCTTCTGAAAAGGAACTTAAGACATCTATTGAGAATGCATGGTACGATATCGATCCACAAACTATGCAAGATTTAGTTTCTTCCGTGCAATCTCGTGTATATGACGTAATACATAAGCATGGATGCGCAACCAGGTTTTAAAAATTGTTTATTTCGATTTTATTTAATTTGTGTCTAAACTTTTGAGACAGCAGTTTATTTTTGTTACCATTTAATTTATTGCAATATGCACAATTCCACTTTTCTTTGTTATAAATATTGTTTATATGTACAGCACATTAATTTCAAGCAGTGATTTGAAAATTGAATAAATATTTTTCAAAGTATGTAAGAATTTCTTCATTGTCTAAACTTTTGCGTCATAGTGTATGACGTAATATTTTCCTCTTTCACGTGGAAACCTTGAAATAGAAAAGTTATGAAGTTATATTCACTTTCATTTAAATTCGTCAAACCATTTATTTCATTTTCATATTTCACGTGAATAACTTGCAATAGAAAAGTTATGACGTAATATTCACCTTTTTTTTTTAAATTCGGCAAACTATTTATTTCATTTTCATTTTTCATGTGGAAATCTTGCAGTAGAAAATTAATTGTTGTAGTAATAATTTTATTGTGTTTTTTAATTGTTGGCAACTGCTATAGCGAAAAAAGTTTAAATTTGATAAGAAATTGCTGTTAAATTGGTGGTTTTTAATTAATTAAAAATTAACTATATGTTATTTCGATTCCGGATTACTTTAGTTGTCTCGGCCATATTTTAATACACATGTACGTATCTCTTCACAATTTTGGCCTCCAAATTGTGGATTTTTTTATAGAATTACAAACAGACAGATAGACAAGTTTTCATTTTTATATATCTTTCTATTCTATAAAAAGTAACTAACGCTGTCACCGCCGCCGCCGCCGGTTTTGAATTTTTTGTGACCGGAGGTCTTTCTTCGTTAATATTAAGAAAACTATTGCATACAAATATATGAAAATCGGTGGTATTATAGCGAAATGTTTGATCAACACACTAATGCATACAGTTTTCAAATCGAAGAATTATTTTAAGAGATATTTAATGCTAAAGTTGGACAAAATCGTTCTATTAAAAAAAAATTATAAGAGCAAAAGCTATACATGGGAATTTAATCATTTTTAGATCATTTTATTCAATAGAAGATCCCGGTCTGCAGATTTCATTAATTTTTTTAATTTGACTCATTTTTTGAGGTTTTATTTCTATTTTAAATTCAAATATTCAGCATTTTGACAGATATTTTTTACATATTTTTGAAAATTGTATTAATTTAAACTGTTGCCAACTGTATAAACAGCGCAAACAATAATGTTTGCTTCAAATAAAAAAATTATTTACACGTTACTATTGTAAACAGAAAAAAACCTTCAAATTAGAATTAAATAAATAGGTATAAAAAGCAGGCACTTATTGGGAATTACGCCATAAAAACTATATTTACATGTGAATTTAAAAGAGAAAGGATATTGTAAAATAAATAAATTAACATGCGTTAGAAATCTGAAATAGAACAAATTACGTCACATTACACTTATTATGCAAAATGAACGAAAAATAGTATTGCAAAACAGTTTAAATTTAAAAATTGCGCGAGGCAAAATATTAGAGGTTAAATATTAGATTTTTTCAAAATTTTATTATTTGTCGTTTGATGTGAGGTGTTCAGCTATAAGTATGCAAAATTTCAAGTCTCCAACTTAGTTAGGGGATGAGTTAGAAAAATTGCTTAAAATATACAAGTTAGAGCCCAGAGGGTTAAATAATAGACTTTTTCAAAATTTTATTATTTGTCGTTGGATGTGAGGTGTTCAGCTATAAGTATGCAAAATGTCATGTCTCCAACTTAATTAGGGGCTGAGTTAGAAAAATTGCTTAAAATACACAAGTTAGAGCCCAGAGGGTTAAATAATAGACTTTTTCAAAATTTTATTATTTGTCGTTTGATGTGAGGTGTTCAGCTATAAGTATGCAAAATGTCATGTCTCCAACTTAATTAGGGGCTGAGTTAGAAAAATTGCTTTAAATACACAAGTTAGAGACCGGAGGGTTAAATATGACTTTTTCAAAATTTTATGATTTATCGTGTTATCGCAAGTGTTCAGCTATAAGTATGCAAACTTTCATGTCTCCAACTTAATTAGGGGCTGAGTTAGAAAAATTGCTTAAAATACACAAGTTAGAGCCCAGAGGGTTAAATATTAGACCTTTTTCAAAATTTTATTATTTGCCGTTTGATGTGAGGTGTTCAGCTATAAGTATGCAAAATTTCATGTCTCCAATTTAATTAGGGGTTGAGTTAGAAAAATTGCTTAAAATACAGAAGTTAGAGACTGGAGGGTTAAATATGACTTTTTCGAAATTTTATGATTTATCGTGTTATCGCAAGTGTTCAGCTATAAGTATGCAAACTTTCAAGTCTCCAACTTAGTTAGGGGATGGATTAGAAAAATTGCTTAAAATACATAAGTTAGAGCCCAGAGGGTTAAATATCAGACATTTTTCAAAATTTTATTATTTGTCGTTTGATGTGAGGATTTCAGCTATAAGTATGCGAAATTTCATGTCTCCAACTAAATTAGGGGCTGAGTTAGAAAAATTGTTTAAAATACATAAAATAGAGCCCAGAGGGTTAAATATTAGACTTTTTAAAAATTTTATTATTTGTCGTTTGATGTGAGATGTTCAGCTATAAGTATGCAAAATTTCATGCCTCCAACTTAATTAAATTAGGGGCTGAGTTAGAAAAATTGCTTAAAATACACAAGTTAGAGACCGGAGGGTTAAATATGACTTTTTCAAAATTTTATGATTTATCATGTTATCGCAAGTGTTCAGCTATAAATATGCAAACTTTCATGTCTCCAACTTATTTAGGGGCTGAGTTAGAAAAATTGCTTTAAATACACAAGTTACAGCCCAAAGGATTAAATATTAAGCCTTTTTCAAAATTTTATTATTTGTCGTTTGATGTGAGATGTTCAGCTATAAGTATGCAAAATTTCATGCCTCCAACTTAATTAAATTAGCGGCTGAGTTAGAAAAATTGCTTAAAATACACAAGTTAGAGCCCAGAGGGTTAAATATTAGACTTTTTCAAAATTTTATTATTTGCCGTTTGATGTGTGGTGTTCAGCTATAAGTATGCAAATTTTCAAGTGTCCGACATATATAGTTTCTGAGAACGGGCTCTGTGACAGACGGACAAACAGACAGACAAAGGAGTGAGACAGGTAGGGTTTCGTTAGATGAACGAAACTCTAAAAACATGCTGCGGATGACTGTAACAACATCCTAAAATTACATTACCATCAGCGATCTACCAATCCCGAATTAAGTTTATATTCTTTTCATATATTCTTATTCTTTTGTGCGGCCCTGTAAAATAGTTATCAATATTATATACAGTAAAATCTCTGAATAGCGGACACCCCGAGAATGCCGAATTTGTCCTCTATTTAGAGGTGACCACTACTGAGAGTAAAACATGTACAGTTATTTAAGAGTTGGTAATCGAAAAAATGTCTGCTAAATAGAGATATCCGCTAATCGGGTGTGTCCGCTATGGAGGTTTTACCAGCAAAACTTCTGAATAGCGAACACCTCGGGAGGGCAGAATTTGTCCTCTATTTGGAGGTGTCCGCTACTGAGAGTAAAAAATGTACAGTTATTTAAGGGTTGGTAATCGAAAAAATGCCCGCTAAATAGAGGTCTCCACTAATCGGGTGTGTCCGTTATGGAGGTTTTACTGCATAATATTATCATCCTTTACAAGAAAATTGCATGCTGTATGATAGACAGACAGACATCCAGAGAAAGATAACCTCCCGGATCAATAAACACTCATGTCTTTTGTTTTAATCATCCACAATTGTATGTCATACAACATGCCAGATTTTATACAACAGGCTAAAAACGGCCACCGTGGTACGGAATACTGTATTATTATTTGTTTGTCCATTAAAACTGGTTGCCACGTGTTGTTGCAAGGTTTGTGATCACGCGGTTGAAACTGATCTATTCAATATTACTGCGTGCGTATTTTTTTTTTTTTTATTTGCTCCATGTGTTTAAACCAGTTGTCTACGAAAACATCAAACGGTGAAAGTGACGCACACCAAATTTCTGTGACGTATGCAGATAAATTGTGCTTTTTTAAGAGTTTTTTCTATATAATTTTTAAACGTTTTGGAACTTATTTTTCAGAGTAGGTGCATTCAGTAGGCGACCCTCATAGGTACCTTCTGGTGCAATCAGAAACGAAATCCGACAAATATTTTTTGAGTTATGCTTGACGAAAGGTTTTTTTAGGCTTTTTTTTTAGTAGGACATGGCGTTAATATCCATCGTAGTAGCAAAGTGTCCGGACAGTAATATTTCGCTGAGTATTAGCCTTCGCTTCGCTCAGACAATTATAGTCATAAGTGATGTATTATATGATATTTTATAATGTATATGACAACGTTAAAATCATATATATGGTGTATATTTGACATATCTATATTATACATAATTCATATTAAGTATATATGACACATAGGACGTAAATATTACTTTCATATGACACATATATCTCTCTATTCTAAAAAAAAGTAACTACCGCTGTCACCGCCGCCGCCGCCGCCGCCGCCGTTTTTGAATTTTTTGTGACCGGAGGTCTTTCTTCGTTAATATTAAGAAAAATAATGCATACAAAAATATGAAAATCGGTAGTATTATACAGAAATGTTTGATAAACACGCTGATGCAGACAGGTTTCAGATCGAAGAATTATTTTAAGAGATATTTAATGCTAAAGTTGGACAAAATCGCTCCACTAAAAAAGTTTTATAGGAGCAAAAACTGTTCATAGGAATTTAATCATTTTTAGATCATTTTATGCGTTAGAATTTGCCGGAGTGCAGATTGCATTAATTTTTTTTTATTTTGACTAATTTTTTGAGGTTTTATTTCTATTTTAAATTCAGATTTTCAGCATTTCTAGAGATATTTTTAACAGATTTTAGAAAGTGATATTAATTTAAACTGTTGCCAACTGTATAAACAGCGGAAGCAATAATGTTTGCTTAAAAAAATATATATATTTATACGTGTAAATAAATTAAAAATTTATTTACACGTGACTATTATAAACAGAAAAAAACATTTGGAATTAGAATTAAATAATTATGTACAAAAAGCAGGAACTTATTAAAAATTATGTCATAAAAACTATAATTACACGTGAATTTTAAGAGAGAAAGGAATTTGTAAAGCAATAAATTTATTAACATGCGTTAGAAGTCTTAAATAGGAGAAATTGCGTCATATTTACGTCACGTTACAGTTATTACATAAAATGAACACAAAATAATATTGCAAAACGGTTTAAATTTAGAAATTGCGCTAGACATTTATTTGATATTTTAAGAGGATACTTTTCAACTATTTTTGTTAGGAAAGCGCAAATAATATTTAATTTCTAACACAAGTATTTTCACGTGAATATTAAAAAGAGAAAGAATAGTTTGGTCAAAATTACGTCAGATTAAAAACGATTAATTTAAAATGCCTCATTTAAAAGAACTTTCTTTTCACTTTGTTAAAAAATACCAGGAGACAAAGACTCTGTTTACTTAATTCCTTTTATATTAGCTTATTTTGAAATGTTGTTACACGTGTCTACGTCATCAAGTTATTTTTATTTCGACGTTTTATTTGTATTTTTATTAATGTTGTACTAATTTATTTGTTTTTTCGTTATTTAAAATAAAAATTATGTCAATTTGTATAATTTGGCGAGTGGTTTGGCGATTTATATAATTTGGCGAAATTGGTCGACGGGATAATCAAGTTGTACCGCAACGGATTTGACGTTAAAATTCCCCAATCAAAGAGAAATGAATAGAAATCCGTTAATAGAGAGATCGCCACTGTTTTTTAAATTGTAATTCAATCTTTCGAAATCTTTTTAAAGCCGATCAAATTAGCATTCATTTAGAGTCTACGGTGTCTGGACGGGGGTTGGCGAGCGTAGCTCGTAGGGGGCCGAGCCCCCTAGTGATATAAATAAATGTTATATGACATAAGTACGTGTATCATGTATATGTGAATTTAAAAATGATACGAGTGTTTATATGTATATGTGAGAACATGAGTTTCAAAACTCGTACTATCCAAAATTTAAAAAAAAAATCGTGTTTTCTCTATCAATCTAGTCTATTGGTAAACTTGCAGCGAAAAAACTCCAACATGCAATAAAAAAAAAAAAAATTGTTTTATCCCGTATTTCTGACTTCGTATAATCTTGGTTTAAAGAGAAAACAAATGGATGTAGTTAGAGGTTTTTCGCGATTTCCCAAAATTTGATTTTTTGGATAATGCGAGTTTTGAAATTCATGTCCTCATATATATGCTTCGAGTTAAGCTATGGCGAATTCGTAGATGAATCCTTGGGTTAAAAGTATTTCAGGTTCGCTTATAACATAGAAGTAGCAAATAAAATTAGTCCTTTAGTTAGGAATAGTTCTATGTGTGTTGTTTTTCTTATGTTTTTAAAACAAATATTCAAACGTCTTAAAATTTTTCTGCCCTCGTGCAAGTGCTTTGGGCGACGGCAGACAAATTTCTTGAAAGATTTTTAAACATCATTTTTACCGATTTTTTTATAGCTTTTGATATGTTTTATAATAAAATAAAATATTTAGTTACCTTTGCAAATATTTTTACTGTTTTGCTTCAGTTTTTTGAAAATTATTAGCAATAATACTAATAAAAGAAACTAAGCATAATATCAGGTTTTATTTTGTGGCAAATTTTCCCTAAAAGCAACCTAAATTAGGTAAAAGTTAAAAAAAAATAATAATAATCAATTAAGGTGTCTTCCAGGTTACAAAATGTTTGGCAATTCTTCAAATTACACATTTCTTCTCAATTGTGATATATTATAAAGAACCAATAAATGACTTCATATTGTAAACATCTAACGAATACATTTTGAAGGTAAAAAAATAAATTTTAATTTTACAAAATACATAAATATAAAAATTTATCCCACTTAGACAAAAGCATTTATTTTATTTCTTCTTTTTTGCAATTTTAATCTTTTCAATTTTGTAATACACTCTTAATCAATTTTGTAATACACCTTTGGTGCGATTTCCCAAATTTATTTGGAAATCGCATATATGTAAGAGCGACACACGAACAGAGCTCATGTTCAGACTGCCCTTATACAGACATTTTGTCCAAATTATTGTAAACCTACATTTTAGAACGTAGCGATACTTGCATGGATAATTTCAACTAGCAGGAATGACCGAGCTAAGCTCGGACAAAATTAGCTTTGTGTTTATCTCGATATATTATTCCCACTGAATCATTCTTGCTGTTTTAGATGCAATTAGCTTGACCCTGCGACATAGTAACCCAAAATGACCCACTAATCGAATTTTTTTGAACATTCGACCTAACACAATGCTCTTCTCGAGCCTGAAAACGATGGAATACAAAATTTAGTTAAAATCGTTAGTCGTTTTCTAGATAAAATAAGCTTGACCCACGTTGATTCAAACACCCACTAACCGAAATTTATCGAAAATGTGAGCTATTTCAAAGGTCTTTTTGTACTGTGAAACGGTATAACAAAAAAAAGTAAAAATTGTTTGAACCTTTTTGAGATGCTGTTAGCTTGACCCCGACTCAGTATCACCAAAATGACCCACTAATAGGATTTTTTGAGCATGGGACCCAGCTCAATGGTTTTATCTTGTCCAAAAATGGTGTAGTACAAAGTTTTGTGAGAATCTTTTGAGCAGATTTTTAGATACAGTTAGATTGATCCTGATCCATTAGGGCCTAAAATAACCCATTGATTGAATTTTCTTGAACATGCGACCCTGCCCAATGGTCTTATCATGCCCGGAAACGGAATTATACAAAATTTTGTCAAAAAGTTTTGAAGCTTTTTTTAAATACAATTAGCTTGACCCTGACACACTGTGACCCAAATTGACCCACTAATCGAATTTTCTTGAACATGCGACATAGCCCAATGGTCTTCTCGAGCCCGAAAACGATAGAATACAAAATTTAATCAAAATGGTTTTTTAGATACAATTAGCTGGACCCTGATCCATTGTGACCCAAAATTACCCACTAATCGAATTACCTTGAACATGTGACTTAGTCCAATTCTCTTCTCATGCCCAGAAACGGTATAATATAAAATTTGGTCAAAATGTTTTGAGCATGTTTTTAGATTCAATTAGCTTGACCCTGACCCATTGTGATCCAAAATGACCCACTAATAGAATTTTCTCGAACATGTGACTTAGCCCAATTGTCATCTCATGACCAGAAACGGCCGTATATTAAAAACATTTGTGAAAATGTCTTGAGACGTTTTTTAGATATAATTAGCTTGAACCTGACCCATAATGACCCACTAATCGAATTTTGTCGAACACGTGACCCATCCCAATGGTCTTTTCGTGCCCGAAAACAATAGATTACAGAATTTCGTGAAAATCGTAGTGCCGTTATCTAGATTAGCTGGACCCACGGTGACCCAAAAATAACCCTGAAATCGAATTTTCTTGAACACGTTACCCATCCCAATGGTCTTTTCGTACCCGAAAATGGCTAGATACAAAATTTAGTCGAAATCGATTGAGCCGCTCTCTAGATATAATTAGCTTCACCCTTACCCATTATGACCCAAAATGACACACTAATATAATTTTCTAGAACACGAGACCCATCCCAATGGTTTTTTCGTGCCCGAAAACAGTAGGGTGCAAAATTTCGTCAAAATCGTCAGAGCAGTTATCTAGATAAACTTAACTTGACCAACGGTGACCCAAAAATGACCCACTAAACGAATTTTCTCGAACATGTGACATAGCTCAATGGTCTTCTCGTAATCCAAAACTGTAATATATAGAGTTTAGTGAAAATCGTTAGAGCTGTTTGTTTAGATAAAAATGGCTTGACCCACACGACCCAAAAAGACCCACTAATCGAATTTTCTCGAACACGTGACCCATCCCAGTGGTCTTTTTGTGCCCGAAAATGGTTAGATACAAAATTTAGTCAAAATCGATTCAGCCGTTCTTTAGATATAATTAGCTTGACTCTGACCCATTATGACCTAAAATGACCCACTAATCGAATTTTCTCGAACACGAGACCCACACCCAATGATCTTTTCGTGCCTGAAAATGGTTAGATATAACATTTAGTTAAAATCGATTGAGCCGTTCTCTAGATATAATTAGCTTGACCCTGACCCATTATGAACCAAAATGACCCAGTAATCGAATTTTCTCGAACACGAGACCCATCCCAATGGTCTGTTCATGCCCGTAAACAATAAGGTGCAAAATTTCGTCAAAATAGTTAGAGCCGTTATCTAGATAAACTTACCTTGACCCACGGTGACCCAAAAATGACCCATTAATCGAATTTTCTCGAACATGTGACTTAGCCCAATGCTCTTCTCGTAACTCAAAACTGTAGAATATAGAGTTTAGTGAAAATCGTTAGAGCCGTTTTTTAGATAAAAATATCTTGACACACAGTGACCCATAAATGACCCACTAATCGAATTTTCTCGAACACGTGACCCATCCTAATGGTCTTTCCGTGCCCGAAAATGGTTAGATACAAAATTTAGTCAAAATCGATTGAGCCGTTCTTTAGATATAATTAGCTTGACGCTGACCCATTATGACCCAAAATGACCCACTAATCGAATTTTCTCGAACACGAGACCCATCCCAATGGTCTTTCCGTGCCCGAACACGGTAGGGTGCAAAATTTAATCAAAATCGTTAGAGCTGTTTTCAAGATAATATTTATATACACACACACACACAATTTTTGCTCGCATTACAGTATAAGATTAAACGGCTCAGACAAGTTAACAAATACAAGTGTGCAAACAATGGGAGGCTCGCCAAGATTCTTTATGATATGTTTATATCCAAATTTGTCTAAACCAATGAAATTGGATATCCTGTATCTCGCCACTTTCATGTAGTAGTAGGACACTAGTACACAGGTCTACAGATGGGTACTTCTATTTCTTATGGAGTGTGACCTCCATATACGTTTATGATACAGTATTGCCAAAGTATTAAACATACATGAACATTATATTGGAATTTTATTATGGAGCTAGTTCAATCTATTAGAAATATTTTAAAGCATTTTTTCTCGATTAAAGGGACCTGGTAAGCTCTATCTCCACCATATTAAAATACTCCAACTTTATGTACCCTTTTCTCAGAAATGGTGAAATATAGAGGTCTACAATTTAAAGAGTAGTTTGATTAGCATGCTTTACGTATTTTAACAGACCATTTCTTTCTAAATGAACCTGAAAATTAATTATTAATTATATATTGAAAGCCATTTTTTTTGAACTAGTAAATTTATTTTAGGAAATTAAACGAACGTGTAAGGAATAAGTCTATTTCCTGTTTTTGTTACACATTTATAAGACTACAGACATACCATAAAAATATCAGAAAGTTTAAATTAGTTACATAGAATACTTCTGTTTTTATATGGACTCGAAGTGAGAGTTCTGTTATATGTTCTTCGGTATCGATGATGTCCTGGGCCTCCTTGATACATTTAGTGAAAATGTAATGTATGATATAATGTTACATATGGGCAATTCCAAGCCAATGTTACCCTTTTTAGTATTTCATTTTTTTATGTCAAGTAGGTAATATATATTTTTGTGATAGCAAGAAACCTATATATATATTTTTTATTTACAATGCATTTTATAAAATATTTAATAGTCAAAATCAATAAAATCCTTTATAATCAGTATAGCTTCTTATTGTGTGTTTATTTGTTTGTCTGTTAGATATTCAATGTTGGTGTGTTACAGGTAATATTACATATTTTTCATAGATATTTTGTGGAAACAGTCAAAATTGCTGAAAGAACGTTTATGAACTTCCTCTGAATAAAAATACATTTTTGTTATAATAAATTGTATGTTATTTTATAAGTAATATAGATAAACATTATGGTATCTGAAAAGTATGGAAATTCCTGTTTGTCTGTTAAAATACAATTTATTAATCATAATTAATTACATTAAGTAATTTATTCTTAATAACTATGTTAATTTATCTTCTAATATCAAATGTTACACGTAATATCTTTGAATTACATAATTATTATTATTATTTAAATAAGATACGGCCACTTTTTCTTCTATGACTGTTAGTCTGCTACAATAGAATTTCCCATATACAGGAATTCATGCACAATATATACATACTATACAACATAAAAGAGTAGATAATTTAGGTTAATTTTTTCCTCAAAAATAGACTAGTCGAATTTTATTTAATATTTTTGTATGAAGAATTAATGTAATATCAAGAGCCATACAGGATGTCTCAAAAACATTCAAAAATAATGTACCGTTGTTATCAGTCGCAGATAAGCAAGTTTATAAGCAATATTAGAACAGACGCTATTATTAACCGACTGGAACATATCACATTTTTATATGAGGATTTTCTTCAGAGATATAATGGGCTGATTACTTTTATCAGGGTTATTCATTAATGTCACTTTTAATTTAACAAAATGTCCCAGAACTCCAAGTATGAACTTTGAGGATTATAAGGCGCTTAAAAGCTAAGCTTTTATAATAGGAAATTTAATCAAGATTTAGTTAGTCTAACTAAAACAGAAAATATCATACTCTCATCCGAATTCGATTTTTTTTTTTTTCATAACTGAATAAAAAGAAGGTATTTATCAAAAATGTCAATAGACGGAAATGTCCTTGTGTGAAACACTATACAATTACGAAAATTTTTGGTGAAAGTACACTTAAACGTCCAGTGACACATTATGTGGTATTATTATTTTTTTTTAATTTGGCACGTCAAATTCAGCGATGTTTGGTGTTGGATAGTGGGGTAATGTTGAATGATGTTTTGTTGAGTTTATGACGGTCAATTTTCAGTAAGAGGGGTATAGGCCCTGAGGGGGGGGATGCTCTCCGTAGGGGTATTTCTAAAGGAACCTAGCCCGTATTTACGCATGGAAATCCAAGTTAAGAAGAAAACCCCGGAAAACTCCGAAAGATTAGGCTGACGGGCGCGACTGGGTTTGAACCAAGCACTTCCCGCCTACCAGCATCGACAGCAAAACATCTCACCCACTGATGGGGGCGTTGAATGATGGAGTAATACCACAAAACTGTCGGTATATCGATTCGATTCCCATAATAACAAAACAATTGATTAATAACTTTTTCTCGATGAAACGATGACAGTTCAGAATGCATTTATAATTACCTTGTACAATAATAAAAATTTCATAGTGACATAATATGTAAATGAGGTAATAAAATAAACTGCAGAAGGAAAATAATAAATTTGAAATGTATTGAACAAAAAACAGAAAGTGCTGGTTATTCAAATTATCATTTAAATTTTTCTATTAACAAAAATAGCAGTTTTATAATTTTAAAAAAGTAAAATTTACTTAACAACTTTCGTTTAGCATTCAAAAAAATTAAAAAACGCACACAAATATATATATCTCTTCCAATTTTATTGTAATAGTAATAATGAAATAATAGCGATATATGTATTTGAGGCTTCATATATTAAAATTTATAATCAACAAAAGTTTTTCTTTGAAACTATAGTAAAAGAGATTAGTTAAAACATTATTTTTTCAGCAATATTTTAAACTTCATAATTCTGCATAATATAAAATCAGTAATACAAGGTATTTTTAATGTAAAATAAAGTACTAAAATATATTCAATAAGTGAAGGCGTTATTGCAAAATTTAAAAGCACTTCTGTGTTTTAAATATAAACTTAAAATACGTTAGTAAATATAAACTTTGATTATAAAATTCGGAATAAAACAAGATACTAAAAAATGCCTTAAAAATTAAATTTAAAAATTTGTTTCCTAAATCGATTATCCCTTTTATAAGGTAAATATATATATATATATATATATATATATATATATATACATAACGAAACGAAAATATGTTTTACCATAAAATTACCTTCTTTATGAAAAATATT
Organism: Maratus speciosus; assembly: GCA_963932465.1. Lineage (NCBI taxonomy): Eukaryota > Metazoa > Arthropoda > Arachnida > Araneae > Salticidae > Maratus > Maratus speciosus. Next base: position 328,543,086 of record OZ010786.1, read on the forward strand.
AAAGGAAAATATATTTAAGTATTTTCAACTGAAAAAAGCACATTATTAAAAAAAAAAAAAAATTCCCAAATACTTTTTGTTTAAAATTTCATTCTTCATTAACTTCAATTAAAAAAAAATGTTCAAAAGTTTAGAATAAGCTTTTTTTTTATTTATTAAAATGCTTAAATATTTATTTTAGTAGCTTTCAGAAGTATGATTAAAGGAGTTAATTGAAAATGTTTTATGTAAAAAAAAAAAAAAAATATATATATATATATATATATATATATTTAATTCTATATTTATTCTATTCATGCACACATGTGTTAGTTATATCTTTTTAAATCTGTATGTAAAAATTGATATATTTTCTTTTGTAAATGAGACAGCATTTATATGGATGAGCCATTTCGACCAACTACAATCTACAGATAGAAATTGTTCCCAAACAACACTACGCCCAAATCATTGGTCGTAGCAATGAATATAAGTAACGTAATTTGTCTCCACCATGGGGGAAAAACTGCAGATTTATGACGTAAATGACAAATTATGATAGCTAGAACTCTCGGAACATTGATCACAGAAATTGATCATTTGATGGTTTGTTCACTTGCAGTTGTTGTCATGTGGAATACGGATTGAGAAATGGCTTGTTAAAGTCATGTTTTTTTGCATCCAGGATTCATTGTAACTAAGGCATAGAAAAGACCTTTGTACACAGTTCGCCGTATTCGATGAAGTTTCGAGGCAAATATCCCCGGCAGTTAAAAATTTGACTTTACGAGAAGTTAACCTAGAAAGCAGCAAAGTATACTTTTTTGAGTATGATTCTGTTTATCCGCCCTCTTCCCCTGAACCAACGTGCGTGCAGAAGTGTTACGACAACAGAAACTTATATTGGTCAGGTAGGAGAAGAATCGTACTGCGCTGGAATGAATGAAACTGATCTGGAAAATTTTCTGGTTTAACAAGAAAAGATTGAGTACAAATACGCCGACTACCGTAGAACATTCCGCTACTTGTATGAATTCTTGATCATATAAAAGCTGCTAACATTCAACACATGCAGAGATTTTTAACGCACAGTATGTTTTATAGCGTCACAATAGTATTCCTAAAGTTCATTTAACAATAACAATGGATTTCCTGTTTGTGAAGTTTGTTTCGGAAAAGTTTCATCCTGTTATAGAAAAAAATTTTCTTCTACAGTAATTTCGGATAACAATAAATTAATACAACACGCTATGATATTAAAATCTACTTGGAGTAGTTTGAGAAACACTGTAGGGATTTTTAAGTCATGTGTTGGCCTAAAATTCACCTGATATGAGAACAATAGAGCATTTTTAGTTTTTCTCTGGAAAAAATGGCACTTCCTCTAAACCACCGCAATATTTAAAGAAGGTGAAAAGCAGCTATCGAACGTCTGGTCTTATATAACCGCACACTACCTACCAGCATCATGTCAAGCAGAGCCACGCTGTGCATCTATGGTTTTGTAGGCTAAAGATGACTCGACGTCGAGTCATACAGATTGTCACTAACATAGAAAATTGATTTAAATGAAAATAATAACAGAAAAAAATACTATAAAAATGATTAAAATGCAAGAAACACGAGGACATCGTTTCCGTGTGAAATGAATCATAAACTAAAAATAGAACATCATGAACAAATGATGACTCATTTTAAAATGTAATCAGCTTATTGATGAGAAATTTCATTTAAAAAAAATAAAATACCATATACAAATAAACAATTTAGAAAACTTATAACACCATTAAAAATCTATTTATATTAATTAAAATCAGCAGGCAGTTATGTATGCGAATATATTTGTGCCGCCTTTCAATATATATATATATATATATACAGTCGTGGCCAAAAGTTTAGGACCACAGTGCAGAAACTAGTGTTTTTACTATTAAAACCACTGATAACGTCATAAATCAAATCGATTGCGTCAGATGGCGTCCTTCCGTCTGGCAGTGGAGAAATGTATTCACTTTTAGTTTGATCTTTGGGTAATAAACGTCGCAGACGCAATTGTCACCTGTTTTACAAGTTTTGAAAACCTATGAAAATGGGTCAAAAATCATCAGTTTCTGAAGCTCAGCGTGAATGAATGATAATGAAGGATATTCTGAACGATTAATTAGTGAACTAGTAACACGTAGTAAGAATGCAGTTCACAGTGCGATCAAGAAATTTAAAGAAACAGGGACTTATGTTGATACCAAAAGGTGTGATCGACCTCTTAAAACCACACCTAGGGATGACCATGTCATTTGGAGTATAGCAGTTCGTTCTCCAATGCGTTCCGCAAGCAAGATACGGTCAGTACTGCTTGCAAAAGGTGCGGATGTCAGTCGTAGAACAGTAAGTCGGTGTTTGTTCGACGACTTTCATCTAAAATCCCATAAACCTGCGATAAAACCCAGGCTAACAGCGGCCATGAGAGCTAATCGCTTGGACTTTGCCAAGAAACATGCCAAATGGAGAATTCGTCAGTGGCAACGAGTTTTTTTTCGGACGAAGCTACCATACAGCAGTTCTCTACATGCATGTACTATGTCCGTAGACCTCCTGGAAAGCGATTCAATGAACGTTACACTTTACAGACTGTTACACACTCCCCCAAGTTTTATGATTTGTCAGTGAGCGGAACGGCTGCATTGTTCTTCCTACCACCAGGAACGACTATAAATGGCAAAAAATTGGTGAATTTGTTGAAGGAGAAGTTAGGATTACACATGGCCGTTCATAAATGCACAATTTTTATGCATGATGGTGCACCATATCATCGCTCTAAAATTGTTACTCTGTTCTTGAAGACGAAGAAAATTCAAATCCTTGATTGGCCTGGAACAGTCCCGATTTGAATCCAATTGAAAACTTATGCACTCTCTTAAAGCACAAGGTCTCCGAGAAACAGCCAACAAGTACTAAGGGACTGGAAAAAGCAATTATGGAAGTTTGTGTGAAAGAATTATCAGCTGCATACTGCTGAAGTCTGGTAGAGAGCATGCCAAAACGTTTGCAAGCCGTAATAAAAGCTAACGGTGGACCAACAAAATATTGATTTTTCTGTAAAATTTGTGTTTAATGTATGTGATTTATATGCGTAGAAATGTAATATTCATGTAATAAACGAAGTTTATAATTTTACTAACGAGTAAGTATTCAATTTATTGTCTGGATCTTAATTTTTAGTGGTGGTCCTAAACTTATGGCCACGACTGTGGGCATAAGTTCCTTTTTTGCAGGTATGCATATGAATTTATTTATATTATATTATACTCAAAATACATATAGAAAAATTCGGCTTAGCTGCATGCGTAACTCCCAAACAGCAGATAATTCTTATCCAAGCTTCTGGCAAATGTCCTCACGTAACTATTTTTTTCTCTTAGGCGAAATCACTCTACGTAGTACGCAGAAAATTCTTATTGCCGGCCGACAAACTGCCTCTTGATCATCGCATCTCGAATAGAACTGAATTAATTTTGAAGAATTTTCTTATTAGTTTTCGACAATTTTTTCTCTTGATGCAACAATAGTTACATATCTATTATATAACTAACTAAAATGTAAAATATATCATTTTATTTTAAAGATAAATTATTGCTGTTCATTGAGTTTGCTATAAAATTAGAAGTAATTACAAAAAAAAATTAATTATAATTTATTTTTCATTGTAACTTGCATTAAAAATTAAAAATTAGGTTCTTACTTATTCGTTACTCATACTATTAATACATCATAATTATCATTATAACATATAAAAATTTTTGCATCTTACAAATAAGAATTAACTGTAATTTAAAATTAAATTATAATTAATAGGCATTTTCATTGTAAAATGATTTAACCGCAATATTCAAATTTTAAATAAAACAAAATTTCTTACGTTTTATTCAGTTACACCCTCAATATGTAAACATGTGTCACCTTATATTGGAAAATATCCTCATTTGACAATATTTACTGTTTGATTTAAAACGAAATTTGTTGTATTTTAATTATACAATTTTTTCATCTTACAATAAAAAATATTATCCCTTAAAACAGCTTCTTAGCTGCGAAAATCCCATTCTTTAAAACTTTTGACACTACTATGGTTGTGTATGAAAAGATAGCGCTTATTATTTCTTTTAATATCTTAATGAGTATTTTAACAAATACTTAATTCAATATTTAAGACTGGAGTAGCACAGTTGAAGTTTATTCCAACAGAGCGAAAAATGTCCAGACCAGGGATCGAACCTGGATACTTGGCGTGCCGTGCCAATGCCTTACCTGTTAGGCTATCCGGACCGATACCTGGTTGACATAATTCACTCTTATCGGTCCGGATAGCCTAACAGGTAAGGCATTGGGACGGCACGCCAAGTATCCAGGTTCGATCCCTGGTCTGGACATTTTTCGCTCTGTTGGAATAAACTTCAACTGTGCTACTCCAGCCTTAAATATGATTTAATCCAGTTGGAAAAAATATTCGTACCCTTAATTATACTTAATTCAATCTTTTTTTTTTGTCTCTTTTAAAATGCAGGACATTAAATTCTTGACAATTTGATTGATAAAAAAGTTGATTTACTTCTTTATAAGAGAAACGACATCATAACATTTAGAGAGATTCTCATCAACTTTTCCAAACTTTTCTTTAAAATGTCATCTATCATTTATTTACGGTTCAAGCTTTGTATTTTCTTAATTTAAAGTGTTTTACATATATAATAAAGAAATTTACCTTTTAACTCAAAACTTTCTGTATCTTAATTAACAAAATACTTTTAGAAAAAGTAGTTTGTTCTTGTAATAGTCTGAATTTCAGATATTATTTAATATATTTTCAATTTCTTTATCTAAATTAACAAAGTCTTTCTAACTGCCCATTTCATGTACATTAGTTCAATTTATTACGATCTATTTATCAAAGTATATTTTTAAGCATAAATGTCTACATGTAATTCTTAATAAAAACACTTTTAAATAGTAAGATTTCTTTTATTCTACATATCATGCTATCTGTATTTTTTCAAGAGATTAAAGTTTTCTGACATTTGTGATTAATAATTTATCTCAGGAAAAAAAAAAAAAAAAAACAGTCAAATGGCACAGTCCTCTGTCATCAGTTCAGCGTGGATGCTTACCACGGAGATAAACCATACGTTCCCGGTAAAGGGATCCAATTTTTGCCATTCCGGCATTACGGGACGATCTTATACTTGGGAATAATGACCGATTAATTGATTTTCAAAGTTAATCTAATTTTCTGACGACGTTTACCTTAGATATTAACTAGAGAAAATTGCTAGTTTTTTCTAGAATACATTGTGTAAATCTCACTCTACGACTACTCTTCTTTTACCGGCGATTCTTTTAATAGACTAAAATTTAACTGATATCTCTTGTTCATGGCGCAGATTTGTAATACATTTTCATGATATGACGTCCGTGGACATTAATCCGAATTATTTTTCGTACCAGTGTAAAACAATCAAAATTGCTCTTCCAGAAGTTCTTATACATTTACATTAATGTATCCAAATCCTTATATGCAGCTATCAATGCAAATTTATTAATATTCTAGAAGTATCTCTTAAAATACTAAAATGCAGTCCAACTGGAAAATACAGAACACGGTATAAAACATAATTTAATAAATGCATTCTACAGGCAGCACTATATCATTTTTATGATATGCAGCATTGTATAGGATATTGTGACTACAGAATACTATTCTCTAAAATTAGTGGGCAATTTGAAGAACCTGTTTAACAGGTCCTAACGATTAAAATTTCATCGTGGAGTGTCAAAAGAAACCTGCAAATAATACAGGCACCAACGTGTTAGGATAAGACATAAAAGATTCATCAATCGTGCATCTAAAGATAATTTTATTTTGTATCTACTAAATACGCTTTATAAAACATTTACTTCTTTTAACAAATACAATTATATGATTTTTTTAACTTTCTATGACTTTGGACTATCTATAACAAACAATACACAGCAAATATTATCGATATTTAGATCGTTACAGAATTTTTGAAACTGTTATTTAAAAATGGCTTATGCACATTTATCGAAAGTAAAATTAATAAAAAATATATATATAAAATGTTTTTTTTTCTTTTTTTAATAAATATGTGAGGTTTTAAGACATTTTTCTCTCACATTTTTGATTAATCACGTTCAAATTTTCGTAAATATCACACATGCCACAGATTTGTCTGGACCATACATATGTAAATGGACCATGCCTCTAGTCATAATTAAATACCGTCTTTATTAAATACGCTTTATTTTTACAAACCATTTGTCGCTTTTTTTTTCAAATATCTTTAAAGTAAATCTTTCCATTCATTTACTTTACATCATTATCGCTCTTTTCATTGTTGCGCGATCTGGATATTGCTGTTTCACAAAGTTGAAAAGTGCACTTATTGTAACCATTTTAACAAAAAACACGTGAACATACTTTGAAAAATTAATTTACATACATTAGACAGACTTGACTACAATCAAATTAAAAAAATATAAAAATATATAAAAACATTTAATTAAAAACTAAAAATATATACAAAAGACGTTACGCTGCGCAAACGCACAGCCTCATCAGTACACATATCAACTACAGCAGAATATCGAAACATGTCCTGGACTCAGTCAAAATCAAAGTTAAAGTTAATCATTTAAAAACAAAATATATTCCATCGGGATTGCACCGGATTCGTTGAGTGTATAAGGGTATAATTTTGTAAACCAGCTCTCCATGAACAATTTATAATGATAAGTGTTGCAATTTCTCTTCAAAATTACAGAATTTTTGAAGGCTGGGGTGTGGTCCGTTTCAAATGCATGTTGTACCAATTTAGAGTTCAATCTTCCATTTTTAAAGGCGCCGACATGTTCTTTAAGTCTGATATCAAACGATCTGCTAGTTTTAGATAAATAAACGTTATCACAGTTACTGCATGAAATCATGTAAACCACACCGGTCGATATATTTACGTCATAATTATGTTTATGGCTATTTAAAAAGGAACTTAATTTATTTACTGGTTTAATAGAAACCCCAATGTCAAAAGATTTAAATACAGATGAAACGTTTTGTGACACAGTGTTATAATATGGTAAAGAAAAAAAAATGACGTTTAAACAGCTGGAAAGAAGGGAAGGGGGTGGGTTGAATTCATGAACTCCAAAGTTTTCATGAAAATTTTCGTGATTAGATTTTTTGGATAACCGTTATTTTTCAGATTTTCGTATATTTTATTTCTTTCAATTTCAAGGATTTCATCCTTACTGCAGTACTTTACGGCTCTAAATGCTAATGTTTTGATAATGGAAATTTTGTGGCTAATAGGACAATTTGAATTAAAATGCGTATACTGACCCGTTGAAGTTGGTTTTCTATAAACTGAAGTTGAAATTAACTGATAATTACTTAATGACTTTACTTAACTGAAAATTATCTGCAGTATGAAAATTAACTGCTTCGATATTTTGCTGTAGTTGATATGTGTACTGATGAGGCTGTGCGTTTGCGCAGCGAAACGTCTTTTGTATATATTTTTAGTTTTTTATTAAATGTTTTTATATATTTTTATATTTTTTTATTTAATTGTAGTCAAGTCTGTCTAATGTATGTAAATTAATTTAAAGATATTAATTCAGACGTTAAAATGTATGTTTATCTTAAGAATACATTGAAAATTTTCAATAACGCTTTTAAAGGTACATTATTCGGTTGGATAAAGAATTATTGTATTTAGTGTGTAAAATTAGTCTTGATTCGATCGTTACCGTTAGACAAAACAAAACAAAAAATACTACTTCTTAGAAAATTCATTCAATATCCATATAATAATTTAACCATTAATTTCATCTAATGATGAAAATATCAGACACTTAAGTGCTTAATTTCTTCATTTCAATCATCTATCCATAACTGAGTTATTGTTTTTCATTTGAAAAAAAGTGAAACAAATTACGAATCTTTTCTTATAAATCTATAAATTTCTATAATTCTGTTGTTTAACATTATAAATATCTAAAATAGATCCATTTAGTTAAAATTTTTTGGGTTTATTTATGCTAAATATTTGCAAAATATCATGCCGATTCTTGCCTCTAAACAGAATTAAAAACTTACTTAAAAAATCAATTAAAATATGCATATTAAGGTTTTTTTGCTGTGAAATCTTAAAGTTAAGATGTGTGTCTTGCTCCCACTTTTTTTAAACTAACCCAAAACATTTTATTCTATGTAGATGAAATCACAACTTTTCATTACCAACACCCACAACCATGCAGAAAATACAGTGTCTCTCCACGCGCTATTCAAAACTTTAGTTCTGCGATCTTGGTGAAACATACACACCAATTTTTGATTTCAACTACCGTGTCTGGCAAGATCCGCAGTAAATCAGATGCTTAAAGCTAACACCCCCTACGTAAAGTCAATGCATAACCACAATAACTTTATTAACATGTTTTTTGTAAAATAACCGTGAAAACAAATTTTCGGAGATTCATGCGCACTTCGTATCAACATAACAAAGAGAGAATAGCTTTCTCATTCACATACGAATGTTTAAAGTTAGAGATGTAATGGGCAGATACAAAACATTCGCAAGAAAAATAATAAAACCCATTCATCCTCAAGAGTGTCTATATTATAAAAGACAAATGTGTCCGTGCATAAAGCTAATGTCACGGAGGCCACAGCAGACGATTAAATGTAACTTTTATTAACCAGTATTCCTTTTCATATTCCAATTTTTTAGACTTCAAAATAACGCACAATTTCAATTTTTACACCATCGAATAGGAAAAGGGGGGATTTCAAATGCAAATTGTTTGAAAACTAAATCGCTATTTGTTTGAAAAGTGTATCGACACTTACAATTTTTCTTGTTTTTAAAATAATTTTCAAGCATGTTTTTTTTTTTTTTTTTTTTTTTTTTTTTTTTTTTTAAATCTATCTCCATCTGGTGCAGAAGATTACAATATATAAATCTGTTTGCATTTAAATTATTATAAATAGCTCATAATTTGTTTCCAACTTATATTCCATAACGAAATTAAAACATTCATTAAAAACTATATAAGACAATAAAATGTAAATAAAGCAACAGAAATTTAGGACCAGTAATTCCTTAAACCACTGAAATAAACAGAATCAAAAGGACCGATATTAAATAACAATCTTTCGTGATTTCTTCGACTGCCATCTCCTGACGCGAGGACCATGTGAAAATATCGCTTTTAATACTTTTTAAAACTTTATTTGAAAGCATCATTGCTATTTTTTATATAAATATGATTTTTGGTATTCTTTTTCAGCATTCTAAAAAATATATTAGTTGAAAAAAAATCTACTAGATTTATATAAAAAAAAAAAAAAAAAAAAAAAAAAAAAAAAAAAAAAAAAAAACAGCACACTCATGGAATGCCTTTTCGCCGCAATCTTTTAGATTATTTTCTGATACTTTTTATCGTTAATTTTGATTAACTGCAATTTCTTTAATCAAACAACATGTTTTAATGATATATAGCTTACGTGAAAAGCCGCTTGCGGAATCTTTCTAAAAACACATCATTCATTACTGCGCCTTTTAAATTGTGCATAGAAAAAAGGATATTAATATGAGAAATAATTCCCCTACATTCGGTATCCCGGTAAGAATAACCAGTAAGCTTGCCACAATGGGGGGAGAGAGTATTTTGATAAAATGTGAATCTGATTTATATAACAGTTTTTTAAATGTTAAACTGTTAAACAAACTGAAGGCACACATAAATAGGTCATTTTGACTAGCTTGGTATATTTATTAATAAATTGGAAATATAAGATCCTATGCTTTATTTAATGCTAAAATGTAATTTTTAAATGTTATTACGACTTCTTATGTATTTAACGTACTCGCATATATAAAGTGATGATCTGAAAATCTCAATTACTTTTGCGATTTCCAAATATTTTATACTACGAGAAAAATATCCAATATTATAATTCCTATTTATTCATAAGAATAAGTAAGAAAAACGCTTGCAAAGTTATTATGTAAAAAATAAATCCCTCTAACTTTTGTTTGTAATATAGTTCCATCTTTAATATAATGAAGTTTCTTTTATGTTAATAGGTAAATGAAAAACAACGGAAAATATATTTTATTGAAAACAATCTTTTATTCTAAAACATCTTAAACAATCGTTGAATACATTAAGATGAAGTATTTTAGATTCTTCCACAGATAATCCTTCTTAAAAATGAAAAAAAGAAATAGTATTTTAATTATGTAAAAAAAAAAGAAATATGTAAAGAATGGTAAAAGATGTTTAAAATAAATAAATTTTGATATGGATAGCATAAATAGTAATATGCTGGTAAAGAAAAACGTCATTGCAAATAAAAAAATCAATTTAACCATCAATAAATTCTTTAGAATTTTTTTTAAACAATTTAAATTCAAATTTAAACAGAAACACACACACATATGTATTTTTTCTGGGGGGGTGGGGGGGGGTAATATCAGATTTAACTTTGACTGGATTACAAAAAGTAAGATATGCAATAATATTATGCTCAAAGGGGCAGTTCTGGATAAAAAATAATCAAACTGTACTGAAATAGCATATTGAAAGGAATGTCTACTATATATTTTGTGCATAAATTATGATTGACGGTCGTCTATGTAATATTTTAATAAATCTTAGTTTCAATTTCAATTTCAATTCGAAAATGATGCCGACAACAAGAAAAAATCTTATTATTTTTACCGCTTTTCTTTTCTTTATTTTCATCCACAAAAATTGAGTAATACAGTTCGATCGAGTAATACAGCCATCGATATAGAAATGTTAAAAATTTGTAAATATTGAATTTGGCATATTGGATCAAGGCGTAACGACCAGTGTCATTTTAATAACTCCAATGAGAATGAGTAATATTAAGCAATGAAATCAGTTCTATTGTATAATATAATTACCGCTTTTCTTTTCCTTATTTTCATCCACAAAAATTGAGTAATACAGTTGCCATCGATATAGAAATGTTAAAAATTTGAAAATGTTGAATTTGGCATATTGGATCAAGGCGTAACGACCAGTGTCATTTTAATAACTCCAATGAGAATGAGTAATATTAAGCAATGAAATCAGTTCGATTGTATAATATAATAAAAAAAGACTGTTAAATCTGATTTCTGAATTTAAAAAAAAAATCCTTGTGTACGGCTAGACAAATACCCAAAATGTAATGAAAAAAAATATTCTTAAAGGTATTATACTGTAAATATTTATAAATTTATAATTATAAACATACATTCAAACGAATATTCAATGTAATAAGAAAAGTTATTTAAAATATCTTTTAAGGCGACCGTGGACTTTCCGACTGGAGATGCAATTATTTTATGTAAAGTTACAAGTGTTTTAATTTTGTTCACAAACAATTTTTCGACCTTTTAATATACTTTAAAACTGTTTTTCTCAATACTGATGTTTCAGCATTTTTTTTTTTTTTAATGCTTCTTGCTACTAAATTTTTTATCAAAATTCATGAAACTGATAACGAAGAATACTGATACTGCTTAAAAAGAAACTGTGCTTGCATTTTAAAATTCGACTTAATTAAGAGAATTAAATTTGATTTTTAACTTATTATAAGGCAAAATTTTCATAAAAATTGATATGGATTTCAGAAAAAATCTCTGAAAATTTACCTATTTAAGAGATTAAAAGCATCGATACACAGATTTGTTTGTGATACAGTTTTACCTGATTATAATCCAAAATCAAGGAAATACATAGAAAATTAAGACTCAAGGAGCATTTTAAAAATTTTGTTTTAAAATTTTAAATTTTTGAAAAGATCTTAAAATTATAATAAGATTGGAAATTTCTTTTAAGGTGCTCTGTATATTTATGGTGAAACTATATTTGCACAAAATTTCCAATCTCCAAGAAATTTTTTAAAACGTCCACAGTCCCCTTAACGAATACAAAATATATAATAGGGTCTAAATGTCACTTTCCGTTTTTGTGAATTTGTTTTTGTGTAAAACTTTAATTATCATACAAATTTTTACCATTATGAAATTAGTAAACACTATCAAAACTAATAACAGATTATGTATCAATTATTAAAAAAAAATGAAAAGTAAAACACCACCCATAACAAATCAAGAAACTTTCTGCAAGAAAATAGCTTAAATCAGGATTGTAATTGACATAAAGATATTCATGAACTCTCATTTGATTACTGAATAAGAAATATTGAATATCAGTCCTATTAACTATTAAAACAACATTTGGAATACTAAAAAATCTCTTTAAATTTTAATTTTTACTGTATGATTATTATTAATTCAATTTACTATAAAATGATATCAAACACAATCTCAGAGGTAAAAAATAATGCGCTTTTTTGATTTGCTCTCAAAAATGTACCAGTGTGAGTTAAAGGTTAATGTCTTTGAATAAAATATGCAAATACTTTTTAGTTTGTGAGGTAATAAAATATTAAATATTCAGTTCAAGAGAGATAGATAAATATTTTATTTACAGGCGCTACAAATATTTTATTAACAAATAAGTATATCATTAGAAGAAAAACCTCTAATCTGAAGTTTGTAATTTATGAAGCTTTAATCAATATTTAATGACATATTGATTTAGAAAACTGAATAAATCAAGATAATTATTTGCGAAGCGACATTTAAAATGCAACATTATCACTTTTGTATTTATTTATCAAGCCATACTAAATAAAATTTAATATTAAAACAAGATTATATAGTTTATTTTATATTGGCAGTATATTTTTTTAACTGCTTTCTCGTTACTGTATTTGACGATTTCTTTAGAATTTTTTCTACATTAAGTTTAACTGATGGAATGTTATTGACATAATAACTATTATAAATGTTCATCAATATCAGAGAAATGCATTTATGTAAATAAATGCCGAGATAGGCGATAACATATTATTTTACATAGCATCTACGTTTTTTATATTTTTGAAAGAGGATGTCACTTAATGTATGATTACTTGATATTAAACTTTTAAAATGTATGGCTATTTTTTAAGGAAATGATATGGCACCGCAGTGTATAGATTGAAAACATGATTCCATTTCTTGGAAGTTCTTTAAAATATTTTCGTATCATGTCGGTAAGGGAACCGTTAAAGAAATATATTCATGACCAATGCTATCTGAGAAAGGTAGCAACATATTATTTTGCGGACTAACATCTAGCTATTTTTGCATTTATGAGATAGGAAGTCGCAACTATTTTGATTACTTTATATTCCACATCTAAAATGTATTGATCTTTTCAAAGTCTTGATATAGTTAAGATTTGCTTAGATATCAAAGATGATTATTTTTTTTAGTATTGTGGACTCTCGTTAGTCAGTATACGTTTAAGACGTATCTCAGGATAAAGCGGGTAAATTTGTTCACACCATGTTATTCAAACAATGTTAAAGATTCATTTAATGCGAATTTCAGTTATTACAGACGAAAAATGACTTCAATTGGAAATCCGTACTAACGGGAGTTCACTGTATCTATAAAAAGATTTTCGCATTCTGCCGTGAAATACAATATTTTTTAAAAATATATACAGAAGCATAATACCAGAAGCAAATCGATATATTTTTTGTCCCAAACCAGTGTATTTTCAGCAACTGGCTAAAGGACAACCTTCGAATGTATGAAACTAAAACCACGCGATTTCGACATGTGTACATTTTCGAAACATCGAGACATGCTATGATTAATCTTTTTGTTTTTAAACAGTATTCACTGACTCACTATAAAAATGTGCGCACTTAGATCAAATTCGACTTTCCTAATTTAAATGGTAAAACTAGTTTGTAAAAACTATTTTTGTCTCATGTTAAAGATGTCATAAATGCTAATATCTGAGTTTTTATAAATACATCATTAAAAGACCATCACCCAAAATGTATTTTTTAACATCTTTTGCAATGTAGAATAGCATTGAAAAAGTTTAATTCAACAGATTAATTATCAACTTTTATTTTCTAATATTCTTCCTTTAAAAATTACAATATATAAAATGTAATGTATCAAAAATAATTGTTTTTCATATTAATCATGTTTAAACTCATGATTTTCTTCTTCAAATGAAATGTGCTTCATAGCGCAGCATTCATTTTTCAAGAAACAAAATGGCTTCAAATAAAATCCCTTTAAGCATATATTCAAGCTTAGGACAACTCCTTCCACACAAAAGCACCCAGGATATTGACGAAAACACGTAATTCATTTGTAATTATATGTTGCATAAGAAATAAGTAAATTTTAAATTATTTACAAATAATAAATTTTTAAATTTAAAATGTTTTGTCTTTCAGGAATTCTTAAATATTATTTTCTTTACTAATTAAAATAATAATAATAATGAATTTTTTTCTGGTTACTTTATTATTGTCTTGTTATTTTATGTCAATTAACTGTGTATGTGTAAGGCTTTCATAACTAGTCAAGCAAAGAAAGAAAGATATTATTATTATTATTATTATTATTTGAAAATTAGGAAAAAAAGTAAAAGAAACAAGATTGCCAAGAGTTTATTTATAATAGCGGCTATATTCCTGTATCGTATTTCCTATGCCAATTTATGTTCATTTTTCTTTTTTAAATGAACTAAATCTTTCAATTTACTGTCCAAAAATATCGATTTTGTAACTTTATTCATTTAATTATCATGTTAAAAAATTTTCACTCACGATAAAAGTCACTTATGCAAATTTCCCTGCATTTTAGCTTAATGGGTTTATCAAATTTACTCTGCAACAGCGCTTAAATTCTTAAATATTCTCTAGTTCCTATGATACTAGTTTGATGTTTAAAAAGTAAAGACTTTTACTTTTAAATATTAAAAAGTACTTTACAGAAACTTTGGATAAATAATGAGTTGTGTGAAGAATGTTGATAAATTTTAAAAGCATTTTATAAGCGTTATTTCATGAACATCATTTAAAACTAAGAATATAGTTTTTAAAGAAGTATTAAAAATTTTCAAAAAAGCATTTATATAACTTTCATTATTGAGGTTTATAAATCTTGAAACATTTTTCTCTTCAAAAGACTTCTAGCTTTTAATCTATTAAAATATGCCCTTTTTTTCTATATTATTTTGGCTTACTTCAATACCTAAAATGTGGTGGGTACATATGACACATACTATATATCGTAATATATTGGATAGTTTTATTGTTTTCAACATTGGTGACTTTAGAAATACCGTTTAATTGTATTTGAATATGCTTAAAGTGTTTCCTATACTGTTTGAGATAATAATGCTTGTATTACATATTAATTCATTGTAATCCTTATTATAAGAAAAAGAATTCTTAAAATATGAATGCTCCTGTAAAAATTCTAATCGTATTTGTGACAGAGATCATATCACATATCATGTTTGCTTCCAAATTAATTTAAATCATTTTTGTTTGTCTTTTAAAACGTGTTGTTATTCCCCCTCTTTAAGTTAAATTTTTATAATTTAAGTAGGCGCTTATTTTCCGTATCGTATTTTATCTGTTATGTTTTTTTTTCTTTCTATAACCTCAGTTTATTTAAAGTAATAATATTGATTTTAGTTGGTTGTAATCTTTCATTCCCTGTAAAGCAATTAACTTTCCGATAACTCGTGGGTCAATAAATAAATCACAAAAAGAGAATCGCAGCTGTCAGTAACTTTGATTCGTATATGCCCATAATGAATTTATTCACTCTTATTTACTGCTTAGCTTTAGCTGTTACGATGTAATAATAAAACATAAATAAAATGAAGTTTACAGCTTATGTCTCGGAAAATGATTGCAGTTAATTTTAACTTCCTTTTTGTCTAATACAGATGTCTTTTATAATTATTGCACATTTTTGTAATGGTCATTTTATCATATAAAACATTATTAAGCATAAACAAATTTATTCAATCCAGAATTTTGACGCCGTTTTGATTATGCTTTATGACAGTTATTTAACAACCATTTGATTGATGCCTTGAGGAATACCAGATTGCGTGATATAATCATTTTGCGCGCCAATAAACCTTTGTTCACTCTTCGTTCACGATTATAATAGTAAAATTGGCGATGGATTTGTGACGCCAAGTTATCGAAGCTGTTGGTAAAATAACCACTTCTATGCTGACTATGTACTGAGAAGGTACTAATTTTGCTGTATCTGCACTTCGGTGCATTTGTTTAAATGGGGGCCTCTCCCTCCACTATTTCTAAGAAATCCATTTCCCCTTTATTGTAATTATAATTTGCTTACTAGTAATTTTTTAAAGTTAAAATAAAGTTTTTGTTCCTGTATTTTGTGTTGGAGTTTTTCATATGCATGTACGAACCTTAAAGCTGCTGAAACACCTTCACACAAATTGGCTCATCGGCCGAAATTTTCTCCAACATTAAAAAAAAAAAAAACATGCATATTGGAGAGAGAGAAATTTAACCCCCTCCCTCGTGAAAACGACCTTTTTTTTTTGCAAAGAAATTTCCTGCGCTTTAAAGGATATGTCAGCGCCTGCTGACTCATCCTGACTCATATATCACCACTCGCCAGTGCCTGAATTCCTGCTTTATTTTGCCGTCGCTATGCACTGGGAACCGTGCCATGTTACCTGCCTGCTGACATGTGATTCATCGTCCATCACCTGCTAAGGTTGCGGACCGTCATCATAGTTCCTGTTCTGTCTTGACCGATGTGTCAGTGACGCGCTGCTCCATTGCTTCAAAAATCTTCAATTACAATTCAGTGCCATGAGAACTGAGATGTTTCTGCACATAATAGGATGCAAATTCATTGATCATCAATGGTTGTTAGTGAAATTCGCTTACTTCACAGCCCGGTGATCCGGTTGCACCAACTTAATTTATGCAGTGCCGGCTCTCTTTTATTTGTAAAATCTCATCAAATATGGTGTTAGGCAAGAAAATATAAAAAAAAAAATGTGTTTCGACCGGTGTTTGTTTGTTCTACGCAAAAAAAAAAAAAAAAAAAAAAAAAAAAAAAAAAAAAAAAAAAGAATGTGTACTAAGGATTATAAGGCCAGATATTTGTACAAATTTTTAATATAATTCCTTTCAAAAGCATGAAGAGGGAAATACTTCTTTTTCTTTCTAAAACTTTAATACAGTAATTTACTTTTTCGCTTTCAGTTTTCTCTCTCTTTACATGAAATGATAATGACCTATATATGTGAAATTTCGCAAACCCCTTTTTTTTCTCAGCCAGACTGATTAGGCGCCAGTGATCCCAGGTCACGTGGTCTGACTAGAGAATTGATATTAAAAACATTTTTTTCTTTCTTGTTCCTTTTTTTAGTTTTGTGAAAGTGAATCTTGAATGCAGCAGGTAATAAGCTGCGTATAGGTTTTTTATCGTGGTCTTCTATTAGAAGAAATGATGTTTAATTTAAAAAAAAGGGGAAATTTATTTCCGAATATGAAATCATGCTTGGATTCTTTTTAGAAGAAATAGTTGCTGAAGTATTAATTGTTTTAAAAGCATTTCTCTTGTTTTTAGTTCAGTTTTAATGTGAATCTCGAACGCAACATTCTGGCTGTACAATTCTTGATCTTCCGCAAAGGGAGAAATGAATATTCTTGAATATATAAAAGAAATCTTTGATTCCCAGTGAGGAATAATACCTTTAACAAATATTATTCAAATGTTTTCGTTGTAAATATTGTACATATTAAAAGTGTAAATATAGAATTAAAAGTGTAAATATACAAAGTTTTTAATTATCCTGTGCTTGACTTGGATTTATACTGAAAAACACCAGCGCCATTTTCAGTTGTGAAATATGTTTGTTTACATTAATATTATTTAAAAACAGATCGTGAATTCTTGAACTTAGCTCTCCCAAATATGATTTAAAACGAATCGTAAATTCTACAACTATGCTCTCCCAATAAAAATATCTTGAATCGTGAAGTCTATAATTAAGCTCTCCCAACCTTGGATTTAAATTGTGATAACGTGAAATTTCGTGGATTATATGAAGATTCTTCTTCATGTTTTGGTGCCTCAAGACTTGGAAAAAAGGTAAGAAATACCTTTATTATTCTGCATGACTGTTGATTTCTTGAAAATATACATTTCTCATGATAATTTATTTTGAAAATTGAATTTAAATTTAAACATGGATAAGCCTGATAAGCTTAAAAGTAAAAGAGCTACTGTTCATGCAGCCATTACGAAATTAATCACAAAATGTGATACATTATTATCTGTTGATATTGATAAGACTGATTGCGATTCTTTAATGGAATCGTTAGAGCTCGTAAATGAAAAGGAAGCTCAACTAAAGGAGTTAGATTCCGAAATAGATGAGCTAATTCAGGAAAAAACTGAATATGAAAAAGAACTAAAATCGGTAGAAGAATATTCTGAAAAAATATCAAGTTTGAAATTTAAAATTAAGATGAGGCTTAAAAAATGTAAAATCGAAACTGAACCAAAAGTTGTACTAGAATAAAGTAACGGTTCAAAAATCGGAAGTAAACCAGTTTCGGCAGTGAAGCTTCCTAAACTTAACATAGAAAAATTTTCTGGTGATGCAAGCCAGTTCTTCGAATTTTTTAATTTATTTACTAGTGCGATAGATTCAAACGAATCGTTATCAAAAATTGAAAAATTCCAATATCTCAAATCCTTGTTGTCTGGTCCTGCATATAATATTGTATCTGGTTTTGAACTGACAGATCAAAATTATTCTACTTGTTTAAAGTTGTTAGAAGAAAGGTATGGTAAGCGGGAAAATATAATAAACTGTTATATGAACAAAATCCTGAATCTTGAGCCAGTAAAAACCTCTAACAATGTTACTTCTTTAAGGAAGTTGTACGATAATATTGAAACTTCTATGAGAAATCTTGATGCGTTAGAAGTAGCATCAGGCTCCTATGGCCATTTATTACTACCCTTATTATTACGATTATTACCCGAAAATTTGATACTAGATTTCCATCGAAAACGTGACCCCGATAAGGACTGTGAAGTCACCGATTTAATAAATTTTATTAAAACGGAACTAAGATGCCGGGAAGCTACTAATTTAGTAAATAATTCCCAAAGCAAGGCTTATGAAAATTCTAAAACTAAATATGAAAATTCTTCAAGTAAATATCAAAATTTTCCGCAAAAGAAAAATATACCTTCCGCTGCTGCTTTAAATACATCTACAAAACAGTTTTGCATATTTTGCAAGTCTTCTGATCATGTAGGACTAAATTGTTCGAAATTCACTGATGAACGAAAACGATATAAATTAAAGAAAGAAGATCGCTGTTACAAATGCACAAATAAGTCACATTTATCTGTAAACTGTAGAACAAAAATTAACCCTTGTTCCAAATGTGGTAACACTACCCATGGTCCTTTGTTTTGTTTTAAAGAAACAGCAAAAGAAAATCCTGAAAAAGAAATGAAAGGTGCAATTGTATCTATGATGTCGGAACAAAAATATAAACAAAATAAATCTACATTATTGCAGACTTGTACAGTTTCTGTGTCTGCTGGTAAGGAATGCTTGTTGGCTCGCGTTTTATGTGATAGTGATTTAAAAAAATGCTTCGTGAAGAGATCGCTAGTACAAAAATTAAAATTGAAGCCATTGCGAAGAGAAAATTTATTAGTTTGTCCTTTTGGGCGGAGACGCCCTTATGAATCTTGTTATGAAGTTGTTGCTCTAGAATTATCCAGTGTTGTGCAACCTATTAACTCGATAAATATCGAAGCACTAGTGGTTGATAATATAACTGGAGCTTCTGTGAAAACTCTAGAACCAGAACTTCTAGAGATAATGAGAACAAGAGGCTTTAAGCCTGCTGATACAGGTCTTGAACAGGAAATAAATATTTTGCTAGGGTCTGACTTTTTGTGGAAAACATTAAAGGGAATCGAGGGAAAATTGACAAAAGAATTATACGTTGCAGAAACTACTTTCGGTCATACGGTGCAAGGGCAGATAGAGTCAAATAAAAAAGAAGTAGCTTGTTTGCGTGTTTCAGTTGAAAATATAAATACTCAGCTGAAAGCATTTTGGGATCTTGAATCAAATGGCATTGCTGAAAGCAATGAAAAGAACATTACCGATCATGAGGTAATAAAAGAATTTAAAGAAAATTTAAAATTCGTAAATGGACGTTATGAAGCAAAATTATTGTGGAAAAATTCTCGTGAATCGCTTAGAAATAATCTTGAAGTAGCAAAGAAGCGGTTTTCTAGTTTAGAAAATAAATTCTTGAAAAACGATTCTTTAATTAAGGAATACAGCTCCATTTTGCTAGAGCAGTTTAATGAGGGTGTGATAGAATTGTGCATCGAGAAACATTCTAATAATTCCTATTACATGCCCCACAGACCTGTTATCCGTGACGACAAAACTACAACAAAAATGCGCATAGTCTATGATGCTTCTTCCAAATATGGTGATTCTCTATCATTAGACGAATGTTTGTATCATGTCCCTAACTTGAATTCTAATGTTTTAGATGATGAAAACATTCCTGTTTCGAGTTTCGAACCCCCAAATACTTCCTTGAAAATTTTAGGTTTGGTCTGGAACAATACAGAAGATACATTAGGACTAGAATTACGACCCTTGTTAGAAAAATTAAATAATGATTCTTCTACTAAACGCAATGTTTTGAAAATTGCAACTATGTTCCTTGATTCAGCCGGATTCATTGCCCCTTTTGTTTCTGGTGAACTAGAAAATGATTGGCAAAATTGGCTTTCAGAAATCCCTGATCTCGCTCACTTGAAAATTCCCTGGCAGTTTTTTAGCAACCTGATCATGGAAAAGGAGCATCTCCAATTGCATGTTTTTCCTGATGCTAACCCTAATGTGTATGTTCCTGAATTTCTTTCCTTGCCTGAAAATCAGTGGCCTAGTGTTAAAATTGCTGCATCTCGATTACCTGATGCTTCTGAAGAGAAGTATAAAAAAGCAGCCACCATCTCTTGTGTTGTTCAAACAAATAAACCTGATCAAATTCCCATTTTTATTCTTGAAAAGTATAGCTCCCTAAAGAAATCGTATCGAGTAACTGCATGGATATTTAGATTTATTTCTAATGTAAAATTAAAGGTAGAAAATTGAAAATTTTCAGAATTATCAGCTGAGGAAATGTTACATGCTGAAAATTTTTGGTTAAAGCTGGTGCAGGAAAAAAGTTTCCCTGAAGTTACAAAATACTTGAAATGTAACAAAAGTATCCCTAGTGAATCGAATCTTCTACAGTTAAATCCTATGTTGTCAGATGATGTTTTGCTGTTGCTACGAGGACGGTTACAAAAGTCTGATTCCTCATTTTATGAAAAACATCCTGATGTGATTCCTGCAAAACATAAATTGACTGAATTAATCGTGAAAGATGCACATGAAAAAGTTTTTCATTCAGAAGTGCCCAGAACATTAGTGCAAACTTGTGAAAAGTTTTGGATTTCAAAATCTAGACAGCGCATAAAATCAGTCCTAAACAAACGTGCAATCTGGAAGAAATCTAACGCACGCCCTGGTGAACAAGTTAGACCACCTCTAAAACATATCTTGTGTTTACCTACCATAAAAGTGAACGATTTGATTTTACCTGCAACCAAGGAATCCTTAGTGAAACGCTTCCGTTTGCGCGAGACTCTTCTGAATCATTTTTGGAAGCGCTTGAAAAATGAGTATCTTCTCAACTTACAATCTGCTCACTACACGGACCAGAATAAAACTTCTGACTTTGAAATATATGATGTGATTTTTATGCATATGAACATGTATCAAGAACTTTCTGGAAGTTAGGTATTTGTGGACAGAGATTTTAAAAAAAAAAATGAGGTCTTATGAACTGAAGGCAAATAATTCCATCATTAAAAGACCTATTGATTCTTGTGTATAATTTAGAAGTGAAAAAACTCTGAACTTTTTTATTAATAGAACTGAAAAAAAAAAAAAAAAAGATATTAGAGACTCAAAAACTCTCATTTAACATTTGACTTAAAAAAAAAAAAAAAAAAAAAAAAAAAAAAAAAAAAAAAAAAAGAACTCTTTTGTTTATTGACTTAAAAAAAAAAAAAAATGTTTCTTGTTTGATAATATTTCTAATTTTTAGTTTAATTTTTTTTGTATTGAATATTCCAGAAAAAGTTGTATAGATTTAAATTGTTCTTTCTATTTTTAGTAGCTGAAACCTGTTGGCAAATTTTTTAAATTGTTTATTATTTTATTTGAAGTCCAGTATGTAAGTATATATTTCGATTTTATATTGTATTTATGTATAGTGTAACTGATAATTTTTTAGAATAACTTTATTTCTACTTTAATTATTTTGAATCCCCATTTTGATGAACCCTTGTTCATCGGGGGGGAGTTTGTGAAATTTCGCAACCCCCTTTTTTTTCTCAGTCAGACTGATTAGGCGCCAGTGATCCCAGGTCACGTGGTCTGACTAGAGAATTGATATTAAAAACATTTTTTTTTTCTTTCTTGTTCCTTTTTTTAGTTTTGTGAAAGTGAATCTTGAACGCAGCAGGTAATAAGCTGCGTATATGTTTTTTATCGTGGTCTTCTATTAGAAGAAATGATGTTTAATTTAAAAAAAGGGGAAATTTATTTCCGAATATGAAATCATGCTTGGATTCTTTTTAGAAGAAATAGTTGCTGAAGTATTAATTGTTTTAAAAGCATTTCTCTTGTTTTTAGTTCAGTTTTAATGTGAATCTCGAACGCAACATTCTGGCTGTACAATTCTTGATCTTCCGCAAAGGGAGAAATGAATATTCCTGAATATATAAAAGAAATCTTTGATTCCCAGTGAGGAATAATGCCTTTAACAAATATTATTCAAATGTTTTCGTTGTAAATATTGTACATATTAAAAGTGTAAATATAGAATTAAAAGTGTAAATATACAAAGTTTTTAATTATCCTGTGCTTGACGTGGGTTTATACTGAAAAACACCAGCGCCATTTTCAGTTCTGAAATATGTTTGTTTACATTAATATTATTTAAAAACACATCGTGAATTCTTGAACTTAGCTCTCCCAAATATGATTTAAAACGAATCGTAAATTCTACAACTATGCTCTCCCAATAAAAATATCTTGAATCGTGAAGTCTATAATTAAGCTCTCCCAACCTTGGATTTAAATTGTGATAACGTGAAATTTCGTGGATTATATGAAGATTCTTCTTCAATACATGCTTCTTGTTTAAAATTTACGTGTATTTGATGATTTCAGAGTGTTATTACTACTGCGTATTATAATAGGTCGCAACCTGAAGAAAGAAGATAGCACCTATACATATATATATAAATTAATATTGGTTTGTCTTTTAAACTTACAAATTGTTCAAAAGGTAGGTGTTTAAGTTAATTTCCAGTACAGTTTTATTTTATGTTTGTTTATATGCTTTAATATTTTCTTGATTGACATGGAATTTTTTTTGAGTTACTAAATCTGGCATTCCTTGCCGCTGTTTGACAAAAAACAGCCTTTTGAAATTTATCTAAATTTGTCTAATGCACATTTTTGTTTGGCAGTTAGGAATGACATAATAATTAACTTTTTATTTTCTTAGTTGATATATCATGCTTTTAAAAAGATAAGTTATTATGGACATGTAAGCATGTCAATCCTATACTGAGTTTATGAATGCTTAAGATACAGTTCTAGTAGAAAAAAAAAAGTTAAATTTGATTTGTATAAGATACACACTGAATGTCTTGCATTGGCACATTGCCGCGCTTCCAGAGATAATAGGTTGTTTTTATTGTCTCTTTGGCCAGGAAGCGCTGCCCTGTGTTGTTTTAACGTATGTTGGACGTAATTTACGCTGGTTCGTATGTGTCTGTTGACAGTATGATTTAAATTGCACAGTTGTGTTTCAGTGCAACATATTTAGTGTGGTCTCTTTTATGAGTTGTTCTCTTGTATTTATTAAATTTTTATTGCGCGTTAAGAATTTATTATACAACCTTTCTTAAAAATATAGATAAAAAAAAGTCTATATATATTTGTTTTATATTGTGTATATCGTGCTTTTAAATATTTTTTTTACACAAGTACATCTTGGATACATTTTTACAACTCTTGGTAGTTTAATAGATATTCTTATAGGTAGAAAATTTTATGTTTTATGTCTTTATTATAAATTTTTTTTGCACTGATTTGGTGTAATGTGAAGTGTGTGGGATTTGCATATTGGGGATAATTTAAAATGGTTATAGAGAAGCAGGTGAGCGTAACATTTTTTTTCTCATTTATATGTGGGCATTTGATTAGAAATTTACATACAGTTGGCGTGATCATAATTAAAAATATTAGATTATTTTCTATTTCACATATACTTTTATTAGATTGTGATCTTCGGCAAAATATGTAGCAATCGTAGATTAGTTTATCCTGGCATACATGTAGTTTACGTATGTTACAAGCTCGAGTCATCATGCCATTGTTACAAAAAAAATTTTTTCCCTTTTAGCGCTTGTTTGCTTTTGCAAAATAAATAAGATTTACAACACAGGTTTGTCGTATAGTTTTAAACAGTTATTTTTTTATGTTTCTCAATGACATACATTACATTAATATAGTGTTTTGATCCTTTTGGGTAAGTTTGATTGCTTGTACCTCTGTCGTGTTTTATGTGGGATACTTCAGTCATTGCGCTATTTTCCATGGGATAGAAAAAATGTCTGAGGTGTGTATTTCGAGCTATGGTTAAGCAAGTTGGCCGCTAGCTTAATCAGGGATCGGATATGTTTCCTAACATGATTGATGGAGTTACACTAATATTAATTTTACAATTGTAGTAGTGGTTACATTTTTTATGGCTAAAATTCACCTGTAATTGTTTCCTAATGCTGATTATGGATACCACTTTGACACTATTTTACACTTTTATCACTAACTTGCTATGGGCAGATATCATTGTTAGGTCTTAATCACACATGTTTTCTTATTTTTTTTCCTCTCATACACATGGTTGTTGTGATGTCATGTTTAGCCTGGTACTTCAAACACACACACATTTATTCGTTCAGTTTAGCTGATTTTGTTCTATTTCAATTAACACTCACCATGCTTAAGGACATTCATAGCTATCTGTGCATGTTTTGGTTTCTTTTTCTCAGCATTTGTGTTTAGCTTAAAATTGCTTTTTCACTGCATTCACAACTTAATTTTTTTTTTTTTTTTGATAGATTTGTTTTAAGGTAAGATATTTTTTTTGTTGGTGTGTTTTAAAGTATGCAGAAATTATGTCATAATTTTACTATTGTACATGGTTGACACATTCATCGCAGTTTTTTTATGAGAGAGAATTAATTGGGTGTACATTTTTTTTACACATACAGTTAATATACTATTTAATTTCATTGTTTATGCGCGGCTGGTGACTCGTTGCTGTTTTATTCAAAACATAAGGTAATTTTACAGTCACTGACATGATATTTGATATCGGTAAGAGTTGTTTTTTTTATATAAAATTTATTCAAATGCATAATGTGAGCGGTTATGTACATTATTTTTCTTGATAAGGCTATTCACATATAGTCATTAAATTAAATCTTTGGCATTTTTTTTTCACATTTTAAATTTTTTTTAGTAAGTTAAAAGTCTCACAGGTGTCTTGTGACGGATATATACATTCATATGACATAAGATATATAGCTTGGTTGCTAGTTTTTTTTTTTTTCCTTCTTTTTACTTGGAATATGTTTTGCTTGCCATAACTTCTACATTTTAGCGTAGAGTTATGCAATCTGCTGAGCACTTGTGCATTTTTGCACATTTTCGTTTACTTTATACAGTAATAACTTTGGCAGATACAACTTTATTTTAATTTTAACCCTTAGTCAACCATTTATTCAATTTTTTTTTTCACAAGTAGTTCATGTGTTGGGTATTTGTTTGTGTTACACAACATTTGCTTATTTAGAATATTTTTTCTACATTCATTTACATACATTATACTAGTTCATGAGTTGATTTACATATTTTGTTCATTTGCTTTTACACATTGCACTTTGCTAGCGATTTATTCAGCAGTATTTCTTTTTTTTTTCTTTTTTTTTCTTACAGGTATTTCATTGAGTAGTACACACTGGCTGGTTTAGAGTTTAACCAGAGTTTACACACACATTACAAGTAGTTCATTTGTTTTGTTAACCCTTATTCATTACATTTTAATGATAACTCATTAATTATGTAATTGAATCTCACTCGTATGCAAGTGTTTTGGGTTATTACACACATACTGTCTGTTTATTTTGTTGGCAAATACATTACAATTTTAGTTCATTGAGACATTAGTACATATAGTTCATGTGGAATTATACAATTTGTTCATGTGTTTATTTCAAGTAGTTCATGAGTTTGGGAGTTTCTTTTCCCTCCCTTCATACACACGGTTTTTTCCTGTTACTTTTCTATATTTTAAATTTTACACCATGTTCAATATTAAAATACTCTACCATTTTTTTAATTTTAACAGGTTTATTTTTTTTTGTGTTTGCATAATGTCATAACATATCAATGACACCATCACTTTGTCTTTGTACAAAGATTTTAAAGTTACTAGGAGTTATCCGTCACATGGCATATTTATTTACACGTACATTTTGAATTTGTTGACTTTAAACATGTAACATTTTTTTTTTACACTTTCATTGGATTTCTTACTTGAAGGTGGCAGATCGAGTAAGATATCTTGTTACACTATATAAAATAGTATGCAATTTCTTATTACTTTTTATTTTTGCCAGGAGTTAAATCTTATACAATACACAGAGAGTCAGGATGACAGTATGAAAATTCATAATATACTAAATTATAGTATTCTTTCATATTTGATGAACGGGAACTTAGTTATAATGCAGGAATCGAAAACAAAATTTCCCTTCTTATCTAGGGCAGAAGCACTAAGCTAACGCCATTATAAATTGTGTTAGTGCTACATATGTTTTCGCGCGAGGTGCGTGCACATTTCTCAAGTAGTCCTGTGCGTTATGCACAAATTTTTAGTTTCATATACCAGTAGAGATGTAACTTAAGTAATACAGATGGACGTCAATTTTATAAAGGGATTCACATATCCTTAAAGTTACATTTTAATTTTTGCTGGTGTGTTTTTGTTCTGTTTTTTTTTTTTATTTGCTTTGCATATTATGATCGCTTGTAAGATCAATTTTTTGAGAAGTGATAAATACAGTTTATGTGAATACTTTTCCTTATCAATGATGACAAAATAGCTGGTACCAGCACCACAAACATAATGCCACAAATGAATAAAAAAAATTATAGGATCTTATGTCATCAACAAATGTGGCACACTTATTTTGTGGAATATTTTATTAGAAAAGATTATTTTGAATAATATGAGCGCTCAGTCATAAAAAAAATATATATACAATTCTTTAGAATTTTTTTTATTGCAAGCAAATGTGTCTACTTAATGTTGTATAAAATATTTTACGGGAACTATATTTTAAGAGTTTTAGGTACAAGTTAAAATAGTTTCCTCTTCATATATCATTTTAAATAGTTATTCTATTATTGTGTTAGGGTACATAATATGTAAGTGCGAAGGTGGACAAAGGGTATACATAGGTATAAAGCTGCAACGTACACGTCACAGCTTTCTTCGGGTTGTCCGGTGAGATATGTGACAGAGATCATATCACATATCATGTTTGCTTCTAAATTAATTTAAATCATTTTTGTTTGTCTTTTAAAACGTGTTGTTATTCCCCCTCTTTAAGTTAAAATTTTATAATTTAAGTAGGTGCTTATTTTCCGTATCGAATTTTATCTGTTATGTTTTTTTTTCTTTCTATAACCTCGGTTTATTTAAAGTAGTAATATTCATTTTAGTTGGTTGTTATCTTTCATTCCCAGTAAAGCAATTTACTTTCCGATAACTCGTGGGTCATTAAATAAATCACGAAAAGAGAATCGCAGCTGACAGTAACTTTGATTCGTATATGCCCACGATGAATTTATTCACTCTTATTTACTGCTTAGCTTTCGCTGTTACGATGTAATAATAAAACATAAATAAAATGAAGTTTATAGCTTATGTCTCGGAAAATGATTGCAGTTAATTTTAACTTCCTTTTTGTTTAATACAGATGTCTTTTATAATTATTGCACATTTTTGTAATGGTCATTTTATCACATAAAACATTATTAAGCATAAACAAATTTATTCAATCCAGAATTTTGACGCCGTTTTGATTATGCTTTATGACAGTTATTTAACAACCATTTGATTGATGCCTTGAGGAATACCAGATTGCGTGATATAATCATTTTGCGCGCCAATAAACCTTTGTTCACTATTCGTTCACGATTATAATAGTAAAATTGGCGATGAATTTGTAACGCCAAGTTATCGAAGCTGTTAGTAAAATAACCACTTCTATGCTGACTATGTACTGAGAAGGTACTAATTTTGCTGTATCTGCACTTCGGTGCATTTGTTTAAATGGGGGCCTCTCTCTCCACTATTTCTAAGAAATCCATTTCCCCTTTATTGTAATTCTAATTTGCTTACTAGTAATTTTTTTAAGTTAAAATAAAGTTTTTGTTCCCGTATTTTGTGTTGGAGTTTTTCATATGCATGTACGAACCTTAAAGCTGCTGAACCACCTTCACACTATTAACCTTTAATGCAGTAACATTATTTTCAAAACATATAAGTTTATGTTTCAAAATTTGTATTGTGGAAAAAATACTTTGTTTTAAATACCTTCTAGCCATTTAACCTAGACTAAACTAAAATTACTGCCCTGAACTGATAAAAGGTGTTATGTAGTGTGCTTGCGAAATCAAAGTTGCATTTTAGGATTTAAACTTTTGAGTTTCTTAAAATAATACTTGTGCAATTGAACAACTAGCCTAAAAATGTATATATGTAAAATATTTCGCTGCTATGACAATTAAGATAATTTCTCATACCAATAAATGTAATGTGTATAAGCATAATATAAATGAACCATAATATGTCTTACTATTCTGCAATCATAGCTTTATTATGCCTGTGATGAAGAAAGGCTCTGTTCTCTCGAACGGTGTTTTTATATACAAACTTCTTTTACCCTTCTCTTCTATTTTACGCCTTTTTTTAGTAAAACGTTTTTAGAATTTTTTACAGCTAATTTTTTTTTTTTTTAAATATTAGATATTCACAGTTCTATTTTCATATCGTGAGGCAATTAATTTTATTAAGATATGCGCTTTAGACTTATGTTTTATGATATATAGGTCATATTATTCACAGATCTGTAATCTTTATTAGAGTGAGCATTTTAAAACTGTCTAAAAACACACAATTAGCATAAAAAAATAATAGGTTTAATAAGATAGTGATAAACAGAAAGATAAAGTAAGACGTCTATAATTTCTTCACAAGGACAAAAAATTAAAAATCAAATTTTTAATGAAATAAGTAAAAAATAGCTTGTACACTGACATTGATTATTTGAAAAAAGTAAATACATCTACCTTATATATATAAAATCCTAATGAAACGAATTTATGAAACGGATATATGAAACGAATTTATGAACCGGATATATGAATCGACTGATTAAACAACTGATTGTTACAAGCGATTTCTCCTAAAATATGGAATATTTGGCGATGAAATTAACACCAAAAATCACCATTGATCCGCAGATCTCAAAACTGGTATTAGAATTTTAAAATTCGAATTAGTTTTCGAAATATTAATTTTTTTTCTAATTTTATATACATTTTTCTAATGATGACAACTCAAATTTTAATCAAACAAATATTTTTTTTTTCATATTTCAGAAAAGGTTGACATGGTAAGGCGGCTATTGTTGTTCATTTGATGATAAATGTTTATTTACTTTTATTTCTTTTTATAAATTATATAAATTGTTTTGTTCTATAATTATTAATTAGTTTTTTTTTTATATTTCCTTTAAAAAGTAATAGAAAATAACTAAAAAATACGGTATTTCTTAGTTATTCCGTCGACGAATTTCGCCAAATTATATAAATCGCCAAAACACTCGCGAAATTATAAAAATTGACGAAAATAAAAATCACTTGATGACTTAAACACGTGTAACTTGCTTAAAGTCAAGTGAATGTGACATTTACGATCAACCATTATCGGCATTTAATCTTATAGTTTGGCGATAGATTTTTGGTCGACGGATAACTAAGTAATACCAAAAATGCATATGTAACTGGTATTTGAAAACGAAGTTTTCGCCAAATTTTCGTAAAAAAGAAAAAAAAAGAACAAAATAATCACGCCAAACCTGCTGTGCGTATATGACATCTGGCCAAATATTACCACTCGAAAAAAAAAAAAAAATGCTAACTGGCGAGTTGAAAAAAAGCTACTGGACGAGATTTGAATTCGGCAAGCGTAACAGTACCAACAATTCTTTGCAACCATGGCTAATTTTATGTAGTTTTATTCGAAAAATTTTTTTTGAATTTTTAATCAAAATGCAAAATTTACGGTCCCATATTGGCGCGATTTTTTTCTGACGCAATATCATATACGGAACGGGCACTTAACTGGTGCCAAAGTATCGTTATTTTACTTGATATTGTATGCCGGATGTTGTTGTTTATGCTGTTGATGCGTTCCCCAAATTGGCGTCGTTAAAAAATCGCGCGCCAATATGGGACGTATATGACATCAGTGCCAAACTTTCATATGAACGGTGAATGGATCAGACCGTATTTGTTTATGGCAGTTGATGACTTGAACTATTATAATATAGATGAAATTATGGCGATAGAATAATATTTGGCGACTTATCACGTGTGCCAGGCTAACATTAAAGTACCAAAATGGCACCTAGAGTATAAAAAGAGAAGTGGTCCACCTGGAACTGTTGATGATAGTTACATGACTATTGTTATAGAGATTGTTTTAAAATACCGGGAGACAAAGACTCTGTATACTTCATTTATTTTATTTTACCTTCTTTTCAAATGTTTAACTGATCCTCTTTAATCAAAAACGAAAATAAACATTGGATGTCTTAACAGCAACTGATTCGCCCTTAAATTTTTGCAATCAAAGGGGATTGAATGAAAACCCGTTTACAAGGAAAACTGCACAGCTTTTTTCAGTATAATTCAATCTTGTCTAATATTTTAAAAACCCAACAGATTAGCGTGTTTTTAGATTATGCTGTGTCTGAACGGGTTTTGGCGAGCGTAGCTTGCAGGTGGCAGAGCCCCCTAGTATATATATATATATATATATATATATATATATATCATTATAATTTAACATTATTTTTAAATATAAAATTTGTGACTGCCAACAAAATAAATTCTGTTAGCAAAAAAAAAATCTAGTTAATAAAATGAAATACTGTTATTCATCCAAACGATTATTTTTTATAAGGAGAATATTTACGTTACAAAATGGTGCGTTTTGAACCTTCTGTAAAATTGTGTTGACTATAATTTTATTGGGGATTTTTTTTTTCAAACCTAGTACTTTGAAACAAAAAGAATCCTTTTTAAAATTTTGCGGCAATAAACTGTATTCGGATTACCTCATATAAATACGCCTAAAAAATCAATCGCATATTCGGTTCAAAATTCAATTAGAGCAATGATAAAAAAAAATAAGTAATTATGTTTTATGTTATCATGTTTTTCTCTCCCGTTTGAATGGTGCTTTTTAAAAATTCTTTTTTTTTTTTTATCCCAATCTGTTAAATAAAAAGTTTACAAAAGTTACTTTCACTAAATCGTTCTATTTATATATACGTATATATAAGATATTCTCTAGGGTGTTTCAATTTGTAAGGCAAAAGATAACATGTAAATTTTTTGAAGACTTTGCTTACGCCCTGAGTCTAAGTGACGTAATATATATATATGTCAAATTTCATTAAGATCGGATAATATTTAGGGGTTGCACACTTTGATAAGTTTTTTTAATGTATGCAAAAAATAAGATTTTTTAATGTTAATAATTTTATCGAGAAAACTAGAAATCACAAACTTCAAATAATACACTGCAAATAAAGGAGTCTTAAACTAAGACAGAAAAACGACTAAAAAAGCATTTAAGACACGTAAATGTCTTAATATAGAGCTTAGACTTAATAGATACCTTAATTTAATATACTTGTGTGTCTTAATGGACTGGTTGTAGATATGAAAAATATAAAGTGTCTTAATATTGTGAAATGTCTTAAATTTAGATATCCAATTACAGACATTCACTGCACTGTATTATCAACGCAGCCGCCCGCCATATTTTTTTGTTCTTGTGTGCCGTGCGCGAATCAAAAACTAAAGAAACGCAAAGTATGTGAACCTCGTGGTAATTCCAAGACTTTAGTCTAATTGCGTTTTCTATGATAGCTGGTTAATTTAAATGAAATGTATATTAATCAGTTATATAAAAATCTTTGTTGGACATAAAAATATTTCCTCCATCTAAACAAAGGAATATAAATTATTAGAAAATGTATACTATGCAAAAGGATAAGTGACTTAAAATATATAATACTCCATTTTGCTCCTTAAATGTTTTCTATATGCTACATTATTTTAGAACAAATTTGATTTTAACAAATATTAATGTTATGAGGTTAAATTTCTAAAGTATACATATGTCTAAGATTTTAAATTAATATTAATCCATATTTACGCTATTGTTTTCTGTGGATTTTTTTTTTTCGTACTATAAAATGCAGTACAGTATTGTTTAACTCAGCGTTTTTACGCAGTTTATTTTCTTATATAAAAAAAAATCTTTAATCATATTTATTTATTTATTTATTATTGTGTAAAAAAGTAATGGTCTCATTTTTAATTATATATATATATTATATGAATTAATTGTATGAATTAATTAAGCTTTTTTATCCCTCCAATGGAAACATGAATGAATTAACATAATTTTTTGACAACTTTAATTATTAAATGTGCTTACATGTTAAATTGAAGCAAAAAGACATGCAATATTTTCAGATTTTTCTGATTATCTGACGGAAAATATTTATATATGAACGTTGAATTTAATAATAGTTTGAAATGATGTGTAAAATTACTTAAAATATTAACTCCTGTTTAACAAGCACATTATTAACTATTGTAGCATAAAATGATTTCTTAAGTGAGTTTAATATTTTACAGCAAGATAATTTTGAATAATAAATCATACGTAAATGATTATTTTCATTTCACCTTACAAACACACACACACACACACAAAAAAAAAATAGTGTTATGAGAAATTTTAAATATGCTTCAAATGTTTGTTTATGAAAATGCGCCCGGATTCCCGGATTTTTGTTGTACACATTTTGCTTGAATTATAAATGAAATACAAAAATTTGTTATGATTTACCTTATGAAGCATAGAAAATTTTCATAAAGAGAAGGGGGGATGTTGATTTAAAAATAACATTATATTTATCTTGTCTACAATGTTGAAGGGGTGACAAATTTCGTTTTTAATTACATTGAATCTATGGAAAAATAATATAAATAATAATCCCAGATATGGTTTGTATGTATATCTAATAATTTAAATTGACTAACTGATTAATAAACTTCTTCAACTATTTTCCAAAGTAAACAAAGAAAAAATAATATTTTTAAATACTTGAAAATGGACTAATATACCTTGACATCGAATCTGATGAATGTAAAACTTCTGATGAATGCCTGCTTCATTTATTTTTTATATCTTTAAAAAAAATCTCTCATAATGTCTTATATTTTAAAAATTCGCCTCCAGTTGACAATTTATAAGGACTAAATACAGGGATATTCAAAAAAGATGGGAAAACTTTTAAGAGGTGATAGTACACACCCAAACAAACATTTTGTATCAAAGAATGCATAGTCGAAAACTAAACGTAAAAAAGTTAGAGGGTGCCAAAAGTTATGTTCTTATACGAGGCAAAAACACACAATAAACGATTAAGTTAAGTTACGAAAACAAATTTAATGGCATTTGATTACAATAAGTGCTCAAAACATTGACCGGCAGCTGTTATGCACGCAGTATAACGGCGAAGAACAGATTGGCGAATTTTCTGAAACATACCAGGCACCACCGAGCTCGCCAGATCTTTCATGTCACGATTTTTTTTTTTGTGTGGGGACAGCTAAAGGCTCTTGTGTATGAGACTCCCATTGAATCCGCAGAAGAACTTGTCGCCAAGGTTTCGGTTGCTGTAGGGGAATTTCGCGATATGCCTGGTGTGTTTCAGAAAATTCGCCAATCTTTTCTTCGCCGTTGTGCTGCGTGCATAACAGCTGCCGGTCAATGTTTTGAGCACTTATTTTAATCAAATGCCATTAAATTTGCTTTCGTAACTTAACTTAATCGTTCATTGTGTGTGTTTTGCCTCGTATAAGAACATAACTTTTGGCGCCCTCTAAATTTTACGTTTAGTTTTCGACCATGCATTCTTTTATACAAAATGTTTGTTTGGGTGTGTACTATCACCTCTTAAAATTTTTCCCATTTTTTTTTTAATCATCCTGTATATCTTCATTTGATGTCAACTTTCCGTTAATAAAAATCTTTTTTAAAAATAGATACCAGGTCAGTATTCACATAATTTTCTTCATTGATTAACACGGTATTTCATGGTCATGTTAGGGTCACTTATATAGACTCTCAATAAATGGAAAAACAAACAAAAACAACAACTGGAAAATAGATGCACTGACAGAAAAATGGACGAGAGAAGTTTTATTTAATAATTTATGGACAATAAGCTGAGAAAAAATATTTTCCTGTTCTTAAATACACACCATGGTTACCTTTTGACATATTCCTAAAATTCAGTTTTATACTTTAGGGGAGACCGGGGCTAGTTGGCTACAAGGGTAAGTAGGCGCAGTCTTCATAAATCGCCTGTTTGAGGATAGATTGCGCAACCAGTCAAAGACTACCTTGCTTATTGCTTTTTACAATCCTCATTGTAGTTTTGCACAGTTACCTATGTGCAGTGGACATTTATTACGATTTTTCTGTTTGTTGCACTCATAAGTAATTCTTTGTTGCTTCATTCTTTTTCTAATTTCTAATACTTATCTTAATAATTGCGATTTAACTTGTGCAGTTTTTCTTCGTGTATGATTAACTGCACGTACCCCATATGTGATTTACATGGATTATTTATGCTTAGAGGATTACGTGTCCCTTTTGTGAAGAAATCTATTATGGGGCTAGTAGGCGCATTGAACACGTGGCAAATTGGCTTGGTGTTTGGTGTGTGCTGGTAGCTTGAAAAACAGCGAAGAACGAGAAAAGTGGTTGCAATGCAAGATTTTGAGCACACGAGGCTTGCCCAAACGTAGACACTCGATTTTTTATTTGTGATAACTGTAACTCTGATGATGATATAGAGTAGGATAGAAGATACTCAATGTTAAAGTTTTATTCATTATTTTTATGTCTATATAGTTTAGAATTTACATTGTACGGCTATAACACCTTTGTTTAAACTTACTGGTAATAATGAAATTGATTTCGCTTAACTGCGTGTCTTATTTGAGCTTCATTTAAATTTTTATAAAGCGTGTGCAACTTACCCCATTGGTATAGGCAACTTACCCCGTGACGAGGTAGGTTGGTGCACAATTTTCCTTTTATTTTAGGCTTCCGCTAAACATAAACTACAAAAGCTACAAACTCAAAACTCCGAGTATTTATAGCCCAATGCCTGTTCGTTAAAAGTACAGTTAAAGTTTCATAAAAAACTTAAACAAAAAATTAATAAAAATCAATAACTAAAAACTGCGCCTACTAGACCCGGTCTCCCCTACTTATATTTCAACATTTTTTTTTTTTTTTTTTTTTTTTTGGGGGGGGGGAGCTGTTTGAATACAAAGCACTCCATCTGCACCAAAAAATTAGCCCATAAATGTGTTTTGGATATTGACCAGGAAAAAAACATTTTTTGAAAGTACTTAAAGAAGATCGTAACATCTATAAATTAATTTTAATTTTTAGAAGGACGGGATAGGGGATATCCCGGCAGATTGGGTCCTTTCAAAAGAATAATGTCTTGCTACAGATATGTAAGAATCAAAATAGATCCATTTAAAATTGTAATAAAAAAAAAATTCTATGCTTAATTGGTAATGTTCTCATCATTAAAAATGAATATAAAAGGTTAAGTGCCAATATTATATAAATACACTTGGCAACATTGCATATGGCCTGCTGCCATACAAAATAAATTAAAACAGTATAGTATGCCGTCTGTTGTAGTCTTCCATAATTGGCAAACATTTATTTTGCTTCGTAGCTTGACTGTAAGTCTAAGTTTTAGCATGCTGTCAATGAGACAGAGTAAATAAGAGAAGAAAAAATTCTACGATGTTTCGAGTGTTTTAAAAATGGCAGCATTTTAGATGTTTCGAATGTCTACAAAATGGCGGCTTTTTAAGACATTTAAAGTGTTTTAAAAAATTCGCCAGGTTTAAAGTTGAAATCTAAATTCTTAGGTCCGTATAAAGTAACCAAAGTGAAGTCTAACGACATTTACGACGTACCGAAAATCTCATCAACCGAAGGACCGATAAATACTAGCTTGTGTGCTGAATACATGAAACCTTGGCCTGACGAAAACTAAAGCAAAAAAGAAAATTCTTCTTACGTGCTTGTGAAAATTTTATAAGTCAGAGCTTTTAAAGAAATTTCCATATGATGTTACGCCACTCCAAACAGACTAAGTGATCTTTCTGACGTGCAGATTAATTTTTTTTCTTTTCCCCCTAAGAACAGTTACTGGTTTTTGTTTTTGTTTCTTTTTCAGATTCTATTTTAGCACATGTCGCTGCGGCAGCTCAAGATGTCAGGAAGGCTGCATATGGGGAATTTCGAAGGTATCACTTGCATCAGACTGAATGTCTCCGATGCTGTATTCCGCTTCGAGATTAAAAAGTTAACGAAGCTGCGTAAAGTAGAAATGTAGAAAACATAAAGAGAACGAGAAAGAATTTCGACGACGGCGGTTTTGTTAAAAGAAACAGAATATTTTCGACGATATAAGATAGAAGATTTAAATGACGTATGAAAATCTTAGAAACATTCGACAATGCTAAGTAAATGAAGAAAAAGTTGTTGCTTTTAGGCAAAATATAGATTGAGAAGAGTGCTTTTAACTGTATTTTTGTTTTGTCTTCGTCTTAATAAATGTCAGTGTTCTTCTTAGAAATGAGTTATGATTTATAAATAGAGTCTCAAAATATATATCGTTGCTGATTCAAACATCAATTTTCATAACTTAAAAAGCTACTTATGAAAATAGTGTGATTTCGAAACATAATCAGTGAATGGGTTAATTGGTATATTACTAAAAAATATATTATTACATTAATATACATTAATTACATATCCTAGTATTTTTCAAACAAAACATTTCATTATTAAATATAAATTAATTCCGTTCAGATTGTGATATACAAATTCCATAAAAGATATTTTGCATATCTTGTTCAAGATTCAATAAGAGGAATGGTTCAAGAATCTGCAAAAGAACAATCATTGTATACTCAGTTTTCTATCATCTGTATGATATTTCTTTATATGTACTGAAAAGTGGATAAACGCGAGATATATACATATATATTTACAATACATAATAATAAATCACCCTTTTTTAGCCACAACTTTGATCTTTATCTTTTTTTCTAGCTTGTATTTATTTTCATTTGAAAAGTTGTTTTTTAGTAACTACATATATATTTACAGTAAATAATAACAAAATTACATGAGTTTTAATTAAAAAGAAATACAAAAAATCATGATATATCTTTTTATAAAGGTAAGGTACATGTATAATAGTTCTGAAAGTACTACAAAAAATAGGCCTGTGCATTATAAATAATGTATCGAAAAATTTGTTTTTCTTTAAAAGGCAACACAAAATATCACAGTCGGTCAGAAAACATAACAGAGGTTCACGAAAACTTTTTTGTATGGGTTAATAAGTATTCGAAAATAAGATATGTAATCTATATCCGCATGATACTAGTTAAGCTGAAAACTTTGTGTAATTTGTGCATAGTTTGATGGCATGGTTTCAGCAGAGATAATGGAATGCCGCCATAGCATTTCATAACTTAAGACATAAACAAGTTTTTCCTTGTCAATCTCAGCAGTATTTTTTGGCAATATTGTGTTATAAA
This sequence comes from Maratus speciosus, assembly GCA_963932465.1. Lineage (NCBI taxonomy): Eukaryota > Metazoa > Arthropoda > Arachnida > Araneae > Salticidae > Maratus > Maratus speciosus. Next base: position 328,581,312 of record OZ010786.1, read on the forward strand.
AATCACCTTTTTTTCTATAAGAGCATTTTTCTGAGCATCAGCTCTAATTATACTATTATCTATCCACAACTTCATTATGCAGTTGCAATGGTTTGCAAATGTATGCAGTGATACAAAAACATTAAAGCGGCTCTTATTTCCTATGAAAATGCACAATTTTGTTTTAAAAATTTAAATACATAATATTCCAAATAATAGAGTTTTTATTATTATTATTTATTTATTTATTTATTTATTTTTACAAAAAATGTGCATATTTATTTAGTCTTTTTTAATATATGTGTTTTGGTAAATTTACACTGTAGCAAAAATAATATTAATGTTATAAATATTTCAAAACCAAGTACCCTGATTGATGGATATTTTTTATTATTATTCAACAAAGCATTTTTCAGCTTTGAAAACAATTTTAAAAATGCGGAGAGAATGATGCTTTCTGAATTCGATAGAGACTTACTTCTGCAATTGACATGTGTTATTTTTGAAATGTAGCAAAATAAATTTCGTTCTTATAATTGTTTACTCAATGTTTATCCAGTAAATATATAATGTATATACTGTATTAAAAAGAAAGAAACCAACGTTTAAAAATGCACAAATAAAACGTGAAACGCAGCAAACAGCTGTTTTGAATCTACTAGCGAGATTCTTCTTCAGTGCAAGATAGAGCAAGATACAGCGTGCTAGAAAAAGCAAGGCTGAGCAAAATGACAGAGACATGACAGGCTTATATAGGCCATATGGGTAGCAAATGCGCCAAAACAACCAATGAGAGAGAAGCGGACAAGTAACGACATCTACCGCAGAACGAGAGAAAAAGAAACCAAAAAAGGGGAAATTAAATTAATGCTTTCCAAATACTTGGAAAAACAGGAGTACTAGATAAGTCATTAACTAAAGAGGGAGGATTTTTAATGATGTGGTCAGCTTCCCAAAATTCAAGATCAAGGTTAGAAGAACATTTATGGATAATGCTGGCTGAGGAAAATTGAACCTATGTTGAAAATACCAACAATGTTGAGAAATATAAAATTATTTTTCTCCTGATTTTTAACATAACATCCATGCTCGAATAAACGAAATCTAAGAGCACGTTTTGTCTGGTCAATATAAGATAGACCACACTGGCAAGAGACTTGGTAAATACTGCAATTATCTAGGCAATCAATGGGGTGTTTGAGATTTGAAAAAGAGATTTTATTAACAGGAGAAAAAAATAACATTAAAATCAAACCTTCTTGAGATTTTAGCAACTTGCTGACTGGTTTTAGGAAAAATGCCAACACAACTGAAGTATTGGAATTGGAATTAGAATGCTTTTCAGAATGGACGGGTTTCGACAATTTCTTATAAATAGAATATATAATATTAGAGGAATAACCACTATCAACAGCAATAGCTCTGAGGTAATTAAGTTCAGCACTGAGTAACTGAGGTGTGGAACAAATATTGGTAGCCCGAAAAACAAAAGTATTGAAAGCAGCGAATTTCCGGTTGGGAGGATGAGACAAAAATCTGTGAGGTGGGAGACTGACAGCATAACGTTTTCGAAAGACGGTCTGAAAACCATTTTTACAACGAATAACAAGGACATCCAGGAAAGAAAGACAGTATTGGTCTCAATTTCAGAGGTAAATTGAATGCAGGGATCAATGGAGTTCATGATAGAGAGAATATGATTAATATCCGAATTAATTTCAGACAGGACATAAACATCTTCCACATAACGTACATAGAACGGAAATTTAAAAATTTTAAAATTTTCGGCCTCAAAATAGTGCATATAAATATCGCATACAAATAGAAATCAATCATTAAAATTTCTCATTAAATACTCATTAATTAGTCTCCATCTTTAAAAATTCTCACACTTTAGTCAGTGACTTATCTAGTACTCCTGATTTTCCAAGTATTTGGAAAGCATTAATTTCGTTCTAAATTAGGTCTTTTAAGAGATGTAATTCAAGAGAATCGCCATGAAATTGCTCATATCGAGCGCGAGTTATATTCTTTACATATCAGCCTCACTAATCTATACTTGATTTTGAGTCTATACACAGAAGGTCACGGAGTAGAGTTTTCACAGCTTCTTCTGTTCATTGTCTGGTTTTAAAGAAGAAATACAACGCACTTTGCAAAAGTTCTGTCGTTAATAACTCCAGCAATTTGCCTGTTGTTAAACAAATGTCGTTGGCGATCTTTCGAGTGTTTCTTTAAAAGACAATCAACTCGATGCTCTCAAATTGAATAACAAGTTTTCTGTCTCTGCTATTCCTCCTTTACCTAATCCATTAGCTCCTATTGAAAGGGCCTTTAACTGTAGCGCTCCATCTTCTTCTCAAGAAGAGTTTATCAGGCATTTCATTGCCAATACTGATGATTTCAATTCAAGTTCAAATTCAATTCTCAGTTTAATGTCTATAAGCCCAATCTTAAAAATCCTGTTAAACAATGTTTGAAAAATTTGCATTCTGATTCAAACTTAATCATTACCAACGCTGATAAAGGGGGTCAGATTGTTCTTCTCGATAAATCTTCGCATTTGGAAAATTTCAATAAATTAATTAATGATGGGCCTTATGTGGCCATCCGCAAAGACCCTTCCTCTAGTAAAATTAACTCTTTTAACTCTGCCATCAAGTCTTTTCCCATTATTTCTGCTAACATTAAGAAGTCTCTTATTCCTTCTATTGCGCATTGTGCCAGGTTTTATGCTTTACTAAGGTCCATAAACCAGATATTCCTTTCAGACCTATTATCTCTAGTATTGGTACAGCTTCTTAGAAGCTTGCCAAATATTTAGTTTCTGTTTTTTCTCCGCATTTGAACGGTAACTGTTTCACTGTTAAGAATTCTTTTGATTTTGTTAAAAAACTACATAATTTTAAGCCACAGGGATACATGATGGTTTCTTTTTATGTTAAATTTTTATTTACTAACGTTCCGGTTAGGGGGCTTTAGATTGCCTCAAGGAAAGGATTTGTGAATTCCATTTCTCTTATCTTGAAATCTAGGAACTTATCCTTCTCACTCGGTCTTGCTTGTCACAAAATACTTTTATTTTTAAAGGAAATCTCTTTCGTATGATTGACCGTTTGGCTATGGGTAATCCTCTTAGTCTAATTTTATGCGATATTTGTATGCACTATTTTGAGGCCGACCTTTTTGACATTTTAAAATTTCCGTTCTATGTTCGTTATGTTGATGATGTTTATGTCCAGGCTGAATTCGGATATTAATCATATTCTCTCTATTATGAATTCCATTGATACCTGCAATCAATTTACCTCTGAAATTGAGACCAATAACCGCCTTTCTTTCCTGAATGTCCTTGTTATTCGTTGTGAAAATGGTTTTCAGACTATCGTCTTTTGTAAACCTTTTGCTGTCAGTCTCTCACCTCACGGATATTCTTCTCATCCTCCCAACCAGAAATTCGCTGCTTTTAATACTTTTGTTTTTCGGGCTACCAATATTTGTTCCACTCCTCAGTTACTCAGTGCTGAACTTAATTACTTCAAAGCTATTGCTATTGTTCGTGGTTATTTCTCTAATATTATATATTCTATTTATAAGAATTTGACGAAACCCGTCCATTCTGTAAAGCATATTTATTCCAACTCCAATACTTCAATTGTGTTGCCATTTTTCCTAAAACCAGTCAGCAAGTTGCTAAAATCTCAAGAACGTTTGATTTTAATGTTATTTTTTCTCCTGTTAATAAAATCTCTTTTTTAAATCTCAAACACCCCCATTGATCGCCGATATAACTGTGGTATTTACCAAATCTCTTGCCAGTGTGGTCTATCTTATATTGGCCAGAGTAAACATGCTCGTAGATTTCGTTAAAAAGAGCATGAAGGTTATGTTAAAAATCAGGAGCTTAAATGTTCTTCTATTGCTCAACATTGTTGGTCTTTTCAACATAGGTTCCATTTTTCCACAGCCATCATTATCCATAAATGTTCTTCTAAACTTCATCTTGATTTTTGAGAAGCTTACCAAATCAATAAAGATTCTCAATCTTTAGTTAATGACTTATGTAGTATTCCTGATTTTCCAAGTATTTGGAAAACATTAATTTAAATGCCACTTTTTTTGTTTCTTTTTCTCTCGTTCTTCGATTGGTGTCGCTACTTCTCCACTCAGTCATTTCATCCGCTTTTCTCTCATTTGCTGTTTTGGCACATTCTTTACCCGTATTGGGTATATAAGCCGTCTCAGTGATTTTGCTCAATATTACTTTTTCTAGCACGCTGTGTCTTTCTCTATCTTGCACTGAAGAAGAGTCTCGCTAGTAGATTCGATACGGCTGTTTGCTGTTTTTTACGTTTTATTTGTGCATTTTTAAACATTCGTTTCTTGCTTTTTAATATTTCTGCACAAAGGCTTTAATTGCTATTTTAATATACTGCCCCAACAGCAAGAGATATCGGCTAAAATTCGGCCTGTTATAAGAATTGTCGGCAAATAAGCGGTAGTCAAATAGAGAGATTAACGCGATGTTTTCTCGGCAATAACTGACGATTCCTCTAGTTATAGGTCAAATACTAATGTCGGCAGAATATCGATTTGATGCATGAAAGAAATTGATTGGCATATACTGCAAATATAAAATCGGCCGATGTTGTCAGCCGACCATAATTGAATCACTTTACCAAGAGCGTCGGCGGTAACTCTACCCCCCGTAGTGAAATGTTTCACGTGACATAAACACACCAATATCTTTAGAGATCTTTATCTCGTATCCCCTCAAAATCCTCCATTAACGTTTCAAGGACAGACCAGACACCACTTTTAAGCAAACAAACGAAGGGAATAGAAGTCAAAAATAGTTCCGAAGAATTGTTTTTTGGTGAGAATAAATTCCTTATGCACAAATCCATAAACCTTAATCTGTTTAAAGTTTGCAGATTCTCCACGATATTTAGATAATAGACTGTAATCGAAATCTAACAACTTTTTTAAAAATTCTAATTTTCTCTTCTTTTTCTTCTTTATAGTTAAATATAGCCATTCATACTTAAAAATATACTTTGATAAGTATTATAACTTAAACTGATTAATAAATGAATTAAACTGATATATTTGTTAAATGTTAATAATAAGACTTGCCATTTTTATTATTATTATTATTTAGATAAATACGTGAAAATATCTTAATTTAAAAACTACAAACTATTTGCTCTAAATGTATTTTTTAAATTATGAGTTTAAAAATTCTGAGTAAATAAAGGTATTTTTTTAGAAGTTAATTATATAAAATATTTCGAATTAAGAAAATACAACTCTAGAACTGTAATAAAATGAAAGATGATTGTAATGATGCATAAAATATTTGAGAAAGTTTTTGAGATTTTTTTTCTAAATGTTATGATTTAAATTGTCTTACAGAGAAGTAAATCATCTTTTTTGTTCCAGATAATGAAAAATCTAATTTTATGATATTTTTAAAAAGTTAAAAAGGTGAATAAAGTATTTATTAAAATAATTTGAAAAAAAGATTTTGAAAAAAAATATTTTTATGCATAACCATAATAAAATTAGACGTGTTAAAGAATGTGATTTTTATAGTTGGGAAACAATGTTAAGTGGGATTAATTTTTATTGTAAGATGCATATATTGTATAATTAATTTAAATGACTGAAAGTTCGTTTTAATTCAAATAATATATTTTGCTAAATGGCAATATTTTCCGTTATAAAATGCAAAAATATTTACCTATGGGCTGGTGTAACTAATTAAAATGTAAGAAATTTAGTACTATTGTTTAAAGTCTAAACATTGCTGTCAAAAGATGTTACAATAAAAATTACAAATAATGACAATTACAATTAATTTTTCTTTCTAAGATTCAAAAATATTTATACATCAATAGTTGCAATATACAATATCAATATACATCAATAATTGGTAAGAACGTAATTTTTACCTTAAAAAATAATATGCTTTCGCTTCTTACACTAGAAAATTATTGTAATTAAAAATTTAATTGTAATTAAGTACAATTTTTATATCGAATGCCTTTAACAGCAATTTTTAAGCTTTAAATGAAAACATTTTTTTAAACGTTTTAATTGGTTATGTAATCGACGTGTAAATATTTTTGCATTTTATTTGTAAGAATAATGCCGGTTAGCGATACTTATCCTATGAATTTAAACGAGCTTTCTTACTTTTAAATACTATTTAAAAATACATACACAACATGGATTACCTAATAATTAACACAATTTGCATAACTACAGACATACACACATTAAAATTTTATTAAAAACAATTAAAACATTAAAAAAATATATTAACGTTTCGACTATTTTCATAGCCCTCATCAGTAAACGAGCAGAGTCATTAACCCTTTGAGCTCCGGGTTATTAAAATTTTAAAAATATGCTAGAAAAACACTTAAAATGTGATTAGGGACTGTCTGAAATTGAACCATGTGATTAAAAAAATTTTTAAATACCCCCTTTTGGCTGGGGGACGTGGGACGTTTTTCCACCATCAGAGCTCTAGAGCATTCATTTCAACACGCTAATACAAGAAATGATACCGCAAAGTTATTCTAAAATTACTATAATTGCTGAAATTTTAACATATTTTAAGCAGTTACATTGTTTAAACAAATTCTAAGACTATTAAAATATTTTAAAAATTTATTAAATGAGAAAATTCAAAATTTAAAATTTTTTAAATCATAATATAAAAATACAAACTAATCAAATTTATAGATGAAACAGATTTTAAAAATATTTAATTTTTGTTTAGAAATATTTAAAACATAATAAACTCGTCAATCTGCTGAATTAAACACAAGTTTAAATTCCTTGGAATTAAATTATAAGCATCTAAATTTTGGTTCTGAAACACTGTCTGGTATGTAATTTTAGTGCTGCCATCTAGTGACAAAGCACATTTTTGTAGTCCTTAGAGCTCTGCTGGTAGAAAATTCTACCATTACTTATTTCTATCCCCTGTAATTATTTAAATTTTCAGTTTAGTGATTTGCATGTAATTATTATTAAATGTTTGATGTGTCCAAGAGAAAAAAATGTTATCTCCTTTGAAAAGTATTTCTTTATAATGCTTGAAAAATACAAAATTTCTAAACCTTCAAAATTGGAGTGTTTTTAAGGTCGCATTAAAAACTTACTAGATATTTGCAAAGAATAGTGCTGCCATCTAGATTTTAAGAAGACAAGTAAAATCTACAAAACTCAGTTTTTGCTTTTAAAATGGAGAGCTTTTGAAGGAAATTAAAAGATTTTGATTTTATGTGGGTGAAAATTCACCCGGCAGAGCTCAAAGGGTTAAGCAGTAAGAGCCACAGCAAACGAAAAAACAGTTAAGACCGTGATTTTAACTATTTTTTCGTTTGCTGTGGCTCTTGCTGTTTTTTGACTCTGCTAGTTTACTGATGAGGGCTATGGAAATAGCCGAAACGTTTATATATATTTTAATTATATTTTAATTGTTTTTAATAAAATTATAATGTGTGTTTGTCTGTAGTTAAGCAAAATGTGTTAATTTAAGTACTATTTTTGCATCTTAGAAATTTTGCTGTATGATATCACTAACTAATCGGCAAAATATCATGTGACATTGGAATGTTGTCGGCAAAAGATTACCTAGTGACCAAATGATCGAAAACAAATAGGCAAAAGCTTCAAAACTGATTCAATAATAATCGGGATGCGATGCTCCTTATCTGCTTTGCCGGGCGGACAAAAAGCCTTTCCTGCCAACCTCAGGGGGTGACATCGTTCGGGCGAAACATAGTCAAATTAGGACATTCGGCGGAAGCTCGGCCAGGGATTATTTGCTGCTTGGGTGTATTAATCTAAATCATTTTACAAATCTTTTATACTAAATTTTATCTTTTTAGTTTGATAAAATGGCTTACATGGCTTACATGTGAATTAAAATATTTATTATTTAAGTCAATTAAATGATCATTCTTATCATTTTGAATGTTGTATTAGTTAGATTTATTTCAACAGTTTATGTACAACATACTTGCAAATTTTATTCACTGCTAAAAAAATAGGGGAGCAAGCAAAAAAGTGAAAGTAACAGTTCAAGACAGCCATGCATGGGCATAAAAGGCAGAGTACGTGTGTATCAGTGCGCAATACAGTAGAAAAGACGAAAAATATATTCACGAGATTTTTAATATTTTGAAACGATAGATACCACATGAAATGATGGTTTAGGTTAGCGATTTGGTTACATGTAAATGACCAGAAAAGTACTGTTTAGAAATGATGCAGCGTATTTAATATGGCGTATTGTCACATCGAATAGATAAAATGATCGCACACTTGTTTTCTATGGATTTGATAACATTATCGATAACACTTTGGGGATTACTGTTCCATTCCTCAAGAATTGCAGTCTCCAAGTACCGAATAAAAGGTCTATGTGTTTCTCGAACATGCATGATCGGATTTGCGTAAAGACGAGCTGTGTGCGGTCTGCGTGGTCATGCGGTCTGTTATCATACATGGGCAAAAATGAATCACAAATTGCTTCAGCGTAAAATACGATATGAAGTCTCAGTATTACGATATGAAGTCGTCTGTATAACTTTGGGTCGACAAAGTGCCATTCCGATTCATATGCAGGTCCGTACGTCCACTTATCACGATTCTAGCCCATACTCTCAATACACCTCGTCTATAATCTGATCTTTTACGAACGAATGTGGTGTTATTTCGAGTAACCCTTTTCCTCCATACCAAAGTACATCAAGTGTCACATCCACACTGAATCGGAACTCGTCTGTTAACAGAATTTCTCTCCAACAACGTTTCCTCTAATCTCGATTTTCAGTTGCTTCCTTTCTTTTTGCCGCACAGTTGCTTGAGATCAACGGAAAACATACCACTGGCTTAAGCAGATAGAGACTACCCTGATGGAGCCAATTGCTTGATGGAGCAGCCCTGATGGAGCCCATTGCTTGATGGAGTAGCATTGCTTGTCCCGTCTCGAGGAGCTGTTAACAGGATGTATCGGTCATCCGATTTTGTGGAAGAACGTGGCCGACTTTGATCTGTCCGACATCCAATTTTACATGGGTTTTGGAATAAATTTCACAGCCTTGCGTAGACACTTCTTGTTACTCAAATAGCATCCACTATATCTTCATTGTGTTTGCAGGGATTCAACTGCTCCGATAATGCAACAAGTCATGGATTCCGGTAAATCTTGTTGTGACATCTACAACATTTTCAAGTCGCCTGTTCTCAAAACACAAACTGAGCAACTGAATTTTGCAACTGAGACAGCGAGCAGACGTTTCTGCAAAATCCCGATTTCTGAACTTATCCTTCATTTCTAGTTTTTGACGGTTGTGCGGTTGAAACTTCGCCCGCCCCGCTAGAATGTTAAACGAATGCCAATCTGATCACGGATTGTGCTTACCTGTGTGAAATCCAAGTATTTCCGGTAATATGAAACTAGTCGTTGTGGGCCACCGTAATACTTACCCACAATGGATATAGATAATATAAAATATGAAAATAAAACATGTGATATTTGCTAAGCATTGCACTATGTTACTTTTATTCATAATTTAATTTATTTGGACTTCCTTAAATATAATTACTATAACCCCTTAAGCTAATATTAATTTTTGTTGCATTAAAATATCTCAATTTGTTGATTTACTCTAAGCAAGTAAACGCCATTGGTTTACAATGGAAGTCCATGGGAATTTGGCAAAAATTTAGAGATACGGACAATTTGGCATAACTTTTGGCGACTCATTTTGGTCACCAAATTTGGCGATATACCGCAGAGTCTGCGACAAACTTGGCGGTATTTGGCGATAGAACAGGGTCCTCCCAATGGTAAACCCCCTTATAGGTATGCAGAGGCATTAAATGCTTGACTTTTACAATAAGCCATTATTGGCATTTAACCTTATAGTTTGGCGATAGTTTTTTGGTCGGCAGGATAATCGAGTAGTACCGAATTGCGTAAAAGAAACATCCTTATAACTCAAAAAATTATAATCCTATTAACTAACAGTTTACTGCGTCGGATTAAGCGTCTTATTTCCAATTAAAATATATCTTTGAATTGAAATTTGATTGAAATACAGGGTCATGGAAAATCGAAGAGTGTGAAAAATAGAATTACAAATATCTCGGCAACTAATTATCCCATCGAGTTCATTCATGATGCAAAATTTATGTTTTTTTATTGTCTTTTTTATTCTTACATTCAAATAAACAATTTCGAAAATTTTTGTATACCTTTTATCAGAACGAATATTTCAAGAGTCCGAAAAAAACAGTTCCAGTTAATCGAGGTTACTGATATTCAATAGGCATCTTCTCATTATTACGCCCTAAGTACACAACGAATTTCAAGTCTCTATCTCAATGTTTTCGGGAGATAGAGCGTTTAGAGACACACACACATACAGACGGACGGACAATTTTTTTTCTTCTAAAAATACGTTTTTCGGAATCTCCAGTGTCTGAAACGTGTAAATACGTCAAAAAATTCGATTTTTAAAACGATTACAAGACTTACCCTATACTACGTATGATGGGTAAGTAAAATTGAGTGGCCATTCATTTAACGGTGCACAGAAGTGCGCTGTGTTATTATGGCAACATCCCGTCCCGCTGGTACGCCAGCTGATTAGCAATTTCGGTATCTGCAGCATCTAATATGTGATATATATCAAATTCATCGAGGTTAAAATTGGTTGGTATAATATGATGCTGTTTCATGCACTATAATTAATATCATTCAAATTTAGAAACATTGCACGAGTACTACAGCTATGAATGGATCTAGATTATAGCCACTTTCTATCACTTACAATATTTTTGTCGCATTAATTGATATTGAATATGACTATGAATTTCATATTTATGACTTTATTGTTTTATTAAATAAGAGGGACCAAAGAAAATTGGCAATCAAATAAATAAACAAAATTATTAAAGGTACACATATATTAAGACAGACAATAAATACAATTAAATACAATAAACCCAACTGGAGTGAAAAATTAGCCGGGGCCAGGACACGAACCTGGGTCGACAGCAAACGTGCCGTTGCTCTACCGTTAAGCTACCCTGGCCGATGTCCTAGCCTGGAAATTTCTCACTAATAAACCAAGTTGGGGAACGCCAATTTTTCACTCCAGTTGGGTTTATTGTATTTAATTGTATTTATTGTCTGTCTTAATATATGAGTACCTTTAATAATTATAAATGGAATTCAAACGTGAATTTATGTGCTTTAAAACAAAATTCTGTTTGAAAGTAATTTATTTTAATATACAGTAGCGCTCAAAAGTATTTTGACAATATTATATTTACTCTTATTTTGTTTATAATAAAAATATAAAAGAAAATATATTCCATATCATTGAGAACAACATGATTGGAGTTATTCAAAGGTATCAAATTTCAACTTGTTGTTTTACATTCGGCACTACCGAAAAAATATGACTCCTCCTTAAGCTCAAAAGTATTTTGACAATTAGTTTGCATTTAATTGTTGAAGGTGTTAGTTGCTCTATAGCTTCGATTCGTGTTTATATTGACTTATTTTGATTATTTTTAAATGCCAAAACGCAAAGAATATTCTAGTGATTTTAGAAAAGCCGTTGTAAATACACTTAAGCAAGGAAGGACACAAGCAGAAATTGCTCGTTCTTTTAACGTGTCTCGACACCATACATGGAATGCTACATGGAATAAAGTTATAATAAACGGAAATATATCGAAAATAAGCCTCGAAGTGTCCGTCCGAAAAAAAACAACTTGCAATGTTGGCCGCATCATGAAAATGCTATTTACAAGTGATTGTCGTAAGTCACCTGTAGTAATAAAAATCATTTGAAAGAAAATTACGGCATAGACATACACGTTTAAACTGTCAAACGACGTCTAAACTTCTATGGTTTACATGGCCGAAGACAAGCAAAAAAAGTGTTTCTTATCTTCTAAGAATAGGAAGGCTAGACTTGCATTTGCAAAACGACATAAATCGTGGGCAAGTGTAGGGTGGTCTAATGTTTCGTGGAACGATGAAAGCAAGTTTAATTTACTGTCATCTGATGGAATCAAGTACATTCGATATCCTAGAAACAAACAAATATGATGTTCGATACCAAATATCCACGTCAAACATGGAGGCGGTAATGTGATGGTTTGGAGTTGTTTTTCACGCAGCAAATTTGGACCCTTAGTTCGAATTGATGGGAATATGGATCGGTTCATGTATGTTGATGTATTAAAGATTCAAAAGATAACCTACGCTAATCAAAACATACCTTCTTACTGGTATTTTCAGCAATATAATGACCCGAAGCACAAATCCAAGTACATAAATGATTTTATGAAACGCAGAAAAGTCAAGGTTCTACAGTGGTCAAGTCAAAGTCCGGATTTGGACCCAATAGAGCATCTGTGGGAGAAGTTAGATCGGACAGTAAGATGCCAAAATTATTCAAATAAGGCAGCTTTATACGAAGCTCTTAAAAAAGAGCGGGACTGAATTCCTATAGGTCGAATACAAAAGTTAGTCGACTCGATGCCCACACCTTGTGAGGCTGTCATAAAGGCTAGAGGATATGCTATTAAATATTGACTGACTCATTACTATAGCTGATAATTATTGTCTTAAAACATTTTCTTATTATAATGTCAAAATACTTTTGATTTATCATTTTTCTGATTTTTCTTGGGTTTCGTTTTATTTTCTAGCAAATGTTAGTTTATTTATTAAAATTCTCTAAAACATTGAATACGGTTAAATAAACTAAATGATTAATTTTTGTATTTTATTATTATTTTCAATTAAATCAATTATTATCTTTGTCAAAATACTTTTGAGCGCTACTGTATATTGCTTTATTGTATTCAGGAAACTATAAATTATAAAACAGATCATAATTCACATTTTAATCTTCTTACTGTATTGAAAAATACAATTTTTTATTCTTGTTTTGGCATCGACCAGAAAAGATTCAAAATATTAAAGAATACATATTGTCAATTATAGAATACATAAATATAGAATACATAATTGCCCCAACAATTCATTTCATATTTTTCATTTCATAATACTGATGATGAGTTTTTAGAAATTGTGTTTGCATTGAAATTAATATCGGTGAAGTTACTAAGAATTTTCTAGGAAACTGGGGTGCCTATAACTTTTTATGTAACGGCAACAACAAAAATTCATGTTACAGATAAACTTGTGCACTGTATATAAAAAAACGGTAAAGTTACTAAGAATTTTTTAGGAAACTGGAATGCCTAGAACTTTTTATGTAACTGTAATACAGGTTAGAAATAAAATTTTAGTAAGATTACTGTAATTTTAGTACATTCTTTTGTAAAGCTATAGAAATGTGTAGCTTTACAAAAACTAGTTTTGTATATTTACACCTTTTTTTGTACAGTGTACACATAAAAGTTTAGTAAGTATACACATTTCTGTAACTTCGCATCTGTAGAATTACATCTTTTTTTTCAGTGTAGTGTAATTATTGCATGACTGGTGTGTCAAACCCTAAGGATCCTTTAATATATTAAATTTATGTTTGTCTAAAAATTTTACTGTTTTGCACTCTCAGAAGGATCCATTTAACATCAGCGGAATTTTTAAAACTATACGAATACTCCATAGTCCCTCGCTTGTCTATAACTTTAGGTTTATATATGAAACATTTGTACATTTCGGATTGTTTAATCAAAAGCCGTAATTTGCCCCAGACAACGTCGATCATTAATTTTAAAATATCTTTTGTTTGTGATATAGCTGTGAATAATGCCTTTATTTCACTCAAAACTTTTCATCAATTTATTGCTATGTTCTTAAGTATTCTATGGGTTAAAATAAAATTGCAGTACTGTCTTATTATGTTTGCTTATAACTTATGTTTCGACATGAAAAGCAAAGTGTTAACTGTAATATGAATTTGCAAATTTGGAATTATAAATCAAGTGATTTTTTTGTGTCACTTTCTTTGTTTCTATCTAATTCTTTCTTTTCATATAATTAAAAAATATTTATTTTTAGTTTTTATATTTTTACTTTCTTACATATTAATAAAAACTTTCTACTCGACTTAAAATATATATAACAGAAAATACGATCCTTTTAATTCAAGCAGATTAAAGTTTTTAACATGTAAATTATATTCCTCCGGAAATACTAGTAACGATAAAAGATACATCTTTTTTGAATTTCAGGACATTTATGGTAAAATTTAAGAGTGAAAATATTTTTGTTTAAACTCATTTGTGTTTGAAAAGACATTAAACTGCACTTTAGATACACACAACTTTCATTTTTCGAAACGTATTAAAAGTCTTCTGCTTGATATAAGTTTTAAATGTAGGTTGTTAAAGAATTTATGTGTGCATTAAAATAATGATTTTTGAATCTAAAGAAGTACTTAAGGTACTTTGAATTCTAAAGTAAGCAGAAAACTATATTCTATGACTTAAAAAAGGTCCATAGTTGAAGTACGTATTTGCTAGTTAGCATGTTAAATGCATGTTTCTCACAAAAATAGTCAAAGACATTTCCGATTAATTTCAATATGCAATTTATGCTATTCACATGTACTTAAGAATAAGAAATCATTTTCTAAAAATATTTTGTGTTAATGAATATTTTTTAAAGGTGTGGATTTTTTTTAATAGAAAAATAGGATATATCATATGATTTTTTAATAAACCAGAATTCCACTTTCTTAAAAAAATTATTTAAGTTTAAGTTTAATGTATAATTCTAAAAATAAGAATAACTAGTATATTGTAGCCATCACAAAACTTTCTTCTATGTAAATCACGTCAATTAAATCATTTAAATGGTACAAGAAATTACATTAATTTATCAACAATTCAGATCAAAATATATCAGAATTTGAAGTTTGATGAAAATTCGTGCATTATTTCTTGAGATAGAGCTATAACGGAAATTCTGAAAAATGTTGCATAGAAACAGCACCGGTTGAGCGATATAATTCTTAACATTAACAGCACTAATTGATATCAAGGTATACCTGAATTTGAAGTTTAATGAAAATTCGTGCATTAGTTATTGAGAGAGAGCTATAGTGAAAATACTGAAAAGTGAAGCATAGCAGCGCCGCCTGTTGAGCGATTTACACCAAAATATAAACAGCACTGATTCATATCAAGGTATACCTGAATCTGACGTTTGTTGAAAATCCAAGCATTACTTCTTGAAATAGATCTGTTTCGGAAATCGCAAAAATATGCAGCATATAAGCGCGCCACATTTCAGCGATTTACACAAAAATGTATAAAACGTCAATTCATGTCAAGGACTAACAGAATCTGAAGTTTGATGAAAATTCGTGCATTTGTTCTGGAGATTGAGCTATTGTGGAAATCGTGAAAATGCTGCATAGCAGAGCCACCTGTTGAGCTATTTACACCCAAAACTAATCAGCACCAACTTATATTTCAAACTAACTTAATATAATTTTTTATTAAATTATGTGCATTAGCTCTTGAGATAGAGCGCCCACAAAATTTTTGTCACATATATACAGAGTCACAGAGTCACAGACTCATAGACAGACATATTATAAAAACATGTTTTTTTTTTTGGAAACTCTGACCCCTAATCCGTCGAAAACCGAAAGTTGAAAATGTTCATGAATTCAACACTTTCTTCTTGTGAAGATAGAAGAAAGTAAAAAGTGTGAATTATTTGTTTTTATTATTTTTTTTCTTAATTTTATACTATTATTAAATTTACGGCTTGTGTACTATGCTATATGTCTTATTTTCTCTTGTTCTCTATCTTGATTTTTTATTCTCAAATCGGAAATAAATTAATTAATTGAATAAGTTTTAAAAATATCTATCCTAGGCTTCAAATTATATTTCTTTCAATTCCTGTATTTTCTATTATGTATATCTTGCTTAACGTGTCACACTTATACGCTGAATTTTTTTAATTTTGATAATTGACCGAATTTCGGCTGTTCGATACGATAAACACTATCTGAATCGATTCCAAGGTGATTTTTTTATCGCAAGGATATTGACCAAAAAAATCTTAACAGAACAAAAACTTATATGCTTTGAAATAAGTTAAACAAGCCAGGGTAGGTGTCTTATTTTGAACCTTTGTTTTAACGTGCAAATGGTTTAGTAACCGAGCCATTTTGAATGATTCAGGCCCAAACACATTACTTGACCCTTATGTCAATGAACGGATAACATTTTTCTCTTTTCATCCCGATTTCAGAGTGTTATAGTCAAAAGAAATTAAAATGAATTTAGATCCTCATTATTTGTAGTATTCACTGTCCATTAGTATAATCACTTTAAAATATGGAATTTTTTTTATTACTGTTTTTGGGTATTAAATATTTACATACCTTCCATCAACGATCAGGGTACCCGGGTACCCATGCGAATTTTCTATGGAAAAATACAGAAATTGATAGATAATTGAGATTTAGGTCAATAAAACTTGAAATTAATATGAAAATAAGAGTTAGACATATTTTTTAAGGTAAAAAATATTTCATTTAGTGAAATTTTGTGGACAAGCTTTACACTAGAAAAAGGTGTACGAATGTACAGCACATACTGGCTTTCCACATTGTTTACACGATTTTCTGCTTTTTCTGCTCCGTTTGTTACGCTCTAACAAGCACATATGACACCAACTACTTTTATCCTTTCTGTTTTATCACGTTTTAAGCCCTTTGTGCTAGCTTCTGAATATGTCGCAGGTTCACATACGGGAAAAGATTTTTTCAGTATACTTTCAATTCCCGATTAGGTCGAAGAATGTGTCATAGTGTGTACTTTTTTGCAATTTACCTTCAATTGTGGGAAGACTCAATGTCTCGCCTTATTTTCGCAAAAACAGGCGGGAATTGTCTGCGTTATGGCTGATTATATCATTGTGGCAGTATGTATAATGTAAGCAGGAAGTGCTGCTATATCCACAATATTAAAAAATAATCCAAGTGGTCAATGTGTTGTATATCGCTCCAATAATTAATCCATTATATCCACGCCATATTTCGTTTCATTATAAAACTGAATCATCCCAGGTTTCTCTTTCGGTCTTGATGGTTTTATAATTATGTATAGTAGACATTACAACGAAAGCTTTGTTCCTTTTTGGAAGATACGTCACTTAGGTCGTCATTAAATCCAAATTCTGTTAATAAAAACTCCTCGATTCATATGACCTCATTTCTTGGGGAATATAAAATTTGTTTCTCTTCAAAGTACCAACCATTACGATCTTCCAGTATAATAAATGCTTGACCAAAGTATAAGTAGAAAAAAGTTTTCCATGCTGGCCTTTCGTCCAGAATCCTTGAATGCGGCGGGCAACTCTTTCACAGCTGCTTCACCTTGATTTATTTCTCGTTCTGTATCTTTTCATCCGGTGCATAATTGGCTGTTGGGAGGATAATAATTTTTCGCTTCACACACCCTCCATAATTTGATCCCATATTTAGCAGGTTTAGACGTAAAATATTGTGTGAATCTTGTACTTCTTCGATACGAAAATAACTGTTTGTCAACAGTTACGTTTTCCATCGGTTTGTATTTTTTCAGTAGGTTATGATTTCGGATAGTCTATAAATCACTAATTCCTACATGTTTATAACTTTGAATACGTTCTGGTTGTAAAACTGAATAAATCTAAGAATATTCCAGAATCGGTTTAAACTCATACATTCTCGATATAACGGATATAAGTTTTTTTTCCACATTTCTAATGTGTGATCTTTGTTTGAATTATTGACCCCTGAAGTAATTAATATTCCTAAAAATGAGTGAAATTCCTCTTCTGCATTAACAGTGCAGTTAAAGTCTATGAAACAGGTGTGTTTTATGGCTCGTGCATGTTAAACGCAACGGGTATCTGGTACTCCGGTCAATAAACACAAGGAAATTTTAGGTCATTGACAAAAGGGTTAAACAACTTGTTGACACTAATATGTGTTATTATGTTTATTTATAGAGTATGTTTCGATATGAAAACAAAGGTGGTAACTGTAATATGAATTTACAAATTTGGATTTTTCAAGGAAATGTTTTTTTCCCTTTCTTTTTTCTCTAACATAAATTATGATAGTTAGGAGAAGTTTAAATTTAGCATGGTAAGTAGGAGAAAACAAACTGTAAATGCTATTTATTTCCTTCCATAAAATTGAAAAAAATATTGTGTTTAATCCCTACTTTTACTTTCTTACATATTTATAAAAAGTTTTCCCTCGAGTGAAAATACAATCATTTTAATTCAAACTGATTAAAGTTTTTAAAATGTAACTTATATTACTCCGAAAATACTAATAACGATAAAGGATACATCTCTTTGAGTTTCATGATATTTATGGTAAAATATAAGAGCAAAAATATTTTTCTTTAAACTCATTTGTGTTTGAAAACACATTAAACTGCACTTAAGATACACCACTTTCATTTTTTCGAGACTTATTAAAAGTTCTCTGCTTGATATAAGTTTTAAATGTAAGTTGTTAAAGAATTTATGTGTGTATTAAAATAATGATTTTTGAATCTTAAAAAGTACTTAAGGTACATTGGATTCTAAAGTAAGAAGAAAACTATATTCTATAACTTATTTTTTTAATATTTAAAGTACTTATTTGATACTCAGTCTCCTAAATGCAGATTTTTCATAAAAATAGTCACAGATATTTCCGATAAATTTTAATATGCACTTTATGCTGTACTTACTTAATATGCTTAATATACTTAATAAAAAGAAATCATTTTCTAAAACAATATTTTGTATTAATGCATATGTTAAAAAGGTGTAGATTTTTTAAAATAGAATAATAAATCAAATCATGTTTTTTATAGATAATTCTTAACCAGGTCCGAATTCGGAAAAAAAAAGCAAGCATTAAATTAAGTTTTAGTTTAATGAAAAAAATTTAAAAAAAAGCACAAAAATGGGGAATCATTTGCTTTTATTACTATTTTACTTTGTTTTCTATTGTTATTAAATTTACGTCTTGTAGACTAATCTATACATTTATTTTTCCTTCGTACACATCTGTGCTTTTTTTCTTGTCTTTACTAAATAAAATTTTGCTATAAATATATATATAGACAGGTGACCATTGGATCTCCTTATTTTGAATAATATTTGGATCTAAGTTTTATTATTCCCCTGACAGTGTGGCAGCATCCCCTTTTTAACAATTTGCAAGCGTAGTTGGAAAATGTATATATCTTTGGTTGGTCTCTTTGGCTTCTCTCTGTGTCATCTTACTCTTGTAAATATTCTCCAGTTTCCATGTAATTGATATCTGTTATTAATGTTTACTATAACATGTTCGCAATTGAAAATGGTGTGTGTAGTTTTTATGGTTCGTTTGTAGGAACATTCAGAAGAATCCTGTTTCATTATGGCAAATGTGGAAAAATCATTTGCTGTGTATTTTAGTGTAACATCATTTGAAACAATGCAATTGATATTAATTTATGAACTATACTGAAACATGATTTCTGTAGAATATGGTGCGCAATGATTTCATAATTTGTGTACAGCGTCACTAAAATGTATTCGATTACATAATGGCCTACTGAGAAACATTATTTGTAGAGAGCTTTAATAAGGGTACACCGTTTCATGCATAACAAAATTTATATATTTTCAGATACACTACAAGATACTTACTGTAAAATATGACGCGTATAATAGTTATTGCTCATTTACGGGTTAACGCAAAGATTTCAATTATAGTATTAGGTTGAGCAAAATGTTTTGGGAAATTTTTAATCTAATAGTTACCAGAATTTGTATCGTATATAGGAGAACTAGTGGTATATCTATAGGAGTTGAGGAATTTCGGCTCCAAAATACCTATTGAACAGTATTATTTGCGTATGTTGATCCTTCATTATTGGAGAAAATGTCTAACGATTCTGAAAGCCGTGGATGAGATTAATGAGAGTAAAATTGTTGGTACGACGACAAAACTTCATATTTCCAGCAAATCTGGAATCTGACAGAAAGATGGCAGGAAGGATGGCAGGACTATGATGGATTCTACTTTGAAGAATAGTCCTTGTTGCTTTTGTTGTTAATTTACGCATAAAAACACAACTTTCACAAATTTCCCAGAAATTTTTGCTCAACCTAGTAGAGTATATGGCGTGGTAAAATCTAGAGGTGTATCTTTTGCCTGTTTAATTTTTATTCACTCTGAATGGCGTGCATAAATACTGTGAATTATATGCAGGGCTACACAAAATCGTAAACAATTCTGTGGCTGGCCGCGAAAGATTAAAGTAAAAATATTTTTTATACCATATCATTGTAAAACTAAAGGCTATAAAAGAGGTGTAAACTATTCCGATAAATTAGAATCATGCGGTTGTCTAAAATAATGGCTACGGAGGAAATTATGATTATAATTCCTATTTCATAGCTTTGTTATCTAAATACTTCCAGAAACTTACAAATTTAAAACATTTCTGACCTACACAATTATTATGCACAACAAATAAACCCGTGTATAAGAAAAACTGTAGTAACATACATGATATCAACATTTTCCTGGCTCATCCGAACCTGGGCTGGCGCGGTGAAATATAATGAAAGCCACCTTAACAGGTAAGTTTAGGATATTTGCAGGTGATTGTCTTTTTTTTCACAGTTTAGAAGATTGTATACCAGTTTTCTATCGTCTTTAACATTCACTAATTATTTAGTACATGTCACTTAAAATGATCATTTCGCCACCACAGGATTCTGATAGCAATATTCGGTTGAAAACAAAAAGATATTTCAAAAATCTCTGATCGATCAGTATTGCTAAAACATTATAATTAATATTTGTGAAAGAAGTATTTTTAAAAAAGGTAGAATACATGTATTTCAAGAAATCTGTAATTTGTATTTGTTTATATGTCTCCTTTAAAAGATTTAAAAAAAAAAAAACATTTTAATATTGCTTAAAAAAAATTTTTGGTGATGTTATATGCTCCATTTCGAAATTTTCAAGGTGTTCCACATTTTCACATTTGCAAGTGCTTTTTCTATAAAAAGATCCTATCTTGTTCCTGATAGTCATCGTCATCATGATCATCTTTGTATTTCTTCCAAAATCTTTTAGAAGTGTTCAACTTCTGCGGGCTTCGAAAATTTGGTTGTGGATTGATTTCGAAGCTTTATCTAAGCCTTATCTATAGCAAGAATCTTTTATTCTATATTTCTTTTAATTTTTGCTTTGAATTCGCTTCATAACCGATATTCAATTTCAACTGAAAAGTTGGCAGAAACTGGTCTGTTAAAAAATCGATAACATTTAACAAAAAAACAAATTGCACAAAGTGTTAGATTGGTTTTGTATAGAATCGAATATAGGCGTGCTGCCCCGGTTGAATTTGATAACATTAAGCATATAACAACGTTAATCGTGATTATATTAAGCGGCATTTAAGGTTTTAAAAAGTTTGCTAACAGTTTTTTTTTATGCTTACATCCAAATTAAATTTAGTAATAAGTTTAAAAAGTTTCTATAACTGGTCAGACTTGTATACTGATATATTTTTTTTCATTTTGATAATCGACCAAATTTCGATAGATTTAAACAGACAAAACTTATCAGTTATCTCTTTTCTGTCCAGCAAAAGTTACTTGGCTTATTCTGTGATTTTTAATTGCCTGAGAATTTATTCAACTAAGCACTTTTCTTTTTAGATACTTGTTTTTGATCCGAAGTGAAAATTATATCTCAGTATTTTCTATTACATTAAGAAATTTAATACCAGTAAAAAACGATAAACACTATCTGATAGATTCCAACGTCTTTTTTTTTTATTGAAATGATATTGACCAAAGAAATCTTAATAGAACAAAGACTTATACGCTTTGAAATAAGTTAAACAAACCAGGGTAGGTGTCTAATCTTGAACCTCCGTTTTAACATGCAAATGATTTAGTAACTGGGCTATTTTGGATGACTCTGTTCAAAAGACTTCACTTAAACGACATATTGATGCTAACGTGTGTTATTAGGTTTACTTATAGTGTACAGTCCCAGGCCAAATTATTACACGCACCATCAGATTTTACAGAAAACGTTAATTATCAGGTTATACTGCACAGCTGTATTGTTTTTTACGCGATACAATGTATATTTACTATATTATGAATTACGTAAGTATCTGTAGCATTCATAAAACATCGCCATTATAGAAAACATATGTATTTATTAACTCTTGAACAAAAATGAAGAAAATGTAATGAAAAGTTAATATTTTATTGATCCACCTTTAGCCGATATGAGAGCTTTAATTCTGCGCGGCATGCTATCAATGCAAGACTGTACTGTCTTCTGCATTTGAGTATGATGATTCCACACGTAAATGATCTGTTCGAAGAGCTGAGTTTTGTTTGTAATCACAACTTTAGCCACTACTCTTTTCATGAGTTCCCACACGTTTTCAATTTGGTTCATATCGGGGCTATTACCCGGCTAATCCAACAGAGGGATACTTTGCTGTACTAAGAAAGCTTTAACAGACTGTGCTATATGGCAGAGAGCTCCATCTTGCATGAAACTGAATGGTTCCCCATTTGGAAACCATTCTTTGAGCTGCGAAATCAACTGATTTTGTAAGACGTCTTTGTACTGATCTTGCCTCATTGCACCTTTTACCACGTACAGACGTCCAGTACCCTTGCTGCTGATGACTGACCAAATCATGATTCTTGTAGGGTGTTTAACAGTTTGAACGACACAGTCAGGAAGGAACTTTTCGCCAGGACGATGACGCACAAACTGAGCTTTATTCTGAAAAATTTCATGCAGAAAATATTCTGCAAAATGTTTCTGTTAAAAACAGAAAAAAAATACAAACATCTCTGCGGATCTTCCGTCATTGCATAAAAAATTATATTGAATGTATTACTAGTGATGAAATTATAAGAACTTAACGATATCCAGAAGTCCACATCTTTATCAAGCCACTGTTTGGCCCACTTCAGACGCTTTCGTTTCGTTGCAGCTGTTAACTTTTTCTTCTTGGCGGGGCGGCAGGCCTTAAAACCTATTTCTGTTAATTTTCTGCGAACAGTGCGCTCAGAAACATTCACGTTACGATCTTGGAGTTGCGATTTTATAATTTTTGTGGTAGCCCATCTGTTTTCCACACAAATTTTCTTTAAACATCTCTCTAACCTTGGGGTGAAAGGGCTTTCTGCCACATCTTTGCTTTCGTTTTGGGCTCAAATCGTCCCCTGCCTCAATTTTCTTTTTTATGCGTCGTACATTAGCTTCAGAAACCTTCAATATCTTCAGAAACCTTCGTGATATTTCGCGGTTTGAAAAACTTTTAGTATCCACGAGGGCCTTCACTTCAGCTTTTTTACGAGGTGACAGATTGCATGTTTTACCCATGTTGAAAATGTTCCATGTGCTTATTTAAACGAAAAACAACTAACTACGTAGCATACAACTTTGAAACAAATAAAGCAAGCGCATAACACCACAGAAACATGTCCTCAACTGACGCACTAGCGAACGCCGGTTTGAAATGACTGCAACCGGTTTCCACTTGTTTACGTTCGTGTATCCATTGGTTCACATTGTGTTACAAATACTTTAAAACTAAATACCAATAGGAAGTATATAACAAATCTCCTGAATAAAAATTCATTAAATCTATGTTTAAATATAACACAACTGCATATAAACTTCGTCGAAAACATGTATTTCGTAAAAAACAACGGTGCGTCTAATAATTTGGCCAGGGACTGTATGCTCCGATATGAAAACAAAAGTGGTAACTGTAATATAAATTTACAAATTTGGATTTTTCAAGGAAATGCTTTTTTGTCCCTTTCTTTTTTCCTTATCTTAAATTCTGATATTTGGAAGAAATTTAAATTTATTTAGTAGGAATAAAAAAGCTGTAAATGCTATTTATTTCATTTCATATAATTGAAAACATTATTATGTTTAATATCTACTTTTAATGTCTTACACATTAATAAACACTGTACCCTCGAGTTAAAACATTTATAATAGAAAATACGACCCTTTTAATTCAAACAGATTAAAGTTTTTAAAATGTAAATCATATTCCTCCGGAATTACTAGTAACGATAAAGGATACATTTCTTTGAGTTTCAGAATATTTATGGTCAAATTTAAGAGTGAAAATATTTTTGTTTAAACTCATTTGTGTTTGAAAAGACATTAAACTGCACTGAAGATACACCACTTTCATTTTTTCGAGACTTATTAAAAGTTCTCTGCTTGATATAAGTTTTAAGTGTAAGTTGTTAAAGAATTTATGTGTGTATTAAAATATTGGTTTTTGAATCTAAAAAAGTATTTAAAGTATATTGAATTTTAAAGTAAGAAGAAAACTATATTCTATATCTTAAGAGATTTTTATAATTGAAATACTTATTTGGTACTTAGTCTCCTAAATGTAAATTTTTCATAAAAATTTGTCAAAGTCATTTCCGATAAATCTTAATA
The DNA here is from genome assembly GCA_963932465.1 of Maratus speciosus. Classification (NCBI taxonomy): domain Eukaryota; kingdom Metazoa; phylum Arthropoda; class Arachnida; order Araneae; family Salticidae; genus Maratus; species Maratus speciosus. The sequence goes on from OZ010786.1 coordinate 328,605,833, forward strand.
TGTACTTTCTGCTATTACTATGTACTTAAGAATAAGAAATCATTTTATAAAAATATTTTGTGTTAATGTATATGTTTAAAAGTTGTGGATATTTTAAAAATAGAATAATAAATCAAATAATGTGTTTTATAGATAATTCTTAACCAGATCCACATTCTGAAATGAAAACATTAATTAAAGTTTTAGTATAAGTCTGTTGTGAACTGCTCTGCTCAAGAAGCGCAAAACATTTTGTCACATTTAGAAATTCATTTTGTTTTACGGAAAGATATAAAATTGGAAATCCTAACCATGGAAGCGATTTGGAATCAAACTGTTTTTTCCATTTTTTGATAAGTAAATTACCTATTGACTATAAGCCATTTTGATCACATGACGAACGTGTTTTTCGACCTTTCTTGAGAGGTTATTCTTCTTTAGCGCGGAAATTAGGTTCAAAAAGCCCACTATTTTCTGAAAGATCTATTAATCTCTCTATTCTAAAAAAAAAGTAACTACCGCTGTCACCGCCGCCGCCACCGGTTTTGATTTTTTTGTGACCGGAGGTCTTTCTTCGTTAATAATAAGAAAATTAATGCATACAAAAATATGAAAATCGGTAGTATTATACAAAAATGTTTGATAAACACGCTGATGCAGACAGTTTTCAAATCGAAGAATTATTTTAAGAGATATTTAATGCTAAAGTTGGACAAAATCGTTCCACTAAAAAGTTTTATATTAGCAAAAACTATACATCGGAATTTAATAATTTTTAGATCATTTTATACGTTATAATTTCCCGGTGTGCAGAATTAATTTATTTTTTTAATTTGACTCATTTTTCGATGTTTCATTTCTATTTTAAATTCAAATTTTCAGCATTTCGAGAGATATTTTTTACTTATTTCAGAAAATTGTACTAATTTAACCTGTTGCCAACTGTATAAACAACGGAAACAATAATGTTTGCTTCAAATTAAAAATTTATTTACACGTGATTATTATAAACAGAAAAAAACCTTTCAAATTAGAATTAAATAATTACGTATAAAAAGCAGGAACTTATTGAAAATTACTTCATCTATAATTACACATGAATTTTAACAGAGAAAGGATATTGTAAAATAATAAATTTATTAACATGTGTTAGAAGTCTTAAATAGGAGAAATTACATCACATTTACGTCATATTACAGTTATTACATAAAATGAACACAAAATAATATTGCAAAACAGTATAAATTTTAAAATAGCGCGAGAAATCAAGTAAAAATATCATTTACTTGATATTTTGAGATGAACTTTTCAACTATTTTTTCTTTGAACAGCGCAAATAATATTTCATTTCTAATAAAAGCATTTTCACGTGAATATTAAAAAGGGAAAGAAAAGTTTGGTGAAAATTACGTCAGATTAAAAACGATATATTTAAAATGTCTTATTTAAAAGGACTTTCTTTTCGCTTTGTTAAAAAATACCGGGAGACAGACTCTGTTTACTTAATTCATTTTATATTAGATGATTTTGAAATGCCATTGTATCTTTTAACAGCAGATGATTTTTCTGTAAAATTCCCCAATCAAAGAGAAATGAATAAAAACCCGTTTATAGGGAGATCGCTTTTGTTTTTTTAAATTATAATTCACTCTTCCAAAATCTTTTTAAAGCCGATCAAATTAGCGTGCTTTTAGAGACTGCAGTGTCTGAACGGGGGTTGGCGAGCGTAGCTCGTAGGGGCCCGACCCCCCTAGTTTTGCACAAAAAACGGAAAGAACAAGCGTATTATATAGTTTCAGAACAACAACAGCCTTAATCTATAATTTCTAAATATGCCCAAAAACGGGGAATCATTAGCTTTTATTATTTTTTTTCTTTGTTTTGTACTGTCGTTAAATTTACCACTTGTTGTTATTAAATTTACTACTTGTAGACTAATCCATAAATTTATTTTTTATTTGTACATGTTTGCGATTTGTTCTTGTCTTTACTTTATAAAATTTTGCCATAAATATATACAGATAGAGGTGACCATTGGATCTCAGACTACTATACTCATTTAGGACAATATTTGGATCTAATTTTATTATTCATCTGACCGTGTAAGAACATCCCATTTTAACAATTTGCAAACGTAGTTTTAAAGTGTATATTACTTCAATTGGTCCCTCTGTCATCTCTCTCTGTGATCTTGCCCTCGTATATATGCTCCAGTTTTCATATAATTGATATATGTTATTGCGTTTACATATTCGCTATTGAAAATGGTATGTGTAGCATCTATGGTTCGTTTGTAGGAACATTCAGAAGAATCATGTTACATTATGGCCAATGTAGAAAAATCATTTGCTGGTTATTTGAATGATGTAAAATCATTTCAAACAAAGCAATTGACATTTATTTATGAACTGGACAGAAGCATGATTTGTGTAGAATATGGTGTGCAATGCTTTTATCATTTGTGTACAGCGTCACTCAGATGTATTGGAATAAATAATGCCCTACTGGGGAATATTCTTGCAACGAGTTTTAATAATGGTGCACCATTTTATGCATAACGAAATTTATATATATTCAGGTACATTAAAATATGCTTACTGTAGAATATGATGCGGATAAAATTTATTGCTCATTTAAGGGCTAACATAAACGTTTCAGTTATAGTAATTACTGTATAAGCGTGGTAAAATCTAGAGGTGCATCTTTGGCATATATAATTTTTTTTCTTTCATACAACGTGGTGTGCATAAATTCTGTAAATGATATATAGGCCTACACAAAATCTTAAGCATTACTGTAGGTAGCCACAAAAGATTAATGTAAGAATATTTTTTATACCATATCATTTAAAACTAAAGGCTGTAAAAGAGATGTAAACTATTCCAATAACTTTGAATATCTGTTACTCTTGTATACAAGCGGTTTTCTGAAATAACGGCTACGGGTGAAATTATGATTCTAATTCCTATTTCATAGTTTAGTTATCTAAACACTCCTGCAAACTTACAAATTTAAAACATTTCTGAACTACATAACTATGATGCACAACTAATAAACCTGGATATAAGATATACTGTAGTGACATACATGATATCAACATTTCCCGGCTCATCTGAAGCTGCGCTGGCGCTAGGAAATATATTGAAAGACCCCTTGGCAGGTAAGTTTACGAAATTTTCGGATGATTCCTTTTTTTTAATGTTTAAACGATTGTATATCAGTGTGGTATCTTCTTTAAAGTGCACCTAATTATGCTTTACATGTCGCTTAAGTGGTTTCAGCATCTATAAAGCTTCAAAATTTTCGAAATTTTAATTTTTTTAGATGTTAAAGTTCTATTTTTCTGAACATTTTTATGATTGTTTTCTTGAAATTCTCATTAGAACAGAGTTATGGCTATTAGGATTATAGCCGCTCAGAAGCTGAAGCTGCGTTTAAAGAAAATTTAAAGTCATTTTTCTCCAAATGACATTTTTTGGCATAACGCGTAGGATTTCTCAAAAACTTCTAAATATTTTTTCATGAAATTAAAAAATAAAAACATTTGTTTTATGTTAGTCTGTATAAAAGGAACCTAAAATTTATTTTTTACTGTTCAAAAAATTATTATTTTAGGTGATTATACTGTTGAAATTTTCAAAATTATGTATTAGCTAAATACAACATTGTATTAAAAATATAAAAAAGCTTTATATACAAATTTATTTAGGATCAGGGTAATTATTACAAACTTAAGTATAATTAGGCACGAAAAATGTCCTTCTAGTTGCGAAATTTATTTCGTAATCCTGCGCGTAAGCTCTTATACCATTTTTCTGCTCGACATATGTCTCTCAGTTTGGAGCATCGTATAAATAGTAATTTTTAATCTTGCAATTTTAAAAATTCATGAAACGAAAGAACATTCTTATATCATTTAATCTCAATAAAAATATTGTGTTTTTATATCATATACATTGTATGATATTAAATGTTAAAAATTGTCTTTTTTTTTCATTTTTTTTCCTGAGACCCCTTAAAATAATGACATCGCAACAAGAGGATTCTGATAGCAGTATTCATTTTAATAACAATAAGAGATTAAAAAAAAAACACTGATCAATCAGTATTACTAAAAAATTATAATTAATCTTTTATAAAGAAGTATTTTCTTAAAAAAGTAGAAAACATGATTTGCAAAAATTCTGTGTTCTTTGTTTGCTTATAAGTCTCGTTTAAAATATTTTTTAAATGTTCATTCTCATATTGCTTTTAATAATTTTTCAGGTGATGTTATATGCTCCATTTTGAAAATTTCAAGGTGTTCCTCATTTTCATATTTGCAGATTATTTTTCTATACAAAGATCTTACCTTTTTCGTGATCATCGTCATCATCATCATCATCATCATCATCATCATCTTTGTATTTCTTTTGTATTCTTTTGTATTCTCTTTGTATTTCTTCTTGTATCATCTTTGTATTTCTTCGATTTTTGGTACTTCGTGGTCCGGATAATACATTTCCATCTCCTTTTTCTGCATGGAACAAGATAAAGGACCAAAAATCGAGCCTGTATTTAGCGACTATTGCTTACAGTGCCATCTATTGTTTGTAAATCGAACTAAAATTGAAAATCACTGTAATAAAACTTTTGACCTTATGCATAACCCTCCTGCAAGAATTTTTTTAATATCTGTCACCGTTTGCAAGTTATTGAATTTTAAAATCAGTCGCTCCTTTTTGGGACACCCGGTACATTATCGAAATAGGTTCCAACATGTTTTTTTTTTTTCATTCCAATCATATTCACCGAAGAACTCTTAATAGAACAAAGACTATACGCTTTGAAAAATGCTAAATAAACAAGGGAAGGTGTCTAATCTTGGTCCTTTGATTTAACGATCAAATTTTTTATTAACTGTGCTATTTTGGAAGACTCTGGCCAAACCAATTGACTTAAATAACTTGTTGACGCTAACAGTCAGTCAGCTATCTAAGCAAGATCAACAGATGAAATCTCAGGCGAAGGAAAATTTATCATACATAGGTGTCTAATTACGAAATTATCATTTTTTTTTATCAGAATGTTATTGATAAAAGGCTTTCTGAGAGTAATATTTCTTTGACTAATATGGCTTTGATAAAAAGGAATAATTTCGCACTTACATATAATCGTTCGATTCATACCATACGTATAATATTATGGTTCAATAATGTTTATTTGATCATTTTCTATAGTTATTGTAATTTTCGTTTTTTTTAAGCTATTACATTTCCAGTATTACGTTTCAATTAGTTTGTAGAGGTTTATATGCGTATGGGTAAACAGAATTAAAAAAAAAAAATGCTGGAGCCACGTTTAAAAATGTTATCAAAAAATCAAACATAGATAGATTTTTGAAAGACATTTTTACAAAAAGTTACAGAAAATTTATTGTCAGATTTTTTCGTCCAAAAATTACCGTTAGCTGAGTTGCGAAAATTCGGAAATTATAATTTTAAGAAACCTTATGCGCATTCTTACCTATCTATAACGTCTAACAGGCTCCATTTACATTCACCCCCCCCCCCCCTAGTGGCGAAGAGGTTCTTCTCTCAAAGCTGGTATACGGGATGTGCTGCGTTCGAACTCAATCGCGATCGTCGGCCTAATCGTTCAGAGATTTCCGTGGTTTTGCTAAAACCTTGCTTTTCCTTGCCTAAATACGGGTTTAGTTCCCTTAGAAAGACCCCCACGGAGCGCACTTCCCCCTTCGGGCCCATATCCCTCGTGTAGATAATTGGTCTCATAAAACAACATCAGCACCATTTACATTTTAATAGGTGTAAAATTGTCCTATTTAAGGTATTTAAAAAAAATAAAATCTTATAAATTTTACTAAGTAATCAAAATTAGTTTTCAAAAGCTACAAACCAAAAAGGATAAATGCTCATGTTACTTAAATACTAACATTTATATTATATTATCTGCATTGCATTTTTCAGACAACAATAGTATTTTTTTTTTCTTTTTTATGTTGAAAGATGTTTCCTTTGGAAAATATCTACTAAATGACACAAAAGATAGTTTACATTATACCTTCGTACAAACTTAAAATCCTACGCTTTATTATATTTAACGATATGCTAGGGAAAATTCGTTAATATATCTCTGCAAAAGATTTGAATAGATATTTTCTAAATAACTTTCACCGTAACTTTTGCTCACAGATGCGTCAGATGAAGTTAATATATTCGGTAATAATATTTCCTGAAGCTAAGAAATGCTATTCCAATCTGTAAGTAGAAATCCTTTTCGTCTCAACCAAATTCTCTTTATACCGTATTAAAATTGATATTGAGAGGGAAAAGAATATCTGAAGTTGATATTAAATTTACATTTCTCGCGTAATTTAAAAGCGAATGTTTAATCTTTATAAGTTCTTCATAATAAATATTGAGGGAAAGGAAAACTATTTTTTTTCGATAATTTTGAAATTTAATAACATTGATTTTTAATAATATATTTTTTATAGAAAAATCGTTATGAATATGAAAAATAATTTCATTTCTTCTGTTCTAAATCTCATAACTTATTTATAAACACTTTTTAATAATATTTTATAAATAAATCTCTAAAAAAAGATTTTATTACTGTATAATATATATATATACATATAGTATGGATAATATGATATTTTATATATTTTATTGTTTTACAATATTACATACATATAAAATGAAGTATAATAAATCAATTACAACAATGTTGATGCCAAATTGCATACAATATTCATGAGATTTATTGGCAAATTGTATACGATTATTAAACCAAGAGTTCTTAATGAAAAGAGAAATAAACTAAAATGAAATGAAGCTATCAATATTATTTAAATGGAATAATTATATTAAATAAAACATATATAAAATAGCATTTAATGAATTATACAAAAGAATTGAAAAACGTCCAAAGTGAAATACTACGTATATACTTTACAAGCAAATAGTAAGAGTTTTATAATACAGTGGAGCCTATTTGGAACAGAGTTCAGAAAAAATATGATCGGATTTTTAACTTAAAAAAAGAAAAGATTAAAAAGACGTTCATAATGAAACACACATTTATTGTTATACAAAGAAGTTAAATAGAGACATACATAGAGCCTAAGTTTGACAAAAAAGCCTGAAACCAAATTGGAATGAAAGCTGATTACTTACAGGACATGAAGTCTCCATTTATACAATTCTATAAAATAATTTTTAATCACTGCTAAACACAGAAAATAACTATGTTACACATTAAGAATTGATGTCAGATTTTTTTCTGACGAAGAGCACTAAATCGACTTGAGGATGCAATGTTCCCGCCATCGATGCATGAACATAACATCATTTGGTGTTGATGAAGCGCGTTGTTCGAGGTAGCGTAAGGTGAGGTCAAGAGCATTAGGCAAGAGGTGATGAGTCGTTGAAGTTCACTTTCCTCCCCTTCCCACTTTCGCTGAACCTATTCATCACGAGCCGATCAACGTTGTATAGAGCTGACACTAGCATACAGCAGATTTACACCTTAATTTACACCTTATAAAGTCAATACGTTGATTGTTATTAATGTAATCAATCCGCCTATTCCGAAATCTCGCTAAACCGAACATTTTTCAGTCCCAATTAGTTCGGAATACTGGGACTTTACTGTAGTAGTTTCTGTACTGTGAAAGATTTCTTTCCTAATAAATGTTTTTTTACAATGGTGTCACATTACTTATCGAAACAAATATATGAATGAAAATAGAAGAAAAAGTAAAAATATATCACACCACACATTTTAAAAATTGAAAATAATAAGGCTTGTTATACACCAGAAAATTTCCATTCAACGTAATTAACAAACATCCATGTGATTCAATCCAAGTTAGTAAGTGATAAGAATGAAGAATGCAGCAAAAGAAAAAAAAATAGTGCGTGCGTATTGAGTTGAATTTATAAATAATAAAAAACCAACAGTAAAGTCAATTATTAAAAAATCTATGGTATCAATGACGGCAACCATCTACCGGTGTGTCTGTTTCGGCAGACCAGTTGAGCGAAGCCAAAGTTATCGATCAACAATGAGAAATTCGGGAAATGCAAAATTTCAAATTTCGTAAAAATCTGTCCGTAACCCAGTGCCGATATATTAACCGAATAATCGAGTTATTATTTGAAAACCCATTAAAAATGTCTTTTTTTTAAAAAAAAGACAAAAGAATCGCACATCTTGACTTTATTTCCGAGCGAATATGAAAGAAAACGACAATTTTCACTAATCAGCGAGAATCAAGAAAATTAATCAAGATATCGATTTGAAATTTTCAGAGCATAAGTATAAACATATTTTTCATCTACGTAAAAAAGTTTTCATGTTTCCTAATATTAGCGCTAGACTACGCGCAAATTCCAAAAAACAATGAATTAGGGAAGTGACACTCGTTAAATCTTAACTAAAAGAAGATCTGTCTCTTCCGACCACTCTATTTATTTCTGAAAGAAAAGGAAGAAAAGGAGAATTTTTACTAATCAGAGAAAATTAAGAAAACTAATTTAGATATAGATTTGAAATTTTTATAGCATAACCAGAAAAGCCTTTTACTGAGGTGTATGAAGTTTTGTAAAAATTGTCCGGCAATGTTTCTTAATTTTTGCGATAAATAGAAAATTCTCAAACGCTCAATGAAAAACTTTTGAATGTGCCAGATATTAATTCCGTATATGTATAACTCAAAAGTGAGAAGGGGAAGGAAGAGGATAGCAGAATTACAATTAAAAGAAATGAATAGAAAATTAAGGAAACTAATTGAGGTATAGCTTGAAAATTTCAGACTACAGGTAGAAGGATATTTTGCATCTGTGTATAATTTTTTTGTAAACTTCGGACAGTAATTTTTTTTATATTATTAGCAAAAGTCTAACGGCACCAAATAAGTAAAATCAACATGAATAGGGATTATTAAGAAAGTAATAATGTAAACAAAATAAAAGTCTTATTAAATATATCACAGGTAATGATTTAAATTTTTTAATGTCAGATATTAATTCGGCATTTGTGTACTTCAAAATGTTGAAAAGAAATGGGGTGGATTCAGTCTTTCCTGAGTTCATATATCAGTTTTATTATTTCTGTCTACTTCATTCTTATTCCTGTTAATGCTCTGAGGGCTTCCTAATTTTGCACCAATATTTGAGTGCATCTCCCGTTGGGAACCTATATGGATTCTTTAAAATTTTTGCCCAACTGGCCTTTTTTCCATCCTTTGTCCGCATTTCCTTCGTCTTCGATTAGCAAAATATTGTAAGTCTTTGAAAAACAGGGTTTCCTAGCCCTACCCCGGCCCTGTATGCTGTTATTTTACAGCATTCCGATTTCGTTCCAGTTTCACAGCTTCTCTCCTACTGATGGGATTTTCCTGCAGTTTTTTCCTACAAAATTATTTTAAATAAACCGTTAATTACTGATCTTTATTATTATTCCTCTGAATGTAATCTCCGATACTGAAATTTCATGCAATAATTATTTAAGGAAAGTTCTAGACAGTGGAACATTTGATCTCATCTTCGGTAAAAAGATAGATTTTCGTTTAAAAATATGATATAATACAAGTTGAAGGTAAAACTTATAAATACAAAATATTCAACTTTGCGGCGGGCTTCACCGGCTGACAGCAGAGCGCTTGATCTTATCTTAGGAAAAAATACACAAGAATTTAGAAATATAAATTCATACAAATTCGATGTAAATTTTGTGGCGGTTTTCGATCACTCAAACTTTCCACGTGTGCTCAGTACACCCGGTATACGGTGTCGTAGGTATCTAGGACCAGAACTAGAGTTTCGTCAAGAGCACACTATACGCTTCTAAAGCCAATGGGGTTTCCAAAACTAGGTTCATTAGGTGAGATCTACCTTTGTGTGTTCAGAACACACAATAAACAGCTCCGCATATCATAAGATGTGGGAGACCCGAGCCAAAGCTTCGTTATGCAACAGATTCCTTTCGAAACAAGTTTTTTAACTTCGAGATTCTATTGGAAGGATATTTTTTCTAATTAAGATTTTCCAGTGCGGTTTCAGCACGCTCAGCATACGTTGGTATGCTCGGTGTAGTCCGATGGACGCCACTGTATGCTACCTTCGGCAGCGGGTCTCCATGCTGGATGTTCGTTCTGAAATAGATTCGTCTGCATAAAAAAAAAAAACGGAACTGATTATCACATCTGGTGTATGGTGTCGTAGGCAGTGGGAACCGTTTTGTAATAGATTTGTCTGAATCAAAGTTCGTTTGTAAATATTTTTTTCAATTGCAATTTTAGAAAAAATCGAGGTTCATTTGCAAAAATCGACCAACGTTGCAGGCAAAACTCACTAGCGTTATTTTTAATTCTACATATATATATGTGTGTGTGTGAATATGAAGTACTGAGGGATTGGGGAATATTGAAGAGTCATATTTGGAATGTAATAATATTTAACGAACAATCTTGCTTGGATAATGATTTAAACGTAACTATATACAGTATTAAATTTAACATTACTTGCGGCTCACTAGCAAAACTTATAAGATTACTTCGTACTCTGGCGTGGCTGGGGAGGTCTGTCTTCTCCAAAGAGCCGTGAACAACTCCTTACATTTACATTACATTTTAATTCTCATCACTTAAATCTGCCGACATGTTTCCTTTCCTTGTGTCGAAGCGATGTGCGTTACAGGGTTGCGCTGGTGAGGAAATGCTGAGATCTCCTTCTATCATGCTAACAGCCAGCTATACCCATATATATATAGGATTTAAAACAAATGCAGGTAAGCAATATGAATTGCTCAGATTATTAACAAAATATGATAGTACGAGTGATATTAGTTTATATTTGGCTATGTACGAAAGACAAATGTCGCAGACGGGCATTGATAAAAAAGAGTGGGTCAACTATTTAATTAACCTAATGCCATTAGATGTGATTAACATAATAACCAGGGAGAGTGTACCCGAAATGCATGATTATGATTATATAAAAAGTATTCTTTTAAAACGATACAAACTATCTCCAGAAGAGTTTAGGCTAAAATTTTTCTCACTTAAAAAGGAGCAATCGGCAAATTGGCGCGAGTTCGCTTATGAGATTAAAGTGTATTTCAAACAGTGGATTGAATGGTCTTGAAATAGATAAATTCGAGGAATTATAGGAATTAATTGTAGTTAATCAAATTAGGCATACTTTACCTGCATAAACAAAGACACATTTTGCAGAGGAATTGTTAGTAATAAAAAAGATTGACGAATTAGTAAACAAATTAGATATTTACGAAACGGCACGATGGGTTTGCAATAGACAATCTATAAGGAATACAAGTGGGGGTTTAGAGGATAATTGATTGAGAATGGCTGACTACGCCAATTCGAAAAGGCGCCAAGTTGATAATAAGCACATTGCGAACCACGTAAGAAACGAGGCACATGTAATATGTTATAGTTGCGACAGATCTCGTCACGTGAGTGGGAAATGTACCATAAGGAATAAAATACAACAAGAATATTCAAATCATAACCCGCAACGTACTCAAAATTGGCGAGAAACGAAATACCAAGATTGGAACCAAAACACGCAAAGAAAAGTAATTAACATGGGCACGTTAAATTGTAAGAAAGGAAGAATCCTGGATATTCAAGGAATAAAAACAAGCATAATAATTGAAACAGGGAGGGATATTTCAATCTTCAGTTCAAGATATCATACTGCAATAAACGCGCCAAAATTAACCAGCGACAACAAATCTATATCGGGCATAGGTGGAAAAGAAATTAAACCAACGGGTTTTTTCTTGCATAAAGTTTATGTATATAGTATAGAAATACAGGATAAATTTTACGTGGTGCAAGAAATCGACTATGATCTAATAATAGGTAGAAAAGCAATCGAGCGCTTGACATTAAAAATAATGGAAGATGTTGTTAGAATAATAGACGACACTACAGTGCAGGTAGGATACATCAAAATTAATGAAATCCCTTTCAAAACAGATGAAATAGCCACATCAAATATAGACAACGATAATCGAGGTTGAGAAGATATGGTTAACATCAACTGCATAAATGCCGAGGTGGATTTGAGTCATATTACAAATTTAACTGACAGAGGAAAAAAAACAAGAATTAATATCATCATACAAACCGAATAAAACAAAAGATATTGGGTTAAAGATGAAAATACTGTTGGCAGATGAAAAACCTATCTGTGAAGGCCAAGGAGGTTACCTCTAATTGAGAAGGTAATTATCAGTAAGCAAATACAGCAGTGATTGGAAGATGGGATCATTAGACTAAGTTACTCAGATTTTGTAACACCAGTAGTCCTGAGTAAGAAAAAAGATGGGTCACATCGGTTATGTATAGATTATCGGAAATTAAATCGGAAAATATTAAAAGATCGCTATCCACTACCATTAATTGAAGATGTGATTGATAAATTACAGAAGACAAAAATATTTACGACATTAGATCTCAAAAACGGCTTTTTCCACGTCGAAGTAGAAGAAATCAGTCGTAAATATACAGCTTTTGTAACGCATGAAGGGAAATACGAATTTTTACGTTGTCGGTTCGGATTGTGCATGTCAGATAATCAATTTGAAAGATATGCATACACCGTATTCTAAGATTTACTGCGAGAAGGAACTATTATTGTATATATGGATGACTTTGTGATTCCCTCAAACGATGAAGAAGATGGGATAAAGAAGCTGAAAGGAGTATTAGAAGTAACATCAGCGTATGGTTTAGAAATTAACTTAAAAAAATGCCAATTCCTTAAAGAGAAAATAGAGTTCTTGGGATATATAATTGAAAATGGGACAATAAAACCGTCCGAAGCAAAAACAAAGGCTGTGCAAAATTTCCCTAAACCAACTACAACAAAACAATTACAATTACAATCATTTTTAGGTTTAACAGGATACTTCAGAAAGTTTATCCCGAATTACGTCAAAATCTCCTAGCCTCTAAGTGATTTATTAAGGAAAATAAATTGTTTCAAATTTGAAAAAGAGCACCTCGAAGCTTTCAGTGAATTAAAGGGAATGTTATCAACAAAACGAGTTTGTCAATTATATAAACAAGGATCCGCACTAGAAGTCCATACTGACGTAAGCAGCCAAGAATTTGACTCAGTTTTATTAAAGAAAGGAGATGATGGAAAATTTCATCCAATACAATACATGAGCAAGAAAACTTCACCACAACAGGAGAAATATTCAAGTTATGAACTTAAAGTATTAGCCATAATAGAAGCTCTAAAGAAATTCAGAACTTACCTAATGGGAAATACATTCAAGATAGCAACGGACTGCGCTGCCTTCCAGAAAACATTAAATAAAAAAGATTTAGCACCTAAAGTAGCAAGATGGGCATTACTCATGGAGGAATACGACTACGAGATAGAACATAGAGCAGTAACAAGAATGAAACATGTAGATGCATTAAGCCGAAACGTTCCGACAACACAATCAGTATTAGTGATAACTAGATCGCAAGGAGAAATAACGAAAAGAATTGCAATAGCGCAAAGGCTAGATGAATCTATGCAATGGATCAAGTCGCTTATTAAAAATGGGCCGTCCGATAGTTACTTAGTAAAAGATGATGTATTATACAGATTCGAGAAAATGGGAAAAAAATATTGGTGGTGACGGAAGAGATGCAACGAGATATTATACGAAAAAATCATGAAAGAGGACACTTTGCTATATCAAAGACGGAAGATCTAGTGAAGCAAGAATTTTACATAGCTAGATTAAGCAAGAAAGTAGAGACAGTAATCGTGAACTGTGTTGATTGTATCTTATATAATAGAAAGCAGGGAAAAGCTGAAGGTTTCCTAAACCCTATACCAAAATGAGACAAACCATTGGAAACCTATCACATCGATTACATAGGCCCATTATCTCTCACAAATAAAAAAAATATCAATATATTTTCACCGTAGTAGATGCATTTACAAAGTTTGCATGGTTTTATCCAGTGAAATCAAAGTCGGCCAAGGAAGTAATAGACAAATTGGAACTACAAAAAACAACTTTCTGTAACCCAACTAGAATTGTATCCGATAAAGGAAAATCTTTTACTGAAAGCGAATTCAAGGACTATTGTGCAAAAGAAGGAATGGAGCCTCTAACGATAACAACTGGGATGCCAAGAGGAAATGGACAGGTGGAAAGAATACACAGAGTGATGATATCCGTTTTGTCAAAATTATACAGTGATGATGAATCCAAGTGGTTTACGTATGTACCAAAATTACAAAGAATTATCAATAGCGCAGTAACACGAAGCACCAAGTACAGTCCATTCGAATTAATGACCGCAGTTAAGATGAAAGTTAGTGACATGCAAAACATTAAGAAGATTTTGAAGAAGAATTTACCGAATGTATTATGGAAGAACGCGAAGCCATGAGAGATGAAGCAAAGAAAAATATACTCAAAATACAAGAAGAAAACAAGGTGCAGTTTGATAAGAAAAGAAAACAGCCACGAAAATATAAAATAGGAGATATCATCGCCATAAAGAGAACGCAATTTGGCAATGCTATCAAACTTAAAGAAATATACTTAGGGCCATATGAAATAACGGCCGCCAAGAATCATGATCTGTATGAAGTACAGAAGGTAGGAGATCATGAAGGTCCAGGAAAAACGTCAACCGGTGCTGAATACATGAAACCATGGCCTATGAGTTGAACTCCTGGATAAGTCAAATAGATTAATTATATGTGTATGTGTATTGAACAAGTAATCAAAATTTTGTGACAAAAAAATATATAAAAGTTTCCTAAGTTTAGCTGTTTAAGCATGAAAAAATAATAAGCCAAGATGCTGATGTCGAGGCGCCATCATGTCAGGATGACCGATTTGTAGGATTTAAGTTTAAGCATCGTTTATTTTCTTTATGACGTGCATTATCAGTAAATTAACTGACGCTCTGATATTTCTATTATCCATGGTTTCAAAGCACGAGTTATGAAAATTCACGATCACGAGATCATGTTTGGATATATTCAAAGACTGGAAAAGAGTCAGTCTATAAAATTATATTGTTCATCAAGCATCGACTTTTGCAGTGCCAAGAGAGGCATTATTAGGCCTAAGTGGCTTATTCGAAGGAAAATAATTCATAGGTTTTCATTCAGAAATGTAATGTATTTAAATAAGCTTTCGACTAAGTGAAGTAAATTTATCTGTATAGAATTGTATTAAAGTTTATGTGTTATTATTCCAACATCTAGTTAGTCAAGTCGTTAATAAATTAGCATTTTACAAACAAAAACTTCTACATATATATATATATATATATATATATATAGAACTACAGCAACGTCAACACGAAACACATACAGAAACATAAAAAATAATGAAAAAAAAGAATCCAAATAATGAAGATAACCCGAAACAACAAAGTAAAAAACGTCTTATCAGGGTGAGATTCTTTTACCGTTATAAACATAGGTGATGTTTCAGTCATAATGCTACTTATTTTAGGCTAATTTCATTCTTATTTCGCACCAACATTACACACATTTCTTATACACAACGAAAGGATCACAAGAACAACTGAAGAAACGCTTCAACCCAGGATATAAAACTTCGATTCGGTAAGGACAGAATATATATCCATATACTATAGGGTTATGCATTCTGTAGTTACATGCGCTATAGAAAACATGTTTTAAATTTTTTAGTGAAAGTTCTCTTCCTAGCGCCAGTTTCGATTTTTACTTGAATGAGAAAAAGAAAATATATCAACCGTTACCTACAACGAATATAAATATTTGTACCTAATATTATATATAGTTATACATAGTATTCAATTTGTTTGTTTGAAAATTTAGAAATCAAGCAAACTATATAAATGTTTAAGAAATAATAGTTAAATCATACAAATAAAATTGTTGAAATTGTGAATTTTTTAGTAAAATATGATACTTTGATAATTCATAAAATCTCGTAAATTCCACAAACTATTTAATTTTACAAAGGTTTTTCATCATACAATCTACATAAACATGATATTTTATTATTTCTCTTAACAGAATGTTATATTTATGTTATTATTCATCAAACATAGAAGGCATTTATCGTTTAAAAGGAAAAATATTTATGTTTCTAAATGTAGTTTAATATATTGTATATTTTATATTTTAAAATTTAACTTTAGCTCTACATCAGGACCCTCCGTGGCCGAGTGCTTATATCCGGCTTTAGCATCGCCTATCAAAAAATCCAGCACATCGACTAGCAACGGCAATATAGCAACAAACCAGCTCTTTCAAACGAATGAAGGAAAGGGTTCCAGTCATGAAAAGAGTGATATGCTACACCAATTAAAATATCTGACACGTGGAAAAACTAATAGTCTTCTGGGGAGATATTTTGGTGGGAGGTAGATGGTCTCAAGCCGAGCTATATATTTTAAATCCTGTGTCACCCTTTATATACTTTTACTGTAAAATTTGTATCTAATGCTGCTGCCTAGAATCTAGATTAAACGTAACTTATTTGGCAAATTGCTGTAATTATTAATAAACTTAAACTTTCTCTCTCACACACATGTATATTTTTATTTATATTTATTCTATGTCCACGCATATATACTGAACGAATGCACCAATTTTCACAATATTTTATTCGACGTAAACGAACTGGTCCACTTGGTTCTCCCGCTGAAATTTTATTGGGATACGGAAACGCTATGTGAATCTTTATTTCATTTCTAGATTACTTTTATGGTTTTTTTAACTTCTAGGCTTCAACTCTCGTAAAATTTGGCTAATCCTATTGAATATTTAATTGGTTGTTAAGCTGAACGGAACTAAAAATAATATTTAAAAAATCGTCAAAGTTCTTTACATACTAATTTGTAAAAGATTTTAATATATCCTGTTATACTATGCATTAAAAGGAGCAATATTTACGTAACTGCATTGCTGGATCTCAATCCAAGACAATAAAAATCCAGTATTGTCCTGGTATATATATACAATGGTGGAAAAAACGTAAGGACCAAATAAATGTACACGTAAATGAGAATCTACGTAAGATTTTGGGTCAAGAAGCAAACAATAGTATTAACAGAATGTTACACTGGATTTAATATAAAAATCTTGTTGAAAGAACGTATACAGGATATTACCAGAGCTTTCTTTTTCTGAAACGTGAATATTGTCCGAAAACATGACTGTACAAAGAAAGCAAAATACTTACTATTAACAATCGTCAGTACCATATCAACAAGGGATGTGGCCACCGTGTAATGCGAGACAACTTTCAAACCGTCGTGGCATACTCAGAACAACATGATTCAATAGCTGTTGAGGCAAGTTGTCCCATTCATCCTTCACTGCACGGATGAGGGTTTCTTTGTTTGTGGGAGGAGATTGTCGAGCAGCAATACGTCTCCCAAGGCATCCCATACTTTTTCAATGGGACTTAGGTCATGGGAACGTACTGGCCAGTCTATGCGTTGGATATATTCGGCCTCAAGACAATCTTGTACAGAATGTGTGCAATGACAAGGTACGTATTGTCCATAAACCGAAACTTTTCGCCGACAGCACCTTGGAAAAGTCGAACATGTGGAAACAGGACGCCTTCAAGGTACCGTCTACCGGTCATGGACCCATGGTCAAACACAAAGTGATCCGTGCGACCATTGAACATGATGCCTTCCCACACCATGATACTTGAAGTCACATACCAAACTCTTTCTAGAATTTTTTCGCCACATTAAGCACCACCAACCTCACGCGATATCAGGTTACGTCTAGAATCAGAAGATAGACTGAATCTACTCTCATCTGAGAAGAGCACGGTAGACCAGTCGGCATCAGTCCAATTGCGATGCATGCGGCACCACAGTAAATGGGCGTTACAATGGCGTCTATAGATTGGGACACACACAACACGTGTTCGGGCGTATATTCCACCCTTTTTCAAATGTCTTATAACAGTTTTCCGCGTTATTTTAGTTCCTGTGGCAGCAAAAAGTTGATTTGCTCAGCTGAACCGCGTCGGCTCCTCTTTTTGCCGAAATAACAATATAGCGATCTTCTTGGCACGTCGTATTTCTAGAACGATCTCCTCCCGTGCTCCTAGTACATATTCCATTCCTTTGGAAAGCCACCCAAAGCCAAGAAACAATACTGTGCGCGATGTTAAATTCCCGGGCAACATCTTTCATTTTGCGTCCTTCTTCCAACTTTCCAATTAATCTACTTCGAGTAATATCATCTACATGATGCCTCGACATGCTTAACCCATTTGTGCCTGGCGTTAATTTTGGGACGCTTTCTTCAAAAAATTCCCATTACAAATTGAATTATGATATCCTTTCAAAACTTAGTAAAATATATCCATAGTATTTATTTTCAATATTTATCCATAAATGGCAGTGCCTTTTTAAGAATAAAAAGGTGAAATAAATGATTGCTGTAGCGCAAAGTTGGATTTTCTTGAAATAAAATGACGCGTAAGAAAAGGTAAGATATTTCTTTTATTTTTTTATCAATCATTTTATAAGTGGTATTATTTATAAGATGAAACATTATTTTAGTATACGTGTTTTTGCATTTTTTTCAGATTTCTATTTTTTTTTTGCTCGAATTTGAACCTCTATATATAGTCCCAATTTTGGGACGCTAGCCACGAATGGGTAGGGGTTTTCTCCGTTACTATCTATGGATTAAATGTATGTTTTATGCCATTTATTTTGTTACAAAATGGTTACATACCACTCGGATTATTATTTGGTTATAAAATTATTATTCGGATTATTATTTGGCTATTCTTTGTTATTACTATAGGGGAAACAGGGGCTGGGCTCTGTTCAATAACAAGACACCCACCTCTTCTTACCCTTAGCTATTGGCTTAGTAAAAATTTATATCATACCGTTATATTTTGTACTTAGTTTAGTATTTCACATCCTGAGGTTACTAAAATATATACAGCAGAACCTGGATTATCCGACGTAATTGGGTCCGAACCGACAGCAGATAATCAAATTTCCAGATAATCGAGAATTTATCAATAATCATCTAGTTTAATATGCAACACCGTCATAGAACTGCTATTAGGACTATTTAAATTGCTTAATAAACATCTAAATTTAAATTATACATGAAAATAATTTTATTTGTTTAGAACAGGGACGTGTACACCGGGATTGGGGAGGGGGGGGGGGGTATAATCTTCACGGGATCGAATCTTGCGGGAGCTCAAGCTAATTTCAATGGAATTCGAAGAAAGGGCAACCAAAATGCTTATCTCAACTCGTGATTTGAAAGGAAACACTTGCATACACGAGGAATGTGAAAGTAAAAAAAAAGTTTGAAAAAATTCAGGATATCGACATCGGTTTACAGAGAGTTCCGGTTACACGGGGGTCGGATAATCGACGTTCTACTGTACCACATATACTCGTGTGCAAAACGAAGAATTTTTGACAATTTTGTGCAAGTAAATTGGGGGGGTAAACTTATACGCGAGTCAATTACATAAGCCAAAAAAAAAACCTTCGAATACTGCAAAAGTCTGATTTTTTATGTATATAAATAATAATATAATATATAAAATATACAAATAATAATAATTTATTATTAAAAAAAATTCAATGATTTGTGTTTGCTTACTTACTAATCTTTCGCATTAGTAAGTGAAATCTTTGGTTTGATTTTGTGCGAAATTGAAGTAAAAATTTAGGGGGTCGACATACGCGAGTTTTTGCATTCAAAAGTTAATGGGTCGGCATATATGCGAGTATATACGGTATATATACTCTATTAGTAATTACTGATTATTATAAATTTTTACTATATAAATTTTTACTATGCCAATGGCTAATGGTGAGGAGGAAATGGGTCTTGTTCTTGAGCCGACCCCATCTCTCCCCCCCCCCCCTAATAATAAAGAAAATTTTACAGTCAAATAATAACCCGAATGATATATAACCTTTTTGAAACATATTAAATGGCATAAACATAGATATAATTCTTAGACAGTAACGGAGGAAACCCCTACCCTTTCGTGCCTAGTGTCCCAAAATTGGGACGTTTAGATTTTTATATGTTGAATAAATATTTTTTCAAAGAATTTTTTTTTATTATTTTTTACGTTCATTTTACACCGTTTACTATAATTAAGCACAATATTGAGTTGAAAAAAAAATTCAGGCACTAATGGGTTAAAATTTCAATGTTCAAGTTTCACTCCATTACCTTCAATTCTAATTACAACTCACAGCACCCGCCGATTGTCTAAAATCTCTTAACTCTGCTGTCACGTAAAAGCGGAAGTACAAAATTTGCATAAAATTCACAAAACAGAGTACATCCCGCATTCATGCAAATTTACACGAGCTACTGCGGATCTATTTTTAACTGCAATCGTTGAAAATAACAGTGGTGCTTAAGCATTGTCCACCAGTGTATATATGCACTATATGGCCAAAGGTGACCAGTCACTTGCGATTTTAGACATTTTGTTAAATATCTAGAAAAATACATGAGAAATTAACATGAAACTGCAGGTGTGTAAACAGTATAGTATAGGACATATATTTCCGCGAAGATTTTTTTCCCCGAAACCCCATGGGGGACCGTCATCAAAATGAAAATGAAAGAATATCTTTTGGATAACCCTGTAAAAACTAATGTAGCAAAAGCTTTCAAACTCGATATTATTATTAAGTGGCTTATTGTAATACACTGTGTTTATTTTTATGAGGATAGCATGTACTCTCGTAGAGAAATTAATGTTTTATAAAAACAGTCCCAAATTTCGCCAAGTTTTTTGCTTATAATTTGTAGTGTTCTTAATAAACAAAGTTCTTTTCAGAAAATATGACAAACAACATTGTACGCGATACTCTGTAATCAGAATTAAAACATAATGAAAATTGGATGAAAAATGAGCATGTTTACTAAAACATGTTTCACTGCGCATGCGCGAAGCCAATCAAAATAAAATATGCATAATGTATTAGCTAAGTATACAGAGCAAATTTTGTGAAAGCCTCAAAATCATAGCTTGACAATTCTGAAAATTATCGTCGATAGAATAAGCTCAAAATCCCTCGTTGTTTCCAAAAAGAAGCAAAAAGATGAGGTGTTGTATCAAATATATGTTGATTAGTGCTAAGATAGCGCGAACAAAATTGCAGGTACTACTATATTTGGATACAACCCCTTATATCATGTTATATCATGTATAATACGAAGTGCATAGCATTAACAGTGACACACAAAAGATTTAAGGTACTATATTGTGTCTGAAGTACTGTACGTAAGCGATGATTGCTGGAAATTCATTTTTAATTATGACATGTGCTTTTATGCTTCACTATATACACATACTGTATGGTGTGTATTCCATCTATTAGCATAAATTGCTGAAAGAGAAATTTCAGTCTATTATGCGTTTTCTTTCAAAGATAAATTTTCCCATTATATAGTATATATATAAACTTACAGATCAAATACAGGGATGTTCAAAAGAATTGGAATACATATTTGGCTATGGACGTTAACTGCTGAAATCAATTTTTTAAATGTTTTATGTGTTTTCTAAAATGTTTGCTTAGTTATCGCATTTACCGTATTTCTCTAAATAACATAGTTCTGTTAAAGCATTCAGGAAGTTTTGGAAAGTATTTCATAATCTATCCTTAACGCATAATTTTTCTTTCTTGTTTAAGTTATAAACGATTGTTCTAAGAATCAGTATTCCAAATTTTACTTTCAAAAAACAGCTATTAGTAATAAATTATAAGAAAATTGATCATGAACTACAGAAATTCTAATGCATATTTAAAAAAAAAAAAACTGAATATTTAAATAGTTTAAGTTGAAAATATTTAAACCATGTACTGAAGTACTTTATTTAAAACGCCACATGAAATTAATACACAAAACAGTTTACTTTAAAGACATAAAATATTAAATATTTATTTACCACCTTTCCTTTTTCAGGCTGATGGAGGTTTATTTGTGAATTAATAATTTAACGTCTTTCTTTCAAATTACAGATATCACCGTAGATGATTATAATGATGAATGACATTTTCAGAGTTGCGGAAAGAATAATGTATGCATTATCATTTGTTGAGACAAACAGTATTTTTATTCAATTAAGTCACTATATAAATAATTTAAGCAAAATAAATTTACTAATGGGATTGAAAGAAAAAAAAAATATTAGTTATTAAATACGCAAAATAGAACTAAATAGAACATCAATTTTGATTTACCAAAATGTTTTTAAATTTTACTTTCTTCTATCTAAAGAAGAAAGTATTGTAATCGATTTTCCGATTTCCGGTATTCTACGGATTTACACGTATTAGGGGTAATAGGTGCATTCTTTTAATTTATTCCATAATATTTCTTTATTAAATTGTGTATTTTAATATAAATTTAATCTTTATGACTTTTATATCATTGTTAGACAATCATTGTTAGACATTGAATGAAAGAAATATATCATCAAATGTTGATATTTAAATTTAAAAAATCTTTGACGTATGGCGTACGTCATTCCTGTTTTTATATTTACCTATTATGCCTAAGTGGAGCAAAATTATCAGATCGCTAGAATCCGTTATAGACCCCATTTGCTCCACCACGGTAAGTTCCCGGGAATGCCAGATTTCATTACAAAAGCTTCCAGTCATCGGACAGAAAAGGCCCATACAAAAAAAAAACAAAAAAAAAACACATAAATCACATAATTAACAAACCACTAGAGCACATAAAACCTTCACGAAAGACAGCAGTGAGTTGATGCTGGAGAAGCTCATTGATAAAAGAAAAAATCTTGAGGAACATGATTCAAGACCTCATTGCCATGATGGTATGAGCGCCGGTGGGCTGGTCCTTCGCGACAACGGGCGCTAGGGCTGCCTGAGGTCGACAAAGGCTCTAACCCGACATTGAGCGAGTCTGGGAGTGCAGATGTCGAATAGCTAGGCAGTAAGATTCGTCAGGTCCAACAGGAAGTGAAAGATTTTTGCCAAATAGCGGAGTAGTTTTGGGCGGGATAAGACATTTTTTAGCTAAGCATCTAGGCGGGGTTTGGAGTACCTAAGGTGTCAGGCCTCTGTGAGTGTGCAGAAGAAATAGTAATGGACTGTGGGCCCAAAAGCCCCACACTCTCACAGGTCCATGCCAGAGCGTTTAATATATTTTATGTATGTGGGGCATTCTCACCTAATATTTACATCCTATGTGTCATATATGGAGCATTCTCACAATCTTTTGACTTTTATGTCCCTGAATAATATTTTTTATTTTAGTACATTTTCTAGCATTTCTTGTTAATTTCATATACTGAGAAACATCCCATTGCATGATTCCATAACCATATTAACGAGATAAATAAGTTTTGGACGAAGTTGGGGGTCCAAATACCAAGAAAACTCCTATACCGTCCCGTGTCCCTGATGCTGATTTTTAAGTTTGGAGCTGTCTGAATAAAATTGGTCCAATAAAAGTAATTCGGTGCAATTTTTTTCCGAAACTGGGACAATTGTTTTATATAAATATGTAGCAAACTATTAACCTGCACACATTTTTACGGTTAATGCTATTTTTTTAACTCTGTCCCTTGTTTTTTTATCCTTATCGTCCCTCTTGTTAACTTATACAGAAAATCGCTTCAGATGCAGCAACAGAATTTTTTCAAGTTTTTTTCCCATGCAGAAGTAAGATAGGGAAAGAATATCTAAAATTATTCGACAGAAAATTTCCTGCAGAATTTAAATCCGCATTTAAATATCAATTTCAAGATCGTGGCTTTATTGGTAGTCTTATCGTCCCCAAGGTTTATTCCTGCACATTTCGAGATAAATTAATTTTTTTTTTTTTTGATCCAATTTAAATAACTTTTTTCTAAAAATCAATGAACATTGTGGACACAACATTGTGGACAATGAACACATCCACTTAGTCTTAACATGATTTGACTAAAATAGGTGGTAATTTTCCTTACCGTTCCATCCTTACCATCTGTGATATCGTTTGATATCACATATATTATTCTTTATAGGTAATTAATATGATCCATGGATAGTTAAAATTTAATATTAACTATCAATATAAAAATCGCCTTTCAATTTCTTTTTGTATAACTAAGTTTTAATTTAATCTATTTCCCTTTTCACATTACTTTAACGTTCCCAGAAAACTCTCTCTGCTCTTTTATCTAAGTATATAAAATAATAAAAAGAATATTATTCACAGCCATTTCATTTCGAAAGATACATTCTTTTCGCGTTGCATCTGCCTATAAAATTTCTCTCTGTCAGATTTTTAATTCGATCCTTTACTAAGAGATAGTCAAAACTTTGGTTAAACCAGTGGTTAGATAATAACATCCAGAAGTACTTTTAAACTCCTGTCACCTTTCAGTTTACCGCACTCATTCCAATGCTATTGACAGACTTTGAATTCTTTCTTACTTTCTCACGTTCTAGGGCTTGGCTAATTATCGCCTATTAGGCTTTTCATCTAAATTTAGACTGCCCCATGTATTCCAATGTAACGGTCACCCCTTGGCAAGATCTGTATCTTACCCAATATCTATATATCGCCAAAACTTTACGAAGGAAAATGTAAACATTATCACTCTTTGCCTGTACTTGATCATGTAAAGATCAGGATTTGATCTCGTGTGTCCGCGGAGTCACTCCCGAGACACCTATGTGTCTCTTCAAATTTTCATTAAAGTTTCCTTTTTGCGCTACAAGTATTAGTTTGAATCTTCTGGACCCGTGTCGTTATTTGCTACACGCAATTGTACTTCTGCACGGAAACACTTAACTTTATTTATATAATTGCAAAAGATATTTCCATCTACTTATATTATATCTGATTTTTTTTTTATGAAAGAAAAACAACATCCGCAACAAGAAACATCTCTGTTACAAACTTTGGTGCCTAAGGAAGAAGATTTTTTTTTAACTTGTAGCTGGGAGTGACCCTCGCTTTTATTCAGCATTTTACTAAAAAAAAAAAAAAAAAAAAAAAAAAAAAAAATTACGAGACTTCGGATTAATTAACTGCACGGAAGGACTAGATGAAAAGACTGTAACTAAAAACATGTGATTGAGAAACATTTTTCCCTCCGTCTCATCTGGGTTTTTGTGCTCTTTCGTTCGACCTTAAATCACCGTCGTGCTGCTGTGTGATCGACCGTTGGTCAAATATCGCCGCTGTCATCTTGTGAAGTCGAAAAATATGTTTGTTGTTTCCGGATATTGTTTCGTTTTCTCCTGCGCTCGCCTGATAAGGGTATAATAAGGAAGCAGAGTTCACTTTCGATATGGAAAGCGGAAGATAAAAGAATTTTCCACTCGTGCGTCATTGTATCTGATCGGAGGATCATTAATTTTCGAATGAAGACTGTGCGCGCAATGTGTTTTAGTGCATCTCTTTTTGATCAAGATCTGGTTAGAGATTTGGTTAAATGATCAACATCTCAAAGAAGTGCTAGTGTGCTTTCAAAAGAAAGTGTACAAGAGGGTCGACTGATTTCTACTATTGAAGCTATTTCGCAGATATAATTATCTTCTGTGGCAATGATATAAAATAAAGCGAAATAAGCGTTATTGACCTGCAAAAAAATAGTGTGAAATAGTTCGGCAAGTTTGAAAATACAATTTTTGTTTGGCATTGTGATTTTTTTAATTTCAATAATCGCTACGAAAGTTTTGCTTCTCCGGTTACAAGCTTTATTGTGACATTTGGATTTCACATTTTACAGCTCAAGTGATACTTATTTTTAAAAAAATGCAAAAGAAAAACTGTGGGTAGACAAATATATAAAAATTAAAACA
This sequence comes from Maratus speciosus, assembly GCA_963932465.1. Classification (NCBI taxonomy): domain Eukaryota; kingdom Metazoa; phylum Arthropoda; class Arachnida; order Araneae; family Salticidae; genus Maratus; species Maratus speciosus. Next base: position 328,631,682 of record OZ010786.1, read on the forward strand.
AAAATTCACATTGTTATACATTCAGTGCTTTTCTAAACTTAATTTCGCAATCTTTTTCAACTACTAAATGTGCATTGATGGTGGATGATTGATTACTTGATGGTGGATAAGATATTTAATGCGTTTACATGAATGTACCTCGCGATTACGATTGTTGCTTTTCACTATTTATTTTGAAAACTGTTTATTATTTCTCTTTAAAAAAAAAGAAAGACATGAAAACAAAAATAATTGATTGAAAGTACTCCTTTAAATCCAATTTACAAATGTGTTACATATAACACAAACGTTTGCAATGAACATTTTTTTTTGATTGAGAAAGTTATTCAAGTAATTGTATTTGTATGATTATATTTTATTTTACTTTTAATGTGGCTCACAACCCTATTTTAGTTATAAGTGTTTATTTTACTTATGAGGGAATTATTGTATTTTAGTAATTTGTTTTCTTTTTACCCCAAGTTAGTATATCAGGAGGGAAAGTTGTGAAAATTGGACTCTGTTTTTTTTACATATTTTTTTTGCCTGAATGGATGTAACGGGTAACATTCCCAGTAAATTTAATATATTTAGATAACAGGTAAGTTTTTATTACAAGGGTGATGTTTTTATCTATGCAAGGTTACTTTTACGAAAACTAAAAAAAAAAAAAAAAAAAAGAAAGAAAAATCACTTTTAAATTTCATTATTGTGTTTTTATTCTCGTATCATCAAGTATTTGGTTCTTTTACAGAATATTTTAATTTTATAAATTGATGACTGATATCATTTCTATTATCTGTTTTTAACACTTTTTATTTTTATCAAAGGTAAGTCTTTTAAAATATATATACATGTTCGTTTCCCATTGCTTTAAAAAAAAGTTTAATAATAAAAGCAATCTAGATATATTTTATGCTTTCATATTTTATCATAATTTTTATTTTATGCTTATATTATTATTTCTTTCTTTTTTTTTTTGAAAATATGATGGGTTTATATTTTGTGCATTTTAAGTTTATTCAATTTCAAATGTTGTGTCATATAATATTCGGACAATTTTAGGTCACACATATTTTTCTTTCTTTCCGAAAATTTGACTTTTCCCCATTTCGTTTTATATTTAAATTTCACGAATGCATTGGGTAAAAGAAAGAGAAGTGTGTGACAAATAATATTTTGGATTAATTTTGAGTTTTTTTTGTAGTGAGAATTTTTTTTTTTTTGGTTGTAAAGTATTCAGAATTGTTCTAGAACCATTATTGATAGCAGTAAGTCGCCCATGCATGCCCATTTAAAAAAATGTTATACATTGAGGTTCTAACAAAGTATGTACCTCTATTAATTAATTTTGGTTGTACACAAAAACTTTTAAGAAAGAGATTTGGATTCCTTATATTTTTTTTGCATTTTTTTTTTTCACAGGTAGTTCATGTGTTGGATATTTGTTTATGTTACACAAAATTTGCTCATTTAGAATACAATTTTGTTCATTCATATACATACATTTCACTACTTCATGAGTTGATTTACATATTTTGTTCATTTGTTTTTACACATTGGAATTTGCTAACGATCTAGTCGACAGTATTTCTTTTTTTTTTTTTTTTTTTTTTCTCACAAGTAGTTCATTGAGTATAACACATAGTTCATTGTGGCTGGTTTAGCGTTCAACCAGAGCTCATTCACACATTACACGTAGTTCATTGATTTTATTAACCCTTATTCATTACATTTTGGTGATTAACTCATTAATTATGTAATTGAATCTCACTCGTATGTTAGTGTTTTGGGTTATTACACACATACTGTCCGTATATTTTGTTAGCAAATGCATAAAAATGTTAGTTCATTGGAACATTATTACAAGTAGTTCATGTGGAATTATACAATTTGTTCATGTGTTTACTTACACGTTGTGTATGCTTGCGTACACACTTGTTCACGTGTTTCATTTCAGGTAGTTCCTGAGTTTGGGGTTTCTTTTTCCCCTCCCTTCACACACATACAGTATTTTTCTTTCTCTCGATATATACAGCATTGTGGAGGATTCTAAAAGAAACTATTTAAACAACTGTCTAAGGTTTTATACCGAATTTCCAAAAAAATATCTAAAGAAATGTAAATGTTGTAAAAAGTGTATAGTGTTGCTGTGTACCCTTCTGATTAAAAAAAAAAAAAAAAAAAAAAAAGGCTTCTTTAGGCGCGTTGAGTTTTTTTTGAGATGGGGAAAAACCACTGATTTCGAGACACTGTAACGTAACCGACATGCTAGCATTTTGACACATAGACACTAGCGCGCCAAGCGGTGAATGACAGGAACTTTTCCCTCTTCAGCTCAATCCGCAAAAGAAGAAGGAAGCTAAAACTCACTTTCTCTCCCGGCGTATTGCTAAAACAAATTATTATTTTGTTTTTCGTCAGTTAAAATGAATTATACCGCATTCGTGACCTACCTATTTCGTGTAACTAAAAACCGATAACGCTGTATTTTATCGTGTTGATGGTCTGGTCAATGACCAACAGTATTGGCGGGAATTTCGATTACGGAAGATAAAATACGGGGCACAGATGTCAGATACGCACTTGGGTACTTAATTGACAGCAAAATGGCGTTACTTTATTTTACAAGGTAACCCGGCTACTGTTGCTTATTTATTAATAAATTGTTCATTTACTTTTATTTTATTTTTTTAATTTGTACAATTGTTTTGTTCTATAGTTATTAATGAAATTACCGTTTATTTATTGTTGTTTACTTTTTAAAACAATAGAAAATAATTTAAAAATATATATTGTAACTGGTATTGGAAAACGGGCTTTCGTCAAATTGACGTTAAAAAATCGCGCCAAACATGGTTCGTATATCACATCTCTGCCAAATTCTCGGTTTTTTGATTTTTCGACTTTTTATCCAAATTTTCAGAATTTTTTAAATTTTCCCTTGCATTGTATCCGAAACACTACCTTCATACCAAATTTCAAGATTCTAGGGATACAGGACGTAACTCTGAGTTTTGATGATCGGTGAATCAGTGTCGAAAAGGCGAAAGTTTAAGTTCATATATCTTCTGAAATAAAAAAGATAGAAACGTGAAATTTCAGGATTTAGTTCCATTTCCACATTACTTTAGATTTACGAAGTTTCAAGTTTCTGGGAATCACCAACACAAAGATATTGGGGGGTCAAATGTACCCTGAATTGCTTCCAGAAAAAGATGCTTACGCTGTGCTTTCAAGACTTGGCAGGGGCACTGCCGTGTCCTCAGATGCTTTCATTAGTGCTGCTACACAATTCAACGCATAAAACATTTCCTGACGATTAAAAAACACACACGTAATTGTTGAAGTTTTCACTTCTATTGGCACTCCCGGAGTGCCACTGTTTTTTTTTTTTTTAATCAGAAGGGTACACAGCAACACTATACACTTTTTTACAACATTTACATTTCTTTAGATATTTTTTTGGAAATTCGGTATAAAACCTTAGACAGTTGTTTAAATAGTTTTAGTTCAAAGGTTGAGTACATATGTTTACATTTTTATCACACAAGAAGCTTTTCCTGGTTAAACTTTTTTTTTCGCTTCTCTTTACTTAAAAACGCATTAGTTTTTTTTTAATATTACGTTAGACAGTCTTTTTGGAACTTGCGATACAATGTTGTTGGTTCCATGTATACCCGAAGGGTTTTTGTTCATAGAAAATACACCTTAGTTCATAGGATATTTTGTTCATAGTAAACCTTACACAAGTTCATTGAGTTGCCAATTCTTTGTGTGCATGAGGGACTAACGGCACTATCATTTTGTTCTTTTGTGACGAACTTTAGTTCATTGCATTTTTTCATGTTTTCTTACACACATTAGTTCATTGTTTGTTTTCCTTTCGTTCGGTTTTACATATTAGCTCATTGTTGTATTTTTTTCTTTCACACATAAGTGCATAGTTTGTTTTTTTCGTTTGGTTTTACATATTAGTTCATCGTACTATTTTTTTTGGACACATTAGTTCATAGCATTTTTCATCTTTTACACACACTTTAGTTCATTGTATTACTTTTACACTAGTCAGTGAAATACCCTACACATTATTTCCTTGAAATAATTTTTCACATTTGTTCATTGATATACTTAGATTGCTGTATTCATTTAAACATGCAACTAAGTTGTTGAATTTAACCTTTGTTTACTGACATACATTGCTTCGATACTCGTATACATCGTCAGTTCATTGAGATTTGCTTACATTTTTTCTCATGGATATATGTTTGTTTGTTTTTAAACATTGCACACTGAACTGAAAATATTCATTTTTTTTCACGTCTTGAACATTTGCACATTAACATTATTTTTGTATGTTTGTTTTTATGTCTCACTATACAAGGACTACTTTAACTTTACATCATACTTGCAACATAAACATTTATTAAACTTTATATTTTGGATACTCTTAATTTTTTTTTCTCTCTTTTCATATTTTTTTTTATGTTATGACTTTCTCATGTCACCATCACTTTGTTCAACAACAAAGATTTATCAGTATATAGGAAGCTTCACATGCTATGCATATTTTTTATTTTAGGCTCATGATTTTTTTCTTTGCTAGTTTTATGTTACACCAGGTTTTCAACATTAAACTTTCTCGCATTTTTAAAGTTTTCAGTTAATAAAGTATCGTTTAATTTCTTGGTTCTAAATGCCATCACACATTAATGTCATCACCATTTTGCTTACTTGCAAATTGACAGTTTGACTTTTTTTTTTTTTTTTTTTTTTTTTTTTTTCAGTTGCATAATTTTGATCCTTCACTGATATTTAAGACAACTCTATACTTTTGTAGCAGTTGCTTTTCTCTTTTGTCATATGCTTTTTCTACGATCACATAATACATTTTCTTTTCTCATATAATACTTTTAAAGTAATATTTTGATACACACCACTTTTAAATTATACAAGCCAGATGATGTGTTTAAAAAAAACAGTTACTTTTAAATCACAAATGCTGTTCAATTGCAGTAAATTGTTAGGAATTTCCTCATCTTTATCCACAGTGCAGATCCTCACTAACACAATGTCATCTCGACGTATTAATAAGTTAAAACTTTTATAAATAAATGGGCTCACTGCATGAGGTATTTGTAGTTGCTATTAGTAGATAACGACTACTACTCACAAAAAAAAATAAGAATTTTTTTTAAAATATTTTATTATATTTTGATATTAGACTAATCACTGCACTCAGAAATTATGTTCAATTTAAAATTGTGGTCCGATGGTCACACACTTCATTTGTGCTGAAAGACACTCCGGACAGGGTGCCCAAATACTTTTCTGTGCCCATCTATATCGCTTATTCATATTTTTAAATATTATTTTGCTATTTTGCATAGCGTATGTTAATTAGTTATATGTTGTGTTTATTTTTTTGTCCACTTATTTTTATGATCTGAAATGGATCAAGATTTTGAGAAGAATTATATAACTTCTTTTAAACCTTCTCAATACTGGTCATGACAAGCATTTTCTAACAAATATTTGCAAACTTATTGATATGGTACCTTACTTTTAATGTGACGTCACAAAATACAAAACGGAAAAAAAAATTCCTGTTGTTGAATTAATATGTGCACAAGTACAGTAAAGAATACTGTTTATTAAAACATAGTCTATAAGACTAGTTCACGTGAACCTTTTTGAATTTCTACTGAGCCTTTATAAAAAAAAAGGACATTATGAAGAATTTTTAAGTCATGACATATATACTCGCATATATTTTTTATTGCAATTTAAAATTTTGTTTTGTATTGTTTCATGTAAAGTTTTTTTTTTCCTTTGGAGAAGACACAGATTTTCCTTTTCTTTTCCCTTCCCCATCTCTGGGCATTCAAGGCTGGTCGGTTTTTGGGGGGGAAATATGTGATATCGTTTGATATCACATATATTATTCTTTATAGGTAATTAATATGATCCCTGGATAGTTAAAATTTAATATTAACTATCAATATAAAAATCGCCTTTCAATTTCTTTTTGTATAACTAAGTTTTAATTTAATCTATTTCCCTTTTCACATTACTTTAACGTTCCCAGAAAACTCTCTCTGCTCTTTTATCTAAGTACATAAAATAACAAAAAGAATATTATTCACAGCCATTTCATTTCGAAAGATACATTCTTTTCGCGTTGCATCTGCCTGTAAAATTGCTCTCTGTCAGATTTTTAATTCGATCCTTTACTAAGAGATAGTCAAAACTTTGGTTAAACCAGCGGTTAGATAATAACATCCAGAAGTACTTTTAAACTCCTGTCGCCTTTCAGTTTACCACACTCATTCCAATGCTATTGACAGACTTTGAATTCTTTCTTACTTTCTCACGTACTAGGGCTTGGCTAATTATCGCCTATTAGGCTTTTCATCTAAATTTAGACTGCCCCATGTATTCCAATGTAACGGTCACCCCTTGGCAAGATCTGTGTCTTACCCAATATCTATATATCGCCAAAACTTTACGAAAGAAAATGTGAACTTTATCACTCTTTGCCTGTACTTGATCATGTAAAGATCAGGATTTGATCTCGTGTGTCCGCGGGGTCACTCCCGAGACACCTATGTGTCTCTTCAAATTTTCATTAAAGTTTCCTTTTTGCGCTACAAGTATTAGTTTGAATCTTCTGGACCTGTGTCGTTATTTGCTACATGCAATTGTACTTCTGCACGGAAACACTCAACTTTATTTAAATAATTGCAAAAGACATTTCCATCTACTTATATTATATCTGAAGTTTTTTTTTTTTTTCATGAAAGAAAAACAACATCCGCAACAAGAAACATCTCTGTAACACCATCCCTTTTTTTCCCATTTCGTCCCTTTTTTCCTATACCGTCCCCTTTTTTTACCTTACCGCCCCTACTTCAGCACACTTTTAAGACAATGATATACCAAAATTTTGTACTAAAAATACTACATTGTTACTATTTCTTATTTGAATGTCCTGTGGGTACTATGAAAATTCATTATAAGTAAAAATTTAGAAGGAAATAAAAAGTTTTAATGTTAAAATGTTAAGGAAAATTAAACTCGCAAGTTTAACATAAACGTCAGTTAAATAAAAAGCATTTTCGCTGCTGACCATTTTTCCTTTATTTTTAAACTTTAAGGCGTTCGTCTATAAGATTAAAATGTTATTTTAATAAGTTTAATTTCACCAGATTTTAATTCCCGAAAGTCAAAAGATTGTGAGAATGCCTCATGTCCTGAGTGGACCATGACCGGAGAGGAAAGCTGATGTGGGTTGGGAGAAAGTTAAGAGATTATAAGAGAATTTGGGAATTAGGGAAAATGTGTGCCTGGTTTTACTTGAGTTGTCAGTCTGAAAGAATGTTCCTTTGAAGGAAGCGGCAAACATGATATGAGAGAACAGGAAAGGGGACATGTATGTTTGGACGTGAAGTAACCTTCTTTGCCACTGTGTCAGCCAGCTCATTGGCAGCTATTCCGATGTGAGCGGTTACATATCACAAACCGTCCGTGTTCTATTAAATTCAATTCAATTAGTCTTTTTTCATCAATTTGATGTTTATTACATTTATACTACTACTGCACGATGTATTAAACAAAGTAATCATTAAAGTATTAGATGTAAATTTCCAACTGGGCGAAAAATGTCCGGACAAGGATTCGATTTGTTTACCAATTAGAATAATTGTGTGAAAATTAATGTAGTGTAATTTCGTATCCAGCGATTTCTGGAGTTCCATTACCTGAGATTTATTCTGTTGAGCTGAACCAGGTTTCAGACCAGATGCTGTAATCTTCAAGGTTAGCTAGGTGAAAAAATTCGACCAGAATCGTCCGGGATAGCTCAGATGGAAGAGCACTGGCGGCTTCAGCCAGGAGGTCCTGGGTTTGAATCCTGGTTCGGACATTTTTCGCCCAGTTGGAAATTTACATCTAATATGATTTGTTTACCAAATAGAATAATTGTGTGAAAATTGATCTAGTGTAATCATTAAAGGTTGTGTTTTAAGCTTTGCAATCCTTCGCATAAAAATACGTCCCCTTTATTATTATTTTTTTTACCGAAAACCGTCCGTGTTTTAAAAGTTAAACGACAACGCACTACTTCTGGACAATTTTAGAAGTATTGTGTTTTTGCAAAAAAAAAAAAAAAAAAAAAAAAAAAAAAAAAAAAGAAGTATACGATGAATCGTTCCATCATAAGAAACAAAAAAAATTTTGCGTATGGCGTACGTCATTTGAGATTTTATATTGTCAGAAACCGCCCGTGTTATATTAACTCTTATTAAATTATTTGTTGTTCAACAGTTTGATGTTTAATACTTTTATATTACTACTGTACATTGCATTAAACAAACTATTCATTAAAAGTTTTAAAATTCTTCGCTCAAAAAATTCGTCCTCGTTTTTTTTTAGCATGGATCGTCCGTATTTTAAAGGTTAAACGGAACGCTATATCTCTGGAAAATGTTAAGCAAATTGCGTCTTTGCAAAAAAAAAAAAAAAAAAAGAAGTATACGATCAATATTTCCTTTATAAGCAACAAGTTTATGCCAAAAATTAAATGTCATACGTTTATTACATATATGTTTATTCTGTGTATTACATATATGTTTATTCTGTGTATTACATATATGTTTATTCTTATTGTTCAACATATGCGTTTATTCTCCAAAAACTTTCATGTGTAAATACTTTAAGAAAGCACACCTCTCAACCTTTTATACAACGTATTCCCTGAAGTCTTTTTCCCGAATAACTGGTTGAGTGAATTAGTTAGCGCCATGGAAATAAAAAATTAGGTATAGTAAAAAAAATATATATAAATAAATAAAAATAAAAATAAAAATAGGAATACCACTCAATGTTCATTCCGAAAGTTGTTGCTTGTTATCCATTTAGTAGGAAATTATTAATTGCTTGGAAAAGATTTTCTCAGAGGTCTTAAAATACAAATCATTTTACATGTAATCGCCAGTTTAAACACGCCACTAATTACTTGCTAAAATGCAACCTTATGAGACAAATAACTAACAAAACTGGTACAAGAAAGCAAGGTATAAATCATTATAATAATAAAATCAAGTTGAGCATGCTGACTCTGACTACTGGTTGTATTTTGTAGAATATTTAACATGGTAATTGAATATAAAAACATTTCTTACACGTTTGGAATTTTAATAAAGTTATTTTTACCTACAAGACTCATTTCATACTAAATCAAGGAGGCACTACAACTTTCCTATTTTGATTTTGGTCGTTTCCATTAAAACTTTCGATATATCTCTATTTCTGGAATGTACCACTATATGCAACTGCTCCAACTCTCACTTTTGAGCCATCAACTTCCTTACAGAGTAAAATATTTGTTTTTTGTTTTGGTGGGAAAGCTGTATAAATGATAAATTTGTACGAAGACAGTTCAATAATATGAACAGTTCCGCGTATGGGGCATTCTCACAATCTTTTAACTTTCATGTCCCTGAATAATATTTCTTTTATTTAATACACTTTTTTTTCATATACTTGGGAACATCCCATTGCATGATTGCACAACAATATTAACGAGATAAATAAGTTTTGGACGATGTTGGGGGTCCAAACACATGGAAAACTCATCTACCGCCCCCTGTCCCTGATACTGATTTTGAAGTTTGGAGCTGTCTGGATAAAATTGTTTCAATAAAGATAATTCGATGTAATTTTTTTAAAACTGGAACTATTGTTTTATACAAATATGTAGCTAAAAATTAACCGGCACACGTTTTTAGGGTTGATATTAATTTTTGAACTCTGTCCCTGGGTTTTAGATTTTTTACCGTCTCTCTTCTAAAATTATACAGAAAATCACTTCAGATGTAGCGACAGATTTTTTTTTCAATTTTTTGCTCATGCAGAAGTATGCTAGAGAAAGAATATCTAAAATTCTTTGAATGGATATTTACTGCAGAATATAAATCAGCATTTAAATATCAATTTCAAGCACCGTGGCTTTATTGGTAATCTTAACGTCCCTAAGGTTTATTCTTGCACTTTTCGAGGTAAATTAATTTTTTTTTAATTTAATCCAATGTTAACAACTGTTTCGAAAAATGAATGAACATTGTGGCTATCACTTAGTCTTAACATGATTTTCCTAAAAATAGGTGGTGAATTTCCTTACCGTCTCTTTTTTTTACCATTTCGTCCCTTTTATTACCTTACCGTCCCTTCTTTAACACCCTTTTAAGACAATGTTATACAAAAATTCTGTATTAAAAGTACTACATTGTTATTATTAATGAATTTTATTTAAAAAAAAAAAAATTGGAAAATACGGTAACTTTTTATAATTAAATCTCTGATTTCATGATTTTTCATCTTTCATTTTTTAGGTAGGTTAGTAACTATATAAATACGTAGCACCTAATGTCGTCGTCTTTTCTTTCCGCTTGTCTCTCTCTTCGTCTGTCCGCATATAACAGAGAAAATCTACCAACAGAATGGTTTGAAATTTAATATATATAATCGTAGCACAATTTGTCGGGTCCTTTAAAATTTTAGGAAAAACGAATCAAAACTTAAAAATGTATTAATAAAAGTTTTCTTCATTCTATTGAATCTTATATACGTAATTAATTCATGATTCCATGTTGCCATGTTGATTACGTCCCATTTAAGGTGGAGTCATTGTATTTCCGTATTACTGAATTTAATATACAGAATGGTTATAATTAAACTTCCCTTATAAACCGCATCCTACAGCGCAAACGAGTGAACGCAAATTCATTGTTATTTAACGTCGCAACATTTCTCCGATACACAAGACTGTTGTTGTGGTCATGGATTACAAAAGAAGCGACTGACAACACACTCGTCTGTGAAGTGCTGGAGCAATAGTGGACTTATGGATATGTGGGAGAGCACCATTCTGCATGAAAATGGTCGACGTAAGGACCCGACTTTACTGTATTTGCAGCACAATAATCGTCTGCATCATTTCATGGTACCGACGCCCCATAACGGGAAAGGTGACAGGACCACGTGCTGTTATTTCGTAAAAGAGGAATGGTCCAAGGATGAATGTCGCTGTGAATCCACACCAGGCAGTCACATTTTGAGAATGTAGGGGTATTTCAGTGTGCATCTGCGGAGTTTCCGATCCCAAATGCGGTAATTGTTTGTGTTGACTGTCCCTGTGAGATAGAAATGAGTGTCGTAGCTCCACTGAATATCCCAAGGGCATGACAGATCAACACTCATTCTGTTGAGAAAACTGACTGAGAGACGTTGTGGCTTGTCTTTATCCAACAGCTCATGGTTATGATGGATTTTCTATGGGAAGTAGTGCATTATGTTTCTGAGCACTTTTTGGACGGTGCTAATAATAACTAGCCTGTCGAGAAACTGAACGTGCGCGATTGCCTTCAAACTCTGATATCTGTGACTGTGCGGCAACAGCTGTCTTAACGGTGTAAAGTTTTAAGAATGATTGTATAGTACAGATTTTATTTCAATGAACAGAATAATTTTAAAGGACAGTACCTTTTGGTTTCTCGTTGCAGAATCCAGCCGAGTTTGAAAGATGAATTACGAAAGGATTTAATTAAAACTCAGGAACCTTTAACTACTTGCATTGATGAGTCGAGATTAAAAAATTACTTTAAGAATAAATGATTTTCTGAAATGAATATGATTTAACTTGACTTTTCATATTTTTTAATTATACAAAATAAGAGTGACCTTTAGCATTACGAATCAAAACATTCTATACAAAAACATTCTAAGCTTCGATTGCAGTCCATCAGCGAATGCAAGAAAAAAAAATAATCTATTAAAGAGAAAAAGAGAATGATTAATATACAGAATACATAAAAATGACAATAAGAATTTAAAAATTAAAAATATAATTTATCAGCGGTAAATAGTCCTGATCAGAAAGACAGCATGTTAAGATTTTAGTGCTGTCATCTACAGTGAATTTTGAATAATAAAAGCTCTGAGAAGTCTGTGAGAAAGAGAAATCATACAGACGGCATCAACAATTACCGGTGTGACAGGTTTACGGTCTATTCCAGGTTGAACTCCTAATTTTCCCGCCTCTTCAAATCTCTTAATCAAGGTCAACATCAATACCTATAGTAGACATTGGTCTACGCAGTAGGTTCTTTATACGACGAAATTCACGAACTGCAGCAGAAGGATTTACCTTGTTTTCGTAAAACAGCTTCACCAATAACGCACGTTCCACTAAAGATACCGTCATCATTACTGCAGGAAACATAAAACATGACAACGTCTGTAAAAGTTTTGTACCCTAACGTGTTTTGCATAAAGCTTCCTCTTCTTTGCAAGCATAAATCTCGACATTTCCCCCTAGAACTGACAGTTTTTCCCGGTTTTACATTTTATTACTCATAATTCTTGTTCTGGATTGTTAAAATAGCTTCTGTATTCCGTTTTGGTCGTTTATTTTGTTAAATTTAATGGTTTTCTGGAAAAACGCCCTCTGGTGGACATTCCGTGAGCGCATCTCGTGTATAGTCTATATATCAAATTTCATTGCATACCGCTCATCCGTTTGCGCTGTGGGATGCTGCTTATAGGGGATGTTTAATCATAGCAACCCCGTATATAATCGTAAAAAAAATTCTATTCATGCATTTTTGAAAAGAGTACTTCAGTTATTGTACGAAGATCTGAATAGTTATAAAACTAGTTATATTACGAATAAATCTCATTTTCCACGTTTGTCGTACAATTTTCAACTTGTTTTACATATCGTTAAGTACAATTAAAAAGTGTTTGAATGTTTGAGTATGCTGTGTAGCTAAGGAACGGCTGAACGTAAACTATTCAATTTGGTATGAATGTAGCTGTAGACTTCAGTTTAAGCTTTTGAAAGACCGATTCACGATTTTTTTTATTACATATTATTTTATTTTATAGATTTAAGATTTGTTTATTTTCTTCTCTAGTAAAAGTTTGAATATTCTAAAAAAAAGTTTCTGTACCTTTAGAAAGAACAAAAGCTTGTTATTTGAATGAATTTTTTTCCATTGGGAGGGGGGAGATGCTTCTGTAAAACTTAAAAAAGATATTTTTTTGGAGTGGTATTAGAGGAATTTGTTTGCTTCGCCAAATGTTTAATATGTTTATCTCAAAATAATGTTCTTTTAAATTTTGAGCATTGTGTAAAATTTAGAAATTAAGATATTGACATCAAGTATGGAGTCCTTTTACATGAAATATGCCCATATCTGGTAAAGTATACATTGTGAAATATACACGATCTAAAAAAATGTGTTTTTTTGTTTAAATTTTAAAAAATTAAAATGCCCTACTTTTTGTGAAAATAAATGGACATTCAGATTTCTAGATATTGTCTCTAGTTTCTAGATATCGACAGATCTGTATACCTAAAATTGCCTCACTGGGCTATTTCTGACCAGAACAAAATAATGGCTTTTTCTTTGTTTACAACAAATTTTTCCACACTATGTTTTTCAATAACAGAAGAATAATTTAAGGAGCTGTATCGCAGCTTCTTTTCACAAACGGGAGAGGTGGTGGATGTACTGGTGGGGATAGGGGTTATCACACATCTGTCATGCACCTGCAAGTCGAATATGAGAGCTTTTTTTTAGATTTCAAGCTATTATAGGAATGCTGTAGTATGTTATCCCTGTTATACTTTATAAACAAAGTAAAAAGAATATTTTGCCAGCTGTAAACGGCGCGAAGCAAAAATAAACAGTTTTCCAGTGGTATTCCAGTTTCGCACATTTACAATTATGGCCCCTCAATGGATATCTTTCGAATGAGAAAATTTTTAAAATGAGAGGCGAACTTTCAGAAAATGTTTCTAGCGACGATACTATATTTGATAATGATGACATTTTTCACATAAATAACAAAACAAATTTTAATGAAAATGTCCATGAAATCTCATCGTTCGAATCCAATTCAAGTGATAGTGAGCTGAATTAAAATAGATCAAGTCATGAAACAACAATAAATCGTAAGTGTTTTGAAGAAAATACAAAAGAAAGGAGAGAATTTTTTTAAAAAAGGAGAACATATACAAAATAATTACCGATTAAAAGTGATTTGGAAGAAGCGAAAGATTGAACTATATGGGAGTGTTCACATATTCAAGTCGATGATCTATTCAAAATCTAGTAATTCAAGATCTAGCTGTCGTAAATACTTAAGTGGTATTTAAACATTCAAAATGTTCTAATATCCGCAGTTTATATTATAAAATTAGCAGAGGTGCTTAGAGAGAAATATATTGCAAAAAACCTGAAGTTATCCATTCCGGGAAAATCCCAGAAGTTCCAAACATATACAAATGTTGCCAGATAAAGCACTTCAAAAACATTAGAATTAATACAACTTCTAGAAAATGTTTAGCACAGAAAAAAATGTAAGAAAGAAACAAAAGAAAAGAAACAAAAATCATAGCATTTTGTGAGAATTGATTGGATAATAAATAATACAATGCAATTTAAAAAATTGCAGAGCTATATAATGCAAGTAATGCAAATATGGACACTACAGGTAATATGACCAATGTATGTAATATGACCAATGTAGGTAATATGGCCAACCCGCAATAATGTTATTAATTTCAGAGAAATCTAAAAGATGGCGCATGAATGTAGTCGCTGGATGCCCAAAGAACATAGTTAATACCGTGATGCTCTCAAGAAGACTTGCATAGGAGGGCAATCATTGTTGAGTTGTTGTTAGGTGCATTGACATATTATAAACTTGTCTTGGGTAAGTTCGTTATTTTTCTTATTTAAACAAAGTATTTTGTATTTACTGTTATTGTTATCTCTTATAACTTAACTTAAAATTCATAAAAAACTACAACTGTAGTTATCATAGCAATTAACGGCACTTCTAAGCGACAAAATAACTCAGATTCAAAGATTACGAAAAGCAATTACATGATCAAAACTTTAATGCATACTGAACATTATTTCTCGTTTACATTTTCGTCAGAAAGAGTGTCTGACGTCATTGAGTACAGCTGCGCAACATAAGATAAACATATAAAGCAATAAACAACACTTAATGATTTACAAAATTATTAGAACATCAATAAATATTACTTAGCAATTTACAAAAGGATTATGATAGCAATAAATCTCACTGATTGAATGGAAAAAGCACTTTACTTCATTTTTGATTAATTTATGATATCTAAATTATATTTATCGATAACACTCTCCCCCCTTTTGAGTTGCTGACTAGCTACTCAAAACTAAATTCTATTTTCCAAATCTCTGGGGCATTTTGGTCACACGACTGAACCTGGTTCTATAAGCAGTTGGCTCAGACTCTGTCAACAAGTCTGAAGAATCTGTCCCCATCAAAGCACCTTGATTACTGCTTTCTAGCTGAAAAGGAGAAGGATAAAAATTAGTAAGAGGTAATTCTAATTGAAAAACTCGTTGTATGGGTCTGATAACAACACCATGTTCAGTTTTCAATTTGACTGTTCTAATTTTGCCATCCTTTCCAGGAATTAGGTCTACAATCTTTGCTAGCGGCCAATTGAGACGTTTTTGTACATCGTCCCCAATGAGCACAAGTTCACCCAGCTTCAAGCCGGGTAACTGGGCGATTTCACGACGCCTTTGAATAAGTTGACCGAGATATTCAGTTCGAAAGCGCATTCTCAATTGTTCCATGAGCTTAATTCTGTATCGCAGCCTTTTGCGAAACTGTGTTGCGTCAACTTCATCAATGTCCGTGACACTAGAACTAGAGTTTTGCACTAAAAACATGTTCGGTGTTAATGGAACTAAATCCTCTGGGTTTTCGGATTGATATGTGAGAGGGCGAGAGTTAATAATATATTCACAATCACACAAAATTGTTTGCAGTTCCTCAAAAGTCACGACAGCTTTACCGAGTGTTCGTCGGAGAAGCTCTTTGATCACACGGATCAGCCTTTCCCACCAGCAACCCCACCAGGCGGCTGAGGGAAGATTGAACTTCCAGACGATTCGTTTCAGGTCGGAGAAACGAGTCAATTCTTGCCAATCAATCTTTCACAGATCATTATTAGCACCTCTGAAATTGGTTCCATTATCAGAATAGATTATTCTAGGTCTTCCTCGTCTTGCGATGAAACGTCGCAAAGACAGCAAAAATGCATCAGTTGACAAAGAGGAGACAAGTTCTAAATGAACAGCTCGATAGACTGCACAAGTATAGAGCACTATCCAGGTTTTATCTGCATTTTTAATAAATAAAGGTCCAGCTAAATCAACTCCTACAATTTCAAAAACTTTAGAATCTTTAATGCGATCTAAAGGCAGTGGCACTGGATCGGATTCACGTGATTTAACTTTGTAGCGCTGGCAAGGAATGCATTTACTTACTACTTTTCGGACAGTTTTTCTACCACTTTGAATCCAATATTTTTCTCTCAAAATACTTAGAAGAATGTGAGTTCCAGCATGACAATTCGCTATATGGAAATGTTCTATCAGTCTAACCGTGAAAATACAGTCATCAGGTAAAAGAATTGGCGACAAGAAATATAGTGTATCAATGCGTTCTGTAATTCTTGTCTTTACTCTAATTATACCGTCTTCATCTTTAAAACAGACTAGGTTAGGTATCGAATATACATCTGGAAAAAACTCACTTTGTACCATTGAAATTAAAGTTTTTTCAGCATTTTCTAATTCTTCAACTGATAATTTACCATTTTTCCTTGCACTGTATCTCGATTTCACATTATTTATGAATCTTAATACCCAAGCAACTAGTCTAATAATAGATTCAAATTTTGAAAATTTCCTACCGTACCAAGGAATATTTTTGACTGTTGTGTTTACATTACACAATTTCACTTTTCTCCTTTCACTAGTAATCTCTGGAGTTTCACTATCAAGAGTCTCAGTCCTGGGCCATTTTTCCCTTTCTTCCATGAGCCATTTAGGCCCTTCCCACCATCGAGATTCTAGCAAGGAGAACACCCACGCGAAATCAAATCCGCAGGATTCATTTTTCCTGGCACATGGCGCCATTCGCTATTGGGGAAAAGACCTTCTATTTCTTTCACCCTGTTAGAAACAGAAACGGACCATTCACCGTATTCACTTATCGAATACAACGCAACCATGGAGTCACTCCAAAAAAATGTTTTCATGTTCTGGACACAAAGTGCTTGCTGTACTGAATGTGCCAATCTAGCTCCAATGTTACACGCGATTAATTCTAATCTGGGAATTGACGCTTGCTTTATAGGAGCAACTCTAGCTTTTGCTCTAATTAATT
Source organism: Maratus speciosus (assembly GCA_963932465.1). Lineage (NCBI taxonomy): Eukaryota > Metazoa > Arthropoda > Arachnida > Araneae > Salticidae > Maratus > Maratus speciosus. Next base: position 328,648,962 of record OZ010786.1, read on the forward strand.
GAATTTTTACAGCTTCCGGGGTTACAGTTCGAAAAAAGACGCAAGCTGCATATGCCTCTTTGCATGCATCCACGAAAACATGCATTTCGGTAGACTCATTTATTTCAACATATCGTGGAATTTGAACGTCCTCTAATACATTTATTTCGCTGAACCATTTTTAAAAGGTCTTTGAATTTCCTCTGGTAATGGAGAATCCCAACCTAGACCCAATTTCCAGGTTTGTTGTAATATAATTTTGGGTGGCAATGTTGCCGGGCACAATATTCCAATCGGATCAAACATTTTCTGCATAGAGCTCAAAATTAATCTTTTAGTGAAATTTTAATTGTTATTTAATTTATCAAAAGTTAAATTACACTTAAGCATATCCCAATCGAGATCCCACAATATCCCAAGCAATTTTGTTACACCCGAACTCTTTGAAACATTTTGAGATTTAACATTACTTTCCCAACTTCTCAAATTAAAACACCCTCGAGACATAATGCATTTAGCCTGCTCGATGAATTCGTCTTGTTCCTCAGCATTCGAAACACCTGTAACACAATTATCAACATAAAATGAATATTTCAATTTTTCTGCCATATTCCTATAATTATGAGATACATTATCTAATAAATGAGATATCGAAGCTGCCAACAAAAATGGGCTCGAACTCACTCCGAAAACCACCCTGCAATGTCTATAAGTAATTTCTTCGTTCACAGAAGGATAAAAAAATCGTAAAAAATCTCTATGATCCGGGTTTATGCTAATCTGCAAAAAGGCTTTTTCGATATCCGCAGAAAGACCAATTTTATAAATTCGAAACCTATCGATAATATCCGGTATTTGCTCAATTAAATTCGGGCCTTTATACAAAATATCATTTAAGGAACACATTCCATATTCTCTAGCGGAAGCATCAAAAACGGGCCTAATTTTGGTCGTAGCACTGTCCACTTTCACCACAGGCCGATGCGGCAAAAAATGCTCTTTCTGGACGTCCCCCGTTACATTTTCAATTGTTTCTAAATCTTCCCATTCTCTGAAAACATTTTAATAACCAATAAGTAGACCCCCCTTTTGTGCGCGTTCGCACATCTTTTTATGTCTCTTCCACGTCATTTCTTTATTATTGGGTAATTCAATCGTATCAGATTTAAAAGGTAAACAAACTAAATATCTACCATCTGGATGAATTTTAATATTGGTTTTAAATTCCTCTATTATTTTAGAATGCTCATATTGATTTTTCAAACTTTCTACAGGCTCCCTAATACCGATCGTTTCAAGATCCCATAACTCATTAATAGAAGCATTTTTTACATACAAAGATACAACAGACAAAACAGTATTACTATCATAATTACTACTCAAATTTTGATTGGGTTTTTCAGTAAATACACAACCCAATCGTGTTTCTAACATAAATAAACCTGAATTTAATTTCATACATTTATTAGTGAATAATGTGCCAATTAAATCGGCACCTAAAAGTAAATTAATTTACGAATCTTCGGATTCAAGATCAGGTAAAATAATTTGTTTTTCTCTAAGTTCAATAAGTGCCTCTACACTAGAAAGTTTGGGTACAAAACCAGTAATTTTTATTTCAGAGAATGCCTCAGCTCTACAGCTAAAGGAATCATTTAAATCAGAAATAATTAAATCATAAACATCATGTATTTGAACTGAGGTTTCTCTCCCCCCATAAAGGCAATGGGTCATTTTAATTTTCCTCTTAGGAACCAGATGTAGATTCTCAACCACCTTTTTACTAACATAACTGTTTTGAGAACCAGAATCAATAATAGTGCGAACCTTTAGTTCCACATTCTTGTTTTTCACTTTAACCATCAATGTCATGAGATAAACATTTTCACTATTTGAATGATTTGTCATAGTATTAGTTTCATGACTTTCATTTTCTTTCTTATCATTTTCACTATTATAATCTGGGCACATAAGAAAATGATGATATTTTTTACACTTAATACAAGTACTTTTAAATCTACAGTTTTTAGATATGTGGTTAAGCTTAAAACAATTAAAGCAAGCATTTTTCTTTAGTAAAATCTTTTTCTTATTTTCTAAAGTCATATTTCTAGCAGCAAAACAATCTCGCGATGGATGTTTTTATTACAAAAAATACAAGTAAATTCTCGCTTACCTGTATTTCCAAAAGAAGTGTTTACTAGCGATGAAGCTGTGGCAAGAGGGGAAGTTTTATTATCCCGGTTATATCTTTTATTATTAGTATTAGCACCAAAACCACTACGGGCTAAAGCAACCATCTCTTCGCTTTGCACTTCGTGCTTTAGAAAAGACATTAAATTTTTGAGGGAACGTTCTTCGTGCATCGCATCTTCGGCATTTCGTTTTCTTTCCCATGACATCAAGACTTCTTCAGGGAGGATCGATTCTACTAACGGGATCAGGAAATCGCCGTATTTTTCTTGCGTACGTCCTAAACTTTCCAGAGATCGCAACTTTCCCTCTAATTCATCATACAATTTTGGCAAATCTGTTTTAACTCGCCCAGCGACGGCATTTTTCATGACCATAGTTAATATGTCTTGTATATAGACTTGTACGAGCAGATCTTCTCTACCAAATCTTTCTTTGATTTGGTTTATTGCTTGATGATAATTAGCAGCTGTAGCTGGAAAGCTTTCCACCAATCTGGCTGCTTTTGAATTCGGAACGACCGCTCGAATTAAATATTGAAATTTGTCAGAGTCCGAAATACTTTTATCTTCATGTATCTTCTGAAATTGGGACCAGAAAGACAAATAGTCCTTAACATCACCATTAAATTTTTTCAATTCAATCTTCGGCAATTTAAAACTTCTATTCTCGAGAGATTCATTCCGATTTTCAAAAACGGGCGTCTGCAAAGAAATAATTTTTTCTTCTACTCCAGTCTTCAACTCAAGGTATTTATCCCGATATTCTTCGGCTGCTTGAAAATCTTCCTCGCACTCCTTCTCGGAACTTTCTTTCAACAGTATGCTACTTATATTTTTCTGACATTCCTCTAACCTTCCAAATTTATCCTCTAATTGTTTCTGTAACACAGACAGACTTTTAAGATCAATCTCTAGTTTCAATAATTTTTCTGTAACTTTATTCGTGCACAAAGTAAAACTTATTCGCAGATTTTTTCTTTCTAGTTTCAACGCTTTTATATCCATAATTGCTATGTCGACCCCACGTTTTCGCGCCAAATGTTATCTCTAATAACTTAACTTAAAATTCATAAAAAAACTACAACTGTAGTTATCATAACAATTAACGGCACTTCTAAGCGACAAAATAACTCAGATTCAAAGATTACGAAAAGCAGTTACATGATCAAAACTTTAATGCATACTGAACATTATTTCTCGTTTACATTTTCGTCAGAAAGAGTGTCTGACGTCATTGAGCACAGCTGCGCAACATAAGATAAACATATAAAGCAATAAACAACACTTAATGATTTACAAAATTATTAGAACATCAATAAATATTACTTAGCAATTTACAAAAGGATTATGATAGTAATAAATCTCACTGATTGAATGGAAAAAGCACTTTACTTCATTTTTGATTAATTTATGATATCTAAATTATATTTATCGATAACAGTTATACATAATATTTTAGCAGGTTTATTGGTATTTTAAACCCATTTATGCCTAGCGTTACATTTTTTGGGACGCTTCAAGTTTTTGATAAATTTGCATTATTCTTTTCTTATTTATAACATGAAAATTGTATGAAATTAGAATCTAAAAATGTTTTTACTCTTTTTGAGTAAAAAAGGTACAAAAGACTACTCTTTTTGAGTACATTTGGTTGCTAAAGTGTATGGTAAAATTTGAAACAATTGTGGTTTGGGTCAGTGCAACTAGGACTATTATTCCTCCTGTGATATTGTATAAAGGTATAAGAATGAAACCAGAGTAGGTAGATACTTTGCCGGTAGATTCTGCATGTAAAATGACACCAAAAGGTAGCATGACAACACATACCTTTGTTAAATGGGTCAGTCATTTTTCAAAATTTAAACCACAAAGGTGCTGTCTTCTCATCTCTGATTGAATCATGTTCCATCTTGATTACTCAATTGTGGATGAGGAGAATATTCGCTCCTGTTTGGGACAAACGTACTACAACTGTCACCATTACAGATGGCTTCAGAGGGACAGGTATCTATTCTTTCAATCCAAATGCATAGCTCCGAGAAGGCTTTTGCTCCAAGTTCCGTTTCTGAAAACCCACCTCCAATAAAGAATACTGCCAAAAGTGGAAAAGAATTTTCTATCTCAGGGACATCTTCTGAAAAACAAAGTTGTCATACTTCCCCTCCGTCAAATACTCCTGGCGCTTCTTCCGACTGTAGCTGAAGCAACATCTTTTGAAGATAATGACTGAAATGGTGCCTCTGTTCATGACTCATCATTTCCAGAATTACTGCTATCACCACAGAAAAAAAAGTAAAACAACTCATATCATAAAACCTCCAATGAATTATCGTGTTCTAAATTTGATAAAAAAAGACCTCTTTCTCAAGCTTCTCAAAGTCATGCTGAAGACACTCGAACATTACACAACAGCGATTAAATAAATAAAAACGTCAGTATGCGTAGAATAGTTTAAAATTGTCCCTATCAAAGAAAAGGGATAAAGACTGCCGGTTTTGAAGTATTTTCAACATGGAAAAAGTTATGAATATGAGATTATGTGTTGTGTATCGTAATTATGTGAACGAGGAATGCGACAAACTTATGAAGAAATATATAGAAGATTTTTACTTGCTATACGTGTGAAGTTAAAATAAATAAGTAAATTTTTTTCGTAAAAAGGTTAAAATTGCTTAAAATTTTCTTTAAGATTTCTTAAAATTGTTTTCTAAATTTTCTCCTTGGTTATTTTTTCATTATTTTTTGTAAAGTTTCAAAAATTAAATTTAGTTCTGTAATAATTGATGTTTCTTATCCGTTAAATATGAATCTTTTCATTATATTTCTTCTATGGTCATATTACGTGCATATGGACATATTACTTTCATCAACTAGACATTAAAAAAATACCTGCAGGTTTAAATCTTGATTAATTTAAATTGAAAAAAAAATTCCAGTACTAAAAGAAGTCTACTCTTTTAGACAATTTTCATTTATTTTTAAATGAGTTACTACTATGGCTAAAAATGTCTATCCTTAATATAACTATATTACCTGCACTTACGTTAAATTTAAATTTATTACGTTTTAACATATTATTAATATATAGGAACATTATTACAAAATTTAAATTGATAATTAAAATATAGGTATTATTTGAAGCCTAGAAGAGACAAAAAATCTCAAGAGCCGTAAAATTCTCAAAGTATCTATTGTGAAATAAGAAATAAGAAATTTTGTTTGCTGATATTTAGTCACCAAATTTCATATTATGTAATACCCTAGAAGCTACATTTTATTAATCATAGGTTAAAAATCATTGTATTAATCATCAAACCATATTGCCTGAATGAATCTCCCACACAAAACAAGAATAACATTACTGAAGACCATGACTCAGTAATGACCCACCCCGGTTATTCTAGGTATGAAAGAAACAGGGTAATTCTTGTGTTAATGGGCGGTACATTTTATAGTTTTATTGTTTGGGGACAAAAATTACCTGGATTATTTCTTTTCCTTTATAAAATAAATGAATTTGATGAAAATATAAATTTGGTTCTTGCAGTTGCGAAAAATTGAAGTTTACGTTTTCTCTACGTTAATTTAAATAAAAACGACGAAATACTCATAAATTACAGAATCGTTTATATAAAACCGGTCAGAGCAAGTAACAGGATTGCATCTAATGGTTAATCACCGTTGTTATATAAAACTGCAGCTTTCGAGTTTTAAACTATACCATCTTTTAAAGTGTGTACAGATAAATATTTATAAAAAGAAATTAATAATATTAAAGACATGGTTGATGAAAATTGTTTTTCAGCAAAGCTCATTAATAAAATTATCTATGAGCCCAGATTGTGTGAAGTATTGAGAAAGTAAGCCATAAAGAAATAAAATACAAAAAGTTTCTGTACTGTTAAAATACTGTTTTCCAGGCTTGGGCAAAAAATTAAGATATAACATATGAATATACTGAAACATATTATAAATTCCATAGCCTGTCCTTCAAGAAAATTATGAGAATTGATTTGTACTAAAATACATCGAATCCCGAAAAACGAAATGGCTCGCGTGTATGCTACATCTTTGAGAACAGACAAAAGTAATGTAACGGAATATATAGGAATGACCAAAACAAAATTCAAGGAAAGAGTTAAAGAACATGAAGAAGATATTAAATTTTGTCGCATGTCTATAGCTCTGTGAGGATTAAGTTATAAGCAAAATATCATGATAGATTTCGATCAAGCAATAATTATATATCTAACACATAATTACAATGCACGTCCATTATCAGACAATTCATAGAAATTCTGTATGAAATAAATAAGTAAGTAATGATGCAGTATTAACCATTATCGCTAATAAATGATTAAATATCCTTAAATGTTAAACTTCAATATTTTTTTCTGCGTATGTCATCCAAAGCATTAATTCTGGCAAAACCTAAAAATACTAGTTTGAGCAAAAAGTTCTGGGAAATTTATAAAAGTTGCGGTATTAAAAATTAACAACAAAAGCAACAAGGAGTATTCTTCAAAGTAGAGACCATCATAGTCCATGGCTTTCTGCCATCGTTCTACTAGATTTCGGATTTTCTGGAGGTACCATGGCGGCTCCTTGGAATCGAAAAACACTTGACATGCTTCTTCAACTTCATTAAAGAATTCAAATCGATAGCACATGAAAAAGTGTTGGATTGATCGAAAGAGGCCATAGTCGGATGGAGCCACGTCTGGACTGTACGCGGGGTGTATAATAATTTCTACGCCGTTCAACTGTGCAATCTTGTTCTTGGTCTTCTGGGCCTTGTGCGGTTTGACATTGTCCTGCTGAAACAAAGCGAGCTTTAGGCGGACCAATCTTGGATACTTCTGCACTAATTTGTCGTAGATGCGATCCAACTGCTGGCAACAGAGCTCCTATGTATGATACAAATTGTGGTAACTATTATATTAAAAATTTCGCAGAACTTTTTGCTCAACCTAATAATAGATTCATCCACATGAAACGAGATGATTCATTTCGATGAATAGGACTCAGTTGATGAAAATTTTCTCCCTAATGAATATTGCGGAAGCAAGTCGAAAGTACCTGGGAGTTAAATAAACTGCATATTTTAGACTTTTAATATCTTTGTTGTTTACAGTGACCTTTTAAGTAAAGGATGAACTTTTAAAGTTAACTTTACAATTTATATTTTTCCCTTTTCGTTCTGTTTTTTTCTTCTGTAACTAAATAAGAATTTAAAGGAAATATTCACTTATATGCAACTTAGGAAAGAAATTGTTGAATATGTCGTATGATGATATTTTGCTTAACCGTAAATTTCTTATAAATTTATATTTACTGGTCGAAACAATTTTACAAAAGAATGATAAATAATTCCATTGGAAATAAAACATGAAATATTGTAAAAATAAGAAATATCCCATTGACACATAAACATAAATAACACGATTTATCAGCATATATTATTAAAGCCATCGGGTTAAGTGAATGATTATTTTAGAAATATCGAATAGAAAATACTTAAAATAATCAAGAAGTGTTGTTACAAAATATCCTGTCATTAATATTGGCATACTGAAAACTTATAATTAACTTGCTGTCGGATAATTTACTTTCGGTAATTAGTTATTGGAATAGTGTGAACAAAATGTCTTTTCTTACTATATAGATGATGATCTGCAATTTCGTTTCGAACGTATAGTCGTATCTCTTACTATTTTCGAAGTACCATTTTTTATTCCTGAATTAAACAATAAGGATGGCTGTCAAGTACAACATTATGCAGCAAGTGCCGTCTTAATTTACCTACCTCTTTCATTATCTCAACATCACATAATTTACGAGATAAAATCTTTTACTTCGGAATTAAAACAAATTTCTAAGAATTAACACTTTGTGCTTAGAGTTCTTTCTATCTTCTAATACCTCACGATATATCGAAACATCGCATTGATAGCTGTACCCAACCAAATTCGTTCACCAGTTATTCTAGACGGAATGGATTCTTACAATCACTCTTGCCTAATCATGTAAAATAAACAAGTAAAAATTAAATTTAAAAAATCAAAAAATCCGACTGCGTAAAAAGCGAACTAATTAATTATTTCTCATCAATGTGAAACTATTTTTTTATATTACTTGCCTATTTTTCTATTTACTTGTAATGATGACATATAAGTTGTGTTTAATTGTTAGTTCCTATCTATAAACACAGTTTTGATGAGGCCTATAGATGCCTATGATGGTTAGGGTTGCAGTAAAGCTAGACAGCCTACCTACACAACTTCCAGGTTGTGTAATGTTTAAATGGAGCTTCTGACTGTAAAATAGTCAATGAAACATCGTCTTCATTTTGAAAGACCTATCCAATGATATGCCACTCAATAGAGTGCGTAAAAAATTTTTCTCGTCTCTTCCGCCATTTTGAATTTATATAAACAAAACCTAGCCGAATCGATAGAAACATCATTCATTAAAATCCATCCAGCCGTTGGGATGTTTCGAGGGTATAAAGAAATCCACTTACCCAGATACGCGTGACACGCATAACCCTTCTTGGCAGTCGTGTAATTATCGGGTGCTTCACAGGGTATGACGAACTTTTAAATTGAATAACTCTCCAACGGATGGATCTGGTGAAGTGACATTGTGCACGCATACGCCAGAGGCCCAAAGGAAACTTATTTCTGAACTCTGGTTACTGCAGAAGAATATTTTGTTTTCGCCGAAATGTACCATTATTCAATAGAAGAGCGTGTTTTTTTTTTTGTAATTATCTTTGTGACCTGAGACCTGCCAAATTCCTCACAAGGAAGGTCTGCTTACAGGGCATACTCATAATATGTTGTAAAAAATGCTAGAGAAACTACTTATGTATGTAATAAGGGATCAGTTAAATTTAACGGCGGAATTTCAGTAGAAAGTTTGTAAAAAAATAAAATACTTTCGAATATTTGGCGTGAAAATACGAAAGTGACACGGGATTTGGCGAGCAAGATTTTTCCTCGCCAAAAGCAAACGATTTTAATGCATCTGAAAATTGTTTATTAATTGTTTTTTAGAATGCACGGTTTTGAATGAATTTGAACTTAATCAATAAAAAAGGTTATTATATATTTTTTTATATTACATATATATGTTGCTTGTTGCTGTAGTTATTTAATTTTATCACAGTAAAAATATTTTCTATACTTTGCAAGTTGCAAATATCTATTTTAAGTTATAATCAGCTGACATTTGATTGCCATAACACATTTCCATGTTGAAGACGAAGTCATTTCCATAGCAACAAAATCAAATCGACAGTGTTTTATCTGCCATTTTTGAGCTTGAAACAATTTAAATTTTGTTTTAAATCGTAAAATATGATATTTAAATTTTATTATAAATACATATGTATGACAAACTATAGTTAAAACACTTAAAAATGACAAAACTATAGTTAAAACAAATTAAAAATGACAAAACTAAAGTAATTTAAATTAAACTTATATCAACAAATTCAATAAAAAAAAAAAAACCCTACATAAAAGCGTATTTTTTTTTCATCTCCAACCGGTGATAAATCGCCAAATAAACGAAAATTTCGTTATTTTTTTAAGGACGCTGTATCGGGGTCCCTCCAAATTTTTTTTATAAACATATATATCCATATGAGAAGAACATTCTGTATTTTTTCGGATTTTTCTTAGTATGCCCGTATGGAGACCTTCCTTGTCATTAAGTGATCTAAGGACACTAACAATAGGCCAAAGCCATCTTCAAGAATGTTAAAAGCATTAATTGCCAAGATTCAACGAACACGTAGGATGGAGCTTTTTAAAATTTATCTGGAGACCCTCTGGACATGCTCAGAAATCTTTATGACAATGATGTTGTACCAAGAGGCTTCCCGAATCATTTTGGCTATGAACTTTTTTGGCCTCCATATAGCCCTGATTTATCACTACTAGACTACTTTTACGGAATTCCATTAAAGATCAAGCCTATAGAGATCGACCAAAAACAACAGAAAATCTGCAAACTTCGATAATAATTGCGATAAGGTCGATTCCAATACACCAACGCAAGTAAATTACCGGGAATTTCGAATAAAGTCTTCATTTCGTTGTCTTCTCAGATGATCAATATTTTGAGAACCTTATCGTTTAATTTCATTTATTCTCATGGTTAAATCATGAAATTTTGAATTTACGTTCAAACATTATTCTGTTTTTTTCTATATCCTGCAAAGCACACTGTATATATATAATTATTTATGTCTTATTTTTATAAAAATTATATAAAGAAACACATTCAAAGTGATGCAATTTATATATACGCACCGAATGTATTGTTTTTAAATATTCAAATCAGACAATTTTAATTTTTATAAGAAATCAAGCCACTACTTGATAAATTATCATTTTATGAATAAATAGTGTGTTACACAAAATGCGTTAGTCTTTACTTATTGTGTTTGCCTTGAGGCTAAATAAAAAGGCAGGTTACTACACTACGTTTGGCGTTCACCGAAAGATCTCAATAATAGTACGGAGAGTTAACACACTGATCCACTTTCTGTCGCGACCGCATCACACTTCCAATGCGCACAGTTAATAAATCCTCCACTATTCTTAATACTAGGGCTAGTTTTTACTTTTTTGCTTACTTTTTATCCATTTTTGTGTTATTTCAACGCATTTTTTATATTTTAATAAACAATACTTTTTTGTTTTGTTGAGCATAGATACAATTTCATTTTTTAACTAATAACAAATAAAAAATTTGCGATGAATTTAAATAAAATCTATATATTTTCTACGAAAATATATACCAATGAAAATTGTAGAAACTTCTTCATGAAAGGCAATCCAATTTGAAAATATCTGTACCAATAACTGCAATGTATTCATGTGCAGACTGCTATATGGAAGAAAATTTGTTTCGCGAAATATTTTCCTCGAAAAGTCTTTGGAATTGTATTCACGTGCAGACCGCCAGATTCGGATCATGAGAATAGGGAGTTAGCCCCACGTAATACTGCGGGGCTCAGTGCGTTCGCCTCCCTTCGGAATGCTAGAGTCACGTAATGCTCTTTTTCTGAACCTGTATCAGGAATAGAACATCACGTGAATCAAGCGTTATGAAAAGAGACGAAAGAATAACGCATTGCGGAAGCCTGCTTTTCGTTAACCTCGGCATGACTCCAGGCTAACAAAAAGACAGGCTACCGAGGTGCAACCCACGTGTCTTTTTTTGCAGACCGATAGAGTGACGTGACGCTCTTTTCACACACCTTCATTGGAGCATTTGAACATCACGTGTCTACATCGGTCTGTAAAAAAAGATACGCGGAATGCACCGCGGTAGCCTGTCTTTCTCGCTAATCTCGAGCATGCCTCAAGTGACGTATAATTAGTTTCCTGTCGATTTTCTTCTAATTGTTTTTTCCAAAGTCAACTATTTTTTTTCTGCCAAATTAAAGAGCAGCATTTCAAATTCAAACTGCAGTCGCTTGCTATGAAACGTTCTCTCAATATAATGAAATGTTGTAATTTTTTTTTACGCATCTCTATTAGATTTCTTATATATATATTTTTTAAATCCCAATGAATGAAATCATGCCTCAACATAATAATTGTAAAAAGTGGCGTCTATTTTTAAAGCATATTATTTTAATAACTGAAAAGGTGAGTATTCTTTTTTTAAGAAAAATTCATTATAATAGCAAGTTTTGAACATTAATTTAAATAAACATGTTTTTAACCGGCAGAATAAATAACAAATAGACAATGTGTATTAAAGTGATTTTAGTTTACACAAAAATATGATATGTTATCTTTAATTGTGCTAGCTCAGCTAAACAAAAGTGCAAACGTTTCATTTCTGAAATATCTAACAACACTTAAATATTTTAACTGAGTCCGTATAGTTAAATAGAAAATTTTTTATTAACAAAATACAACGAAAAAAACGCATTTTAAAACATAAATTGCTTTAATTTTAAATTATGTTAATACATTAACTTCAATATAGACAGCTAGACAAATTAGCGTATTTGTCCTTTTTTTTTAGTACTGAAATATGAAAATTACTATAATTTGAATTGACCGTTTTTCTAAGTTGTATAGAAAAATAAATATTTAAACATTATATATACATTTAACTGCATTGCACATTATTGTAAATGCAAACAAAAAAAGGGTGAAAATTCGAAATGAACTGTAGGCAATTATCCCTTTACTCGTGTATACATTACAAGTATTAAAATATTTTGCTTCATTTAAATATTAAATTTATTTATTATATAACACTGAAAAAAAGAATTGACTTTTTAATTTTCTCTTAAATTTAAAGCTAATATTCCAATTATATATACTCTTGAGTAAATAAAAATGACATTATAAATTTTTACTTCGCTCTTATATACATATTTTTTTTTCTTTTTTTTTTAACGAAGGATATGTATTTATAGGTTATTACGATACATCACAATTTAGGAAATCATAGAGTAATGCATAATAATAATACATAAATGTTATATTTACCAGCATTACATTTGTGCACTGTTTATACATATTTTACACATATTTTACACACATTTTACGCAGCGGAACACAATTTGACTGTATTAATTTGAGTACATTAGTACTTATTTTTGCATTTATATTTATTTTCAGTATTTTCTCTCTTGCTGAACCAACAGTAATCGGCAACCATTGTTGTATTCCATTGCTATCGATAACGAGACTCCATAGCAGAAATTTATTGATCAAATTGTTCACTATGCTCGTTTCTAATTGCTCCCATGTCATCTGAGAAAATAGCCAATGTGCAAGAAATGAAGCTTTAATGACATGTGACAATTCAGCTTTTTAAAATTGTTTACCATACTTTGAACTATACACTTGTAATTTGTAGCTTTGTTATTCCCTAAAAAATTATGAACAACATCCTTAAATGAAAGCCATCAAACTTCAGATTCAAGTATAACTTGATAAATATAGGGACTGATTATGTTTTGATGTAAAACTCCAATGAGGTGACGCTGCTATGTTGAATTTTTCATGATTTCCGCAACAGATTTATCTCAAGAACAAATACGCTAATTTTCATCAAACTTCAGATTCAGTTAGATGTTGACACCAGCTGTTCCTGATAAGGTTTTGGTGTTAATTCCCCAATAGATGGCGCTGTTGTGCGCATTTTCCCCGATATTCGCCATACCTCTATCTCAAAAACTAATGCACGGATTTTCATCAAACTTCAGATTCAGTTAGAAATTAACACAAGTTGTTGCTGATTAGGTTTTAGTGTAAATCACCCAACAAGTGGCACTGCTATGCTGCATTTTGCAGGATTTACACTATTTTCGCAATAATCTCATCTCAAGAACTAATGCACGGAATTTCATATCTTTAGAATCCTCATGATGGGCATAGACTGTCATTTAGTGTTGGCATTCTGATAGTGAATTTTATAGTATTAACATGTATGAGATAGAAGAAAGTTTTGGGATTGGCACATCCGACTAGTGTTTTTGTCTGCTGTACGTTGTTATTTTAAAATTTTCTATATTTCTACTGCCACACGCTGAAATCCCCTCCCCTTCCGGCCATTTGAATGTTTAAAATTTGTATTTACAAAAATGAAAACTTTTATTAAAAAATGCATATTATAATTTATTTATTTTATTTGTAACTCCTTACATTTTTTGCATTTTGATCCTTGAAAGTCCTTAAAAGTCCTTGATTTTTATTTAAAGAAATGTGTACGAACCCTGTATTATTCTATCCCTATATATCTATTTCTGTTATTTCCTTCCACTGTAAAAAGTATACATAGTTAAAATAGTCCTTTATATGGTGCTGATTATATTTTGGTGTAAATTGCAATTAAATATATTTTTAAGCACATTTAATAAAACTCTGTGTTGTAAACAAACAACATAAAGAAATGTCCCCTTTAATTTTGCGTAAGTATAAAAAACGATCACAAATATTAAATTGTGACATATAACTCAAAATCCGTTTTTTATAAATAAGAATATCCTCCTTTTATTGAAATTGTTGCCTTACTGGATATAAATTTAACGGTATAAGGATATCAAACCGCACACACTAATAAAAGAATAGTTTTTGTCAGTTCTGAAATCTATTCGCTCTAATTAAATGTTATATTCTTTAAATAATATATATATAAATATGTCTTGCGTAGTGAAATAATAAAAAATTCAGTTTTGAGGATATTTGAAAAATATTTTATTGAAATATATTAGAAATAATTTATTGTCAATTTGATATTTCCTTTCAAATTAAAACAAGGATGCAATTTTTATTTTATTAAATTTAAATATTTAGTAAAATACACCTTTACAAAACTGAATGCATGAAAATAATCAGTTACGATACGTAGAAACGTAACATAATAATTTTCGTTTCTAATATCGAGGCTATTTAACGGGATAATTAATTGATTTTTTTAAATTGATGTTGACATTGCATGTTTAGAAAGAACGTTTATTTTACACTAATTTGCAATTATAGCCCAGTGGTAAAAAAAAGGCCCAATTCGGAAATAATTAGGGGAAAGCTGTAAATTGTTTTAATCCCTTCAGTTTATGTCTAGAATGAATATGCTACGTTTTACCCCTCGTACTAGGTGAGCGTTAGGAATTATGCATAGATTTATAGTGAAAAACACGTTTTGTATTTTAAATACCATAACACTATCTCAAAAGCACTAACTTTTTCTAAAGCAACGTCAATACAAATGTTGTATAACTTACAATTCTGAATAAAATGAGTACCTACACTTAATGCTTTTGTTGAATATTAAGGTCACAATTCTACTTTAAAGTTTTAGCACCGTGGTGAGAGGGTGGAACACAGAATTAATTAGAGAAAAACTGGAAATCGTTTTAATCCCTTCACATTAGGTCTAAAATGACCCATTCGTACTAAGTGTGCGTTAGGAAATATGTACACATTTAAATTCGAAAAACACGTTTTTCTTTAATATTTTTAACAATATCTGAAATTGCGACTTTAATTTTGAACAAAAATATTAATGTGAGTATTCATTTTATTCAGAATTTTAAGCTCTGCAACATCTGTATTGGCAATTTGATATAGTTAGCTGTTTTGAGACATTGTTAAGGTAATCTAGCCTCTCTCAGCTTGAAGCTCTTGATTAGTCATTAAGAAAAAAATTTGAAATAGAATTGCGACCTTAATTTTGAACAAAAATATTATTGTGGGTGCTCATTTTATTCAGAATTTTATTCTCTACAACATTTGTTACTGACAATGTTTTTGATAGACTTAGCTGTTTTGAGGTATTCTTAGGTAATTTGGTCTCTTTGGACTTCAAGCTCTTGATTAGCGATTAAATCAAAATTTTGAAATTACAATTGCGAACTTAATTTCTAACAAAAATAATAATTCGGGTGCTCATTTTATTCAGAATTTTAAGCACTATAGCATTTGTAATGTTTGTTGATGTTTGCAATTGTTTACAATGTTTCTGATAGAATTAGCTATTTTGAGATATTATAAAAAAAAATTAAGGAAAAACATGTTTTTCGAACGTAAATATGTTCATATTTCCTAACGCTCACATAGTATGAGGGGAAAAACATAGAATATTCATTTTAGACCTAATCTGAAGGGATTAAAACGATTTCCAGTTTTCCCCTAATTAATTCCAGATTGAATCCTCTGACCACGGGGATAAAACTTTAAAGTAGAATTGTGAATTTAATATTAAACACAATTATTAAGTGTAGGTACTCATTTTATTCAGAAATTTAAGCTCTACAACATTTGTATTGACAATGTTTTTGAAAAAAGTTAATGATTTCCAGATAGTGTTATAGTATTTTAAAAAACGTGTTTTTGACTATAAATCTATGCATACATCGTAAGCTCATCTAGTACGAGGGGGAAAACGTAGCATATCTATTCTAGACCTAGACTAAAGGGATTAAAACAATTTCCAGCTTTCCCCTAATTATTTCTGAATTCAACTCCCTAACCACTGGGCTATTTGGTTTAGAAATGTTTAAGAAATGTGTTTGACTGTTAGATACATTTATGCATTATATATTTTTAATGTATTTAAGAATGTACTACTTTAAAACATAGGCGTAGAAAAAATCCTATCTATATTAATAAAAGTTTGTTACCATGTGTTTTTGTGTACGACCACTAGCGGAAATCTATCAAACGTGGAGGTTTTCTGATTTGGTTCTGTTTAGATGGAAGAGAAGTCCCAATGAATTTTACCTTTAATTTTGGATTTTTCACTTAGATTTTAATTTACGGTTTATCAAATAAAGAAAAAGATCGGAATTGCCAAGCGAGGACGGTAATTCAATGATAATATATATAGACTGATGGTTGTGCGTTTTCACCAACAAGCAAACAGACAAAAGTTTTGCGCAGATGTATACGAGTTGGCTTGAAGCACTTCTATATCTCCAATTATGTACCTCGAAAGGAATGTTTGGATTTTTTTATTATTTATTACGTAATGATTGAATTTCGTTTGTCCTGCTGATTGCTCCCCGCCGCACGGTGGGTGATTTACCGATTATATTTGGCCAAAATCTATTTTTAAAAGTTTATCCTAGCGCAATTTATTTTTTGCCTAGTATAGCTCAATAGTTAGGGCGTTGTACCCTGCTATTGGTTTTGATATAAATATATTGTACGGTCCACTGACTAACGCAAAGTTGGTGCTTCTTAGTTCAGAATGAATAAATCAATTTGAGTATAGATCTTTAATTTGTTATTTGGAGCGGAATAAAATATACTGCTCGATTATGGACGCTGCCAAATAAAATATGGACTTTATTTTATTGGATTTATGTGCTTAAAGTTTGCACATATCAGCTGTTATTTCATATTTAATGTCGCAAAAAACTCCGTATTTTTTACAATATAAAGTGTTAATATAGAAAAAATTACATGATAAAGCACGATTAAGCTGAATTTTTGTTATGATTAAATAGTTTAGATTATTACCTTTTCGTTCCAATTTAATTTGTCTGCCCTTAGGTGCCCTCCCAATTTTTAGAATTGTTTTTAGCTTATTAAGTCTAAATACATTTTTTTTCTTATTTTAGTTCATGTACCATATTCTTTTATCAAAGACAGCAGAATTGAAGTTAGTCATATAAATAAACTTTTGCACGATTATGCAACGACAACAAGATTTAAAATCTAACGAAAATGGGAATTTGGTAGAAAGTATTTTATTTATAGAGGAAAATTACAATGAAGAGCACATGAAGTTTTGCAAGAGTGAAATGTTTAAATTTATGCCCCAAATGTGGACAAAAATTGCCAATTGTGTGTAGATATCTTAGGAAAAAAGTATTTAAAATAGATGACTTGGCTGCAAATTTTGAGTGGTTACAAAATTTATCCCGACAAATTTTCCAAACTCAGATTTGATACAATGCAAATTATAATGTAGGCATTTCCTCAAGATATCTTATTATTCCCATCTTTACATAAGGTTCCTCAGTGAAGAGATAAATATATATATATATATATATTTTATATATATATATATATATATATATATATATATATATATATACAACAGAATATACAACACAGCAATCTTCATTAAAGCTGTCGAATGTTTGTTCCATATCTTAAATTTTAGAAAAAGAAATTTTAGGATTTGTTATAATAATATAAAAATAGTATTATCACTTTAGCTTCCATAGCGTAAAAAAAAGTATCATTAAAATTATCATGAAGAACATACAATCATGCGTCAAACATATTATGAAACATTTTTTAACGCATTCGGACTGCTATAATAACATTTCTTAGCTTAATAGTGTGAAAAACGATTTCTAAGCACATATAATTTGTAAAATATATAACACGTTTGAAAACACAATTTCAAACAAAGTCGAAAAAAATAGCTCAAAATTTTGTACATACCTGTATGTGAACTATATACTCATCATACAATTCACAATATGCTAAAATTTAGAGCAGTTGGTGAACGCATAGCACAGCTGAAAATTCCTCGTCAGCAATTTCCGTCAATAAACGGAAATGTACTTCATATGTTTTGTGCAGCCCTGTATATGATTTACAGAATTTATACACACTAAATAGTATGCAATTTTTATAATTTAAAAAGTGTTCCACAACGGAAAACGCACTTCCCTCAAGTATTGTTCATATAAAGAAATATATAACTGATTTTTTTGGTGTGTTGCTGTATATGAAAGACGAATGGCACATCATATTCAATAGTAAGCATCTTATAGAGCCACTCGGAGATATATATCAATTTAAATACTTTTGAAATAGCGTAACATGAACAAAATACACCACAAACAATTTTCCTCCATAGATCGTAATGTAACATAATTCTTTTTAGTGTCTCTGTAAATGATCGATAAATGCTATCCATACCATATTCTACATCAGTCATCTTGTAGTGCACTTCATAAATATGTATATAAATTTCAAAGTGTTTGAAATTATGAAACATCATTAAAAAACACCGAAAACGATTTTTTCCTCGTAGGCCGTAATGCAATGAAATACTTTTGAATGTCCGTGTAACAAAATTATGACTGCTACATGCTAAATTTTACAATACCTAACATTCAATAATGAATATCAATTGAGGAGGTACGGTTAAGTGTTGCTTTTGATTGGTCGCATCGGTTTAGAGCTCCGGAAATGGAGTCGTAAGTTAGCAGCCCTAGGTAAGCTGGACCCCTAAACTATGTTGTTTCTTTTATATGAACATTTTCTGATCATTTTGGTATTTATATCATCAAAATCGACCCAGTGGTTCAGGAGATATGACCCTCTAAAGTTTTACTCTTTTTACTTAATCTCCAACCCATGTCTCCTGGATCCGCCATTGCAACTGGGTTGAACTTCTATCAGTGCTTATTTATAATTACTCTGAAATTTTTCCAGGGTCATAGACATTTTTCATGTATTATCCAATCATTAACAGACTTGTTAAAAGTGACCAGACATTTCGGAGTGACTTTTTAACAAAGTTATGACCACTTCAATATTTGTTGTAGTTGTGATCGGGTTAGCATACTGTCTAAGTTAGTGATTTTTATATATGTAGTTATAGTGTATATTCTGTGTTAAACTTTGCTTCATTGATCATTATGGATACTTCATACCCTCTAGAACACCAACTAGTAAGTGACACTTCATTAACTTTTAATTATAATACTATGAAGTGCACCTTTATAAATAGTTGTTTGGGCCAATGGCGATTGCACATAACGCAAGTCTATGGCAAACTACGGTTTGTTTACCTTTTTTATGAAGCTCAAAATCAATTAATAATTGCTACATATGACATGTATACATGTTTTTTGAGTACCTTAGAGCTTCTACTGTGCTCCGCCACCTTTCGCTTTTAAAAATTTTAATCTTAAGGTGTTCAAATATTTTTTTTTTTTTATTGTGTCTCTGATCTTGATAACTGTCATATTTCCCTATAGAGTTAATGGCGCAAGTTTTGTATCGCATTCCCGCCTAATGCTCGCATGGGTTGAGGTGTTTTATACTGTTGCCAAGCACGTCTGTTGAGTCCTTTGCAGATCTATCCTCTCATATTTATTCCAATCTCAAGTTAGCTAACTTAAAGTTGCCAACTTTCTATATTATCATAATAGATAATGTGCATGTGACGTCACGAAGACATAAAAAAGTACAACTCAACTTTCGGTTGGCAAAACATTTGCGTGCTTCAGTATTGTTTTCTATGTATTTTGCGTCTGTTTATTATTATTTTTCGGCTTTATTATTTATATAATAATTTTTTTGGCTTATCCTACTATTTTACAAAATGATGATGAGTTGTAGTACATATGGTTGCACTTATAGACATGAAATAGGAGGTAATAAAGAGTTTAAATTGCTTCGAAATCATGAACTGCGTGAAGGTAGTGGAAAGCTTTTAAACGAAAAGACTTGTTATCAATTCATGCCTCAAGAATTTATAATAAATGTTTTCAAACTGGTAAGAATTCTTCATTTTCCTGAAATATAACAGATCGCATATATATATATATATATATATATACATATTCCCCTTAGGAATTAAATGCTTTTCTCCTTGTGAGATTTTTATTTTAAACATGACATCTACAAATATTTTAACTAGATCGTCTTGTTTCTATGCACATTATTAGAGTATTAAAAGAATTTAAAATACTCAAGGAATGTTTATTTAGTTTTAAAGTAATTTAAGCTATCAATTCAGAATTCTGGAAAACACAAGCTACATTTTCACAAATTTCCTTGTCATACAACATGTTAGACTGTGTATATAAAATTTTAATCGTTTTTATGTTAAACCCTTAATCTCTACTCTAGAGTTGGGCGATTCGTTATTTTACTCGCCTCTAGAGAATGTTTTTTTTGATGGGACAAGTTGAATTTTTAGACAATCTGAAAAACTATAGAAGATATTCAGAAACTTTTTTTTTCCCAGTTTGCTATTTTTGCAACTTTCCAAATGATTGAAATGTAAACATGGTACTACTAAGTTCTATCCTATAACCAAATTTTCCTCTTTTGTATATACTATAGTCTTAATTTTAAAGAAAAAAAATAAGAATATGCATTTCAGACATAATAATTAACCATTTTTCCAATTGCATGTTTTTTTGTAACAATTTTCAACTGTATGTTGCATTTTGCAGGTTTTTATTAAAAAAATCAGGCTAGTAAGATTTTCTTGAAAATTCCCAATCAAACTCCTGCCTCTCATATTGTAAAGAAGTAATGAATAATATGAAACATTAATGAATACATTACATATGTAACCATAATGAATTATATAGGGTGGTAATCTGGCATATATGTCCTATAAACGTTGGTTTTTCTGCTTTTTAATATTGTTGCACAAAGGCTTTATTTGCTATTTTTATATGTCCTATACTCACCAGGGTACTTAAATCTTGTCATAATTGCCTGATATGGTAAGCCGGCTATTGTTGTTTAGGCTACTTCTTAGTTATCCCGTCGACCAATTTCGCCAAATTATACTCATTGACATAATTTTTATTTTAAATAATGAAAGAACAAATAAATTAGTAAAACATTAATAAAAATACAAATAAAACGTCGAATTAATGGTTTTATTGGCATTTAATCTTACAATTTGATGACAGTAATTTGGTCGACGGGATAACTAAGAAGTACCGTTGTTTATTTACTTTTATTTTATTTATATAAATTGTTTTGTTCTATAGTTATTAAATAAACTTTTTTTCATTTATTGTTATTTCCTTTTTAAAAGAACTAAAAATATATATATGTAACTGGTATTTGGAAACAAAGTTTTTGCCAGATTGGCGTCAGAAAAAATTCGTAATTTGGAACGAACCGATGTATATATGAAATATGTACTGGTATTCATTGGAACTATAAAGAATAGAATGGTTGCAAAATGTCTGTGAACATCTCTGCTCCAATATATTAGTAATGGAGACATCCAATGACCTTGGAAATACCGAACTAACTAGAGTAAATTTGATGAAGAAGAATGATGAATATCTTTCAATTATGCTTTGTCAAAAAAAAAAAAAAAAAAAAAAAGTTCAATGAGAGGCCAAGAATCAGAGTTATTAAAAAACATTTGAAGAGATCATCAAACCCTAAGGCAGGTGAAAGAAAAATACTGTGGCAATTTAGCAGATAAAGCAATTTTCGGTATTGCCAATGAACAAAAATGAGAGACAGAAAACAAAGTTTTAAATTCAAAGATGTCTTTTAATATTAAAACCAAGTTTTGATGTTATTGTGTAAACTTTTTTTTCTTTTTCAAGGTTCCAGAAATTTATTTATTTTTTCTTTTGTGGATTATGGCTACCGGCGATACCACGTAAAAAAAAACGCACCTGTGTGCCCTACCTCAAACATTTAAGACCTTTAATAAACATCATTGAATAGTTTTCTGGTCTTAATGTAAGGTGGTGTGGAAAAGGGCACTTAGAAGTTTTTCTTTACTCATTTTATTAGGCATATTATTTCTTGTTTTGATTTTGTTCCATAAATTTACACAACTTTTATTTATTGTAGTTCAATAATTATATACAGTACAGAAACATTTAATTAGAATGGTTATGGTCGTATGTATACCAGATAATTGATTGAGCAATAAACAATATCCATATGATCAGATTTGTAGAATGTATGTGTAAATGTGGCATTGTTTCCAATTTAAAATTAACACATTGCATGCGGGTATATTTTGCCATAGACATATATGTAGCGGGTGTATTTTCGTTTTTGCTGTTTTAACTTGATTTATGAGAACAAGTTAAAAATATACTAAAAAATATAATAATAATATAAATAATAATTATAATAAAATATAATATTAATAAATAAATAATATCTAAAAAATAAATTAAGCTATTTAACATAATAAAATTATTAGTGATCGGCTGAAAATTCATTTTAGTTTTTGGCCCAAAGTCTGAGTTTTGGTGAAAATTCGGCTGAACCATAACTATCTGTATTCCAAAAATCTTGTTTCTTCCTTCAGAAATTCTCAACATTACTCATCGATTTGAGCTGTATCGACTCAAATTAGACTATTTATTGCTATGAACTTCATTGTTTATAATTAATCAGTTATGACTGACTCAAGACGCGAGTGTTATTAAGCTAATTATAAAGCAAGCAATGCATATATAATTAAACTTTTTCACATAGTCATTAACAGCTTCAGACTTAACAGTGATAGAATATTTTTACTTTGAAACTGCAGAAGTGTTTTGAATACTCTTTGAGAAAGTTCTAGCATAACAGAGGATCATTTACAAAAATCGTTATGAAAGATAAATCGAGGTGTGTATACCTAAAACTAGAGCCGTACCAAGTACTCGGTAAATACTTGTAAGAATTTCAGAAAGTAGTTGTAAGAATTTCATTTTTTAAGCATATGAATTTAAAACTGATCTGTAAAAAGTTATTCAAATATTAATGTATAATATATGCAATAATTCATAAAACTATTTACTCGGTATTTAACAATATATCTGCAAAATATAGAAGAAGTTAAGAACAAAAACCCTCATAAAATAATTCCAGATTAAAATTTAGTTTCGCATTTATACAAATATAAGTTCTTTTTAAATGTACAAGAAAACAAAAATGACTGTTATTTTGGATAAGAAAACTGAAAATACAATAAATGTAATAAAAAAATTAATAATTAAATTTATTGCATTTCAAATTATGGTGCAAAAACACCAAATGTTGTACATTATCAGTGTAGACAGGGCATTTCTTTTACTACAATAAATTTGGCCTGTTTCTGAAAATATGCATTCAGAATAAACAGTGGTTGAAGATGCACATAAGAATTTTTTGCAAGGTTGCACATGATCGGAAAAGTCCCCCCCCCCACCCCCCCCAAACACACACACCATGCAAATGGAGTGTCAGTTTTACATAAATCATCTGTTAAGAAAGCCTGTATTTCTTTTTGTACCTCTCTTTTTATTTTTTTTATAAGAAAATAAGGTACAGTTACAAAATAAATATGAAATGTTTTGCATTATTCAATGAATTATTACAGTAATCAATAAAAATTTTTACTTTTGATAGGCAGATTTCAGGTATCAGAATAAATTGGAGGTTTGAAGAATGTTTTAATTTTATTTGGTTGATAATTGTACTTAATATGTGTCAATTCTCCCTTTTTTGCTACTGTTCTAATGCTACTAATTTGAATTAACAAAAATTATCTTTAAAAGGTGCACAAATAAATTTCAAATTTAATTAGTTAATTTATATATACTATATATGTAAACACGGGCATATATATGTACACATTATGTGCACATCAGTGTTTTTTTTTTTTCTTATTACACAACTACTCGGTACTCGGCCAAAGTACTACTCGGTACACCACTACCTAAAACTAATTAAATGAATGAAATTTATATAATTAGAAAATCTTTCTGTGTCATGGATAAATTACATTTTTTATTATGAAAAGAGAAAGTTTTTATCTAAGACATAACGAACTTGGGCCACACACTAATAATTCTGTATATTTAATAACATGTACTATTTAATTAATTACATATATTTAATAATATGGCACTAAAAAGTACCTTGTAATAGCAACATTTTGGCTTTTGTTTTTCTTAAAATTTCTCTCAGCTTTTTGGAGTTTCAGAACACATGCTAATTGGTAAATTGTAAATTTTCATGCTCATGAAACCCCAAACTTATGCCAAAATAGAAAAATTACTTTTTTCCCCCTTAAACTGTGAAACCAGAAGTAATGCAAAATGGTACATTTTATTTAATTTGTTTACTATGTTTGCATCAGTATCAATTTTTGTATCTTAAAAATTTCATCCTTTGATTATCAAAACTGGTAGAAAAATTAAGCAAGATGCTTGGAGCAATTCCATTTTGTCGACTTGGATTCTTGATGAAGTTATACCGAGCTTGCAAATCCTGCATATAATTTTGATGCATTAAAGATTCTAATTTGATGAGTAATGTGACTATGTTTTAAACCAAAGAGCAGACAGTGTTCAGCAGCCTCCCAAAACTGTCTGAGGAAAACTTTGTATGCAAAATGTGATTATGTTATTAAATAATAGTCTTGCATATTTTTAATATACATAATTTGTACTTTTCAATAAATGGAGCGGCAAACCGCAAACCAACTGAATTGTGTTGCTTTCTTATTGTGTATGTGACCATTTTTATTTCAGCTAATACTGGGCTGCCATTGACAACTGTTTTTTTTTCCCTTCTACTATTATTTAAAAATAATTGTACATTATTATTGTTTAGAAATAATGATTAAAAGAACCTAAGCAAAATATAGAAAAAAATAGTTGGCTGTGGCAGCCCTGTTATTTTTAAATAAGTCTAAGAGAGTAAGTATTTTAATTTATTAAATATTTATCATCCTTAAAAATTGGATTAGTTACAAATATATTACTTATAAATATAATTTTTTTTTTTTTTTTTTTGGTATTAAAATATGTCAAAGGGATCATTATTTTTACTGTGAGTGATGCGATTAAAAATTTCATTTAATAAACAAAATGGATGAAACCTGCTCCCAAAGATGTGTACAGTAGAACCTCGATTATCCGAAGTAATTGGGCCCGACCGTCTTTCGGAAAATCGAAATTTTCGGATAATTGAGAATACTTATTTTTAAGTTTAAGGAGTAGACTTAACAGTAGATAAACTGATGAGTAAGAGTTCATCTCTTCCATTCATGGACTAATAACTTTTTTATTTTAACATTCATTTATTCGTATTTCAGTTATTTTATAGATTAATAAAATAACAGTTTTGTTGAGCAGTCATAAATTGATATCTTTATATCAGTTAATGATTAAAATATTTCACATTATAATAAATATATATATTTTTTTCATTTTCATTAGCTTTTCTTTCATTCATTAGTTGTCTGTATTAAGCATACCATTCAATACTACATTTCTTGACTGAGTTTTAATAATGTTTGTAAATTGGGGGGGGGGGGGAGGAATAATATTTTTCTTTTAGTGGTGTCACTTAGTGGCACTCCACTCGCATATAACTGTTCATTTTTGCTGTTAGCAGCGATATAGGACTCGGGAGGGGCACAGCGTTTTTTTTTGCAGAAAACTTTTAAGAAATTATTAGAGTTTGCAGACAGTTTTACATTTTATCTAAGTCTGCTCGTAGTTCAGAAAGGACCGCTTGCTCACAAAGAATATAATAGTTTAAAAAAAAAAGTTTTCAAAATGGATTTCGGTTAAAAGAATTTAGAATAAAAGAGGTTCTACTGTATTTACAAAATGTTTAGCATATAAAAAATAACTCATTATTAAATATAGAGATATGAAGCAATTACTAACCATGAAATAAATATTTTAGGTTTAATAATTTGTAAAAAATTGTTTAAAACATCAGTAGTTTGTGCTTCAGAATTAGTTGTGAAAGTTTAATTCACAAATTTAAGATTTTTTAGATGTAATATGCAAAATCTTGATAACTGAAATTTTCTTCTATTGGTATGGAAAAGTCCAAATGAGTTAAATCCAGCTGCATATGATGGAGATTGATTTTTAAAAGAATTGTGCTTTAAAAATCAGTAAATTGAAATGCAATTTTCAAATAACTTATTGCATTTTTTACCTTATTTGATGGTGTGAAAGTGAAAATATGTCATGATTATCTTGGTACATTTCGGTTAGCCGGGCACCAGTGTTATATATACATATATTGTATATTTACACACATATATGTATGCATAACACTGGCACCTGGCTAATCGAAAAGTACCATTTGTTAAAAGAAAAGGATAAATGAATTGCTTAAATTGTTACCACTGTTGATATGTATCAGCATTATTCACAGACATGCTTTATAATTTAGATAGTAACAATGTGTTTAACTTAATTTGCAAATAGAAAAAATATATATGTATAATTTATTACGCAGATTTAAATGAACTTAAATAAACCTGCTCCAAGTAAAATTTTTATTTCATGCTAATTTCTAAATAAATGCATTAGCAATTTTTTAGAATTGGGGTTTTAGACAGGAAATATGAATTTTACTCTTCAAAAGTCAAAAAAAGAAATACACAAGAATATTTTAAGTGTGTTTGTTCACTTGTGTTTCTGTCTCTCAAAGCTCTTTGTCTTGTCAACTATGTAACATGGAAAGTTCAAATTTGGCTAAAGTAATAAAGGCTATTGACCCTCATAGTTATAGATTGATAATGTAATGCAAAAATATGTCCCCTTCTGCTCTATTTCTGAATCTACTGAAACTAAAATTATGAAAAAATTAGTGGTAGTAGAAATTTATTTAAACTAGCAGGAGAACTGTAGCAATTATCTTAGCTCACATAGTTTTTGAGAAAATCTCATTTTTCCATTACACAGAAATTTCACTTTGCTCAACAAGGGAGTTGAGGGGCACTTGAGGTACCTATCATCATGGAAGTATAAAAGGATTGTTGATAATGAGTTTCGAAAAAAATTGTTAGTAATTAGCCAAGATATTAAGCTTTAAGACTAATGTCAGACGAACGTCTATTTGCACGCTTTTTGTCTCAACATGTAACAGAAACACCTGTTAGTGAAGGCGTTTCTGTTACATGTTGAGACAAAAAGCGTGCAAATAGGCAATGGATATATACAGTAGACTCCCTAAAATCCGCATATTTTTTCAGATGTAAACAATAAAATCTACAGTTAAATTGCAGGAACTAAATTCAAGATGGGGCCAAAATTAGCGACTACTGCAATGTTTTTTTTTATTAAGTTTTTTGTTAATCATTCTCTTTTGGCTATTACAGCTGATTTATTACTAAATAAATTTACATTACTTTTGATTTTGATATAAATAAGCATATCTATATCAAAAATTCCAGGGTTCGAAATGGAAAAATCCACGAACTGGAACACCATTTTAAAATTATTGTTTGCGGAATTTTTTTTTTTTTTAATTATAGACAAATTTATTTCTAAACATACAAAGCAGTATAAGAAAAGCATTTAAGACTCTAAATAACAATGAAAAAAGTTACTAAAATGTGAAAAAATAATGACGTATCGATCTTACGATCGCTTTACCACCAGATGGCAGCATAGGGCTTTTGGAATCTAATTAAATCGATTTCATCCGTAATAATTTAATATTTTTCTAAATTTTTATTTTACATAATTATTTTAATAATTACTTACTTTTAAACTAATAAATTATTTTAATATTTTACTTTGTTGAAAGCATTCATTATAATTTCCCTTGCTTAACTACCAATCAAATTAATGTTTCAAAAATGTAAACAAATCAATGACCAGAAATCTGCAAAATTCTAAAATCTGCACAACCTCTGGTCCCAAGTTGTGCGGATTTGAGGGAGTCTACTGTATCATGATATTTATTTTCAAAATATCAAGGTTTTTGATATTTTCGATATTTTTATTTTCATACATTTAATATTTTATTTTTTAAATGTCGTATTTCTTGATATTTTCATACATCTAATATTTATTTTCAGTCACAAGAAGTGCAAATGAATTCAACTGTTATTAAAAATTAGCCCATCCATAAATAATAACTAAAAAGAATAGCTTAAAAAATATTCTCTGCACTCCAAAAACTAGTTTTGGACTGTACCTGCAGCTTTCTCATTACCACAACTGTCTTTGAACAATACCTCCCTACCCTGTTTTAATTCTTTTTGGGTACTTTTCGGTTACCTGGGTGCCAGTGTTATACATGCATATATGTATGTGTATATATATAAAATGTGTGTATAGTATATATAAAAATGTATATATATATATATGCATATTTACATATATGTATTTATATAAATATGTATATATAACACTGGCGCCCGCCTAATCGAAAAGTTTTTATTTACTCCAGTCTAAATTGTGCAGTAGGTTAGAGAATGAAAAAGCAGACAAACTTACATTCATGTTCAAATTCTTCAATAGAAAAAATAAAAGAAACTTTATTTTGTATTTCAGAATTTGTTGTGTATTTTTATTTATTTTTTAAACTGATCCTGCATTCTGTGTTTTGATGATGGAAAAGCAACTTTTACAGAAGATTGTTTTCAATCATTTGATCATAAATTTTGTAAGAAAAAATAAAAAAAGATATTTAGAATATTGTTTTATTATGTTTTCATGCTAAATGTAATATGTTTTAGATTCAAATTTATATTAAGTCTAAAAATCTTTAGAATCAGCAGTAAGCTGACAATTTTGAAAATATCGGATATTTTTGATATTTTCGAAATTATCAGGATATTTACGAGCCCTGGGCTATAAAAATATGGATGGCGTACTCTATGCGATATCAGCTTTTAAAACCTAGATAACATTTTAAAATGATATATTTATGTAATGCAATGCCCAGTAGCAATATAAGAGTAATAAACGTCAAATTGTTAAAAATAAACCAATGTAGGTACTTTTTGTTTAGCCGGGCACCAGTGTTATATATACAAATATATATACAGGGTGATTCAGCTCGTCGGTGACAAACTTTAAGGATCGATAGAGCACACCTAGACGAACATTTTTGAATAGGGAATGTAGGGTCCCTGACGCGATGGTAAGGCGCTAGGCGCTTTCGAAAATTTGGGTGCCGAAATTCGAAACGTCATAAAAACTAGGGAAATGGTTATATTTTCTTGCTTGTTGCGTCGAAATGATTCTGTTTGTTTAGATTTTCTCCAGTACCAATTTGATAAGCGTATCTCTTAAAACATGGATAGGGGGCGCTGCAGACTTTGGAGAGCTAGACAACAACTTTAAGCCCGTTATTTTGATAATTTAACACATGCTCGCCAAAGTTTATACTCTAACTTAAAGTTTGAACCCAAAAGTAGAGCCCTGCAAAAAGCGTAAGAGCCGGAATAAAATGTCAAAGTACAGGGTGGTCGAAACTCGAAGGCTCCTAAGAGATAAACAAACAGATTTCTTGACTTATGGCATGCATTTTCATGATTCTGTTTGCTGGGGCTCTCTGAAACTCAGTTGAACGGTACAAAAAGAAACATCGATAGGGGGCGCTTTGGGCAAAAAACATAATTCGTTGACATTTCGGACGCTAACTGGAAACGGGGCGCTACGATCAGTTAGTAATAATGAAAACACATTTTCTACCTCTGCTCAACACTTCTGAATAAATTTAGACCAAAAACATCAATGATACTGGAAATTTATTTACAAAAAATAACACTACAGAAGATGCTCGAAATTTCGACCTTGGGCCATGATGCAGGCTTCGCACCTCCGTCGCATTGAGGAGTGTGTGTTTCCAACAATGCCAGGAGTATCTCTGATCTGCCCTGCAGCTGCCACAATGCGCGCCAGAAGTTCTTCAGCACTGCTGACAGGTGTATGGTATACCTCGGCCTTCAGGTAACCCCAAAGGAAGAAATCCAAGCAGGTGAGGTCTGGTGATCGGGCAGGCCAGTGAACTGGACCCCCACGCCCGATCCACCGCTGGCCATACCTTGCGTTTAGATGGAGACGCACGTCGTTCGTGTAATGGGCCGGAGCTCCATCGTGCTGGAACCACATCTGGCGACGCGAACCTTCGGGTACGTACGCCTCATCCAGAAGCTGCGGCAGCACTTGATCCAGGAAAATCAGGTAATTTCCACCTGTCAGCCGTTCAGGTAACAAATAAGGGCCAATGAGGCAATCCCCCAGAATGCCGGCCCACACATTTACTGAGAAACGCTCCTGGGCTGCTCGGCTTCTGGTTTCATGTGGATTTTCATCACACCACACATGACTGTTGTGGGCGTTCCACATTCCCTCCCGGCTGAAGGTGGACTCGTCCGTAAACAAAATGCTGTTTACAAAACGGGGATCCCTGGATCTCATCGCCAAGTACCATCTTGAGAATTCCACTCGAGGGCCAAAATCCTGCTCTCTGAGCAACTGCACCCGCTGGATGTGGTAGGGGTGCAGATTCCGGGAACGTAAGATGCGCCACGCAGTTGCTTGCGAAATGCCAACATGTCTGGCGATATCTCTCGTGCTAAGACCTGGGTTGTCCTCAACCAGGTTAAGCACAGCCTCTTCGTTGTCGGGGGTGCTCACTGATCGCTCCCGTTCAGGCCTGCCTCCGTCGAAAGATCCCGTTGTGGACAACCTCTGGTGTACTCGAGCGAAGAAGGCATGGCAGGGGATTTGCCTGTTGGGGTAACGCTCGGCGTACAACCGCTGAGCGGCTCGTCCATTACAACCAGCAGCGCCATACGCCAAATGCATGTCAGCCAATTCAGAGTTTGTGTACCGTTCCATCCTACTACCGATCTGCAGACAAGTAACCCGAAGCTTAAGTAGGTACCGCACGTTCAAAAGACGTGTCTGCGCATACAACTACGTCATCTCGCGTTGTCGTCTACGCATTACGTATCTTTTGCATATCGATATGGTACGATATCTTTTGCATAAATCAGCAAAAAGCACCTTATGTAAATTTTATTGCGCGCATTGTGCATGATTGAAACCAGCTATGTTTGTTAAAAAAAACAAACAAACTGCAGTTTTAATAGCTTCTTATGATAAGTAAATTACTCTCTTGTTTTGTTTCTAACTGATCGTAGCGCCCCGTTTCCAGTTAGCGTCCGAAATGTCAACGAATTATGTTTTTTGCCCAAAGCGCCCCCTATCGATGTTTCTTTTTGTACCGTTCAACTGAGTTTCAGAGAGCCCCAGCAAACAGAATCATGAAAATGCATGCCATAAGTCAAGAAATCTGTTTGTTTATCTCCTAGGAGCCTTCGAGTTTCGACCACCCTGTACTTTGACATTTTATTCCGGCTCTTACGCTTTTTGCAGGGCTCTACTTTTGGGTTCAAACTTTAAGTTAGAGTATAAACTTTGGCGAGCATGTGTTAAATTATCAAAATAACGGGCTTAAAGTTGTTGTCTAGCTCTCCAAAGTCTGCAGCGCCCCCTATCCATGTTTTAAGAGATACGCTTATCAAATTGGTACTGAAGAAAGTCTAAACAAACAGAATCATTTCGACGCAACAAGCAAGAAAATATAACCATTTCCCTAGTTTTTATGACGTTTCGAATTTCGGCACCCAAATTTTCGAAAGCGCCTAGCGCCTTACCATCGCGTCAGGGACCCTACATTCCCTATTCAAAAATGTTCGTCTAGGTGTGCTCTATCGATCCTTAAAGTTTGTCACCAACGAGCTGAATCACCCTGTATGTATGTGTGTGTATATAACACTGGCATCCGGTTAACCAAAAAGCATCCTAATTTAATTAGAATTAATCGCATAATTACTTAGGGATTCATGACCAGTTTGCATTGAGTTGCACTCTCAATATGCCACCTGGGTCTTTAAAGGTTAATTAAACACCTATCTGGAAAAAAAGGCAGCACAGACCAAGGCGGCATAGCAACTTTCTTTTGAAGCACACTTAGCACAGTGCCAAGTTTAAACTTTGAACAAGATCCATTAATATATTTACAGAACCTTCCGTGCACAAGTAATACTCACACTTGACAGATTATTAAAAAAGTTTTACTTACATAGGCAATACTTTCTTAGAAGCACAATCTAATGCATGGCTGAAATGGCACTGTGCACAAGACTGTCCGACTGAGTTATTGCCTTTATTGATGCTTAACACTATTCTACCAGTGTCAAGTGACACCTTTTTAAAATTTGGATTCATGATTATTTTGCTTGTAGTTTTTTACTGTAATAAGCATAAAAAAGTCTTCAATGTATTAAAAATGATTTGTAATTGTTTCTATCTAAAAATTACAAATGGAAAATTGTAAATCGAAAACTTTTATAAGGTGTCATTTGATACTGGTAGAAATAGTGTTAAGCACATTGTCTTTGCTCCTTGCTGTCTTTCATCTTCAGTTATTATGTCCTGAAATAGATTTGTCTGTCACGCCTTCCTCCAGTGACAACTCTCCTGTAGTAATGAAAGCTTCTTGTCTGGGGCGTACACATTCTCTACTTTCTGAATTGAATATTCCAAGTTATTCTTTTGTTAGATACAATTACAGAAGAGCAAGAAATAAAAATTATCAAAGTGCAAATTTATAGAACAAAATCAAAACAGTAGTATATAGGTGCCTACAACTGAAATTAATAAAGAAAATCTAAGTGCCCTTTTCCACACCACCTTACATTAAGACCAGAAAACTATTCAATAATGTTTATTAAGGCTCGGTCTTAAATGTTTGAGGTAGGGCACACAGGCGCGTTTTTTTTTAATGTGGTATCGCCAGTAGCCATAGTCCACAAAAGAAAAAAAATGGAACCGAAGAAAAAAAATGTTAATCCAATAACATAAGTAAGATATTACAGCTCTTATGGAGCACAATTTTTCATGAATGGAAACATGGTAGATTCTTCAGTGCAGTAACTGGGAGAGGGACCCGGCTGCCAGAATGAAAGGCAAAGAAAGTGCCAAATGAAGATTGTAGTTCGATACAAAATTGTATATACCATAATTTACGGCACATCTATATAGACATATATATGTATATATAACACTGGTGCCCGGCTAACCGAAAAGTACCATTTAGTATTTAAAAATGGGTGAGATTAATAACAAATTACAAAGAAAATATGTCATTCATTCTGAGCATATATTTACTTTTAATCTCTGTACATTCTTTAAGTTAACCAATGAGAGAAGCCAAAAAAAAAAAAAAAATAGAAAACAGGAATTCTGCTTTTTCAGAATTTAGTGTCGCCCCCTATGAAAAGAAAATATATGTATATATAAATAGTTACAAAACATATTTCAATTTTAAGACTTAAAGCACAACACTTATTTTATGTAAAATGACGTCATATTCGCATCCGCTTAAGAATTCCACATTTACGATCCACTCTTAAACATCTACAGTAAAGTATATGTATAGGATGTCACTATCGCAAAATAATACACAAATGCAGCAAAAAGATGCTGTCATTAAAGAAACCCGACAAAAAACGGCTATCTAATGATTCACAAGCCTTCATTTTTTTGTAAAATTAATATAGATAACTTAAAATTAAATATAGTTTATAATAGCTCCATGTTTTAACAGAAATTATTCGTTTATATTTTTTCAAAATAGCACGTATTTTAATGACATTTTCTTTCGCTTGTTATGAGAAAATGGCACCAAAAAGATATAATTGCTATTTTTCAACTATTTTCCCTTTACTTTCTACATAAATGGAGTACTTGAGTTGCCAAAATTAAACAAATGATGCTAAAAACTACAAAAAAAAAAAAAAAAAAAAAAAAAAAAAAATCATATTTCAAAAATCAATGGAGATATATTTTTCAAACAAATTGCATTTAAAAGTGCTTTTTTTCCAATACGACGGTATAAAAATTGAAAATGTGCGATGCTTAGAAATTTTAAAAAATGCTATAGAGTATTTAATTGTACAATGATACATCTGCTTTGTTTATTGCTGGCTTCTGTAAGGTAACATTTTTTGGACACAAAATAAGCTGGGAGAAAGAAATAGCATACCGTACCGCGGGTTAAAAAAGAAACATGCTAATATATGAGTTATTGAATAAATAATGTAAAGTAATGTATTGATTAAAAATTATAGAAATATTAAAGTTGAATATCTTATCTATATTCAACAAACATGAAGAAACATAATTGTATAAGGAAGTAAATAACTTATTAAAAGAATGAAAAGGGACTTAGTTAGGCGAATGTTTATTTAACAAAGTGCAAGTTCGCAAAAAGTTAAAGAAAAAACGCCTACTTTAAAGATGCTTTCTGAAAAATCGCCTATTTTATTAAAAATTGAGGTTTCATTAGTATATATATTTGTAAGGAAACTTGCCAATTTCATGCATTAGAATGATTTTAAAAGTGTATCAGGAAATAAGCAGTCATAAATGTCATTTTAATCTCAATATAACGAAATTCGTAAACATTTTCAGATTAGTTCAAGCATCTTACTAGACGTACAGGTTGAAAAAAATAAGATATATAAATAAAACGGTGGCTTTCTGGTATAATTATAAAACCTAAAACATTTTTCTTTCCCGCTACAACAAGTAAAAACACTTCTTGAGTTCTTGTATTCTTCTCATGGAATTAAAAAAAATAGTTATCCGTTAAATAAAATGAAACCTATGGCCAAAGAGCCATATCTGCTTTCCAGTTGGAAATAACATATGGATCATCTAGTATATTGTCTATTATTATCCCTAATAAACCCCAGTATCTCTCAATTATCTTGTTTCACAACAGAACGTAAGTTCTGTGCATATACAGATAAAAATTCATTTGTTTTTCAGTACATATGATAGATTGCTATGGAGTTTCACATATAAACACGCGTTTAAATGCCTCGTTTCTGCCAACCACAAGTTGAGTTGTCTAGACACAAGCTCATTTGTTTACCAACATGCACATTATCTATTAATTGCATTCTACATTTTAATTTAGATCTACCGTTGCCACGCTTTTCAATAACACTAATGTTTGAATAAGTGAAATACGTAACGGAAAGAATGGAGGATGCAATACGATGGAGTAGGCTAAGTTTTCTTCAGCTTCATACCTAAAAGGAGTACCCCTCAGTATGTGATTTTGCCATATGTCGGTAGATAAAGATTTGCTAAGGTAATTTAAGTAATAACCCCTAGTCAGGGTTGGTTTTTTCAAAATTTAGTAAATTGTGCAGGGGCGCATTGGAGGGGGGGGGGGGGGAGGGGGGCAAAATTAAAATCTTTCCCAACATTATCAAGTTTGGTATCAAATTGTAGGTTTTGATACACACATTTCATTTCCACAAAAATTTACTTTTTAGCCACCCTTGGGGGGCAGGGGGGAGTTTATATATATATTTTTACACCTTTGTCGAGTATGGAATCAAACTATAGGTCTTGATGCACATATCTCATATAATTTTTTTTTTAATAAAAATATTTTCCCACCCTGCGCCGATAGAGGGCGCTTTAAAACCACTTTTTCGGTTTTTCTCGCATTTTAACAGTCCTAGTCTTGTTTTATATTAATTAAAACTTCTAGCAGTGCTCTTTCTTTCTTTCTTTCTTTTTTTTTCTTTTTTTTTCTTTTATTTATTTATTTATTTATTTTTAATTGTGTAAATTATACAATGGAAGGATGGAGGTTGAAATACGTTGGAGTGGGCTAAGTTTTCTTCAGCTTTCTACCTAGAAGAAGTACCCCTAAGCTTGTGATTTTGCCATATGTCGGTAAACAAAGGTTTGCTAGGGTAATGTAAGTAATAACCCCTAGTCTGGGTTGGCTTTTTCAAAATTTAGCAAATTTGTGCAGGGCGCATTTGGGGTGGGGGGCAATATTAAAATCTTTCCCAGCATTATCAAGTTTGGTATTAACTTGTAGGTTTTGATGCGCACATTTCATTTCCACAAAAATTTACTTTTTAGCCACCCTTAGGGGGGGCAGGGGGGGATTTTTTCAATTTTTTTTTTTTTTTTTTTTTTTTTTTTTTACACATCTGTCGAGTATGGTATCAAACTATAGGTCTTCATTCACATATCTCATATTAATATTTTAATATAATTATTTTCCCACCCTGCGCTGATAGAGGGCGCTTTAAAAACCACAATTTCGGATTTCCTCGCATATTAACCGTACAAGCCTTGTTTTATATTAATTATAACGTCTAACAGTGCCTCTCTAACTTATCAAGTGTATCATCTTTTGGCAAATAAGAGCAACTTGTTTGTATTTAAATTAACTTATATTGTAAATATATCATATATATGTGAATGTAAATAAAAATCTTTTGCAAAACAAAAATTATTATGTAAATGCTATCCCGACTGCAACGAGGTAATAAGCACTGATATTCAAAATTTCACTCGCATGATCAGAATTATTCATAATCATCCCCTCTTTTTATTTTTGTTATTATTCAAAATTTCCCTCCTTTTTTTTTTTTTTTTTTCCTATCTACAATTTATAAAATTCCCCCCTATCCAAACGCTAAATTTATTTTTTAACTTCGTCATTTTCGGTGATAATAATCACCTGCTTTTGCTATTTCTTTCTGTGTCCCTTTCTTTCAAAAAACATAGGGCGGGGGCCTAGTGACGCCTAGACCTTTATAATCCATCTAAATTAATATAATTTGTTAAAAAAAATTTATTAGCAAGTAAATTGGTCAACTTCTAACCTAACTTTATCACCTCACTTCAAGTAGAAATGGGCAAGTATAGAGATAAGCTTCCTCTCACGACTGGCCGAATGCGACGCTCAGACAGACTCAACTCAATAAAGTCTGATAATACACAACAGACCCTGAAAGATATGTCTATACCAGATCTCCTTTATAAAGATAAACAGATCGTGATAAAGGGCCTTGAGTGCTCTGAGGACAGTGAGGACGATACAATCCAAAATAACCTGAAAATACTAAAGAGGATATTCATGGCCCTGGTGCCGAAATGCGCTGAATTGACAGCAGAACTAGAAAAACAACAAGACCTGAAAAAGTTACAGGAGGAAACCATAGCAAAACAAGAATGCTCTATCGTACAGTTAAAAAACAATGTTAATAAATACCTAAGCTCTATACCCTCTTTAGAAGATATCGGCGAAAAATTCAAAACAGTATTAGAACTCGCACAATAGCCCAACCATCATTCCCCTCCCACCACCAAGAGAATCACCGGATCTGCCTGTAACTCAGCCAACATTAGTACATGGTCCAGATACAGCTCGCCCAATCAGTATCACGGCCCAAACCCATCCATCGCATGGCAGAGCCTATAAAAGAACACTAATAGTCAAAGGAACCTCAAAGATGCCTGGCCAAACAATACAACAACAAATACTTAAGCATAATGGCCACACTGCAGCTAAAGTAGAGAAAATATTTATAAGACAACACCAAATGTAAATTAAGTGTAAATCCGAAGCTGATGCCTCATACCTCAAAAGAGAATTACAGAAGAACCAGATTCTAAATAGAACTCTAGTAGTTCTACATAAAACCATTCCCACATTTAAGATGATCCTGCTAGACGTACCAGAACAAATAACAGACACACAAATAAAGGAAAATATACAAACCAACTTCCAGGCAAGAGAAGATGAGCTATTGTTTCTCACTTCATTCAAATCGAGGAAGTCACAAAATACAAAGAACTGGATAATAGTCATGCCCAGAGGTTTAGGAAGGGCCATTATAGCATCAAATGGACTAACCCTTGGACTTAAGTCATGCCGTCTGCGACCTCACACATCGGTGCAAAGATGCACGAACTGCCAAGCGTTTGATCACGACAGGAAACGTTGTAGAAGCAGAGAATACTGCTCTAACTGTGGGGATGCGCATGAACCAAGGGCATGTGACTTGCCACATGGCTGCGTCAATTGCCTAGCGTATAATAATGTTGAAGGGACTCGCTTCAACACCAAGCACGCAGCTTCAGATCCCATCTGCCCGGTTTTCCAAGCAGCGTATGCCAACGAAAGAGAACGCCTTAATAGCATCTTTCTTCAAAGCAACCCAGTCGAACCACCAATCCAGGAATTCCAACACACAGTGGACTCTCAGCATCCCCCACAATGGCCTGCCAGGGACTGGACAACTGTCTACCGACACT
The DNA here is from genome assembly GCA_963932465.1 of Maratus speciosus. NCBI lineage: Eukaryota > Metazoa > Arthropoda > Arachnida > Araneae > Salticidae > Maratus > Maratus speciosus. The sequence continues at coordinate 328,687,263 of OZ010786.1, forward strand.
GGCCACTCCCGCCCCATGAAGATACTCACGACACTCATCACCGTGCAGGCCAAAGAGGTAGGCCCTTTTAAAACTAAACCTAACACTTTATATTATTTCTCCATTTGGAGTTTCCCCAAGTACTCTATTTATATAGCAATCTATTAATTTAGCAATTATATCAGATGACTTCTTCCCAGGATCCCTCATTTAATTTGCCACCATCTCCCCCTTTTGGCTATATTAAATTTGTACAAATCAACCTAAATCACTGTAAATCAGCAAATGTATCCTTGAGGAATTTTATGATCACATCTGGAGCGGATATTGCACTGCTGCAGGATGCTTACTGTAACAATGGCAAAGTTCCGGACATTCCGCCGTCCTGGCCAATTTTCTCATTGAAAGCAAATACGGCTCATGTGGTCGTCAGGAACACAAACATAAATTACACACATCTTTTCACAGGTCAACACTGCGCCTTCATAACCATCACAGCCAAGGAGGTTCAGCTGATAGTTGGCTCGACTTATGCTGCACCACGCTTAGATTTTGAGGATACCCTCGAAGAGTGGGAACACCTTATCACACAAAGGCATTACTTCATTTGTGGCGGAGATTTTAATGCGCAATCAACCCTATGGGGTTATGCGCGGTCCAATGCCCGTGAAGAACCCCTAATTGAATATCTGATTAAAAACAATCTAGCCATATCAAATATCGACAACACAACACACACATTTGTCAAAGAAGACAGCACAGGCAGAGTGGTGGCCAGGGGTTTCCCGGATCACACCCTGGTCAACCCTTTGGCCAATCGCAAAATTCGTGATTGGCATGTCTCGGATATTCATAGCGACTCTGACCACAAATACATTACTTTTGGTTTCGAAATTACACCACTTTACACCATGCAACGCAGGTTTAATACCACACGAGGTAACCTGCGCAAGTTTACACAAATAATAAAAACTCACAAATCACTCCTCAGCCAACACCTAAAGGATGTCACAGATACAACAAAACTTAATCACCTCACAGAGGTCCTCATAAATACAATGCAGATGGCAGCTAAAGCATTCTTTAGATACAAAAACACACATAGGTCTGTTAATTTCTCCTTCTGGACGGCAGACCTCCGCACAAAACGTAACCAACTAACAGCCTTAAGAAGGAAGTTGAAATCACTTCGACCAACACAAGAGGACACGGACAACTTCCGAGCACTAGCAGCACGCTACAAACTGTTGGCAGCCAAATATAAACGCAGTGTTCTTGATACCAAGAATCAAGCATGGCGGAAATTCTGCAGCAATCAAACCGATCCGAATGGCACTGCACAAAAATTCTTCACGGGTAAATTCTTTCGGCCAGACGAAATTAAGCTTCAACTGCCGTCGTCTAGAGCGTCCAAGCAGCACAATATGGAGTACTTAACAAAAGAACTTTTCGGACCTTCGGCATACCCAAACAACAATAATGATAACCTAACATTTAATGCACCAGACGACCTCCCTTTTACAAAAGCAGAGCTATCACAGGCATTCAAAACGTTCAATGACAAAAAAGCTCCAGGCCCTGACTGTATTGATTTTCGCATCCTAAAGTTAACATTCAAAATTATTCCAAATATATTCACAAGATGGGCAAATCTTTGCCTATCGTACAATTACTTCCCGCTCACTCTGAGACAGGGAGAGGTAGTCTACTTCCAGAAGCAAGGGAAGAATCCCTCTGAACCCAGTGCATATAGACCAATCTGCCTTCTTCCAACGTTAGGTAAATTACTAGAAAAACTCCTAGTAACACGATTAGTACATTACTTGGAATCCCGCAATATCCTGCACCACAGGCAATACGGGTTCAGAGAGGGCAGATCTTGTGAAAAAGCTTTGTTCGACATCATGTCCTCCGTTGCCCTCAGTCAAGACTCTGGACTCTACACCTCCCTAGTCTCCCTTGATATCAAAGGTGCATTTGATAATGTGGAGTGGCGGGACATCTTACTCCAGCTTATTGCAATCGACTGTCCGGGAAATATAGCTGGAACCATCGGCTCATATCTCTCTCGCCGAAGCATATTAATTAACTGGGGCACTGGCACATCAGTGCACCAACTAGAAAAAGGCTGCCCACAAGGGTCCTGCCTTGGACCAATTCTTTGGTTGCTCATAGCAAACGTAATATTAAAAGAACTCGATAAATTAGGCTTTTTGCTCTTCGCCTTTGCCGATGATTTCAGTTTTATCTTCTCTGGTCGCCGGCGCCTAGATCTTGAAATTGCGGCACGTCAAGCATTCCCTGTTTTCCTACAGCTGCTGACCGACCTACACCTCCAGCTCTCACCAGGAAAATCTCAAGCACTTACATTTGACAAACCCATAGTTCTCAAACGCAACCCCGTGATGCGAATCAACGGGCGCAGCGTCAAACACGTTAAACACATGAAATTATTAGGAATTACAATAGACAAACATCGGAGCTGGACGGAACACATCAACGCACTTAAATTACGCTTAGCAACACTTCACAATAATAGTTGCAAATTAACATCTAAATCTTGGGGCATTAAGCCCAACATGTTAAAAATGTGGTATCACACAATTGTGGAACGGATCATCTTCTACGGCGTGGGCGTCTGGGGAGGAAACCTCACCAATAGAGTCAAGGACAAACTTCCCTCGCTGCAAAGGTTGTTCCTACTACGAATGGCGAGGGGGTATAAAACAATCTCCACAGACGCGCTCGCAGTACTTACGGGTATCCCTCCCATAAAAATAACACTAAATTATGAATACACCAAAAACAGAATCCTTCACCTCGATCACAAACAAACGCAAGACGCGCATTTTCCACAAACAGACATACAAAGGAAAGTCAGCAGCTGGTTCCTGCATCCTGCAAAAGAAACATCACATCTGCAAGTCAACCCTTCTAAACATTCATTTGTACCCTCAAGAGTCCCAATCGTATACACTGATGGATCCCGCACGGAATCGGGCGTGGCGTCAGCATTCTGCGTCATGCGGAACGATGTGGTGGTCCATGAATGGGCCTGTAGAATCGGAGATGATAACTCTGTATTCCAAGCAGAACTTTTTGCGATTCTGCGGGCACTAGATTGGATCTCTTCCCAACCTCCTTCCTTCACCAGGCTGCACAGTGATAGTCTTTCAGGCTTACAGTCAATCTTCGCGCACAGAACTAAGAACCCTTTAGTCCTTGACATAAAAATTAAGTTACTCTCTCTCATACACAAAGTCGCCCTGGGTCACGTGTCGGCCCACATTGGCATTGAGGGCAATGAGCGGGCTGACAGGTTGGCTAAAGAAGCAACGGCTAGAACATCAATAGATTTTACCCTTCCCCTTCCCCCCTCAGACATTCGCAGAAGGGTGAATCAAAAAATCATCTCAGAGTGGCAAATTTATTGGGATGCGTCTACCAAAGGTAGATACACATACGATCTCATACGTATAGTGTCAAGAGAAATGTACTTTCTCTCACCAGCAACTACAGCATTCCTCTCTGGCCATGGACCATTCAAAGAATACTTGAAACGCTTCTATCGGGCAGCCACCCCCTTCTGTGAGTGTGGCGAGGTCGGCTCTCCAGAACATAGCTACTTTCACTGCACACTTACCCAAGCCTGGCATATTAAACGTCCCCGCATCCTTCCCAAAAATTGGCTTTCCAATATGCTAACAAGACCCCTTCTTATAGGCAAATTAAATAGAATTTATAAATTTCAAATGGAACTAACAAACCTCACCTCATAGACCTGCATGGTGCTGCAACTTACCCACAACCTTGTGGCTACTCCTCCACAATTAACTGGACTTTTTGTGTGATCCAGCACACTCCACGCTCACCCATTCTGCTCACCCGCCCCTTGTCGCGAGGGAGCAGCCTGTGTTCCGGCGGGAGGAGCTTGTATTGTACATATTATTATTATTATTATTATTATTATTTTTTGTTAACGAATCCCCGCGTGTCGGGGAGCACTCCGGGTGGGGCAAATAGAGTCTACATCGGACCCTTGAGGTCTGATGATTCTGTCCCACTTAGGTAATAAATAAATAAATAAATAAATGAATATCAATTACATTTTTCAATATAATCGCTATGCGACTATATTGACACCAAAAATAATTTTGGCCAACTAGAATCGGTAAATCACCCACCTTGCGCCGGTCGTATGAAAACATGTTTAAAGAGCAGAGCGCGTAGGAGGAAAGAAAATGTTCAGTTATTTCTAGAGTTTAAAACTGCGAAGAAAAAAAAAAGGACTGATCCTAATAGTCTGTACCATTCATTAAAAATACATAAATAATTACTTTAATATATATATATATATATATTGTTAATGTCGTTTTTATATATCCCATGTTTTCAGCAGTTTTAAAATGATATCCACGTGACGCAGATAAACTTAGAAAAAATATAATAAAACCTAGAGATAGTTAATACCTTTCTATTTATATGGTCTTTTTCATAAAAAAATATGAACTTTTCCTGTTTCATAACAAATATTTCCTGCATATAGTTATTATGTTTTGTGCTTTTCATGGTTTCCAAATATTAAACAACACGTCCCCTGGAAAATTAAAGGGTTTAGTACCTGCAAGCGCTCCATCTTACAAACGCCTTGGATCTTGGTTTAACAATGAGGTAATAATTTTTATACGATATGAACATAATATGAGATTACATGACAGCTCTATGAATTACATTTTTCTGTATGTTGAAACTGTAAATTTTCGAAATAGTCCATGCTATGCAGAGACGGCATTCCTTTTCTTACTGCAACTGTAATTTATATATTCCTAAGATACGCTTATTAAAAAATGTCTACAGTAACAAGTCTTTAGCTATAATAAATAAGAACTATATATACTCAAAAGTGAAAACAAACAATAAGTTGCTTAACTCGAGAGAACACGCGCATACCCAGGGTATGAATGGTTTTTACTTTGTCACCAATAGAAACAAATAATAATCGTTACCTTATTTAATCAGAGAGAATTTTGCGATAAAAGAAGTTGAAGATTGTTTTTAAAAAGATAGTGGTGACAATTGTGAAAAACCGTACGCACTCAGGGCCTATCAGGCCCGGCTCGCGTCCTCCCGGGTTAATAACACACACATTATTCCCACTTTATCCCAAATTTTAAACAAAGATGTAAGAGTTAAAATCACGAAGATAAAAACTATACTCGAAATTTCGGTTTATCTTTAAAACCATCTTAAGGAGTTATTTTTCTTAAATATAAAACGGCAAACAATTATTCACATGTTACATTATCGAAGCAATATCAAAATTGGAAGAACCAGGAAGTAACTGGAATTTCATAAAAGCAATTGAAAATAACCTCATCTAAGTAAATTAAAACAATATTATTTAAAATAACTTGCAAAAAATCAAAACCCTTACAAACTACTAATGCAAATATCCGGAACTGAAAACGAAACAATATCATTACAAAGTTCATGACTTCTTAAACTAATGTCTGAAGATTCCCGAATAATTGCTTGTTATGAAAGAAACTTAGTATTACCAAAGTCAATCAACGAAATACTTCCTTTAAAGAAAGTTCTTGATAATGCAGATGAAAGTTGTCTGTATTTTAAATCGCTCTTATGCTTATTTAACCTTTCAAAGCATAGAAATATATTTAAAATATATATTTTATATTTTATAAATAAATATTCAATCAAATATACCTTTGTAAATCTGAATGCATGAAAATAGTTATTTGCGATATTTACCAATGTAACATTTTTAAATATTTAGAATATTTAAAAGGAAAATTAATACAAAAAAATTAAATTGATGTTGACATTATATGTTAAGAAATAATGTTTAATTTACTGTAATTTGCAATTTTATTAGGAAAATTTTATGAACTGCGTTTGACTGTGATCATTCCATTGCATTCCATTTTTTGTAAATGTCCTTAAGCATCAGCGAATTTAAAATAATGAATAAAATAATGAATGAATAAAGTAATGGAAAAAATTCTTATCTATGTTAATAAAAAATGTTTTTACCATGACGTCCAATTGTCAGTTCGCTCTTGGTACAGTTATACCTAACATTTAAAAAAAAAAAACATAAATATTTACTTTTAAAAATATATAGATTGCTAATGTCATTTTCATATTTGCCGTATTTTTAGCAGTTTTACCATGCCATCCACGGGACGCAGATAAACTTACAAAAAATATCTACTTACAAAAACTATACATCCATGACACCCTAATAGTACCATCTTGGTACAGATAATATACATTTCTTAAAAAACAAAACATAACTATTTACCGTAAAAAAATATATTTTGTTAACGTCGTTTTCATATTTCCCGTGTTTTCAGCACCTTTAGTTATATGGCACACATCCAACCTAAAGTCCAATCCTTCCCACACTTCGGTTAACAAGTCTGGAGTAATGGACGGAATATTGTCATTCCAATGTATGACGATTAGCTTATTCACACCTGTAATCTTTTCACTTATTCACTGACTGACTTTACAATGTACTGATATTAGAACTAACTCAGTGTTTTTTATTAGTAATTTCAAAAAGTGCACCTCATAAAAATTACCTCATGCAACTGAATTTAAGGCATCTGCCTATGTTCGAAGCTCATTTAAAAAAATGTGCAATATTGAATAAATACGGATATTAGTGTTACATAAAAAGGTGGAAGGATTGTACTTTGTGTCAATATATTAAGAAAGAGAAACAACGTAGAAAGACACAAATATAAATTTCTATAAAGTGCATACAGTTGTTTCGAAACCTCTAAGGTTTCATTGTCAGTGTTTAAAATCAAAGATAAAATTAAAAGTCTGGATTAAAGGGGGGGAGGGTAGACAGAGAGCGAGAAAGGCGTACCTTACAGCTCGACTGTCAACGGCGAAATGCCGTTCACGGTTGACAAACAGCCGCGAAGTCGATCTCACGCGCACACAGGGAGTGTTATTTCTCCTCTATGTTTGAACTCTCCCGGAACAACTGGGCAATTTTTAGTGGTCTCCCTGTGTGTGCATGAAATTGACTCTACGGCTGTTTGTCAACCGTGAGTCGCATTTCTTAGTTGACCGTCGAGCTGTATGGTACGCCTTTCTGGCTCTCTGATCCCCCCATCCCCACCTTTTTAAGCCAGAGTTTAAATTTTATCTTTGATTTTAAGCACTGATGATGAAACCTAAAAGGTTTCAAAACTGCTGTATGCGTTGTATAATTATTTATATTTTTCTCTTTCTAAGTTGTTTCTCTTTCTTAAAATATTAGTGTTTTATGTACAAAACATAAGAGAAGGATGCATAGAAATATTGTTCCCATTTCTCCAAGTCTTCTACGCCCACTTCCTTATTTGACTCTTTACTTCCTGTTTATTAATTTGGCCATAACTTATCTTCTAGTAAACACAGAAATAAAAAAATAAAATAGCTTTGAATAGTAAACGATTGCTTTTTCAAATAAAATAATAATCGAATTTGTTTACAAAAACTGACATTTTAATAATTAATAAAACTAATAAAATTAATAACATAAAATAATTTTTTAATATTTGATTGAATAGATATTTTGAATTAGATGAAATTTTAGCGAGAAAACGAAAACAGCATTTTGAAAACAAATATAATCACTTATATTTTACATTATTGCTGTATATATCTTATTTCTACTTTTAATGTATTAGGATATCCAATTGAAAACTAGTACTTGTTTGGTTTATTTTTTTAATTCACTCGTTTTAATTAAAGGTTACTTTTTCGAATGGAATATATAAATATCTCTTACGCCATAAGAGAATGAAATATTCAGTTTGACAAAAAGATAAGAATATTTAATTCCAATATATTGCAAATAGTTTATTAACTTGTATATCCCTTCAAATAAACATAAAAAGGAAATCTTTTTAATTTAAAATACTTCAATAAATATTTTATGAAATACATATCGCTTTAGTAACTTGACTATAGTAAAACAAATATATACCCAAGATTTAAAATGTAATTTCATTATTTTCATATTTTTACCTTATTTTTCCATACTTTTAAATACATACTAAATTAAATAGTTAAATTTGACGCAGATAATGTATCTTTGCCGAGTTTGGTAACTTAGTTGGAAATTTTTAATATAATAAATTTGACTTCTACACAGTAAACAAAAACAAATGTTTTTTAACATATTAAAACATAATATAACTAAAAATACACTACAGGGTGTCATAAAAGAATGTCCCAGTTTCGAGGGCATATTTATAACAGTTTAATATAGACTATTTGCAAGAAATCATACATCGAATAGAAGGTAAACTGACCTAGATTTTCTTACAATACGTACACATTTAATTATACGCCACACATCCAATCTAAAGTTTAATTCTTCACACACATTTGTTAACGAGAACGGAATAATTGAAGCAATAGCCTCTCTATTTCTGTGTCTAATTTCTGGCTAAACATTAGGTAGCGGCGGAACGTAGACACGATATTTTATAAACCAAAGGAAAAAGTCGCATGCCTCCGACGGCTTTTTAATCTTCAGCCCAGTAGTAATGTTTTACGCTCCTCTGTTACCATTTTGCGTATGTGAAACTGCAACCGATAAACCGATTAAAGGCAGTACTCGCGTATGCGCTTTTCTAAAACTGTTTGAAATACACTTTATTTGTGACCAATAGCCAACACGCTATAACACTTACATTTGATACTGTTAAAATTTATAGGGTAACTCAAGGATAGGTGACCATAGAGGTGAGATGGCTAGTCTAAATATTTCCGAAATTTGATTATAGATTGCAGCATAAACTTTTTTGGTAGGAAGTAGTTCAACAAGTTCATTCATTGGGATATATAGGTGTGTTTTACGATTATAAGAAGTAAGTATAATTTTATTTTGTTTTTTACCATGCAGACTTTTAAGGCACGTATATGTTCCACTTTTTGCTTTTAAGCCTAAAACAAATACGCACAGTGGCAGAGCGATGCTTTAAAGGGTGTACTCAAATCCAAAAGGGCAACTGTCTGACATAAGTTTTAATTTATTTTTGTTCGAAAATGAAAGAAACTAGCTGGTCTTGTTGTTCAGAAACTATGTCATTGAACTGTTTTTTTTTTCATTTTTTTTGCAAACGCAATAGATCTTTCAGAAAATAGTGTTAAAGTGGACGTTTTGAACTGAGTTTCCGAGCGAACGGAGGATAAGCACTCGAGAGCGGGCGATAAACGCATTTGTCACGTGATCAAAAACGCTTGTAACTCAATAGGTAACTGATTGATCAAAAAAGGGAGAACACAGTTCAATTCCAAATTATTTCCATGTCCAGGCTTTCCAATTTTATACCTTTCCATTAAAAAATGAATTTGTAAATGTGCCAAAACATTTTGCGCTTGATGAGAAGAGCAGTTAAGAATAGCCTTAAATAAGGCGTGCTTATGTCCTTCATTTTCAGGATAGATGACCACATGAAATCGAGGAGAGGTGACCACCTTTAATTAATATTTCAAAATTATACGAAGTGAAGATTTTAACTAAATATAATTATATTTTTAAATAAATATATCCCTTATATATTTGTAATTATATTATTTGATATAATTGTTTAAATTTTAACTAATATAAATATTTCAGTAACAATAATATAGTAAGGCCTAACGATGTATTTTTTTGTTTCAGAAAATACTGAAAAACGTCGGAAACTTTCATCCCAGAATCAGATAAAGTTGATAAATAAACTTTAAACCTTGAAAAGACTAAAATAAACGCGAGAGAGCAAACAAAAACCAGACACTTCCAGCAGCGAAGAAGATGATATATAGATACATTCGAAATTATCAGATTCTACAAATTCTGAGGGAATGGGATTGGATGAGTATCACTGTGTTGGTTGTGGAGAAGAATTCAATAATGCAACCAAAAAGGTTGACTGAATACAATGCATAAGGTGTCTGAACTGGTTCCATGAAACGTGTGCAAACTATCAAGCCATTTTCGAAAATGTGGTAAAATTTTATGAAAAGTGAAGTATTGAATTATACTTCACATTATGTTTATTCGAATCTTATTCACTCATTTTCCGTGGTATAGTTGCATCGCAACAAATTACTATATTTTTTACATGATTAAATATATGAAATGTGTTATTATTTGCTATTTTAACTGAACTTTTTCTTTCTTGTACTGTATGTCCTTCTTTCCTCGGCTTTAACCCTTTGATGGTCACAGACGCATATACGCGGTCGAAATAAAGTCCTTCTAAAGGGTTTTGAACGCGAATAAGTGCCCAGAAATTTCTACTTTAAAAGCGTTATGAACGCGTATAGACGGTCGGCATTTGTTATCTCTAAATGGTCATCGTCGCATCTACGCGTTTGTGCTTCCCCCCATTTTTGGAGACTGGGAGTTAAAGAAGGCGTTTTTCAACCACTCCTTCTTTCCACTACATAATAGGCGTAGACTATTTGTCAAGTAGTTTATTGTAGTCGAATGCTTTAGAGATTTGGTTGAAAAATGCCTTAGAGAATTACGCTTTTTGTAAATGGTTAAGAATGGCATTACATTTCAAAACAGATACTAAGGCGAATTCAAAGAATATATACAGTAGATGACTTATAGTTTCTTTGTGTGGAACTAGACAAATTCGCAGAATATTAGTGTTCACTTGTTTTATTTTATCATTATTTTTCATAAAATTATATTTCACTATTATTATTACTATTATTTTAACACATTTACCATGTTGCATTTATTATTTGAATGAATACATACGTTCTTTTTTTTTATTTTCTTTTTTAAAAGTATTTTAATGTTTTTCATTTACTAAATACTTAAAAGTGTTTTTTTAATTTCTTATTTTTTATTTGCATCACTTTTGCAGTGTAATAATAATTAAAATATAAAAAAACAAAATTCATATTACGCTTTAAAAAATATTTTCTAATTTATAATTGCTGCTCAAATTTCATTCAAATTCAAGTGTAACTTTAAAACTATACCGTGAAACCTGTCTATAAAGATTCTGAAAGGATCAGAAAAGGCATCGATATAGACAAGTTATCATTATACACTGCTTCAAGACTGTTAATTGATTTAAAGTACGTAATAGAATGATTATTATATATAGAGGGATTTTTAGTTTTACTTTTTAAAGTTATCTAATTAAATAATGAAATTTAATTATTTTATTATCCATAATAGAAATTATAAACCCATAATAGGATTTTTTAATTAATATGTAAAGAATGTACAATATAAATAAATCTAATAGAAACATGTTTTTTTTTATTACTTTTACCAGATTTGTAAAAGTACATGAACTCGCAATTAAAAAAAAAAAAAAAGAATGGGATTTACAATTTTCACTATTAAAAAGGAAAAATAAATTGTAGATAGTATTTATTAGTACATGAAATAAAGAAAAATACTTCATGTAAAAAAAATTGTAATTAATTGGACGAATAAATGTCGAAGATAAGAAGTGAAATATTACTTTTTTTTATTGACAGACATTATTTGACATTCACAGCATTTTTGTAATGGAAGAAGAAATAAGTATTTTCTGAATTAATTAAAACGCATGTATAGCTGCCATCAAAATTCTACTTTAGTGTAATAACAGGATGTCTTTATCAGCATTTTCACTGAATCCCAATAAAATTAATTAACTAAATTTTAATACTCTTCAATATTTATAGGGTACTTAACTATATATTGATGTAAGAAAAATGTGCACACATTCCTCTTTTTTAAAAACATTCAGTTAATCACTACGTTTAAAATTGTCATTATAACTGTTGGAAATAGATTAAAAACTTCAAGCAATTAAATATAGTAGAAAGCTTTATTAACCCCTTGGGGACGAGCAACCGGTATACGTGCCGCGTAAGGTGATCAGAATCCGTGATTATTCTTACCAGTAAATTTTTATTGTAAATTTTGCCTTATTTAATCGGAGTATTTTTCCCGATTCAATTAGGCAAAAATTTCTGTTTTGAAAAACCGTAGATAAAAGGTTAAAAATTCTGTAAAAGACGCTCGTCCCGAAGGTGTTAAATCCAATTGCTCGCAATAATCTGCAGTGCTTATTTCACATTTTTCGTGGTAGTGATAGATAAACTTTATGATAGCGACTCTTCCTTGTTTTTACTTATATTAATAAATAAATAAAAAAAAAATGTGCACTTCTTTATGTATGCTGTTTTAATTGCATACAACCTTTTTATATTTTTGAATAACTTGATACTTGTACCGTGCATTGTTGTCTTTATAAGCAGTATATAGTCGCAGGTTTAGCATTATTGCAGCGAATACTTGCTTAAGGGGTCTCAGGACTCTTAAAATTGGAAAAATTGAAAAAAAAAAAGACCATTTTCAACACTTAATATCTTAAAATGTATTTGATTTTAAGACACAATTTTAATTGGAATAAAATATATAAGTATGTTCTTTCATTTTATGTATTTAAAAAATTATAGGATGCAGAATTAGCATTTACAGGGGGCTCCAAACTGTAAGACATTTGACGAGCAAAAAATCGGCATAACTCATTACGCGCACGATTACAAAATAAGTATTGCAACTAGAATGAAAATTTTGGTGCCTACTTATATTTCAGATTGTAATAATTACCCTGAACCTAAATAAATTTGTATTTAAAGCTTTTATATATTTTTAATGCAAAGTTGTATTTAGATAATGCAAAATTAAGAAAATTTCAACAGTATAATCACCTAAAAAGATATTGTTTTGAACAATAAAAAGGAGATTTTAGGTTCAGTTTATACAGACTGACATGGAACATATGTTTTGAAAATTTTATGAAAAAAATATTCATAAGTTTTTGAGATATCGTGCGCGTTATGCCCAAAAACGTAATTTGAAGAAAAATGGCTTCAAAGTTCCCGAAACGACGCTTCAGCTATTGAACATGTATAAATGTAAAAGCCATAACTTCAGTTCTAATAGGAATTTCAAGGAAACAATTATGTCAAAATGTTCAGAAAAAATAGCAGTTTAACATCTAAAAAATTTAAAATTTCGAAAATTTTAAAGCTTTAAGAGTCCTAAGACCCCTTAATGTGAAAAAGAGTTTTTTTTCCTCCTTTGAAAGAATTGGGGAGTAATCGAAAAACCATTCTCATGGTGTGGGTTCAATATAACGAACTCCTGTATGGAGCTCTTACACTATACAACTAACTAAAAGAGTCCCAAATCATGTTTATTCCCACAGTTCCACTCAAAAGAAGCTGAGAACGTATCCCTAAATATTCTTTTGAAGCTACGTCCAATCCCCCCCCCCCCTCCCTCACAATGTGATATCTGCAGATACCAGTATTTTTTACCTAATCATTTTACTAAATCATTATCGTCTCTATCGTTACAATTTTGAGACGGTAATGACTAAATACAATCGAGTCGAACAAACGTTTACATTCCAATGTAATTAATTCTTTTGAACGTTTCTATGGATTTTCTTTGATGGATTTCCCATTGTTATCTACTTTCATTTCCCCCCCCCCTTTTTTTTTTCACAAGTCATCGGATGTGGAAGGAGAGGGGTGGGGTGTAGAGAATTCCAAACTTGAACAGGGACTGTATGGCCCCAACATTTGCAATCTGTGGGTGACATCGAAATATTACTTGTAAGTGAAACTGGAATTCTGGGAAAGTTATAATTGACAGAACTGCCCCTCCCTTGTAAAGATGGTTTGTGAAAATGATTTGTAAAGAAAGCAAGCTCAGAGGAATAATACAACTTCCAAATGATGGACATTTATAAGAGGCTGCGTATTGTTTTCAGTGCCACATATTTATTCAAAAGATTACCTTAGTCTTAAAAAAATAGTATTTTTTCATAAATAATTATTATTCAGATTTCTTAAATTATCAATCATTGCACAGTGTAACATAAAAAATTGTTGATATAAAAATAAAGAAAGGCATCTTTTTTTTTTTTCATTTTCTTTTTGATTTCACATCAGAGATCTGACAATAATGCCCCTCCCCCTCCCCCCGCCTTAAAAAAAGTTTGTGGCCTATGAATAATTAATATTATGCTTAGTTTTTATAGTAAAAATTTTATTGCTCCTTTCTGTAGATTTTCGAATTCTACTCCATTCCGCAAACGTGCTTTTACATTAATTTAAAAAAATTCCTATTTTACCAGAATACATTTAACTAATCTCTTTCAATGATTTAGCTGAAAAAAAAAAGAAAAAAAAGATGTTTGATATTTTTTATATGCTTGATAGCTCCGATACCTTGAAATCTAGAAATAATTTCTCCGGGTAAGTATCACGCTAATGATAATTTGTAATTCTAAATTATAACGAATAATTTAGATAATAACTTTTTTGAACTAATGCACTTCATTTTTTATGCTGGAGAAAATTTTACAGAGATTCCACATGGACACATATATATGGAGAAATAATACTACAGTTGAACCTCGTTAACGCGAACGCTCAAGGGGAATCTTTTTTTTTTTGTTCGTGTTAAGAGTAGTTCGTGTTATCTGAACTTAAATACATTACATAAAACTAGACGGGGCAATCGGAAACAGTTCTTGCTAAAAGTATTTTGCGTTAAGCGTGTTCGTGTTAACGAGGTTTGACTGTATTTGTTTAAAAATTAAAATTAAAAATATCTTGGCAAGGAATATAAAAATTGGTTTCATCCAAGTCTTCCAAATCTTTAAAAAATGAAAAGAAGAACAAACGATAAAACGTAAAAATGATATAAAGAGACGAAGTGACAGTTGATTTTTTTTTTCTTTTTACAGATTTTTTTATTTATTTATTTATTTATTTTTTAATTTCTCTAGAGAACTTTGGAAAAATCATTGAATCTTACGGTTTTTAACATAAGAAATAAACGTATAAGAAATGTTAAATGAACAGTTTCCGAATTTATTAAAAATGGTACTTAATTTCAGTCTAGTCGAACGATTTGTTATCAGATTGGAATGGCAATGTCGTCAAAATGGCGTTTTGTTTAAGGTAGTTCTCTAATTCCCTAGTTCAACAACGAGACGCCACACCAGAGGCAAAGAAATTCTGTTCTCAAAGCTAGTAGACGGGAGGTGCTGGGTTCGAACCCAATCACGCTCGTCTGCTTAATCGTTCGGAGTTTTCTGCGATTTTCTTCGAACCCTGCATTTCCTTGCGTAAATACGGGTTAGGTTTCCTTAGAAAAACTCCCACTGAGGGCAACTCCCTATTCGGGCCTATATCCTTCCTCGTCGTAGATAATTAACCATCAACAACGAGACATTTTCGGACTCCTTTTTAAACGCAAAGGCAAAAAAAAAAAAAAAGATAGACTAGACTATTGAAGTGGTTTGAAATCAAATAAAGTTTTCCCTTTAATTCGAGTTTGTTATTTGAATGAATACTAATTCAATGATAACTTTCATGTAAAAGGCTTTTATTTATTTATTTTTTCTACTAACCCATCTTCACACACACACACACACACAAAAAAAAAAAAAAAAAAAAAAAAAAAAAAGTAAAAGTAGTTTTTGGCGAAAAACAAATTAATTTTTGAAACTTTAATGTATGATTTTTTAATCAATAAATTATTTATCGAGTTCTCAGCGAATTTTGCGTGTGACAAGTTTTTTCCCTTTATCGCGTTGCTGGCACGGAAATTCGGTTCAAAACGCACACTTTCACAGTATTTTCTGGAAGATCCTTTAACATACAATATAAAACGCAATTTAATGACATGATTTCTGAATAGGAACATGCCCAAATCTACGTGCTAAATTGGTTGATATTGTACATTTTACGAGTAAAAATCACTGAAAACCTTTCGCAGGAGATCCTGGCTGCGTCACTGTGTAAATGTAGTTATTATGTGGTTAGATTCTATTTTCAGTCAAAAAATCCATTCCATTACTACAACGTGTAAAAAAGTAATAAATTATTTCTCAAAATTCTCAAATGAAATTTAGTATAAAAAAGCAAACAAAAGAAAAGTATTCGGAAAAAAAGGCAAAAAAATTTTATGCACTTAAATTATTGTTGAAGAGATTATTTGCATGACTAATTTTATATGGATGAAATTCAAAAACAAGATAGTTTTTTTTTCTCTTTACTAATGCAATCATTTTTCTATTTTTTTATGCTTACTCTTTTCTAGCTGGTCCGCCAGGGGTTGCCGGGGGCCGTCGAAAAGTAGCACAATACGAGAAAAAAGTCCTTTAAAAATCGTATAAAAAAATAGGAATATTTTTAAAAACGATGTTAGAATTCCGAATAAACTTTTTTCAAACTACAAAACTTAACATAATGGACCAAGATATATTAACCGGAATTCTTTCACATAAGTAAAAAACTCCCCGTAAAACGTAAAAAAAAAGCAGGGGATATAAATTACTAAACTATTGTGATCGTAATTCTTTTATGACAGTCAAAAAATCTAAACTCCGACTTCGAGGTGCATAACTACCTATAGAGAGGTACCTTCTTACCAAATTTTGCAGTTATGCGTTCAGCGGTCTCTCCAGAACACATTAGAGAGACACACGCACAAACTTGTTTCCTTATTTATAAATTGTGTAATTTTAGTTAAATATATATTGTAAAATATCTAAAATAAGCCCCTCCGAAAACGCCCCCCCCCCCCTCATATATGAGAATTTTTTGAAAGCCCCACCATTGGCCGAGATTTTCTGCTCTCAAAGCTTCTAGAAGGGAGGTAGTGGGTTCGAACCCAATCGCGCTCGTCGGCCTAATCTTTTGGAGTTTTCTGTGGTTTTCTTCGAACCTTGGATTTCCTTACGTAAATACGGTTTAGGATCCCTTAGAAAGACGGCACACGGAGGGTACCCCCCCCCCCTTCGGGCCTATATCCCTCGTGTTGATAATTGATCGTCATAAACAACACCTTTTTTGAAAAAGTGCCATATATAAGACCTCCCCTTCAAGTTTTATTTTCTAACGCTGTCAATCCTTCTTTTTTTTTTTTTAATACTGGAAATTCCTTAAGTTTTTTGTTTTCTTATCTCCAAAAGGAATATATCTTATGCAATTTATTTTTATCTAATCTTTTTACATATAACTGTATCATAGAATGATCACTAAAATTTAACTCATTTGTGTCGTGAGTCTTTCATTTGGTCAGGAACTATCAAACTAGCTTCATAGCCGTGGTATGGGTGGTGGTTTATCACAGTGATGTTAAATGTATCGCTGCACATTCTATCCACTTTTTTTTCTTCTTTGGATGAACTTTAATTGGTGCGGGAATATCAGTCACGAACCGGAACAATATTTGTCATAATTTCACGAGTCGGAATATCATTCCCGTTTGCTTAGGTACATTTCGCGCCCTGACTTTGTGTTGCTTAACCCTTTGAGGGGCAAGGAATTGTTTCTGTAATGTCGAATTTACACCGGAATCTTCAAAAAAGTTTATTGCAGAATAAGGAATATCAATTTTACGACTTTTTCCACCAAAATTAGAAAAGTAAAATTTAATTAAAAAAATAATTAATAATATTAATGAGTATTAAATAATTTAATAAAATGGTATCGTTGATGAGTTTTTCATGTATGGTGGAATTTAGAAAATATCTATTAAATGTAAAGGGTTC
This sequence comes from Maratus speciosus, assembly GCA_963932465.1. Classification (NCBI taxonomy): domain Eukaryota; kingdom Metazoa; phylum Arthropoda; class Arachnida; order Araneae; family Salticidae; genus Maratus; species Maratus speciosus. The sequence goes on from OZ010786.1 coordinate 328,704,857, forward strand.
AAAAATAATATTGTGCTTCTCCTAGAATCAGACGTTAAGCTGACTTTCACATTGGTATCCTTGAAGAGGTATATCATCCCGAAGCTACAAAATAAATTGTTTAAAAAGAAAAAAAGAAGAAGAAAAGAAAGGAAAAATTAAAGTAAATTAGAAAAAATGAATCATCGTTTGTTCTAAAATTATTTTACAAATCACATTTTAAAGACAAAAATTTCTATTTTATAAGATATCATAATTTAAAAAAAATGAATTTAACATTATTTTAATCGAGTTTGAAACTTCTGCATACGAACAACACTACATCCGTACCTGATCTTAATTAATATCTAATACCATATCGAAAGTCTTAATTAAAAAGGTTAATTTTAGCTTTTTTCTATGATATCAGATCAGTTTTTATAGATATAATTTACAGTTTATAAATGTTTAGATCTGAAAATTACAATATTTAAATATTAATTTTGGAGCATTCTTTGAGTCATACTTTTATAAGCAAAACATTCTTTTGTTGTTTAAGTAAAAAATAACCATATTTTTCATACATTTTTTTAATGTAAATTTCTTTAGACAGTCTAGTTTCTATGGCACCTCACCTAATTTAAAGATCTGTTTTTTACAGGTATTATTTGATCTGAAATTAAGTACATTTGATGTCAAGTAAAAAATGTCTCTCATTTTAACTTGTAAGTTTTTAGATCTGAAGATTACAATATTTAAAAAATATTTTTCTTTCATTCTACTTGAGTATTGATAAAATAGCATTGGAATCGCGCTCCTTGCTTTTAAATAATTATATTTTCTTATCTTTAAAATTGTCGTTTTTAGAAAGTTCTCAATCTAATACATCTTGCATTACTAATTATTCCTTGTAGGTTTGATTTAATAATAATCATAATAATACTAATGAATCCATATCTATATTTAACTGATTTAATATTAATAATAATAATAATAATAAAATTAATAATAATAATGAATCCCTATCTGTATTTAACTGCTTCTGATATCATATTAAAAGATTTTGATTTAATTAATTTATGATTATAGTGATGACGTATAGTTAATAATTAATTTAAAATATCAACACCTTGGATTATAACTCATTTATATAATGCAAGTTCTTAACGTTATAGTTTAGAATTTTTGTTTGATAACTTTTAAAAATCGCCTCAGAAATATGTTTTCTTTTCTTATTTGAGTGCAAACAGAAAGATACCTGAAGAATGAGTTCTTCGAAAAGGGGTAGAGGTGGTAATCAATCACTGTCGAAATGAATGTGAGAAGTCTACCCTTTGGAAACACATTACAATGGACTTTAGTAGGATATTGTTTGCTTGGATATACTGAAGGGGGGGAAGGCAGTTTTCGCAGATTCATTGCTAAACGTTTACCAAACTAAATCATTGACCACTTACAAACATACAAAGCATTTCCCTGTGAAACCATTTTCGAAGACAAAAATTGCACAGACCTTAACCGCGAAAGGGTTAAGTAGGGATCGGCATCTGCCATTTTTATTTCAATTTTGTTTCCCCCTTTTTGTTCTCAAAATTTAATTACTTTTTGCAGATGCGATTATTATACGTATAAGAATTTTAAATATAAATAAATATTTCTTGTATTTGCATTCTAAGAATTTTTATTTCAACCTTTAAAAACTATGGCCATGTATTGTAGAGTTACCCTAACTGGGACGTTCTTTAATAAAACTCCCTGTGAGTTTCCAAAGATTCCTAAAAACAATGCTTTATCCTTTGAAATCTCTGAAATCAATAGATAAGATTCACATAAAAAATTATAAAAACAAAGTGTTTTTTGCTTCCCATAATTTTCTAAAAAGTCTCCAAATAGATATTAATATGTATTGATACGTTTTTGCTCAAACTGATTGATTTTTCGATGCTAAAAATAATTCAGTAAACACTTTCCCTTTTGTAACTGAATCTACACAGGCAAGAGGCAAAATAATGTTAATTTTAATCAAGTTATTTTAACATGATTGGATTTCCTTGTAAACATGTTTGTGGAACACAAATAATATTTATAACAGGATTGATCTCACACGAAAAGGCTTTATTTCGGGATTATAAAACTGATTAATATATTGTGAAAATTAATCGAATACTTTGACGAAAGTTAAAGGCAACGAAAGAAACTTGGTATTTATAAATGTTTCGTTAAATCTCGGAAATCTATTAGTTTCTGCGTTTCTAAATATAAGGATACCCTTTTCAAATCTTCTTTACAGCGGAAAATATTATATTATATTTCTGTACGTGGTTACACTATGTTTTCCTAAATTATGAATCATTTGTACTTTTTGAATAATATTCCTACTGTTTTCGCAGATTCTAACTTTTTGAAAGGTTCTTTAATATCGTGTAAATTTAAATACATAACGTAGATTAAAGTAGGAAAAATTCCTATTTTCATATGAAAGTGAGATCTTTTATACTAAATGTAAATCCTGATATAACACAATCACGAGCGAAGAGAGTAAAAATTCCGTTTAAATAATATTTTTAATCCTATTAGTCATTATCATTAGTATTATAATGGTGATATCCTGCAGCAAAAAGTGTGAAAGCATGGATGACTGGGAGGAGGAAAACACAATGGTAAGCCTACCAGTCAGCCACCAAAATCCGTCTTACAGGTGTTTTCCACCAATATATGAGTTCTCAGAACAGTTGCATTTTAATATGCGAATCAAATTTTTACTTATTCTAGAATTTCAGCAGTCAACTTGATGAGATGATGGTTTGTGCCGCCTATCGGTCTACATCCAAAGCTCAATTTGGATGAAAATTACCTAAAACATGTGAATTAAAATTATGTTTTTTGTGGTAACTTAACTTTCTTTTTCAGTAATGTCATAATAAATATGATTGCCAGAGTTCAGGAAATAACACTAAAATATGGCAATTTTCATCTAAATCGCGCTTTCAATATGTTTAACAAATAAAACCTGTCCACTTTATTTTTCAATATTTTTTGGTGTTATATTACTAATTATTACTGAAGTAAATTATTCTAAATAATAACTTACAACGGAATGACCAGTTTCCTTTTCCAGTTGTTACTGCAGTTGTGGAAAAGGTTTAAAAAATGTTACATTACTTTCTATTGTATTTTTTGTTTGTTTGTTTGCATACTTATTTACTTTCTTCACATTTTGGCTCTCCTAACTTATTATTAACAAAAATACCGTATATACGGCATAAAACGCACTTTTCATCGACGAAAATTCAGCAAAATGTATAGGAAAATATGTTGTGATTAGTAAAAAGAGACTGGTAAACACTCTGTGAATATTCAGAGACACAGGTTGGCAATGTCTTCCATCCTTGCTTTGCGATGCATGCATCGTTAGTTACTTTCTTTACACATGAAATCTTTAGATTTCTTACTAATAGAAATATAGCATACCCCCGGCATAAATCCTGGATTTTCGAAAGAAGAAAATTGATTATATGGTGTGTGAAAAAATGAACGAGTCAAAATAAATAGATCAGCCTGAAAATTGATATTTATAAATTAATAAACAGGTAGAGAAGTTGTGATTAGTTAAATGACGCGCAGTACAATATCAAAACAATTTCTGAATAGTCATGGATACAGACTTTGCAGTGTCACACTACCCTGCTGTTTGTCACTTTTACACTGCTAATATGCAAACGTTATTTGAATGCTGCGTATAATACCTAATATAAATAACCCTCAAATAAATAAATGCGTTCCTAATATAAAAAAATTTCACCACTCTTTGCCAAGGAGCTATTAAGTACAATTAAATGATTGTCGCAGAAAACATCGTTTAAAATTCGCGAAATTTGCGTCAAAATTCGCGTTTAAAATTCGCGAAAATATTAACCCATAATTTATACACCAGTGCAATTTGGGTTTCCCTATCTTCAACTCCGCGTAATTTTGCTGACAGTCTGGTGATAATGAAATATAACTACATGACCCATATACGAAATTTAATAAGTAATCCCAATAAAATATTTGATTTTATCAAAATTCTTATTTTGTGAATGAAAAATTCGAATTAATTAAAGACGCCGACATTTCAGTCGGTGCGAATTCACGGTGTGGAGCTTACGTGTTAAAAAAGTATTTAAAAGATATTTATAATATTGTTAACTCTACTATTTATAACATATAACTTTATTATAAAATGTCACATTATAAATATATCAGCCTTTGAAATAGATAAAATCGTACAATAATTCTAATGATTCTGATTAAGTCAAAGACAAGCTCTGTGCCTGATATTTTGTTGCACCTCCCCCTCTTCATTTTTCTTGCACTTTCACAAAAAAATAACATTTTCTGTACTTAAAATTACGTATATGGAAACAAATATTCATTTAGATAAACATGGTTTTATTTATTTTTTATCTCTTACTAATTTAAAAGTAGAAAATGTTGATTATAACGATTAAAAGTGAAAACAGAATTAAAATATTAGATTTTATAAAAGTGCTAACAAAAATTATGACTCCTAAATCAGGGAATAACTCAATTGCATCAAGTTTTAATCGGAGATAGCATTTAAGCTACCGAATGGTATAATGTTGGTAAAATTAACTTACTTAACCGCATTAAAATAAACAGATTGTTTTAAATCTACACAAGATTTTCCAGAATTTTTATAATGTACAATTATTGTAAATTCCTTAATCATATGTCTATATTATGTTACTGGAATAGACACTGCGTTTCTTATATATTTTTTTTATTAAAAATTTTAAAGAAGCGTATTTTTCTTTTTTGATCATCTTAAACGCCTATTTAAACGCCTGGTTAAAGAAAAACATTAATAGAGGATTATGCTGACTCAACACAGCTTAATTAAACATAAAATTTGATAAAAAAATCCCATATAAATTCCTTCGTTAATCTTCTAAATGTTTCGCTGCATTTATAGCAATTTCTGTGTCGCTATTAGGCACAGGCTGAAAACAAGCTCTCCTAAATGCGTAGTCCACTTCAAATTCTAAACCGGAAACTCGTCGCCTTTTCTTTAGTTTAACTGATCAGGTAACTGAAACGGACAACGTAGTTCTTGACGTTTATAAGGTTATTTGAACTTCAAAGTTAAAAAATAAAAACCGTGAGCCACTTTCGGAAATTTTTGTCACATATACGAAACATGGGGGCGATGTAAAATTAACGATGTGTATTTGATTGGAAATTTCTTTTAAAGAAACCGTTTTACATGCAAAAAAATGTTTCGGGTTTTGTTTCTGAAGTTCGTATTCTTCATTACATAACATTTATTTACGATTCTTGCATTGAGATTTTATGTAAAAGAACATTATTGCATTTAGTGGTTATCACATTTAGGCAGACTGACCTTACTGCAAATATACCTAAAAATATAAAAATACAACCAGAAGCCGTAGGTGCTTGTTATGTGCCGAAGACGATTATACACTGAAATTTACGATTATTACAAACTACGCATTTGCAGTTTAAGCATCTAATAAAAGTATTACAACCAACTAAAGTTATTAAATATAAGTAATAGACAGAAGTTTTTTAAAATGCATATTCAATTATGAAATGTAAATCAAACAACCAGTATTAATTCATTTTCTTCAGTGCCTGTACTAATCTTAATATAAATATCAAGTATATTAAATATTAATAAGGCATACAAATCAGCATTCCGAAAACAAAAATAATTTATTTTAATGGAAATTATTGTCGATGTAAAGTTAATTAAATTTTTACTGTAGAAAAATATCATGCACACGAAAAACGAAAACAAATCACTTTCTTTTATGATCGTCCAAGTTAAAGAGTAATTTCTTCAAATGGAATATATAAATATGTTTTAATCAGTAAGATAATGAAGTCTACCGTTCAAATAGAAGTATAAATATTTCATGAAGATGTATTGCAAATAAATTATTAGCAATTAAGTATAGCATTTTAATTAAACATCAAGGTTGACAAGTTAAACTTATAGAGCTTCAATATATATTTAATGAAGTACATGTACCTTTAGAAACTCGAATTTATCAAAAATGGATAATTTCTATCCTTAAAGTATATAATAATTATTTACGCATTAATTTATCTTGCAGAGTAAATGTGTTATCTTTCAGAGTAAAGGTGTAATCTATAATAATGTATCTTTAATATTAAAATAATTGAGGAGACATCGGTTCATATTCACAATATATTTTTTAAATGTCATTCATTTTATTGTATTTTAGAATTTAATTGGAATAAATATATATATATTAACTCTTTCCAATATAGTTGAAAAGTGTTCTTGAATTCTGTCCCTCTGCCGTTTATCGGAGCTCTAACTCCCACAAATATAATCAAATTGCCACACAATCCTATTGATATAAATCATTAAGGCTTTTCCATGGCATTTTTCGTATGAAAAAGGAAAAGTACAATATTTATAATTCACTTACAGTGATACTCAAAAATTTCCGTTACATTATGGTATATTGAGAAAAATCGTTTTCACTGCATTTTAATGATATTATGCTATTTAAAAATATTCAAATAGTGCTCGTCAAATATACTCGTCTATATAAATGAAGTACGATGTATATTTCATTTATAGGGACAAAAGCACGAATTGGTTTACAGTACTGTATTGCAGAAAGGGCTTTATCAATTGTGCAAAGAATTTTTAAATTGAACTAAATTTTTGAATAGAACTTTGTGTCTGTAATTTTTATAGATCCTACAAAGAAATGCAAAAAACATATTAATTACATTTTCGTTTATTGACGGAAATTGCTGAGAAGAAATTTTCAATTGTGCCATGCGTTTCCTCAAAAAACTAAATTTTACCATTCTTTATAATACACAGGGTGATGTCGAATTCCACCGACAAATTCAGAGGCAACAAGAAAATGAAAAATCACCTTAGAATATAGGATCGTAAATCACGTATTTAATCAAAAATACAAGCGCACTGTAAAAAAAAAACTACTGTAGATTTGCCAGAACAAACTCAATCACAGTGAATGTGCTGTATCTTTCTTTGGTTTCCTGACTATATTAACATGGAAAATACAGTAGTTGTGTAAAATTAACAGCACAATGTGCTGGCAATTTGGACGCATTTTTTTACAGCACAAACTGCTGGCGCCCAAATTATCAGCACATTGTGCTGTTAATTTTACGCAACTACTGTATTTTCCATGTTAATGTAGTCAGGAAACCAAAGAAAGATACACCCCATTCACTGTGATCGAGTATGTGCGCGAGATGAACAGTATTTTGTACTGTAAAAATGTCGTTTTTTTTTAGTTTGTTTTTTTTACAGTGCGGTTCTACCCTAACTCAATTTGAGTTGCTGGTACTAACTTTCAGAAAAATGAAGTATATTATAATAAATACACACAGTAAACAGTCATTCTCACTTTTTTGTAAATGTGATAACGTTAAAAAAAGAGATAGAAGATTCCCTTATACGTGCCAGCTATATGTATTTGACGTTCAATATTTTGGACTTCGATTATATAACCCAGTTCATTCAATATCAACGATTGCTTGAGCACCCTGTTTTACCAGAATGTTTTGTGATGTGTTGTGATGTAACATATCACACAAAACAATGTATATATCGCTGCATTTTCATTAATTTTTTTTATTTTTCTCAAAATTACTAACGTCAATCCAAGTTCAGTTAGATTCACTTGTATTTGTGACTAAATAAGTGATTTGCGACTCCATGTTCTCTGGCAATTTATCATCCTCTTGGTGCCAACTATCACCGTTTTTAATTTCTCAGTCGAATTCGACATTATCCTGTACATAAAAAATATATAATATATCGTACAGAATACTTCACAATGGATTTCAGATATTTTACTTACAACTGATGGTAGTTTCTAAAATTGTGTTTTCGAATGTGTTATGCGTTTTATAAATTCTTTACTCAAACATCCTAATTCATCTAATTAAACGGCGAATTTCTGTCACAGTGTTCTGAATGCGCTCGAAAGTTTTTTATATTCTATACTTCACGCATGATTTTTCGTTTTTGTCATAAATTAAGTTTAACTATTACATTTATCTTATGAATTTAAATTTTTTGCAAAAATTCTTGAATATTAACATATTTTAAGTACTATTTGAGTTAGACAGGAACTTTATACAAAAATTGACCTCAGTTATAATTGCGAGATATGGGATGCAGAAAATTAGTTCCAATTGCTTTCCACATTATTATTGTTTAACATATTAACCGATCTACTTATTTACACATTTAAATTTGTGCTTATTTGCTGATTATACCGTATCCTTAATAATATGCCAAATTTAAAGTTATATATATAATCTGTAATTCTCATAAATACCCCCTCATAATAATTCTATATACGATCATGCAACTAAAACCATATCGAAAACATATCACATTAACATTTGTATTGCAATAAAAAATATTTATTTATTATCTTATGCTGTATGACATATTTCCGATCAATGTGTCATATAGCATCAGCTACTTTTATTATTAAAACATTGTAACGGTCATATTTATCATCCATTAGTATACGTACAGATATACGTGACAAACAATTATATCAACATAGATATGGTTATCGATTAATCTATTTATTATTTGATTACTTTTTTGCATAATAACGTAAATTTTAAAATATCAAGAAAAATAAGTATTAATAAATCATACAAAGCAGCATTTTTATGCAAAAATATTTTTAAAAATGTTATTACAGTCGTATTGATTTAAATTCCACTTTTTCTGTAAAAGAATAATACACACAAACAAAAAGGAAATGTTAGGCTCGATTGGTTTGCTCGTTTAAATATTCTTGTTTGAATTAAAAACTAATTTCTTCAAATGAAATACATAAATACTTTTTACACATTGAGACATTGAATATTTAGATTTTAGAGAACAGTGAATATTTAATTGATATAAATTTCAGCTATTTTATAAACAATTACGTATTTCATTTCAAATAAATGTCATGGGAGAATTTGGAATGAAGGTTCAATGATTATTCACTAATCCTTCACAGCACGAATTTTTCTATTTTTATGAAATTTTTCTTTTGAAATCTAATAATGGGCTAATAATGGGAAAAATATTAAAATTTTAATTTCAAAATTTCATCTAAAATTTCATATTTTATGGTGTGTGCCATATGTACACATTTAGGATTTTAAAGTATTGTATTGCTATATTTTTCAACTAAATGTGCTTAAATTAATTTTATCTGTGTAACACTCTCAAACTTTTATTATATAATATTTTTAAGTATTCAGTAAAAATAATGAAAGTAAATCTTACCTTAATAGCTTGATCGATATATATATATATATATATATATATATATATATATATATATTTGTTTCCGAATAATTTTTTTTGTATAATGCAGCCATCTGACAAGAACAAAGTAAGTGGTGTTCCATTCTTTGGATTGTTCTTGATCAGTTACAGTGATCATATTAGCCAAATTCATGGCACATAAAGAAAATTATAATGTTTTTAGGTGTATGCCAGATATGGCACGTGGTGCAATGAAGGGCCTAGGAATATATAACTTTCGAAATACGATTAATTTTAAACAGCTGTTTGTGACTTTTTAAATGTAATATAACTATTTCCGCAGTTATTCATTTTAAGATGCTTTAATAATGAATCAATAATAATGAATTTAATTTAAATTGTTTTACTTTGCCTCGACATTACATTTCCATATATCGCAACCATTTTACTTTATTTAGATGAAAATTTTCATAAATTATACTTCTAGATTTTTCATGCAGTTTCTATATTTTTTCGAAAGTTCTTGAGAATCAACAAATTTTACATGTATGCTGCGGCTATGAAAAACATGTTTTAATATAAATGTCTCATATCATACAGTAAAATTTATTTGTTTCTAATATTTATACAGCAAAAGCTGCCAAGATAACAACTTCAAGAGAGCGGTTAAAAATCCCATTTTTAAAGGCTTTTGTCGTAGTGTATATCAATGCAAAGTTTATATTTTGTGGAGATAATCTTTTTTTTTAGATGAAGCAGGATTCCCTTCCAAATATTTTAATGTAGTTGTGAGATACTACTCTGAAGTAAATTGTAACATTACTTTTTCACATAAATTATTGATTTTTTTTTGTTTTTTTTTTATACTTTCTGATTTATTTATTTACAGACTTAATTTTATCCTTACTAGCTGATCTAATTTTAACGTACATATCTGTAATTCAGAAAATACAGTAATATAAACTGATTTACGCAACAAGTATTTAAAAAAAAACATTTTTCAAAACATGTATAATTAAAAATTGCAATGTAAACAAACAAAATTAGAGTATTTTCTCTCCATTTGTGCGGAACCTTAAAAAACATGAAGCATATTAAATGTTAAAAAAAGATGCAAATTTGTATTTCGAAAGCAAAATATATCGTAACGCTCTTAATTGAAATTATAACCGCGCTAAAGTTGATTGGATTTTTATTGTGTAAGAATATCAAACGCACGCTTTACGAAAGAATTGCTCTCATTTTATTTACACGCTTAAATGTATGCGCTTGAAATAAAGGTTACTTTCTTCAAATGGAATATTTAAATATTTTTTACGCAAAGCGATGTTGAAATATTCAGTTTGAAGTCGATTTTAAATATTTTATTTTTCAGTGTATTTCAAATATGATCTTAACAGATATTTCTGTTTGAAAAACTTCAATTTCTAAACATTAATAAATATTTCATGCAGTAACATATACTTTTAGAAACCTAACTATGTCAAAACAACTGTTTCTAATTGTGATAATGTGTCATCATTGTTTTACGTTTTATTTAACATAAGACGCTAATAAATATTTATTATTAAATTAACAGATAAGTTATATATTTGAAACAGAAAATATATTTTTATGCATTAATTTAACTATTTTTGACAACTTTGTTGAACACTATTTTTTGGCTTTTAAAATTGTTCTTGCGGATTCTCGAACATTTAGGGAATGTTCTGTAGGACTATCGAATTTTAAACAAATGCTAAGATAGAGAAATACTTCAGTAAATCTGTATTACTTGAAATAACTGATTAAACATGTTAGCTATAGACATGAACGGGACGTGATCTTGTAGTAAAACGTGTATGAGCATAAAGCGACCCGTGGAGAACCTCGCAGCCCCCGATATACGGGGAAAAGTTAATTCAAAGTTATTTTGCAGCATCAGTTTAGTATAAAAGGATGTCTTATACGTAAAAATATATTTATTAAAGTTCTGAAATGTATATTTTGTCAATAACCACCTTTAATATAGTGTACATAATGCATCCAAAAGTCATTATAAGACTAATGAACATTTGCTAACAAAATAAACATATCTAATTAGGTACAGTTTATTTTAATAATAAAATCAAGTTTAGTATATTCAGTGTGTTTAGCATACTTGTATTATGATACTGTGTGTGTTTGAAAAAAAGTTATTAAATATGGATGTTCGAAATATTTTCTGGAATACTGAACAGACAAGTGTAAATTTGTATAACAAAATTTGTTTTAACAGTACATCAACAGACATTCATAGAGTCTATCATTGTGGGTTGTATTAAATCCCACTTAGCTCTAGAACTTTCCTGGAAATTGATAGCTGTCATTTTTTTCTTCTTCTCTTGCGAACGTTATAAATATCTAATACAATATCTAATGTAGTGAAACCCCGATATCACGTAACCCGTATTTAACGATTCCCCGCATATAACGTCATTTCCCCTATTCCCAATTAATTTCCTATACTTGAAATGTTAAAAAATCCCTGATTTAACGTTATTATTTTGAAATATGTCCCGCAATTAATGTTTTTTAAGCGTAAAAACTCAATGAGTTATTTTTTTTAAATAGTCAAAAATTGGGATGAAAATAAATAAAAAATATTTTATCAATACGCGCAAAATTCGGAATCTCTTCTGTTTTTGTCTTTCTTACCAGCAATTGAGTGCAATATTCAAAAAACCGTCTCTCTTCCATCCGCACCAATATTTTTTAAATTTATTCGATTGTGCTTTTTGTACCTAAAACGGAACTGATAGCATTCGTTAGAAAAATTTTGTTAGCTTTAGATGGTAAAATATGGTGGTAAAATGTAATGTATCCCTTTAAAATAGTGAAGACCAATAAAAAAGCTTACAGAAAAAATACTCTAAGTTTAGAAAGCGATTTGTGTTGTAGCAACTAAAAGCAGTACGTAAAATAAAATAACCCAATTCTTTAAAACACAATTTAGAAAACTGATGTTTAAATCATTGTAAATCAAGAAATGAAATGTATCTTATCTCAATTAGTCTTTCTTTTTTGTCCAGTGTTTTCTTTCGTCTTGCCCGATTTAACCTTTTCTCACATTTACCGTCATTTCTATATGGCCCCTTGAATAACGTTAATTCGGGGATTATAAAAGAATTATCCCCATATATGAGCCCCTATAACTATCATACTGCTCACCGAAACTGAATGAAATTGTGGTTTGCTCTAGTATTTTGAGGTGTGCGCTTAAGACTCACCTGAAAATCAACCGTTAAACTTTAACATTCACACTTATAGTGACAAAATTTCTAAAATTTCAAATGGCGACTCCTACTTTTTTTTTTTACTCGAATGTAATTTCCATAGTAAAAAACGATAAATAGCGTTGGAGGGAAGATTTTATCTACGCGCAATATTGGCAAAATATATTCTATTTATACTTATGAGACAGAATGAGCCAAAACTTTTTTACATTATTTGCTACACTAATAATGATTAACTTATTAACTTACTTAAGTTCACTTCTTTTCTTTCCTTGTTTCACTTCCCTCTTGTTTCACTTCTTTTCTTTCCTTACTGTTTCCTTACTAACAGAACTGAATCCATGTTACTTATCTGTAATGTGAAAATTACTGCATAAAATATAATTTATGTAAATAACATTTTATAACAAATTGTTTTTTTTAACCATATCGAATTAAAAACTGCAATGAAACCAATAATTCTAATAAACTTCCTCTTGAATGCTTTATGACATATTTCTAATTAATGTGTCATATAGCGTAAGTTTTGACACACTTTTATTTAACTAGCTTTTTACTATCAGGCTGTCTGGGTCGAAGTTTCCAATCGATTTTTAAGACATTTCCGTCGAATTGGTTTTCCTAAAATGTTACAAACGAGTTCGTTTTTCATGATAATGTATTAGTCAAGTATGTTCAGTGCCGTATCTCCCTGGAGGCATTTTCAGCGGCAAAAAAAGTTTTTTTCTACATGTAGAAAATATTACAGAAACAAACAGGAGAGTAGCTGACAGCAAAAGTATTTTGGCAAGATACATACCAGTATGGTTGCAACAATTATTTATTTTATTAGATGTAAATTTCCAACTGGGCGAAAAATGTCCGGACCAGGATTAGTAGTAATTATTTATTTCCCAAAACACACTGTAAAGGAGTTCTTAGCTCGTGATCGTTGTTGCTTAAGAGATCTCAGGACTCTTAAAATTAAAAAAAAACTATTTTAAGACAATTTTCAACATATAATATCTTAAAATGTATATGATTAAAAAAAAAAAACAATTTTAGTGGGACTAAAAGATAAAAGCATGTTCCTCCGTTTCATGTATTTATAAAATTGCAAGATGCAGAATTAGCATTTACAGGGGCTTCAAACTATCAGACATTTGTCGAGAATAAAATGGGTATAACAGCTTATGGGAATATAGTTTCGATTAAAATAATTACCCTAAACCTAAATAAACTTGTACTTACAGCATTTTTATATATTTTAATACGAAGTTCTATTTAGCTAATACAAATTTTTAAAATTTTCAACAGTATAACCACTTAAAAAGATACTTTTTGAACAATAAAAATAAAGTTTTAGTTTCCGTTTATACAGACTAACATGAAATATATGTTTTGAAAATTTTATGAAAAAATATTCAGAAGTTTTTGAGATATCCTCCACGTTATGCCCCTAATCTTCATTTGGAGAAAAATGACTTCAGTGTTTCGGAAACAACTCCACTCCAGCTACTGAGCAGGTATAATTCTAATAGCCATAACGTCTGTTCTAATGGGAATTTAAAGGAAACAATCATATCAAAATGTTCAGAAAAGATAGAAGTTTAACATCTAAAAAAAAATTAAAATTTCAAAAATTTTGAAGCTTTAAGAGTCATGAGGCCCCTTAAGAAATAACCAAAATGTTTAGGTTCAATTTCAAGCTTTCGTGGCTTTATTGGTAGTCTTACCGTCCCCAAGGTTAATTTCTGCACTTTTCGAGGTAATTTGTTTTTTAATTTAATCCAATGTAAATAACTGTTTCTAAAAATCACTGAACGCTGTGGCTATCACTTAGACTTAACATGATTTGCCTAAAAATAGCTCGTAATTTTCCTTACTGTCTCATCCTTATCATCCCTATTTTTTTTACTTACGGTCCCTATTTCCCTATACCGTCCACCTTTTTTTCTTACCGTTTCTTCTTTAGCATCTCTTTAAGACAATGCTATATCAAAAGTTTGTACTAAAAATATTGCATTGTTATTATTTCTTATTCGAATGTCCTGTGGGTATTACGGAAATTCATTATAAGTAAAAATTAGGAAAAAACGTAACGTTATAGTGATAAAATGGCAAGGAAAATTAAACTCGCAAGTTTAAGTTAAACCTCAGTTAAATAAAAAAAAAACTTTCGCTGCTGACCATTTTTTCTTTATTTTGAATCATTGAGGCATTCGTCTATAAGTTTAAGATGTTAATTTAGTAAGCTTAATTTCACCAGATTTTTATTCCTGAAAGTTAAAAAATTGTGAGAATGCCTCATGCACACACTTGAAAAATAAATGCTGCTATTGGTGAGAAAATAATTCTATCGGCGATATTTGCGCTCACTACCATAAAATTGCCAATAAATGATACAAAGCAGAAAAAAAGCTTTTGCAACTTTAAATATTGTCCTACTAACACTAAATTTATTTTACAATATAAAGATTCAAAATACATGCAAAAATGGTAAGAAGCTCTCTTGGGATTTGCTCGTTTAAACGTAGAATAATTAATTATAGGATAATCTCTTCAAATTGAATTTACGAATATTTCCTAATCGGTAAGATAGTGGCATACTCAATTTGAAAAGAAAAGTGAATATTTTATTCAGTTCTTATTGATAATTGTTTATTTTCGATTCCTTCCTCCTAAATAAACATCAAACTTAAGATTTCCAATTTCTCGAACTTCAATAAATATTTAATTAAGCGCATATTCCTTTAGAAACCCGAATTCGTCACAATAACTATTTCAGATACAGAAGAATGTACCAATTTTATTTTCATATTTAATTATCGTTCCATACTAATATATATTTAGTCGTAAATATAGCTTAAATTTATTTTAATTTGACGTTGAACGTATATTTCTAGAAGATGCATTCACCTTATTAGAGTTTTGAATTTTCTTGTGTAAAGTTTATGAATACGGCCTGACTATTAGACAGTTTTAATGATTCTAGTTTTTGAAAATGTAATTAAAATGTCAGCTTATTTCGAAATACATATTTAAGAAGCCAAAAGCATACCTTTTTATAGAACCAGCAATTATAAAATGTATAGTTTTATAATAGGAAAACTAATTGGTTATATTATTTTCTAGACTAATAATGATTCATATACTTACTTATTTATTCAAAACTTTTATTTACGGAATTTACTATTCAAAATACATATTTAAGAAGGCAAAAACATACCGTTTTATAGAACTAGCAATTATAAAATTTAGAGTTTTACAATAGGAAAACTAATTGGTTATATTATTTTCTACACTAATAATGATTCACCTACTTACTTATTTATTCAAAACTTTTATTTACGGAATTTACTATTCAAAATAAATATTTAGGAAGACAAAAACATACCGTTTTATAAAGCCTGGAATTATAAAATTTATAGTTTTAATATAGAAAAGCGCTATGGTTATATTACTTTCTATGCTAATAAGGATTCACCTACTTACTTATTTATTCAAAAATTTTATCTATGGAATTTACTATTTAAAGCAAATATTTAGGAAGACAAAAACACATCGTTTTATTAAACCAACAATTATAACATTTATAATTGTAATGTAGGAAAACTATTTGGTTATATTATTTTCTACACTAATAATGATTCACCTATTTACTTATTTATTCAAAACTTTTAATTGCGGAATTTACTATATAATACAGTCATGGGTAATTTCAGTATTGTATGTGTTATCTCTTGTCGGGATAATTTGTGTATAAAAATTGTATGTTCGTAAAAGATTACATATACTACATATTAAAGGCTTTTTTATTTTTGTTTGGGTTTCATATAAGCGATGTCTTCTCTTCGAATGGAACCACAGAAGTATTAAATGTTTACCCCTTCTATTACTTCAAAATTAGTAAAGTTTTTACTATTTTCAAACTACCCTATAGGTGTAAAAATTTGCATATAATATGTATCAACAAAGCAACACGTAACAATTAAGTTCATACTTGGCAAAGTACAATACAGTTAGATAAAACAGTGTTTTATTCACCAAAACATTTTAGCTAATTCTAGACTAGATTACTGTAGCATTCAGCTACCATCATCAGTGCAAATGATAATTGATTTTTGTCCATATACATTGGAGGCGAAGCGGAGGGATAGGTTTATTGAACAGTAGAATTACGTGAAATTACAGGAAGAGCCAATAGGCATTAGAATAGGAAAAACTAGCAATATCAAAAAATGCTAGAGAAGAAAAGATGTTGGAAAGAAGAAAGGAAGAAAAGACGATTTTCATATAATATTTCCAAAAATCTGACAATGTGGCAGTAGCGAAGTCAAAATTAACAAAATAATCTTAAATTTCTTAAAGCGTTCCATATCCTTTAAATTTTAAAAAAGTCCTATAATTTTCTGTAATCATTTCAGTCAATCAACCTATTACTTAAACACACGTCTCTTTCACATATATATATGCAAAATGACATCCTTCTTTACACTGTCATATATATGTGCAAAATGAAACCCTTCTTTGCTTTGTCATATATATGTGCAAAATGACACACTTCCTTGCACTGATAACAGCAAGCTAAATGCTACTGAAACTATCCTGCAATTAGTTAACATTTCCATTGCTTAAAACCCTTTTTAACCCTCTCGAATTGTTTTATCAAAATAGCTTGAAAAATTGCGCATTTAATTCCTTCACGACGAGCGTCTTTTAAGAATTTTTATTCTTTTTTCACAAGTTTTTCAAAGCCAAAATTTTCGTCTGATTTAATCGGGAAAATGCTCCGATTAGATAAGGCAAAATTTACAATAAAAAGTAACTGGTGGGACTGATCACGGCGGGTTAATTAGTCGGAGAAAATGCACCCCCGATGAAATCTCGTGTTGCGCAAATTTTGCTACTTTTATGTTGCACGAGAAACTCTCGGGTTGCGCAGCGAGAGGGTTAATATTTTTTAACGCAGTTTAAAAGTGTTTATGAATTCTGTTAGTCTGTCTGTCTGCAGTAGCGTTGACAGTTTATCTCAGAAAAAAAAACGGAAGATTTTGATTGACAATTGTTAGTTTTGGTTTTATCGCGCTATCCACCTTTTTTATACTAAACTATATTGAACGCGCCAGTAATGTTTTCGGTAACGCATTTTTTTAAAAAGAGGTTATTAATTAATCGATTTAATAATTAATTTCCAACTGTATTTATATTATACTTTTCTATTAACACTGTTTAACTAATTTTGCAGTCATATATGCCATTGAGAATGAAAAATTAGTTGAACATAAAAACAAAAATAAATTGAAACATCCTACAATTCTTTAATGATTATGAAAAATTTAGCAACACTACACTGTAAAAAAATCCGAACAGTATTCCTGTAAGATTCGGAAAAATAGTTGCCCTTATCGCACCGGAAAATTTTCCGACCCAGCTCGGAATATAATCCGCAAAAAAAAAGGAAACATTCATTAAAAATGTACTTTACGGATTTTATTCCAATTTTACGGATTTTATTCCGATTTTATTGATTTTATTCCGAGCTGGGTCGGAAATTTTTCCAGTACGATAAGGACAACTATTTTTCCGATTCCTACAGGAAATCTGGTCCTTTTTTTTACAGTGTACAAAATAATTTTTTGTACTTAAGCATAAAGGGAGATAACAAATTAAACAAAATATTAAAAAAATTACAATGTAGATAGTTATAGACCATAATAAAGTCAAGTTCAGATGTTCTAATGCTACCCAATAGTTCACGAATGTGCATTTAAAATTACACCAGTCGTCTAAGGTTTTTGTTATTCTGACGGGCAAAAAGCCGTTTTCACATTTGATGCGCATGTTTATAACTTTGTTTCGGTGAAACGTATGAAATTTTGAAGCAAACTGAAAAAGACAAAAAAAAAACCTTCAAACTATCATAAGTATGAAATTGTAGAAAAACCGAAGAAATCGTCGTACGGGACAAATTTAAACGTACACCGTACGATAACCCCAAACATAATTAAAAAATGTACAACTTACGGGAAAAACGTACAACTAGCAACCTTAGTCTGCGGTCTATCCGTGCTTGAACTCGCGGAAATAAAGTCATATTGCCATGAAATTGATAAATGTAATTTTTTTTTTTTTTTTTTTTTTTTTTGCTATGGCATGTTTGGCATTTAAAATGAAGTGTGTAAGATTTGTGGTTCAGTTAGTGGTTCACTCTAAAGAAATACGTTACATTACGGTCTATAAGTAGAAACGTTTTCGGTGTGTTTCAATGATATTGCACTATTTTAAACATATTTAAATTTGTATATATCACCGAGATGTACAATAAGACGCATGCTGTAGAATCTCGACTACATATAATTTATCGTTCATTTACATGGACGCACAAAATAATTTGGCTACAGTACTTACTGCCTACGAACATTAATTGCTGGATGTGCGTTTTAAGTTGCGGTACGGTACGTAAGTTGTGTATAAATTCTATATATTATACACAGGACAGAACGAAAGATTCAATGCCGTTTATTGAAGGACATTCCTCAAGAGGGTCCGGTGCTCAAAACTCTATTTTTTTTTTTTTTTTTTTTTTTTTTTTTTTTTTTTTTATATATAGAGATTTTGTAATGAATTTTTTTCGGAAATATTTTTTAACATAATAAGAATATTGCATGTAAAAAAAAATCTCAAATATATATTTTTTTAAATTTAAATTACAAAATTTTAAACATATTTAATTTTTTATATAACTCATGAAGTGCTTACTCGATTTACAAAACTTTTACACTTTTGTGTATAGAAAATGTCTCATTTTAATTTGTCTTCAGGATTTCTTAAAATATTGATTACGAATTTTATGAAAAAAAAAATTAAGTAAAAAAAATGAAGTTTTTTTATGAGTGAGTTTTGCATTAATTAGCATATTTTCGCAATTATTACTCAAAGTTAAAAATCCTGAAGACAATTTCTTGGAAATGTAGCATAAAATCTCTGTTGAAAAATTTCATACATATATCTTGCAAGGAACTTTAGATATATTCTTTTAAAGTTGACAAAATTCCTTCTGATATAAATGGAGCTAAAGTTCTCGTAAGCGGTCAGCTGATGCATCACTTCTCAAGGCAAAAGGTGTTATATCTCTGAATCTAATGAAGATAAAAGCATGCGGTTTGTGGCATTTAACACTAAAAACTCAGTATTTTTTTTTAAGCCAATAAAAAAAAAATGCAATTTTTTTAGAACTTTTAGCCCCGGACCCCCTGTATGGGAATTTTCAACCGTGTTCTGCGCTCAATTTAATTAACTTTTAACTTCATACCAATGTATAGATGTACAAGACTACAAAAAATAACGTATATTTTTAGACTATTCATAGTAATTGAGAAATTGGGTTTTTAAATGCGATACGCGTTTTCTAAATTGTTTAATTAGACATAATCTTTAATCTTAATAAACTGTAAAGTTTTGTTATAACATTCTAAATTCGTTTTGAAGCATTCCATAATCTGTGTTGGATGTATGATTTTTCGTTTTTCTATTTATCCATCTACAAAAGAATCTATGCTTTCTATTCTAAGTGTGGTTATGTTACAACAAAATTTGTAAATTTAGGTATGTTAAGAAATAATTAAAACATTTTATACTTTACTAATAAATATTTATTATACGTATATCTAGGATATGCATATTACCCTTATTGCCGTGCCATATATTGGTATTGTATGAATCTTGATTTCATTTATGTACATTTTGAAGCCATTCTCATATCACCTCATGGATCTTTTTCTTACATACATGAGTCTCATGCCTGGAAAACAACATCTTAAACAGATTAATTATTTTGTTCTAGAATTAGAACGTAAATCAAAACTGCTCGATATTTAACATATATGTATATATTTTGCCATTTAACATTAACATTTTATGCAATTTTCTGTAAAATATAATGCAAACATACTTGGTTTAGAAAGCTGTAGGTCACAGCGTGCTCTTGAAATTGATAATTTTGCTCACAGTCTTGTTAAAATATACTAGTTTTACCCAGATTAATCTTTGTTATCTAAATACTTTCACTCTGATACAATAGGGAACATTGTTAATGTATGCTATAAATTAAACAATTTTGAAAAAAATATACGTTTTATAAAACAAAAATTCAAATTTTATTCAAGTTACGTCCATTGTACTCAAATTACCCCCAATGTATGATATATTAAAATGCACATCATAAAAACTACCTCATGCGTCTCTAAAAGTGCAACAAAACATTTTTTAAAAGTTTATTCAATTAGAAATTGTACTGCAAGCAAACATTATAAAGGATATTAACCTTGGCAGCAGTAAAATTGTGTCAATTTAACCTCACCCGGACATTTTGTAGTTATTTTTACATTTAGAATATTTAAGCTAAAATTATTTACTGGGATATCTCCTATGTAGGTTTCTTTCAGAATTTTGTCTATTTACTAAGTTTTGCCACAATATTTTTTTTTTCTGTTGTTTATTTCCAGAAATTGCGAATGAGGTTACATTGACCCATCTCAAACAATCATCGAATAAATTAAAACTTTCTATCTGCTTCAAGAGACAAAAAGGAAATTGTTGGCATCGTGCCAAATGTAGTTACAAGATGGCGCTGTGGGTACAGCATTTCCATGCAAGTGAGTGTAGGGCACCTCAATCATTTTGTCATTTGTTGTTCTTGTGTTCGGTTTTGTGTAAATTTCTTTATTCAACGAAATGAATAGTCGAGGTTTGTCTATCGAGGAGACACATGTTTTGTTATTTGATGAAGATTCTGATTTAAATATCCCCATCTTAGTCATTTACATAATAGTTTTATCTTAGTACTGCGAGGGTTAAGTAATAAGAAATTCAACAAAACAGCAATTTGAAGATAAAAAATATTCTTTTAGTTAAAATTATTTTCGTGCTATTGTTAATTCAGTTTATTTGTACAATGATAAAAGTATTTTTTTTTTTAAAGGAGGTGGGAAATATTTCGCCATTTTGTCTCTTCTGAAAAATTTACTCATTTGGTTCAAATGTTAATCTTATCAAATTCATTATATAAATATATCTTAAGCAGAGACATAGTAAAATTTTCAATATCGAAGAGAAAGATGAATATTTTATCAAAGAATACGTCAAATATTTTATTAAAAATTAAATATTTTTTTCACATAAACATCTAAAGTGGATTTCGATATTTATCGATCATAAATATTTAAAGAAATATACATGCCTTTAGAAACTTGACTATTTCAAATTAACTATTTGCAGGCTATAAAGTGTAGTATACTTATTTTTTGTGTTTATTTATCTTGACACAACTACAATTGTTTAATAATAAAAATAAGTTTTAATTATTAATTGCTGATTTTTTTATGCAATTTGCTTAAAAGGCGTAAAGCCAACTGTGTGAAAAAAGTGTCAAAAACCGGGATCGAACCAGACACATAACGCGCCAATTCACTAGCACTAAGCTACAAGGATGATTCCAAGCCCAGCACTTCTCACTCTTATCTGTTGGCAACACCAACAACCGCACACATGATCGAATATATTTCATGAGTCCCCCCTCTCTGGGGTGAATACGAAACAAAAGAGAAACCAGCATTGATAATGATTATTCAATAAAAATAATTTTAAGTATTTTGGTTTAAAAAGAAATATTTAGAAACTCCATTCATTCTATATTATTTACAAATTTAGTTAAAAAATGATTAAAAGACAATTATAATTCCTAGATTGTTCTTTTGGGTTCTAATACTTCACATTCTTGACAGTGTGATAGGGTGACAAGATAGATAAAAAATATTCTTATGACCCTCCGACTGTCTTGGAAAAGGGCAAAATTGTAATGTTGTTTTCTATGCATTTTGTTTTAAATGCTAAAAAAAAATATATTCTTTGAACATTTTATAAAAACAATTAATAACGAATATGAATGCAATCCTTGGAAGTATTAATCATTGTTCAGTGTATTAAAAATACATTAAATCAATAGAATTATATAACTTTATATATTGCTTGTATTGAAGTGAAACCTGGAGCTTAGTGAACGTATTAACACGGGCTTGTCAGTGAAAAGTTAAAACCAATATCTGTTGCATTTTTATTTGAGGAATAGGACTAAAAATATGGTTACATTATTTTCCACAAGTACACAAGCCTGGAAAATTTATGTTTGGTCATGGTTTTTTTTTTTTTTTTTTTTTTTTTTTTTTTTTTTTTATAATTGGTTCTTATGTATTTTTGAGAGCTGAATCCGAAAATGACCTTCGCTCTTTACCACCACGTCATGAGTTTTTTCTAATCGTAAATTTTTAAATTTTTAAAAACTCGAAATATTGCCAAAATCTGATATTTTAAATTAAACGAAAAAAATTTTTTCATAATAATTTTTTTTTTGGCTTATAGTATGCATGACATATGTGTAATTTATTGTAAATAAAACAGTGAATAAAATATTATGAAAATAAAAATTGAATTTAAAAAATCAAAAAACCCGACTGCGTAAAAAGCGATCTAATTAATTATTTAACATCAATGTGAAACTATTTTTTATATTGCTTACCTATTTTTTCATTTACTTGTATTGGTGACATTTAAGTTGTGCTTGATTGTTAGTTCCTATCTATAAACACTGTTTTCATGAGGCCTATAGATGTCTATGAAGGTTAGAGTTGCAGTAAAGCTAGAGATCCTTCCTACATAACTTCCAGGTTGTTTAATATTTAAACGGAGCTTCTGACTGTAAAATAGTCAATGAAACATCGTCGTCATTTTGAGAGACCTATCGAATGATATACCACTCGATATGGTGCGTAATGTTTTTTTCATCTCTACCGCCATTATGTATTTTATTGCCGCCATTTAGAATTTATAAAAACAATACCTAACCTATAACCATCGGACGGTTAAGACGAATCGATAGAGACATCATTCATTAAAATTCATTCAGCCGTTGGGATATTTCGAGGGTATAAATAAATCCACATAACCAGATACGCGTGAAACCTATAACCCTTCTTGGCAGTCGGGTAAAAATTTTTATATCTATTTTAGGTTATCAGAATTTTGCAAAAATTAGACTTTTTAAAAATTTTGTAATTTACAATTTTCGAAAAATCCTGACATAAGGGTAAACAAGAATGAAAAATCATGCGTTCAACTTACATTATGAAACACTTTCCAACACATTCAGATTACTATAACAAATCTTCACAGTTAAACTAAAATGAAAGATGACGTCTATAAAAACAATTTCGTAAACGCATAACGCATTTTAAAACCCAAACATGACTTTTCTTTGCAGCCCTGTATATGATGTAATATATATGCGCATACTACATAGTTATTAAATGTTAGTTTAGTTGAACGCATAGCACAGTTGAAAATTTCCACTCAGCTGTTAGAGCCATTAAAAGGATGTTGTTGAGATGTTTTGTGCGGCCCTGTATGTAATCTATAGATTTTAAACACACCAAGTAAAATTTTAAAAATAGTTAAATTTTAAAACTGAAAACGCACCTCCAGCCATTATTAATCGTAGGCTTCAATAGTTCAATTACTGCTAATTTTCTTCTATAGCCAAATTCTTTTGTGTGTCCTTATAAATTCTATACTCTCCACGTTCTATAGTAAGAATTTTCTAGTACACCACAGTGATTGATAACATTTGTCTAAAGTACTTTAATATCATTAAAATGCACGGCAAAAGTTTTTTCGCCATAGACTGTAATGTAACGCAATTCTTTTGAGTGGTCATGTAAATGAACCGAAAATGCTACACACTTCGTTTTGAATACCGAAAATGTCATATTAATCCTTAATAACTTGTATCCATTTCATGGGAATCGGACTATATTTAGAGCACGGACAGACAGACAGACAGACAAACCGAATTCATAAACACTTTTCAACTATTTAAGGTATATATAAATATTATACATACATACAATAAATCCAACTGGAGCGAAAAATTAGCCAGAGCCAGGAATCGAACCCGGGACCACAGTATACAAGACTGCTGCTCTAACCACTGAGCTACTCCGGCCGATACCTGGGTCGGCAATTTCTCACTAATAAACCATGTTGGGGAAGTCACCAGTCATCTAATTTTTGAATCCAGTTAGGTTTGTTGTATTTATTGTATGTATGTCTGTATAATATTTGTATATAACTTAACTGTTGAATGCAGGCGTTATTTATATGTGTATGTGTGTTTAAAAATATTTTGTAGTATGCGTGTTTTATTATACTTTTCAACTATGTTGGAAACTGATAAAAATTAAGGTCGTTTTCGAATTCAGCGTATAAAATAAATAATCAATAATCAAAAGTTAAAAACCCAACCATTTCAGACTTGTGTTATTTATTTAATTCCTTACACAGATTTTCCATATTTGATAACATTTTCTTTATATCTACTAAAAAGATCTTTTCTAATTAGGTACCCGTGATTAAAGAATACACCGCATAAAGACTACTTGAAAATGGAATCTAATGATATTCAAGGGAATATTTTTATTTATATTTTTAATTAAGAAAATATATTTAATTACGAAAACAGGTATATTTAATTAAGAAAACTGTTGGTGGCTTTACACTTGTTCTGTACATATCTCTAAAGAATACGAAATATATAACGTATTAATAAATAATACAAATTCAAATTTCGAAAAGAAAAATTATCAGTTTTCATTGAATGTGATTTTTTATATACATAAAAATATTTAAACACACACAAAAACTCGTTTAGTTTGCTCGTTTGAAATAAAAATTAATTTATTTTAAAAGAATATTTAAATATTACTCAGGCAGAGAGATAATGAAATATTCAGTTTGAATAAAATATAATTATTTTATTCAAATATATTGCAAACATAACATTATGAATTAGATATTTGCTTTCAAAAAAACATCAAAGGAGAAATTTGTGATAAGTAGAGTTTCTATAACAATTTAATCATGTAATTATCCAGACAGGAATACTCAAAAAAGTTTCCTTGACGTTTATAAAATATTACAAATATTTCCATATCTTCTTTTATTTTGCCAGCTAATAAATCTTTAATAGTAAAAATAATTAAAAATTGCTTTGTTTTCGTATGACAATATATCTTTAGAAGTTGCACTCATTCTCTTTTATATAAAAATTTGAAAATTTAGGTAGAAAAAAAAATTAAAAAATTGTGTGACTTGTAGATTGGTTTCTAACTTTTACAATCATTCACGAATATCAATGAATTTTTAAATTCAATCTGCGATTTTTTTAAATATATTCTTACATAAAAGTAACATGTTATATTTTCTTTATTTTTTAATAGTTAAGAGATAAGACACATAATTTTTTTTATATTGCATTCAACACTAATATACTTTTATTTATTTTTTATTTTGCTTATTTCACTCATTTACTGACTTTAGCAAATCTTTTAAAAATGAAATATTTCCCAGTTACGTATAAAATATAGTCCATAAAAAGTGTTTCACACATATTCAACAAATTATTATTTTAAAAATATATTTAACTAAAAACAGCAATACAAACAAGTAATATTTCCCATTTACTTGCGTGTAAATTTAAGAATATTATGCATAAATAGAAATGCAAATTAAAAATATGAAAAAAGCATTTTGAAAACAATTATTTTTTTATCATTTTAAATTATTATTGTACTAATGATTTCATATAATTAATTTCATTTATACTGTATGAAGATATAAAAGCATGTGTACTAGAACTGCGATACAATAACAAGATAATAAATAATTTCCTATTTACATGTGTGTAACCTCAAACATATTAATAATCTATATTAAAAATATACAAAAGATTATTTTGAAAACAATTATTTTTTTAATTGAAATTATTTTTGTACTAAAGATTCCATATAACTAATTGCTTTTTACTGTATCTGGTTAGCAAACAGACGCAGTAAAGAAAAACAAAAGATTCAATGTATTTGCTTGTTTAAATTTACTCTTCAAATAAAGTTTCATTTATTCAAATGGAATATATAAATATTTCTAACACAATTAAATAACGAAATATTCAGTTTCAAGAAAATGATGCGCATAAAATATTATAAATTATTTATTAGCAATTTGGTATTCCGTTGTAAAAAAAATTCAAAGGTACAATTTCTAATTTGTAGAACTTCAAAAAGTATTTAGTTATGTATGTATGATAGTTTAAAAAACATGAATGTTTAATTAATTATTTCTTACGTTTAAAAATGTAATGATTATTTTTCTATCTGTTTATCTTTCAAGCAAAAAATATGTCACAGGCAACATTCGCTTATCTGAGCTCGAGGGTATAAAATTCACTTTATTGGGATAAAAAAACAGCATATTTCCATGATAAGGTATTGTGAAGTCTTTTTAACTGTCTGAAAAAATATATTTTTTTACAATATAGGGTATCTCTAGGAGAGATGGCCAATCTAAATATTTCCAAAACTTGATCATAGACAGTAGGGATTTATTCGTAGGAAATAATTCAACGAGATCTTTCATTGTGACGTGCAGCTGTGTTTTTCGATTATAAACAGTAAGTATAATTTTAATGTCGTAACGTGAGCTACCCGTTCCAAAAAATAGACTTTACCGGGCATCAGGTGACCGGCTTGGGTGAGCTTCGCCGAATAGAAATGCTGTTAGTTTAGTTCTGTTCTGTTTTGGTGGTGTGCAAACGAAACATGTAATGAGTTATATTAGCGCCACTTGTTATTATTTGTGTATATGTATTCTTCTAATTGTTATGTGCCGTCTTATTAAGAAGAAATAAAAAACTTTTTAAAAATTTATCACCCCGAGAAATTGATAGTTTGAAATAATGTGAAATTTGTGTGACGTTTAATTCGAGCTAGCCGACAATGTTTATTTAATTTAGTGGTTGAATATTTTATTGAATTGGGAATCGGAATGTTTTGCAGTGCGTACTTAACATTTTATTTTACTATATTGACATTTAATGCACGTATATAATCCACTCTTTGCTTTTAAGCCTTAAACAAAGACTTACAAGGGCGGAGTGATGCTTAAATTGGCTGGAGATCTATCCGTCAATTTCAGGAAAGATGGCCACATCAAATCGAGGAGATATGACCACATTTAATCAATATATCCAAATTCTACGGATTGAGGATTTTAACTAAATATAATTTAAAATAATTATACAAATTTTATGTTTATAAAAGCATTAAACAAAGACTTACAAAGGCGGAGTGATGCTTAAATTGGCTGGAGATCTATCCGTCAATTTCAGGAAAGATGGCCACATCAAATCGAGGTGATATGACCACATTTAATCAATATATCCAAATTCTACGGATTGAGGATTTTAACTAAATATAATTTAAAATAATTATACAAATTTTATGTTTATAATTATATTACTTGATATAAATGATTAAATTTTACCTAAAAGAAATATTTTAATAATAATAATATAATAGGGCCTAAAAATAAATTTTCTTTTTCAGAAATTATTGAAAGACGTCGGAAACATTCATCCCAGAAACAGATAAAATTGATAAAGAAACTTAAAACCGTGGAAAAGTCTAAAGTAAACGCGAGGAAGAAAAAACAAACAAAAACACGAAACTTCCAGCAGTGAAGAAGATGAAATACATGTTGAAATTAATAAAGGAAAATATGTTGAAACCATCAGATACTACAGATTCCGAGGGAATAGAATTGGATGACGATCACTGTGTTGGTTGTGGGGAAGAATGTGGTACCACAACCAAAAAGGATGAGTGGATACAATGCGTAAGGTGCCTGAAGTGGTTCCATAAAACGTGCACAATCTATCAAAACCTTAGCCAAAAATTTGGTAAAAGTTTACGAACAGTGAAAGTTTGAAAGTATATTTCAAATTTTGTTTATTCAAATTTTATTCACTCATTTTTCGTGATATAATTACATCTTTGCAAATTGGCATATGTTTTCATGATTAACTATATGAAATGTGTTATTTTCTGCTATTTCAACTTCACTTTTCCTGTCTTTTATTGGATGGCCATCTCTCCTCGGATTGAAGGAGATAATCTAATAGGTTTTGAATCTAACAGGTATATTTTAGCGAGCATTCCTTTGCGCAAATTTAATTTAATTTTTTAGACTTTGGTTTTTGTGTGTCTGCGTGCGAGTGAAAAAGGGTAAACGGGAATTTAAATACTTTACTCTATTTTTGCGTATTTTGTTTTTAATTAATTGTATAAAACATGTTTATATAATTTATACATAAATATAAAAATTATCCCTCTCATAACTGCGCATAAAAGCTTGAAATGTTAATGTTGGAACGTTGTACTGACGTCACACTTAAGCATTATTGTAGTTAATTATTGTGGTCATATTGATCCACACCAAACTATAAACGAAACCGTAAATAAATATTTAGTATGTATAACAAAAATTACAGTTGGTTTCACAGTTAGATCTGCCAGTTTCTATTGTAAGTCTCATGATGGATAATTTTAACGTCATGCCGAAATTTTCAATTGTATAATTATTTAAAACTGTTTTAATTTAAAGCTCTTAACGTATTTTTAAAACATGCCTAATTTATAAATTAGTCATTTTATAAATTAAGTTTGACTTCGAAATTGCTCTTGATTATTATCTAAACTTTAACGCATGTTAACGAAGACGACATTATATTCTTAGAAATAATTGAAATATACATTGTTGATATTTAAGTTGTAAGACATCACAAAACCCTTTGTTACATTAGTAACTACACTAAAATTGTTTTACGTTTTTTTGAAGGTAAGTTTTAGTCAAAACGTAAATAACTGACGGAAATATTTTATGATCTTCTGATTTAATTAGGAAATATGATGAAAAATATCATTTTGAAATTCAGTGGGGTCGAAAAATTTTGCTTTAAAAACATAATGTATTTTTTCTTTAAAATATGATCTATTGCTAATTTTTTCTGCGTTTTACTACTGTGTAATGTTTAAAAAAAAACCTAATTTATTGAATTCTATGCAAAAGATATTGATAGATGAGGAGTAGTGATTTCATAAAATTTAAATGTTTTCCCTAAAATCAGTAAAAAATATTTTTAAAAGTTGAACATATAAGCTTTTGGTCTATGTAATTCTTAATTCTTAAAAATAGGGTACATTGTAAAAATATACTTTTTATTAATGAACGATTTTGTCCTCATTTTTTGCATATTTTGATATTTATTCAAAATTTCATTACGTATTTTAGTTAGAAGTATATTAGAAACAAAAAAAACAAACAAAGCATATCTTACTTGATACCAAATTATTTATGTTTTTCTAATAGTAGTAAAATTATTTTGACTCATTAAGGCTTTCAAGTACTTTTATGTAGAACTGACATACAGTGTGTAAAATTTTATTAAAAAATATCAAACTCGGGGAAAATTTAAATTTATTTTCCTATAATTTGGAGAAAACTACAGGTATGGACAAATATCTTTGAAATATTATGTCACTATTCTGATAAATAAAGTTACTCTATCGTCTATGAGGAAAGGCGAAATAGTCGCAGAAAGAATTGTAGATAGCTTCGTACATGTTGACAACATGTTTTGGTTTTTGCGTTTTTACGGCATTTTTTAATTAAAAATTAAAGTATATCATATAAAAATAGAATTATTTTTCAACTAAAAGTAAAAGCAGCTAAGTGTCGACTATACACAATCTCTTCAAAATGCTTCGCCATTGTGGTCTCCTAATAATTAGCATCATTAGATAAAAGTTCTAATGATGATTCATAAGGTGAAAGTTGTGTAAATGTTTTGTTAAAAGTTAATTTTATTAATAAACATTTAATTTGAAATTATTTACTTTTTTATAAAAATAAAAATATTTTTTCAAAATAACTATATTTTTCTTATTTGTCTGTATGAGTGCGACTAAGGACAAATGATCTCTTATGACATGGATGGTAGGCTAAAAATGTCTCTTATGTACCATTATCGTTTCCCAAGTCACGTATTGTAAAATGATTTATTTATCCATTTATGAAAAATATATATATATTATTCTGAGGTGTTCATTACGATGATGAAAAACCCAGGATGATTAAAATTCTGATAGACTTGCTACCAATTTTGAAGAACAATAAAAAGGTGAATAAATGAAAATTAAAATTCTAGTGATATATTAACCTAGAACTAAATGATTAAAATATCCATAAAGCACAAATAATTGTACAAAAAATACTTTTAATTGCTTAAATATAATACAAAATATTTGAAATACAAATTTAAAAATATCTCAAAACACACTAGAAAAACCTAGAAACGTTTTCAACCATTGCAAGGCCGTCTTCTGTAGGGTTTAAATGTTGTTTTTATTTTCTTTGCTCTTATACGAGAATTGTCCAGAAGAAAACACTGTAATTTAAATTTAAATGTTGTACGTCAAATGAGTTAGTTTTATGATGAACAATGTTATAGAAACGGGATTTTTGATTTTGAGGCAAATTTTTGATCTGTATTATAAAAAATACGCATAATGAGATATACTTTGAAAAATTACATAGCCTTATTTAATGCATTTATTTATTGTTATTTACTTATTTAATACAGCTTGTAATGGTGCACTGTCATATGATATCCGTGGTTTATGGAGATATTTGCTGCATAATAGATGGAAGCTCAATTAATTGAAGATTTGAATAGTTATATCTGGCATCTCATCTGACGTACAGCATTTAAATTTAAATTACAATGTTTTCTTCTGTGAAATTATCGAATAAGCGATAAGAAAATAATAACAACATTTAAATCCTACTGAAGACGGCCTTTGAAAACGTTCTAGTTTTTTCGGATGTATTTTGAGATATTTTAAATTTGTATTTGAAATATTTTTATATTATATTTATGCACCAAAAAGTAATTTCTGTTCAATTATTTGTATTTTATGTATATTTTAAAAAAGTGAAGTTTCGAAAAAGTTTTGATTAAACGAAAAAATACTATAATGAAATGTACTTTGAAAATTTATAGTCTTATTTACTAAATTTATTTATACTTATTTACTAATTTAATACATTTATTATGTACATTGTAAAATAGTTCCTGGCTATATATCTACAACTTAGATAAACAATTAAATTAAAAAAATCAAAAACCCGACTGCGTAAAAAGCGAACTAATTAATTATTTCTCATTATTTCTATTTTTTTTTCCAATTCCTACTATTAGCTCATTCTCTCGCTATATATATGTTGTTCAAATTTTCAATCGTTAATAAAACTTATTATTCATCCAATGAAGCTCAAATAATTTTTTTTTAAACTTGTAGTGGATGACACTTGAAGTTAATCCAGTTTTTTTTCAAATATTAATTCATTAATTAAATTAAATTAATTAATTTTCAATAATTGAGAGAGCCCTCTTCTTGATCAAGGTGTATATTAAGACCGAGAGAGCCCTCTTCTTTATCAAGGCTTTTTAAGCGCCACTCAAGAAGAAAGAAGATTGGGAGAAAAAAAATTATCTTATTGACCTAAGTAGGAATTGACTTAAAATATTTTTTTTATATATTACTTGTTTATATTACTTACTTTTTATTATTTAGTTGTATCGATTACTTTTAAGTTGCGTTTAATTGTTAGTTCCTATAAACAGTGTTTTTATGAGGTCTATAAATGTCTAAGATGGTTAGAGTTGCAGTAAAGCTAGAGATCATACATACACAACTTCCAGGCTGTATAATATTTTAACGGAGCTTCTGACTGTAAAATACTCAATGAAACATCATCTTCATTTTGAAAGACCTATCCAATGATATGAAACTCAATAGAGTGCGTAATTTTTTTTTAGTCTCTACCGCCATTTTGTAATTTACGGCCGCCATTTTGAATTTATAAAAACAAAATCTAGCCTATAATCATCGGGCTGTTAAGAAAAATCGATAGGGGCCTCATTCATTAAAATCCATCCAGCCATCAGGATGTTTAGAGGGTATAAAGAAATCCACTTACACAGATACTCGTGAAACACATAACCCTTCTTTTCAGTCGGGTAAAAATACACCGTATACCACAAAAAGATCATATAATTACGATTTTTTGTGCGAACAGACAAATATAGTAATAACGCTTCCCATGCTTTGTGATTAATCATTAAAAAATATGAAACCACAAGAATGGAATCATTATAATATTGGAAAAAATTTGGAAAAAATACTATCCCCTTCATTTGTAATTATCAGCGCTTTAACTATAATTGAATTTAACTACGAGACGTTACCGGCACATAATAAAAATTTAAAAAGCAGTATTAATTTAATATGTTCCCTGAAACTTATTCGTTTGAATTAAAGGAAATATCTTCATATTGAATAGGTATATACAATTCTATTACGAAGAAATATAATAAAATATTCAGTTTTTAACAAATTGATAAATTATTTATTTAAAAGTTTTCTAAATATTTTGATAACAATTAAGTATTTCCTCTCAAATAAACGTCAAACGTAAAATGTTTAAATTAAGGAGATTGAATAAATATGTAATGCATTACATACACTTTTAGAAAACATAAATGCATAAAATATTTATTTGGAACCTTTAAAATGGAACGTCATTATTTCATGATTGTTTATGTTGTCACACTAATAAATATTTAATAGTAAAATTAATTTAAAATATTTTAATTTTATGTCGAGATTATTTTCAAAAATTGCGTTCGATTTTACGAATTAGACAATTTTGTATGAAATTCTTAATGAATTAAGATTGATTGCTAGATTTTACCGGATAATCCTACCATTTATTAAGGTTTGAGAATATCAATGAAGTTTAAATGAATGATGACATATTTCTATGTATAACTGACACATATTATGTTTATTTTTGTAAGGTAAGACCTCACAAATTATGTTAATTTTGCCATCAAGAATAATATCAATAAATAAAAGTTAAAGTTCTAGTGCTAATTTCATCTTGAGTACGTAATTAAAATTCATAAAGAAAAGCACAAATGTACTAAAAATTATTTGCAGATGTATACATATAATCTCTCTATTCTAAAAAAAATGTAACTTACGCTGTTACCGCTGCCGCCGGTTTTGAATTTTTTGTGACCGGAGGTCTTTCTCCGTTAATATTAAGAAAAATACTGCATACAAAAATATAAATTCATTAACATGCGTTAGAAGTCTTAAATATGAGAAATTACGTCACATTACACTTATTACGCAAATAAACAAAAAGTAATATTGCAAAACAGTTTAAATTTAAAAATTGCGCGAGACATTAATTTGATATTTTGAGATTATATTAATAATATTAATATTAATTTTGTTGAACGCGTTTAGACTGCTTTCGAGCGATTATTTAGTAATGTAATAAAAATAAAAAAAGATTACAAGCTGAAAATGTAGTGTCATCGACAAAAAATATGATTTGAAAGAGAAAAATCTGTGAAGCAGAAAATAAAGAAATTGCTTAAATGGTTTAGTTAAGATTCGTTAACCTTCTGTGTCGTTTCCGTCAAAAGAAGGCATTGGTATTTGTAAAATATATTTGCATTTTCATGCAGATTTGCTTATTATATTAGCTTATTTTGAAATGTTTAACTGATTTTATTTAATCAAAGACGTAAACAGCCATCCTATTTTTTAACAACAGCTGATTTTTCCTTAAAATTCTCCAATCGAATAAAAAGGAACAGAAACCCATTTATAGGGAGATCTCCATTGTTTTTTAAATTATAATTCAATCTTTCAAAATCTTTTTAAAGCCAATCAAATTAGCCTGCTTTTAGAGACTGCGGTGTCTGAACTGGGGTTGGCGAGCGTATCTCGTAGAGAGCCGAGCCCCCTAGTATGATATAAAAAACTGCTGAAACCAGAGAGAAAAGTAAAGCTCGATCTAAAGAAATTACAGTAACAAATTGGCAAATAGTTTCAGTCTAAAAATGTAAGTAGTGCGTAGAAAAGTAATGCAATCAGATTATCTGTAAAACTCATGAAATTACCCAAATTTTTGTTGATAGCTGAAAATGCAGACTGAGCTTTACTGGTGCCTTAAAATCAATCAGGGGAATAAATTTCATTTTTAACACATTCTGAATTGCAAACATTCATAACCAGTTAAAAATTTGGGTTCATAAGGATAGGTTAGAGGCTGCTTTGTTAATATGCGAGAGAGAGGTCCGTTAAGTACGAAGTATGAACCAAATTCCATTCCAGGGTTCATTGTTAAGTCTGAAAGATCAAAGCCCAAAGTAACCCCAAAACCCTAAGGATTTACGATTCAACCATATACGATATGGCATTTAATGACCGGCAACTTTCAATTTTAGACATTTTGTCGAATATGTAGAAATATACTTGACAGATTCTTCTGGAATTTCAGATTAAAAAGAACAGGTATGTCCTCATATTTAGCAATGTCGATTTGATAAAGGGGACAATTAAGTGGCCAACAAAAAATCAAAGAATAAAAATCATACTTGGGATCATCCTGTAAAATAAAATGCCCGAAATGATCTATCGCTACAGAATGTAAATAAACAGACATTGTGCAATATGTGTATTCATTTGTGCAAGAATAGTACGTATTTTAATAGAGATATAGAGATTTATTTTTTAAAAAAACTTGCAAGTTTTTTCCGTATAACATACATTTTCAACCAAATTTAACGCCGGTTTCAGAAAAGTTGACAAAATATAGTAGAAACAATATAGTGGAATTAGAATATAAATATATTAAATATTTTGGGATATATGAGCAGTTGTATGAAATAATTTTTATCTGCGCATGCGCGAATGATAATAGGGGTAATTTTACATAATTTAATAGTCAACTCTATTGTGCAACTTATTAAAAAAATCCAGTCAAATATCGTAAAAATTCAGAAAGATATCGGCGTTAGAGTGAGCAAATTTTTAGTTGTTCTCTAAAAGCTGCTGAGGATAATCTGAATATATGAGGATAATCTGAATTTTTATTGACATAAAACAAAGTACACATATTATCCTCTTTTTTAAAATTGTTGTGCTATTTTTAGGGTGTGGCAACACAAAAGAAAAAAAAATTATTAGAAAACTAAAAAGGAGAGATTTCTATATTGTTAAATTATGGAAGGTATAGCGCTATGTAAAGTTTAAATGGTTGCCATTCCTTCAATATTGGATATTTTTTACTAGACCTTTGAAAGTCACGTAGTTAAATTCAAAGCTTTTTAATAAGCTATTACTCATAACTGAATGATCCCCGGTTTGGATTGTAATTGAATTGTTGCTTTTTCATCATGTTTCAAAACATAAGGGATGCGGCTGAGCTCTACTATACTGACTGTCGTGCTCTATGACAAAACTAGTTAAAATGCATTGAAAATATCTCTAAAATACATTAAAAACTATTAAAAATCCAAAACATTTTCAGCTATTACACGGCCGTCGTCAGTTGTCATTTGAATGTTGCTCTTATTTTTATTTGCGCCTATTCGAGAATCGTCTAGAATAGATCAATGTAATTTAAAGTATGTACGGAAGATAAGATGCCAGATAGAGGTATTCAAATTTCCAACAAAACAAGCTTTCATCTATTATGCAGCAATTCTTTCCAAATTCCATAAATATCATATGATAATGCATCATAACAAACTATATTTTTATTAGCAATTATTTCAATAGATTATCTTATAACGTTTCTGGAATTTTTTAAATAAATGGTGTGTAAAATACACTGCACACGAATGCCTTCACGAATGATACTTCGAATATGTGTGTAGATCATGCGGCCGAGGTTTTCTAGGGAGTTTTAATTTTGCCAACAGATGGCGTTGTACTAATAAAATCCTATACAAATGAGTAGCTAATGTAATTTCACTAAAAAAGCAACGTGTATGGATTCAACCGCAGTGAAAATGCCGCTAAACAAGAGGGAATCCTTATTGATGATCATCATCACTTAAGGTGAGGTGTCCGTAAATGCAGTTAAAGGCATGATTTCTAAGTTTGAAGAAACAGGTTCTCTGCAAGTTGCACTGTAAAGCAGACGACGTGTAACTAAGCGGGCGATTGTGGAAGAAGTTGCAATTGCAACAGCTGAAGTATCTGCAAGTTCTTCAAATTCTACTGTAAATGGCCGCTCAATAGCACGAGCACTCGGCATTCCGTGGGCACACCACATGGTTTTACTCAAAATTCTGAAGCTCTACCCTTACAAGGTGCATTTCGTGCAAAAGTTGAAACTCTGATATCACACTTATTTTGACTTCTTTTTTTTTCTGGCTAGGTTGCAAGTGGATGAGCACTGGCCATCGCATATCTTATGGACAGATGAGGCTCGTTTTCACTTAGATGGTGCTGTGAACACACAGAACTTCACAAATTTTCATGCATGCAACAACAGCCGTTACATTCCCGACTGTCACGGCATGGTGTGGAATCAGGACGAATTTCACTCTGGGCCCGTACTTCTTTGAGAAAGTCATAATGAATAGGCTTGTTAGGTGTACAGTCACAAGTGACCGATACAGCAGGCGACTGGAGAAGCACGTTGTCCCGAACTTAAGGCAAAGAGGTGTTTGACCAATGCAATTCTCATGCAAGATTGAATAACTGATCATATGGCGAGACGTGTAAAGAATGTTGTTCAAGCTAACTTCCTTGATGAACATGTCATCGTGCGTACTTTCCCGATTTCCAAGCCAGCAAAAGCACCAGGTCTGAATCCTTTTGACTGTGGGATTTTCTCAAAGGTTTTGTTTATCATGGACGTGTGAGAAATGAAGCGAACTTGAAAGCTAGCATCGTATGACATGTCTCCATCATTCCTACTGATATGTTGCGTGCAGCCATTCATAACGCGGAGGTACGTTTTCAGAATACTGTTTACCAACAAGGTATACACATACATCATACTGGTATGTAAAAAATAAAATATTCCTATATTCTTTGATTTTTGAACTGTTACCTTACTTTTTATATCGTTAAAGCGCCACCATAGTGGAAAATTTCAAAAACCTCGGCTGCATGATCTACATAACATATATCTCAAGATTCATTCGCAACTGTTCAGTAGAACCGTAGCTATGGACCTCTGAGTACCGTGAGTTTAATTTTAACCACCCTGTCTAATGACAAAATGCCATTTCAATAACATTAAATTAAAACAAATCGGAAATTTATCAGTTGGTTCCTTTGCTGATATTTTCTATATTTGTAAATTATTTATTTTATTGTGTTTTATAAATACATATTCTAATTGAATTTATTAAATATTTCAGTTACATAATTTTTAAACGTGTAATCACTTTACAAATGTTTGGCACAGATTTAGATTTAACAAAACATAACTTTTTTTTTTCAAGAAACTTGAAATTATTTTACATGAATGTATTTTCTACAATGTATCATAAAAACAAACGTTTAGCATCAAAGTTTATTTTTTTGTAAAAAAATAAAATACTATACTATATTCATTACTCATAAGATATGAATCAATATATCAATTAACTTTTCGTTCTTCTATTGTAAACATGTTCAAAGTCATAGCCCGAATTCCTTCTAAACAATATTTATTCGAATTTTTTATAATATATGCATCTTTAATTTTGTTTTTTCCATTGTAACAGTGGCAACGCAAATTTTGATTTTAAACGAATGAAAATAAAATCTAAATACTAAATACTTTCAAAAAATTAATAAAATAAATGTTTATTTAGAAAAAATTATTAAACTTCATTCACTTTTTCATTCTAGAACATGCCATTTCAGTGTATTGTTCAAAAACATTCCTTTCTGAAATTAACTTTTAAAAGGAACAATTCATACTTAATTAATATTGTATTTCCTATAGGAATGGCGGCATATTCTATTTCTAGATATGCCTGTGGTGTAAATTAACATCACCGGCTGTCTTAAGGTTTCGCTGGTGTTTGAATAATGAGCTTATTTGGGAATGCTAAGTAAAATATTGCAATTTCCCTTGCCACGATAGTTTTGCTTTTCTTCAAAGATACATAAGGTAAAGTTTATATATTTAGAAATAATATATTTCAGAGAAATGAAATATTACGAAAAGTTTTCATGAAGAAACTTTCTTTGTTGCAACACAGTACTTGCGAATGTTTCCTGTTTGCTTTCTGTAACAATCTTTTTAAATTGATTAGAAGAGAAATAATAACTGAACATGAAACACAGTAGTTAGTGTTCAGTTCGTAGCACTAAACAATTATTAAAAGTTTTTTTTATTTTTGTACGTTAAAGGTTTTTTAGATAGTTTTCGACATAATTCGGATTTTCGATTAAGCTTAATTTTTAACATTTGTCGAAAATTCATGAAATTTCATTAAAAAGCTGAATTTGGAACTTTTCAAGCAGAATTTTCCAAGGTGGTTCATTTAATTTATTTTTGCTTCATTTAATTAAATAATTGTGCTTAGTGTGTCAAATGTTTAAATAAGCGCTTATTAGTATATTTTATTAATTGCTATGTATCTTCTAAATTAAACGATTTTTATAGCATTTTCACGTATAACTAGGCAAATGTTGTAAGTCTGTTTAAGTGGTCTTGTACCTTTTAAACGCGACGAAATTTCACGAAAAAAAATCTAAGTTTGAATTAGTCTATCTTCATAACCCCTTTGTGTATAAATATTAAATTTTGGATATCGATTAAACAGATTGTGCTTTGTAATACGCTGTTATTAGAAATTTATTCGACTTTTACAGAATTTGTGTATTGTTGAAATCAAAATAGCTCTTTTTTTTTACTCCATAAGTTATTGCTCGCATGATATCTTGAGAAAGTATGTGTGGATTGTCATGAAATTTGATAAAGATACTACACATCTGTGTGCATTTAAAATGAACTACTCGTAGGCGAAAATTATTTCATTAACTATATAAACAAATATTTTTGCAAAAATAAAAAAAAAATAAAAATGTGTATTTGTAATGAATAAAAATAGTCATAACTAAAAATATTACTATTGCAAATACTTAAAAGTGGTTTATTTTAAACACACATATTTGTTTAGTGTCTTTACCAAATTTGATGAAACTCCACACATTCTTCCTCAAGATATCATGCGCGCAATGACTTATGGAGTAAAAAAAAAGAGCTATTTTGATTTCAACAATACACAAATTCTATAAAAGGCTAATAAATTTCTGATGGTAGCATCTAACAAAGCACAATTTGTTTAATCTATATCTAAAATTTCATGTTTATACATGAAAATGTTTTGAAGATAGATTAATTCAAACTTAGAATTTTTTCCTTAATTTTCTATGCGTTTAAAATGTACAAGACCCCTTAAATGTTCTGCTGTTGAATATCTTTTATGTTTTCCCGCCTTTGGTATTCTTTCTTTCGTTCTTTTCTAACCGTCTATCTGTCATATTTTTCGGTGACGGTCCACAGCACACCTTGGTAGCAAGTCCAGAAATGGGCGAAATTGGAGTAAGAAAGGTAGGAGGTGTTTGTTTCAGCTTCTGAATACAACCAAAATAAACGCAATGAGTCATAGTCAATATCAAGGAAGAAATAGGAGACGGAAGATGTGAGGCGGGTTGCACTTTGGTGGCGCTTTAACGACGTAAAAAGAAAGGTATTCCCCTTTGGTATTCTTTCTTTCGTTCTATTCTAACTGTCGATCTGCCGTATTTTTGGGTGACGGTCCGCAGCACATATTTACAGCAAGTCCAGAAATGGGCGAAATTGGAGTAAGAAAGGTAGGAGGTGTTTGTGTCAGCTTCTCAGTGAAACCAAAGTAAACGCAGTGAGTCATAGTAAGGATCAAGGAAGAAATAGGAGACGAAAGATGTGAGGCAGGTTACACTTTGGTGGGGCTTTAATGGCGTAAAAGAAAGGTATCCCCCTTTGATACTCTGTCTTTCGTTCTTTTCTAACTGTCGATCTGTCATATTTTTGAGTGACGTTCCGCAGCACACCTTGGCAACAAGTCCAGAAATGGGCGAAATTGGAATAAGAAAGGTAGGAGGTATTTGTTTCAGCCTCTGAATGAAACCAAAGTAAACGCAATGGGTCATAGTAAGGATCAAGGAAAAAATAGGAGACGAAAGATGTGAGGCGGGTTGCATTTTGGTGGCGCTTTAACGATGTAAAAAGAAAGGTAACAGTTCAAAAATCAAAGAATATAGGATGATGTGAGGCGGTTTTTTTTTTTTTTTTTTTTTTTTTTTTTACTATTTCTCCATGTTCAGTTTAACTATGACATTTACTAAGTCTCGCGTGATAATGTACTTTTCAGGATTGTGTAAAGTATCATTTCAGTGTTTTGTGGACTTTATCAAGACAATTTTAGCAATGGTTAGTGAAGAGGGTCAGAGCCATATAAAGACATCGAATAGTGTAAAAAGTAGGTTTTTTAGGTCACCATGTTAATTTAAACGCTTGAAAAAATCAATTAATGCGGAAATCATGTACCATTATTACATTCTGCGAAGTGACACAGAAGCAAATTGTAATATTTATTTTGAATCAATGGATGATCATTTAAAAATGATCTGTGAAAATATTTCGAAAGTTTGAATAAATGCATCTATACCAATATTTTCCAAACGTGTCATTTAAAAAAAAGTTGAATAATATAAAATGTGTCGATCATTGGAGAAATCACTTGATCATTCCGGTATAAAATAGAAGTGTAACCACGATAAATTGGTACGAAAAGCGGAAACTTCTGTCTTTGCAAATCTCAGCTTGTTAGTGTAGAGACTCCTACATTTGAAGCTGCGAAAATAGTCAAACATTGAACACTGAAAGGTGAATTTGCTGTAGGATCATATAGCCATTGGAAATATTCATTAAAAATGAGCGAAATCCATGCAAAGACATCGGTGGGGAAAATGAAATTAGATGAATATTCAATCAGGGATATTAGGTCTGCACTCAACGAGGTGAGTTTGATCCAGACGTAAGACAGAGATACCGTCAGAAGACTCTGAAAGTCGAACCTTTGAAATAGGAAATTTGAGAGATTTACAATTTGAACTAGGCCATTAAAAGCAGACACGTCCAAGCAAACGGATATCCCTTGCACACACAGCGCCGGCTGCATTTATAACTTGATATATATAAAGATGGAAGTTACGTTAATCGATTCATCCGTGTTTCAAGATGCAGGAATTGTGACTGCAAAGGATAAGAATCCAATCATACATAAGGACAATGTCAGGCGAGAGAAAAAGAAACTTGGAAAGAACATACATAACGAAGAGGATCGTGAAGGGATAAATAAGTAAAAGTATATTCATTGATTGGAGAAAAGATAACACGATCATCATAAGAAAGGGGACAAGCGGCACATTCGTTTTAAAAACAAAGCGAAGATCACTGTGTTGTCAGAACCTAGTTCAAAATATTTAGGGCATTTCATACTTCTTCGTTCCGATAATGGGGAAGAAATAGCGAAATCACGACATATTTTTAACACTTTCCGACAAAGTTGAAAAGTGCATATACATTCGGTTTGCCTGTCCGTCGGTCCGTCTGTGCACGCTCTAACTCTCGTCCATATACTCGGATTCCCATGCAATTGTAAACTTTATTTAGAGTCAGCAAGCATGTTTGGTATTTTATATGAAGTACGTTGGATTAATAGTTCATTTACAGGGGCACTCAAAATAATTCTGTGAAAATATGGTATATCAGGGAAATTATTTGCAGAGTATTTTAATGAGATTACGCTATTCCAAATGTGTTGAAAGTAATAAAAATGACTGAATTTCAAAACAAGATGATTACGATAGAATAGGGCATTCATGGAATTTGTCGTTCATTTACAGGGACACACAAAAGAAATCGGTTACAGTATTCTCTTTGAGTAATAATTGTATGGAGTGCGATTTAAAATTTAGGTAATTTTTTTACTCGTTGTATACAAATTATATACCTCATATATAGGGCTACACAAAGAAATTCACGTACTATTCCCCTTATTAGCGTAAATTGCTGAATGATAATTTTCGATTGAGGTATATGTATTTCT
The DNA here is from genome assembly GCA_963932465.1 of Maratus speciosus. Lineage (NCBI taxonomy): Eukaryota > Metazoa > Arthropoda > Arachnida > Araneae > Salticidae > Maratus > Maratus speciosus. The sequence goes on from OZ010786.1 coordinate 328,747,353, forward strand.
TATCTAAACTAAATTTTAACATGTATGTTGTTAATGGATACAAATCTATGTATCATATAGAGGGCTGCTCAAAGAATTCGGAAATTTTCCAATTATATATGAGACAGCTGAAATTGGGATTTTAAATATGTTATGCGTTTCAATATGGTTGAGTTTGACATGATATTTTAACTTATTAAACGCTGCAGTTTTGTTACATTAGAGAATCAATTCAAAATCAATTATAAAAAAATTCTAAATGACACATATTACCATATAAGCAAAGATAAATTTAAAACACTATTTAAAACAAAGCTAAATGCTGATTTTATTAGAAATCAAAAGTTTAAAACCTTGTCGTATGTGTGTGGTGACGATCCATCACCAACAAACTTGGTCATGCGATAATAAAATGGTAGTACAAATGATAGAAATATTACCCGATCCGCGTTGTGAAAGATCAAAAGAGGGTAATAGTAATTAATAAAATAGGAGGAGAATAAATTTTGAATAAAATTATACGTCAATACTCAGAATTGACTTATTTAACGTTAAAATTTATATTCAGGATTCAGTGGGTTGCATAGATAATTATTCGATTTAATATTTTCTAAAATTAAACTCTTAAAACTCATAAATTTAATAAACCTCTGAAAAGAAAGAATAAGAATAATGCTTCAAAGAAAAGATAGGAAATGCACATATAGAATCATATTTTATTCTTTTCAAGCACATAACTTCCATATATCAAACATAATTACTCTTAAAGGCATATTAATTTGACAGCATACTCAGTTTCATGAGATCTCATAACAAGATAATTATGAGTCATATCTTGGTGGAATTTTGGATTCAAAACATCGGTTGAAGTTCTCACAGCACAAATAGATGGGCTTCTTAGCCAAGTTATTGACAAATTTCCAACGCTGATATTTTAATGTTATGATTAGTCCATAATAATGACAAATACTCATAACTGCATTAAAATTTTGCCTATAAAAGATTAGACACAGAAAATCCTACGCACACAATATAAATATATAATAAAATAATGGCCATATATTAAGTAATGAACTCACCATATACTTCAGACGAAAGGGGCGAAAGCACTTCCTGTAGAGCACTGATAGTTCTTATCACTAGGTAGATTTGGTCCGCACCTTTCAAATTTTGAAAGTCACTTTTAACCGAGCACATTAACGTTCATACAGTCTCTTTTGGCTGAACTTTTTATACAATCACGTTGATAACTGGAACTTTTCGGTGTGGCATCCCATCTCATCCGCTAATGGCAATCAGAAAAATGGTGTCGCACTCCTAGGTTAGAGTTCTGCCCATAATCAATTCAGGATGATGAAAAGTTTTCGCAGAGTTCCATCCATCAATAGCCATTAGAAATGTTGGAGCCCTCCAAGATCAGACTTCTTTCCATATCCGATACAGGGTGATGCAGGATTTCGCAGACTTCAGCTTATCAACCTAGCCCTTTTGGTCGCAAGACTAATCCCAGAGCTTCCTTCAGGAGGAGCGACATAGGTGGAAGACAAAATCCAAGTGTCTTTTTTTTTTCAAAATCTGAATACTCTTAAGATTTTTTTCAAATGAATTTACTTTATTTATTTTATAAAGAAATATTTGTCAAAATGGCATTTATTATTTTCTCTTCAATAATAATAGGTTGTTCTGTTTTGTATAAATATTTTAATTGTATAACAAGCTGTGTGTATAGATTTCTATACCACATAGCTTCTGCCCCCTTTTTAAAAAAAGAAAAAAAAACAACGCGTCCCACATAATTTGCTATATACATATATACATCTAGTATTTACAGAAATTTATCAAACCTGATAAGTTCATATTTTCTTCTATATTTACTAAGGGGATCTGAAATAACAATTGAGTACAGTAATACAAAATATAAATTATTATATACAATTAAAATGACGTATAGGTGAGAAGATTACTCCAACATCTGGCCATTGAAGAAACATAATTTTATACATTCTTTACATCCTCACAATACAGATATTACCTGAATCACATTTTCCAAAAGATATACAATAATGTGTGTAGAAATATATGTACATTCATGCAAAATATCACTGAAATCAGTGTGTAATTTTAACCCGTTAATAGTCGCGCGTTTGTCTTTTCCCCGCCCGAAATTCGTTATCTTCCTGTAAACCATTTCCCGTTAAAGTTACGATAGCAAAGTTCCGTGTAGCTGACCTTGAATGTTCACACTCTTGTGTAGTAAAATTGCAAGTCATTCCTGCTATTTCTTAGCATTTTATCGCATTCTTAAATTTCAATCGGTCTAAATGACCGCGTTGCGACCACTTGCGTTAGTTGAATTTTTCCCCCTCGTGTCCATCCTTTCCCATTTCCGCGAAATCTGTGCGGGAATGTTTCTTCGAAGTACGGACTCTCTGCCTGTTGTTATTTCGTCTTTCTTTCTTTCTTCTATTTTACCCGTTCATAGAGTGTTTTTTTTACTTTTAGAATGTAACTTAAAATTGTTTTATTATATTAGTTGTGAAGTCAGTTCGCACAAAAAACCAGTGGATGGTCACTTACATTTTTTTTTCATTGTCAAATATTGCGGGAATAAATTCTCAAGTTGATAATCGTTTAAATATGGAAAAAAAAGGGAAATCCATCATCATTATTTGAAAGAACTCGCTTTCCATTTATTACCGGGGCATATAAATGAAAGAAAACAGACAATAACACTGTCAAACCAATAAAGAAAAGAGAAGATAATTTTGTGGGAATCAGTAAAAAAAATTGCCGTGTCTCCAAAATCTGAAAAGTATCGTTTTTGTACAATAAAACAAATTCGAAAGATAAAACAATTTTCTCAGAAATGTAGTATGTAAATCTGCGAAGAACATACATATAATTTATTTGTACAATAAGAAAAATAATGACAATTTTATAATGTAGGTTAGAAATTACGGAAATAAAAATCTCTTTTGGATAATTCGGTGAATGTTTATACTATGATTTTAAAGAATATTTTAAGTATTTTTCGAAAAATTATCTATTTTTAAATTTTCATACTGTAAGTAAAAACACATTTATTTAAACAATGCCGCATAAAATGTTTTTTTATATTATTACTGAAATCCAATAGAGGCTTGGGGACGGTATCTAACAAATTTAAATTTGTTGTCTTTCATCAATTGTTCAAACTATTTTTCAGAATAATGTTTTCCAGAATCTGAGAGAAAATTCATTTAAATTAAATTATTGCTGCATATTTATAATTTCGGAGAAAATATTCTTATTGTTTTTATTATTTTAATGAATGCTATTATAAAACAATAAATTATAACATTAATACTTTACTATGAAATGTACAATTGAATATTTATTTTAATTAAATAGTTGCTGTAAAATACATCCCTATTAAGATGAACCTTTCAGTGATTCTATTAATTAAAATAATTTATCCATCTTAGGATTTAAATCTACAATTGCAAATGTATTTAAATTAAATATATAATTTCAATAACTTATTTATTATTTATTTTATATAAGCGAAGTTCGTATCCAGAGTTTTTATTCAAGGGCACTGCTCCCACACTGAAATAAGTAGAAGAACTACAACTCGTGAATTTTCATTTGATAAATGGATTTAATCACAAAATCTCGAGAGCCCTCCTCCCTCCTCTCCCCCTTCATACACACACAGACACTCCACAAACTAAATAAATAAATAAAACGTGGTTACAACATTTACCTTTATAATTTCGAAGTTAAGTATTTTTTACCTTTTTTCTTTATTATATATATATATATATAATTATACATTTTTAATAGTATTTGGTTTATGTGGTGTTTGTTATTTCATAATTATTGGTCATTTTTATTATTTTTCAATGGTATTATTGTACAAAAAGTTTATATATATATATATATATATATATATATATATATATATATATATATTGTCTTTAATTGTTTATTGCATCAAATTTGATGGTTTTTCATATGTTTTAAATGAATTAATCGTCCGCAATATGCTGGTGAATTAGTGTTATTGTATTTGATTTTCTGTTGCATGTCATAGGTTCCATTTTTATTTTCAGTTTAATTGTTCAATTTAATGTCAGTGTAATATATTGATGCTAAATTTATTAATTTTATTTTATTAAATGGATATAGAGCGCCGGAATATCATAAAAATCTACCTGACTCTGATTCTGTCCCTCCAAAAAAAAAAAATACCCCTATCACGAATTTAGATTCATATTCGTAAATGGTTTCCTACTAATTATTGATTCATAGAACATCAGAAATTCAATCAAATCATTTACTATTTACTTTTAAGTATTTATTCAAAACGAAGAAAGAGTTATTAAAAACATTTATCTAGATGCCAACTGAATATATACTTAAGCGAAATTAATAATTGCTGTAAAAGGTTGTAAAATGAATAATTGCTGTAATCTTTAAAGTTCAGTCAATATTTTCACCCTACGTTATCCGTTTTCGATCATCTGATAACACCGGCAAGTTTCCCCTTTGTTTTCGGCCTGCTGGTAACGGCGGCAAATGGACCGAACGCGACTACTAACGTTCTAAAAAATGTCGCGACTACTCTCGGGTTAAAAGAATATCCAGTAACTGGCGCGCACTATGCGGGAAAGCACATCCCAGAGCGAGCGAGCCAATTCATCTTGGATCCCTTCAGCGCAGAAAGATGAACCGAAAGATCTCTCCACAGAGAGCACAACCGAATATCCTCTCCGGTGCCTAGGTGCGATTTTCCCATGCCCGTGTCCTTGACAGTGACAATAATCTTGGAACAAGACGGACTGGTCAGTACTATCACTCCAAACAGGTTACTCCTTATCGCGTTGGCCAACTTACTAATCGTTTTTTTACCCACTTAATGGATGTCGAAGTGTGCGCGGTATGTTTTTTTCTATCATGTGCATGTTTTCCCTGGATATAAAATTGGATAATATCTATAGAATATAAGGTAAGTGTAATTCATTTTTAAATCCGAAGATTTAAATACTATCTAATAAAAGTGTTCTTATTTATATAGTATAGCGTTCCTTATTCTTAATGATGTCCAATAAATATTTGTTTATCAGATCTCTGTGTCTGACTGGTCGCCATTTTCTTTTCAGCTTACCTTCAAGAAATTGCACTCATGTAACTATCATTTCATTAAATAATTTTAGTGCTTTTAAGTCATAAAATATTTTCCTTACCTCGTATAATTTCCTTTCATATATGCCTTATTATCCCATATGATATTAGAAGTCTGTCAATGTATCCTTTTTTATTTCTTTCACAGTATTTTTATCATAATCTTTCGTGTCATTTGGTTACGTAATTTTTTCTGACATATTTATTTATATATATTTTGATTTTATTTCACAAACAATATTATGTTTTATTTCGTTTGCGCACAGTGTAGTTCTCGTGTGTCATTATATACACTATGTTATTGAGATTTTTTTTTCGTTTCGTCTACCGTATCCTTTTTAATGTGGTATTTTGTATATTTATGACGTGTGAAATGTTTTAATCCTAAACTCCTAACAAATTGTTTTGCTATATATATATTTTTTTATATGCTACTATGCGTCATATGACTCAAATGGTACTTTGCTTAACATCTTTTGAGTTAATTTTATATTATTTATGTATTTTAAACTACAATTTTCTAACACATGTGTGAAAGATGGTACCCTCTATTCACTCATATATTAGCGGTAAATATAGTGTTTAAATATGTCGTTCCGTGCTCATTTTGCCGTTTTATATTTATTTAATTGTTCAATGGGTTCCCAAATTAATATGCATCCGTTTTAATTAATTATTTATTTATATTTATAAATTGTGAAAATTTTAATGTATGTTGTAATAATTCATCTATAATGGTTTTATTTTGGTTTTTGTTTATTTCCGAATATGTTTTCATTCCAGCACAATGAAGTTAATAATTTTTTATATATTTTTTCCGTTCCGTTAAGGTATTGTTGCAAATCTACCATATATATTTTGTTAATTTTAGGTATATTATGGTTTATTTATTATATTAATATATTAATTTAGGTATGTGTGTTTTAATATTTTGCTTCAATACTGAAAAAAATTTGTTAACAAACTCATGAAATTTTTTTTATAATGTCATCCTATCGTCCAGCAATAAAATGACATTTTCCCGGGAATATAGCATAATTTCATGCGATTATTACAATTTTTTCAAACATTATTATATTAAAATTACTTTGTTGTTGATAGTTTTAAGGTTTTTAAATAATACTTACAGATTGTTTACTTATTATGTTGTTTACAAAACGGTGTGCTTTTCATTTTTGGCCCTTATGTGGTCATCCACTTTATTTGTTTGTCTAAATGAATGTGTGATGTTTATTTAAATATATCTATCAATTTATTTACTGTTTTTTCTAAATATTTTTCGGATTTCTTTAATGTTTAATCTTTTATTTTCGTACATTTTAGCAATTTTTACACAATTATTCTTTGGTTACATTTCCCCAATTACTACTTGTTTTTTTTTTGTTGTTGTTTTTGTTTTTTTTAATTGGTAGTAATGTGTAGAAAATTTTATTTTTATTCTACCGACAAATGTTATTTTAAATCTTCTTTCGTTTAAGGAAGAGTACAAAATGTTGTATAAATTTTATATACAATTTAATCCCTTTTGTGTCATAAAGTATGGTAATCGAAATGAATGCCATGTTTAAAATGTATACGTGACGTTGCAATTTTATATTATTGCATATTTTATGTCCATGTGTGTTTCCTAATGTTTTATTTTAACGTGTCAAAGTCGTAACGTTTTGGGAGTATTTTAAATAATATGTAAAACAGAAATACATTATCCATCCCCATGTTGCTAATTACTACTTATTTATCTCCAAAGGAACCGTTTTTTTATATTTTGTACCACAAAATTTTTCCCTTTTTTTTTTAATATGTCGTTTTAATATATTTTTTTTATTTCAGTCTCTTTGAAGTAAGTATGTCTTTTGTATACCACTAGCGATCAAAATACTGGTCGACGTGTTTTGAAATATGTCAAAACAATTTTGACGGGTAAACAAATAAAAATTATATATCCTGTTTTTCGTTTTTCTATTTTTTTTTTAATATTTTCTTTTTTTTCTAATTTTTATTTTCCAGATTATTCCACATGTTATACTTCATGTTTACTCACTCAAAATAATTCTTTTCCAGCCATTGTAATTAATATGCAATTCAATATTAATTTTGTCATTCCATTATTTAGCTGTGTTGTCAGCTCAACTTCCGCAATCATCTATCTGCAATCCGTTGTGTGTCGTGAAAAATTTGCCATCCGTGAAAAGATTGCCCATGGAAACAACTGCTTGATGCCAATTCAACTACACAGCCAGGATAATTGACTAATATGCAGTCAAGCTAACGCTCTCAACTCCTGAGTAAAAAAAAACCGCCTCGGTTCTACCGGAATTCTGCTACTATACCGGGTTGGTGAGAAAATTCTTTATTTATTCCCTTCTTATATCAATCTGTATTTTTAAATACTCATTCGTGACCCTAACCGCTCTGCTAAAGGTAGTATATCCACTTCCCCTTGTATCAGCTGCTGTTCATCTCCCCTGAATTTTCTAGGAAGCCGGGGTTAGCCCAAACCAGTTTTGGTGAAGCATTTGTTTCTCTTTCACCTTTCCTCCTTGAACATTCGCACCTTTCCATGGGAACAGGTTTGCCTTAGCTGGTTCGTCCCGCTGGTAACAGGAGGAAGAGATAAAAAGATGGGTGGAAGGGGTTACCTCCGCTGCCTTGCTATACGGGATGCGGTTTTCATTCATCTCTTCATTTTTCCAAGCGACAATTATCTTCCTTATCTTTTTGAGATGCTACTCGTACTTAGCGCTTCTCTTTTGCGTTTGATTGCTGTCGTCGTATACCAATATTTACTTTTGTTTATTTTAGTAATTTTTTTATGTCATGCCTACCTGTGTATAATGTAATAAATTCTGTTTGTGTATATTATATTATTTTGTTTTTGTGGAGGGATGTATGAAAGAAAAAATTATCTGTTATACTTGTTTGCAAAAATCATTCCTATTACTGTGACAAAATACTATATTGTTATTTTATTTTTTTTACTATTTACCTTTGATTTATTTTGGGTTAATATTTCAAAAGGACTTCCTTTATATGTCCAGAATTTTTGCACAAAATATTTTCTAACATGTGAATTTCTTGGGCAGTATTTGTCCAACTTCGTTGAATTTTATTTTATTGGGGAAAAACGAAATTTGAACACATTTATGCTTTACTACATGTTTATTAAAATTATTTATTATTATTATTACCACATTTTCTACCAAAATTTTCTACCGCATAACATTTTATTTTCATGGTATAAAATACACATCATGGCTCCATAAATTTTATTAAAAATACAAATTTTGCTTCTTCATTCATAATAATTTTCCAATATTAACTATTTTATTAAAATAATATAATTTAAGCAAATATAAGTATATTTATTATTATTATTATTATTATTATTATTATTATTAATTCCGTGTTGGCGTTGAAAAAATTTTGTATTTTTGCTATGTTTTTGTTTTATCCGCTTGCGTTGATTTCGGTATTTTTCTGTTTACGTTTTTTTTTTCAATGCGGCAAATTGTATCTCTTTATGAGTTCTTGTTTTTTTATTTATTTATTTATTTTTTTCGTTTGCGGGGTTGGGCGCAAATAACTTTGAAATATGTATCGTGACTGGTTTCAACTCCGGTTTGTCCCTGTTTTTGATTAGGTAATTGTCATTTCTAAAATTTCTTTCGACAAAATATGGTCCTGAAAATTTTTGGTGTAACGCTTAAGGTTTTATTAGTTGTTTTAAATAAACTCCATCACCTACTTGTAGCTGTTTGTATTTTAATTTTGAGTTTTTATTTAATTCTTGATCCGATTTTTCTTGGTTTTTCATGACCTCGTGTCTGATTTCGTACATATGTTTTAATTTATTTTGCACATAGGTGCTCTACGAGTCCATTTCGTGTGTTGTGAAATTTTTGAACGGCGTTTTTATTTCCCGTGCAAAAAATAACATGCTTGATGTAAAATCCGTTATTCGATTTTTTGTTGTATTGTGCATAAGCACAAAATATGGAAGTCTAATGTCCCATTCGTACGTTTTAGTACACATGGTTGCTATAGAATTTTTTAAATCAAGATGGACTCTCTCTACAATCTCTTGACTTTGTGGATTATATACACTTGACCTTATTAGCTCGATATTTAGATTCTGCATGTAATCTTTGAAATCTTTTGACCTAAAATACGGTCCATTATCGCTTGCAATATATCGTGCTAAACCGTATGCACTAAAATATTGGTTCAAAGCGTTAATTATGACCTTAGTGTCGGTTGATCTGAGTGGAAATGCTTGTAGAAAGCGTGTAGCCGTATCTATTACTGTTAAAAAAAAAATATATATTTTTTAATGATACCACCAAAGGTCCACTATATCAATCGTTAACCTTTCCCCTGCTAAATAATTCTTATCCATTTTTTAATGGTACTTTTATCGTCTTATGTTGTTTAAAAGTATTGCATGTTATACATTTCATACAGAATGTTTTTACCTCCTGATACATTCTATACCAGAAAAATCTTTCTTTTATTATTCCATAAGATTTTAGAAAAGCAAAATGTGGTACATGTGCACTATTAAAAATGTTTTCTTTCAAACTTTGTGGTGCAATGTATAAGTCATCATTACTGGAATTTTGTGAATTTTTTAAAATTAGAATCCCATTTTTATTTAAAGTGTACTTTTCGTACTTCTTTGCTTTCTTCTGTTGCTGTAAAGCTTCTATAATTTCTTTTAGTTTAGGGTCTCTCATCTGTTCTTTTTTTATATTATCCTCAGTTAATTTTTTATTCACCGTGAAAATGTGTTTATTTAAATTATCTGCAATTGTTAAATTGTGTACGGCGCGAGAATTGAAATCAGCTGGGTTGTTATTTCCAGAAATGTGAGATATCTCATAGTCGTAGTCTTGGAGTTTAAGTAACCAACGTGCGACAATCTCAGGCTGTTTATCTAGTTGTAAATGATATGTTAAAGCCTTAGAATCCGTTAAAAGATAGAATTTTCTTCCTAATAAAATGTTTCGAAAATAGGTTACTGTATATAGCTAAGAGCTCGATTTGTAGACTGGGATATTTCTTTTCTGACTCTCTTAACTTTCTTCCTGTAAATTCAATTGGTATCATTTTATCACCTTGCTTTTGTGCCAATATACCTGATGTTGCGATTTTAGATCCGTCTGTAATTACATAAAATTCTTTCGCATAATTCGGAGGATATATAGTTGGCTGTTGCATTATTATTCGTTGTATTTCTTTAAATGATTTTTCTGCAGTTTCATTCCATTTGAATTTTTCATTACTTCTCGTAAGATCTGTCAGTGGTGCAATAATTTTCGCGTAATTTTGTATGGTTGATTTAAAATATGTGCATAGATCTATGAATGCTCTCACCGTTTTATGAGATGTGGGTCTTGCAAAGTTAGTAATTTTCTTTATATTTTTTCTGAGGGTGCATATCCCTTTTCGCTGATTTTATATCCCAAAAATTCAATTTCCGGCATATATAGTTTTAATTTTGTAGGTTCAATAGTTAAATTATAATTTTCTAATCTTGTTAGTACTTCTTCAAGTACTTTGTGCATTTGTTGTATACTTTGAGCACCCAAAAGAATGTCATCAACGAAGTATTCAATATCATATTTTTATTTTAAGTCGCTTAGGACTATATCCATTAAACGAGCAAACAAATTAGTCGATACCTTTAATCCGAAAGCTAGCCTCGTTATTTGATAATGATTATTCTCCGTTATAAATGCTAGTTTATGTTTGTCTTCCTCTCTCAGTTTGATTTGGAAAAATGCTGAGTGCAGATCCAACACCGTGTATACTTTCTTTCCGGCCATGCTTTGTAATTTTTTTTTTTATTTGGCACAGGATATGGATCGCTTTCCAATATATCGTTAAGTGCTCTAAAGTCCAAGGTAAGTCTTACATTAATTAAGTTTTTATCATTGGTTTTGGACGTCGAATTCTTTTTTACAAAAATTACTGGAAATGCATTGCTAGAATTAGTAGGTTCGATAACACCGGCGTCTAATAGGTCTTTAATTTCCTTCTCCGCGCTTTCCTTTATATCATGTGATAATTTAAAAGGTTTAGTCTGAATAGGAAAATTATGTTGTAATTTAAAATTAGGTTTAATTACATCCGTCGCTCCTAACGTTTTATAAGATTTACTGAACGCTGTCGCATGTCTCATTACAATATCCAAAACTTCCTTTTGCACCTTCGATGGTAAATGATCTACTTTGAAATCCTCTCTCGACAGTTCCTTTCTTCGCAATTCTCTAATTTGTGTTATATTTAAATTGCTAATTTCATAAATCCTGTCAGTATTTGTTTCATTTTGTTCTTTAATAGAAAAATCAGTTGCAATCTTCCCCATTTCTTGATCCTTGTATAATTTTAAATAATTCTTGGAGAGATTCTGCACTATAATTTGAAATGAATTATTATCGGATTCTTTATTTTTATGAACAGAATTCTGAATTGCTAATTTTTTATTATTGTATTTGGGTTGAAAAAGGAATTGTTGGTATTTTTCTAAAACTCCGTCGAAAATTAAATTTACTAATTTCGATTCTTTAGGTCTTAGATTAATTTTATTTTCTACAACTGCTCTTATATTATTTTGTGAATTATAACAATGATCATTATAACTAATTCGTCTAGGTATAGTTTGAAAATCCTCATTTAATTGTGTGTCTTTAATTCTGTTAGCTTCTGTAAAATGATTTTCATTAGAATTTAATTTTATTATCATGTTATTGATTTTTACAGTATTGTTTTCCAAATCCATAATTATTTTGTTATACTTTAAAAAATCGTATCCCAAAATTATTTTGTAATCTCGGTCAAATTCTTCTTTGGTGACATAAAATGTCCCGTTTAGGAAATTATTCTCATTTCTAAATTTAAATTTTTCGCAGTTTTTAAAAGGGATCGTTTTGTTTGACAAAGTTGTAATTTTGATGGAATTTGCTAAATATTTTATATTTACATCGGTCTCTTTAATTTTTTCAAAAATCTCTGGTGACAATAGACTTATGCTTGCCCCTGAGTCTACGAGACTGGGTATAATTAGTTCTTTTGTAATTTTTAAATTCCATATTGGTAATTGATTGTTCCTACCAGATTTGCAACTTGCTATAAATTTTTCCTGGATTTTTGGATTTTGGTCTACATTTTCTTTGCTCACTTTTTTTTCTACTGTTTATGTTCTGTTTTTCTTGCTTTTTTGTTTAATTTCGTTTTTATTTTATAACCCTGTTTTTCCTCTAATATGCGGGACCTACGGGTTTGCACTTGTGCTAAATTTTGAGGCCCGCCTATCGGTTTAAATGGTGTGTCCTCTTTTCCCTCTGGTATTTTGTCTACCCCCTCTCTGTTGATTTTCACTTGGGAAGGTAATAGTAGGCTGCGTTTCTCTATTTCTATCATTAGGTGGTTGAGAAAAATTGTTTTGCCCATTTTGTATATTTGTCACGCCTTGGTGTTGCTCTGTATACTGACTTTGTGCATTATTCCCCTGTGTAAAATCAGCATTATGAATTGGGACAGTGTTTTGAAAATTGTAATTCCCTTGGTGCATTTGATTTTGACCTATCAGCTGTTGAGAATCATTATGCCAATTGGGCATAATGATTGTACATATAATTTGGTCGAAGCTGATTATAGTGCGGTCTTATGGGATTGAAATTTTGAGGATTTTGAAAATGCGGTATATAATTTTGTGGACTTCTTTGGAAATTTTGATAATTGTAATTTTTATAGTAGTTCCTTGGAAATCTTGCCCTAACATTGTATTGTTGCACTCCCCTAGGTTGTACAAAATTTTCGCTTCTTTTATTAAAAAAACAATGTTGTGTTTGGTGGTTTGATTTGTTGCATATGTGACAGAATTGTTGGGTGATGTGATTAATTTCCCCTTCGTTTTGTTTGTTTTCATGTGTCTCAAGCTTTAAATTATTTATCTGTTTCTTTAGGCCTTGTATTTCAGTTTTTTGCTCTTGGGACATAGTGATTAGTGCCTCATACAATTTTTTTCACTAGTTTCTGTTAAGTTGTTCATTTCGCCTGCGAATCGATTGCTAATTCGATGTCCTTGGCCCGTTTAACAGCATCGTCGAATTTTGTTGGAGGATATTTTTTTAATTCAAAAGAAATATCTGGTCTCAACGCCTCAAGGTATTTTGTTAATTTCATCGTTTCAAGCAGTTCTTTTGCTCCATTTTTTTTCGTGTCCCGATAAAGCTAGATATTTTTGTGCCTCAATATTGAATTCTTTAGTAAATTCCTCAATCGTTTGATTGGCTCTTTGTTTCGCGTTAATGAACTGTAATTGCGCTTTTGCGAAATATTTTTCTTTTTGAAACTGCTTTATTGAATTTTCTTTGAATGTTTTGTAGTCGTTTGCCTTATGAAGTTCTGTTGTATTTTTCATAATTTCCCGTGCTTCCCCTTTAAATTTTGATTTTGCAAGTACTAATTTGATATCATCGGGAAATTGTGCCGCAGCGGCTAATTCTTCAAATTCGTCAAAAAAATTGTGTAATTTCTTGGTCTGGTTTATCTTCAAAATTTTGGAGAGAATTTATTAAGTTATCTACTCCTATCGTAAATGTTTCCCTTTCAGGAGAAGTTTGTCTCTTCCCTCTGCCGCCTGTCATGATTTAATTTTTATGCCTTATTTTCCTAGCGGCTGCAATTCCCAAATATATAATAGAATAATTTCTATTTTGTTTTGCTTCTATCCTAGTTTCTCAGAAATTTCCTACACTGCAAATTATTATTTTTTCAATTTTAGAATATAATTGTCTATCTATATTTTCAGAATCATACTATTTTGTAAAATAATATTTTCGCATAAATTCTACTGAAATAACACTGAATATTCTGCATGCATGCACATAAATAAAACACAATATGAAATTTTCACCAATATTGCCTTTCATAAATATTAATTATAATAATCACTCGTTATGTTCATACTAAATTATGTGCTGTGAGCTGAACTACTCTTTTTTCTTTTTTTATATACATATATATAATTATCCTACTTATCTCTCATAAATATATTTATTTTTATTTATTCTGTATGAATAATTCAAAATATCATATTTCATGTTTTTATACCCAATATGCAAAAATGATTCTTGTTACTAAGAAAAGAGAAACGATGGAAGAAAAGAATTTTTTATATAATATTAAATATTTTCTAATCAATTACTAGATATATTAAATTTAGATCCTAAATACAAATTTATAACACCTGGTATTAGCACCATTAAATTTTAGTATGTGGTGACGATCCATCACCAACACACTTGGTCACGCGATAATAAAGTGATAGTGCAAATGATAGAAATATTACCCGATCCGCGTTGTGAAAGATCAAAAGAGGGTAATATTAATTAATAAAATAGGAGGAGAATAAATTTTGAATAAAATTATACGTCAATACTCAGAATCGACTTATTTAACGTTAAAATTTATATTCAGGATTCAGTGGGTTGCATAGATAATTATTCGATTTAATATTTTCTAAAATCAAACTCTTAAAACTCATAAATTTAATAAACCTCTGAAAAGAAAGAATAAGAATAATGCTTCAAAGAAAAGATAGGAAATGCACATATAGAATCATATTTTATTCTTTTCAAGCACATAACTTCCATATATCAAACATAATTACTCTTAAAGGCATATTAATTTGACAGCATACTCAGTTTCATGAGATCTCATAACAAGATAATTATGAGTCATATCTTGGTGGGATTTTGGATTCAAAACATCGGTTGAAGTTCTCACAGCACAAATAGATGGGCCTCTTAGCCAAGTTATTGACAAATTTCCAACGCTGATATTTTAATGTTATGATTAG
This sequence comes from Maratus speciosus, assembly GCA_963932465.1. Lineage (NCBI taxonomy): Eukaryota > Metazoa > Arthropoda > Arachnida > Araneae > Salticidae > Maratus > Maratus speciosus. The sequence continues at coordinate 328,762,363 of OZ010786.1, forward strand.
TCCATAATAATGACAAATACTCATAACTGCATTAAAATTTTGCCTATAAAATATTAGACACAGAAAATCCTACGCACACAATATAAATATATAATAAAATAATGGCCATATATTAAGTAATGAACTCACCATATACTTCAGACGAAAGGGGCGAAAGCACTTCCTGTAGAGCACTGATAGTTCTTATCACTAGGTAGATTTGGTCCGCACCTTTCAAATTTTGAAAGTCACTTTTAACCGAGCACATTAACGTTCATACAGTCTCTTTTGGCTGAACTTTTTATACAATCACGTTGATAACTGGAACTTTTCGGTGTAGCATCCCATCTCATCCGCTAATGGCAATCAGAAAAATGGTGTCGCACTCCTAGGTTAGAGTTCTGTCCATAATCAATTCAGGATGATGAAAAGTTTTCGCAGAGTTCCATCCATCAATAGCCATTAGAAATGTTGGAGCCCTCCGAGATCAGACTTCTTTCCATATCCGATACAGGGTGATGCAGGATTTCGCAGACTTCAGCTTATCAACCTAGCCCTTTTGGTCGCAAGACTAATCCCAGAGCTTCCTTCAGGAGGAGCGACATAGGTGGAAGACAAAATCCAAGTGTCTTTTTTTTTCAAAATCTTCCTCCACAAAAAAGGGGCGTCTTTCATTAGTACAATATGATTTTTTTATTCGTCGATTGGTGCTTCTCTCTTACTGGTGCGCCTGATCTCTTGGCTGTGGTTCGCTTTTGATCACCTCTTCTGGGCGTCTCCATATTTTTCCAACGCATAGCTAATTTGTTCTCTTAGTTTACGGGGATCTGACGTCACATGTGAGCTTCGGACCCCCTTTGCCACACACGATGATACCAATAAATAGTAGCCCTGTCAGTGCTAAGTACATCATAAATAATTGTGACTGGCTTTATTATTAACATGTCTTATATGGCGTCCATGTGTCCTTCCTATATGTTTTATTGCTCTATTTTCGTCTGAAGTATATGTGAATTTTTATCACACTGTTAATTTTCATATAAAATATTACAAAATTCTTAATTAATTGCCATATTACGAAATACATTCAATATTCACAAACCTTAAATTTTTACAAATGAAATGATACCTAAATCATATATATGCATCCATATACTTATTATAAATTATGATTTTTCTTTATCTGAATACTCTTAAGATTTTTTTCAAATTAATTTACTTTATTTATTTTATAAAGAAATATTTGTCAAAATGCCATTTATTATTTTCTCTTCAATAATAATAGGTTGTTCTGTTTTGTATAAATATTTTAATTGTATAACAAGCTGTGTGTATAGATTTCTATACCACAATGTGTTTGACGCATATCATAAAACCAAGACTCTAATGTAATTCGCCTTGATACAAAATTATTTAAATTTCATTTGTGAAAAGGATTTGTTTTTGTTACTTTTAAAACAAATCAATAATTCAACGTCGTATTTTCTGAAGCACAATAACAATTGTAAATAAAGCTAATTACATTTGGCTTTTAATACGCTATTGAAATCAGAAAACAAGCGTTTCATTAGTCGACATAAATGATATCTGTATTCAATTAGAACACGTGATATACTTTTTTCTAATAAATTTCTAATTTCATTTTTTATGCTAATATGTTATGAATTGAATACGCATATATAAATATTTTTTTTAATTACTTGAATTTCAGTAAAGAGATCAGAAATAGTTCAGGGACTCGGTAAACTTTAAAGAACTTTTTTTTTTTTTTTTTTTTTTTTTATACTGATGTGCATGTACTTACTATATACACATATTTTTATAGTTAATACTTTGAAAAACTGATTTTGAATAGAAAAAATAAATAAACTTGTCGGTAAAAATTCCGAATTTTAATTTTTCTTTATTTAAAGAATTTTATAGTTGCTTTTTTTTTATACATTACAGTGTTTAAATCACTAAAACTTCTACAAATATTTTCTAAATCACTCAGATATTTTTTATACTCAATATAGTGCACTTAATAAAATTAGGAATAGATTTTAAAATATAATGAAAATAAAAAATAAGTAAAAATTGAAACATTAAAGAAATCATGTTGTTTGCAGCTGTTTTACGTATGTTTGTATTTCTTTTCCTCATAAACTTATACATTAATTTGTAAAATCCATCCCTATTTTTATTAAGAACAATATATTAAGGATGTAAAAAATAATGGAGTGATTTGACAAATATTTGTCGAAGGTTTAGAGCTTTAAATACATAATGTATCAAAAAACAGCTATCTTTAAAATTCTTTAAATAAAAAAATAATTAGAATTATCATTTCTTGCCCACAAAATTATTTTATTTCTTGTCAAAATCAGTTTTTCTAAGTATTACCTATAATAATATGTGTATATAATAGGTAAATGTACACCATTAAAAAAAAAAATGTTTTCAAAGGGTACAGAATCCCCTTAAACGTAATTAGATTACTTGTTTTTGCACGGGTAAATACTATCAATAACATTAATAAAATATTTGGGAATTATTTTAATTCCTGTTATTCTTCTTTTTTAATTCTGTAAGCAGTATTCAGAATTTTTTGGGGGAAGAAATGTATACCTTGTAGTGAAAATGAATATTGCATATAAATTTTCTAGTAAATTCTCTTGTGGTACAGATAATCGAGCCGTGGGTTAGGTGGATTTTTGATGGCCAATTATCTACTCAAGGGATATAGGCCCAGGGGGTGTAGTACCCTTCGTGGGGGTCTTTCTAAGGGAACCTAACTCGTATTTACGCATGGAAATCCATGGTTCGAATAAAATCACGAATACTCCGAACAATTAGGACGACGGGCACGATCGAGTTCGAGCCAAGCACCTCCCGTCTACCAGTTTCGACAGTAGAACCTCTGGGCCACTGGTGGGGCGATAGTAGTAGCGGTGTAATTATTCCATCAAAAATGGCCACTAATGCTACTGTTGTGACCATCAATCCATGACACTAATATGTTGTCTCCGTGACTATACTATAGCTGCATCAACTATTTTTATTGCCTGTAGGTAATAAATGATTTTTTTTGGCTAATTATATTAAATTTCTATTAGACTTGTAGTCATTGCGTCATTTGCGCTCGTAATTTTCTTAAGAGCTGGATATGCGTTATATACACTGCGTAAAAAAAGTAGAAGGACACTCGATCTTTATAATTTACTTAATTGTAATTTACATTTACGGTCTGATTTTTATAAGGGTATCATTTTATGCATATCCTTTTGTTATGCTACAAAAAATAAATTGCTGCAGCAATTAAAAATGAACATAGTTAACTATCGCACTGTAAAAAAAGTAGAAGGACAGTTCTGGAAAATTGAATTTATTGGACGCTTCTGCTATAGATAAGGAAAATAAGTGTTACTATTTTATTGTTTTTGCCAAATATATATATATTTAGTCATTTTTAGATTGATTTTTTTTAGAATGCCAAAATGAATACTTTTAAATAATTTTCAAAAAAGCCAAGCCATAGCATTTAGAAAAGAGGGTAAAAAGCATCAGAGAGATTGCTAAATTTCTTAATGTTAGTAAATCTGCAATATCAAATGATCTTAGAAATCCAGAGGATCACGATACTAAAAATAGAGACAGGAAGAATTAAAACACTGACGCCTCGTGATGAAAGAAACATTATCTGAGAGTAGAAAAAGAAAGATTCTGTAATTTCAAAGGTGCGAATACAATCAAGACTAACACACGTATCACGTCAAACGGTATATAACTATATAATAAAGTCCAAAGACTTCATTTTCAAGAAGAGACAACACCATCCAAGTGGACAAAAATGCACATAACCATAACTTACCTTGGCCATCACACTTTAGGCAAGATCACATGGCTTTCACCACGGAATGGACTTCTGTTATTTACTCAGATGAGAAAAAGTTCAATTTAGATAGTCCTGATGAATATCAGTTCTGTTGGCTTTGAATCGAGAATGAGGAAGAATTTTTTTCCACTTGACATATGGGAGTATGAAGCTTGATGGTCTGGCTAACACTCGGATATGATGGAAGAACGAGGAATCTTTTTGAATAGTAGATAGAATAACAAATATTACATCTGATTGTTGGAATCTGAACTTCTTCGTTATGGTACAGAATTAGGTGGCTCAGATTGGATATTTCAACAATATAGAGCAGCGATTCACATATCTATTGGTGTTAAAAAATGATTCTACAGAAATAAGGTCTGTGTTTTGTCATGGCCAGCTAAAAGCCCTGACTTGAACATATTTGGTTGGTTGTGTTTATGGCGGCCAATCTTAAACACGGGGGATATAGGCCCAATGGGGGGGGTGCTCTTCGTGGGGGTCTTTCTAAGGGAACCTAACCCGTATTAACGCTTGGAAATCCAAGGTTAGAAGAAAACCACGAAAACTCCGAACGATTAGGCCGACGGGCGCGATTGGGTTCGAACCCAGCACTTTCCGTCTACCAGCTTCGAGAGCAGAACCTCTCGGCCACTGGTTGAACATATTTGTGAACATATGGGTGACATTATTTCGTCACGCATACAGTGAAAGAAAACAGTATGAATCAGTTGTTGAACTTCGGAATGCACTTAACGATGTTTGGGACAATTTTTATCAAAGTAAAATGTAAGCTCTCAATGATTCAATGCCAAACAGAGTCTTTCAAGTCATAAAGGCAAATGGAAAGAAAATTTCTTACTAATACTTTAATTTTCATATCAAATATTTATGTGTCCTTCTACTTTTTTACAGAGTTTCATGTAGGCAACAGAAACTATGTTATGAAAATTGAATTCTCTTCGTAATTTATTTTTGATTACTATGATTTTATATCCATTTAGTTGTAAAATGTTACGCAAAAAAGAATTTTGCACGAACGTAATTAGTTGTGCTTTTTTTAGAAAAAAGTCTAGTGTCCTTCTACTTTTTTTACGCAGTGTAAGTTATATCACACACACACACACACAAAAAAATCAAAATCAGTTACCAAAGCTCAAAAACTTCTATCTGATCTCGTCAGAGCACTGTCCTAAATTCCTTTTTGAACTTTCTTAATCTCACATGACCTCTTTTAATATATAAGGCACATAATTTTGATTTTTACCTGCCTGAATAATGATTTTTATTTTAGTACGCATTCTTAGTTTTTTTTATATTTCTTATGTTGGGAAACATCTCATTGCATTACTGTATAACAATATTAACGTGATGAATAAGTTTTGGACGATGTTGGGGGTCTAAATATATCACTAAATTCCCAACTGACTCGTCTCACTAAAGTTTGGGAAAGCTGTCTGTATAAATTTGTGTCAATAAAAGTAGTTCGATGTATTTTTTTTCTCCAAAACTGGGGCTATTATTTTATATAAATATGTAGCAAAATATTAACTAGCAGATATTTTTCCGGTTGTTATTATTTTTTGAGCTCTGTCCCTGGATTTTAGATTCCTTACCGTTCCTCTTGCTAGAATTATACAGAGAATCACAACAGATGCAGACACAGATTTTTTTTCAACTTTTTTTCATTTAGAGTTGGGCTAGAAAAACAATGCCTAAACTTATTTGACAGGAAATTTACTGCAGAATTTAAATCAGCATTTAAATAACAATTTCAACCATCGTGGGTTTATTGGTAGTCTTAATGTCCCAAGCTTTATTCCTGCACTTTTCGAGGTAAATAATTTTTTTTTTTTTTTATTTAATCAAATGTAAATAACTGTTGCAAATATCAATGCACTTTGAGGCTATCATTTAGTCTTAACATTATTTACCTAAACATAGATGGTAATTTTCCTTACCATAAAATCCTTATCTTCCCTTTTTTCCCTTACCGTCCCTTTTTTTCCTTACCGTCCCTTTTCCCTTTACCGTCTACTTTTTTTCCTTACCGTCCCTTCCTTGACATTCTTTTAGGACAATGTTATACGAAAATTTTGTACTAAAAGTACCACATTGTTATTACTTCTTATTTGAATTTTCTGTGGGTGCTATGCAAATTCATTATAAGTAAAAATTTAGAAGAAAATAAAATGTCAGATAAGTAAAATGGTAAGGAAAATTAAACTCGCAAGTTTAACTTAAACCTCAGTTAAATAAAAAAAAAATCGTCGCTGCTGACCCTTTTTTCTTTATTTTTGAATCATTGAAGCATTTATCTATAAGTTTAATATGTTATTATATTAAGTTTAATTTAGTCAGATTTTTATTTCTGTATGTTAAAATTTTGTAGGATTGCCTCATGTCTGGCTACGAGTGAGCTGACATAAATAATGAATTTACTACAATCACAGTAAACAGATGAAGGAAAAGGCTGCAACATTCATTGGCGATGCGCAGAGTACGCCTCCCTATACAAGGTGATTTGAAATAGATATTGTGGCAATAAATATTTGAAGTGTAGATATTAAAATGTACACTTCCACTTAAAAAAAAAAAAATAAATAAAAAAATAAGTGTAGCTTTTATATATGATATTCGATTTACAGTGGGGTGTTATTCTATAGTATAAAGCAAAAACATGTAAATCTTTTGCTTTATACACTTTCTGTGTCTCTCTTTTAACTCTCACGTGACAACGACCTGAACAATCAATTTCAATTGTTAAAAGATTTGACAACTTCTAAAAATTGCATAATTTCTACTTTTACACCAACGAATATGTACCTTTAAATTTAATTTAGTTATTCAAATCTCAATTTTGTATTTAATAAAAAATAATTTTTAAGTAGGATTTTTTTAAATCTATCTCAAATATAATCATCCTGATACAGAAAATCCAACTTCAAAAATAAATAAATAAAATGTGAATTAAACAGATATGTAATCGAACTTAAACACTGAAAACTGAACTGAAAGCACTTAAACACTGAATCGATAAAAATCAAAGCGGTTGCTATAATAGAGATATCTTTCATGATTAACAGCTGGCATGCGGCTAAAAAGAAAGTACAAAATCGCTTCTTGATGTAGTCGGTGCACAATGTAAGAAAATATAATAAATCTAAAAAATAGTAATAAAATAATTGAATTTTCGAAATAAAAATAACTTTCACCCAAGTTCTGTACACCGAATACTATATCTAAAAAAAAAAAAAAAATCTAAATCTGCAAAACTCGTTTTTTTAAAGCTAAAGAAATCTGTAGTTTTACAAAATAATCTACTAAATTTAAAGAAATCTTACTAAAATTTTATCTGTAACCCGCTGTTGCAGTTGCATAAAGAGTTCTAGGCATCCCATTTTCCTAAACAATTCTTAGTACCCTTACAGAATTTTTTCATTTACAGTGCAAACGCGTATCTGTTACATGAATTTTTGTTGTTGCCGTTACAAAACAAAACAAAAAAAAATTCTACGGATTCCAGTTTCCTAAAAAATTCTTAGTATTATAGATTTTTTTACAGTGTAAATAAGTCTAAGAAGGACATTTAAAAAATCACATACCTTAGGGGCTATGCATATAGAACGTTATCATTTTAGGGGGGAGGGTTGGTTGGTTGGTTGGTTGTATTTATGTCGGCCAATTATCTGCACGTGGGATATAGGCCCTAAGGGGGGGGGAGTGCCTTCCGTGGAGGTCTTTCTAAGAGAACCTAACCCGTATTAACGCTTGGAGAACCAATGTTCGAAGAAAACCACGAAAACTCCGAACGATTAGGCCGACGGGCGCGATTGGGATCGAACCCAGCACCTCCCGTCTACCAGCTTCGAGAGCAGAACCTCTCGGCCACAGGTGGGGCTTTAGGGAGGAGGGGGTCTGGCACATGATATCGTAAGATATCTCTAGGGGGAGGGGGGATTTGTCTTTTGATATCGTTATAATTTTGATCCAACCAAAATTTTCTCTTTTTATTTTAAACTTGTTCTTTACATGAAAATAGTATGTTATCTTTTTTTTAGTCTGATATCTATTTTTATGAAAATACAAATTTGTTATTAAAATCATTAAATGATCATAAAATTATTTATTTAAAATTATGGAATACCCCAATGTTTTGCATTCCTGTTCTTCTGTCATATGTGCATGCATATATAATCCGCTGTTCTAGAAACTATATGCGAAGTACATTTAAAATGATACTTGTGTTTAGTAGTAAATAAAAGAGAAAAAATGCTGTTCGCCTGTTTTGTTGATAAGAAAATCTGTCTGCCCCTCCCACCCGCTTGTGCGGTGGCAAGTGCAAGCCATAGTTTATTGACTTATCTTCATTAGAATCAATAACGTATGCGAAAAATAAATGTAACCATATTTGTATATCACCCCAAACAAAAGAAGGGGGGGGGGGGGGGGGTTCGAGGAATGATAACGTGTGATATCGTAAGGGGGGGAGGGGGCCCAAAATTACCGAAAAGTTGATAACTTTATATATGTATAGCCCCTTATTGCCGAAACGTCAATGAAGGCTTACTGTGGAGACACGAAAAGTTTTGGTTTCCGTCTTTCTGTTTGTCTGTCTGTTTCTCAATAACTGCCGCAAAAAACATCCCATGAGCTTGAAATTATGTAAGCGTATTGGCGAGGTACCCGGAATTAGCTCTTTAGTTTTTGGTTATGTTTGGCGCATCTGTTCGGAAAATATGGAGCATTTTATTTTGCACCACAATGCTTCTATTTGGCATTTCAGACGATTTTCAAATTTTCATTTCTCCCGAAAGAAAATGGCTCATTTATTAATGTATTTAAATGGGAAATCATAGAAACTGAAATTTCCCATTACGGGTCTTAAATTATTCTTATTAGTTTGAAATTTTGTCAATGCACTTGTCAAAATATTTAATTATTTGTGTAAGTTCTGGTGAATTTTTACACGTGTGTTCCAATAATATAAAGCATTTTATTTTATAAATTTATGTGAAATGTACATATTTCATTTTTTCTTTTTCTTTTATCAGTTACCATAGCAAAAATAAAATCATCCTAATAATATTAAAGGTGCATAAGATGTGTGTGTCATGTTTGAGTTATGCCAACGTCAAAACAGAAAATTTAATGTATTTGTACCTTTGCGTATAGATAGATTTTAACCCGTAAATGAATTTAGGCTATGTTTCACTTATTTTGTGGTCATACTGTGTTTTTTGGCACTTTTAGGCATTTTGCAAACTGAGATGAAAATAACATTTATTTTATGTGGGAATCAGCTTAGATGCCATCATTTATTCGTTTGCTTTGAACGCAAAAAACATTCAGCTATTAAGAAGTGACGTGAAAACGTAAAAAAAAACGGACATTTTAGTTTTTATAAGGAAAAAAACAGATGTCCCCGCATGGGGACCCAGGAGCCGAAGAGGTTAATGATGTTACACTACTTCAAACATAATGAAGCTGTTATGCATTAGTAATATGATCTGCAACATGTTTTCTATACATTATTGACTATATAGAATTTCTCGTTTATTTACAGAGTCACTCGAATAATTTGGTTGTTGGCTTCATAAAACAGCTCTTTTAGTAAAGAAAAAGAGGGAGAGAGAGAGAGAAGTAGCAATTGCAACGCATCTATTCTAAATTAAATTTGATTGTGATTTTCTTTATGTTGGTTTTTATTTATTACATATTCATCATAATACTAATGTTACATTTAAAAAATATCAATATATTGATTAGTTGATATGGGCGTGTGCTTGTCAGTGCCACCTACCGCGCAGCCTTGAATCACACTTCGTGAATTGGCCGGTCAAAACCCGAAATACGCTCTTCATTTTGTGTATTTCGGGTGTTGGCCAGGAATCTCGGCCGGGTCACAAATTGGCCGGACAATTCGCAAACTAGCTAAGCACCAGGTTTTGGCCGTAATATATACAAAATAAAACACTTGTAACTTAGCAAAAAATCATCGTATCTGCATACGGTTTTCAACAAATGACTTAGTAAAAATGAAGAATAATAATACACACAAAATGTCTCAATTTTGGGCTCGATTTTAGCCTTAATAAAGGTCCACGGTCCCCTTAAAGGCATTAAAATGTAAAACAAAATATGTACGAGCGAATTTATATTACTCTTTACTCTTAGATCACCAAACAGCACAATCTGCTGCGTATTATATTAATTATTTTTTAAAGCTTAAATAAACATAGTACCTATTCATTATATGGAACTTTTCTTCCTTTATACTTACGAGGTGGAACCCGTCGAATTTCGACGAAAGAAAATGTTTACAAAGGAACTGTTGCATCAAATTTATAATACATCGACAACAATAATTAAATAATTAAAATACAATAGAAGAACCACAGCTTTGGCCAGATTATGCAGCGAAGAACCTTTACAGATTGAATTTAAAAATAGCAAGTTAATTTATCCATCAAGATTTTATTTACCATCCATAGTCCGAGAATCGATAGAAATATTTTTACGCAACGAGAATATTTGCAATGATTCTGTGTCCCTTGATTTACCTAGAATTTGGAAAGAGATACTAAGTAATTGTAGAAACAATAGTAAAGATTAATCCACACTCGCAAATAGCCAAGTTAATTTTATTTTATTTTATGGTTGCAATATTTTCATTATGCTTCATGTCTCATGACATTGTTTACTATATTATTGTTTTTAAGTTATGTGAAAATATTTTCTATTATGATTGATTTTGAGAATGTCGCCGATTGTGCGATGAAACGATCGTAAGTCTTAATAAAGATATTCTATCACTTTTTATAGCATTATTTAACTTAATTTGTTTATAAGTGATTATTATACATGTTTTTATAACAATAATTACAATAAAAAATCCATCTTACACTTGAAATTTAACTCTCCAAAGTCATATTTTAACCTAAGATTAACAAAATACTTTTTTCATAAACTTCAACTGTTAAAATTATTGAAAAATTAAACTTTATTAATATACGTAATCAGTAACATATAATCAAGATAAGTAATTTTGATTAAGATATCAATTGATGCTTGGTATTACGGAATGAAAAAATCAGCAAAAATGATTTCACCTTGACATAATCATAGAATTTTTCCCCTTTAAATCTAAACAAATCAAGTCACTTTCAACGTTTCACATCAATATTAACCATTTAAAATCATTTAAACGCGCAATAGGCTATTGATAAATACCGGGTGTCCCAAAAAGGACTGACTGATTTTAAAATTCAATAACTTGCAAACGGTGACAGATATTAAAAAAATTCTTGCAGGAGGGTTATGCATAAGGTCAAAAGTTTTATTACAGTGATTTTCAATTTTAGTTCGATTTACAAACAATAGATGGCGCTGTAAGCAACAGTCGCTAAATACAGGCTCGATTTTTGGTCATTTATCTTGTTCCATGCAGAAAAAGGAGATGGAAATGTATTATCCGGGCTACGAAGTACCAAAAATCGAGCCTGAATTTAGCCTCTATTGATCGCAGCGCCATCTATTGTTTGTAAATTGAACTAAAATTGAAAATCACTGTAATAAAACTTTTGACCTTATGCATAACCCTCCTGCAAGATTTTTTTTAATATCTGTCACCGTTTGCAAGTTATTGAATTTTAAAATCAGTCAGTCCTTTTTGGGACACCCGGTATATTTTCAAGCTTTAAGTCACGTTTGTCAACTATTACAACTTCCCGTGTTAAAATTTCCACTCGTGATTTGAGGTCATAGAATAATCTCTATACCTGCGCGTAAAAATTCCAGAAATTTATAACTTTTAGACGTATTCATGGGGAAATATCTCGTTTTGTCAAATAAAATTATCGGTTTCTTTTAAATAATACGTCATTTTCAGTCGCTGAAATATTTTGCCTATTGTCTCAAACTCAATGTCAGCGAAATGAAAAAATAGTGAAATATAACAGCATCATCAGGGAAATTGTGTCTTTTTTGAAGCGTAACGTCATTTTCTGTTCAAATTTTTAAAAAATATATTTTTAATTGTAATGAGAAAATGGCATCAGTAAGAATATAATCAATAAAGATAACTAACCCTTTTTTAATAGAAATGAAGTACTTCAGTTGCCACGATTAGAAAATTGGTATTAAAAACTATAAAAAAAATTAATATCTCAAAAATAAATTGAGGTACAGCTTTCAAACAAATTCCATTTAAAAGTTCATTTTTTTCTGCATACGACGATGCAAACATTTAAAAGTTTGTTTAGAAATGTTTAGAAGTTTAAAAATTTGCAGAAGCGAAAATTGCAAAACCAAAATTTTATTTCAAATTTCAAAGTGTTGCCATTCGCAGAATGACGTATGCGTTACGCACAGATATGTTTGTCCTTTATAATATAGATAGATTAACAAATATTTCTATTTAAATTTGAAGTGACTATGTTATATTTATTGAATGTATATAAATACAGGTTTATTTTAATTTTTTTCGATTATAATAAATAAATACTATAACTTAAATGTTTGAATGTATTTTATTTGAAAATGTAGAATGTGGAAAACAAACAAAAATTTCAAAATATATGTAAATATATTTCTGAGTAATTATACATATTTATACACAAGAAAAATATATTTCATCTTCATACAGTATTTATTTTATATGTTATATGCACTAAAATTATAAGAATTTATTCTTTCATAAAATATATGTATGATTATACCAACTGCACAGACATAAAAAAAATATATTTTACAGTAAACGTTTTTAAAAGCATGTTAAATTTGAATGCATCAGAAATGCTGACTAGTACAAAAACAAACGAGCAGTTGTAAATGTACAGTGCAATATTCTAAATAGAATAAATAGAAAATTCTTATTTAAGCAATATTTATTTTGAAAATGCTATAAATAAAAAATAAACTAACATTTCAAAATGAATGAATTTATCTGTGAAGGATGAATTTTGAAAGATTAAAAAAATATTTTACTTGTTAAAAGTATAATGTTTATGAATGTTTACTGTAATAGACAATAGTTTGTAGCTTCGAATCAATGAAATAATTTATGTGTTTAATAGACATAGAAATTTAGATATAAATTTCTAAATTCATAGTGAATATGACTGCTTTCAGACTCTGAATAGAACTGAGAGAGACTGACATTGAAAATATACTTAATTTTTATTAAAACATTGTCATAGAAAATAAAAAAAAACTGTTTATATTTTGAACGAATAACCGACATGTTATAGAATTTTAAGAAAAATTTTGTAATGTTTTTCGAAATATTAAACAAGCATCATTTATTTATACTTTTAATTTTATGTAGAATATATACAAAAGTTTATCTTTTTAGTAAGATATTAATTTATAAACTTATGAAAGATTTGAAAAATTCAGATTCATTTTAATTACTTAATTTACATGATTTCGAAAATTAATTTATCTTAACTGAGAAATTTTGACAGAAATTGCACATTGTGTAATAAATATGTAAAATATAATAAAGTAAAAAAAAAAAAAAAAAAAAAAAAAAAAAAAAAAAAAAAAAACGCGGCATTGTCGAGAAATTGTCTATTTTTAATAAAAGAAATTTTACTGTTACGGACAATTACAAAATTAATAATTAACTCAAATTTTAATTAAGCTTCATTTTTATTCTATATTTAGTAAACAGTAGACTTAAATTACAGAGACGAATTAAAATTAATCACAAAAAGTAGTAATTTAATATGCATTTTGATGGTTTTGTGCTCATTTCATTTTTTATTTGAAGTTTCGAAATTTTTAAAAACCGTTCTTAGCAATTATTTCTTAGTTCTTCTTTTCATCTTAACCATCACATTTTCTTCGTTCTTAGTAAGCATTTTCATCTTAACCATCACCGTTTCATCATCGTTCTTAGTAAGAATTTTATCTAAACCATCACCGTTTCATCACCGTTCTTAGTAAGCATTTTCATCTTAAATGTAAGCACAGTGTGACATTCAAAGATTCTGTAGAAACTATGTTACGGAAATTTAAGAACTTTTTTTGTCCCTGCGTACTTTAACATTCTAAATTTTTGAAGACAGTTCTGAGGGTGTATTTACGTCTCTCATTAAGAGCCGTGTCAGATTTCAAGTTTCTATCTCTAACAATTTCCGATGAATTATTGATTAGAATGCTTCCCGCTCATTTTACACTTTTAAATTTTGATTTGTTTTAAACCCATAAGAAACACTTAAATCTGAAAATAATCACGATGAGAAATTTCAACTTCCTGACCCAGCAGCATCATAACAAATACAGTTTACAACCTTTTTTTGCTTCTGCTCATTTTTAGCTTTCTAATTAAAAAGAAACGAAACTGTTCTGTGCAAGAACGTTTTTAAAAAGTTTTCGGCTTCTTTCATCCTTTAAAACTTTGATTTTTTAGATACCACTCTTACGATTATTTACATCTTAAAAGTAACTAAAATGACAAATTCCAGGATACCAACTGTATCTCATGAATCGCAAATTTAGAATTTTTTTTTATTTTCACTCTTTTAATTTTTGCTTTTTTGAAAAAGTGCTCTTGGTTTACATATATGTCTCTAAAATAACAGCATTGCCAAATTTTAAAGTTTCTACCTCTAAGAATTTCAAACAAATCGCAATTTAGAACATTTTACACTAAATTTACCCTTTTAAATTTCGACTTTAAAAAAAAAAACTATTCATATCAAGTATTTATATTTTAAATGTCCCCATCATACCAAATTTAAATTTTCTATTCCAAACAGTACCATAGGAATCGCAGTTTTAGAAAGCTTTTAGCTTCTTCACACTCTTGGTGTTGTTGGACTGACATGAAATATAGCCCGTCTATAAGCAGAGATGATCACCAGCGTTTCGCCACCATTATTTTTTTAATCGGTTCGGTAGTTACTGATATTATTCCTACAAACAAACCAACAAAAGTTACTTCTTTAAATTATTAATACAGATAGTGCCTTAAATTTAATAAATTAATAAATAGTTGTTTTAAAAAATCATTAGATTTTTCCATAACTTCTATGCAGTCTGCAAGAGAATTCTATGTATAATATTTGACTATGCATAATAGTCTACGAATAATAATTTGATTAATGCATAATAACACTTTATAGTTTAGGTTCAAACGATAGGTAGATAACCCATGTATTTTAGCCCAGTGATTTCATCAAAAATACGGTATATTCCGGTCTATAACCAGCACTTTTGAAACAAGAAAATTGATTACATTTTATACGTGCGTGTTATACGAAGGGGTATAAAAATCAAAATTTAAAAATTAAGCATAAGTATTGAGATTTTGATGTTTACAGAGCCAAAGAAAGCTATTTTCATATTTTAACTGCACCACCAATTGAAGAAAATGTTTTGCTGAATTTGTTTCTTACATGTATTACATGGCAAGGAATATATTTAAGAAAATACAGAAATAATTCTTTGGAATAGAATTAAAATGTAATCGTCTGTGGCAACTCTGTATTAACGAACAAGAGAAGAAGACTTGATTATTTGAATTAACGAGCGCTTTGAGAGGTTTTCAAGAGCTTTATGAGGATTCAAGCAGATAGGATTGGCAGTAGTATATATTCGGACCTCGCGTTTGCTAATTTTCTTTTTATTCGTACAAGTTTAAAAACTTTTAACGCTCTTATTTTAATTTCATTCTATGTATCTCACAAAGATTTCTTTGTGATAAAAGGAGATTCCCATAATACGGTGAACATCCAGCGTAGCAGTGCTACCTATTGGACAAATAAAACCAAAACCTAAGAAGCAACAACTTGCGTCAACGTCTAACTGAATTTGAAGTTAGATGAGAATTCTTCGATTTCTTCTTGAGATAGAGCTATTGCAGAAATAGTGAAAAAAAAAATATCAGAACCATTTATTTGGCGATATACACCAAAACGCAATCGGCACCAATATTAATCAAAATGTACCTTAATTTGATGTCTGATGAAAATTCGTGCAATTGGTCTTGAGATAGGGCTATTTCGGAAATCGTCAAAACTGCAGCATTGCAGCGCCATCTGTTGGGGGAATTACACCAAAACATAATCGGCACCAATCCATATCAAGGACTAACGTAATGTTAGTTTTTATGAAGATCCGTGCATTAGTTCATGAGATAATGCTACTGGAGAAATCGTGAAAAGTGCAGCATAGCAGCACCACCTGTTGGGCGATTTACACCAAAACTAAATAGCACCAATTTATATCAGGGACTGATTGAATATAACTTTTTATTAAATTTCGTGCATCAGTTCTTGAGACAGAGCGACCACAAAATATTTGTCACACGGACAGACAGAGTCATAGACTCACAGAGAGACATTTTATAAAAACATGTTTTTCGGGATTTATGTCCCCTAAAACGTGTAAATTCGTCGAAACCCGGTGGTTGAAAATTTTCATGAATTTTATTTTCTTCTTCTAAAAATTGAAAATTGTAATAATCTCAAATCATTTGTGTCCGTTATATGTTGGAGTGTGTAAAACACTCGAATAAACTATAAGTTTTTATCTTAACATCAATTAACGTTCTCTTTTTTATAGTTAAACACATAATATTCAGGTTTCTATAAGTTTTAAGTCTGCATAATTTGAGTGAAGTGTAAACCTAGCCTTTTAAAGTGAACGTGATTAAATCTTATTTTGATCTTTTCGATGTTTATTTCAAATATAATTATATATTTGAGTTATAGGGGCACCATGAACAGAAATAACATATGCTCCATTTCATAGCAACTTGTTTAAGGTTCTGAAAAATGCTAAAAACTTTTGATTCATCCGGTCCTTCGACGCAAAATAAACGTAATCCTTTTGAGTGTCCCATTAATGTGTATGTCTGTTTTACCTTCCGATAAACTACATTTCTTTTTAAGCTTAGTGACATAAGGTCTGGAAATATAAGAATATATAGGTGAACATTTGAAAGGATAAGTTGTTTTTGGATGAGGGGGACATAATGAGAGAATATATATCGAAATTTTCCGAGAATGCTTTCTTCCGGGTGGCTGCAAAAAATAGATCTTATTTTATTTACTGGAAGCTATTTAATAGAATCAC
The DNA here is from genome assembly GCA_963932465.1 of Maratus speciosus. NCBI lineage: Eukaryota > Metazoa > Arthropoda > Arachnida > Araneae > Salticidae > Maratus > Maratus speciosus. Next base: position 328,779,284 of record OZ010786.1, read on the forward strand.
GTGGAATGGCTTATAAGAGAAAAATATTTCTTATCAACCATTCTTCTTTGTCTTTAAAAAAAAATATATATTTAGATCATTTTTCTTGAAAGTTCAGAACATGAAAAATAATATGGTAAAAAAAAAAATTTTTCAAATTCGTTTAAAACTCTTTCATATGAAAAATACACATGAAAAATATAAGGAAATCATCGAATAATATTACTTAAATAATAAAATTGGTTTTATTTAAATTTTAAAAGATTAATTTTACTTCATTTAAACTAAAACTTAACAATAATCAAAATAGCTATTTAATGTTATTTGTGTGTTTATGATACACTAGGGCATCGAACCCGAGCTCCTCGGGTTACAGAGTATAGGTGAAAATCATTCTTTTTTTTTTTTTTTTAAATGTAATTACTTTTTTACATGTAATATATATCTTAGATTGCCCACTAACATCAAAAAGAATTTTTTCTGAAAAATATCTATTATGCAATCAAATAAAGTTTTAAAATTTATTAAAAGCAATACTTTCACATGTCAACGCATGCCAGTAGGTATTAGCCCAAGATTTTGCGACTTAGGGTAGTCTTTCCGACCATTTAGGTGCTTTAAGCGCGTGGTTCTATGACATGTCTGTTAAATTTGTTCCTTATTTACATTATTTTAGTTTTTTTTCAAAGAGGAAGTTTTAATTTTGTTATGGAACATTAGACGGAAACAAATGCTGAACTTTTTACATTGTTTTAAGGTCAAGCGGATTAATCTTTCGTAATCGAGCTGCACGTGATAGATAAATTTAAAAATAATTCATGCTTGAAAATTTATATATATTATGCTATCATACGTGGCACAGAAATCGCGATTATTTGTTAATTGTTTAATGGCAATACCTGAATGAAACGCATCTCATTGGTTATTGTGTAATATTTTTAAGAAGGGAATAACAATAAATAAAAAAAGTTTAATTAATAAATATAGAACAAAACAATTTATATCATAAAAAAATAAAAGTAAATAAACAATTTATTAATAAATAAACAACAACATCCGGGTTACCATATCAAGCAAATTAACGGCACTTTAGCGCCAGATAAGTGCCCCAGTGCGTATATGAGATTGGCGTAAGAAAAAAATCGCGCCAACGTGGTGCGTATATGACATCTGTGCCGTCTTTTATTCATCTCATTTAAAATACAATAAATAAATAAATAAAGGTATTTTTCCAGTATAGTTACTTGGCAAAATAGAGAAAAGGTCGTTGGTGAGAAAAGAAATTTGGCAACGTATTTTCTGGCAACCTATTTCATCAAAATATTTTTTTAGAATAAAATTACATTAAAGTTGCTATGATCGCAAAAAGCTTGTACTTTTATGTTAGTTGGGAGCAATCCTGTCCAACAGCATTTTTTATTTTTTGAGGGTTAAATTAAAACAATGCTTTGATGTTGAAATTAAATGGTTTATGGTATTTATTCTTTTCTTTTCTTTTCTTTTTTTAAAGAATTTTTTTAAGTGAAATTCATGAATTTGTAATGTTTCAGTTTTAAATAAAAGTTATCCATTTTAAAATGAGTGAGAGGATTATATTTTAACCTAAATTAATGAAATATGAACAAAAATTGTAATTTAATAGATTTACAGCAACCATTTGGAATTTTTTTTTTTTTCGTCGCATCCTGTTCAACAACAGATTGTAAAGATCAAACTTCAGACGACCAAAACCTTCATCGATAAACTCTCCAAGTCCCGTTTCGAGAAGAAAAACAGTTTTCAAATCGAAAGCAGTTCCACCGAATCATCCACAGATTGCGACAAATTACCTACGTTGAGCTCAATTTTTCCCGGTTAGAATCGACCGATTGTAAAACGCCGTGACTAACGGATTGGAGCCCATCTAGACACGTCCTTTTACTATCAATTGATTAAACATTAGATTGTTTCCTTTATCCCGTTCGTCTTTTATTCTGTAATATATTTTCATGGACTACATAATCAGTTGAAGACCTCGATTTTCATGGGCTACATAATCAGTTGAAGACCTCGATTTTCATGGCCGACATAATGAGTTGAAGACCACGATTTTTGCTTTGCAAGACGATTTTCATTTCGGGGTCGCTCTCTGGCTTTGGATTTTCCATATTTGATAATTTGCGCCTACCCATTTTGTAACTTTTTCAATTTTTAACGATTTTATGCCTTTCGATTATCTATTCAAACAATTTTTAACGATTTTATGCCTTTCTATTACCTATGCAAATAATAATTCTTCTAAAATTAAAGAACATCGTTGAACTTCGTTAAAAAAATAAAATGCGAGCATCATTTGGCCCCATCCTCGACCGAAAACAACAACCATTTCCAAATGGTAAAAGTGGCGACGGGTACAATGTTTGGCGATTTTCCCCTGTACCCGACTAACATAAAAATACCGAGTTCTTGATTTCTCTATCAAAATTTTCCGATTTGGCGAAGGATTGAGCAAGTAAATTAAATTATGAATAAAAGTAACATGATACAATGCCTAGCATACATTTAAGGGAGACCAAACTGGTCACCACGGGAGGCTAGTTATTTTAAAAACCGTAATAGCTCAGTCAATTAAGGTACAATTTTCAAACAAATTGCATTTCAAAGTAGATTTTTTTCTCTATTTGGCAGTGAAAAAATTGAAAATGTGCGATATTTGGAAACTTAAAAAATCGCTGATATAGCACGCATTATAATTTCATTTTTTTTTTTAGTTTTTATGAGAAAATGGCAACAAAAGGTACAATGATATATTATTTTCTTTTCTCCGCAATTATTTTCCCTCTACTTTCAACCCTCAATGACTTGCAACAGAAATGGAGTACTTCAGTTGCCACAATTACAAAAAATGTATTAAAAACTACAAAAAAATTAATATCTCAAAATAAAACTGAGATACAGCTTTCAAACAAATTGCATTAAAAAGTACATTTTTTTCCTTATACGACGGTGTAAAAATTTAAAATGTGCGATGTTTAGAAGTTTAAAATTTTGCAGTAAAGAAAATTGCAAAACCAAAATTTTCTTTCAAATTTCAAAGTATTGCCATTCGCAAAATGACGTATGCGTTACGCACAGATATGTTTGTCCTTTATAATATAGATAGTATAAGGTATAATAAATAATATTTGCCTATTAAGAATTTTATTGAATCTTCCTAAACGTAATACGACATACGTATAAGTTTTATATGAATTGTCATATTTTTGGTATTGTGTACTTTTGGAATTTCAAAAATAATTTTATTTTAAGTGCGAAAATACCATGCTGATTAGATATTTTTATAGGGATACTAGGGGGCTCTGCCCCCTGCAAGCTACGCTCGCCAACCCCCGTTCAGACACCGCAGAATCTAAAAACACGCTAATGTGATGGGTTTTAAAATTATAAGAGAAGATTGAATTATACTGAAAAAAGCTGTGCAGATCTCGCTGTAAATGGGTTTCCATTCAATTCCCTTTGATTGCAAAAATGTAAGGGCGAATCAGTTGCTGTTAAGACATCCAATGGTTATTTTCGTTTTTGATTAAAGAGGATAAGTTGAACATTTGAAAAGTAGCTAAAATAAAATGAATTAAGTATACAGAGTCTTTGTCTCCCGGTATTTTAAAACAATCTCTATAACAATAGCCTAAGTCATGTAACTATCATCAAAAGTTTCGGGCGGGTCACTTCGCTTTTTGTACTCTAGGTGCCATTTTGGTACTTTAATGTTAGCCATGCACAGGTGATAAGTCACCAAATATTATTTTATCGCCATCATTTCATCTATATTATAATAGTTAAAGTCATCAATTGTCATAAACAAAAACGGTCTGATCCCTTCGCCTTTCATATGAAACTTTGGCACAGATGTCATATACGATATTGGCGCGATTTTTTTCCGACGCCAATTTGGGGAGCGCATCAACAGCATAAACAACAACATCCGGCTTACCATATCAAGCAAAATAACAATACTTTGGCGCCAGTTAAGTACCCGTTGCGTATATGACATTGGCGCCAGAAACATAATCGCGTCAATATGGGTCCGTATATAACATCTGTGCCATTTTTTTTCCATTTTGATTAAAAAATCAAATTTTTTTCGAATAAAACTATATAAAAGTTGCCATGGTTGCAAAGAATTCTTGGAACTGTTACGCTAGCCGGGTGCAAATCTCGCCAATAGCTTTTTTTCAAATTGCCAGTTAGCATTTTTTTTTTAAGTGGTAAATTAAAACATTGATTTGAAGTTGAAATTAAATGTCATGGTTTGTTCCATTATTGGGAAGAGTTTCATATTGTGTGCTGGTTGTCGCGATTGGTGAATGAATCCAAAATGGCGCCAAACAGCCATTTTAGCGTCTTATAAAATTTTTCAGGATGTCGGATAAACATGGTCTTTAAATATTTGTAAACATATATATACATTTAATAAATGTTATATATGTCACATGTTAAAAAGAGTACGATGTTTATACAGACAGTTTTATATATACTACGTATAGAGATATACCTTATACATACCTCGTATATATACACCTATAAATAAATATTATGTACTTATATTTTATGTATTTATTATATTTATTATGCATGCCAAATTAAAACAAAAGTTATATATTTTTCCGAAAAATATAGGCTAAATGCAAAACAAATACGCAAAAAACATATGAATAAAGTCCATTCCAGAAAAAAGCAACCCCAAAGGCTGAAGATCGCAACCACATCGATTCATTGAATGCCAAAGAAAGTTCGCCAAAAAAAAACCAACACATAATATGGAACTCTTCCCGCATTATTTAACATTTGGTCAGATGTCATATACGCACCGCAGGTATGGCGTGATTTTTTTTTTCTTTTTTAGGAAAATTTGGCGAAAACCTCGTTTTCGAATACCAGTTACATATGCATTTTGTGTATTACTTAGTTATCCCGTAGACCAAAAAACTATCGCCAAACTATAAGATTAAATGTCAATAATGGTTGATCGTAATTGTCACATTCACTCGACTTTAAGTAAGCTACACATGTTTACGTCATCAAGTGATTTTTATTTCGACGTTTTATTTGCATATTTATTAATGTTATACTAATTTATTTGTTCTTTCGTTATTTAAAATAAAAATTATGTCAATTTGTATAATTTGGCAAAATTGGTCGACGGAATAACTAAGTAGTACAGTATCATAATATTAAAATACTTATTTGCTAAAAAGACGTTATAAAAACACATTAGAAGTAAATTAAAAATCTATATTACAAATATATATTATCTATATTTACAAAATATAGATTTTTAATTTAATTTTAATGTGTTTTTATAACGTCTTTTAAGCAAATAAATATTTTAATATTATGATATGATTAGTAATGGACGTAATTTTGATTTACTACTCGCACTTATTTACATAAGTAGTACAGTATTTTTTAATTATTTCTATTATTTTCAAAAGGAAATAACAAAAAAAAAATTAATAACTATACAGCAAAATAATTTTATATTTTTAAAAAAGAAATAAAAGTAAATAAACAACAATAGCCGGGTTACCATATCAATCAAAATAATGCCATTTTAGCGCCATTCAGAATCTTTCGATTTGGCGAAAGATTGTTCAAGTAAATTGAATTATAAATGAAAGTAGCACGATACATTTCTTAGCATATATTTAAGGGAGGCCGAACTGGTCGACAAATTAATATAAAATAACCTTTTCTGAAATCTGAAAAAAAAAAAAAATATTTGTTCTGATTAAAATTTGAGTTGCCATCATTAGAAAAATGTACTTAAAATTAGAAAAAAAATAATATTTCGAAAACTAATTCGAATTTAAAAATTTTAATACCAGTTTTGAGATCTGCAAATCAATACGGATTTTTGGTGTTAATTTCATCGCAAAGTATTCAATATTTTAGGAGAAATAGCCGTGAAACTGAATCAGTCGTTTCAAAGAATCGTTTCATAAATTCGTTTCATTAGGATTTTATATATATAGGGTAGATTTATATTATTGTTAGTATGAGGTTCAATTACATTTTTACTGTAAGAAAGGAAATAGTTTGTTTAAGTATAACTTTAAAATTGCATACCAGTTTATTAAAAAAAAACCTTGCAAAAAAGTTAAAAGGTTATAAAGTACTTTATAACAAATAATTTTTGTGACGAAAACTAGGTAAAGTGCTAGAATCAATTTATTCAGTCAGTCAAAATGGGAGTCTCACTGAATGCGAAGATGGCAGTTTTAAAATTATGAAATTTTCACGAACTTTCTACAGACGTACACTTCATTACATGAAAAGTAATGCTATGACACGAACGGAAAAAAAAAAAATTAACACCATCTTCATTGAAATAATGCTGAACTGAAAACAAATTATTTCTAATTCTATTTTATATTAGAGTAGATTTAAAAAATAGAACCCTCATACATTTTAATCTCCAAATTTTCACAGGAAAATGGAAGCAGCCATTCGTCTGCGAATAATGTTTACCGTTAATTTATCCAATGAAAACAGCTTACATGGTCGTTTTCTTAGTGGAATCATCCCATAATCTGAAATTTTCTGATAGAACACCTAGTTTTGATATGATATTAACCCTTTTCGCTCAAATGTCTTGTTGAAATATCAAACGGGAAGTCGCTTGGCAAAGAAATTAACGAATTATGAAAATTTCGGAAAACCTAACATTAAATCCATCTGCAGCAGTTTCAAAACAGTTTGTAAGGGGAAAAGTTATTTAAGCAAACTTAAACACCAATTGTGGGAATGAGCTGCAAGTTTGGAGTTCCATATTTGAACCTTCTAGAAATCGATTTATGTTGAATCTTTCATATGTTATAACTGGTACGTCTTTCGTAAATTTATTTTGAAAATATATCTTTTTTAGATAACTTTCAGAGATGAATTCATATCGATGAGTTTTCTAACAGAAATTATTTTTGTAAGCTTCTAATATGCGACGCAAAAAGTACAGCTAATTCCGACAACTAGTTTTTTGACATATGTTTAAAAAACTTCCCGCATTGCAGATTGTTTTGCAACGGCTACAAATGAATTTAGCGTTAGGGGACATTCCTACATAATTCGTTTACCGCTTTTGGAAATGACTTCCCGTTAACTATTCGAACGCATATACTAATAACGCATATTAGATGTCAAAATGATGTTGATTATAAAATAAAATTAGAGTTTGATATACTTCTCCTATGAATACAAGTTTCTTTTCCGTATGAAAATGAGAAGTTTTTAATCAAAAAATAAAAGAAAACATTAACTGCTTTTGAACGCTATTTCCATTTTTTTGTGATAAATTAGTGATTAAAATGTTTTTTTTTTTTTTTAAATGTCTAATTGTAAACATGGTTTCAATTTCCACTGCATGCTCTGCACTCTGATCTCTTTCTCTGGTGTATTTTTTTTTTCATAAAGTATGATACATTTATATCTCTTCAAAAAACGTTTATTTTATGAAAAGATGCTTGCTCATCAACAAGAAAAGTAAAATCTACTGAAAAAGCCAAATTTACTCCCGAAATGTGGTTGTTCATAAAGAAAATTAAGAGTTTGATATAATTTCACTAAGACGACGACGAGTTGCTTTCATATGAAGCCGAGAATGTTTTTTAAACCATTTATGCCTAGTGTCCCATGTTTGGGACGCTTCGAATTTTAATAAATTTGTATAACTTTCTTCTTTTTTATAATATGAAAAAATTATATGAAATATTTATCCATAAATGTCTTTATCTGTTACATGATGATAACATAAAATGGGTATTTATTGGTTTAAATGAAGACTCTTTTCACTGTTTATAGATGTTTCTTTTTTCAAGATGGCGAAATATAAAAAGTAACTTTGTTTGTATTTTTCTCTCTTGGATTGAAATATAAATCATAATCTTATCTTGTAGGCTTCTTTAAAATACGTATTTTTTTTATTGTGAAATTATATGTTCAAGCCTACTTTTTTAGCATGTTTGTAACGTACAAAACAGAGAGCGCTGCGCACGAACAGATACATATTTCATTAGCCATTTAAGGGACAGTAATTTATGTAACATCCTTTTCAAGATGATTATGAAATAAATTATTTTTAAGCCTAAAATACGATTATTTTTAATTTATTAATAATAATATTTATAATGTTATTAGTCTCTGCAAAGAAATAAAATTATTTTTTAGTAGTTCATAAAAATCCTAAGCATAATTAGTATATAATATACAAATTAAAAGCTCATTTTATATAAATTTAGACAAAACATATAATTATGCATATTATACATTTTACTATTATAGATATTATGAATATTTAATACGTTTACATTTCATCAAATAAATACAAAAATATGTTAAGGTAATTTTTTTAGTAATTTTCCAGTTCATATTGCAACATTTTAAAAAGATTTTAACAAAAGAAAACAATAACTCCTGTCGAATGGTAATTTCCGCTTTCTGATTCTGTGACAATTTGATTATTAACCCTATTGTGCTATCCGGCGCAGTGGTCCCACGTCGCGACCACATAATTTTAATTCCAAACTTACAAATGGCACCAAGAATAATTTAATAAAACTTTTCTTTACAACGAAAGTTTAAAGCAACATGTTTTTAATTTCTAAAAAGATCGTTAGTAAATCCGGTGTCTGTCAATCATTTCATGATTTTACGAACCGAGCTTTTCTGTGCCAGAAAGGGTTAAAACGTTTGTGCTATTCTCATTTTTCTGACTGTCTGTACATGTACATATGGTTTCAATTATCACTGAATACTCTGTACATCGCTTTTCCTGCGATCATTTCGTTTTACATAAAGTAAGCTAAATTTATGGTAAGCCTCTTTAAAAAAGTATCTTTATATTGTATATTTTATGAAATGTCACATATTCAGATCAGAGTGCGAGCCCCTGTAAATTTCAGTGTCTAAATGATTTTCTACACTTGCATACTATAAAGAAAATTGTTTGTTGTTTCTGTATCATACTTTTAACTTTTTACATGAAGTTTTGAATAACTCTGTACACAGGGTGGTTCAGAACTATATTTTAAAAATGCAAAGGCAGGTAGAGGGAACCTAAATAAGCAGATTTCGTACAGGAATGCGGGTGCGGAAATGCAGCGTTGAGGCGATAGAGGACGCTGTTGAGTTAGGCGAACGAAAGCGCTTCTCTGACTTGAATCGTTATTCTTCACTCAGATTTTGTGCAACATGCGTCATTAAACCAATGCAGAGCTTGCCGATATGCATTTCATGTATGGGGCTGCACAAGGAAATGGACCGGTAGCTCAAATGATGCACATCGAACGATTCCAGGGTAGAAATCTGCTGGATCTCCAAACATTAGAGCGTCTTCATCGGGTGCTGTGCGCGAGTGGATCATTTTATGCTTCGGGACGTGATACGGTCACTAAAGGATATCGCAGAATTCATGCAGTGGAAGAAGCAGTATTACGCACAGTAGAGGATAAAACTTCCACAATTTCGAGAGCTGCTGGACGTACGTAGGTGTGAGCCATTTCCTTGCTCATCCCCATAAATGAAATGCATGTGAGGAATATCCGCGTTGGTGTAACAATACATTTTGTTCGAGAAATGTGCGGGAAATGACGATTCAAGTCGGTGAGGCGCTTTCATCTGACAACTCAACAGACGTTATCTCCTGCTTCAAAGCTATATTTCCGAACCCGCATTCCTATACGAAATCATCTTATTTAAGTCGCCTCTACCTGCCTTTACATTTTTGACATATAGTTCTGAACAACCCTGCAAACCTTTCTAGAAGAAATTAAATGCTGTAATTCCCCCCCCCCCCCCCTTAGATCACGTCCATCCTAATTCACATTATTGCATCATTATACATACATTATTTTATCTACAAATTAATTAATGGAAGTTAAACAAAAATCCGCCATACTTTCATATTTAGTTATGCTTGTCAAAAGTTTCATATTTTCAAAACATATGATGATATACAATTTAATTACTTTTTCCTTGCATAATATATGCAAGAAGTATGCCTAAATATGTTTACTGTTGAATGCTCTGCATACGGATAAGAAGATTCTAAATACGTAAATTGAATAAAAGAGAATGCATCTTTCACAAAAATTACTTTACGGTATGTTACTTATATTAAGTAAATTAATATTCTTCAAAAGAAGAAAGCTTTTCATAACAATATTATCTAGATATAGACCTAATTATATTTAGAGATTTTTTAATTTTAAAGGGTAATTATTGTAATTAAATTTGCCGTTTTTGAGATGATGGTGGAAAATTAACTAAGCATTACTTCCACTTGCAGTGAAATATATAATTTTAAGCTGAATTACACAAATTTTATAAATAAACAATATTTTAGAAAAATCAAATGACCGAATTCTTTATTTCTGTAGTTGCCGATTTTATTGGGAAAAGTTCGCAAATTGTGTTAGAATGTTATATTTTTCTTTTCTTTGCTATTCTATATATTTTAAATGTACTATTGATCAGAGGATTCCACTAAAAATGTCCTATAAAAACCAAAAATGTCCTATAAAATACAATTGATTCACAAAATCAAACCCGAATACGGAATTTTTTTACAATGCATAGTAATCTGCTTATTTAAATTTTCCAAAAGCATGCATCGCATTATACAAAATTTTAAAAAATATTGCAGCACACTTTCAGGAGTATAAATCAAGGTAGACAAACAATTCAATACAAAACACGTTACCAACGAATGAAGGTCGCAGTTCAATTATTCAGGCAAAATGCAACATTTTATCTTCCAAGCAAAATCCATATTTCTCTCATATTTTTAACACTATTACAGATATGACAGAGATTTTGTAGTACATGTACTAATGTTTTTATGTAAAATTCCATAACATCAAGATAAATAATAGACGAGTATTGCAACTCTTTAGTAACAAGTTTTGTCCTGTAACCGATATGCCGAAACATACAATTCCTAGTTAAGTGTGTTTTGAACGCGAATGGTAGCTTTTTCAAACTCATTTCGTTATGGCGTTGGATTTTGTAATATCCACAAATAAGTTTCTTAATAATACTGTTAAAATATCCTTATTAAATTTAAAGATAATAGCGAAAATCCGAATTCTTCTAGGAAAAAAAAAACCTTTTTATATAATGACTAAATCAGGGCCTCATAAAGACACCGTGGGCTCCGGAAAAAATTCCTTTGCAGACCTGGCACTATAAGTATGATACAATAAAACTTGCTTAGGTGGAATCACAAACTACCAGTGAAAAATTCCATTTTATACAGGTTATTTTCATCTTAGAATTTAGAATTGCAATTTTTTTGGGTGGGAGGGGGGAGGGAGGGAGTATCTTTTTCTAAAATCTGTATCGGATTTGCTTACAATTTTATTATACGTTTTTTATAGTAGTACAGTTTGTGATGCATTTGTAATACTTTTTCATCTAAAGATTTTAAATAAAATTTAAAATATTGAAAACATAATTAAATTTTAATTGAATTTTTCAATTAATTTTGAATAAAAATATTTAAAGTATGGAAGATCAATATTCGAAACCTTAACCTGTGCCTTGACCCAAATTTCCACCTGATTCCCATTCGCCCGTCTGAAATTAGCCACAACATTAAAACAGGAGCATCATTTCAAAACTCTCTTGATATGAAATGAACTTTCAAATATTTGATACATACACAGGGGTGAGCACGGCTCATAATGACATTTTAAAAAATTCTCCCTTTAAATTTTATTTTATGTTAGTTATTTTAATTTAAAATTTTGAAGTTAAAATGTGCAAATATACTTTTTCCTGGTATATAATAAAAAGGACCTAAGTTGGGTTCCCTAAAAGAGCTGGTTCTGTTAATTTGTACCGGCTCCACTCTCTTCTCTCGGTTCTGGACTACATGTCAGTGGCGTGGCGTGAAAATTTTCGGTGGTCATCGCAATTATTTAAGTTTGTGGTGAAAAATTATTAACTCTAAAATTCAATGGTTGAATGTTCAAAAAAGAAACTTTAAATCTTACCTTCACTTATACATGAACTCCAAATGTTCTGCTAAAACTGGATCGTAGAGTTTTAAAAGCTTATTAAGAGTTTTAAAATATTGCTTGGTCATCGCCGCATCCAGCGATGACCGGACGCCACGCCACTGCTACATGTATAGGTTACGATATTTCTTTTCCGCGTAAAAAAAAAGGTACGTTATACAGTAGAACCCCGCTAATCCGAACCGATTTTATTTTCGAAAATTATATTTGAACAGTTAAAAAAACAGAATTAAAAAATAATGCAATTTAACAAATTACAACGACCATTTGGAAAATGATTTTTTCAAAGACTAAAATTTAAGACATAAAAAATCGCACGGAGTTGATCATACATTACGTACGTCATGAATTAAACATTAATAGTGTTATTACACGTAAAAATTGCAAGCGACAAAAATCGCCTGCGACTCGCCTGAAACTTACGTATCCACCTGAAACTTACGTATTATCCAAGCATTTCGTTAGCTGTTCGGGAAAAGGCTTTTTCATCGTCCAAAAAATCTGACGACCAATTTTAAATTAAATTTCATTCTTAAACTTCTAAACATCCCGCAATAATACTTTTACACCGTCTTATAGAGACAAAAATGTACTTTTAAATGCAATTTGTTTGAAAGCTGTATCTCAATTTGTTTCTGAGTTATTATTATTTTTTGTAGTTTGTATTACTTTTTAGTCATAATGGCAACAGAAGTATCCATCTCTGATGAAAGTAAAGGTTAGTGTATAGACCAATCAGAAAACGAATAAAATGCGGATTAAACAATAAAAAACTTCAGATATTCTTTTGATTTCATACCCTGACGAGGACAATAACCATTTTTCCAAATGGTTAAAAAAAAAAAAAAAAAAAAAAAAAAAAAAAAAAAAAAAAACCTTGTTTTGATATGTATTGTTATCTGTCCACCGACCTCTGTATACTAGGCCTGAGCACTGACACTAAAATGGGGGCTAAGGCGGATTTATTTAAACTTATGTACAGTCCCTTAAATTTAGACTCAAGTATTTCATAAAACATTTCTTTGACTTATTTATTCTCAGAAAAATAAAGCAGAAAAAACTTTTTTTTATATTATTGGTATCTAACGTCAAGGAACCGTAACCACACTGAAAACAATTCGCCTTCGGCCGCCGCTTTGTTTTGTGTCTGGGATCTGACCTTGTATTCAGGGGGCGGTGATCTGTCACAGCTTTTTCTCGTTAGTTGTGAAATTGCCTTTTTCTGTATGTTATTAACTGTTTTAAAAATATTGTCATTGTTAATGTATCTTACCATATGCAGTGGATTTGAGTCTCCCCCCGGGATTGCACTTATACTCTAAAGCGAAAGATCGTTTCCCGGGCGGTCATCCCTGTCATCCCTGTATATTTACTGAAATCTTATAAAATATTACTTTTGATACTTATTCAAATACAAAATTTTAATTAGTAATAAAATTGTTCCAATGTATAAAACATAATTTATCTTACTCTTCAAAACTGAATAGTATTTTATATTTTTTTCAATAAAATATTAATATATGAATGAATAATTCTATATGAAAAAAAATATATATATTTAATTTACATATCTAACACTACGTGATTAAATCTGGAACAAGTAATTTCTTTTGTTGGTTTATTTGTATGCATGTTTTATGTTATTAAATTGTAAATTGCGTCAAATTTTATACGGAAATAATTCTAATGAAAAGAGAATTTTATAGATTGCATTTCTTCAAGTATAGAGTTTTAATTATTATTATTTTTTGCGCTTAATATTTATTACACTTCAAAATGATGGCATTTTTTTTAAACATATGGTATGTTTGGGTGCAGAATTTTATTAGATTAAGGGATCTTATGAATGCAACTGTTTTTTTATGTCATATATTTTGTATATTGTATCGCCAATAAATACAACGGGTGATCAAATGAAAAGGTACGAAACGACGTAAAAACGTAACAGTTAAATATTTGCATATTCCGCCATGGGAGAACGTAGCGAGACATCTCGGGATGCGATTGGAGTCTCTGACTGGGATCGGAGCATGCGCGGGTGCCCGCATGCGCAGTAAAGAGCAGAGGCTATTATCAAAAGCGGCGTCCAAATGATGCGGCAGTCCGTATGCGGACAGGATGGCGTTCGCGTTGCAAAATTCGACGATTGAGGAGCAGAGATGTGTTATCGGATTTCTGACACCGGAAGATGAGAAACCGGCAGCTATTCATCACCGGATGGTGACAGTTTACGGGGAGAAATTTGTCTCTGAGAAGTCTGTCAGAAAATGGAATGCCCATTTTCGTGCAGACCGTGAGAGCAGGGGCGTCGCCATGGGGGGGGTATGGGGGGAGCCTCCCCCCCCCAATTATATGTGAAGTTGGGAAATTTGAGCTTAGAGTTGGGAAATTCTAGATTTTTGTGACAATTTCTTTTTTAAAAGTAATAGTAAAAAAAATTACGAAATTTTTATTGTTTTGGTGATTATGTTTCTGAGTACTGTAACAGTAAGTTAAATTATAAAAAAAAAAAAAAAAATACAAACAGAAATCAGCCGCACTCAATTTATCATTGTGTTTTTCAATTATACAAAAATATTATACATCTACCAGACATAAATTTCTCTACTCCTGTCCATCAATAGCTGACTATCCAGTTCCTTTATTTCCTCCAAAACTTTGTTCCTTTCTCAAAAATTTCAACCTACCTCACCTTCTCCTCCTAAAACAGAATCCAGCTATTTATAATCCAAAGGGATTGCATCTTCTTTTGAAAATTGGAGATCACTCGTAGCACAACAAAAAGGAATGTAGTCACCTACTTGAAACACAGCTAGGCAAGAAGATTTGATGAGTTTTCACGAATTGCAATAATTTTTTAAGTAATTTCCCGATTTTTGGACAATATTTTACTGATTCTCGTGATTTTTTGCCACAAAAATTAGTTAACCCTTCGCAGTCAAGAAAAGGGCGTTATATGAGCAAATGTGTATATAAGAAGTCGTTGGTTCTGATAAATTTGTCACATTTTACTTTTATTTGTGTGTGTGTGCGAAATATATATTAGTCCTGTTCGTTTATATTTATGGGTGTTTGTGAAATTTTAAACCAAAAGTCCAGTGTTGTGTGTTTAAAGCTGTTCTAAAAAATGACTATAAATATCAGAACGAAAGAACCCTTCATAATAGGAAAAGAGTTTTCGTGGAAGATTTTGGAGCATGTAAAAATCTATTCGAGGATGATAAAGGTAAAAAAAAGGACGATTTGAATTTGGAAAGAAATATGACTATGAAAGCTGTCCGTCATCTGAAGAAAAAATCGACATTCACGGTAACGCTGACACGTTGCACTTGAATAAAATTTTGAAGAAATAAAGATTTCCTTATAGACAAGTTCACAAACAATTATGAATATTAGGATTTGACTGAAGAAGCTGACTTCCGAAAGCGAGGTAGGAAAACAGTTTCACCAAAGAGAAGAGATGAAAATAATAGCACAGCAATGAACATTGATACACATAAGTTTTACAGGAAATAATCATAAGAAATACAAGAAAATTTCGACAATTTAGTAATAAGCTTAAATGACAATGTTCCCTATATCAGGAGAATATCGCACCAATACATTTCATATTTAAATTTCAATTGTGCAAGGCAAATTTGAGTATCACTAACTTAGAAAATTTAATAATGTTTCCACCTGTATATGAGAAACAGATGTACATGACTTGCAGAGTCAAATAGAAATAAACCAAATCCTAACTGACTAGCTGCTATCCGATTCACCAACTTTTCAGCCGACTTTAAACCCAATTTTTTCCCGTTCAAAGGGAGAAAAAGGTTGTCGTTGCTAAAGTTGGAGGAAAACCAGTACTACTAGTACCAGCCGTTAATATATATCGCCTATTCGTATAAATCGCTTATCTCTGATTGGCTGAAATGTTGAAAGTTGGGGGGAAAAGGCACGGCTAGCGCATACTTTTTTAGAACTGTGGTTGGGGATATTGCTGTTTGCTATCTATCACACTGGGTGTTGTGACAATATTTCACGATAAGTTAGAGGAAATCAAGAGTTGGCTCAAAAATTGCTCGAAAAGTTGGTGAATCTGATAGCAGCTTTAAACAAACCTTTTACTCATGCCATGAAATTCAAAGACTATTTTGGTCATGCTGTCAAACTATATACTCATATCTTAACATTCACAGAAGCTTATCTTTATGGCGTTGCATCTAATGAAAGAATCTTTAGTCAAATAAAAATTAAAAAATATATATATTACAAACTACAATGAGGGATGACAGGCTTGACAGCCTAATGCTTTTAAAATGTGAAAGCCAAATAGTTGATTTTATTAAACTATATGGTGTTATCATCAGGTTGGCTTCTTTGAAGACAAGAAGAATTAATGTTAAATGAAAACAATTCGGATGTGCCAATCCCAAAACTTTATTCTATCACATATATATTAATACCTCAAAATTTGCAACCACAATGCTAAAATTAAATAATAATTCTATGCCCATAATAATGGTAAAGGTATAGATTCGTTTAATTGTGTTCATTTAAAAAGGAGATAGAAGCCTCGCATTTTTCAAACAAATCATTGAATTTCGGCACACACCCTGTTAGATGCAACCAAAATTCCAAACCCAAAGAACACAAAAGTGATACCTTTGGAGAGTAAACACCCAAGCCCAATAAGGAAGTGCAACCGAATATGAAGTTTGACTAAATTCCGTGCTTTAGTTTTTCAGGTATAGCTAACGCAAAAATCGTGAAAAATGCTGCACAGCAGTGCCACCTATTATATAATATACACAAAATCCTAATAATCACCAAATTGTGTCAAGGTTTAACAGAATATGAAGTTTGATCAAATTCCGTGCAACAGTTTTGGAGAGATAACTATCGCTAAAATCATGTAAATCGTGAAAAATGCAGCTTAGCAGTGCCATCTTTCGGGCGATTTACACCAAAAACTAATCAGCATTAATTCTTATCAAGATATAACTGAATCTAAAGTTTTATTAAATTCCGTGCATTAGTTCTTGAGATAGAGCAACCACAAATTTTGTGTCACGTACACACAGACAGACATTTTCTAAAAACAGTCAAATCGTGTTCAGGCCCTGGATGTTTGTTTTTTATTAAACAAACCAATAATTAAAATTTTTATGTTTCCACTTTCAAAATTTTTCTTTGGAAAGGAATTTTTTATGCATAAGTTTCATTATCATTATTATACACATTGTGGTACACGTATTATACACTTTAGTTGAAAGTTGGAAGAATTTGTTTCAAGTTGGGAAATTTTCGAATTCTCCCCCCCCCCGAAAAAATATCTGTAGCTACGCCCCTGCGTGAGAGTCTGGGTGATGACCCGAGACCAGTTCAAGTGGGAGACGTTGGACCATCCGCCCTACAGTCCGGACATGTCGCCTGCGATTTCCACGTGTTTGGTCCACTGAAGAAACAACTGAAAGGAAAGCCCTTCAACTCGGACGACGTACTCAAGGACTCTGTGAAGGACTGGGTCTCTTCACGGCCACAGGAATTCTGGGAACAAGGAATCCTGCGGCTTGTTCATCAGTGGGATCGTTGTGCTCAGGCCTATGGTGAATATTTTGAATAAAGTCTACATTTGTACCCACCATGTCGTTTCGTACCTTTTCATTTGATCACCCCTTGTACATGTCCTGCATCAGTTTTTATCTAAACATTTGTGTTAATTTTTTTTTTTACAATATATATATATATATATATATATATATAACAATATAAATAAATTTATGCAGGTAATTTATTTTTAAAGAAATAACATGCGTGAAAAATCTATCCTATACTTGAAAAATAATATATATATATATATATATATATATTTAATCTCAAAGAAATACATTATTTAAAAATTTATATTTAAAATGTGTTTTAAATGTAATCAAGAATATAATACCATTTAATATATTTATTGTTGTTTACGTAAAAAATAACGAATATCATAATTTAAATTTTTTTAGAGTGTCTTTTTATGAGTAAAAATTTTGGCAAGAAAACGAAAGGTATCAGTAAATTTGATACATTTCATACGTTGATTTTTATTCAAGTTAATATTAAGCGTAATTAAATTTTATGTAAAAATGCTACAGAATATCCTCCAAAGAGGCAAACCATGAAGAGAAGATACTTCTATTTAAAGAACGTATTTTTAATCCACAGTTACTATTTATTGCAGGATTTTAACTTTTAATATGAGAGCATGGGAATAGCGCACATATTACGCTTTCTGAGATGACAGTTATTTAGAGGTTTTAATGTATATTACGTAAAGAGTAAGCAGATTAATTCGAACAATCTTGCCCTGTTTTTTACTACTTTCTTCCTGGATTATTATTATATACTGAACAGGCGATGGTGAGGTAGTATACCTTTCGTACCACTTAGTGCAAACATAGCTATTGGAGGTATCAATATGGTGGAATATTAGCAACTGGGGACAGGTAGAACACTTTCAGTTGACTGATTTAATCAACTCTATCAATAGTTTATAGTGATGAGATATGCTCAATTCAATCGAAACACCAGCTATATTCATGATGCAGTCAAATGCAGCTGAGGCCCCATGAGTGGTCAGTAATGGATTAAGGAATACGGTAGCTTTCCCAATAAAACAGAGGGGAAATTTACACGAAACTGTTTATTTAACCAACCAATATAAATGTATACAATTTCCACAATGTGATATTTTATCAGAGCCTTCAGGCTAGAACACGAATTAATATTTCATGCGAGAAAGATGTTAGTGAAGATTTGGATATTCTACGCGACTTAAGACATCAGATAACAGATTAGATACAATCGAACAGCACAAAAATATTGTCTCTGAGCTCATGCTCGAGTGTTTTGTTGGAATACGCGGATGAATACCAATGGAGGATATTCCATCTACGTTATGATCACGTGGTCAAGGTAAAAACTTCTAGCGTAAAGAACGGAAGGCTCTGTAGACGTAATGTAAATCCCCGTTAGCCAGTAAAACAGTTCATGAGGAAAGCAGTAGTAGCCTCACTGGTTATCAGTTAGAAATTTCGGGGGTAAAATACCGGTATCATGCGACTTTTTTCAGCCTCGAACCCAGATTTGGAATATAGTCCATTAAAATGTAAACTTCGGGCGAACCAAACAAATTCATAAACAAGACACGAATAAAAATACGATTCGTCACTCAACCAATGGAGATTGACGGATCAGGGCGTAATAGAAATAAGTCGTGGATCGTCTGACGGAGAAATATCGATGTAATTTCGATGCAATTTCGATGTAATACAGCTGACGAAGACAGTGTGGAGAGAAGTTGATATAAAAATAAAATAAAAATAGTAAAATGGCTTCCATAAACATTCGAAAAATAAAAGTAGCTGCGCTCACAATATACAGTTTTGGTAGCTGATAAAAATTAATGAAAGAGTTAAAAGTTTAGATTAAGGTTTTGAATAAGATTATTAGTAAAACACGCTTTTTATGTTTATAGGAATTTAACTAGAAATAAATAATAGAGAGTATTAAGAAATAGGGAAATAATGAATACGCTGACAATTTATAATAATTTAAATGAATGTTGCAAGTAAAATTTTTATATAACATGTATGTTAATTATTTCATTAGGACGTCAAATGATTCTCCATCTGTATACACCCTAGAGACTTTTTGGAAATGATTTTGTAGAACAAAGTAAATTGATAAAAAATAATGCATGTGAAAATAATTGCTTTCTAAAAGTAATCCTTTGAATTTTCTTCCGAAACGATTTTTCTGACATTTAGTGACTTCTAATATAAATATTTTTCAAATTACATGACAGAAGTTGTACTTAAAAAATGCGCCATATTTTAAGGGTTTTTTTACTATCTTTTGTAATTATTTATGTAGTTTTGATTTAAACGACATGTTTAAATTAGTTTAAAAGTATTGGTGTAGTGAGATTTTCCATAGTAAACTTTTAAAAATGTTACCAAATTATGATGGTATCATATGTCGGAAGAAAACCAGGATGTTTTCTATTAGTAGAAACTGATTTAAGTTTAATCATGAGTTAGGAACACGGTAATTACTTTAAGCTATTACATCTCTGTTTTCATTTTTTATTTATATTTTATATAAATAGAAACTGCTTTTAAATAAAAAAAAAACACTAACAGAAGTTTTAATAATGCCCGACAAAATTAATCTTTCAAAATATGATTTGCCATCCATGTTCTGTATTTATGAGTCCCCATTTCTTCTTTATACTTCGTATCACGCTGTCTCTTGCATAAGTACATAAAAAAAAAAAAAATAAATAAAAAATAAAAATAAAAAACCCTGTAAAATCAAACAAAATGTAAATTTTGCATTAGATTTTATTTTTTTTTCAGAAAAAATAAAAATTCCGCCTACACAATATACAGATTGTTATTTATAGTCGAAAATTGTCAAAAACAAAACAAAACAAATTCTAAGTCGATTTTTATGATGTATTCTGTTGGAAAATTTCTATAAAAAATCTATGTATTACTATAAATTTGCTTACTAAAATAAAAATTTTAATTTCTATTTAAAACTTGTAAACAAATAGTTCAGTTAATTAAAAGCTAATACAAAATTACAAAAATTGCCTAACAACAGACTTTCTATAAATTATTGCATTTAATTGAATTTTTCTTGCCTTTAAATACTTAACCTTAATCCACAGTTCTTTATTGTTTTATTTTTTTTTTTAAAAAAAGGTACATTTATTTGATATTTTTAGCGTCAGTGTATAAAATAAGAATATGATTAACAAGTATTGATGTTTAACCATTTTCAGGATTTTTCGAAGAGAAATATATTTATCGGTCTAACGTTATGAAAGAAAATAAGAAGAAGTTAAATAAATCATCCACATATTCTGTAATTTTTACAAACCCTCCATTTTTCATTTATCATCATTTAGTAATTGAAAAAAAAAAAATAAACTTCTATCTGACGTATGCTCAAAAACATTAAGATATATGACATAAGTTCCCGATACCTGAGGGCAAACCGCCAATGTCGTTCAACTTATCTTCTTTGGCAAACATTCAGGTACATTTTCCTTCCAGAACGTATGAAAAACATCACATGGAACACTTTAAAATGACACTTAAAAGTCTAAACTCTTGAATTGTAAGAAAACTTACTGATTATCCGAGGAAAGTTTATTTTTGCCAGTCGTTTTTGCTCAGGGTAATTTACTTTCCGCAAAATTAAATTGAAGGCTTTTCTCTGGAATAAACAAAGATGTTGCATTTAAGATAAAATTTAACAGAAATAATAAATTCTTTATATATTTTATTCTGATCGTATGAAACTGTGATGCAAAATTCATTACAAAAACTCCCTAGTATAAACTTTATTTCCACAAAATCTAATACAAATATGCAATAATTTAAAAAAAAAACTGAAGTTAATATTATATAATTTTTCTACAAAATATTTGTAAATTAATGTTGGTTTACGGCTAGATTACACGCAATTAAACTTCGATGTATCATGACGCTAAGAATTTTTTTTTTTTTTTTTTTTTTTTTTTTTTTTTTGTTAATAAAGAGGAAATTGATGTAACAGTTGATATTAAAAGTACAGTCGTGGAAAAAAAAAAGTAAACACCCCCTACTAACTCCTCAACAAATTATCGTAGAAGAAAGTTACTGGTACCGAACGATTGGAAATAAAGTCTACTTTTAAATGATGTATATAAAATTTGCTTAGGGGGCCATCTACATATTAAAACGAACTATAACTTTGTTTTTTTCAATAGCAGTACCCAATTCTGACAGCATAAATGAACTCTACACCCTTCACCCTTTACCCTACACCCTTTTTATGCAATTCGTACCATATGTTTCCGAGAAATTAATTATTTTAAAACGAGCGTATTTTAAGGGCTGTATCCAAATTCAAGTTCTGTACTCGATTGTTAACCGAGAGAGCCCCTTCCTTGATCAAGGCACCTTAAGCGCCACTCAAGGAGTCAATGAAGCGTGTTAGATTACAGTACAGTAGAATAAATTTCAAAATGTCTACTCACTTCCATCATTGACGGCCCCTTAAACCATCATTTTGCCGTTTTTTAAGCATAATTTGAAAACTACTTGGAAGAAAAATGTGAAATTTTTGAATTTCCATAAAGCAGGACTTAATAAATCTAAATCCATCAAAAAAATTGTAGGTTGCAATTCATAATTTTTTCGAATATTAATTTCATAATTCATAATTCATATCATAAAATTATAAAAATTGCAAATTCAGCTTATTTATGTTTGGGTATATTAGTATTATTACTACAAAAAAAATTAGAAAATTAGGAGCATAATTTCGGGAGATATAAATAAAAATATGAAAATGTAATTTAACATTAGAAGCACTAAATTTTGAATGTTTATAATCCAAAAACTTATCATTCAAATGACTTGAAATTTGGTGTCCAGGCATAGTTTGAACCGAAGATTTGAAATACCTCGTTAAAATTGGGTATTACCATTGGGAAAAAATGAAGTTTGGATCCGTTTTAATATGTAGATGACCCCCTAAGAAAATTTTGTATACATGTTTTAAAAGTAAACTTTATTTCCAATCGTTCGGTACCAGTAACTTTCTTCTACGATGATTTGTTGAGGAGTTAGTAGTGGGTGTTTACTTTTTTTTTCCACGACTGTACATTTTTCTTTCTGGATAAGAAAAACCGATTTAAGGTATCGAATATTTTACTTAGATTCGTTCAATCTATAGAAATTTTATTGTTTCGTTAAACCAAACATATAACAATAGCTCCAGAAAATTGGGTTTAAATGTAAAATATGAAATGAAATGAAATGGACTGTGCATTTTTAGAATTAAATTTAAATAAAATGATAGATTTGTGAGCTTTTTTATTTAGTTTAATCGTTATAAATAAAACTAATTATTAAACGACCGCATAACTAAATACCAACTATATATTTTCTCAGCATGTAGAAAATCACGCTTAAGTGCCAGTTTTCTTATTTAAAACATTATATGTTTAAAGTAATTATTTTACAAAATCCAGGAAAAAATATTATTATAAAGAATAGAAACTTTAATCAAATTAATGAATGTTATCCACGCTTAATAGAAAATATTGGAAATTGCTCGTCAAACGTGGCAAATGAGGTACGTTCGTACTGTAACTAGTTTTATAAATATTTTTTGCACCGCATATTGTGCTACATGTATATTTTAGTGTACTTCATAAGTGCATATTAATTTCATTCTGTTCGAAAGGCTGTAACATCCTTGAAATGCACTTGCAATATTTTTTTCCCCATTAGCCGTAATGTAACGGAAAAATTCTGACTGTCCCTGTAATTAAACTTTACGTCCGATTTTCATAAAATTTCAAATGACGACTAAGTTTTGAAACAATTATATATTTAAGTTTTCAAACCATTCGAAAGGCTGTAACATCATTATAATACACTTGCAATATTTTTTTTTTCCCGTTGACCGTAGTGTAACTGAAAAATTTTGACTGTCCCTGTATTTAATCTATACATCCGATTTTCATAAAATTTGTAATGACTCGACAAAAGTTTGCAACAGTTATATATTTAAGGGGTCTTGTACCTTTTAAACGCGTCGAAAATTAATGAAAAACTTCAAAGTTTGAATTAGTCTATCTTCAAAGCCTTTTTATGTATAAACATGAAATTTTGGATATTAATTAAACAGATTGTGCTAATATGCTACCATTAGAAATTTATTAACCCTTTAAAGAATTTGTGTATTATTGATATCAAAATAGCTCTTTCTTTTACCCCATAAGTCATTGCGCGCATGATATCTTGAGAAAGTATGTATGGATTGGCATGAAATTCGGTAAAAATACTAAACATATATGTGCGTTTAAAATGACCTACTCTTAGGCTAAAATTATTTCCTTAACTATATAAAAAAATATTTTCATAAAAAAAAAAATAAAAATTTTGTATTTTTAATGAATAAAAATAGTCATAACTAAAAATATTGCCATTGTAAATACTTAAAAGTAGATCATTTTAAACACACATATTTGTTTAGTATATTTACCAAATTTCATGACAATTCATACATACTTTCTCAAGATATCATGCGCGCAATGACTTATGGGGTAAAAAAAAGAGCTATTTTGATTTCAAAAATACACAAATTCTATAAAGGGTTAGTAAATTTCTGTTGGTAGTATATTACAAAGCACAATCTGTTTAATCAATATCCAAAATTTCATGTTTATACATAAAAAGGTTTTGAAGATAGACTAATTCAAACTTTGAAGTTTTTCGTTAATTTTCGACGCGTTTAAAAGGTAAAAGACCCCTTAAATTTTCAGACCATTCGGTTTGGTAGTTTTTGCTCTGTTATATGTGGACGGACGGACTAAACGACGGCTATGGATGATACATGTTTATATAATTACGAACGCACATAAAAAAGCTTATGATCCTAGCTGTAGTAAATATGTAATCATATTTCATGGTCACGTTATTACAGGGAATATTAATATTGCAGGTATTTTTTTACGCATTTTCATCTCAAATGGGACTAAATTTTGTATCCATTTTGTTACACTATTCAATTTTAAAACAATTTAATTTAAATATAGTAATTTTTATATATAAAATTTCGTTTGACTGTAACAAACTTCTTGCATTTTTCAAAGAATGGAAATAAAATGTTTTAAGTAAATTAAACTTGAACGTTACAGAAATATAGACAATTATAATTTTAATATTAAATAGCTAAATAGAGAAATAAAAAAATTACAAAACAAATTTTTTATAACATATGTTGATAAATCACCAAACAACTATGCTTTCATTTCCAAATATTATTACTCACAACAGCTAATTTCTAATGTCATAAATACAATTTCAATTTTTTTTTAACTAATCTTGAATAATCGTTAATATTCAAAATATAATTCAATATTATAAATTACTAACAATTAAAAATTACAAATATAATTAACCATATATTGTTGTTGTACCTAAATTCCATAAAGCTCCATTAAAATTTTGGACAGTAACCATTCGATATAATACATATAACAACAACGCTGGTAACTTTCTATTAACAATTTTCACTAAACTGCTTAATACTACAAAACAAAATGATAATGCATATAGCATAAAAAATACTTTAAAACTTATAAATAATTTAAATAACATAAAATACATAAAACCATATGACTTTAATTATTTATTTAATAACATTGATATCACAGATATGTTTAGAATTGTCAATTATTATTCAAAGAACATAAGAATTCTCTATATTTAATGACTAATATTTATTTATATTACTTAAAAAAATTAACTAGATTTATTCTTCATCTTAATTATATTATTTTAATGACACTGTATATCAACAAAGATGTGATTTAACGCAAGGAGTGTTTGTATCATCGATTCTTTTAGAATTCTATCTTTATTATTATGAACGTAAATCATGTATTGTTAATTGCAAAAGGTACCGTTATATTGACGACATAAATGTTTTTTATTTTAATTGACAATCAAATTATTTATTACCAATAAAATATCATAAACATTTAGTATATAGTAACAATGTTATGATAAATAATGAAATAAATTTCCTGGATCTTAAATTATTTCTTTGTGATAATCATTATATACTCTGTCACATATATGATAAACGAAAAGATCTCCCAATTAATGTTAATTTATTTACACATTATAACCCAGGTCTTCACAATCTTGTGTGAGTTGCTGAAAATACTGAATGCTATGTGACCCTTTCATTTATTTTTTTCCTGTTTTTGACTATAGGTGTGATAATTTGTTTCCTACATAAACTAATAATTTAAATGGGAAACATATGCTTTGTTTATTGCGTGCATTACTGCAAAAATAGTATTATTTGGGCCTTTTTTATTTTACAGTATTTATTTATTTTTATAGCTATATATTACTAGGGTTGTAATTCATTTCCTTTCCTTTTTATATAAAACTAGGGGCTCTGCCCCCCTGCAAGCTACGCTCGCCAGCCCCCGATCACACACCGCAGAATCTAAAATCACGCTAATTTGATCGTTTTTTAAAAGATTAGAGAAGATTGAATTAAAATGAAAAAACCTATAGCGATCTCCCTGTAAACGGGTTTCCATTCAATTCCCTTTGATTGTGAAAATTAAAGGCCAAATCAGTTACTGTTAAGACATTCAATGGTTGTTTTCGTGTTTGATTAAAGGACATCAGTTAAACATTTGAAAATAAGCTAAAATAAAATGAATTAAGTAAACAGAGTCTTTGCCGACCGGTACTTTTTAACAGCGTTATAAAACGATTGACATAATACAATTTACTACAATAACTACAATTAACTGCTTTAACCCCTTCAAGGGCGGTAGTTTATTTTTAGACCACTTAATTTTAATTCTTAAATGCCAAATTGGAAATAAAATATTGGAATGAAAAATTTTCTTTTATTAAGTAAATGAACAAAAGCATTTTCGTATTTCGAAATTTGTTTGTAAATTCCGGTGCCATTAACTGATTTCAACATTTTACGAATAGAAGTACCTTACCCCTGAAAGGGTTAAACGCATATTAATGTATTCATTATTTTAAAGTTTCCTTTCTATTTTAATATTTATGTGTAAATACAATTTTTAGACATAATTTTCAATATTTTCCTGCTTTTAACTCGTACTCATTTAATAGTAATTTTAAAGTTTTTTTTTTTTTTTTTTCTGTTTTTAATAGGCATGTGTAAGTAAATTTGTAATCGTCAGAAATATTATTCTTTGCACTGTTTTTAGAATTGAAAACAATCTTTATTATAATAGCCTAAGTCATGCGACTATCATCAACAGTTCCTTCGCTTTTCATAAGAAAGGTTTCCATTTTGATTAAAGAATCAAAGTTATTTTTTCGAAGAAAACTACATAAAAGTTTCCATGATCTCAAAGAATTCTTGGTACTTTTATGTTATCAGGGCTCAAATCTCGCCAATAGCTTTTTTTGGTATTTTCCCGTTATACGGACACCATGCCAAAACGCATGCTAATGCGCCAATTATTTCAACCCTGATCGCGAAAAGGATTTTTATAGTAAAACATGCTAAACATTGTGATTTGCTATTATTTGCTATACTTTATTGTATAACAGTTATTTGTTCATTTATTTTAAGTATATATCTGTGATTTAGTAAAATAGTACATAAAGGTCTGTAGTTTCCAAATGTTATATTTTTAAAAGACTCACTTTACTATCGACAGTGTTTTTTCTTTTATTTTTCAAATGTTTCATTTCACATGATTTTCATTTTGCTCCAACTATTACGCTTGGCGACAAAGGCGTCCGTAAATGGAAAAGTACCCTTTCTTTTTTAACTCGTAAGTTGCATTTTTTTTTTAAATTTTTTTAGTGGTAAATTAAAACGGTACTACTTGGTTATCCCATTGACCAAAAATAAATCGCCAGACAATAAGATTAAACGATAATAATGGTTGATCGGAAATGTAACATTCACTTGACTGTAAGGAAGTTACACGTGTATACGCCATCAAGTGATTTTTATTTCGACGCTTTATTTGTATTTGAATTTTTATACTAATTTATTTGTTTTTTCGTCATTAAAAAAAAAATTACGTCAACTTGTATAATTGGGCGAATGGTTTGGCGATTAATATAATTTGGCGATATTGGTCATTTGCTTTCAATCTGAAATTAAATGTTATGATTTGTTGCTTAATATTTAACACAGATGTCATATAAGCACCAGGTTTGGCGTGATTTTTTTTTCTTTTTACGACAATTTGGCGAAAACCTCGTTTTCGAATACCAGTTATATATGTATTTTTAAATTATTTTTCTATTATTTTTAAAATGAAATAAGAATAAATAAAAAAATATAATTAATAACTATAGAACAAAGCAATTCATTACATTTTTCTCTTAAATAAAAAGAAAATAAATGTAAATAAACATTTATTGATAAATAAGCAACAATAGCCGGGTTACCATGTCAGGCAAAATAACGCCATTGTGGCGCCAATTAGGTACGACGGTGCGTATATGACATCTGAGCCTAATATTTTCCTTTTCGTTTCGTTAAAAAAAAAAAAAAAAAAAAAAAAAAAAAAGAAGTTTAAGCCATTAATTTTAATTTTTTTTTAAATTAATGAAAATTTTGTATTAAATAAAATGATAACGAAATAAAAAAAAGCATTGTTCTTAGCATAGATTTAAGGGAGGCCAAACTTGGCCGCCAAATTAGTTTAAAATTATAACCTTTTTTGAATTGCGAAAAAAAAAATCTGTTATGATTGAAATTTGAGTTGCCATCATTAGAAAAATGTATAAAAAATTAGAAAAAAAATTAATATTTCGAAAATTAATTCGAATTTAAAAATTCTAATACCAGTTTTGAAATCTGCGGATCAATATTGATTTTTGGTGTTAATTTCATCGCAAAGTATTCCATATTTTAGGAGAAATCGCCGTGAAACATAATCAGTTGTTTAATCAGTCGATTCACAGTTCCGTTTCATACTTCCGTTTCATAAATTCGTTTCATTAGGATTTTATATATATATAGGGTAGAAATGTTTTATAAGACTATATTTTATGATTTAAATTGCTAACAGCTGGCAGCACTAAAAAAAGATTTTAAATAACTTAGCTTTAAAAAAACTCTCACTAGATGTCACCACTAAAATATGGAAATTAATCTACTTTTAATACTGTTATTTTAATAATTTTGAATATTAGTTCATTAATTTATTAATATATATTCTTATATCAGTTTTGAATAATTTTTACATTTATAATATTTTATTATTTTTATTTGTATTTTTTTGGTTTAAATTTAGAAATATATGTTTTATCGATATTAAGTTTCAACCGTTATCTATTATTATGTTGACATTTTTTTTAAAAATCTAACGGTTTTAATAGCCTTAAACCATATACTATATTATCGCTTCATGCGTATGTTTTTTTGTTTTTTTTTTTTATTCTTTCAATAATTTTTGGGAGGGTAAGTTTAATTTATTTTAACAAGTTATAAAATTTCTTAGTTCTTTCATTCTATGTGAATCTTATTTTACACTGTTTTTACATTTCTTCGTTTATAGTCCATTGCGTACGCAGAGAACCAATCTTTAAGCTTATAGCTTGGTTCTCTACAGAAATCGACTGTTATTTCCATATATTTCTAATTCTTGTATCCCTGAAGAAGTGATTTACAATATAAGTTTTCTTCTTTATCCATCCACTTGCTCTTTCATTTGTATTTTCATACAATTTAACTGGTATTTTGTTTCTTTTGTTTATGAATGGTTATTACAAAATTTTTGTTCAATATCATACGTTTAAACGCTTTAATTGTACAGAAAGTTTATATATATATATATATATATATATATATATAGAGAGAGAGAGAGAGAGAGAGAGAGAAAGATTATTTAATGAGCAGACATAACTACATTATCTATAGATCAACGTATTCTTTGAAAAGTTTTTTTAATTTCTAGACTAGTCTTGAAACAGTTATCGAACTGATATTCCATATTACCTGATATACCGTCATAAAAATCACAACCTCTTCACTGGTCAAAAAGTTAGCATGGATGTAAACTGACGAACACTGCAATAAATATAAGTGTACCACTTTATACAGAACTTGATTAACATCACTCACTGACAATGATATTTTATAATTAATGCGAGTTTCATAAAATTTACCTTCGAAATTTGAGAATATGATTTTATTTCACCACGTCATTCCAGTAGCAGGTATTCAAACAGAATTCAGCACAGTGACCTCATGGTTGTCTTATGGCAAATTTACGCCTGTCTGCAAACCAGTATGCGCCAGATACTGCAGTATCCCGTATTATTCCACCATTCCATAGTACCCGAACTTCCTCACTCTATATAATTACATAAAGATATTTGTTTATATATACTTGTATTGTTTTTTAAATTGTTTTTTGAAAATAAGTTATAAATATTTTCTCATCGAAAAATACTTATCTTTCAGTGTTTTGTTCATCTGACGAAACCCTATTCGTTTCACTCCTCTGTCTCTCTGTCTGTCACAGAGTCCGTTCTCAGAAACTACATACGTTGGAGACATGAAATTTTGGATACTTATAGCTGAACCCCTCACATCAAACGACAAATAATAAAATTTTGAAAAAGTTTTATGTTTACACTTCTGGGCTCTAACTTGTGTATTTTCAGCTTTTTTTTTCTAACTGAGCCCCTAATTTAGGTGAAGACTTGAAATTCTGAATACTTAACTTATAGCTTAAAACTTGCGATCACATGACAAATCATAAAAATTTCAATAAGACTTATAATTACCCATTCCGGTTTCTAACTTGTGTATTTTAAACAATCTTTCTAAGCTCCACACTTTTCACCCGAGGGGCAATTTTCCGACGTTTGCCGACACCCTTTTGACCACTCTTTCATATTATGCACCATAGCCTTACATATTTTAGTTCCACATTTTACCACCAGGGGGCACCTAACTATCTCGGGTGCTATGGGCCCGATCCCCTCGACTAATATATGTACGGATAGGTTGTAAAACGGTGTTTCGATAGGATAGAGGTTTGTTTAGACTAGAGTGCGCCCCCTGGTTGCGAAATGTGGAACTAGCAGATTTTGCAAAAGGATAAAGTGTTTTGAAAGGTATATTAAACGAAACCCCCTGCGCGATATGGGCTCACACTTACCCACTTGTTTCTAGACATTGTAAAGTGTGTAAGTTATAAGATTGTAAAGTATAAAATAAACTCGGAGGCTTGCTATCACAAGGCGCTCTGGACGTAGTTTGTCGCTTTAATATGTTTATCTACTGACTATAATATAAGGATTTAGAGTGGCTCGCAGCACTCATTTTATCCTACCTGAAATTTTCTCTTCTTTCTGAATATTAGCAATGTTTTTATGAGCAGTAGAGATAGAAAATTTTAAATTCACTTTTTGTTTTATTCGCGATTTATATATACATGTTTTACTACTCTTTATTAAAAATGGTTGAAATAAAAATAAAAGTTCATATATTTTCATGCATAAAAGAATTGTAAAATAATATAATTTCAAATTTTTAAATTTAAATAAAGAAGCACATTAAATAGATTATTCCAAGTAGAATAGCAATTATTTAAAATTCATTTACTGATAAATTTCGTTCAACAAATTGATGCAATAAATTGAAAGTGGATTTCATATTGGAGATAGATCATGTTTAAAGTAAAGACATATTTATTTGACATATGATATACAGTTAAAACAATGATTTCAAACAATTCGTCTTTACACATAAAATATTAACGTTTCAATTACTATTATGTCACTGTTCCTCGACTCACTAATTGAATCTTATTTGCAAATCAATAATTCAATGTCATATGTTCCTCATTTTTGGTAACATTGTAGCCATGCAAAAGAGATTTGATTTCCATAGAAAATTTAAACAGAACTTCTCTTCTTAAGAGAAGACTCTTAAGGTGTCAAAGTGTACGGTGGACCTTAATTTTTTTATGTTCATCATCGAGATATGAAATTTTGTGGAAATATATATCTCCGTATATATATATATATAGAATACCTTTAAAAAAATTCCAATCTTATTATAAATTAAAGATTTTTTTTAATTGAAATTTAAAACAAAATTTTAAAATGCTCCACGCGTCTTAATTTTTGAGATATTTCTTCTGTTTTACATTTTAATCAAAACTCTATTACAAACAAATCTGCGTATCTATTTTTTAAGCCCTTGAATATTTAATTTTTTCGGAAACTTTTTTTTAAAATTCCATATCGATTTCCATTTTAATCACTTAAAACTCTATTACAAAATTTCTATGTATCGATTTTTTAATCCCTTGTGTATTTATTTTTTTAGATTTTTTTTCTCAATTCCATATCGATTTTCATCAAAAGTTGGCTATTAGTAAGTTAATAATAAATATTACTTATCTTAATGATGTTGAATTTTAAAATACATACACAGTTTCTTTGTAAGCAATATCAGGACGCTTCCATATCAATTTAATGAATATTGACCAAGAATTAAGACTCATGGAACATTTAAAAACTATAAAAATGTTGAAAAATCAGTTTTGAGAAAAACTGATTTAAAGTATACATTAAAGGGCCGAAAAATTGTTTGTGTACAAAATTCGAACTCTTGTAACTTTGCGGAATATAAACGTGTTAGTATGCGGTTTGTTTGCAAATGGCCCAGAACAAACTGGAGAATAATATGCACAAAAATAATTTTAGATTTTTGGGTCGATTTTTGCTCAAATAAACATTCTTAAATTAGTCCAGTCAAATTAGAGTTTGAAGCGGGAAATTCAGGTGTAATTGTTTTTAGTGTTTTACTGTATGTTTTTTTTTTTTTTTTTTGGGGGGGGGGATGTTGAACACGAATCTGAAGTTGTTCTACAAAATTTGTCTAGGCAAATATGAAAAATTGAAAAAAAACCCACTAAAAATCACAGATTTTTTGTGATTTTGGCCTATAAATTGCAAAGTTTTTCACGTTAAAAAGTGATCCTATATTAAAATACAGACGAGAAAATTACCAACAATTCATGTTCGTATCATTTTTTGTACGACATATGGTTCTGTAAGATGAGTTGAAAAATCGACGAAAATCAGTAATTTTGGAAAACCTCAATAAGACCATTCTTTTGCACCCTTTCTGTTTATAACACTAAAAGCAAGCATTTCACAGTTACCCTGTACTTTGGAAAAGGAGATAAAGTTCTCTACAATTTATGTGTGAGTAAGTTTTTTCGGACCTTGAATAGTTATCAGAAAAACAATGACGAATGAATGAAGTAGTCAGCTGCCTCTTTATTGAAAATGTACAGCTTAAATGCATCGTTATACGTCTGAAGTACCTATATAACGTTAAGTTATATAGGTGCAATAAAAAGATAAACAGTGATTAATGATCGGTTAGTATGGAAGTTGTTTAATGTTATACAGTATAATAAAATAGGTAAGTAAGTATTTTTTTTTATATAACACTTATTATTAAATGATTATTGACTTGAAATGAAACTCATCAGTCAAACCGAACCTTCCTGGCCAAAGGTATCATGAAAGCTGGCATGTCTTCCAATTCTTCTACCCCTAAAAAATTTAATTAAATATAATATTTATTTACGCACCTGGACGTGAAAGAAACGGTTTCGTCCGGAGGGAGAAGA
This sequence comes from Maratus speciosus, assembly GCA_963932465.1. Taxonomy (NCBI): domain Eukaryota; kingdom Metazoa; phylum Arthropoda; class Arachnida; order Araneae; family Salticidae; genus Maratus; species Maratus speciosus. Next base: position 328,812,551 of record OZ010786.1, read on the forward strand.
TTGCTGCCTAGGCCGTAGGCGAAGGTTGCAAGCACCCAAGGTCGAAACTTAGGCTCCTGGGTAGCCCTGGTGCACATAGTACTTTTTAAAACGGTGGAAGTAATTGTAATTAAGTAAATAATGATTCATACAACATTTTATCATAACATGATTTTTACATCTTTTTTTGTTAGCCCTCTTTTACAACTCAAGTCATGAATAGCTTACTTTTGGACCTCAATTTAGGAAACATATTAGCCTATTATATTACGAACCACCGTTTAAAAAAATTATGATTTAGTTCTAATTGTTTGAAAATTGAATATTATACACATTGTATCAGGATACATATTTTGATCAAAAAAATGAAAAAGTTAGTGAAAAATTAAAGGTAAAATGGAATTATTTATACATGGTTACCTTCAAGAACTTCAGGGAATTCCGTATCGTCCTCGTCTTCTTCGATTTCAGTAGGAGGCATGTTATTGGAACTGCTTTCGCTGTTCACACACATATTTGAGCACTTGAAGCCTGTTTTTTAATCCATTGTTTTTCTGGCAGGCCTTCTTGCATTTGCAAGAAATAAGTTTCAAAGTGCTTTGGATCCTGGTGGCTGTAGTGTGGTTAATGGCTCCAGACCAACTTTCGTATTCTTCCAACCCCATTGTTCAGGATCTTTTTCATTCCCAAGTCATTGCTGAACTTGAAAATGCACCCTCAATGAATCTTTCTGAGCTGCAGACTCAGTAGACAGTAATGACGCCAAATGGATTGATGTCTCGTATGCAGACCTAAGGTAACATAAATATCTCAATTTGTTTAATGGCGTGGCTTCTTTATCGGAAAATTTGTACAATGAGACCAAAAAACGATTGCCAGCATCAGTAACTGCACAGCATCTGCCACACGAGCTTTAAAAATTTCAATGGTATTAGTTAATCTGGGAGCACGGCAGAGCGTCCGCCAAGTTCGCACAAGCCGTAAGCTACCTTTTCCTGAACCATTTTGGCATACTTTTCACCCCCTCATAACGTCGTTTTAGGGAGAGATATATAAATTTTTCTTTTATACACATGTTCGTATGGTCAAACTGAACTAAGGTTCCACGATTTCATGTTTCTGTATTTAGTAGTTTCCGAAATATTGAATTCCGAAAAAGCGCTTTTTTGTCACTGACCCATTTCGCATCATCAAATAACTAAGGTACTTCTAAAAGTCGTAGAATTATGAAATTTCACAAGTAAGTCGGGTTTGTAGCACAATTAACCAGAAAAATCTGAAAACACAGAATTTCCGTTTCTAAACCCTTCAAACAGGTGGTGTTCATTTGGCCGTAAACAATCCCTACACATTCAATTGTGCCAATGTTGGTCGCCAAAACTCGATTACAGAGCTTTGAAGGCGGTCACGTGATTTCAAGCAGAATAACATTTTATATATATGCTTTTCCAAAGATGTTTGTTAAATAGAAAAAATGAATGTACCTAAAAATTTTAATCAGTATAGGTTATGATACATTTACGATATTAAAACAATAAAACATTTAACAAAATATAACCGGAATTCGGTACGTTTCCGATATAGTAGCTTTGCCGAAATACAGTAAATAGCCTTGACGAGAAAAGAAATTTGATAATATATTTTCTGCAACCTATTTACTGTATCATATACACAAGTAATTTTTTCCATATGTATACAATTTATTTAATGTAAGGAACCCGTTTATTTATTTTTATATACCAACATAAATAATCTGTATATAAAAAAAGTATTTTATACATGTATAAATAAAATGTTTATATGTATATAAATACGTTAACACTAGAACGCCCGATGGAGTCGTTTCGACTCCAAATGCTCCTAAAACACCCATATCTCTGAGAAATTTTGATTTTTTTCCCCCGCTTCCTTGACTTTTATTATTTTTATAATCTCTATTTATTCTGAAATTTATAAATTATTTGCGCATTTAATAAATTGATAATGAATTATTACCCCTAGAACGCCCAAAGGAGTCGAATCGACTCCAAAGTAAGATTTGTAAAATGCTTTCATTATTTTTGTGTAACATGACCTTGGGATTCATAATATTTTTATCTGTTATCAGGAAAGTAAAAGTTTTTGCTCTTCTTTTCTCTACACCCCTTTTGTTGAGAAAAATGGTTAGTTCCATGCACCTGCTGAAATGATTGCGTACTGCTTGCGAAATTCTTTGTATCATTCGAATTGAATTTTTGTTTCAATTTTTATCAGTCTTGTGTTTCATCATAGCTAAGCAACTCCGTTTTTCCTTTTTATTAGAAATAAAACATAATGTCACGGAAAAAATTTCTAACACCGGACGAAATAACTGCTCTATTACGAGAGCTTTCAGATAATGAATCTGAAGGTGGAGAGTTATCAGAAAATGAAAACGAAATTCAAGAAATTAGCATTGGAAATAATTCTTCATCAGATTCCGATACAAATGAAAATGCGCTAATTATTGCATCTGAAAGAGATGGAATTCATGTCGCTCCAGATGGCACACAATGGAAAATTTGTGCAAATAAGAAAATTTCTGGAAGATATCCGAAGCAAAATATCATGTGTCAGACTACTGGACCAACTATTTATGCTAAGAAATTCGTGAAATCTGAAAGCGTTTTGAGTGCATGGCTGTTATTTGTAGATAAAAAAATGCTGGAACAAATACAAAGATGCACAGAAACAGAGGCAAGACGTGTTCTTGAAACAGATAACTGGACAGTTATGTTAGACGAGCTGTATGCCTTTATTGGAATTTTGTATGCCCGAGGTGCATGTGGTGCAAATGGAATTGATATTCATTCTTTGTGGTCAAACTCATGGGGTTTGAATTTTTGCACTGAAACTATGGGAAGAAATAGGTTTTGTGAAATTTTACGCTTTTTGAGATTCGATTTGAAATCTACCAGATCTATACGCTTAAAAACAGATAAATTTGGAATGATATCTGATGTATTGAATAGATTCACTGAAAACTGTATTGCCTGTTTCAAGCCTGGTGAAAATATAACAATAGATGAACAGTTATTTCCAAGCAAAACGCGTTGTCCTTTCACCCATTTCATACCTTCAAAACCGGATAAATACGGACAAAAGTTTGGCTTTGGCTTGCAGTAGACCTTCGAACAAAGTACTTACTGAAAGCGTTCCCTTATTTAGGCAAATGTGAAGAACGGCCTTCAGATCAAACTTTATCAGAATATGTAGTTATGCGATTGATGCAGCCATTTCTAAACAAAGGCATTAACATCACGGTTGATAATTATTTCACGTCACTGCGTTTGGCTGAACAACTGAAAAAGAAAGGTACTAGTTTAGTAGGCACTATGAGAAAAAACTAGGAGAGAAATTCTAAAAACTTTGAAAGATTCGAAAGATAAATTATACGAAACAAAATTTCTAAAACACGAAGAAACCGGTACTACTCTAACTGCGTATCAAGGAAAGAGAAAGAAAAATGTTATTATTCTTAGCACTCTCCACCCATTCATTGATATTGAAAACAACGAAAAGAAAACCCCAGAAACTGTTAGATTTTATAATGAAACTAAGTGTGGTGTTGACGTTATTGATCAAATGGCTAGGAAATATTCAGTGAAGGCGCCCTCCAGAAGATGGCCTGTGCATACTTTTTACAATCTCTTAGATTTAGCAGCAATAAATGCCTGGATCATTTATAAAGAAGTTACCGGAGAAACAAAAATAAGCAGACAAGCATTTATTCAGTTATTAGCAGATGAATTGCGTCAAAATTATACATCTGCTAAAAATAAACCAACAAGAAAAAGACTCGCTGATACATCATCTGAAACAAAATCCCTAAAGAGAAGAAAATGCGAAGTAAAACTATATAAAGGCAACATGACTTTCAATGATTGCATAACATGCAAGAAAATGGTGTGTGGAAAATGCTTGGCCAAAACTGACTACACTTGCAAAAACTGTATTTCAGATTGAAAATTCGAAACGATTCTGTGAGTATTTCCTTTGAAAATGTTTTTCCAATTTCTTAAAAATGCGTATATAAATATTGTTCTTTCAATTGTAAAATATATATATGAATCTTAAATTCAAATATAAATATTATATTCACAGTCTTCTATTCATTTCTATGCGTTTTGTTTATTTTTTCTCTTTTGAAACAGACAGGAGTCGAAGCGACTCCCGCGGGCGTTCTAGGGGAAAAATGGTAGCGGGCGTTCTAGTGTTAAATAACATAAAAGTTCATCAGGTTTGTTTTCGTAGTTGTTTATATCATTTGGCAACATTTCTCAGTTTCTGAAGTCCGAATTGCGCCAAGATTTTTAAAAAATGCCAAGGTCCCTATAGTGGTAAAATATCCTAATTCCATATCAAAGTTTAAAAATCTCCTTTTAATTAAATGAAATGTGTAACTAATAAACTGTCTTTAATGATGTGCGACAGATGCGGCGTCCGAAGTCCGCTCCTAATGTTATTATATTGTATTATTAGCCTACATACTGTTAATTTATTGTTAATTTTAAATCTGTAAAAGAAAGATTATAGTTATAGATAAGATATGTTGGTCGCCAAAACCCGATTACAGAAAATTAGCCTGAGTTATAAAGGTGTTACATGATTTCAAGCTGAATGAATTTTTGGTACTTGTTAGTTATCCCGGCGACCAATTTCGCCAAATTATATAAATCGCCAAACCACTCGCCAAATTATACAAATTGACATAATTTTTATTTTAAACAACGAAAAAACAAATAAATTAGTATAATATTAATATTATTAAAAATACAAATAAAACGTCGAAATAAAAATCATTTGATGACGTAAACACGTGTTGTCAAGTGAATGTGACATTTACGATTAACTATTATTGGCATTTAATCTTACAATTTTGCAACAGAAATTTGGTCGACGGGATAACTAACAAGTACCGAATTTTTATATGCTTTTAAGGCAAATCTTTCAGTTTATCTGTCCATCTTTCTATCTTTTACTTCCTTAAAATAAATTTTATTAAAGACCGGGAGGCGTCTGCACAGATCATCACCTCATCGAGTTGACGGCTGAAATTTTAGGATTAGTTAAATATCGATTAGCGTATTGAAATGTAACTGGTCTGCCAAGTCATATCTTTGTGGAAACCACCTACAGACCCGATTTTACGGGTTAATTGGTGGATTTTCCATTGTGTTTTCCTGCACCCATTCCTCCATGTTTCCAAACTTTTGGATGCAGGAAAATACAATAGTAAACCTATCAGTTAACCACTAAAATTAGGTCTTCAGGTGGTTTCTACCAAGATATGACTTAACAGACCAGTTGCATTTAAATATGCTAATTAGTTTTAACTAATCCTAAAATTTCAGCTGTAAACTCGATGAGGTGATGGTGTGTACAGATGCCTCCCGGTCTATTATAAATGTCGGAATTCTAATCTCAATAGCACTTTGGTCAATCTGGCAATTATCCCTACTATTTATGAAACCCTATTCCTTTAAGTGCGTTTTAGTGATTTTAATGAACTTATGCATATGCATCATACATATTATACATATGCATATAATACGTAATACATTTGCATCATACATATTATAGGTATGTGTATAATACATAATACATATGCATCATTATGACGTCAGAATAAACAAATCATTTTTTGTCTCCAAATTTGAGAACTGACATGATATATTACCAAATTTGGCGAAACTTTGCTAAATGTCGCCAAGCTTGGCGAATATTTGACGCTAGTGGCTATTTTTCAAGGAGTTAATTATTAATGCAAGCCATCTATTTTTATTTTTCCGCATATCATCAGAATAGTTAAATGATATAACGTACTAATATTTCCAAAGTGCTAATAGTTTCGTCACTGCCCAAAGCGTCTGCTATTGTTATTATATTGTACTGTTATTATACTTACTGTGACTATGTTGTTAACCTTTACACCGCTAAAACTTCTGTATTATATAAAGAGAATTTACGGAAACTATTAAAGCATTGAAACTGCCAGTTCTCCTTATGAATTATTATAATTCTATAATATGTAACCTATTAATCAATATGTACGTTAGAATGAATTTTCTATAATCCGGTTCCTCGCATTTTAGTTTTCAGGTTTCGAGTAAAATTAGCTAAAATCTTAAAACCATGGCACATTGACTAATTCTTCAACACGATCAGATGAGAAGAATGATAGATTTTCAAATGGATCATGGCAGTGAGCCGGTAGACCTTCTATTCTTCCGTAATCGAGTCTATTGAAAAGGTTAACGTGAAACAAAAAGACATTAGCATCAATATGGTTTAATTCAAAAGCAGATATTGTCAAAGGATTTCATAAGAACCATTTCACTTGTACCCAGTCGTATCAGTTAAAATACAACAATTGGTATTGAGCCCAATTAGAAAAGATTAGTTAATAGGATTAAAAATTTCCGCATTAGAGAACGAATCGTAACTGCTAAGGAAACATGCATAAGTGAGTTAAGAGATATTTGTCACGAAAGATGAAATACATAACACAAAATATATGATGTGCTTCCATGATCGTAAAGAGTTCATGATTTCTCTATCAAAAGCTTCCGAATTGGCGAAGGAATGGGCAAGTAAATTAAATTATGAATAACAGTAACATGATGCAACGTTTAACATGGAAGTAATACGGTAAATACTGCTTGCTAGAGGCGGCTAGTACTTTAATATAAAAAGAAATAAAGTATAAATTTGTAAAGCTCAATAAAATAAATTTAGGTATTTTTATGTTAGCCGGGCGCAAGTGGCAAATCGCCAAATACTGTTCCCAACTCCATTGTTCATATTGCATTAATTTCATTTAAAAATATATACTTTTCAGTCATCTCATTTAAAATAGATGCATTTCCCTCATTTTATTTAATAGAATATTTAACATAGAAATAAATAAATAAGAAATAATAACATAAACCAAAATATTTTATTTGAAAATCAAAGCATTGTTTCTAATTTACACATGTGAAAAATGAAAACTGCTATTGGCGAAAAAACAAAAGACTAACGAGGAGATTTGCTTCTGGCTAACATAAAAGTACCGAAATTTAAGTTTTTTCATATTAATATAGTTTAGAATAACAAACTTGAAAAAACATACAAAAAGTAGTCATATCCCAACAAAACGTTTTCGGTAAAAAAAAAAAAAAAAAAAAAAAAAAAAAAAAGCGCCAAGTTTTCCTTAATGTTTCGGCCAGAAAAATTAGTGATATCTGAAGTTCGCACAAGTTAAAATCCAAACATCCCAAATCTTTCATTGAAAATGGCTTCTTGCGACTTGGCCGTTAATGCCTTCGTGAGAGTTTTTCAAATTTTAAAATATGTACAAATGAGCTACATGCCAACTACATTTTTTGATTATTTTAGACATTTTGTGACACAGAATACAGAAATAAAATACACATCTGAAAAAAGCATTTAAAGAACTTCAGTCTAAGCATTTAAGCTTAGAAGTTAAAAATAACAAAATACTTGTATTCAGGAAATAATATCCCTAATTGCTAAAACATAATTACTATCAGCTTTTAACAGTTTATAAATCGAATACCTCTTAATGTTTGCAAATAAACTATAATAAATGTTCAAACGAAAAAAATCTCTTTCGCCAATACACAAGATTTCAATATTATACAATAAAATATAATGTAACATATTGTGAGATTTGAAGTAAGTAAATTTTGTTTTATTTCGTGGGTTTTACGTTAATGACTTTAGCTTTAGACTGTACAAAATGGCAATTAAACCGCAAGTGGACTAAGTGATCTGTAATCAAAACTAATGTTTGTTGAAACTGAACGGTAGTTATCAGAAATCTTTTACTTATGATGTCTTTATGTGAATTTGCCTCATTGCATTCTAATATTACTTTTAATATTTAAATAATTCATAAATGTGTAATTTCCAATCATCAATTTTAAAATGCTGTAGAAGGCATTAACGGCCAAGTCGCAGGAAGCCATTTTCAATGACAGATTTGGGATGTTTGGCTTTTAACTTGTGCGAACTTCAGATATCACTACTTTTTCTGGCCGAAACATTAAGGAAAACTTGGCGCTTTTTTTTTTTTTTACAGAAAACTTTTTGTTGGGATTCAGGGTTTTTCTTGAGAGTCTGAAGAAACCTCATCTTTCCTACTTTGAACAAGGCTGAAGTAGTATCACAGCTTTCCATGGCATGCAAAAATAGTATGTCGTTAGCAATCGATTGGTCAAGTTTGGTCAAAAACTGAGTGGTGAAACTGTCCCTTTACCTGACTTTAGAAAGTATACATTTGAATGTATATCCCTACAGCGACAAATCATGATAACTAGCAAATCGACGTCTTCACCCACAATAACTACAGTGTTATGCTGTTGTGCAAGGTACATAGCTGTGGTGACAATAAGTGTACCCACATCCTCTCGTGCCTTTTTTCACTCAAACAACTCAAAATTCGGAGAAAATCTATACCTATACACAGGTAATCTTCTATACATATACACAGTAATCTTCGAAAATCGGGAATTACGGGGACCAAGACTAAGCCGGATTTTTGAAAATTACAGATTTCTGAAAAAAATATTAAAAGTATTTACGATTTTCCTGATACTAACATTTACTCGTAATTTAATTCATACCCACATGATATTGATGTGAGAAAAAGAGAAAATTGAATGTCTAAAAAACTTACTTTAGTTGATATTTTTTATGTTCGAAAAGAAAATCTGATAAGCAGTGTAGTTATTTCCTCTCGTGTAATTTCTCAAGCACCAATGTCAAGTAACTATCTTCTTTCTTGGATTTTATACAAGTGACAAATATCGATTTTGGAAATAGTCTTGTTTCTCTAAAGATGACATTAATTTTTCGGTCAAATTTATGCATTTTTCTGTGAGACCTTATCTTCTTCCAGATCCTCATCCTCGTTCCTCTGAGCTGCTACCATTTTTATCGAGGGTTCTTATTTAGCACAGCATCAGCTATCTCGCTGTACGGTAATGCATCGTTTTTTATCTCAGTTTTCAATTCGTAAACCATTGTTATTTTTAATTCTGCCGTAAGTTGGAAGTAAAAAAAAAAGCGGGGGTGGTGTTGACTTTGATGCCTGAGCTGTGAATGACGGATTTTCGAGGTCACACTGTATACCTATATCATAATAATATATAACCTAATAATACGTGAGTACGTTAAAATATGTTTACAGGGAAATGCTTACTGTTTGTATTATAAACGGAAAAGCTGTAAAAGAATATCCTTTTTTGCGATTTTCCAAAATTACTGGTTTTCGCCGATTTTTCGGCGTCCCTACGGAGGCCTTATGTCATAAAAAAGGGCAAGAACATGAATTGCAGGTATTTTTCTGGTCCGTATTTTAACACAGAGCCAGCTTTTGCATAAAAATAGTACTTTGCAAGTTATAAGCCAAAAATCCAAAAATCTGCGATTTTTAGTAGATTTTTTCATGATCTTGCATATTTGTCGAGAAACATTTTGTAGGCAACTAACTTCAGATTCGTGTTCGTCACCCTCGAAAATATAAAGTGTGACACTAAAAACAATTACACCAGAATTTTCCACTTAAACCTCTTTTTGAACATTTTACTGGACTAAATGTATACACTATCAGGAAAAAACTCTAAATTTATGAGCGTTTACTGTTCAATTTTCACGGGCGATTTTATTTCATGAAAAACGGTCTGATCCATTAAAAAAAATGCGGTACGACACCATACATTTTCTTCCGCTAGGGTGTAACCATTCATTTTAGTCGTGTTTCGAAAAATAATGTCAATTAACCGCGACCGTAACATATTTGTTAGCCCGCCAAAACACCGATTCCGTGATGATTATCAAACGTGCTACTTGCTACGAAACAGTAAGTAAAGTGTTGTCGTGTTTTGAAGTGTATTATATCTTAGCCCCGTAAAATTACGGGCTGCACAAAATAATTGGCATGTTTTTTGGGTTTTTTTTTTCTTTACGGGGTATGATTGGAATATCTGCTGCCGGCCTCTAACCGTAATTTTACAGGGATATTTTTAGATATTTAAGAAATTAGTGGCAATCTTGCAGTTCTAGCCAATCTGTTAGCAAAAATACGGTACGACCCATACATCTTTCTCCGCTAGGGTGTATACGTTGACACAAAATGATGGGCATGGATTTTTTTTCTTTTTACCGGTTATGACTGGAATCTCTTCTGTCGGCCTCTGCCCGTAATTTTACAGGGATATTTTTCAGTGTACATTAGAAGATCACGATTTTAAAGACAGTAAGAAACGTATATTTCTTCTGCCATTTCATATTTTGTTTTATATCATAGTTTTGGAAATTAGTTTTTATATAAGTTCTAAACTTGTGGGGCTGAAAATGCTAATCATATGTTTCGCGCATGAATACCAAAGAATTTCTTGATCTAAAAGAAAATGTTTCATTTCTAATTGTAACTGGGAGTCTAAAGTCTACTCTGAATCTAAATAATTAGACACTTATAGTAAAACAAAATTGTTTATTACATAAAATTTTTCAAAATTTAGAACTATAACATTAAGAAAAAAATATTTTTTCAACGGAAAATGTTAAAAATTTTGGTTAGCTTTATAGAGTCTACTAAATACCATTATATCCTGAAAATGTCATGAATAAATATTGAAATGCTCTTTAACGATCTCCCAAAACCATATTTAAAAAAAAATGACTTTAAAGTTAGTTCCTGGCAAATATTCTATATTTAAGAACTATTGAGGGTGTCATTCGCTTTGTTTTAAAATTTTCAGAAATAATTTCTCCATAATATATATTTTTGTTAAAATTTATTCAAATTCCTTTAAAAAAGTACATCATGCATTGCATTATGTTAGATAAATAGTAGCATAGCAGAATAAAACAGAAATATTTTCTTTTCACGAATGACAATTCTGTGAATGGCTATTAAATATGCACGATGTTTTTTTTTTTTTTTTTTTTAATGAAAATCAAATTTCAAATTAATTGCTTAAAAGGCGCAAAGGCCAACCTAGTGAGAAAAAGATTCTATGCTGGGACTCGAACCCAGGCCATCAATATAGCGCACTGAAGTTCTACCGACTAAAGCACATGGAACGATACTCAGCGTGGAACTTCTCGCTATTACATGTTGGCAACGCTACAAACGCAGCACAAGATGAAATATTTTTGGTGAGCCACCGACATGAGGCACACACGAAACGTTTTTAAATCCTGCATCGATTGAAACTATATTAATACTTGGAAATTTTTCCAGAGAGAAAATTTCGCCTTGAATACAATATTTCAAATGAAAATCAAATTTTAAATTAATTGTTTAAAAGGCACAAAGGCCAACATAGTAAAGAAGATTCCATGCCGGGACTTGAACACGGGCCATCAATATAGCACACTGAAATTCTACCGACTAAACCACATGGAACGATACCCAAAATTGAAATTTTATTTTTATTTAAAATATTGTATGCAAGGCGAAATTTTCTCTCTGGAAAATTTTCCAAGTATTAATACATGGTGTTACCAAATTTGACCGAAAAATTCACAGGGATGATAGTAGACATCATGAGGAGGAAAACTTACCATAGAACATGGGGTCTCAAACATACAGTGCGCTCGACCCTAACTCAACTTGGGTTGACGGAAATAATTTTCAGAAAACCAAAGTATATTATGGTGAAACTTTTAATAGAAATTCTCACCTTTGTTGTAAATGTGATAATGTAAAAAAGTGATAGAATTTTCCATTATACGTGCCCACTTGATTCTCCATATTTCTGACTGCGATTACCGGTTCATACGGTTCCACTGATTATGTGAGTACCTTGTTTTTCCATAACTTTCCGCGATGTTATGACATTTCATATAAAACAAAGTACATATAGTTATATTTTAAAAGCAATATTTTAAATAAATGATAGTTTAAATTCTAGAGCTAAATTCCCCTTTAGTTAAATAATTAAAATTCATATAAAAAGCACAAAGAAATATACTAAAATTACTCTAAGGGGTATGGATATAATAAAAAAATATATAAAGTACATTAAAATATCTTAAAATACATTAAAAACCATTAAAAACCCAAAAATGCTTTCAGCCATTATACGACCGTTATCTCATCTGACGTACAACCTTTAAATTACAATAATGTCTTCTACAGAATTCTCAAATAAACGCAAAAAAAGTAATAACAAAATTTAAATCCCCACTGACGGCCGTGTAAAGGCTGAAAATGTGTTTGGTTTTTAAAGTATTTTAAGATATTTTAATGTTTCTGAAATATTTTTATGTTATATGTATGCGCTTGCAAGTAATTGTAGTACATTTATTTGCACTTTTTGTATTAATTGCAGTATTTTTATTTTTCTCAAAATTATAACCGCCAACCAAAGTTCAAGTAGGATGAAACACCATGTATTTGCGACTAAATAAGTGGTTTGCGACACCATGTTTCATGGAAAATTTCAGCCATTTGAGGAATACTATAAACTGTCGGAATTTGCAGGTCGATTTTCTCAACTACCTGTATATCATTTAACTAACAGTATAACAAATCTATGTGACATTAGAGAAAGTTATGTGTACAATGGTTACAAAAGGCAAGTAAACATCTTTCATTTATTTTTTACACTCCAAGTCTTTGAACGACTGTCGCGTCTGAAATGCAATTTCTATTGCAACAACTGTAAAAAAGTATATACAACAAATATTTAAAAAAACTTCGTCATATGTTTTTAAAAGTTTGGAATTTATAAAAGAACCGAAATGCATCCATTAATATATTTTTTTTAACTAAATGCGAAACACAATCCATTTCATTTTACTAAAAAATTCTAAACAGTGCAATAGTTAAATATTTTTTGCAGTGGAATACTAACTTAACTACTAAGTAAACATTTGTTGTTATGATATTTTAATAGTTAATATAAACATAACATTTTTCATATATACTGAAAACAGAACAATCACTTATCTGTAGTAATAGAATGAAATGTACGTACTGAATAAATTAGGCGCAATTTTTTTTAATTTTTTATAAATATAAATACAAACTGTTCTAAATATAATCATAAATAAATATTCTTTGATTTTTATAATTGTGTGTTCAGCATTTTCAAGATAAACATAAATTAAACGAACAGTTGTGCAAATGCTTTAAAATAACGAAATTTTTATTATGTGAATTAAAATACATGGTGGAAATATTCATTTATTGACAATATTATTTTTGGGCCTACATTGTAGAAAAAAATAAAGCTTTATCATTTTCTTTAATTCGCAATTACATGGTTTTTATATTTGTTTTAGAATCAGTCTCAGTTGTTTGAATATACAACAATAGACGACAAATATTGTTGTTGTTGAAATATACATGGTACAAAGGAAAGTCCCTTTAACCTGAAAATACTTGCGAATCAATGCACTCCATTTTGTGTAAACGTTTGAATGGAATAGCCAGAAGTATGAAGAAAAACGCACAATTTATTGTATAAATGCGTCTTATCTCAATACATTTTGATAACATCACACAAAAAAACAAAAAAGACAAATTGTCTCACAGTGATAAAAAGTTAATATTCAGTATGTTCGAAAAGTTCGCAATTGCTCACGATACACGTTTGTAATTGTAAGAGTAATTCTACATGCACATTTCTCAGCATGGAACGTCTATTGCAAGTCTCTTCAATACAACACAGATTTAATCTAAAATTTTAAATGCGTTGAAAATTAAATTTTTACAGATATTACAGCACAGTACAACGTCACAAACTGCAATTGTGCACTGCTACATTTCCGGAATGTGAATAAGAAAAGTAGAATCGTCGCTCATCAATTTCGGACATTTTTGGGTATACAAGCGATGATTTTGTCTTATCACTGTGAACCAAATGTCGTTACGTACTAATTAACGGATGCTTTAAAATTTTCTAACTGGAAATTTTGCTCTACCTCTTTTCGTTTTCGATTTGCAATGGCTATCTCTAAAATTTCGCCACTAGAGAGGGAGTGGCGCTGCTGTCGTTTGCATTAGGCCAGTCGTAGTCGCTCTACTGTACCTCACTAGCATAGCTGTAGCTCTCTCCGTACGCAAGTATTTTCAGGTTAAAGGGACTTTCCTTTTTACCCTGTATAAATTTTTATATTTATACAATATGTCCGTCAATATGAGAGACAAATGTAAACTTTATAATATTTTTCTGGTCAAAATTTTTGCTGCGTATAGGATTTTTTTTTTTTTTTTGTTATCCTATTCCGATTCCATGCAAAAATATAAGTGTACATATATTTTAGCTCTAAATAATTAGAAAAAAACATACATTTTCAAAAGCATAGACAAGTATATTCTGCAAAATCAATAAGGCTTTTCTCTGATCGAAACGTGAAGTCAGGGAGGCTCTTCTGTATAGTAGGGGAGAGTAGCCGTATTTAGACCACTTCACATATTTTCAGATGCAACTTACTTCATTTTTGGAATATCTGCAAAATATCAGTAAACGGGGTCAATCTATTCATCTACTAAATAAATCTTAAGAACAATTTCTTTTAAAAATCTTAAGTTTTATTTTATTTTGAAAATAATCGTCAAATGTGGTCTAAATTCAGTGACTGGTCACCTAAGTTAAATCCCCCAGTCCCTTATATTGAACCAAACAATATTAGGCTGTTTTATTGAGTAGCTAATGTAACAAATTTTACTAAAAGCAAAGTTTGCAATTAATGAAATTATCAAACAAAAGAACAACAATGAAATATAATTAAATGAAATGCCTGAAAATAAGAGTAATTGCTTAAATCCAAATGTTTTCAAAATATAAATCAAGGTTAAAGTAATTAAGAAGGAAATTTATGGAACTAATCACCAGTTACTTAAATTTTCAAGTAAGAAGTGATGCAATATTTACACATGAATTTCTTTTGTTATTTTTTTATTCCAGCGTACACAACATGGAACCATATTTAGCAATTTAAACACTGAATCATTTTTTCTATTTTATTTTTCTTACAAATTAGGCAAAACCAATCATCACTATCTTGATTTTTATTTTTAGATTCTGAATAAGTTGACTTTTTTTGTAACAGAAGTTTCATTATGTTATGTCCTTAATTCTCCGATTCCAGCATCTTCTTTCCATTTTAATTACGCCTATTTTTTAAAACTTGATGCTCCATTTGTTTTTGTGCTTTGAGATCTTTTTGTCGTTTTTTTTTTTTTTTTTTTTTTTTTTGTTATTTTCATTTCAAGGCTCACTTTATTCGGAGAAGTGGTTAACACATATGCCTTTTGGAGCCCTCTGTACTTTGACTTAACTGATTTGTACAAGGAAGATAACATTTCTAATGAGCCTTTGGCTTTTTTTTTTGGGGGGGGGGGGGGGGTTGTGGCTGCAGCTTTCTTGCGGGTGAATCTCTCCACAACTTACTCTTTCCTTTCAGTTTCCTATATCTTTGAGATTTTTTTTCTTCCAGTGATGTTTTTCTTCCAGACTGTTTGTCTCTGTCGCTTTCGAAATTCATTACTTTCTTTTCAAATTTATGATCATATAGCTGGTCTACTTTAAGCAACTCAAATTTGTCCTATTCAGGCAACTGCGCCATTTTTTAGAACAGATAATCTCACGACTAAGAACAAAAACTAAAGGAAATAAATCCGCTTGAAAAATATGCGCAATAAACACATGAATTTACATATGTATATGAAAGCATTACAACTTACCTTAGTTTTAATGGGTATACCATAAGTATAAATGGATATACCATAAAAGTTCAAAGATATGTGAATCCTAAACAGCATAAAATATTGCTATTCTATATAACTCTTTTCTTTTTATCTTATCCTAATATGTTAATGATGAACTTAATTCGGTGCTGTTAATAAAAATTGTGCATATTTAAACTTGATTTGACATTTCATTAACCCAAAATCAGTGTAGAATAATCATTTCTTTTTACAGTGTACTTAAAGCAAAACCCTTGATCAAAGTTTAAATTTGGCATTGTGCTAAGCACGCTTCGAAATGAGGTCGCAAATTCTCAACGCCGCCTTGGTCATAGAGCGTTCTTATAGTTAGGTTCTTTATTAACATTTAAAGACAGGTGCGGCGTATTGAGAGAGCCACTAAATGCAAACTCGTTGCGAATCCCATTGTAAATAGTGTGATTAATTATATTTAAATTAGTCTGTTTTTAATAGTTCGAAGTTTATTGCTTTTATACTACGACTACGCATTGCATTATACAAATATATGATTAAAAGTTGTTATCTAGCTTTCAAAAGCCGATTACTTATAGAGTGGGCTTGTGTCTTTATGCAAGTCTAAACCGTCCATGTCTTTAAGAGTTAATATATCGGCTAATTACGAAAGAATTAACCTTTATTAGGACCCAAAAGCTCTTGGTGCATTTTAAAATTCTATAGAAAATCAAGTAATTGTCGAGGAGTGCGATTTGAACTAAAATGCTTCTCAGGATGAAAAATTTTCTTCAAGCGAATAAAAGTAATTAGGTTCAAATTTCGATCATAGATGGCGCTACTTGTCCGTATGCTTTGTTTTAATGTTTTCTAACATGTAATTTCTTCTGATTTTCATATTAAATTTGACACTGTGAGACAGAAATGAAAAAAGTCAACAGACAGAATAAAAAACAGAAATAAAAGTCACAAGAAAAATTCACAAAATATTAAAAAATCCCACAGATCAAAATTTACTATATTGTGCCAAAAGGGTAAAACTGATTCCATTTACAAATGTCAAAAAATACCCGTGAGATACATAGAAAACGCTAAAAACCACTTAAAAATCTAGTAAAAATTCAACAATCGCTCTACGAATTTGGAATCTACTTGAAAGCGTAAAACGTGACAAAATTTTCTATTTTGGACAAAACTATTGAAACCGGAATCCTTTACTTAAAGTGGAAAAATTGCTGCAAAAGCTGAAAAACTTTAAAAACGCATAAAAAACAAATTAAAAAAAATTAGTCCAAAATCTGGCTGCGAAGTGAAAAATTTCAAGCACATTGGGCCAATTTTGCCAAAACTTATATTTCTGTATGCAGCGGTCTCATGATAATACAGATGGATATGCATACACTTATGACATTTTTAATGTAGATACAGTAAAAATAATTGGGAATAGATCTCATCTGTTTATTAATAAGAGATCTGTAATGTCTGCATTATCATTTTTTAAATCTGATTTTAATTTTAAAAAAATTCTATATATTTGTAAGTTACTGAAATTACTAAACAATATAAAATTGCATAATTTATTTCATCATAGTATATTTAAAAATTTACACTTACATGTCTCTATTTTTCTTATTATTTGTTCATTTCAGTTATGACAAATCAAATGTTGACATTCAGTTGTAACATAAAAAGTAAGTTATATTATGAGAATAATCTTGTAGATTAACCTTTATAAGTTATTGTTTTCATTACATAACCACAACATATTCTATAAATATGAATTTAAAAAATATTTTTAAATATTTATAGTTATGTTTTGGGTGTTTGTAATGGAATAAAAAGAAATTAAAAGCAATTCTCCTAAGTATTTAACAATTACTAAGTTTGACTGTAAATACAGCGATGTAGAAAAAAAAATAAATATAAGCATGCACATTTTATACAAACATTACACGAAGAAATAAACATGTTTCGTCCAATATAATTCAAAGATTTTATTATATTTATGCATTGGTGGAAAAACCTTTTTAATTTACAAAATTTATATCACACAACTGGTATCTTCATTTTCAATTTATATCACACACCATGTGACATATTTTTGGAAAGGCCTATGACCACTTACTCATGTTATCCACCTCCCGCACCCCTCCCCCCACTTCACACTCAGAAATGAATACTCAGATTTCAGGAAATTTTCTTTGTTTTTGACGAAACGGTTTTCTGGAATATGCTCCGAGCGAATATTTCGTCAAATTGATGAAATTACTTTCTTCACTTGTTTCACGATATAAATTTCCTCAAAAGTTTCGTCAAAAAAGGGCTGGTGGCGGCATCTATTGAACAGTTTGGAAGCTCCTGTACCAAGGGAAGAAAAAATTCACTTCTCGTTTTCCTCGGCGTGATTTGAACCCGCGGTCTTTGGGATGGGAGACACTTGCTCTACCGACCAGGATATTGGGGGCTTGTTTGAATGTGTTTTTAGACTGATGTAATGAAAGCTTCCGCGTGTTTATATTTTTATAAGATAGATTGTAATTTTATCGTTGCTGAAAGTTTTAAGGAAGGCTTATTTATTATTATGTTTTTCTCATGGTCAATGAATAATTATAATATGGCTTGATTAAATCATTTATGAGTGAAATTTTCTTTGCTCAGTGAATGGTTAGAATATGGTCTGGTTAATTTGTTGCACACAAATAACGAATTGTGAAGTGCATATTGCGTGAGATTTTATCACTTTGAGTAGGTGGATAAGATTTTAACACTTTACTGTTTATAAAAGGGAGAGGGATCAATTATGTTTATTTTTAATCTGGTTGAAAACAGAATATACTTCTTAAATAAATTTAAAAAAAAAGATATCCTGGATCTTTGAAATTTTATTGACCAAATTTTCTTTTTGGAGGTTTTTGAACACAGGAAATGTATTCTTTTCGAATAAAAACATAACGAACAAAAACATAAGTAATAATATTAATAATAATAAGCATTCCTAAAAATTTTAACAGCTAAAAAAATAACTTATGAAGAAACAATAACTACCTATATTTCAGTATTTTCTGAAAAGCACTAAAAAGTGCTGTTTTAAAAATAAATTATTACGGGACTAATACAAACAAGCAAATATCTGCTTGCTACAATCGCAAGATTTGAGGAGGTACAGCAACGGTTTCCTTAAAATGCATTGAGTCTGACCGTGATTGAGGAAAAACTTTCGTGAAATATCTGAGAGTTTACCTTTCCTTAAAAGTCACGTGATGGTGATAGGAAATGATCGTCAAAAACGACGAAATACAGCTTGAGGATTGCTGAATCGTCAAAAGTGAGAATTCTATTTCTGAGAGTGTTTGCCCCCCACGGGGAGGGCATTTTTATAAATTCAGATCCAGACCCCTCATGTGACATATGGTTGGAAAGGCCTGTGACGACTTATTCATATTATGCAGCTGCTGTGCCCCTCCGCTCACTTTGACCACTCCCCAAGAGATCTGGTCCGAGGTTCGTTCGTTTCGAGATTATATTTTTTTTTACAAGATTTTGTAGTGCGTGCACACCACGCCTGCTATACAGTGCCCTATATAGCGGGTAACCTGTTCGTGATTTCATATTACAAGATTACGTATAAAAATGAGGATCCGATTAAAGGAGAAGCCCGCTAGCGGGCGAAGTCACCTAGTCTTTATTAACATATCGACTCATTCCAGCTCACCCGCAGACGATTCTTGATAAATGTATGACGTAAACAATATATAATATATGATGTATAAAAGCAATTTGGAAATTGGAATCATCAAGAAAAAAAATTACACAATCGAAAAATATCGAGATGTCCATACAATCGAGAAAATCGAGAAAAAAATCTCGTTATCGCCCATCAGTAGCACGGATAGCTCAATGGATAGAGCATTTGTAAGGAAAGCCAAGGTATTCAGATTCGACTCTTGATCTGATTATTTTTCGTTCTGTTGGAATAAGCATCAACTGTGCTACTCCAACCTTCAATATAAACCTGATGTATATTTGTTTTTTAAATTTCCTTTCACTTTAAACAATTTATATTAACAACTTTTCAAAATACTATTTTATTGTATAAAGTGTATTAAAATTTTAGATATATTTGATATTTCAGTTTTTGTGTAATATTATACTATATCCTATTCGAAATTTCACCGCATGAAATGTTTTTTAGGTATACCCATATACAGAAACTTTTCTAACTTCCCTGTTTTGCCTTATTATCTAAGAAATAAGATACATTTGTGTTTTATTTTCTCTCTCTATCTTATTGTGTAACTTTTCATAACAATGCCTTTGTTTCAATAATTGCTTAATGTTTTAACAGTCAGACAAGAAAACAAATAAGAGAGATCACATTATACATTTTAATCACATATTTTTTGCAAAAATAATCAAAATAGCCATTCGATTGGGCATAAGTATTTCAATTAATAATCAAAGAAGACTCGATATAAATATTTGAATGGTATACAAATTATGCCGTTTATTGAATTAATTGAAATCAATTTTTTAAAGAAATTTATTTAAGTTAGAAATCTATGCAAAGAGAAACAACAGTGAAAATTAAGCAAGTTATCTTTTGGAAAATAAGAAATTACTGGGCGCATTACAATGTAAGCACATGGAGAATAACGTTTATAGAACAAGAACGCTTTCAATTGTTGAAACCTAGTTACGGTAGCCATTCTTCCGTTGTCAAATTGTTGGAGAAATTATATAAAAAACTTCGTTAATAAATTCCACTTGCAGTTTTTCACATTACTTTCACTCTAAAAATTCCTGCTGGATGATCCATAAAATTTCCTTTAATTCTATTATACGCCACATTTTCTCCTTGTATCTGCTTCTCCTACATACGTATAAGAAAATTCAATCGTCCTTTGCACTGATGGCGTTACGCTATTGTTACCTAAACTAGTTTGCAACAAAGTACCCTCTCTTTGACAAGCTCGTGTTAATACGTTCACGCTCCAGGTTTCAGGGAAACATCAGCAATATTTAAAATAATATAAATCTGTTGATTTAATGGATTTTTAATACATTGAACAATGATTATTACTCTCAAAGATTACATTCATATTTTTAATTAAGTTTTTCTTTATATAATGTTGAAAAAAATCATTTTTTTTTTTAGCATTTAAAACATAATGCAGAAAAAACAACTTTACAGTTTTACCCTTTAGCAAGACTGTCAGAGGGTCAGTGTTCTTGTGCTAGAAACTTTTTTTTCTATTCCATTACAAGTTATCTTTTTACCATATTGTTTCTAACTTTGTGACACATTCTAAAATTTGGTGATATCCATGTCCGCCGGCAGCATTGTTTGAACCTCCCACAATAAAGAATGTGCCTTGTTAGATTTCTCTTTAATAGTATTATTAACAATTTTTTGATCCCTCAATAAATGGTTAGGCAACGAAAAAAAAAATTAAGTAATGTGAAAAACTGGTATCTTTAGATCCTACGTGGTGATTGTGAAAAATATATATACATTATCCGATCGAATATGTGGGGTCGTTACGATTCATGTGGAATAGAAAATGGTAGGAAAATGAAATCATTGTTATTAAGCGGAGATTCATTAGCGAGAGTCCACTGTATATGTTCGTAACTCCATTCACTGTATTAGGGTAATTTCGGAAAAGATGGACCACAGTTTGACATGGACCAGTCAAATATTTCCTAAATGGGACGTCCCACTGATTGCGCAACTATCTCAGTCATACACTTAAAGATATTCTGAATGGCGTTCAAATTTTTGTTCCTCAAAAAACGTAATATTTTTTCAGTTAAAAATCATTATTGCTTTGGGTAAGTCAAATATTTTTTTCGTATGGTTATAGTTATACCTTTAAAGGTTTGGTTTTATATGTGATCTATCTAGTTTTAAAGATGTAATTTCGGGGAAAATTTAGACTCTCTCATATATAACCTAAAATGGCGACGTAATATCTACAGTGTAGAGTTGGGGTGGGTTATACTTCTACCCTAGGCGATCGGGAGAGATACTACGTGTAGACTAGAGAGACTGACCATGTGTAGACGGGATGGATGGACCATATAATCTTGAATTTCAAAATTTAGCTTTTTAAAGAGCTGAATTTTAAATACTAAGAAATTATGTTTTCTGTCTCCAGAAAATGCCGACTACTTATATTAGAAAAGGTTCGTACTGACTGAAAATAATTTCTAAAATGCTATTGAAGGCGTTGAAGAAAAGAATATGGGTATCAATCAAGCGAAAAAGATTTAAGCATTCCTAAAACTACTTTAAAGAGAAAAATGCGAAAAATTAAAAAAAAATTGTTGGTCATATAAATAAACTACAGAGCCGGAGTATTACACCGTGTAGACAATTTGTAAGGTCTGTAGAAAACGAACTAGCAGAAAAACTTAAGATGCCTCATACTTTTAATAAAGAAACCAAAAAGACTAGTTATAACTCGTTTCAATAATTCCATGCTCGAAATCCAACACTTTCAATAAGGAAGGCAAAAGGCGTGAGAGTCGCTCGAACAAAGGAAATAAACAGAAATTAATTATATATTAATTATATACAGAAATTAATTGTAAATAAAATTCTTTAATTTCCATGTAATGAAAGTAAACTATTATAAATATAACATTACAAGTTCAGTTATTTCAATATTTTATTGTGGTTCATCTCTCCCATTCAAATGGTCCATCTCAACGGAGTAGTCCGTGTCAGATAGACCACATAATAAAAAGTTTAAAAAGTTTAATTACAAAAGAAATTCCTTTAAAGATATGACATTCAGCATACACTATGATTATATACTGTAATATATGTAAATATATTGCTTGTAGAGCGCGAAGAAAAAACGTGGCCCACCTCTCCAGGAATTACCCTATAGTCTCTATGTGAATACTGAAATACTAATGATTATTACCCCACGGTTGATAACAAGACATTTCACGATAAAATTCATAGTAAACTGAAATATTGCTAAACATTAAATCTGTTAGTAATGTTTTGAAAATAAATTCTTAAATGTCATTAAAGTTGTGAAACGTAAAGTGTTTTTTATTTTAAACTCTTTTCACATTACATACTTCTTTTGTGTCTTGTTATATTGATTAGCTATTGTAATCCCACGTGGTTCATACTTATTAAGCAAAACTCAGATACAAAAGAGAATAAAATTAGTTACAAATAATTACTATTATTAATGACAAAACCTAACTAGTTGGATGTGCCATTCCTAAAACTTTCTTCTATCTCATGTACAGTCGTGGCCAAAAGTTTAGGACCACCGTGCAGAAACTAGCGTTTTTAAAATTGAAACCACTGATAACGTCATAAATCAAATTGATTTTCGTTAGATGGCGTCATTCCGTCTGTCAGTGGAGTTACTGTGTTCGCTTTCCTTTTGAACTTTGAGTAATAAATGTCGCAGATGCAATTTATTGTCTGGATCTTAAATTTCAGTGGTGGTCCTAAACTTATGGCCACGACTGTATATTAGTATTTCAAAATGTTGTAACAAATACCAATAATTCATTTTTATTAGTTTAATTAGTATTTTTATTAAAATTATGCATAACTTCATACACTTTTCGATGGTACAATATGGAAAATAGCACAAAAATCGCTATTACAGCACCCCCTTCCGGTGGAATTTTACAAAATTCAGGGTGAACCTTCTTGTCATGGTCAAAAGAATACACAAAAAATTGGTTTAATTCACTGCATAACTTCATACACTGATTCGATGGTACAATATTGAAAATGGCACAAAAATCGCAATTACAGCGCCACCTACCGGTGGAATTTTTCCAAGTTCAGGGAGGTCCTACTTGCTATGGCCAAAAGCAGAACACAATAAAGTTGGTTCAATTCTATGCATAACTTCATACACTTTTCGATGGTACAATATTAAAAATGCATAAAAATCCAACAAAACACGATGTTACAGCGCTCCCCCCCCCCCACCAGCGGAATTTTTCCAAATTCAGGAAGGACCTTCTTGCTGTAGCCAAAAACATACACAAAAAATTTGGTTCAATTCTATGCAGAACTCCGTACACTTTCCGATGGTAAAATATTCAAAATGCACAAAAATCGCTATTACAGCGCTCCCTACCGGTTGATTTTTTCCAAATTATTGGAGCACCTGCTTGTCATAGCCAAAAACTTAAAAAAAAAATTGGTTCAATTCTATGCATAACTTCATACAATTTTTTATGCTACAATGGCAACATACGGACGCATGAACATACGGACACATGGACACACGGACAGACAGACATTTTCTATAAACATGTTTTTTAGGATCTCTGACCCCTAAAACGTGTAAATCCGCCGAATACCGAAAGTTGAAAAAAAATTTGATTACAATACTTTCTTCTATTGAAGATTGAAGAAAGTAAAAATGAATATCCAAAATTTCCTATAGTTTTTAAAAAAGCTTATGATCTTTACATAATTATGTTCTATTTTTGAATTAATATTTTTATGATTACTACAAGAAATGAAATATTTTTCAAAGCATAATCTTGCTGAATACAAAAATTTGGACACAAAATTCTCTAACTGTATAAAATTACAAAGTTAGAGATGTTTTCCTTTAAAAGAAAGGCATTTGACTCATTACGTTACATAATTATCCAAATTAGCCAAAAGGGAAAAAGAGAAATATTCTCTTCGCATTACTCATTAGAATATTGAATTATAGTGAGTGAACGAAAATTGAGAATGTGTTTTTAAACGAAACAATGCGTCGTCATAATTTAATTTTGCATTGTTTCGCAGATAACGAAAATTTCAAAAAAGTACAATTTTCGTTGATAGTAAGAAAATATATTTTCTTAAAGTTAACTCAACTTTGCATTCATTAAAAATTTAGTAAATGTTGTAAATATGAAATTTTAAATGGGCTGAAAATGCCTTTATTCTAATGAAAAGGCCTAATATTATAAATAGTTATTATGCATTGAATAATGCTTTGCAGTTTTATGATTTATTTAAATTTGATGGTTAAGCATAAAATATATGCCAGTGGGGATACATTTATAGGAGTTTCTAATTTATTAAGATGTATAGTTATTGTTAAAATACCATTTGTATTGTAGTTACAAATTTATTATACTTAAAAGTTAATTTCTCATTATTATTTCAGAGATTTTGTTTTCAGTTTGTGATCCGAATATGGAAATTTTATAAAGTAGTGTTTTAAAATTTTCAGCTTGAGGAAATTCTATGTAAGACATCCAAAATTCTTATTCATACTCAAAAATATTTAAAAAAAAAATAAATAAAATACAAGGAATTGTATTGCACTGATAGTTATTTATTTGACACCTGTCGTTTGGCACAACGTAGTGTTTTTGTGGTAATAATTAATTGTTACTTACGTTTATTTAACCCTTTATCTACTTATAAGTACCATTAAAATAACTTGTTATAAAATTCATTTAATGCATCGGTAAGTTGTAATACAGTTTAGAAAGAGTTATAGATACATTACTTTATCTTGTTCTAAAAGCATTTTAGGTTACACAAAACAAAAATATTTTTAAAAGCATGATTTATTTTGCTTTTGCATCTTTTCAGCTTTCTTGGCTTTAGTGGAGGAGGGGGGGGATTTTCCAATTCAGAAATGTTTCTATATTTCTATTGTAAGAACACTATATTTGTACATTTCCTAATTCTACAAAGTACTAAGGAAAATATTTAAAATAAAAGATTTGAGTGGGGTTATAAATATTGCTCAAAATCCTTATAAATTCAAATTTAATTAATCCTTCTATATCCTTCAATCCTTCTAAAATCCTTCTAAAATTAATTAAATGTTTATTTAAATCTTCTAATGTAGTTTAAACAGTTCACGAAAAATGCTTTAGAATATAAAAATTTCCTGAATTCATAATTCAGTACATAAAGGATTAAATCCCATTGTTGCCACTATCGCAGATTTTGACGCGCATTAGACAGTAACAACCGCAATTATTTGTCATTTTTAAGGAAACATAGAGGCTCTAAAGTAAGACAACAGGAAATATAATGAGACAAGCCGAAAAATATTCCATTTTCGGAACTGCATGAAATTGATGCATGGCAATTACAGGAACGAGTCTTTCCCAACTATAAAATGAATTTCGAAAATTGTTACATCCGTTTACAGGCAATGCATGGACATGAATGCAAAATAAGATACAAAGTGTACAGCATCTGTCAGGTTTCTGACGCTTGTGAGCAGGTAACTAATTAAGATTAATTTTATCTGATATTATCTTTTACTTCTCTATTGTATTTCACATGTTTCACTTTCTGTGTACTTGGGTTTTAAAGTAATATTTTTACTTATCATGAAGTTGATCTGAGCTATATTAGTTAGATGGTGTGGTATGGACAAGGTCCATCATTGTATCTCAGGGATTCCAATTTTCCTTGCTGTTCAAGAACGGATACCACAGATAAGGGAAACAAAGAAGCTGCGGACTATCTAGCGAGATAACCGTCGCCTCAAAAAGGGAAAAGTTTTAGATAAGTGAAGGGACTCTGGGGGAAGAGAAAATAACCCCGTAGGGCGATTTTAGAAGGCATCGCTGAGAGAGAGTTAAAGCAGTTCTGTGGTAAATCTCGTACAAAAGGTTGAGTTCTAGTGTAGACCTCAACATAGGAGGTTGGTGTTCCCTGAGTGGAGTTTCCGTGAAAGAGTTAAACCTTGTGCGGAGAAAGGATACATAAAAGGAGGTTCCAAGGTGATCATCCGATAAACCTGATAAAGCTACCGTAAGGTGAGAAGGTGATAGTGTATTTTAATAAGTTAACCCAGTGCGTAGAAATGGCTTCCTATATGGAACTTAATATCGGGCCGGATTCTCTATATCCGAGCTTTTAAATGTAAACAATATTTAATTATATGTAAATAATTTGTAAATAAACTGTTCATTAATTTTTATTGAATAAGTTTAGCATTATTTTGATAGTCCTTCTCACAACGTCCCCGATATCACACACACACACACATATATATATATATATATATATATATCGGTGGTGGCAGCATAATGAAATAAAAGATCATTTTTTCGACGTCCGTGCGAGTTGTGATCGTGGTCCTAAGAACATTCATCAGCGTATGGACTAAGAAAGAGTGCAACAACATCCTATGTTGAAGTTGTTAAAAAATGTCCACATGTCAACAACTGTAATACAAACTCTACCACGTTTGGCATTTGGTATTGTTGGAAATTTATGTGAAAGATTCTTAATTTCACACAGCAGTTACTTGTGATTTATTATAAAATATATATTGTTTTCCATTGTTACAAGAATTTACTAGCCTACAATCTACAGAAATCTACTTAACTTTATTTTATAAAACGATAATCATATAATATTATACATGAAAAACATAACATTAAATTAAATCTTATATGAATTATTTAGCAGTTTGCAGCAGAATTTAGTTTTATGGAAGATATTTTAGGAACGCATTTGAAAGCCAATGAAACCTTTATCTTTCTGTGACATAGGGATTTCTAAATTCGATTGATTTTAGTGCATAGAATTTTCATAAGGTGCCAAAAAAACTATCAGAAGAAATGCATTAAAATGTTTTGTGCTTTTTCTTTAAAAAATAGAATTTTGTGGAAAATTATAATTTCGTTATAATAAATATTCGTCTCATTATATGAAAGCGATTCGAACTGGCTCAGTTCGCAAAATATATACTTTATACTGAACGACAAAAAATCCACTTAAAAATATTTTATTGTTAGTGATTCATGGGATTAAAAAAAATATATTAAGTGAAAATATATACAAATTAATTTATTAGTAACAAATGTTAAATAAGTTCAAAGAAATATTTTTAAAAGACTGATGCAAAATAATTATAATTTTGTTTCCATACGGTTTCGTCTCATTATATAAGAGCGATTAAAAGTGCCTCAGTTCACAAAATATATCCTTTATCCTTAACGACAAAAATCCATTAAAAAATATTTCACTGTTAGCAATTCATGGGCTTTAAAAAAATATTAAGTGCAAATATCTACAAATTAATTGCTTAATATCAAATTTTAAATAAGTTCAAAGAAATATTTTCAGAAGACGGATGCAAAATAAACATAATTTCGTTACAATAAGGCTTCGTCTCATTATAGGAAAGCGATTCAAAGGGGATCAGTTTACAAAATATATCCTTTGTACGTAACGACAAAAATCCATTTAAAAATATTTCATTGTTAGCAATTCATGGGATTTTTTTTTTATATTAAGTGAAAATAACTACAAATTAATTGCTTAGTAACAAATATTAAATAAGGTGAAAGAAATATTTTTAGAAGACGGATGCAAAATATTTATAATTTCATTCCAATAAGGTTTCGTCTCATTATATGAAAGCGATTCAAAGTGGCTCAGTTCACAAAATATATCCTTTGTACTTAACGACAAAAATACATTTAAAAATATTTCACTGTTAGCGATTCATGGAATTAAAAAATATTAAATGAAAATATCTACAAATTAATTACTTAGTAACAAATATTAAATAAGTTGAAAGACATATTTTTAGAAAAGGATGCAAATTATTTACAATTTCGTTCCAATAAGGCTTCGTCTCATTATATGAAAGCGATTCAAAGTGGCCCAGTTCACAAAATATATCCCGTGTACCTAGTGACAAAAATCCATTTAAAAATATTTTATTGTTAGCGATTCATGGGGTATTTTTTTTAAGTATTAATTGATAATATCTACAAATTAATTGATTAGTAACAAATATTAAATAAGGTGAACGAAATATTTTTAGAAAACAGATGCAAAAGGTAGCCAATGTGTTTGCGCGTCAATGGTAACAACACTGCAGTCTGTGTTTGACAAATACAGGTTTACTAAATGTCACTAATGTTTTTCTTATTAATTTTTTATTAATATAAAAAACAAAGTTTATAGTGTTCTTGCGAATAACCATGGTGTTTTGTGTTCTTGTGTGCTCCCGTAATTTTGAGAAGATGTTTAGTTTTATCCCTCTGTTAGCAAGTATTATAAGATTTCTTTCATACAGCTATTGTACCAAAATATCCGGGATATTTTGAACAATGATTTCCAAGTATAATTAAGTTTTATTTTATGAACTAAGGAGCTCTGCCCACTACGAGCTACGCTCGCCAACCCCCGTTCAGACACCGCAGACCCTAAAAGCACGCTAATTTGATCTGCTTTAAAAAGATTTCGGAAAATTGAATTATAATTTAAAAAACAGTGGCAATCTCCCTATACACGGGTTTCTATTAATTTCTCTTTGATTGGTGAATTTTAAGACCAAATCAGCTGCTGTTAAAAGATACAATGGCTGTTTTCGTCTTTTATTAAATAACATTAGTTAAACATTTCAAAATAAGCTAATATAAAATGAATTAAGTAAACAGTCTTTGTCTCCCGGTATTTTTTAACAAAGCGAAAAGAAAGTTCTTTTGAATAGGACATTTTAAATGTTTCGTTTTTAATCTGACGTAATTTTGACCAAAATATTCTTTCTGTTTCTAATATTCACGTGAAAATACTTTTGTTAGAAATGAAATATTATTTGCGCTGACCTTAGAAAAATAGTTGAAATGATCATCTCAAAATATCAAATAAATATCAAATAAATCACGTGGTCTCCGTGGCCGAGTGGTCAAAGCACCATCCAGCTAATCGCTTGCGAGGGTAGGAGATTGTGGGTTCGATCCCGCTGGTTCCATTGCACACACTCTTTGTGTGGAACTCCCAAGATGTATTTCTCTTGAGTTGTAATATTTTCTAGTGCCATCTTGTCTCTGACTTATAAGCGGGCTCCATGTCAAGCACACAAGTCATATGTTTGATGTTCAATAAATAAATAAATTAAATAAATGTCTCGCGCAATTTCTAAATTTAAACTGTTTTGCAATATTATGTTTTGTTCATTTTATGTAATAACTGTAATTTGACGTAAATGTAACATAATTTCTCCTATTTAAGACTTCTAACGCATGTTAATGAATTTATTATTTTACAATATCCTTGCTCTTTTAAAATTCACGTGTAAATATAGTTTTTTATGACGGAATTTTTAATAAGCTCCTGCTTTTTATACGTAATTATTTAATTCTAATTTGAAAGGTTTTTTTCTGTTTATAATAGTCACGTGTAAATAAATTTTTAATTTGAAGCAAACATTATTGTTTGCGCTGTTTATACAGTTGGCAACAGTTTAAATTAATACCATTTTCTAAAATATGTAAAAAATATCTCTCGAAATGCTGAAAATTTGAATTTAAAATAGAAATAAAACCTCAAAAATGAGTCAAATTAAAAAAAAAATACAGTCTGCACACCGGGAACTTCAAACGTATAAAATGATTTAAATTGATTAAATTCCCATGTATAGATTTTGCTCGTTTAAAACTTTTTTAATGGAACGATTTTGTCCAACTTTAGCATTAAATATCTCTTAAAATAATTCTTCGATTTGAAAACTTTCTGCATCAGCGTGTTTATCAAATATTTTTCCATTATACCACCGATTTTCACACTTTTGTATGCAATATTTTTCTTAATGTTAACGAAGAAAGACCTCCGTCACAAAAAATTCAAAACCGTCGCGGCAGCGTTGACAGAGGTAGTTATTTTTTTTTAGAATAGAGAGAAACCTTTGTTGCGCGAAAATATAAACAGAAAACATTAATTCGATTAAAAAACTTATAAAACTAAATGGCTACTGATTTATTCTGGAGCGATTTTGCTCGAAACATTGAGCGTTTAAAGAAAGTTTAATACATATACTGACGTTACTTTTGCCCTGCCTATTGTGTAATGAAATACATATTGCAAAAGTGCATTCGTCACTTGCTTTGAAATGTTATCCGAACGGTGAAATCAAAGAATAATGGAAAAAACTACAGCACCTGGAAGGTGTTAAAAAAAAAAACATTATTTTAACAATATTTCTTGATTTTATTATGTTGAAAATCTTAAGTTATTTCTTAAACGTCTCATTTAAGAATTAGAAAAAAATATTCCTTATTGTCACTACATTTAAAAAATGCATTGCATTGTGATGTGAATTCTTCACTGACGGGTAAAACTGGATGATCTGATTTTTATACAAGTCAGATCAAAAAGCATTTGTTAATAAAAGTCTGAAAGCCCAAGATTTTATATGTTAAAGGTGACATAATAAAGATTTTGAACAAATCAGCTGAAAAGTACAAATTATCTATCTGCGTTTATTGTTAAATTACTCTTTTATAAATAAAAATCTCTGGGTGCATTAAGTTTTTTTCTAGTAGTAATTTAAGGGGTCACAGGACTTTAAAATTTCAAAAAATCAATTTTCAGATTTTATTAATTCTTAATTTTTTTAAATTTCTCAATAGTATTTAAAAAAAACTAATAAAAAATCTGCATTATTTATTGAGTTGCAATCATTTATAGGCGGTGAGTGCAATCGAAAGTCCATTGATATTGAAAATTTAAAACACGTTTACTCAGATTAGTAAATTTGAAGTTTACGTGCACTGTTACTTTCAAACTACAGAAGCAATAGCTTAAAAAATTTAACCAAATATTAGTTAAAGGTATATATAAATATTATACAGACAACAGATCAAACCCGGGACCACACTTATATCGGGTTCGATTCCTGGCTTTGGCTAATTTTTCACTTCAGTTGGGTTTATTGTATTTATTGTTTGTTTGTCTGTATGATATTTATATATACCTTTAACTATTGAATGCAGGAATTATTTATGTGTGTATGTGTGTTTTAATATATATTGTAGTATGAGTGTTTTATTATAATTATCGTAGATCGATATAATAGTAAAATCTATTCATCGTTGTCCGGATATCCAAGGCGATCATATAGATGGCTGGTGACTTCCCCAACATGGTTTATTAGTGAGAAATTGCAGACTCAGGCATCGGCCGGAGTAGCTCAGTGGTTAGAGCAGCAGTCTTGTATACTGTTGTCCCGGGTTCGATTCCTGGCTCTGGGTAATTTTCCACTCCAGTTGGATTTATTGTTTGTATGTCTGTATAATATTTATATATACCTTTAACTATTGAATGCAGGCGTTATTTATGTGTGTATGTGTGTTTTAATATATATTGTAGTATGAGTGTTTTATTATAAATATTAGTTTCTTTATAGTCTTCATACAAAATCCTAAAAATCCACTTTTTTTTTTAACTTGAAAAACTTGATTTTTCTTTTTTGAAATTTTCTAACTTTTTCCTATTTCGTGATAAAATTAAATTTTTAACAAAACTTTTTGTATATATTTTAGTTTTAATTTAGAAGTAGGTGTGTTATGATTCTATTTCGTTCAAAAATTGTTTTCTATATGAGTAATTTAAACTTTAATCATGCAAGCAGCACTTAATGATCATAATTCACGCATTAGTGAGATGAATTTTTAAATTAAAAATTTTAAATATTAAATTTGTATATACAGCATTTGATTATCTGGGTAATACAGCTAAGAATATATACTTTAGGCAGAAAACGAAAAAAGACCTTAATTGCATTTTATTTGTATTTGTGTACTTTGTAAAATGTGATGTTTTTGATCGTTTGGACAAACTCAGTGGTCCTGTGCCCCTTAAAGGATGTTAGAGGAGCATTGATTATATTCAATCATATACTAAACCAAACTTTTTCTTAGTTTGACACATAGCACTTTTATTATCCGAGCTTGTCAAATCATACATTTATAATTAATATTATTTTTCACTGAATGTTTCAAAGTATTTGCTATAGTGAGAGTAAAACCAGTTGTTACCGGCCATTGCTACTTTGCGAAACAAATGGCGAGTGGCAGAATCTGATGTCACTTCAATCAGAACTGCATAAGATCTGATCACGGAAGATGCCACTGGAGAAAATTTAAAAGCTAAGTTTAAGAAGTATAAGACATCTACCAGCGGCATCAGACAACCCCGGATTCTTCGTGATCATTACGGCTCTTAACAAACCGGTCGAATAACAACCGAATTATCGAATAACAGAGTTTCATTAAATTCTATTGGATATTCTGGCTTCAAGAAGCAATGAATAATGAAGTGTCTAATTTTACTCTACTTTCCTCACATTTTAAAATATGAGATTGCAGGAATTTTGATGATTAAAAAAAGTTCGATTATTTCTACTTAATAAAATGTCAATCTTATGTGTAAAAAAATAATGATAATAAAATAATAATAATAATAATAATAATAATAATAATATAATAATAATAATAATAACATAAGGAAGAAAACTAATATTCTTTTCAACTGGATTAAATCATATTCAAGGATGGAGTAGCACGTTGAAGTTTATTTCAACAGAGTGAAAAATGTTCAGACCAGGAATCGAAAGTGGATTTTTGTCCGTTCCAATGCATTGGAACACATTTACACATAAGATTGGCATTTTATTATGTAGAAATAATCGAACATTTTTTAATCGTCAAAATTCCTGCAATCTCATATTTTAAAATATAAGGGAAATAGAGTAATATTGGACACCTTATTATTCATTGCTCCTTGAAGCCAGAATTTAATGGAACTCTGTTGTTTGATAATTCTGTTGGTATTCGACCGGTTTTTAGAGCTGTATTGATCACGAAGAATCCGTGGTTATCCGATATTACTGGTAGTCAGCCAGGTATCGTCCGGATAGCTTAACAGGTAAAGCATTGGTCCGGCACGCCAAGTATCCAGGTTCGATTCCTGGTCTGGACATTTTTCGCTCTATTGGAATAAACATCAACAGTGCTACTCCAGCCTTGAATGTGATGATAATAACATTCCGTAATTTTAATGGACTTGAATCATTTGAACATTTCCAAGGTCAAATATTTCCTTATTAAATCGTTGAAAAATAATTTCATTACAGTATATTTCCTTGTCTTTTGCTGTAAAACACTTATGCACATACTAAATACTATTTATGCAATTACACAAGAAATTAAGAATTAAAAAGTAGATCAAAAACAATAGTTTATAAAAGTTCATGAACGGCGGGATATACTTTTTGCTTGTGTTATTATATAATAGGGAAAAAAGTATTCATTCATTCTAAGCATACAGAATATTGATTTTTTTTTAAATTACAAATTATTGAAAAAAATTACAAATTATTGAAAAAAATTAATGGAATAAATTTAATCGCAAATTATTAAAAAAATAATGCAATAAAAAATAACGATAGTTAATTATTTAAGAAATTTCTATCGTTTTAATTCGAAATTGATATTAAATTTCGTAACTAAAAGCTTTCTTTTAAATTACAAATCTGTCCAGGTTAGATGTGAATTGTTTACATGCTTTTTTTAAAGAGTAATTTTAATCAACTCTTTTAATAATCTGTTTACAATATTATGTTCAGAACTTGAGTTTTAAGAGCAATAATTCTTAAATATATAACCATGCAAATACACTTCTTTAAAATAATTGATAGAAAAAATAAAACATACTTTGTTTGTAAACAGTTTTAATAATGTAAGCTTTTAAACATAATTATTATGTTAATATAAACGCAGTCCATTACAGCAAAACTTGAGCAGAGCATGTTTTATTTATTGATTTAATAATGTTAATTCAATAGAAATTTATCATTTATATAATTGAATTTCGTTAGTATAAATCGTTGACATATGTTGCAACAATCGGAATATTTGCACACAGTGCCCGATAATAACATCTTTCGTTAGTTTACTCTAACATTTAACTTTGAATAAATATTTAATTTAACTGATTTGACATACTCTACTACATTTGTGATTACTCTTAATTTGGTTTTCTTTGTTTTACCTGTCTCCAAATACTGCAATTAAGTAATGACTTATTCATTATGTATTATTAATTTAACGCAATCAGAAGAACATACAGATTTAATGTTTAGATATTAACTTGATTACAATTCCCATTAATTAAAAATTATTGTTACGGTAAAATATTCCCATAAATTAAATTAAAGAAAACATTCTTATTTCGTATATTCGAATAATATTACAATTAATATCGTCAAGAGAAATCGAAACACTAAAAATAATTAAAAGTTAATACAACAAATAAATAAGAATGATATTAACAAGGAAGGTCTGCATAGGGGCATATACAGAAAAATCTGAAAAAATCACAGAAGGTTCCTCTCATGTGGGTGTATTGTATATGTTTATAAAAAACATTCGGCGGAACCTCGATAGAGCATCCGTAAAAAAATTATTAAAAAATCGTTTATTTGGTTATTTATCACCGGTTAGCGATGAAAAAAATTTCATAAAATACGCTTTTATGTCGAATACCCTTTTAGGAAAAATCATTTATGTTGAATTTATTGGAAAGAAACGAAATAATCTGTTCGGTCTTAAAACGAGGACTAACTTGCCTGAGTGTCGCAACGTGACACCACATATCAGTGAGAAAAAAAATGCTAATAGGACTTCGTTCTAAAACTTTGTAAATTACCCGAATATCTTTTCTCTCCTTCTGCGAGGAGAGAAATTGATGAGTAAGACTTTTTTGACCTACACGTACTCTGTTCACACCCTTTACTTTTTTAGTACGTGTGGCGTTTGCTGTTAAGGGTAGAAGCGAAACTGTTAATCTCTATCCCTCAAATAAAAGTACACATCTTTCATATATATTAATTATATTTTGCATTGTCTTTTTCCAGTTTAATTCATTTAACTAAGACTAAACAATTGATGGAAAAATTAACTCATTAAACAAGATTTTATATCCCTGAAACGTCTTCACTGAAAACTTCATCCCACAGACTAACATAAATACGATGGTGAGTCGGAAAATAAGTTTCCCCTGGCAACTGTGGACAGAGGTGTGTATGAAAGACAAAAAATGTAATGAAACAATGAAGATAAGACGTAACTTTATTTTTCTACTTCAGTTCCAAGTGAGTTGAGACATTTGTCATACCCTTTATAAGCTTCATAAAGCCCTCCAGGAAAAGAAAACAGGGCTCTGCATACAAAAGAAGCGTTGAACGGCTTGTGTGCTTTCAGCATTGCTCACAAAGAAGTAGTCAAGCAATGCTTTCGGCTGTAGTGGCCGTGCATGTCCGTCCAGGTCTCGGTCTGTCCAACACTTGCTGATGCCCTCACTGAATTGGCGGCACCTTCTCCGCACCATTTGTTTCGACATCACATCTGGCCCATAGACTCCCACGTGGCTGTTATGGATTTCTGCTCCCGATACTCCACGTACCCAGTCATAGCGGACAACCGCTCTCAATTCCTCCTTTGACCAGAAATTCACAACGCACTTTCTCTCCATATCTACCAGGAACAGAATGATGCCGAGCCCTGATTTTTTCAAGGAGCGCTTTTTGAAGCTTATAAAGGGGTATGACTAATGTCTAAACTCACTTGGCACTTATGTAGAAAAATAAAGTTACATCTTATCTTTAATGTTTCATTACATTTTTTGACTTTCATACACACCTCTGTCCAAAGTTGCCAGGGGAAACTTATTTTCCGACTCACCCTCGTAAATTCACTTATTTTTCAGCGACATGCTCAAAGAATCTGTGCCGCAATCCCCATGAAGGAATATCACAGGTGAGTTTATTTTACTTACCTATATTTTTATTGATAAATAATTTGTTATTATTAAAGTAAATTAAGTGGGCCCCCTAATTATTAACTTTCAACGTTTAAGAGAATTTGTCTAAATAAGTTTAATTTAAATAACTTTAGTTTTGATATTTTTAGTTTATTTTAACTATAATTTTGTCAGTTTTAGTTTACTTTAACTATAGTTTTTTCAGTTTTAGTTTATTTTAACTATAGTTTTTCATATATACTTTCATGTATTTATAATGAAATTTAACTACCATATTTTACGAGTTAAAATAAAATTTGATTTAAATTGTTTCGAGGTCAAAAATAAGCCTGACTGAGCACTGTCGATTTGATTTTGTTGCTATAGGAAACGTTTTCTTCTTCGATATGGAACTGTATAATAGCAGAATTCTGCGTGTATACTTTACTTTTTAATAGAAGTTTAAATTAAAAAAAATTGAATTGGAGGATAAAAGAACGGCAAATTTTCATTCTAATCGGCAATAAAAAGAAGAGGATGGATTATTTATTCCTCAATAGAACATTTTAAATTAATATTGCTGCAAATATAATAATACTCATAAGTAAATAGTTGCAACTTGAAAAATATAAATGAAACAAATTAAATAATTAAAAATCAAACGTCAGCTGGCCATAACTTAAAATATATATTTGCAACTTTCAAAACATAGGAAATATTTCTCCAAAGATAAAATTAAATAACTTCAGCAAGAAGCAACATGTATATGTAGTAAAAAAAAATAATAAACTGTTTCATTGATTAAGTTTAAATTCATTAAATACCGTGCATTAAAAAAAAAAATCAAGAAGCAATTTTCAGAAGCAACTTTCAGAAACGTTTGCTTTTGGCGCGGAAAAATATTGCTCGTAAAATCGCGTGTCACTTTTGTATTTTCACGTCCTATATTTGAAATTATTTTATTTTCTTACAGATTTTCTACTGAAATTCCGCCTCTAAATTTAACTGATCCTTTATTACATACACGAGTAGTTTCACTAGCATTTTTTTCAACATATTCTGTGTATGCCCTGTAAGGGGACCTTTCTTGCAAGGAAATCATTCTGAAGACAATTACTTTGTGCGTAATAATATGCAAAAACAAAATGTGTTGAGTTGTAGCTGAATAAATAAAAGAAAATAACTTCAATGCAATAAGAAACGATTTTTATAAATGAAGTCTTACAGTTTTTTTTTTATAAGAAATTTAAATTCTTTTAAAAATGCAAACTCGTCATTCTGACGGGATAGCATCTAGTTGTAAATATGACTGTCGATTACCAAATGCGAAGAAACCGATTGGAGAAGACGGAACTGATGAAAACTGACCATTACTGAATTTGAATCGGAATGTCGTCAAATTACTCAGCTACAGGCAAGTTGTCTTCATTTATGGAGACTTATTTTGGTCGCCAAATTTCGTGATATTTCACCAAATGGTGCAATGCTTGGCGACAACTTGACGCTAAAGTATATCAATACATAGTTT
Organism: Maratus speciosus; assembly: GCA_963932465.1. NCBI lineage: Eukaryota > Metazoa > Arthropoda > Arachnida > Araneae > Salticidae > Maratus > Maratus speciosus. The sequence goes on from OZ010786.1 coordinate 328,850,327, forward strand.
TATGTTTGTGATTGGGAAAATGGTTACAACAATGAAAGATAATTTGCGAGAAATCATTGATTTTAATAGTTTTTGTTGAATTACTAAAATAGTATTGAACCAAATTTTATGAAAGTGGTACCAGTTAGAGAGCATCCTCTTTCAATTAAAAAAAAATCACATAAATCGGTAGCATAGTTTCAGAGTAATTGGTGAACATACATGAAAAAAGAAATACATACGCGTCGAATTGATAACTTCCTCCCTTTTTTGAAGCCTTTTAAAAATATTTAAATTTAATTAAATGTTTTCTAGATCGCATTTTATCATGTTATGAAAAAATAATAATAAGGAATTGTTAGTTTTCACCATACTTTTATATACAGAGTATCTCAAAGAAAAAGGAAATAGTTAAAATTTGTTCCAAATATTCTACATGCTTTATTTTGTAGTTAAAACAACTCATAATTTATTTTTAATACATAAACTTATACTTGTAAAGTTAAGAAATAAACACTTTTGTAACTTGAGATGTACTCTTACTTTATTCAACAATTATATTGTTGATACTGACAAGCATTCTTATTTATAAAACTTCAAATCTTGTACGATCAATCATTGCAACTATTTGGCATTCTTTTAAATTTATCGTTGTGTGTCGCAAGCGTTCAATCATTATAAAAATAAACACAGGTCAAATAAATTTCACAAGATTGGTCTTGTGTCTCAAAATTGGATAAAATCCTATGAAAAATGCATAATTTCCACAAAATGTAATCGATCACTATGATGAAATGTTTCAGTTATTCATTTGTTTTTCAAAAATCACCTTAAATATTTTACTTTTAAATTTTTTATTTCTATTTTATTTTTTCTCAAACGTGTTTGACTGAAAGACAAGATGACATTAATAAGACATACTTAGGATTATATTAAATATTATAAAATATACATTTATTTAACCACATTCTTATTATAATTATTATTATAAACTTAAAAAGAAATGTTGACTTCTTTGATAATATTGATACAAGAGGACTTGAATAAAATATACTTAACCAAACTATTAACTAACTATTACGAAACTTAACTAACTATTAGCCTGAAAAAAGTGTCACTACAAGATACATTTCTGATAACATGATGTTACTTAAAATGCAATAGTTTCACTTGATCTGTAAAAATTGCTTAGGCTTTTAATTTATATTTTTAATAATTAATTTTTTTAAAGCCGAAACTATTTCTGTAATGCCAAAATATTCCCATAAGATTTTTGTCCTTTAACCAAATTCATAAATTATATTACATGCCATCGATAAAACATCTTATAAGTAATATTAAAATAATTTTATGTATAGTTAAAAACGCTTAAGAAATGTTGAAAAATAAATTAATTAGTAATTTCGAAAATTAATAAATAATTTTTAAACACAAATATAGATTTAATCTGATATGTTCACGTATTATTTTGTTGATACATGGAGATATTCATATTTAAAAAATTTCCAAATTTACACAATAAATCCTTGCAGCTATTTTGCAGTCTTCGAGATTGATCGTTGTACATTGTAGACGTTCAATCATTATAAAAATAAAGACAAGTTAAATACCTTTCATGAAACCGGTCTTCTGTCACCAAACTTGAAAGAAATCTCTTGAAAAATGTATAATTCCCTCGAAATGTAATCGATCATTATGATGTAATGTTTCAGTTTTTTTTTATATGATTCATCTCATAATATAATTTTGTTCACAAGTCTTTCTTTTCAAATATTTTCATTTGCAGAGCAAGGAAAAAAGGCATGAATGATAGATAATTAGGATTATATTATGTTTCAGAAAATATATTTTTGTTTAAATGTTTTCTTATTAAGATGTTTATGCAATGTGTTAATTTATTCAATGTATGTGGTCAAATTTTGGAAAAAAGATTCGTGTGACCAAACAGTTTGTTTCTATTTCACTATTACTATCCTAAATTAATCCGATTTTTTGCTGTTGTGCATCTCTGCAGCGAGTCTCTTTAGTCGGCTGCAGAGATTTATTGTTGTGGTCTGTTTCTGGCCAATTCGAACACTCGATCAGTCTTTTCTTGAAATAACTTTTTGCTCAGTTAAGTAACATGACAGGGAGCTGAATCCTATTGAAATATAAATGCTTCATTTTCTCGGAAAATTTCGCGTGCTGGATATTTAGTTAGTATTGAAATATATCTTTTATGTATTTTTGACATTCCAATTAATTAAAAATAACTCTAACTCACACTATTTCATGTCATATAACCCGCATTCAATAGCACTGATTGGATTGCTTTACAGTATGTAAAATACAAATAGGAAGCAAATGTTCCCTGATTCTTCTGTTTACGTGTTTTATACCATCACTAATAAAAGGAAGATTTTGGTCTCTTCAGACAAAATAACACTGTACCACTTTCCATTTGACATGTATTCTAGACTAGTTTAATATTATCAATTTTTGTTTTAGAGGTAAAAAAATTTTTGTGGCATTCTGGCATTGAAATCAAATCCTTGCAATCTGCATCACACAGTCTCTCTACACGACATCACATTGGATAGCGACATTTCACCTAATATACACTGCTCAAAACAATTAAAGGATATTTGAAGTTTTCTATAAAATAAAGATATAAACGAAATTTTTTTTGCCAAAAATAGAAGAAGAGAATCACAAATGCAAATTTTTCTGGTTTTCAAACTGTGGAGTATGCAAATTTTGAGTTCGACATCAAAAACGTCGCTTCAGCGGCAGCGAATGAAATTTGACTTTCAACTGGATAAAAGAGAATGAAGACAAGGATGATCGGCATTCAGTGATTGCTTTGTTTCGATGAGTACGATGTCTCAGCGAAGTCATTTGACAGATTCAGAAGCTTTGAGAATTGTTGGTAGGTTAGAAGGGGGCCAAACTCAAGCCGAAGTAGCGCAAGCCATTGGAGTGTCACAAAGTGTCATTTTCAGGATCTGGAACCGTTTTTTGGAGAGTGGATGTGCAGGCCGAAGACCAGGGCAAGGTCGTAGACGGGCAACAACGCCCAATGAAGATCGGTATTTAGCGTTAACAGCTCGGAGACACCGAACCATGAACGCTACTCTTCTCCAACAACACCTTCGCTCGGCTACAGGCACCACGATTTCAACTCAGACTGTCCGAAACCGGCTCCATGCTGTAGCTCTGTATGCTCGCCGACCGATGGTATGTGTTAGATTAACATCACGGCATCATCGCGACCGCAGGGAGTGGGCAACCGAGCATGTCAACTGGAGGAGAAATGAATGGAGCAATATTCTGTTTTCTGACGAGTCCCATTTTTCTGTGCATCCGGATAATAGGCGTATTTTCATCTGGAGGGACCGTGGCAGTAGGAATAATCCTGCGTTCGTGCACGAAAGTGTCAGATTTGGCGGTGGAGGAGTGTTGGTGTATGGTGGCATCTCCATTGACGGGCGCACTGACCTCTACATCATTCGAGATGGAGCTCTGACTGGTCGCCGATATAGGGATGAGATCCTCAGACCTATTGTAGTCCCTTACGCTGCAGCAATCGGAGATAACTTCATTTTAATGGACGATAACTGCAGGCCACATCGTGCAAACCTGGTGGAGGATTTCCTTTTCGAGAAAGGAATCGTTCGAATGGAATGGCCAGCGTGTTCTCCAGAAATGAATCCAATCGAGCACGTTTGGGATGCTCTAGGAAGACGAGTTTCTGGCCGCCAACAACCCCCACAAACTCTCCAAGAACTGGAAAGAGCTCTTCTGGAAGAGTGGGGCAGAATACCCCAACTCGTCATTAATAGCCTCATTGAGTCCATGCCTCAAATGTGTTCAACGTTGCTGGCCGCCCGTGGAAACCATATCCCCTACTGAAAATGATTTTCTTTGAAGAAAACACCTTTTCTTATTCTTTTTTTCTCATATGAACAAATTGTGTTTTTTTTCCTTTAGTACACAAATGCGCAATAAAATGCATTTTTTTCTGCCAAACATGTGTAATTTATTCTCATATAACCTACTATGTCTGTCGACCATGTATCAATCAGCTAAACAGTTTACCAGATACAAAATCCACCTAAAACTGCAATATCCTTTAATTGTTTTGAGCAGTGTATATCTAGGTGATAATATTCTGATGCATAGCACAGTCTTTTAATTATTCTATTATTAGTTTCTGTTGTACATCTTTTCCTGATTTTACCAGTTTGATTTTGCAGTGGCATACTCCACTTAAGCCTCTTCAACAATTTAGATATGACACCTTACGTTACATTTCCACAAATTTGCCTTCTAATTTCTTCATACCTATAATCTTGTATACTTAATTTGACTATTTTACATTGGTTTCTAGGTGATCAGACACTTTTTTGTGCGATTTCTTTAATTTATTTTTGTTTTGCATCCAACTCCAATATCAGTCACATAAAGCGCTGATAAATTTCCTCTACATCTCAAATCAAGAAAGTAGAATCCTGCATCAGGCATAGATTATGAAGGACTTTCCAACACTACCAGAATTCCTTAACAAAACTTCGTTCTTTGATAAGGTAATATACACTTCTCAAAAAAATTAGGGGAGCAAACAGAAAAGTGAAGAGAAAAATGCAAGACAGTATGGGCATAAAATAGATACTACGCGTGTTTCAATGCGCAATACAGAAGAAAAGGACGCAAAAATTTGTAAGGGAGCTTTTATTCTTTGAAAAGATGGAAAGATCATAAAAAGATGGTTTAGGGCAACAATTTGGTTACATGTAAATGATAAAAAATAAGTAACGTTTAGAAATGATGCAATATTTTTAATATGGCGTATGGTCTCCACGAATAGCTAAGAGTGCTGCACACGTATTTTCCATCGAAGTGATGGGGTTATCAATAAGGGTTTGGGGGAATACTCTTCTAGTGCTCAAGAATTGCAATCTCCAAGTCCCAGACAGTAAAAAGAGGCCTTGGTCTCGCAGCAATGCATCATCTGAGTATGTCCCAAACATTCTCGATCGGATACAGGCCAGGAGAGCATGCTGGTCATTCCACACTCTATATTATTTCAGCTTCAAGCATGTTTTCCGCAAGATGAGCTGTATGAGGTCTGGGATTATCATGCATGGAAAAAAAGAAATCACCAATTTCTACGACATAAAATACGACATGAAGTTTCCGTATCTCGTCTGTATAACTTCGTACCTTCAAAGTGCCATTCCGAAAGATATGCAGGCCCGTACGTCCACCTATGCTGATTCCAGTCCATAGCATAAACCCACCTCGTCTGTAATATGATCTTTCACGAAATAATGTGGGATTATTTTGAGAGCCTCTTTCTCTCCATGCCAAAACATATCAGATGTCACATCCAGGCTGAATTAGGGCTCGTCTGTAAACAGAATTTGACTCCAACAACGTTGCCTCCAAACTCCATGTCCATTTGCCCACATTCTTTGGGCCGCACAGTTGCTTGAGATCAACGAAATACAGACCACTGGATTACGTGCATAGAGACAATCCTGATGAAGCCTGGACTGTTTGGCTGGACAACCATCGTACTGTGGCCAAGAACAACTGTGTTTGCAGCAGAGTAGCATGGCCCGTTCCGTCACGACGAGCTGCTAACAGAATATATCGGCCATCAGATTCTGTGGTAGCACATGGCTGATCTTGCCCTTGGCGATGTCTACCATTCCATGTGTCTTGGAATCGATTCCACAGCCTTGCATTGACACGCCTTGCGACCCCAACAGCGTCCGCTACACTTCGTTGCGTTTCCCCAAATTGAACTGCCCCGATAACACGCCAAGCCATGGATTCCGTTTAATCATATTGTTGTGACATTTTCAAGTCACCTTTTCTCAAAACATAAGCTGCGAAATTGAATTTTACAACTGAGACCGTAAAAAAGACGTTTCTGGAAAATCCCGATTTCTGCACTTAACTTTTTTTCTAGTTATTGACGTCATAAACTTTAATTTGCGTGTGAAGTTTTTTTTAAATCTTTTTTCTACTACCCTTTAAATTATGTATGTTTTATTTTACATTACTTATCGGTGTAAATATTTGCATAATTTTGTTAAAACCATCTGCTCCCCTAATTGTTTTGAGCAGTGTATATATATATATATATATATATATATATATATATATGTCTGTACGTATTTAAGTAAATATTTTAGAAAAGGCATTATACATTTAAAACTAAATTTCAACTATTACCGCCCATAGCAGGAAAAGGTGTGCAATTCTTTTGTGCAACCCTGTATTTAATTTACAAATCTGAAAATATTCTTCATAGTATGTTAAAACTTAGTTTAATTTAAAAATGCATAATAGGTTGTAAATTCACTTTCAGCAATTTCTATCAATATGCGGAAACATACTTCAATTATTTAGTGCAGCCCTGTACATTACGAAAAGATTCTTATATGCGCCATACATTAAACTATAATTTAATTCATGCTAAAACATGTTTAAAAGTACTGAAATCACATTTCCACATTTTACATTTCCGGGAAGGACATGTATCCAGTTCTTTGCGTATCCCCGTATATGATTTTATTTATACTATACAAACAGCTCATAGTATACTAAATATAATTCACCGTAAAAGTACACGACTCAATTAAAAACCGTCTTTGAGCCGTTCACTCTGATACATCGCAATGCTTATAAATTCTTTTGTGTAGCCCTGTTTAGGATCTATAGTATTTATACACACCATTTATTAAGCAAAAATTTTGTTAAAATTAAACATGCATACCATAAATGAAATCGAACTTCCACCATTTCTTGCTAATGCACAGTACTTCAAATATAGAACTGTTTACGAATATTTTGTGTCTCCCTGTAAAAGTTATGCCCTGTAAAATTTATAAAGGTTATGCCCATCTGGTTATACAACACGTATGTTGTATTAAACCTCAGTAATGTATATCAATTTCCATTTAAAATTCTGTAACAGGACTAAAATACACAACAAACTTCTTTACTATCTGCCAAGCTTGTCTTTTCTTTATTAGTTAAAATTAAACATGCATACCATAAATGAAATCGAACTTCCACCAATTCTTGCTAATGCACAGTACTTCAAATATAGAACTGTTTACGAATATTGTGTGCCTCCCTGTAAAAGTTATGCCCTGTAAAAGTTATAAAAGTTAATCCCATCTGGTTATACAACACGTATGTTGTATTAAACCTCAGTAAGGTATATCAATTTCCATTTATAATTCTGTAACAGGACTAAAATACACAACAAACTTCTTTAACCCGTGGGCCATTATGTAACAGAATTATTTAGTATGGCTCTGTAAATGAATAATAAATGCTTTGTACCCCATACTGAACACAATGCATGTTTTAATGCACTTCATAAATCTATATCTATTTCAGTTTGTTTGACATGGTCTAACATAGTTAAAATGAACTTTTTTTTCATTTTAATGATGAGATTTTTAAATAATAAGATGACTTAAGAAATTAATGTTTAATAATTAATTATTAATAATTATAAATTATAAATTATTATTGGTAATTATTAAATATAAATTATTAATAATTATTACAAATTATAAATTATTATTGTTAATTATTAAATATAAATTAATAATAATTATTATAAATTATAAATTATTATTGTTAATTATTAAATATAATTTAATAATAATTATTAATTATTAATTATTATCTGTTATTATTTTTATCATTGTTAGGATTACTTACGAGAATTAGAACTCGACGAGACGGAAAGACAAACCGAAGACTTTTCAATTATATTAGAAAGTTTTAAAAATAGAAACAAAAGTTGAACATACAGTTACCTGATAGACTCACTGCCAAAACAGGATGATACCTGATTGGATATTCAAACACTCATGTTCATTGGCTGCAATCAAATAAATGAAAGCTAATTCATGCTAACGTAGTAAGTTGTATTTCATTTTTTTAATAAATTTTTATATGAAATAATGCGTAAATACTAATAATGGAACAAAATTTGCTTCATTACATTCTTGATCAAATTATCTTTCCATTATACACATTTTGATGGTAATACTTAATCCGGAATTGGTGTTATAAGCTGAAACAAACCTCAGACATACACTTCCACGATTTTAGCCACTACTATATTTTACATTTTGAAGCTAATCGTTGTGATTCGTAAGAGTTCAGTCATTTAAAATAATAGAGACAGGTTAAATATATTTAATGAAATCAGATTTGTGTTACCAAACATGAAAAAAAAATCTTATGAGTAATTTGCTAGATCCTAAAAATGTATTCCCCGAAAAATCCGAAATTTCCACGAAATGTAATCGATCAGCACGATGCATTGTTTTATTTACTTTTATAAATTTCACCTCAAACCAATATTTTGTATTTAAATTCCATATTTGAATTTTATTTCTTATTTAAAGAATGGACGTAAAATTGTTTAATAATAGCAATTATGTATAATTATGCCTTATAAAATACAATATTAATATTAATATATTTCGTATGATTAAGATGGTATTACATTAAGTGATATGGCTGGCCACAGTAGGGCAAAAAACGCTCAGACTAAGCATACATCCTGTATCTATATCACTTTTCTCTTATTCTTTTACTAATTATTGTGATATATATATATATATATATATATATATATTCAAAACAGTCTGCTTTACAGTTAAATTTATTGTTGTATGTCAAGTTACATTTTCCCTATTTTATACAAAAAAATTCAGTTGCCACATCCACCTAGTTCTAATAAACATACGCATCTCTCTATTAAAGCATTTATGTAAAACTTTTCTCAAAAACATTAAAATATTTTATGCATAATTAAAACAGTTTAAAAATTGTTTAAAGAAGACATCAACTAATACTTTCTAAATATAAATACTATTAAGAGAAAGTTTTGGTGTGTCTGTGTGTTTGCGTGCGATGGCTAGCCAAATCTACGGGACGTACGAGGCTGAAAATTTTCGTGAGACTAGCCCAAAGTATCTTCTGATGCATCTGATACTCAGAATTTTAAATTTCTAATAATTAGTCGAGTTAATTAAAAATCGCAACTCCCTCTCATTAAAAACTCATCTCTGTCCTTTCCAGAGGGAAAAAGCGCTGCCACAAGCGAAGAAGCATTATTTACGCCCCGGCAGAAAATGAAGGGCGAAAAGAAGCCATTTCGGGTGGGAAGGGGGCGGAGTTTGTCCTTATTTATTAACTTACATCGACCAAAACGCTTAGTAAATTTAAAAACTGAAAGCACACTCTAAAAGATCGTATTCTTATGTTTGAAATGCTGCAATCAATTAAAAATATATACCTATATATCACAGTCAACATTTTGAAAAAAAATTCAAAAAGGGTCGTTTTTACAAAAAAAATGTTTTTCTCACTTATTGCAATGCTCCTCCAGGGCGCAATTTAAGAGGTCCCACAGACCAAATTCATATTATTAAAGCTGAAACCTGCTTCTAAGCGATGGTTTAATAGGTTATAAAAATATGAATTTTAACAGTTTCAAATACACCGGCGAACACAGGTCTCTTTGCACTTTATGAAAATGATATTTTTTCAGCACTAAAAGTAACTAAACGTCCATGTTTCAACACAATCTCTTTAGAGAATCTCAATAGACCATATTTACATCACCTACAAAAATTTTAAACGTTCAGACGTGCAGAAACATTTTTTTCAAAATAAACTATGTAAAATTTTCGACGAAATCAGTATAAACCTGAGTATTTCATTGAGTTTTCGCTCGCTTTCGGTACGCTTAGACTCCAAAAATCAAATTACGCAGAACATAAAATACTAAATAGTACATACTTTCAATTAAATATTTTCTCATTTAAAAATACAAATTCAGATAAAATGGAGTTACACATATAAAAGCATAGAAATTTGAGGTTCATTTAAGGGACATTCATCACGGACCCGGGAAACGCCGGGCGGATTAGCTAGTTATGAATAAAGGTATCTGATTGATTAATATAGAAATATTCTTACATTAATCGAGTATTATTCTTCATATACTGCACTGTTAAAATTTTGCAGCATTCTGTCCAGTCATTAGACCGTTTTTATCGAAAACGGTTACACAACCGTAATTTAACACTATTCTGACCATATTAGTGACCATTTTATGGTCGGAATATAGTTAAATTACGGTTATGAAACCGTTTTTTCAAAAAACGGTCGAATGACTGGACAGTTTGCTGCAAAATTTTAACAGTGTGGCAGATATCATTTTTTTTTACTTAAAACATTGCGGAATTAATCCTTTCAGCTACTTTAATTTTTTAAAAATTGATCGTTGTATATGGTCGTTCAATCTGCATAAAAATAAGAACAAGTCATATATATTTTACTAGGCTGGCCTTTTGTCAACAATTTCTGGTTATCATGTCCTGAAATTTGTGTAATTTTAGCAAAATATAATCGATCATCCTAATATAATATTTCAAAAGAAAATTACATTTCAAAGTAATTTCTTAATGGGCGTAAAGTCGAACCTATCGAAAAAGATTCCATGCCGGGACTCGAACTCGGGCCATCATGTATAGCGCACTGACGTTCTGCCGACTAAACCACATGAAACGATACCCATCCTGGAACTTCTCACTATTACAGGTTGGAAAGGCTACAAACACAGCACAAGAAGGAATATATTTCCGTGAGCCACCGACATGGGGTAAACACGAAATCCAATTAAATCCAGCATCTAATGAAACTATATTAATTCATGGAAAAATTTCCAGGGAGAAACATTCGCCTTGCATACAATATTTCAAATGAAAATTGAATTTCAAAGTAATTGCTTAATAGGCGCAAAGGTCAACCTAGTGGAAAAGATTCAATTCCGGGACTCGGACTCGGGCCATCAGTATAGCGCACTGACGTTCTACGGACTAAACCACGTGGAACGATACCCATCCGGGAACTTCTCACCATTACAGGTTGGCAAGCCCTATTACGAGTTGGCAGGCCTGGCATGGAATCTTTTTCACTAGGTTGGCCTTTGCGCCTATTAAGCAATTTCTTTGCAATTTGATTTTCATTTGAAATATTGTATGCAAGGCGAATGTTTCTCTCTGGAAAATTTTCCGTGAATTAATATAGTTTCATTTGATGCTGGATTTAATTGGATTTCATGTTTGCCCATGTCGGTGGCTCACGGAAATATATTCCATCGTGTGCTGCGTTTGTAGCCATGCCAACCTGTAATAGTGAGAAGTTACAGGCAGGGTATCGTTACATGTGGTTTAGTCGGTAGAACGTCAGTGCGCTATATTGATGGCCTGGGTTCGAGTCCCGGCATGGAATCTTTTTTTGCTAGGTTGACATTTGCGCCTATTAAGCAATTATTTTGAGATTTGATTTTCATTTAAAATATTGAATACAAGACGAATGTTTCTCTTTGGAAAATTTTCTATGAATTAATATACCCTAATGTAAGTTTATATTATTTTTTAGATTCCTCTTAACATAGTATTGTTTTTAAATTTCTAATGTTATTGTTTTCATTTTATTTATTTATTTATTTTTCTGCAAAAAACAAGAAAACGTGAACTATTAATAGATAGTTAAGATTCTATTATTTTTATAAACTATACATTTTTATTATATACATATACAGGGTGCAAAGGAAAGTCCCTTTAACCTGAAAATACTTGCAAACTGAGAGAGCTATAGCTATGCAAATGAGATAAAGATACAGCAAAGCGACTACGCCCGACATAATGCAAACGACAGCAGCACCCCCAATGGCAAAATTTGGATGATATCCATTGCAAATCGAAAACGAAAAGAGTTAGAGCAAAATTTCGAATTAACAAGATTTAGAGCATCAATTAATTAGCACAAAACGACATTTGGTTCACACGGATAAAATAGATCGTTGCGTGTAAAATGTCCGAAATCAATGATCGATGATTCTACTTTGCATATTCGCATTTCGGAAATGTATCAGTGCACAATTGCATATCGTGACGTTATACTGTGCTCTAATGTCTGTAAAATTTTAATTTCCAATGCATTTAAAATTTTAGATTAACCCTTTTATGAGCGGAAGAATTCTGTTCCTAAACTGGTGAAATAATTGACTGACACCAGCATATTTAAACGGATTTCTTAGAAAATAAAAACCCGCTAATTTGCACTTTCATTACAAAAGTAAAATTTTATCAAAATATTCTTGGTGCCATTTGTCAAATTTGGAACTAAAATTAGGTGGCTAGGCCGTCTAACCGCCACCATTGAAAGGGTTAAATCTATGTCGTCGTATTGAAGAGGCTTGCAATAGACATTGCATGCTGAGAAATGAGCATGCAGAATTACTCTCACGAATATAAACGTATATCGTGAGCAACGGCGAACTTTTCGAATATACTCAATATTAACTTTTTATCACTGTGAGACAGTTTGTCCTTTTTTTTGTGTGTGTGTGTGCGTGTGTGATATTATCAAAATATAGTGAAATAAGTATGTATCTATACCATAAATTCTGCATATTTCTTCATACTTCTGGGTATTCCATTCAAACGTTTACACAAAATGAAGTGCATCGATTTTGGCCATTTTGTGTATACAGGCGAAGATTTATGTTATACATGTAAACTAAATATTGTTTCGTACTAATTAATGGATACTCTAAAACTTAATAATTGGAAATTTTACTCTATCTCTTTTCGTTTTCGATGTGCAAAGCTATTTTACTCTATCTCTTTTCGTTTTCGATGTGCAAAAGCTATCTTCCAAATTTCGCCACTAGGAGCGCTAATATCGTTTGCATTAAATAGGGCGTAGTTGTTTTACTATACTGTTACCTCATTTGCATAGCTGTAGCTCTCTCCGTTCGCAACTATTTTCAGGTTAAAGGGACTTTCCTTTGCACCAAGTATATTAAAATTCCTTTCTATTTTAATATATTATACTGTTATCAACGTCCTTAATTTAAGTTGAAATGCTTATTTTTTCATAATTATAATGATTGGTATAAAGCATGCTCTACTTCATATGATTTTGTATCAAAAAGAAATTGTTCAATACAATATAAATTTAATGGCATGATGATGCTATTTAAAATTGATATGACCACTTTGATTAAGTTGCACTTTCTTTTTATGTAACAACTTTTTTTTAAATCTTTATGCAAAAACATATTCTTAATTTCTTCTACCATTTTAACAACTTTTTTATAAACACATTCCGCGACAGAGATTAAAACAACTTGCAGTTGTTCTCAAAGAATTAAAGAATTTTAATGCATAGTTAAAATATTTTATAATTAAAAATACAACGATAAAATATGTAATAGTTTCTAAAGTTATTAAATAAAGGCTTTGGAAACATAAATATAGATTTATTCTTATGGTAATAAAGTGTTATTTTGCTGATTCTGGTAAATGCACTTCCATTTTACAACAAATATTGAAGTTACGTTACATTCTTGAAAATTGATCATTGTGCTTTCAAACCAAATTTAAAATAGAGACGGATCAAATATATTTGCATGACAATGGTGTTTATTCACAAGACTTGAAAAACATTCCTAGAAAATGCCTAATTTTCTCAAAATGCAATCGATCACTGAGATGTAATATTTTATTTATTTTTATAAAATTCTCCTCAAAACATTTTATTTTTAAAGCTCTAATATGCTTCTTTTTTCAAACGTGTTTGTTTAAAATGACAAGGAAGCATTTATAATAGATAGCGAAGAATACATTATGTTTTTCAAAATACACTTTATTTTGTATATCTATTTTTATCATTATAAACATTATGAAAATAAATATAAATATTTTTATCTTTATAATTATAATATAAAAGGATTGTCAAACAGTCAACTTAATTTAATTATGTTAAACAAATCGCAAAAGGAAATAGGCTGATGTAATTTCTAAATTATAATAATTTTACTTCATCTAAATATATATTTTTACTTCCTTCCATCTTTACAAGAAGAAAGTATTGGATTCGTGAAAATTTTCGAATTCCGGTTTTCGACAGATTTGCACGTTTTATGGGCGTAAGATCCCGAAAGAGATATTTTTACAAAATGTCTGTCTGTGAGTCTGTCTGTCTGTGACACAAATTTTTTGGGCGCTCTATCTCAAGAACTAATGAACAGATTTTTATAAAACTTTAGTTTCAATTAGTCTCTTATATAAATTAGTGCTGTTTAGTTTTGGGTGTAAATTGGCCAACAGGTGGCATTGCCATTCGACATTTTTCACGATTTCCGCAATAGCTATATCTGAAGAACTAATGCACGGTTGTTTTTTTTTTTTTATAAAACTTTAGATTCACTTAGTTCTTGTTATAATTTAATTCTGATTACATTTTGCTGTAAATCGCCCAACAGCTGACGCTGCTATTCTGCATTATTCATGATTATTGCAATCGCTCTTTCTCAAGAACTAATGCACGAATTTTCACCAAACGTCAGATTCCGTTAGAACCTGATATAAATTAGTGCTGTTTAGTTTTTGGTGTAAATCACCTAACAGGTGTCACTCCTAAGATGCATTTTTCACGATTTCCGCAATAGCTCTATCTGAAAAACTGATACATAGATTTTCATCAAACTTCAGATTCAGTTAGAAGTTTACAAATGTTGTTTCTAATTAGATTTTCGAGTAAATCATCTAATCGGTGGAACTGCTATACAGCATTTTTCAGGAAGTATTAACAGGTATGAGATGGAAGAAAGTCTTGGGATTGCGACCAGCGCCATCGCTAAGACTTTTTATTGGTCGGGGAGAGAACTTTAAATTACCAAGTCAAATTTCAGTATTTGCGAACTCGTTTCATATTTTGACAACTTACCACAGTTAGAAAATGTAATATAGTTCTTATTTGTTAAAAGTTTAATAATATTCCCAATTAGTTTTGTAATTTTTGCCAAGTCTATCAGAAATAGAAAGTATATTATACTTTTTATTAAAGTTTTAAACAAATTTGCCAAATAAGTTTATAAATTTGCCAAGTGTAATAACATTCACGAATATTTGAGGGGGGATAGACTCCCTCCCCCTGTCCACACCCTTAGCGAGGCCCCTGATTGCCACGTCCGACTATTTTTGAAAGCAAAACTGTATTTTATCGTTACAGGTACACTTAAAAAATAAATACATAACATATATTTCCTACTCTAAGAAAATATAAAAAAAAACCATGAAAGGCAATACGCAAAAACCATGTTCGAACTACCCATAATTCAGAAAATCATTCTTTACCTTTAAAAAATTTAAAAAAATAACAATATATTTTCAAGATTTAAAGAACAATTTCTAAAAACAAAGTTTTTAGTTTTAAACAAAGTTTTGCTGCCACCGATTTCTGGAAATATCTACCAGTACTTTTTATAGTATGCTAATCAGTTTTATCCAAACATAATGTCGGTTTTTCCGGTGCTATCAAATTTCAATTAAACTTTTTTAGTTGAGTACTTCAATTTACATAAGCAAGGGTAAGAAAATAGCATTCATTTTAATGTTGCTCTTATTTCCGTAAAAGAAAGTGAAAATTCTAATGCTACATTTACCTTGAGTTAAATAATTAAAATACATATAAAAGCACAAATAAATGTAAAAGTTACTTTCAGCTGCATACATATAATATAAAGATACTTAAATACAATTATTTCGAATAAGCGCAAAGAAAATAATAACAACATTTAAATCCTTCTGATGACGGCCTTGTAATAGTTGAAAACGTTCTGGGTTTTTCCATTGTATTTTAAGATGTTTCTAATTTGTATTTTAAATATCTTTATATTATATTCATGCACCTGAAAGTAACTTTTATACAATTATTCGTGATTTTATATGTATTTTAATGTTGCTGTTAATGCGCTTAATTCATTTTGCATGTGTTTAAAGAAAGTTTGTTGAAGATAAAAATATTTACTTGAGAATTGATAATATACAAAAAACATATTACAGATTCGGAAATGTTTCCTAAAATCTCTCACTGATGAAAAAAAGAGAATTTTTGAATGTTGAAAATGTATTGATTTCAGAGGTTTCGAAAGATAAAGTAGACTTTTCGGAATTCTAAGTAACTCGTAAGAGGTTATTGTATACTGTCGTTCAAAGTTATTTTATATTTTCACAGAAAATGAAACATTTAACCCTTAAATGCATGATTTTTACTTTCTTCTATCTTTACAAGAGAGAGATTCTCAAAAGGTGGGATCATTAAACGTTAACTATATGTAATTTTTCAAATTTTCAAATTTAAGGCCAATTTTTTTTAATATTATAGTATATAAGTCTACAAAATTATACACAAACATTAAAAGACAGCAACTATTCTGGAAAATTAATTATTAAAGCATTTAATTAGCAGTTGTGTACGTTACAAATTTTGGACATTTTTTCGCACGTACGTTACAGATTTTGGACATTGCTGACAGATTTTGGACGTTGCGCTTAGTATTTAAAAAATTCATAAGACTAAGAATGTAGTAAATGTGTCCTATAATTGTATGTGTATACATATATATATGTATAATTAACTTTTTGTTATCCAGTAGTAATAATAATAAAATCAAATGTGTTAATCTCTGATATTAAAATATTTACTACTTTTTTAGAAGTAATATCTTAATTTTATAGGAATTACACATTATGCAAAAAAAAAAAATACCTTTACATAATATTAGAAGTATCCAACATATAATTCATTCTTTTTTTTCCCTCCAAAGAGTTATATTGCCATTTTTTTAATGCACATATCTATAATTTTTTATCAAAAGAAAAGTCTCATCTTGCTGTCACCGGGTGAGGTGGATTTGGTGATTTCAACAAAATATCGTCATATTTTAAATTTGTGCTGTCTTTTTTAGATGGATAACGAATCTGTTAAAATCAATGTCTGCCTGAGGAGTCCAAAAATTTATAGAAAACATTTGTTCACCATTATCAATGCTGATCTTTTCAATAATACCTGGCCATAAGTTTTCATCATGAATTAATACAAAGTACCAATCACCAATGTCAATCTATTTTCAACTGTGAGGAGTCAATTGTAGAAAAAATATTTTTTTCACCAGCTTCACTGATAATGCATTCTTGATTGTTTTTTACAGAGATTGTAAAAAACAGATCTATTTCTTATTTGAATAGTACCAAGTTTATTTGTCGTGTGTACGGAGTGAATCTTTTGAGTACCTTTAACAGTTTTCGCTGGCTGTCTTCTATACTTTGAATACTGTCAATTTATGTTTTTTCTGTTTTTTCTTTTACCAAAGTTACAGCACGAAGTGGCTTAAATGCTTTATTTGTCTTGCATTTTGGTAGGGGAGCAAAGAGGAAGAATGGAATTTTAAGGAGATGGGATCCTTAAACCTTGAATTTTAAAAAAAAAGAACTCAAGAACAATAATTTAACAAAAAAATTATTTATTTTATTTTTTAAGATGTATGAAAGAACAATGGACTCTGTTATAATATATTTATTTATGTATTTAGAAAATAAAAATTATTAATGTTTAGATCGTTCCACGATTTGGACATTGTTATTAAATAATATTTTGGGGTACATTTGCTACAAATAAAACTTTGCAAAATACATAAAAACACGTAACATCACCGAACAATTACTTTTGAAATAAAAAAAGAAGTTTACTATTAATTTTAAATCATACTTTTAAATAAGCATGTCCGAAATTTCGTAACGATCGCAGCGGTCGCCATATTGTATCTATCGTTACACACATTAGTTGAGCATGCTTCAAGTCAAGTTATATTATTACACGTACTAAATACACTTTATTTATACAAAACACGGTAATTATTTACGATAAAACATTATAATAAATATCTGTTTATACGTTTCAGGACACCAAATCATCTTTAAAAATAAATTTACCGAAATTAAAATCGGCGTTTCTATCGTTACCCGGTTCGGACATTCTCCTTTCTTATTTGAGAAAAGTGCATTTATTGCAAAAATATATTGGAAACACGTACAGACAATTTAATTTTTTTTAAATGATTTTAAAGTTAGATAAAAGAGTTTAAAGTACTTACTTGATGTATTTTTCCTGGAAATGATAGCTTTGTGGAGTACGCTACTTTTGAACATAACAAAATACAGAAAATTCTTTATAGAGAAGTCTATCTATCTTCAAAAAAGCAATAAATCAGCCTGCCATCTCGTAACGAAATTATCAAAAAATCATCATTCCCTTTATGCCTTCCTTATTTGATATTAGAATCACCTGGAAGCAAGTTACAACTCTTTTTATTGGTGGTACATTGGAGCAGTTAACGTTATGAATGTCCAAAATCGTGCTATTTAGCATAAAATAAAATTTTAAGATATTTATACAAAGCTTTTATAATAAATTATGTCATTTTCTGTCTCTGAATAGAATTAAAAACTCAGTGTAAAAAAAAATAATAATAAAGTCAATGATAATTAAAGTTATTTTTGGAAGGCTTAAAGTTATGGCGTGTGTCCAGTGCCCACCTTTTGAGAATCGCCCAAGAAGAAAGTATTGGATTCGTGAAAACTTTTCGACGGATTTATAAATTTTAGGGATCCGAGATTCCGAAAAACGTGTTTTTAAAAATACCTGTCTGGGAGTCTGTCTGTCTGTCTGTGCGTGACACAAATTTTGTGGGCGCTCTATCTCAAGAACTAATGCACGGAATTTAATAAAAATTTATATTCATTTAGTCCCTGATATAAATCGGTGCTGATAAGTTTTTGACGTAAATCGCTCAACACGTGTCGCTGCTATGCACCATTTTTCACGATTTCCACAATAGCCAAATCTCAAGAACTAACGCACGGATTTTCACCAATCTTCAGATTCAGTTAGTCCTTGACAGTAACTGACGTTTTATACATTTTGGTTTAAATATCTCAACAGGTGGCACTGCCATGCTACATTTTTTGCGATTTCCACAATAGCTCTATCTCAAGAACAAATGCTCGGATTATCAACAAATTTTAGATTCAGGTATACCTCCATATTAATTATTGCTGTTTATGTTTTGGTGCAAATTGCTCAACAGGTGTCGCTGCTATGTTGCATTTTTCAGAATTTCCACTATAGCTGCATCTAAAGAACAAATGCACAAATATTCATCAAACTTCAGAATCCGTTAGTCCTTGACGTGAATTGACATTTTATACACTTTGGTGTAAATCGCTCTACAGGTGGCGTTACTATGCTGTATTTTTCAGAATTTTCAATATAGTTGTATCTTAAGAACTAATGCACGAATTTTCATCAAAATTCAGAATCAGTTAGTCCTTGACATGAATTGACATTTTATATATTTTGGTGGAAATTATGATAACAAGCTTTCGAAAAGACAAAAAAGAATGTCAGAAATCTTTAACTTACCCCTTCCTTCAGGTAAGCTCTCACTTGCTTCTGGTTCGGACTGCCGCATTTGATGACTTAATTGTAGTTAAAAATTCACTTTAATCAAATAATACGTAACTCGTTATTCTTCAATAATTATTTACAACTATATTACAAATATTTACAGGATAATATTACTTAACATTTAAGTGTTTTAACTTCAATCGAAACATATCGGAGGCGCAACTCCGTTCACAAAAAAAAAAAAAAAAAAAAAAAAAAAAAAAAAAAAAAAAAAAAAACATTATTCTAAAAGTTTTTTCAGTTTCTGTTCACTTCACTTCGGTACGTAAAAGTTTTTAAATTCAGGTGTCACTGTTACTGCAAAGGGATACAGAGGGAGCTGTCCGCGACATACTCCCCCCGTTGAGTTTTGCCAGGTCAAACTCAACCACAGTCGTGGACAAGTTCAGGAGGTCCAACCGTTCTGGTGTTCGTATCACTCGTCCAAATTTAGACATTCTACTAGAATCCTTTTCAACAGAACCAGGAGAATCTTTAAGGTGAGCAGACTCGATGGTTTTCGGAGAAAAGTCATTTGCCTGGACATTCGCTTCCATCAGATACAACCTTTGTGCTGATCGAAGCAACTCACCAAACTTAGTTCGTATCTTTGCCAATCGTACTATGCCGTCTTTAAATGGAAACAACTGGATGACTTTTTCTAGAGGCCAATTCATTCATTTCTCTTTTGTATTAATTATAACAACATCTCCAACTGAGAGTTCGGGATACCTGTTTGACTTTTTACGATAATTTTTCAGCTGTCCCAAATATTCTAGTCGGAAACGTTTTCTCAAATCTTCACGAATTTTCATCCGATATTCATATCTTCTTTGAAGATAACTTGCATCTATATTGTCCAGATCAGGAACACCACCTTCTTTAATTTCACGAAGAAACATGGCAGGTGTTATGGGTTCTAATTCAAGATCTTCAGATATGTATGTTAACGGTCTGGAGTTTACAACATTTTCACAATCGCAAAGAATATTATTAATTTCTTCATATTTCAATGATGCAGACATTGGAGTCTCGGACAACTTCCTTTTGGATAATTTATTACCATCTTTAGAATCAGCATTCAAACGAGTTGGTGTATTGGCTCGACTACTACTGGCACTGTTATCTGAACCATTTTTCTTAGCTTGTTTCTGCATGAAAACAGCATGAATTTTTGTATCATCGAAGTCAGAATCAGATGTGTCTGATGAAGATTCACCAAATGAATCTTCTTTTTTCTTGCTCTTGGTTTTTTGCTGTTTTTTTTTCTCTTGTTCTTTATCCTTTTCATTCTCTTGATTTTCCTCTTCTTCTTCTTCCTCATCTGAATTGAATAACTTCCTCAAAGCTTCTTCATCTTCTACTCCTTTCAGTTCTCTGTTAGTCTTCTCTTCAGCTAGTTCTGGTTCAGACTCAGAAGAATCTGTCATGTAATCCACTTCTCTATCATCAAAGTAACCTTCATCATCTGGCGTTTTCTTTTTCTTCTTCTTTTCTTTGCCTTTTTTAGTTGACTTTGGAGAAGAATCTTCTTCATCTTCTGATACACCAGAATCTTTAGCCTAATCATCCATATCAGAAATTTTAAAATCCTTAGACTGCTTCTTTTTTCTCTTTTTGCTGCTTTGTTTTTCACCATCTTCTTCTTCTTCAATGGTTTCTTTCTGGAGGCGCTTTCGAATCATAATGGAAAAGTAGTTCAAAACTTTGTGTCTTCTGTCAAATTCCTCTTCAGCTTTATTTTTACATCTTAAATAAATGCATGTGGCATATGCTTTTGGGAAGCATCACAAAAGACATGATAAGACAAATCTGTATTTGAATTAGGATTAAGCATCATATACCGGGGAATTTTCAACTCTGTCAACTGACACAAATCTTTTTTCCATTTAAGAAATTTTTTACGCACATCTTCGGGGAGAGC
This sequence comes from Maratus speciosus, assembly GCA_963932465.1. Lineage (NCBI taxonomy): Eukaryota > Metazoa > Arthropoda > Arachnida > Araneae > Salticidae > Maratus > Maratus speciosus. The sequence continues at coordinate 328,871,619 of OZ010786.1, forward strand.
TTCATCCCATGTAACCTTTAGCTCCAAACACTTTTGTAGTAAGAGTTTCGGAGTCAGTGTCACTCCACATGTAAAACCTATTGGATCATAAATTTTGTGTGCTTCTGATAAGACCACTCTTTTTGAAATGCATTGGTTATCGGATTCATTTATTCCTTTAATGTCGCAACTTAATGTATCTTCTTCTAAATCCCAAATGAGGCCAAGAATAGAAACCGTTTTCCTTTTATTTGAATTTTCGGACACTGAAATTTTCGAAAAAGTGTCATTACCTGTAATTTCGTTCTTCATTGGCAAATTATAAGCCCAATCTCGCAATTCAAATTTAGCATTCGCTAAAATTTCAACAGAATCACTTTTAAGTTTTCGCAGTACTTTTTCATTATTTACACTTGTAATTAAATTGTCAACATACCAAGCTTCAGAAATTTTTTCTGCCGTTGATCTAAGATGCTCAGGTACGTCATTTAGTAACTTAGTTAAACTAGCACTCAATAAGAAGGGACTACTGGAAATTCCGAAAACGACTCTCCTATGTCTATACATCTTAAAATGTCCCGGATTACCTTGTTCCCACCATAAGAATCTCAAAAAATCTCTATCATTCGGATTAAGTCCTATTTGAAGAAAAGCTTTTTTGATATCAGAACTTACACCGATGCATTTTTCTCGAAATCTGTTGATAATTGCAGGAATAGTTTCTAGCAAATTAGGCCCCTTTTCTACACAATCATTTATTGACGGAAACCCCTTAATTTTCGCTGACCCATCGAATATTCTCTTATTTTTGTTGTTGTGGAATTCATTCGAATAACGGCACGATGGGGTAAATAATGGCAGGAATTATTATATTCAATTTCAGGTACAATTTCTATAATTTTTTCTTCCTCCCAAGATTTGAAAACAGCTTCATAATCTTCTAAGAGACCCTTGTCTTTCAAATTTTTTACTGTAATTTTTAATCTTCTCTCAGCGATCTCTAGATTATTAGGGAGTGGGGGATGGCCCTCTATCCAAGGTAAACAGACTTCAAATCTGCCTTCGTTATCCCTTTTAACCGTTGAAAGAAAATGTTGCAGTGTTTGTTCTTGCAACTCTTTTTTAGTTTCATTTTCGGATGGATCTAAAATTCCTAGAGTATCAAGATTCCACAATTCAGAAATTTTATAATCTGATACGTGCATCGAAAATGTAAATGAGTTGTCAGTTTTATTTTCTATTTCCAAAGGAACTTTCCCCATAACTGTCCAGCCTAAGTAAGTTTCGACACATACTAAACCACATTTTAATTTTCTTATCTTACCGGTGAGTAATTTTCCTGCAATATCCGCTCCAATAAGAATATGAATTTCAGTTGGGGATGATTCAAACAACAATTTTTCCTTCATACGGCTAGTGTCATTCAAATATATTCTATGTTCTTTAAGCTCATGTAATATGGGTTTTATTTCTATTTGTGGTACACCGGAACAAATTTTAGTTTGATCAAAGGCCTTAAAATTATATTTATAATCCCCCTTTACATTACTAAGATACACAATAAATTGTTGATGGATTTCAGAAACCTCCGATCCACCAAATAGACTATGAACAATATTGCTCTCATTTATACTTTTGTATTGCATCATTTCACCAACAAACTTCGAAATATACGACTTTTGTGATCCAGTATCGATTAAGCACCTGACAAACTTATCTTCACAATTTCCGCAGATTTTTACAATTAAAGTTTGTAACAAAACTTTCTGTGTGAATGTTTTATTTGTTAAAGTGACATTTCTATCGTCAATTTGTTTTTTCTCATCTACTTTACTACTCTTGTCACAAATTAAAGAATTATGTTTTCCACTGCAATACTCACATCTTATTTTTGAAAAGAAATCTTTTGCTAAATGATTTCCTTTTTTCATACAGAGATAACACATTCCGTTTTTTCTCAAGCATGCTCGCTTTTCTGCTACGGACTTAGAACAAGCTGCAGAATTGTGCTTAACTGATTCTGCGGAATCACCGCAAAAAATGCAATGATTTATCGAAACCTTCAATGAAGCAGCAGTAGGAACTGTAAACCTATTTGTTTTTCTCTCCCTCTGCACTTGCGGTGAATTTTGAACGCTAACCCTATCTTGTATTTGAATCGCAGTTTCTCTGCATTCTATTTCTGCCCGTAGAAATTCAAGCAGTTCGTTGACTTCAAAAAGATTATCCTGAGTTTTCCGTTTACGTTGAAATTCCAAATTTAACTCATTGGGAATTAATTTAAGCAAAATTGGCGTTAGTAACGTACCATATGTTCCGGAAGTTACTTCAAGTGAATTTAAACATCTTATTTGAGTCTGAATGTTATCATACAGCTTTCGCAATGCAAAAGTATTATTTACATTTTTAACTGTTTCTAAATTCAATAATTTTCCCATATGAGCATTTATAATCAGGTCTTTACGACCAAAACGCTTTTTGAGTAGTTCAATTGCTGCTATATAATTTTCACTCGATAGCGAAAACCCACTAATTGCACTAGAAGCAGCTCCAATAAGGAAAGAATGCAAATAATTAAATTTATCAATGTTAGTTAAGCTATCATTTTGATGTATCGCATTATCATATTGGTTCCAAAAAGATAACCAATAAGCAGGATCTCCATTAAATTTATTAATACTCAATTTCGGTAATTTAATTTTAGAATGAGAGCAAGAAGTCAAATTCTCTGTTGAAATACTTTCATTAACCGAATTTGTTTTCTTAATAGAACGTTCAGGTTCAACTTTTATTTTTAAAGCATACGTTAGTTTCGATTTCATAGAAATTATTTTTTCAGAACAACCTTCGGCAGTTTCAAATTCAGTTTCTAAATCGTCGTCATCATCCATTAAATTTTGGATCTGCTCATCTAAAGTTGTTAAATTATTATACTTTGAGTTTAACTGATCAATATGTTCCGTAAGAACAGGAACTTCCTGTACTGATTCTGCAAGATACTGCTCACAAGTATTAATTAATTTCGTAGTCGCCGTTCTGGAAACAGCACGTTTCTTCTTTAGTTTTTCAATATCAGACATATTTAATCCGTAATTTTAAATATAATTAATTTTATAACAACTTGATATAAGAATAATAATATAACTTTCAAAATATATTCAATAACTTTCAAAATAATCCTGTTCTTAAAATACGCTATCAATCAATATTATTAATAATATTATCTTCAACAGAATTAAGCATTCAAAACTTTTATTTATTTTTATGCTCAATTTTTCATAATATTCAAGGTCAAAACAAACCATCAACAATATTTATTCCAATAGAACTAAATATTCAAAACTTTCGTCTATAAATATTTTTTTTATTCAATTAAGATCAAATCAAAAACGGCGTCGCTGTTCTCGGGCGCCGTAAAAATATGATAACAAGCTTTCGAAAAGACAAAAAAGAATGTCAGAAATCTTTAACTTACCCCTTCCTTCAGGTATGCTCTCACTTGCTTCTGGTTCGGATTGCCGCATTTGATGACTTAATTCTCGTTAAAAATTCACTCTAATCACATAATACATAACTCGTTATTCTTCAATAATTATTTAAAACTATATTACAAATATTTACAGGATAATATTACTTAACATTTAAGTGTTTTAACTTCAATCGAAACATATCGGAGGCGCAACTCCGTTCACAAAAAAATAAAAAATAATAATAATAAAAAATAAAAAATAAAAAAATAAAATAAACATTATTCTAAAAGTTTTTTTCAGTTTCTGTTCACTTCACTTCGGTACGTAAAAGTTTTTAAATTCAGGTGTCACTGTTACTGCAAAGGGATACAGAGGGAGCTGTCCGCGACAGAAATCGCCTAACTGAATGCCCTGCTATGCTTTTTTTTTGCGATTTCCGCAATAGCTCTATCTAAAGAACTAATGCTTGGATTTTCAACGACCTTCAGATTCAGATACACCTGGATATCAATTAGTGCTGTTCATCTTTTGGTATAAATCGCTCAACAGGTGGCGCTACTATGCTACATTTTTCAGAATTTTTGCTATAGCTCTATCTGAAGAAGTAATGCACGAATTTTCAACAAACTTCAATTTCAGATATACTTTGATATGAATTGGTGCTAAATTGATGTTATTTCTTGTACTATTTAAATAATTTATTTGACTTGGTTTATATAGAAGAAAGTTTTGTGATGGCCACAACATACTAGTTTATTTTGTTTTGAAAAAAAAAATACATATGTTTCAATGTTAATTACACTGCAAAAATAATGAAAAAAATCAGAGATATATTTTTCGTAATGATACGTCAGAGTTTTCTTGTGTTTTTCATCTTTGTTATGCTGTTGTTCTTCATCTGCAACAAAAGCAAAAATTAATTTCATAACTTAAATAGAGAAAACTTAGTAATTATTTTAATAAGTATGAGTCTGGATACCTCATTTTAACTGAATTTTTATTTTGTAAAACTTAACTCTAACTGCGAATTAAACAACGTAAAACATAAACGAATTCTGAATATTTGATGTTCTATGTTACTTCCCGCCAAATTATATAAATATTAGCCCTATCGCCATCTATTGGAAGAAATGTGCAATGATCCTTTAGAAAACATAATGTAGCATATATGACACATAGATTAGTTTAAAAAATCTACACCAGATGTCATAAAAACGCAATTTTCTTAGATATTGCTGATATGCTACACGATGCATTTAAGGATTAATCTTTTTTTTGTAGCGTACAATTCCCATTTTATTTTTTAAAGTAAATTAAACAACCATTCAACATTTCAAGTAATAATCTTTCTAAATTATGCAATGGGCATGATTTTATGTCATCAATGAATTTTATAACTTTCAAATTGTGTAAAGATTTACCAGTTTTTAAAATATCATGTTAAGTTAAAAGTTTTCACAATGTTTAAGTATAATGCTAATTCTCACAACACTTTTGCACAACTCAGACTTGGTGGAGGTGTCAGCTGATGTTTTTTCTATAGGGGAAAGATCAGTAGGCAATGTACAGAATTTATGTTGAACTTGATTAACGCATCGGTTTTGCTGAGTCAAGGGCTTCAAAAATATAATGCACAAAATCAATTCATAAGGTGAAAAGTTCCAGTGTCGCAGTAGCTGCATTTAAAGTGTCTCAGGACTCTTAAAATGGAAAAAAAAATGAAAATAAACATACCATTTTCCACTTTCAAAATCTTAAAATGTATATGTTTTTAAAACACAATTTATATTAGGATGAAAGATATAACTATATTCTTTAATTTCATATATGTAAAAAATTACAAGATGCAGAATTAAATTTATAGGGGCTTCAAACTTTTTGACATTTGTCGAGCAGAAAATTGTCATGACAGTTTACGCGCAGGATTACAAAATAAATTTTGCAACTAGAATGTAACTTTTGATGGCTAATTATACTTCAGTCTATAATAATTACAATGAAGCTAAATAAATTTGTATTTAAAGTTTTTTTTACAGTTTAAATACAACTTTGTATTTACCTAATACAAAATCTGACAATCTCAACGTTCTAATCACAAAGGAAAACATTTTTTTTCAGCAATAAAAAGGAAATTTTAGGTTCCGTTCATACAGACTTACATGAAACATATATTCTAAAATTTCATAAAAAAAAATACTGAGAAGTTTTTAAGATATCCTGCGCGTTATCCCCAATAACTTCATTTTGAGTAAAATGATTTCAAAGTATCAGAAACGCTGCTTCAGCTATTGAGTGGACATAACTTCTGTTCTAGTAGGAATTTCAAAGAAACAATTATATCAAAATTTTCAGAAAAGTTAGGAGTTTAACATATGAAATTATTAAAATTTCGAAAATTGTGAACCTTTAAGAAACCTGATACCCTTAAGATCGTTTACTTGCAATCTACAGGCATTTTTAAAACCCTCTCTTCTCATGAGAAATAAGTTGTCGGGCTGAGACATTATTGCAACCGCAAATAGTTTCTTTTAAATGTAGAGTTTTAAAAGCGATATTCATTTGGAAATTACTTTTTTATATTTTATAACCTATGTTTTTGTGCAGCAAATGTATTTTTTTTTTGTTTTTTGTGCGTTTTGTTAATAAGGTACCTGTGCTTTCAGAACAACTTTATTATTTTTTTAGCTTAAAATGGCTAATTATTATTTAAAATGTCATAAAAATTTGGCATAAACTTATATATAAGTTTTTTTTTATTATTATTCACAAAAATTGTATACAATTAACAGAAAAATTGCTATTTTCCTGAAACTATTTAAATTTAAAATCATTAAAACTAAATACATTTTATGGATTACAACTAGGACTTCAATCAGACGGCGCGATGTTAGTGTCTGAGCGATGCTAGTGAGAACATCGATTTAATAATAACTCGTGACAATAATGAGATGATATCTTTAATTGACAATATGTGGCCTGTCTGAAAAATATTCAACCTTTGAACGAAACAAATGCATAAGTTGCCTGACAGGATTGTTACCCTTATTCATTCCGAGGTAGGCTCCTTGCGCCTCCACACATTTTGCCCACCGTTCTTTCCACTGCAGAAAATACTTCTGGTAGACTTTTTTTTGGAATGGTGTTTAACGCTGTTGCATTCTACATATCTCATCTCTACTGTCAAAACGGGATCCTTTTAACGGCAATTTCAATTTCGGAAGCAACCAGAAGTAGCAAGAAGTCATGTCTGAAGAGTATGAAATTTGGCGAATACTGGAATTAAATATTTTGCCAAGAAAGTCTGAATCAGGTGTGATGAATGAGCTGGAGAATTGATGAATCTTATGAACTGTTTCGCTTTCAGGATCACTAAGCTTTGACAAAATTTGATGCAGTATCTTTTTTCAACCCGTCCAGTCATCTTGAGAGATTTCAAAATCCGACGCACATGTATAACAGCACCTCACTCGGTGGAAGCAGGGAACGACTGGCTCACCCGAATTCGGGGAAAAAACTGAGGCATGGGCATTAAGCTGTTTCTTTTCAATGTGCAGAGTGCGCTGCTTTCGGATCACTATTGCGCGCACGAAATATAAAAGACTGATATTTATGAAACAGACCTACCACAAATTGAGATGATTAAAACTAGCAAATTGAATAGTAGAATTACAAAATACTATAATAATATAACATACACTGTATACACTATGCATAAAATATACACTGTTTTAAAAAATGACAAAAGAAACCTACAAGACAGCCGTGCATAGGTATAAAATTGGAAGTGCACAATAGATTAAAAATAATAGAGAAAATAAAACACTAAAATATCTTATATCAGAATTTTTATCTCTGGAAATGATGTCAAAAACATGTCATTTCGAGTAATTTACAAATCCGTACGTATTTTTCCAGCTAATCATGCAAGCTAAAATACATCAATATTAACCCGATTAACAAAAATTACCCGAATAATTTACTACATAAAAATCGTATAATGGCACTTGAGAAAATGACCTTATCATTAAACCTTAAGATTAGTGAAGCTAAAAAAAATATTGCATATCAAATTAAAACAGACACTTTCCTCTATTAGAGGCTTTGGCGAGAGAGAGAAAAGCCCAGAGAAGTAACATATGGACAAGTACTTTCGAGCAAACTATTCGCTGTTTCATACAGACATTTATTCAAGTTCCACACAACTTATTCAATGCTAGATAAGTAGCTACCCGTTTTGTTGGATTTAATTTGCATGTTTGAGGGGGGAGGGTAGGTTTATTAAGTAATTAAAGTTTATATACTTAACAATTAAAATGAATGGTAATTTAGAATGGTTTTCGTTCATGTCATCTTTTGAAATTTTGTATTTTTTAGAAGTAATTCTTAGCCATTTTGCTATTTACATCTTAAAAGTATCAGTTCAAAATTTCAACCCGATAAAAAGTTCAGCAAGTCAGTAGGTCAGTAGTGGCACAGAAAAGAAAAATCGAAAGTTTTTGTTCCTGCATCATTTTACATAGCAAAAATGTTAGAAATTGTTCTATTGTAAGTACTTACGTCTTAAAAGCAACAGTCATGCAAATTTTAATCTTTATATTCCTAATAATTCCATGTACTTCGTTATTTAAATCGTCTTTTAAACTTTGTCCGCTTTATTTAGTCTTCTTAATTTCGATTTTTTTAGAATTCGTCCTAATGCGTGCGTTGTAGTTTGAATTCTTTCTATAACGAGCATTTAGGTCTTATAAGTTACTACCATGCCAAATTTTAAGTTTCTAGACGTATCAGTATCACAGAAATTGATTAGATCTCTTTTTATGGTGCACCCTTTTATTTATTTATTTATTTTTTTTAACTGACCGGCATTTACGACTTAAAAGTAATAGCCATGTGAAATTTCAAAAAAATTTTCTCTAACAATTCCAAAAAAATCATGATTTAGAAACTTTCTAGAACGTTTTACGTTTATTTCTAACTTTAAAATTTCGAACCTTGTAGAAAGCGTTTGTTACGAGTATTTACATCTTAAAAGTAAATACCGCACAAAATTTCAAATTTTTAGCCCAAACAGTATCTCAGAATTCGCAATTTTAACACTTTTCTGCTCCTGCACCCATGGAGGTTGTTGTACCGACATAAAATACAGTCTTTGTTGGAGCAGAGATGGTCACCAGGATTTTCAAACCACTATTTATTAAATCAGCTAGGTAGTTTCAGAGATTACATTCCACAAACACACAAACGTTACTACTTTGTAATATTAGCGTACACGTAGATAAAGGAGCCGTTTAACTTTTATTATATAAAAACATAAATAGTTTACGTAATACGTCTTAGCAGATGTATTTATTAAAATACATACTTTAACCAGTTTAATACTTCTTCAATTTTATTTTCATAGTCGTTTATATCATTCGGCAATTATTTGATTTATTTTGTTTATTTGATGCATTGCTGCGTTTTCTTCAATTCAAAGAAATTTAAATCACAACTAACCGCCCTTTGCGACCAGTTTGGTCTCTCTTAAAATTTATGTTTGGGAAAACATGCTAAGTATTGTATCATGTCACTTAGTCTATGGGAATTTGGAGAAATATTAGAAATATCGCCAAGCTGGCGTCAAATTTGCGCCTCATTTTGGTCGCCAAATTTGGCAATATGTCGCCAAGTTGGCGACAAACTTAGCGGCATTTGGAGACAGAACAAGTTCTCCTTATGGTAACCCCCTTATAGGTATGAGGATGCATTAAATGCTGTTCAATAACCAATGAGGTGTGTTTCATCAAGGCATTCAGTCGTTGCCATTAAACAGTAACAGCGATTTCTGTGTCATGTACGATAGCGTATTATATATGTAAATTTCATTTACCAGAATTATGCTAAAAAAAGTTTATACATGATTGTCGCTGTCTGACTTCGGAGCATGTGTGCTTTTCCAGCTACCGAACTGATCATGATTTTAGCAAATTCATATTTTTATGATCCTATTTAGAACAATTCCTACTTATTTGAATTTTTCTTAAGAATTAATCTCTGAACATTTCTGACATTTTAAAGTTGTCATGAAGTTTTTGTGGTACTATTTAGTTATCCCGTCGACCAATTTCGCGAAATTATATAAATCGCCAAACCACTCGCCAAATTGTTCAAATTGACATAATTTTTCATTTTAAATAACGAAAGAACAAATAAATTAGTATAACATGAATAAAAATACAAATAAAACTCACTTGATGACGTAAACACGTGCAACATGCTTAAAGTCAGGTGAATGTGATTTTTGATCAACAATTATTGGCGTTTAATCTTATAGTTTGGCGATAGATTTTTGACCTACGGGATAATCAAGTATTGCCGTTTTTTAAATATGTTACTGTCAAATGGTTTGCCATCAAGATTTGACGGGCACCATCTAGTTTAATTTAAAATACAAAAAGAAAAAAAAGGAATAAGAAATGATGTCATAATCAAAAAGTTTTATTTTATCATCAAAGAACTGTTTCCAATTTGCACACGCGAAATATAATAGACGCTATTGGTGATTGAAAAATTATGTTACAGAGACAATCGCAAAATAATAAATACTAATATATTTTGTTTAGTTTTTTCTATTAAATAGAAGAAAAAAATCCATATTTATTTTCCTGTTTAAATAGGTATTATTATACTGTAATATTAGTGCGTGTAAATTTTCTTTGATCCATGTGCTGTAATCCGATTTTCTACGAAAACATCCAGCCAGTGAAAATGAGGTAAACTAAACTCCGTGACGTATGTAGATAAATTGTGCTTTTTTATTAGTTTTTTTAATATAAGTTTTAAAAGTTTTAGAATTTATTTTTGATAGTAGGTGCATGCAGTAGGTTACCCTCATAGGTACCCTCTGGTGCAATCAGAAACGAAATCTGACAAATATTTTTTGAGTTATGCTTGACGAAAGGTTTTTATTAGGCATTCTTTTAGTAGACCATGACGTTATTATCCATCGTAGCTGTATGTGGCCGGAAAGTAATATTGCGCTGTGTATTAGCCTTCGCTTCGCTCAGCCTACTACAAAGATAATAATTTTATACGGGATCTAGAGCATTTTTATGACAATAGCATGAATATTTAAAAAGTTATATATATAAAAATATAAACCCCGCTGAAAATTCCAGAAAAAAACATAATTAATTCGTAGATGGAAACTGTGCAATTCTTAAACTTTTCAATAAATCAACATAAGTGTATTTCACTTCACTTTAGTATATATTTAAAGCATTATTTAAAAATTTTGCAATAATAAAACGATTATTTAATGAGATATGGCGATTTTTGACGCAATGGTACAAAAAATCACCTTTGAGAAAAATAAAATATAACGTTCAAATTAGATCTTAGAAAAGTTTGTAAGAAATATAAATGTTTAAAAAGCTGCAGAATCAAGTTTACGCTTCATTTATTTATTTATTTATTTATAAAAAGGTAAGTTTTTGAATAGAAATTATTATAAATATTGACCTTTTAAAGGTATACAGATACATTTAAAAAATTACTTCGGTCCTAAGACGTCCGAGCGCTAATCATCCGATAAGTATACGGTTCAAGCCTCTACCTGGGTTAATGTTTCATTTCTTGAAGGGATGCTATAACAAATAGATAAAATGCACTTTATGGCCATTTTAATGACGGGGCCCTCTCAATTAAAAACATTTTGTCGAATATTTAAAGATATATTTGTCGGATATTTCTGGATCTTCAGGATTATGAAGAATATATCCGACTTCATATTTATCAGTGGCTATTTGGTCAGAAAGACAATTAAGGGACCAACAAGAAATCAAAGAAAAACTAGTATGTTGTGACCATCACAAAACTTTCTTCTATATAAATCACGTCAATTAAATCATTTAAATAGTACAAGAAATAACAACGATTTAGCACCAATTCATATCAAAGTATATCTGAATTTGAAGTTGGATGAAAATTCGTGCCTTAGTTCTTGAGATAGAGCTATAGCGGAAATTCTGAAAAATGTAGCATAGCAGCGCCACATGTTGAGTGATTTCCACCAAAAATAAATAGCACTAAATGATATCAAGGTATATCTAAATCTGAAGTTTGTTGAAAATCCAAGCATTACTTCTTCAGACAAAGCTATTGCGGAAATTGCAAAAAAATACAGCATAGCAGCTCCACCTGTTGAACGATTTACACCAAAAATTAAACAGCACTAATTTATACGTCAATTCATTTCAAGGACTAACTCAAATCTGAAGTTTGATGAAAATCCAAGCATTAGTTCTTTAGATAAAGCTATTGCGGAAATCGTGAAAAAAATGCAGCACAGCAGCGCCACCTGTTGTGTGATTTACACCAACAATTAAACAGCACTAATTTATATCAGGGACAAACTGAATCTGAAGTTTGATGAAAATTCGTGCATTTTTTCTTGAGTTAGATCTATTGCGATAATTATGTTAATGCAGCATAGCAGCGCCACCTGTTGGGCGATTTTCACAAAAATGTAATCAGTACCATACTAGATCCTGGACTAACTAAATCAGAAGTTTTATGAAAATCCGTGCAGTAGTTCTTGAGATATAGCTATTGTAGATATCGTGAAAAATGCCGTATAGCAGCACCACCTGTTGGGCGATTTTCACCAAAAACTAATCACGTCCAGTTTATATCAAGGTCTAACTGAATATAAAGTTTTGTGAAATTCCATGAATTAGTTCTTGAGATAGAGCGCCCCCAAAATTTTTGTCACATACAGACTCACAGACAGAGTGACAGAGTGACAGACAGACTCACAGACAGACATTTTCTAAAAACCATCAAATCGTGTTTTTGGCATAAATCCGTCGAAAACCGGAAGTCGAAAATTTTCAAGAATCCAATACTTTCTTCTTGTAAAGATAGAAGAAAGTAATAATAACTTTTGGGATCCCCTGTAAAATAAAATGCACGAAATGGTCTATCGCTATAGCTGATGAATATATGGATATTGTACAATATATGTATATATTTGTAGAAGTATAGAACGTATATCCATGGACATGCATCAATTTTTTAAGTTAAAAAAAATTTGCATAATTTTGCATGTTTTTTGTTTATATAATGCAGGGGTTTTTAACAAATTTAACGCCAGTTTCAAAAATTGTTTACAAAATGTAGTAGAAATGATATGGTGTATTTTGAACGTAAATATATTAAATATTTGATGAAATATGAGTAGTAGAATGAAATATTTCTTTATCTGAGCATGCGTAATTTTTTTTTTCATGATTTGACAGTCAACTCTATAGAACAACTCATAAAAAAAAAGCCAGTCAAATATCGTGAAAATTCAGAAAGATATCGGCAATATAGTGAACGAATTTCTAGTTGCTCTCTAAAAGCCACTGAATGATAAGGGATTTTCCACAAATTGTCATTTCTTATTATCTGGATTTCAGCAAAGGAGTTTGTACTTAATAAATGTCAACGAGTAGATTTAGAAGAAATGCTTAGATTTTGATACTTCTTTTTTCTTGGAATAGATAGGTTCGTCCTGGTGATTTCCAAGGAGAACTGAAGCATCCATAAAAAAATGAAAATTAAAAAAAAAAGTAATAATTAAAAACGACAATTCATGGAAAACTCCTTATCATTTAGCTGTTTTTCGAGAACAACTAAAAATCATCTCAGTCTATTGCCGATATCTTTCTGAATTTTCACGATATTTGACTCACATTTTTACTTTCTTCTATCTTTACAAGAAGAAAGTGTTGAATTCGTGAAAAAATTCGACTTCCGGTTTTCGACGGATTTATACGTTTTAGAATGCCCAGAACACGATTTGATGATTTTTAGAAAATGTCTGTCTGTGAGTCTGTCTGTCACTCTGTCACATTGTCTGTGAGTCTGTATGTGACAAAAATTTTGTGGGCGCTCTACCTCAAGAACTAATGCACGGAATTTCACAAAACTTCATATTTAGTTAGACCTTGATATAAACTGGACCTGAATAGTTTTTGGTGAAAATCACCCAACAGATGGCGCTGCTATGCGACATTTTCACGATTTCTGCAATAGCTATATCTCAAGAACTACTGGACGGATTTTCATAAAACTTCAGATTCAGTTAGTCCAAGATATAGTTTGGTGCTGATTACTTTTTCGGGAAAATCGCCCAACAGGTGGCGCTGGTATGCTCATTGTTCATGATTATCGCAATAGCTCTAACGCAAGAAAAAATGCACCAATTTTCATTAAACTTCAGATTCAGTTAATTCCTGACATAAATTAGTGCTGTTTAATTTTTGGTGTAAATCGCCCAACAGGTGGAGCTGCTGTGCTGCATTTTTCACGATTTCCACAAGAGCTGTATCTCAAGAACTATTGCACGGATTTTCATCAAACTTCAGATTTAGTCCGTCCTTGACATGAAATGACGTATAAATTAGTGCTGTTTAATTTTTAGTGTAAATCGCTCAACAGGTGGCGCTGCTATGCTGTATTTTTTGCGATTTCCGCAATAGCTTTATCTAAAGAACTAATGCTTGGATTTTCAACAAATTTCAGATTCAGGTATACCTTGATATCGTTTAGTGCTGTTTACTTTTGGTGTAAATCGCTCAACAGGTGGCGCTCCTATGCTACATTTTTTTCAGAATTTCCACTATAGCTTCATCTCAAGAACTAATGCACGAATTTTCATCCAACTTCGAATTCAGATATAGTTTGATATGAATTGGTGCTAAATTGGTGTTATTTCTTGTACTATTTAAATGATTTAATTGACTTGGTTTATATAGAAGAAAGTTTTGTGATGGCCACAACATACTAGTTATGAGTTGCAATAGAGTTGACTATTAAATCATGAAAAAAAAAAAAAACTTTTTATCGTGCGCGCATGCGCAGATGACAAATATTTTATTCAACTGCTCCTATTTCATCAAATATTTAATATATTTACATTCCAATTACACCAAATTATTTCTACTGCATTTTGCCAAATTTTCTGAAAAAATCCTGCATGATATAAACACAAAACATGCATTTTTTTTTTAGCAATTAAAAAAATTCGATATTGTATCCCAATGAATATACGTTCTATTCCTCCACAAATAAATACATACATTGTCTAATATCTATATATTCGTACGCTATAGCGATAGACAGTTTCTTGCATTTTATTTTACAGGTTGATTCAAATATTATTCTTTTTCTTTGATATTTATTCACCCCCTAATTGTCCATCTGATCAAGTCGTCATGGATAAATATTACGTAAAACATCTTCTTCATAATCCTGAGGTTACAGAAAAATCCGACCTATCTATCTTTAAATATTCGACAAAATGTCTAATATTGAAAGTGTCCGATCATTAATGGCCATCTATTTATATAAAATCCAAGTCTCTGTGTGTCCCTCACGATTCCGGTAGGACCGCCTCATTGAAGTGAGTAATTGTTGAAAAAAAACTAATGCAGGGTTACCACAGTAGCGCCAAATGTTAGCCAACTTGGTGATAGCTGGCTAATTTGGCGAAATTACCATTTAAAACTATTAATCTTTCATAAAGGAGGTCACCGAAATTTAATTTAAACTCCGCTCTTTTAAGATATTTTTCAAAATCTATGAGTGAGAATTTAAAGTACATCTTTACATCTTCCTCCCGATGCTACTAATAAAATAACCGCCAATAGACGACGCTGTACTGTGTGAGCTCCTAACTGCGCGATTTTAATGTGCTTTAGGTACTTTTCCAGTATAGGTGCCTTGGCGAAAAAGAAAAATTTGGCAACATATTTTCCGGGAACCTATCCACTGTTTAATTTTATATATACACGCTATTTAATATAAAAAAGACATTTCTCTAATTTTATAAAGAAACAGATGTGATTTGTACATAAAAACATCAATAATATACAGATAAAATAAATGTATAAAACAAACAAAAACGCTCATCAAGTTTGTTTTCATAGCTGTTTATATGATTTGACAACAAATATCGATATTTTTCCGTTATACGGACACCATGCCAAAATGTATGCTAATGCGCCAATTATTTCAAAATGCTAAAAGATATTTTTAATTTTATGCCAGCAGTTTAATATGAGTTTTATTTTATTGTTTTATTTTATAACAGTTATTTGTTCACTTATTTTAAGTATATAATTGTGATTTAATGAAATAGTTCGTAAAAGTCTGGAATTTTCAAATGTTATATTTTTTAAATGCTCACTTTAGTATCGACAGTGTTTTTTCTTTTATTTTTTCAAATGCTCCAATTCACGTGATTTTCATTTTGCGACATCTATTACGCTTGGCGACAAAGGTATCCGTATAACAGAAACGAACCCAAATCTTACTTTCCGATGCCCAAATTACATCAAGCTTTTTTTAAAAAAAACGCCAAAGCTCCTACAGTGATAAAGTACCAAATTGTCTATTATTTTGCGGTATCTGTATTATAGTTTGTACTATATGTAAGGGGTGTGGAGCGAAGAGTATAAAAATTAAATATTAAAGTTTCGGCACAGATGTCATATACGCCCCATATTGGCGCGATTTTTTTCTGACGCCAATGTCATATACAGAACGGGTAACTGGCGGCAAAGTGTCGTTATTTTGCTTGATATGGTAACCCGGATGTTGTTGTTTATGCTGTTGATGTTTTCGCCAAATTGGCGTATATGACAACTGTGCCAAAGTTTCTATAAAGCAGTATAAGACTAAAAAATTAAGAATAAAATAAATGCAAAATAAGACTAAAGAAGAAAGAAAAATCATGCGTTAAGCATAGAATATGAAACACTTTCCAACACATCCTGAATGCTTTAACAAAACTTCGTTATTTAAGGAAATAAGGTAAATAAGATAACTAAGTAAACATTTTAGAAAACGTATAAAAAATTTTAAAAATTGATTTCAGCAGTTACCGTCCATAGCCAATAGTACCGTTATTACATGCCACTATTTAGCTAAAATTTTATTTAAACTACTCTTAAAGCTACTGAAATCACATTTCCAGATACTATCATCCATAGACGGTTATGTATCCAATTCTTTGCGTGACCCTGTATATCATTTTATCTATATTCTACAAACATTTCTTAGTAAACTAAATGTAGTTCCGCGTAAAAACGCATAATTCCTTTAAAAACCACCTTTAAGCAATTTACTCTCATACTCAGCAACCCTTACGAATTCTTTTGTGTAGCCCTGTACATGAACTGTAGCATTTATACGCACAGTATAGTATGCATAAATGTAGTGAAACATAAAAGCGCATATCATAATTAAAAATGCTTTTCTACTGTACAATACTTCGGATAAAAGTTGCTTGGCGAGAAAGAGGTTTGCCAACATATTTTCTGACAACCTATTTACTGCTTCATACTCACAAGCAATTTTTTCCATATGTATGCAATTTATTTAGGTAGTTGTTAGCTATCCCGTCGACCAGTTTCGAAACGAAACTGGTTCGACCAACGAAAGATCAATTAAATTAGCAAAACATTAATAAAAATACAAATATAACGTCGAATTAAAAATCACTTGATGACGTAAGAAACACATGATCATGTTTAATGTCAACCATTATTGGCATTTAATCTTACAATTTGGCGACAGTAATTTGGTCGACGGGATAACTAACCTTTATTTAATGTAAAAAAAGCTATTTACTCATTTTTTACCGACTTCAAAAAGGAGGAGGTTATCAATTCGACGCGTATGTATGTTTTTTTTTTTTTATGTATGTTCACCGATTGCTCCGGAACTTTTTGTCCGATTTATGTGATTTTTGTTTTAATTGAAAGAGGATACTCTCGAATTGGTACCACTTCCGTTTCATCGAAATTGGTTAAGTAGTTTTTTAGTAATTCTATAAAAACCAATAAAATGAAGGATTTCACCCAAATTATCTTTCATTGTTGTAACCGGTTTCTCAATCATAAGCATAAAACTATGTATTCATATACGTTAGCGCCAAGTTGTCTCAAAACTTGGCGCAGTTACGTGAATTATCGCCAAATTTGGCGATTAAAATAAGTCACCATAAATGAAGCGAACTTGGCTGTAACTGACTAATTTGGCGATATTCCCATTCAAATTCAGTAATGGATCTTCCCCAATCTGTTTCTTCGCATTTCCTAATCGACAGTCATATTTAAAATTCTCAACTGGCAATCGCATTTAAAATAGTAATTTAATATACATTAATTAAATGCACACCATTATTTCAAATGCTGAATAATACAGAAGCAAACTAAATTAATACAAAACAATAATTTAGTATACAATTGTTTAGAATAATTAAACACATAACATAAGACTGGCGGCACATAATATATATATATATATAATATTGGTACTTCTTAGTTATCCCGTCGACCAAATTACTGTTGCCATATTATAAGATTAAATGCCAATAATGGTTTGCCATTAATTAATTCATTGTAAGATTAAATGCCAATAATGGCCAATAAAACCATTAATTCGACGTTTTATTTGTATTTTTATTAATGTTTTACTAATTTATTTGTTCTTTCGTTATTTAAAATAAAAATTATGTCAATTTGTATAATTTGGCGAGTGGTTTGGCGATTTATATAATTTGGCGAAATTGGTCGACGGGATGACTAAGAAGTACCATAATATTATATACATACCTATATTATATTATATTAAACAGTTATATGTATGAATGCTTTTTGATTACCTTTAATATTTCCACATTAGTGATAACTTTCCTGTACAGGGGCCTTGGAGAGAAAATGAAAATTTCACGCATATTTTCTGACAACCTATTAACTGTCTCGGTACTAATTAGTTATCCCGTCGACCAATTTCGCAAGATTATATAAATCGCCAAACCACTCGCCAAATTATACAAATTGACAATTTTTATTTTAAATGACGAAAGAACAAATAAATTAGTATAACATTAATAAAAATACAAATAACACGTCGAAATAAAAATCACTTGATGACGTAAACACGCGTATCTTGCTTAAAGTCAAGTGAATGTGACATTTACGATCAACCATTATTGGCATTTAATCTTATAGTTTGGAAATAGATCTTTGGTCGACGGGATAACTAAGTAGTACCACTGTCTCATATACACAAGCAAGTTTTTCAATATTTATAAATTTATTTATTGTAAACAACCATTTTTCTACTTTTATATGCAAACAGAAGTTGAGCCAAGATACCTATGCTGTTAAAGTACAAGATAAACAACATAGAAAGAAATAAAAGGAGTTACTCTAATTAGTATTACAGGCGGCATTGTTATGGTGCGGTGTATTTACATGGCACATAACTTAAACATCAGTAGGCATAAGCATAATGGCGAAAGCAAATCAGTGAGTTACGCAGTCATGAAAACATTTGAATTGTATCCAGAAATGAGAGTAAGTAAATTTGAATCAGATTGCCCGATAAAAGCAAAAAGTGTGCGATACTAACAGCAAACATGGTTTAAAGGAAATGCGAATATCATAAGTTGCTTCCGAAAGTTTTATATGTTCTATATGTTTTGAAGTACTATACTCACTAAAATACGGCAGTTACTACGCAGACCAATGACATTTTAACCAAGACTATTAAATGAGCATGACGATGAATTTCTAATCTTCCGTAATCGAGCCCACAGTTAAGGCTAGCGTGAAACAAAAAAAATATCAGCAGAAATTGGTTTAATGTAAGTGTGGGCATCATAAAATATTTAATTCGCAAAACGCTTCAATGCACCAAATCATATTAGCTCAGAAACAACAATTGGCGGTGGACGCAATAACGGTAGATTACTTAATAGTTTTAAAATCTCCACTGCCCAACGTATTGCAAATGATGATGCAATAAGAAGCATAAATGCCTAAGTGAGTTAAGCTGATTTTGTCAAGAAAGATTACAAACAAAAATAAACAAAATGCCGTCATGATGCAATGAGTTCTCAATTTCTCTATCAGAATCTTTAGATTTGGCGAAAGATTAAGCAAATAATTTAAATTATGAATAAAAGTACTATGCTGAAATGCTTAGCATACATTTAAGTACACTGGCATTACGTATACATTATACATTACATATTGGCACTTGCATAGTATCTCCATATAAGAAAACATTAATGCCACCAAAAAATAAATAGTTTTCAAATTCTTGAAACCTCAAATGAATTATATATAAATTCTCTT
This sequence comes from Maratus speciosus, assembly GCA_963932465.1. Lineage (NCBI taxonomy): Eukaryota > Metazoa > Arthropoda > Arachnida > Araneae > Salticidae > Maratus > Maratus speciosus. The sequence goes on from OZ010786.1 coordinate 328,891,243, forward strand.
TTGACACCATAGAAATTTCATCAATGACCAGCCATTTGAGGGAACGCCATTTAACACTTTCCCCCTGTAGTCTTTTCACGATGAATTTTTGATAAGTTATTTGGTTGTCATGTACCCTAATGGCTCCTGGTGCATGTAAACTCTGTCGATGGGTGCGAAGACCTCGAATTTACCTATGAATTATACCTCTGAGGTGCCTTGCCAGATGAAGGTCTCGTAGCAATGCGCAGGTGTTAAACAACAAGATATAAATGTTAAGTAACTGGCATAAAAAAGTTCATAATTAAGAAATAAACGCTGCCGATAGTAAAACGATCAAGGCGTTCATCAGGTTTATTGCTGCTACGTGGCGATTAGGTGGTCTCCTACTCCGATGCCATGTATCAAACCCGTTCATCTAGGGCAACCCGGAAAGATAAGGGCCTGGTCATCGGCTAGAAAGTATGAAAAATAAGTCATTTTGTCTCTCTTCTCTATTTCATAGAGCATTTTTAGTAAGCCGAAGAACTTTTTATTGTCAGTATCCAAAGTTCGATATTTTTTCATGCGAGCAGCATCTCTTGTCGTTCTACCCATGTCCAAATAGAGAAACAAAAATATTTAACTAAAAAATAAAGCTATTAAATCTGAAGAAGAATAAATGTAATATATATATAAAGAATTTTCACAAAAAACCTGTGTTTTTAATGTACACTCAAATCTGGACAAAAGTATTTACTTATCAAAATAACATCTTTAAAAGTACGTAATTTCCTCCAAAAGGATCATGCAAAAATTGTAACTAAAAAAAAAAAACTAAAAAGTGAAAAATAAACTTTTTTACCAAAAATAAAACCGACTTCAAAAGCTACTACAAAGTAAAAAATAATTTTTTTACATAATAGTTAATAAGAAATTAAATTAAGAGCATTGTATTTACCATGCGTATTATTATATTTATGTACATTAATTTGATTTTTTGTAGTCGGTGCCAGCCAAGCCAAGTTGGAAATTAAAATTGTTTATCCAATACAAATCGTAACAAGATTCAGCAAAACCGTTTAGGAAAAAAAATCCATTCTCAATCAATTCTAACACCATCCTGCATTTGAAAATCTGTGTTTGGCTATGATTTTTTTACATAATAGCCTGTATAAACGCATTAATTTTACAATAACCCTTAATTTAGCACACATAATTACAACTAATCTCACTTGAAAATACACGTTTATAAAATCAGATGAAATGTTTCAAAAATGGTAAAATTCAAATTTTTTAACTAAATAACAAATCGTAAAAAAACTCGTAGTTATTTGGATGTTTGTCTGTTGGATACTTATACTTAACTTTGTTTGGCTGGCACCGACTCCAAAAAATAAAATTAATGTACATAAATATAAAATACGCATGGTAAATACAATGCTCTTAATTTAATTTCTTATTAACTATTATGTAAAAAAATTATTTTTTACTTTGTAGTAGCTTTTGAAGTCGGTTTTATTTTTGGTAAAAAAGTTTATTAATTATTTTTTTTTTTACCCATTTTTTAACAAAAGTAATTTTGGCACAGATGTCATATTCGCCCCATATTGGCGCGATTTTTTTCCGATGCCAATTTGGCGAAAACAACAGCATAAACAACAACATCCGGGTTACCATATCAAGCAAAATAACGATACTTTGGCGAGAGTTAAGTACCCGGTGTGTATATGACATTGGCGTCAGATAAAAAATCGTGCCAATATGGCGCGAATATGACATCTGTGACGTAATTTTTGCACAGATGTCATACATGCATCGGGGTTGGCGTGATTTTTCTCTGACGCCAATTTGGCAGAAATCTCGCTTTCGAATACCAGTTACTCATATATTTTAAAATTATTTGCTATCATTTTGTAAAGGAAATATCTATAAATAAATAAAAGTTTGAATAATAGTTATAGAACAAAACAGTTTATATAATTAAAAACAGAAAATAAAAGTAAATAAACAATTTATTAATAAATAAAACAATAGCTGGGTAACCATAGCAAGCAAAATAACACCATTTTGGCGCCAGTTAGGTATCCCGGTTCATATCTGAAATCTGTGCCGTAATTTGTATATAAAAAAATGTTATATATATTTAGAAACGATTTTTTTATGTATATAAGTGCGTATATAAACAAAAATAAAAGTTCATTAGATTTGTTTTCATAGCTGTTTATATATTTTGGCAACATATCTCACTTTCTGATGCCCGAATTGCGCCAAGCTTTTTTTAAAAATGCGCTATAATGGAAAAGTACCTAAATAAATAATTAACAGAAATAACCAATTATACAATCTAAAACTTTTTATTTTGAGATCAAAGCATTGTTTTTTATTTCAATTAAAAATACATATATCCTTGGATAATTTCAGTTGAAATTAGGTTCACAGCTTAATATCTCATTCCATAAACCTAAACAAACACAAGTGATTCATTCATCGTGAAACTTAAAAAAAAATTAAATCATTGAGGTAATCACTCACAAAGTAAGTTCTCCAACAATCAATGGACAATATTCTAATGACATCATAGTAGGTAAAATGGTGGCGGTATCGTTTGTTTATGGTTTGAAATCACAAAGATTTAATTTTGCAATGTCTCTTCGTTACATTATTTTGTCATATTTATGAGCTCAGAACAAAAGCATATTTTTTCATTATTTAGTTATTAAAGTCGGAAAAAAATTATAAATGCATGATTTGAAAAATTTAAATAATTTTCTTTCTTAATAGTAAAGAAACAACATCGGGAAGTAACAGCGGGTTTATGTTAGATAAGTTTAACTGTTTAATTCTGTTGTAATATTCAAAATAACTGTATTTATTAGATTTCAGTAAACAACATCAGGGCCCGATTAAACTTTGAAGTTACAGGAATTACAATGTCATTTCAGGACCTTTCTATTGGAGAAGCTTTTCTAAATTTCATATATACATGGAAACTCTTCAGTGTTAGAAATATTATTCTTAGGACTGACATAACATGAGAACGGCCTGAAATTTTACACAAGTTTTTGAAAACTACTTTATATCAGAAATTTTGCTAAAAACTGGTTACTTTTTTGTTAAAGCGGCCCACACTATTAGGATTATGACAAGTTGCAGCCAATTTCGCCAACGTCGTAACCAAGATCGTGAAGCACACACATATAATACCATTTCATGAAATCGTATACGATAATTTAATAGTTTTTATCTTACTTCAAGTGTAAAATTTATTTATTTTTAAGGCTTAACAATCTAAATTGTCCAATATATGAATTTAAAAAAATGTAAACAAAGATTGAATAGACATGACCGCAAAAAGCCTCAAATCTGCATAACACTTGGAACCAAACTGTGCAGATTAGTGGTCTTCTACTGTACACATTTTTTTCATAAAAGTGTTTCGTTCTTTAAATGTGTTATTTTCATCTATCACTGCGGAACAAGCGAGAAAACTCATATTCTTGCACATGAGTTGTATATATCTTTATATCTAAATTTCCGTCATTTTTGACGGGCTACCTTTCTAGTATAATGTATATTTCCTTGGCGGTTCCCAAATCCCATGCTCAAAAACGCGTAACTGTCTGACAATTTTCGGACTCATTTTAAAATTTAAATGCATTAATTAAATTAGCGGGCCTAAATTTTGAAGCGATTTGAAATCTAAATGAGTTTCCAATTTTTACCCGTCTGCCAAGAAGGGTTATGTATGTGTTTCACGCGTAAATGGGTATGTAGATTTCTTTATACCCTCGAAACATCCGAACGGCTGGATGGATTTTAATGAATGAGGTCGCTAACAATTTGTCTTAACTGTCCGATGGTTATAGGCTAGGTTTTGTTTTTTTAATTCAAAATGGCGGCCGTAAAATACAAAATGGCGGTAGAGACGAAAAACATTTACGCACCCTATTAAGTGGCATATCATTGGATAGCTTTTTCAAAAGGAAGACGATGTTTCATTGACTATATTACAGTCAGAAACTCCGTTTAAATATTACACAACCTACAAGATGTGTAGGTAGGATATCTAGCTTTACTGCAACTCTAACCTTCATAGACATCTATAGGCCTCATCTATACAGTATTTATAAATAGGAACTAACAATTAAACACATCTTAAAAGTCATCAATGCAAATAAATAAATAAAAAATAAGTAAGTAATATAAAAAATAGTTTCGTATTGATTAGAAATAATTACTTAGTTCGCTTTTTAAGCAGTCGGGTTTTTTGATTTTTTTAATTTAATCTGATCATAGAAACTCGACAGAGTTTCTCGCCAAGCAAAAGAAACACGAGTGCAATGAACCGTAGATGAAAGGAACTTCCGCAAATTAATGCCAAACGATATTTCAAAAAATTTTTAGTACTGTGTCAAATTTCTATTTCCTGGTCTGACCAAAGATGGATTTTGACCCCTCTATATCTCCGGTTCTATTTATGATCGAAACAAAATTCTTGTTTCTATGGATTGGGGCGTGCCACTCAGAAAACGAAAATAAAATTGAATCCGGCCAATAGGTTTTCAGTAAAAGCGATTTTAAAAATGCTGTTTTTTGCATTCTTGAAATTCTTGTTCTGACCAAAAACTGTTGACAGGGCTACAGCAATGTGTAATTATCGGATTTTTACGCGGTTTACGGCATTAGAATTGTTTTTATGAGTAGTTCACACCCTTGAAAGTTTCATGTAAAAATATTAATTAGTTTTTGATTTATAGCAGTTTACAGTCTCTTTATTTTTGCAGCGTGGCGGGCGTAATATGTGAAGCATTCCCACAATCTTTTGACTTTAAAGTCCCAGAATAATAATTTTTATTTTAGTAAAAGAATTACCGTAATACCCGCTAGCTTCTTATTAGTGCAGCGTGGCATACGTAATATGTGAAGCATTCTAACCATCTTTTGATTTTTAAGTCCCTGAATAATATTTTTTACTTTCTTCTATCTTTTCAAGAAGAAAGTATTGGATTCGTGAAAAATCGATCCGAGCAAGACAAAAAATAAATAAATAAATAAATAAATAAAAATAAAAAAAGCAATTTAACAAATTATACCGACCATTTGGAAAATGATTTTTACGAAGACTAAAATTTAAGACATAAAAAATCGCACGCAGTTGATCATACATTTCGTACGCCATGAATTAAAACATTAATAGTGTTATTACACATAAAAATTGCAAGCGACGAAAATCGCCAGCGACCTGTCAAATTTCTTAAAACTTATGTATTATCCACCTGAAACTTACGTATTATCCAAGCATTTCATTAGCTGTTCGGGAAAAGGTTTTCCATCGTCAGATTTCAAAGAAATCTGACGACCAATTTTAAATGAAATTTCATTCTTGAACTGCTAAACATCCCACAATATTACTTTTTACACCGTCGTATAGAGAAAAAAATGTACATTTAAATGCAATTTTTTTTAAAGCTCTATCTCAATTTGTTTCTTAGTTATAATTTTTTTTTTGGTAGTTTTTATTACTTTTTTGTCATAGTGGCAACAGAAGTATCCATCTCTGTTGAAATTAAAGGGAAATACAGATTACTGTATAGACCAATCAGAAAACGAATAAAATGCGGATTAAACCAATAAAAAGCTTCATATATGCTTTTGGTTTCCTACCCTGACGAGGACAATAGCTATTTCTCCAAATGGTTAATAATTTCTGTCGAGACGCAACCGGAGCAGAACCTGATAACAAAAAAACCGAAATCGGACACGAAACAAATATGACAACTGACAATAATATTCTAAAAAACAATAACTCGATCCAAGAAAGACAAAATAATTTCCGTGGACACGCGACCCGACCCAAACTTAAAATTTCCATTAGAAAAAAACCAGAAGTGTGACACGAACCAAACCTGAACCCGATAAAAATATTCCAAAGAACCATAACCCGATCCGAGCAATAAAAAATAATTTCGTTGGACACGCAACCGGAACCAAACCTAAAAATTCCATTAAAAAAACCTAAAATCTCCCCCGAACCAAATCTGAATCCGACAAAAATATCCCCCAAAAACATAACCCGATACGAAGAAGGAAAAATAATTTTCGTGGATGCAGCACGATCCCAGCCTAAAAATTCCATTAGAAATCTGACACGAATTAAATCTGAACATCTCAACCCGACAAAAACATTTCCAAGAACCATAACCCGATCCGAACAAGACAAAATAATTTCCGCAAACACGCACCGAACCCGAGCCTAATAAAAAAAAAAAAAAAAAAAAAAAAAAAAACGAAGTATGGCCCGAACCAAATTTGATAACCGATAAAAATATTCTAAAGAACCATAAACCGATCCGAGCAAGACAAAATAATTTCATTGGACACGCAACCGGAACTGAACCTAAAAATTCCATAAAAAAAATCTGACATCTCGCCCGAATCAAATCTGAATCCGACAAAAATATCCCCAAAAAACATAACCCGATACGAACAAGAAAAAATAATTTCCGTGAATGCACACGACCCCAACCTCAAAATTCCATTAGAAAAACCCCGAAATCTGACACTAATTGAATCTGAACCCGACAAAAACATTCCCAAGAACTATAACCCGATCCGAACAAAACAAAATAATTTCCGTGAACACGCAACCGGTCCCGAACCTAATTTTTTTTTTTGAAAAAAAAAAAACAAAAAAAAAAAACAATATATGGCCCACACCAAATTTGATATCGGATAAAAATATTGTAAAGAACCATAATCCGATCCGAGCAAGACAAATATGTTCCTTGGATACGCAACCCGAACTGAACCTAAAACTTCCATTCAAAAAAAACCCTGCAATCTGACCCGAACCATATCTGAATCCGAAAAAATCCCTGCCGGCCCGGCCTATGCAGAGGTAGATTTCGAAGTCAAATATTCTAATTTCACAAAGAAAATCTAAATCTTGATTAGAGATAAATGCACTTTAACAATTTTATCTGGCCGCTTTTGACGAGTTTTTATTTCATTTTTATATAATAGCTGGTTTTATCAGAATCATGTTAGGGCGGTATTCTAAAAAATACTATTCCATGCTCAACAACTCGAAATTTTCTGGCATAATTCCAGATTCATTTTTAATTAAAAAAAAAAAATATGAAACTTGCTGACTTGATTTTTGAAGAGATTTATAAGCGACCTGTGTTTTTATATTTTGTTCAATTAATTAAAACTTGATATATAAACAGTTATTTTCTCAGAAGGACAATATTTTTCGTTTCTAACACAATCGCTTCGGGAAATTCTGTTCAAAAGGCTCACTTTGACATCATTTTTTGAAATATATTCTGCCTCTAATAAAAAATCGATCATTACGGTACATTATATAGTTTCTGAATAAGCGAATCTACCAATTAAATGCGTTTGAGAGCAAAAAGGAATTTAAAAATGAGTCAGAAAATAAGCAGTTTAGATTTGAGTGCATCCTTAATACAATGATTTTTCCAACACAATCCGCGTGCCCCAACAGTGGCCGAGAGGTTCTGCTCTTGAAGCTAGTAGAGGGGGAGTACTGGGTTCGAACCCAATCGCGCCCGCCGGCCTAATCTTTCGGAGTTTTCGTGGTTTTCTTCGCACCTTGGATTTCCAAGCGTTAATACGGATTAGGCTCCCTTAGAAAGACTCCCATGAAGGGCACCACCCCCCTTAGGGCCTATATCTCTCGTGTTGATAATTGGCCGTCATAAACGCAACCAACCAACACAATCCGCTTCGGTAAATTCGGTTCAAAATGCCCTTTTTAACAGTATTTTTTAAAATACATTCTGCCTCTATCAAAAAATCGTCCATTACGGTACATTATATAGTTTCTGAGTAAGAAAACGTACCAATTGGAAGCCTTTGAAAGTAAAAATGAATTGTAAAATGAGTCAGAAAATAAGCAGTTTGGGTTTGAATACACCCTTACTGTTTTGGTTACTTAGAACCACTGCCATATTTTATTTAATTTCATTTAGAAAATATTTTTATTAATCTTCTATTCATTTAATTTTAATATTCGCATTCCAAAATTATTTTAATTCCCTTTTTTTTCAACCTTCCCCGGTAAGTTTTTCTTTTTGGCATAGCATTTTATTCATTTTAAAATCATAAACGTCGTTTTGAATTCTGTACTTCCGGTAAAAGAATTATCTGGAAAGTTCCATATCTTTCTGTTTGTGAAGTCATATCCTTTTGTAGCTCCGCCCCTTAGCCAATAATATTTAAATCAGTTTAATTCTTAATTTCAAAATTTTTAACTCTTTACTACTGTTTGGCATCTTATCTCAGTGAAATCTATCAAATTTCCTTTTTAAAGCAGTTTTTTATATTCTTTAGCATTGCATTTTATGCCAATGCAGGGCGCCTGTATGTTCGTTCCGCCAAAGTTGGCGTGTTTCAAGGATTATAGCAAACCCCTTTATTCCTCTTCTCGGAGAGCTCGTGCGCATTCAGTGCAGTTGAGTTGGGATTTCAATGCAGAATGGCTGCTTTTGCCGTTCTGCGAAGAATTATATTCGCACTTGCTTGACTGCTCTGTCAACGAACGCAGAGAATGGGTGGATGCCTCTTCCCCTTCTACAAAAAAATAATAAACGGATTTCGTACCTACAGTAAGAGATATTAAAAGTGCAATATTTCGGCTGCATAGTTTCGGTGCATAGTTTTTTGTGGCGAGATTCTTTGATCAGTTACTTCTGATTCTTCAGTAAAATGTGGATAAAAATTCTGTTGACGGCATTATTATTATTATTATTATTCATGTATTGCTTTTATTTCGAGTCGTAAAATTGTGATGCTTAAAAAATCATCTAAATGCCTGTGCCTCCACACCCCCCCCCCCCCAAAGGAAAGAAATTATTTTATTTTCTTTAGTAAGAACGTAGAATGAACGTAGATTGTATGTGTCCATCTTAAAAAAAGTACATCTAAAAGAATAAGAGATGTACTCTATGATAATGCGCTATGTTCTGCAAGAAAAATTGCTTCATAAATAAAAAATTTTCAAGGAAGATTTGTCTTCTGTTTATTTTCTTTCTGCAAATGTCTCCGTCATTTTCTGTTCTTTCGGGTCGATGCAGGTAATCCTTTTACTTTTTTATTCTCAATTACCAAATGTATGATAAGTAAATTCAGATATTTTTTTAATTAATGGCTGTTATGTCAAAGTGGTCTTTTGTGGCCACAACAAAAACATTTATAACACTATACGATCGATCCTAAAAAAAAAATGATTTCTAGATTTCTAATTGGAATTTCAATATCCAAAATATCTTTACAATATTATTCCTTCACCTCCTACCTCCAAAACACAACACTTACTAAGTTGACTTTTCTTCAACCGCTATGTATTTTTAATTTGTTTTTGCTGTAAGAATTGGTCCTATCCAAAACTTGTCTATATAGATGTTGTAGACAATATTAAGAAGATATATGATAAATTGATGGGGATTTTATATCTTTTGAATTGCCGGAGTTATGGATTTTTTTTTCTTCAAACCCCCTTTTCGTTTTCGTTTTGATTATTATTTTTTTTCAATATGAATTGGTCCTATCAAAAACTTGTGAATATAAAAGTTTTAGATAATGTTAAGGAGATTTATAATAAAATTAATTGGATTTGATATCTTGAGAATTGACGAAGTTATGAATTTTTTTTCTCCCAAAACCCCTATTTTTTGAGCCCCTTGAACCCATTTTTAACTTTATCAAAAATCTGTGATACAGAAATTTTTGGCCATATTTTTAGAAGTAATAAAAACTTTCAACTGATTTGATATGTACAAAATAAAGAAGTTATGGGGGGTTTCTGTTTTCACAAAACACTTCCCTATTTCCATCCCCTTGGTCCGATTTTGCCCATTAACGAACTTGGCCGAGATTTTTTGCCCATTGATTTTATGTATCAGTTTGGAAGAGATTGGTACAGAATTACGAAAGTTATCGTGTCCAGAAGAAAGTGATATACATATAGAGAGAGAAAGAGAGATAGATAGATAGATAGATAACGAAATCTACCTAAAATTATCCTTAAAAACTATAACCCGATACGAGCAATATAAAATAATTTCCGTGGACGCAACACGATCCCAACCTAAAAATTCATGTAGAAAAAACCTGAAATCTGGCACGAACAAAATCTGAACCCGACAAAATTATTCCCAAGAACCATAACCCGATCCGATCAATACAAAATAATTTCCGTGAACACGCAACCCGATCCGAACCTAAATTTAAAAAAAAACCAAAATATTTCCCGAACCAAATATGATAACCGACAAAAATATTCTAAAGAACCATAACCCGATCCGAGCAAGACAAAATAATTTCCTTAGACACGCAACCCAAACAGAACCTGAAAATTCCATTTAAAAAAACCCTGAAATCTTACCCGAACCAAATCTGAATCCGACAAAAATATCCCCAAAAACCATAACCCGATACGAGCAAGACAAAATAATTTTCGTAGACGCAACACGACCCTAGCATAAAAATTCCTTTTAAAAAAACCCGCAATCTGAAACGAACCAAATCTGAACCCGACGAATAAACTATTCCGAAGAACCATAATCCTATCTGAGCAAAACAAAATAACTTCTGTTTACACGCAACCCGATCCGAACCTAAAAATTTAGTTTGAAATAAACACGAAATATGACCCGAACAAAATATTATAATCTACAAAAATATTCTAAAGAACCATAACCCGATCCGAGCAAGACAAAATAATTTCCGTGGACATACAACCCGACTCGAACCTAAAAATTCCACTAGAAAATCCTCGAAATCTGAACCGAACCGATCCAAATCTGATTCCGACAAAAATATTCCAAAGAATCATAACCGGATCCGAGAAAGACAAAATTATTTCCGTTGTCATGCAACCCGATCCTAACCTGATAGTTCTACTTGAAGTTAACCCAAACCCGAACAGTACCCGAAGTAAAAATACATCAGGCCGTACCCCGATCCGAGCAAGGTAAATTAATTTCCGTGTACGCACTATACGACCAGAAATTCCATTTGAAGTCAACCTGAAACCCGACTCCGAACCCGATCTGGAAAGGACAAAAATATTTCAAAGAGACGTAACCCGATCCGAGCAAGACGAAATTATTTCTATCGACACGCAACCGGATTCATTTGAAGTCAACCCGAAAACCGACCATAACGCGGTTTCGGATCGAGTTCAATTATAATTTTCTGGTTCGGATCGTGTTGCCTGCCGACGTAAAATAATTTGTCTTGCTCGGATCGGGTTATAGTTCTTTGGAATATTTATCTCGGGATAAGATTTGGTTCGGGTCGAGTTGCAAGTTAACTTAAAATGGAATTTTTAGGTTCTGGTCGTGTTGCGTGATCACGGAATCTAATTTGCCTTGCTCGGATCCGGTTATGGATCTTTGGAATATTTTTATCAGGATAAAATTTCGGGTTTCTTTCAAATGAAATTTTCAAATTCTGATCGGTTTGCGTGTCAAGGGAAATTATTTTGTCTTGCTCGTATTGGATTATTGACATTTGGAATATTTTTGTCAGGTTGAAATTTCGTTTTTTTTCAAATGAAATTTTTAGGTTCGTGTCGGGTTGCGTGTCCACGGAAATTATTTTGTTTTGCTCGGTTCGGGATATGGTTCAGTGGAATGTTTTTGTCGAGTTCAGATTTATTTCGGGTTTTTTTCAAAAGGAATTATCAGGTTCAGATCAGGTAGCCTGTCCACGGAAATTATTTTGTCTGTTGGGATCCGGTTATGGTTCTTTGGAGTTTTGGCGGGTTCAGATTTGGTTCGGATCAGATTTTGGTTTTTTTGTTCAAACAGAATTTATAGGTTCGGGTCGGATAACATGTCTACGGAAATTATTTTGTGTTGCTCGGATCCGATTATGGTTCTTTGGAAAATTTTTGTTGAGTTCAGATTTGGTTCGGGTCAGATTTCTGGTTTTCTTCAAAGGGAATTTTTAGGTTCGTGTTCGGTTGCGTGTGCACGGAAATTATTTTGTCTTGATCGGATCGGGTTTCGGTTATTTTCAATATTTTTGTCTGCTATCAGATTTGATTCAGGTCAGATTTCGTTTTTTTTTTCAAATGGAACTTTCAGGTTTGGGTCGAGTTGTGTGTAGACTGAAATTATTTTGGCTTGCTCGGATCGGCGTACAGACTTTTGTAATTTATTTTTTGGGTTCGGTTCGGGTTATGGGTGTATAAGTCTAAAAAAACCACCCTGATTGGGAAATAAGTGGTTACTTGTCAATTAGCCTATCCGCTGTCTAGGCTGTAAACAATGGGCCTAAAAATATTAGGGTAATTGGAAAATGACAGATGATTCTCCAATTAACCTACGACATGTATATCTCACATTGCAGTAAACATTTAAAGCTGGTTAGAACTCGCGCGATTACGGGTTGAACATAAAAGAAGACAAAAATTCGCCAAAAACGTGAAATACAAAAAAAGTATTCAAAATTTTTGAATTTTTAGCCCCAATCGATCATGAGCCCCCTACAAGCAACCCGTGTGCCAAATTTTGCATCCCTGCGCCCTGTGGTTTCCGAGTTTGTGAGGTTACGTAGATAGATACGCGCACGGATTTTAATAGGATAGATGTTATTGCATTCGACCCAGTTAAGATCTCTATTGCATTTACTTTTCGTTTACAAGGTCACATTACAACCGATAGATATTTACTGAGTGGCATATATTTTAATGAATTTGTACGTTTTCAATCTCAAGAAAATCTTAGGTTACTTCAAAGTTGAATATGCATTCAATTTGTTCATCTAAAAGCTCGAAGAACCAGGTTTCTACTTTATGAAACATGCTTCTATTATCCACTTTATTAAAATGCTTCTAGATTTCCGCCCACACCCTTTTAAAATTACAATACTATGGGCATTTTTGCACACAAAATTTAGATAACCATTAAATAAACTTTTATTTTGCAGGAAATCCGAATGATTTTTGACGAAGTTACTGCGCACAATAATCATCACCGAATATCCTGCTGATATTTGAGGAGAATCTGGATTATAGAAACGTGCCAGTGGACCTCGATTATGGAAAGACTGACAACGTAGAAACCCCAGAACAGGCTCAGAAAGATAATGTATGTACTTTAGTGAATCACAGAGTACATATAGTCATGAAAGCAATTCGTCAGAACTTAAGGATCACTGTTTATCATACTGAAATAAGCGGGAAAGTTTTGAATTCTATAATGCTTTTATTCTAAGATGCACATACACTCAAATATTTTTTTCAACATTCCAAACTTTGCAATTTATTCAATTTAAACCATTTTACAAAGGTAGTAAAGTGGGTCTGATTTTTTACTACCTATTTTTTTTTTTTTTTTTTTTTTTTTTTTTATATATATATATATAATCTTTTTATATCAAATAAATTTTTGGCAGTTTTATTGGAATATTTCTTTTTCTTTTCATTTGAAAAGATTAGTAACGGGATTTATTAAACTTATCGATTCTGTTATTTTGGACTTGGTAATTAAAGAATGTTATCAATATTCCATAAATAGCTTTTAGTTAATTTTTAATCAGATAATAGGGCTACTTAAAAATTTACAAATATAACTGAAATTAGGGAAAATCATTTCATAACGATGAAATATCGAATTCTGAACTTTTATTGAAATGAATTATAATTTACCGTATGAATGATCCGAAATATGTGAGAAAATACTTGGAAAGCATTTGGCTTAGTATGTCCTGCTAGTCACGTAAAAAACAATTATGAATTTAAAAAGTACCTGCATTGAAAATTCAGAAAATCCAACAAGTGTTGGAGCTTATGAAAACATTTCCGAAAAAAAGAGGCTTAATCAGATAATCTGGCCCCACCAGTGGCCGAGAGGTTCTGCTCTCGAAGCTGGTAGACGGGAAATGCTAGGTTCGAACCCAATCGCGGCCGTCGGCCTAATCGTTCGGAGTTTTCGTGGTTTTCTTCGAACCTTGGTTATCCAAGCGTTAATACGGGTTAGGTTCCCTCAGAAAGACCCCCACGAAGGGCACTCCCCCCCTTAGGGCCTATATCCCTCGTGTTGATAATTGGTCGTCATAAACACAACCAACCAACCAGATAATCTGACAAGGAGAGGGCCAACCTTGTTAATCACAGATTTTGATTATTTTAATATATGTTGTAAAGTAGAGACCCCTTAGTGTCATGTTCAACGGATTTTATCCAACGCTCCTTAGTTCTTGGGAAACCGGGGGGTCTAATAATAGTACACAACTTAAATACTTACTTTGCAACCGCAATGATATGTTGATCGTATCTCAGTTACTATGGCATTCGCCGGCTGATCCGCGGGCCCGGGTACAATACCTGAATGCGCTACGTTTGTTTTTCTCATTTTTTGTTTTATAAATATACTTGTAAGTATAATTAATAATCTCATTGTCAATTAAATTTATAATATAGTCTATCAATTATAATTTTAACTTATTTATTTTTTTACTTTTAACTAAATAGTTGTATAAAACAGCATAAAACTGTTATTTTTTAAAAAATCACTTTTAAAATGTATTTCATATATTCTTTATCGATGCAATGATATTGAGCAATTGCGTCAATTCGTGATTTTAAAGAAACATCATTTACACATTGCTTTAACAAAGGAAGTCAATGTGATAATATTATTATTCTGTTTTTAAAATGACAAGCATAATTATATTAAAAATTAGCATCATAATTAAATTACAACCGATGTTTTGCATATTAAAGATTTTTAAATTTGCAATACGTATGCTTGCGCTTTCAAATATTTTGCTTTCACTTTTATCTTCTTTCTGCTTTTATTTTATTTGAATATTCTTTTATTTTATCATAACTAGATGGCACCACAACAGAATTTGTCACGATTTTGGTATTTTTATCATTCAATAATAGATCCAATTTCTTTTTAAACCTCTTTAAAGGATGAGAAATCATAGTTTAAAAATAAAAAAATGATAAATTTAAGTTTGTTAACATTATAATTAATGTATGATATTAAAATTTGTAATTGAAATTAAATTATAATTACAAGTATATTTATAAAACAAAAAATGTAAAAAACAAATGTAGCGCGTTCGGGTACCGAACCCGGGCCCGTAGATCCGCCAGCGAACGCCGTAAAAACTGAGCTACGACCAACCTGTCATTGGTGTTGCAATGTAAGTATTTAAGTTGTATACTATTATTAGACCCCCCGGTTTCTCAAGAACTAAGGAGCGTTGGATAAAATCCGTTGAACCTGACACTAAGGGGTCTCTACCCTACAACATATATTAAAATAATCAAAATCTGTGATTAACAAGGTTGGCCCTCTCCTTGCGTTTCTACCGCGCTTATCGTAGGGACATTGGATTTCAAAATTATAAAAAAAATAATTTTGTTTAAAAATTACTTCAAGCACGCCCGGTGATAAACAAATACTCATTATTCAGTCTGTTTTTAAGTCTTTACATATTTAGTGTAAAATGATGCGAATTTTGAAAATGTAATGGCAGTTTTTCAAAAGTTATTAAAATAAAATCTTTAATGAATTAATTTATGAATCACCCTATAGCTTATAGAACAGCAGCTAAAAATATTGCTGGTTAGTTCGACTCGTTTTATCATTTCTAAAAAATAAATGATTTCTTCTGAGATTTGTAAGGATCGATAAAATGTATTTGAATTGGTTTTAAAAAGTCCAACATTATGTCTTACTAGATATATTACACTTTTTAAAAGTTTATAGCCTCACTATTAAATTATTTTTTTACTTGTACCATCTTTCGTTTATCTTTTCTTTTCTGAATTAAAATGGAATATGTATAATGCAAATGAAATACCTTACAAAAAGAAGTGATATCTAATCAAAAACAACTCGTAGTAAATGATGCCGCCAAGCCACAAACTTAAAACGTCAGTCATAAAAAGAAGTGATATCACATAAAAAGAAGCGATATAGAACTGCATATTCCGAGTGCCGTGTAAAAATCTATCTCGACTCATAATGTTTCCAAAGGACTCTGAGTGAGGTACAGTATGTGAAAACTGCTTGGCGACCTGCAGGCGTATATTGAATATATGCAGTACCTATACCAATTTCGAAAAATTGTGAAAGTCGAAAAAAATATTTTTAATTTCTCATTATACCACTCTTATAAATATTTGTAGGAGAAAGATCTGTAATAAATCAGAAAGATTTGTTTGACAAGCAGGAAATGGTATGTAATTGTGGTAATCATCTATTATTATAATTATACTTTTCATTATTTTAAGCATAATTTTTAATTGCATAAATACGTTTAATAATACACTGTATTAAAATTAAAGGGAAAACTGGTAAAATGGATCCTGTTTATGACAGATTTATTTCTTAAACGTAAATGTCGTGTTTCCAACATAAGGAATACTGTATAATACTAGTACCTTACTAGAGCAGAGTTTACCCCTGTCATGTGCAATTCCGTTTACGCAGGCTTTACTGCAATAAATCTTAGTTTAATTAACGTCTATTATTAGGTGCATTGTTAGTAATATTCATATTATCATTATTTTTTATTATTATTTTACAAACTCAAAATGTTTATTACATGTTTACTTAGAAAATCCTCCTCATAAAAGTGGTCTTTCCCGTTTAAATAATGGTAATCAACAAATCGATCCCATGATGTTAAATAAAAATGGGCATGTAAACACCAAAAGCTTCGAATTTTCACAGTTTAATGGGAGAAGTAATACATGAAGAAAATTGTTAAACAAATAGTCATATGTAAGTGCAGGAAGAACAAACATTATAAAAGCCTGCAGGTCGCCAAGCAGTTTTCACATACTGTACCTCACTCCGAGTCCTTTTGAAACATTACGAGTAGTGATAGAGTTTACACGGCACTCGGAATTTGCACTTATATATCGCTTCTGTTTATGTGATGTCACTTCTTTTTATGATTGACGTTTTAAGTTTGTGGCTTAGCGGAATCATTTACAACGAGTTGTTTTTGATTAGATAAATAAATTTCTTATCGGGTTATAAGGAACTCTGGTAACGTGACAACTAGTGTTTTGTGTTTGGAATGAAGACAGACCTTCTCAACTTTATGATAAAAAAAAATAAGATTATGAGATAATAAAAATTTGTATTAGTCTTTTTTTTTCTTTATAGCAGTAATAGCATTGATGCAAAAATATTTTTCAATGTATTGACATACAAGAGATTCTATTTTTATGATTTTATATTCACTTAAGGGGACCGGGAAAACAAAATTCAACCAAAAAATCAATTTTTACTTTTTTATATTATTAAATAGTTTAAATTTTTATCTTTCCAACGATGTGTCACACGTGTTTATATATAAAAAAAGTGTTGAAATTATTCATTCTTTCTAAGAGTACTTCACAGCTTAATGCCCATTTAAATATTTAATTGATTTGTTCTCAAAACTTGGATTTTTCATGCTTATGTTCCTTTTTCTTAATATCTATTAAAGTTAAGAACTCATATTTGTTTAATATTTATATTGCATTCTATAACACAGGGACTTAATGATGTGATGAGAATTATTTATTTTAGGCCGCAAAATCTTACCAAAAATGCTAATTTAAAATTGCCTTTCAATAAATAATTAATAAATAATTTTTAGTTACACTTAGAAAGAAAATAGTCTGTTAAAATTGGCGTAAATAATGTTATTTTAACTACTCTAAAAAATCTAGATCTCTATCTTTCACCATTTCTGAGAAAAAAGTACATAAATTTTGTGAATTTAACATGGCGGGGATAGAGCTTTCCCGGTCCCCTTCAGTGATTTAGTGAAATGTTACCAATTATTATTGAAATAAAATATACAGATCGGTATTATATTTGAGGTTAAAAAAAAAACGATATAATAGCTGAAAGTTTTGAATACATCTTTAAAAAATTGCAAAACATTTATTGAAATATCCCTGTATATTGATCAGAAATTTATTGTTTTTCAAATGTTAGCAGTTTTAATGTTTTAATCTTTAAAAATAAGAAACGCATGGATAAGTCTGAACTGTGTGAATTCAATTAAAATAAAATATTTCTAAAAGTATCTTTTAAAAAATCTTCTTGACTGTTACTTTTACATAAATGTAAGTATTTGAATAAACATTTTCCCCGTTATAAAATCGAGGTGTATATGTTGAAAATATCTATACTTTATGTTCCTTAACATTCGTTGTCCTTAATGCCAATTCACCGAAGAATGTTGAATATTTAAACTAATCTCTTAAGTGTAACTTATTTAACATTTATAAATGAAATGACAGCAATTTAATTACATAACGGAGTCCATTAAATATTACATAACACAGTGAATTGAATATTATATAATTTTATAAATCGACGTCATCAGTGATTAATGAATAATGGTTTATTATATTGTTAAATGAATATTGACGATGACATGCAAATGGCCTAATAAAAACTGATTTGACTTCCATTTGTATTCACTTTTTAAATTACAATTATTATATTTAATTTTGAGTTTAGTTTCGGTAAAAAAATTCATTAATTTCCTTACTTAAATTTTCTGTCAGCATTTTTGTTTTGTTTTTCTTAAAAAAAAATTTATTAATTTAGTTTTAATTTTCTTTTTATAAAGCATTATATCACTGTTATAATTAAACAAATGTTCACAAAGTTAATGTCGAACAACCATTTTTAAAAATTGTTTCAAGATGGAGATTTATTTAATTTAGATATATAGAACAATGGGAAATGTTTTCCTCACAGAATAATTCTGCTACAAATTATCATAAAAATTAGGCACATAACATATGATTGATAGTAAAATCTACCGCCAATGTTATGCTTGAATTATAGTTTTTTTTATAGCTACATATTAAAATTATTAAACTCTATTTATCCAAACAGTAACCTTTACCTTCGACACTACATTTTGAGTAATTTGGATTAAATAAACCAGAAAAAGTACGCGGTTTATTCATTTCAAAGATAACTGGATATAATTAGAAGGGTCAAAATTTGAAGATGCTAATTTAAAATCCACATGATAAACTTTAATTAATATCTTACACAAAAATTATTTTATTGAAATGTTTTGTATATTAAAAATATACTAAAAATTGAACGAAACATGAGGTCTCACAACCGTAGTAGACCAAGTCCATTTTGAAAAAAAAAATGAGATAGTCCATTTAAAAGATGCATAAAATCTGTTTTAAACACTCCCGCACTAAACTGTAAGTCTGTTTTCACATACGTTCTCATATATGTCACACGTTTACAGACTTTGTTCACTGTAAGAGTGCATAAAACAGATTTTATGTAACTTCTAAATGGATTATCTCATTTTTCTTTTCAAAATGGACTTGACCTATTATGGTTATGACCCCTCATACATCGATTGCATTTTGGTTCGTGAAATCGTATTTTAATTTTGGAAATTATTAAAAAATGCATACGGAAAAATACAAATTATGAGTTTAATAATGTTTGCAAATTATTGAGAAAGATCTAAAAAGAGTTAATAAATTTATTAATAAAGAATCAACATCGTCGAAAACGTAGCTGTATTATTTACAGCTCATTCCTACCAACCTGTTTCCAGATATTAAGAAATCTTACTTCTTGAATGTCTAATGGGGCAGTCTCCTATTATCGTTATTAATGGGAACTTTCCTAAAAATACAACAAAGACAATAATACAATAACACAATAATGCAATAATGCAATAATATAATAAATACAATAATACAATAATGTAATCATACAATAATGCAATAATGCAATCATACAATAATATAATATATTAATATTAGGTTGAGCAAGAAGTTCTGGGAAATTTTTAATCTAATAGTTACCAGAATCTGTATCGTATATAGGAGTACTAGTGGTACAGTCCAAACGTGGTTCCATCTGATTATGGCCTCTTTCGATCAATGCAACACTTTTTCAACGACCGTCGATTTGAATTTTTTAATGAAGTTGACGAAACATGTCAAGAGTTTTTCGAATCCAAGGAGCCGCCATGGTACTCCCAGCAAATCCGGAAACTGGCAGAATGATGGCAGAAGGTCGTGGAATACGATGGTCTCAACTTTCAAAAATAGTCCTTGTTGCTTTTGTTGTTAATTTGCGCATAACAACGCAACTTTCACAAATTTCCCAGAACTTTTTGCTCAACCTAGTACAATACAGTAATGCAATAATACAATAAAAAATACAAATTTTACAACAATAATTCTAAAAATTAAAGGAAAATTAATGAAATCATTACGAAGTTGATATTTATCTAATATATAACCGTATGACTCTTATGTAAATATATACAAGATTTTGAGGGAGAAGTACAAGCTTTTAAGAAACGTAGATATTTTTCTTTTAATATTTTAAATATGAAGGAAATAATATTATTTTTATTAAGTAATAAGTGCATATGTTTCATACGATTTTACTTTTGATAATTTTGAAAGTCAAATTATATCTCGTCTGCATGTAGCATGTGGATGAGTATAAATTTTACAATTTTAAATTTTAACTAAATGATTTTGATATTCAAGTTTAACTAAAGTTTCCGAATTCTTAAACAGTCGATCTTTAATCTTAATAAATAACTCTGTTTACTTTACATTCAGCGATATCAACAAACTACATTTATCTTTTTTGTCATTGCGTTATGTAATTGACTTTGCAGCCAAAATTCTACCTGAAATAAACTGCATTTGGCAGATTCTTAACTTTTCTTGCGATGGAAGTCTTTTTGATTTTTACGAGTTAAACATTTCAAGTGTCATTTTGAAACGTTTCCAGACATACTTCTAGCATTTCAGAAAAGAGAAAAAGAAAAAAGAACCACCGAAAGTTTGCCGAAGCTGAAAGAGGGTGAATAACTTCAACTCGTTCTGCACTTTTCCTTAGGTGTTCGGTACTTAGGATATTTTTTTTTACTATTAACTCAACTATTTCAAAGGCTCTTTCCACTAAATTATCAAACGCAAATATGCTTCTGACAAAATATAATAAGTAACATTCCAGAATATATTAAATATGCTACAAATTACTTTTTAACTATATTCAAATAAATATGTCTGGGGCAATATATATAAATAATGTCTGGTTTGCCTTAGGTTTTTAACAGAGAAGCAATTTTTAACCAAGAGAGTAGGAAAAATTTGCATTGGTTTAAAAAAGCGATTATATTAAAATATATTAATACAGATAAAATAGTATAAATAAACGGTCAAGTGCGAGTATTACTCGCGCTCAGGGGGTTTCGTACAATAAATATATGAATTATTAAATGTATTACTAAAATAATCGTTGATGAAAGAATAATAGGACTTTGTAAAAAACTATACAACGTAGGGTTGAGTATAGCTGTATATACTAGAAAAATATGAAGGGGTATACCATAAAAGTTCAAAGAGATATGAAACATAAATAATGTCAAATATTGCTATTCCATATAACTCTTTTTTTTTATCTTATCCTAATCTGTTTTTTTTATGAAATTAATTCATCACTGACAATAAAAGAAGTGATTATTTAAAATTCATTCGGCATTTCATAAAACGAAATTTAGCGTACTAATAATCTTTTCTTTTTACAGTGTAGCTAAAATAAAACGCCTGTTCAAAGTTTCAACTTAGCATTGTAACAGGCCACGCTTCGAAAGGAGGTCGCACAGTTGCAACGCCGCCTAAGTCCGTGCCGCGTTTTTCCAGATAGGTTTTTAGTTAACTTTTAAAGACACGGGAGGAGTATTGAGAGATCCACTCAATGCAAACTAGTTGCGAATCCCTAGTATTTAAGTGATTAATTCCAATTAAATTATTTTAAACAATTTTACGTCCATTGCTTTTCTACTGATACTCAGCATTTCATTGCACAAATATATCATAAAAAGTTATTACCTAGACTTTAAAAGCCGATGGTACACAGAGTACGCCTCCCAAGTCATTATGTTTGTCAAGCCGTCCTTCTTTTTAAGGGTGAATATCTCGGCTAATTACCGACGATTTTTTTTTCGAAAATCATTATCAACAATACTTTTATACTTCTGATACGATAGGCACACCCAGCGCCCTTCAACATCTTTGCTGAATGCCCGCAAATCGAAATTTATGTCTAACAGAAAAATGCGCTTTTCTCAAAAACTATGTGACCTAGGGTAACTGCTATATAATTTTACTGCAAAGTTTACATTAACTTCTACTACCGTTAATTTTTTCATAATTTTAGTTTCAGTAGATTAGGAAATAGAGGGGGGAGGACATATTTTTGCATTACATTTTCAACGATATCTCTGAAAATATAATACCTAAAATTAAAAGAAATGTGTTTTTGAGTTCTGCATTACGTAAGCTTTCACGCGATACCACACACGATGCACAACGAAAAAATGTTTTTCAAGTAGCTTAATTAGGCCCTATACATTTTCCCTAAATATATATGTGAATATTTAATAATGTGTAAATATGTGGGTCAATAGTCTTTATTACTTCCCCAAATTTGAACTTTCCACATTCCATAGTTTACGAGTAAAATGGCTGTGATAGACGGACAGACAGACACTCGAGTGATATTATAATGGCTCGGTTTTTACTTTTCATGTACGGAACCCTAAAAAGTAGACAGAATAGTAGAAAAATAGAAAATAAACACTGAATTTTCGCCGAAGGAGGGTGAATAACTTCAACTCGTTCCGCACTTTTCTTCAGGTTTTCGGTACTTAGGATATTTTGTTTTTCTTTAAATAAACTATTTCGTAGGCTCTTTCCATTAAATTATCAAACGCAGATATGCTTGAGATAAAAATATAAAAAGTAATATTCCAGACTATATTAAATATGAAACAAATTACTTTTTACTTAGATTCAAATAACTATGTCTGGGTCAATATATATTAACTAGAAAGATAGCCCGTAAAATGACAGAAAAAGTAATAGAATATAGATATACTATATACAATACATGTGCAATAATGTGAGTTTTCTCGCTTGTTCCGCAGTGATAAATAAAAATGACAGATTTTAAAAACAAAACACATTTATGAGAAAAATATGTATAATGAATACATAAAAAAATCAGTTTAAGTGTAAATTAGCATTTGGTCAGAAAACTTCAGGATATGTAACGTTTTTTGTAAAAACTCTTTTATTCTTTAAAAGCTAAACTTGCTCTTCAGTATCTTCGACAAAAAATTTTAATTGTCTTTCCCTTTTACATCTAGAAATAATTACAGTTGTCCATGAGGAAAAAAAACAGTTCTTTTAAATATATTCTGACTGTAGAAATTGTTTATCCTTCTTATTTATCATATTTGCAAATGAGAGTGTAAATGGAAATTTCGTTCATATCAATTCATTTCATTCAATTCCCAATCATTTCAAATGAAAAATACTGTAAATTAATGAAAAAAATACTTCCTTGTTAAAAAACATATTCTATATTACATCTCTACTTCATTATTAATTTCTCAATCCAAGAACAGAACAAACCTAAAAAAAAAAACGTTTCCGCTTTGAGTTGCCATTATCGTCTGTATGAAAAAAAAGGTCTCTATAGAAACCTGAATATTTAATGTTTAATTTTTTTCCTTCCCTTGCATATAGTACAAGCTATAGCGTAGATATTCAAAATAATAGACAATTTGGTACTTTTCCACTATAGGGGCCTTGGGTTTTTGTTTTTTTAAAGCTTGGTGTAATTCGGGCATGAGAAAGTGAAATTTATTTCAAATCATATAAACAGCTATGAAAACAAACTTGATGACCCTCATAGCATGCATGGTCACAGTGACGTCGTTGTGACGTCACTGTAAGTCACTGTGGTCACGTCACATCTGTGACCAAAATGCCACCACTCAGTGATGTCACATTGTGACTGAGATGTGAACCTCGTAGAAAACTTAAAAAAAATAAAAAAATATTCAAAACAAGTTATTTATGTAAATTTATATTTTTCTGGCAATTAAAAAAAATTCTAACGTCACTGTTATGTCACTGCATGTAACGTACGTC
Organism: Maratus speciosus; assembly: GCA_963932465.1. Taxonomy (NCBI): domain Eukaryota; kingdom Metazoa; phylum Arthropoda; class Arachnida; order Araneae; family Salticidae; genus Maratus; species Maratus speciosus. The sequence goes on from OZ010786.1 coordinate 328,915,223, forward strand.
ACGTCACATATGTGACGAAAAAACCATCGTATTGTAAGTCACAGTGTGACAAAAATACGAACTTCAAAAATATTTGAAAATGAAGAGAAATATTTTAAACAGGCCCGAGTTACAGCGGAATAAGGACTGGGAATATGTTAGTGGATAGCAGATAGTAAATTCGGACACGAAAAGGAGGGGAGGGGGTATAAAAAGGAAAATGCACTGTACAAGAATCAATAAACTAGATTTTCGTGCTATATTTTATCAATTTGATATCTAAGACGGTGAAAGTATTCTTTTTTCCTGATTTCAATTTTATCTACCATTGCAATTTAATATAATAATCCTTCACTGATTGTTATTATTATAAAAGTGTTTCTCGGAAAAATCGTACCTGCTGGAGCAATTTGGATAACATATTTAGAATTTGGAATATTAACTCTGTACACTTTACATATTTAGTTTGCAAAGAGGATTTTTTTTTTTTTTTTTTTTTTTTTGTCGACTAGTGGTACTTAAAACACTTTTGTGGTTTTAAACTAAAAATTTTCTGTTACAGTTAAGTCTGCAGCTCTTGATGAGCACGTAGAAAGAATCTTCAGAGTTTAGTCATATATGCATTTCTTAATTATAATTTGCATTCAAGTCATATTTTTTCCTCTTAGTGTTTAACTATTCTAAGTAATTATTTTTTTAAAAAATCTACTTCTTTCAGACTTTTTAAATAAAATTAGCATTTTCCGAAGAAAAATATATACAAAATTTATACAAAACCCAAGTCATAATTAATTATTCGTATTTCAAATTTGTGTTTTAGAGATATGACTTTAAAAAAAAAGTTATTTTACAAATTGTTTTATTATACAGAAAATTAATATGAAAAAAATGACAGTTTGACAAAGAGAATTTTTTTATCCTCTATACTCTTTTTTCATTTATTAAGAAGATATTCTCTATTTATTACGTGTAAAATAAACTTTACTTAAAAAGAAAGAAAAGGCAGGTGTTTCATTCAAATAGAAAATTTTAATTACAGACACTTAAAATTATTGCGCATTTATAAATTCCAAATCTGTTGTATACAAAAAGAAAGAAATAATAATAAAACGCTAGAAACATCTGCTTGCTATAGATCGTCTGCGTTCGATTTCACCGCATAATAAATAAAAGGATCAGAGAACTTTTGACGCGGAAATTTATTTCAACGCTTTTAAAGATGTCCGCCTGTTTAGGACACGGATATTATTACAGTATTTATGGAGCTATAAAGGTATGTCTTATTTAATTTAAATCTTCTATTATTGTTTGGTAGATTATTAACATGAGTTAAATAGTTTTATGCAATATAGAATGAGACTGATCTGGAATTGCTCCCAGAAACGATATTTTCCGATTCGATACTGTAAAATGTCTCAATCTGCCATTGCTAAAAAAGAAAAAAAAAAAAAAAAAAAAAAAAAAAAAAAAGCTGACGCAGAGACTGATTCATGCCTACATTCACAATGGGATGATTGTAAATATTAATTTGCAGTTACTTGAGATTAAAAATGTTTTTTGACAGTGATTTAAAATTTTTTTCGGCCTCTTACTGTTTTAAGATTACTACCACAGTATTTATCGTCATTATTATTTTGGAGTTAAATATGATATTCGATTATTATGATATTACGAAACTGTTTCAATTTAGTAATTAACTTTATGCTGGGAAAATGTTTTTTTACATATCATAGAAGTGAAACTTTTGAAAGATTTTTTTTCATTGCTAATAATATTTTAAATTAGTATTTAAAATCCTAAATCTTCATACCCTTTTCTTCAGATTTAACATTTGCCAAAATTATAAAATAGGAATTCCTTATAACATGGAAAGATTTTTGAGAAATTGTTAAATCTAATAATGCATTTAATTCATCTAATGTAGTTTGTTGTTGTTAAATAGTACAATTATAATTACTAATTATTTAGTGTTTTTCAAATTCGTATTTTTTTTTAATTGTATGTAAGCATTATTTCCTGTTTGTGATTTTAATCAAACATTTAACTGTAGACATTCAGAATCAATTATTAAATTTTCTTCGATTCTAAACTCATTTTCTACGTTTTCGATACGCGTAAATATTGGCATTAAAAAATAAAATGTGATATTTAAGCACTGAAATAAAGAGTTTTTCATGCGTTTTAGTATATTTTTTTAAAAGTTGTTATTTACTTACATAATACAGGACTGAATATTTTTTTTAAGAGATTAATAACTACTTTTTAAATTAAAATGTTTTTCAAACAATAAAAACATTTCATATGCAGTCATTTATTTTACTTTTATATTTCCTTTTTAACACTTTTCAACAAAGTTGAAAAGTGTTTGTGACTTCGGTTTGTCTGACCGTGTAAATATACTCGGATTGCCCTGAAATGTTTGGATGTTATTGCCGTTTACTATAGCACGGTCCCTATTTCTAATGCAGTTTATAGCATGTTTAGTTAATTTACAGTCAAAAGTATTCCGTTACATTACGGCCTGTGGGAAAAAAAATCGTTTCAAATGATTTTTAATGATTTCACACGCTTTCAAACTGAATAAAATTGATATGCATTTATGAAGCGAACTAAAATATGCATTCTGTAGCATATCCGATGCAAAGAATAGTTATTTTTTATTTACAGGACTAAAAAAGGTACTCCAATACATAATGATATAGGGGTGGAGGGAATTGTTTGCGGCGTACTTTAATTATGTTAATCTATTTCATATATAATGAAATTCATATACGTTGCTGAGGTTTACACACTATAATTTTTTTCATGTATAATACGAAGAGTATATAGCATTTACATGGACACACAAAATATTTCCGATACTATATTGTATCCGAAGTACTGTTCACTAGCGATGATTGTTAAAAATGCATTTTAATTATGATATGCGCTTTTATGATTTTACTATATTTATGCATAGTATATGGTGTATACAAATGCGATGATTCATATACAGGGCTGCACAAAAGAATTCGTAAGGGTTACTGGGTATTGGCGCAAATTGCTTAAAGGTAGTTTTTTAAATGAGTTACGCATTTTTACGTTGAACTACATTTAACTTACTAAGAAATATTTGTAGAATATAGATAAAATGATGTACAGGGTCACGCAAAGAATTGGGTACATGGCCATCTATAAATCATAATTTCTGGAAATGTGATTTCAGCAGTTATAAGAGTGTTTTATTTTGAATCAAATTTTAACTAAGTAGTAGCGTGTAATAAACGTTCTAGGTAAACTACAGGGTTATACAAAGTATTCAAGTATGTTTCCATATATTAGTATAAACTGCTGAAAGAGAATTTCAACCTCTTATGCGTTTTCTTGCTAAACTAAATTTTCCCATTATATAGTATATATATCAACATACAGATCCAATACAGGGCTGTTTAAAAGAATTAGAAAACATATTTGGCTATGGACGGAACTGCTGAAATCAGTTTTTCAAATGTTTTATGCGTTTTCTAAAATGCTTAATTAGTTATCTTATTTACATTATTTACCTAAATTACGATGTCTTTTTAAAGCATTCAGGAAGCGTTGGAAAGAGTTTTATAATCTATGCTTAACGCATGATTTTTCTTACTTGTTTTTGTCTATTTTGCAGATCAGTCTTTTCCTATAAAACATACCAAATCTATTTAGCTCATATTCACAAAATACAATATACACGGGAATAAAAAATTTAAATAAATATGGCTTATCATGTCCAATAATAAGAGTTGTATTAATATCCATTAATATCCATAATACTCCATGTTCGTATTTAGTAAAGGGATGACAAATCACAACACATTAAAAAAATTGCACATTCTTAATTTCAAGCTTGAACTGAATATCAAGCTTAGAATTTAATAAAAAAAGATGTCAGTTGATAAGCATTGTTTTTTCAGTGCAAAAATTAAAAATATTTTAAAAGAATAGGACTCCAAAATAGCGATATTTTGCTACAAAGTACAGTAAAAAGATAAGATTTTATATTTCAAACAAAACTTTATTTTAAAATTCATCACAATGTTTACGGCAAGAATCATCACAATATTAATACTTGGAAATTATTCGAGAGAGAAACATTCGCTTTGCATACAATATTTCAAATGAAAATCAAATTTCAAATTAATTGCTTAAGAGGCGCAAAGACCAACATAGTGAAAAAGATTCCATGTCTACTCGTTACCGGGACATCACTATAGCGCACTGACATTTTACCGACTAAACCACATGGAACGATACCCAGCCTGGAAAATTTCTTACTATTACATGTTGGCAAGCCTACAAACGCAGCACAAGACGGAATATTTATCGTGAGCCACCGACACGGAGCAAACACGAAACTTAATTAAATCAAGATCGATTGAAACTACATAAATACTTGGAAATTTTTCCAGCGAGAAGCATTCGCCTTGCATACAACATTTCAAATGTAAATCAAATTTCAAATTAAAATTGCCTTTTAAGCAATTAATTTGAATATTGATTTTCATTTGAAATATTGTATGCAAGGCGAATGGTTCTCTCTGGAAAATTTTCCAAGTATTAATATAGTTTCAATCGTTTCTGGATTTAATTAAGTTTCGTGTTTGGCCTATGTCGGTGGCTCACGATAAATATTTCACCTTGTTCTGCGTTTGTCGCCTTGCCAACATGTAATAGTGAGAAATTTTCCAGACTGGGTATCGTTCCATGTGGTTTAGTCGGTAGAATGTCAGTGAGCTCTACTGATATTCCGTGTTCGAGTCCCGGCATGGATTCTTTTTCACTATGTTGGCCTTTGAACCTTTTAAGCAATTAATTTGAAATTTGATTGCCATTTGATATCATCAGAGTGTTTATGACATGTTCGTCACGAATGACACATATTTCACAAATTGGTCACAATGTGACTTCAAACCATTGTCGCTTTCGTCACAAGTTCATCACAAAGTTAATGCCAAAATAGTCACAAATGACACACTTTTCACAAATAAGTCACACCGTGACTTCACAGAGTGGTTACAATATAATGTCACAAATGACCTCTAAAACGGTCATAACGACTTCGCATTTTAGTCACGATGACGTCACATCGACTTCACGTGACGTCACATCGACGGTCACAAAATCACAGTGTGACTTCACAACGCCGTCGCCGTGACGTCACCATGCCTTACGGGGAGCTTCTTTGTTTTTTAATATATGTATTTTATATGTATATTATTGTATTTTTTATGTACAAATTACTTCTGCTTCTCTGTATAAAATTAGATAAATGGCTTCTTTATGTTAAATAAATTGTATAAATATTGAAAAAAAAAATGCATGTATATATAAAATGAAAGAGTGAATAGATTCCAGTACATATGTTGCCAAATTTCCTTCTTCGCCAAGGCCCCTAATATGGAAAAGAACTGAGAATTTAACTTTTGTACCCAGCCATATAGAGCGTGGTACTTTTCCAGTATAGGGGACTTGGCATACTTTTTACTTTCTTCTATCTTTACAAGAAGAAAGTATTGGATTCATGAAAGTGTTCGAATTCCGGTTTTCTACGGATTTACAAGTTTTAGGGGTCAGAGAACCCGAAAAATATGTTTTTACAAAATATCCGTCTGTAAGTCTGTGACTCTGTCTGTCTGTCTGTCTGTCAGTATGTATGTGACACAAATTTTTGGGCACTCTATCTCAAGAACTAATGCACGGAATTTAATAAAAAATCATATTCAGTTAGTCCCTGATATAAGTTGATGCTGATTAGTTTTTGGTATAAATCACTCAACAGGTGGCGCTGCTATACAGCATTTTTCACGATTTAAACAATAGCTCGATCTCCAGAACTATTGCACGGACTTTCATCAAACTTCAGATCCAGGTACACCTGGATATGAATTAGTACTGTTTCGTTTATGGTGTAAATCGCTCAACAGGTGACGCTGCTATGCAGCATTTTTCAGGATTTCTACAATAGCTCAATCTCCAGAACTAATGCGCGGATTTTCCTCAAACTTGAGATTCAGTTAGTCCTTGACATGAATTGACATTTTATACATTTTGGTGTCAATCGCTCAACAGGTGGTGCTGCTATGCTGCATTCTTTGCGATTTCCGCAATATCTCTATCCCAAGAACTAATGTTTGGATTTTCAACAAATTTCAGATTCAGGTATAGCTTGATATGAATTAGTGTTGTTTATGTTTTGGTGCAAATCGCTCAACACATGGCGCTGCGATGCTGCCTTTTTTAGAATTTCTACTACAGATCTATCTCAATAACAAATGCATGAATTTTCATCAAACTTCAGATTTAGGTATACATTGATATCAGTTAGCGCTGTTTATGTTTTGGTGTAAATTGCTCAACAGGTAGCGCTGCTATGCTACATTTTTCAGAATTTTGCTATAGTTTCTATCTCAAGAACTAATGCACGAATTTCCATGAAACTTCAAATTCAGATATAATTTGATATGAATTGGTGTTATATTGATGTAATATCTTGTATTGTTTAAATGATTTAAATTACGTGATTTATGTAGAAGTTTTGTGATGGCCACAACATACTAGTTTAAAGTTTGGCATGATTTGGACTTCAAAAGTGATATTTTTCGTCAAATGATAAACACAGCTATGAAAAAAAATTAGTGAACTTTTAAGTTCATTTATATAATCTATAAGCATTTCCTTTATATTTTTATTATTGTTATTTTTATATACAATTTACTTCTGTTTGTACACAAAAATAGTTACATGGCTTCTTTATATCAAATAAATTGTATAAATATTGAAAAATTACTTATATATATGAAACGTTGAATAAGTTGCTAGAAAATATGTTGCCAAAATTCGTTTTCTTTTTCTCGTCAAGGCCCCTATACTGGAAAAGTACCTAAAGCAAACTAAAAATCGGGCAGTTGCTAGCTAAGACAGTACATCGCAGTCTATTGGCGATTATGTTATTCGTTGCATCGGGATAAAGTTGTAAATACGTAAATTTTCCTATAATACACTTTAAATTCTCACACATAGATTTTGAAAAATAGCCTTAAAAGCTCGGAGTTTAAATTAAATTGCGTTGACTGGCTTTAAATGGGGATTTAGCCAAATTAGCCAACTATCGCAAAGTTGGCTTCATATATGACATCTAATTTTTTGTCGCCAAATTTGGTGATATCGTGCCAAGTTGGTCAACACTTGGTGCTACTGTCGCAACCCTGCATTAGTATTTTTCAACTATTATTCATTACAATGATGTGGTCCTACCGGAATTTTGAGGGACATACAGAGACTTGAATTTTATATAAACAGATAATGTCTGATTTGTTAGCCCCCGGTCCCTGGTATGCTATTTCTTTCTCTCAGCTTATTTTGTGATATTTCCAAAAATAGCTTTACCTTACAGAAGCCTGCTGTGAAACAAAGCAGTACTCTAATACTCTACTTCAATTATTTAACTTCTAAGCATCGCACATTTTCAATTTTTATATCGACGTATTGTAAAGAAAAATACTTTTAAATGCAATTTGTTTGAAAACTGGATCTCCATTTATTTTTGAGATATTAAATTTTTTTGTAGATTTTAGTGACATTTGTTTAATTTTGGCAACTCAAGTACTCAATTTCTGTAGAAAGTAAACAAAAAATAGTTGAAAAATGGCAATTATAACTTTCTGTTGCGATTTTCCCATACAAACTGAATAAAAATGTATTTAAAATGGGTGCTATTTTGAAAAAAATATAAATGAACGATTTCTGATCAAACATGAAGCTATTAGAAACTAAATTTAATTTTAAGTATCTGTATTAATATTACAAACACATGAAGGTATATGAATCATTAGATAGCCGATATTTTTATCGAGTTTCTTGACATTCAGTGATAGTGACGTCATGTGCGTACTTTATTGTAGATGTTGTTTAATACTAGATCGCAAAGGAGGAATTCTTCAGCAGATGCAGATGACGACACTCTATATAAAGTAAAATCGTGTGTTTTAAGTCTTAAAACTGAAATATGTTTTGTACTACCTATATATATATTTTTTTTTCATCGGGGGAGATACTAAATTCTGAAAATGCAGAATTCCTGTTTTCTAGTTTTAGGTTTTTAACAGAAAAGCAATTTTTTGACCAACAGTGTAGGAAAAATTTGCATTAGTTTTAAAAAGCGATTCTATTAAAAATATTAATACAGATAAAATAATGTTTTTTCAGAGGCAGCTTGTGGCCGATTATCAAAATTTGGTTAGACCTTCCTTTTGGCACTAGAAAGGGAGATGCGATGAGCCCACACCCCTACCCAAAATAATGTTGTTTTACCATGATTTTAGGTGACTAAAGGAGAAAGCTTTTTAACTCATGAGAGAGAGGAAACATACTTTGTTCAAGTGGGTATCTTTATTATGTAGTTTTAATTCTGAATCGAATGACATTATCCGCAGGGCTATACGATCTTTTGTTACAAAGTTACGGTCGATTTTATGAATAAAACTCCAAAATTACACTTTATGAAAGAGCAAAACATTATTTACTTACGTCCAAAATTTCGATGACCTTAGAAGTGATTCAGATGGCCATCATTTTGATTAATGCTATTTGAGGACATTTAATTGGTTTAAGATTATTCAATAAAATATAAAGAACATATTTTGAAATTAAAATATGTGTAATAAAGTTTTTTATCTCATAAAGTATAATTTTGGACATTTTATTCATAAAAACTGCCGCAACTTTCTAACAATTGATTGTATCGACTTTCGAATCGAGCATTCGATTCAAAAATAAAAAATGCATGGTAAACAATACCCAACTCAAGCTATTAAAAATAAATGATATCCCCCAACCTGAGTTAAAATGCTACCTTTTGCCCAAAAAATCATAGTAAATCAACTTTATTTTAGGGAAAATCATCGGATTTTCATTTCAATTGCCAAAACAAAATTCTTCCCAAATTTTTGTGAATTGCCACTAGTTCTTATTGTAGAGACCTAATAAATTGTACTAAAGTATAATTTTCGACTTTTTATTTATAAAACCTGCCGTCAGTTTGTAAAACATGATCATATCGACTTGTGAATGGCGTCATATAATTAATTAAAAAATGCAAAATAAGCAATACCTCATTTGACATACTTCAAAAAAAGTTGATTTTCCCCCGTACCTGAGTAAATCGTGTATCACCTTCTATGAGTAATTTTTAGTAGTAAATGTTATAATCTGTTAAAACAAAATTTTCAATCATGAGAAGTATTTTCGCGATACACGTATTTCAATTCATAAAGTTGTATGTCAATTTATTAATAAAATACTGAAGATTTAAATGTTCATGGATTTTTAAGCTACTTTTAATTTTATTATTTTTAAACATACATGTCGTACATATTTTTTATATTTGAAAATTAGTTTTCGGAATTATCTAAATTCATCCGAAATTAATATTTCCTATGACAATGATATGTAACTGAATACTTACACGTTATAATGAATATATTATAATGAATTATCATCAAACTTATAGAGGATGTTAGAAAACTAGATCAACAAACTTTCTGAGATAATTAAACATGTCAAGACAAACAAATGTTAGAAAAATTCTTATCAGTTTTCTCAATTCATGTCGAATGTAGATTTTATTTATTTATTTATTTATTTTTTATAATGATAAAGATATTCTGAAGAACATTATACAAATAACTATAAAATTAAATGACATCACTAGAAGTCCTAGAAATGGCTACCAACTTTGTAAAAAAAAAAAAAAAAAAAAAAAAAAAAAAAAAAGTTGATCTGTACGCTCCATATCTTCAAATTCATTTAAAATATTTTACTGTGTCACTGAATGAACTACAATGCACTTCCAACGCAGCTTTTAAAATAATTACATTTCACACACTGCAATGATATTCCGGTGGAAATTTTAATAAAATGTCTTCATTGTTTAAAAAAGCAAAATTCATGTTTCGGGTTGGACAAAGATAATCTATGTCAATGAATAAAAGAATTATGACCCCTTCTTCCTACAAAAGTGTGTCCTGACCGCGAGCAGTTGTGTCATTAAAAACAATTCTACAACAAATGCGAAATCTTATGAAAAATAATTAATAATGAATATTTTCTCGTAAATTACTTATGCAGTATCAATATGTAAATATTTTTTGTATTACAGTTTCCTATATATCAATTGCTTTGTTTCGCTGTAAAGAAATATTTATAAACAGTATTAAATTAAATAAATTATTGAATTCTGTGTATGCCAAAATTACGTCGCAACTGCATATTTTTATATCTTCCCGAAGGACAAATTTAACCCTCTTGCTGACGATTTTTTTTAACAAATCAGTCTTTGAATAAGAATAATTATAATGCTACTAAAGATTACAATAAAAAATATTTATGCCATAAATGATGTCTGGGTGTTTAAAAGACATCACTTAAAATAGAATTTTGTCGAAATCCTTTCGTAAAAAACTGCGCTTCATTGTTTAATTGGGGGGGGGGGGGGGCTCATTTTATGCTCAAGGGAGCGACAGGCTTAAAGTTCACCTGATTTCCACCTGTCCTGATAACTTTTCCCATCTTTGAAATGACCTTATGGAACATTTCGCCGTGTTCATCAGTCGTGTTCATCAGTCGTGTTCATCAGTTCATCAGTCACCCCAAGAATCACAGAGAAAAAAAAAATCGAAATGCGAATCCAAAAAATGGATTTTAATACAACCCAACACTTTATATGCTATTAGAGGCTCGTCAACAAACTCTCTATAACTGTCACTGTTATGGTTATCGGGGAAAATTGCAACCACGTTCCTGAAGCTTTGTCAAGCTTATTATTCCGAAACATACAATCTGTCTCAAATTTTGGATCTTTTATTAATTCCCTTATTTCAGGTCTTACGAAAAATCCCAAATTAATTTTAGCGTGGCTTATTCTGGGGAATTTCTGTTTCAAAGATAGAAATGCAATTCCATTTAGATCCATCGCGATTACAAGCATTTTTATAAGGCCTAATTTGATATGGCAACTGTTTTACTTTTTCTGTCCAGGAGTTGGAGTTTTACGTACATGCACTTCTATTTTATTATAGAGATTTAAATCTGACCGTACTGTCCCACTCGCATAAAAAGCAGTAGAAGTTAGTATAATCTTACTGCAGTTCAAGTAGTTGCGCAATAACTTTTAAATCACCGCAGACTTTAAAAGAATGGGTATGGTATTGGATTTTTTCGAGTCTGTTCATGTGTATTTATCGAGATAATACAAAAAATGAAATTGACATTATCACAAGAAAACTGAGGGTTATTGAAAGAGAATGAAATCGAAATTGGGTATGGGGGTATGTTGTCAAAACACGATTATTTACCACAGACCGTGTGGCATGAATACCCTTTATCAGCGATATCAGCTTTCCATTAGCTTTCCAAAGAGTTTTTACTAGCAATATCTGTGTATGTACATTTCCTTTAAGATGTATGATGCTTACGGACTGGTAGAGATGACGTATTAAACAAAAACGATACCTTTTTAGGTTTTTTAAAAATAAAAAAATAGATTATAGCAAATAATTACAATAAATTTTATAAGCGACATTTATTACCTAAATTTAATAGGATGTAAAAAAGAAATGCGTATTCAAGATTATAAATGAATCGAAAATATTTTCAAATTTTTGAAGAAACAATGAAATTTCCTTCACAAAAAATGTATATATATATTTAACACTTGTAAATTTAATACATCAGTAAATTTATTATAAAAATGCAGTAATTTTCAAAAGTACGTATTATTAGAAAAAAGTTATAATATAATTATTAATTATATAAATTCTACTGCATACTTAGAATAAATATCGTATATATTCTTGCTAATAACAATATCAAAATAAAGTATCAAATTTTGTAATTTGAAAATGAGCAGATGCGGTTTATTGATTAAAAGAAGTTCCCAGACGAAGGTAAATAAGTCTGGTTTTAATGGAAAATTTTCAACTAATAAGCCAAGTGGCAAACTTTGTATTGTTAACTAGAACAAAGAAACAAGATTACCAATTTTGCTTTCTAAATATTCAGATTATTTAATAATATTATTTTTTATTCTTTGTAAGTTTATATCGTGCAAGCATCGTGAAGAAAAACAGATACACAAATTGATTTAAGGATAATACTATACATATTCCAAAAGTTTGCTAGGGAAATAAAATTATACCTTATATTATATAATTATGCTTTATATAAATACCAGAAATAAAATAATGAAATACTTATGAATTAAGTTTAAAAAATCAATGACGTGTGATCGAAAAATTGGAGTATTTGTATATTTATGACTAATATAATATATATATGCCCCCTGCAAGCTAAGCTCGCGAACCTCCGCGCTAATCTGATCGGTTTTTAAATGATTAAAGAAGATTGAATTATAATGAAAAAAGCTGTAGCGATCTCCCTGGAAATGGCTTTCCATTCAATTATCTTTCATTGCGAAAACTTAAGGCCGAATCAGTTGCTGTTAAGACATCCAATGGTTGTTTTGCGTTTGATTAAAGAAGATCAGTTCAACATTTAAAAAGAAGCTAAAATATATTGAAATATATTGTAAACAGAGTCCTCACGGTACTTTTTAACAGCGTTATAAAACGACTGACATAATACAATTTACTGCTTTAACCCCTATAAGGGCTGTAGTACGTTTTTGGACCACTTAATTTTAATTCTTAAATGCCACATTGGCACCAGAATATTGGAATGAAAATTTTCCTTTTATTAAGCAAGTGAACAAAAGCATTTTCGTATCTCGAAATAAATTTGTTTGTAAATTCTGGTGCCATTCACTGATTTCAACATTTTACGAATATAAGTACCTTGTCCTGAAAGGGTTAAACGCATATTAATGTATTTATTGTTTTAATGTATTTATTATTTAATGTATTTATTGTTTCCTTTCTTTTTTAATATTCACGCGTAAATCAGTGTTGCCAGATTGGGGACTTTTTTAATTCAGATTATTTGACTGTCACCACTTTTTAAAAATAGAATAACTCGCCTTTTTTTCAGAATTTTTAATCTATTTCTAAATAGGCCGAATGTTTCTAAATGAAAAAAACTGTGACAATCAACAATCTGGGGGCAAAAGTGTCCCCAATCTGGCAACACTGGCGTAAATACAATTTTCAAGACATAATTTTCAATATTCTCCTGCTTTTAACACGCACTCATTTAATAGTAATTTTAAAGGGGTTTTTTTTCTGTTTTAATAGTCGCGTGTAAATAAATTTAAATAGTTAGGAAATGTTATTCTTTGAGCTGTTTTAAGATTTGAAAACAATCTCTATAATAATAGCCTAAGTCATGTGACAATCATCAACATTTCCGGACGGATCCCTTCGATTTTTATATTCCAGGCGGCCATATTGGTACTTTGATAAGTCTCTAAATATTATTTTATCGTCATCATTTCACATATATTATAACAGTCCAAGTCATGTAACTGACATAAACAATTACAGGTGATACCTTCGCTTTTTATATTCCAGGCGGCTATTTTGGTACTTTAATATCAGCCAGGCGCAGGTGATAAGTCTCTAAATATTATTCTACCGCCATCATTTCACTTATATTATAATTCTCCACGTTATGTAACTGCCGTAAACAATTACGGGCTGATACCTTCTCTCTTCATATGAAAGGTTTCCATTTTGATTAAAGAATCAAAAATATTTTTTGAATAAAACTAATTAAAAGTTGCCATAATCGCAAAGAATTCTTGGTACTTTTATGTTAGCCGAGTGCAAATCTCGTCAATAGTTTTTTTTTTTTTTTTTTTTTTTTTTTTTTTTTTTTTAAACTCGCCTGTTAGCATTTTTTTTTTATTTTTCGAGTGGTAAATTAAGACCGTATTACTTGGTTATCCCATCTACCAAAAATCTATCACCGAACTACAAGATTAAATGCCAATAATGGTTGATCGTAAATGTCACATTCGCTTGACTTTAAGGAAGTTACACATATTTACGCCATCTAGTGATTTTTATTTCGACATTTTATTTGTATTTTAATTAATGTTATACTAATTTATTTATTCTTTCGTTATTTAAAATAAAAATTATGTCAATTTGTATAATTTGGCGAATGGTTTGGCAATTTATATAATTTGGCGAAATTGGTCGACGGAATAACTAAGTAGTACCATTAAAACATTGCTTTGAAGTTGAAATTAAATGTGATGATTTGTTGCATTATTTAATATTACGCACAAATGTAATAGACGCACCGGGTTTGGCGTGATTTTTTTAAGACAAATGTTTTACGATTTTGCGAAAAAATCGTTTTCAAATACCAATTACATATGTATTTTTAAATTATTTTCTACTATTTTAAAAATGAAGTGACAGTAAATAAAAAAAGTTTAATTAATAATAATAGAACAAAACAATTTATAACCCTTTTTTTAATAAAAAGGAAGTATATGTAAACAAACATTTATTAATAACTAAGCAACAATAGCCGGGTTACCATGTGCAGGCAAAATATCGCCATTTTGGCGCCAATTAGGTACCCAGGTGCTTTTATGACATTTGTGCCTAATATTTTCTTTTCGTTTCGTTAAAGAAAAAAAAAAGTGAAAGTCATTAATTTTAAATGTTTCAGTTTTTAAATGAAAATTTTGTATTAAATAAAATAATAATAATAATAATAATAATAATAATAATAATAATAATAATAATAAAAGTGACGGGAGAAATGTTTGCCGATTTATCACCTGCGTCGCGCTAACATAAAAATACCGAGTTCTTGATTTCTCTATCAGAATCTTCCGATTTGGTGAAAGATTGTTCAAGTAAATTGAATTATGAATAAAAGTAAGATAACACATTTCTTAGCATACACTTAAGGGAGGTCAAACTGGTCGCCAAATAAATTTAAAATAATAACCTTTACTAAAATATGAAATATACATATATATATCTGTTATGAATAAAAGTTGAGTTGCCATCATTAAAGAAATTATTTTAAAATTAGAAAAAATTAATATCTTGAAAACAATTTAGAATTTAAAAATTCTAATACCAGTTTTGAGATCTGCGGATCATTACGGATTTTTGGTGTTAATTCCATAGCATAATATTCCATATTTTAGGAGAAATCTTCGTGAAACATAATCAGTTGTTTAATCAGCCGTTTCATAAAATCGTTCCATAAATTCGTTTAATTAGGATTTTATATATATAGGGTAGATTATAAAACTATAGGCACTAAAAGTTTTTTATGTATGCCCGGGCAAATTTCAAACCACCGAACGGACTTTTGTTTTAGGTTTGCACCTTTAAACAAAGAATTTTTTTAAGAGATATGATACCGGAACAACCATCATTTATTGTAATGAAATTTGGTATTTTATTCTTGTTTTGGACGAAGAAGATTCCATTGGAGATTTTTTGGCGACCATTATCGTTGGTAAAAACATCCGTATTTAATTTTAAACAAATATTTTAAACTTTACAAACACTAAATAATAATAAAAAAAACTTTTGGCATTTTCCTTCAAAAAACCCCTCCTAAAAATCTATTGTTTTGGCTTAGTGCACCTACTTGGATATCGAGATTATTTGAAAAACGTTTTAAAACGAAACATATTATTACTACATCATTTTATGCAACACTTGAACAATTTTTAATAAATTTTCACATTAAATATACATTCTAATATACTCATACTTCTTTGAAATAATAAATATCTATCTATATGATAAATGACAAACGGGTCCGTCCGTAACACTGACGTCATCTTCAAACTGAAAAGAGCAGACGACTAAATATCGCTTATAATACAATTTTATTAACTTTTTTAACTTCTAAACATCGCATATTTTCAATGTTTACACCGTCGAATAAATAAAAGGATGTACTTATAAATGCAATTTGTTTCAGAACTATAATGCAATTTGTTTGAAAACTGTATGGTAGTATGGCAATTTATTCGTTTTTTATGGGTTTTAAAAAAATATATTTCTTTTAATTACCTCTATCGCGTGCCGACGATTACGAAATATAAATCCATTTGGACTTAAATCAACGTAAGTAGTTTGGCATTCGTTTCCGGAATATATTCTCTAACGAAATTAAAACTTCATAGATAAATAATTTAATTAATTAAAAAAATAAAACACAAATTTAGGAATAAACGAAAGATACGCTTAAACCACTAAAATTTTCAAAATAAAATTGTTGCTGTAAACAGCGATCTTTGCTGATTTCTTTAGCTAATAACTCGTGGCACGAGGCCAATACTAAAGTATCTCTTTTAATAAATTTTTAAAACTTTATTTGCATACATTATTGATATTTTTTGTACCAAAATACTTATTGGTCTTTTTGTGGTCAATCGGAAACTCGTACGTTGTGACCATCAAAAAACTTTCTTCTGGCTCATACATGTGAATACTTCGAAATTCGCTATCACAGTACCAAATTAAATGGCAATCTATGCATGAGGATTCTAAAAAGATGAAATTCCGTGCATTAGTTCTTGAGATATGACTGTACCGGAAATCGTGCAAATCCAGCAAAATGCAGCATAGCAGCGCCACCTATTGGGTGTTTACACCACAACCTAATTATCATCAATTTATGTCAACGCCTAACTGAACATGAAGTTTGGGGGAAAATACGTACATTAGTTTTTGAGATAGAGCTATTTTGCAAATCATGACAAATGCAGAATAGCAACGCCACCTGTTGATCAATTTACACCAACACATAATCAGCATCAACATTTATCAAGGTATACTTGAATCTGAAGTTTAATGAAAATTTCGTGCATAAGTTCTTGAGATAGAGCTATTGAGAAAATAGTGCGAAGCAGCGAAACCTATTAGACGATTTACACCAACACACAGACAGCATCATTTCATATCAATGAGTAACTGAATCTGAAGTTTGATGAAAATGTGTTCTTAAGATAGAGGTATTGCAGAAATCGTGTAAATCCGGCAAAATGCTGCATAGCATCGCCACCTGTTAGGTGATTTACACCAAAACCTAAATATCATCCATTCATGTCAAGGACTAACGGAATCTGATGTTTTATGAAAAGCCGTGCATTAGTTCTTAAGATACAGCTATTTCGGAAATCGGGAAAAATGCAGCATAGCAGCACCACTTGTTGAGCTATTTACAGTAAAAACTAATCAGCACCATTTTTTATCAGGGACTACCTGAATATAAAATTTTATTAAATTTCATGCATTAGTTCTTGAGATACGCCCACAAAATTTATGTCACATAGATACAGACAGACAGACTTACAGACAGATATTTTGTAAAAACATGTTTTTTTTTTTTTCCTCTGACCCCTAAAACGTGTAAATCCGCTGAAAACCGGAAGTCGAAAATTTTCACGTATCTAATACTTTCTTCTTGTAAAGATAGAAGAAAGTAAAAATATGTTAAATGTATAAAATCTATTAGAGTTTTCAACAATAGTAAACTAGTATGTTGTGACCATCACAAAACTTTCTTCTACATAAATCACGACAATAAAAGCATTTAAATAGTACCAGAAATAACATCGATTTAGCACTAATTCATATCAAAGTATATCTGAATTTAAAGTTTGATGGAAAATTCGTGCATTAGTTCTTGAGATAGAGCTATAGCGGAAATTCTGAAAAATGTAGCATAGCAGCGCCACCTGTAGAGCGATTTACACCAAAACATAAACGCACTAATTGATATCAAGGTATACCTGAATTTGAAGTTTGTTGAAAATCAAAGCATTAGTTCTTGAGATAAAGCTATTGCGGAAATCGCAGAAAATGCAGCATAGCAGCGCCACCTGTTGAGCGATTTAAACCAAAAAATATAAAACAAACATTTATTAATAACTTTTAAAATTACTCCCCATATTTACCTGTATTTAAAAAGTCTAAATTATTTTTGGAGCAGCTTTTATTTTGGGATGGTTCTCATATTACGCGCATCGTGAAAAATGTTAACAGAGCTAATCTTCAGTGAAGGGCGGTAATACACTGCTAAAAACCATCTTCAAACTATCCAGTTTACTGTTTTTAAAGGTAACGGTTTCTTGCTTATATTACGAAGCGCATCTTATCTTATTATGGTCAGAATAAAGTTAAATTAAGGTTAAGAAAATGTTTTCCATAAAAACACTAGAAAGCTGAACACTTCGAGGCAAATTTTTAACAGAGTATCGTTTTTAAAGCAAAATAATAATAATAATAATATGAAAAAGAAGAAAGGATACAGATCCAATATTAAATTTATTTAAATTTAACTTAAACATAACAATGTTAACTGATTAATTAACAGAAATAAAGAATCCTAGTCTCAAAAGCCAAATTAGGGTTCCATATAATAAAAATAATAAGAATTATACATTATGATCTGAATCCAAATTTTCGATTTTAAAGTAGTCGACAATTTTTAGCTCACAGGCTATCAAAGCCTGAGAGCTAATGTGCCCGCCGCGCCGGTTCTGTATGTATGTATGTACGTAACGCGATAACGCTTGATAGAAATATCCGATTTGCTTCAATTTTTTTTTCTAGGTTCATTCTGATAAGGCGCTTCCCTGATTAGTTTTGGGGTTCATTGGTTAAGTATAAAGAGGGGAAAGGGGGACTACCCCCTTAATGTAGATAAATGGGTTTTTCATGCAGAATTATTCGATTTGCTTCAAATTAGTATACCGGTTTATTAAGTTAAGGCGCTTCCCTGATTAAATTTAAAAGTTCATTTGTTAAGTATAAAGGAGGGAAAGGGGGCTACCCCCCTTATTTAAAAATAAATGAGTTTTTCATGCAGAATTATTCGCTTTGTCCCTAATTTGGTATACCGGTTTATTATGTTAAGAAGCTGCCTTGATTAGATTTGGAGGTTCATTAGTTAAGTATAAAGAGGGGAAAGGTGGCTACCCCCATTAATTTAGATAAATGGGCTTTCATGCAGAGTTATCGATTTGCTCCAAATTTGGTGTACCGGTTTATTATGTTAAGGAGTTTCCCTGATTAAAGTTGGAGGTTCATTAGTTAAGTATAAAGGGGGAAAGGGGGCTACCCCCTTATTTTAGATAAATGTGTTTTTCATGCTGAATTATTCAATTTGCTCCTAATTTCGTATACCGGTTTATTCTGTTAAGAAGCTGACTTGATTAGATTTGAAGGTTCATTAGTTAAGTATAAAGGGGGGAAAGGGGGCTAGAACCCATCTCCTCATAATTTAGATAAATGGATATTTCATGCAAAATTATTCCATTTGCTCCAAATTTGGTATACCGGTTTATTATGTTAAGGAGCTACCTTTTTTAAATGTGAAGGTTTATTGGTTAAGTATAAAGGGGGCGGGGGCTGGTTCCCCCCTTAATTTAGATAAACGGGTTTTTCGTGCAGAGTTATTCGATTTGCTTCAAATGTGATGTACCTGTTTATTCCGATATGGCGCTTCGTTCATTAGATTTGGAGGTTAATTAGTTAAGTATAAAAGGAGGAAAGGGGGAAAGTCCCCTCCCCTTAATTAAGATAAATGGATTTTCATGCAGAATTATTCAATTTACTTTATTTTTTTCTATGTTCATTCTGATAAGGAGCTTGCCGGAAAAGATTTGGAAGTTCATTTGTTAAATATACAGGGGGGAAAGGGCGGTTAGATACCCCCCTTAAATTAGCGATATGATTTTTTTTCACGCAGAATTATCTGATTTGCTTCAAATTTGGTATACCGGTTCATTATGTTAAGGGGCTACTCTGATTAGATTTGGAGGTTCACTGGTTAAGTTTAAAGGGGGGTAACGGGAGCTAATCCCCTTCATTTATTTTTTGAGGTGCATTATCTTTTAAAATAACAGCATAATATACAATTTGTGAGAATAACCTGTGAGATCAATGCCATCAGTTTAACTGGGCGCTTTTCTTTTTATTTAACGCTCCAAGCGTCTAACGGCTTTCCAGCACTTTCATAAATATGCTTGTAAAACTAACGTTAATTTAAAATATATTGCACTGTTTCTAAAATACACTTCATATCTCATTATCTCTCTCTATATATATATATATGTGTGTGTGTGTATATTTGTATGCATGTATAAATTTGCCCTGACTGAGAAATAATCAAGGAATAGCCCAAACTACTGAATCTAGAAGCATGACAATTAGGAGGGGGGGATATTTTTTATGACATAGGCGGAGACTAAGAAAGGATTTTTAAAAATTCCTCCCTTAAGTTGGTTAAAGGTGGGGGGTCGGATAGTTTAGAAAAAATTGCCATATCACAGCAGCCGTTTTAAGTAGGAGCGTGAAATTCCAGACAATAAATGTGGAAAAAAATAATTAAACATGTATTTCAGCGATTCTAGATATTTCACCCCTAAGGCATAGCTGCTAACTTTTCTGTTTTTTGTACCACAAAAATTTGCTAGAAATTTTTTGCCTTATGTTATCAGCAAATTACGGCGGTTAAAAAGGCACGATTTACTATAAAATTTTGTGGTACAAAAAAGCATAATATGTTTGCAACTATGACCTATGGTGATAAAGAGAAGGTCGAAAATTTTAGAACATTTAGCCATATCTTAGCAGATATTTTAGGTAGGAGTATGAAATTCCAGAAGATAAATCTACTAAAAAAATAGTTAAACATATATTTGAGCGATTTTTGAAAATCTCCCCCTAAGGGTGTTACAGCGGTGGGCTGATATTTTAGGACATTTGGCCATATATCAATAGCAGTTTTAGGTTGGAGCGAGAAGTTCACGGTAACAAACATTCTAACAAAACAGTAAAACACAGATACTTCAGTGAGTTTAGAGCTATCCTGCCTATTGTGTCGCCAACATCGACTTTGAACTGGATAATGTAAAATTATACGAATAAGACAACAATTATGAATACTTGATTATATTTCGTTTTATTTTATATCAGGATTCTTTTAGTGAAACCAACAAACGTAGCGGGCGAAGGCTGCTAGTCTAACGTATATCTTAAAATAAAACTCTGTTAAAAATATTTGTGTCTACAGCCAATTTAATTTGCTTTGGTGAAACGAAAAACTACGGTCTTATCGCCTAGAGCAGAGGTTCTCAAACTATGTTACGCGTACCAGTACTGGTACGTGACGCTATGTTTACTTCTACGCATAAGTCTGCTTCTGGTACGTGAAATGAAATAAAAATTACAGCATGTGAAATCAAATTACAGCTGAATCCCACCTCCCTCCCTCCTCTTTCTTGATGTGTCAGTTCACCGGCTCCGTGGCGTTTGTTCTCTGTTACTGCTTTGGCAGCGTTTTGCATGTAATTTGTATTCGAATTCTTAGATAAATTGAACTAATATTCGATAGATGTTAAGGTTGGTCTTTCATATACCCCGAAAAAATGTTTTCTTCTGTTAATATATTGTATGTGTGTATATTAGTTATTTCAACGAACTTCGATCTCTCATTAATAAGCAGTTTACTTTCATAAGATATGTAAATTTCTTATGTAAGATATTCACTTATTACATTTTCTTATGCATATTTTACTACTGATGTAAACAAAGTATTCATATAACAAAAAAATTGGCAATCAAGGCGACTTCAAATGTGTATTTTGTTCCACGTTTCACAAAATTATGCAGTAGTTTTATATTTAAATATATCTTTATTTGTCACCCAAAAATGATGCACTTTATGTACACTAAAAAATATTAAAGTCAATATAAGCTCCAATTTAATAATGTAATCATGTAAATCAGTAACATCTCCTCAGACGAAAGCACAAAAAGCTGGAAAAATATTTCGTTTTAGACATATTCCCTTTACACAGGTTTTTCTGTATTAGCTTTGAGTTCGTCCCCAGGTGGTACGCGGAAATGTGAACATCTATTTTGAGGTACCTCAGTCTAAAATTTTGGGAGCTCCTGGCCTAGAGTGTTTTAATGAAAATTTGAAAGGTATTTAAAAGAAATCTTCTATACAACAAGAGTAATATTTCAAAATCTGGCAACCCACATAATTTATCAAAAATTCACTCACATGTTCAGTGTTACTTATAAAGAAAAGTAATTACATTTAGCAAAAAGAAAATTTGCATGAAATTTCATTTAGTATTATGAATGATTACTTTGCATCTTATCTGCTTGATGCTAAATTTAGATTTTCTTGGCAAATATATTTATTTACAGAACCTTGTATTTAAAATGAAGTTGGCATGTTGTCAAACACACATTTGTGAGTAAATTGTGGAAACAAGTCGTTTTGGAAAAAAAAAAAAAAAAAAAAAAGGAGAGGGAAGTACCATTTCTGACCTAGCTTTTCGCTGTCAAAGGGCTCATTAGTTGCTGATTATGCAGATTTGCTCTTTACTTGGTAGGTACAGAAAAGTTTTATTTTGATAAATTATTTAATACGCAGTTGACATATCGCAATCGAAATTGGCCAAAAAAATATAAACATTTCACAAGCAATAAAACGAGGACTTTATAATAATTAAATCAATAAAAGAAATTTCTGCGAAGAGCATAGATTATTAAACACTTTCCTTCATTCCCAGAATATTGTTAGAAAATTTCTTTTGAGGAAGAGTGTTTCAAAACTGGCCTTATCCAGAAACTCAAATTTTGGAAAATCTCGAAAAAACTTCTGATGTAATCTGATGATGTAAACCAATGGCCGCGTCCATTGGTTTGCAATGTAAACCAAAGTTTTACCATGCCAGAAATGCGCGATAAAACTAGTTTTTTTTCAGGTTGTAGTGTTTTTTCGATGCAGTTTTACATATAGAATAGACTCATAGAGAAAATTCAATTTTTTAAATTTCGAATAAGGCTAGTTTTGAAATTCATGTCCACATTTGTTCATATGATAAAAGGATATGCAGCTTTGTAAATGGATTTCTTTCTATATTAGAGATGCATATTGTATAGCATACTGAAATTTAAATAAGCTGAAGAAAGTCTTAAGCAGCTTAAAATTCTGTTTCAGGAATTCTTGTGCATAAGCAGTTATCAATTTTAACTACATACTTTGTTCAACGTTTCATACATTATATAACAAAATTACGCAAAACGAAATAAAATAAATTGTACTTAGGCTTGACAAACAAATAATACTAACTTTCTTAAACTATCACTCCTAAACGAAAAGATATTTGAATTATTCAGTTTGGCTCTGTGAACGAATATTTAGTGTTACATGCAGCATTTTATATAACAAAAGATGCATAACAATTATCTATTGTCTTTCAGAAATTCCAGTGCATAGACAGTTATCAATTTTAATTATTTTTATCTTTCTTTCATACATTATGTAAAATAATTACGCTAAACGAAATAAACTTTTTTTGTCATTAGACATGAATATTCTTGCAGCACCAATAATACCTACTTTCTACAACGCTCTCTCATAAACGAAAAGCTATCTGAATTATTTTGCTTGACTCTGTAAAAGAACATTTAGTGTTCCATGCTGCATTTTAGATAAAAAAAATATGAATAACAATTATATACTCTCTTTCAGAAATTCCTGTGCGCAAACAATTATCAATTTTAATTATTTTTATCTTTTTTTCATACATTATGTAAAATACTTACGCAATACGAAACAAATTAAATTGCAATCAGGCTCTAATGTTCTTTTCAGTACAAATAATACTCAATTTCTACAACTACCACTCATAAACGAAAAGACATCTGAATTAGTTTACTTGACTCTGTAAAAGAACATTTCATGTTACATGCATCATTTTCTATAACAAAACATGTGTAACAATTATCCATTCTCTTTCGGTAATTCCAGTGCATAGATATAAGCAGTTATAAATTTTAATTATTTTGTTTAGCTTTTCGTACTATATATAAAATATCTACACAAAACTCAATAAAATAAGTTGTGTTTAGGGTTGAATTCTTACAACACAAATACACCGGCCTCCAAAAGTTAAGGTACAGGGACTGGATGCTTTCGATTGCACATGTTTTGTCGAATATCTACAAAAATTATTGGCGAATTGTTCTTGAACTTCTGGGATGAAAAAAACATGTTTGATTTTATATTTATCGATGAAGATTTAGTCGGGGGTACAATTAGGGGGCTAATAATAAATTTAATAATAAAATAATATTTGAGATCACCTATGTAACAGGAAAGGCTGTAAATGGTTTGTTATTGTGGTAAATGACTAATTGGGTCCTGTTCAATGTTTGTATGCATTTGTGTAAGCATAGCACTCATATTCGTGAAGATGTTAACGTTTTTGTGAAAAATTCAAAAGGTTTTTTGTTTATAGCATACAGAGTTTTCAACCAAATTTAACGCAACTTTCCAAAAATCTGACAAAGAGTAGTAGAAACATTATACTGCAATTAAAACATGAATATATTGAAAATTTGATGAGATATGGGCATTTTTATGAGATAAACTTTAACTGCGCATGCGCGGAAGATTTCAAAATTTTTATTTCATAATTTGGTAGCAAGCTATTTAGGTCAACTTATATAAAAAGTCCAGTCAAATATCGCGAAAATTCACAAAGATAGGGTCGATATAGTGAGTTGCTTTCTAAAAATAGCTTTATTATAAGGGATTTTCCACAACTTTTCAATCAGCTCGCTATATCTTTATAGGTTTCACAATATTTGATTGAACTTTTTTTTTAAGTTGCCCCAAAATACTGACTACCAAATTATGAAATAAAATTTTTGAAATCTTCCGCGTATGCGCAGTTAAAAATTATCTCATAAAAATGCCCATATCTCATCAAATATTCAATATATTCATCTTTTAATTGCAGTATAATGTTTCTACTACTCTTTGTCAGGTTTTTGGAAAGTTGTGTTAAATTTGGTTGAAAACTCTGTATGCTATAAACAAAACACTTTTGAATTTTTCACAAAAACGTTAACATCTTCACGAATATGAGTGCTATGCTTACACAAATGCACACAAACGTTGAACAGGACCCAAATAGTCATTTACAACAGTGACAAACCATTTAGAACCTTTCCTGTTACATAGGGGATCGCAAATATTATTTTATTAATAAATTTATTATTAGTCCCCTAATTATACCCCCAACTAAATCTTCACCGGGAAATATAAAATTAACATGTTCTTTTCATCCCAGAAGTTCAAGAACAATTCGCCAATAATTTTTGTAGATATTCGACAAAACGTGTGCAACCGAAAGTATCCAGTCCCTGTACCTTAACTTTTTGAGGCCAGTGTAATACTCACTTTCTACAACTATCACTCAGACACAAAATTATATCTGAATTATTTTTTGTGACTCTGTAAAAGAAGACTTAGTGTTACATGCATTATTTTCTATAACAAAAGATGTACAGTCGAGGCTCGTTAGCGCGAACACAAACGAAGAAATATTTTTGTTTGTGTTAAAAGTAGTTCTCGTTATTCATGCTTTAAAAATATTATGCAAAGAAGAATAAATATGCAGACATAACTTCAAAAACTGCTGTGATAGTGGTGTTGATTTTGTTTCTTAAGATCGGTCCGTCAAGAATATAGACCTACACGCGGGGTGCCTCTCGGTGGGAGTATTTTACTGGCCGGTATTTACGTATTAGCACCACCACAGTGATGTCTCAGTTTATTAGTATACCTAAACAGCTTTGTGCAAACAACTTTAATTAGCGTTACGTACATTTGTTTCACTCCTCAATAGAATTATTACAACAGAATTTTAACTTTTGAGTGGATAGAAGGGGAAATATCCTGATACTTTTACAATCTCTAGTCTGCGGCTATTAAAACTAAAAACATTCCCCTTCTACTAAGACGAAAATTCTTTCAAAAGTTTGTTTGTTTGTTTGTTTGTATTTATGACGGCCAATTATCAACACGAGGGATATAGGCCTTCAAAAATTTGGAATACAACTCAGTACAATTGCAGCGAAAAGTTGTTAAACTTGCTTCGTTCGTTAGTAGGAAATGGCTCAAATTCCGATACTTTTCATCGTGATTAACAAGATTTCACGTTAAGTATGCTCATGTTAAAATTACTAAAATCACAGTAAATGCTTATAAAACTTGACGGGACATCTAGGAACAGATCGCATTAAAACTAATTCGCGTTAAGCGCGTTTGTGTTAACGAGGTTCGACTGTACAACAATTGTCATGGATATCAATATACAGCTCCATGTCAAAGAATTAGAAGAATTCATTTCATTTGTATTTGCAATTGCATTTAGTTTTATTTCAGTGTATTGTAATTGAAAAAGAACAACGGTTGAAGTTTTAATAAATTTGCACGTTGTTAAAGAAAATTAAAACTATAACAGATTAATTTTGAGTGAATGTTGATCAAAATATTAGTATACTAAATTAGGTGATTAAAAAATATATAATACAGGAATTTTCCTGATTGGTTCAGAAGGTTGCATAAATTAAGCATAAAATTAGCTTTTGTGGGACTTCTTCTTAAGTTATTAAAGCTCTTTCCATCGTCATTGTTTTCATTTTGCTTGAAATATGACGCGTTTGTCCGCTATCGAATTATTGATTTTCATAAAGAGGGTCGTAATCAGCAATATATCGCCAGTTGCTTAAAGTGTTCTCAATCAAGTGTTAGTAGAGCAATAAAGCAAGCTTTTAACTTAGGGCATTTTGAAAACAAGCATCTGAATAGCGGCCGAAAGCCAAAAAATATCCAGAAAGATGATAGAAATCTAAAGATTATTTCTAAAAACCGTGTAAGATATTTAAGTGAATTTAAATAAGTGTAAGATATTTACATCGAAAGTGGAAAAACACGGTGTTAAAGTGAGTAAATCTACAACACTAAGACGTCTACATAAACTTGGATTTCAATCTCGTGCAACAAAGATAAACCCCCTCGTGACTATTGAACAGAAAAGGGAGAGAGAGAGAAGTGGTGCAAAAAAGTCTTTTGTGTGGTCTGGATGATTGGAAAAATATATTGGTTAGTGATGAGAGTTTGCTTTGCGTAACACATGGTCATCAAGGTTTCCGTGTATTGCGAATTAAGAAAGAAGCATATACCATGGAGTGCATGAAACGATTAGTGAAAGTACAACAGCCAGTGTAATGGTATGGGCTTGCATGACTGCAGATGGTCCTGGAAGGCTATGTATCGTTAACGAAATGATTAATTTTGAGATATACCAATAAATCTTTGAGCAAGTCATGACACCATCGTCGGAAGATCTGTGAGGTCTCGATTTTATTTTCCAATATGATTTAGCACCTTCACACAGGTCAGTGTCCCCCCAGAACTGGCTTAGCCAACACCAAATTTACGTATATTCCTGGCCGGTTAATCCGCTGGATTTAAATTCAGTAGAGTATTTGTGGGGAATAATGAAGAAAATATTGCAAGATATTGTGCCAAAAAAAAAGAAAAAATGTTGAGTTTCTTTCTAGCGTAAATTCGACATGGTCATATCGGACAGAAAACATTGTGAACCACCTGTAGCTAGCTTGGCAAAGCGAGTTCGTGCTGCTATAAAATGAAATGTGATGCTACAAAATATTAAAAAATAACAATTTTTCCTTTTTATTTAAACACGTATTATTTACAATGCATTACTCTAATATTTTGAACCAGAAAAATGGTTATTCTAATATTTTGATTCTTTGTGTGAATAATTATTTTAATTTTTGTATTATTTCCCTTAATTTTTATACTAAATATTTCTACAAACTACACAGATACTTACAATATTAAGTTTTATTCCCGTATTTCTTTTTGTATAAGGGATACATAAAAAAACTTTTTCCTCAATTCCTTTTTTTCTATTATTCTAATTTTTTGACTTGGAGATGTAATTATACTTAAAAGTAGTACAGCATTGTGAAATCGCAAATAAAACAATTAACGTTTATAGATATTTATACAATCGAATTATTTAGCATATCTCAGTAGCTTAATAGTATTTCACACGTTAATCCTTTTATAGGAAAATGATTTAGGGTATATAAATTACGTATATGAATTTCGTAATTTTTGCAAGAGTAAACAAATTTAAATACATTTCAAAACATTATTGTCTATGCGTGATAGTACGTCCAAAATCTTTTGTATTCTCATGCAAACGATCTCTACCTGCTTCAGAATTCATTTTCAATTAGGAACATGCTTCAATAAATCACAACATCTATTAGATATAAATTTTGAGGCCAGTCATGTATATTTATTTGAGTTAGAGCGAAGATAGACGAACAGATGTCTAGACAGACAAACAGACGAACCGAAGCAAAAAAACAATTTTCAGGTATGTTGTAAAGTGCTAATATCAAATTAAAAGGAACAATGACAATAACTTATTGTATTTCAAACTTGTTGTTTTTTATGAGATTATATTGTATTATTGGCTGCTTAGTCATGAATCGATGTCTGCATTGACGATTGAATGATTTATTGATAAATGGTTTATTAGTCACTAACACTTATTATATTCCTAAGAGTAATGATAATGATTGAGAGTACTGCTAGATGGTTTATTCAATCGCACCTGTAAGTATAGCTAATGAAAAAATAATGGAATTTAATTACATTGTTTAGAGGCTAATCTGCATAATAATAGCCTAAGTCATGTGACTGTCATCAATAGTTCCAGGCTGACCGCTTCGCTTTTTATATGCCAGGTCACCATTTTTTACATTTTTTATTTTTCGCGTGGTAAATTAAAACAATGCTTTGATATTGAAATTAAAAGTCATGGTTTTTGGTATTATTTATTATTTTTATTTTCTTTTTCTTAAAAAAGGGAAAGTCATGAATTTCAAATTAAAATTATGTATTTTAAATAAAACGAGTGAAATTATTATATTTTAGATGAATTTAATGAAATATGAAAAAATGTGATTGGAAACACCATGTTTGATGATTTATCACTTGCGCCTGGCTAGCATAAAAAGGTACTACTTAGTTATACCGTCGACCCGTTTCGCCAAATTATACAAATTGACATAATTTTTATTTTGAATAGCGAAAGAACAAATAAATTAGTAGAACATTAATAAAAATACAAATAAAACGTCGAAATAAAAATAACTTGATGACGTAAACACGTGTAATTTACTTAAAAACAAGCAAATATGGCATTTACGATGAACCATTATTGATATTTAACCTTATAGTTTGGCGATATATTTTTGGTCGACGGGATAACCAAGTAGTACCCATAAAAATACGGAGTTCTTGATATCTCTACTAGAAACTTCTGATTTGGCGAGGTATTGAGAAAGTAAATTAAATTTTGGATAAAAGTAACATGGTGATGTGAGGATGTAAAGACATAAGATGAGAGCACACATCTAACGGAGACCAAACTGGTCGCCAAGGGCGGCTAGTATAAGATAAAAAATTACGTAATGCAAATGGAAATATCTTGCAGTGTATAGAATTCGTTCCATCCATTTATAAAAATCAATAGCTGCCATTTTTATGAATTTATTATACTCAATTATGCTCATTTCAGTTAAGCATTTACTGTGAAAATAGTTTAAATAACTTAACCACTATTTTAATAG
Source organism: Maratus speciosus (assembly GCA_963932465.1). NCBI lineage: Eukaryota > Metazoa > Arthropoda > Arachnida > Araneae > Salticidae > Maratus > Maratus speciosus. Next base: position 328,944,712 of record OZ010786.1, read on the forward strand.
TTACCTTTCATAATGCAAATGTTTATACAGATCAGGCATTGGAAATGTATAACGACGCATTATATTCATCTGAGAAATAAGTCTTTTTTTTCCATTTAAAGATACGTAAATGTATATTTTTAATACCCTTTTTAAGATATTTAATTTTGTATTCGTGTATGACGTATTTAAAGAATAAGAAATTATGCATTATGTTATAACATTTGAGTTGCACCATATTGTATATTTCTATTGCCATGCACACGATATAAAATTTAAAGATTCGTGCAATTATAAGACGAACATTTCAACAATTTCATCAAAATGCGCATATTCGAAAGATTTGGAATTTTACAAAATATTAGAGAGAAAAATTGAAATGCACATATAAACACTATATAACAGGTATTTCTGAAAAATATTAAAAATCGTAATTTTCAATAATCCATATTTAACTATTTTGTGATACAGCTATAAGTAGAGTAAATAATGGGTTATGTGCGAGTGATACTCGCACTCAGGGAGTTCCGTACAATACATATATTAATTAGTTTGCATTACACAAATATATCGTTAAAAGTTGTTATCTAGGCTTTAAAATCCGATGGCACATAGGGTACGACGCCTGTGTTTTTATGTTTGTCCAAACCGTCCGTGGGTTAACGTTAAAGGTTAAACTATGGACGGGGTTAAGGGTTAATATCTCAGCTAATTACCGATCATTTTTTTCGAACATCATTATCAACAATCATTTTGTACTTCTGCGACGATAGGTACCTTCAGCGCTCCTCAACTCCTTTGCTCAATGCCAGCAAATCGAAATTTGTGTGCAACGGAAAAATGCGGTTTTCACAAAAATTATATGACCTAGGGTAATCACTATAATTTTCAGCAAGTTTTAAATTAACTTCTACTACCCCTATTTAGTTTCGGCAGATTCGGAAATAGAGAGGTGGGGGGGGGGAGGATATTTTTGTATTGCATCTTCGGCGATATCTCTGAAAATATAATACCTAAAATTAAAAGAAATGTATTTTTGAGTTCGGCGTTACGAAAGCTTTCACACTACCCCACACGCTATACAAAGAAAGGATTTTTTTTCAAGTAAATTAATTTGGCCCTCTATATTTTTCCTAAATATATTTTTTGACAGTTGATAATCTATATAAATGTGGGTCAATAGACTTTATTACTCCAGCCAGTTTGAACCTTCCACGATCCATAGTTTACGAATAAAATGTCTGGAACAAACGGACAGATAGACACAGGAGTGATCTTATAATGGTTCCGTTTTTACTTTTTAAGTGCGGAACCCTAAAAATTAATTGATTTTTAATTTAAGAAAAAATAGATCGGAAAAAAATAATGAAAATAAAACTTCGAAACTTTTCACACTTAATTTGGAAATGTGAGTTTTTCACTGTCAATATTTAAGACAATATTTTTTTTTCTTATCTCTTAAAGCGATAAAATTATCTAATAAGCCTATCGTTTTATATAATAATTTCACTAATTTATATACTTTTTGGAACAAAGTATTGAGAATTCCTCAGACATTATAACAAATACTTGAGATACAATAGGAAGATACTCTTTTCCAGCATTTTCCTCCTTAGTAGCAAGCCGCCATTTGGGTAACGAGTAAAAGGAAAAATATCGCAAATTCTTGAATTTAGAACCATGGTACACGAAAAAGATACCTGTATGAAAGTGCATATAATATTCCTAAATGAATCAATGTTTATTTCTTTAATATCATATCATTTAAAAGTAAAAGCAGCAATATTTTTCTAATTGTTAAATAACAATTTGTTTATTTTAGGGCGGTAAGATCCAATCTGGTTTAACTAAAATACTTCACTATCATAACTATTTTAATTAATCAAAATTAATTTTACTATAATTTTAATCACACTATGATTAATTTTATTAATTTTATTATCATAATTAATTTTACTATAATTTTAATTACATTATGATTAATTTTATTAATTTTATTATTATAATTAATTTTACTATAATTTTAATTACATTATGATTAATTTTATTAATTTTATTATCATAATTAATTTTACTATAATTTTAATTACATTATGATTAATTTTATTAATTTTATTATCATAATTAATTTTACTATAATTTTAATTACATTATGATTAATTTTATTAATTTTATTATCATAATTAATTTTACTATAATTTTAATTACATTATGATTAATTTTATTAATTTTATTATCATAATTAATTTTACTATAATTTTAATTACATTATGATTAATTTTATTAATTTTATTATCATAATTAATTTTATTATAAAGTTAAAAATTTAATATACATGCAACATTAGAAATCAGAATCTTTAAAATATGAGAACGATTACACAGGTTGTTCAAAATATATCATATTTGATTTTATTTAATAGGCCCAAAGCAATTGTGCTAATATTAATGAATTACAAACACTTTTCTTTAGATTAAAACTTACTCTTTACATATATCTAACAAACATATTTTAACAAATTGAAATATATTTAGACAAACACTTTTTTTTTTTAACGTCTTTTTCGATTTTCCTATTTATAGTTATTTTTAGGGTAGATTAAAGTAAATTTGTCACCAAAAAAAAAAAAATAAATAAAAAAAAAAATGCTTTCTTAAACAAAATTTTAAAAAAATATTTGACATGAACACTACTTTTTTGTATAAATAAAAATATTCGGACAATATCAATACACCCAGTATCTGAAAGAGAAAAAAAAACCACTCTGAATATATTAGAGTGATTTTCTAATAAATAAATTAAAGTAATATTTTATAAAAATGTTAATAATTACTATAGCTATAATTTAACTTTTTATATGTTTTAAAAGATCTGGAAAATTATTATAAGTGCATATATATATATATATATATATATATATATATATATATGTGTATTTACGCGGTAAAAAACATACTGTGAGATTTATTAAGAAATTCGAAAATATTTTTCTCAGAAAGGAAAAGTAATTATTCATGTTCCAGATATACATATTTCAAATATATTGCAACAAACTCTAATGCACCAAAACTTCTAAGAAAAAAAAAGTTTTTCTAGTTGGGGGATTATCTATTTCAAACCATATAATCCCATTATATTAAAGGCCTAAATAGCATAGCATCAGGGAGAAAATACTGAAGCCAAACAATGTTTCAGATAAGACACGAGTTGAGCTTAAAAGAAGATATAATGTTATCACATTAATACTTTACAGATAAAAATTACATCTTCTTGTCCGGTACATTATGTTGAGTAGTCAAATGCATCACATAATGATATTGAATATGTACTAGTCGGAAATATTTTAATAAAAATATTTTTATGCATTAAATTACCATGTTAATTCGGTTCTTGTTGGATATATATTTGAAAATTATCATTATATATTTAAATGTTCTGTTGACGTAATTTTTTGACTAAAATCATGAACTGGCCTGAGAAGTTAGTAAAAATTATATGGAAACTTTTAAGGTGTCCCACTCTTAAAGCTTCAAAATTTTCGAAATTTTAATTTTTTTTAAATGTTAAACTCCTATCCTTTCTGAACATTTTGATATAATTGTTTCTTTAAAATTCCCATTAGAACAGAAGTTATGGCTTTTAGAAACATAAACGCCCAATAACTGAAGCGGCGTTTCCGAAACTTTGAAGTCATTTTTATCCAAATAACGGTTTTAGGCATAACGCGCATAATATCTCAAAAACTTCTGAATTTTTTTTTTCATGAAATTTTCAAAACATATGTTTTATGTTAGTCTGTATAAACTGAACCTAATTTTTCCTTATTATTTTTTTTAAAAAAATTACTTTTTTAGGTGATTATACTTTTGAAATTTTCTAAATTTTGAATTAGCTAAATACAACTTGTATTAAAAATATAAAAATTATTTAAATACAAATTTATTTAGGTTCAGAGTAATTATTACAATCTGAGGTAGAAAGCTTCAAAATTTTCATTCTCGTTCCAAAATTTATTTTGTATTCGTGCGCATAATCTGTTATGCCGATTTTCTGCTCGTCAAATATCTGAAATTTTGGAACCTCTATAAATTCTAATTCTGCATCTTGCATATTTTAAATACATGAAATGAAAGAACATGCGTATATCTTTCATCCCAATATAAAATTGTGTCTTAAAATCAAATACATTTTAAGGTATTACATGTTGAAAATGGTCTTTTTTAATTTTTTCCAAGTTTAAGAGTCCTGAGACCCCTAAATTAATTAATTAAAATTATGCACATTTTCATTGTTATAACACGTGTAAATTATAGTCTTTACCTTTGAAGGAACGATTTTTTTAAAAACCTCAGAACCATGTGACAAACAAGTAGTAAACAAATACTGTTACATTGTATCACGATATTTGGCAAATTTTGAATTTATCAGAAAGGTTTAAAATGAAATAAAAAAAGTCCTTCCGGCCAGTGCCGGGAGGAAGAGGTAGCTTTCATAATCCTTATTTAAAAAAAGCCAACTTATATCATGCAAACACACGAAGCTCAATTTAGTGGAAACCGAATATAGGAGATTCAATACTAATTTTTATCAATATAATGAATGAGAATTTCGCGAAATTAGTCAGCTTTATCCAAGCTGCTTTTCTTTAAAGTAACTTATATTTGGCTGCCAAATTCGGCAATTTCTTAAAGTGCCTATCATTTTAAGACAACATGGTGGATGAGGCTAAGCAGTGAACTTGGTCGAGACATTAGTAATTGCTGTGCACATGCTCACTCACATCGGAATCGGTTAATATATAGGAGTGCTGTCGCATGCAAAAAATCAGATTTTTCAAAATGTCACCCACAATAGAAATTGAAACTGCTATATCTGAGCCATTTTTTAAAGTAAAGACAAACAAAAATGCTCCTGAATCCTTATATCAAGATCAAATACTTAAGAAAGAAACCTTTTTCAATTTCTAATTTTTTTGCACCTCACTTTAAATATATATATATTTTTTAATTTAATGGCCGCCATTTTGAAACAAGGTGGCTGATGAATCTGGCCAGCGAACTTGGTCGAGATGTTGATGTATACTATCCACATGCCTTCTTACATCGAAATAGGCGAATACGTGTGTTATCGCGTGACAAATACAAGATCGTTTCAAAATGTTAGCCATGCTAGAAATTCAAAGTGCTATAAATCAACCATTTTTTAAGATATCAACAAAAGAACAAATTTTCAGAAACAAAAACTGCTCCGGAATCTTTGTATCAAGGCCAAACACATAAAAAAAAATCTTTTTCATTTTCCAATTTTTTAATACCTCATTTTGAATTTTAAATTTAATTTTTTTTAAATGGCAACCCTTTTGAAACAAGATGGAGAATGAAGCTGGCCAACGAACTCGGTCGAGACATTGGTATGTACTATGTACAGACCAAGTTACATCCAAATAGGTTCATAAATACGCCTGTTATCGCGTGACAAAAATCAGGTCGTTTTAAAATGTCAGCCACAAGAGAAATTCAAAATGCTATTACTCAGCCATTTTTTTTTTAGATATAGACGAAAGAAAAACTGTTCCGGAATCTTTGTATTAAGGTCAAACACATACAAAAAAATCTTTTTCATTTTCCAATTTTTTGGTATCTCATTTAAATTTTTTAATTTTTTAATTTTTTTAAATGGCCGCCATTTTGAAACAAGATGGCGGATGAAGCTGGCCAACGAACTCGGTCGAGATATTTGTATGTACTATGTACACACCAAGGTACATCCAAGTCGATTCATAAATACGCCTGTTATTACGTGAGAAAAATCAGGACGTTTCAAAATGTCAGCCACGCTAGAAATTCAAAATGCTATAACTCAGCCATTTCTTAAGATATAGACGAAACAAAAACTGCTCCCGAATCTTTTTATCAAGGTCAAACACATAAGAAGAAAATATTTTTTTAATTTTCAATTTTTGGTACCACATTTCAAATTTAAATTTTTCTTAAAAATTTAAATGGCCGACATTTTTAAACAAGATGGCAGGTGAAGCTGGCCAACGACCCCGGTCGAGACATTGGTATGTACTATGTATAAACGAACTTACAACCAATTCGGTTCGTAAATACGCCTTTTATCGCGTGACAAAATTCAGGACGTTTTAAAATGTCAGCCACGCTAGAAATTCAAAATGCTATAACTCAGCCATTTTTTAAGATATAGACGAAACAAAAACTGCTCCGAAATCTTCGTATAAAGGTCAAATACATAAGAGAAAAATATTTTTCCATTTTCAATTTTTTGGTACCACATTTCAAATTTTAAATTAAAAAAAATTTTTAAATGGCCGCCATTTTGAAACAAAATGGCGGATGAAGCTGGCCAACGAACTCGGTCGAGAGATTGGTATGTACTATGTACACACCGAATTACATCCAAATCGGTTCATAAATACGCCTTTTATCGCGTGACAAAATTCAGGACGTTTCAAAATCTCAGCCACGCTAGAAATTCAAAATGCTATAACTCAGCCATTTTTTAAGATATAGACGAAACAAAAACTGCTCCGGAATCTTTGTATAAAGGTCAAATACATAAGAAAAAAATATTTTTCCATTTTTAATTTTTTGGTACCACATTTCAAGTTTATTTTTTTTTTAAATTTTAAATGGCCGCCATTTTGAAACAAAACGGCGGATGAAGCTGGCCAACGAACTCGGTCGAGACATTGGTATGTACTATGTACACACCGAATTACATCGAAATCGGTTCATAATTACGGGAGTTACAGTGTGACATAGATCAGATATATATATATATATATATATATATATATATATATATCAATTTTGAACGGAGGGTGGTTTCGGGGTCTGGGGGTCATGATCGATGAAAATATACCAAAATTTTTCGAAATCGCTTTCCTCCGAACGGCTGCAATAGGTAGCTTTTTTGTAAAGAAAGCTACCTAATATTGTTTTTAAATTGGCTTCAAGATATGAACTGCAATGAAATGACACTATTGACTTCGACTTTCAATTATTACCAGTGAAACGAGAAATTTGTATAAGCATAACCTGAAATATTAGAAAAGTAGTGTCAAAATATTTCCTTCTGGTATTATATACTCCTTTATGCAAATTCTCAATTTCAAATTTTTTTTCACGTAGTTTCCGAATTACGAATAAAAATGGTCAAAATGACTGTTTAACTGGCCGTCTATGACGTCCAAAAATGCATAATTTAAAAAATACATATTTTACCCATTTTAATGAAACATTTGGGATGGCAATAGTCGAAATATATTAAGCGAGTGAAATGGTCCGATTGGCAAGAAATGATACCTTAATAGAAGTGACATAGTCATTCTGTAGCATTTCAACAATCGAGTACTGAACTTCAATATGGATACTTCCCCTAAAATAGGCTCGTTGTAAAATATTTAATTTCTCGGAAACTAATCATATGAATTTCATACAAATTTGGATTTAGGCTAACAAAAGGGTGTAGAATCTATTTATATTGTCAAACATGGCTATTGCTATTAAAAAAAAAGTTTGCGTTCGTTTTGATGTGTAGATGACCCCTCTAAGAAAGTTTTACATACATCATTTAAAAGAAGACTTTTTTCCCCATCGTTTGGTATCAGTAACTTTCTTTTAGAATTATTTGTTGCATAGTTAGTAGGGGTGTTAACTTTTTTTTTTTTTCTACGGCTGTGCACTGTGCATGTGTAAAAAAAAAAAGAAATCTTCAAAGTGTACCAAAGTCCCCTTGAGATGATTAAATTCTAGAACTTTCTTAAAATGGATAAAGTTAAGGTAAATATTCTTTAAAACCCAAAATAGAAAATTTAGTTTTGTTTTGGTTTAACTTTATTTAAAGTCATGATTTCCCTAAATAACTTTATCCCAATAGCGAATAAATTTTGGAAGATTGAAAATTTCTGTATTTCAAATCTGGAAAAGGTGAATATTTCAATCGAAAAAACTTTCTTATGTATTCTAAAATGTTACTCTATTTATTCATATACTTTGTATGCAGCTCACGCGCTTTTAAAAGTTCTTTTCTACGTTATTTAAAGCCTCTGTTACGTGACATATTCTAAAAGAAATCTTTTTCAAAAATTCACTTTCGCAGTCACAGAAGAATATGAAAATATCCAGTAAAGGTATGGAAAATAATATTTACTAATTTAATACCTTAATTTAATTTACACATATTTTCAAAACAGTTTCATACTAATCATATACATTAAAGCACAGATACACTTTGTACGATGTGTAAAATAAAATCCGCAACTACCTTTATTTTATAATGAAGTTGAATACAGTCATGCACCAACAAATGGTGCCAAATTATTTCTGGCTCTCAAAAGAGGGTGTGGGTTCGAACCTCACAGCCGATAAAAGAAGTTTCTGTAACATTACAGAAGTTAAGATCATCCATTTCATTAAGGGAATTTACAAGATTTATATTTATTTTTTCAAAATGCTTTATAATTAAATATATAATGTGAACATTATATAGGTCCACAATCTTACTTAAAAGGCGACTAATGTAATGAAAAATATGTTAAGTTTAAAATATACATTTTATTTAAAACTTCTTAGTACTTTCAAGCCTTCCAGGCTCATCATCAGAGAATATCTTATTAACTAAATGCTATTTATTTATAGAAATACGTCACTTTGTTTTGAGAATGAGTGAGCCAATAATTACTAGAGTTGAAAGTAGAAGTATCTCTAGCAGTTTCTTGGATTGAATTTAATTAGAGAATATATATGCTATTATTATTAACTAGACGATAGCCCGTCAGAATGACGAGTTTGCATTTTTAAAAGAATGATATAGAATTGCACTATAAAAAGAATGATGGAGTAATAAAATTTATCCCGATCTGACCAATAGAGTCAGTTGGGGGTAAAATAGTTATAAAAATAGTCCCTGTTTCATTCAAACCTAATTTGCCAAAAAATTATGTATTATTTTATTATCTCATTGATTAAAACTGTCGCCAAAGTGTAAGATTAAATGCCAATCATATCATTATTAGTATATATATATATATATACAATCAATGTGATCGTAGTTCACAAAATTTGAAGAACTATTTCACAAAAAACATGCAAATTAGTACTAATAATGCTATTTTGAAAACATTGTCAATGAACTATTTTACACCATGGTATAATAAGTATACTCAGTTAAAGCATACATCTATAATTAAGATAATTATATTAATAAAACATAAATCAAACAAAAGATGTATTTTAAAGTTACTAAAAGTATTACTATATAGTAGATTAAGATGTTTGTAAATACTTATGGCATTTTTCCTTTTTAAATATCGCCTTTTCTCCATTGGTAAGACAGAAAACATAAAATCTAAAGGGAGTAAGAAGTAGGAACAAATTTTAAAGTTACTTACATCCAATGTTTGTATTTAAGTATTTATTCATAGGAAAATCGATAACTGGTAAAAAAAAAATAGCAAATTTAATTTTATGAGTTTCACTGTTACTGACAATTCTCATTGTTTACATTCCAATGTGTAGTGCAGATAATAGACATTTACAGATTATACATCGGCGGATTTCATAGAGTTGACTGTATATAGGAGATAAAGATATTTATAAATACTTATTGCATTTTTCCTTTTTCAATATCGCTTTTTTTTCCGTTGGTAAGACAGAAAACATAAAATTCGAACGGAGTAAGAAGTAGGAGCAAAAGTAACAAATTTCTGTAAACGAAGTGTATTGTAGATTTCACAAATTATTTGGATAGTTCACAAATTATTAATTTGGATTATTTCACAGATTATATGGATTTCACAGAGTTGACTGTGTATAGTAGATTAAGATATTTATACATACTTATTGCATTTTTCCTTTATAAATATCTCCTTTTCTCCGTTGGTAAGACAGAAAACATAAAATCCACAGGAATTAAGAAGTAGGAGCAAAAGTAGTAACAGATTTCTGTAAACGAAGTGTATTGTAGATTTCACAGATTATTTGGATAGTTCACAGATTATTCATTTGGATTATTTCACAGATTATATGGATTTCACAGAGTTGACTGTATATAGTAGATTAAGATATTTATAAATACTTATTGCATTTTTCCTTTTTAAATATTGCTTTTTCTCCGTTGGTAAGACAGAAAACAAATCCAAAGTAAGAAGTAGGAGCAAAAGTAGTAACAAATTTTTGTAAACAAAGTGTATTGTAGATTTCAGAAATTATTTGGATAGTTCACAAATTATTAATTTGGATTATTTCACAGATTATATGGATTTCACAGAGTTGACTGTGTATAGTAGATTAAGATATTTATACATACTTATTGCATTTTTCCTTTATAAATATCTCCTTTTCTCCGTTGGTAAGACAGAAAACATAAAATCCACAGGAATTAAGAAGTAGGAGCAAAAGTAGTAACAGATTTCTGTAAACGAAGTGTATTGTAGATTTCACAGATTATTTGGATAGTTCACAGATTATTCATTTGGATTATTTCACAGATTATATGGATTTCACAGAGTTGACTGTATATAGTAGATTAAGATATTTATAAATACTTATTGCATTTTTCCTTTTTAAATATTGCTTTTTCTCCGTTGGTAAGACAGAAAACAAATCCAAAGTAAGAAGTAGGAGCAAAAGTAGTAACAAATTTTTGTAAACAAAGTGTATTGTAGATTTCAGAAATTATTTGGACAGTTCACAGATTATTCATTTGGATTATTTCACAGAGTTGACTGTATATAGCAGATTAAGATATTTATAAATACTTATTGCGTTTTTCCTTTTTAAATATTGCTTTATCTCCGTTGGTAAGACAGAAAACATAAAATCCAAACGGAGTAAGAAGTAGGAGCTAAAGTAACAAATTTCTGTAAATGAAGCGTATTGTAGATTTCAGAAATTATTTGGATAGTTCACAAATTATTCACTTGGATTATTTCACAGATTATATGGATTTCACAGAGTTGACTGTATATAGTAAATTAAGATATTTATAAATACGACAATATATTGCTGAGTAAGTTTTCCTGCACTAATTATAGGATTGAAATAATCTCTAATGGCAGTTAAAGCAACTTTGTACTGAAGCATTGTTACATTTTCTCTGCTGCTTTCTTGTTTCTCCATCATAAGCTTCACAACACCAGTTTGGCTGCCAACCCGGCTCCCCATAGGGAAACAAAAAAGGATAACACATTGGATCTAAGTTTGGACTCAAGATATTAAGATTAATGAAGGGTTGCAAAGGATTTTCTGGATTGAATGGATAAACACGGATGTCACGTTGAAATGGAGGTTCACCATCATTATTCACGAAAACCATAGCAATTTCATTGGCAATCGGGGCATTATATCGCCGCTGATCAGAATGTCGGTCTCGGCGGAACACCATATTTACAATAGGAATATTCTCCCCTGCTTCATTTGCTTCTTGAATTGCTCGAGCCTGAACATCCCGAAGCATAGAGTACGTATTAGTTAGCCGATTGTGCTGCCTAAAAAAACGATCAATTTGATCCAATATACGTGGGAAGCATTGCTCATTAGCAGGATGAGTAACTCTAATTTCAGTAGCTTGAGTGCTGTCAATGACATAGAGTTGCGCAAACTGGGGAGCTTCACCATTGAGCGGTTCAATGTGGCTTGTTCGGTGACAAATTTGACCATGGACTTTAAAAATATAAGGTCCTCTACCATTAAAATCAACAACTTTTGCCCCCATTGATGCAAATGAAACAGCACTGTTGTATGAGCGAATATTTTCGCGAAAGTTCTTGTAATCAGGAGTGCTCGGATCCGTAAGCAAGTTCAACAAAAAATTAGGGTATGACAAAATATTTCTCTCAGAATTTATAGGCTTCTCAAGTTTCACTCTTCCTTTATGGCAGCAACTTGTAAATTTCCCGTCAGGCGGGCGTTCAGCACTGAAATTTTTGGAAGCACAGAACTGGCAAATAGCGTTCATCGATCCGCAGACATGTTCATCAAATTAATGGCTTTGAAGCTCTCGAGAATGATAGGCTTCTGCATTTCTTTCTCGTCGTACTCGTTGAGCTACAGCATTTTCTGCTCGAATTCTATCTCGCGACTCCTGGCTTTGCCTGGCTAGCCATCTTGCTTGCCGCTCATTATTCCTTCGCCGTCTTCTTGCAATGGGACTTTCGTCTTCGTTCATTTCATTAAAAGAAAAAAAAACTATAACCTTCCAATTTCTTATGAAAAAAAAAAGATGAAGGGTAGACTTCAATTTCTAATAATTTTGTCAGCGAATAGCGAAAACGTAGGCACGTTGTTTTTAGATATTGAAAAATCAAATTAACATTCACTCGTGATGCCACTTGTACAACACAAATTCCAAATCCAGAAACAAATGAATGACTCTTTGAACGAATCATTAAAAAATACGGTCGACATCTGATTTTGCTCTTAAAATATTTTTAAAGCATAATAAAGCTTTTAAATAATTTGAAATACGTTTATTTTTAGAAAGGAAACGTTAATCCAGTACAAAATAATTCACAGGAATGAATTCAAGAATACAGCTATATCGAGCTATATTCACTGAGCACTATGAAGCGTTCTCATTGGTCAGAAAATAGATAGCCTTGAAAAACAGAGGTAATTTTTTGCGATATTTTTAACAGTGTATACTGAATTCAACCTGTAAATAAATGTAAACAAAAATGAAAAAGTATTTCAAAATATTAATATGCTTTTGCATAATATTTTAAGAGCATTTAATGAATAGCTGAAAGAGTCATTCACTTGTTTTTGGATTTGTAATTTGTGCTTATGAATGGCAACGGTAATCGCTTGTATACATCGGAAGCCTTTTGTTGGTATCTGGTTATTTTTAAATTAGATCTTAAAGCGTTATAATTGTATACTTTTTGAAGGTTTTAGAAAATTTGAGGAAGAATATGTTACACAACGAATAGATAGACAGATTAAATAAGGCAGTGGCAAATACTGCATCGGAATGCTTAAGCCTAACATGGCCGCGAGATTATCAGGAAACGGATGAGTTCAATCCCGGAAGCGTTATACATTTTGTGTCATTCTATGTATAATTGTAGTTCCTTTTATTTTTTGGCATCATTTTTTTTTTCACATACGCCACTTTCCATGGGTAGAAGAAAATATTTAACTTCTGTACTTTAAATTTTATTATGTCACTTTGTTCAGGTTTTCAGGATTTATTTTCAGGATATTGAACCACAAACTGGGAATATTGTATGATAGGGCGTCTTTACATACTTGATTGCTTTTACTCAGGATTTCTATTCATTCTCTTATAATGGATGCGTAATAATTGGATGTTGGGAAAATGATTATTGCTTGATCAATTATTACGCATCCACCATCTTGTTTCAAAATTGTAGCCACTTCAAAATTTCATTTAAAAAATGTAAAAAAAAAAAAAAAAAAAAAAAAAAAAAAAAAAAAAAAAATTATTTTTTAACTTAGAGCAGGGTCGGCGAAACTTTTTACATCCGTGTGCCAATATTTTTCCCCAAATTTTTTTTTCAACTGACCATGGCGTGCCAACAACGCCCCCACCCCCTATGTCTCATTACCGCAAAAAAATAGCAAATTTATTTAATAGTGAATTATAAGTTAGTTTAATTCTAATAATAATAAATAGTAGTGTCAAAATTATTTATTATTATTAAATAGATTATTATAAATATAGCTAACGTACCTGCGGGTAATACCAACATACGCAATAAATTAAACAATGTATAATATAGAAAACTCGAACCAAAACATCGTTCACATGAAAAGATTAATTAATCGTAGAAATAATTATAGAAAAATATAATTATAGTTTTCATTTCATTTTACGAATGTTTTAGCAATCAAATTATTATTTTTTATAACTTATGAAAAAAGTAATGTTTTATTAGTTTAATTAATACTTTTGCCATTTTAACAAATTAAAAATCAAATTAGAAATTCTAGCAAAAGTTAAATATAGCCTCATGTGCAGGTCAAAACGCGTTGAATTATGCAGATATATTACAGCAAAGAATAATTTGATTTGCTAGTTTTCTCTCTTTCTATGCGAATCATTGGTGCCATCATAACGAAATCGAGGAAATGGGGAGTTGGGAAGGGTCTATTATATTTCTAAGCGGGAAGTTCAGTGATATAACAAGTACACAAGTACCTATTATAGAAATCAAAAGCTATTTTCAATGAAGCTCGCGTATGAATAAAAAAAGAATAAAGAGGTACAGAATATTGGGAATTTAAATGAATTTTGATTCAGAGTTTCAATAAACGGCGTGCCAAAAATAATTTCCCGCGTGCCAGTTACGGCACGTGTGCCATAGTTTCGCCAGCCCTGACCTAGAGTGTCACATCTTGATACAAGTATGCCAGATTATTGTTTGTTTCACCTGTGTCTTAAAAAACGTGTGAGGTATAGTAGTTTCAAAAAGCGGGATACTGCATATTGAAACAAGATTGCAGATTAAAAATAAGGGATTCTTCATAATTGGGTTTACTTTATGAGTTTTATCGAACATTATTTCATGAAATTTTTCGCTCATTATTACAACCATTACCAGAATTCTCATACGCTTAAAACTACTTTCTCAAATCATGAAATGTCGTAATATTTAATTCTTACATATTGATATCATAAAATACTAGTACTCACACATGCACATGCACACGTAAGTACATGTGTCCGCTTGCATCAAATTATCTTCAAGCATGGAGATACTTGGCAATTTTTTTCAAAATTAAGAGGAAAAATCTGGTCGCCATAAATGAAAGCAAATTGGCGATATCTGACGAAGTTGAGGAAATTTCAAAACAAATACAGTAGAGAAAAATAGAGCTTTAGCTCTACGTTTTCCTGTAGCTAAATTTTCAGAACAAGAAACAGAAATGCTATATTTTTCTCCTTTTATAATAGTCCAGGGGAAATGTACATTTTTCCTTGCAAAACGTCGGGTAGAAGATTTTTTTCTGAATTGTTTATAATGATGCCAATATGGAAAAACCAAGTTTTCTAACAAAATGTTTTAAGGCTAAATTTTCTGTGGCCAAAAAACAACAAAATTTTGGGACCTTTTTTTATTTTTTCTAAATATCTCGAGACCCGTTGCCGTAGCATAATAATGTAGTCAATTACAATATTAATGAGCACAAAATTCTTTACAACTTCATTATTTACAACTTTTTTATACACTCAATAGCAAGCGCAGTACGCCATTTCAAAAATAAGGCATTTTTTTCCAATTTCTTAAAAAAACGTGAAAAATCAGTTTTGTTCTCGGTGGATTTAATCGTGTATGTCGACTTCTAAAAATTGGTAGCAGTAAATTATCTATTATTTGAACACAGGTCATTATTTTCATCTCAACAGACATTTTATATTAAATAAATTTATGTAATTTTAAAAGTAGGGAAGAGTGTAAATAAATGAGACAAATTTCATATTTAGACAGTAAATTTAAGTGTATACAATGTTAACTTCAAAGCATTGTTTAAAAGAATACTTGAATGACGAAAAAAAGAAATATCTTTTATGCAAGAAATACTTTTACTTGATAAAATGGCTACAATAAAAATGACAACAGATTATTTCACTAACTAATGTTGTGGATTTATCTCTTGTAAAATTTAAAAATTATTTCAATAAAGTATTTGAGATCAATAGTTTCATAAAAATATTTAAATGATTAGTTTTAAAAATATTGTCAATTTTTTTCTCCACTTATAACAATAAATATAACAAGAGATTATATCATTTTAGCATGCAAAAATATACAAAACTTTAATATTACCTATTAATTCCTTTAAAGCTCAAACAAAAAAAAATTACTTTAGTTGTTGAAAAATATGCTTTGTGGAAAATTCTAATCTTCTGTATTATGTACTGTTTTGAAACTACCGGGTGTCCCAAAAAGGACTGACTGATTTTAAAATTCAATAACTTGCAAACGGTGACAGATATTTAAAAAATTCTTGCAGGAGGGTTATGCATAAGGTCAAAAGTTTTATTACAGTGATTTTCGATTTTAGTTCGAATTACAAACAATAGATGGCGCTGTAAGCAATAGTCGCTAAATACAGGCTCGATTTCTGGTCCTTTCTCTTGTTCCATGCAGAAAAAGGAGATGGAAATGTATTATCCGGGCCACGAAGTACCAAAAATCGAGCCTGAATTCAGCGTCTATTGATCGCAGCGCCATCTATTGTTTGTAATTCGAACTAAAATTGAAAATCACTGTAAAAAAACTTTTGACCTTATGTACAACCCTCCTGCAATAATTTTTTAAATATCTGTCACCGTTTGCAAGTTATTGAATTTTAAAATCAGTCAGTCCTTTTTGGGACACCCGGTATATATGTTTAATGATCTCAGTGATACCATTAATCAAATGAAATACCAATATATTTATGATTGTAGGTCATATAAACATTTTTGTTTTCGCATTGATTCCTGACTCATTCAACTCCACTTTCCGTACAAAATAATGTAAGCAATAGGACTGCATAAGCTAAATGAAAAAATTGTATTTTAATAATAATAATTTCTACAGGCTGTTTATTTAACTATATTTTTATTTCTTTGATGGCACTGTTGTAGGATTATTAGCATCCCGTTTTAAAGGAATATCCTTATCTTGAATAAAACAGATATCTGGATTACCTATGGGTATAAAGCCTAATACTTCCCATTTATCAGCATTTTCCTGCCTTTTCTTCCATTTTCTTCGCGTGACTAATGTAGTCTCACACGAAAACATTTGAATGCTAATGTTAAATCTATGGGAGCATTCTTTTCAGAATTCTTGCTTGAATTTCAATTTTCTTTTCATATAATACCTGGATTCGATATCTAACGTTGTGCGTTTTTAATTTTTCGAATTTGGTTGTATTTTTTTAAATGAAGATACTTTAAATTTTAGATCGAATTCTAAATAGTTTTCAAAAAATGAAAGTGTCCGAATATTAAAAAAATGTAACCAAACCTGAAGAAGTACAAAAGCACAACTTTAGATATTGATCTCAGGTATACCAGGAAAAAAAAACATTTATTTAAATGTAATAAAATGCAAGCGAGATATTTGTCAAAGACGCTTCCATAGGTTTAATATTACCTTGCGAGTGTCTTCGTGTGACAAACTTAGTCTCATAATTCATGTAACTGTGACTTTAAACGCTTTACTACAGCAACTACCGTAAAATCTTCGAAAATGAAATCTCTATATACGCAATCCGGTCTTTAAGGAAAAAATTATATTTTTCAAGAGAAAGAATATGAACAATCATACCGGCTAAGATGAATATATTTCCGTTTCTTCCGTTTCAGTTTTCAAGGTTTTCATGAATCAATATTTTACAAAGCTGATTACGTACTTCAACATTACGTATTTAATGATTACGCACTTAAAATGTTCGAAATCGGACTATTAGAGATTTATTAAAATTTACGTGATAAAATTTCTTTTTAAGGGGAGGGGTTGTAGGCGCCAAAATCTATGTTTGCCACGGGTGCAAAAAAGCCTACTTTGGGCCCTGAAACAGATAATTTACTGCCACCAATATATAGAAGTTTACATACATGATTAAATCTGTGGGAAACGTTTGAACAATCTGGGCAGAACTTCGTTTTTCGTGTTTTTTAAGAAAACTGGAAAAATTGTCCTATTTTTTGAAATGGCGTAAAACGCTTGCTATTGGGTATTTTAAAAAGTTGTAAATATAAAATTTGTAGAGAATTTTATCTTCTTTAATATTGTAATTGACAAACAATATGCTACGGCAACGGATCTCGAGATATTTCAAAAAGTAAAAAAAGGTCCCAAAATTTTGTTGTTTTTTGGCCACACAAATTTTAGCCTTAAGAAATTTTCTTAAAAAACTTGGTTTTTCCATATTGGCATCATTATAAACAATTCTGAAAAAAAAATCTTCTACCCGACCTTTTGCAAGGTAACCCCCTTTTTTTGGTACATTTCTCCTGGATTACAGGTAGGATTTTTTTTTTTTTTTTTTTTTTTTTTTTTGTCGATCTCTCAAGTTGCTTTCAGTGAAATTTTAGACGACTGCTATCTAGTATCTATATATATATATATTACGCTACCGTACGTAGCACAGAAATCGCGACTATTTGTTAATTGTTTAATGGCAACGCACGAATGAAACGCATCTCATTAGTTATTGAACAGCATTTAATGTATTTCCATACCTATGTGGGGGTTACACAATAGAGGGGACCCTGTTCTGTCGCCAAATGCCGCCAAGTTTGTCGTCAACTGGGCAATATATCGCTAAATTTGGCGACCAAAATTAGTCACCAACTTGGCTAGATCTCTTATATTTCGCCAGATTCCCACATACTTCCATTGTAAACCGATAAGTTTTACTTGCTTACAGAAAGTCAAAAAAATGAGATATTTTAATGCAACAAAAGCTAATATTAGCTTAAGGGATTATATTAATTATATTTAAGGGAGTCCAAGCAAATTAAATTATGAATGTAACATGATACAATGCCTAGCATGCTTTCCCAAACATAAATTTTAAGGGAGACCAAACTGGTCACCAAGGGAGGCTAGTTAATTATAATCCATTGTATTAATGGACGTCATACTTTATTTAACCAGTATTCAGAATCAGCATCATAAATTAAAATTTGCATTTTATTAACACTTAATTGTGTTTTGAATATGGCCACGATGCGACGCAGTAAAAATTATATTTTACTCACCAATGAAATAAAATCTTATGAATAAATATCCGATTTAAGACTCCTTATAAGTTATTATTTATGGTTTTCCCTTTCGATTGCTTGAATATAGAAATTAACGGCTATTAATCTCACGAAAGGAACTCTTGATGTGGAGATACTTTTTGGAACACAAAATAGTCGTATGCATCATGATTATTTTTTCAACATCCGTAGTTACTTTGTAACACGAATGTGACCAAAATATTGTCCATATTTTACCGTCTACATTGCCATTGCGTGACATTCAATTTCTTGTCATCATAAAGTTGATATGTACCATTTCGTGACGCGCTTCAAATGACTAAAAGATTCTGACTGCTTTTTGCCAGCTAAGAGTCTCCACACTGAAGTGATGGAGGAATAGTCCCCAATAAGTCAAAATATGAAAAAGGAGATATCTCGTTTTGGTCACAGTTATCACTGTGATAGTGTGATAATTTATTGCAACAAAGTAACGTAAGATCGGTTACCTGCGATTTTAGGTTTTTGTATTTTTCTCTACACTGTAAAAAAAAAAAAAAACGACATTTTTACAGTACAAAGTACTGTTCATCTCGCGCACAAACTCGATCACAGTTGAATGTACTGTATCTTTCTTTAGTTTCCTGACTATTTAAACATGGAAAATACAGTAGTTGCGTAAAATTAACAGCACAATGTACTGGCAATTTGGACGCCAGAAGTTTGTGCTGTCGTCCAAATGCGTCCAAATTGTCAGTATATTGTACGGTTAATTTTACGCAACTACTGTATTTTTTATGCTTAAATAGTCAGTAAACCAAAGAAGATACAGTACATCCAACTGTGATCGAATTTGTGCTGGCAAATTTACAGTGGTTTTTTTTTACAGTGTATAAGCAATTGGTATAACTAATTGCATATGCTTTATTTTCAATAGATTACGCAGTGTTTTTTAAAATGCTGAGAAATAAAATGTTATATCTTTAATTACTAATTTCAATTTGTTAAAAAAAAAACAAATTCATGGAATATATACTATCTTTTCGTGTGTTTTTCACAGTAACAATCACAGAAATATATTTAAAATTTTTACTCAATTTTTTTTCCAGAAACTTCCCATTCACAATTAATTCCGAAAAAAATGTTTATCTTATAAAGAAATTTAAACAAAAATATAAATACTTATTCAAGACAGAAATTTATTTAGTAGAGAATTCTGAAAAAAAAAATGTTAATTTGCATAGATTATTTTATTTCTCTAAGCAAGATTTTTGATATAATTTAAATTATTCTGCTCAATACGGAATAGAAACTAAAAAAATTGTTTTTCATTACATAATTTACTAATGCCAGATGTTATTTTGACTTTTCTAATCGTAGTTTTGATACTTTGAGGTATTTGAATAGTTGCCAAAAAGTGAAAAGTATTACAGGTAAAATAGTATTTGCACTTTTTGTACCCGCTGGCTTTTTATCTCAAAGTTGCTTCTGGTGTATGAATAACAAAACGAACGCTAAATATTTTTTAGAAAATGTATTTAATCATTTTGCCAAATATATATATATATTATAAAATGAAAGAAGTTTCTTTGAAACATTAATTTTTTTATAGCTTTTGAGAAAGTATTAATTTAAAGCATAAAAGAAATAAATTAAGAAATTTAAAGAAAACATATTTATTTCAGATAATTTTCTGGCGTTTTTTTATTTTTATATATTTCCTTTGGCATTCGGTTAAATCTAGATAAGATTAAACATTTCCAGATGCAATAATATTAAATAACAATTTAACACCAATTTTGTGTATATATACATTATCTTGATAAAATGTTAAATATTTATATCAGAATACAGAGATATATAGTTGTACTATTACATAAAATTAACTTCTGGCATTCTACAGTGATTATGTTGCGTTTTAATATAAATAAAATATTTCCAATGTATTTTAAATGAAATATATATAGAATAACTTATCTAAGGCATAGAGAAAAGAATATTACAGTTATTATTATTAATTTAAAATTATATTTCAGAATATCACCGTTTAAAGCACGCGAAAAAATATTTGGCATGGCTTAATATAATTATCTAACATAATTATTTTATATAATTAGATAAATTCAACGAAATATCGATCCTAGTTTGCTTCGATTATGCGAGAAATTCCCCGTGTGGTTTAGCGCGGTTTATTGAAATCCGCTGTCGATTGAATTCATCAGTTATGTGGGTTATACCATAAAAAAATAATATAGTATGAATACAGAATTTATACTCATACCATAAAGTTTATTCCGTAATTAAAACTATATGATTCAGAGTTGAAGAAATACAATAGCCCTTAAAATAACAGTTTGTTCGAGCCAAAGAATTCCTCGTTGTGTGATTTTAAGGTGATTGGAGAATAGGATTTGTTTAGGAAGTTTTCGTAAGCCATACTACCTATTACAATCTCACCTACATTCGAATTTAGAAAAAGTTATTGTGTGCATAAAAAAGTGATATATACGGGAGATTCTCAAAAGGTGGGATCATTAAACGTTAACCATAAGTAATTTTTAAAATTTTCAAATTTAAAGCCAATTTTTTATTTTATTTTGTCTATAAAATAATATATAAATATTTTTAATAGTATGTCTACAAAATTATACAAAGACATTAAAAGACAGCAACTATTCTGGAAAATTAATTATTAAAGCATGTAATTAGCAGTTGTGTATGTTACAAATTTTGGACATTTTTTCGCACGTACGTAACAGATTTTGCAAGTTGATCATAGTATTTAAAAAATTCTTAAGACTAAGAATGTAGTAAATGTGTCTGTATACATATATATATATGTATAATTAACTTTTTGTTATCCAGTAATAATAATAATAAAATCAAATGCTTTGTTACGTACGTTACTTTCGGACATAACAAAATACAGAAAAATTCTTTATAGAAAAGTCCTTCTATCTTCAAAAAAGCAATAAATCAGCCTGCCATCACTTAACGAAATTATCAAAAAATCATCCATTTCCTTTATGCATTCGTTGTTTACCATTAGAACCACCTGGAAAAAAAGTTAAAACTCTTTTTCTCGGTGGTACATTGGAGCAGTTAACGTTATGAATGTTACTCTTTAGCATATAATAATAAAATTTTCAGATATTTATACAAAGCTTTTACAATAAATTATGTCATTTTCTGTCTCTGAATAGAATTAAAAACTCGATGTAAAAAAAATAATAATAAAGTCAATGATAATTAAAGTTATGTTTGAAAGGCTTAAAGTTATGACTTGTGTCCAGTGCCCACCTTTTGAGAATCGCCCCATACATTTATCCTAGTGAACCTGATATCGCTTCTCCATAGTGAGGACAACTTGATGGAAGCGTCCGCATTGTTCTTCCCTAAGATTTCCAGGAAAACGATCAAACAGCTCTGAAGAAAGTATACCGTAATCCACATGTTGCATACAAGCTTCTGAAAATATAATAACATCTGTTGAACTTGATCAGTGTAACCGGGAGTCTTTTTATTCCACAAGAATTTTTTTCAAAACCCAGGCTTTGATAAAACGCATCCTTGGAACTTGGAACATATTTGATTAAATATAGCAAGTTCAGGTCCCATTTAGAGTGGTTATTTTTGTTAATTACTCTTATCTTCACAACACAAAAATAACAGTCATCGTGATGATTTAAGTCTTCATTCCTGATCATTAGAGTTAGGTACAGTAGTGAAAAAAATGTAAACAACCCTTACCAACTCTGCAAAAAATTATCGTAGAAGAAAGTTACTAGTACCATACAATTGTTAATAAAGTGTACTTTTAAATGATGTACATAAAATTTGCTTAGGGGACGATCTACATATTAAAACGAACCATAACTTTTTTTTCTATAGCAGCACACAACTCTAGCAGCATAAATGAACTGTACACCATTCAATTAGCCTAAAAACAAATTTTTATGCAATTCGTAGGATAAATTTCCGAGAAATTAATTATCTTAAAACGGGAGCATTTTAGGGGCTGTATCCAAATTGAAGTTCGGTACTCGATTGTTGACTGAGACAGCCCCCTTCTTGATCAAGGCATGTTAAGCGCCACTTAAGGAGTAATTGAAGACTGCTGCATTACAGGATAGCATGAGAAATTTCAAAATATCTAGTCACTTCTGTCATAGTTGGCATCCCCAACCATCATTTTGCCGTTTTTAGGGTTCCGTACTTAAAAAGTAAAAACGGAACCATTGTAAGATCACTCCTGTGTCTGTCTTTCTGTCATAGCCATTTTACTCGTAAACAATGGAACGTAGAAAGTTCAAATCCGAGGAAGTAACAAAGAACAATGACCCGCATATTTTCAAATTAATAAACATTCATAAATATATTTAGTAAAAATGTAGTGGGGCTAATTATGATACTTGAAAAAAAATCTTGTCTTTGTATATCGTGTGGGGTATCGTGTGAAAGCTTTCGTAACGCTGAACTCAAAAATACATTCCTTTTAATTTTAGGTATTATTTTTTCAAAAATATTGTCGAAAATGTAGCGCAAAAATATGCTCCCCCCCCCCCCCATCTAATTCCGAATCTACGGAAACTAAAATTATGGAAAAATTAGAGGTAGTAGACGTTAATTTAAACCTTGCTAGAAAATTATAGTGATCACCATAGGTCACATAGTTTTTGAGAAAATCGCATTTTTCTGTTACACACAAATTTCCATTTACGGGCATTTGGAAAAATTGCTGAAAATCGATGGATGTACCTATCGTACCAGAAGTATAAAAGCATTGTTGATAATGAATTTCGAAGAAAAACATCGTTAATTAGTAGAGATATTAACCCTTAAAGATACGGTCAGTTTGGACATACACAATGACAGGGGAGGCGTACTCTATGACTAGTTAACAAATTTTAATGATTTATATGTGTAATCTAATGACCAGTAGCAATATAAAAGCAATAAATGTCAAATTGTTAAAGATATACTAATTTCAGGGATCACATGACACAAAAAATTGGAAAAAAAAAAAGACAATTTTCAACATTAAATGTCTTAAAATGTATATGACCTTAAAACACAATTTTAATTGGGATGAAAGATATAAGTTTGTTCTTTCATTTAATGTATTTAAAAATTTTTAAGTTGCAGAATTAGTATTTATAGGGGGCTCGAAACTGTTAAAAATTTGTCGAATAGAAAATTGGCATAACAGTTTGCTGGATTGAAAAATAAATATTGAAACTAAAATGAAAATTTGAGTGCTTACTTATACTTCAGATTGTAATAATTACCCTGAACTTAAGTAAATTTGCATTTAAATCTTTTTTATATTTTAAATGCAATGTCATATTTAGCTAATACAAAATTTTGAAAATTTCAACAGTATAATCACATAAAAAAATAATTTTTGAACTATAAAAAGGAAATTTTCGGTTCAGTTTATACAGACTAACATAAAATATATGTTTTGAAAATTTTATGAAAAAATATTCAGAAGTTTTTTAGGTATCCTGCGCGTTATGCCCCAAAAACGGCATTTGGAGAAAAACGACTTCACAGTTTCGGAAACGCAGCTTCAGTTGTTGAGCGAGTATAATTCTAAAAGCCATAACATCTGTTCCAATGGGAATTTCAAGGAAACAATTATATCAAAATGTTCAGAAAAGATAGTTTAAAATCTAAAAAAATAAAATTTCCAAATTTTTGAAGCTTTAAGAGTCCTCCGACCACTTAACCCTTTCCGGCGCAGAGTAATTATCTTTATAAACTTATGAAATAATGGACTGACACCAGAATTTATGAACGAATTTATTAGATAATGCGAACTTGCTTATTTTCACGTACATGATAAAAGGAAAATTTTAATTAAATATTCTTTGTGCCGTTTGTCGGCTTTGGAATTAAAATTAGGTGTGTTTTTTTAAAAACACTGCCCTCGAAAATTTTAATTACAATGAATCACATAAATACTGTGGGATTCGCGACTAGTTTACATTGATTGTACCTCTCAATACGCCTCGAGTGACTTTAAAAGTTAATTAAAAACCTATCTGGGAAAACGCGGTACTGACCAAGGCGGCGTTGCAACATTGCGACCTTCTTTCGAAGTGCGCTTATCACAATGCCAAATTTAAACTTTGAACATAGGTTTTGTTTTAGCTACACTGTAGAAATATAGGTTATTTCTAAGCTGAATTTAGTTTTATGAAATGCCAAATGATGTTTAAATATGCACTGCTTTCATTGTCATTACCGAATTAAGTTCATCATAAACAGATTAGGATAATATTAAAAATGAGTTATATAGAATAGCAATATCTGATATTATTTAGGTTCCATACCTCTTTGAACCTTCATGATATATCCATTTATACTTTTCTAATGTATACTGTTATACCAAACCCTACGTTCTATAGTTTTTTACAAAGTCTTAGTATTCTTTTAGCAGCGGATTTTTTATACAAATTCATATATTTATTCTACGGAACCCTCTGTGCGCGAGTAATACTCGCACTTGACCATTTATTTAATCATAATTTGAAAACTACTTGGAAGAAAAATGTGAAATTTTGGATTTCCATAAAGCAGGACTTAATAAATCTAAATACATCAAAAAAATTGTAGGTTTCAATTCACAATTTTTTCGAATAATAATTTCGGGATTCATATTTCATGTCATAAAATTATAAAAATTGAAAATTCAACATATTTATGTTTGGGTATTTTAGCATTATAGCTACACAAAAAATTTGCATATTAGGATTATAATTTCAGGAGATATTAATAAAAATATGGAAATGTAATTTAACATTAGAAGCACTAAATTTTGAATGTTTATAATTCAAAAATTTATCATTCAATTGACTAGAAATTTGGTGTCTAGACATAGTTTGAACCGAAGATTTGAAATATCTTGTTAATATGGGGGTATTGCCATTGAAAAAATGAAATTTGGATTTGTTTTATTATGTAGATGGCCCTCAAAGCAAATTTTATATACATCATTTTAAAGTAGACTTTATTTCCAACCGTTCGGTACAAGTAACTTTCTTCTACGTTAATTTGTTGAGGAATTAGTTGGGGGTGTATGATTTTTTTCCACGACTGTACTTTAAAGATGGTCTCTTTTTAGTTACTCATAAACGCAAAAGACTCTACAGAGTTTTTACACAAAACATTAGGAACCCAGAGCTTGTTCTGTGTGTCTAATTTAAGTCCACAGTAGTCGAAATACACTTGTTTTACAATGCCGGACAAACACAAACGCGTCAGGGAAAATTTTTTAAATATTTTTTTTATTTATTGAGTTAAAATTTTAATTTTTTTTGTAATGGTTAACCGTATTATTTGTAAACAAAATCACATGTTAAAACTTCCTATAATATTAAAAAAAAATTTATTTAAAATGCATTAATAAAGGGAGGTAATTTGAAATCGTTATAACTTGAAATATTAGTTCTAGAATTTCAATTTCATTTCATTTAAATAAACAGTTTAAGATTTCAGTTACATATGTAAGTTTTACTTTTGATCAGCATTTTAAAAAGTAGTAATTAAAAAAATGAAAAATACTTTAAAAAAATAAAACAAATTATGTAACTTTTCTTTAAAAAACATATTTTCAAAAGTAAATATTTTTTTTTCTTCAAATTGGCTAAATCAAAATTAAACTAAAACAATCTAAAAAGACATGTTCCAAATTTGAACCATTTATGTTCAACAGTTTTGGACTTATAACAAATTAAATACCAGCATGATGAAAAATCCTATCATGAGGAAAAACGCATTTTCACAAGAAGTCGTTTCCATGACAACCACTGCTTAAAAGCTACATTTTTAAAACAAAACAAACCAAAACGAAAAAATTAATATTTCCTGTTCTAATTAAGACCGAAACCTGATTTAAACTTTATTTTATGCAGAAAAAAAACAGAAAAATTTTTAATACAAAAAAGTTTTTTCTAGAAAATTGAAGTTTTTTGTGTCCCGGACTCCCATCAGCGGAATTTTTTAAACGTATATTCAATACAAATGTAACAAAAAAAATTGGATCGTTTACACAGATTCTTCTTGATGATGACATTATAAGAATTCTCAAAATTTTGTTAAATTATAATAGTTATAAATCTTCTACATACATAGGACAATCAATACCAAGAAGGTAACTGTACTCAAATACATGAGCTGGGAGAAAAATAACCGGTTAATAACGAGAATTAATCGCGTACAGAAGGTTCCGTACAATATATATATTAATTAGTAACTGTCTTATTAGAAAAAAATCGTTGCTAAAATAATAATAAAACTTTGTAAGAACTATACAATTTAGGGTTGGGTATAACTCTATATACTAGAAAAGTATAAAAGGAATAAACTTTTCTTTTTACAATAAACATAAAACAAAACCCTTGTTCAAAGTTTAAACTTGGTATTTTGCTAAGAAAGCTTTGAAAGGAGCTCGCAAATTTGCAACGCCGCCTTGGTCCGGCACGCATATCCAGATAGGATTTTTATTAACATTTAAAGACACGGGTGGCATATTGGGAGAGTTGCTCAATGCAAACTTGTCGCAAATCCCATAGTAATTTTGCGATTAATTCAAATTAGTCTTTTTAAACAGTTTGGCATTTATTGCTTTTATACTACTACTGGGCATTACATTACATAAATATATCATTAAAAGTTGTTATGTAGTTTTTAAAAGCCGGTGGAAAATAGAGTGCACCAGCTGTGTCTTTATGTATGTCCAAACCGTCCGTTTTCTTAAGGGTTAATATATCGGCTAATTACCGGCATTTTTTTCTAAATTCATTATCTACAATTCTTTTATACTTCTGCGATGATAGGTACCTCCAACGCGCCTTATCTGCTTTGCCGAGTGTCCGCAAATCGCAATTTGTGCGTAACAGAAAAATGCGATTTTCTCAAAAACTATGTGACCTAGGGTGATCGCTATAGTTTTCCTGTAATGTATAAATTAACTTTTACCACTCCTATTTCTTTTCATATTTTTAGTTTCAGTAGATTCGGAAATAGAGAGGGGGGGGGCGTATTTTTGCATTACATTTTCGACCATATCTCTGTAAATATAACATCTAAAATTAAAAGAAATGACTTTTCGGGTTCGGCGATACGAAAGCTTTTACACGATATATATATATATATATATATATATATATATATATATATAAAGAGATTTGTTTTTTTCTAGCAACTTAATTAGTCTCTCTACATTTTTCCAAAATATATTTGTGAATAGTTAATAATCTATAAATATATGGGTCAATAGTCTTTATTACTTCAACGAATTTGAACTTTCGACGTTCATATTTTTCGAGAAAACTGGCTGTGACAGACGAACAAGCAGATAAAGTTATGATCTTATAATGTTTCGTTTTTACTTTTTAAGTGCGGAACCCTAAAAAAGGAAAATAAATTTAAATTCAGCACCCTCAAATTAGTAAACAACAGTTAATGAATCACATGTAACATAAATAAAACTGACTTTTGTTGGAATGTGTTATGATGCAAGACTGGCAACTATTTTATATTCATTTGTATCTCGGTTTATAGAACAATTTCTTCGAGATAGAAAGTACAGCGTATCCGAGAAAAGTCTGTTTTCACTCTAATATTTAACAACAAAAATACTAACAGGTGGAATGCTGTTTCTCGAAAAGAATGAAGAAATCTAAGAGTTTATTTATCAAATTATTAATTATTCGACAAATATGAGTTAATTTAGAAAACAAAAATGATACAATTAGCAATCCTCACTGTTACACTGCAAATGTTAACTCCTTCCTGCATACTGTGACATATATGGCACATACTGAATTTAATGTAGTTCTGCAGTTGTTTTTAATCGCAGAAGTTCCATTCTTCTTTGTTAAATACGTTAGTGGATGAGACATGTTATGCCAACAGGTGCTGCCTCCTTTCGAGCGGATTTTGGCACTAAAAAAGAGGCGAAGGGTGAGAATTTATAGTTGTTACTTTGTGTTGCTCGATAGTGAATATTTTTGTTGTTTTTGTGTGGAAAAATGAAGAAGAATGGACTGAAATAATTACAACTGTGTTTGTAAGTATCCTCTGAATAATATATCATGATGGCAACACATTGTAGAAATGCTAGCGTATATAGTACATAAAAATCGGCACGTGCCAGATATGTCACACCATGCATTGACGGGTTTTTTTTTTCATAGTGGTTGAAATATGTATTTGTTTATTCACCATTAAAAATGCAAAGTGTCACTTCGTCTGAATAATGACCGAAATTGCTTTGCCAAGTTTCACACTGAGTGAAGGGTCCGGGGCCAGAACTAAGGAGGGGCAGAGAGGGTACGTGCCCCGTGCGCCAGGACGAAGGGATGCCAAATGAAGATTTTGTTTCTCGATTTTTCTCACATCTATGTTTAGCACGGTTTTGTTAAAATCATCCTGTCTGGAGTGTGCCAAAGCATAATATGGCATAAGGATCCTGTATAAAGCGGGATTTGTTTTCGATTCTTGTCGATTCGGTTTTCGTGATTTTAATGAATCATTTTTTTGCAAAGCAGATTGTTCAGTATTACATATTTTATTATTACATATTTTAAAATAATTCGACTATTAGAAAATTAGTGGAATTCTCTTTGTAAATATATTTTTGCGGGGGAGGGGGGTGGGTGCGCCAAAATCCATGTTTGCCCCGGGTGCAAAAAAGGCTAGTTTCAACCCTGGGTCATTGAGTGACTGTAGTTTTCAATAGCATTGTGTCAGTTACTGCAGACTGTAGTTCTCGGCCAAAAATATGTATCAGTTACTGTAGCCTGTAGTTTTAAACCAAACATGTATCAGGTACTTTAGAATGTAGTTTTTCAATAAAGGATACATGTATCAATTTCTGTAATTTCATTTTTCAATAAACGATACACGTATCAATTACTGTAGGCTGAAACACACATACACAAATAGATTTCATATGTTCTTTCTCTATATATTTTGAAGTTTTAAGAGTTGCATGCAATTTTTAATACTGATTTCACTACTATGGAAAAGTAGTCGCTAATGCATGGTGTGACATGTATGGCACGAACTTAAATCGGCCTTAAATTAAGGTGGATTTGAAAATTTCGAATTTTGAGTGATTTTTGATCATGTTACATTAATGTTTAGCAAACTTTAAAATTTTTCTGCATGTAGGAAAAAAATCATGCAGGAAGGGGTTAAAAACATTTGGAGGGAAATCGAGTACAGGCTCGACATTCTTCGTGCAATTAACGGAGATCACGTACAACTACATTGAAAGTACTGTAAAAAACTCTTAGGCTTCTTCATTTTTTTTGCACCAAACTTCATTTCATTTCACCTGTTAGTATTTTTGTTATTAATGTATAGAATAATAAAGGTCTTTGTCGAACACGCTTATCTTAGTGTAAGTGTCTCGCACAGATTATTTTACAAAAGGTGGTAAGAATAGAATAATAAAATAGATTACTGGGTCTTATATGTCCCGGCCTGTACTTAAAGGCTTAATTGATCAATAGATTCTTAAATTGCATTTAAAAATAAATCTGTATTATGATAGATTTCTCGTTTACTGAAAGAATTTTTTTTTTTTTTTTTTTTTTTTTTTTTTTTTTTTTTCCTTCAATTTGAAAGAAACAAAATATATAATATGTGTTTTTAAAAACAGAATTGGAATTTTTTAATTTTCGTTCTTTAAATAAGATAACTGTCTGTTTGTGAAATGTTTAAAAGTTAAATTTAAAGAAAACTTTGAAAGGAAATTTTAACCGTATACTGCCATTTATCGGTAATTAGAATCAAGATCTTAAGCTTGAAATGACAAAATTCTAATTGCTTGGAACACTTTAGTGTGAAAATGAGATTAAGGTTTCATATTTCCTTACGGGCAAAGAAGACATCAAATGCTACACTGTAAAAAAAATGGTAACGTTCTATGTAAAATCCAGGAACGTTTCGCCTTTTCTCAGGTTTTCAGAATAATTTAGCTCTTTCCTGTGAAATTCTGGTTTTATTATCTGAAAAGTTCCTGAACAAAAGTTGGAAACAGCAAAACGCTGCGGCCGCCATTTATTAATTTTTTGCTATAATCCGTTGCTCGCGCGCGAGTGTCAAAAACGAATTCCCTAAATGAATGTAAAAAAAATCAATATGGAATGCAAATAAATCAATAGACGACATAATCCTTTACGTCTCTATTGTCAAGGCAATTCAGATGAAAATACAATACCTCTGTGACATCGCTAAGAGATTATCTCTCGTACTTGTCTGTGGAATGTTTAACGAGCAGACCGTGTAAAAAAAAAATACACCTATTATTTGGATCTCCATTAACCAGGGGACCATCAAACATGATTCTCACCGATTTTGATTAATTTAAAGTATGTTTTAGAGTTCTTATCTCTAATTATTCTTGTGAAAGGATTTCTTCAAATGGGCCTTAGATTTTCAGAAATTAGATGCCGAGGTTTAGCATACGTTTCAAATACCCATTAGTTTGCAGCTCTCAACGTGTCTTTCGTGGTGTGGACGCAGAAGGCTCGCAAGCCCCCCGTACGGCCCGAGTTCGATGCTACCTCTTGACTTTTTTTTTCTTTTTTAATTAATTTTATATTTTAACACTTTATTACAATTTGATTTAAATTTGATATATATTTGACACTTTGAATCGCTGCAAATTTGAATTTTTTTTTTCGGAAAAAAATATACAATTACGTTTAGTTTTTTTTTTTTTTCATGAAAATTTATATGTATTTTATCTAACTTGTAAACTAACATAATTACTGATGAAAATCCAAAATATTTTATGTCTAGAATTTTTCTAATTATTATTTACATTTATATATTTTTATATTTTAAGCAAAGTTCAGAAACAATATATTATATATATATATTTAATTTATTGAATTTTAACTGAAAATTTATTTTTTCGTGTAAATTATAAATAATAATTTTGATGTCAATTTCAAAATATTTTTTCATTCTAACAAATAATGATAATAAAGCGAAAATTGTCAACTGAAAATGTAAAAATCGTCTGCGGACCCCGCATGCTGTTAAATGTCAGTAATGTTTTGCTGTCAACAGAAATATTCCTGGTATTTCGCAGGAAACTTACTGGCATTTCTGTAGAAAGTTTTTAACATATACAGTAAAGTTCCAGTCATTTTCAAGAAATGTTTCTTGGAAATAATGGGCAACTCAGCTGCCCATTTTTTCCCCAGGAACGTTGCGGAATTTTTTTTTTACAGTGTATAAATTCTTAGTTTTATGTTAAACGAATAATGCACACTCAGACAATTCCAAAAATATATAATCTATATAGTTTCGCAAAATATAAAAACCTAAAACGGAGCATTTATGTTTTAAACAAACGATGTCACGTATGTACGTCTAAAGCTTTTTCTTTCACTTTTTCTCAGAATGCATTTTTCCAAATATAACTACGCATTTTTAAAAATATACTAGAGGTTAAATCTTGCATGCTTGTTTAAATATTCTGTTTTTAAATCTAAATATTTTTGTTGTTTAGAATTATGCGGATAATAAGAATTATAAAAATACTTAAAAACTTTTTTAATTGATTTTTTAAAGAATAGAGTTTTAAATTAAAACTGTAAAGTAAATTGAATGAGAAATTACGTTTAGTCCTTTTTTGCAAATATTTTTTGTTTTGTGGTGTGTGTAAGTACCAAGTCTTTTATGTGACATTAATTCGTAATATATGTTCATTATTCATAATAGAACAATCTTTTTAATGTGTACATTATCCATTATGTTGATTATTTAAGACCATTTTTCTACTGGAAATAAAGCCAGCCCCCGCACAGTAGAGAATTTGACGCAAAAGGCTGGCCAGAAATGCAAAAATTAAAATTTGCTCAGCAATTGTAAAAAAGGGTATTTTATTAATAGCTGATTAACTGGCGCATTGTTCTATGTCTATTTCAGAATCATGTGACACATCCGGTTTACTACTAGCATCAGTTGTATATGAAGTTTCTTTGCGAGAAAACGTGCTTTATTGTTGCGTTTCAAGTTTGTTATTACGTTTAATTATATTTAAACGTATATTTTTGGTGATTCGTGAATATTTTAACTAAATAATTTTATTTTTAATAGAATAAAAAAATTAATTAAAATGTTTTCATTTTAAGCCTTTTTAGCTCTAATTTAGTTATATTTATTTAGATATATAGCTTTTTAAATGTGTTCCTGGTTTGCCGGACCACTTTTGAAGTATAGTCGTATTGCTTATAGCTTTGAAGGCTCTTTATAAAAAAAAAAAATCTTCAGTATATCGTTGCCATTTTTAAATATAAATAGTTTTGATAATCTCTTAATAACACACAAAAACCAGTATATCTGTACTACAATTCAACTGTGGTAAATACTAAATGCAAATAATATACATATTAATACATATAAATATATAAGGAGGATATAATTAAAGTTCCGTTTTGAAATAGTCATAAAAGGAAAACTACGGGACCAAATGTTTTAAAACTTGGTAATTTTTTAAAGGGGGTCATCGGAACTTCTATCTCGCCAAAAAAAGAAGTTCTAATACTCACCACCAATAGAGGAAATGGCGCTGTATTAAGGGGGTAGGATGCACACGTTGAAAAAGTAAAAAATATCACTATGTTCCAAGTTTCAAAACTTGTGTAATAAGTCAAAAATAAAAATAAAACTTCATTTAAATATAAAGCTCCTATTTAAATTTATATTTAAAAATATTTATATACTTGTAAATTCATAAATAAATATTGAAGTTGTAAGTTAAAAAAATATATGATAATAGGAGAAAAAAATCTTGCGCGCATGATAAAATCTGAAAATATGCATATAAAGAGGAAATTTTGGTGAAAATAAATACATAATAGAATATTTGTAACCAGAATATTTGTAAAAAATATTCACTATATTAAAAAATTAAAAATTTTCACTTTTTGAAAAATATTCCAAAAGTACAAAAACAGAAAAAAAATAAAATTTAAAATTTTTCTGTATTTAAGTTATAGATAATACAGGAATGAATATGTGGTAAAAATTTCTTTTGTTTGTCATGCATAGTTTTTTAGTAAGACAGCGCGCAGTATCAAAATTCATCGTTTTGAATAAATGCAACGCAAAGTTTAATTATCATATGTAGTCTTAATATGTAGTCATAATAAAAATGCCATAATTAGTAATCTAATGGGAATTTTTTAATGCGGTTTTTTTGCATATTGGTCAGAAATAATTACGGAATCAAAATATGTATTAAAAGAAATTTGAAAATTTTGATGGTTTAAAGGTATCCTACATTAAAAATTGTTAAACGAAATAAGGGTAGGAATCTAACATAGCCTTTTGTTACACGGGTTTAATATTTTTGTATCCTTAAGAGCTATTGACCTAAACAAAATTACCGTTTAAAGGCGTTAAAGGCGACAAAAGTCGAGTGCGCCATCCGTGTAATAAAATCCGTTCTTAAAAGTTCAAACCACAAATTAGCGATCTCAATATTTGAGATTGCAAATCACTCGCAAATGTTTGCGCATTTCGGAAATCGCTTTCTTACAGATCACTAATTTGTGATTTTTGAAGCTTGAATTCGGCCTTAAGACACGAAGTTTAAAATATTTTTAATCGTTTCTACAACGAACCTGTTTGTGGGGTTATGTAAAACAGCAATGGATTGTAATTGGCTTACGGCAGGAAGAAAAAAAATTAGATTTATGCAAATGCGCTTTACACATCGTTTGATTTACCAGATAAAAGTGAGTCTGTTTGTTAGAGTTCTTTGTGAGAGAGTTTGCCATTGTTACGAAGCGACAATGTCTTTAACCATGCAAGACCGTGCTTTTCTCGTTAAATTTTACTATGAATGCGATAGTAATGAACGGCGTGCTTTGCAAAAGTATCGTCCAGTAAGAGAAATACACAGAGGGCCAATGACACTGCAGTATTTAAGGAAAATGATGGCAAAGTTTGAACCACGGGTTTGTTATCTGTTGTCCCTGGAAGGGGAAGGAAACCTAGTTTTTTGGAAACCGAGGAGGTTGTTGCATTAGCATTAGAGGAAGGAACAATGGAAAGCACACACGGTACGTGCAATCGTACGTTGAATGGACGTACCATGTAGTGCGATGTACAAAATTGTCTGTAAAAAGTTGCAGTTCTACCCATACAAAATCAAACATGTTCAAATAATTTAAGGTAACGATCCTGGTGCAAGAGAATCTTTTGCTTTGGAATTCGTTGCATGGATGGAAGTCGACGAACATTGGGCATCGAACATTTTGTGGACAGATGAGGCACATTTTTAATTAAATGGCGATGGCAACATTCATAACATCAAGATTTAGGCCAAACAAATACCTCATGTTTGTACCCAGTTTCATTGCATTCTCCTAAAATCACCGCTCGGTGTGGAATGACAGCAAGTTTCATAATTGGACCATTTTTCTTTGAAGAGCAGTCGACAGTTGGACCTGTTACATGCGCTGTGACTGCAGCTCGCATAGTGTCAATGTTAAGGCGTATCACCATACCTGAACTCCAGCAAAGTGGCATTTCAGACTTTGCGATTTTTATGCAGGACGGAGCCTCCACCGTATATTGGTACATGTGTCACACAGTTACTTAACCAACATTTCACGAATGAGCGGAATATAGGACGAAATTACCCCACTTTCTGGCCGCTACGTCACCAAACCTCAATCGCTGTGACTTTTGGCTATGGGGTTATCTCAAAAGCACTCTTTATAATGATAATCTAAACAATTTGGCGGAATCGAAAGATACAGTACACCTACTTGTCCTTAACATTCATCCTGATATGCTACGAACTGCTGTTGAGAATACAGTAATACGATTTCACTTGCTTTCGGAAAATGGTGGACGTCACACCGAACATGCTTTCTAATACGTTTCAGAAACGATTAAATGCATTTTAAACCGATGTCTTCATGTCTTATTTCGTTTAACAATATTGCATACTGCGCCGTTTCCACCCTGCTGGTGAGTATTTGAACTTTTTATTATGACTGGAATAAATTCCCATGACTTCCTTTTACCAAGTTTGATAACATTTGGTCCAGTAGTTTTCATTTTAAGACAATTTCAAAATGGAACTTTAATTATAACCACTCTGTACATATACACATATACATATACAGTTTACATATAGTAAAATTAGCCACATTTAATTAAACATTACTTATAAGTAAAAGAACTCTATCAACGATTACTTTCCTCTTATAAACAGTAAAATGTTGTGAAAACTTTGTAAAATAAGTTTATTTTTTTTTAATTAAATGTTTTCTGTTATGTGTATACAACATTAATTAAATGCATGCACAATCCTGGAATAAAAAAGTAAACACCCCCTTACTAACTCCTCAACAAATTATCGTAGACGAAAGTTACTGGTACATAACGATTGGAAATAAAGTCTACTTTTAAGAGACGTATATGAAAGTTGCTTAGGAGGCCATCTACATATTAAAACGAACCCA
The DNA here is from genome assembly GCA_963932465.1 of Maratus speciosus. Classification (NCBI taxonomy): domain Eukaryota; kingdom Metazoa; phylum Arthropoda; class Arachnida; order Araneae; family Salticidae; genus Maratus; species Maratus speciosus. The sequence goes on from OZ010786.1 coordinate 328,980,936, forward strand.
AACTTCATTTTTTTCAATGGCAATATCCAATTTTAACGAGCTATTTAAATCTTTGGTTCAAACTATGCCAGGACACCAAATTTCAAGTCATTTGAATGATAAGTTTTTGAATTATAAACATTCAAATTTTAGTACTTCTAATGTTAAATTACATTTTCATATTTTTATTAATATCTCCTGAAATTATACTTCTAATGTGCTATTTTTTTGTGTAGAAATAATACTAAAATACCCAAACATAAATACGTTGAATTTGCAATTTTTATAATTTTATGATATGAATTATGAATTATGAAATTAATATTCGAAAAAAATATGAATTGCAACCTGCAATTTTTTTGATGGATTTAGATTTATTAAGTCCTGCTTTATGGAAATCCAAAATTTCGCATTTTTCTTCCAAGAAGTTTTCAAATACTGCTTAAAAAGCGGTAAAATGATGGTTTTAGGAGCCGTCTATGGCAGAAATGACTGGATATTTCGAAATTTTTTATGCTGTCCTGTAATCTAGTAGTCTTCAATGACTGCTTGAGTGTCGCTTAAGATGCCTTGATCAAGAAGGGGGCTCTCTCGGTTAATTAATAGAGTACCGAACTTCAATTTGGATACAGCCCCTGAAATACGCTCGTTTTAAAACAGTTAATTTCTCGGAAACTTATCGTACGAATTGGATAAAAATTTGTTTTCAGGCTAATTGAAGGGTATAGAATTCGTTTATGCAGTCAGAATTGTGTACTGCTATTAAAAAAAAGTGCTGATTCGTTTTATTATGTATATGTCCCCCTAAGCAAATTTCATATACGTCATTTAAAAGTAGACTTTATTACCAATTGTTTGGTACCAGTAACTTTCTTCTACGATAATTTTTTGTAGAGTTTGTAAGGGATGTTTACCCCCTTTTTTTTCCCACGACTGTACCAAAAGTAAATCAGCAGCCAATGATTTTAAATGTAAAACACACGAAAAATAATTTTTGCCAGGATTTTGCTTCAAATACTTTCCTATGCGCCGCCATGACCTTTGCGAAGAAACAGGTGCGATTAGAGGCAACATACTTTCATCTATTATTTAATAAAGTAAATAAGATTTATTAGAACAATTATTGGTTGATGGCATCCCCACTAACAAGATTAAAATATTTCATAATATTTTCAACCACTATAAATTAAACAAAAGAAAATTTTCACTGAACAATATGTGCATTCTTCAATTAAAATGATAATTTTAATTATTAAATTATACAAAATTTCATGCAAAACTCATGTAAAGTTAACTATTATAATAAAAAAAATACGAACAATAAAAGTTATAAAAAGAAATGTTTTTTTAAACTATTCTATTTCATTAAAGTATGCCCTAAAAATTACAACTCTACTAATAAACAGAAGAAAATTGGTCGGCGGTTGATGGTGGGCGGGTGGGTCAACCGCCGCGGCGAGCGGCCTCTATTCGTCCGCAGCCCTTTATTCATCCACTTATTCCGACTCTTTTGCGGAAGTAAGGTTCGTAGGTCCCGAGTAAAAGACACCCTAGCGAAAGCCAGGTTGAAAAAAAAATCAAAAATTGAAACCGGACAAATTTAGAAGGGAAATTACACAAATTAAACACACCGAAAAGCGGAAAGGTAGGGCTCGGGGCGATGAAGCTACCAAACGACTCCTCCTACTTCGAGCCTATTATTAGTCGCCATGACCTTTTCGAAGAAACAGGTGCGATTAGAGGCAACATACTTTTATCTATTTTTTAATAAAGTAAATAAGATTTATTATAACAATTATTGTTTGATGGCATCCCCAGGCTCAAGATTAAAATATGTCATAATATTTTCAACCTCTATAAATTAAACAGAAGAAAATTTTCACCGAAAAATATGTGCATTTTTCAATTATAATGATAATTTTAAATATTAATTTATACAAAATTTCATGCAAAACTCATGTAGAGTTAATTACGATAATAAAAAAATACGAACAATAAAAGTTATAAAGAAAGGTTTTTTTTAAACTATTCTATTTCATTAAAATATGCCCTAACAATTACAACTCTACTAATAAACAGAAGAAAATTTACATCGAAAAGATATATACATATAATTTTAATTAATTTCTCAATTAATTTTCAACTGTGAAATTATGCTCGAAAATGTATTGAGTTATCAGTTAGAAATGGAATAAATCGTGTATTAAATTTTCAATAAATTTTCGAGCGTCATTTCATTGTTGAAAATTGTTTGAGGGATTACTTAAAATTATATATGTGTTTACGGATGCTAGATTTATTTGTTTCTCAAGTTTAGCCGCAGGATTTTGTGCTCATGAAGACTGTTCGATCTTGAGCTGCAGTTGCACCCTTAACAATATATGTGAGTGAGAGATGCTGTGCTAGGTATCGTCCTCGTGGCTTAAATGGTAGAGCACTTGGAGCGCTATTCCAAGGGTTCTGGGTTCGAATCCTGGCTTGGACATATTTCACTCTGTTGGTTCTACGCTTAGTTAGCGATGTGATAAATCACGTATTAAATTTTCAATAAGATATATATATATTCGTCAAATAAAATGTTAATTTCGAATTTAAACAGGATTTCGCGAAAATATACATCGGTTTTAATTACAATTTTTTTTTTTTTTTTTTTTTTTTTTTTTTACTTATAAAAAAGTGGGTTTTATATCAAGCAAATGTCAAATTTCAAAAGATTTTTTTCTGCGTTTACAATCCTGCTGAACATGAAGGAGAAAAAAATACAAATTTAAATGTATACATACATGAATTAAGTTATAAAATTGAATTTAAATTGAAAATGATAACGGAAAAGAATTCATAGCTATGTTTTTAATTAGTAGCATATTTTTACCCCACTGAAAAGAAGGTTTATGTATTTCAGGCGTAACTGTGTATGTGGATTTCTTTATACCCTCGAAACATCTCAACGGCTGGATGGATTTTAATGAATGAGGTCTCTATCGATTCGTCTTAACCGTATAGGATATGTTTTGTTTTTATAAATTCAAAATGGCGGTAGAGACGAAAAAAATTTTTACTTACCCTATTGAGTGGCACATTATTGGATAGGTCTTTTAAAATGAAGACGATGTTTCATTGACCTTTACTGTAACTCTAACCTTCATAATAGACATCTATAGGCCTCATCAAAACAGTTTCTGTAGATAGGAACTAATAATTAAACGCAACTTAAAAGTCATCAATATAAGTAAATAAAAAAAGTAATATAAAGGTAAGTAATATAAAAAATAGTTTCATATTGATGAGAAATAATTAATTAGTTCGTTTTTTACGCAGTCGGGTTTTTTGATTTTTTAAATTTAATATATTTTTGTATATCTATATGAAAACAAATTTCATTAATAAGCTGTATTTGAGAAGAAAAAAATTATATTTTCGAAAAAAAAAAATAATGAATTACCGCATTTAAAAATACAATAAACCAACTTATGTTAAATTTGCTATGTTAATAAAACAAAAAAAAATGATTAAAATATTTTAAATAAAGGAAATAAAAAGGTACTTTTAAAAAGCTCTGCATAAGAGAAAAATATGTCATGTTATATCAACATGCCGAACATACAGAAGAAGATTTAATTAGATGAAAATATACACAGATAAATTAAAATGATAAAACAATTCAAAATGAAATTAATCGGGATATAGCTAAGTTATATATTGGATTTTTTTTCTTAGTATTAGCTTACATTTTTATACTTAATGAAGACAAATTTTATTAAACAATTCTCTTTTAGAAAAATGACAATTTTATTTTTTAAGAAAATAATTAAGTAGTAAAATAAAAAAATACAATTAAAAAATAATCCGGAATTAATTTTGTTGATAAAACGCAAACTCTGCAAAATATAGCCTATGAAGGAATTAAAGTATATTTTTAGAAAATTCAATTCATAGAGTAAAATGTATCATCGTATTTATAAATATACTAAATATGCAGAATAAATTTTATATAAACATATATATATCAATTTAAAAGAAATTAATTATACAGATTTTCCCAAAGATATAAATTATTTATAAATAATAAATATAAATTATTCGATGATATAAATTATTCGAAAAATTATTCGAATATAAATTATTCGAAGCGTATTTTTCAATAAAAACATGGACTCACGCTGTCAAATTTGATGAATAAAAACGCTTAAGATACTCATCAGCGTACTACATATATAAAATCAATACTAAACACACATTAAAAATATACCCAACTTTTCAGACTTAATCTAACAAGTCACCATCAGGGGATTCTTGACCTTTATGGAGCTTATGTTATACACAATACAGTCACTGTCACAAACATTAACACGTTAAGCGCCACGTCAGTCACCGGTGACTGGCACTGAACTTTCCGTTTAGAACGCATCATTCACCTATGACTGACGGCCTAAAATATAATATAAAACTAAAAATATAGATATAGTTTTAAGTAATTACTGAAATTGCATTTAAAATTTACTTACCTTTTATTTATTACATGATTACACTTTCTTAAAAATTACTTAAAACATTGTAATTTTTTTTCAAATTCAGTGTCAGTCACCGTGGCACTCAACGTGTTAAACTGTAAACATTTCTGTGAGATATCGCAAAACTTCAAAAACAATATTGTATTGGAGATAGCGCCATCTATTCGTAGACTATAACGTTATGATCAAAGTAAGGTAAAACTGAATTTAACTTTACAAATATATTTCTTCCAAAACCTTTAACCAAAGATTAGAAACTTGACATTATCTCTTTTCAAGATTCTAATGTTTGGTTAAACGTTTTGAAACGAATACATTTGTAAAGTTAAATTCAGTTTTTCCTAAATTTGATAATAATATTATACTACTAGGACTTCCCTCAGAGGGATTAATCTGAGCGATATTGCTGAGAACATAGATATAATAATAAAATGTGGAATCAAATAAAATGAGATGTTATCTTTAATTGTCCATATACTGCGATAAATTGAAATGATGAAAGTCAACGAATCGTATAATTACAAAATCTTATATACAAATTCATATACACTGTTTAAAAAAATGGGAAAGCAAGCCATGCACGACAGACATGCATGAATATAAAATTTAAAGTATGCAATATATTAAAAGTAAAATAGAAAATGAAACACTAAATTATCTTATATCGGAATTTTAACTGTATAAAGTGATGTCAAGAGCATAATCAGATGCTCCGCACCAATTTGAGTAACTTTAAATGACAAATATATGATGTTTAAAAGAATGGACTATAGTTTATATGGTGTGTGCGGAATAGTTAATATTCTACAATATATGTTTTCCACGGATGCAATGAGGTTGTCGATAAGAGTTAAGGAATTCTCTCTTTAAAATCTGGTATAGTATCAAAGTACCGAACACATCAACAGTGGCATGCAATGCGTCGTTAGAGTGCGTTTTAGGTATGCTCGATCGGATTTAAATTATATGAGTGTATGTTGGCCACTACATACGCTGCATTGTTTTGTTTTCAAACATATTCTTCACAAGTCAAGCTGTATTTAGCATGTATTCAATAAAAGAAATCGGCAATGATTGCAGCATAAAATATGACACAAGATCTGAATATATCGTCTGCATAACCTTTGAGTTGTCAAAGTGTCATTTGAAGTAATTTACAAATCCATAAATATTTTTTCAGCAAATCGTGCAAGCTAAAATGCGCCAATATGAACCCGATTATGAAATTTCACTAGAATAAGTTAATATATAAAAAAATATACTAATGACAATTGAGAATATGACCTTATGATAAAATGTCTAGAAAAATGAATCAGAAAAAAATTCATATCAAATTTAAAACGGCACTTCCCTCTGTTAGTGGCCTTGACGAGAGAGAGAGAAAAGCCAAAAGAAGGCACACTTTAACAAGTACTTTCGGTCAACCTACTCACTGTTTCATACAGGTCTTTATTCAATATTTACACAATTTATTTAATGATAGGTGGGTATCTATCAGTTTTGTTGCATTTAAATTGCATGTTTTGTGGAGGAAATGCAGTATTATGAAATATTTAAAATTTCTATACCTAATAATTCCAAATTAATGGTAATTGAGAACGCTTTCCGGTCATTTCATCTTTTTAAATTTTAATTTTTTTATAAACCATTCATAGAGACAATTTTATATCTTAAAACTAACCCGAAGCAAAATTTCAAGTTTTTGGGCTCAGCAGTAACGCAAAAATAGAAAATTTTCGAAAGTTTTTTGTTTCTGCAGTGTTTTATATAGCGACATTTTTAGAAGTTGTTCTATTGCGAGAATTTACGTCATGATAAATACAGTCATGTCAATTTTCATATTTATATTCCTAACAATTCCATGTACTTCGTTACTCAGATCATCTTTAGATCTTTTTCCACTTTGTTTAGTCTTTCGATTTTTAAGAATTCGTTCTACAACGAGCATTTACATCTTATAAATTACTGCCATGCCAAAGTTCTAGTTTCTAACCCCAACAGTATCACAAAAATTTCAGTATTCCAAATAAATCATAATTTAGAACCTTTCTAGAAATTTTTACGTTTATCTGTCAAATTGAATTTTCGAACCTTTTAGAGAGCGTTCATAACGAGTATTTAGATCTTAACCCCTTCGGGACGAGCGTCTTTTACAGAATTTTTAATCTTTAGTCACCAGGTTTTTAAAACAGAAATTTTTGGCAAATTGAATGGGAAAAGTGCTCGAATTAAATAAGGTAAAATTTACAATACAATTTTACTGGAGAGAATAATCACCGATTATGAGCAACTTACGCTGCAAAAATACCGGTTGCTCGTCCCCATGGGTTTAAAAGTAACCACCACACCGAATTTAAAGTTTCAAACCCAATCAATATCACAGAAATCGCAATTTTAAAATTTTTTTGCTCCTGCAGCGATGTAGGTTGTTACATTGACATAAAATATAGTCTTTGTTTTCGTAGCAGAGATGGCCACCAACATTTTTTTAAGTTGGTTATGTAGTTTCAGAAATAACACCTCACAAACGCACAAACATTAATAATATTATACACTTTATAATATTATAACGCTTTATAATATTAGCATAGATGTACAGATAGAGAAGCCATTTATCTGTTACAAACTAAAGTGCCCTGCGTTGCCCAGAATTTGAAGAATGTTAGTTCTGTAAAATCAATTTCAAAATTTAACATACAACATAAAACAAAAATTTAAAAAGAAGCAGTCGAAGTGTTGTATGAATCAAATGAAAACACAATATAAAAATGTATAAATGTATATAGCAGACGCAAAAGAATACAGGTATAAATGAACTTATTTCAATTTATCATTGGAGAAATCATGTTAAAATACGCGAATATTTCCATAATCGGGTTTTTATCTTGCTTCAATACGTTTTTTCACACTCATATGACGTTATACTATATTCACCACGTTCTTTATATTTCCAATATGACGTAATATTTTCCCTTTTCACGTGGAAACCTTGAAATAGAAAAGTTATGAAGTTATATTCACTTTCATTTAAATTCGTCAAACTATTTATTTCATTTTCATTTTTTTCTCGTGAATATCTTGCAATAGAAAAGATATGATGTAATATTCACCTTTTTTTTTTTTAAATTCGGCAAACTATTTATTTCATTTTCATTTTTTTCCGTGGAAATCTTGCAGTAGAAAATTAATTGTTGTAGTAAGAATTTTGATGTGTATTTTAATTGTTGGCAACTGCTATAACGAAAAATGATTAAATTTGATAAGAAATTGCTGTTAAATTTGTGGTATTTATTAATTAAAAATTAACTATAAATTATTTCGATTCCGGATTACTTTAGTTGCCTCGGCCGTGTTTTAATTGTCGTTATTTTGATTGCTATGGTAACCCGGACGTTGTTATTTATTTATTAATAAATTGTTTATTAACTTTTATTTTCTTTTTTAAAATTATACAAATTGTTTTGTTCTATAGCTATTAATTAAACTTTTTTTTATTTATTGCTATTCCCTTTTTGAAAATATATATGCAACTGATATTCGAAGACAAAGTTTTCGCCAAATTGGCATCAGAAAATAATCGTGCCAACGTGGTGCATACATGACATCTGTGCCTAATCAAGTACTACAGAAAAATTCATCTCAAAAATTTGATTATATAAAATCTCAGTACTATTTTTTTTAATTATTTTGATTTTTATCTCACTCCCATTATGTGTCTTACCGGAGAAACTCGCAGAAATAACTCTAAAAATGGCTCTACTTATGAGTTGTAGGAAATGGTTTATTTAAAATGATATTTGTTTATTTAAAATGTTGTTTGGCACAGATGTCATATTCGCCCCATATTGGCGCTATTTTTTTTCAACGCCGATTTGGCGAAAACATCAACAGCATAAACAATAACATCCGGGTTACCATATCAAGTAAAATGACAATACTTTGGCGCCGGTTAAGTATACATTGCGTATATGATATTGGCGTCAGAAAAAATCGCGCCAATATGGGGCGAATATGACATCTGTGCCTGTTGTTTTTACTTTTGTCGGCCAAACAATGCGATTTTAAGCCAAAAAGGCATAAGCGTGACTTCAGACGGGGCGATAATGTTATTTATTTATTTTTTTAAGTGTATGAGAGAGGGTAAATTTTTATTTTCCAATGTAAATTGTATAAATAGCAGTTAATATTATAAAAATGAATTCAAATATTTAAATTTCAACGTAAATGATTGTTACACATACACATATTGTAAAAAATATTTAATTTCACACATTAAAAAAACAAAACAAAAACAAAACAACAAAAAAAAACATATTGGCGCGATTTTTTGCTGCCGCCAATGTCATATACGCAACGGTACTTAACTGGCGCCAAAGTGGCGTTATTTTGAGTGATATGGTAACCCGGATGTTGTTGTTTATGCTGTTGATGTTTTCGCCGAATTGGCGTCGCACAGTGGATCAATCTTTAAGAAAATGCGAACATAGAGCCAAAAATTAATCATTAAATAACTAATTTTTTACAATGAAATATTTAAAAAAAATATCTACAAAATAAGAATATATGTTTATTTTTTTAATTATACAAAATTACATCATATTTGTATAGCTCGGAATATACACATTTCAGCAGAGGAATTTTTCTGCAAATTTTAGCGACTTTTTGCAGTGCTCAGAAATGGAACCTAAGTAACCTCTACTAATAACTCATTTAAAATGTCATTATTAATTTCATAAAACTCATTTTAAACCACTACTGACTACATTTTGATTGAATTTTATGTTTCATTTTACATTATGAACAACATATATTAACGGTATCATAATCTTCAAAGTTACGTAACTTAAATTGTTTAAAGTTGTTTGAAATTTCAAACACGTGTTGGTATTCCTGAAAGCCTATACTTTAATGTGTTATAGATGATTTTTTGCGCAAACCTGAGCGTTTTCGAAATAAATGGACTTGAAGCGGCTATTACGTTTCCAGAAAACATGTTAAATTGGCTGTACGCAAAAATATTTTTTAAAGAAGATTATGCTGTAGGAAATTTCTAGGATGAAATGACGTAAAAAACTAATTTAACATTAAACTGCGAAATTAAATTTAATATACTCGTATCTCGTGTTATATAAACGTTTGCATGAAAATGGTGAAAAGCGCAAAGGCTTTCAGAGTGTTAAATGTACTCTAATAAATGTATGCGCTGCTATGTCAGTGATAAAGTTTTATATTTTAAGGTAAAAGTTACAATGCTTCTAGAAATTTTCTGGTCCTTTGAACGTTTTCCTTTTTGTGTCTAATACTGGAAATCAAAGCGTCAGGTGTTATTAGCAAATGGTGCAATAAGTTTTCTTTACATGATCTTCGGCTTATTTTTCTCTTATGGGGCTCCCGGTACCTTTGAAACTCTTTATTTCAAGCCTCGCTAGCTTCTTCCAATATCTATCCAATTAGAACAGCCAAATTTGTAATCATATCCTTTCCATGAGTTAGTAATTTATGTACAAAAGCTGGCATATAATACCAACTGTACTTTGAGGCACATTGTTTAGCCGTTCGTAGTGCGAAATAGCCAATATTCCGCATTAATTACTTCGTCACAGGCGATCACTTGCATTATAATTGCAAAACGTTTAATAAGTTCTTTATCCAATCCAGTGATCTCAGATGTCTTTTCAAACTCAGCAAAAAATGTCCTTGCAGTGTTTCCATCGTGTACCAAACCACTTCCCTGTTTAACAATATTTATGAGCAAACCTAATTCTTTTCTGAATTCGCGTTGAATTTTTCTCTTTGATTCTTCTTAATTTAGCTAGCAGTATCCTCTCTGAAACATTGAGTTAGTCTTTCATGAGTTTCGGTTACGTCTGAAAAAAGTTTTTGTTATGTTTACTTCTGCAAATTTTCAACAGCAAATGGTTTAAGCTCATTACCAACTTTAAAGGAACACTGAAGTGAAGAATTGTTTTTATTATTGAAACGATCTAATCTTCGTTCAGATTTCAGCCAGCTATCTTTTGCATTTACACAAAACATACGTAAACGCTCCTTAAATTTTCTTCATCAATTTCGGAGGCAATTAGTTCACACTGTTCACTTACAAAACTAAGCATTGATTTTTCATATCTAAAACAATTATTTAAATTCTTCAGAAACAGAAACAAGTCTCTGTTTGTTAGCATATTTCAAAAGAATATAAGAAAAAATACAAAATGAAGTAATCTTGTTTCAAATAAAAAAGAAGTATCCTAAAATAATTATTACTACAAGATTATTTAAAAAAACTCAAATCCAATAATAACAAATATGCACTGAAACATGTTCTAAAATGTTGCAGTAGAATATTGCAGTTTTGTAGAACGATTTTAAAGGGTATATCAAAGGGTATATATAAGGGTATAAAGGGATTATAAATATCGCATATGTTGCCAAATAAAAATTCAACAAATGTTTTAAATATTCCACAAATGTCATTTGGATATAAGTAAAAACTGCATGCTTTGTTTTCCCAGTTTATTTCAGTTATTCATCATCTCCCTAAAGTTCTTGTTTGCGGCAAAAAACGTGAAATTGTGCGCAAAAACCATGCAGATACTTTCAGTATCATTTATTTTACTCATTTAAACATAAATATAAAAAAAACCCATCATGTATATAGGCTTATACTATCGCGATAATCCTATGTTCGACATCGCCTATACTTTGATCCACTGTGCGTCGGAAAAAAATCGCGCCAATATGGGTATGTATATGACATCTGTGCAGAAAATGCATGGCTTCAAAAGTTAGGAAATCGAGTTATTCTTAAGGAGGTTTTTGCAATTATGCGTTATTACTAAAAAATAAACTCGACATTAAAAAAAAATAAAAAAGGCTGAAATAAATTTTCAATGAATTTCAATAAATTCTTTTTCATTCGCCATTTCTTTTTAATTTTTTCTGCATATCTTCTATTCTTTTAGGAAGGTATTTAAAACATATTCGGCTTATTTTCCGTAATCTGGTCACCCGCCAATTGGAGCATTTTTCTATATTTTTGGAATATTGATTTATGATTGAAGACTGTGGATGGTGAACCCGTTTACAAAATATTAGAGGGATTTTGTAATTAGCTATTATTATATTTATAATTTTTTTATTACGGAGCATACGAACAAAATTCAGTATTATATATTTTTCATCTTCTGTTATTGTAATGTCACGAAAAAAGTAATAATTGCAAGCTACTGAAAAACTTTTTATAACTCTATCTCAAGAACTAATGCACAGATTTTCATCAAACTTCATATTCAGGTATACCTTGATATGAATTAGTATTTTGGTGCAAATCGCTCAACAAGTGGCGTTGCTATGCTGCATTTTTGAGAATTTCCACTATAGCTCTATCTCAATAGCTAATGCACGAATTTTCATCAAATTTCAGACTCATGTATACCTACCTTGATATCAATTGGTGCTGTTTATGCTTTGGTGTAAATCGCTCAACAGGTGGCGCTGTTATGCTAATTTTTTCAGAATTTCCGCTATAGCTCTATTTCAAGAACTAATGCACGAATTTTCATCAAATTTGAAATTCAGATATACTTTGATATGAATTGGTGATAAATTGATGTAATTTCTTCTACTGTTTAAATGATTTAATTGACGTGATTTATATAGAAGAAAGCTTTGTGATGGCCACAACATACTAGTTTTAACATGGAAAAACTTATTTTAATAAATAAAGTTGGAAATTAATCACTTTAATTAAAATTTTAATTAGAATAAGAATTCATTATCTGTCATTTGATATTTTAAAGTAGAATATATTTTTAATGACAATGTAGCAATATTTATTCTTTTACTTATGAGCATTTTTTAATCTTAAAATAAAATAGAAATATTATTATTATTTTTTTTTCGTTTAGTAAATAATTTTTTAGAAGGGAGAAATTTCGGAATCTTTTCTTTTAAATTTTAATGCTAAAAAGATGTGTAGATTTTTTGATATTTTCATAGCTTGTAAAATAATTTTAAAAGCTTTTTAATAATTTGGTTTTTATGTAAAATAAGAAACTTAGCTATTATTTTTAAAATGAATATATAATTGGAAAACAATTTGAATTAACTTATGAAGTATTTTTCTTTTCTTTCTACGGTTAAGTTTATAATGAATAATAATTTTAAGGAACGATTTAAAAAAATCTTTTGATGATTCAAAAAATTGTAAATCCTTTTAAAAATGAATTCAAAACATTTTTTTAAATAAATAAATATAGGCTTTTTTTTTTTGGCAATTTTTATGTTTATCATTATTAGAGTTTTATGTGAAATATATAACTCTTATCAAAACTCAAACTCACAAAAAATTAAGTAGAAGAAAAAATGTCGGCTAAGATTAAAAATTCCGAATTCGGACCGATGTTGGTATTCATCTAATCGTACCACTATCAGATATCACATATCGGTCCTGCGTCACTTGCCGGTATAAGTCGCTTGCCGATATGTAACCATAAGGGGACCAATTACGGTAACCGGCAGTCGAAAAAGCAATTTCTAAGTTTCAGTTGCCGATATGCTGCTGAAACTTCACCGAAACCACTATGTCGATGCCGACACTTAACCGACACTGCCGGCTGCGGTTCGATCGTGTTCCGAAAGGTATGTGTTTACTGGGTAGTTTACTTTTCATTAAACTACGGAGCTCTATCCTTCACGAGCTACGTTCGCCAACCCCATCCAGACCCCGAAAATTCTTTAGCTAAGTTTTAGAAAGATTACCTGATTATATAAAATTGAATAACTTTATCACAATTAGCGGTGATTTTCTGTAATGAGATTGCCATTCATTTTTCTTTAACTGGGGAGATTTTAAAGTTACCAAGGCCTTGTCCACTGCGGTCGTGATAGATACGGCTGTTTTCGTGATTGATCAATTAAGTTCAGTCACACGTTTGAAAATCAGATTGTATAAAATGGTTAAGTGAAAGGCAAACGCCGCCGCGTGGTCTTTTATAACATCTAGAAGTAAAGTTTCTTTTATGCACTATAATAAAAATGATTTAAATATGGCGTATGGCGAAAATTTCACGATTAAATGTTTTCACGCGTAATAATGTAATCATTTTTCTTTTTTAATATTCACGTGTAAAGGTATTTTCGAGTTGGAGAATATTTAAAAATATTATGATTTCGGATTTTCAAAATCTAGCAACAGTAAATAAAATACAAATATTTCAAAATATGAAATAAATCTCTTTTCATATGATGAAATTTTGAAAAAAAAAAAAAAAAAAGAGAGAGAGAGAGAGAGCACAAAACATTAGACAAATTAAAAAATCATAGGACGCTGCACACCAGAATCTAGCCTGAAAATGGTTGTTAAATTGAAATGATTAGTTTCTTATGCTATACAATTTATGTAACTGAATTATTTTGATAAATTGCAACATTAAATTGTGCTTAACAATATTAAAAACAGTGTGTTTATCACACATTTCTCAAGAAAATTACCCTTTTTCATGTTCTTATATGCAACATATTTTGCAAATTAAGCCATGAATGTTAAAATATCATGAGGGATTCAATTATGGTATTAGCAGCATTACTTATTTTTTTTAAATAAAAAATGCAGTAGGATAGTTGGGAAACCGTTTAATTTCCGCATAAGTTTTATTGGATCAAATGCCAAATATAATATCAAAGTATAGCACTAACTTCACTTATGAAAATTGGTCTAGCCAACTTACTTGGACATGTCGATTCAATGTGTTTTACTTAACGGGAATCTACTGTAAATTAGAATAAATAATAAATTGTCTTGTAACAAAACTTTTTTTTTTTTTTAATTTCATGAGAAAAATTAAATTACGAAATTTAAAAAAAATTATAATAACACAAGTCATACAATGTAAACTACAGGGATAAAGCAAAAATAAAATATTAAAAATCAAAGCAAAATGTAAAATATTAAAATCGATTCGTTAAAGTAAAAATAAAATAGTAAAAATCAAGGAAATGTCAGGTGATTAAAACCAATGACTGCGTTAAAAAACAATAATTTTATTAAAAATCAACGAAGTGACAGAATATTAAATTCAATCACTCCGTTAAAGTAAAAAAAAAAATAATAATCTATTTTCGAATAGACACATACTAACGAAAATAGGTAACACGGAAAGACAGATTCATCTCTCTCAAGAAAAGAATTCACATAAACTGCATAATTTAATCTCTAGTATTTTTATGAACTTTTCGAGAATGATACGAAAGATTAAAAAAAAAAGAAGAAGAAAAGAAAAAATCTCTAAAAAAAGAAGTTTAATGCAAGGGAATTTAAACGTTTCACATCCCAATAAAACCATTATAGCTCTATCCGAGTTTTTTCCTTCGGAGATTGTGTTTATACGTTTGACCATTCATAAAAGGAGGATTTACAAAGTTTTAAAAAGGGAGAGAGCATTTTTTAAGTATCAAATGATGAGATACTGGTACAGACTTACATGTATTTTGTGTCTCCCTAGGGAATATGTTTGCCTTATTGTAAAGATAGTAAACTCTTGATAAAGGTACATAAATTCTCTTTCAGAAGGCATTTTATAGAGTATTAGAACGCGAACAAAAATCTTTACAGTAATTTCGAATTTTTTCTTGCTTATCAAACTTACGTTTTTGATGCAACTTGAGGTTACTTTATTAAATTACTCAAATTTTCACAATTTATTTGTCTAAAATGTTTGCAATGTAGAAAATCTCATATTAAATCTACAAATGGAATTTGTAAAATGGTCTATTGTATTTCTATATTAATTCAATTCTCAAACAATTTGAAATTTGGCAAGACCTTTTTACGGATATTCTGAAAGAATCTTAATTACAAAAATTAAAAATTTCATAAAGCAACACAATTGAAATTAACATTTATGTACTGAAATATGATATATATATTAAAAATAAAATGAATGAAAGAATGTTTGCAAAGCATTATCTCTTCGCAGTAAAAACGTTTTCGAAAAACTATTTTAAAAACCAACACGTTGTAATGCAAATGTCATTACGCAACGAGAGATTTCTTTCCAAGTACAGAATTCATATAACCTGAATAATTTAATTACACTTACTTTGTAGGGATCCTTCTAGAATGATACAAAACATTACAGCTCTGTAAAAAGAGTTTAATCCAAGGGAATTGAAAAGTTTTACATCCGAAAAAAAACGTCATAGTTCTATCCGAGATTTGTCTATCGGGAATTGTACTTATACGCTTGACCATTCATAAAAGGTGGATTTATAAAGTTTAAAAGAGAAAGACAGCATTTTTAAGTATCAGATTATGACATAGAAATATAGAATTTCATGTATTACGTCTCTCTCAAGGAAATGTGTTTGCCTTATTTTAAAGATGGTTAGTAAACGACAAGGTACATATAGCGCCTTTTAGAATTTATTTTATAGGATGTTATAGCATGAAAAAGATTTTTACAGTAATTTCGAATTTTTTCACAGTTATCAAACTTACTTTTTTAATGAATATTTGGAGTTACCTTATTAAATTAGTCTAATTTTCGGAATTTATTTATCTAAAATGTTTACAATAACAACATTTTTTAAACAGCTCATATAAAAATTATAAATGTAATGACAGACTTAAAAGGGGAATTTGTAAAAATTTCTACTGTCTTTCTTTATTGAACCGGTTCACCAATAATATGAACTTTGGAAATTTTTTATATACTTTCTAAAAGAATACTTAATTACAAAAATTTAAAAATATCATAAAGAAACACAAATGAAAATAACATTTATGCACTGAAATATGATAAATGTATCAAATATAATGTGAAAGAAAGAACGTTCTTAAAGCATTATCTGTTCCCAGTAAAAACTACTTCGAAAAATTATTTTAAAAACCAACACATTGTAATGAAACGCTCATAATATAGCGAAATAAATTACTTTTCAAGAGAATAGCTCAAGGAAACTGCGTAATTTAACCACATGCATTTCTATAAACTTTTCCATAATGATACAGCAGATTACAACTCTGAAAAAAATTAAAGCAACGGAATTGGAAATTTTCACATTCGAATAAAAACCATCATTGTTCTATCCGAGATTTCTCCTTCGGGGATTATATTTTTTCATTTGGTCATTTCTAAAAGGAGGATTTATAAAGTTTAAAAGAGGGAGAGAGCATTTTTAAAGTATCAAATGACGAGATAGTTGTACAGACTTACATGTATTTTGTCACTCTCTAAAGAATAAGTTTGCCTTATTTTAAAGATGGTTAGTAAGCACTTGATAAATGTACATATACACCCTTTTAGAAGGTATTTAATAGGGTATTAGAGCTTGAAGAAAAAAAATTAGAGGGATTTCGAATTTTTTCCAAGTTATGAAACTACATTTTTAATGCAAACTTGGAGTTATTTTATTATTTTCGGAATTTATTCGTCTAAAAGTTTTACAATATAAAATGTTTTTGAAGAGCTCATATAAAAATTACAAATGGAATGACAGACGTAACCACTTCAAAGGCGGTGGTTCAATTTTGGATAGCTTAATTTTAATTAATAAATGCCACATCGGCATCAGAATATTGGAAGCAAAATTTTTCCTCTTATTAAGTACCTGCAAAAGCTGTTGCTTATCTACTATACTACACTGTAAAAAAAAATCGGTAAAGTTACTAAAGTTTTTCTAGGAAACTGGGATTCCTAGAACTTATTATGTAACGGCAACAACAAAAATTCATGTAACAGACGCTGTTACAGGAATTTTTGTTGTTGCCGTAAAAGTTCTAGGTAAAAAGTTCTAGTAAAAAGTTCTAGGAATCCCAGTTTTCTGGAAAAACTTTAGTAACTTTACAGATTTTTTTTTTTTTTTTACATTGTAATAAAGCAAAGTTTCACTCTGTTTCTGTGCGATGGCTAGCAGAATCTACTGCACATAGAAGTCTGAAAATTTGGATGAGGATAGTGCAAGACAGGTCCTGATTCACCTGAGGCTCATATATTATTTTTTAAGGGCCGGGGCCCCTTTCAGTTTTTATGACTAAATTGTTAATAATTTGCTCCCTATTTATCCAATCTTCTTCGTTGTGGTGGACTTTTCTGCATTTAGTCTTTCTACTCACCAGATAAGACCCGGTGCTCTTAGGGCCCGATAAAGGGCCCCCTGAAGTTTTTGTGAAAATAAAAGGTTAATAAATTGCTGCCTTTTAATCCGATATTCATTTTTTCAGATCTTTTTTTCCATTTAGTTAGTCTCACATTTCTACATCCCAGTATAGATCCTGGGGACTCTTAGGATACCGTAGGGCCAGATACAGTGTCTATTTAACTTTTTGTGCGCCAAGCATTTTGCACCCCCTGATTTTCTCACCTTCTCAGTACATAATTTTAAACTTGAGTCTTGGACTCATCTTCTTGGATCAACACCCTAATTATTTTATGGGGGTGGGGGGCTAGGGCACTTTTTTAAACATTTACCCAATGTTTTTGTGCATTTCTTTAAAATATTATTCTAACGAATAATTCATACCCTATGTTTAATTTTGACTAATTGAAGATCTAACTCGCTAAGTACTAAGACCATTTTAACATGTTTTTATGTTAGGGCCCTGATTTTAACTGTCAGTGGTCCCCTTTTGGGACCCCTACTATACCTCCCATAAAAATGATCCGATTCACTAACTTATATTTAATAACTTCTTAGGCCTTCCAGCTACTACATGAACGACAAAAAATTTCTCACACTTCAGCTAAGACCAATTTTGAATATTAGTCGCCTTCTTGGGGGTGCTTGCAATTTTCTTTAACATAGCTCTAGCGTCCTCCGATTGCTTTAATTTTGATTACTGGAAGATCTAAAATGCTAAGTACTAAAACATTTTAATATGTTTTCATGTTAGGGCCCTGCTCTAAACTCTCAGTTGGACGCTTTTGGGCCTCCTATTATAGCTTCCTTAAAATTCAACGTATTCACTAGCTTTATTTTTCTGACAACATCTTAGGATCTTCAGCAACTTCATGAACGACAAAAGAAAAAATATATAATTTTAGCTACCACCAATTTTGAATAAAATCACCTTCTTGGGGCCCTTGGTTCAGCTTCTTTAAAAATGATCGGAATTACTTGCAATTTTCTTTAACATGTTTCTAGCATCATCTGATTACTTTTAAAACTACTAAAAAGTATCTTTATACGCAACAGCATGCCACTGCATGTCCCTGGCCCCTTAAATTTTTTGCACCATAAATTGTTAATAAATTGCCTTCTCTTAATCCGATCTTAATATTTGGAATGCCTTTTATTCGCATTTAGTTATTCTCCCGTTTCTTTATTCCAGTTAAAATCCTTGGGTTCCATAATGCCCGTTCCTGGGCCCCCTGCACTTTTTGTGCGGCATGCATTTTTTACCACCTAATTTTCTCGAATTCTCAGTGCAAAATTTTAAAATTGAGTCTTCCACACTTCTCCTCGGACCAACACCATTTTATTTTTACTGTATCCTAGGGCCCTGTTTTAATAATTTCCTCCCCTTTTTTGCGCATTTCTTTAAAATTTTATTCTAATGATTAATTCATACTCTATGTTTAATTTTGACTAATTGAAGTTCTACATTGCTAAGAACTTAGACCTTTTAACAAGTTTCCATGTTAGGGCCCTGCTCTTTTCTATCTGTTGGCCCTTTTTGGGCCCTTTGTTATAGGTCTCTTAAAAACGGTCCGATTCACTAGCATTAAAAAAAAAATCTTAAGTCTTTCTGCTACTACATGAATGACAAAAAAAAAATAAATAAATAAATAAATAAATAAATAAATAAATAAATAAAAAAAAAATCACACTTCAGCTCCCACTAATTTTAAATATTAATCTCCTTCTTGGGGCCTTTGTTGCAGCTTCTTAAAAAACTATCCGATTCTATTATAATTTTCTTTAACATAGTTTCAGCGTCCTCCAGCTACTTTAAAACTACTAAAAAATGTTCCTATACCCAAATACATTCCAGTTAAGGACCTGGCCCCCAGGGTCCGGTCTTTCTTTATACCTCAGCTACCACTTTTTTCGAACATTAATCTCCTTTTTCAGCATCAAATTACGTTTACAAACTACAGCTCTAAATTAAAAATCGCGTTACTTTAAAGGTAACTTTAGATAAGGGATTTCATCAGTTTATTAAATATCGTGTTAATGTTAAAAATAATTGGGGAAATTTACAAGGAGAGGGGGCATCTTCCATCGCTTCGGAGCGCATTCTTTCCTCGGATTCTAAGGACCCAATTTCAACGGGATTTGGTTAATTCAACTTAGATTACAATTACGCTACTTTCTGTATTACGAAATTTTACCTTAGACTTCAGTTACCAGCGTTTTCTAGCATTAATGATGCATTCTTTTATTCGATTCTCTGTGCTTGATTACTACGAGGTTTGGCTCACTAAACTTGGTTTTCGATTGTCTCTGGTACGTGCGAAGCACTTACGGTACATGCTGCCTTAGATAGCTGGGACACAGCTTACAGCTTCGTTCGGAAAGTAGTTTGTTGGGAACACTCTAGACGCTGCTGAAGGCAACGGGAGCCTCCGAAATTAGCTTCATTTTAAATAATTTCAAAAGATATAAAATCTTACAAACTTGTGTTTTGTTTAAAGTTAATATTTATGGACCCAGGGCCGAGAGAGTCTGCTAGTCTTGATTTATTTTTTTTTTTTATAAATTCTGGTGTTATTCCCTCATTCCATCATTTTACGAGTAGAAGTACCTTGTTCTGAAAGGGTTAAAATGGAATTTGTAAAACTTTGTATTGTCTTTCAATATTTAGTTAAATCTCAAATAATTAGAAATTTTGAAAGAAATATTTTATATACTTTCTGAAAGAAAACTTAATTTAAAAAAATAAAAATTATCATACAGTTAAACAAATGAAATTAACATTTATGTTCTGAAATATGATAAATATATTTAAAATAATGTGAATGAAAAAATTTTTTTAAAGCATTATCCTATCACAATAAAGACTATTTCGAAAAACTATATTGAAAACAAACACTTTGTAATAAATGTTCATTATTCTTCGAGATAGATTACCTTTTAAATAAAGAATTTACGCAACCTTAATAATTTAATTACACTTATTTTTCTCAATCTTACGAGAAGGAGTCAACAAATTATAGCTCTGGAAAAAGCTCAATGCAGTTTAATTTAAAAGTTTAACATCCGATTAAAAACCATCATTGTTCTATCCAAGATTTGTCCTTTGGGTATGTTCTTTGTATTATCTCCTTCTTACCATTCATAAAATGATAATTTTTAATGTTTAAAAGCATTTTTAAAGTATCAAAAATGAGATATAAGTAAAGGCTTACATGCACATGTCTTTATCAAGGGTACACTAATGACTAATTTTAAAGACATACAGTAAACCGTTTATAAAGGTACATGGAACCTTTTGTAGAACGTATTTTATAGGATATTAGAGAACTTAAGCAAGATATTTACATGGATTTTATTTTTTTTTTTTTAAACTTATAAATTTATAATTAGTGCGTACCTGAAGCAAGTTTATTAAATTAGTCATATTTTCAGAGTTTATTTGTCTAAAATGTTTATAATATAGAATCATTCTGAATAGCTCATATACAAATTATAAATGGAATGAGAATCTTAAAAATGGAGTTTGTAAAAAAAGTTATTAACTTACTCTATTCAATCAATTCTCCAATTATTTGAAATTTGGAAAGAAATTTTTGGTATACTTTTTAAAAGAACAATTAATTGCAAAAATTAAAAAGTATCATAAAGCAACACAAATGAAATTAACATTTATGCACTGAAATTCGGGGTGTCTACGAATTTGTTGGGCAAAAAGAATGATTTGTTGAATGGAATTGACAGGAAAAAAATATTAAAGTACATATAGTTGTCAGATAGAAAAGTAGTTTACCATAAAGTTCACCATTATCACAAATGTTCGATGTGACTTTTTTTCATGACTCTGCAAATGCGCCATCTGTAAATCATTTCTTGGCACAGGTTTATCTGCATGTTTCCGTCGATCAAATTAATTGCAGTGCATATTCGTGATTTTATTTCAGAAATGGATGCAGGAAGTGACGGCTTGTACACTTGATCCTTCACAAAACCCCATACACTGAAATCAAGCGATGAAAGATCTTGTGATCGTGATGGCTGTTGAATAACACTTCCGCTCGCTAAGCTATAGCATCAGTTATGACACCTAGCGCCATCTATGATTAAATTTCGGCAATATTACTACTATTCTCACTTTCAATTAATTAATTTCATTTAATATTTCGGAAAGCTCAATACAGTATAATTTAAAAGTTTTACATCCAATAAAAACCATTATTGTTCTATCCGAGATTTGTCCTTTGTGTATTGTATTACCTCCGTCTTCTTACTACTCGTAAAATGAGGATTTTTAATGTTTAAAAGCCTTTTTAAAATATCAAATAACGAGATATAAGTATAGACTTAACTGGAAATGTCTTCATCAAGGATAAATTAATGACTAATTTTAAAGACACACAGAAAACATTATATAATGATGTATGGAGCTTTTTGCAGAACGTACTTTATCGGATATTAGAGCATGAAGAATGATTTTTACATGGATTTTATTTTTTTTCACACTTATAAACTTATAATAGGTGCATATTGGGAGCTAGTTTATGAAATTATTCATATTTTCAGAGTTTATTTGTCTAAAAATGTTTATAATATAGAATCATTCTGAACAGCTCATATACAATTTATAAATGTAATAATACACTTAAAAATGGAATTTGGAAGAAAAATGTTATTTTTTTTATACTCTAGTGAATTTCCAGTAACTAGAAATTTTAATTATTTATGCTTTTGGAAAGAATAATATTACGAAATTAAAAATACCTTATTAAGCAACACAACTGTGACAACTGTGATTTACATTTGTGTTCCGAAATAAGATTACAGTATTAAAATAAATAAAATTAAAGAATTCTTTTAAGGCTTTATCCCATAACAGTAAAAAAAAAAAAAGACAAAAAAAGAAAAGACAAAAAAAACTATTTTAAAAATCAACAAATTGTAATAAAGATGCAAGACACAGAGAGATAGCTTACCTTTTATGAAAAGAGTTCATATAACCTGAATAATATAACTGCACATAATTTTCTGAATATTTCCAGAAATATTAAATAAATTCTACCTGTTAAAAAATTTAATACAAGGAGATTTAAAAGTTTTACATCCGTATAAAAACCATCATTGTTATATTGAAGATTTTGCTATCGGGGATTGTATTTCTCCGTTTATCCAATCATAAAATAAGATATATAAAGTTTAAAAACATTTATACAGCATCAAAATTCGAAATATTAGTACAAACTTACACATTTTATGCCATTTTCCAGAGGATATAGTTGTCTTATTTTATAGAGAATTAGTAAATCCTTAACCCTCCGTCTACCAGACGGGTCCATTGGACCCGACAGGTACATACAAAATATTCATTCAAACCAGAAATTTCTTTAAAATAAACTAAGTATATAAACCAGACAAAAATAAGGTAAATAAATAAGTTAAATAGTTTTAAATAAAAATTCTGGTGTAGAACGTTTTATTAAAACTTGAATAAAATTCCCGGTAGATCTAGGGTTAATAATTATATTTTGGGTCAAACCGATCGAATTTTATAATGTATTAAATCGTAAAAAAAATTATTTATAGTGAATTAAAAATTGTTCTCACATATAAAATTTGTAATAAATACATACAAGCATTTACGTTTTTTTAAGTAGTTAAATTTATCATAGTTTATTTTCATATCATTTCTATTATGTAGCGTGTCTGCAAATGGTTTTTATAAGAAATGAGGGATTATTGTACACTAGGGTGTATCGATTTTTAACTTTTTTTTTTTTGTTTCCAAATTCCAAGTTGATAAAAACTTGCTACTAGACACCACAACTTACCACAAAAAATTTTGGATTTTTAAAAAAATGTTTAGGTCCCCTGCACAAGGCCTAAAGTTTAGAAATTTCACTTAAAAAGTAAATTTTTACAAAATTAAAAAAAAAAAAACCTAAAACACTTTTTTTTTATTGCAAGTTAAAATTTCTCTAACAATAAGCATGAAAAACGATAGAAAATGTATTTCAAAAACTTAGCACAACATTTAGGTCTCCCGCACAAGACCTAAAGTTTGTTAATTTTGACGAAACTTTCGTAATTTTTAGTGTAAATGAACCATTTTTTTTTTTCGTTAAAAACACCAGACTTAAGTGTATTCTTGTTACAGGAGGCATAAAATGACACAATATACATGTATATACATACTACATAAATAATATATAAATGTTGTATACCTTAAAAAAGATAGTTTAAGGATGTAAATTGTTTGATAAAGTGTTGAAATAAACTCTATCGTTATTTGTGATTACTATTGTTTATTACAAATGTATAAAATATTATAAGGCGGAATAAAATGTAGTATATAAATACAAAATGTTGCTGATGTATTTTCATAGAACATGAGCGCAGTTTTCTTGTTCTATTTCAAATTAACTGACTTGTTTTAAATATTCGTCCTTTCATCTTGTCTTCAAAACCTGAAACGAAAGTTATATACAGTATTTACGTAGGCCTACAGATTTTTACAAAATCATAGAAATGATCCCCAATGAATTTCAAATATTATATGGAAGACAGTAAGATAAAGATGTTATTTAAAAACATTAAAAATCAAAGTAGTACAAAAAACAATTACTTAAATTTTAATCCTTCACTGAGGTTTTGTACTGGCTCTTGGTCTTGAACGTAGGTAGCTCTTTACGGTCTTCCAGTCTGGCACGAATGGAACCATCTCTTTCGATCATTCCACACACTCGCTTTGAAGCTTCTGTGACTTCTTTCACAATTCGTTCCACAGCTTGATTGTGAGAAGCAATTGTAAAATCATTCCCATCCACTTTTTCCCGTTTCCGCAATTAACTGTAACTCTTCTAGGCTCACATCGGTAACAAGAGGGGGTTCGGTTACTGAAGTGGTTTGCCAGTCAATCATATCCATATAGTCTTTAGCATTATAATTGATCTGAGGGGGTTTAAATATCCTTACCCCTTTCTTTTCTATTTGACGAGCTTTCTGGATTCTCTTATAAGCCAAGACTCTAATATGTTTTCGTTCATCAAACAACATAGCTATTAAAACATGCTTTGGGAATGCGTTTCTCTGTAACGTTGCATGGACGACTCTTCTGACTTTAGCTCGTCTTCCCAGTAATTGCTGAAATGAATCATTAAAAAAAAAAATAATGGAATCCTGCGGGATTTTGGGATTGCACTTAATTGAGAACCATGATGGTATGTAGACTTTCATTATGAACTCTGCAAGCTTTCTCAGCTCAGGGGTCGATAATCCATGGCTACATACAAACGAAGGATTCGATTTGCCAGGGTAAGCCACCTGGCGTGCGAGATGTTTCCAGGGTTTCGTCTGGCCAACTCTTCTGTACATGTACCTGTTGATACGGCTTTGGATATTTCGTACAGATACTTTTGGTCTGTGCTCAACTCATTAAGATCAACTTCTGGTATATCGCTTTCAATTGCAACAAAATTGGCAACATCCAGATTTTGACAGCTTAATGTTGTTTACCAATAGGCCCGCTAAATGTGTTTGGTCCAGAAGTTGGCCCATCAAGAGCAACCATAATTTTTCTAAATGGTAATTCATTCAAATGTAGTAGACACACAACTGCCTGCAATGGCTGTTGTATTTTATTTTCAAATAAGGTGATAACTCCATTTGAAGTGCCTGTGTTTGCTGCCGTACCATCACAACCAATAGCTTTTAATTTTTTTAAGATCGACAGTTTTTTCTTCACAATACTTTACAAGTGATGTAACTATTTCCTTTCCTGTTCCATTTATGGGAGTTACATGACCGAAATACTTGGATCCAGGTTCTTCAACAATAGATATGTGTTCTTCCATTAAAGATTTTCGGACACTTTTACCAGCTAGAATTTCTTTTGTTATGGTTTCATCTTTACGACCATCAAAGTAAATGGCCAACAGATCGGAGGTTCGAGTTGAGCTTACTTCTTTACGAGACTTAAGTCTTTCACGTGCTACTTTTGATTTGTCGATTACTGCTTCTTGGTTCTCCGCAGTAACGACATTTAAGTCTCGCAAAAGTGCAGTAGCTAACTGAGCTCCAGCTCTATTAGAAATGCCCCTGCGGTCACAAGCTCGTGAAAACAAAGGCAAGCGTTGTGGCTGTTCTTGTTTTACTTCTACACTTGAAACACTTTTTTGACTTGTATCAAGTACATTTATTTCAAAATCACTATCTTGACATGATGTGTGAGACATTGAATCATCTGTACTATCACCAGAATCAATGTCATCAACAGATTTTAAGTTTTCATCCTCAGTCTTTTTTACAACTACCTGCATTAAAGCTTGTGACCTATATTTTCTTTCTAATCGCTTTTTTAGCTTTTCAGTCTCGTTTTTGTCACACTCTGCAATTGACATCAATCTAGGACAACGTTGGTCGAGCAAAAACTCGTGTTCTAGTGTCGGGACTTTTTTGTCAATAGAGCAAATACAGTTGCTGAGGTCACATTTGCAAGTACAAATATCAAACAATGCAGTTTAAGTTTTTAACTGAAAGCTAGTTACTGCATCTTTGTAGGGGTTAGGATACTTCCTTTTAGGTCCTGAACACTTTTTGATTTTCTCAAGCTGCTCATGCAGTTTTAAAACTATAAATATTGTGTTTTTGGTGCCACAAACAGGAATTGAAGCTCTTTTCCATATTTCCTCAAGTTTTAAAGCAACTCTTAACGCAATTATTTTCTTTGCAGGCTGATGTATTCGCTCTTGTTTCATTTCAATGCGTACCCACTCAAAATACTTCAAAACATCCATCTTGGTTGGCAGAACATTAAACTCACTCACATCAGTAGGTTGTCCGATAACCGGCCTGTCGGTAGTTTGTCTAGTTAGATGCGGTTTTTTACTCATAATGAAGAACAACACTCACTCAATTGATTCTTACAACAAGACTATCGCACTAAAACACAACCGTAATGCTCGCTCGCGGGCAGACCACTGTCGCGGTGATTCACAGGTGGCGCGTCACCGCGGCGCGACAGTCTGGCCTTCCCCCACCCCATCGCTTCAAGTTGACGCTTGACGTATTGAAATGTGATTTATTATTTCACTTATTTCAACAATTCCAATCAAGCCTAACGAGGCTTTAGTTACATTTAATTTTTAAACCAGCAACAACACAAATATCAAAACACTGAAAAATGTTCAAAAATTGGCTGAAATTTACGACTTTTAGGCCTTGTGCGGGAGACCTAAATGTTGTGCTAAGTTTTTGAAATACATTTTCTATCGTTTTTTGTGCTTATTGTTAGTGGATTTTAACTTGCAATTTAGAAAAAAAGTGTTTTAGGTTTTTTTTTTTTTTTTTTTTTTGTAAAAATTTACTTTTTAAGTAAAGTTTCTAAACTTTAGGCCTTGTGCGGGAGACCTAAACAATTTTTTAAAAATCCAAAATTTTTTGTGGTAAGTTGTGGTGTCTAGTAGCAACTTTTTATCAACTTGGAATTTGGAAACAAAAAAAAAAGTTAAAAATCGATACACCCTATTGTACACATAATAAAATTCAATATTTTCGTTCAGAAATACTTCCTTAATTAAAATAAACGGTTAAGTGCGAGTATTACTCGCGCACAGATGGTTTCGTACAATAACATATGAATTAGTAAGTGTATTATTTAAAAAATATCATTGCTAAAAGGATACTAAGACTTTGTAAAAACTATACAACGTAGGTTTGGGTATAGCTGTGTCGTGCACAGGGTGGAAAGGAAAGTCCCTTTAACCTGAAAATACTTGCGAAAGGAGAGAGCTACAGCTATATAAGTGAGGTAACGGTACAGTAAAGCGACTACGCCCTGCCTAATGCAAACGACAGCAGCTCCCCTAGTGGCTAAATTTGGAAGATAGCCATTGCAAATCGAAAATGAAAAGAGGTAGAGCAAATTTTCCCATTAGGAAGTTTTAGAGCATCAATTAATTAGTACGAAACGACATTTGGTTCACACTAAAGATTAAGATAATTATTAAGATAAATCGTCGCCTGCATAGCCAAAAATGTCCGAAATCATGAGCGACGATTCTACTTTACCTATTCACATTCAGGAAATGTAGCAGTGCACAATTGCAGATTGTGACGTTATACTGTACATTAACGTCTGTAAGGATTTAATTTCCAATGCATTTAAAATTTTAGAATAACCCTTTCAGGGCCAGAAGAATTCTGTTCGAAAACTGATGAAAGAATTGACTGACACCAGAATATTCAAACGAATTTCTCAGAAAACAAAAACCCGCTAATTTGCACTTTCATTACTAAAGCAAAATTTTATTAAAATAATCTTGGTGCCATTTGTCAGTTTTGGAATTAAAATTAGGTGACTAGACCGTCTAGCCACTGCCCTTGAAAGGGTTAAATCTATGTTCGTATTTAAGAGGCTTGCAATAGACTTTCCATGCTGAGAAATGTGCATGCAGAATTCTCTCACGAATACAAACGTGTATCGTGAGTAATGGCGAACTTTTCGAACATACTGAATATTAACTTTTTATCACTGTGAGACAGTTTGTCTTTTTTTTGTGTGTGATATTATCAAAATGTATTGAGATAAGTACTTATTTTATACCATAAATTGTGCGTATTTCTTCATACTTCTGACTATTCCATTCAAACGTTTGCACAAAATGGAGTGCATCGATTTCGGACATTTTTGGGTAAACAAGCGAAGATTTATCTTATCCATGTAAACCAAACGTCGTATTCTACTAATTAATTGATGCTCTAAAACTTTCTAATTGGAAATTATGCTTTATCTCTTTTCGTTTTCGATTTGCAGTGGCTAACTTCCAAATTTCGTATGTAGGGGGAGATGCTGTCGTTTTCATTAAATCGGTCATAGTCGCTTTACTATACCGTTACCTCACTTGCATAACTGTAGCTCTCTCCGCTCACAAGTATTTTCAGGTTAAAGTGACTTTCCTTTGCACTCTGTATACTAGAAAAGTATAATTGGATATACCATGAAAGTTCAAAGATATATGGAACCTAAATTATAGCAAATACAGCTATTCTGTATATTTGTTATTCCATATAGGTTTTTAGTTAACCTTTAAAGACATAGCAGGTGTATTGAGAGAGCCACACATTGGAAACTAGTCGCTAATCCCATAGTATTTATGTGATTAATTCTCATTAAATTAGTCTGTTTTTAACAATTTGACGTTTATTGCATTTATACTGCTACATGGCATTACATTACATAAATAATACATTACATACCATCCTTAAAATTTGTTATCTAGGCTTTAAAAGCCGATGGAGCATAGAGTACGCCGAACCTGTCGTTATGTATGTCCAAACCGTCCGTGTCTTTAAGGATCTCGGCTAATTACCGACTATATTATCCGAAATTCATGACCAACAATGCTTTTATACTTCTGCTACGATAGGTAGCTCCAGCTCTGCTCAACACTTTTGCTCAAGCCCGTAAATCAAAATTCGATTGTAACGAAAAAATGCGATTTTCTCAAAAACTATGTGACCTAGAGTAATCGCTATAATTTTCCGGCAAGGTTAAAATTAATGTCTACTACCTCTATTTTTTTCATAATTTTAGTTTCAATAGATTCGGAATTAGATGGGGGGGGGACGCATTTTTGCACTACATTTTCCTCTATTACTTTGAAAATATAATACCTAAATTTAAATGAAATATATTTTAGATTTCAGCGTTGCGAAATTTTTTACACGATATACAAAGAAAAGATTTTTTTTTTTCAAGTAACTTAATTAGCCCCTTTACATTTTTCCTAAATATATTTATGAATACTTATTAATCTGTAAATATGAGAGTTAATAATCTTTATTACTTCCTCCAATTTGAACTTTTCACGTTACATAGTTTACGAGTAAATGGGCTGTGACAGACAGACACAGGAGTGATCTTATAATGGTTCCGTTTTTACTTTTTAAGTATGGAACCCTAAAAGTGAGAAAGTTCTCACTTAGCGTGAAGCCGAATTTAATTCATAACTTTAGCAAGTGCTTATGAAGTGTTTTAACAATAAATTAATTCAGTTTACTTTCATTTTCAATGTGATAGCATTACAAAATGTCTTCAAAAAATCATAATAATACTGCGAGTTATACTTTATATTCAGTCAGGTACAGCCGTGGAAAAAAAAGTAAACACCCCCTACTAACTCCGCAACAAATTATTGTAGAAGAAAGTTACTGGTACCGAACGATTTTAAATAAAGTCTACTTTTAAATGATGTATATAAAATTTGCTTAGGGGGCCATCTACTTATTAAAACGAACCATAACTTCATTTTTTTCAATAGCAATACCCGATTCTGACAGCATAAATGAACTCTACACCCTTCAAATAGCCCAAAAAAAACAAATTTTTATGCAATTCGTACCATAAGTTTCCGAGAAATTAATTATTTTAAAACGAGCGTATTTTAAGGGCTGTATCCAAATTGAAGTTGGGTTCTCGATTGCTAACCGAGAGAGCCGCCTTCTTTATCAAGGCACCTTAAGCACCACTCAAGCAGTCAATGAAGTCTGTTAGATAACAAGGCAGCAGAAGAAATTTCAAAATATCTACACACTTCAATCATAGACGGCCCCTTAAACCATCATTTTGCCGGTTTTTAAGCATAATTTGAAAACTACTTGGAAGAAAAATGTGAAATTTAGGATTTTCATAAAGCAGGACTTAATAAATCTAAATCCATCAAAAAAATTGTAGGTTTCAATTCATAATTTTTTCGAATATTAATTTTATTATTTATAATTCATATCATAAAATTATAAAAATTGCAAATTCAGCGTATTTATGTTTGGGCACATTAGTTTTATTTCTAAACAAAAAATTAGCACATTAGGAGCATAATTTCAGAAGATATAAATAAAAATATGAAAATGTAATTTAACATTAGAAGCACTAAATTTTGAATGTTTATAATTCAAAAACTTATCATTCAAATGACTTGAAATTTGGTGTCTAGGCATATTTTGAACCGAAGATTTGAAATATCTGGTTAAAATTGGGTATTACCATTGAAACAAATGAGGTTTAGTTTCGTTTTAATATGTAGATGACCCCCTAAGCAAATTTTATATACGTCATTTAAAAGTAGACTTTATTTCAAATCGTTCGGTACCAGTAACTTCCGTCTACGATAATTTGTTGAAGAGTTAGTAGGGGGTGTTTACTTTTTTTTTTCCACGACTGTACATTTCGAAATATGTGTTAAATGACTCAATCTTCCAAAACACTGGAGAGTTGCTAATTGCTGAAATTTATTGCACACTTTATAAGTTTTATCACTAATCAAGTTAACTCTATTGAAGATTAGGCTAAATACCTATCTAATATAAAAACAAATGTCTTTTAAAATCCGAAATTGTACTGGTGTTTTTCAAATCAATAAAAGAAAATTTTAAAAATATAAAAAACACTTTTAAAATGTCAAATGAAGAAACAGTATTGCAGAATAACATGTATTCGTTTTTCTCTGAAGAAAAAGTTTGTCTTTTTCAAAGAAATTTGGTAACTCCTTGGCAAAACTATATTTTCGCCTATGGAACATATTATGGTGTATTAAAGATTATAGGAAGTTCTTTACGATGATGCGAAGTTTTTTCAATGTATATTTATATTTGTTTTGTCATTTTAGATTAGGTGAATTTTTTTAATTTATTTTTATAAAACATTTATTTTATAGAGATAGTATTAATAGCATAGATACAAATTTAAATTGTTTTTCTATTTTATTAAATATCCGATGATTAAAATTTTAAAGAACTTTTTTTTATAAAGAATGGTAAAATTGATTTCTAAATAAAAAAATACATATTAGCTCTTTCGAACTGTAAATTTTTTTCATTTTGGAGCAAAAATTACTTTCACTTTAGCATGATTAAAATTGCCAATTCAAATCACAAAATTAAGGTCTACAGAGGTTTCACAATTATAGCATATATTAAACTGCTACAGTTATTTTACAAACTACGGTGGCACTCAAAAGTTTCCGGACAGCATAAAGTTTTTGTTTAATTTGTAAATATACCCACTTGAAGAGGAATCCCAAAGCTATATTCATACGTTTTATTGACATAATAATTAGTGATTTATTTATGGAATAACAAATAAACATCAATAAATTTAATTGACAAAATTAATTGCAAAGGAAAACGCATGTTCTGAAAAGATTCTGGCCATCTTAGCAAGTTTGGAAAAAAATGGTGTTATAATAGAAAATAACAGAACGGAAAATAACAGTGATCAACAACATTTACAATTAGTATTTTGTGGCTATACCTTTAGCAATAAGTACTGCGGCGCAGCGACGTGACATCGCTTCAATGAACGTTTGAAGATCCTCTATGGTAAGTTTTGTTCAACTCTTCTTGCGATTTTTGAGAAAATTCTGCTGAATTGAAGTATTTATAATTCCGCACATTCCAAAGATTCATTCCAAAAATATTCTAGTGGATTCTGATCGGGTGATTGGGCTGGCCATTTCAAAAGCGGATTTTTTTGTTCGAAAGCCACTGCTTGACGACCTTGCATGTATGCTTTTGGTCGTTATTATGCTGCAACAAATAATTACGACCGCAATTTTTCCTCCAATAAGGCAGCAAATGATTGCAAGATGTTCTTATACATTGCATCATTCATCTTGCCACGGATTTCAACTAACGGATCCACACCTTTTCCAGAAAATGCTATCCACAGCATAACATGTCATCGGCCATGCTTCATTGTAGGAATAACATATCTCGAATTATATATTTTGTCTTTAGGTCGTCGGACGCAGTTTCTGCCATCACTCTCAAAAAGGTTAAACTTCGATTAATCGGAAAATAGTACTTTTTCCAGTTTCTACTTAACTAGTCTTTGTGTTCCTTGGCAAGCGCCAGTCGGATCCGCTGATTTTTTTTTTTTTTACTTATGAAAGGTTTTTTAACACCGACTCTTTCCCAAAGTTCTACGTCACGTAAACGTCTTGACACAGTAGACAGACTTATTTCAGCTGTATTTTCACACCGTAAATCCCGGGATATTGCAGCGGCATTTTCATGCCGTTCATCAACTGCTTTTTTCCTGATAACTCTGTCCACACGAACAGTCGTTTTTCGGGGTTTCCCAGACCTTGGCACGTCCTGAACGCCATCGTCATCTTTATATTTTTTAAAACATCATTCAAAGTACATTTTCTGATCGATAACTTTACTGCAATCTCACGAGAGGATTGACACTTTAGCTACAAACAAGTCACTCGCTTACAAACAATAATTGTTGAACTTTTAATTTTTTAATTTCAATTAAGTTATTCCCGTTGAATTATTAACAAAAAAGGCCAAAAAACACTTTACCGATAGCAAAATCTAACGAATGACGAATGAACGGAAACTTTTGCATACGCAAATTTCGAATTCGTCCCTTTTGCATCAAGTGTCTTCAGTATCCAATCAAAATGATCACGTGTCCAGAGGTAATTTGCATATTCCTAACTGTTGGAGCAGTTTCGCTTCTACCTCTCTGAAACGTTCTGGCAAACAAATCAATGAAACTAACTGACCGGAAATTTTCGATCGCCACTGTATGTATTAAGAAATAAGATAAGGAAGTCTAATTGAAGAAGTTTGAAAATATCGTATCACAAGAGATTTAAAATGACTTTTTTTATTATTATATGTATATTTCAAAATATGACAAGTTACTCAGTCGGAAAGTTGTACATTTTTCAAATTTAAAGAGTGAAATATATGTTTGAAAAAAAGTATCGTTAACGGTGTTAAGATAACTTGCTCTACTTATATAAAATCCAAGTGTGGGAAGGTGAAGGTAACCATTCCGGGGCTAACCGACCATAGCTAAACTCCATGCCAGGCTTAATGAAAGACTTATGCTAACATATGACAACTAAATAATAATTTCATCTAAACAAACGGAAAGCAGTTTGGTGAGCCATTCACTTTTGATATTCATTCATTTTGTATATAATTAATATATTTTGTAATAAAAAATTTAACGCATTAAATACTTAATTTGTGTTAATGTTTTGTGAAATCTTGAGAAATTGTGTATCACTTTGCTTTTATTGTTCCAATAAATACTGCTATAAGGTGAGTCATTCACTTTTGTGACTCATTCATCAAAATTATTTGCGCTGATTGGCAACGGGTGTTTAAAAATCTTTGTTGACCTAAACATTGTTTTGAAGATTTATCGTTCTTAATGTTTACATATTCCTTTTATTGTGGAATTTTAAACTATTAAAGTTCAATCAAAGAAGTTTATTTCCTCTGGGAAAGTCGTTGTTTATATCCAAAGATTTCACCGTTGAATTTTTTGAAAGTTTTACTGCTACTTATTGTCTTTTATTTGCTGTCTCATTTGATCGGATACGTTTATGAATTTGTAAATATCACTGCAGAACATTGCACTGAAAAAAAAATGAACCTATCTATAGTATTACGTAAAACATACGTTCATTGTTGTATCCAATTTTTAATCATTTTTGAAATGCTATTTTCTTATTGTGAATTAACAAACTAGAATTTACAAGCTGAAATAATTCTTTTTTTATTATACTCTTTTCATTTCTGCCATTTTTTTCATCATTTTTGACAGTAGGTTATATAGGCTAGATTCTTGAAATATAGGACTTTACAATATGTTTGTCATTCATTTTGTAAAAAAACTGCATTATATTCATAAGTATGCAATTATCTGTCTTAATTTATGGGCTAAACTTTTGTATTTGTTTAATATCGATCCAGTACTTTAAATGAAAATGAAATTTTTTTTTCTCTTGAATCTATATAGTGTTATATAAAACCTGTATTGATATAAAATATTGTAAAATATTTCTTCATTAATGGAAATTTATGTTCTTTTTTATGGTTTTTTTTTCGTATTGCGAATTATGACGCTAATATTCATAAACATGCAATTTTCTGTCTCTTTTTATACATATATTTCTGCTATATATTTGTTTATTCATTACTCGGGACTGCCACAGGTGAATATTTTTGTATTCTGTTCGCACTACTATTTTTTTTAAAAATACATTTTGTAATATATTTCTCTTGCAAATGATGTCAAAGCGTATGTAAAAGTTTTTTTTTTTTAATTGCTGCTAAATAAAATTAAAAAATAATCGCCTGTGGCAGCTCTTATTACTGGAAAACTTTGTTCTTTAAGAAATGTTAAAATTCATATCTATTATACTATTATTTATAGAATTTAAAACTAACAAATTTCAATATTTTGTGCAACCGTTTAACCATTCCAGAATTTCTTTTAATTTTGCTTATGTAAGCAAACGATGAGCTATGTGGTTAGTCAAGCTCTTTAGAAACTCATTGATAACTCTTTTTTCAAAAACTTTCACACATGGATCACTTCTTAATATTTAATTTGAATGTTTTGTCCAGTGGTTGAACTATTTCAAAAATTGAATATTGAGTAAAAAAAATATCCTCATCATTTGTATTTGTAGAAATAATTTGTCATTTTCAAAATGTAATTTTATGCAATATAAACCGTTCAATAATAAAACCTTCATGCTGCTTGTTGGTCGGAGATTCTCAAAAGGTTGGATCATTAAACGTTAACAATATGTAATTTTTAAAATTTTCAAACTTAAGGCCAACTTTTCTTTAATAATATGGTATTTTGTCTATAAATTTAATATATTAATATTTTTAATAGTATGTTTACAAAATTATTCACAAACATTAAAAGACAGCAGCCATTCTGGAAAATTAATTATTAAAGCATTTAATTAGCAGTTGTGTACGTTACGAATTTTTGACATTTTTTCGCACGTACGTTACAGATTTTGGACGTTGCACTTAGTATTTAAAAAATTCTTAAGACTAAGAATGTAGTAAATGTGTCGTATAATTGTGTGTGTATACATATATATATAATTAACTTTTTGTTATCCAGTAATAATAATAATAAAATCAAATGCTTTGTCGCGTACGTTACTTTCGGACATAACCAAATACAGAAAAATTCTTTATAGAAAAGTCCTTCTATCTTCAAAAAAGCAATAAATTAGCCTGCCATCTCTTAACGAAATTATCAAATCCTATAATCATCCGTTTCCTTTATGCATTCGTTGTTTACCATTAGAACCACCTGGGAAAAACTCTTTTTCTTGGTGGTACATTGGAGCAGTTACCGTTATGAATGTCCGAAATTGGCCTCTTTAGCATAAAATAATAAAATTTTAAGATATTTATACAAAGCTTTTACAATAAATTATGTCATTTTCTGTCTCTGAAAAAAAAAAATTCAATGAATTTTAAAGTTATGTTTCAAAGGCTTAAAGTTATGACATGTGTCCAGTGCCCACCTTTTGAGAATCGCCCTGGTATGAAATTTTTTTAAATTGAAATGCAGATCGACATTCTCTCATTTTTCGCAGGTGTTATAAACTAGTTTATTATTATTACTGTTGTCAATATTCGTATTGTTATTATTATTATTGATGTTGATATTATTATTATCGCTATTACTCTATGAGGAAACATAAATTAAGTCATAATAATAATTGTTTAGACATATGTCATGATTCCTATATCCTACATGCAGATAATGACAAAATAATTTTTAAGACAAAATAATACACAAAAAATGACCTGTTCTATCAATAGGACGTAAGATCGGAGCGGATTAACCTCTTGAGACCAGAGATTAAAATAACACTACAAATACACTTTCATTGCTTTTTCACAAAGAAAATGACGCAACATATGAGAAAACAGCCCCGTTTCCGAAATTTCTAATTAAGGGGACTAGTAATTTAGGTTCAGAAATGTGGATCTAAAATTGCCAGTCTTTGTACGAGGGGTATCAATAAGTTTTTGCCCTCACGTAAAAATAATTGAGTAAAATTTATGAAATTGCTAAATTGTATTAGTCCTTTTCTATATAGTCACTATGAACAGTAACACACTTCTGCAAACGGTATTTCAAAAAGATGGGGGGGGGGTGTATTTCAGGAGGCGCGATAGTAGACCCAAAGGGGAGCATTTTTCTAATTTTTGCTGAACATTGTTTATGTGACATATTGTTGGAAAGGCCTGTGAGCACTTATTCATGTTATGCACCCCCCGAGACTCTTTCCCCAATTTGCCCTCCGGGGAGCACTTTTCCAAATTTTGAGGACAAACATTCATTGCACCCGGGGGGGGAGTATTATGGGGGTAGGTCTTGTCCGGTGCATATCATGAATCACAGGCTCTTCCAACAATATGTCACATTTCAGAATATGTGCGGGTCTGCAAAAGTTAGAAAAATGCCTGCCTTTGGGTCTAGTATCGCGCTTCCTGGAATAAATCCTCCCCCTCTTTTTGAAGTATTGTTTGTAGAAATGTGCTAATGTGCACTGTGGCTATATAGAAAAGGACTATTACAATGTAGCAATATCATAAATTTTACTCAATTATTTCTATGTGAGGGCAGAAACTTATTATTGATACTTCCTAAGTAAATATCAATTTAGTAGAAAAAAGTCAATAAATAAGGAGGCAGAGGCCATTCATTGAAAAGTATTGTATTTAGGACGGTTTTTAGATCGCGACGAGCGTGAAATGTAGTTGCTGGTGTGAAGAAAATGATTCGCGCGATTTTCACCCCCTAGGTGGCGGTGCGTGACATCCAAACATTTATAAAAGTGTTAAAACTAAGCAGCTGTCGAGTTTATTCATTTTGTTTCTAAAAGCGATGCGTAATGAATGCAGTGAAATATGAGCAGAGGAGTGTTATGCGGTTTTTGATAGCGGGAGGTGTAAGAGGTCGTGAAATCCATTGACGAATAGAAAAGTTTTATGTGGAGCACTGTATGTCCCTGTCAAGGATGAAGGAGTACAGTAAGAGCTTTCGCGAAGAGCGCATGACACTTGGGGATTTCGCGGGGAGAAGAGCACCGAAGCGTGTCGCAGACCAGCATGTTGCGAAAGTGGATAAGTTCATCAAGTCTATTCTCATGCGATTTCTACATCTCCTGTGAGCTCCAAAAAGCACTGCAGCGACAACGGTTTCAAACGGTAACGTCAAGGAGTGCATGCGCAGCTGGCTCAAACAGTAGACAAAGATTTTACACGTTCATGGTATTGTGTTTTTAGTGTCACAATATGATAAATGCCTAAAGAAATGTGAGCAATACTCTTAGATTTCTTAAATAAATTGCATGAAATTGTTTCTGCCTCTTTATTTATTGACTGCACCAAGTAATTGTCCATAATTTAAACTCATCCAATAACAAATTTAAGACATTTAAACAAGTGAGTCCTACAGATCCTCAGATTGTTTCTATTGTAAACGGTTTAAGTTAAATAATTAGGAAAATTAGTACCGTGATTTCACTGTCCTGAAGACATTTAGGAAACATCGATGAAAATAACATTTATTTTATGAGAAAATAAACAGTGCTGCAATTTCTTGGTTTTTGTTTCGGAGAAAAAAACAATTCAGCTGTATAGAAATAAAGTAAAGATCTAAAAATATCAAACGTTTTAGTGTTTATGGGAAAAAGAACAGAGGTAAAAATTTGTGTACCTCATGTCTGAAGAGATTAAAATAACGCAAATGAAATTAACAACAATGTGAGCAATATTCTATTACTCACATTGTTTTTGATATAAACAGAAAAAAATAAACATACAGTGAAATACGTTTAGCACGATACTGACGGGACCGAAAATTTTTTTCGTGTTAAAAGAATTTTGCGTTAAAAGATTCGTAAAATAATAATAATAATAATAAATAAAAAGAAAAAAAAAACCTCACAAATATTTTCGACGTTGTCAAATTTCACTTCGATTTCCTGTTAAACTAATAGTAAGTTGCATCCATTAGGATAAAGAGCAAGTAAAAAAGTCCCTGCCGGCTCGGGCCTACAGGCGGAGGTAGATTTCGAAGTTAAGTACTAAATTCACCAACAAAACTTATATCAACATTAAATATAACCCAGTTCCTTCACTAAGAATGAGCTCTAGGGAGCTAAACATTTCGTGAAAATTCTTATATACACGAATACACACACGCATGTATATGGAATAGGTTTTAAAATGGCTAAAACAAATTCAGAGACCCTCAAAGTGTTAAAATATGTTAATATTTCCAGAGTCGGGTTTTTATAATGTTTTAATACGTTTTTTCATACTCACATGACGTTACATATTCACCTGCTGAGGTACATTATATATACAATATGACGTAATATATATATATTTTTAATTCGTCAAACTATTTATTTCATTTTGAGTTTTCATTCTGAAATCTTGCTCTAGAAAACTTATGACGTAATATTCAATTTGTTTTCAATTCGTCAAACTATTTATTTAATTTATTTTTTCACGTGAAAAATATTGCAAAAGAAGAGCAATTGTTGTGGTGAGAATTTTATTATTTTGTTTTTTTTTTTAATTGTTGGCAACTGCTATAATGAAAAATATTTATTTTT
The DNA here is from genome assembly GCA_963932465.1 of Maratus speciosus. Lineage (NCBI taxonomy): Eukaryota > Metazoa > Arthropoda > Arachnida > Araneae > Salticidae > Maratus > Maratus speciosus. The sequence goes on from OZ010786.1 coordinate 329,020,030, forward strand.
TCCTGTCATTGTTGTGCAAGAGCTGGTTTTATCAGAATCTTGTTAAGACGGTATTCAAAATTTTGAACCCTCCCCATTTCCATTCACTTGGGCCGATTTTGCCCATTTTCAATCCCCGCCGAGATATTAGCCATCTCAAAGTTGTTGGCGAGTTTGAAGACGATCCGTGCATAATTGCGACTTTTATCGTGCGGACAAAATTTAGTACATACATACATACATATATATATATATATATATATATATAAACTTTTTAGGTGGGGGTGGTTTTGGGTTCCTGGGGTCATATAATGAAAAGTTATGAAGGAATTTTTCAAAAGTCGCACCATGGTAACGACTGCAATAGGTAGTATTTCTTACGAAATCTACCTAAAAAGATGTTTTTGGTGTGAAATAATCTTATCTTTTTTTTTTTTTTTTTTTTTTTTTTTTTAGTGTTTTTATCAGCATTCTGAGATCTAGCTTGTTTGAACCAAATAAACAAAGCTGTCTCTAAATCTTCGTGCTTAGCAGTTCTCATACGTTTTCTCTCTGGCTTAAATATACTGCGGTAAAATATGAACGTAATGGGATCCCTTTTTTTATTATTGTTGATAAAGTAGAATTGGCAAAGCCAAACTCTTTGTAGATTTCTGTTTTCGTTCTTCTTTATCATCAACTGCATTAAGCTGTTTCATCTTCATTTGAAGCGAAATGGCAGTTTGTTTTAGCACCGATTTCTCAACCATGCTAATAAGACATAAGCTAATTTACAAAAAATACGAAATTCACTGATTTTTACCCAAAATTTAGTAGTTTTAACACAATCTAACTAGCTCGAAAGCGAATTTTTTTCGTGTTAACCAATTTTTTGTTTCGCGTTAAAAGAAAAAAAATATATTAAATGGCATAGTATACTGTCCGTACCGCTATATCATTTCGTGTTAATCGATTTTTCATGTTAAGCGTTTTCGTGTTAAACGTATATCACTGTATTTAAAAGAAAGGAAATGAAAGGATATTTATAAAAGGATCATCCTATTTGAGTAAAAATGGGATTAGAAGGAATTTCCACAACTATTAGAGAAAAATGTATGACACATATAGTACAGCGTGTTTCCGAATTCGACCGACAAATTCAGAGAGTGATTGTAGACATGAAGAGGATAAAAAATTGCTATAGTACAGGGGGTTGCAAACCATTTATTTTGTTATAAGTATAAGGTGTTTCACCCTAAGCGAAGTCGATAATTTTGCGAAAAATAAAAGTATTGCAATAAAAATAACGATATATACCTTGTTTTATAGGAAATGTGATAACATCAGAAAAAGTTCTGGAAATAAAGAAAATGAATTTATAATCACAGTCAAAAATCTGGAGCGTATACTGCTATTGCATATAATGGAAACTTCTACCACTTTTTTTATGTTATCATATTTACAACAAAGGTGAGCATGTCTATCAAAAAATTCATAATAATATACTTCACTTTCCTGAAAGTTATTACCGTCAACCAAAGTTGGGTTAGGGTTAGTCACACTTTATTTTTGATTAAATGGGTTGCGACCCAATGTTCTATGGTAATTTTTCATCCTCTTGATGCCTACTAACACCCGTCTGAATTTGAAAGTGGAATTAGGCAGCACCCTGTGTTTGGCTTTTAAAAAAGCTATTTAACCCTTTAGCGGCTAGTGTCCATCAAAAAGGACGCCTAATTTTAGGAGTACTGGCACCAAGGAATTTTAATTAAAATTTTCCCTTTATAGAGTACGCGGAAATAAAAAAAATAAACATGTGGCTGTACGACGATACATGAAGGATCAGGGCCTACAAAGCTCAACTCATTACACTTGACCCTGGGCCCCGAGGTGCTATGTAGCATGTGCTCCGGCTAGGTGGTCAACCCAACGCGACACCCTGTGTGTTTACTTCCTAAGCAAGCTTGGTACACATTTTATCGACACTGAAGGGATGAAAGGTACAGTAAACCTTGCCCAGCCGGAGGCAGAACTCGAGACCTGTGGCGTGGCAGACCACTAGGCAAATGGGCATCACAGGGAAATAAGCAAGTTTATACTTTCTAATAAATTCGTTTGTAAATTCCGGTGTCAGTCCATCGTTTCATGATTTTAGAATCAGAATTGCCCCGCACCGGAAAGGGTTAACTTGCGTACATTAACTGCACTTATTTTTCTGAATCTTTCAGGAATCCGTCAACAAATTACATCTTTTTAAAAAAGTTTAAATCAAGGTACTTTTAAAGTTTTACATTAGAATAAAAACCTTCATTTTTCTAACAGAGATTTTTCCTTCGGGAATTGTATTTCTCCGTTTTTCCACCCATAAAAAGAGGATTTATAAAGTTTAAAAGCATTTTTAAAGTATCGAATGGCGAGACTGTAATACAGACTTGCATGTATTTCTTTTACCCTAGAGAATATTTTGACTTACATTTTAGAGAGTTAGTAAACCCTTGATAAAGATATATTGGCTCTTACGAAACTTTTTTTTATAGGAAATTATTGCAAAGGAAATTTTTGTACAGTGATTTAATTTTTAAAAAATTGAAATAAATCTTGCATGCTTCCATTTGCGTTATGTTATTAAATTAGTCAAATTTTTGTCAGAAATGTTTACTATTATAAAGGTATTTATAACAGCTTACGCTGAAATTATAAGTAATATGAAATAAGCAAAAATTATGTATGAATAAAATTTCGTTATTTTTAACCAATTTATATAAACTACGTGCTTACAGTTATGCTACATTATTAAATTAGTTATAATATTAATTGTATGAGATGTTTATTATTAAGAAACATTCTGATTTTTCTCATATAAAAATACAAATATAATTGATATAATTGATATTTTACAAATATAATAATTAAAATATGAGATAGGGGGTATTTTTCATTATTTAAACATACATCGATTGCACGAAAACTGTACATGTTCAAATAGAAGAGAATTCTAAACAAAGTACTTAATTGTTAACGCAAAAAAAAAACAATAAATGAACTCGTATGAAATTATATATGAAATCAATCCATTACAATAAAATTATATTTTTAAGTATTTTAGAATTCCCTAATATAAATGGAAAATATATTCCTTAATTATACATTATCTTTTAAGAAAATAATTTGTGTAACCTGGAAAATTTATCAACGCGTATTTTTCTAGATACTTCAAGAATAATTGAACAAATTATATGACTGAAAAGTTTAATGCAAGAGAATTTAAACATTTTACATCCGAATAAAAATTATCATTTCTCTATAAGAGGCTTTGCCTTCGGGAATTGTATTTTTCCGTTTTTCGAACCATAAAAGCAGGATGTATAAAGTTTAAAAGCATTTTTAAAGTATCAAATACCGAGATAATAGTACAGACTTATATGTATATGACTTTCTCTAGAGAATATATTTGTCTTGTTTTAAAGAAAGTTAGTAAATCCTTTAGAAATATATATTAGCTTTTTCCGTTTATCATATTAAAGCATACAGCAAGTTTTGTGCAGTGATTTAAATTTTATATTAAATGTAAACTTAAAGCGCGTTATTAACACATCCAGTTTATATATACATATTTGTCTGAAATATTTACAACTATATAATGGCATTCTAAAACCTTTACAAAATAAAAGTTTATAATTTGCAGGAGCATATATTTTAATCCATATTCGATAATTATAAAAAATATACCATTTCAAAAATGAAAATTTTAAACGCAGCAATAACGGGGAACACTAACTCGTGTGAAACGAAAATTTTAAAATTTTGTTTTGTATTTATTTTTACTAGATCCCATCATTTTTTAGTCTATTTTTTTTTACTAGGATGGATCCATAAAAGGTTGCAAGGGTAATAAAAAATTATTTATTAACAATGGACTGAAAACTCGGGACCAACTTTTTTAACCCAGCTTGGAAGTAATCATATCCCTGCCAAATGAGCCAGTTATCAGCAGCTGTTTTCAAAATACTGTCTGAAGAACAGCTTTTTCCAGATAAGCTGTTCAATTTCCGAAAAAGGAAATAGTTAATGGGTGCCAGATCTGGACTGCAAGGGGGTGTTCAAGACTTCAACCTTGAAATTTTGAAGCAATACGTGACTTTGGAGAATTTATGGGGTCTGGCATTGCCATGCAGGAAGATGATACAATCAGTCAACATGCCAGAGCGTTTGCACAAGTTGGCGGACACGTTTTTTTTGCCCATACGGAACGAAACACTCATACATCCAAGAAAAATAAATTTTGTTACCGTCTTTTCAATCTCTCTGACGCCTCTGGAACTTATACTATCTACTCGCAAAACCAATGTAAGACAACTAGCGCCATCTGCCTCCACCCTGGGGAAACTATATTCCATCCACAATAATTTTCAAATACTGCTTGTAACGTTTTTTCTGTTGATCCACCTTCTTATAAATTTTAAATAAATCAGAGTTAAAACTTGAATGTTTATACAAGTCCCTCATAATACGAGATATCGTATAATAACTTACAAAACGAAAAACAAAATTGAAATGAAAAACTTTTGAAATACGCACAAATACAAATAATTTTTAACCGATCTGGAAGGAACCTGTTTTTTGGTTTTATTATCTTATCCAGATTAAAACAAATTTGTTGCCCCCCGCCAGGTTTATTAACTATCTTGGACGGACTGAAATTGATCAATCTATGAATATAAATTTTGTTTGCAAGTTTTATTAAATTTTAAACTGTTTTGAATACATGAGAGTCTTTCAGCCGTATGCTTTTTAAAGTAATATTTATGATTCTTTGTAAGCATTAAAAAAAAAAAAAGAGTAGGGAATCTTTTTATGATAAACATCATGATATAGGTCGAGAAATGCTACAAATTGGCAAAATTCACATTCAAACAGTAAGATAGACATCTCATTATTCAAAATGCAGCGGCGATACATATATTGTGTTACTGAACAAAATTCAGTCACTTCCAATGATTTCATCATGTTTCATAGTTCATTTGATGCAAATCTCGCAAAAATATATTCACTATTGTTAAAATTATGAACGAAAATTCGGATTCAGCTTATTACATGATAAAAGCGAAAAAATATTGACAATATTTACTATAACTAAACTTTTGAACATTTTTATGAAAATAGTGAACTCAAATATTTTATTGATAGAAATTTTAAATTTTACAAGTGACATAAATACAAAATTTCATTAGTTAATAAAATAATCTGTTGTCATTTTTATTGTAGGTATTATAAAAGTAACAATACTTGTTAGATAAAATATACTTATTTTTTGAGACCCTATATGGAATTATAATCCAGTGTTTGCTATCTTTAAAACAGTAAAACATTAAAAAAATATGGTATTAATAATTGTTAAATGAAATATAGCACTGTACTACGGAATAAAATATGTTTTTTGCAAATATTTGTAGCTATTCCATTGATCCCATGAACAACGTTGTATGCATTATAAAAATAATTATTAATATTAAACAAGAGTATTTTTTATTAGTGAATCTATCATGTCAATAACTTATTAAATATTGAAGTATTAGTTTAAACAATTCTTTAAAATTAACAACTGTATACATTTAAAGTTACTGTCTAAATGTGGAAATTATCTTATTTATCGAGTCTCCCCTATTTGTTATATAGATTTATTGACTATAAAATATGTCTGTTGTGATGAAAATGAAGAAGAAGGTGTTCAAACAATAGATCATTTAGTGCTACCAATTTGTAGAAGTATATGTATGATTATACACGATGGGAATTTTTCAATAATCGGAACAAAACCACGTTGTTCACAATTTTAGGCGAATTGAAAAAATAGTCTTATTTTTGAAATGCGGTACTGCGCTTGCTATTGAGTGTATAAAATAGTTGTAAATATAAAAGTTGTAGAGAATGTTGTCCCATTTACGATTAAAATTAACAACTAATGCACTACGGCAACGGGTCTTCAGATATTAAAAAAACAAAAAAAACAAATCACTAATTTTGTTGTCTTTTGCCAACTGAAAATTCTCCCTTGGGAAAGTTTGTTTGAAAATTTGGTTTTTGCATGCTAGCCTCAGTATATAAAAATCGGAAAAAATCTTCTACCTGACCTTTTGCGATGTACCATGTACATTTCCCGGGGACTACAACATATTAAAATAAATCGTTTATCCAGAACAGGCCAGCTATCACATTATATGATCACATCGCACAGCTGTACAGATCGTACGAAAGGTCTTAGCACTGTAAATAAGGTTGTGGATGGCAGTTTTTGGAAAGACGTTCTACCCCAGCAAAGAGGAAGTTGCTGGCCAGCAGCAAGATAGGTGCTGGAAATGATGGAGAAGTGCTGGCTGATGGTCTATCACTGCACGACCACTGCTGGACAGCTTCAGTAAACTTTGCTGTTGGAAATCATCAGATAAAATTCTGGTGGGCATCCATTTTATCTCATTCGCTGGCCCACCACTACATGAAAGTGCAGGAACTTTTGCAGTATTATTGCTGGGAACCCTTACGCTGGGTGGTGCTACGAATATCGAAGACATTGAGTATTTGAACACAAATTTGAAATGAATATCTTAACACAATTTAAGCTGTGAAGCTAATTTTTTTAAAAACTGTAAAAAATATAGTACCACTGCCACCAACAAAATAAATAAGTAAATGAATAAATAAATAAATTCTTTATTTCAACGCACTTTTTTTTTCTCCTTAAATCTGGTTTTACTAGGTTACAGAGAATTTCGGTTTTCATAAATTACGCAGTTCAGAATCAATAATATAAAAAAGCGTATAAAATACATAGGATTTATATACAATAGAATAATTTCTATATCAGTTTAATGATTGGGAACGTAAATCACAAAAGAAACAAACTTGAAATAGTGTAATGAGAGCTTGAAAACTACGAGCAGTCGTAGCGTGCGCTGAAAGCACTTGTTCGTGTCCGATCACGAAAACCAAACAGCATCGAGCGCGGTTAGTACTTGGGAGGGTGACCACATGGAAACCGCTGAAAGTTCAAATATTTCTATGGACATTTCTATTATAGACACTTCTATAGATATTTCTATAGCTCTTGGTGAAACTAGCTTTATAGAAAAAAGAGCTATAATTATATGATACTTTGTTTTTTATAGGATTCTCTAAGAAATTTTTGTAAGGGAAAGTGCTGGACCAACAAAGGAATAGCAGTGGGATAGGTGCTATCACTGCAGGAAAGTGCCGGATTGAAATAATGTGATGGCATACCAATGATGGCCTGATGTTGGCCATCACTGATGGGCCAGCTGCATTCTACTCGGACACTTTTCGACAGGTTTAAGTAATGGCATCCTTGCACTTTACCGCTGATGGCACTGCTGGCTGCCATCTTTTTTCCAGCTAATGGGTCACTGTTTCTTTCTTTGCTGGGACTCATCTAAAAAGTTAGATTTTAAGTAATGGAGAAAATTGTTGTCACGTAAACAATTCTTCCAAAATCACCTCTTATATGCACAGTGATTTTACGTTCCGGTGACGTCTCGGGCAAGTCCATATCACGCATATTCTTGCGCCAAGAACAAGAGGACTTTAGAGCGTTCCACTATCGTCCATAAAATATTATCGGTAGCAACATGACGAAATTTGACATGAGTTTGAAGGAAACCATCTTATAGCACTGTGCTGTAAAAATTTTAATGTTTTTAGTTTAAAGACTTTTCGAAAAAGAGTTAAAATAATGTATCAAGGGGACAGTGGACGTTCAAAACCATTTTTTTCATTTTTCCCTCAATTGTACGGAATTTTGCACACATAATAATCCATACATTTTCTAAGTAAATTAATTAGTTTTAATTTTATTCCAAAATGTGTGTAATTAATTAAGTTATAAATTAAAATTTGTTAATTAATCACTCTAATTAAAAATTCTACATGCGAGTTATGTCTGCCTTTAGCATCCAGCTGATTTGTTAAATGGTAGCTTTATAATATTGCAGGAAATGTTGGTATGCGTTTGAAAATTTTACGAATATATTGAGGAAAAATCATAAAAACTTCCAATATTTAAACTTTTCCTTGAAATTTGGCAGAAAAAGTTATAAAGCAACAAAATTTTCTCTTTATGTACGGTAATGCATGCATATTAATACTAAGTTTTAAAATACAGCATATTGCAAACAATAATACTGAATATTATGAAAATTGGATGAAAAATAAGAAGCATGGAATATTTTGAATATACTGATTCGACCAAAAATTCTCATTTTCAGAAAACGCGATTTAAAGTTTTATTTTTAGTGTAACTCAATTACGGTGTACAAATTTGAAGTTCTTGTAACTTCCGTAGAAAACGTTGCAATTGTATGCGGGTTTTTGCAAATGATGCAGTTAAGATTGAAGTATATTAATAAGCCGAAAAAGAAAAATCGATTTTTTAGTCTATTTTTGCCCAGCTGAAGATCCACGATCCCCTTAAGAGATTTGCATAACATTTTATGAAATCTATCAAATGAGTCATCACTATTAAGTTACCTATTCTTTTTAGCATCCAAAATGCTATTTCTTTCAGAGAAAATTTAAAGTTTCGTTACTACAAAATAACGTTACTCCTAACCATTAGCCACCCGTTAAACGAAGCAGGTGTATAATTGTACGGTTAAATGCTGATGATCTTCTTCAATTTTTTGAACTTCTAAACCTCGCAAATTATCAATTTTTACACCCTTACTACAAGATACTTGCTTTGCTTCATCTGAAATGGAGATAACATTAGTACATATTTAAATTATCACCATTCCGTTCATATAACTTTCAACTACATGCACAAATAACTCAGAATCTATCCAACAGTACACAGGATATCACTGAACAATGCACTTCCTCACAACTGGGATGTCACTTCATATTACGCAAAGCGAAAATAAGTCTTGTCAAAAATATTTTCATTATTGTTAAGGTTATGAGGGAAAATCTCCAATGTAAGTAAAGGAGACTCGCTGTATGATTAACTGAATGTGAGACTCTGGTTTTCTATACAAAAGCTATTTGTCTTGACATGTAATATACCATAAATAGCTGTAGTAATAGTTTTCAACTGCCCTGTAAAATATGATCCTTGAAATGATTCTTATTATTTCAATATCTTCAAAAAACCTTAGAATGAATTTTATTTTTAGTAGAACTACGTAGTTCAATCCTAACCTGAATGTGGACAAAATGCTATAATAACCGGTTTCAAATGTAAATCTTACTGCCTTATTGTTACATCATGTGAAAAAGAAGTTACTTCCCCTCAATTTTATGTCTATATGTCCCATTTTGTGACCAGATTATGTTAACGTTGGATTCAATTTATGATGCGTATACTAAATAACTTGTCGCGCCGTATTCACAGTAGAATTTTAAAATAGCTGTCACCTGATAGTCATAGTGTCACATAATAAAGAAGACCCCATTTTGTGTCTTTTATGATTGCGACCATTTGTGATGATTGTAACAATTGTGGCACCATATTCAATGTTTGTGTTCTTAGGGTCGGAAAGTCACTCAGCGGGCTGAAAAAAACTGATGTTATATGCGACATGTCGCATGTGTCTTTCGTAAGCTCAGTTTTTACATTACGTTGCTCTAAAGTGTCAATGTTCAAGCTATTTCGATTACACTTTTTAAGAAAACAAGATTAAAGTTTAGTTTGTATTTAAAATGTACTGTATTTAGAACATCATAAAATACGATAAATAACAAAATATTCGCTAACAGGTTTTGTATGTTAACTGAAATTGTAGACAAGACTAAAGATACGCAGTAAGGGATGTCATATCATTTTTGCCTATATTGTCAGGGGCAACCATGTCATCCCATATCTGAACTAAAATATGAAAATACTTCTCTGATTTTATCTAGATTTTCTATTTTCTATTTACTTTTATTTAACTTATAATGTTTTATTTATCTCTATACATAAATATATCTTCTTCTAACATTTCAGGCTCATTTTATACTCACTTTCCTCAAATGAATGTAGGGTAACTTCGGGAGAGTCACCACATACGGGATAGGTGCCACACTCCTTGTATTTCTTGTAATTATCGATAGATGGTCGTCAAACGCACAGTATAGGTGCGCAATGAGATTATTTATCCAGTGTATAGTGTGAATCCCATTTTGATGTTTACTTGTAGAAGTACAATTCTTAGCAATCCATATTTTGACGTAAATGCATGATTTCACTGTCCAACCTTTTAAACACGTTATGTTTAAATACTTTCATACACTAATTGCTAAATGCATGCATGATTTCGAAGTCAAAACTAAGTATAACGTTTGTATAGAGTACCGTGTGTATGGTTACTCCATTAAGTGTTATTAACTCATCCTTTACTTTTTGCGTAGATTACCATGTTAGGCATGTTATCAAGTTTACTAAAAGCAAAGGATAAAAAGGGAATAATAAAAAGTAAGAAGGGCAAGAAAGATGCAAGTCAAGATGATAATAATGAAAAATTGGATTACGTGTAAAGCAGACGTTCTTTGCAAGGAATGTTTTGAAAACTTCTCCAAAAAAGAGGAATTGTAATTGGTTTTGTTGCATCCTGTGTCAAATGTAGTAACATAAAGACGTACTTTTTCAACACTTTTTCTGTAGATTGTAGGTGAAAAAACAGGTCTTTTAACCAATTCGGGACCATAGGTTCATATAAGCACCTTAATAAAGTGCATACAATATTTGTTTTCGCACCAGTAAAAAAGAAAAGTAATATTTGCTTTATTTAATTAGAGCATTTTCATGATTATTTAAGTAAATGTAACTTATTTTAAAGAAGTGGTGCCAACCGAATAAAATTTGTGTAAAAGACACCGGTCCCGAAAGGGTAACAAAAATATTATGTAAACAAAATTTTATTTTTTTTCTTGCCCTCTCTACTACATTGATGTTATGTTGTTGCTGAAATAACAATTAAAGTTTAATGAAAAAATAAGTCGATAATTTTAACAGCGAAAGTAGGTAAACAATTATTAATTTGAATCTACTTGTACGTTTCATCGTATTCATTTAGTTTCATTTTGTTATTACATCGTTAATTATAGCCCAGATAAGATTTATAATTTCATTCTGTTCTTATTACAAGCGCGGCATAACTATCGCACAAGTGCTGCGTCTCACCCTGAATGTACGGGTGACGCGCCGCAGTGTAAAGTTTTAGAAAAAAAAAATGTTAAAAAATATTAATAATTTGTTTAGAATTTTTTGCCGCAATGCACGCGTTGTATATTTAACATTAAATAGCACAGCAGGATTTTTTTTTTAATTTTATGTCCATCATGGGACTTTACACCGACATTCAAAAAAATCTACGGCATAAATCCCGGGATAACTCTACAGCAGCACTCAAAAGTAATTTGACAAAGATAATATTTCACTTAATTAAAAAGAACAATAAAATACAAAAATCAATCTTTTAATTTTAATAAATTAACAATAAATATGACAAAATTCATATATATATATATATATATATATATATATATATATACACACACACAGATCTATATATATTTATATCTGAATTAAGCATGCTATAACTCTCGAATTTTAGAACCGATTTGGATGAAATTTTTCATATGCATAGCACATACTAACGCCTCGACTCAGTTCGTTGGCCAGCTTCCCAGCAAACACAGAGCTATCGGTAAGCAATCGGCCGACAGCCGCCGGATGTCGGAAAAAATGTCGGATACGACTAAAAATTCCGAATTCGGACAGATGTTGGCAAATCTAAACGGGCCACTATCAGAAATCACATATCGGTCCTGCGTCACTTGCCGGTGTAAGTCGCTTGCCGATATAAAACAATAAGAGGACCGATTACGGTAACCGGAAGTCGAAAAAATAGATTCTTGAGTTTCAGTTGCCAACATGCTGCCGACACTTCACCGAAATCACTGTGCCCATGCCGACACTTCAACGACACTGTCGGATGTGGTCCGATGTTGAGCCGAAAGATATGCGTTTGATGGGTTCATATGCCATCTTGTTTCAAAATGGCGGCCATTGGAATTTTTTTAATTTTTTTGTTTTCTAACATTGTATACTTATAGAAAATGTTACGTTTCACAAAATGCAATTTAACTCTTATGTATCATTTTAAACAGTTACATTATGATAAAATTCAGATATACATACATATATATATATATATATATATATATACACATAGATAGATAGATAGATAGATAGATATAGATATATATGGATAGATATATAGATTTAGATATATAGTATATATATAATTTTATTCATACACTATATTGCCATTAATGACCGGCAACTTTCAATTTTAGACATTTTGTCGAATATTTAGAAATGTATTTGTCAGATTCTTCTGGAATTTCAGGATTGAAAAGAACAGGTATGACCTCATATTTAGCAATGTCGATTTGATAAGGGGGACAATTAGGGGGCCAACAAAAAATCTAAGAAAAAATAATACTTGGGATCACCCTGTAAAATAAAATGCACGAAATGGTCTATTGCTACCGAATATAAATAAACAGACATTGTGCAATATGTGCATTATTTTGTGTAAGAATAGCACGTATATTAATAGAGATATAGCGATTTATTTAAAAAAACGTAAAAATTCTTGCATGTTTTTTGCTTATAACATGCAGGGTTTTCAACCAAATTTAACTCTGGTGTCAGAAAAATTGACAAAATATAGAAGAAACAATATAATGCAGTTGGAACATAAATATATTAAATATTTTAGGAAATATGAGCAGTTGTAAGAAATAATTTTTATCTGCGCATGCGCGAACGATAACAAGAATCAGTTTACATAATTTAATAGTCAAATCTATGGAGCAACTTATAAAAAAAAATCTAGTCATATATCGTAAAAAATTCAGAAAGATATCGGCGTTAGTGTGAGCAAATTTTTAGTGGTTCTCTAAAATCAGCTGAATGATAAGGGATTTTCCACATATTGTCATTTTAAATTTTTATTTTTTTTTAATTTTTATTTTTATTGATGCTTTAGTTCTTCTTGGATAACCACCAGAACGAGCCTATACCATGATCAAAAGAAGTATCAAAATCGAAGCCTTTTTTCCACATCTACTCGTTGATACTCACTAAATACTAACATTTTTCTGAAAGTCAGTTAATAAAAAATGACAATTTGTGTAAAATCCTTTATTATTCAGCTGCTTTTAAAGAACAACTAATAATTTGCTCACTTTAACGCCGATATCTTTCTGAATTTTTACGATATTTGACTAGATTTTTTTTAATAAGTTGCTCCATAGAGTTGACTCATAAATTATATAAAATGATCCTTGTTATCGTTCGCGCATGCGCAGATAAAAATTATTTCATACAACTGCTCATATTTCCTAAAATATTTAATATATTTATATTCCAATTACACTATATTGTTTCTACTATATTTTGTCAATTTTTCTGAAATCAGCGTTAAATTTGGAAAAACCCTGCATGTTATAAGCAAAAAACATGCAAGAATTTAATTTTTTTAAATAAATCGCTATATCTCTATTAATATACGTGCTATTCTTAAACAAAAGAATGCACATATTGCACAATGTCTGTTTATTTATATTCGGTAGCAATAGATCATTTCGTGCATTTTATTTTACAGGGTGATCCCAAGTATTATTTTTTAAATTTGATTTTTTGTTGCCCCCTAATTGCCCCCCCCCCTTATCAAATCGACATTGCTAAATATGAGGTCATACCTGTTCTGTTCAATCCTGAAATTCCAGAAGAATCTCTCAAGTATATTTCTAAATATTCGACAAAATGTCTAAAATTGAAAGTTGTCGGTCATTAATGGCAATATAGTGTATTATTAATATTTATTGTTAATTTATTATAATCAAAAAATTGAATATGCAAATATAAATTATATATAAAATAAATGATTGTTTTTTGTATTTTATTATTCTTTTCAATTAAGTGAATTATTATCTTTGTCAAAATACTTTTGAGCGCTAATGTATATATTATAATACTATGATATTTTATGTATTATAATATTTTAATACTATACTATTAATGTATTTTTTAAGTCAAACTTTTTTAATATGAAAAAAAACAGGAATATATTTTACGAAAATGTGTCAGAAAATACTATACGATTTACGCATTAGGTTCGTGCATGCAAACACGTTCTAAATTTTTACGGTTTATAAAGAGTAATAAAAAAATCCACGTTATAAAATAACGATGATATCTTTTATAAATTCTCATTCCAAACTAAAAACTTAACAACAACAACAACAACAACAACAACAAAAGTAAAGTTTAACTTTTATTCAACTAAAACGCACTACACATTGGAAAATACACTTTTTATCTGTTATTCAAAAAAAAAAAAAAATTATAGTCATTTATAACTTCCATATACGTATTTTACTTTGTCTCAAACACACAAATTAAGAAATAAAAGGCGGGTCAGCAAATTTTTATTGCACACTAGTGATAAAGAAGTACAATCAGCATTTTTCCTTTCAGAAACTGGTACCTCATATTAAATGTGAATTTTTTTTTCTCTACCTTTTATTATTTAATATATAAGTATGGTAATGTATAATTATATGAAAGTTGTTATTCAGTTGGACAATTTTCCATTATTTCTCACTAAATGAAAAAAAAATCTACATTTTAGTCTATTTCAGATGCATAACAGTCAAATATTTTATTTATTATTTTAATTATTATTATTATTATTATTATTATTATTATTATTATTATTATTATTATTATTATTATGTAGATTTTGGTCAGAGGAAGAAGAGAATTTTCCTCTTATAAAGCACTTGCATTTCGAAGTTTCATAGTTACAGATAACACAAAGTATGATAATTTCCTTAATACAGATTTAACGAAATAAAAAAAAATAACGATTTTTTTTCTCTTCTGACAATTGCTTTCAATATTATATTCTTCTAATTAAAATATTAAACATTCATATTCTGCTACATAATATATTTTTCTATATTTTTATAAGGACATTATTTATTTTAGAATATAAATAATAGAAAAGGAAAAGAAATAAAGACCAGAGGCTTATGACAGGACGGTCTAGACATCTAAATTATCTTTCAGTGGGAAAGGCAAAGGTATAAATGAAGAAAATGTAAGTTTAAGTAATACATATATATCTATATGGTGCATTTTTTAATCAAACTTTCAATAGTCAAATATATTGTATAACATAGTTAAACTTTTTAAAGTTCATTAAAATATATAACATAATACGAAATTTAAACTTATACAGCGTTTTACTTAAATTACCTAAACTAAAAGAGTGATGTATTTTTGATTCTTTGAAGAAAGATAAAGAAAATTTCTTTAGTCATCTATACTAATATTATAAAGAAGTAAAAATTGTTTGTGTGTTTGTTAGATGTAATCTCTGGAACTACCGAACCAATTTCAAAAGTAATGTTATCAAAATGATGGTGTTAGTCCAACTTTGAACATAGGCTATATTTTATGTCGGTGCCACTACCCCAAAGAGGTGCAAGAGCAAAAAAAATTGCTAAAAATCCAATTTTTGTGTCTAGAAATATCAAATTTGGAATATTAGTTACTTATAAGATATAAATGATGTCTAAGAACATTTTCTAAAGCATTGGAAATTTAAAAGGGGTGAAAGTGCACAAAAATAATTCTAAAAAACGTTCTAAATGATGGTTTCTGCATAATCTCAGGAAATACCAAACAGATTAAAAAATAATGGTGTCAAAATGATGGTGACAACCCTTGCTCCAAGATAGGCTATATTCTAGGTTAGTGCCACTGTCCCAAAGGGGATGCAGGAGCAAAATACGTTCTAAAAATGCGATTTTTGCGTTACTGAAGATCCTTAGATATAAAAGATTTCTAAGAACATTTCATAAACAATTTGAAATTTAAAAAGGGTGAAAATGCGCGAAAAGCGTTCTAAAAAACGTTCTAAATGGTGGTTTCTACACAATCTCAGGAAATAAAAAACCAATTTAAAAAATAATTGTGTCAAAATGATGGTGACAACTCTTGCTCCAAGATAGGCTATATTTTATGTCGGTGACACTATCCCAAAGGGGTGCAGGAGCAAAAAAGTTCTAAAAATGCGATTTTTGCGTTACTGAAGGGTCTAGAAATATGAAATATTAGTTACTTATTAGATATAAAGGATTTCTAAGAACATTTCATAAACAATTCGAATTTTAAAAGGGATGAAAATGCGCGAAAAGTGTTTAAAAAAACGTTGTAAAAATGGTGGTTTCTACACAGTCTCAGGAAATAACATATCAATTAAAAAATAATGGTTTCAAAATAATGGTGACAACCTTTGCTCCAAGGTAGGCTATAATTTATGTCGATGCCACTACCCCAAAGGGGGTCTGGAGCAAGAAAGTTCGAAAAATGCGATTTTTGCGTTACTGAAGGGCTTAGATATAAAGGGTTTCTAACAATATTTCCTAAAAAAAATCGAAATTTAAAAGGAGTGAAAAGCCGCGAAAAGCGTTGTAAAAAACTTTCTAAATTGCGATTTCTATGCAGTCTCAGGAAGTACTGAACCGATTTCAAATATAATCGTGCAACAATGGTGGTGATAGCTCTTACTCCAAGATAGGCTATATTTCTACTCCAAGATAGGCAAAAAAAGTTGTAAAAATTCGATTTTTGAATTATGGAAGGACCTAGATTCATGGAATTTTGCATGGTATATATAATTATTTGATATAAATGATCTCTAAGAACATTTCTTTTAAAAAATTGAAATTTAAAAGGGGTGAAAATGCGTGAAAAGCATTCTAAAAACTTCTAAATGCCGATTTGTGAGCAATCTCAGGAAGAATCAAACTGATTTCAAAACTAATGGTAGGAAATTGATGCTGACAGCCTCTGCTCTAACATAGGTGCTACTGCATATCGTTGTCACTATCACCTGGATGTTGCAGGAGTAAAAAACATTGAAAATTTCGATTTTTGCGATCGGTAGAGGATAGCAATTTGAAATTAGGCAAGGTAAATATTTATTAGATATAAATTATCTTTAAGAATAATTTCGAAAAAATTGGCAATTTGAAAAGGGTGAAAATGCGCGAAAAGCGTTCTAAAAACGTTCTAAATTGTGATTTCTACTTAATCACAGGAAACACTAAACTTACTTCAAAAGTAATGGTTGCAAATTGATGGTGACAGTACCTGCTCCAACGTAGGCCATATTTTATGTTGCTGACACAACCATCTGGGGTATGCAAGAACAAAACATGTTCCAATTTACGTTTTTTGCACAACTGAGGGGTCTAACATTTTGAAATATGGCATGGTATTTACTTACAATATGCAGCTACTTTCTAAGAACAGTCAAAAGAAAATTCCAAATTTAAAAGGATGAAGTGAGCGAAAAGCGTTCTAAAAACGTTCTAAATTACAATTTTTATGCAATCCTATCAAATACCAAGACCATTTAAAAAATAATGGTGACAAATTGTTGGTGATAGAACCTGCTCAATCACAAGTTATATTTTATGTCTGTGCCACTACCACCAGAGCGTTGCAAGAGCAAAAAACTTTGTAAATTGCGATTTCTGTGATACTGAAGAGGCTAGAAATTTTAAATATGGCATGGTAGTTATATGGTAAAATACACTGACGGAAAAAAAAAAAAAATCCCAACACCAAGAAAGACTTGTGTTAGATAAACGAAATTTGGTAGGCGTGTTTATTCATCTGAAAGATGACATTGATTGAAATTTCGCGCTTCTCAGTAGTAGCGCCACTCAGAACCTGCAGATCAGGTTTAATTTATATGCGTGCTGTAAAGTTCGTGGGTGTTATTTAGCTTCAAAATGTGACGCATTGAGTTTATGTTAGACAAGAATGCATTTAACAAGACGAAGAAGCCACTGTCAACAGTTCACCGAGTAGGAACGAGGTCGCATAATCGGTCTACGAGAAGGTGGATTTTCTTTCCGCGATATTGCAGGAAGACTTGGCTGGAATGTATCCACTGTCCATGATTGTTGAATGCAGTGGTCAAGGGATGGTACTGCCTCAAGAAGACCGGGTTCCAGGCGGCCACGTGACACTCCTGAGAGGGAAAATCGCCTTTTTCTGCGCACGCATATGGCACGTCGTACTGCGTCTGCGGCAGAAATTCGAACTGTAGTTGGTACTACAGTGACACAACAAACTGTTAGAAATGGGTTACTTCAAGGACAGCTCAGAGCTAGGCGCCCTCTAGCGAGCATTCCACTGACTCCAAGCCATTGCCGTTTGCGACGCCATTGTTGTCAAGCCAGGCTCATTGTAGGACAGAGTGGAGATCTGTTGTGTTTTTTGATGAAAAAGAAACGCAAGAGATCTCCATTCCGTCCACCAATGAGCTCTGGCTTGACACGAATGGCTTCGCAAACGGCAATGGCTTGGAGTCAGTCGAATGCACGCTAGAGGGAGCCTAGCTCTGAGCTGTTCTTGAAGTAACTGATTTCTAACAGTTCGTTGTGTCACTGTGGTACCAACTGCAGATCGAATTTCTGCCGCAGACGCAGTACAATGCTCCGTATACAGCGATCTTCCCTCTCAGGAGTGCCACGTGGCCGCCTGGAACCCAGTCTTCTTGCGGTAGTACCGTCCCTTGACCACTGCTTCCAACTATCAAGCACAGTGGATACATTCCAGCCAAATCTTTCTGCAATATCGCGGAAAGAAAATCCACCTTCTCGTAGCTCGATATGCGACCTCGTTCCAACTCGCTGAGCTGTTGACAGTGGCTTCTTCGTCTTGTTGCAGACATTCTTGGCTAACATCAACTCAATACGTCATATTTCGAAGCTAAATAACACCGACGAACTTCACAGCACGCATTTAAAGTAAATCTGATCTGAAAGTTCTTAGTGACGCTACTAGCGCCACACTTATGCGCGAAGCGCGAAATTTCAATCAATGTCATCTTTCAGATGTATAAACATGCCTACCAAATTTCGTTTATCTAACACAAGTATTTCTTGGTGTTGGGATTTTTTTCCGCCAGTGTATAAATACCCTCGAAGGACTGTCGAAAATAAATTAGAATTACAAAGGGGTGAAGCGAAGTGGAGGTGCGAAAAGCATTCTAAAATTCATAATTACGATTTCTATGCAAATTTTAGAAATATAAACCGATTATAAAAGTAATAATTGCGAATCAATGGTAACAGTCTCTGATTCTACACAGGCTGTATTTTATGCCGATGATTCTACCATCTGGAGTTCACAGGAACAACAAACTTTCTAAAAAAGTCCTTTAAAAGCTTTCTAAATTACGTTTCTGTGGAATATTAGGAAATAACAAACCGACTTAAAAATTAATGTTGTCAAATTAATAAAGAAATTTTCTATTTCAACATAGCCCTTTATGTTGAGAGAAGTGGTAGGACTTGGAATTTGACATGATGGTTAATTTTAAGCTGTAAGAAGATGGTTTCTAAAAAATTCAAATCATCAAATGACTACTAAAAGGAGCGTATTAATTGAACATAAAAGTTTCAAAATATTTTCTAAATTATCATTTATTTAGTTTTATTTCTGTTTATTCATTTAAGTACTGCTTAATATAGTGTAATAATAAAGTTTAGTCAAACTATGTTTTAAATAGTAATTTTTGAATTATTCCTAAAAGTATAATTTATTTTAATAAAAATTAGACATAAATATCGCTTGGCATATTTCAAACATTATGCGAGCAAAGCCGCGGGGTTTGCTAGTCATTAATAAATTGGTCTTTTTTTCATATATTTTGTTTAATTTCTTCTTTTTAAAGAAGAATGTATTGTCATCGAATATTTTTTGACTTCCGGTTTTCGACGGATTTTCACGTTTTAGAGGTCGGAGATCCTGTAAAACATGTTTATACAAAATGTCTGTCTATCCGTCTCTCTGTGCCCGTGTGTTCGTATGTCGCTTTGTATCATCGAGAAGTAAATGAATTTATGCAAACAATTGAACTAAAATTCATATGTATGTTTATGTCTACGGTGAGGAAATCCCACATGGAAATTTGGGAATAGTCCGCCGAAGTAGGCGCTGTAATAGCATTTTTTGTGTCCTGTTCAATATTGCATCATAGAAAAATATATGAAGTTATGCGCAGAATTGAAGTAAACTTTATATGTATGTCAAAAACTGTTGTAAGTTTTCGTAAAAACTCAAACAAATTTCACTTCACCCTTTCTTATCATATAAATAAAAACATACATTTATTTTACTTAAATAGGTGTAACAAATAAAAATCAAAATATGTTGACATATTTCGGTTTAATAGTAAAAACCGTAATCATAACACACACATAATCAATAGAAATGAATGACACTGGGTACCAAAAAATAATCTAAAAACCAAAAAACATAAAAATGCAAACATTGCGCCCTCTATGATCTCAAATAGCCTACGCTACCGCGGCTCCCTCTATCAGACTCCCTTTTTAAGTATTTATTAAAGAATTCCAACAATAAAATTGGAATATCAAAGGATAAAGAATCATTACACACAGTATCCCTCCTAGAATATATCTCAATAGATTCCCGGATGATTGACTTGCGGTATAAACTCGAAACAAACACTAATCTACTATCTCTGAAACAAATATTAACCCCCCCTCTTTAAAAACAGCCTTGATAACGCAGTCTTATCCCTACCAAATTTTATATCAGATTCGTGCTCTTTTCTCCTAATCCCAAACTTTCTACCTGTCATACCAATATAATAATTAATATCCCCCCCCCCCCCTCTTTCTCATAGATAAATTTCTCTTTTCTAATAAATACTTAAAAAGGGAGTCTGATAGAGGGAGCCGCGGTAGCGTAGGCTATTTGAGATCATAGAGGGCGCAATGTTTGCATTTTTATGTTTTTTGGTTTTTAGATTATTTTTTGGTACCCAGTGTCATTCAATTCTATTGATTATGTGTGTGTTATGATTACGGTTTTTACTATTAAACCGAAACATGTCAACATATTTTGATTTTTATTTGTGACACCTATTTAAGTAAAATAAATGTATGTTTTTATTTATTTATATGTATGATTTTGGTCCCAGTTGAAAATACCAATTTTCCGCTGCGATAGCAATTTTTTACGATTTTTGTAGTTCTGTTTTACATCTACTGTTCATGCAGCGACAGCTAATTGGCATCCAGCTAATCCGGCGATTCTCAATCAGCTGATGTATAACAAAATAACGGAAAATATTGATTTTATTAAATATTATAATAGAAATGGAATCGTTTTTTCTCAGATTAGTAAATTGAAGCCGAAACTTAAGATGAAAATCAAAGTTGGTGTAGTATTGGAGTTATAACACTGAAGTATCAACATATGTAACATTTGTTTGGAATATTAACATATAGAGTAATTCCGTGATTTATGCCGGGGACTTGCCGGGACTTTTTTTTAAATATGTGTATAAAGTCCCGTGATGGACATAAAATTAAAAAAAAATCATTCTGTGCTATTTAATGTTAAATATACAACGAGTGCATTGCGACAAAAAATTCAAAACAAGTTATTAATATTTTTTAACAATTTTTTTCTAAAACTTTACACTGCGGCGCGCCACCCGTATATTCAGGCTGAGATGCCGGACTTGTGCGGTAGTTATGCCGCGCTTGTAATAAGAACAGGGTGAAATTATAAATCTTATCTGGACTATAATTAACGATGTAATAACAAAATGAAACTAAATGAATACAATGAAACGCATAAGTAGATTCAAATTAATAATATTTTACCTACTTTCACTGTTAAAATTATCGACTTATTTTTTTCATTAAATTTTAATCGTTATTTCAGCAACAACATAACATCAATGCAGTAGAGAGGGGAAAGAAAAAAAGCAAAATTGTGTTTAAATAATTCATTTGTTACCCTTTCGGGACCGGTGGCTTTTACACAAATTTTATTCGGTTGGCACCACTTTTTTAAAAGAAGTTACATTTACTTAAATAATCATGCAAATGCTTTAAGTAAAGAAGGCAAATATTACTTTTCTTTTTTGCTGGTGCCAAAAACAAATTTTGTATGCTCTTTATGAAGGGTCTTATACGAACCTATGCGCCCGAATTGGTTAAAAGATCTGTATTTTCAACTACAATCTACAGAAAAAGTGTCGAAAAAGTACGTCTTTATGTAACTACATTTGACACAGGATGCAACAAAACCAATTACAATTCCTCTTTTTTGGAGTAGCTTTCTAAACTACTCCAAATCATCTTGACTTGCATCTTTCTTGCCCTTCTTACTTTTTATTTTTCCCTTTTTATCCTTTGCTTTTAGTAAACTTGAAAACATGCCTAACACGGTTAATCTGCGCAAAAAGAAAAGGATGAGTTAATAACACTTAACAATCCCGAACAATAGAATCTGCGGCATGTATACCAGAATTGCCGTGCAGCATGTATCTCATTTTGCATGGTGAAGACGTCGGCCGTCACAGTTACATGCCATTGCTAAGGGGAATGGCGTAACCATACACACGGTACTCTATACAAACGTTATACTTAATTTTGACTTAGAAATTATGCATGCATTTAGTAATTAGTGTAAGAAAAGTATTTAAACATAACGTGTTTAAATGTTTGGACAGTGAAATCATGCACTTACGTCAAAATAAGGATTGCACTTCTACAAGTAAACATCAAAATGGGATTCACGCTATATACTGGTTAAATAATCTCATTGCGCAACTATACTGTGCGTTTGACGATCATCTATCGAAAATTACAAGAAATACAAGGGGTGCGGCACCTATCCCGTATGTGGCGACTCTCCCGGAGTTACCCTATACGAAAGAAGGAAGATTTGGGATTGGCAAATCCGACTAGTTTTTCTTCTAGACTAGCTTTCGGATATGTTAGACAAGTAATTCTCCATTATTGTTTACAAAAAAATTGAAGAAGTGAAATAATTTAACAGACAAAAAAATCGATATAATAAAAAATATGTATTAAAAATATACCTATGTACGGCGAAGCGAAAGAATTATTAATTATTTGATCGCCTTTAACCGCAGACGATAATTGAGAAGAACTGAAACTACTCCCCTCTATTGTTCTTTCGACGCTAGAGGCAGTCAGTTATTTGAATTTGATAATGTCACCAGCTGAAAAGCAGAATATTCAATGTTCTGCGTTTTGCAAATATTATGATTTAAAGTTTTAATTAAAATATGATATATATTTTTTTTTCTTGTCCAGCGTACCCTACTGCCACAGATATTGTGAAACGTTCTGCACTTACATTTTTTCTGAAATCTCAGCAAGATTCCAATTAAATAACAAACACGAACGAAAATAACATAGTGCATGAAACACAGTTTATTAAACACTAACAGAATATTATTACAAAATTTCATTTTTTCAAACAGTGAAATGAGCTATCTAAATAAAAAAATTAAATAAAATGCATCAAAACTATTTTTCACTATCAGTCATAATATAAGAGAA
Organism: Maratus speciosus; assembly: GCA_963932465.1. Classification (NCBI taxonomy): domain Eukaryota; kingdom Metazoa; phylum Arthropoda; class Arachnida; order Araneae; family Salticidae; genus Maratus; species Maratus speciosus. The sequence goes on from OZ010786.1 coordinate 329,043,490, forward strand.
TACTTTTACTTGCCTATATAAGCGAACTGTAAACAATCCACACTTCATTTTCAATAACGATCATCCTACAATAAAACTTTTTTAGATTATAAAAAATCCATATCGGATTATAATTAATCCGAGTATATTTACTTTATTTAGAGCACAGAAAAACCGAATTCATAAACACTTTTCAACTATCTTGGAAATAGTTTTTAAAAAGTTGCCTTTATATTTTTAAGCATGTAAACGTAACTTCAGCCCATAATATGTAAATTATGCAAATACACCGTTTGTATAAAACGCTTGATAAATTTTAAGGAGCATCCTTTAGATTGAGGGACACTTTTTCAGTGGCATTATTCAAAAGTATAAAAAAAATAATTGCTAGTAAGATTTCTGCCTATAAAATAATGCGTCAGCAAGTTATTATTTCAAATAATACACAATTATAAAACAATACAATAAGAAAATTTAAAATATAGAAATTAATTAAAAAAAATACACTGATTATATAAAACATTGAAAAACTATAAAGATAGTCTCGTACAGTTTGTATTCTACCTCAGTGTCATTATCCCAAAATATATGCAACTATTCTTAGCATGATTTCTGTCTATGAAAAATTGCTTCCTCAACTAATTCATTCATAGCATACACAGAATTTAAACAAAATTATAATAAAGTTAAAACCTACTTTAATGAACAAATACTGTGAAACATTAATTAAACATATTAAAAAACGTGGAGAAAATGACGAGAAATAATGGTAAGAATTTCTCAATCTTTTACTTAAAACACTGTGTGATTATGATTATATTTACTATAAATATTTGAAATATTAAATGATTGTAGTTAAAATGTAATATCTAACGTTTATTTCGAATTCAGCACACAGAATTCTTGTATCTTAATTCTGTAAAAGAATTGTGTAATTACTTTATGTTAAGTTTTGGGTTTGTTTGATAAATAAGAACATTTTTATTTGATTTAGAAACGATGTAGAAATATGTATATTTTTGCATTACAAAATGCATATTTTAATTTTTAAAAACATTTTTAAAATTGAAATATTCTCTTTTTCGACTCGCTTTGTCATTGATAAGGCAGCGCGTGGGTAAAAGTCACAGTTTCCAGAGATTTGTGTAAATAGCATCATATGAAACCAATGAAAAAAAAAGCGCCTTAAAACGAATTTATTTTGCTAATCATTCGCAGGCATTTTTTTTTAATTTTACGATTTTTTTAAACTAGCAGACTGTCAATAAATAACTAATTTCCATTTGTTTATAAAAAACGAACGATTTAAAAATGCATAAAAATCATCAGTTATAACTAGGAAAATATATATGTGGGATTATAAATGTTCTCAACAATGCAACTTGACTAACTCTACGGTTTATTTAATGAATACGCAATATTACTGAAAAAAAGCATAACAGGAGGAGCGTGAAAAAAGCGCAAGATGGATGCAAAGGCTATATAAAAAATAGAATAATGTCAAGAGGTGTTTACTTTTAAAACTTCCATAGTTTGAATATTAACTTAATGTTTTAAGAGCTGCAAATGGCCGAATAAAAGGCTTGAATGGGGAATCTAGGTGATTTGCCAATGTGAAAATTGTATACTATATCGTTAATGTAAACTGGATTTCCATAACCTATTATTGTTCGCTTAAGTAATAAATTAAGTAAATACCTGAACAACTGATTGATGAGTTTACATATAGCTATAATCTAATTTAATATTTAGATAGGTAAAAAAGTAAATCCTACATATATGCTTTCATTAAAAATATCAAGGTTTAAATATCATTAAAAATATCAATAGCTTATTACTAATACAGTCTTTAAGCATATTCTTTTTCACAACAAGTAACGTTCTCCTGTGTCTTTTCGACAAGAATTGCTATATCTCCTATATCTATATTAAAAATAAAAACATGTCTGTGGGTTACCTTGATGTCAACTTGATGGTGGCCACATCTGCTTTCTCTTTTACTGCAATTTTTTTAAAAACTTCTAAACATTTCAAAATGTAATTTTTGCAACTTTGGACAGGGAAATAAATGTTCTGTCAATTGCAATTTGCTATAAGTGGACGAGGGACCTTAAAAATCAATTATTTATTTTTTCTAAATTTCACTTTAAAGTGAAATTTATAATTTTACAATTTAGTAAAAAGTAAATTTTACATTACTCAAGGATACATTATATGCATTATCGTATGCATTTATCACAAAAAAATGAAAAAAAAAAATGTTATTTTTGAGAAAAAAATGGAATTTTACTGTCATGTTCATACTGAATGTTAATTAAGATTTTACAGTCTTAGAAATCTTCAAAATGCTCCCTGCGCGGTCCATATCAATGAAAATCCCCAATATTTTTTATAAAAGTTTGGTTTATATATATAAATAAAACTGTGCGTCAAATTTTATATCTTTAAATATAAAATTTAAAAAAAATTTGAAAAACTTTGAAATTTTTTCGAAAAAATTTAAAAATTTCATTTTTTTTTTTTTTTGTAAATTTTACTTTAAATATTACTCAAGGGTACATTATATGCATTATGGCATGCATTTATCACAAAAAAAAATAAAAAAAAACTAATAATTTTTGAGAAAAAAAATGGAATTTTACGCGTTGTCTTCGAATTCTTCAAAATGTCCCCTGCGCGTTCCATATGAATGAAAATCCCCAATATTTTTTATGAAAGTTTGGTTTATATATATATATATAAATAAAACTGTACAAGTAATTTTATAAATTTCAATATAAAAATATTAAAAAAATTCAAAAATTTTCGAATTTTTTTCGAAAAAATTTCAAAAATATTAATTTTTTTAATCTTTATATTCAAATATATAAAATTTGATGCCCTGTTTTATTTAAATATATAAACCAAACTTTTATAAAAAAATATGGGGATTTTCATTGATATGGAACGCGCAGGGGGGCATTTCGAAAATTTCTAAGACGACGCGTAAAATTCCATTTTATTTTCTCAAAAATAAAATTTAAATTTATTTTTGATTCATTTTTTGTGATAAATGCATGCCATAATGCATGTAATGTACCCTAGAATAATATTGAAAGTGAAATTTACAAAAACTAAAAAACTGGTTTTTAAGGTCCCTCGTCCCTTTAAATCTGCCACTTGATTTACTCATTTTTTATGGCTTTTGAAATATTTTACAAAAATAATAACAAAAATATGTCTGCACCATGTGCAGCCCGATTGCGAAAGATTAACTCATTTGCACTTAAAACTATATAAATAATTCAGTTTTTTTTCCGTCTAATATTCCACAACGGAATAAAATACTTAAAAAAGGAAAACCAACACAGTTAAAACAAAATTTATCAAACTACATGTAATTGAACTACAGTTTAAACCACTGAAATTATCAAAATCGAAAATGCTGCTCTAAGTAACAAAATCTTTAATGAATTCTACGACTATTAACACCTGGTATGCGACTAATACGAAAGTGTTGTTTTAATAAATTTAAAAACTTTATTACATTATTTATAATAATAATTATCATAAATTACTATTATTTTTCAAATAAAAATGGTGATTGGAGTTGATAGAGAGCAAGCTAAAAGAAACATAACAAATATAAAATATCCGTTATCGTTTTCAATATAAAAAAATGAGTTTGCAAGGATGGAAGTTTATTTTTTGAAGGATTAAAAATACCATGATCTCTTAAAAGTTAATTTACAACATAATAAATTAATATTATGTTATTATGTGGAAGCCAAAGCGTATTATTCATAAAACATGTAATTTCTTTTCTTTTTCTATTTATTTACACTTAATAATCGATAAAAAATCAACCAAAATGAATTAATGAGTTCTCTAAACACTATTTGTGATTTAGCAATAACCATTTTCTGATATTATCATTTTATCTGATTTGGTGTTATCTAATATATCTTTTGATATTATCTTCACATTATCAATTCTGAAAATAATTTTGTTATTATTATTATTACCTGATATTAACATCAAACGAGCAGAGAATATTAAGTAGGGTTTTTGAATTAAATTTTGATTTGTACTACTATGTAGAATAATGTTAGATTTTATTCTCGAAATTAAAACACGCATGGAATATTTCTAGTACTAAGCAAAAGCTTAAAATTTATTATGGAAATACGTAACAATTATATTTTTATAGATATTAAGTTTTTTATTTTTTCATTTACCTGATAACGCCAAAAGTTTTGATATCTTTCTGGTGCATTTTTGCGCGTAAATGCCTGCAATTCGAATACATTTCTTTCGGACTAAGAGTGTAACAATTCTTTCTCCCAAAATTCCTATTAATGTTGGGTTATTGTTGATTTTTACTCATTAAGATTTGTAACGATAATGAGGCTGTTGAATCTCAAAAATTTATTTAAAAAGCATGCTTTGACAATATTTTTGATAGATCCTAATATTATAAAGTAATGGAAAATGCTCTTCGATTTACAGAGTAAGTTCAGATATTTTCTAAAAAATATGACTTTCTCAATGATTTAAATTCCATTGAAAATAAACCTATATGGCTTCGAATTGGATAATGTTTGATTATTGCCTGGATTATTAAAAATATTCTTTACTTTAAAATGTTTCTAGATAGAAAATAAAGAATGTATTGAAGGTTATGCATTTGCACTTTACGAATAGAAATACTCTTATTCGATTATTAAAAAATGATGTGAAAATATTGTTTAATATTTCTACAAGAAAAATAAGTGACATAATAATAAAAGGACTGAAACGTCAAAATTTATACTTCACAGAAAAATGGTAAAAAATGCATGCACAAAAAAGGTGCATTCACCGTTTATTTTATCTAAAGTCTCATGTTACGTTGCAAAGAAAACCCAACCTGCAAAAAACTAATGCAAAATCTATAAAGATCGCTATAGGAACCGTAAACAAAATTATAACATCTTACGAGGGTAGTCTGAAAAGAAATGCACACATGCGTATAGAACCCGAATAAAAACAAATAGCAAGATCGGACAAAAAGTACATTAAAGTACGATTCTTAAGCTTCAAAGTCATATATTTATTTTTCAACGTAGTCAACGTTAAGGCTCACAAATAGACGCTTTCAGTGTGACGTCAATCATGACGTTTTTCTTGGAAACTCACTCCAAACAAACGGTTGCTATGTTTAATTTCTTATTAAATATAAATTGTAAAAAATGTTACCACTGCATATAATGTATTAAAACATATATCTATAAGATACAACTTCAAAATATAGCTATAAAATATAATAAAAATAGAAAACACAGCATAGCAACGGTTTGTTTGGAGTCAGTATCCAAGGAAAACGTCATATCTGACGTCACGATTGAAAGCGTCTATTTCTCCCAGCGTGTAACAAGTTTCTTTTATTTCGTCACTGAATGTCTCTTCCAACTTTTCTCGAATCAGTCGGATCCCTTCACCTTATCGTCCGAGATGTAATGATTAACCTTGAGGTCTGTTTTCAGTAGAGAAAAAAATAAAAATCACAAGGCGCAAGATCTGGGAAGTAAGGAGGGTGTGTCGACAAGTTGGAGATGTTTATCGTTTGGACAGTGATCGGATATCCGCTGCGTTTTTATTCAACAGCTATGGCTTTTCCAGGCTCGTATTTATAAAATTTTACAGCCGATCGATTTACAATAGATTTATCAACAACATCGTCATCTTTAAACGACAATGAATCTCAGCATGAATCACTTTTTCAGCAGTTAAAAATTCGATAACAACACGATGTTTAACTCGTGTTGATATAGCAGTAGAACACGTCTCCATACTTCCGCTTCTCAAAACACAGTGGATGAATTCAGCGACTTGAAATCTGCACATGCCTATAGGTGGGGAATGTTACTTCCACATGCCACTGGGCGCGCTTCTGAAGGTCATTTCCTTCGCGCTCTACAAGTATGTGTGCATTACTTGTCAGTCTACCCTCGTATTTAACACTTGAAGTCCTTAGATCAAAATATCGTGTAAATGCCTAAGATGGTGTATTTTGACCAGAATGTTCATCAAATAACAAAGAACATGTCTCCCCGATAGACAAACAGCGACGATTCATTTCGTTGGAAAGTGAAATTTACACACCACCGAACACAAGATCGACAAAAGATGAAATGATGGAGGTGCCTACCAACGATTGCATGGAAACACTGTACCCACAACGCCATCTAGTGAACTACATTTGACAGGATGCCAAAAATTTTCTTTTTTTCCCCCTTGAAACATGATAAATGAGTGAAAGCTTTCATTTATTCCCTGATTGCCTAAGATGGGGTCAATGTGACCCAATTCGCAATTTCTACAAATAAACAGAAAAATTTAACTGCGCGAAACTTACTAAGTAGATAAAATTAAGAAAGAAACCTTCATAGGAGAATTCCCAGAAAATAATTTTAGCATAAACATTCTAAATGAAAAAAAAAAAAAAAAAAAAACTGCAAAATGTCCAGATGGGATCAAATTGACTCCATCTTAATAATGCGAGGGTTTTAAAGCTAATCAAAACAAAACGAACACTTGATCGTTTTGTTAAATGCAAAAACATGCAAAAAATTTGTTAAATGCAAATGCATAAATGTTCTCTGTTAAATGCGAAAACTCGTTTCTCATCATAGGACACTATGTGCAGATTGCTATAAAAAAAACTCTATTGCAGTTGAAAAATTGAAATATGTAGTTACAATTAATGACTCTTGGATATATTTATCTGATTGTAATAGAAAAAAGATTGATTTACTTCCGAAAAAGAGCAGAAAAATCCATAAAATGTTGGTTCATACAAAACAAGGAAAGTTTTCATAAAGATTTTATGGTTATTGCTGTATTGCTCTTATAACGCAAAATTTAAAATATGGAAAACATCAAAAATTCAAAATTAACTATCAAAACTATATTTTAAATACCTGTTTTCAAAGATGACACTTCATAACTTTAACTAAACAATCTTTATTGTGCCAGTGTGTAGTTAATCACGATAGGGCTACCGGTCATACCTTTCAATCTACTAAAAAACAACTTTTCAAAAGTAAAAAAAAAAAAGCCTAGGAGAAAAAAAAAAAAAAAAAAAAAAAAAAAAGAAAAAAAAGGTTAAAGTTGTGGCTAAAAAGTAGTGTGATATCAAATTTCCAAGCTCATATTATGGTACTTATTTAACATTTTCTATTAAAAATTTACCATATGTAAGTCGAGTACCTAAGTATGCGTTGATAGAAAGCTTTTTCTCCTTTACTAAATACATCATAACGTGTTTCTGAAAATAAAATTTTTTTTAATTATGCATGATGGGCTTGGCGGCCATCTTTCCATATTTTACACAAATTTCTAATAGTTTAAAAATCGGCTTATTAAAAAGGTGCTAAAAAATTGTATTCCATAAATGTTGAACGAGGCTGAACGATGAATGTCGATCACAGCGATATATGGTAATTCCAACGTAACTGTTTCAAAAGACATCAATTGAGAAAACGTTTCGCTCAGAGAAGATCTAGAAAATGTTGCTGCTATCGACATTTGTCATTCAGTATTTTTTAATATTTATGGGATTCGATTTTTAGCAAATTTTAAAGTATTACTGGAATAGCCGGTTTCCACACCATGATCGTGATCTAGGTAGATTTTTTTCTGTTATCGCAACGAGATTGACGAATCAGAAGCCAGAATTTTTGCTAACTTTTCACTGTTTGCAAAAATGTACCTGGATCCCGGCCTATATTTCTAGACGGTATAACTGAGCTCAGGAATAGTACAGAAAGCAAACTCTGTATTTTGATACATTTAGGCCGGTATCCAATTAGGAACAAGTGTGTCTATAACGAAGTAGTGATGTAACGAAGTAGTATGGCCAATAAATGTTTATTGGTAGAAGTGATAAAAACAAATCGTTAAAGGTCTTTGCGAGCGTGTCATTATCGTCAGGCTAATGCATATTGAATTATTTCCCTAGTCTAATAAAGTTCGTCCATGCGCGTATCGTCTAATGGAGTATATTCCGAATATGGGTTCAAGGCTGAAAAAGTTACGTGGTACCGGCAATTTACCTAATTAACTTCTAACTTATGAGAAGGAAACAGGAAACTACTACTGCTTTCTCCCGTGAACTGTTTCACTGGCTAGCGGGGATTTACATTTCGTCGACGGAGCCTTCCCTTCTTTACGTTAGACGTTTTTGCCTTGACCACGTGATCATAATGTAGATAGAATATCCTGTATTCAAAAAAGTGGATTGCCGTACTATAGCGCCTAGAATATATAGTGTGGAAATTGGCTATCCCTGTAATACTTAAAAAAGTGCTAAAATATTGTATCCCTTAATTGTGCAATGATGCTGCTGAAATATACAGATCAGAGCGACATGTGCAGGATATTTTCTCAAACTGCAAGATATTGCTAGTCTATACAATGTAATACTAAATCCCGCAGATGTCGCTGTGATCGATACTTGGGATTTTAGTAGTATCGTCGCACATTTAAGGGATACAAATTTTTAACGTTGTTTGGATAGCATATTTCTACACAAGGTATTCTAGACGCTGTAGCCGTACTTTCGGCAAAAACATGAAATGAGCATGCCTCCTGTGCATATATCACCACGCTTATGTATAAAGGCTCTCTGTTATGGTGTTGATTCTGAGTGCTGTTTGTTAAATTTCTATATTTGTGTTTTAGAGAAAGCAATACAGAAAAGTACTGTTACTATGGAAACAACAACTTCTTTAATATCGAAATGTATAGCAAAGGAGTTCAGAATCAGTGCCTTAAATAGTTTCGAATATGTATTGTTCTTGTGACAAACAATACTCTTCCTGGATGTGGAAATGCAAAATTGTGTTCAACATAATGTAGGATATTCCATCTACATTTTGATCATGTGGTCAAGGTAAAAACTTCTATAGTAAAGAAGGGAAGGCTCCGTAGGCGTGTAATGTAAATCCCCGCTAGCCAATGAAACGGTTCATGAGGAAAAGTAGTAGTATCTTCCCTTCTTATCAGTTAGAAGTTCCTTGGGTAAATTACCGGTATCACGTGACTTTTTTCAGCCTCGAACCCATATTTGGAATATCCTCCATTGAGCGCAATCTAGATAGATTTTTGGCTGTTAGAGAAACGAGATTCATCAATCAGAAGCCTGCATTTTTGTGAACTTTTCGCTGTTTGCAGAAATGCAGGCTATTGATTGGTGAATCTCGTTTCGCTAACAGCGAAAAATCTATCTGTATCCTATCCTACATTTCTACAAACATTGCACTTCATCCATGGCACTAAAAAAAGGACTCAAAACTTTCATTACATAGGCCGGGATCCAGAAACAGCAAATATTCTCAAACATGCATCCTTCTGATTGGTCAAACTCACTTCGCTAACAGCGAAAAATCTACCTGAATCTCAGCCATAGTTTTCTTCGATGAAATCAATGCAAAATGATAATATAAAAGAAAAGTATAAGATTTCTAAAATGTTTTGGCGGGTTTATCGCTATTTGGCGTAATTTGTAAACTTTAGAAATAATAAACACTTTTTCGCTAATTATGAATAGAAAATTTATGTTTTTAAAGCTGAATTTTATAAAAGCACGTAGATTGAGTAAATATCTGTCCAAAAATTCAATCCTAACTTTTTTCTTTCCATTATTTAAGTCTCTACCTCGATTGAAACATAAGGTGTGACGAAGAAAAGAAATCTGTCATTTTCACTATCTCGACGTTATTTAAAAAAAATCTATATCTCTGTTTATAATTAATTTATGAGGGTGCATTTGATCTCAAATTGAAGATCTTCTTAATTAGGTCCTTCTGGTTTTGGTTTTATTTTTCTGCGATGATTGGTTATTTTGATATGGGAAATTTTACGCTGCCATGTTTGGTCGATTTAACATTGAGAAGTTATCGTCAGTATAATAAGCAGTTACGGTGTCTTGCTGTTATTCTTGGCGTTTGTTTGTTTGGCGGTGTTAGCATTTTTTTTTTCAGCTTGGCTTGGCAGAACGACCGTCCTGCTTGGTCTATTGATGTATTTTTAGAAAAAAAATGAAAAATGAAACTGAAATTGAGACAATGCCATTTAAATGTCCCCTATTTATTACTGTGCATTTTAACTTTTAAAACAAGATCTTTATAAACATCATCCCAAGCTACTGAATCGACTCAGAAGATTACGATCCGAGAATGGAACAAAATCAAATTATTATTTTAAGAAAATTATTTCATCTTGGAATCAAGTTATAATATGATAGTTCAACAAAAGGGCTATGAGATTGAACTCATTAAAAAATAAAATTTTTATACTTGTTAATATATTTATTTTTTCAAAATCGTTACAAAAATGTGTGAACAATCTCTGTATTAGTATCTAATTAGTATTTTTTACAGTCTTTTTAAAATTGTAAAATTTTCATTATTAAAAAAATGGTGTTACTATATGAAATTTAAAAATATGTTGATAATGAAAAAAAAAATGATTTAACCCGTAACTTGAGACAGGAGTCAATGTGACTCCTCGTTGTTCATTGGCTCTAATTATCACGTGGTTTTTTGTCCTTGAATGCAATCATCTCCTCATTAGCTTCAAGTTGTTCTTTTATCAGTATGGTGGCAGAAGTCAAAGTTTGAACACGAGCCTATATCCGAGTTATTCTTTTTCAAAGTTTTCGTTACTATTTATGGAATCAGATTGACTCCACTTCTCTGAAACGGTGACTGAAAAAATATATAACGCACCAGTTAAGTTCTACGTACTTAGCATTGCAATCCGCTTCCTTTGTCTACAATAATATATTGTTGTTTAAAAGAAAATGGATAATACTCAACCAGGACCTTCCAGGTAAAAAAATTCGGCCATGTGGTCCAGATTTTGAAAAAACTGTAATGCAATGGTTTGAAGAACGCAAAGTTACGGAAGATGACTCTCATATTAGATATATTATTATTTATTATTTTATGACACTTTCAGAAGAAGATAAAATGTTGCAAAAACCGACGCAGGCAGTTGTGCGCTTGTCTGCTGGTATTGCAGGCAAAAACAGGAATATAATAGCATGGTTTTCATCAGTTGAGCTTGTAAAAGTTTTGAAGAAAAAAAAATTCAACCTATGTTGGAACATTAAAAAAAAAATAATAAAGAAATAAAGAAATAAATAAAACAGAAATATCTTCAGAATTCCTTCCAAACAGAAGCAGAATAGTCGAGAGTTCAATTTATGGCTTTTCGAAGGATTTAACCTTGGTATCATATTTTCCTAAAAAAGGCAAAGCTGTATTGCTGGTGTCGTCTATGCACTCATCAATATCCCAAGATACAGACATCAATAAGCCGGAACTTATCGCTTTTTATAATAATACCAAATCTGTTGTTGATGCCTTGGATGAAAAATGTGTCATATATTGTACTGGTCGGAAACCAGAAGGTGGCCAATAGCTATATTTTTGTCGCCTTATGTATATAAGTGCAGTTAACGCATTTATTAATTACCAGGCCACACGAGACTATAGAAAAGAGTCAAGTAAAGAAGAGGAAAAAGTAGATGCAGATAGCAGTTTAAAATTACCTACTAGAAAATACTGTACCATTTGCCCAAAAACGTTAAAAGGAAAATATCTACTCTATGCCATTCTTGTAAACACCCAGTATTTGGACAATGTTCCGTAGCCGTATGCCCCAGTTGCATTTGAATGATGTAAAAAGCAAAAAGATTAAAGAAATATTCTTAAGGTAATATTTTAAAATATTGTATTCTTCCTTTTTGTTTGTTTAATTCTAACAGTTATTAATATTAGTGTCATCCCATGATATCTAAACGAAGTAAGTACTCATTATAAGGTTGTTTAGGTTTTTCTTATATTATCTTTCCATCAATTAATATTATAACATTTAACAGTTTTAATATAATTATTTTTAATATTTTGGTAATTACATGATTTTCAGACTATATTGCGTTTCCAAAATAAATTCCAATGCTGTCTACAAAAGATAAAAAAGAAAAATAACATTGGAGTCATTTTGACTCTATGTCTCTGACAACGTAAGGAAATCCATGTCTCCAGTTATGTGTTAATTTATTTAGTGATGGTTTTTTTCATACCGCCGAATAGTGTCTATAGAAATTAGTACATTTTATAACGAGAATTTAAAAAAACATTTTTGCCTTTAACGTTTTCAACCATTTATGGGTTTTTTTTCTTTTGTGGCAAAGAATAGATTACTAAACTTTTTTCAAGCAAAAGCTTCGGAAACTGCCAGAAAAGTAGTCCATAAATTTCAGGATTTACTCGAACGTCGATGCCATTTATCGGGCAACCTCGCTATGAAAAATCTCACCCCGTCAAAATATCCTTCCTAAAAAATCTCGGAACAAACATAACTCATCAATAAATCAGTATATAAAAACTCCGGAACAAAAATTTAATCTGTAGCAAAGACTTTAAAGCTTGTATTCATCGTCTACCTTAAACTAGAAATCCTGGGTCGAATGCTCAAATGGTTATTAAACATTAATCTGATTAGACTTCGGCCGCGATCTGGTCAAAACAGGGTCAATCCTGAATTCCATTTGAGCGTTCAAGGAGGTTTTCAATGTTGAGGTCGATAGTGAATACCAGGTTAAGTTTCTCAATTAATTAGACCACAAAATTCGAGGGATAAGCTAAGAAAAAAGTAATAAAGATTGATCCTAATAAATATATGCATATAATTTTAGAAATGTTTGTAGAAAATGTCACATGCCTTTAATTAACAATTGAAATTGCTGAATTTAACTTGCTTAAAAGGCGTACAGCCAACAGTGGGAACAGAATGAATTTCATCGATTCAGGATTCTCTTTCGTTTCATGTTTGCCCCAGAGTTCGTGGATCATGAAAAATGTTCCATTGTGCTGTTGCGGCCTTGCCAACAGATATGAGTAAGAAGTACTAGGCTTGATATCGTCCAGGTAGCTCAGTGGTAGAGCTTTGCCGCGTGTTGTCAATGACGTTGGTTTGATCGCGGGCTTAGATGCTATTTCACTATGTTGGCTGCACGCCTTTTAAGCAAGTTAAATGCAGCAATTTCCGGATACCTTTAATATTTTAGTGTTTAAGGTGGAGGACGTTTCAAAAATTCCAACATATAAAAGAATAATTAAAATGCAGAAAACCAACTCTTAAAAATGATAAAATATTACACAAAAAAGCAGCAAACAGCTGCTTTTTTGCGGCTTACTAGAAAAAGCAAGACTGTGACTAATGTTCTTACACAAAGGCTTTATTTGCTATTTTTATATAGAGAACAATATTTTGAATTGTTATATTCCAAGTAGTGGAAGCTTCTTTCGAGGAAAGTAGTGGAAGGAAGTTTTAAAACATAAATATATATATCATTTTTTTATGAAATCACCAAATTCACCATATCAGCCGTATTCACCGTATCAGAAAAAAAAAGACTTTTTGATCGATCATTTTACTAAAATATAAGCCGGAAATATTTTGAAAAATGTTTTCAAATGATCTTAAAGTACTAAAACTTTTTGAATTTTTTTAACTAATTTTGCAATGATTTAGGAAACTTTGCAAATAATATAATGCAGCAAGATGATGTGGCCTTTGAATTATCACAGATCATATACTTTCTAAAGGAGTAGGGGGTGTCACAACGCTTACGATTTTTTTTTTTTTATCTAAACTCCCCTTTTTCTCACACTTCCATGAATGAATTTTATTGATAAATGCCTGCAATTTGCAGATTTTATGATTCAGATACTATTTAATCGAACAGAAGTTCTCATTTTCCTATAAAGATAAACGATTTTTCGATAAATATATTCAAAGATGGCATTTTAGGTCGATTTCTGGAATGCGACAGCAGAGGAAAGGTCGTTATAAGGAAGCAATCAATTATAAATCAAACATTTATGGGAAAATGCAAAAGCGCTAATCGATTCTTTGGTGGGGGAAGGAAGTCAAATTTCTTAACTTTCTTATAAAATACAAATTCGCCACGATTTTATGTATTTAGAAATATGTTTATTTAGGGGTCAGGTACCTTTTGAACTAACAAAATACATGAAAAAGTGACCTCTATAAGAATTGTCGTCACTCTATAACAAACTGATTTTTAATTATGAACCTGAAGACACATGTTATGAAAGATTTATTTTATCAATTAAGTTTGTTAAAAAAAGTATACACATATATAAAGATTTGAATTTATTTTTATAGATGATACATTTTTTTACGAAAACATTATTCTCGCATGCAATTATTCTGCGCATGATTTTTCACAATGAAATAGCTAAAACAAACCAAGATTATTTTTATGAGTACAGATATAATGTGTTTTCAAAATGACCTACAATGAAAAAATAAAACTTGCAGATCCGAGAAAAAAAAAATATTTTTGTAAAGAAACTCGATATATTGAGATTTTTTTAATATGAAAGTAGTCGTGTATTCTAAAATTCTTACTTGAGAAACATAATAATAGGTCATTTTGTGCCTCTAGATGGTTACAACATTCACCAAAATGTTCATGAAATTCTAGGTCATCATTTAAAAAAAAATCATGAGCGCAATGATCAAAATTTCTGTTTGAGAAAATTGACATTAAAGACTATATCCCCCTTGATTGTGTAGAAAAAGCTGAAAGTATTTTAGACATAACTTCTATTCTAATGCGAAGTTTTGTATGTGGTTTATTTTTAAATGTTCTTAAATAATCGTATTTCATTATAAGCTACTTTAAAAAAATCGATTTTTTGACGTTTTAAAGGGTATCAGACCCTTTAAGACTTTATAATTATTCATATGATTATCTTTTCAATTCATTTGTCAAAGAGAGTTTTCGTACTCGCCATATTTTGCTTTAGCGAGAAATATCACTGTAAATTATCTTCTGCGGGATATTTTGTCTGCACGAAATTTTGTCCACCTGAGGCTTTGTCTACTCGATATTTTGCCCAAGCGAGATTTTATTCGGTTATATTTTGACCATGAGTTTCTGACCCATTACCCACCCCATGCTATACGATCCTCTTACTTCAGGGTTTTAGAACATTATCATAATGTTATTTCATTTACTTAACTATTTCTATTAACGTGAAGCCAAAATTTAAAAAACACAGTAATAAAGAAAACAAAAGTTATAAATATTAAAATTTGACAAAATAATATTAAAATAATTTTATAAGACACAAACAAAAATATCGGTATAGTCATATACTACTGTTACTAATAAGAATAATAAATGTTAAGACACAATTAAAATTAATGAAAAGACGTGTCCTATTATAGTCCAGGCAATAGGGAATTTTACCTAGCAAAATTAATAGTAGTACTGGAAATCGGCTTTCTAGATGTTTTTTGGGTCGCTGAATCCGAATTTGTAACTTCATTAGGATGAACGGGGAGGGTGAGGGCTGCCTCTGAACATGCACTGCGGCGCTACGTGCACTAAATTATGAAGTCCAGGCAATAGGGGATTTTATCTGGCAAAATTAATACTAGTTCTGGGTTTCGACTCAATTTATGGTTTTGGGTCGCTGAATCCGAATTTGTAACTTCCCACCATAATTTCATCCGGCAACCCCCCCCCCCAAAAATTGATTTTTTGAAAAAAATTGTTTTTTGAGAAAAGCGCGCGGGGAATGTTCCGAGGCAGCCCCTCTCTCCCCGTTTATCCTACGTCATAATGTCATATATCCTATTTGTTGCAAATTTTGTCTAGTTTCTGAATTTTGTAATGCTTTTCCCCTAAAACAATAAGAAATTTATGTAAAAAACAACTATTTTTTTTTGGGGGGGGGGGGTTGCGGGGGAAATTTTTGGGGGTAAGTTAAAAATTCGGATTCAGCGACCCAAAAAACTTAAAGTAAACCTTATAGAGAAAGTTTGGAGGGAAGATGGGAGGGCTAACGTAAACGTGTGAGTGGTTAAGTGGAATTGCGCAACTTAGTCCACGCAGCACTGCGGCGCATGTTCCGAGGCAGATCCCTCCTTCCCCTTCATCCTCAGTCATAATGTCATGTATCTAATTTTGGAAATTTTGTCTACTTTCTGAATTTCTAGATACTTTTTCTCTAAAACAATAAAAAAAATTGATTTTTTTAATAAAAACCTTTTTTTTGGGGCGGGGGGGGGGGTTACCAAAATTTGGGGGGGTTGCCGGGGGAAATTTTGGTGGGAAGTTACAAATTCGGATTCAGCGACCCAAAAAACATCTAGAAAGCCGATTTCCAGTACTACCATTAATTTTGCTAGATAGAGTCCCTATACGGTCTCTATTGCCTGGACTATTAATATGACATCAGTTCCGAGCAATTTAGAACCAATATCTCCATTTGTATATTAACAAAAATATTCAGTTTGAATCGCGTTTTTAAATTAATTTAATTTAAAATTATCCGTTTTGAAGACGATTTGGAATTTTTAAAGTTTATAAAGAATATATTGCATATACATTTATTGCAGAGAAAGCCACAATATTCTAAATAATTACTTTGAAGTATAGAAATAAAAATCTGTAAGATATATAAATAAAGTTCGTGAAAATAAATTTATAAAAATAAAATAACAATTTACGTAAACAAATTTGTGTGTCTGAAAGGGAAAAAAAATTATTTATTTTTTTTTCGAAAATGAGTTAATTTATATCTTACGTACATCATAAAACATAACATCCACTTTACCAAGCATTAATTTAGTCTAAATTGAGAAGCATATATATCTCTTACTTTTACATTAACATTTTACCAATTTTAACTTGTAAACGTGTTTTTCTTATGTTAACACAATTTATTTTTTGCCTCATAACATAATTTTCTATCCCATCTTGGGAATTTTCGGTTACACAAATGTGTAGTTTAATTTATTTCGAAATAATTATATGTAAACACAGACAAACACCATGTTATACAAAAAAGATATAGAACTATAGAACCATACATTTATAAATGTAAAATTCGAATTTAAAGAACAATTATATTTTTAACTATTTTTAAAATGGAAGTAAATTTGTTTTACACTAAATTAAGGGTGTCAGTCAGTGAGATTGGAATTCTTCTAGTGTGAAAACTTTGGCATGGAATGCTCTAAATGCATTAAAATACATCTCGTCAGTGAATTAATATTTATAACTTACCTTTTCAATGCACTCTTCTTAAATTATATACTTTTTCAATTGTCAAAATATATTTTTTAAATGCATGCTAAATTGCATTTAAAGTATTAAATCTTTATTTCACATCTCGTATAACACATAAAATATTAAATTAGTCATATACAGGGTGTCCATAATTAAACGACCCTAGTTTAAAGTTGTCTACAATCAAAACTATTGTTCATAAAGTTGTGAAATTTTGGAAAAGGCATAATAAAGGGATGGGAATTTGTTTAAGCTAAATATATATATGTATATAAATAAAAATAGTTCAAAATTTCTCCACCAGAAGGCGATTTTTAATAAATTACACATTTAGCATTACGATAGTTTAGAAATTTATTTACAGGATGGTCATAATTAATCGAATCTATTTTAACGAAACTATTGTTCAGAATGTTGTGAAATTTTTTGGATGGCATAATAAAAGTATGGGAATTTGTTTCAGCGAAAAAAAAAAAAATTAGGAGGCCGTTTTTTAACGAATTACACATTTAGCATACATTTACTATAGTTTAACAAATTTTGTTATAACCAAACATGTGTTATATTCAAATATTCATTGGTTAAAAGTGGGCGTATATGGCGTATATAGACGATAAAAACCTCTTAAAAGCTGAATAACGTAACCTAAATAACTTATGGTCAATAATATATGTATATATATTAGTATATTTAATTTAAAAAAAATACCTTTTTCAAAGTTCTGAAATCCGGTAAATTAATATAATAAGTAAAAGAAAAAAAATCTAAGTGAAAATTATAAACGTAAAGATGTCATACATTGGAATTTTTTACTTACCTATTTACAAAAACAGAGTGATAAATCAAATTATAGATACATCAAATATATCAAAGTTTTCAATATGCAGATTAGAATACTTAAAAGGGGAGCTTAAAAGATTTTAAATTAACTTAAATTCTGATAAATAATCAATGATTAGAACGTGTTCTTTCAAAATTCCAAACTATATGAAAAACTTATATAAATGTTTAAATTCACTCACACTAAGAATTATTTAACCTAAAGTAGTAAAAAAAAAAAAAATTGTAAAAAACTATTAAACAAAGTATTACATTCAGAAGGGAATTGTAAATGCTAGAAAATGTAAAAAAAAAAAAAAAAAAAAAAAAAAAAAAAAAAAAAAAATGGAAATGTGTTTATCTGAAAAGGTAAATTAGTACTCATGAAAGGATATGTAATGAGGAAAATAATTTTTAAGCTTATTACTGTAGAAGAATAAACCAAACTGCATTAAATTTTTAAAAAAGTCTGAGTATTTAAATATTTTTAAATACCTACTATCGAAAATGGAGATTTTCAACTTAACATTTTTAAGAACTTTTCCCCTTTAATACAAAGGTGGACACTGAAATAAAAATTAATACTTTCTTTTGTTGCAGTTATAATGATCATCATCATTTTCAGATACCATCTAGTATCGTAAGGTAGCATGTTCCACATTTGACCGCAGTTTGTTCTGGGAAATGCTAGGAAAATGTCGTGAAATGCTGTCATTAGAAGAAGGTTAAGTTAATAAATAAAATTTCTAAACTATCGTAATGCTAAATGTGTAATTTATTTAAAAACGCCCTCTGGTGGCGAGATCTTGAACTACTTTTATTTACATTTTTTTTAGCTTAAATGAATCCTTTATTGTGTTTATTATTTATTATTTTTTATTTATTATTTACTAGCAAACCCCGCGGCTTTGCTCGCGTAATATTTGAAATATGCCAAGTGATATTTATATGTCTAATTTTTATCAAAAGGTACTAACTAAATTTTTATTTTATTAAAAGGTAATATTTTATTTTATTAAAAGGTACTTATTACTTTTAGGAATAATTCAAAAATTACTATTTAAAACACAGTTTGACTAAACATCATTATTACACTGTATTAGGCAGAAATGAGACTTAAATTAATAAAATGAAATAAAACTAAATAAATGATAATTTAGAAAATATTTTGAAACTTTTATGCTCAATTAATACGCTCATTTCAGTATTCATTTGAAGTTTTGAATTTTTTAGAAACTATCTTCTTACATCTTAAAATTAACCATCATGTCGAATTCCAAGTCCTACCACCTCTCTCAACATAAATGGCTATATTGAAACAGGAACTGTCACCATCAATTTGCCAACATTAATTTTGAAATCGGTTTGTTATTTTCTAATATTCCACCGAAACGTAATTTAAAAAGCTTTTAAAGCCCTTTTTTAGAACGTTTGTTGTTCCTGTGAACCCCAGGTGGTAGAATCACCGGCATAAAATATAGCCTGTGTAGGATTAGAGACTTTTACAACTGATTCGCAACTATTACTTTTATAATCGGTTTATATTCCCTGAAATTGCATAGAATCGTAATTTAGAACTTTTTTAGAATGCTTTTCACACCTTTCCTTCGCTTCACCCCTTTTTAATTCGAATTTATTTTCGACGTTCCTTCGAGGGCATTTATATTTTATAAGTAACTACCATTTCATATTTAAAGTTTTTAGCCTTTTCAGTATCACAGAAATCGCAATTTAGAAAGTTTTTAGCTCCCGCAACCCTCTGGTGGTAGTGGAGCAGACATAAAATATAGCTTATGTTTGAGCAGGTTCTATCACCAAAATTTGTCATCATTATTTTTTTAATCGGTTTGGTAATTTATAAGTTTGCTTAAAAATTGTAATTTATAACGCTTTTCACTCACTTCATATTTTTAAAATTTGGAATTTTCTTTCGACTGGTCTTAGAAAGTAGTTTCATCTTGTAAGTAAATACCATGCCATACTTCAAAGTGTTAGACCCCCCCAGTTGTGCGAAAAATGCAAATTAGAACATGTTTTGCTTTTGCAACCCTCAGATTGTAGTGACAGCAACATAAAATATAATCTATGTTATAGCAGGGACAGTCACCATTTATTTGCAACCATTACTTTTGAAATAGCTTTGGTATTTCTTTAGATTGAGTAGAAATCACAATTTAGAACGTTTTTAGGACGCTTTTCGCGCATTTTCACACCTTTTTAAATTTCCAATTTTTTCGAAACTGTTCTTAAAGATCATTTATAGCTAATAAATATGTACCTTACCTAATTTTAAGTTGCTAGCCCGTACCGATCACAAAAATCGAAATTTGGAACGCTTTTTTGCTCCTAGGTGATAGTGATACCGACATAAAATAGCGTCTATGTTAGAGCAGAGTCTGTCAGCATCAATTTCTTATCATTTCTTTTGAAATCAGTTTGATTCTTCCTGAGATATCGCTGACAAATCGGCATTTAGAACGTTTTTAGAACGCTTTTCGCGCATTTTGCTCCTGCATCTCCTCTGGGGTAGTGGAAACAGATATAAAATATAGCCTAACTTGGAGCGAGATCTGTCAGCATAATTTTTACACACTTATATTTGAAATCGGTTCAGTACTTCCTAAGATTGCATATAAATCGCAATTTAGAACGTTTTTTACAACGCTTTTTGCTAATTGTGACTCCCTTTTAAATTTGGATTTTTTTTTTTTTAGGAAATGCCCTTTGAGATCATTGATATCTTATAACTAACTACCATTCCAAATTTCACGATTCTAGGCCCTTCCGTAACGCAAAAGCCGCAATTTAGAACGTTTTTTGCTCTTGCACCCCCTTTGGGGTAGTGGCACCGACATAAAACATCGCCTATGTTAGAGCAAGGGTTTTCACCATCATTTTAACGCCATTATTTTTTAGATCGGTTTGGTATTTCGTGAGATTGTGTAGAAACCACCATTAGAGCGTTTTTTAGAACGCTTTTCGCGCATTTTCACTCCTTTTAAATTTCGAATTGTTTAAGAACTGTTCTTAGAAATCCTTTATATCTAATAAGTAGCTAATATTTCAAATTTCATATTTCTAGGCCCTTCGGTAACGCAAAAATTGGATTTTTAGAACGTTTTTTGCTCCTGCACCCCCTTTGGGGTAGTGGCACCGACATAAAATATAGCCTATGTTGGAGCAAGGGATGTCACCGTCATTTTGACACCCTTATTTTGACACCATTATTTTTTAAATCGGTTTGGTATTTCCTAAGATTGTGTAGAAACCACCATTTAGAACGTTTTTTAGAACGATTTTCGCGCATTTTCACCCCTTTCAAATTTCGAATTGTTTAAGAACTGTTCTTAGAAATCCTTTATATCTAATAAGTAGCTAATATTTCTAATTTCATATTTCTAGGACCTTCAGTAACACATAAATCGCATTTTTAGAACGTTATTTGCTCCTGCACCCCCTTTGGGGTAGTGACACCGACATAAAACATAGCCTATCTTGAGCAAGCGTTGTCACCATCATTTTGACATCAATATTTTTTAAATCGGTTTGGTATTTCCTGAGATTGTGTAGAAACTACCATTTAGAACGTTTTTTAGAACGCTTTTTGTGCATTTTCACCCCTTTTAAATTTCGCATTGTTTAAGAACTGTTCTTAGATATCATTTATATCTTATAAGTAACTAATATTCAAAATTTCATATTTCTAGGCCCTACAGTAACGCTAAAATCGCATTTTTAGAACGTTTTTTGTTCCTAGACCCCCTTTGGGGTAGTGGCACCGACATAAGGTATAGCCTATGTTCTAAGTTGGACTAACACCATCATTTTGATACCATTACTTTTGGAATCGGCTCGGTAGTTCCAGAGCTTATCTCCGACAAATAAACAATTTTTTCCTCTTTATAATAGGAGTATAGATTATTTATCCCTTTATTATGTTTTTCACAAAATTTCACAACTTTGTGAACAATAGTTTTGTCTGTAGACATCTTTAAAGTAGGGTCGTTAAATTATGGACAACCTGTATTTTAGAAATATTTTTGCAACTAATAAATAAAGCTACATCATTTAAGAACAGTACACAAAAAAGATCAAAAAATTAATTTCCCTAGGAGATATTTTGAAAATACGTAAGCATTCCAGACCCATATCTTTAACACTAACGAGCCGAATTTCAAATCTCACTGACCAAAAATTATATATAAAGCGATCTAATTTCGTTTTAACACGTTAAACGCCACGTTAGTCAACGGTGGCTGACACGGAACTTTTCATTTAGAACGCGTCATTCCTCAATGACTGACGGTATAAAATATGATATAAAACTATATATATATATATATATATATTGTTTTAAGTAATTACTGAAAATTTATTTAAAATTTACTTACCTTTTATTTATTACAGGATTATACATACTAAAAAATTATTTTAAACATTGTAAATTTTTCAGCTTCAGTGTCAGCCACCATGGCACTCAACGTGTTAATATATTTTGTTAAATAAATTATAATGCATTCATTTTTCATTCCAGTTTAATGTCCTCGCCTAATTATTTTAAATGAATGTGTTAACTATCGTAAATTTTAAAAAGTGGTTTTTTTTAATGCTTTATAATTTATTTTTTCAGTCCTCGAAGAAATAATATTTAATAACAGTTCAGAGAAAAAATAAAGATGAAAATAATAATTTCCATAAGAGATATTTTGAAAATACGTAATCATTCCAGACCCCTATCTTTAACACAAGCGAATAGAATTTAAAATCACACTGATCAAAAATTATTTATAAGGCAATCTAATTTCGTTTTAATTCATTTTATTAAATAAACTATTATGCATTCATTTATCATTCCATTTCAATGCCATGCCTCTTTATTTTACATTAATGTTATAACTATTGTAAATTTTAAAATGTATTTTCGTAATGCTGCGTAATTTAATTTTTCTACCCTTCAAAGAAATAATATTTTATAACAGTACACAGAAAAAAAAAATCAAAATATTAATTTCCCTAGGAGATATTTTAAAAATACGTAAGCATTCCAGGCCCATATCCTTAACACTAGAAAGCAGAATTTAAAATCTCACTTATCAAAAATTATATATAAAGCGATCCAATTTCGTTTTGATGTATTTTGTTATATAAACTATTATGCACTCATTCATTTATCATTCTAGTTTAATGTCGATGCCTCTTTATTTTTTATTCATGTTTTAACTATCGTAAATTTTAAAATGTGTTTTCTTAATACTGTGTAATTTATTTTTTCTGCCTCTCAAGGAAATAACATTTAATAACAGTACACAGAAAAAAAGATCAAAATATTAATTTCCCTAGGATATATTTTCAAGATACGAATACATTCCAGGGTCATATGTTTAAATCTAGCTAGTACAATTTAAAATCACACTGATCAAAAATTATTTATAAGACAATCTAATTCGTTTTCACATATTTTGTTAAATAAACTATTATGCATTCATTTATGATTCCAGTTTTAAGCCCTTGCTTCTTTATATTGCATTAATGTTTTAAGTATCGTAAATTTTAAAATGTGTTTTCTTAATGCAGTATAATTTAATTTTTCTGCCCCTCAAAGAAATAATATTTTATAACAGTACATAGAAAAAAAGATCAAAATATTAATTTCCCTAGGAGATATTTTAAAAATACGTAAGCATTCCAGGCCCATATCTTTAACACTAGCCAGTAGAATTTAAAATCTCACTTACCAAAAATTATATATAAAGCGATCTAATTTCGTTTTAATGTATTTTTTCATATAAACTATTATGCACTCATTCATTTATCATTGTAGTTTAATGTCGATGCCTCTTTATTTCTCATTACTGTTTTAACTATCGTAAAATTTAAAAGGTGTTTTCTTAATGGTGTGTAATTTATTTTTTTCTGCCTCTCAAAGAAATAACATTTAATAACAATACACAGAAAAAAAGATCAAAATATTAATTTGCCTAGGATATATTTTCAAGATACGAATACATTCCAGGGTCATATGTTTAAAAATAGCGAGTACAATTTAAAATCCCACTGATCAAAAATTATTTATAAGGCAATCTAATTTCGTTTTCATATATTTTGTTAAATAAACTATTATGCATTCATTTACGATTCCAGTTTAATGCCCATGCCTCTTTATTTTACATTGATGTTTTAAGTATCGTAAATTTTAAAATGTGTTTTCTTAATGCTGTGTAATTTATTTTTTCAGTCCCTCTAAGAAATAATATTTAATAACAGTACACAGAAAAGAAAATCTAAATATTAATTTTCCTAGGAGATATTTTAAAAATACGTAAGCATCCCAAGCCCATATCTTTAACACTAGCAAGCAGAATTTAAAACCTCACTTACCAAAAATTATATATAAAGCGGTCTAATTTTGTTTTAATGTATTTTGTTATATAAATTATTATGCACTCATTCATTTATCATTCTGGTTTAATGTCGATGCCTCTTTATTTCTCATTAATGTTTTAACTATCGTAAATTTTAAAACGTGTTTTCTTAATGCTGTGTAATTTATTTTTTCTGTCTTTTAAAGAAATAACATTTAATAACAGTACATAGAAAAAAAAAAGATCAAAATATTAATTTCCCTAGGATATATTTTCAAGATACGAATACATTCCCGGGCGATATGTTTAAAACTAGCGAGTGCAATTTAAAATCACACTGATCAAAAATTTTTTATAATAATTATTTACAATCTAATTTCGTTTTCATATATTTTGTTAAATAAACTGTTATGCATTCATTTATGATTCCAGTTTAATGCCCTTGCCTCTTTATTTTACATTAATGTTTTAAGTATCGTAAATTTTAAAATGTGTTTTCTTAATGCTGTGTAATTTATTTTTTCTCCATCAAAGAAATAATATTCAATCCAATCCCTTTATAGGAATTTTAGATCACACAAGTGCGTAGTTTCATCCATCACCGAGAGATAGCGCCACGCATTCTATCACCCAAAAAATCTCTCATTCGACCGAAGGGGGAAATGAGCGGGTTACCCTCCGATCCCGTATCTCTCAGTCAGTATTACAACATCCCGCAGTGAGCAACCGTAAGCCGTGTCTCTAACATTCTGTGAGTTGTGTTAGTGAAAGGAATAGAGATATTTTCCAAGGATAGATTTGCGCCAGTGCAGTGCCAACGGACTGGATATGAGGAATTTTTGGATGCTGACTACATTTTTCATATTTGCAGACCCTCAATATATTGGGGTAGTGGCCCAAGGAGGGATTGCCGGCAACGCATCATCCGAAATAACAGGTGAGTAAAGAAATTAGGGATGAGGAGGATGAAAATGATGAAAGGATTAAATAAAAGTGTATTGTGAATGAAAAAAAAAAAAAAAATCCCCGATCTGGATTATATAGGATTACACTCACACGCAAAAAAATATTATAACAGTTTCGTGAGATATTTTACAGGTAAGTTAGAAATGTGAAATGAAAAATATTCTATCACACTCACAGAATGTTTGATTATTTGGAAAAAAGAGAGAGGGACAGATAACATTAGTACTGATTACTAATAAGAGAAGTTCACAAAGAACTGCGGAAAATATATATACTTTCCGTATACATATATTTTCACTGAAATTAGATATTATATATATATATATAGAGAGAGAGAGATACAGATACATGTAGTACATATGTATATATACATAAAGATATTTTTTATACATATATATACATGCATATACTTATAAACAAATCTTCTTTATATATATATTCATATACAGATATATATATATAAATATAATTGTAATACAGTTAGCGATGGTTTGGAAATTATAATATTTACAAGATATATAACATCCTCAACCGAACGTGTTTATTGTTCATAATTTAATACAATTATGAAACATGATAAATGATATACACCATAACAGTTGATAATCTAGAAAGTTAAATATATACGCGTGGATAACGGCTAACATAAAAAAAAAATAACTCCTATGAAAAGCGGAAACAATCTAATCTCGAAAAATGATGTAATTTTATTTAAATATTTTAAAACAAACTTTTTTAACGAAACTATTTTTAATAAGCTAACTAAATTATTTCATAAAATATATTTTAAAAATATTTTCCTTTTTTGACTATTCATTATAATTTCTTCTGAATACCAGAAGAAAATATATTTTAGACCGTGATGAACGCAAGATATCCTTATTTGTTTCAATATAAAGGTTATATACATTTAACACTCAATAAGTATGCTTTGATTGTTTTTCCAGCATCAAGTTATGCAGAATTACTAATCATCCCACACAACAATTGCCACAGGAATTGAAAAAAATATAAAATGAAATAAGTTCGAAAGGATTACTATTTTCTTTATTTATTGGTAAGGAAAATAATATCTAAACATAGAAAATAAAGTAATTTCACTCCATATTTTTAAAAGAATGTAATGAATTAAACTAGATGTTAATATGAACAACAGTATTACGTTTGAACAAATTCATAATTGCAAAATATCATCAAGATGACAGACACTACAATTATGTTAAAATTTAAAAATACTAAAAACAATTAAAAAGGATGTTTCGGATTCCATAGAATCCTTCATAAACAAAATCTTAATGTAAACGTTACTTTTTATGACTTTTATGTTAGGATTTTGCTGATGAGGGATTCTATGGAACCCGAAACGTCCTCTTTAATTGTTTTTAGTATTTTTAACATTTAATGTAATTTTAATGTATGGCTAAAGATGTAATTCTATCGCATAACCGTCAATTGGTAATAAGACGAAAATCATATTGAAAGAAAAAAAAAAAAACTTTAATAAATTAATTAAAATAAAACATAAAATTTATTTTTAAAATGTTTTTCTTTCATAGTTATTTTTTGGAATATTGGGTCGAAATATCAAACGAAAAGCCCGTCATTAAAAAACGAAACAATGGGCCTTTATTTGACACAATTCAAAAGTACATATATACATTTAGCATGCTAAAAGTGTAATCCAACCCCATACCCGTCATTGGGTAATAAAACGAAAATCATATTGAAAGAAAAAAATCTTTAATAAATTAATTAAAATAAAACATAAAATTTCTTTTTAAAATATTTTTCTTTCTTAGTTATTTTGTGGAATACTGGGTCGAAATATCAAACGAAAAGTCCATCAATAAAAAACGAAACAATGGGCCTTTATTTGACACAATTCAAAAGTATATACATTTAGCAGACTAAAAGTGTAATTCAACCCCATGCCCGTCATTGGGTAATAAAAGGAAAATCATACTGATAGAAAAAAAAAAAATTAATAAATTAATTAAAGTAAAACATACAATTTATTTTTTAAATGTTTTTATTTCTTAGTTATTTTTTGGAATATTGGGTCGAAATATCAAACGAAAAGCCCATCAATAAAAAACGAAACAATGGGCCTTTATTTGACACAATTCAAAAGTATATATATTTAGCAGGCTAAAAGTGTAATTCAACCCCATGCCCGTCATTCGGTAATAAAAGGAAAATCATACTGATAGAAAAAAAATTAATAAATTAATTAAAGTAAAACATACAATTTTTTTAATGTTTTTCTTTCTTAGTTATTTTTTGGAATATTGGGTCGAAATATCAAACGAAAAGTCCATCAATAAAAAACGAAACAATGGGCCTTTATTTGACACAATTCAAAAGTATATATATACATTTAGCAGGCTAAAAGCGTAATTCAACCCCAAACTCGTCATTGGGTAATAAGAGAAAATCATATTGAAAGAAAAAAAAAAAATCTTTAAAAAAATTTATCTAATTAAACAAATCATCTTCCTCTTCACACATTAGTGTTTTCTAATTGAAATGAGGGAAAACATGATTTAAACGAAAAATGTTACATCACTAACGAAATTTTCTTTATTATATCTACATAATCTGGGATAGTAAACTGTGAACGGGAAACGTCAATGATTTTTCCATCACTATACTCTATTATTTTTAAAGTAAGGAACGTATAACTGCGACACATATATAACAGAAATGCATTTGAAATTTGTGAACTTAATAATGTAATTATAATATCTTATTTATTTAATGGATTTCTGTCCTCCATGTTACGAAATATTGTTAATAGACATATTTTTCGAAAACCTATTGACATCACACCCGGAAAACAATATTCATAGTTGATCAAAAACACCTAATTTATTGCTAAACTAGAAATGAATTTTAAATTTACTATTATTTTTAGTAAAGTGCGAGAGAAAATTAACTTATGTCCCTTTAGAAAAGCTTTTCTCGTTGGTCCCATAGAAAAAATCCATTTAAATTTTTATATAAATCAAAAATATTGCCTCACTAATCTAATTTTAATTATCTTATTTATAAGCATGAGAACTGCAAAATACATACTTGCAGTATATGCGTCAATTCCTTTTCTACCACTAAGCTCTATCATTTTAAAAGATTAATACAACACTGAAGCCATTACTGCGATAAATATCATTGCTAAAAATGCATAACAAAGTTATGAATAATCTACTATGGATTATAAAATATGGATTTTTTAAATAATCTAAAAAACTTTATTTAATGGACGTTTATATTTTCGGTTAGAGAGTGTTATTAAAAAGAAATTCTTCGAGAACATGGAGATATGACGAGGAAATGTTGATATTAAAATTGCTAGAAAACAGCTCATATAGATAGATTTGAATTTAAGCTAGAGAGTAGCGCTTTTTAAATCATTTATTTAAAAATATCTGTTTTATTCGAAATTTCTCATTTTTATCTCAATTATGATACGTTAGCACCAAAGTTACATTGCCCTAAAGGAATCATAAATCATTTAAAAACTTTACGTCTGAAACATAATAAGTTTTGAAAACATAAATTTGAAGCAAACAAATCTGAAAATAAAACTTCCAATTTGTTGCAATTATTAAACCGTAGCTGTATTCTTTTCTATTCTAATTTTTGCAAAATCTTACATTTTATCTGAAGTTTAAATAAAACTTTCATAAAAAAAATTTTGGGGAACGTTTTTTCATAAAAAAAAGATTATTTTCTAGAATAATTCCCCTTATATAATGCTTTTTAGTTCAAATTTAGAATAATTATTTACAATTTATTGAATTCCAATAATATAAAATAGAAGACCCTCTAAACATAAAGAAGCTGCCGCAACAGTTAATGTTTGGGAACGAGTTTTCATTGTTATGGAATGTGTAACAATATTTGATAAGACTAAAAATGTTTTTGAAAAATAGTTAGTCGATATTTTCTAGATGGAACGGTAAAATTATTATTTTGTGATTGTGTGAATACTTTTTTATGAAACAATGTAATACAATCATATCAAAGCTGCTATACCACATTTGGAATTATTTTCAATTATAACAAAAATGAATATGAATAAAATATGCAAGAATCAAGACATATCATTCTGTTACTATACAGACATAATTAAAGTAAGTTAAAACATACAAAATTTAAACTAAGTTATACTAAAGCACTTACGAAAGTACTAAAATTCCCGTAACTGAAACATAAATTCGGCAGTGTTTTAAAGATAAGATCAAACATCACAAGAAAATGTCTTCAAGAAAGTTTTATTACTTTACTAGATTGGCAAATTTTGTATGAGTTTCAAAAATGTATACAATTTTTAAAAAGGATATACCAATTAATTACTTAGAAATGTAATATATACGTACTTCTGAATTTATTCAGATACTTTAAATTTCAAAATTTAAAGTATGTTTAATTAAAGTAATTAAGAAATTAGTAAATTTCATATGTTTAAAAGAGAAACACTCATATCGTTATCAATGAAAATAATGCATGTTATATGAGATATTTTCACATCAGTTGAATTAATTCAAGATGCAAACTATTTTGCATGATCTTGAAAAAATATATGCCTTTTAGAAAAATTAAATGGAAAATTGAGTACATAGGAATCTCTCACATACGTACCTCGGAATTTATTTAGATTACTTATAGAAGTAAAGCAGTACTCCAAACTGCAGAAAACTACCTAATTAGCAGTTCCTGGATTTATTTTCATTTAATTTTTTTAAGGTTTTTCACTTTTTAATATATTAAGTTTATAAAAAGATTTCAAGATTTCAAATAACACAAATTGTAGATACTAAACCATCAGGTGCATTACATACATTCAAATATTCATTTATTAAAAGTGGGCGTATATGGCGTATATAGACAATAAAAATCTCTTAGAAGTTGAATAACGTAACCTAAATAACTTATGGTCAATAATATATATATATATATATATATATTAGTATATTTAATTTTTAAAAAAATACCTTTTTCAAAGTTCTGAAATCCGGTAAATTAATATAATAAGTAACAGAAAAAAAAATCTAAGTGAAAATTATAAACGTAAAAATGTCATACATTGGAATTTTTTACATACCTATTTACAAAAACAGAGTGATAAATCAAATTATAAATACATCAAATCTGTCAAAGTTTTCAATATGCAGATTAGTATACTTAAAAAGGGAGCTTAAAAGATTTTAAATTAACTTAAATTCTGATAAATAATCAATGATTAGAACGTGTTCTTTCAAAATTCCAAACTATATGAAAAACATATATAAATGTTTAAATTCACTCACACTAAGAATTATTTAACCTAAAGTAGTTAAAAAATTGTAAAATAACTATTAAACAAAGTATTACATTCAGAAGGAAATTGTAAATGCTAGAAAATGTAAAAAAAAAAAAAAAAGAATTGAAATGTGTTTAGCTGAAAAGGTAAATTAGTACTCATGAAAGGATATGTAATGAGGAAAATAATTTTTAAGCTTATTACTGTCGAAGAATAAACCAAACTGCATTAATTTTTTTAAAAAGTGTGAGTATTTAAATATTTTTAAATACCTACTATCGAAAATGGAGATTTTTAACTTAACATTTTTAAGAACTTTTCCCGTTTAATACAAAGCTGGACACTGAAATAAAAATTAATACTTTCTTGTGTTGCAGTTATAATGATTTAAATTACCGCTTTAGGAAGATACATTCAGATGTAAGGAGAAAGTAATTGCAAATTGTATTTAAAATAGCCCTTTGTTGATTTCATAGCTTAATAGAATTTCTTATTTACGTCAAAACGTCAGTCTTTGTGAAAGCCTGAAATGCTTAATTCATAATAATAATGTACATAAGATTTTATTCATATATGTAATATTTTAATTTATAAAAACCAAGGCATTCGGCCATCAGGTTTAAATAAATATTTAAAAATATTTTAATTTTGAGCATCTTGTATTATTACCCGACTGCCAAGAAGGGCTATGTGTTTCACGCGTATCTGGGTATGTGAATTTCTTTATACCCTCGAAACATTCCAAAGGCTGAATAGATTTTAATGAATGAGGTATCGATTCGTCTTAACCGTCCGATGGTTATAGGCTAGGTTTTGCTTTTATAAATTCAAAATGGCGGTTGATACGAATTAAAATTTCTACGAACCCTATTGAGTGGCATACCATTGGATAGGTCTTTCAAAATGAAGATGATATTTCATTGACTATTTTACAGTCAGAAGCTCCGTTTAAATATTACACAACCTGAAAGTTGTGTATGTAGGATCTTTACCTTTACTGTAACTCTAACCTTCATAATAGACATCTATAGACCTCCAAAACAGTGTTTATAGATAGGAACTAACAATTAAACACAACTTAAAAGTCATAAATACAAGTAAATAAAAAAAATAGGTAAGTAACATAAAAACTAGTTTCATATTGATGAGAAATAATTAATTAATTCGCATTTTACGCAGTCGGGTTTTTTGATTTTCTAAATTTAATATATCTATTTAAAAGTAGTATTTGTTAAAATATATGTCTTATACATTAAAACTTATGCTTATATGCTGCTACAAAGTTAGCACTCTGTTTATATTGTACGAAAAGATGAACGATATAAACTTTCATTAAATATTCTCGTGGCAATATGCTTTTAAAATTAACCTGAATCCATTTCCGCGATTTCTATGTGATAAAAATATTTTATCATTTTATGTTACAAGTGCAAATTTATTTTCAAGACTCTGTACAAACAGAAAAGATTTATGAATTGAAACTCAAGACATTCTTAAGTATTTTAAATTCTCGAAAATATTTTTGAGAACACAAAAGTAACAGTTTGATCTTTGAAAAGAGGATTGTTTAAAATGTTTTTAAAAATATAATGATATCATTTATTTTTCGTAATTTGAAAAGATTCGTGGAATATTTAAGTGTTACTCTTATAAAGATAATTTCTGTTCCTCCTTTATTATTGTACTCCTTTATTATTGTAGTATTTTTATTTTTTAATGAAATGGAAAGTGACTTAAAGATATTTAAACTTTAAAATATTACTTATACTTGAAATTCATGTTTCTCAAATTTTTAAATGCTGCAGTAAATTTTCAGTAATTGTGAAAATTATTTCCGTTAATTGAATATTATATTATTTTAGTAAGAAAAAAGTTGCTTATGAGTAATTAGTCGTACTTTATATAATGTTTTAAAATTGGAATCGTAAAAATAGGTGGTTCGCAATAAATTAATGTGTTACTTTTTTAAACATTATTACTATTAATTTTTTTATTGTTCCAATTTTCATTTTTTAATGAAATGGAAAGCAATTTAATAATATTTTAAGCTTTAAAGTATTTATTGTTATTTTATTCCTAAAATTCATGTTTCTCAAATATCCAAATCCCGTAGAAAATTTTAAGTATTTTTTTTTTTTTTATTATTATTATTTTAGATTTTAATTGAACGCTGTTTTATTTTAGCTTAAAAAATTGCTTAAGAGTAATGTGTCTTATTTTAAATAATGTTTTGAAAATTGATGAACATTTACTGTAAATCATAGCTGTTATATTGAAATTAAAGTTTATTGTAACTTATAAAATTTATGTTTTTAATGTTATAATCTTTTAAAATTTAAAATATCTCTAAATTGATTTTAATTTCGTAAACAAGAAAACTAGTACAGTAATAAACGTGCAATACCAATAATATTTACAGAATGTATCTGTTTAGCAGAAAGTTAATATTAACGGAAAAGATTTACGGAAGAAGCACTGTACATCTTTAAGCATTTTGTATTCTTTAAAGTATTTTGAGAGCATAAAAGTAATATTTAGATTCTTGGAATATAAGTGTGTAAAGTATTTTTGAAACTAAAGTGGTGTTTTATGTGATTTGTTTTCCAACAGTTCATCGAGTTAGCGTAAAAATAAAGAGTTACATTTTATAAAGATTTTTGTTAGAGATAAAGACTATTATATTATTCTTGAAGTTTTACATTTTTAATGACATTTAACTCAGCGTGAAGTTTTTTAAAAATCAGTCCGTAAGAGTGATAAGTTATTTATTTGAGAGTGAGTGGAGAGTGAATGGAGATGAATGAAGAATTATTTTGAATTTAAAAAGAGTATGTGATTGTATTAACCCTCATATGCTATTTTCTTCGCATTTTCTATTCTTGTCGTAAATTTTATGTAAAATTTCGAAATATTTATTGCAGTTATTAAAAATTAATCATTTTGAAAACTTAAATTTGCATAAGAGAAAAAATTTTCAGTAATGATAAAATATTACTACTTCAATATATTGTCTGTAATGTACGTTTTTAAATTTTTTGTTAATCAAAATTTATGTTCTGCTAATTCAAATTTTGATTTGATATATCCGTGTTAGATATTCGTTTAATTTATTTTCAACAACAATAAGCTAGAAAATATACCTTACACTTCCATGAAATGTTCTTGTGCTTTTAAATTTTGACAAAATCCACATTTCAGTCTTCTTTGTGATAAAAATATTTAATTGTTTCATGGAAAAATTCACATTTATAATCGAAAGTTTCATGAAGAGACATTTTTAAGGATTTTAAATTCCCGAAAACATTTTGAAGGAGAATTGCACAAAGTATTTTAAAAAGTACAATGGTATCACATATGATTTATTTTTCAACACTTGAATACATTAGAGTAATATTCAAACATAACGTTTTGTAAATTTAATTGTTATTAAAAGAAATCTTTTTTTTTTTCTAGTTCTTTTTAATGAAAGAAAATACAAACTGTAGCTATGTTAAGCTTAAAAAGACTATTTGGTATTTAAACACAGAAGTTGCAATATTTCAAAGCTTTATATCATACCATAAATTTCATGTATTTATGCTGCCACTTATTTTACTTATTTCAATAATTTAAAATCTGTAATATTATTGCATGTGTTTTATTTTTCTTAACGTTCAATCGATAAGTAGTGATTGAAAATCGCATTAAAAATATTGTTATTAATATTATTCATTTTTATGGTTGTTTAATTAAGAAGATAAAACTAGATTTTTTTTAAGCGTATTAATATTTAAGCCCATAAACTCAATTTTCTGTAGTTCAAGTAATTTCATAATTTATTGTATTTGAAAAAATTAATTTTCTACAGCCTGTGATATTAAACAGATTTATGAAAATAAACACTTCACATTTTGAAGAAATTTAAATCTATGCCAAAACTTTTGATTGCACAATTGTGTGAAATATTAAAAAAATAAAATGATATCAATATAAAAAAAAATTATTTTTCATAATTTAAATTGATTCAAAGAGAAGTGGTAGATATTAAACAGATAATTGTTATTCAAAGTAATCATTTATTATTGTCCTCTTTTTTTCTATTATGAAGTGAAAAGGAAACTGAATTTACTTTAAACGGAACATATACTAGTATTAAAAGAAACTTAATTATTTCAAAACTTTAAATCTTGTCATTAGTAATATGTAAATGTGTAATTTATTTATTTTACACTTAAATAAGTTCAACAGATTCGAAAAGAATTAAAGTGGTACATATTATAGAGATATATTCGTATTTAAAGTACTCATGTATTATTATTCTTATTTTCTTTTCTCTTTAATGAAACATAATGGAAATGAGATATTTGGTATTTTAAAAAGGTAATATTAAAAAAATATCTATTATAAATAATTTTCCAGATTTAAAATGTTACATTACATAATATTTTGAAGAAGTTATGAAACTTCATGAAAGCATAAAAAATAACTATGGATAGAAACTGTGAACTGTTTTAAGCATTTCGAATTCTGGAAAAAATGTTGAAAGAGTAAAAATAATGTCTTGAAATTTGAAGGAAAATTGTGTTATAAAAAATAAAGTGATTTATTTTACAACATTTGAATAGATTTGCGTAAATTTACTCTTACAGTTTTTAAAAAATATATATATTTTTTCCTAGCACTCATTTGTTATACTTTTTTTTTCCTTTTTAATGACATAAGATTGGCCGAACTTCTTTTTTATTGTTGATTACCTAAACAGTGTATTTTTTTTAATTTAAAAATATATTTAAAAATGTATTTGGTGTTTAAATACTTAAATATATATCTAAAACAGAAAATCATTTTGTAATATTCAGCTATTTTGCTATATTGTATTCTAGTTAATTAAAAAATGTTATCATTGAGAAGCATAAAATATTCCTACAAATAACTTTTTTTAAAGTAATGCTTAAATATAAATATTTTAAATATATTGGCTCCTCCATATGTATATATCTATATAATATATATATAAATATAATACTTTTGGAAATCAAAAGACAAGCTATTAAAAATTAATATTAAATAAAATTTATGTCATAATAGTTTAAAATTCCGTCTGTTTTATCGAGAATAAATGTATATTTACGTTCTAAAAAACAAAAAAGCGAAACGTATAGACTGGAATTTCATAACTTATTCTAATGTATTTAAATTTTAACTTTCTGCCGCTTTTCCAATTTTTACGTGCTGAACATATTTCTTTCTTCGTTTAGTTGAAATGAATATGTTTACTCAACACTTTGTAAAAATAGAACGAATTATTATTATAAACTCTAGCCATTTTTACGGATTCTGACTTTCCAAAAAACATTTCGACGTTGAAAAATAATTATACAAAGCATTTTAAAAACTATAACGGTATCACAAATTACTTATTTTTCAACAGTTAAGTATATTATCGTAAAATTGAAGTTTTACATGTTAAAAATATTACTCAAGTTCATAGTAATAATTTATTTTGTTCGCATTTATATTTTTTTAATAAGATTGAAATCATATTGGAGCTATTTTAAACTTTGATAGTGCATGTGATAGGAGTATTCAAATTCAAGTTTATCAAATAATAATAGATTTCATAAGTTCTATTTAACTGCGATAATTACTTATATTTTATTTATTTCCAAATAATATCATTTTGTTTTCGAAACGTAAAACTAAGTTACATATTAGAGAGTGTAAAAATAATATTGCATAAGGGTAAAAGAGTAGACGCTCGGGTACATTGCAAACTTTAATCACAATGTTTATTTACTTAAGTTTAATTAAATCATCAGCTACAGACATATTGTAACAGACTTCTTGCGTTTTATTATGTTTTTTTTTTTTCAAAAATGTCATTTTCTATAAACGAAAGGCGCTTAATTTTCCGACGAGTTTTAAACAGCTTTAAAATTAAAGAGAAAATGGACTATGCTTATAAATCTAATTAAATTATAATTTCAATTTTATCTATTTATGTGTGGCCATGAGCATTGTAATAAATGAATATTGTCGTTTCCCTAAATTTCGGAGTTCAATTGAATTTAGTGTGGGAAGATGTTCATAAACGTATCTCTTGTAGACTATTAAATTATATCATATCTTTTTTATTGACATGTGGCTTCAAATGTGAGTGATTTTTCTTTTTTAACACTTTCTAACGAAGTTGGAAGTGTTTATGAATTGGTTTGTCTGTCTGTTCGTGCTCTAACTTGTTTAAATAGTGAGATTAACATGATATTGATGTATGTTATTGGGATTTACTACGGTAAGTTCGTTTTAAAAATGAAGTGTGTAGCACTTACGGTTCATTTACAGGGACACTCAAAATAATTCCATTACAATACGGTCTATGGTGAAAAACCGTTTGCGGTGTATGTTAAAGATATTACATTATTTTAAACACATTGAAAATTATGTACGGGAAGGTGGGACAAAATCGGTACCATAAATGCTTGTTGTTCTCAAATGCGGTGAAATGGGAAAACAAACTCTGAAGACCATTTTTATTTTTAAATGAACCTTTGGCTATAACAAAACATATTCCTTTCAATAAAAATATAATTGATTATATAAAAAAATAGCTTTTTATAGACATATGCAAAAATCCGGTTTAGTCCTACTGGTTGGGCAAAACCGGGTATCTATTTAAAAGTCCTGGAGAACTCATTTTAGTCACAAAAATTCTTGTTTAATCAGCAAAAAACACAATTTTGTTATTTTTAACAAAATGAAATTGCACGTTTTCTTCCACGTGTCAAAATAAACCTGTGACACATTTTCTACACTGTATTGGTCTACCTACTTTACATTGAAAGTCCAAGAGTTCTTTTAGTTGCAAAAATCAAAACTGAATTTGTCATCATATTTTTCTGCATTACAACATATTTTGTGTATCCATCTATGGTATTTCAAACATTGTATCCAACGTTCTTTGGATTTAGAATTTGAGCAAAGTTCATTGTAAAACATACAGGCTTCATTATCTGCCTCTTCTTCTGAGGATGTCCCCTCAATCTTCTTTGGTTTCTTTTTTCTGTTGATTCTTAATTTCTCTTTTCTTTTTAAGAATCTTCTTTTTCACTCTTGTAGTTTTTTTTATTATTATATCCCCTTAACATCTGTTTCGATGACTAATTTATAGGATGAAGTAGTCAAAATAACTGTTTTGCTCCTTCTTTTGTCAGGACTTTTCTCAATTCTGAAGCCTTCCTGGAGAGGGCGTTTTAAGCGAAATTCGAAATGAAAATTGCTGGGCTACATAGTCTGAAGATGTCAATGGGATAAGTTTACTAATGTTATCTGTAGCGGTAACATTTTGAATCACTGATGACGCCTGTGATTGTGATGTAAACAGCTCGACGTGGAAGATGCTAGATGTTGTCTACTGATGGATGTGTGATGTCAACGCTTTGGAATGTTGAGATCTATTTCAGATTAAGA
The DNA here is from genome assembly GCA_963932465.1 of Maratus speciosus. Lineage (NCBI taxonomy): Eukaryota > Metazoa > Arthropoda > Arachnida > Araneae > Salticidae > Maratus > Maratus speciosus. Next base: position 329,081,507 of record OZ010786.1, read on the forward strand.
GCGATATTTCAGAAATATTTATTCTGCAGCTATGAAAACCTGTGGCTGCATAGACCTAGGTGTGTTATCACGACATTCGTGGGGGTTTCTTTGTCGTTTCCGAAAGAGCAAAAACATGGTCTGGAAAAAAATCGTTGTGATAGGGAAAAATCCCTGTTCACCCAAGCCCTCTGATTGCAGTATATGCAACTGATGCTCTCAAAAATGTAGCTTTAAATAATTTTCCAATTTGGTAAATTGTTTCAGATCGCGCAGAATTGGAAAGTTGCCACTTCCTCATCTCTTGTTCGTAGTATGGATTTAGAGGTGCATGAAGAAGACATCAAGGAGCTGAAATTGATGAGTTACGTATGGAGGAAAGCATAAGATAAAAAAATTGCTTTCTCTTGCTACATTGATTAACTCGATGGTTCTAGCATGAGTTGAATGCCCGTCAAGGATAAATGGGGCACAAGACCTTTGTGTTTGTCAAAACAATAAAAAATTTCGCCTTCTTCAAAGTACCAAAACACAAACAATATGCAATTAAGATCTTTTTCTCCTCTTTCTGCCTAAAGTATATATCCTTAAGTACGTTATTCAGAAAAATAAATGTTGTATGGACAAAATTAACATTCAAATTTTAAATTTAAAAATTCATCTCACTAATGAGCGATTAAGTGATGCGCGCATGATAAAACTCTAAATTATGCATATAGAAAACAATTTTAGAACAAAATAGAATCATAACACACCTACTTTTAACTTAAAACCAAAATATACGCAAAAATGTTTCTTTAAAATTTAATTTTAGTACAAAATAAAAAAAAAGTTCAAAAATCTCATTTTTTTTTCAAGTTTTTCAAGCGCACAAAAATAGATAACCAAAATATCTTCATATTTTTGGTTTTACCCTGTAGACTATAAAGAAACGCACATTTGGTTAATTTTTTATAAGCTGTAGCTTTCATAGTTTAAAAGTAACAGTGCTCACAATCTCCAAATTTACTTATCTGAGAAATCGCTTTTCAAAGTTTCAGTATCTACGGACCTTCTATTGTACTCATCATCAAAAATGATATAATTCAAGAAATAATGCAGATTTTTGAAAGCGGTTTTTTTCATATTGTTGAGAAATTTAAAAACATTCAGAATAAAGCAAAAACTGAAATCTGATTTTTCGAAAGTTTAAAGGTCTTGTGACTTCTTAAAAGAACGAGCTTTCCAAGCAGAGTTGAATCGAGACACTTTTCTCCGGGAGGGAGTTTTATGGTTTCGGGGGGGGGGGGACATTATAACATTCCGGGGGGGATTGTACTTTTTGACCATTGAAAATACAAAATATTAAATCTCCCGGGGGGCATCTCATTGCTCCGTGGGGGACAGCCCCCCTCCCCGGCCCCCATCTCCTGAATTTAACACTGTTTTCAGGAGAAAGATTGGAAAAATCTATAAATTATTTTAACCAAATAATGAAGGTCTCTTTCGTAATCCTTTCACTCACATTATATACAGCAAATGATCCTGGGAAAACATCATGCATCAAGAGAGGGTTTTCTTTTGTTTGTTTAATATTTATTTGAGAAAAAAATCTTGTTAGAAACTATGTATCCTAGTCATATCGGATTGAGATTTTATAGATTATTTATCATTGATGACAGATTATTTTATTTAAAAAAACAATTTACGAAATATATTTTGAATTTTAAGTAGGCCTATAACGCAAGTTATAGATTAGAAAGTCATTTATTAAACTGTAATAAATGACTAATAATATAAAAATATACCTTAATTAGTACCATTAATAATTGCAGTTTATTTAATTTAATAAATTTAAGCTAAAATTTTATCTCACTTTTAAATATAAAACAAAATTAAAATTAACGTTTTCACTATAACTAGATAGATTTAGAATTATGAGATAACTTAACAGAATTAAAAACGCAATTTAAAGCTTCATGCTAATTTATTAACTATACAAAAAATATCATTCCATGAGTGTAGTAAAAAACCGGGTATACCCGGTTTTGACCCACTCAAACGGTTTTATCCCAGTACCTCGGTTTTACCCAGGTTGTACCCGGTTTTATCCCAGCATGACACATATTTTAAAACATGGCACCACTACTCTCAATCCTATAGCAAAAGATCAGTAAAAATGTTAAAATATTAGCTGGAAAGAAAATAATTAGATATAGTACTTACCAATATTTAATATGCTGACAAATAGTGATTATATGCGTAAAACCTAGAATCAAACAAGAGAATTTTTAAGAGTAATTTAAACTAAATCCTTCACACAAAATAATAACCGCATGAAGCAACGTTTTGTTCAGCTACAAATGCTGTAATGGTTGTCGGCAAGCATTTTCTAGTGTTGGCTAATAGATAGCAGAACAGCTCAGGGAGGAATCTGCGCTACCCGGTTTTACCCCTTTACCCAATTTTATACGACTCTCCCCTATATATATCACTGAGGTGTACTATAGCACTTAGTGTAGAATCTGGTGTGCATATAATTTATCGTTCCTAAGTACTTTTCTGCAGCACTGGCTATTTAGAATAATTGCCGACAGTGCATTTCATTTGTGGTACGCATTTTAAACTTGAACCATTATTTTCGATTTACTTGGCGATTATAAATTTTAATAGTTCTACACAAAGGATAGAGTACATTTCCTTTTGTTGACAGAAATTGCTGAATGGGAATTTTAAACTGTGATCTGCGTTTAATTGAATTAATTTTAGCATAGGATGTAATATACATACCAAACTATAGATCATGTACAGAGATGAACAAAAAAATTGCGTTGTTTTTCCAACTATTGATATACAATATTTTGGATGTGTTTAAAAAGCATTTCATAACATGAAGAAATATAAGAAATATTTTTATGTTTTTAATTCGAGCATAAAATAGGCTATTCGCATGTTTCGCATGATATCGGAAATGTTCCGTGTATGTGTAATTTACTCTATAATCAGTATATGTTGAAAGCTAACAGTACGTAAATACATTAAATGTGGTCACACAGTGGTATTATTCGGCATTTTGTAACTGAATGCTTATTTTTCGAACGGGAGTAAACCATTCTACAATAAAAAGTATTGGATGTTTAATCGACTAAAAAATATATAATATCTGAATTTTTATATCGAATTTCATAAAATGAAAAAGAAAAGAGGTATTTTTAATTTGGTGTAGAAAATACAACTTTTATAGCTTTATATGTCCAAAATATCTCGCGTGTAGTACATTGTAGCCCCGATACTCGAATTTAAGAAAACATAAGAGAAATACATACGCTTAAAGGAAGTAGCATGATTATAGTTTCCTAAACATTTAATTAAAAATTCTTTTTATCAGAGAAACTAAATCATTCTCTCATAGACAAGATTATAAAAGTTTTATTCTCGAAGTTGCGAATATTATGCATTTATGAATTTCTATATGGGGCCTCGGAAAAACCGACTATTCCGTAAACAGACGTACAGCAAACTAATTTTTATTAACAGCATGTGTAGATCTTTGCATTTGCGTATTTCCTCATGTTATTTATTCGAAAATATATTTGTAATGTTTATATAATTGTATGAATCGATATACGCGTTCTTGTGGCGAACAGACGGGAACGTTTCTGGTGCATGTGATTGAAGAAAGTATATTCTTCTAGTTATAATCTTTCTGTTGCTTCGAGTTTGCAATTAAAAATATTATATGTTTTTTATGTATGTAATATTTGTAAACTATTTACAAAATATCGTATTTTAAATATATAGGGAGAGGAATAAAAGCATGTATAATAATCACTTATAAACAAATTAAGTTAAATAATGCTATAAAAAGTGATAGAATATCTTTATTAAGACTTACGATCGTTTCATCGCACAATCGGCGACATTTTCAAAATCAATCATAATAGAAAATATTTTCACATAACTTAAGAACAATAATATAGTAAACAATGTCACGAGACATGAAGCATAATGAAAATATTGCAACCATAAAATAAAATAAAAATTAAATTAGCTATTTGCGAGCGTGGATTAATTTTCACATAATTTAAAAACAACATGGTAACTCTCCACTCCACACTCTCAAATAGCCAAGTTAATTTTATTTTATTTTATGTTTTGCAATGTTTTTCAGTATGCTTGATGTCTCGTGACATTGTTTACCATGTTGTTTTTAAATTATGTGAAAATTAATCCACGCTCGCAAATAGCTACTTTAATTTTTATTTTATTTTATGGTTGCAATATTTTCATTATGCTTCATGTCTCGTGATATTGTTTACTATATTATTGTTCTTAAGTTATGTGAAAATATTTTCTATTATGATTGATTTTGAAAATCTTGCCGATTGTGCGATGAAACGATCGTAAGTCTTAATAAAGATATTCTATCACTTTTTATAGCATTATTTAGGGAGAGGAAGTTCGGGTATTATGGAATACCATTTACATTTTTATTACGTATTATTAATTACGTACATATTTAAATCAACAGAAAAAAATACACTAAAAGCTAGTAAAGAACAAACATTGACAATTTCTGAACACAATTTTAATGCGTTTAACGTGGAAGAAAAAATACAGATCAGAATTCAGTTTTTTTTTTTTTTTTTTTTTTTATTTTACACTTTTCGCGTAATGGCAATCAGTCGGTTAATATGGATTAGGGTTATAAGGAATATCAAAATTGCACGAAAAACCGCGATTTAAAGAGTCTCAGGATTCGTAAAGCTTGAAAATTATCGAAATTTTAATTTTTTTTAGATGTTAAACTCATATCTTTTCTAAATACTTTTATATAACTGTTACCTTTAAATTCCCATTAGAACAGAAATTATGGCTTTTAGAATTATACTCGCTCAATAGCTGAAGCGGCGTTTCCGAAACTTTGAAGTCATTTTTCTTCAAATGACTTTTTTGAGCATAACGCGCAGGATACCTCAAAAAGTCTAAACATTTTTTCATGAAATTTTCAAAACATATATTTCATGATAGTCTGTATAAATAGAACCTAAAATTTTATTTTTATTGTTTAAAAAAAATGTATTTTTAGGTGACAATACTGCTGAAAATTTCAAAATTTTGTATTAGCTAAATACAACTTCGTATTAAAAATATAAAAGTGCTTAATTACAAATTAAATAGGTTCAGGCTAATTACTACAGTCTGAAATATAAATAGGCATGAAAAATTTCATTGTATTTGCAAAATTTATTTTGTAATCCTGCGCGTAAGCTGTTAAATTAATCTTTTGCTCAACAATAATCTGACAGTTTGGAGCACCCTATAAATATTAATACTGCACCATGCAATTTTTTAAATACATGAAATGAAAGAACATACTTCTATCTTTCATCCCAATAAAAATTGTGTTTTTAAATCTTATACATTTTAAGATATTAAATGTTGAAAATGGTCTTTTTTTCCATTTTTTTTCTAATTTTAAGAGTCCTGAAACCCCTTAAAAGAATAAACAAAATTATTTAATGAGTAAACCTTAGTTCATCATCTACAAATCACCAGATTTTTTAAAAAATTGTTTTAATTTTTAGACTCTTCTTGAACAGTTTTCTTGCTGATGTTCCATATTACCCGAAATAAACCACCGTGAAAAACATAACCTCTTCACCTGTCCACAAATTAGCACATAGGAAACCTGACTAACACAGCATTAAATATAATTTTTCAACTTTATACTGAACTTGGTTAACATCACTGTCAATGACATTTTATAATTAATACGAATTTTATGAAATTTACCTGCAAAAAACTGCACAAATTGAGAATAATATTTCAGTTCACCTCGTCGCTCCAACCACAGATATACAAACAGAACTAAGCACAGTGTTTCATGAGAGTACTAGGAAGTGAGATATACGCAGATTTACTCTTTTCTGAAACACCGTATGTGTCAGATATTGAAGTAATCAATATTGTCCGATCCTTCCATAATATCAGAACTTCCTCTACATATATGTTCTTAAAACAAAATTCATGTAAAGTTTCCAAACACGGTTTCATTTTACTCCATTGAAATTAAATACAGTAGAGCGCGGATTATCCGAACAGGTCGGGACCGATCCTAGTTCGGATAAGCAAAAGTCCGGATAAATGGACAGACAATTTAAGGAGTGTTTCTGACTATACTAAAACCTTCACACGTTATCTAAGCTTACACTGTTAAAACTTTTGCAGCATTCTGGCAGGTCATTCGACCGTTTTTTGAAAAAAATGGTTTCATAACCATAATTTAACTGTATTCTGACCATTAAATGGCCAGTAATATGGTCAGAATAGTGTTAAATTACGGTTGTGTAACCGTTTTCGGAAAAAACGGTCAAATGACCTGCCAGAATGCTGCAAATTTTTAACAGTGTAGGACTGGCAGTACCAGTTAATGCTGGCGTGTTTAATTTATTTATTTATTTATTTATTTTTTACATTTTTACAATAATTTTTTTTTTCTCTTTTTATCATTTCTGAACTCCAGAGATTTTAATAAGCAAAAAAGCTTTTGATTGTTGCTTGCTTCAACGAAGACATTCTTTTCAATGCTGCCATATCTCTAATTCTTCTTAAATACGTTAGTCGAATAGGATCAATGTTCTTCTGCCGTTCCAGTCATTTCATAGCTGTTTCCAAAGAAACAATCAAAGGCTTCGTTATCTGATGGTGCTATTGCCTCTGTTATTTTCAGAGCATTCGTTTTCTTTTTCTTCAATTTCTTTTTCGTCATGAATCTCATCCACAATCTTATGATCATATCCACGGTCATGTACTTCACTAATTAACTACTCGATAATTTTATTTTCTCCATAGCTTAGGATTCTTCCCATCTCCTTTATTGTTTTGCATTCTTCATTTTCTGATCCACTATCAGTTTTTTCTTTATTTAAAATTTTATTCCAAGCCAATGGATAATTGGGAGTTCGATTTGGAAAAAAAAAATTGGGAGAAATATGCTGTTCGGATAATTGGACGTTCGGTTAAAAAAAATTTGAGTGAAATAGGCTGTTCGGATAAATAGAAGTTCGGTTAATTGGAGTTCGGATAATCGGCGCTCTACTGTATTTTAATCGGAGATATATCATTTATTTCATTCTTGTGAAAATCATTAAAATTCAAACTTGCGCGAGTTTTGTATAAGGATGCATAACTATTTTGTATTTTTAACGAAGTAAAAATACATGAAAATTAATGCTTCAATAGTAAAGGACTTCTAATTTATATTTTGTTTTCTTACTGCTACAAATTGAAATGTCTGTGCTGTAATTTCGATCTTTTGTAAGCTTCTCTCATTTAAATTATTGAGATATAAATCACACTTGCACATCTACATCTTCAATAACATCTGAAAGAAATCTCTTATTTGTCGAATGATTGAGAGAGCAATAGATATGATTAAATAGAAAATTTTTACTAATTTACATTTGATTTATTATGTTATATTTTGATTAATAAAAATTTCAGCTTTGCTTTCCATTTTTAAAAAAGAATTTAAATAATAATTTAGGCGTTAGTGTACTTAATTATTCTACGTAAAGGTTTGTGCATTACTCTTTGAAAAACAAGATGCCAAAAACGTGATTATGTTATCTTAACTTGAATCTTATAATTACTTTTGCGTTATCATAGTTTCAATCATTTGCGTTAAAAACTTTCTAAGTGTTAAATCTTCCTGTTTTTTAACCTTTCACGCCTCATTAATAAGCATTAAGAGATAGAAACAAAGTTTCAACCTCGAAATTTAGTTTTCGTCTTTACAGATTAGTCAGTTGTAATTCTTATCATTTTTTATTTTCAATAAACTTTATGGAATTTTATGGTACTAATTTTTTTTTCAATTCCTACTATTAGTTCACACTCTCCCTATATATATATATATATAAAATATATGATATATATATATCGTGTTCAAATTTTCAATCGTTAATAAAATACTTATTATTCATCCTATCATGTTGAAATACATTTTTTTTTAAATTTGTACTGGATAACAATTGATGTTAATACAGTTTTTTCAAATATTAATTCATTAATTAAATTTTATTTAATTAATGTTAGTCTTATATGGGAGACAAAATGGCGGCTATTGGTTATTGAACAGCTTTTAATCCATCTTCATATCTATAAGGGAGGTTAACATAGGGGTACACTGTTCTGTCACCAAATACCGCCAAGTTTGTCGCCAACTTCGCGATATCTCTAATATTTCGCCAAATTCCCATAGAGTCCCATTGTAAACCTACTTGCTTATAGAAAATCAACAAATTGAGATATTTTAATGCAACAAAAACTAATATTAGCTTAAGGGATAATATATTAATTTTTTCTTTGATGACCTAAGTAGGGACTGACTTTAAAAACAAAATTTTCATATTACTTGTTAATTATTATTTTTTAATAGGAATTCGTTTGATCGTCGCTAAATAAAAGTGCTTCATTCCGTAAAACACATAATTGGCCCTTGTTTTCTTTTTCTTTCGGTTACTTTTTTATAACAGGGTGTTCCGAAATCCGACCGACACATTCAGAGGGGAGGAAGTAAGCATCAAGAGGATGAAAAATTGTCACTGAACATGGGATCGCAAACCACTTATTTAGTGACAAATTAAGGGTGTTTCATCCTAACTGAACTCCCGTTGACGGTAGTAATTTCGAGAAAAATAAAAACATTGCAATAAAAATGCAACAATATGTCCTTTGTTTTGCATTAAATGTGCATCACGAAAATATCTGTAAAAACATGTTGGTTCAGCAATCGATGATGTCGTATGAACTGAAAATCACGGTCCAAAATGTGGGGCATCAGGTGCTACGGCTGGCGCGTATAATGCAAACTTCTAAAACTTTTATTTGGTGTTATCACATTTAAAACAAAGGTGAGAATGTCTTATAAATGTTTTATTATAATATACTTCAGTTTTTGTTTTTGGGGGGAACTTACCAGGTTGAGCGAATAGGGATTAGCGGATCCTAGCGATCCCGGATCCTAGCGATCTGGCGATCTTGCTCCACTTAGGTATAAATAAATAAATATATTTCAGTTTTCTGAAAGTTATTACTATCAACACAGATTGAGTTAGGGTGAAAAACTCTGTGTTTTTTAATAAACACGTGATTTGGGACCTCATGTTGTAAAGTAAATTCTCATCCTCTTGATCCTACTAACACCACTCTGAATATGTCGGTCGAATTTTAGATCGCCCTGTATATAGTTTGCCATTTTCCTTTCATTAGCTTGTGTTTTCTGCGTAATGTGTGATAGTTTCGAATGAACTGTTCTTTTATAAATGTGAATAATTATTAAAATAAAATTATAAACCGAATAATAATACATTTTATAAAGTATATGGTTACTACAATAATTACGTAAATATAAAATTTTCAAATAAATAAATGTAAGAACATAAAGTTCACCTAGATTCTTGTTGTATAAAATTTTCAAAGACTTTATTACAAAACTTTCAAAAATGTTTTTAATTTTAAATTTTTTCGCGTAGACAACTTAATTTTAACCCTTAAAAGCCTGACTTTTCAAAAATCATTGCAATAATGTTTTTCGGCTTTCATTTTTTTAAATAAATCAAGGGAAAAATACTTTTTAAAAATCATATTTTGTTTTAAGTATGGTTTACGGCTAAAAAACAATTTGTTACTAATCGGCAATACTGGTCTTTAATTAAAAAAATAATTTTCCTTGATAAAATTCTATAATATTAAACATACAAGAATTTTAGGAACTATGATAAGAAATAAATTTTACTTGATTACTACAGAACAAAATAGAGTATTTCGCAAGCTTCCAAACAAAACAAAATGAACAAATAGCAACAATTGAAAAAATAAATCCATCTTTATTCTTAAACAGCACACGTGTTTCCATCTACATGTTGAAAATCGATTGAATAATATTTTCAGAATGTATTTTATCGGCAACATTAGGCATTATAGCTTCAGTATTATTCTAATAGTATTTTAGAGACTAAATTGGGTATGTTGCCGAAAAGCAACACCCGGCATTTAAGGGTTAATATATTGTTAAAAACTATTTATGATAAGGTACGTTTTTTATAAAGAATTCTGAATGCAAACAATATAATTACAATAGAAGATATTTTTAAAAAAATTACCTTTGTAATTTTTTGTCAATCCTATGATTTCAGAAAACTTTTTTTGTATTAACACAAAATATGCACATACAATATGCCCATTAAAGTCACTTGCCACCCTCTTAACTTCGGAACGGCTGCTACATTCATAGGGTAACTCCAAGAGAGTAATACGTGTAATACGGGATAGACATATAACGAGATAGGTACTGGGAATACGGGATAGTTGCCGCACCCCTTGTATTTCTTGTAATTATCGATAGATGGTCGTCAAACGCTCAGTATAGGTGCACAATGAGATTATTTTAACCAGTGTATAGCGTGAATCTCATTTCGATGTTTACTTGCTGAAGTACAATACTTAATTTGACGTAAGTGGATGATTTGACTGTCCAAACTTTTATACATGTTATGTTTAAATACTTTCATACACTAATTGCTAAATGCATGCATGATTTCGAAGTCAAAACTAAGTGTAGTGTTTGTATAGAGTACTGTGTGTATGGTTACGCCATTCTCCTTAGCGATGGCAGGTAACTGTAATGGCCGACGTCTGCACCATGCAAAATGGGATACATGCCGCACGGCTATTCCGGTATACATGCCGCAGTTTCTTTTGTACGGGATGATTAAGTGTTATTAACTTTTCCTTTTCTTTTTGCACAGACTAACCATGTTAGGCATGTTATCAAGTTTACTAAAACCAAAGGAGAAAAGGGGGAAAATAAAAAGTAAGAAGGGTAAGAAAGATGCAATTCAAGATGATAATAATGAAAAATTGGATTACGCGTAACACTGACGTTCTTTGCAAGGAATGTTTAGAAAACTACTCTAAAAAGAGGAAGTGTAATTGCCTTCGTTGCATCATGTGTTTAAATGACGTTACATAAAGACTGTAAATTTTCGACACTTTTCTGTAGCTTGTAGTCAAAACAACAGGTCTCTTAACTCATTCTGGACCATAGGTGCATATAAGCACCTTCATAAAGAGCTTAAAAATTTTGTTTCTGGCACCAGTAAAAAAGAAAAGTAATATTCTGTTTGTTTAATTAGAGCCTTTTCATGATTATTTAAGTAAAGGTAACTTCTTTTAAAAAAATGGTACCAACCTAATAAAATTTGTGTTAAAGCCACCGGTCCCGAAAGGATTTAACGAATAAATTATGTAAACAAAATTTTACTTTTCTCCCCTTTGTAATACATTGATGTTACGTTGTTGCTGAAATAACAATTATAATTTAATGTAAAAAATATAAGTCGATAATTTTAATAGTGAAAGTAGACAACAATTATTAATTTGAATCTACGCATATGCTTTATCGTACTCATTGAGTTTCATTTTGTTATTACATCGTTAATTATAGTCCAGATATGAATATTTTTTTTTAATATTTTTATTTATAATTTCATTCTAGTCTTATTACAAACGCGGCGTAACTATCGCACAAGTGCGGCGTCTAAGCCTGAATGTACGGGTAACGCGCCGCAGTGTAATTTTTCAGAAAAAATTGTTAAAAAATATTAATAATTTGTTTTGAAATTTTTTCTCGCAGTACACGCGTTGTATATTTAACATTAAATAGCACAGCATGATTTAAATTATTTTATGTCCACCATGGGACTTTATACACAAATTCAAAAAAAAATGTGTGGCATAAATCCCGGAATTGCCCTAACAGTGGTGTCTAGGTACAGTAAAGTAGCCATAGGCTAGTGAATAAAACCGCCTATGGCGCCACCTGGTGGATTACTACGGGGGTAGCATCCCTGTCTCTATAACGGAAAGAGATAGAGAAAAAAGGGATTTAGTTGTAGATCATCATCGATTTAGTACGAAAAGATACCTAATTAATGCGAAGAATAGAACGGTTAAATCGCGCTTTTTTTTTCGTGATTCCCTGCACTGTGATGTGAAAAAACTATCTTAGAAAGATTAGTTATAACAATATACCTTTATTTGAGATGTTCAAACTTCTCACCGACAGCTGCAATGTACATTCGGGTGCACATTTGTCTGATAGGTAATCATTTTTCATCCGTTCGCATTTCGTGACGTCACAGTGTAGGAAATCCCGAATAAACAAATGTGCGCTTCAACCATTCTATTCTTCGCATGAATGTCCACAAGGAGGCTTTTTGTACTAAATTGATGATGCTCTAGAATTTGTAAATCACTTTGTTTGCCTATCTCTTTCCGTTTTCGAGATAGGAATGCTAACTCTACAGTTTTCCACCAGGTGGCGCTGTAGGTGGTTTCATTCACTAGCGCATGGCTACTTTTCTATACATAGAAAACCCCTTTTTTTAACAAAGCAGTAGCCGTTCCGAAGTTAAGAGTGTGGCAAGGGACTTTAGCGAGCATACTGTATATAGATACAAATATTTATTCAGGGATCCCGAGAGCAGTCATGGTACCAAAATGCGCTCTTTCGATAAAGTTTATAGAGTTTTTTTGGCGATCTTTACTTTATTTTTTATTTTATAATATCGTGGGAGAAAGGTCGACATGTGTGATAATTTGATCCTAATTCGTTTTAAACCTTTTGATTGACCTCTGGGCCGGACCGCAAAGAGGGGCCTGTGCGAATCCTGGATGCAACTAAACCGCAGGCACTTACAAAGCACACTTAGCCATCATATTTTATAGAAATTTTTGGTAAAAAAACAGCCTGAGATTGCTGTGTTGAAAAGTTACTCTAAAGGGTGCAAAGACATATAAATAGAATTAGAAAAAGAAATAGAATTCAATTTATTTTTAGATTTGAAATGGGATTTTAATATTTTTTTCCGTTTCATTTATGTAAATTAATTCTTACATGAATATACACACTTTGTTATAATTAAATACCTGCAACTTAGTTAAACTAGTTACTTAGTTACTGGTTACTTAGTTAAAAATAGAACTGATTAACATTTCGTCATTTTATCTTCATTACTTGGAAAAATTTGCTCATTCACTTACTTAACAATAAGTTTTATATAATTTCTTAAACATTACTTGCATTTATTAATCTCTTTTATAATTATTTAATATAGAAATAAATATTGCAAAATTGCGCTATACAATAATCTTATTTGTTCCTACGTCGTTTTCTTTTTTATCATATTAAAAAATATCCAATCTTCCATTTATATACGTGGTGCTACTTTTAATAAATCTGTTTACTTTATAGTCTTATTATAGAAATTTGATTATCTAAAAAAGGAAATAAAAGAAAATATTGAAACTCTTGAGATTTCACAGTAAATAAACATGTTTCCACAGTATCCTTTATGTTTGCCGACTATCTTAATACGATTTGCATTCCTTTTTGATAATTTATCTGAGTTCCATGAAGAAATTAGGTGAGTTTTGATATTCTTTTAATAAAAAATGACGTTACAATATGTCTGGGAATTTATACACGTCAAAATTAAATAAACCGTTATTCAGAACACATTATGAGGTTCTATCATCAAAATATCATTTGCACTCCAAATAGATCGAAAATAAATTATTGAGAGCAAATAACGTTGAATATTTTTTTTTTTATCTGACACCTAATACAAAGCTACAACATGACACTAATTTAACGTTTACAGTCATTAAAAAAAATTATCTAAGAATTACTGTTAAATATGTACATATATTTTAATAACACACTTTCCGGAAATCTTAGATAAATATAAACGGTCTAGCAAAACATAAAGGATACAAATTCTTTGGACATATTTTGATTAAATCAGAGAGCAGAAGGTAATTGAAAGGAATCTCCCGTCGTACATATTTGAAAAAAAATGATGGCGGACTTTCCAATCAAATTTTCGAAATGGAAATTATTCTTTCATCTATTGCGCTATTTCTCAGATTAATTAATCTGCACATGAGGTTTATATGTCTGACAGGAATAAAAATGTAAGAATACAGATTTTGTAGGGCTGCTTTTTTAAAAATCTTCATATAAGGTTACTATGCATTATAGAATAATTTATGTAAAGTAAATTTATTTCGATAGTCAGTAGAGGAAAGTTTTGATTTACACAAATATATACATATATGTAAAGAATTTAAGGGCACTTAATAACGTGACATGAATTTATTTATGAAAAGTACGATATGTTGTCAAAGAGAATGATAGAAATGGAATTTTATAACGCGTAGCATATGCTTCTAGAAACCTTATAAAAAATAATACAGTTACATACTTAGAACGCTTAGTATATCTTATATAAATTCTACCGACATTATAAAATGTAAAAATTTTAGATGTAAATTAGGAATTGATAATTAGAAATAATCCATTGACTTTGCACCTCGATATTCACGATGTCAAAAATATCTAATCTCCCTTTCATAAACGTGGTACTGCTTTTACTAAATCTGTTTGCAGCCTTATTCTGGAAATTCGTTATGTAGAAAATATTGGACCTCTTGAGATTTCTTAGTAAATAAAATTTCTAAGTACCCTTTATGCTTGCCGACGATCTTAATGTAATTTGCATTCTTTTATAATACGTTAGCTGAGTTCCATGGAGAAATTAGGTGACTTTTGATATTCCTTTAATACAAACTGACGTTACTGACTTTGCAATCCGTCTAGAAATTTCCGTCAAAATTAAATAAACTGTTACTTAGAACACATTATGAGGCTCTATCATCAAATAAAATATCTGTTCTAAATTTAGAAAGATAAAAAATACTTGAATAATATCAATTTTTCATTATACACAATTTTTAGAAACGTACCTCGCAAAAAAACAAAACATTAAATGTGCCATAAAAAGAATATATGCTTAGAGCATAAAGATGAAAGAGAAATAAATTCTATTTAAATTTCTTTTCAATCATGGTGTTTTGTGAAGATGTTTACAAGCACTTAAAAGAAAAATCAAAAATTTTGCTTTTTTTACTGTGAAGACAGATAATTTATTTGACATAAGTATTCAGTATTGTTTAGAAATTTGTACTTCTCAACAATTTAATAAGTTGTTTTTCAGAACGTATTATGAGATTATTTTGTCCCAAGAAAACTATGTTTTCAATTTAGAAAAAATAAAAAAAATGAATAAAATACTTCAGAATTTCACTGTTTTATAAATAGATGTAGCAGAAAAACAAACAAACATTAGTGGTACTATAAAGTAAAATTTCTGCTTAATAAGAAACGGCAAAACATTTCTATGAAATTTGATTTCAAGTGTTTATGTAGAATTGAAGGAAGTTAAAGAATTCGTATTTGCGATAAGTGCACATAAGGCAGACAAGTCTTTAACGCGATATTAAAATTTAACATGGTCTTTAAAATGTATGTATAATAACTTTTAAAGAGCTAAATATTTCCTATTTATATATCAAATCGAAAAGTTATTTGTAACAGTCAAAATTAACTTAGAATTTCTTTTTCTAATTTTTTAACGTTTATTTCTTCATGCATAAAAATGTTTTCTGAAATATTTCAAAACAGCATAACTAGATTTTTTTTATATAAATCTAAACTGATTGTACCTGCGCGTCATGTTACAGAACAAAACGCACGAAGATTTTTGCTTAACTCCTGGTTCAATGATATATTTCGTTTAAAAAAATAATAATAATTACTGTTTCAAGAAACTTTTTTTCCGGACTTCGATTCGCGTCAGTTTTCAAGTCTTTCGCTTTTCTGAAATTTAAACTGCCACATCCACTTTCCAGACGAAATGAGTAAAAAAAGAGAAAAATAGTCACCTTTTTACACTACTTTTCACTTTCTAACGGTGTATTGTGTAAAAAAAAAAAAAAAAAAAAAAAAAAAAAAAAAAAAAACAGATAAATACTTTCTATTTAATACTGTACATTTTTTCTGAAGTTCGATTTCATATTGGTTTTCGTCATTTTTCATATTCCTTTTAATTTTTTTTCTTTTTTTTTTACATGTTAAAACAGTCACACCCGCTTCCCTGATGCATATATGAAACAAAATACCCACTTATTTAGCGAACGTTTTCAGTTTTGACCGTATCTTTGGTTTTGAAGAATATTAACATTTACCACTTTGGAAAAAATATTTTCTTGAAGTCGTTTATCTGATTCTCCAGATATATTATTTTTTCATCCCGTGCTCAGAAAGATATATTTTCCCGTTTTAAGCATTCGAACATCTTGCATTGGGTGTTTATCCCTGAGCGTATTCACTTTCATAGAGCTTCTCGATGACACACTGTGAAATACCACTTCGCGTTTTAAAACACCTGGAGGTGGCTGCAAGTTTTATATTTAGTTTTTTTTTTCAGGCCAAGATTGGTGTTTTAACATAACTAAATGTCAGAAATTAAATCAGCAATCAATATAACGAGGACGCCTCATTTCGTTTTGATAGATTTTAGGGAACAGATGCTATATATTCCCGCGGCCGCCATCTTGGATTTCTTGGCGATGCTTTGTTGGCGTTTATCGATAATACAACCCCGACTAGTGACGTGTTCTGGACGTGTTCCGACGTGTTCGGAACGACCCCGTTAAGCCTAACATGCGCTTAAATCGCTGCTTGGCGACATTTACTTGGCGGAAAAGGGGTTTTCACGCCAAGAAAAAAATCTAAGAGGGCGGCCCCGGGAATATATAACATCTGTTCCGATTTTAGAATAATATTCATAATACTACACAAAATTGAGGTTTGTTTGAAAAAAAATCATGGAGCTTACGTAGCCCGCCAAGTGTAGCTCATAAGAGTGTGAGCCACATTTCTAAGTTCGTCTGGACAGATTTTCGTTTAAAATATAAAGTTATTCAAATTTAATGCTCGTTTACAACTCAAACCCGAGCGTGCGTAGCAAAGCCAGTGTATCCTGCTGAAAGCAGTTTGGCTAGTTTTAGGTTCATTTGAATAGATTTTTGGTTAAAAATACGTGTCAGAAATTAAATCGAAAATTGCTATAACGGGGAACCCCTTCCGTTTTGTTTTGAAAGATTTTTGAATAATAATTATAATAACAGACAAATTTTGCTTCAAAAAATATTCTTGCGCGTGCGTAGCCAGATGTAAGCCAACACTGTAAAAAAAAAAAAAAAAAAAAAAAAAAAAAAAAAAAAAAAAAAAAACGGGAAAAATCACAGCCAATTTCGCTGTGAATGAAACATGACAACAACAAACATGAAACTGGATACTATATATTTTAAAAATTCATTGTAAGTTTTATTTTTATGTTTATTGGTATCATTGATTTAATAACTATTAGATAGCCAGTTCTATTATATAATGTAAGATACAAATTTCGTATTTGACCACATGTGTATAAACACTGAGTAACAACAATAGCTTTTGAATCATTTGTATAAATATTAAATATTTTCTCTTAAATTATAACAAAAGAGAATTGTTCAAATTCAGATTTTTTTTTTATTATTTTTTTCTTAAAGGACTTTGTTATTATTTATACTTTTGTGTATCGGTCCAGATAACAAAAAATCCCCATTATATTATTAAATATGTTTTGTTTTGCTTATTATATATTTTCCAAAATTCCAGTTAATCGGAGTGTAAATATAATTACTAATAATACAAATCATATAATTTTCATTATTCTCCAAAAGCTTTAAGTTCACTTTCTGTACTTATTTAAATATTTAAATTATTTAATGTATTATTAATGTAAAGTTTTTCAAATTATCAAAACAACTTTACTACCAATGATCTTATTTTCCGTGAGAGATATTCAGATTTTATAGATCCTAGATTTTTACGCGCATTTATTTTCATTTTTTTATATGTAATGTTCAAACCATTTATGTGTAATATGTAACAATATTTTTTTAATCCATAAAAAATTCCAAGAGTTTGCTCACTATTATCGCAGCAGATTGCATTTTGATTTTGTCCATTATCTAACAATAATAAGTATAATCCGCAACTAGAAGCTGAAATTAGATATTTTTAATGTCTTCAATGTATGTTATAATACACAGTATATTTTAAATTGATATATGATATATTCTATACAATGAGTGACAATAGTTTAAAATTTTCTATTTGCAGCTTTTTCGGTCTTTTTTTTATTTTATTACTTCTTTTACTTTATCGTGCGAAGTTTGTATCTTACATATTTATAACAAAATTTATTATATAAGAATGCTATTAAAACAATGATATAAGTAAACATAAAGATAATATTTAGTACCATTTGTCTTTAAAAGATGGTCATAATATAAAAAAAGAGAAAATCAATGTGAATAAACATTACGGGGAGGAGGGGGGGGGGTATAAAAACACAAATACGTATCTACAAAAAGAAAAAAGAAAAGCTAAAAATTTACAATTATTTTGTTAAGAATGCTGTAAAATTAACAGCAAAAAATGCTGATACAATACAGACTTGTTGTAAAATCTCAAAAACAAAATTACTGTAAAATTAACTGAAAAAATGCTGTAAATTTACACATTTGCTGTTTATCCGTGATAAACAAAATTGCTGTAAATTTACCGCAAAATTTACTGGCACCCATATTGCCAGCATTTTTTGCTGTAAAGTTACAGTGATTTTTTTTTTACAGTGAAGATATAAGCCGTAATAGTGAGACCCTCGACTCTAAGTTCGATTGAATAGTTTTTCGTTTAAAAAGATACGTATAATAAAGTTATACAAATTTAAGGTTCTTTTACAACACAAACCAGAGCGTAAGTAACACGCAGATGTACCCTTCTAAAAGCAGTGAGACATGTTCTAGATTCATTTTAATAGATTTTTGCTAAAAATACTTGTCAGAAATTAAATCGAAAATCACTATAAAGAGGGCCAACTATTTCGTTTTGAAAGATTATATCATAAAAACTTTTTTCAAAAAGTAGCTTGGAGCCTGACTAGCACGCCAGGGGTAAGCCATAATAGTAGGACTTACAACACTAAGTTGGTTTGGACAGATTTTCGTTTAAAAAGATAAAATTTAAAAAAATTAAGGTTAGTACACTACATAAACCAAAGCGTGCGTAGCACAGCTAAAAGCAGTATATCCTGCAAAACAACAGTGAGGCCGATTCCACGTTCATTTAAATAGATTTTTCCTTAAAATTATAAAATCATACAAATTCGATGATATACACTGAAGTTGGCGGCCCTCACATTATGTTCGTTTAATCAGATTTTAGTCCAAAACTATGAATTCCTGGAGCACAAATTTTAGGTACAATCGTGGAAAAAAAAGTAAACACCCCTTACTAACTCTCCAAAAAATTGTCGTAGAATTAAGTTACTGGTACAACACGATTGGTAATAAAATCTACTTTTAAATTACATATATAAAATTTGCTTAGGGGGCCATCTACATATTGAAATAAACCATAACTTTGTTTTTTTTTTCAATAGCAGTACACAATTCTGACAGCATAAAGAAAATCTACACCCTTCAATTAGCCTTTTTTTTTTTTTTTTTTTTTTTTTTTTTTTTCAATTCCTACGATAAGTTTCCGAGAGATTAATTATTTTAAAGCGAGCATATTTTAGGAGCTGTATTCAAATTGAAGTTCGGTCCGGATTGTTAACCGAGAGAGACCCCTTCTTGATCAAGGCATCTTAAGCGCCACTCAAGGACTCATTGAAAACTGCTAGATTACAGTATAGCGTAAGAAATTTCAAAATATTTACTCACATCCATCATAGATGGCCCCTTGAACCATCATTTTGCCGTTTTTTCAGCATAATTTGAAAACTACTTGGAAGGAAAATGCGAAATTTTGGATTTCCATAAAGAAGGACTTAATAAATCTAAATCCATAAAAAGAATGTAGGTTGCAATTCATAATTTTTTCGAATATTAATTTCATAAATCATAATTCATATCATAAAATTATAAAAATTACAAATTCAACGTATTTATGTTTGTGTATATTAGTATTATTGTTACACAAAAAATAGCACATTAGGAGTATAATTTCAGGAGATATAAATAAAAATATGAAAATGTAATGTAACATTAGAAGCACTAAATTTTGAATGTTTATAACTCAAAATCGGATGATCCAAATGACTTTAAATTTCGTTTCTAGGCATACTTTGAACCGAAGATTTGAAATATTTTGTTAAAATTGGGTATTGCCATTTAAACAAAAATGATGTTTGGGTTCATTTTAATATGTAGATGGGCCCCTAAGTGTAGATGGGCCCTATAATTTTATATACATCCTTTACAAGTAGACTTTATTTCCAATCGTTCAGTACCAGTAACTTTCTTCTACGATAATTTGTTGATGAGTTAGTAGGGGGTGTTTTTTTTTCCACGACTGTACTTATGTTATTATCACGTACCCGGGCCTGATTAACTAGTAATTAATAATTTGGATGTTTAATCTCTGATATTATGTTTTAAAATATTTATAACATTTTAATAAACAAATGAATAATATTAAATAATTAATAATATTTGGCATTTTTTATTAATAGGTGAATAAAATGATTACTTTCCTTGTGGTCTAATTTATTTATAAGCAATCTAAATTGTTTCTATATGTAGTTTCGAAAATGGTTTGGTATTAAAAATCTGAAACTTATCTGGTTTTAATGTTTTTTTTAAATTTACAAATCTTCTATATAAATTTTATTTATCATTGAATGAATGAAACTGGCATCGTAAAGTTGCTCAAAATCGTACTTCTAATATCATACTGCTAAGATTGTGAAATTAATATTTTTTTCTGGACTAAATATTATTTAATACAGAAATTAGGTTCTTTATATTTTTAATTTTATTTAATTCTAATAATAAAAATGTTTATATAATTACAAAGCACTCTCTTTTTAGCGTCTATTTTAGCATATTCTATAAAGACATATAATGGCTTTAACGATTATTTATTCGGTAAGCCAGTTGAGATTGAATAAATATTCTTTATCTGTTATTGAAGAATTTTATTCAGGTACATAAAATCACATTTTTAGTATTACAACAGATGACTATATTTCATTCTATCCTTGCCACTATTTACAAAATAATTTTCCTGCGTGATATTTCTCTTAAAATTGTTGTAAATTTGAATCACAAAAATATTCTTTTAAAAAATGGTACGAATAGAATAAAAAAATACTTGCCTATGGAATCCCTGTATATTGCTTTAAATTCAGTTTTAAATATCAATTGCATTTCTAATTTTATATCTGTTGCACGTCTGATTTTAGATACTTTCTTTATTAGTGCGTTATGATAGAAAAAAATCCTCAATTACCTTCTAAAACTCTCTCGTAAAATAAATCACAGGCAATTTATTTGCGTGTATTATATACTATAATCCTGGTAATGCAATGATTATGTACAGATTAAGTTAAAAATTTATACGTATGTCACCCGCTTTAACTTAAAATCTTTAAGTGATCTTAATTACCACAAAGTAATGCGTCATGATTTCTAGTTTTCGGATTAAGGATTCTTCCAGAAACAGATAATTTTACATTTTATTTTTAAGCCAGTCCTTAATTAAACATAATCATATTGATTCGGAAAATGTGTTTAAATTATAAACGTTATTCGGTATGAGTATTGAGGTTTTTTTAAATGTATTCATGTTTGAATTGTTTGAATTAACTACTTTCTTAATTTTGAATTCTGAATCTTGTATTGTATAAATATGGGTTAGTTACTAATTTTTGATTTTTGATTTTTTTTTTAATTACGCGTTTCTTAATCTATGTTATACTTACTAATTGTCAGCAACAATTAGATGATTAAACGTAATTATATTTTTAAGCTTTTTTACATATCATGAAATGTAAAATAAATGTGTTGAAATGGTAAAAGTAATTTTGTTATTCAAGGTTATTATAATGCTTCAATATTCTAAGAGGACACTTTAAAAAGTGCTTGCTTTGGGTTTACAGCACTAGTTGTGCAAATCGTTACATGATATCGAATTTGAATCATGGTTGACGTTTGTTGGTCCACAAGAATTTTAGGTGGCTGTCACATGCAAAAATATGATTGTATAGTAAAATATCATGTGTATAACGCTGATTTCACATACAGTGGCGGTCAAAAGTTTCCGGCCAGTTAGTTTTTTTTATTTGTTTGACAGAACGTTTTAGCAAAGAAGAAGTTCAATTGCTCCAAAAGTTAGGAATAAGCAAATTACCTCTGATCACGTGATCATTTTGATTGGTTACTTAAGATACTTGATGCAAAGGGGAGGAATTTAAAATTCGCGCGTGCAAAAGTTTCCGGCCATTCGTCATTCATGGTGTTTTTGCTATCGCTAAAGTGTTTTTTTTTGGCCAAGTTTGTTGATTAATCAAGGTGAATAATGAAATTAAATTAAAAAAATGAAAAGTTTAACAATTTATTGTTCCTAAATGAGTGATTTGTTTGTCGCTAAAGGGACAATCTTCTCGTGAGATTGCGGCAAAGCTGTCGATCGGAAAATTTCCTATAACCGATATTTAAAAATATATATAAAGATGGTCATGGCCTTCGGAACTTGCCACGGTCCGGGGGGACTCCGGAAAACGACTATTCTTGTGGATATAATTATCTGAAGAAAAGCAGTTGATGACCCGCGTAAAAATGCCGCTGCAATTCCACGCCATTTATGGTGTTAAAAGTGATTTATGGTGTTATAGTTATTGCTGAAACAAGTCTATATACAGTGTCAAGATGCTTATGTGACGTAGAACTTTATGGAACAGTCGGTGTTAAAAAACCTTTCATAAGTAAAAAAATTCAGAGGGCCCGACTGGCGTTTGCCAAGGAATACAAAGACTGGACAAGTGAAAACTGGAAAAAAGTAGTATTTTCAGATGAATCGACGTTCAATCTTCTTGTGAGTGATAAAAAACATTACAACCGACGGCCTAAAAACAAAAGATAAGGTGCGAGATATATTATTCCTACAAT
Source organism: Maratus speciosus (assembly GCA_963932465.1). NCBI lineage: Eukaryota > Metazoa > Arthropoda > Arachnida > Araneae > Salticidae > Maratus > Maratus speciosus. Next base: position 329,104,439 of record OZ010786.1, read on the forward strand.
GAAGCACGACGGAGGACATGTTATGCTGTGGGGATTTTCTGGAAAATGCGCTTGTCCGTTATTTGAAATCTGCGACAAGAGGAATAGTGCAATGCATAAGAATATCTTGCAAGATCATTTGCTGCCTTATTGGAGGAAAAATTGTGGTTGCAACTATTTGTTTCATCATGATAACGACCAAAAACATACATCCAAGCTCGTCAAGCAGTGGCTTTCGCACAAAAAAACTTCGCTTTTGAAATGGAAAGTCCAATCATCCGATCTGAATGTAATAGAAAATCTTTGAAACTAACTTGAAAACGTGTTTGGAATTATAAATATTCCAATTTAGCAGCATTTTCACAAAAATTGCAAGAACCGTGGACAAAACTTAACACTGATGATCTACAACTGTTCATTGAATAGATGCCACGTTGCTGCGCCGCAGTACTTATTGTATGTACTTATACTAAATGTATGAATACAAAATACTAATTGTAAATGTTGTTGATCACTGTTATTTTCTTTTCTAACACCATTTTTTTCCAAACTTGCCAAGGTGGCCGGAAACTTTTGAGAACATGCATTTTCTTTTGAAATTAATTTTGTCAATTAAATTTATTAATATTTAATTTTTATTCCATAACTAAGTTCTTAACTGTTATGTCAATAATGTGTATAAGTATCGCTTTGAGATTCCTCTCCATATGGGTATACTTACAAATTAACCAAAAAATTTATGCTGGCCGGAAACTTTTGACCGCCACTGTATAATATTTCTGAGTTTTATGTAGTAGTTTTGCAGATGGTTATTTTACGAAGCGACTAATTCGGGTAATAAAACGAATATATGAAACAATAATTGCCCACGTGAAAGAAAAGAGATTAACATTTCCTCCATGGTTTTCTTTTCAATTTTACTGAGAATGACATCATTTATCAATTTTATCTCTTTTCCACAAGAATGAAAAAAATTTGTTGCTGCACCCTTCTCAAACACCTAACCGACCATAAAAAATACATGGGATTCAAATTCACTTTAATCAGTATAAATTATTTAACTTTTACGTGTGAAAGATGACATACACATATAAATCAACAAATTAAATTAAATGACACTTATACGTGTTTCACACATTTCGGAGTAGCTTTATCGAAGTTTGGTTTAGTAGTTACAGTGGTATTGTTTACGTGGATTCACTAATTCAGTGGATTCTTGATTCGAATCCCGTTTCAAGCATACAGAATTTTCAGGAGTTTTAAACTTAATTTGCTTTTTAATGTTTCGATATGTTTATATATTGTGTGTAAAATTTGAGAGTATAGCATAAAAACCTCCAAAGAATGAGGAAAACATATATACATGATGCGCTCATTCCATTTTGCAATGTTAAAAATAGTAATGTTTAAATCATTTATGTATATACATACATACTGGACATACAACTATAAAGTAAACAAATATAAATCCCAGTAAGTAACGAGACTGATTCCAGAAAATTCGTTTATTTGAAGATAATTTTACAGACACTTAATATTCTTTAAAATGGCCTCCTCTTGCATTAATAAATCGTTGCCAACAACTATGTCACTCATTAGAGCAGGGTTTATCACACTAAATTTACAACCCGTTTGGTATGTGCTGAGATTCCATAGAAAACGTAATTTTAAAAGTTTTTAGAATGCTTTTTGCTCCTTTCACGCTTCTCAATTTCGAAATTTTTGTAACTGTTCGTACAGATCATTTATACCTAATAAATAATTTCAAATTTTTATCTTTAACAAATGCATAGAAATCATAATTTATAACGTTTTAAGAACGTTTTTTAAGCATTTTCACACTTTTTAAATTTCGATTTTTTTTTTTTTGACTGCTCTTAGTGAACATTTATCTGTTATTTGTAATACCCTCGGTACCGACATAAATTGAAATCCACGTTGAAACACGGACTGTCATCATCAATTTGCAACCATTATTTTTAAAATGGGTTTGTTATTTTCTAATATTTAATAGAAATCGTAAATTAGAACGTTTTCAGAACGCTTTTCGCTGATTTCGCACATTTAAATCTGGAATTTTTTCAGAAACTGATTTTAGAGACCATTTGTACCTTATAAAAATCTACCACGCCAAATTTCAAATTTCTTTTTTTAAAAATTGCCTAGATATCATAATTTAGAACTTTATTAGTTTTTTACGTATTTTCAGCACTTTAAAATTTTGAGTTTTTTTTCAATCGTCCTTACAGAGGATTTAAATCGTTTAAGTATCTACCAGGTCACATTTGAAGCTACTAGTATCTTCAGTATCAGCAAAATATGCAATTTAGAACGTTTGTTGCTCCTGCAAACCCCAGGTGGTAGTGGCACAGAAAAGAATTATATCTTGTGTAAGAGCGGAAACTGTCACCATCGATTCGGACCCTTTCTTTTGCAATCGGTTTACGATTTCCTCAGATTGCAGAGAAATCGTAATTTAGAAAGATTTTAGAACGCTTTTCGCGCATCTTCACATCTTTTAAATTTCGAATTTATTTTCGACTGTTCTAAGAGGGCATTTACATCTTATATTTATATCTTATATTTATACATTATAAGTAACTTCCGTGCATATTTCAAGTTTCTAGCCTCTTCGGTATCACAGAAATTGCAATTTAGAACTTTTTTGCTCATGCAATTAATCCTCTGGTGGTAGTTTCACCAACATAGAACATAGCTTATGGCTAGTATGTTCTATCATCACCAATTTGCAAGCATTATTTTTGAAATTGTTTTGATTTTTCATGAGATCGCATAAAATTCGTAATTTAGAACGTTTTTAGAACGCTCTTCGCTCACTTCATCCTTTTATATTTGGAATTTCCTTTCGGCGGTTCATAGAGAACATTTACATCTTTTAAGTAATTACCATGCAAATTTCATGTTACTAGGCCCTGCAGTATCACAAAAATCGCAATTTAGAACGTTTTTTACTCCTGCAACCCCACCCCTACTACTAGAGACACCGACATAAAATAGAGCTTATGTTGGAGGAATGGCTGTCACCGTCAATTTCCAACCATTAATTTTGAAATCAGTTTGGTGCTTCCTGAGACTGCTTTGAAATCACAATTTAGAACGTTTTTTAGAATGCTCTTCGCGCATTTTAACCACTTTTAAATTTCAAATTTTTTAGGAAATGTTATCAGAGATCATTTACTCAGAAGTGACTATCATGCCAAATTTCATGTTTCTAGCCCCAAAAGTAACATAAAAAATCGCATTTTTAGAACGTTTTTTGCTCCTGAAAGCCCTTACTCAGGTGGTAAAGACACCAACATACAATAGAGCCTATGTTGAAACAAGGGTTGTCACCACCAATTTTCAACCATTAATTTTGAAATCGGTTTTGTACTTCCTAAGATGGCGTAGAGATCGCAATTTAGAGCGTTTTTAGAATGCCATTCTCCCATTTTAAATTTCGAATTTTTTAGGAAATGTTTTTAAAGATCATTTATATCTTATAAGTAACTACCATGCCAAATTTCATGTTTCTAGCTCCAAAAGTAATGTAAAAATCGCCTTTAAAACGTTTTTTGCTCCTGAAACCCACCACGCAGATGGTAGAGACACAGGCATTCAATAGAGCCTATGTTTGAGCAAATGCTGTCACCGCCAATTTCCAACCATTAATTTTGAAATCGGTTTTGTACTTCCTAAATTTGCGTAGATATGGCAATTTAGAGTGTTTTTAGAACGCTTTACTCCCATTTTCTCCTCTTTTAAATTTCGATATTTTTAGGAAATTTTTCTAGCGATCATTTATATCTTATAATTAACTAACATGCCAGATAACGGTTTTTGTTCCTGCGGGGGAGTGGCATCAACGTAAAATGTAGCCCATGTTGGAATAGGGACTACCACCATCATTTTGACACATTTACTTTTGAAATCGATTCGGCAATTCCAGAGAATACCCCTACCAATAAACAAACGCACAAACTTTACTTCTTTATAATATTAGTATAGATTTCGAAAAGTCTTTTACCTTTTGTTGCCAGTTTTAAAATAGCGCAAGTAATAATATTTCCTTTTCTTCAAAAAATGCAATTTCATATGGATATTACAATATCTTTTTTATAGCGTAGTTTTAATATTTAAGGATGAAGCGTCTTTGTTTACTTAACCTTTTTATACACGATTTTCAAATGTTTAATTGGCTTTATTTAAGAAATTGGAAAAATAGCCGTCACCTGTCGCGACAGCAGTTAATTTGTCCTTCAAATCCCCCAGTCAAGGGTAACGAATGGAAACCCGATTACATAAGATTGCCACTGGTTGTTTAATTATAATTCAAACTTCTGTATCTTTGATAAACAAAGCAAATTAGCCTGTTTTTGAACCTGTGGTGTCTGATTAGGGTTGTCGAGCGCAGCCCGAAAGGGACAATGCCTCCTAGTATACATTTATAAAATAAATATATTTTTATTATTTTAAGAATGTTATCAGAAAATGGCTCAAGACATAATCTCCCTAATTTTTCAATATATTATATATATATACATATGTAAAGAAATTTTGTAAATGTAAACCATTTATATATGTATATGCATGCATGTAATCCTGCAATGATGAACCATATCTCGTTAAAATTTTTAAAATAATTGTATTTTAAAATAATGCAAGTGTAACGAAATTCTGTTAAATTTTAATTGCATGAAACTGCGCTCAAACTAATGTGTAATTAAGCAATGTTCACGACATAGTCGCCATGTTATTTTATAAAAGGTACTTTCTTTGACACAATGTCTAAATAGAAATTTAAACACTCAGACATAATTAAAATCATTTGCTTTAGTTACTTAAGGAATAAAGAATTTCTGTGGAACTTAAATGAACTCTTCCTTCCCAAGTTTTGTTTGAAGACCATAATTATAAAATCCTTTAAATATTCCTTTTATAATCCTAGAAAGACTCTAAAGGAATTTTTTATTTTTATTTTCACGTGGGTTATCAGTCACTTACAGTAAAGAAAAATAAATGCATATGAAAAATGTTTGATGAAATATAAAAATTTCCGAATTTCATCTATAAAGTAATAAAACTAGTGAAATTCCACAGCTGAACAAGTATGCTAATATTGATAATGCAAAATATATTCAATATTAATTGAAAAATGCTTTAAAGCTTTTACGCACCAAATTAAAAAGTGTGAAAAAAGCCATATTTTCTTGCTGGAGAGGTAAATGCAATTATTCAAGGAAATCTGTAAATGGAAAAAGTGTGAAAGTAAAATATAACGAGCATTTGAAAGGAATTTATAAAAAAAAAAATATATATATATATGCGATGAAGAAGAGCGCGTTTTTTCGTTCAGTTTTTCATATACATTCTACTTTCGTCGTATTGTGTTTTTTAGTAAATGCCCTGAATAATCCGAAATGTATAAATTGCGGGCGAAAAAATACCTTACAGATGGACTGCATTTATTAAATCAAATGATTATTTTTGTACTGTAATAGCACAAGCATGCGATGGTTGTGATTTTTGATAATTGCATTTTATGTATTTTTTAAAGCTGAACCCTAAAATGATTTTTTTTTTTTTTTTTTTGTAATCATCACGTCAGACTTTTTTCGTAAATTGTAGATTTCAAAGCTAAAAAATAAAAAATAACGAAAATCTTATACTATAAAATAGATGTTATGGTTGTGTTTATTAACTTTTGATAATTATTATTATTATTATTATTATTATTATTATTTTTTTTTTTTTTTTTTTTTTTTTACTTTACCGCTGAATACGAAGATGACCTTTATTTTTAGCCATCGCGTCAGGATTTTTTGAAAATCGTAAATTTCAAAACTAAAAAGACAAAAAATAGCAAAAATCTAATACTATAAAATATATGTGATGGTTGTGTTTATTAACTTTTGATAATTGATTGTTATGTTTTTTAGCGCGCTGAATACGAAAATGACCCTCATTTTTAGCCATCGCGTCAGGATTTTTTGAAAATCGTAACTTTCAAAGTTAAAAAGTCAAAGAATAGGGAAAATTTGTCAAAGCAATTTGTTAAAGCCTTACCAAAAGAAGGCAAATGTTTTAAATAAATCTGAAACAAATTTTCAGCCTTATCAATCTCTAAAATAAAAGAGAATACCGAGAGGAACACCACAAATAATATAAAATTAAACGCACTATCGGTAAATTAAAAGCGCCGAATCGGTTTAAAGAAACTTCTACACATGGAATAAAATTGTAAGGATTTTAAATACACAGTATTTTACATGCTTAGTTGTAAAATTGCATATTATAAGCCAACAGGTGAATAAATTATTACGAAAGCAAAAGTTTTACCTCTATTTTATAAGTATCAGATTTTCGCAATATTTAGACTTTTTAAAAATTAAAAAATTTGCTACTTGCGAAAAATTCCAATGAGATGATAAAAAAAAATAAAGGTCATTTTCAAATTCATCGCTACAAAATACATAAGAATCAATTATCAAAATCTAAAAAAAGACAATTTTCACATCTATTTTTAAGTATAAGATTTTCGCTATTTTTCTGACTTTTAGGTAAATTTCGTATGAAATCACTTTTTTTATGGACACGATAACTTCCCTAATTCTACACAAATCACTTCCAAACTGATATATAAAATCAAGGGCTAGAAAATATCGGTCAAGTTCGTTAATAGACAAAATCGGACCAAGGGGAAGGAAATAGGAAGGAGTTTTTGATTTGATTTGATAGCCTAAGAGGGGCTGCTCAGACCACGATTTAGTCTGTAGAGCATAGTATCCCTCCCGGTCACCTTTATTAAGGTTTGTAAAAAAAAAAAAAGTTACAATATTCAGCCGTTACAATATACCCGCCGTTAAACGGGACAAGGGGCGGGTTGAAAATGAGTTTGCTCAAGAAAAAAATAATAATTATAAGCTATGGTCTAAGACCAGATCGGCTCTGCCAGGGAGGAACCCCCTACGCGACAGGCGACAGAGATTGAGAAGATGTTTTGCAATGGGAATTGCAGTTTACGGCTACTAGTTAAGGTTTGAGAGATCTCTGAGGAAAATATATATTTTAAGAGAAAAAAAATGTTAACTTCGTCAATTCACAAAATATCCAATCCGCTTAAATTTATTATACATCTTCTCAATATTATCTACAACTTTCATATTGACAAGTTTTTCATAGGACCGACTCTTACAGCAAAAACAAATTAAACAAAAATAGGGTTGACGAAAACATTATCGTGTTAGTGTATTCAAATCCAAACGGCTTATTTTCTGACTCTTTTTTAAATTTATTTTTACTCTCAAACGCATTCAGTTGGCTGGTTCTCTTATTCAGAAGCTATATAATGTGGTGCAATGGTCGATTTTTTTTATAAAGGCAGACTATATTCCAAAAAAATTGTCAAAGTGGCATTTTGAACCAAACTTCGCGAAGCCATAGTGCTGGAAACGAAAAAAATGGTCGCACTGAGAAAATAATTGTTTGTAAATCAAGTTGTAATTAACCGAACGAAAAATAAAAACACAGGTCGCTCATAAAGGTCTTCAAAAAATCACGTCAGCAAGTTCATGTTTTTACTTTTAAAAATGAGTCTGAATTTTTGTCAGAAAATTTCTAGTTGTTGAGCGTGGAAAAATATTTTTTGTATACCGCCTTAATATGATTCTGATAAAATCCGCTCTTACAGAAAAAAAAGAAATTAAAAATTCGTCAAAAGCGGCCATATAAAATTGTTAAACAGGGTTTTATCTCTAATCTTGATTTAGTTTTTGTTGGGGAAATTAGTACTTAAACTTAGAAATTTACCTCCGCCTGTATGCCGAACCGGCAGGGATTTTTTTTTTTTTTCAAACATAGATTTTCCAAAAAAAAGTATGACGTGATGGTTAAAAATGAAGGTCATTTTTGGATTCAAAATACATAACAATGAATTATCAAAGGATAAAAAAACATCATACTACCTACAGTTTGGAGCCTACTGTAGTACATGAAATAATTCATATAATGATTTTGGACTTTTAATGCAATTGGAAATTAATTTTGATTAAAAGTTGAAAAAAGTTTATTATTCATCACTAAGTTTTGTTTGACGAAGAGAATCATTACCTTATAATTATTAACTTATTTTATTTATATCTTTAATATAATTTCAGCAAGTTTACGAGTACTATTTCCCTTTTATGTACGCAGGGATTATAACCGAAAGCAAATGAAAAAATAATAATGTGATCCTAAAATTTATGTAACACTTTACTGATTATAATTTTCTTTGAGAATAAATTAAAAAGTAAAATACAAACTGAAAAAAAAACAATTAAAGAAATTTTCCACAGCTGCACAGATATGCTAATATTGTTTTCAATATATATCTAATATTAATTAAAAATATATGACAGCTCTTCTTTTTAAAATTGATTTAAAGCATAAAAGATCCTACTTTTTATGGTAAAATCAGTGGAAAACTCAATTATGCAATGAAATCCCTAAATACATAAGTCATAAAACGTAAGCTAATAATTGGAGATAAAAATCTTAATTTTTCTTCGGGCAGAATATGGCGGAAGGCATTTTTTCTTTTCGGATATGATACATATTTAATTTTTGCTGCATTAATTTTTAGTAAATTATAAAGAAAATCAATTTTAAAATGTATCAGTTACGTGTACAAAAAAGTCTGAACATTTTCTAAATTTTAATAATACATTCAGAATTAAAATAATGATTTTAACATTTATATATTTTTTATAGGAATATGAAAATTGAAAAAAAATATCTCATGATTATTATTAGTAAATCATTATTAGCATTTGTTTTAAGTGCAAAATTATTAAAATCTTTAAATATTCCTTTTATAATCCCTACATGATTGTGAAGAAAAATTACTCTTTTATGTTTATTCAAATTATAATTCTCTGGAAGTTTATAAAAATAATATATGTGTATGGACCTGAATTAAAAACTATTTGAGAAATAAATTCGCAAAATTTGGCTATAAAAGAGAAAAAAAAAAACAATTAAACACAGCAGTGCAAAGATGCTAATACCGTTAATGCAAAGGATATTTAATATTAATTAAAAAATACATGTAAGCTCTAAAAATTAATTTAAAAAAACATATTTTTTCTTGTAGAGGTAAATTTAATTATGCAATGAAATCCCTAAATGGAAAAACTGTAAAAGTGAAATGCACTGCTCAAAAAAATTAAAGGATATGTGAAGTTTTATATAAAATAAAGATGTAAACGAATTTTTTTTTGCCGAAAATAGAAGAAGAGAATCACAAATGCAAATTTTTCTGGTTTTCAAATTGTGGAGTATGCAAATTTTGAGTTCGACGTCAAAAACGTCGCTTCAGCGGCAGCGAATGAAATTTGACTTTCAACTGGATAAAAGAGAATGAAGACAAGGATGATCGGCATTCAGTGATTGCTTTGTTTCGATGAGTACGATGTCTCAGCGAAGTCATTTGACAGATTCAGAAGCTTTGAGAATTGTTGGTAGGTTAGAAGGGGGCCAAACTCAAGCCGAAGTAGCGCAAGCCATCGGAGTGTCACAAAGTGTCATTTCCAGGATCTGGATCCGTTTTTTGGAGAGTTGATGTGCAGGCTGAAGACCAGGGCAAGGTCGTAGACGGGCAACAACGCCCAATGAAGATCGGTATTTAGCGTTAACAGCTCGGAGACACCGAACCATGAACGCTACTCTTCTCCAACAACACCTTCGCTCGGCTACAGGCACCACGATTTCAACTCAGACTGTACGAAACCGGCTCCATGCTGTAGGTCTGTATGCTCGCCGACCGATGGTATGTGTTAGATTAACATCAAGGCATCGCCGCGACCGTAGGGTGTGGGCAACCGAGCATGTCAACTGGAGGAGAAATGAATGGAGCAATATTCTGTTTTCTGACGAGTTCCGTTTTTCTGTGCATCCGGATAATAGGCGTATTTTCATCTGGAGGGACCGTGGCAGTAGGAATAATCCTGCGTTCGTGCACGAAAGTGTCAGATTTGGCGGTGGAGGAGTGTTGGTGTATGGTGGCATCTCCATTGACGGGCGCACTGACCTCTACATCATTCGAGATGGAGCTCTGACTGGTCGCCGATATAGGGATGAGATCCTCAGACCTATTGTAGTCCCTTACGCTGCAGCAATCGGAGATAACTTCATTTTAATGGACGATAACTGCAGGCCACATCGTGCAAACCTGGTGGAGGATTTCCTTTTCGAGGAAGGAATCGTTCGAATGGAATGGCCAGCGTGTTCTCGAGACAAGAATCCAATCGAGCACGTTTGGGATGCTCTAGGAAGACGAGTTTCTGGCCACCAACAACCCCCACAAACTCTCCAAGAACTGGAAAGAGCTCTTCTGGAAGAGTGGGGCAGAATACCCCAACTCGTCATTAATAGCCTCATTGAGTCCATGCCTCAAAGGTGTTCAACGTTGCTGGCCGCCCGTGGAAACCATACCCCCTACTGAAAATGATTTTCTTTGAAGAAAACACCTTTTCTTATTCTTTTTTTCTCATATGCACAAATTGTGTTTTTTTCCTTTAGTACACAAATGCGCAATAAAATGCATTTTTTCTGCCAAACATGTGTAATTTATTCCCATATAACCTACTATGTCTGTCGACCATGTATCAATCAGCTAAACAGTTTACCAGATACAAAATCCACCTAAAACTGCAATATCCTTTAATTGTTTTGAGCAGTGTATAATGCTTATTTCAAAAGGGAATTTTACTTTTTCTCCTGACTGAAAGTGAAATGCATTTCCTCGGTCAGATATAAATTTCATTTTTGTCGCATATATTTTTCAGTAAGATATAATACTAATAATTTTAATTGGATAAAAATAAAAGGTCTGAAAAATATAAGAGTAGTTTATATGTTTAAGTATTGTTTCTACACTGTAATCAGTACGTAAAAAAACAGAAAGTATGAATACACATAAGGCACGTTTTTGGCCTAAACGAATTTAATGTATTTAAAGTGTGTATAGGGCATGTAACGCTCTAAGTAAACAATAAATATTTCAAAATAATTCATTTAAACTCAAAATTTTGAAAGGAGGTACCAATAAATATACAGGCAGCAAAAGAAAATTTTTAGACGTTAATTTAATTTTATCTTTAAGTTTAGAAAGAAAAGTTGAAAATTTGAAATCCATCTTTATCAGACACTTGTTTGTGTCTTTTCATCGCTCTCTTACTAGTTGGAGGTGTTACCATCTATGATAAAATTGCAGAAAACAGTATTAAGAGATTTCGCATCATTGATGTATCTCTGATATTCTGAGTATCATTAAGCGGTAGCAGCGAGTGAACAAGACTTTAGTACATGTGTTTCTAGTTTGCACTGATAATATCAAGAAGAAATGAGTGAAAACAACTGTTGTTATACTTTATCAAGCAATTATATTTTTTTTTAATCTGTATGTCATGATGGTATTTGAAAAAAACTTTGATTAATTGAGGAAATAGTATGTCTATTATCAGTTCATTTAATATTCAGATATTGAACAGCGTGAGGATTGTTCACACATCTACCACTTACAACTCATTAATTGCAAAAAGGTCTTAACCCCTTAATCGTCTCGTAATTTTTGGAAAGATCGTTCAAAAATCGTCGAGTTTTTTTAATTTATAAACCTCTTCCAACTCCTACGTGATCTTAAAATTAAGAAATCCGATCTTGAAATCAAGTTTTTCAATTCAGTGTTGCAATTTATGGAGCGCTTAAGCATTTAAAATAATTCCGGAAGCGAAAAATCAAAGAAGAAATTATAATATATTCAGACACTTGTTCGTGTTTTCTTTTTTTAATCGCTTTCTGACTAGTTGGAGGTGATAGCATCTATGATAAAATATTAGAAAACAGTATTAAAAATTTTCTCTTCATGTATGTGTCTCTGATATTCTGAGTAACATTAAGCGGAAGCTACGGGTGAACAATACTTTACTACATGTGCTTCTACTTTGCACTGATAATATCAAGAAGAAATGAGTGAAAACAACTGTTGTTGTACACTTTATCCAAAATATATGTTTTAGAAGCTATATACCGTGTTTGTATTTGGAAAAAACATGATTATTTGAGGAAACGGTATCTCTATTATCAATTCATTTAATATTCAGATATTGAACAGTGTAACGATTTTTCATACGTATTCACTACGTATTCAGTCTTACACTTCATTAATTGCTAAAAGTTCTTACCTCATTAATCGTCGCGTAATTTTTGGAAAAATCGTTCACAAATCGTCATTTTTTTTTAAATTCCTACAACTCTTCCAACTCTTACTAATTCAAGTTTTCCATTTCAGTGCTTCCATTTAATGACCGCCTAAGCATTTAAAATAATCCCACAAATGACGAAATCAAAAAAGAAACTATGATATCGCTCACCGGCAAGTAAAGTGACACATCTTGACAAAAGTATATTTCACGGGAGAGGCAATGGAAGATTAGCATATTTTTACTTGAGCACTAAATTAAGGCACTTAGTTCTTGCATGCAGCAGTAAAATCGTGCATAAAAACGTAAAACCTTTAAAAATAAAGACGTAGATAAGGTTTGGAGCGTCGAGTAATTTTATGTCGAAACATAATTTGCCCCCCCCCCCCTCCCTCTTGTGGTCACTAATGGACATAAAGCGATTTTTTGGAAAACTACACTTATGAAGCTTTTCATTTAACAAGGCGCACCTATAAAAGACCTATTAGTGCAATAAACAGCAAAATAAATTTTTGCGAGTTGTGTCACTTTTCTTGCGGGTGAGCAATATATTAACAAAAGTTATGAGGAGTTCAGTCAATGAGGATCACGCGTGCGACAAAATTTTTTCACGAATAATTGCTGCTGGACGTATCAGGTGAGATGATTAATTGGTTAAATAAAAATCATAAAACAGTAAAAATATTTTGATAAACTGTTTATAGGTTTCGTCTTCACCCACTGAGCTCAGTGTCTTCACCATTCGTAATTTGTTTTAGTAGCTGCTTCGATGAAGATACATGTAGACGGTTTATGAATATCTTTGTATTACTTTTTTAAATTTTTATTTAGCATCTTTTAGTACTAATGAATTATATTATCTCCTGGTTTTTGGATCTGTTATACATGTCTGTCATTTACTGATTTGATTATTTTAAAACAACGACCGCAAAAGAGGTCCTATTTAACTGTTCGCTAATTCTCTTTTTGTAACAATTGTGAAACTCTTTATTGAAAATATTATGCAACTAATCCTATTACACATTCTTATAACTTTTCTAAGCCCTTCCGTAGAATTATTTATATTTTAGGGACAAGCATAATACCTAAAATGGAATAAAGCACACGGCGATGCGCAGAGTGATATTTCCAATGAACCAGTTTCGACTATAGTTTATAATGTGTTGACAATATCAGCGCAGGGTTCAAATACTTTTATTTTTCTATATGTTATACAGTGTGATTCAAAACGACTATGAAGCTTACTAACGGCTATAACTATGTAACCGAAAATACTTTATCAATAAGAATTACACAAAATATAAAAGGATGTTCAACAGTTTATTTACATATTTAAAAATGTTCTATGAGACTCCCCTTGGTCACCTGGACGACATCTAAACATCACATCTATTTACAAACATTCGATACCATTTGCGTACGTTGGCGCATTCTGGAGCATTCTGTGTGTTGGAATTTCACAATTGTCCTTCTGTCATCACAGTGCAGAGAAGATTTCGCCAGCGGTACAATCAAACACCTCCAAATGCTTACAACATACGCAGATGGCTTTGCATGTTTCAACGAAAAGAATGTTTCGATATTGTCCGTGTGACCAAGGGAAGTCAAATAGAACGTTTATAAAGTATGTAAACAAAAATTTGAACTTCCTTTTACATTCTGTATAATTCTTATTGATAATTTTTTTAATTAAATAGTTATAGCCGTTTGTAATCCCTATACTCATTTAGAATCACCCTGTACTTTGTTATATCCTTAATAATATAAAAAAGTAATATAAAAATTTTGTTTTTAAAGTCAATTCGTACTTAGGTCATCAAAGAAAAATTTAATATAATCCCTTAAACTAATAATAGTTTTTGTTCCATTAAAATATCTCAATTTGTTGATTTTCTATAAGCAAGTAGGTTTACAATGGAAGTCTATGGGAATTTGGCGAAATATTAGAGATATCGCCAAGTTGTCGTCACTTTTGGCGACTCATTTTGGCCACCAAATTTGGCGATATATCGCCAAGTTGGCGACAAACTTGGCGGTATTTGGCGACAGAACAGGTTCCCCCCCTATGGTAACCCCTTATTGAAAATACTTTAATTGAACTTCAACAACCAATGGCCGCCATTTTGTTTCCCATGCAAAATTAAAATTAATTAATTAAAATTTAATTAATTAATTAATATTTGAAAAAACTGTATTAACATCAATTGTCATCCAGTACAAGTTAAAAAAAATTTATTTCAAATTGATAGGATGAATAATGAATATTTTATTAACGACTGAATATTTGAACAAGATAAATATATAATAGTCCAGGCAAAAGGGAATTTTACCTAGCAAAATTAATGGTAGTACTGGAAATCGGCTTTCTAGATGTTTTTTGGGTCGCTGAATCCGAATTTGTAACTTCCCACCAAAATTTCCCCCGGCAACCTCCCCAAATTTTGGTAAAAAGCCCCATAAAAAAGTTTTTATTAAAAAAATCAAATTTTTTATTGTTTTAGAGTATAAGTTGTTAGAGTATTGTTTTAGAGTATAAAAAGTATCTAGAAATTCAGAAAGTAGACAAAATTTCCAACAAATTAGATGTATGACATTATGACTTAGGATGAAGGGGAAGGGGGATCTGCCTCGGAACATGCGCGCGATGCTGCGTAAACTAAGTTGCGCAATTCCACTTAACCACACCACTCACACGTTTACATTCGCCCTCCCATCTCCCCTCCGAACTTTCTCTATAAGGTTTACTTTAAGATTTTTGGGTAGCTGAATCCGAATTTTCAACTTTCCCCAAAAATTTCCCCTCCGAACCCCCCTCCATCCCCAAATAGTTGTTTTTAACTTAAATTTCTTATTATTTTAGGGGAAAAGCATTACGAAATTCAGAAACTAAACAAAATTTGCAATAAATAGGATATATGACATTATGAATTAGAATAAACGGGGAGGGTGAGGGCTGCCTCGGAACATGCACTACGGCGCTACGTGCAATAAATGATGAAGTCCAGGCAATAGGGGATTTTATCTGGCAAAATTAATGGTAGTACTGGAAATCGGCTTTCTAGATGTTTTTTGGGTCGCCGAATCCGAATTTGTAACTTCCCACCAAAATTTCACCCGGCAACCCCCCCAAAAAATTGATTTTTTGAAAAAATTTGGTTTTTGAGAAAAGCGCGCGGGAAATGTTCCGAGGCAGCCCCCTCTCTCCCCGTTTATCCTACGTCATAATGTCATATATCCTATTTGTTGCAAATTTTCTCTAGTTTCTGAATTTTGTAATGCCTTTCCCCTAAAACAATAATAAATTTAAGTTAAAAACCACTATTTGGGGGGGAGGGGTCGGTGGGGGGAAATTTTGGGGGGTAAGTTAAAAATTCGGATTCAGCGACCCAAAAAACTTAAAGTAAACCTTATAGAGAAAGTTTGAGGGAAGATGGGAGGGCTAATGTAAACGTGTGAGTGGTTAAGTGGAATTGCCCAACTTAGTCCACGCAGTACTGTGGCGTATGTTCCGAGGCAGATCCCCCCTTCCCCTTCATCCTAAGTCATAATGTCATATATCTAATTTGTTGCAAATTTTGTCTACTTTCTGAATTTCTAGCTACTTTCACCCTAAAACAAACAAAAAAAAAATGGAATGTTTTAATAAAAACCTTTTTGCGGTCTTTTTACCAAAATTTGGCGGGGGGTTGCCGGGGGACATTTTGGTGGGAAGTTACAAATTCGGATTCAGCGACCCCAAAAAACATCTAGAAAGCCGATTTCCAGTACTACCATTAATTCTGCTATGCAGAGTCCCTATACGGTCTCTATTGCCTGGATTATAAATAAATAAATAAATATAGGGAGAGTGTGAGCTAATAGTAGGAATTGAATAACGACAAAAAATGTCGCGTCATTTTGCTCATATGATACTACGACAACAATCATGCGAAAATAAGAATTTCAAAGAAAAAACAATTATAAACATACCAAGTTTGCATGTCTTAACAATATAGAATTATCGCTAATTAAATAAAAATATTGCTTAAACTTTAAAATAATAGCATTTAGTTTTAAAACGATTTTTTTTATTATGTTCAACAAAAATTTTTCCTTCACCATTTTTGTGTCAAAAACCTGCTTTCTGGAGCCTCATTCTTTCAAATATACTTTGCGAAATTTACAGATATAAAAATGTTGAAAAGATTTAATGATAATAATTTTTCATCACAATAGTGTTGTATGTTGAATTAATTGACAATTTACATTGATTTTCAACTTTCTTTTTTGAAACATTATATTTACTGAAAACAACATTTATTCTTAATAATTATAAATTAAAATATCCACTACAAAGAAGTAAATATCGGTGCAATTCAAAAATTCAATATTATATTGCCGCTTTTACATATGATTAAAATTAACTAAATCATTAATTTTTATTCAAGTAGTTAAAAAGACTTTTTTCAAAACTATTCTCTTTTTATAAACAGAATTATCTTTTAAGCAAATAAAATCAGAAGAAGCACTTAATTACTTATAAAAAATTATTTTCAAGATATCTTACGAAATATTAAACTAGGAAAATTGCTATTTTAAACGACTAAAAGAATGTTTTATATCAATGTAAGCAACAATATTTTTATATTGTAGGAGAAAAATGTATTATGTTTAAACGAAAATAATTGAACTTAATACAAATCAGTCTTCTTTTGAAAAAATCTTTATTGTTTGTTCTTGAAAGCATACTTTATTTCTTGAAGTTGAAATTGTAATTTTTTTTTTAATCGAATCAATAGTTTTCTTACATCATTAGCTTTCAACCATAAGAAAAATATTTTTTTAGAAAATCAGTTACGAATTTAAATGTATTGTGTAATTTAATTATTGCATAAAAGGTACTTGTAAAAGATATATTAAACAACATTTTAAATTGTTTTTAGAATTTTTGTTTTTGGTGAAAAAACTGTTTCGGGTAGAAATGTTATAAAATATAATGCTATATTATATGTTACGTAGTAAAAAAGGAATAAAAAAAGGGAAAAAACTTAAAATCTCGTCCAAAAAGATAGACTTAATTTCATTCGGAACTGAAGATGCCTCGGTGAAGAGATGAAAACATTATTCCAAAAATGGTGAGCGGAATGCTGTTTAATGTGTTAACGACCAAGATGAATAAGATATTTTCATGGAGTTTTAATTGTTTTAAGGACACAGATAATTCTTTTAATGAAGTTTGAAGATATTCCAAAAATAATCATACGAAATTTTTAGCACAGATGTATATATGAGTTGCGTTTTTGGAAATATATTGGATTTTTATTAAATACAAACATACTGTTTTTACAAATAGAATGTGAAATAACATGTTTTGTCTATAAAACAATAGTACATGTATTTTTTTTTTAGTATTGAATTAAAATGTTTCTAAGTAACTATATTATGAAAATTTAACGAGTACAGCACATACATGCATGATACCTCATTTTTTTGGTATGGGTAATGCCTGATAAATATCGGTACACATATGAACGTATAATATAATACAGGCATTAAACTAAACAAATTTTCAAAATACTCAATAATTGCTATAAGTGATAAAAATAAATTTTGTAAAATGCCCAAAGTACCTTTATTTATTTACATTCCGACATGTATCATTGAATACGACGGCAACATTCTCAAGAAAATAAAATGATAAAAATATTTTCGTAAAAATTCAAATTGAAAAACTAGTAAACAAAAACACAAATCACGCGAACACAAGTATAATGAAACTAACTGCAATATTAAAAATGGAAATTTGTGCACTTGAATTATTTTATATTACTGTTTCATTATTCTGTATAGCATTTCTTTCTAAATTGAGGAAGCTCCATGGATGCTGAATCATTGCATATATTCTCATTGCGTAAGAAGATCTCTATTGATTCGCTGATGATGGATGGCAAATAAGATTTTGGTAAATATATTTGTCTACTATTTTTTTTAATCTATTTGTAAAGGTTCTCTGTTATATAGTCCGGTCCGAGTTGTAGTTTTCTTGTTGTATTTGATTTTGCATATGATGCAATCTTTACAAATAGATTTTAAAAATAGTAGAATAATTTATTCATCAAGATCTTATTTGCCATTCATGATCAGAGAATCATTAGAGATCTTCTTACGCAATGAGAATATTTGCAATGATTCAGCATCCATGGAGCTTCCTAATATTTGGAAAGAAATGCTATACAGAATAATGAAACAATAATATAAAATAATTAACGTTCACAAATTTCCTTTTCTTAATATTGCAGTTAATTTATGCATGTGTTCGCGTGATTTTTGTTTTGTTTACTAGTTTTTCAATTTGAATTTTTTTTTTTTCGAATATATTTTTATAATTTTATTTTCTTGAGAATTTGAATTGAAATATAATGTTTTTTATCTTTTTAAAACTAGTTAATTAGTTCCTATGTAATGTGTAATAGTTAATAAATAATGTGGCTTTTTAAATTGTCAAATAAATGTATTAAATATAAGTGTGTCTTTGGGGGTTGGTCCACTATATCCAAACAAATATTATTCATGCTAGATTTTTCTTTTAAATACTGTAGAAATGTACCAGGAAGATTTTTTTTTTTTTTTTTTTGGAAATAGTGCTAGGAATTTTGGTGGTAGTCGAAATAGTTTCTCCTTGCGTGCCACTCAGTTTAAATATTTTTTTGCATTAAAAATTAATTTTATTAAAACGCCTTTATGATACAAATAAAAAAACTAATGCTTAAGTTTTTATCTCTAGAGAGAAGTTTTCCTCAGAAAATAATATTAGTTGATTTAAGATTTTATAATGTATGAAAACAATAAAAAAAAGTGAAATTTTTACATGGTAATAATGAATATAAATTTATTGTATTTCTTTCTAACACCATAACAGTTTGTATGATATTCCATAAAGTGTATAAAATGGCGTGCTGTACAATGTGTTTGAAAAATATACTTTTATTGATGATGATGATGAAACAAAAGTAAAATTATTGACACTTACATGTTTCTAGATATATAAAAGTAGTACACGGTACAATTTGGTTGACGGAAGGTCAAGTTAAATCTTCTTTCCTTTAAAATAGAATTTTTATAATAGAATAAACTAAAATAAAAATGACTCACAAAATAATTAAATCTGCGGAATGGAAGGTTTAGAAGCCAAAAAAACAGAAAGGAGGCAATAATTTCAACCATTTTTCATGTCCCGTGGTCAAGGTAGGTTTGTTTTCACCCATTGCTGAACTGCCATGTGATCAAGGTAGGCTGAAAAGCATCCCAGAACAGTGAAACACCGCCGTTTGCGTCTATCGTTGGCTGCAGGAGGTTATTTCTTTCTGTACATGAAAAAGCATACTTTTCGAATCTCGTTTATTAATCTAGAATAAAGATATAAACTCAGGGATTATTTTTTACTGTATTTATCAAAGTTTAGAAAAGCTCCATAAATTTTGTTTATCGGAAACATTTGAAACTGTGATTTACACAAGGGAAAATATGAACCATTATTTTAAAAATGGGGGGGGGGGGTCATTTTTTTACAGTACTCGGCCAATCTTCTCCATTTTTTATTTAAAAAAAAAACATGCACTTTCTGCCTTATGTTATTGCAACATTGTATATTACTTTTAATAAATAACGATTTTCTACAGTGCACTAAACATGAAAATGAATCTTTAAAAAGATAACTTTTTTGAACCAACTAAGCTACTATTTTGACAATTATGAACTTTTAAAGCTAAATTATGATAATGGATCCAGTGACTATCACAATCGTTCTGACTCTAGTTCAGAATGTTTTTTTTCAGTTGACTGACTTCTGAAAGTAATTACCACCCGTTTGGAGGTGAACGGCGTGCACTTGCATGTAGGCTCCTACATACCGACCAAAATTTCAAAAAGTATTTTGAATTGCCAAAATTCATGGAGATTCTCCAAGCTTCTATAAATATTGTTCACAAACTTCAGAGTTGCTATCTGTATCCCAGTATTAGAAATTAATTCACAAAGAACATGTATTTTCCCAGGAAAAAATAACAAAACTCTCGTAATACTTTTTGAAATTTTTAACTCAGTTTATTGTTATGCTTGCTTTTCATTTAATATTTTACAAATAATTATAATCATTGTATTGCTATTATATTGAGTCGATAATAATTATAGTCGATAATATTATATTGAGTCTAGAACAATAAAATATATAAAATATGAAGACTGCCATACTTCTGCAATACATTAGCATATCATTTCGTCATTTGGAGTAGAATCGCGAAAACTCCTATAAGGTAACACTAAATTAACACAAATTTAATTCTACCTTGAATACTTTTATGTAGCTTTATTTTAAATGATGAAGTAAGCTGTAAATAATTTACTTTTGAAACCATTTTCATGCCTTTTGAGCGGCTGTTTTGTGAATTTACAAGTGCTAAATAAAGTTATATTTTTTTTCTATGTTTTTGTGCTCATAATGATTTTAATGATCATATGATTATAAATTTTCTTGCAATCAAATATAAGTTATCCGTGATATATAATTGACGCATTTAATCAGGTAGAAAAACTTTCAAATAAAACATTAAAAAAATGAAGTTAAAATTACAAAATATTCAGGATTAACTATAAGATGAATCCACCTCATGTCCGCGTTATGTGAATAAAATACGCATACTGTCAAAATTTTGTATTAAAATTTTGCCAGTATTGCACAAACATTCAAAAGAAAAATTTGGTAATTTATTTACTAATATAAACAATTAAACATTAATCTGTAATATTGCCATTCCACTGAAAGATCCTTCATGAATAGCCAATATTTTTATAATAGTGGTAATTCACTGCAAATGTGTACAAAGTAAAAACAACATTTATCAATATTTATTGATAATTCAGGATTTGGAAAAAGTCATTCATACATTTTAACAATCATTAAAAAATTGAGAAATTGGCGTTCGATAGAGCGGTCTAGGGGAAAATGATTCTCTGGATTAAAAGTTCTTTAAGCAAATAAAAAAGTAGTTGAAACTTTTTTCATAGATTGCGTTACATCTGAAAATTTATTGAACATCTAGAGTGTCTTTATACTTAACAGTGGAGATACACACATTGTGAATATATGATTATAATTAACTATAATTAAAATAATTTGATTATTGAATTTCTATAGTACATTCTTCGATATTTTCCTTCATAAACAGATTCTTTTATATAAAAAAAATTATTTAATTAATCAAAATTCTTCTAAGAATTCTTTTATGCTATAAAGTATTGGGAATATTTTCTCACATTGCAAGTTTTAGATTAAAATTTAAGAGTCCATTCATATGTTAATACATATATTGTTTGCCTTTTATCAGATTTTTAAAAACTTAAAAATGATTTAGCGACTGAAAATAAGTATTTTCTGTAGCATACAATAATGCACTCTAAAAAGGTTATCTTTAAATTTATTCACTGCTTCGTTCATAACACAATAGGATTATTAGTTAAGCATCTTAAATATTAATTAGTTTATTGTTCATAAGAAAGAACATTTTATATGTATTTAGAATATTAAAATGCAATTATATTAAAATTGTTTAACTTCTAAAATTTCATACTTACTCTTAAATTTAATTATTCGGTAAAAGTATAAATAACCAAATTAATGATGAAAATTATGTGCATAATTGTTTGCACATTATCAAAAATTTTCCAACACTTTTCCTGCATTAAAAGTTTTAGATTAAAATTTAACAGCCTATTCATATGTTAATGTATATATATTTTCGCTGCCTTTTATCAGTTTTTTAAGAGCTTTAAGAAGGTTTCGTTTTCCCAAGACTCTAATATCGATCGAAAGTAAGCTTAAGAAAAAGTTGAGGAGCACGTCTTACTTACGTCATGAGAACAAACTCCGGGTCCCTTAAGAGTTCTTTATTCGTTTCCACTTTCGAAGATAAAGACCAACAAATTATATTATGACATTCGGATAAACATATTTGTGTGAGAAAAGTGCTGTTTACTCTACCGTGGATCTCCAGAGGAAGAAGTAATTTACTTACTCACTTACCGATAATTTCACTGCTTCGTGAAAATCGTTTTAGACAATTTAGCTCAATTAATTTATGCATCGAATACGTCCTTAAAGATTGTATTTTTCATGAAATTAAGCAGAGATTTGGTTTTTGAAAAAAGGTAATTGTTATAAAGAAATTGCATTATTTCAATTACACTATGTTTACTGGAAATTATTTGAATAATATTTTATTTTGAAAAATCGTCAATGCTTAGTTTTGTTTTTACAGAATCCAACTCAACGAATATTTTTGTACAAATTTTACTTCACCCAATAAGTCAGAATTTCATTGAAGGAATAATTATGATAAATAAGTGTTATTTCAGTGGAAAATTTTTCAAATGTTCAGTGTCCTCTGTTATATAGCCCATCTTTATGTCGCTCTTTCAGATACATCCATATTTATTTTTCCCGTATTTTCTTTGTTTTCACTTCACGAGATAAAGACTAAAAAATTATATTATTACATTCGGACAAACATATTTGTGAGAAAAGTGCTGTTTACTCATTCGTCGATCTCTAGAGGAAGAAGTAATTTACTCACTTTCCGGTAATTTCACTACTTCACAAAAGTCGTTTTAGACAATTTAGCTCAATTAATTTATGTATCGAATTATCCTTAAAGATTGTATTTTTCATAAAATTATGCAGAGATTTGGTTTTTGAAAAAAGGTAATTGTTATAAAGAAATTGTATTATTTCAATTATAATATGTTTACTGGACATTATTTGAATAATATTTTATTTTAAAAAATCGACAATACTTAGTTTTGTTTTTACAGAATCCAACTCAACGAATATTTTTGTAAAATTTTACTTCACCCAATAAGTCAGAATTTCATTAAAGTGATAATTATGTTAAATAAGTGTTATTTCAGTGGAAATTTTTTTAAATGTTCAGTGCCCTCTGTTATACAGATCATCTTTATATCGGTATTTCAGATACATCCATATTTTTATACTATAGAAAGTCTCGGAAATATTTTCTCACATTGCAATTAGATTTAAATTTAAGAGTCCATTCATATGATAATAAATATATTGCTTGCCTTTTATCAGATTTTTAAAAGTTTAAAAAAGATTTAGCGACTAAAAATAAATATTTCTGTAGCATACAATGCACTCTATTTTTTTTATTCACTGCTTCCTTCTTAATACAATAGAATTAGTAATTAAGAATTTTAATTATTAATTAGTTTATTGTTTATAAGAAAGAACATTTTATATGAAATAGAATATTAAAATGTAATTTTATTAAAATTGTTTAACTACTGAAATTCCATACATACTCTTACATTTAATTATTCCGTAAAAGTATATATAACCAAATTAATGATGAAAATTATATGCATAATTGTTTGCACATTATCAAAAATTCTCCAACACTTTTCCTGCGTTAAAAGTTTAGATTAAAATTTAACAGCCTATTCACAGGTTAATGTATACATATTTTTGGTGCTTTTCATCAGTTTTTTTAAGAGCTTTAAGAAGGTTTCGTATTCCCAAGACTCTAATAGCGATCAAAAATAAACTTAAGAAAAAGTTAAGGAGCACGTCTTCCTTACGTCATGAGAATTAACCCCATGTTCCCTTGAGAGTTCTTTACTCGTTTCTACTTTCGGAGATAAAGACGAACAAATTATGACATTCGGATAAACAAATTTGTGTGAGAAAAGTGCTCTTTACTCACCCGTGGATCTCCAGAGGAAGACGTAATTTACTTACTCACTTACCGGTAATTTCACAACTTTACGAAAGTCGTTTTATACAATTTAGCTCAATTAATTTATGTATCGAATATTTCCGTAAAATTTAACTGTTCATGAAATTAAACAGCGATTTGATTTCTGAAAAGGTGTAATTGTTAAAGAAAAGGCATTTTTATGTTAACTTGTTCATTGTATGTTATTTGAATAATATTTTACCTTAAATAACCGTCAGTGCTTAATTTTGTTTTTACAGAATCCAACTCAACGAATATTTTTGTACAAATTTTATTTCACCCAATAAATTAGAATTTCATTTTTGGGTAATTATGATAAATATTCAGTGGAAAAATTTTCAAATGTCCAGTGTCCTCTGTTATATAGCCCATCTTTATATTGGTCACTCAGATACTTCGATCTTTGTGTTTTCGCGCTTTTTCTTCGTTTCCACTTTCAAAGTTAAAGACGAACAAATTATATTATGACATTCTGATAAACACATTTGTGTGAGAAAAGTGCTATTTACTCACCAGTGGATGTCCAGAGGAAAAAGTAATTTACTTACTCACTCACCGGTAATTTCAAAACTTCGCAAAAGTCATTTCAGACAACTTAGCTCAATTAATTTATGTATTGAATATTTCCGTGAAGATTTTATTTTTGATGAAAGTAAGCAGAGATTTGATTTATGAAATGTGTAATTGTTAAAGAAAAGACATTATTTCGATATTAACTTGTTTATTGGATATTATTTGAATAATATTTTACTTTAAAAAATCGTCAGTGCTTAGTTTTGTTTTTATAGAATCTAACTCAACGAATATTTTTGTACAAATTTTATTTCACCCAATGAGTTAGAATTTCATTAAAGGGATAGTTATCATAAATAAGTGTTATATCAGAGGAAAATTTGTCAGATGTTCAGTGTCCTCTATTATATAGCGCACCTTAAATCGGTCTTTCAGATACATCTATATTTTTTTCGCGTACTTTCCTTGTTTCCACTTCAAGAGATAAAGACGAACCAATTACATTATGACATTCCAATAAACATATTTTTGTGATAAAAGTGATGTTTACTCACCCGTCTATCTCCAGAAGAAGAAGTAATTTACTTACTCACTAACCGGTAATTTCACGACATCGCGAAATTCGTTGTAGACAATTTGGCTGGCTCAATTAATTTATGTATTGAATATTTCTGTAAAGATTTTACTTTTCGTGAAATTAAGCAGAGATTTGATTTCTGAAAGGATGTAATTATTATAAAGAAAAGGCATTATTTCAATTATACCAGGTTTGCTGTATATTATTTGAATAATATTATATAAAAAATTACCAGTGTTTAAATTTTTTTAAAGGATTCAACTCAAGTATCGAATATAATGCGTTTTAATTTTGTTTGACCGAAAAAGGAAGAATTTCATAAAAAAATATATTGAGAGAAAATAATTATTTAATTGAAAATTGTTTTGGAGTATTCATTGCCCACTACTATATTGCTATTCGTATATCGTTTTTCGTACTTATTGATCCTTTTTTACTCGCGCGTCTTTTCTTCGTTTCTACTTCTAAAGAAAAAGAGAAGCAAATTCTATTATGAAATTCAGATAAGCACCTATGTGTGAGAAAAGTGCTGTTTATTCACCCATGGATCTCCAGAGGACGTGGTAATTTACTTACATAACGTTAATTTCACTACTCCGCGAAAATCGTTTTAGAAATTTTAGCTCGATTAATTTATGTATCGAATATTTCCGTAATGTTTTTCCTTCTCATGGAATTAGATTTTTGGTTTCGATAAAGGGGTAATAGTAACAAAGAAATGTTATTATTCCAATTATAACACATTTACTAGATATTATTTAAATAATATTTTATTTAAAAAAAATATCACTGTTATTTTTTTTTTAAGGATTCAAATTAAGTATGGAATACAATAATGGTTTTGTACAACTTTTATTTGAACAAATAAGGAAGAATTTTGTTAAAAATATAATGAGAGAAAAGCATTGTTCAATTGAAAATAGTTTTGGATTATTATATAGTAAAGGATTGTCTACTGTCATCTTTCCATCCTTATATCTCTTTTTAGTATTCATATACATGGTTCATTTTTTCGCGCATTTTCTTACTTTCTACTGTTAGAAATGAAGACAAATTATATTATGGCACTCAGATAAACATATTTACGTGAGAAAAATGTTCTTTAGTCACCTATGGATCTCCAGAAGAAGGAATGATTTACTTAACCACTTACCGTTAATTTCACGTCTTCGCGAAAGTCGTTTTAGACAATTTAACTCAGTTAAATTATGTATCGAATATTTCCTTAAAGATTTTATTTTTCACGAAATTAGGCAAAGAATTGGTTTTTGAAAAGAGGTAATTGTTATAAAAAAATTGCATTCTTTCAATTATAGGAGGTTTATTGGATATCATCTGAATAACATTTTACTTTAAAAAAATATTAGTGGTTAGTTTTGTTTTTACAGAATCCAACTCAAGGAATATTTTTGTACAAATTTTATTTCATCAAATAAGTTAGAACTCCTTTAAAGTGAAAATTATGGGAAAGAAGGGTTATTTCATTGAAAAAGTTTTCAAGTATTCAATATCCTCTGTTATACAGCTCATCTTTATATCGGTCTTTTTTTTTTTTTTTTTTTTTTTTTTTCGCGTTGTTTCGTTGTTTCCACGTCAAGAGATAAAGATGAACAAATTACATTATGACATTCAGATAAACGTATTTGTGTGACAAAAGTGCTATTTACTCACACATGGACCTCCAGAGAAAGGAGTAATTTACTTTCCCATGGAGCTCCAGAGGAAGGAGTAATTTACTTAACCACTTACCGGTAATTTCACTTCTTCACGAAAGTCGTTTTAGCTGAATTAGTTTATATATCGAATGTTTCTGTAATGGATTTCCTTTCACGAAATTTAGAAGAGTTTTAACTTCTGAAGAGATATAACTTTAATAAAGAAAGGGCACTATTTCAATTGTAACAGGTTTAACACTACATTTTATTAAAAAATGTATCAGCACTTCATTTATTTTCTTAAGGATTCAACTCAGGTATCGAATATATCTGCTACAACTTTTTTTGACCGAATAAAGAAGAATTTCGTAAAAAAAATATTGAGAGAAAAGAATGGTTCAATTTAAAATATTAGTTTTGGATTATTCATTGACCACTGTTATACTGCTATCCTTATATCGCTTTTCGTATACATGGTTCTTTTTTTCGTGTCTTTTCTTCGTCTTTTGCTGCTGGATATGAATACTAACAAATTATATTATGATATTCAGATAAACATATTCTTGTGAGAAAAGTGCTGTTTACCCACCCATGGATCTCCAGAGAAAGGAGTAGTTTACTTATTCACGTTCGGGTAATTTCACTACTTCGCGAAAGTCGTTATAGACAATTTAGCTCAATTAATTTATCTATTGAATATTTCGGTAATGGTTTTCCTTTTCATCAAATTAGCAAAATTTAGATTTTTGAAGAGGAGTAATTGTTACAAAGAAAAAGCATTATTTCAATTATGATAGTTTTACTTGATATTATTTTGATAATTTTGATTTTTAAAAATTATTATTGCTTAAATTTTTAAGGACTCAGGTATCTAATATATTTATTATGTTAATTATTTTTTTAGTCAGGTATCAAATATATTTCCATAAAACTTTTATTTGACCGAATAAGGAAACATTTCGCTAAAGAAAATATTGAGAGAAAATAATTATTGAATTGAAAATAATTTATGATTATTCATTTCCCAGTGTTATATTCCCATCTTTATATCGTTTTTTCTTATATATATACATGGTTCCTTTTTTTTCGCTTCTTTTCTTCGTTTTTACTTCTGGAGAGGAAGGTAAACAAATTATATTTCGATAAACTTATTTGTGTGAGGAAAGCGCTGTTTACTCACCCATGGATCTCCAGAGGAAGAAGTAATTTACTTACATACATGTAATTTCACTACTTCGCGAAAAGCATTTTAGACAATTTAGTTCAATGAATTTTTCTATTGAATATTTCCCTAGTGTTTTTCCTTTTCGAGAAATTAGCTGATCTTTGGTTTCTGAAAAGCAATGATTGTTATAAAGAAAGGCATTATTTCAATTATAAAAGATTTACTGGATATTATTTGAATGTTTTATTTAAACAAATTGTAAATGCTTAATTTTTTTAAAGATCCAACTCAAGTAACATTTGCAAAATATATTTGGATACAACTTATGAAGTTTTACAATCATCAATTTCATTAAATGCCACAATATTAATTTTTTAAAGACAAATTTTGCATTCGTTATGTTTCCGCTTTTCCGCCGTGGTTACAATATCAGTCTGTATGGCACACTTTCTTGTTCTGTTAGCGGTTTTTCCGTCTGTGAATCTGATTCTGAATTTATAACTTCATTAAAAAAAGTTTAAATAACAATTATCCGTAAAATCATACTGTATATCTGTGTTTTTAATATATTTTTCTTTAACGTCTAGTAATGCTTTTTTACACTGGTTTGAAAATTTAAATAAAATATAAATGAAAACCTCGTTTTATAAAATTTATATCTTAGGAAAATATGTTGTCTTCTAGTGTTATTGTAATATTATCAGTTTTTTAAGAAAAATATATCTTATGCATAATTAACTTAAAGGATTATTAAAAAACTTTGCAATATGACCAAACTACTTTCTTTTTCAAACCACTGTTTGAAATGAATGTATATTCATTGTTTAACTAAAAAAATCATTCATTAATATCATGCTTTTTTATTTTTTATTCCGGGTATTGTTCATCCTTTTCATTTTTTAAATTTTAAAAATACGAATTAAATCCAGTCTCATGTTTGAAAATGGCATATGTACGGCTTTATAACATTCTTGAAATTTTTTTCATAAATTCTAATTCATATTTTCTCTGCATAATCATAATGCTGAGCTTTTGTTAATATAATGTATCTGTTCTTCCTTCAAATTATGAGAAAATGTAGGAATTGATAAATTACTTTTTTAGTTTAATTCCTATGAATCCAAGAAAAGAAAAACAATCTTGGACAATGCGATATATCTTTTGTTGCTGTAGTTTCTTTTGGCTGGAAATATGCAGTTTGACGATCATTAATTTCATTAAATGCCAAGATATTAATTTATTTTTTAATCATACAATGTTCATTCGTTATAATTTTTAAGATTTTCTGTTTCAAATTTAAAAATATAATTAAAAAAAATGAAATGTCTGTATATCACCCTTTTTTCTACTAGCAGTCTATCAGTCTGTAAACCTGATTTTGAATTAACAGCATTATTATAAAGAGTAAAAATAATAGACAGGAAATTATGTAGTATTTCTTTTCAATCAGATACTTTTTATAAATTATGACACCATTTTATACATTTGTAAAAAATTTAAATACAAAATAATAAAAATTTCTCTATTTTTGTGAAATTAAAGTGTTATAGAAAGTTTGTTTATTTGTAGATTTATTTTTAAATTGCCCGTATTTAAAACTGCATATGTACTGTATATAATCTATATGCAAAATAATCTTTAAAACTCTTAGAATATAACACAACTACTTTCCCTTTAGAAACTTTTGTTAAATACAATTGTAAGGTTAGTTGGGGTAACTGGACCCATGAGGTATCTGGGCCATGGGCTATTTAATAAAAAACCGTTAACGTCTTTTAAGTTTTATCTTTTGTAAACATTGCCCCGACATCTCTACTTCGTAAAACAACGTGTGTCAATTCAATCATAACTCTTTCTTTCCTCTGATAGGTTGTCGAAAATTTAGGTTTATTTCTTTTAAAACAACGGCAATTTGATCGAAATTTCTTGGCTTTTTATTAAAATGTGGTAAGTACTTTTATCAAACAAACTTTCTTTTTTAAGATTAGACATATACATACATTAATAATGTTAGGTATCTGTCCCTATTTGTTTTATGTTTCAAATGTAAGACCGGTGTTCCAGTTACCCTATAATTTTTTTCAAAAATGGGGTAACTGGGACATGTGTCAGGGGTAACTGGACCCTGTGGGATCCAGTTATCCCAACATTTATAAATAATATTTTAGAGTTTTTCTTACTACGGGAAATTAATTTTACAATTGTTTTTCCATTACAATAAAGAAATTTATATAACTTATTTAAATTACACAATAAGATTTTAAAAAGTATGTTGGTGGGTATGAAACCAAATTTCTGCAGTGAGGTAGCCAAACCTTGAAATTTTAGAAAAGGTCGATTTTTATTATAGAAACTAAAAAAAATAGTTCTTTTCGATATAAAAACAAGGGTACATTCTCAAAAGTTCTGTCGAACTTATCGAACATTTATTGAATTAAATGAAAAACAGAATGAGATTCTTACTTATGTACCCATATGTTCATAGATTTTTAGGTAGCTTTCATTACAAAAAGCTACCTATTGCAGCCGTTCGGAGGAAAGCGATTTCAAAAAATTTTGGTATATTTTCACCGATCATGACCCCCAGACCCCGAAACCACCCTCCGTTCAAAATTGATATATATATATATATATATATATATATATGTGTGTGTAACCAATAATTAAACATAACCTTCCACCATCAAAAACCGTAATATTATGAATTAAAGCTGTAAGTATATAAAGATTAAATTAATTATAAGAATTATTATGGAAGAAAAATAAGAAAGTGGACACCGACAAATAATGGAAATGCTTATATATTGAATTACGTTTTCAAGGGCACAGAATTCAATGATATAAGCAAAAAGGTTGTTTTCTGTGGGAAAAATAAGCTAAAGCTAAAAGTTATTTTCCCCTGTGCCCAAACAACCATTAAAATCAAGTGAATTGATTAAAAATGAAAACAGAATAGAAACAAATAATATGAAATGGAAAAATCAATAAAACCTATTTAAATATTTATAGGATATAAAATGAAATAATAAACACCATACCGTTTAATATTTTAGAATAAATCCACGTGCACATGGCACCCATAATATCGTAAAGATTAAGGTGAATAAAACAGTTAAGAAATCACAGTAATTGATACCATAGGATGCAGTTAATACATATTGAAATAAATGTTAAATAACTGTTAATATAATATAAAATAATATAAATAGAAAGTAATTACATAATTAAAATGCACTATTAAATTAATTAAAAACCGTTAAACAATATTGTCAAAATTTAGCTAAAGATTCCCCCTGGTGTAGTAAATTATAACTGAAATGTAGCTGGAAAAAGTAAATATAGAACTTATCGAAGAAAAAAAAAACACAAATTGTGGTGCTGCCATCTAGTATTACTTTTATGATTTAATTGTCAAAAGACAAACAGTTGTAAGCAATTGAATGTAACAATTGTTTTATTAACAGCAAAACCATACATATCCTTATATATAGATAATTATAAACAGAATATAAACCACACAATGTATTTTTAAAAAACTATTGTTAATAAAATTTAAAAAGCATACAAAATATTCTATTAGCTAACTTATTTAAACTACACTAAGAATTTAAATAATACTAGAACATCGATAATATATAGCATATAGCTATATGCTATAAAACAAAATAAATTCATTAATAATTAATATAAATAATTATTAAAAATCTTTAATAAAAACTATTATATATAAGATAATTATAAAATGAACAGGAAATAAAAAAATCCCTGCCGGCTCGGGCCTACAGGCGGAGGTAGATTTCGAAGTTAAGTACTAAATTCACCAACAAAACTTAAATCAAGATTAAAGATAAACCCAGTTCCTTCGCTAAGAATGAGCTCTAGGGAGCTAAACATTTTGTGAAAATTCTAATATACACACACGCATGTATATGGAATAGGTTTAAAAATGGCTAAATCAAATTCAGAGAACCTCAAAGTGTTAAAATATGTTAATATTTCCATAGTCGGGTTTTTATCATGTTTTAATACGTTTCTTCAAACTCAATGACGTTACATATTCACCTGCTGTGGTCCATTATATTTTCAATTGACGCAATATTTTGTTGTTGTTTTTTTAATTCGTCAAACTATTTATTTCATTTTGAATTTTCATGCAGAAATCTTGCTGTAGAAAACTTATGACGCAATATTCAATTTGTTTTCAATTCGTCAAACTATTTATTTCATTTTGAATTTTCATGCAGAAATCTTGCTCTAGAAACTTATGACGTAAAATTCTATTTGTTTTCAATTCGTTAAACTGTTTATCTAATTTAATTTTTCACGTGAAAACACTGCATTAGAAAAGCAATTGTTGTGGTGAGAATTTTATTGCTTTTTTTTTAATTGGTGGCAACAGCTATAACGAAAAATATTTATTTTTTCCTGCCATTGTTGTGTAAAAGCTGGTTTTATCAGAATCGTGTTAAGACGGTAATCAAAATTTTAAACCTTCCCCATTCCCATTCCCTTGGACCGATTTTGCTCATTTTCAATCCCCGCCGAGAAATTAGCTATCTTAAAGTTGTTGGCGAGTTTGAAGACGTTCCGTGCATAATTGCGACTTTTATCGTGCGGACAAAATTTAGTACATACATACATACATATATATATATATATATATATATAAACTTTTTAGGTGGGGGTGGTTTTGGGTTCCTGGGGTCATGTAATGAAAAGTTATGAAGGAATTTTTC
This sequence comes from Maratus speciosus, assembly GCA_963932465.1. Classification (NCBI taxonomy): domain Eukaryota; kingdom Metazoa; phylum Arthropoda; class Arachnida; order Araneae; family Salticidae; genus Maratus; species Maratus speciosus. The sequence goes on from OZ010786.1 coordinate 329,137,092, forward strand.
AAAAGTCGCACCATGGTAACGACTGCAATAGGTAGTATTTCTTACGAAATCTACCTAAAACATATGGTAGTATAAAGAAGGTGAACAGATATATATATATATATATATATATCTGACCTTTGTCACACTGTAACTCTCGTATTTATGAATCGATTTCGATGAAATTCGGTTTGTACATAGTACATACCAATGTCTCGACCGAGTTCGTTGGCCAGCTTCATCCGCTGTTTTGTTTCAAAATGGCGGCCATTTAAATTTTTTTTAAAAAATTAAATCTTGAAATGTGGTACCAAAAAATTAAAAATGGAAAAATATTTTTCTCTTATGTATTTGACCTTTATACAAAGATTCTGGAGCAGTTTTTGTTTCGTCTATATCTTAAAAAATGGCTGAGTTATAGCATTTTGAATTTCTAGCGTGGCTGACATTTTGAAACGTCCTGAATTTTGTCACGCAATAAAAGGCGTATTTATGAACCGATTTCGATGTAATTCGCTGTGTACATAGTACATACCAATGTCTCGACCAAGTTCGTCGGCCAGCTTCATCCGCCATTTTGTTCCAAAATGGCGGCCATTTAAAATTTTTAAAAAAATTTGAAATTTGAAATGTGGTACCAAAAATTTTGAAATGGAAAAATATATTTTTCTTATGCATTTGACCTTTATACAAAGATTCCGGAGCAGTTTTTGTTTTGTCTATATCTTTAAAAATGGCTGAGTTATAGCATTTTGAATTTCTAGCGTGGCTGACATTTTGAAACGTCCTGAATTTTGTCACGCGATAAAAGGCGTATTTATGAACCGATTTGATGTAACTTCATTTATACATAGTACATACCAATGTCTCGACCGAGTTCGTTGGCCTGCTTCATCCGCCATCTTGTTTAAAAATGGTGGCCATTTAAATTTTTAAGAAAAAATTAAATTTGAAATGTGATACCAAAAAATTGAAAATTGAAAAAATAATTTTTACTTATGTGTTTGACCTTAATTAAAAGATTCCGGAGCAGTTTTTGTTTCGTCTATATCTTAAAAAATGGCTGAGTTATAGCATTTTGAATTTCTAGCGTGGCTGACATTTTGAAACGTCCTGAATTTTGTCACGCGATAACAGGCGTATTTATGAACCGATTTGGATGTAACTTGGTCTGTACATAGTACATACCAATGTCTCGACCGAGTTCATTGGACAGCTTCATTCGCCATCTTGTTTTAAAAGAGTTTCCATTTAAAAAAAATTAAATTTAAAATTTAAAATGAGATATTAAAAAATTGGAAAATGAAAAAGATTTTTTTTATGTGTTTGGCCTTGGTACAAAGATTCCAGAGCAGTTTTTGTTTCTGAAAATTTGTTCTTTTGTTTATATCTTAAAAAATGGTTGAATTATAGCACTTTGAATTTCTAGCATGGCTAACATTTGGAAACGATCTTGTATTTGTCACGCAATAATACACGCATTCGCCTATTTCGATGTAAGAAAGCATGTGGATAGTATACATCAATATCTCGACCAAGTTCGCTGGCCAGATTCATCAGCCATCTTGTTTCAAAATGGCGGCCATTAAATTAAAAATATATATATATTTAAAGTGAGTTGCAAAAAAATTAGAAATTGAAAAAGGTTTCTTTCTTAAGTATTTGACCTTGATATAAGGATTCAGGAGCATTCTTTATTTGTCTTTATCTTAAAAAATGGCTCATATATAGCAGTTTCAATTTCTAATGTGGGTGCCATTTTGAAAAATCTGATTTTTTGCTTGCGACAGCACTCGTATATATCAACCGATTTCCGATGTGAGTGAGCATGGGCACAGCAATTACTAAGGTCTCGACCAAGTTCACTGGTTAGCCTCATCCACCATGTTGTCTTAAAATGGCAGGCACTTTAAGAAATCGCCGAATTTGGCAGCCAAATGTAAGTTACTTTAAAGAAAAGCAGCTTGGATAAAGCTGACTAATTTCGCGAACGGTTTCCACTAAATTGAGCTTCGTGTGTTTAAATAACATAAGTTGGCTTTTTTAAAACAAGGAAAATGAAAGCTACCTCTTCCTCCCGGCACTGGCCGGAAGGACTTTTATTTGTTGTTGTTCATTTTTTTTTCATAAAATACCAATGTAATTTTTTACTCATTACTTATACTAAGGTACAAAACTACTTATTTAATTCTTATGTCTTTTGTATAAATAAATACAATAATTTCACATTTGGTGCTTTTCTTAGACACCTTCACAGCAAAGGTGTCCCTTACAACGCTCTTTAGTTTATATATAATTTACATAATCTGCCTTGTTTATTTTTTAAAGTTATTTACACTTTTTCAAACAGGAACTGATACCCTATATTAAAAAAGACAAACCCATGGGGGACATATACCCCCCCCCCTGGTCCAGTTGCCCCATAAAAATGGGGCAACTGGACCCACGAGGAAAGGAAAATTAAATATACATTTTTTTTTTTTTTTTAGAGATTAAAATATAACTTTGAACATTACTGTCTGATACAGGGAACCTAACTGAACATATTTACATAAGTTCAGATTTTAATTCAAATGAACATTAGCTTTTTGAAGCTGAATTGTCAGAAGCTCCAGAGTCTCATTGTAAAATCATGGCCCAGTTACCACAACTAACCTTAATACTTTCAATAATAAGCCATAAAAGTCGCAAATTTTTCATATTTCCTGTGGCGTTGCGCATTTTGCATCGCTTTGATTTTTATATTTAAAATCACAAACGGTTTAAATTTAAATCCTTCTCATCTTACAAGGTAAATAAACTATGTAAGGCGTTATGATTTTTTCGAATAGTTTAACGAATATATGTATAATTTGAATTAATTTTTCAATTAATTTTCAGTTGTGAAATGACGCCCAAAATTATTCAATATTAATACTTTGCACTCCATTGTCGCCGCTGCGGCAACATCATCGTTCCTTGAAAAATTCGTTTTTGGCACCAGTAACAAAGGGAAATAAAATTTGTCTTATTTAATGAAAGCATTTTTGAAATTATGTACTGAAGGGTGATGTACTGACATCTTTTTAAAAAGTGGTGCCGGCGGAATAAAATTTTTCTGTAATGACACGGAGTTACTGGTAGCCCACAATCAAAATGGCGCGGAGTGCAAAGGTTTAAATACTTGAAGTTTACATAATTTTAATTAATTCTTTAATTAATTATAAGCAATAAAATTGCGCCTGAAATTCTAGTTTTAATTAATTCTTCAAGAAATTTCCATCAGTGAAATTGTGTATTTTTTCACATAATTCAAATTCAGCATTTAACGAATTTGAATTATTATTTCTTTTACTTTATTAAAATACAGAACCTTTGCAATAAATCCAGCTGTTATTCTTCAAAATTAAAAGAAAATGTGGGAATTTATAAATAGCATTTCTAGTTCATTTGTTAATACTCCAAGAAAGAAAACAATCTTGAAAAATGCAATTTGTATTCGGGTGGAATTAAGCACTTTCACATTTTTTTATTATTATTAAATGTCAAGACAATATTTCATAAACATGCATCATATTATTGTTATAATTTTAACACGATGCATGAGGAAATAAAGCATGTAATTAAAAAAAATAGTGCATGGCTAACACACATTTTACTCGTCTGCCAAGAAGAATTATGTGTTTCACGCGTATCTGAGTATGTGGATTTCTTTGTACCCTCGAAACATCCCAACGACTGGACGGATTTTAATGAATGAGGTCTCTATCGATTTGTCTTAACCGTCCGATGGTTATAGGCTAAATTTTGTTTTCAGAAATTCAAAATGGCGGCTACAAAATAAAAAATGGCGGTGGAGACGAAAAATTTTTTTAACGCATCATATTGAGTGGCATATCATTGGATAGGTCTTTCAAAATGAAAACGATGTTTCATTGACTATTTTACAGTCAGAAGCTCCGTTTAAATATTACACAGCCTGGAAGTTGTTCAGGTAAGATCTCTACCTTTACTGCAACTCTAACCTTCTTCAAAACCGTGTTTATAGTTGGTTGTATTTATGACGGCCAATTATCTGCACGAGGGATATAGGCCCAGGGGGGAGTGCCCTTCGTGGGGGTCTTTCTAAGGGAACCTAACCCGTATTAACGCTTGGAAATCCAAGGTTCGAAGAAAACCACGAAAACTCCGAACGATTAGGCCGACGGGCGCGATTGGGATTGAACCCAGCACTTCCCGTCTACCAGATTTGAGAGAGACCAGAACCTCTCAGAGAGAGACCAGAACCTCTCTACCAGAACCTCTCAGCCACTGGTGGGGCCCGTGTTTATAGATAGGAACTAAAAATTCAACACAACTTAAAAGTTATCAATATAAGTAAATAAAAAAAATAGGTAAGTAAAAAAATGTTTCACATTAATGAGAAATAATTAATTAGTTCGCTTTTTACACAGTCAGGTTTTTTGATTTTTCAAATTTAATTTTTATTGTTAGTTTAGCTATCCGTCAGCGTTTTAACTTCATTGCCAATATGAAACTTCTTTATAAAAACAACAATAACAACAACTTAAAAGAAAACTATAAGCAGGAATTTTCCATGACATTATTTTCTGTTGAAATATGATTATATTTTAAACACTATTTGGAATTTAAAAAAATAATAAAAATGAATTTCTCATTGTCTAATTCTATTTATGCGTTACAAAAGTTTATTTTTACAATCAAATTGTAGTATTATCAGGTTATAAATATTCTTATGTTCGTAATCAACATAACACATATATCGTAATCAACATTAATATATTCCTTTAAAACACCACAAAAGAATTGAAATGTTTCTTTAGAAGCCATTTTTGAAAAACAAAATTAAGATATTAGTTATACTGCTAAAATAATTCCTAACAGTTAAAAAAATAACTATTTCATTTATTGTTATACGTATTGTTAATCTCATTCCCTTTTTGTATTTAAAATTATATACTTTTTCAATTAAATCCATTTACATCTTTTAAAAAAGGAAAACTGTGTGAAATTAAAAGATTTCCGAAAAGTTTAGCACATTTTATATTTTATTTGTTTCTAATAATTAAAATTCTTATTTTTTGTTAAAATTATTGCTGAATTCCATTTAAAGAAAACAATTCTTGAACAATGCTCATTTTTTCCAGCTGAATAGTGTGAACCGTAGCAAACGATAATTTTATTTAAAATCGAGATGTTATTTATTTTTAAAACGTGTTGCGCGTTTGCATTATATATTTTATATCCTCTCTTAAGGTTAAAAGATTTAATTAAAACTTCACACTCCTTTTGCTCGTCTCGGTGTTTATCAGGTTGTAAACCTTTCACTGACTTTGCTATTGTGTTATGATATGAAATATATTTAAAAAGAAAAATCATGCAGGATTTTTTTTTTTCGTAAGATTTTTTTTTCTCCGAAAAACAATTACAACAAACAATTCGGTCGTAAAATATGTAAAAAAAGACAAAAACTGTTCTAGTATCATACTATAATACTTAAACTTTTGAAAAGTTTTTTTTTTCCATTCATGTTGTAATATCAGATATTAAAATCTCATATGTTATACATAATTAACACACAATACAGCCTTTAAAAAATCACAAAGTATGTAACTACTTGAATTTCAGAAACTAATATACATATTTATTATTGCACTATAAAAATCTTTAAATTTTAACCAAAATTTGCATTTAAGATTTCGCACATTGTTTATCTATTTCATTTTTAAGAATTACACACAAATTATGTTAAATTCCTTGTATAAAAGAGAAAAAATATGTAAAGTTATGATAATTTATAATTCTCTGCTATTTCGAATTATTATTTGTTTTAATGTGAAGCGGGTTAAAAGCATGCTAGGGGTAAGTGCTTAAATCACATTGAATAGTAATGGAGTGGTGAATAGAGTGCTGATTAATCAGCAGTCTTTTTACCCGACTGCTAGGAAGGGTTATGTGTTTCACGCGTATTTGGGTATATGGATTTCTTTATACCCTCGAAACATCCCAACGGCTGGATAGATTTTAATGAATGAAGTCTCTATCAATTCGTCTTAACAGCCCGGTGGTTATAGGCTAGGTTTTATTTTTTGTAAATTCAAAATGTTGGCCGTAAAATACAAAATGACGGTAGAGACAAAAAAAATCTACGCACCCTATTGAGTGGCATATCATTGGATAGGACTTTCAAAATGAAGATGATGTTTCATTGACTATTTTACAGTCAGAAGCTCCGTTAAAATATTATACAACCTGGAATTTGTGTAGGTAGTATCTCTAGATTTACTGCAACTCTAACCATCATAGACATCTATAGACCTCATGAAAAGAGTGTTTATAGATAGGAACTAACAATTAAACACAACTTAAAAGTCATCAATACAAGTAAATAAAAAAAAAATTAAGTAATACAATTCACATTGATGAGAAATTATTAATTAGTTCTCTTTTTGCGCAGTCGGGTTTTTCGATTTTTTAAATTTAATTGTATTATTTAATGAACGTACTTGCCAAAGCATGAACTTACCCGACCCCCACCCCATCTTACATACTTAAAATACTGAACTTATGTAAAAAAAAATCAGCATTCAATTCCTTATTCCTTAAAATTACTAGAAATTTGTAACAATCGATAAATTACATTTGTAGCTCATTTGTTAAGCTCCAAGAAAAGAAATGAACTTTCAATTTGGGTGGAAATATGTATTTTGCAATCATTTACTTCATGAAACTTCCAGATGCTTTTTTTTTTACTTAAAATGTGCACTCGTTTATTATTATTATTATTATTATTATTATTATTATTATTATTATTATTAATCTGTCAGTCATAAAAAATGTATTTAAAACATTAATCTATATGACTAAATTTTTGTTTTTCTAGTTATCCATAAATCACTCATTGATTCTGAATGTGCAACTTCATTATGATGAATATGATATTTAAGCTCTGTAAGAAAAAAAAATCTGTAAAGTTACTAAAGTTTGTCTAGGAAACTGGGATTCTTAGAACATTTTATGTAACGGCAACAACAAAAAATCATGTAACACATACACTTTTGTGCCGAAAATCAAAAAAATGTGTGAAGTTAATAAGATTTTTTTAGGAAACCTGGATGCCTAGAGCTGTTCATGTAACTGCAACCAGGCTTATAGATAAAATTTTTGTAAGATTACTGTAATTTTAGCAGATTCATTTGCAAAGTTACAGATTTCTGTAGCTTTACAAAAACTAGTTTGGTAGATTTGCACCTTTTTTTTTACGGTAACAGATGAAAGTTTAGTAAGCATGTAACTTTACGTTTGCAGAGCTACAGATTTTTTTTTTACAGTGTAAAACTAAAAATCATGCAGCATATTTTTATCATATTTTTTTCTTTGAAATAAGATTAATGTTTATGCATTGATTAAGGGGTCTCAATACTCTTAAAGCTTCAAAATTGTCAAAATGTTTATTTTTTTACATGTTAAACTCCTATCTTTTATGAAGATTTTGATATAATAATTTCCTTGAAATTCCCATTAGAACTGAAGTTATGGATTTTAGAATTATATCCGCTCAGTAGCTGAAGCGGCGTTTCCAAAACTTTAAGGTAAATTTTCTCCAAAACATGTTTTTGGGCATAACGCGTACGTTATCTCCAAAACTTATAAATATTTTCGCATAAAATTTTCAAAACACGTGCTTCATGTTAGTCTGTATGAACTGAACCTAAAATTTCTTTTTATTGTTCAACAAAATATTATTTAGGTAGTTATACTGTTGAAAATTTCTAAATTTTGCATTAGCTGAGTATAACTTTTTATTAAAAAAATAAAAAAAAAAAAACCTTTAAATACAAATTTATTTAGGTTCATGGTAATTATTGCAATCGGAAGTATAAGTAGGATACAAAAAATTTTTTCTAGTTGCAAAATTTATTTTGTTATCCTGCACGTAACCTGTTATATCGATTTTCTGCTTATCAAATATCTGACAGTTTGGAGGGCCCTGTAAATACTAATTCTGAATATTGCAATTTTTTAAATACATGAAAGAAATAAAAAACTTATACCTTTCATCCCAATTAAAATTGATTTTTAAAGTCATATAAATTTTAAGATATAAAATGTTGAAAATGGTCTTTTTTTTTTCTTTTTTTCCAATTTTAAGAGTCCTGAGACCTCTTAAATGTTGAAATTAAAAAAGAATTAAAACTGTGTTATTGTCAGATTTAAAGGTTAAAGAAATTCGTCATTTCTGCAGTTATATTGTAATATTATCAGTTTATGAAACTTGATTTATCCAAAACAAATGTCACACATTCATGTTTCCAATAAAAAAAAAAAAATCATTGATAAAAATCACAAATTTTCCATTTTCCATTGATATGTTGTTCATTGCTTTCATTTTTTTTTTCAATCTAAAATTATATACGAATTTTCACCTTAGAAAAAAATACATATGTAAGATTTATTAATAATCCATGATATCTTAATAATTCCGAATTCTTATCAGCTTCCCATAAACTGAAATGCAGAACTTTTCTTATACAATCATTATTTATTCTTTCAAATTACAAAAAAAGTGCAGACATAGATAAAAGAAATTTATAAGATTTGTAAAGACTCGAAGAAAGGAAAACATTCTTGAACAATGGGCTTTTCTTTTAGGCTGGAATGACAAATTTGGACAATCATTCATTTTATTAAATGGTAAAAAAACTATTTTTTTTTTCGAAATGTGACTAAATACCATTTTTTTGTTGAAAATAAAAACGAAACAATTAAATAAATAAATAAATAAATAAATAATAGGAAAGAAAAGATACTTATTTCCAAATCAGATGTACGTGTTAGAAAAGTTTATTATATCCTCAATCACAGTGCAATATTATCAGTTTATAAAACATGTAATATCCTATACTTTACAAACATATCAGTATATAATTTACATAAAATGTATTCTTTTAAAACATAACAAAAATAGCATAAAAAACTTTCCCTTTAAAACCCATTGCTGAAAATAAATGTTATGTATTCGTTATTGTAGCTAAAAATCGTTAATAAATGTAACTTTTACATTTCTTTTTCAATTTAATATTCATCGCTTTCATTTTTTTTTAATTTAACATTACAAACGATTTCACTTAAATTATAATAGAAAAGCAAGAAAAATATGTAAGGCTTTGTGATATTCTTGAAACTCTTAATGAATTCGAATTCTTTAACATTTCTACATATTTAAAATACTAAACTATTGTTAATTAATTAGGCTGCTACTTTTTCAAATTGCAAGAAAATGTAAGAATAAATTACTTTTGCAATTCATTTATTATGATTCCAAGAAAGAAAGCATTTTTGAAAAAAGAAAATTAAAAAACTCCCTTAATGCCACATTTTATTTATGTATATTGCTATTTTTACTGACATATTTTAATATTATCAGTTTTTACGACCTCATACTACTCAACCACAAGAAAAGCGACGCATCTCGACAAAAGTAAATTTCACATGAGAGGCAAAGAAAAGTTGAATGATTTTAATGTAACATGAATTTATAGCAATTAGGTCTGCATGCGGTAAGACGGGGGTCCCATCTGCAGGTCCCAGGCCCTTGCAGGCCCATTTGTCTACGCAAGGAACCACCCGTGAAACGAGCCCCGCGGCGCGTCCCGAAGGTCGCCGCCAGACAAGCCCCAACAGAGCAGAACCCCACGCAAACTCCGGTCAGGCCGACGCACTGCCCAGCGCACGTCACGCCGGCTATTCCCAAGTTGGTGAACAATCGCTACGATAGTCCTCACCACCCAGCTAGAAAAACCAAATGGTCCCTAAACTTGGTTACTCGAGCCGGTAGACCCCGCAAGCCATCGCAGGAACCAGACGCCTATAAAGACGCTGGGCCCACGGACTGAACCGAGGCTTCCCGACCCGAATTTAATTTACGGAAGACCCCCAAGATCAGATACCATTTTCCGGCAGAGACATTTTTGTGGGCCAGCCGATAGGAAAGTTATTGAAGAGCCCCTAGCTTGAAAACCATGGAGGACGGGGAAAGTCCCTCCGGCCGTAAAGCGACCCAGATCCTGGCTTTTCGCCCAAGCCACCCGGCTCAACCGACGGAACCCCTCGTGGATCACTCCGGGAAACAGTTGGCCCAGACTAGGTGCCGTTAGCGACCCCAGGCGGGCACGGAAAGCTCCACCTAGACGGAATAGAATCCGCCTCGCTAGGGGGTTGGACGGAACGGAGTCCCGCCAGCTCCCACCGACTCGACCCCATCCTAGGACAGAGAAGCCAGTGGAGGCCGACAGAAGCCCGCCCGCCACTACCTTACTTCACGGCCGTCGAGGGTACCCAGGCCCGAAGGCCCCTGACCCCGTGCAGTGACCGACCGCTACCTTTGTTAGTGCGTTCGAAAATTAGGTGGAGACACCTCTAGGTCCTCATCACCAGGCGAGGAAAACTCCGGTACCGCATAGACACGGAAGACCTGGATCGGACCAAGAGTTCACCTGAGGCACGATGAGCCGCCGCGTTACCGGCGAGCCTCCGGCCCGTTTCCCTGCGGGAATAGTGTTCGATGGTGGACCTGCCGGCCGACCCCCTCCCATGGGTCACGGCACGACATGGAGCAACCAGAACCATACTGGCCTCCCCACGCGACGGCTCCTTGGTCAACGGGGGCACCGCCAAACCCTACCACCCTTAAGGTCGGCTCCCAACTGCTCCAGCTGAGGTCCTCGGAGGGTTGAGCCACCCAAGTCATAAAGTAACCTGGGCGCTGTCCGAAACCCTCGTCCTTCGATTGCTCCGGGAGTCCATGCATGGCGTTCCCGCGAGCCCCGTCGTCACTAGCGAGCACCGAGGACTTTCCACTACAAAGCCCTCACTCATACTTCAGGCTCCCTCTTAGTCAATTGGTGGATGGGGTCCTATCGCCTTAGCTAGTCTTTGCCCGGCGACACCGTCCGGCCCATAGACCGGCACCGGGATCGACCTATGGATCGTCGCTACCCGGCTTGCCCAGAGAACCCGGGTGCCGGAGGACCGCACCTTCGATAACCCACCGAAGCGGGCTACGGCCTTATGCACAACGTCCGTTAACCGTGTCCACCGTGCTCAACGCCTGTCGGAGATGAGCCTCTCGAGGAGGTGGCGAATCGTCCCCATCCGGCCCCCTCGCATTCGTACACAACAAACTCTGCCGAGCTTCCGGTCACCTCCCCCACTCAAGGGGTCGGGTCGGAACCACCCGGAGGGGCGGCCACGTCTGTGCAATAAAAACGTGCTTAAAAGCGTAAAACCCTTAAGAATAAAGACGCAGGATGAGGTTTGGGAGGTCGGGTAATTTTACCTCCCCACACAATCCAGCTCTCTTCAGTGGAATAAAACGCAAAATAAATTTTTGCGAGATGTGTCAGTTTTCTTGCGAGTGAGCGATACATTCTCAGCATAATAAAGATGTAATTTGTTCTTTGAAATCCTTACTTAATTACTTTCATTTCATAAACCGTTCCTGGAAACGAATGTAATAAATTCATTATTTTACTGAATAATTATTCACACAATTCCCAAATTTAAAAATTTTTAATCCACGTATAAATCTCAAGATTCCACGCTAGTCATGCGAAAACATTCAGAAGCTGGTGTTAAATCAATAGGTGCGTTCTTTTAAAATTTGTCGTGTGCAATTCGATATTTTAATTTTTTTTTTATAGGATAGCTGAGGCCGATCTCTTTAGGAGCTTCTTTTTTTTTAACTTTTATTATTTTGGTTGCAATTTGTTTTTTATGAGGATATTTTCACTTTCGACACCAGTTATAATGTAAAACAAGCTCATAAAAAATAAAATAAAAATCTGCAACCAAAATCGAAAAAGGAAAAAGACCCTGTTAAGATATCGACCACAGCAATGATATGCAAAACAACTATTTAAAAATATTGAAATGCGAACGCGAAAGTTGAAAGCTCCAATAGGTTTAACCCTTTATCTACTGACGGTACTTATAAGTACCATTAAAGTAAATTGTTATAAAATTCATTTAGTACATCGATTAGTAGCAATATTGTTTATAATGAGTTATAGTTACATTACTTTATCTTGTTCCAAAAGTTTTATTGGTTACACAAAACAATAATATTTTTAAAAGGACGATTTCCTTTGCCTTTGTGTCTTTTCAGCTTTCTAGCGCTGAGTGGGAGGGGGAGTAATTTTTCAATTCGGAAGTATTTCTATATTTCTACTGTAAGAACATTACATTTGTACATTTCCTAATTCTACAAAATACTAAGAAAAATATTTAAAATAAAAGATTTGAGTAGGGTATTAAATATTCTTTCTAATTCTAAACTATTCTATTCTATTCTAAATTCTTTCTAAAATTTATTAAATGATTATGTAAATCTTCTAATTTTGTTTAAACAATTCACGAAAAATGCGTTAGAAGATAAAATTTTCATGAATGCATAATTCAGTAGATAAAGGGTTAACACTAGCTGGCGAGTGTTTTGCGTGAGTAGTGCAAACTCTTAACTTTCCCTTTCTTCGTTTAAAATTATGTGTAATTTCAATTAAATCCACTTTTACTTTTAAAATAAAAATAAAATGATTTATAATATTCCAGAAAAACTTAAAACACTTCACTTCTTATTTTCTTGCAATATTTAAATTGTTGTACTTTTGTCTAAGTATTAAATACCTTATTCTTACTTATTCTTTCGTATTACGAAATTTTACACAAGGGTTTATAACTTACAAGGGAACCACTTTTGGTGTTGCTCGCACCTAGCATCGAGACCTGGTGCGTTTTGTAGCCCTATACATAAAAGTTAGAGAACCGAAAAAATTTCTCTGTTAAAATAATATTTTATATACTTTTTTATACTTTTAATTTTTTATTATTACATATTTATTTGTTTATTTCACGCCAAAAGTGAGTTAAGTCGCCAAATATGGCGCTACAATTTTCCCGTCCGCTTTATCCAAAGAGAAAATGTATAGAACATATTTCTAGAATTATATGAGATTTCTTTTTTATAATTGATAGCATAAGAAACAAATATTAGGTTTTTATTTTTTTTTCTATGCGGATGATAAATGCATAAGTAATAAATATAGTTCTATAAAACCTTCGAAGACCATTGAAAACTATTTTTTAGTGAAATACAAAATAAGCAAACTCTTTTCTTTTGAAATCGAATGAAATAAAGTTTCGAATGTTTAAAATGAAATGTAGCTGTATTAAATGGTCCTTCGGTAAAAGTAATCATAAAGTAAATTAATATTTTTACACGATTTAGAAAAATTACTGCGGCGAAATATGTCGGACATTGCAATTTTTAGCTATTACAAATTCAGCTATGACATTTGGCTAGGGTTGCCGGAAAGCTCTACTTTTGAAAATAAACGCCAACCCCGCCAAAAATATTTATATAAAGTTGCAATTTTTCAAAATCAAATTTGTGGGTTTTTGAAGGAATTTTCAAACTTTTTTCAATATTTTATACTTATTATTAACTAATTTTTACTTTTAAATGCTTTTCTTTAAAAAAATTCAATGTTAATAGTCCGATCTCGAAAATTGCATTTTCAGAAAGTTATGCTGCTGTATAATCAAGAAATATTATTTTAACAGAAAAATTTTATCGATTCTCAAACTTCATAATATAGGGCTTTAAAATGCACCAGGTCTCAATGCTAGGTGCGAGCAACACCAAAAGTGGTTCCCTTGTTAGATCATTTGTTATAATTCTAATAAAGAGCATCTTTGTTGAGCAATGCAGTTTTTTGGATGGGAATATCAATTTTAACAATCATAACTTTTATTCAGTGTCAAGATGTTAATATATTTTTAAAACACATAGTGTGCATTCATCATTGATTTTACGCTTCAAAGTTATTGCTTTAAAAATGTAATTAAAATTGCAATCTGTCTAATATCCTTTTTTCTTTCATCTGGCTGTCCATCTGATTCTCATAGATTCTGAGTTTGCATAGTTATTTTGACTCAAAGAAGTTCAAAATTGAAAAAGTCCTTCCGGCCAGTGCCGGGAGGAAGAGGTAGCTTTCATAATCCTTATTTAAAAAAAGCCAAATTATATCATTCAAACACACGAAGTTCAATTTAATGGAAACCGAATATAGGAGATTCAATACTAATTTCTATCAATATAATGAATGAGAATTTCGCGAAATTAGTCAGCTTTATCCAAGATGCTTTTCTTTAAAGTAACATATATTTGGCTGCCAAATTCGGAAATTTCTTAAAGTGCCTGTCATTTTAAGACAACATGGTGGATGAGGCTAAGCAGTGAACTTGGTCGAGACCTTAGTAATTGCTGTGCACATGCTCACTCACATCGGAATCGGTTAATATATAGGAGTGCTGTCGCATGCAAAAAATCAGATTTTTCAAAATGTCACCCACAATAGAAATTGAAACTGCTATATCTGAGCCATTTTTTAAGGTAAAGACAAACAAAAAATGCTCCTGAATCCTTATATCAAGGTCAAATACTTAAGAAAGAAACCTTTTTCAATTTCTAATTTTACTGCACCTCACTTTAAATATATATTTTTTTTTTATTTAATGGTCGCCATTTTGAAACAAGATGGCTGATGAATCTGGCCAGCGAACTTGGTCGAGGTGTTGATGTATACTATCCACATGCCTTCTTACATCGAAATAGGCGAATACGTGTGTTATCGCGTGAAAAATACAAGATCGTTTCAAAATGTTAGCCATGCTAGAAATTCAAAGTGCTATAAATCAACCATTTTTTACGATATAAACAAAAGAACAAATTTTCAGAAACAAAAACTGCTCCGGAATCTTTGTATCAAGGCCAAACACATAAAAAATCTTTTTCATTTTCCAATTGTTTAATACCTCATTTTGAATTTTAAATTTAATTTTTTTAAATGGCAACCCTTTTGAAACACGATGGCGAATGAAGCTGGCCAACGAACTCGGTCGAGACATTGGTATGTACTATGTACAGACCAAGTTACATCCAAATAGGTTCATAATTGCGCCTGTTATCGCGTGACAAAAATCAGGTCGTTTTAAAATGTCAGCCACAAGAGAAATTCAAAATGCTATTACTTAGCTATTTTTTTTAGATATAGACGAAAGAAAAACTGTTCCGGAATCTTTGTATTAAGGTCAAACACATACAAAAAAAATCTTTTTCACTTTCCAATTTTTTGGTATCTCATTTAATTTTTTTTATTTTTTAATTTTTTTAAATGGCCGCCATTTTGAAACAAGATGGCGGATGAAGCCGGCCAACGAACTCAGTCGAGATATTTGTATGTACTATGTACACACCAAGGTACATCCAAGTCGGTTCCTAAATACGCCTTTTATTACGGGAGAAAAATCAGGACGTTTCAAAATGTCAGCCCCGCTAGAAATTCAAAATGCTATAACACAGCCATTTCTTAAGATACAGACAAAACAAAAACTGCTCCCGAATCTTTTTATCAAGGTCAAACACACAAGAAGAAAATATATTTTCAATTTTTAATTTTTTGGTACCACATTTCAAATTTAAATTTTTCTTAAAAATTTAAATGGCCTCCATTTTTAAACAAGATGGTGGATGAAGCTGACCAACGAACCCGGTCGAGACATTGGTATGTACTATGTATAAACGAAGTTACATCCAAATCGGTTTATAAATACGCCTTTTATCGCGTGACAAATTTCAGGACGTTTCAAAATGTCAGCCACGCTAGAAATTCAAAATGCTATAACTCAGCCATTTTTTAAGATATAGACGAAACAAAAACTGCTCCGAAATCTTTGTATAAAGGTCAAATACATAAGAAAAAATATTTTTCCATTTTCAATTTTTTGGTACCACATTTCAAATTTTAAATTAAAAACAAAATCTAAATGGCCGCCATTTTGAAACAAAATGGCGGATGAAGCTGGCCAACGAACTCGGTCGATCGATTGGAATGTACTATGTACACAGTGAATTACATCCAAATCGGTTCATAAATACGCATTTTATCGCGTGACAAAATTCAGGACGTTTCAAAATGTCAGCCACGCTAGAAATTCAAAATTCTATAACTCAGCCATTTTTTAAGATATAGACGAAAAAAAAAACTGCTCCGGAATCTTTGTATAAAGGTCAAATACATAAGAAAAAAATATTTTTCCATTTTTAATTTTTTGAAACCACATTTCAAGTTTAAAATTTTTTTAAAAATTTTAAATGGCCGTCATTTTGAAACAAAACGGCGGATGAAGCTGGCCAACGAACTCGGTCGAGAGATTTGTATGTACTATGTACACACTGAATTACATCCAAATCGGTTTATAAATACGCCTTTTATCGCGTGACATAATTCAGGACGTTTCAAAATGTCAGCCACGCTAGAAATTCAAAATGCTATAACTCAGCCATTTTTTAAGATATAGACGAAACAAAAACTGCTCCGGAATCTTTGTATAAAGGTCAAATACATAAGAAAAAAATATTTTTCCATTTTTAATTTTTTGGTACCACATTTCAAGTTTTAAATTTTTTTAAAAAATTTAAATGGCCGCCATTTTGAAACAAAACGGCGGATGAAGCTGGCCAACGAACTCGGTCGAGACATTGGTATGTACTATGTACACACCGAATTACATCGAAATCGGTTCATAATTACGGGAGTTACAGTGTGACATAGGTCAGATATATATATATATATATATATATATATATATATCAATTTTGAACGGAGGGTGGTTTCGGGGTCTGGGGGTCATGATCGATGAAAATATACCAAAATTTTTTGAAATCGCTTTCCTCCGAACGGCTGCAATATGTAGCTTTTTTGTAAAGAAAGCTACCTAAAATACGCAGTGTTAGACAGACAGTAGAATGTTTTATTTATTTTTTAAAACTGTGTTTGTTTTCTGCGTTACGTATTATTAGAAAATATTTTAAAATAGCTGAATCCACCTTATTAGCAAATTTCATTTACACAGTAGTTAAGTTTATAATGATTATCTGTATTATGATTACCGATGAATGCTTCTAAACATCGTTCCATGAATAATCGTATTATTCATTCAACTCGGCCGACTGGTTAGCTTATATTATTTTCAAATATCTTGTTTTATATTACATAAAGGAAAAAATATATATATTTCATTACTTTTAGTAATTTTTTACAAAGTTTAAGGAAATAATTCTTAGTTAAGAAGATAATTATCGTGAGATTTGCATTCATAGCTGTTAACGTGTTTGTGCCCTAAAACCATCAAAATAGTCAATCGACAATTGCGCCCTGCTAGTAAATCTATACCATGACTACCAATGAATACGATGTATATCATGACTATCGATGAACGCTTCTAAATATCGTTTCATGAATAATCTTATTCTTCATTTCACTCGATTAGCTTATATTATTTTCAAATATCTTTCTGTGCATTACATAAAGAAAAAAATGCTATATTTCATTACTTTTTAGTAAAGGTTAAATCATAAAAGACGAAAATGTAATAATTTTATTAAAAGAAAAATCATTTGTTATATTTTATTACGTTTTAGTAAGTTTTTGCAAAGCTTAATGAAATAATTGTTAGTTTACAAGATATTTATCATGAGTTTTGCATTAACTGCTGTTAACTCCCTATATTAACCCCCTAAAACCATCAAAATAGTAAATTAGCAATAGCGCCATGTTGGTCAATCTATATCACGACTACCGATGAATGCTTCTATTCTCGTTGCGTGAATAATCTTATTCTTCATTTCACTCGATTGGTTAGCTTATATTATTTCCAAATGTCTTTCTATATATTACATAAAGAAAAAATAGATTTAGGTTACCTATCGCTTATAAAGCTAAACAATTCTCTTTTCTTAATCAATAAAAGAGCCATATGTTTTAGTAATAAAAAAACCCCTTTACTAATCTCTAGAAGCAAAGAAATAAAAGCAGAAGGAAATAAAAAACTAATACAATTTATAAGGGAGAAGAAAAAAATAAAAAATGAATTGTTTAACAATATTTTTAAAAAATAAAGTGCAAAAATTCACCAAAATGGATGAAAAAGAATAGAGTTTATTACACTTGATTCATTCTTTTACATACGTTGATAAAATAATGAACGAATAAATCGTTTTAGAAGTCAAAATAATTCACACGAGATTTGTATTAATTCGTGTTTCCAGGTCTGTGCTCTAAAGTAGTCACAGTTGTTCCCTGTGGGGCAATCTATGGCATTATTATCGATGCCTGTTTCTAAACATGGTGGGATAAATAATTTTATTGTTTGTCTTACTGGATAGTGTAATATGTTTTGAAATATCTTTGGATAAGTGAAAGTAAGAAAAGATCGAACTCCGCATTACTTATCGCTCATAAACCTATGAAGTTTGAAATTTTTTAAATAGCAAAAACCTCTGGCATGTTAAATTTTATGCAACAAGAAAACAAAATCAGTAAACGGTAAAAAAAAAAAAAAAAAAAAAAAAAAAAAAACTAAATATACACAAGGAAATTAAATTTAATAAACTTTTAATTGGAGTATAAAATACATACGTAAAAATTAATGGTCTAAATTTTTCATACGTGGATTTGATTTTGTTCCTCTTTGTAAAATTTTCAAAAAAGGCAGGCTGAAATTAGCATTTTTAGATGCGTTCGTAATTATATAAATAAGTAGCACCTATAGTCGTCGTTCAGTCCGTCTGTCTGTACGCCTGTCTGCCCATCCGTCTGTCCGCATATAACAGAGCAAAAACTAGCCAACCGAATGGTCTGAAATTTTAAATTGTTGTAAAATTTTGTCGAGTCATTTCAAATTTTATTAAAATTGGATGTATAGTTTAATTAAACGGACAGTCAAAAGTTTTCCGTTACATTACGGGCAATGGGAATAAATTATTGCAAGTGCACTTTAACAATATTACAGCCTTTCAAATGGTATAAAATTTTAAGTATATAATTGTTGCAAAATTTTGTCGAGTAATTTCAAATTTTATGAAAATCGAATGCATAGTTTAATTACAGAGGCAGCCAAAAGTTTTCCGTTACATTACGGTCAATGGGAAAAAATTATTTCAAGTGCATTTTAATGATGTTACAGACTTTCGAACAGAATGAAATGGATATGCACTTATTGAAGTTCACTAAAATATACATTCAGTACACTATGCGGTGCAAAAAATATTTATAAAACTAGTTGTAGTACTAACGCACCTCATTTGCACGTTTGACGAGCAATTTCTTACTTGTTTAAGTTAATATAACTCGCGTGACTTTTTCATTAACGCCGTTTCCCGTTCTATGCCTTAAAAGCATCAAGACAGTCCGCGATTGTTCCCAGAGAGGCAATCTATGGAATCACTATAGATATCTGCTTCTAAAAATGGGGATGCAAATAATTTTATTCCTCGTCTTATTCGACTACATGGTTTAAAAATATTCCGTATTGTCTTTACGTAATAATAGACAAATATCGAATTTTGGACTTGTGACAGAAATTTCATTAAGTTTTTTTTTAACTAACAAATATACCGGGATGCAATCAATTCAAAAACATTTACATGGAAATAAATAAATGTAATACCTATTTATAGAAATATGAAACAAATCTATAGTTTAAGGAAAATTTTATGCTTAAACGGAAAAAGATAAAAAGTTGATTTGATTGAATTCTCGTCAATAACTTTTTTAAGCTGAATTAAATTGCGATTTTTTTAAAGAAAATAAGTCACATGAAATTATCACTAATCCCTTTTTTTTTAATCTCTGGAATTACTATACTATTTACTACAACTGCTTGATCAGTTATAGTTTTCAACAATATGAAGAAACATATATTAAAGATACAATCAAATCAAAAATATTTACACCAGAGAAAAAAAATGTAATGCCTATCTATAGAAAAAAAATGGATAGTTTAACGAACATTTTACGCTTAAAGGGACAGTTTTCCTCAAAATTGATTAAAAAAAATCGATTTTTGTTTTCAATATTAAATGAAAGCCTCTTTAATTGTGAGTATTTTGACCCCCATTTCTACCCATATGGAAATTATATCTCGAGATATTACAAAATGTGTTAATACACTTAGCACATTTACCCACACAAATTTTAATTTTAAATGGCTTTTTCTCTCGTTCATATTTTCTTTCCTTTCATGTTTTATAAAATTCTAAGTTTACTTTTTTGTGCCTGTTCCCTTTTATATAAATTTGCGCGTGGAATTACCCTTCAGGTTTCTTGTAAAAAAAAAGCATATGAAGATGATTACATTTCATGGTTTTGCATACTATATGTATAAGTCAAAAAATTATATTAAATGTAATATTAGATGTATCTAAAAATCCAAGCGCAGTCTTGTGTACTAAAAAAAAATTCAGCAAAAATGTTTTTTTTTTTTTTTTTAATTAAAAATGCAGTGTTTTTTTTTAAATGTACTTTTAGTTGAACATTAAAATGCAGTGAGTCCATCATTGAATCATATTTTTGGAAATTAAAAAAAAAAAAATTTGAAAAGGTAAACTGCCTCCTTAACCCTTTATGTACTGAATTATGAATTCGTGAAAATTTTACCTTCTAAAGCATTTTTCGTGAATTTTTGATACTACATTAGAGGATTTACATAATCATTTAATATATTTCAGAAGGATTTTATAGGGGTTGAAGCATTAATTAAATTTGTATTTATAGGAATTTTGTATAATTTTGTAACGCCAAGGAAATCCTTCATTTTAAATATTTTTCTTAGTGTTTTGTTGAATTAGGAAATGAAGAAATATAATATTTGTACAATAGAAATATAGAAATGGATCCGAATTGACCCTCTACCCCCAACGCCAAGAAAGCTGAAAAGATTCAAAGGCAAAAGAAATCATCCTTTTAAAAATATTTTTGTTTTATGTAACTAGTAATACTTTCGGAACAAGATAAAATAATTCACCTTTAACTCATTATGAACTGTATTACTACTAATCGATGTATTAAATGAACTTTATAACAAGATATTTTAATGGTACATATAAGTACCGTCAGTAGATAAAGGGTTAAACGAAAAAAATATATAAATTCATTCCGTTTGATTGATTCTCATGAATATATATTTTTAAAAACTGAATTAAATTACTTTTTTTTTAGAAAAGTAAGTCACATCAAATTCCCATTAATCGCTTTTTCCGATTCTATGCCGTAGAGTCATCAAGGCAGATGCTCCAATTGCTCCCTCTGGAGCAATTTGCGGCATGACTACCAATGGATGTTTCTAAAAATGGTGGAATAAATAATTTCATTTTTCGTCTCAGTTGACTGGATAAATTAAAAATATTTTGAAATTTCTTTCGATACGTGACAGGAAGAAAAGAACGAGGTTATTAAACCCTAAGTAACTTATCAGTATTAAACTTTAAGTGTTTGCATTTTTTAAATCATGAAAATCTTTTGATGAGTTATATTTAGCTGCAATCAGACCATGCTCATGCGAATTAAGTACATTTATTTAAAGCATTTAATTATCGATTTTTTTATGCAATTCGAAAAATGCATCATAATATTTTATTCTACTGTACATAAATATATCAGCCCGTGTCAGCGCGTTCACAAAATTTATTCAAATATTCTAAATAATTCACTAAGCAATACGCAAGCAATAATAAAAAGGAAGAGTTGAATGTTTACAATTCATGAACTATATTTTTCATGTATTTTTAAGAAATTGTTCATTTTTTAAAAACATATTACACTGCTTACATTTTAGCAGCGTATACTTTGTTTTGATATATATTTTGAATAGTCCTATATATTTTTAAATAGTATTAATTTATCTAGTTACAACTATATGCTTTGCAGTAAACTTTATTAATATCCACCAATATCTATGTATTTAAGAATTTACAAACAAGCATTTTATCTGTTATTTTATGCATGTGTAAGAGCATATGTATACACAAATTCATTACCTAAATAAATAAATAAAATATTCAACAGAACTGGATAACAGAAAAAAAATAGGAATAAATATAAAATAACTTTAGATTATTTTGTGCATAAAATTCATCTCATTCATTTTATGCACATTTTCGTAGCACTAAAAGGAAGAAAAACAAATTTATTTAGGTTCAGTGTAATTATTACAATCTAAAGTATAAGTAGATAACAAAATTCTCATTCTAGTTACAAAATGTATTGAAAAATCCTGCGCGTAAACTGTTATACTAATTTTAATCGTCAAACGTCTGACCCCCTATGAATGCTAATTCTGCATCTTGCTATCTTTTAAAAACATGAAATGAAAGAACATACATATATCTTTCATTCACAATAAAAATTGTGTTTTAAAATCATATACATTTTAAGATATTAAATATTGAAAATGGTCATTTTTTTTCATTTCTTCCAATTTTAAGAGTCCTGAGACACCTTAATTTTGGTAAGTTAAATTATGCTACACCGTTGCATATTGAATTTTTGCGTGTTACAACCGCTTTAGTGTCTCTTATAATGGATGGATAGTATAAACTGGAGGAAAACTTTCTTTCTTCTATTTTTACCTCAATTTACTGAATTATTTTTAATATTTTACTATAAGCGAACTTTTACAAAACTTTTATTTTAAAATATTTTGATGTGTTTTATAATATATGTCCAGAAGAAAATGTTGAACGATTGCGCTCATAGAAATAAATGAGGTAAAAATAGCAAAAGTTGCGTATTTTGCCTCAAAACTACTAACTATAAGAACTTTTGGCTCGTGTAAGTCATATAAATTCGAACGAAATAGTAAAACCATCGTTAAAATCGTGCAACATATACCTTCTAATATTAAAAATTGAAATAATTAAGTCAGTATAACATAATCGAATTTTAGTCTATATCATAGGCCAAAAACAAGGCTTATGCACCCTGATCCTTAGTAAAGAAAAATCGTTAGAGTCAATCTCATATTCAGTTCTGTGTTTGTTATACCGTGTCAAAATTAATTTTCCCGCCAAACGTTAGCCAAAACTTTTTTTGTCATACGTGAGTTAGTAGTACAAAGTAACATTTCGTGAAAATCGCTATAACATTTTTCTATTTATAGCAAGCACTATTTTGAGTGCTGAGATTTTTTTTTACTTATTTAAATGTATATTGTGGAAGTCCTGACCTCAATCGATCTTTTACGCCTTCTCCAAAGAATATAAAAGATAAATTTCTTGAAAATCGTTTGAACTGTTTTCGAGATCGTTCGGACACTAAAATTGCTTGCTCATTTCATTAACCTTCCGTCTACCAGACGGGTCCATTGGACCCGACATGTACATTCAAAATATTTATTCAAACCAGAAATTTCTTCAAAACAATCTAAATGTATAAATCAGACAATAATAAGTTAAATAAACAAATTAAATAGTTTTAAGTAAAAATTCTGGTGTAGAATGTTTTTATAAAACTTGAGTAAAATTTCCGGTAGTTCTAGGGTTAATAGTACATAGTCGACCTAGCTTCACTCGGTTCAAATGAAAAAGTTCTTTTTACCCGACTGAAAAGAAGGGTGATCTGTTTCACGCGTATCTGTGTATGTGGATTTCTTTATATCCTCGAAACATCCCAACGGCTGGATGGATTTTAATGAATGAGGTCTCTATCAATTCGTCTTAACGGCCCGATGGTTACAGGCTAGGTTTTGTTTTTATAAATTGAAAATGCGGCCGTAAAATACAAAATGGGGGTAGAGACGAAAAAAAAATTATGCACCCTATTGAATGGCATATCATTGGATAGGTCTTTCAAAATGAAGACGATGTTTCATTGATTATTTTACAGTCAGAAGCTCCGTTAAAATATTATACAACCTGGAAGTTGTGTAGGTAGGATCTCTAGCTTTACTGCAACTCTAACCATCATAGACATCTATAGACCTCATCAAAACAGTGTTTATAGATAGGAACTAACAATTAAACACAACTTAAAAGTCATCAATACAAGTAAATAAAAAAATAGGTAAGTAATCTAAACAAGTTATATATATATAAAAAAAAAAATATTTTAAGTCAATTTCTACATAGGTCAGTAAGAGAATTTTTTCTCCCATTCTTCTTCCCTTTAGAGTGGCGCTTACTATGTCTTGATCAAGAAGAGGGCTCTCTCGGTCTAAAAATACCTTGATCCAGAAGGAGGCCCTCTCGATTATTGAAAATTATTTAATTAAATTTAATTAATGAATCAATATTTGAAAAAAAAAACTGGATTAACATCAAGTGTCATCCACTACAAGTTTAAAAAAAATATTTGAGCTTGATTGGATGAATAATAAGTATTTTATTAACGATTAAAAATTTGAACAAGATATATATAGCGAGAGTGTGAGCTAATAGTAGGAATTTAAAAAAAAATAGTTTCAAATTGATGAAAAATAATTAATTAGTTCGCTTTTTACGCAGTCGGGTTTTTTGATTTTTTAAATTTAATTGTTTATTATATTATTGCAATTGTTTTCCCTGAAGAACCTCCGTATTTGTGTTCCGAGTCATTTGGTGCATTCTTGGCATTTGCATTCATCATTTTTACCGTTTTCATTCATTTAAAACATTACTGCCAGCATCATTCTTGTTTGACTCCAACTTTTACTGTGTATCCGATTACGAAATATTAGTTATTTTACATTATTATTTCTATTTAGTTATATGTGCATAGAGCGGCCATACTATGCTCAATTGTTTTCTTTAGTATATCACATATGTTTTGCAATAATTTTGCAATTTATGTCATATTTTGGCTATTCTTGGAATTTTTTTATGGTTCTAGAATCAATGTGTACGTGTAATCGAATTTTCCTGCAAATTACACTCTGAAACATGGAATTCTCGATGCGAAATATATCTAATCCGTCGTTTTTACCAAAATCGTTATATAGCCATTTACGAGTAATCCGGTAAAAATAGATATAGTTAAGAATTGTCGTTTAACACTACACGTACCGATATTTTCTTTATACCTATTCCTACCAGAAGGGTGTCAAATGACCCCTATATAAAAAGTTATCTATTTTATGATGTTTTGCGAAAAATAAACCAGTTGATACACTTTGGCGTACGATTAAAACATTTTTTTAAATGATTATTACAAATTGTTTGTTTATTAAGGAGTCTCGGGACTCTTAAAATTGAAAAAAAAAAGAAAAAAAAAGACCATTTTCAACATATCATAAAATGTATTTTATTTTAAGGCACAAATTTATTTTGGATTGAAAGACATAAGTATCCTCTTTCATTTCAAATATTTAAAAAATTGCAAGATGCAGAATTAGCATTTACAGGGGGCTCCAAACTGTCAGACATTTGACGAGCAGAAAATCGGCTTAGCAAATTACGCGCAGGATTAAAAAATAAATTTTGCAACTAAAATGAAAATTTTGGTGCCTACTTATACTTCAGATTGTAATAATTTCCCTGAACCTAAATAAATTTGTTTCTAAAGCATTTTTATATTTTTTATGTTGTATGAAGCTGTAACTGTTTAAAGTTGTGTAAAACTAAAGCAAAATTAAAAAAAAAATTCAAAAATATAATCACCTATTTTTTTTTTCAACAATGGAAAGGAAATTTTAGGTTCCGTTTATACAGACTAACATGAAAAATATGTTTTGAAAATTTCATGAAAAATTGTTTTGAAATTTTTGAGATACATGCGCGTTATGCCCAAAAACGTCATTTAGAATAAAATGATTTCAAAGTTTCAGAAATGCCGCTTCACCTATTGAGCGGTATAATTCTAAAAGCCATAACTTATGTTCCCATGAGAATTTCAAGGAAACAATTATACCAAAATGTTCAGAAAAAGTACAAGTTTAACATCTAAAAACATTAAAATTTCGAAAATTTTAAAGCTTTAGGAGTTCTGAGACCCCTTAAAGTAATATATATATATATATATATAATTGCGCAAAACTTTTAAGAAAAATTAATTATTTCAAGAAATTCGAAAATTTAATAAACAAATATTGTGCAAATTTGTTTTATGTTCGTCACATATTTTGAATATTTTTTCGTTCTCGATATAACCTGAAATGTTCAAATTAGAATCTCACTCGGAATAAAGTCAAGTTCTAATTATACCATCACACGTTAAGAAATATGATGTAATACTGTAACATAAATGATGTAATAGCAAATATACGCAATTTACTAACATTCTTACAAAATGAAACATTTATATCTTTATGATTTAACATAAATTTATTCAGGGGTCAAATGACCCGTTGCGGTAGTTAAGCCTAAAATATTTTATTCTAGGCAAAAAAAGTAGTTCGAAGATGAGGTATTTTAAGGAATAATATGATCCTATATTTTAATAAAAATCGTGAAATATAAAGAAATTTCGTAATGTTCTAATTTAAGAAAATAAAAAAATAAAAAAATAAAAAACAGTCATTTGACGCCTCGCAGTAGCTTTAGTGTTAATAGAATAAGATTTCAGATTTTGGTAGCTCTTGTATATATTTTTATCCTTTGCTTATAATTTTTTTTCTTGTAATCGGAATGAAAGCCACATGGTGTATGTTTGCAGAAACATTGATTTTAATTTTATAATTATTGTTGCAATTTTCATGACCTCAAAATTATATCTACCCTATATATATAAAATCCTAATGAATCGAATTGAAACGAATTTATGTAACGATTCTATGAAACGACTGATTAAACAACTGATTACGTTTCACGGCGATTTCTCCTAAAATATGGAATACTTTGCGATGAAATTAACACCAAAAATCCGTATTGATCCACAGATCTCAAAACTGGTATTAGAATTTTAAAATTAGAATTAGTTTTCGAAATATTAATTTTTTTCTAATTTTAAATACTTTTTTTCTAATGATGGCAACTCAAATTTTAATCATAACAGATATTTTTTTCATATTTTAGAAAATGTTATTTTAAATTAATTTCGCGACGAGTTTGGCCTCCCTTAAATGTTTACTAAGAAATGCATCATGTTACTTTTATTCAGAATTCAATTTGTATTTCATTATTATTTTATTTAATACAAAAATTTCATTTAAAATTGAAACATTTAAAATAAATGGCTTTTATTTCATTCTTTTTTTTTAAACGAAACGAAAAGAAAAATATTAGACACAGATGTCATATACGCAACGGGGTACCTAATTGGCGCCAAAATGGCGTTATTTTGCCTGACATGGTAACCCGGCTATTGCTGCTTATTTATTAATAAATGTTTATTTGAATTTATTTTCTTTTTATTTACGAAAAATTTTATAAATTTTTTTGTTCTATAGTTGTTAATTAATTTTTTTTTAGTTATTTATTGTTATTTCATTTTAAAAATAACAGAAAATAATTTAAAAATACATATGTAACAGGTATTTGAAAACGAGGTTTTCGCCAAATTGTCGTAAAAAAAAAAAAAAAAAAAAAATCACGCCAAACCGGGTGCGTATGTGACAATGCAACAAATCATGAGATTTAATTTCCACTTCAAAGAAACGTTTTAATGTTATTACTTCTCCCGTCGACAATTCGATGTACAGTTTTATTTATATACATAAACCAAACTTTTATAAAAAATATTGGAGATTTTCATTGATATGGATTTAAGAAATCCTCTTAATTTAAGAAATCATCGGTTGATGACGCTGTAGAACTTGTCATATGCTGAAAAGACACATCTGTACACACTTTTTTTGACCGCAACAAACGTTCTCATGAACCTTATCGATTCACGGTATGCTGCTCGATATGTCGGTATGGTTTCTTTCTTGAAGATGTAAAATCTGCGGTCCGTGGGCAACTTGTCCAAGTGCGGATCTTAACTGGCTGACTCAGGTGCTTCTCATGAGCAGAGTGATACCTTCTTTCAGGTATGCTAAGGTTACCATTCTTCCTCGATTAAAACAAGATTTTTTAAGTGTCCCCTCAACAGCAAAACATTACACGGATTAAGATCCGGAGAACATGGTGGACAGGATGTCGGAATCACACGATTGATTACTTTGTCTATATTGAAACGTTGCAGAAGAAATAACTTTCCTCCCAGTTTTTATCCTTTTTTATGCACAGAACATGGCTGCAAACCATTGGTTTACGGAAAGTTTTCTGCTTACAGTGCGAAATTGCAATTACAATGGTAGTTTAACACTAGAATGATGGTGAGGGGCCAATTTGGCCCCAACTATATGGATTTATTTTGGTTCGAACCAGAAATGTCTTTATAAAATAAGTTTAAAAGACACAAACGAAAAAGGACTAAGCAAGTTAAACATTTTTAAATAAAAATTCTGGTATCAAATATTTTTATAAAACTTGTGTAAAAATTCCCGTCTTTCTAGTGTTAGTTTCTCTTCTTTTCCTATTTTTGTTGTACAGCACCATCTATCGGTGTTTTTGGAACTAAATTTGTTTTCATGCAATCTGTTTCCTCATGTCTTGAATGAGTATGTGCACAAAATTTGAAGCGCTGGTGTGTTTTAATTCTGGCCGCTCGGTAATTTTCCGTATAAAGTCTACAGCTTGAATGGGATTTCAATGACAGCACTGTTTATTAAATGCAATATCTATGTAAAAATGTAAATCGAATGTTATCACTTATTATTTATTTTCAAAATAAATAAAATATTTCTTAGCATATTTTTGTCAAATTGATTTTTACTATGAAAAGATGAAATACCTAGTAACATTTACGATTCATATCATGCATTATCAACGCAATCTATAGAACGTTATTAATTAATAATATTCATGAATGCGTGCATTTTTACCATGAAAATTAGGAAAGATAGTTTGAGCCAGGTAATATGCACATATTTCGTTAATATTTTCTTTTACTCTATTATGTTATAACAGCCTTTAACATTCTTATTTGATTGTAGTTACATTAAAAGTATTCTTGAATAAAAGAAGAAAGGGATAAATAAAATTTAAGAATAATTTATTTTTTTCTAAGTCATTAATAAAAAATATTTAATGCAAATTATTTTATTTATTTTCTTTTTATTGCGCTGTTATGCTTTAAGTCTGAGTAGTTGTCAGAGCAGTAGGTATATATTTTTATCTGCAGCTAAGACATAAAATTATATTTACTGTTTTATCTGACGATGTATATTATTTTAATGTTACTCAATTTAAAATGCTAATTTGAAATATTCTGTAACTGACAATTTTTTATTAAATTATGAATACTAATTTCATTTTTTAGATTTTGCAAATTTCAAAACATAATTATACGTAAAATATTGCCTAATGTTTGGTCAAGAAGTGCTTTTCTCAACATTTGTATACAAATGTAAATAGTTTTCCTTGCATCGCAGAATTTAGCTGCATGTTTGTGTGTGAATACTGATCTATTTTTCAAAGAAATAAATAGCACAAATGTAAGAAATCACTGTTAAACATTTTGACTTCAGTCCATTTGCAAGGATCTCTTCCTTGACATATATTCCTTCTCGAAAGATTTAAAAGCTATTGTTTCGGCTACAAAACAAATAGACAGTTTTATGTCTAAATCGTTTAGATGTGCAACGAGCCAACTATAAATTCCCAAATCTTTTCTTGTGCAAATGCGTTTTTTGCATGCAAATCTTTTACGAATGGGTAGCTAAAGTAAGTGCCGCCTTTCGTGAGTACAGTTACCCTAACAGTTGACTTTACTCGCGTTTCACTCGCAAAGTAGCGTTATGCGATAACTTTTTTATACCTCATGGGTGAAGCATGTTTTGTTCGCTTATTTAGAAAGTTTTGAAGTTATATTTACATCTAATTTTTTCCTGAACCGTATTATATTGAACTGTAGTTTACATTTAATACTACAATGATGTGTCACAAAAAATATAGACAAAGATAAAAAATGACTTCCCAAGCTAAAATATCTTTCGTGTATTTTCAGAAATGATTCAGTTACATTTTTTTTAATTTGATTTTTTCTGATTTATTGTAAAAAGAATTAGAATATACGTAAAACTATATAAAAAAAAAAAAAAAAAAAAAAAAAAAATGTAATACCGCCTGTCCCATAAATATAGACATCGCCTGACTTCACTTAGAAATATTATTAATAAAATATTTTTTCAGCAGACGATTATATATTCAAATTTCTTGAATGTAAACATCATCTGCTATTCTGGCTTTTATTGGTTTGGAGTCATTTTTAGGTGCGTTCGTAATTATATAAATACGTAGCACCTACAGTCGTCGTTCAGTCAGTCCGTCCGTCCGTCCGTCTGTCTGTCTGTCCGCATGTAACAGAGCAAAAACTACCCAACCGAATGGTCTGAAATTTTTTATGTATGATTGTTGCAAAATTTTGTCGATCCATTTCAAATTTTATGAAAATCGGATGTATAGTTTAATTACAGGGACAGTCAAAAGTTTTTCTTTACATTACGGCCAATGGGAAAAATTATTGCAAATGCATTTTAATGATGTTACAGCCTTCCGAATGGTCTGAAATTTTAAATATATAATTGTTTCAAAATTTTGTCGAGCCATTTGAAATTTTATGAAAATCGGATGTATAGTTTAATTACAGGGACAGTCAAAAGTTTTCCGTTACATTACGGGGAATGGGAAAAATAATTATTGCAAGTGCATTTTAATGATGTTATAGACTATGCACTTATGAAGTTAAAAAATATATACATTCAGTACAATAGGGGGTACAAAAAATAATTATAAAACTAGTTATAGTACGAACGCACCTCATTTGCCACGTTTGACGAGCAATTTCCGACTTGTTCAGCTTGTTTTCGACTGATTAATCGATCTTTTTATAAATTGTACAAAATGACTAGAGGTAAAGAGATTTCGAAAGAGGAGATCATCAAAGTTTTGGATTTAAAAGTTAAAGACGAAAATCCGAAAGAGATATCCGAAGTTTTAAAGAGATCTTTAAAAAGTGTTTACAGAATTTTGCATAATGACGACAAATGCGGTAGTAAGAAAAGACCTAGTCGACAGAGAATTACAACCATGCGCGATGACAGAATCATTCTCAGCATGGCTTCTAGAAAAAATATTTCATTGCGAAAAATTGCATCCAAATTTGGAGTGTTAAATAAATACCATTCACAGAATAATACTGGAATCTAAACGAATAACTTTCAAGAAAATTTCGAACAAACCATGTTTAAGAAAACACCACAAAACTGCACGTTTAAACTGTGCTAAGAAAATTGTCTTACGGTGATAAAAGCTGTCAACAATATTAAGTGACGAGAAAAAGCGGAACTTGGATGAACCGGATGGATATAAATTTTACTGGTATGATTTAAGTAGCGAACCAAGAAGTTTTTTTTAATAGACAGCAAGGTGGCGGATCAGTAATGGCTTGGAGTGGTTTTGGATTTAATGGACAAACATATTTGGTATTTTGTAGCAAGAAAATTAACTCCCAGGACTATCAGAAAATCCTAGAGAACTATTTTATTCCACTACAGGATTTGCTGGGAGGACCCAGCTGTGTATTTCAACAAGAATGGGCGCCTATTCATGTCTCTACCCGGCAAAGACGTTGTTTAATCTTAATAATATCAATGTCATGGAGTGGACATCGCTTAATACAGACTTAAATCCCATGGAGAATGTATGGGGACATCTAGCACGAAAATTATTAGAAAATGGTTGCCAATATTTTTCGTCAAATGACCTTACAACAGCGATAAAGTAAACAGGATATGAGTGTCCCCAGAGGTAATGCATAACTTAGTACTTTCGATGGAAAACCGTGTATTTGAGGTGATTAAAGTTAATGCATAACTAAATGCATACTAACATTTGTAACTGTGTTTCTCAACCTTGAATAACCAATAATTATCTTAACTATAATTACTGTATACCAAATTTTCTATTTTTCCAAATAAATTCAGCATTTGTTGTGTTTTCTAATACAAATTAATCCTAACTTGAGCTTCGTGTGGTGTTTGTAATTAGACACATATTAAAAAAAAAAAAAAAAAAAAAAAAATCATCCCATTTTTATTTTTACTGTGAATTAATTGTATTTAATGCTGTTGTCTATTTTTTGGGTACAGACTGTATATATTTGTGCTTTTTCAAAAGTTTTTAAAAATCTATACGACACATATAAACATAGAAATATGTAAAGCAGAATGCATTCATAAAAACACATGCAATTGCTGAATGGTACATCAACAAGAACTTTTATATGAATTTGTATAAATAAATATGATGATAAAAATATAATGTCTAAGTTTGTCGCCAGGATAAAATATGATGTCTGAGTGATCGAAGTGAATGACATTAATTGAACTGATAATATATTGAGGGAAATTCGTAAAAACTTATCCAACAAGTATTAATACAAATGTGTTTGCGTGTTTTCCTATATCGATATATGCCAATGAATTATCTTAATGTGAGGACATGTCATTATTTTCTGAGGACAGTGCTCGTTTTCAAAGCATTTTACTTAGTTTTCAAAAATAGAACTTACACTATATTAATTGAACTTGGGGTACATCAATTGAACTGCGCTGTTATTGATTGATTCCTGTATCCATATATAAATTCTTATATATAAGGCACACATTAATTCCTTTATCCATATATGCCTATCTATGCATAATCTTAATGTGACATGGCTTTACTTTCTGAATACATTGATCGTTTTAAAGGCATTTTACACATTTTTAAAAAATAACAAGGTATATTGATTAAAAAACATAGAATCTGATCGAACGGTCGCTGTATTGAAATCAGCTATGGAATCCGACAGAATTATTTCTTAAAAAGGAAAACTATCGTTAGAAAATGAAGACATCTTCAGATCACCCTTTTTTAAAGTATACTGATAACATTATAGTACGCAATGGTTGTTTTTAAATGAGAATCTATTATTATTATATATCGCTGAATAGTATTCGTTACTTTAAGAATTTTAGATTAATAGCAATACACTTTTTTTACAGTATGTTTATGAAATTACACTTCAAAATAAATCGCCATAACTATATTTAATTTCTGTATGATCAGTATGATAGATTTATTTTAAAAACTAACTCAAAATATTGCCTTTTCTATATTTCTGCTACCAAATATCTTCACACGTTCATTAAGTTCATAAATACTTTTATGTACCGCAACAAAATGCTTTGTGTAAATTTCTTAAATATGCATAGTTTACTATTATAAGTTGAAACTGCTAAAGTGAAATTTCTTCCCGTTCTCCAAATATTTTCAAATTCACTGCCTCTCTTCATTTTCTCGAGTATCTAAAAGCTTGATATTTTGCCGAATCATAAATTCTGCAACAGTTATATTAAGAGGACGCCATTTTGTTTCTTGATAAATTTCATTTATCAAACTTATTACATATTTTTTTTTTTTTTCACAGAGCATGCAAATTAATGTATTAAATATTTCTATCGTTGGTAATTAATTATACAAGTAAAAGGATTCTGACAGGCTTCCTATTTCTCAAAGATGGTTTTAATTCAAAAATAACCAACTGTTCTTACTACTTTATCATGTCAAAGATCATTTCTCTCCTTTAACTCTATAAATATTTTTAGGTTTCGCCATAAATTCTTTCGTGTAATGTACTGAAATGTGTTTCGTTTCCTAACTATAAGTTGAAATGGCTTAAAGTAAAATTCTCTCTCGTACACCAAGTATTTTGTAATTCTGAGACGTTCTTCATTTTCTAGAGTACAGCTTCATATTTTGCAAAATTTTTTATTTCCAAAATGTTGCACAAAGTGGCGACCATTTTGGTTCTTGAAAAATTTAAATTATCATTTATTTTAGAGCTGTATTTAAAACGTAAATAAAACTTCATGCATGTAATTTTTTATATTTGATCTTAAGACTTTTAATACTTAATCTATAAAAATATTTAATAAATTAAATAGTAAAATTTATATAATAGTGACCTAATTTAAGAAGATTCTTTGTACTTTAAGTGCAAAATAAGTGTTATTTGCTTGATATTCATAAATAATAATAAATGATACATATTTTAAATACATATTGTTATTATAAAGTAAGGAAAGTGATGTTTAGCAATATAATCGCAATTATAATTTTTGATATTATGCTGTTTATGTAGGTATTAGAACAATATATATATTATAATTTTGTAAACAGATATGAATATTTATTTTCTAATGTTTCACAACAAAGGGATTAGTTAATTTTCAAATTGTTTTGCTATACAAAAAATATGATGTATTTAATTTAACACTGTTGCATGATATTTACTGTGTAGAAAAATCAGCTTTAGTGTATTAGGTTGCCGATATTAGAATTTAAAAATTTTTCAAAATATGTTTGATGTTAAAACTATATTCATTATCCAAATGCTCAAACAGTTACATTTTTTCAACGTTATATATTTTATCTCGTGAAAATTTTGTCACGTAAGTCATATTTTTGTAATTTATTTTTACTATATTTCTGAGTGACAAATAAATTATTTTAGTATATAATATGCAACTTGGGGATTTTTATGTCGATTCCAGATTCTCTTTATATCATTGTAAATTACTTTTAATAAGTAAATATCTAAATTTTAATTAAATAAATAAATAAATATATATATATATATATTATTTCTTTGCCTAATAAGGAAATATAAAAAATTATATCAATAAACCATTTATTTCTTCTACATTACAGCAATGCATAGCTTGTTAAAAAATAATAACGTTTTAGAAGTAGTTTAGCAAATTTTATGCATTCTTATGCTCGTTGATAAACATGGAAAACATACAGACCATATGAAGAAACGAAAACAATCTAAATTTTCATTCATTTTAGTTAGGGGATAAAATTAATTACCTCTAGCTATTTAATTATTAAATATGTATCTCAAAATTTTATATCAATTTCTGCTCTTCTTTTTATCACGATTAATCAATTTAATTAAACAAACGTTTAAGCTTTAACTAAAACAATCATGTATATATATTATTTTTTGCTTATGACATAAATATAATACATTTATAAAACAATATTTATTCAGAAAAGAAAAGGAACTTTACATTACAGAAATGAGTATAAGAACTTAAACATTGCGTATCAGAAACATGTTGGCACATTTTTCCACACTCTTTTTATGCATGTCGATAAATATCGAGGCACACAGACCATATTAAGAAACGAAAATTATCTAAATTTTCATTCACTTTAGTTTTGAGAAAATTAATTACCTCTAGCTATTTAATTATTAAATATTCATCTCAAAAATTTAATATCAATTAATGCTCTTCTTTTTATCACGATTAATCTATTTAATTAAACAAATATCTACGTATTAATTAAAACAATCATGTATATATATTATGTTTTGCTTGTGACGTAAATATAAGAAAATACATTTATAAAACAATATTTATTCGGAAAAGAAAATGAGCTTTGATTTACAGAATTGAGTATAAAGAATATAAACATGGCGTCATAGAAACATGTTGGCACATTTTTCCACTCTTTTTATGCATGTCGATAAACATCGAGGCACGCACGCCATATCAAGAAAAGAAAACAATCTAAATTTTCATTCATTTTAGGTTTGGAAGGAAATCAAACTACCTCCAGATATGTAATTATTAAATATGCATCGCAAAATTTTTATATCAATTCCCTCTTTTCTTTTTATCAATATTAATCAATTTAAATAAATAAACCTCTAAATAAAACTCTAACATAGCTGTAAATAAATAAACCTAAAAAAACTAAACATCTAAATAAGCCTCTAACCTCTTAAAAAATAATCATGTATATGTATTATTATTATTATTATTATTATTATTATTATTATTATTATTATTATTATTATTATTATTTTGTTTATCACGGAAATATAAGAAAATATATTTTTTAAGCAATATTTATTCAGAAAGGAAAATGAGCTTTACATCACAGAAATGAGAATAAAGAATATAAACATGGCGTCTCAGAAACAATCTTGGCACATCTCTCCAAACTCTTTTTATGCGTGTCGATAAACACCGAGACACACAGACCATATCGAGAAACGAAAACAATCTAAATTTACCTCTATCGCAGATTTCTTCTAACCCACCACAACCAATAACCGATAATGGCCGGCAGTTTAGTAACGGTTTGGTTAACTCGTCCCGATTCCCGAATTTGTTGGACCATTGCACGCAAGATTTCGCCCTCAGCCCCCACCCAACACCAGGCGCAAAATGTTATTTACAGGAGTTCATAAATTTCGGACAAAGCTGTTGGAATTTCCTGTGGCATGTGGGAAAAATGTTCCGGAGTGGAACGCTTTTATAATGCATTATATTTCTTCTTCTGAATTTTATGAATGTTGTCGTAAATAAATGAATGCTATTAAAATTGCTTAGATGTGGTTATGTCGTTTTACAGTTGAGATATTACACTTCAGTACAAGTCGTTAAGGGTATTTCCTCAATCGCATTTCGGAGATTAAATTAAGCATTCAATAATTTTCATGTTTGTATCTCGCTGTGCAGTAAGACGTGAAATACTCTAGCACTTTACTTGATATACACAGTTAGCTCTCAGATATACAAATGTTATTTGTATAAAATTGTTCATAATTCTTGTTTAACCCTTTATGTCTTAAATTATGATTTCATGAAAATTTCATCGTCTAAAACATTTTACTTGAATTTTTTAAACTACATTAAAATATTTACACAATCATTTAATATATTTGAGAAGGATTTTGTCAATTAAAATTAATTAATTTAATTTGAATTTATAGGGATTTTGTGCAATATTTATAAATCCACTCAAATCTTTTATTTAAAATATATATTTTAGTATTTTGTAGAATTAGGAAATATGGAAATATAATGTTCTTAAAAGAGAAATACAGAAATATTTCCGAAATGATCCCCCCCCCCCTCCTTCTCCAATCTTTTAACGTCAAGAAAGCTGAAAAGATGCATAGGCAAAATAAATCATCCTTTTAAAAATATTTTTGTTTTGTGCAACCAATAACGCTTTTGGAGCAAAGTAAATTAAAATATTTATTACACATTCTAAACTGTATTACTACTAATCGATGTATTAAAAGAATTTTATAACAAGTTATTTTAATGGTATTATAAAGTACCGTCGGTACATAAAGGATTAAGGTATCTGCCTACGTTAGTAATGAGCCCTTTTCGCGAAAATTATCGATTATTATTATTATTATTATTATTTTATTTCAAAGTACTTCTTTTTTACGATTTTGAAATGCTTTGTTTTTGTTTCTACGATGCTTTAGGAAAAAATTATAGTCAAGTTATAATGAAAGTACACTAATTTAATGTTTAAATGCATTATTCTAAAAAATGAATTTTTAACAAAATTAACTCACTTCAAAGATGATAACTAAAAATATTATTATCATTCTTCATGAAAACTTTATGAGCTTTGTCTATATATTGGTGTCTATTGCATCTACTAAAATAATTTTAACGGCATGAATAATTTCAAAATTATGGCTTGTTATTTGAACGAAAACGTGGTTGTGATATTGTTGAAAATCATATAATTGGCTCTTCGATCATCTCTAAAATATTTTTTATTTAATAAGACATCATTTAACTTGTAGTGAGTGCACTAGATAAAAGCTTATAGTTTACTTTAGAGGTAATTTTTTTCTAAGAAGGTCACTTGTTTTTCATGTAGAATTTTTCAAGTTTTTGAAAAATGTCTTCAAATTTCCATACATATCTAACAATCTCGTAAATTCATAGGGATATATATATATATATATATATATATAATTTTAAAGATGTTTTAAATGTTTTTAGGTTTTTTTTTAATACATTTCAGGATCTACATTTACTTTCTGTCTGATTGACTTTTGATTGGAGATTGTTTAAATTTGTTATACAAGATTACAAATACAGATTTTTTCAGCAAACTTTAACGTACTTGAATCAGAGTTCGTACGGATACCGTTATTTTCAAGGCCAACTATCAGTAATTTTTTTATAGAAAAATAAATCTAGTTTAAACGCGCGAAATTTCGTCTTATATAAGGAGAGATTTTCGATAAAAAATACTGGTACCGAAGAATTTCTTAGTCTGAAAATTCAATGACCCGTACGAACCCTGTTGAATTACATCAATCTGAGGTTTTAATACTTTCAACTATGCTGGATGGTGGTTATGAATTCAATTTCTCTGCCTATCTGTTCCTCCGAAAGACTATCTCCGCTCTAACTGCTTAAATCGTTTATTCTGAACTACGTGTAATTTTTATATGTAAATGAAGTTCACTCTAGAATGTCTGCTATTAAAAATGAAGTAGGTAGTGTTTAAAGTCATTTACAGGGAAACGCAAGAATAATTCCGTTGCATTATGGTCTGTAGGAAAAATATTTTTGACATGTATTTTATTTAAGTTTAAATAACATATTTCATTGTCTAAAAAATAAAATGTTCTTATAATATTCTTTTAGTGTTGGAAGCTGTTTCGTAATCTATGTCTATTGCATTATTTTTTCTTTTTCTTTTAAATATAAAGCGCTTACAACGTCTATAAATTTTTACATACGAGACGTTACAAATATAGTAGTCCAACTCAATTTTAGAAAAGCTTTTTTTTCATTTCCCGGTTAGTCAGACATTAGTAAACAGGTTAGTAAGCTTAATGTTCGCTATTTTTAATCATATAAACGTGTAGGGCATAAAGTTGAATTCCTA
The DNA here is from genome assembly GCA_963932465.1 of Maratus speciosus. Lineage (NCBI taxonomy): Eukaryota > Metazoa > Arthropoda > Arachnida > Araneae > Salticidae > Maratus > Maratus speciosus. The sequence goes on from OZ010786.1 coordinate 329,175,700, forward strand.
TCTTCTAAGAGGAATAGAGCTCCGGATGCGATGGGTAAATTCATGTTAGGAATTTTTTCTTTCCATTTCTTGATTCATCAAACATTGAAGAACGGTGATAAAAGTTCTTTTGTTGAGATCGTTTATGTTGAATAATCAGCTTTTGTAATCATATAAAAGTAGGGCTGAAAGTAGAAATATCTTTTAAGAGCGATGCAGATCCGGATACGAAATACGAACTTAACACCCGCTCCTTCCTGCTCGAACGCAACGCATCCCGATACATTACCTTTTACTTTACTTGGATGGTTTATAGTTGCTTTTCACTTGTATTGCGAAGGTGTTTGGATGATATCGCGATCTCGTAACAATAAAGCTTTCCAATTGCTTTGAATATTTGTTCCTATGTAACAACAACGTTTTGTAATAATGTTTTTTATGGAATATTGGTCCCATATTTTTTTAACTTGTACGCGGCAGAAGTCATACTAGTAAATGACATTTTGTATCGTAGAACAAAACATACAGAGTACATATATTTCGCGTTCCCATTTCATGGCTGTTTCAGGAAAACAAAAACACTCTTTAAAATGTAAAACTGATTCCACTGAACTGCTGTTCATGATAGAAGAGGAAAAAAAAATAATCCGCTGATAAATTATAAGAATACAGAAAAACTAAAGTGGAACAATACATTTTTCCTTTCCAAATATTTCAAGTCACCACAGCCACATAAAACGTTCTCATAGAAAGTACCTCTCAATTATATTAAACATTAATTCCGTATTTTTCCTATACTCTAAGTGACTGAATGTTAACAATCCTGATATTGAGCATCCACCAATTTATTATCGTGATAATTTTTAATTGCGATTTTACCATTGTATTTTAACGGTCCTGCAGTGATACCTACAATTTCTGAGGTAAGACGGACATTTCCATATCCAGTCTTTAAAGAAGTAATTGCGGCTCTATCGATAAAATATAAAATCTCAAAAAAAAAAAAAAAAAAAAAAAAAAAAAAAAAAAAAAAAAGTTTTTCCTCATGAAAGCTAAAGTTTCTCAAAAAATAACATCAAAACTTTGAAAAACGATGTCAACAGCATTATAATGGAAACCGTAGGAGTTTTACAACATGGTTATTCATAGCATTAATACAAGTGCTTCTAAAATGTATTTGTGAGAGGAAACTAAATAAAACAAGCATCCTGTGAAATTATTAGTGACATTAGTTATGTCTTCTCATGCGTTGATGACTTTTTTATTGTGTCTCACGACAGCAGGTTTGGACTGAATAAGAATTTGGGCTTAAATTTCGCCAATCCAAGATAAATTTAATACTACTACATCTTTATATGACGCCGTATATCCAACTTAATTGTGACCGAGATATTGAACATATTGAGAGAGAAGCTCGTCTTGTCAACGTATATTCCCAGAATCATTATGAAAAAGAACATGGAAATATATGCATACTAAACGATTGTCAAGTTGTGGGAATTACAGGCTTTCAAACGGATTACGAAAACTAAAGAGTTTAAATCAGTTAAAAAATAATTATAATAGTATTTAAATGAATGACACAAAGGTGTATTCCCTTTTTTTATATTGTTTTCATTAGTATTGTTTTAAAGTTATTTGCATTACAAATCTGGTTTTCTATAATTTTTTCCTTTAAATTTCTTTACTCGGTTTTGAGTGTCTGTTATAGAGTACATTTATTACAAAAATGTATGTCTTCCAAAGTTAAAAATATTGTCGTTTTTGCTGTGTCCTACCCAGAGTAAGAATTTAAAACTCGTTTTCCTTGAAACCAGCATTTGCATAATTAATTATTCCTGCTCAAATTGATTAGAATTCTTTAGATTGTATGTTTAATTTTTGCATATTAAAACTAAGTTGTACGAATGTATTTGTGTAATATGTCTACAAGTACTATTTACATACAACCTTATATAAAGTCAAAATAGTTAGTATAAGCCAGTTAATCACGTCGATATAACTGTATATTTATTCACAGCTTATTTTACAAGTATGTCTGAATTACATTTCAAAAGTAAATATTTGTGAATACTTCTAACTATTTACAAATAAAACATTTTGTTAGAAATAAATATGATCTTCAATTATTTTACTAAAATTTTTGTCGCTTTAGAAATTCTCTTTAGGATTTACAGACTTTCTTCCGTATTTGACTAAAAAATGCTTAATATATTTTGGATATATGCCTTTATATATTTTTAGAAGAAAAACACACCTATATTGCTGATATTACATATTTACACATATATAAAACAAAAATAAAGATAACACTGTGGAAATATATTCTAATTGAAATTCCCCGCCGCCGTATTTTTAAAGATCTTCATATTCTTAGTAATTTAAAAATTATAATACATTATAGTTTACAATTCTGCGTTATAGTATAATATTTTGTTTGCCTTTTGCAAAAAAAAAAGTATTTTTTAATAAGAGATTTTTAACCGTTCATGAAATTTTTAAACAATGAAAGATATGTACCAAGCTTTATTTTGGAAGAAATTGTTAACTGTAATTTTATTCGCAAAATGCACTTATCGTCAGCAAACATACTGAACTGGTGACGTTTTCTTTCCAAACCACATTGTTTCACATGCCTATGTCACATTAAAATAACTCGCCTTCTATATCGTTTGGCTAATTCAGCACAGTTTCGGAGTTTTCGATTCTGGTAAATATTAAAAAACAAAATAGTCTAATATTAAACAAATATTATGATCCTAAATCCAAAATCTAATTATTAAGTTTGAATATTATTCGCAAAACGCACTTATCGTCTGCAAGCGTACTGCCGTAGTGATGTTTTCTTTCCAAACCACATTGTTTCACATGTCTATGTCAGTTTAAAATAGGTCTCGCCTTTTATATATTGTTTGGCTAATTCAATGCAGTTTTGGAGCTTTCGATTCTGGTAAATATTAAAAAACAAAATAGTCTAATATTAAATAAATTTTATGATTCTAAATCCAAAATCCAATTATTAACTTACAATATTATTCGTAATACGCACTTATTGTCTGCAAGCACACCGCCCTACTGACGTTTTCTGTTCAAACCACATTGTTTCACATGTCTATGTCACTTTAAAATATATCTCACCTTCTATATATTGTTTGGCCAATTCAACTCAGTTTCGGGGCTTTCGATTCTGGCAAATATTAAAAAACAAAATAGTCTAATATTAAGCAATATCATGATTCTAAATCCAAAATCCAATTATTAACTTATAATTTTATTCGCAAAACGCACTTATCGTCTGCCCTGGTGACGTTTTCTTTCCAAACCACATTGTTTCACATATCTATGTCACATTAAATAGATCTCACCTTCTATATCGTTTGGCCAATTCAACACAGTTTCGTAGCTTTCGATTCTAGTGAATATTAAAAAACATAATAGCCTAATATTAAAGAAATATTATGATTCTGAATCCAAAATCAAATTATTAACTTATAATTGCATTCGCAAAACGCACTTATCGTCTACAAACATACTGCCCTGGTGACAAACAACATTGTTTCACATGTCTATGTCACTTTAAAATAGATCTCTTCTACGAGTATATCGTTTAGCCAATTGAACACTGTTTCGTAGCTTTCGATTCTGGTAAATATTTAAAACAAAATAGTCTAATATTAAACAAATATTTTGATTCTACATCCAGGAAGGAAACTTTTTTCCTTCATTTTTCGATGAGGTGTGAATGAGCTGTACTTTAAATGAATTGTTTAAATTTATCACAGATTGTATATTGAAATATCTGTGCAAAAATATAATAATTTTTTTGTCTTTTTGAATTTAAATTATCTTATTGAATTTATTTCGTTTCTTTTTAAAAATAATTCATTCAGTCATACATTCAATAAATCTTTAAACATCGAATTTAGATCCAATTTGCTTTATTTTTAGAAGGATTATTACAGTTCGGTTGCGTACACAAAATTTAATCTCTTGTTTTAATAACATTTCAGTTAATAACCCGTGATTTTTTTAATCTAAAATTCGTTACATATTATAAAAATAGTATCATAGTACTTAGAAGAAATATGTTGAACATGAGTGCAATATTGTACAAGTATTATTGTAAAGAGATTTAACCTTTTTGTTCGTAACAGTATCTTTCTCTTTTGTTAAGAAAAATGACAAGGAATTCTGTCACAAAATACCCTTTTGTTGTACTTAAACTTATACTTTTATTTTCTGAATGCAAGCTTTGTCAGGTTCAAGAATGAAACATCTGCGAAAAAAAGTATCCTGGCAGGAATGAGAATAGATCACGCTACCTTTTAAGTCTGTCACATATTATATTTCATACTGGATAATATGTATACTTCATCTTTTGATTAATATTTTATTTTCGTTAGTTTTCACACATGCGTTATAACATATCGTATATCTATTTTAGACAAATGTATAAAACATTATTTTAGATAATGATGAAAATATCTTGTCTATGTATAATGAAATAGCTCCGCGATGATTATAAATGTGAAGATACGTTAATGGAATGGGTAATTAGATATTGTTAGTTAAAACAGAAATTGCGGTGATATTTTATGCTTTTTCAGTGGATTATTAAGGGACAACAATTTTTTTTTCTAGATTGAAACAGAATCTTTAAATTAAAAAAAAAAAAAAAAAAAAAAAAAGATTTTTCGACCTCTTCATATTTGGGGGAGGGGGAAGCCAGTAGTCCATTAAATTAAGATCATTTTTGTAGATTTGTGGCAAACAGTGTTGAAAATTAACTTTACTTTTAAATGGTAATCATCGTTACAATAGATAAACTTTAAGCATAAATTCCCATAAAAATAAAAATATTATGATCATCCGGATTCTCAGAACTAAAGAATGAATTGCAGTGTAAATCATAGAATTCTTCCGACTGGTTAGCATTGCTGCTAGGTAAAAGTGATCCTAAAATAAACAAACAAAGATTTAAACATTTTAAATTAAATGTGTAAATCACAGAAATCATTCATATGGATGCAAAGTACTATTTTATTATTTTAATTATTTTAATTTTATAGTGCAAATACTGCAAAAAATACAGAAGATTTTCTTAGAAGCTACGTTTGTCAAAATAAATAAATAAATAAACAATAAAAATAAAGGTTACTCAAAGGATTTAATGGTGCACCACATAAGGACGCATCTCGTGTAACCTTATTACATATCTTAAGACTATAGCTTGATTAATAATTTTGCCTCAGTGGTAACCAGTTGGCAAAAATAAAGGAAGCATTGCAGAAAGATTTTCGCGTAGGACTTTTAATCCTCCATCTTTTCTTAATGCGTTTCGAATACGCTGTAGTTTAAATTTTATCATAACAATTCTGTTTAGAGCACCATAGTTTCAATCTTTAGAAGAAAAAAAAGTCACATGCAATAGGAAATTTTAACAGTTCAATAAAATCTATTACAAGCAAAATAGATCTATTATGCTTTATTTTGTAAGCAATTATTAATGTTTTATTTTATACGCAAATATTTATTTGTTCTGTGTTAATAGCATCGTTTTTAAGGATTTATCTATTGTACTAATGTAAAGATTTTCGATGACGGGCTAAGGAATAGATATGATTTATTGATTTTTATTTATTTCCTTCTTCAATTTCCTTCCAATTAACTGCCTCCAATGTAATCCATTTTCTGCATATAGGCCTTTCTATTGCCGCAACACCAATTGCTATAAACATTCCTTAGAGTCTTTGCCAAAATGTTTTTCCTCGTGGTTATCGCATGTTACACAACATCACATGCGTTCTAGACAATGTACAGTGTACTCTCGATTATTCTTGCGCTGATTATCCGTGGTCATTTCGGTTGGTTGGTTGGTTGGTTGTATTTATGTCGGCCAATTATCTGCACTTGGGATATAGGCCCTAAGGGGGGGAGTGCCTTCCGTGGAGGTCTTTCTAAGGAAACCTAACCCGTATTAACGCTTGGAGAACCAAGGTTCGAAGAAAACCACGAAAACTCCGAACGATTAGGCCGACGGGCGCGATTGGGATCGAACCCAGCACCTCCCATCTACCAGCTTCGAGAGCAGAACTTCTCGGCCACTGGTGGGGCCGTGGTCATTCCGGATTCACAAAAAAAAAAGAAAAAAATTAAAGAAAAACATTTTCACACTTATTCTGCATATAAAATTGATGTTGATGTGAATTAAATTTTTTTCCAGTTTAGCTGATAATATTCTGAAGTACGTAGATGTAAAATCGAACGCTCTGGAACCTATTTGACGGGTAGGGTTTAAGGGGATGGGAGGGCATGTGAGCCTGGCTTCCAGTATTTGACAGATGAAGACATCGTTTCTAACTGTGTTGTTAAATCTAATAGTGATGGTAGTACTCATGCAGAGGATATACCAAATGAGGGAAATACAATTTCTCATTCTACTGCTCTACAATCTGTAGAAACTTTGTTAGACTATATGGAAGAGAGAGAATTTGATTACGGGGACATTACTGCGGTTCGTAAAGTATGTGTTGATATAAGACAAGAGATGAACAAACAGCAGAAGCAAAGATTCATTACAGATTTATTTAAGCTGTAAATATTAAAAAGAAAATTTCTAGTTTGAGGCTATACAGCATGCAAATGTAAGTAATTTTAATATGTTTGTACTGATGTTGATTTTTTCTTTAATGAAAATGAGTTTTCGGATTATCCGGGTTTTCCGTATTACCCAGGCAACGTCTCCCGGTGATTACTCCGGATAATCGGGAGTGTACTGTATTTTGAAAATATTTTTGCAGAAAACGGGTCTCATGTTCTCACCAATTATCTATTACAACAGGTAGAATGATTTTGATAGCGATTTCTAGAAACGCTGGCATTTTCTTCTTCAAAAGGTATTTTTCGACAATTGCGAACGACTACGGTTAACTGACACGTATCGAATACCAAAATATTGCATTCTGGACGCTCTTCTACTACACTACATTTTATTCTAATTTTTCTCTGCCCCGTTTTATAATAGTTCCTTCTCCGATTTGGTTTTTAGATTTCAAGACAATCTCTGAACTCTTGATCTTTTTATTGTACAAGATATTCCAAAACAAAATCGTATAATATTAAAGAAATATTACATAATTTTAAATTGAAGAAATAAACTGTTTTTCTGATATTTTCAACGATTTGAGAATGAGGTTTATTCGGCTGTATTTAAAGGAGTTGTTTAATTGTATCACAGATTGTCCAGTAAAAAAAGTTTTGTGGAATAATATGATTTTCTTTGTCTTACTGAATATAAATTATCTTATTTAACCACTTCAACATTTGCCCCGAGATAAGTCGGGGTTAAAAGCATTGTTTCCCTATACCTGTCATCGGTGAAGTGGTAATATGTTTATATTTAATATAAATTCATTCAAGAAATCCTGAAACATTGAAAATAAATATATTTTGCTTCATTCTCATAACAATTATTGCAGTTTAGTGAAACACTTAAAAATATTATAAAAATAGCATGATCCTACTGGGAAAAAACATTTAAACATGGTTGTAATATTTTACAGTAATACTATAAAGAGCATTGCCCTTTTTATTCATGACAGTATTTTAAGCTTTTGTTAAGAAAAATGACAAGAAAATCCGTCGCAAAATACAATTTTTTCATACTTCAACTTTTACTTTTATTTTCTGAATGGAAGCTTTGTCAGGTACGAGAATGAAATAGCTGCAGAATATAACGCGAAAAAAATATCGTGACAGGTTATGAGGATAGATCACGCTACCTTTTAGTTCTATCACACAGTATATTTCATGCTGTTCAGAAAGTACTTCTTCTTTTGATTAATATTATATTTTCGTTAGTTCTCGCAAATGAGTTAAAGCGCATTATCCACCTATACAAGACAAATTAATAAAAACATATTTTACCTAATGATGAAAATCCATTTTCTACGATGCATTAGATATTGTTAGTTAAAATAGAGCAAGCATTATTATTCATAGCTTTTTTCAATGATTTTTTCAAGGGATATAACTTCCTTTTCTAGAGCAAAAAAATTAATGCTTTAAAAGAATGAAAAATATTTTTCTTTGTCTTTATCTAAAGAGGTGGTAAGGGAAGGGGTCGGCGTAAGCCCTTGAAATTGAGATTTTTTTTTCTAGATTTGCAAAAAAGAATCTTAACACTTAATATTTAAACGGTATTCACCGATACTTTAGAAAAAAATTAGCGATCAATTTCCAAAAGTAAACTTTTCTGATTATCAATATTCACAGAACAGGAAAAAATAATCGTACTCTAAATCACAGAATCCATTTGACTAGTAGGCAAGAATGCTTGGTAACTGTGGGTCTCATGCAAACAAACAAGGTTATAACATTTTAAACAAAATGTGGAAATCTCGTGTGAAAACCACAACTTCTTATCAAAAGATAATTTATTATTATTATTATTATTATTATGGGTTTAAAACCAATTAATAATCAGCGCAATTATAAATGATGAGGTAGCACAGATGCATAATAATTAATTAACATTTAATTTAGTTTAGTTAATTAATTTAGTTTTTAATGAACATTTAACGAAACAAATCATGTCACTATACGTACGACAGAATTCACTGAACAGACTAGAGTAGAAAAGTTACTCTGATACTCATTTATTATGAATTCTGGAAAGAAATTGCGTGGTGCTTCCATCTGGCACTACAAATTTAAACTAGAAACACCACAATTATTATTATTATTATGACTTTATAATGTATATTATATATAATATATATATATATAATAATTATATATATATATGTATATATATATAATATTTTATAACTAATTAATTAATAATCAGCCCAATTCTATATGAAGAGGAAGCACAGATGCATAATAAACATTTAATTAACATTTAACAAAACAAATCACGTTACTATACATATGATACATATCACTGAATGGACTAGAGTAGAAGTGCTACTCTGATACATTTTTATCATGAATTCAGGATAGAAAGTGCGTGGTGCTTCCATCTGGCATTACAAATTTAAACTAGAAACCTCCCAATTATTATGATTATTTTTATTGTTATTATTATTATTACTAATATGTCTTTATAATATATTATATATATATATATATAATATACTATATATAATATTTTATAACTAATTAATTAGTAATCAGTACAATTCTATATGAAGAAGTAGCACAGATGCATAATAAACATTTATTTAAAATTTAACAAAACAAATCACGTTACTACACATACGACACACATAACTGAACGGACTGGAGTAGAAATGTTATTCTGATACTTATTTATCACGAATTCTGCATACAAATTTCGTGGTGCTTCCATCTGACATTACAAATTTAAACTAGAACCACCACAATTATTATTATTATTATTATTATTATTATATTAGTAGTAGTAGTAGTAGTAGTATAATGTGCAAATTTGGAAAAAAAAATGGAAGGTTCTCTTAAAAACCAGGTTTGCCCATAAAAAAAAAAAAAAAAAAAAAAAAAAAAACAGAGTAAAAATAAGATTTTTTAAAAAGAAGGAAATATTTACCAGATAAGTACATGTACCTTGTTGGATCATTACACATTTTAAGACGATAGTTGAATTACGAATTATATTTTTTTCTTATTTCCCACCAGTTTAAAAACATTTTTTCGCGATAAATGCATTTACAATTTCGGAAGAGGGCTTAACGCTTCGAAAGACGATTCAAACAAAATTCTGCAGAAGCGAAATTTTCCTTTTAACTAACAGTTCAGCTAGCCGGCTTTGGAAACAGAAAGAAACATTGATTTGTTTTACGCTAATAAATGATTATTCTAACGCGTCACACTGACATGGCACACCACTTTGCTTTGAATGTAAGAATACCATAATAATATTCTTCTCAATTTTAATTAGATTTCTTCAATTTCATCATATTCATATTATTTGTCAACTAACCTGATCTAGGCCAAGCCTTTTTTAAGATAACTTATTTTACTTTTTCGTTATCTAAAACGATTTTTAAAACCCATATTTAATAAATTTTCCTAATATGATAATATCGAAAGAATGAAAAAATATTCTTTCACAGTGTGATATTTTGTTTCACTCTTATTTCCAACATGGTGAATTTGGAAAATTAAATCTAATTTTATTCACACCTTCCGTGTGATAAAATTAGTATCCATTGTTTTTGCGGATCAATACCTCTATTTTGAGACGCTGCATAAATTTGGGGCGATAATTAATCAATCCCATGTAATGTAATTGTTCTGAATGCGACCACAAGAAACCGTTCAATGGTGTGAAGAAAAGATAATTTTCTCTTAATACTTAATTAAATATTTTTCTGATGTTAGTTCTCTTTTCTTTTTTTATGAGATAAATAAATAGAGAATATCAAATATTTACAAAGTAAATCTATTGTAAATGTTGGATAGGATATTTTCTTTCTAAATTATTAAATTAATTTATTATTATTAATGTTATCACAAATAACTTAAAAGGTACGAATTTCATGCCACTGCATAGTATAATTCTTCACAGACTTGCATTATGAAAATCAATTTTTATGAAAATATTTTACATTATCTCAATAATCTTCGTTTATAAAATTCTCTGTATCAATTTCATAAAAAATCTTTAATCAAAATGCAAAACATTCTAATTAAAAATAAAATATTCAAAAAACTATCCAGAACAAAACCACCATTTTATTCTTTTTGATTGACACGGATATTATTAAAATGTATATTAGTGCACTGTAAAAAAAAATCTGTAGTTCGACAGATGTAAAGTTACATGCTTACTAAACTCTCATCTGTAACTGTACAAAAAAATCTGCAAATCTGCAAAACTAGTTTTTGTAAAGCTACAGAAATCTGTAACTGTACAAATGAATCTGCTAAAATTACAGTAATCTTTCTAAAGTTTTATCTGTAACCTGAGTTGCAGTTACATGAAAAGTTCTTGGCATCCCAGTTTCCTAAAAAATTTCTAGTAACCTTACATATTTTTTGATTTTCGGTGCAAAAGTGCGTCTGTTACAGGAATTTTTGTTGTTGCCGTTACATAAAAAGTTTTAGGAATCCCAGTTTCCTTGGTAAACTTTAGTAACTTTACAGATTATTTTTTACAGTGTGTTACTGAGCTGCAATGATTGCTATACAGTACATTAAATATACATGCAAATGAATCAGTTATTGTTCTTTTGATTTTTGTATAAAAACTCAACGACGGTACAATCCAAGAAGGATTATGTCGTGTTGTGTACAATTCCATTTTCATCGGCATGGGAAACGGAGCATATGTGTCTAAGTGGTCAGTCTAATGCGAAACTCAAAGGTTTTAGTCCCAAAGACTTACAAGGAAACCACTTTAGGTGTTGCTCGCACCTAGTATTGAAACCTGGTGCATTTTAAAGCTCTATATTAGGAAGTTTGGGAAACGATAATTTTTTTTGTTAAAATAATATTTTTTGATTTTACAGCCGATTAACTTTCTGAAAATGCAATTTTCGAGACCACTTTTCGGGCTGTTAAAGTAAAAGTTAAAAAAAAAGAAATAGTTAAAAATATAAATTAGTCAATAATAACTATAAAATGTTGAAAAAAGTTTTAAAATTCCTTCAATTCCTACGAATTTGATTAAAAAAAAAAAAAAATACAGTATTATATTTACATATTTGGCGGGGAAAGATTGGCGTCTTTTTCATTCCGTACAGTTTTCCGGAAACCCTAGCTCAGTATTTTCGCTACCCACAGTGTTGTAATGGTTTGGACCCTGTTTGGACGTAAATCTATTACAAGTGTAAAGCTATTCAAAATTTTGAAGTGCCATATCTGGCGACTTAACTCTCTTTTGGTGTAAAATTAACAAATAAAAATCCAATAATAAAAAATATAAATATAAAAAAATATATAAAATATGATTTTAACAAAGAATTTTTATCGGTTCTCTAACTTTTGTGCATAGGGCTACAAAATGCACCAGGTCTCGATTCTAGGTGCGAGCAACACCTAAAGTGGTTCCCTTGTTAGTATCACTCTATACGTGAAGACAGATGCGTTCGTCTAAACTATGGCAAAGATAGGCATATTCTATTCCACAAATTGGCGATAAAAGTCTGGGTGATTTCGATTATACGAATGGTACAAATCGAAAAGCATTAATTTCGATAATGGTAGGATTTCCAAGGTGCTTGACGATTCTCTTTTGTCCAGAATAGTCTCAACCAATCAAATGTTTTACTCCATAGGTGGCCTCTCTCATATCTAAGCTCCCTACAAAAACCTACTTGGCGCTCATTTTATCGACCCTAAAGGGTTGGATGGTTGAACGATCGTCGCCCAAGTCCGGAGGCAAACCTTTGAAGTGTAGTCCAGCAATGAAATGTGCTAACTATTGAGATACCATGCATTATGACATTTTATTCCTAAATTATTTTATAAATATTTATTACTTAGAATGAATGAAGAATAATCAGTTTCGTTGAAAACTGAACTATTGAATATAACACTCCTGTTCGGAGTTCAATCGGTAAAGATACACTCGCATCCGCTCATTCAAGTACAAGAAGCACGGGTAGAGATGCGTAAAATTAGCTGATATGTTTTCGTTTTTTCAATGCCTCAAAGCGGAATGAAACTTTATTTTTTTTTACAAATTACGTAAATTTGCACACTATTTCAAATAATCTTCTAACTATTTGCTTTTATTTTTCTGAAGAATGGCAGCTTTTTGTAGACTTTTTACTTTAAATGTGATGCATTCATTTAATGCCCGACATTCCGTGATTAAATAAAGTGAAATATTACTAGTTTGAAAAAGTGGAAATTCTTTTAATAAAATAAAAAAAAATCGCCCAGTCTCTCAACAGTAGAGTGATCCGTGATCTAGGATTTTTTTTTTCAATTGATTATAAAGTCGCATTTAGACCATTAGTGGAAATACTTTAAAATTAATAATTACTATATTTAAAAATGGAACTTTTTAATGTACATATGAAATATCCGATAAAATTTACAAATTTCTATAATTCAAAAACAAAATACATATTTAGAAAATAAAGTGATTTTATCTTCATTATAAAATGAAAAATTATTTCAGCAGAGGATTTTCAATGAATCATCTATGGTATATTAATTATAGTATTAAAAAACCTATTTATAACAAAACATAAAAGTTTAAACGCGTCTTTTGCATTAAATTAAATCTTATTTTATTTCAAACAATTATTTATAACCTCTTAAATTACTCTGTTTATTAATATTACTTAATTTTTCGTATGATACGATGTGCAATTGCATTTGCCATGGATTTATGATAAGATCTAGTATAACTTTATGCCATTGTAATGCGTTAGTAATAAAGCCATTTCAACGACCATTTTGCTAATTTATGAATGACCAGATTAGATAACAAAATACCTAATGGTCAGATATTGTGGATAACTATAAGTATTACAGAATAGCTATTTTGCAAATATTCATGATTATGGATTATTGAAATAATAATCTTTCAGGCATTATAAAGATTAAGACATTTTGCGGCCTAATTGTATAATCCATAAAAGAGTATAATAACGTAATTTGTAAGCATTAAACTTAAATTATTTGTCAGAAAATTATGATATGATGTGGTGAACCATTATACAAGGTGTTTATAAAAGAAGATCCCAGTTTCAATGGTATATTATAGCAGTATAATTTAGACAATTTACAACAAATCATACAAAAAATTGAAGGTAATCTAACCTAGTTTTTCTTACATATTTTCAATATGTGCACCTTTTGTTATAAGGCAGACATCCAAAGTGCACTGTAAAGAAAATAAATAAATAAAAAACGACATGTTTACATTACAAATTACTGTTCACCTAGCGCTCAAACTCGATCACAGTCGAATGTGTTGTAGCTTTCTTTGGTTTCTTGACTATATAAACATGAAAAATAACAGTAGTGCGTAAAATTGACAGCACAAACTGCTGGCGTCCGAATTGCCAGCACATTGTGCTCGCAAATCTAAAGTGTTTTTTTTTTTTTTTTTTTTTTTTTTTTTTTTTTTTTTACAGTGTAAAGTCCAATTCTTACCACATTTCGGTTACCAAATTCGGAGTAATGGAAGCAACAGCCTTTTCAATTCTGTCTCTCAACTCTGGAAAAGTTTTAGGTAGCGGCGGAACGTAAAGGGAAAAAATCTAATGGCGTACGCCTGTAGTGTACGCTTTTAAATCTTCAGTCCAGCAATAACACATTACGCTCAGAAGTTTTGCGTATGTGGCACTGCAAGCCAGTAAATAAGCAAGCAGTACTCGCATATGTGCTTATCTAAAACTGTGTGCGTTACTCTTCGTTGGTGACTTTGAACCAACACTGTACAACACTTACAGTTTATACTATTAAAATTTATATTTGGGAAATTCTTTTATTGTCACAACGTGTATATATATATACATATATTGATTTACTGTTACTGCCAAGAGTTGTATGTTGTGAGGTTCTTAGTCTAGTCATTGTTTCTTCTATAGTAATTTATGTTATAAGTTTTGTGTTGATGAAATCCCATAAGTGAAAATGAGAATTAAAGAATCAAACGTATATATGTGTGGTTTACTTTTGCTCTTAAGAACAATAATTCGAGGGGTTCGGAAATGCAGTTTAGTCGCAGTTTCTACAAGAGTATTTACTTCCTTGACTGAAAGCTTTACAATTAATAATTTTTTGTTGAAACGATATCTAAAATTGATATCAAAATGGATAACGGAAAAGGGAGTTAACTAATGTACAAATAACCAATGAAAGCGCATGAAATTGGTTAATTCAAAAGACTATTCTAAATAGACATGTAATTATTTTATGCCAATTATGAAATTAAAAATCTGTCTGAGGTAGACTTTAAATGAATATTTTATAATATATGAAAGAGTAACTAATTTCATTTTTGGAGTGAATTATAACTCTTGTTTTACATTTATGGAATTTATATTTTATTCGAAGCTTATATTTATTGATTCGTACTTTGTTAAGTGAATTCATATCTCTATTTCTTAGTACTATTTGCAAAGAGTATATCTGAAAATTAAGCATATCATTATGTCACTATAGTGTATCTACAGTAACTCTGTTTCAATGTCCATTTCACTAATTTATAGATGTCTAGATTAGATAAAAAAAATATCTACTTGTCAGATATTGCAGATACAAGTACTACATAATAGTTATTATTCACAAATTCAAGACCATGGTTTATGGGAATTATAATGTTTCGTGGATCATAAAGACCAAGATTAAGGTATTTTACTGCCTTTGTGCACATCGTATGAAGCAGTGCATTATCATAATTATAAAACACTATCTTAGTTCTGAGATTATTATGATTTAATATTTACTTTGATGCAAGAGCACGTGAATGAAAGCGAGAATTAAGGATACAAGTAGTCTGATTTTAATCCTTTTAATCGGAATGTTAAAACATACTTTAAAAAATCCATTTTTGAAGTATATATATATGAGGACGTGAGTTTCAAAACTCGCCTTATGCAAATTTTAAAAAATCAAGTTTTTTTTATTAATCTATTTAATTAGTGAACCTGCATCGATAAAACACCACAGACTTAAACAAGTAAAAATTTATTTTAAAAAATCAAAAAAATCGACTGCGTAAAAAGCGAACCAATTAATTATTTTTCATCAAACTATTTTTTTATGTTACTTACCTATTTTTTTATTTGCATGTATTGATGACTTTTAAGTTGCGTTTAATTGTTAGTTTCTATCTATAAACACTGTTTTCATGATGCCTATAGATGTCTATGAAGGTTAGAGTTGCAGTAAAGCTAGAGATCCTACCTACACAATTTCCAGGTTGTGTAATATTTAAACGGAGCTTCTGATTGTAAAATTGTCAATGAAACATCGTTTTAATTTTGAAAGACCTATTCAATGATATGCCACTCAATACGGCGAGTAATTCTTTTTTTTCGCCTCTACTGCCATTTTGTATTTTACGGCCGCCATTTTGAATTTATAAAAACAAAACTTAACCTATAATTATTGGGCGGTTAAGACAAATCGATAGAGACCTCATTCATTAAAATCCATCCAGCCCTTCAGATCTTTCGAGGGTATAAAGAAATCCACATATCCAAATACACGTGAAACACATAACTCTTCTTGGCAGTCGGGCAAAAAACTAGTTTATCGTGTATTTCTGGCATCACAGAATCTTGGTTTACAATGAAAACTAATGGACGTAGTCCAATGTTTTTCGCGAATTTCTAAAATTTGATTTTCTGGATAAGGTGAGTTTTGAAACTCGCGTCCTTATATACTAAACAAAGATCATTTTTGAGTAAATTAAAGCAAAATGAAGAACGCTCTTAATAGTTCTTAAAGATAAAATATTTCACAAGAGAACATTTAAATTCATTTATCTCAAAACAGGAATAGGGGGCACTGGGCACAAGGTACTTAAAAAACCACTCAATATAATTTTTCATGAAAATATCTGGATATGTATTGCGTGGCAGAATCTATAATGTAAACCTAAATTTGCATCTAATTTTGGTGGAAAACTATTATTTCTTGTTTTAATATTTCTAAAATTTTGAAAAGTTCATATAAGTAATATTCAGTTTTGTTTTTAAATCATTACAAATTCTATAAATAAATACATTTTTAGATTCAGAGAAAGCACAAGACTTTCAACTTCCATTCAAATTTTCTTCTTGACAAGTTAAAAAACTTCTGTAAAAATTAATTTTCCCCATTATGATCTGAAAAGTATATGAAAGCAACGAATTAAACTACTGCAGAATTTAAAAATTTTTCTTTTTGTAACGTATACTTTAAGCGATACAAAATGACAAAAATGATCCATTTGTTTCTACTTTTCGACAATTTAAGAGTCCTGAGACGCCTTAAGTAAATGTTATTTTCAGCAGTAATTTTTCCAGCTTAGCGAAAATACTACCAGAATGAGACTCGAAGAAAACCTTTGGCTTAAAAAGTCAATGTTCTTCCACTTGAGCTATCTGGACGACACCCCATCCAACACAATATCTGCTCAAGTAATCATCTGGTAATGAATCTGTTCTGTTGTTTGAAATAGCTCGACAGAATCGGCTAGCGTTATTTATCAATTAGTTGTTTGTGTTAAAAATAATTAAATGTATTTTGTTGTTGTTGTTGTTGTTTTTTAGATAGAAAATAAGTTTTCAGTGAAAAGATTGCTAAGGTTCAATATCATTGTTTGGAATAGGATCGACTTTTAAACTTTAAAATTTTAGAAACAGGTTTTTTTAGATAAATGTTGCTGTTTTTTCAGAATTTATGTATGCGTTAATCGTTAATTTTGTTCTACCTTCTTTACCAATATAACAATAACATTTTTCCGATATACCTATTACTGTTACAAATTGAACGACATTTAACAAAGTAGTACTTAACTAAAATTCCCAATTTTCAGATAGGTAATGTTTTCAGCTTTTGTGCATGCATTGAATGTTAATGTTGTTCTACCTTCTTTACCAATATAATAATAACATTTTCCCAATATACCTATTTCTCTAGATTAATTTTAACACAATAATTCCAATTGGTAAATAAATCATAATAGATGTCTATTATATCCATTATGATTTATTTACCAATTGGGATAATTGTGTTACAATTAATCTAGTGTAATTTCGTATCCAGCGATTTCTGGCGTTCCACTACCTGATATTTATTCTGTTGAGCTGAACCAGGTTTCAGGCCAGATGTTATAATCTTTAAGGTTAGGTGGGTGAAAAAGTTCCACCAGATTCGTCTAGGATAGCTCAGATGGCAGAGCACTGGCGGTTTCAGCCAGGGGATCCCTGGTTCGAATCCGGGTCCGAACATTTTTCGCCCAGTTGGTATACCTATTACTGTTACAAATTGAATGACATTTAACAAAGTAGTACTTGACTAAAATTACCAATTTTCAGAAAGATAGTGTTTTCAGAATTTATGTATGCATTAAATTTTAATGTTATTCTACCTTCTTTACTAATACAGAAATAATATTTGTTCATTACAACTATTACTGTTACAAACTGAAGGACTTTTTACAAAATAGCACTTGACTAAAATTCCCAATTTTGCGAAAAATAAAAAGAGTCTCAAGATAAACATTGCTTCTAAAGGAAAAGAAAGAAAATTTTCTCGAATTATATTAATAACAAAAAAAAAAAAAAAAAAAAAAAAAAAAAAAAATTGTAAAATGTTGTTTCTGATGAAAATCATTTTACATAAAATGATAATAAATCAGAATAAGATATAAGTATTTACATACGAAAGTTTTAAACAGAAATATTTAAAGTCGTATAATTTATATTTATTAAAATTCAGCAGATTCTTAAAAAATATACTTCTCTTTTAACTTTAGCAAAAAAAAAAAAAATAAAAAAAAAAAAAATAAAATAAAAATTAAATTAAAAGCAAGATTTGTATGGTCTTTGAATTTAAACACTGCTATTTACGAGTAATAATATTCACTTGATAGAGTGACATGAATGCTACGAATAAATAAATCATTGTTTAAAGGATGGTATTAAAATTTAAGTTCTACGGGAACCTTGTCCCTAATAGTAAAAATAGTTTTACAGTAAACTTCCAATTATCTGTCATGAATCGAAAGGTACTATCATGACTAAAATTACATTTATTTTTCACAGTTTATAAATAAGAATATTTAAACGCTTTTTCTTTTGGCGCGCACATTCTTTAATAAAAAGCATAATCCATAATAAGAAATCAAATTTATGAGGCAAATTTCGAATTTTACGGAATAGTATATGTTCTCATCGAAAGTACAGTGGAACCTCTGTTTTTTGTCAATAATACGTTCGAAAACAACCGACGAAAACTGAGGCAATTATTTCCATATGAATCTAGTAAGTCCAATTAATTCCTTCTAAACATTTCAAAAATGCATACCAAAAACCACATTTTATAGAGAATAAGTACAGCGTTTAATACTAAAAAATAAGAAATTAAAATTGTGCTCTCAGTGTATGGTATCAAGGCACTTTATCTAAGGTCCCTTTTTGGTCTTTTGGCAGTTCTTTTGACAGTAGGAGTAACTTCTGAGTCAGAGGATCTATGTCGCTCAAAAAAGTTCTCCAAAGTGGTGTGTTCCTACACGATTGTCAAGAGCTATGTCTGGGTGCGTTTTCTTCACAAACCCCTGTACCATATCCATATAGAGAAGATTTCCTTAATCGCTGAAGAAGGCACATTCTTCCTTGTTCTCTTCATCTGCATCTGAAGCAGTCTTCATCTGCGTCTGTTGCACTTCTAGATGAAGGTCTTGCAGCTTTTGAGTGGTGATGTCATTCAATGTTTTCCTCCACCAACTCCTCCACATCCTCACCACTCACCTCCCAGAGACTTGTCGAAATCAACAACCAATGACTGCACCACATACGCAGGGTTACCAGGGGAAGGCTTAAATACTTCCAAATCTCCTTTATGCACACATCTTGTCCATAATTTCTGTCAGGCAGAGTTCATCGTCCTGGATGCCACTTCCTGCCAAGCCTTATCTATGAGGCTTATGTAGTTGCGAATTTTGAAATATTTTTACTGAACTCTCTTAAGGACAAATCTTTATTTAATATTACTTCAAAGCACCATTGAACACCATTGTTGCTTTTGTGTACAGTTTCTTGAAATTTGAAATGACATTCTGGTTCATGGACTGGATGAGTGGTGTGGCATTAGGGGGCAATTATTTCACCATGATAAAATTGAACTCCTCCTATAATGTATCTTACAAATCAGGTGTATGTTCAGGAGCATTGTCTATTACAAGGAGGCATTTAAGGGGCAACTGATTTTCCTGGAGGTATTTTTTCTCATTTGGATCAAACACTTGATTCATCTACTGATTGAAAATGAGCTTCGCACTCTTTCTTGTTTGCCCTCCATATCACTCACATTTTACTTTTAATCACATTGTTTCTACTAAAACTTCTAGGAGTTCTGGCTCTGGAAACTTTATTTGGTCCCATGATGGAGTACTCGCAATAAATAAAAAATTGTTAACTACTGCAAAAACGGAATTGTTTACCTAGACGCGAAGGGGGGGGGGGGTGTACACACGACGGGAAACAACGTCATACTGAGCAGGAGGACGCTTGGTCTACAGAAATTGCAGTGAGGTCACACTGGTTCGCTGACGAAATCCGAGACAATTTTTTTGCGGAAAAAGTCGACGAAAACCGAAATCCACGATAACCGAAGTCAACGAAAACCGAGGTATAACTGTAATCCATTATACATTTTTTATTGTGTTTTGCTTGCGCTTTTACTGCAACAAGATTAAGAATTCTACGTATTAAAATAACTTGGGTTGCACCTGCATACTCAAAATATTTTTAATAATTTCGTCATCAGTTAATTCTTCATAACAAAGGATTTTTCTCAGAAAGCTCATCTCTCTGGCTCATGTTTACTGTGCATTTGATTTTTTCATATTTCGTTTCTGGTATATAAAAAAAATATATATATTTAAGATTTGTCGTGGCGGTTAATCGAGGATGATTGTTGATAGAGTGGCGAATAATCGGAAGCTGCTTTTAAATGTAAAATTAATCAAGTAACTTTTATTAAATAAGAAATCATATTTTTAATTTTTCGGTAAATGTTATTAAATTTACTATTCCTAAATCTTTTAATTAGTATTTCCATTTTACTTAGATTCTAGATAAAGTAAATTGCTGAAACCATATGCACTAAAATTTTGGATTCCGTTATTGACTGGATCGACATGAAGCTTTTATAAAATTCTTCTCATTAATTCTTCAGAATGACTTATTATAAGATTTAATAAGTTTTTAAAAGTGCTGTCCTCTGAGTAATTTATATATTTATATACCAATTCAGAAAGTCCATCGATTCCTGCAGTCGCTGGCATCAGTATCTCATTTGTAGGCCGTAACATGAATTAATCTTTCCGTCGTGGGACTATTACTCCTCGTAAACGTAAATAATTCATTACAGGTTTTATTATATCACTGTAATGATTGCAGCCCAAGTAAAGAGATTTGCTTCCAGGCGAATGCAATGGGCGAGTGCAGTTAAACAACTTATGTAATATTTTACTGTTCTTCCCCCTCTTTATTACGTTAGATAAATATATTGAGTAGTTTATCGATAAATGCTCTGTGGCAAATTCTTATTTTTAAATTTGACTTCCTAAATTTTAATAAAACATCACTTATTATGTAATCAACTACTATGCAGTATTTTGATTATTATTTTTCTCTGAAAAATATTTTTCGTAGTGTTTAATGTAGTGTTTGATTTTTTTTGTGTGTGTGTATGTTTGTCTCATAAATTCATACTATTTATTATGCAAAATTTTTAATTTGTTCCTGGAGAACGTAAAATAAAGTTTTGGTTATTTTGATTCTGTGCTACGTTCCTTATACGTTGTTATTTACGTTGTTTTATAGATAATATTTTAATTATATTTTATATGTAATATTAAATATAATATTTTTGAAATATTTTGAATATCGCTCTAAAAATATGTATTTAATATAGAAAGCTTTACTTGATAAAAATTATTCGTTATTTTCAATGTGAAATTATAAAATTTATCAGCATTTTATGTAACAATTAATAAAAAGTATCTGATTGACATTATGTTTGGATTTCATGCATTTAATTGTTATAACATATTCTTTAATTATATAAGAAGTATTATTTTTTTCTTCTTGTATTTTCTCAATTTCTTTTTCTTCTTATTATTTGTTTCATTATTTATTTATTCTCCACACCTGTGATATATTTTCTTACAAGGAATAAGTCCTTGCAAAATCATTCAATATCAGCTTTGTTGTATACCGATTAACAGGACTACTGGGCAATCGACTACTTTTTAACATTTTGTGTAACTCTATTTCAATAAATAACCCTAATGTTAAATTTTTAGCAATAATCTACTACGATAATTACTGTTTGGGAATAGTGGTCGAAAAATGTTGCAGAAATTTTGTCTCGTGCTTTAGAGGATTGCAGTTGAAGTAGACATTATATACTTGAAGCAAAATGTGTTGAGTCAAATAAATCATCATGGCTTCAATTTGTATTACAGCATCATATAAATGAATTTCGCTTTCATTCTCCGATATATTGTGTCTATTAAATATACAAAACTGTTTTTTCTTTTGGTCGAGTATTTTATTTTTTTCTGTATTGGCAAATAAATGCATTAGTGTATATAAGTTTAATTTTTTTTCAAAATTAAACTTATGAAAAACAAACTACAATAAGAAAAACAATTACTTATCAAAATGAACATAATTAGATATGAAGATGAAATACTTGTAATAGTTTAATATATTTCAATCAAATTTCTTTTTAATATAAAGTAAGACTAAATTTTATGCAATAAAATAATTATGGTTAAAAAATATCTGAAATGGAATTGACATAAAGCTTAAATTAAACATTTCCATTAATAGTTTAAAATATTATAATTTTTTGGAGAAAAGGTATATTTTAGTGTTTATAAAATGTTTTTGTTTTTAACTTCCGCTAAATAATCTGAATTAATACAGTTTTTTACGTAATTTTAAGTATAAACATTTTCACGTTGCTTTTTATTCAATTCTATAATTACGCTATAACCCAAATATAAATATCATATTCCCCTTAAGAGATTCAAGCTACATAAACCATATGTTTTAAAACATCGAATTTCGTTATTGACTCCATCGATATCAAGTATTTTGGAAATTTCCTCATTAAGTTTTCCGAAAACCTCACTCTGAATTTTAATAAATTTTAAGAGCGCTCTCCTTCAACTAATACATAAATTTATATATGAATTCTGCAATCGCTTAGAAATAAGTGACTCACTGCTTGTCTGACCAAACATGAATAACTATTTCCGTTGTCAAACTATTCATTGCCTTAAATGCAAATAATTTATTAACTGGTTTTATTAAATCCCCATAATTATTGCAGTCTGCATAGACGTATTTGCTGCAGGTCAAATACGATGGTTGAGTCCAGTAAAGCTACTTATGTAATACATATATTAGCAATCATTCTCCTATTTATTACGTCTTATAATCATATAGAGAACTGAGCAGTATGTGAATAAATGCTTTATTTGCAAATTATTGTTTTTAAATTTGATTTCATGATATCTATAAATAAAAGTGTCATTTATTATAAACATATATTTCGTTTCTAAAAAGGTATTTAATCCCTTAACCCTTAAATACCTGGTATTGCTTTTCGGCAACATACCCAATTTAGGCTCTAAAATACTATTAGAATAATATCGAAGCTATAACGCCTAATGTTGCCAATAAAATACATTCTGAAAATATTATTAAATCGATTTCCAACATGTAGATGGCTACACTTGTGCTGTTTAAGAATAAAGATAGATTTATTTTTTCAATTGTTGCTACTCGCTCTTTTTGTTTTGTATGGAAGCTTACGAAATACTCTTACATTGTTCTGCAGTGAGCAAGTAAAATTTATTTCTTATTATAGTTCCTAAAATTTTTGTGTGTTTAATATTATAGAATTTTATCAAGGAAAATTATTTTTTTCAATTAAAGACCAGTATTGCCGATTAGTAACAAACTTGTTTTTTAGCCGTAAACTATACTTAAAACAAAATATGATTTTTTAAAGTATTTTTCCCATAATTTATTTAAAAAATGAAAGCCGAAAAACATTATTACAATGATTTTTGAAAAATCAGGCATTTAAGGGTTAATTCTCGCTCTCGTGATATTCAAGGGCTGTGTCTTTTATTTCGATTGTTTGATTCCCAATAGTTTTATAAAATAGTGTAATCGGCTTTATTATGGTATCGTTGTACCTGTCATTAAATAAGCTGAATATTTCTTTTTCAAAAAAGTGCTGCCAATAAGAAATTTGAATTTTTAAACCGTAATTTAATGTGATCGTTAAGGGGCTAATTATGTTTTTCCTCTTATAATGACGTATATGAAGTAAAATTTGTGCAATAAAAATACTGGTGCCACACATGATATTAATTTTTGCATGTATCTATATGAAAGTTTCCAAAGTTAGATGCTTAAATCCTCTCGCAGCACATCCTGCGATTACCACGGGCAACGTAAAAGTAGCAAAATTTGTAGCACACTTACCTTTTATGTAAGAATAAATTCTGACAAATACATATAGATATAGTATATATAATGAACACTCCCGAATAGCAAATAAACTCGATTTTGCCAACACATTTTTAATCCACAATGCATGCATATTTGTATATTTTGAAAAGCGGAAAACTCTGAAAAGTTGACACCTCCGAATACCCAATAAATTCCGCGAAGCTGAAGTATCCGCTCTTGATAAGTTTTGTTATATTTATATCAAGTATGCAACAATAGACAAGTCTGATAATATAACTTACGTAAATTGTTAAGGTTTATCTTCTTATTTATTACATCTGATTAAATAACAGAACTGAGTATGGATCAGTCCTTTCTGAAGAAGATTTTTTTTTTAATTTTAGTTTTATCATATCTAGAAATAAATCTTATAACTACAGTAGAACCTCGATTATCCGAAGTAATTGGGGCCGACCCTCTTTCGGAAAATTGAAATTTTCGGATAATCGAGAATGCTTATTTTTTTTTTTTTAAGATTAAGGAGAAATATAATCAATATTTCTTATTATGGTAACAAGTGTTTAATAAAAATAAAGCAATAGCAAAATACAAACAAGAATAAGTTAAAGTACCCTTTACATATATCACAAGGGTTTGAAAAATGTTTTATTTGTTACAGTTTCGATTGCCTTTGCTTAGAAGCTCTATCACGGAGTTTTTTTTTTTTTAAATATTATTAGTTTAAACGTATCACAGTCTTTCTGCTGCTACAATCATGTCAAACCTTTTGCAAAACATTCAAAAGCTTCAGAATTGCTACTTTGTTCGTTTACTTTGTTTAACACCTCAGCTTAAGGAAGCTCAGGTTAAATTCAAAGCAACTCTAAGAAAGGGAATCGAAAATATTAATATGTACGCGTTGTTCGTAAAAGACCACTTGCGCATATCTAATATGATAGTTAAAAAAAAAAAAAAAAAAAAAAAAAAAAAAAAAGCTTTCAAAAAGCAAAATGGATTTTGCACACAAGGAATGTGATAGTAAAAAAAAAAAGCTTTAAAACTAAATTTCGGTTAAAAGAGTTTCGGATAAAAGAGGTTCTACTGTACTTACATAATATTTTAATGTGCTCCTAGATATAGTGATTTAATCAAGCATTTAAAATATTAAACAGTAAAAAATAGCACAAATAAATGAAAAGCCTTCATCATCATAATGAAAAGCCTTTCGGCAATTTCATTATGATTTTCAATAAATTTCAAGAGAGTTCTCCAAGTCAGATATGAATGTATCCATGAATGCAGAAAATATTTCCATTTATACAAGACCTCGAATTCGTAACTCATTATTTTTTCCTTCCTGTATGAACGTTTCCGCTGTTGAAATGTTTCTTGTGGTAAACGCAAAACATTCATTATTGGTTTTATTAAATCTCTATAATGATTGTGGTCGGAGTAAAGCTATTTGCTTCAGGTCAAATATGATGGGCGAGTCCCATAAAGAGACTTACGTAATGTTTTAGCGTTCATTCTCCTATTTATTACGTCTGATAAATATATTGAGTTGAGTAGTATTTGGACGGATCCTCTTTCGGCAAATTGTTGTTCTAATATTAGCTTCATTGTGTTTATAACGAAAAAGAAACATTTTCAATGTAATATTTTATTTCTGTTTCTAGGAATAAAGATGTGATCTAGAAATACAAAATTTAATGTATTAGGCAAGTGCTTTAACTAACAAATTATATTTTTATGGCTAAGAATTGAAAAATAATACTGCTTCAGGTCAAATGTGATGGGCGAGTAACATAAAGCGACTTACGTAATGTTTTAACATTCATCCTCCTATATATTCAGTCTGATAAATGTATTGAGTTGAGTAGTATTTGGACGGATCCTCTTTCGGCAAATTGTTATTCTAATATTAGTTCCACTGTGTTTATAACGAAAAAAAAAAAAAAAAAAAAAAAACGATATTCATTGTAAAATTTTATTCCTGTTTCTAGGAGTAAAGATATACAAAATTTAATGTCTTAGGCAAATGTCTTAACAAAAAAATTATATTTTTTATGGCTAAGAATTGAAAAATAATTTTGCTTCAGGTCAAATATTATGGGCGAGTCCAATAAAGCGACTTAGGTAATGTTTTAGCGTTCATCCTCCTATTTATTACGTCTGATAAATATATTGAGTTCAGTAGTATTCGGACGGAACTTCTTTCGGCAAATTGTTTTACTAATATTAGTTTCGTTGTATTTATAACGAAAAAGAAGCATTTTCACTGTAATATTTTATTTTGGTTTCTAAGAATGAAGATATGATCTAGAAATACAAAATTTAATGTATTAGGCAAGTGTCTTAACAAACAAATTATATTTTTTATGGTTAAGAATTAAAAAATAATATGAGATACAATATTGTATTAATATTTACATTTCTGATTGTAAAGATTTTGAAAGCCGATATTTAAAAATGTATCATTTTCGATTTATGAAAAATAATTCATAATTCGCATGCGTATAAAAAGTTTTGTTTTCTTTTTTATCATTTCTTAAAGGATTTAAGTTGAAAGATTACTTTAATATTTGTAAAAATAACATTGAGTGACATTTGTTGCTTAAAAAATGTTTTCAAATACATATTATACATTTCTGAAATATTAATTTTAATCATATTTTTAAATTAATAATTATATTTTCGTTACATTCAAACTAAGGCAAAACGTTAATATATGTATGATATGATAATCTCAAATTGCCGCATTGACTACATCAACGCCAAGCTCTTTGGAAATAGTTCTCATTAGTCATTCTGAGTTACTTTTTCCGAGTCTAAATGAAATTTAAGAGCGCTTTCCTCGACTATATACATACTATATTTAATTATCATTTTTGAAAATACATAAATTTATGGAATTCCTGAAATGAGTGAATAATTATATGTTTAACGTAATATGAGTTGCTTTTTCCATCGTGCAACTTATTCCTGTATTTAAAGTAAATCATTCGTGTTTGGTTTTAGTATATCCCTATAAATACTTCAGTCGGAATACAGATATTTTCAGAAGATCAAACACGATGGGTTTGTATAGCAAAGCAACATACGTAATATTTTAGTATACATTCTCCCATTTATGACACATGGTAAATATATAGAGGTGTTATATTTTAACACTATATAGAACTTAGCACACAGTTTTTTTTTTTTTTTTTTTTTTTTTTTTTTTTTTTTTTTTTGTCAAAATTGTCTTGTTATGTTAGTTTCTTCATGTTTTGAAAGAGTTTGTGATAAAAGTCAGAAAGTTTGTCATATATGTTTGTGAACTGACATGCATGTTTCGTTGATTGTATTCTGTTAAAATACCATAAAGGACCGGTTTGATTTGTCTATCTTTCCTCAAAACAGTGAAACTTTACATATCTAATGTAAAAAATAGGAATAATCCTCCATTATATGCTGAATTTTCATCAGATTAGAAAGGTATTCCAACAATTGTGCTGCCACTACTTTTTCGTTTCAGAAACCGAATTTTTACGTGTGATGTTTTCTCTTCCAATTATATAAATCTCGCGAATCGAAGCTTAAAATTTCCTAAAATCCTCCAATTAAAATACAAAATTTTTTTTTAATGATAGAATTTTTTTTTCTTGTTGTATCCCGGCAATTCTGCTGCCAGTAACTTTACGTTTTTTAACACTTTTAATGCAGCAGAAAGTCAGTATAAAAATAAAGCTAATGATGTTCAGTTTTCACTAAAAACGTTGCCGGGATATGTTTTATTATTATTATTATTATTATTATTATTATTATTATTATTATTATACAGCCAAATATATCTAGTTTAAAAAATCACCTTTGACGGCGCTAACACGGAATTTGCACTGAGTTTCAGATATCTTTTAACCATCATTATTTGCATATTTTCAAAATATAAGTTCATGTTAGCGTCCATTATCGGGTAAGATTTTAAACTTTTTTTTTTTTTTTTTTTACTATACTAAGAATTCAGCTTCATAACAATCAGCAATAACAGCCTTTCCGTATTATCATATGTTCATTTTTATGAATTTTTAATTTTTCGGATGTTTTGTCCATACTGTATATAATTTTCAATATGTGTTGATTGAGTTTTAAATAATGATTTAAACTGTATTTACATTAACTACTATTTGTGAAAAACTATATGAACAACAATTGTGATAGTATATGGCTAACTACTGCTCGTAAATTATTTTTGCGGAAAATAATTTAGGAAATAATATTGGTGTAAAACATTATGTTCATGCTTTATCTCCGAATATGAATGTATGAAGCATATGACTAACTTATTGCAGCATTTTTATTCAGCGAACTTCATAAATGCTGTTCTAAGTTTAAAGTTCTTTTATTTTTTGCTTGATTATTATAAATAACGCATTTTAAAATTTATTCAGTACAATTTTTAATATATATATATATATATATATATTCAACTTATATTCATTACCATATATGAAAAAAGAACACATTAAAAAGATTTAAAAAAATATTTTAAAGTTATTTATTATTTAAATTGAAACTAAAATTGTCCGCCCATCTGTAAATACTAAAACCTTATATTGTATTATTCATTGCAACAGTATCTAGCTATTCGGATGTATTTCTCATTGCATCATTTTTTTTTATTTAAATTAGTTTTAAGAGACTTTCTACCCGACTGCCAAGAAGGGTTATGTGTTTCACGCGTATCTGGGTATGTGGTTTTCTATATACCTTCGAAACATCCCAACGGCTGGATGGATTTTAATGAAATATGTCTCTATCGATTCGTCTTAACCGCCCGATGGTTATAGGATAGGTTTTGTTTTCATAAATTTTAAATGGCGGCCGTAAAATACAAAATGCCGGTAGAGACGAAAAAAAATTTAACGCAACCCTATTGAGTGACATATCATTGGATAGGTATTTCGAAAGGAAGACGATGTTTCATTGACTATTTTACAGTCAGAAGGTCCGTTTAAATATTACACAACCTGGAAGTTGTGTAGGTAGGATCTCTAGCTTTACTGCAACTCTAACCTTCATAGACTTCCTTATGTCTCATCAAAACAGTGTTTATAGATAAGAAGTAACAATTAAACACAACTTAAAAGTCATCAATCCAAATAAATAATAATAAAAAAACAGGTAAGTAATATAAATAATAGTTTCACATTGATGAGAAATAATTAATTAGTTCGGTTTTTACGCAGTCGGGTTTTTTTATTTTTTAAATTTAATTCATAAGTGTGTTTCGTTTTTAAAATGTGTTTTTCTCAAATTAATGTAAAATTTGACGTACGAATTCTGAAAATGAATTGATTGTTTTAATATCTAGAAACAGAACTCATTATTTATTCGTATCATCATGTATTACTTTTTCCGATAAGGAAACTATTCCTTCTTGTAAACGTAAATAATTCTTTTCTGGTTTTACTACACACGTATAATGATTGTAGTCGGAGAGAAAGAATTGCTTCGTGTCAAATGCGATGGGCGAGTCCAGTAAAGCAACTTATTTAATATTTTAGCTTCTATCCTCCTATTTATTACGTCTAGTAAATATATATTACTAAACAGTATTTGTATAAATCTTTTTCTGGCTCATTTTTTTATAAAATTGATTTGTTTCTTCATATAAAGAAAAGATATATATTAATTTTCAGTATAATTATTTTGTGTATGGTTATTTTTTATTCTATTTCTGGAAATATAAATATAAATTAATTATTTATAAAGAGATCTGATTGTCCTGATGAGTTATAGTAGTAAGATAATCATTTACTCATAAGCATATAATATAAAATTGGTTGAAAAGTTATTGAAGTATTGTTGAAAAGTTCGCTAGTAGATCTAGATTAATAAGTTTTTTAGTTTTTAGATGTGTTCGTAATTAATAATCATAATTCATAATTACATAAATACTTAGCACCTATAGTCGTCATCTGGTCCGTCTGTCTATATATAACAGCGGAAAAACTACTCAACTGAATGGTTTGAAATTTAATATATATAACCGTTGCAGAATTTTATCTAGTCATTTTAAGTTTTATGAAAATCGAATCAAAACTTAAAAATATATTAATAAAAGTATTTATCTTCTATTAAATCCTATCATACATAATTAATTCAATGATATCCCTTGATAGGTAATGATTCTAGGTTGCCATGCTGATTACGTACTATTTAAGATGGAGTCGGATTATTTCCGTATTACTGAATTTAATATATGTAATTGTAGTAAATTTTGTATTCATGCATTTTTGCACAAGAGTGCAACAACCATTGCATCAACATCTGAATATTTATAAAACTATTTATAGTACGAACGCACCTAATTTGTCACGTATGACATACAATTTGAGATTTGTTACATTTAAAATAATCAAGTTTCTTTTTTGATGAAATATAAATATCTTTTCAAAATTATATAATTATTTATAAAGAAAATAATTCATTTAAAATATGTTTAAAATAATGTAAAAAAATATCCTATATTTTTTATTTAATGTTTTAAAAATGATAATATATTGTTAAATATATTATTTATTTAAAGTATATTAATTAATTTTCATAATTAAAAATCGACACTGCTTTTAACGTTATTATTTGTCTTTGGGTGTATCCACATAAAAAACCTCTGAAAAGTATTACTCTTAGAAATTTTAATTAACATTTCCCTTTACTGTAACTACAGACTAAATTAAATCGGCGAAATCTATTATCTTAAATATTAGGTTTCATCATTAACTGTTCCGATATAGAGCTTTTCTAAAATAGTTCTCATTAAGTCACTAAAACGGTTCATTCTGAGTTTTAATAAATTTTAAGAGTGCTGCCATACAAGTAATATACGAGTATAAATTTATAAATCAATTCTGGAAGTTCATCAATATCTACAACCGACTGGAATCAGTAACTCGTTATTTATTTGCCCTAACATGAATTTATCGTCTCTTGATGAACTTTTCCTTGCCTAAAACGTAATTTGTTATTGGTTTTATTATACGATTGTAATGATTGCAGTTGGAGTCGAGAGATTTGCATTAAGTCAAATACAGTGGACTAATCCAGAAATACAATTTAACCAATATTTTATTGTTCACAGTCCTATTTATTCTCGCTGATAAATATGTAGATATGTAGATTTGCCTTTTGGGTGTGTTCACGTTATAAACCCTCGGAAAGTATTGATCTTATAAATTTTAATTAACATTTCCCTTTACTGTAACTACAGACTAAATTAAATCGGCTAACTACATTAACTTAAATATTAGGTTTCATCATTGACTGTTCCGAAATGGAACTTTTTTCAAATAGTTCTCATTAAGTCACTAAATAATAATGGCTCATTCTAAATTTTAATAAATTTTAAGAGCGCTGCCCTAAAAGTAATTTATAAATTTATAGATCAATTCAGGAAGTTCATCAATATCTACAACCGACTGGAATCAGTAACTCATTATTTATTTGCCTTAACATGAATTTATCGTCTCTTGTTGGGAACTTTTCCTTCCTGAAACATAAATAATTCATTACTTGTTTTTATTATACGATTGTAATGATTGTAGTTGGAGTCGAGAGATTTGCATTAAATCAAATACAATCGACTAATCCAGAAATACAATTTAACCAATATTTTATTGTTCACAGTCCTATTTATTATCGCTGATAAATATGTAGATCTGTAGATTTGCCTTTTGGGTGTGTTCACGTTATAAATCATCGGAAATTATTAATCTTATAAATTTTAATTAACATTTCCCTTTACTGTAACTACAGACTAAATTAGATCGGCTAACTCTATTAACTTAAATATTAGGTTTCATCATTGACTGTTCCGATATGGAACTTTTTTCAAATAGTTCTCATTAAGTCACTAAAATAGCTCATTCTAAGTTTTAATAAATTTTAAGAGCGCTGCCCTAAAAGTAATTTATAAATTTATAGATCAATTCAGGAAGTTCATCAATATCTACAACCGACTGGAATTCAGTAACTCATTATTTATTTGCTCTAACATGAATTTATCGTCTCTTGTTAAGAACTTTTTCCTTGCCAAAACGTAAATAATTCATTACTGCTTTTATTATACGACTGTAATGATTGCAGTTGGAGTCGAGAGATTTGTATTAAGTCAAATACAGTGGACTAAACCAGAAGTACATTTTAACCAATATTTTACTGTTCACAGTTCTATTTATTATATCTGATACATATGCTGATCTGTGAATCTCTGCAGCGTTTGGATCATTTTTTTTTTTTGTTTGTTTGTTACGTTTTAGTTTTAACATTTATTTCGTCGCATTTGGACAAAAATATATCTAATTTCCTTTCTAGTATATTATATATATATTTTTTGGCAATACAGACTATATCTAAAAAAAGAAATGTCATCATTTACATTATAAACCTCTGAAAAATATTAACGTTTAGAAATTTTAATTAATATTTCCCTTTACTGTAACTACAGGCTAAATTAAATCGCGTACTCTATTATCTTAAATATTAGGTTTAATCATTAACTGTTCCGATATCCAGCTTTTCTAAAATACTTCTCATCAATTCACTAAACCCCTCATTCTGAGTTTTAATAAATTTTAAGAGCGCTGTCATACAAGTAATATACGAGTATAAATTTATAAATCAATTCTGCTAGAAGTTCATCAATGTCTACAACCGACTAGAATCAGTAACTCATTATTTATTTGTCCTAACATAAATTTATCGTCTCTTGTTGAACTTTTCCTTGCCTAAAACGTCAATAATTCATTACCGGTTTTATTATGAAACTGTAATGGTTGCAGTGGGAGTCGAGAGATTAGCATTAAGTCAAATACAGTGGACTAATTCAGAAATACAACTTTACCAATGTTTTAGTGTTCACAGTCGTATTTATTATTTCTGATAAATATGTTGATCTGTGGATCTCTGTAGCGTTTGGATGTATCTTTTATTTATACTTTTTTGTCTTAACCTTTGTTTCTTCGCATATGGAAAAAAAATATATATCTAATTTTCTGTCTAGTATATTTTTTTCTTTTTTGGAAATGCAAATTGGATCTAAAAAAAGAAATTTCATTATTTTGGCCATTTAATCATTTTTAATCATTCTTTTATAAACATAAAAACTTAAAATGTATGGGAAAGTTTGAAATTGTTTTGTACTTGATTATTTTAATTAGTTTGATAAATATTCTTAAATTCAACCAGAAAATTCCAATTTACTCTTTCAACTGTTATCCGTTTGCTTTTTCTATGACAAAATCTTTGCTTATCGTAAAGACTAAAAAATCATTATTACCTTTATTATATCTTTATAAAGAATTGGAGCAGAGTTGACAGATGTGATTATAGTCAGTACGATGGAGGGATCCGAAAAGGTACAAGAAAAGTAATATGATTTATAACATATATGTTTCTGATTTATAACATATAATAAAGGCATAGCATTAAATAATATTTGGCTAAATACATTCCGACAAATTATTCTTTCGATAAGACAAACATATATATCTACACAATTTTATTTCGTGAAGAACGCTTTAATAATAATGTTTTACAAATGCATCCTTTATTTTTTATCGTCAGACAATATGCACTAAATACCGGGTGTCCCAAAAAGGACTGACTGATTTTAAAATTCAATAACTTCCAAACGGTGGCAGATATTAAAAAAATTCTTGCAGGAGGGATATGCATAAAGTCAAAAGTTTTTTTACAGTGATTTTCGATTTTAGTTCTAATTACAAACAATAGATGGCGCTGCGATCAATAGAGGGAAAAATCAGGCTCGATTTTTGGTACTTCGTGGCCCGGATAATACATTTCCATCTCCTTTTTCTGCATGGAACAACAGAAAGGACCAAAAATCGAGCCTGTATTTAGCGACTATTGCTTACAGCGCCATCTATTGTTTCTAATTCGAACTAAAATCGAAAATAACTGTAATAAAACTTTTGACTTTATGCATAACCCTCCTGCAAGAATTTTTTTAATATCTGTCACCGTTTGGAAGTTATTGAATTTTAAATTCAGTCAGTCCTTTTTGGAACACCCGGTATATGCAAACGTAATATTAATAATAATAATAAGAAGAAGAATTTAATAGGCCACACTAGTCACGCGGAAAAACTCGAACGCTATTGCTAAGTGTATGGGAGCGTTATTTTCATATATTTCGCTTTGATTTTAATGGCTTTGAATGATTTTTTTTTTTTTTTTTTTTCATTGGATAGCTGAGAACGATCTACAACCGGGCTAGTTTTTACTTTTTCAATTTTGATTATAGTTATTATTATTATTATTATTATTATTATTAGGGTAGTTTCAATTTCAGAACCGGTTCGAACTGGTTCCGAAAGTGAAAGTAATTTTTTTTTAATTCTGAAACAAAAATAGGAAAAGTAAAAACTAGCCCGGTTATAAGTCATCCTCAGCTATGCTAAAAAAAATAAATAAATAAATAAATAAATAAATAAATAAT
Organism: Maratus speciosus; assembly: GCA_963932465.1. Lineage (NCBI taxonomy): Eukaryota > Metazoa > Arthropoda > Arachnida > Araneae > Salticidae > Maratus > Maratus speciosus. The sequence continues at coordinate 329,210,317 of OZ010786.1, forward strand.
AAAAAAAATCATTCAAAAATATTGAAATCAAAGCAAAAAAAATTTAAATAACGTCCCCATAGACTTAACAATATCTTTTTCCTTTCTTCTCGCGAGTGAAGTTTGTTCTTTAGAAACTTTAACTTTTCGCAGATTCAAAATAAATTAAATCGTAGATTTATATACTCTAAAATCTAGAATTCAATCATATCTTTACTAAAACAGCTCTCGTAAAGCCAATAAGAATGGCTCATTCTAAGTATTAAAAAAAAAAAAATCATTTACATTATAAAGGAAAAACCGGTCCGTGAGTAACGCTGACGTCGTATCTACAGCCTGATCATCATACGCCGGACCAATAAACTCCAATTTTACTGCAATTTTTTGAAATTTCTAACCATCACACAATTTCAGTTTTTACACTGTAGGAGGAAAAGAAGTAGAAAAATAATAGAAACATAATTTTTCTTTCAAATCCCATTTGTTTGAAAATTGTATCTCAAATTATCTATTTTTATGGTTTTTAAAATAATTTTCACACAGGATTTACAGAAGAAAAATCTATCTCTATCGTATCCAGCCCTATTACAAATGGTTAACCCGTTTGTACTTAAGGAGTCTCGGTAATCTTAAAATTGGAAAAAATGAAAAAAAAAATAAAAGACCATTTTCGACATTTACTATCTTAAAATATATATGATTTAAAACACAATTTTTATTGGGATGAAAGTTATAAGTATGTGCTTCCATTTCATGTATTTAAACCGATGCAGAGTACATAATTATTGCAGAAAATTGGCACAACAGCTTACATTCAAGATTACAAAATAAATTTTGCAACTAGAATGACATCTTTTGTAACAAATTGTACTTTAGATTGTAAAAATTACCTTGAACCTAAATAAATTTGTATTTCAAGTATTCATTTCAAGTATCCAAGTTTATTTTTATTTTATCACATAATCACCTAAAATATACATATTTTTTAACAATAAAAAGGAAACTTTAGATTCAGTTTATAGAGATTAATATGAAATATATGTTTCGAAAATTTCATGAAAACATATTCAGAAGTTTTCGAGATATCCTGCGCGTTATGCCCAGAAACGTCGCTTGGTGAAAAATGACTTCAAAGTTTCGGGAATGCCTCTGCAGCTATTGATTAGGTATAAATCTAAAAGCCATAACTTCTGTTCTAATGGGAATTACAAAGAAGCAATTATATCAAAATGTTCAGAAAAGATTGGAATTTAACATCTAAAAAAATTAAAATTTCAAAAATTTTGAGACCCCTTAAAACAATGTAAAAGTTCGGAATTTGTTTCTGATCCCATACCTAAATAAAAAAAAAATCATGAATAAATAAATAAATACATTAAATATTTTAAATAAAGCATAAATTAAAAAGACATGTAACCGAGAGTGCTTAAAATTGTGAAATTATCAGAGTCAAAAAGGTTGATGTATGCAGCGAAATTTTTGGCGATTTATCCGGCTATTAACGCGGCTAACACAAAAGTACGTCTTTTAATAAATTAAAAAAATATCTGAATGCATAATCGATATTTTTCATATAAAAGTGTTTTCTTTTTGTTGTTGTTGTTGATGATGATGTTAGTAGGCAATCTAAAAATATATATTATATATAAAAATCTATTGCAGTTTTCAATTAAAAAAAATGGTTTTCACCGGAACTCTGAAATCTGTAAGTTCAGGTTGAATCATAGTTTTAATAAAACTTCAAAGCTCATGCTTCCATGTAATGCATAAATTTATATACAAATCCAGAAAGTACACTATGTTCTATAATCTCTAGTATCAGCAATTCATCGTTTGTTTCAATCAACATGAAATACTGTTTCAGTAATTAAACTCCAACTCCAACTCCTCGCCTCAAACGCCAATCATTCCTTATTGGTTTTATTGTACATCTAAAATTGTAGCAGCCCTTGTAGAGAGATTTCCTTCAAGGCGAATACGATGACCAAGTAACGAAATGAATTTATGTAAATTTTATCGTTCATCCGTCCATTTATTGTACCTACATATCTATTAATGATAAATATATAGCATTGAGTAGTATTTGGATAGAGCTTTTATTTGGCAAATTGTTGTTTTATTGTTGGTATTAAGATATTAAGATGTAAAATATGCCATTTAATCCTTAATATTTTATTCTGTTCCAAAAATACAGATGTAATCTAAAAATAAAGATTCGATTATTAACGGAAAACAAAAAATAAAAATATACCTACATATCTATTAAAAATAAATATATAGCACTTAGTAGTATTTGCATAGAGCTATTATTTGGTAAATTGTTGTTTTAATGTTGGTATTAAGATATTAACATATAATATATGTCATTTTAGTCTTAATATTTGATTATGTTCAATAAAAAAAGATGTAATCTAAAAATATAGATTCGATTGTTTGAATAGCAATTCTTCCCAACAAACTATTAAACTATAAGCATAAAAACGGAAAACAAAAAATGAAAATATATTTCTGATTGGTTTAATATTATTTAATTCATAATAAAATTTTTAAGGATATTTTATTGCTTACCAAAAAATAGTTTTGCTGATAGTAATAATTTTTGAATGGCCATCGGTAATCGTCTTTGTCCTATAATCATTCTCTGTCATAAAGGAAATTCCATACTAAATTTACATAGTAATTATTGTTTATCTATCAAAATCATTATTAAACTCTTTTATCTTGGAAAAAAAGATGTAACATGATTGTTCACGAAAAGAGCTTTTGGATTGAACATATTAGAACTATAAAATTCTTATCTTTGTTTTTATATGTATTTATTTATTTAATCATTGCAAAAATGTGGGAATACAAAAAAGTATTTTGATAAATATTATTGACATCTATTTTTTTCCTTCCTCTGAAATTGAGATTTTCTTCATGGTATTAGATGGTGACCAGTGCTTGTCTTAAAAATACAGTTTCAATCATTCACTTTTGCAGAATATTTTGTATTACAACTTTTATAAAATATTTTACATTATCACTTGTATAAAATAATTTGTATTATTATTTTTCGTATGTAAAATGCGTTTCAGTATGAGTAATCTAAAAAAAAAAAAAAAAAAAAAAATAGAATTTATGTAGCAAGCATTTAGATTGGTATTGTATGGGACTGAAATAACCACGTAAATATTTTTCTTTCTATCATTGGCCAAAATATATGAAAATATATCAGTTCCTCGTCACATATTGTTTGCAGATCACCACTTTCCTTAAATAAATTTATTTTACTTACCCAAATGTAAATCCTCAACCAGGCCAGAGAGATTTTTGGGTACCGAACACAGAATATCTTTATTATTCAAAGAATTAAAAAATAAAATAAAATTAAAATTCCAAACCACTATTATAAGTTTAATTACAATTATTCAAAAGATAAAAAATAGAACGAAAATCATGCATCAGGCATAGTTCGTAAAACACTTTCCAAAACTAATAAAATATTACTAAGAAATTTTTCCACTATACATATAAAATACTAATAAGAATTTCGTTCGGTCTGCTTATAAGTTGAGTTTTGGTTGGATTTTGATAGGACTTGCGCTGTTAGTTTGCTAATTTTTTAGGAAAGGCTATAGAACACAATATATATTTTTACTTTGCTTAGTTATATGTTTGTTTAGTTGTTGCTTTTAGTGGTGACATTATGTTAGAAATAAATTGATCTGCTTAAAAAAGCGCTTAACTTTCATCAGAATATTCGCAATTTTTTTCTTTATTTTTGTGTAATATATTATATCCTCTATGCAGTGTCCATAGGCATTATTTTAATATGCATGTGGAGCTTTAATAATAACTTAAAGATTTTATCGCATTAAATTTACTTAAGTTTAAACAATTCACTTTTTAACTGTACTATTACGTGTTAATTTACTACTGATACACTTTTCAAATACTATACATGTGTTTTAGGGCAGGGCTGACCCTCACAGCGCCAGCGGGAGCCCTAGTGTCCTTTGGGGGTTATTTTTTTTTTCTTTCTTGCCACGTTTTTGTATAACACTAAGTTTTTGTAAGGATAAAAATCGATTTTAGAGAATGCTTTTTTAGAAACAAACAATATTTGTATATTTTTTATTTCTTTTATTTGAGTTTATGGCTCCTTCCTCTACAAAATCTTTTACATTCCTCCTTCTTTCTTTCTCTCAAAAAATTTCATTCTAAATTTATTACAATTTAAGTTATCTCTTCAAATTATTTTTAAGTAGAATTCCTAAAAGGTAGAGACCAGGTGCATCCTATAAGACGTGTGTGACGTATAATACTACCACTTCTCCATATTTACGACAAAAATTCTGCATTTAAATAAGGCGTCGATTACTATACAAAAAACTGGTGGATGTTAGCCCATGCGGTAGACTATGCCACTACAATAGTGAGATGAAATTGTTGCAAGTTTTAATTCATGTGAATAATGGCGCTCTTCATTCTTTGTAACCAGATGAGTGACGCCCTTGTTTGCTGAAAGATTAGACAAGCCTGTTTTAGGGGATGTATTCATCTGTGAAAAGAAATAAACGAATCTTCGTTAATTTCATTTGTAAAGTTGTTGTTTGCGAGGAACGAAAACCTTTTATGTAGAATTAAACACTAAACAAATTATAAATATAGGGTATCCCTAAACTCGTGGTACATACGTTAGGGTGTGATAGAACATAACTAGACAAGCCCAAATAACCATACAATCCATGGCCAAAATGCAAGCCGTGAAGCGCTAGAGGCGCCTCCCAGCGACAGCAATAAAAAGGCTGTTCACGCAGGTGTCTTCATTCGTTTTATGAATCATCGATGAGATGGATGCATACTCGAATGAGGAGACGGCCAAGATCCATTACATGTGCGGAGCGGCAGACGGCAATGCAAGGAAAGCCCAAAGGTTGTACCAATAAAGTGGCCGGCCCGCTCACCCGATATGTCATGTCTGGATTTTTTCTTCTGGGGTCACATGAAGAGTCTCATCTACGTTACGATGGTCCCATAGATTCCGTTGAAGACCTTGTTGCCCGGATAACCACTGACACCATACGAAAGATGCTTGGTGTTTTCGCCGATGTACGGCGGTCATTCCATCGGCGATGTGAAGCCTGCGTTACTGTTGGCGACCGCAATTTTGAGCAGTATCTGTGAGGGGGGACGTACGTGTATTCATTGTTTACTTTCATTTTGTCGAATAAAGTGTTTTTCTTCGTATTATTGGCTTCCCCCAGGGACTACACTAAAACTCTAAGGCATTTGCTGGGTTTCCCTGGGTGGCCATCCTCGTATTATCGGCTAAATTTCATTCCATCGCTGTCTATCTTCTTTCCGCTCAATTTTTGCCACAGTATGTTTCGCGCTCTAGCTTTTTACGACTTGCATTCCGACCATGGATTGTATGGTGATTTGTGCTTGTATAGTTGTGTTCTGTCACTCCCTAATGTATGTACCATGAGTTTAGAGACACCCTGTATATAAGTTTCCAATTATTAGGAAGCCCAGAAGCGTCAGCCCTGTCTACAAAACTACAGGTTCCCAGTTCAATCCTGGTTGCAAACTTAACAAGGACTTTACTCAACCTTTCATCTCTTCGGGTTCGATAAATTCTTTACCAAAATTGATTGAGAAATAATCACTGAAGTTCCCACATTAGGCAGACCACCTGACAGGGACATATGCTGCATAGTACCTTAAGACCCATGTTCAAGAAAAGAAGGCTGTGCACAGTAGGCTAGGATCCTAAATGGATAAATGTGGCCCAGGTTTAGTTTAGTTTTTAGTGAACTATAATAAAACTGATTATTAAAATTTTTTACATAGAGCCTGCAGCTGATTTCTTTTACAAAAATATTTTTTAGTTTAATTTTTACTATTTTTTACTCTGTCTATCCATCCGCTTTAAAGGCTTCGCCAAAATAATACCTTGAAAGCATAACTTTCTTTATTTTATTATTATCATCATTTACCTTACTGTAAACACTATGTGTTTTAGGGCAATCATTTCGCACGCCCAGTGTTTTACGATATGTGTAGTTCTTTACCACAATAATTATGCTCGTCGCGATCAACAAAACAATTTTTAAACAAGACTACAATTAAAAAGGCTATACATTATCCAGTCTCTTTTTACAAAAAAAAAAAAAAAAAAAAAAAAAAAAAAAATCTCGAAAACAGTTATATACTGGCAATGCTGCATACCAAGCATGTCCAACTCGTTTACCAACGCGGGCCAAATTAATCATTATATACAAAGCCGCGGGCCATATCAATGTAGATAATATTATGACAATTGCACACAGTAAAATTTGTACGTACAAAACATAGCCATGTTAAAGAAATATTCAAGTAAAGTACCAAAGTTATTATTATAATTCATAGTTTATTTTATCTTATTTTTCGAAAAAATTCTTGACTTTCGAAAAAATACTTGACATTATTTTTTTCAACGAAATCTACAAAGTTTAAATGGATTTTGCAAATTGTATTAACTTAAAAAAATGTTGTAGACGTTCTATGTTAATCTAGCAAATGTCTAACTTTTAATCTTCCGGATTTTTTTCGAGTAAAAAAAAAAATTGAATCAGAAAATTTATTTAATAAATTGTGTCTTGTATCGATGAGTTACGTATACGTATTTCATTTCATTTGTTAAACACATTTTGTCGTTCAATTAATGTTTATTCTACCAGAAAAAAATTTCTATCGAACATAGTTAATATATGTCTAATTGTTCACTTTGCTTCATTGCTAAACTTTTCACTCAGTTGGAAAATTGAAACTTGTAACTGAATTAAACGCAGGTAAAATGCCAAATGATTGGTGGGCCACAAAGAAATTGTCGGCAGGCCAGTTGTGGCCCGCGAGCCGCGTGTTTGACATGCCTGCTGTAAACTGAAATGATTTCAATTACATGTACTCTCAATCTCTATACAAAATTTCCGATACATGCACTTATTTCTGCCACCGATCTATAAGATGTGTATGAGATATTGACTGAGAATCTTGATCGAAAGCTGTACCTTCCAGGGACTGATTCATTCTATGCTTAAAGCTTGTAGAAGGGAAAAGCTAGTTTGGTCGTGCTTGTCGTCCTAACCGTTTGCAGTTTTCCATGACTTTCTTCCAACGGTGCGTAAATACCTGTTAAGATACCGTCATTTTACTGGCGAAGTCCATTAATTTAGCGATTAGCATGGCACTAAATTACAAACAATTCTCCACCTATATCCCTGGTGCCGATAATTGACCATAACAATCATCACCATCAGTTATTAATTAATTTTCACACACAGAAAAATCTACATTGTAGCGTAATAAAAGTTCGGAAATTATCTCTATACGGTGTCAATTTGCATAATTTAATTTATTTTAAAGATTTTTAATATCAACCTAAATATAAAAAGTGCATAACGATTATATAAGTTTTATAATAATTTTCACACTCACAAATTAAAGAAAAAAATCGTACGACTAATTCACTACTACAAAATAAACAAACGAACCTCCTTAATTTAATTTGTATATCTACAGTTTTTCTGGAAAGAAAAACATTTTATCCAACATTAAACATTTAAGAATACAAAAAACATCGAGTATATCTTTAAGTGTATAATTAAAATAAAACTGATTTTCACAGTTAGTTACACAGTGCCTGCAGCTGATTTCTCTTTTTCTGATTTTTTTTTCTCCTACTCCAAGCTTGCACTTCCATTTTTAGGGCTTCGAAATAAAAAAAAAAATCTTTAACAGCTTTTTTTGCTTGTCTTTCCCTTACATTATTGTAAACCCTATAATTTTTTTCAGTCATGACTTTAAGTAGCAATCAATTCGCACGCTTCATGGTTTAGAATAGGCGCAGCTCTTTACCACAATAATTATGCACGCCTCGATCAATAAAACAATTTTTTAACAAGACTATAATAAAAATAAAATGCAAAAGAATTTGATAAGCATCTGAACTAATAAAGATGTCTTTGAAAAAAGAGTCATTAGCGCCGGCTTCGTTTGCGGGGAGAAAGAAAAAAAAATAATAAAGTTTTATCATGAGCTAAAAAGGGAAGAAAAAATCCCTACCCTGTCAGTGGGGAAAAATTCAGGGAGCATTTGACAACACCACAGTTTGAATTGCTGCAGTTCCATTTGATATTTTTAAGCGCTGATTAATGGATGGTTATAAAAAAGTAGTTTTTTTTTTTCAGGAGTTATGATCGTTTGCTATATCACATCATCGGTAATGAGCATTCGATGAAGGAAAGCTTGGCTTATTAAAGTGACTGATCGCTTAAGGAAGGCGAGAAAAACATCGATATTTTTTCATTGGGAATTACTTATCATCAAAATGGGATAAGTGTATTAAATTTTACTGATTAATGTTGCGAGGAAAAAAAATGAAACATAACAATTTATAAAGGATATTCGGTGACGATTTCCATAAGTTTTTTGTTAGATTTTTTATGCGGTTTTAACGTTTAAATAAGTTTAAATGGTAATTATGTAAAATAATGTAATGTGGTTTTTTTTTTGTCTTAAGAGGAAATTATTGCACTAAATTTGAACTTTCATACGCACACAAAAAAGAAAATAAAAACTTTTTTCGGGTCCTAAATACGAATTTTTGTAAACAGGAAAAGTATTTGCTTTAACCTTGGAAGATTATTTCTAAATTTTTATAATTTACAATTTTTAAAAAGCCGTATTTTCATTAAATAACTCTTTTACTTATAGTCGAAATAGGATAAGTGTATTAAATTTGTCATTCCTTTAAAGTTTTAGAAGTAAACTGACATAATTGCTACAACCCATAATGAGAGTCTTATAATGGACAAAAATGAAATCGGCTGAAATTAAATAGTAATAAAATTATAAGTAAATAGTTTCTTTAATTACCCTTTTCCCAGTAGCTGATCAATCGAAGAAATCAGTCGAAAATTCAAAAATTAATATTTAAAATATCATGCTTAAACTGTGATTCAGGATAATGCATATAAAAGTATTATTTGAAATAAGCCAGATGGAAGTGGATTATATTAACTTACCGTAATTGCTTCCAATTAATCAAAAACTAAATTTTTACATTTTCAAAAAAAAAAAAAAAAAAGGCATAAAATGGCTTCTCTTACAGCATGCAACTGACAACAATGTAAAGGGTATCAGCTGGAGGGGTATCAACTACGGCACGGTCACCGTACGTATCGCAAATAACTTCTTGAAGAACTTCTTAGTTATCCCGTCGATCAAAAATCTATCGCCAAACTATAAGATTAAATGCCAATAATGGTTGATCCTAAATGTCACATTCACTTGACTTTAAGCAAATTACACGTGTTTACGTCATCAAGTTATTTTTATTTCGACATTTTATTTGTATTTTTATTAATGTTATAATAATTTATAAGTTCTTTCGTTATTCAAAATCAAAATTATGTCAATTTGTATAATTTGGCGAGTGGTTTGGCGATTTTTATAATTAGCAAAATTGGTCGACGGGATAACTAAGTAGTGCTCTTCTTCTAAGTAGTACCCCTCGTACATTTAGAATTGAGTACTCTTGTCGACTGTGTCCTCTCAGTCAGACTGTCATATTTCGCAAATAAATCAGTATAATATTTTTGCAAAAGCTCTTTATAATGTAATACGGAATCAAGCTATTCTTTAGTAGAAATTTATTTGCAAGCTTGAAAATAGAATTAATAAATATTACATTTGAATGTTTATATTTTCAATCTCACTTTCTCCCTAAAAGAATGAAGATGCAATGAGACTGCAGAGTTTATGAAATATGACAAAGGTTCATTATTATATGCATTCACTTATTAATGGCTCACTTACACATTTCTTTGTGTCATAACCTCTTTATGCCTGTCAAATATGAATGGCATCATAAAACGTGCCTTTCTTCCTAAATGAACGCTAACGGTATATTTCATAAATATTTTCCTTCATAAATATCGATTTGTTGGCCAGACACACCGTCAGTACCAGAGGCTTTACTGACTATACAACTCGTAATTAAGAGTGGAAGTTCTATAATTAATGAGAAAGTTTGTATAACAGATAAATATATATCAGAATCTCAATGATTGATAGAATAAATTAAATGCCTTCGCAAAATTTTCGAGAAATAGTTGCTTATAAAACAATGTTTGACACTGAAGATATGAATACTTTATGTGTGTATTAATGAAATATATGTATTCCATGTTTGAAAAGATTTTTTTTTTTTTTTTTTTTTTTTTTTTTTTTTTTTTTTTTTTATATATATATATATATAACGTGTAACAAATTTTTTTTTCGAAAGATATTCAAATTAAAGTATTATCGAACGAAAAATATTTCCTATTTAATAGCAGTATTTTTTTATTAGCTACTTAAAACTATATATTTTTAGAAAGGAATTCTTAACGTGGCTATTTACTTGAAGGGCATTTATTTTGCATAAATCGCAATGAAATTAAGTTATGTAAATTAATGTCTAATTAGGTATTTTTTTTTTTTTTTTTTTTTAGTTAAAATTGTGTAGAATGCATTTAAAGATACTAGGACTTCCCTCAAAGGTATTAGTCTGAGCGATATTACTGAGAACATAGATTTAATAATAACATGTGGAAGCAAAGAAAATGAGATGTTATCTTTAATTGTCCATATACTGCGAAAAATTGAAATGATGAAAATAAACGAATTGTAGAATTACAAAATCTTATATATAAATTCGTATACACTGTTTAAAAAAATGGGAAATCAAACCATTCAAGACAGCCATGCATGGATATAAAATTGAAAGTACGCAATATATTAAAAGTAAAATAGAAAATGAAACACTAATTTACTTATATCGGAATTTTAACTGTATAAAATGATGTCAAAAGCACAATCAGACGCTCCGCACCAATTTGAGTAACTTTAAATAACAAATATATGATGTTTAAAAAGAATGGACTATACTTTATATGGTGTGTGCTCCTCGGAATAGTTAATATTGTACAATATCTGTGTTCCACGGATGCAATGAGGTTGTCGATAACATTTAAGGAATTCTCTTCTCAAAATCTAATATAGTATCAAAGTACCGAATACATCAAAAGTGGCATGCAATGCTTCGTTAGAGTGTGTTTTAGATATGCTCGATCGGATTTAAATGATGAGTGTATGCTGGCCACTACATACGCTGTATTGTTTTGTTTTCAAACATATTCTGCACAAGTTGAGCTGTATTTAGCATGTATTAAATAAAAGAAATCGCAATGATTACAACATAAAGTATGACACAAGATCTGAATATATCGTCTGCATAACTTTTGAGCTGTCAAAGTGTCATTTGAAGTAATTTACAAATCCATACATATTTATTCAGCAAATCATGCAAGCTAACATACGCCAATATGAACCCGATTACAAAATTTAACCAGAATAAGTTAATATATAAAAAATCTACTAATGATAATTGAGAATATGAACTTATGATAAAATGTCTAGAAAAATGAATCAGATAAAAAATTCATATCACATTTAAAACGGCACTTCCCTCTGTTAGTGGCATTGGCGAGAGAGAGAAAAGCCTAGAGAAGGAACACTTTAACAAGTACTTTCGGGCAACCTACTCACTGTTTCATACAGGTCTTTATTCAATATTTACACAATTTATTTAATGCTAGGTGGGTATCTACCAGTTTTGTTGCATTTAAATCGCATGTTTTGCGGAGGAAATGCAGCATTATGAAATATTTAAAGTTGCTGTACTTAATAATTCCAAATTAATGGTAATTGAGATCGCTTTCCGTTAATTTCATCTTTTTAAATTTTAAATTTTTTAGAAACCATTCATAGAGACAATTGTACATTTTAAAACTAACCCGAAGCAAAATTTCAAGATTTTGGGCTCAGCAGTAACAGAAAAATAGAAAATTTTTGAAAGTTTTTTGCTTCTGCACTGTTTTACATAGCGTCATTTTTAGAAATTGTTCTATTGCGAGAATTTACGTCATGATAAATACAGCCATGTCGATTTTCACGTTTATATTCCTAACAGTTCCATGTTCTTCGTTACTTAGATCATCTTTAGATCTTTTTCCGCTTTGTTTAGTCTTTCTATTTTTTAGAATTCGTTCTACAACGAGCATTTACATCTTATTAATTACTACCATGCCAAAGTTCTAGTTTCTAACCCCAACAGTATCCCAAAAATTTCAGTATTCCAAATAAATCATAGTTTAGAACCTTTCTAGAAATTTTTACGTTTATCCGTCAAATTGAACCTTTTAGAGAGTGTTCATTACGAGTATTTACATCTCAAAAGTAACTACCGCACCAAATTTAAAGTTTCTAACCCAATCAATATCGCAAAAATCACAATTTTAGAACTTTTTTGCTCCTGCAGCGATGTAGGTTCTTGCACTGACATAAAATAGTCTTTTTTTCTGAGCAGAGATGGCCACCAATATTTTTTTTAAGTTGGGTATGTAGTTTCAGAGATAACACTTCACAAACGTACAAGCATTAATAATATTATATACTTTATAATATTATAACGTTTTATAATATTAGCATTAGATGTACAGATACAAAAGCCATTTATCTGTTACAAACTAAAGTGCTGGCGTTGCCCAGAATTTTAAGGATGTTTGTTCTGAAAAATCAATTTCAAAATTTAACATATAACACAAAACAAACATTAAAAAAAGCAGTCGAAATGTTGTTGAATAAATCATATGAAAACGCTATATAAAAATGTATAAATGCATATAATAGACGCAAAAGAATACAGCTATAAATGAACTTATTTCAATTTATAATTGGAGCAATAATGTTAAAATACGTCAATATTTCCCTAATCGAGTTTTTATCATGCTTCAATACATTTTTCACACTCATATGACTTATACTATATCCACCATGCCCTTTATATTTCCAATATGAGGTAATATTTTCCTCTTTCACGTGGAAACCTTGAAATAGAAAAGTTATGAAGTTATATTCACTTTCATTTAAATTCGTCAAACCATTTATTTCATTTTCATATTTCACGTGAACATCTTGCAATAGAAAAGTTATGACGTAATATTCACCTTTTTTTTTTTTTAATTCGGCAAACTATTTATTTCATTTTCATTTTTCACGTGGAAATCTTGCAGTAGAAAATTAATTGTTGTAGTAATAATTTTATTGCGTTTTTTAATTGTTGGCAACTGCTATAACGAAAAATGTTTAAATTTGATAAGAAATTGCTGGTAAATTGGTGGTTTTTTATTAATTAAAAATTAACTATAAGTTATTTCGATTCCGGATTACTTTAGTTGTCTCGGCCATGTTTAATACACATTTACGTATCTCTTCACAATTTTAGCTTCCAAATTGTGGATTTTTTATAGAATTACAAACAGACAGATAGATTTTTGACAGATTTTTTGTGACCGGAGGTCTTTCTTCGTTAATATTAAGAAAACTATTGCATACAAATATATGAAAATCGGTGGTATTATAGCGAAATGTTTGATCAACACACTAATGCATACAGTTTTCAAATCGAAGAATAAGAGATATTTAATGCTAAAGTTGGACAAAATCGTTCCATTAAAAATATATATATATATAAGAGCAAAAGCTATACATGGGAATTTAATCATTTTTAGATCATTTTATTCAATAGCAGATCCCGGTCTGCAGATTTCATTAATTTTTTTTAATTTGACTCATTTTGTGAGGTTTTATTTCTATTTTAAATTCAAATATTCAGCATTTTGACAGATATTTTTTACATATTTTAGAAAATGGTATTAATTTAAACTGGAGACAACTGTATAAACAGCGCAAACAATAATGTTTGCTTCAAATAAAAAAAATATATATATTTACACGTTACTATTATAAACAGAAAAAAACCTTCAAATTAGAATTAAATAATTAGGTATAAAAAGCAGGCACTTATTGAAAATTACGCCATAAAAACTATATTTACATGTGAATTTTAAAAGAGAAAGGATATTGTAAAATAAATTCATTAACATGCGTTAGAAATCTGAAATAGAACAAATTACGTCACATTACACTTACAGGGCTTGAATTTCAGTGCGGGATGGCGGGATTCGCGCCCAAAATTTTGAAATCCCGTCCAAAAGAATATCGTGGGCGGGACGCTCCCGTCCAAAAAATCTTACAATTTTCCTGAAAATTTGTATTTTGAAATACGATCAACTCCCGTGAAAGCCTTGCGAATTTCCGATATTTTTGCGCGACCGATTGACACGTTTTGCGCGTTTTTTTAACCTCGTAAGATCGTTGAAATTCACGAATTTTTCACGCAACCGATAGACAAATTTCATTATTTTTTTCTCGATATCGGTTGACAAGTGTCCGCGACCAATTGGCGAATTCAGGAGTGATTTTGTTACGAATTTTCTGAAAATTTAAGACAGAAAATTATGTTCCGAAAATTATGAAAAATCGGTCATCAGTAACAGAAAAATATCGCGAATTTCGAAAAATGATCGCCGAAAAAATCAATTTCGTCAATCGTTCGAGGAAAAAATCGCAGATTTCGTCGCAAAGAATTGCGAATAAAACGCAAATTTTGTCAAAGGATCGCGGAAAAACGTGAATTTTGTCAGATCGCGAAAACAAAAACTCTAAATTCATCAAAGGATCGCAAAAAACGCAAATTACATCAAAGGACACCAAAAAATCGTAAATTTCGGCGAAGGATGGCGAAAAAAAGCGAATTTCGTCAAAAGATCGCGGAATAAACGCGAATTTAGTCAAAGGGCCGCAGAAAACAACTGCGAATTTCATCAAAAAACTCCAATTTCGACAAAGGATCGCGAAAAAAACGCGCATTTCGTCATAGGATCTCGAAAAAACGCGAATTTCATGAAAAGATCACGGAAAAAACGCAAATTTCGCCAAAGAATCGCGGTTTTCGTCAAAAGATCACGAAAAAACGCGAATTTCGTCAAAGGGTCGCGGATAAAACGCGAATTTCGTCAAAAGATCGCGGACAAAACGCGAATTTCGTCAAAAGGCTGGAGAAAAAAAATAGTCTGAAATCAAACCGAACCAAAATGAAAGAGTTTACTCGACCCGCAACAAAAAATAAGTTGCACCTGGGAAGGATTTCACAATCCCTTCCCAACCTCTGCTGTAACCTTTCAGGAAATTTTCTGCGAATTTCCGATTTTCAAAGGGTCGCGAAAAAAACGCGAATTTCGTCAAAGGGCTGCAGAAAAAATAGCTTGAAATCAAGCCGAACACACACACACACACACAAAAGAGTTTACTCGACCTGCAACAAAAAGTATTTAGCACATGGAGAAGATTTCCCAATCCCTTCCCATCCCCTGCTGTAACCTTTCAGGAAATTTGCTGTGAATTTCTGTTTTTCTCTTTTTTACTCAGAAACATCCTGACAGTCTGTATTAATACAGACATGACAAAATAATTAATGTAAATCTTTAAATAACACGTAAAATAACCGTGGGTTTTAGATTTTTGCCT
Source organism: Maratus speciosus (assembly GCA_963932465.1). NCBI lineage: Eukaryota > Metazoa > Arthropoda > Arachnida > Araneae > Salticidae > Maratus > Maratus speciosus. Next base: position 329,225,797 of record OZ010786.1, read on the forward strand.
CCCTCCCAAATAGCTCAACTCCCCTCCATTTATAAATGTTGGTAGGGAGACTCCCCTCCTAGGAAAAATTGAATTTCAAGCCCTGACTTATTATGCAAAATGAACAAAAAATAGTATTGCAAAGCAATTTAAATTTAAAAATTGCACGAGACAAAATATTAGAGGTTAAATATTAGATTTTTTTTCAAAATTTTATTATTTGTCGTTTGATGTGAGGTGTTCAGCTATAAGTATGCAAATTTTTGTGTTTCCAACATAATTAGGGGCTGAGTTAGAAAAAATACTTTAAATACACAAGTTAGAGCCCAGAGGGTTAAATATTAGACTTTTTCAAAATTTTATTATTTGCTGTTTGATGTGAGGTGTGCAGAGCTATAAGTATGCAAAATTTCATGTCTCCAACTTAATTAGGGGCTGAGTTAGAAAAATTTCTTAAAATACACAAGTTACAGCCCAGATGATTAAATAATAGACTTTTTCAAAATTTTATTATTTGTCGTTTGATGTGAGGTGTTCAGCTATAAGTATGCAAAATGTCATGTCTCCAACTTAATTAGGGGCTGAGTTAGAAAAATTGCTTAAAATACACAAGTTAGAGCCCAGAGGGTTAAATATTAGACCTTTTTCAAAATTTTATTATTTGTCGTTTGATGTGAGGTGTTCAGCTATAAGTATGCAAAATTTCATGTCTCCAACTTAATTAGGGATTGAGTTAGAAAAATTGCTTAAAATACAGAAGTTAGAGACTGGAGGGTTAAATATGACTTTTTCAAAATTTTATGATTTATCGTGTTATCGCAAGTGTTCAGCTATAAGTATGCAAACTTTCAAGTCTCTAACTTAGTTAGGGGATGAGTTAGAAAAATTGCTTAAAATACATAAGTTAGAGCCCAGAGGGTTAAATATCAGACGTTTTTCAAAATTTTATTATTTGGCGTTTGATGTGAGGATTTCAGCTATAAGTATGCGAAATTTCATGTCTCCAACTTAATTATGGGCTGAGTTAGAAAAATTGTTTAAAATACATAAGTTAGAGCCCAGAGGGTTAAATATTAGACTTTTTAAAAATTTTATTATTTGTCGTTTGATGTGAGGTGTTCAACTATAAGTATGCAAAATGTCATGTCTCCAACTTAATTAGCGGCTGAGTTAGAAAAATTGCTTAAAATACAGAAGTTAGAGACCGGAGGGTTAAATATGACTTTTTCAAAATTTTATGATTTATCGTGTTATCGCAAGTGTTCAGCTATAAGTATGCAAACTTTCATGTCTCCAACTTAATTAGGGGCTGAGATAAAAGAAATTGCTATAAATACACAAGTTAGAACCCAAAAGGTTAAATATTAAGCCTTTTTCAAAATTTTATTATTTGTAGTTTGATGTGAAATGTTCAGCTATAAGTATGCATAATTTCATGTCTCCAACTTAATTAAATTAGGGGCTGATTTAGAAAAATTGCTTAAAATACACAAGTTAGAGCCCAGAGGGTTAAATATTAGACTTTTTCAAAATTTTATTATTTGCCGTTCGATGTGTGGTGTTCAGCTATAAGTATGCAAATTTTCAAGTCTCCGACATATATAGTTTCTGAGAACGGGCTCTGTGACAGACGGACAAACAGACAGACAAAGGAGTGAGACAGGTAGGGTTTCGTTAGATGAACGAATCTCTAAAAACATGCTGCGGATGATTGTAACAACATCCTAAAATTACATTACCATCAGCGATCTACCAATCCCGAATTTAGTTTATATTCGTTTCATATATTCTTATTCTTTTGTGCGGCCCTGTAAAATAATTATCACTATTATATACAGTAAAACCTCTGAATAGCGGACACCCCGAGAATGCAGAATTTGTCCTCTATTTAGAGGTGACCGCTACTGAGAGTAAAACATGTACAGTTATTTAAGAGTTGGTAATCGAAAAAAAAGTCCGCTAAATAGAGGTATCCGCTAATCGGGTGTGTCCGCTATGGAGGTTTTACCAGTAAAACTTCTGAATAGCGAACACCTCGGGAGGGCAGAATTTGTCCTCTATTTAGAGGTGTCCGCTACTGAGAGTAAAAAATGTACAGTTATTTAAGGGTTGGTAATCGAAAAAATGCCCGCTAAATAGAGGTGTCCACTAATCGGGTGTGTCCGTTATGGAGGTTTTACTGCATAATAATATCATCCTTTACAAGAAAATTGCACGCTGTATGATAGACAGACAGACATCCAGAGAAAGATAACCTCCCGGATCAATAAACACTCGTGTCTTTTGTTTTAATCATCCACAATTGTATGTCATACAACATGACAGATTTTATACATCAGGCTAAAAACGGTCACCGTGGTACGGAATGCTATATTATTATTTGTTTGCCCACCAAAACTGGTTGCCACGGGTGTTTGCAAGGTTTGTGATCACGTGGTTGAAACTGATCTATTCAATATTACTGCGTGCGTATTTTTTTTTTATTTGCTCCATGTGTTCAAACCAGTTGTCTACGAAAACATCAACCGGTGAAAGTGACGAACACCAAATTTCTGTGACGTATGCAGATAAATTGTGCTTTTTTAAGAGTTTTTTCTATATAATTTTTAAACGGTTTGGAACTTATTTTTCATAGTAGGTGCATTCAGTAGGCGACCGTCATAGGTACCTTCTGGTGCAATCAGAAACGAAATCCGACAAATATTTTTTGAGTTATGCTTGACGAAAGGTTTTTATTGGGCTTTTTTTTTAGTAGGACATGGCGTTAATATCCATCGTAGTAGTAAAGTGTCCGGACAGTAATATTTCGCTGAGTATTAGCCTTCGCTTCGCTCAGACAATTAAGGAACCAGATAGATTTTTTTTCTTTATTTTCAGTTTAATTCGGGATTTAAATTTGCCTTAAAATACTTTAAAATGAAACAGATAGTTAATATAACAGCATTTAGATAGTGTAAAAAATGTGTAAAACATGACTTACCATCCTTGTATCAATTGAAGCGTAACTCAAACGTCAAGTGCTTCAACTTAAACCAGCTTCTCTTATGCGAATAAAACTATGCAAATGTAAGAATTCGTTTAAGAAAATATAATGACGCTATGGAAAAAATACTCGATAGTCACGATTTGAATACATTATGTATTTATCATCAAAATATAAATATTCAACCTATGCAAACAATATATTTCTAATTATTAAAAACACTTACGATACTCATCAGCGTACAGCATATATAAAAACTACATTAAATACACATTAAAAACGCACCCAACGTTTCAGACTCTTCCCAATTAGACATCATCGGGGCGTGCGTGTATGTGGAGGGGGGGTGTGTTCTTGACCTCTACGGAGCTAAGTTATGCACAACACAATCACTGTCACAAACATCAAAATCGTTAGTTTGATGTTTGTGACAGTGACTAGGTTGTATCTTTTTTTACAACTAATATTTTCAATTAAAACGTAACCCAAATAGTAAGTGCGACATCTTTAATTAGCTTTCCTTATGCGAATAAAACTCTGCAGGTATAAGAATTCGTGTACGATACGCATAATATGAAAATACACTAATTTATAAAATACGATTTTCTAGCTATTATTGTAAATTTACACAATGAAGAATTTAAAACTTAACATCTAAATATGTAATATAAATCAAACTCAAACAGTGTTATTCTGTAATGAAATTTCCTAACATTTTTTTCCTTTTTTTCCACAATTTTGAGCCTTAAAAGATAAAACAAAAAATTAGAAAATATTTTTTTCTTACCTTTATATTCAAATATATCAAATTCGATGCACAGTTTTATTTATATATATAAGCCAAACTTATATAAAAAAATTTCGGGATTTTGATTGACATGCAGTTCGCATGGGACATTTTGAAAAATTCTAAAATTTAACGGTAAATTCCTTTACTCTTTTTTTCTCAAAAAAAAAAAAAAAAAAAAAAAAAAAAACTTTTTTGTGGTAAATGCATGCCATAATGCTTATAATGTACCCTTTAATAATATTCAAAGTAAAATTTATAAAAAATAAAAAAAATTGTTTTTAAAGGTCCCTCGTCCCCATAAGAGTGCAACAGCTATTGCAACAAGATCTGAATATTTATAAAACAAGTTATTGTCCGAACGCACCTCATTTTCCACGTTTGACGTACAATTTCCGACTTGTTTCATTTTTGATAAGATGCGATACGAATGACAGAATAATTTTGGAAATGTCATAATGGATGCGTTTAAAAAAATTATAGCTGACAAGAAAAAAAATATATATATTTCGAATTAAGTAAAAGGAAACAAAATAAATTATTTTCATTATACAACAACAAAATAGATCGTGTGAGATAAAAGTCACTTTGAATTTCTACCTCATTCAAAGGAAATTATAAATTATAAGGATAAAAGAAATAAAAATAGGTTATTCATTTTTGCTTAAAAGAAAAAGGAATTCAAAAGCAAATCCTACATCTTTTTAAAGAAAAAAAAAATATGAAATCATCATATGTAAACAATGGATGTAACATTTTATTTAATAAAACCCTTTTATATAATTTTAAAATTTTATATCTAACTTATTACTTAAATATTATTCCACTGTCAGATGATAGTATTTTTTTTCTCTTACAAATGCAAGTCTATCAAATCCTAATGTAATCTAATTTAACATGAACCTTTTTAAACATCAATAAAATATTAAGTGCTCCAAAAAAGAATGAGATTCTTTTAATAATTATCAGTCATTTTCAAAACTGTGTAAATAAGAAAATGCTTTGTAGGAAAGACTAATTACTCAAAATTTATTTCAAAATTATTCATTATTATTGAACTTAAGAATTTGTAGTAATGGAAATAAATAAATAAATAAAACAAAATAAATTCGATATATAAAATTTGCCGTCTGCGAATTGCATATAATTGTTATATACTTTCACCTTTTTTATGCTGTATTGAAAATTCTAATTGCAATGATCAAGTAGTTTTAGATAAATAATTCACGATACCCCAATACTTGAATTCTACAAATTTTAAAAATAATGATACAATTGAGATTTGTACAAAGACTGACATAATCATTATGTATATAATAACATATGCGAGAATCTATAAAAATATATTAAGCTATTCATTCAGGAGTATAGGGAGTAATATATATATATATATATATTCAATTCTATGGAAAATGCTTCTTTATTTTAAGACACAGAAAATGAATCTTAATATTTTTAGTTGTTTTTCTTAACTTAAATATGCCATTAGCTTCTATAAAATAAATATTTTCTTTGACATATATTTTATTGTTTTATTTTTCGAATTGTAAATCTTAAATTTATTGTAATGGGCAATAATACAAGGAAGGATCGCCAAAAAAGGTTAAAAGGACAATAAAAAAAGATTTATTAACAATAGATATAAAATACAAAATGGGATTTAGAGCCATACTTGGCGATCAATCTTCCACATAGTCGCATATTTAGGCATATATCTGAATGCAGGACAACTTTTAAACCCGGCGTGGTAGAAATTATGTCCCTGCCAATTGAGTCAATTCTCAGCAGCTGTTTTTATGACTGTTTGAAGAAAACATTGTTCCAGATAAGTGTTTTCTTCAATTTCAGACTCAAGATTTTTGAGGAGCAGTATTTGGCTGATAATGTCATGCAGGAGGATGACACCATCACTTAACATGCCAGGACGTTCGATTTGGATGGCCTCACGTCTCCTCGTCAAATTTTCACAAGCAAAACCACTTTTCTAAACTCCTTGCCATTTCAATCGCTCTGACACGTCTCCAAACTTACACTAGATATCCGCTCATGCGCTGTAGGATAACTCGCGCCACCTGTCTCCACTCTGTGAAAACAATAATTACTTTTCAAATGCTGCTGATTGTAATCTTTTTTTTTCGCCTTTTTCCGACCGATAAATTTTTGTCGTTTTTTAAATAAAACAAATTTATATTTTCTGTGTTTTTTTCTCAAGAAAAATAATTAAATTATGTTTTAACAAAAAGTTCGCACTTGGCTTTTACCACAGAAAAAGGAAGATACTTTTACACTCTTAAAAATTTTTAATAAATTTACCCTGCACTTTTTAATAATTTATGCATGATATTTGAACACCTCAAAACTAAAAATTAAAAAATAATGTTACTATTGATACCACTTGAAACCTCTACATTTTTCCTAAATATATTTGTGAATGGTTAATAATCTGTAAATATATGGGTCAATAGTGTTTATTACTTCAAAAAATTTGAACTTTCCATTTCCACGTCCCATAGTTTAGGAGTAAAATGGCTGTGACAGAAGGACAGACAGACACAGGAATAATCTTATAATGATTCCTCTTTTATTTTTTTAGTACAGAACTCTAGAAATAAAGGAGAGTGATGATAAATAAATAAAAAAACCCATTTTAGTTATGCAACATAATATACAGAGTGGATCATAAGGGCATGTCCAAACGGCACGTGTGGTTGTGTCAGGTCACGAGATACAAGAATTACATAGAAGCTGGAGGTCGGAAACGCGATCATGACGTGCAAATGCATCGTGGCTGTTACGCAAAAAAAGATATCAAGCGGTGTAAAAAGACTTTTATTTTACAAAAAAACTGAATGGAAGTACAAAACACAAATGAAAAATGTTCACAAATGAAAATGCTTCACATCGGCGACGCATGGAATCGCGAACACGTTCTAATCGGTCCTGTACCGTGGCCACCGCTATCCTCGGATCTAAACCCCTAGATTTATATCTCTGGGGATATCTTAAGTCTCTGGTGTACGAGACACCCGTTCCATCGGCCATGGACCTCATGGCACAGATCGCTGAAGCGGCGGCACGAGTCTGGTCGACTCCGGGACAATTAAATGTGTTCGCGATTCCATGCGGCGCCTATGTGAAGCATCCATCAAGCCTAATTGGTCACATTTTGAACACTTGTTATGAGTTGTAACATTTATCATTTGTATTTTGTACTGCGATTAAGTTTTTTTGCAAAATAGGATCTTTTTACACCGTTTGTTATCTTTTTTTTTTTTTTTTTTTTTTTTTTTTTGCGTTACGGCTACGATGCAATTGCACCGTCACGATCGCATTTCTTATCCCCAGTTCCTATCTAATTCTTGTTCTTCGTGACCTGACACACACTCACGTGCTGTTTGGACATGACCTTTTGAACCACCCTGTATAAATACAAATACTTTCCTTGATATACACTATATGGCCAAAGGTGATCAGTCACTTGCGACTTTAGACGTTTTATTAAATATCTAGAAAAATACAGAAGAAATTAATCTGAAACTGCACGTGTGTAAATAGTATAGTACAGGTCATATATTTCCGCGATGATTTTTCCCAAAACCCCATAGGGGACCATCAACAAATTGAAAAAGAACGAATATGTTTTGGGATAACCCTGTAAAAACTAATGTAGCAAAAGCGTTCAAACTCGAGACTATTAATAAGTGGCTTATTGCAATATACTGTGTTCATTTTTGTGAGTATAGTATGTATAATCGTAGAGAAATTAAGGTTTTTATGAAAACAGTCCCAAATTTTGCCAAGTTTTTTGCTTATAATTTGCAGAGTTCTTAATATAAAAAACAGTTATTTTCAGAAAGTATGTCAAACAATATTGTACACAATACTCTGTAATCAGAATTAAAAAAATAATAAAAATTCGATGTAAAATAAGCAGGTTTACTAAAAAATGTTTCACTGTACATGCGCGATGCAATCAATATATAATATACATAATGTATTAAATATGTATATAGAGCAACTTTTGTGAAAGTCTCAAAATCATAGCTTGAAAATTCTGAAAATTATCGTCCATAGAATAAGCTCAAAATCCGTTGCCCCCAAAAAGAAGCAAAAATATGAGGGGTTGTATCAAATATCTGTTGATTAGTGCCAAGATAGCGTGCACAATATTGCACGTACTACTGTATACTGTATTCGGATACAGCCCCTCATCTTTTTGCTTCCTTTTGGGAACAACGGATTTCGAGCTTATTCTATGGATGATAATTTTCAGAATTTTCAAGCTATGCTTTTGAGACAATCCCAAAGGTTGCTCTATATACTTAGCTAATGCATTTTGCACATTATATTTACAACATTATATTACAAATACGAATTAATTTATGGATATTATTCTAAATTCTGAATTGTAATCATGATATCTAATAAAGTTTGAAACATAAATTAAGTAAATTAATCGATACCAATAACAATATCTTCAAAATTAGTTTTCTTAATTTTATATAACAAAATTGGCAAAAAAATGCCAGTAATCTTTTAATTTGCTTTTCGTATTTAATTACGGTTTGTCACAACTCCCCAAGTACAAAAAAAAAATATTGATGAAAAAAAAGGGTATAAAAAATATTTTTAATGACAAGATTAATGAAATCTTTTGACTTCGAACGATGTATGTTAACAATTCCCTATTTGTTTTAATAATGTTTTTTTGTGAGATGAAAATGAATTTAGATTAATTTTGTGTATATATTATGCTATGTGACATTAATAGAAACACTTATGGAAATGGCGTGGGTTTTTCTTTTGAAAAAATTATGCAACGAATTGATTAAGAAATAAGTTGTATAATTAAATAATCTTTTCTAAAAGGAATTTCATTTTGTTAATTTCTTAATTAGTTTTTTTTTTTTAACCGGGGTAAAGTATTTTTTTTTTTGGTCATATATTTATAAAGCAAAACAGAATCTTTTTTATTTTCAAAAATCATAAATTTCCTTTAGATAATGAGAACCAAAAATAACGGTTTTTAGTCAAATTGTTTTTCGTATCCCATAGCAAAAACGCATAACATTTAGGTAGTGTAAGAATTTTTTTATAAAACCTTTAAAAATTTCAGAAAAATAATAATTTTAATAACATATATATATTTTTAACTTCCACAAAAATTATTATTTTTTTCTTCAGTTTTTTTCGTTTATTGGACTACGTATATACTTAAAATATTCGAATCGTTAATAGCCCAGTGGTTAGGGGTTTGAATTCGGAATTAATTAGAGGAAAGATGGAAATTGTTTTAACCCCTTCAGTTTAGGTCTAGAATGAATATGCTATGTTTTCCCCCTCATACTAGGTGAGCGTTAGGAAATATGTATAGATTTATAGTCAAAAAACACGTTTTTTTACATACCATAACAGTATCTCAAAACAGCTAATTCTGTCAAAAACATTGTCAATACATTGTCATTGTCATATGTGTTGTAGAGCTTAAAATTCTGAGTAAAATGAGTACCCACACTTAATATTTATGTTGAACATTTAGGTCACAATTCCCCTTTAAATTTTTAGACCCGTGGTCAGAGGGCTGAACACAGAATTAATTAGGAAAAAACTGGAAATGTTTTTAATACCTTCAGTTTAAATCTAAAATGAACCTACTATGTTTTCGTCCTCGTACTTGGGTGAATGTTAGAAAATATGTACATATTTATTTTCGAAAAACACGTTTTTTTTTTTTTAATTACCTTAACAATATCTCAAAACAGCTAACTATATAAAAAAAAAAAAAAAACATTGTCAATACAAATGTTGTAGAGCTGAGCTTAAAATTCTGAATAAAATGAGTACCATCATTAATATTTTTGTTGAACATTAAGGTTGCAATTCTATTTCAAAATTTTGCCTTAATCCCTAATCAAGAGCTTGAAGCCAGGAGAGAACAAGTTAACTTAACAATATCTCAAACAGCTAACTCTATAAAGAACATTGTCAATACAAAAGTCGTAGAGCCTAAAATTTTGAATAAAATGAGTACCCACATTAATATTTTTGTTCAATATTAAGGCCGCAATTTTTAGATATTGTTAAGTTAACTTGGTCTCTCCTGGCTTCAAGCTCTTGATTTGAAAAAAAATTGAATTGAAATAGAATTACGACCTTAATGTTGAACAAAAATATTAATGATGATACTCATTTTATTCAGAATTTTAAGCTCTACAACATTTGTATTTACAATGTTTTTTTTTTTTTTTTTTTTTTTTTATAGAGTTAGCTGTTTTGAGATATTGTTAAGGTAATTAAGCAAAACGTGTTTTTCGAAAATAAATATGTACTTATTTTCTAACATTCAACCAAGTACGAGGAAGAAAACATAGTACGTTCATTTTAGACCTAAACTGAAAAGATTTAAACAATTTCCAGTTTTCTCCTAATTAATTCTGAGTTCAACCCCCTGACCACGGGTCCAAAATTTTAAAGTACAATTACGACCTTAATGTTCAACAAAAATATTAAGTGTACAATGATTAACTGACAATGTTTGACAATTAACTGACAATGTTTTTGACAGAGTTAGCTGTTTCCAGATATTGTTATGGTATTTAAAAAAAAACGTGTTTTTTGACTATAAATCTGTACATATTTTCTAACGCTCACCTACTACGAGGGAGAAAACTTAGCATATTCATTTTCGACCTAAACTCAATGGATTAAAACAATTTCCAGCTTTCCCCTAATTAATTCCGAATTAGATCTTTTTTGCCCCCCCTACCACTGGGCTATAAGGAATTCCATAATATTTTTGTGTGTCTATTTATTTCTGTTTAAAATAATATATAATTTTCTTATGTCATAATGTTAGCGATCTTTTGTAAATAGACATTGATTAATGAATTAAAAATATATTATGCATGTATTTCTGTTTCATTTGTTTTTCAAATACAGCAAGCATATTATGTAACTACTGCCAGTATAAATTTTCATCATAAAAAAAATTTTTTACTTTACGGTTTTTACTGAATCTCAGGTATTTGATAATATTTTTTAAAGGCAAATTATATTCTTATTTGTAAAATAAGACAGCAATAGGATTAATAAAATTAAATTGTTATGATACATTTCCATTACGTACATAATATTTAAAAATGTATTACCATGTTTGTTTGTTTTTTCTTTTAAATTCAGTAAGCGTATTATGTGAATATTGTCATTAGAAATTTAAACCATGATGAAATTTTACTTTATGATTTTTACTGAATCTCAGATATTTACTAATACTTTTTAAAGGCACGTTATATTCTCATTTATAAAATAAGACAGCATGAGGCTTAAAAAAATGAAATGTTATAATGAATTTCCAATACGTAAATAATATTTAAAAGTGTATTAAGCATGTCATTTTTTTTAATGCAGTAAGCGTATTACGCGTGTGCCAGTAGAAATTTACACCATAATTTTTTACTTTATAATTTTTACTGTTCTCAGATATTTACGAATACCTTTTAAAGACACTCTATTCTCATTTTTAAAACAATACAATATGAGGATTAAAAAAATTAAAAAAATATGATACATTTTATCACGTAAATGCCCTTTCTTTTGACATAGCATAAGTTACATATACAATTATTTTTAGTCTTAATATAATCATGGTTTAAATTGAAAATTAATATAATGATAAATATAAATTACGCAATAAATAAAACTTATATAAATACCATAGCATTCGAACCTGTTCGAATAGTTTTACTTTTTATGCAAAAAAATTAGAGATATCAAAAACTGCTGGCAATTATTTCATTTATTCTTCTTACTTATGTCAATAATTTCAAAGTCAAGAGAAAAAACAAAAAAGCAGTACATGTGAGAAAAGATAATAAAATACAAATAAGAAAAGCTTAAAGAAATTTTTTATCATAAGATTAATGATATTTTTAGCCTTCGAGCTATATGGATAAATATTTAACTTTTTTTATATATATAAAACGTAATTTTGTAAATGAAAAAAGGGATTAAGATAATTTTTGAGCTTGTATTGTGCTTCACGAAAATAAATGAAACGCATGTAAGATGTACAATTATTTGATGAAAAATTAATAAAGTAAAATATTATATAACCAAATTAAATTCTTGATACATGAACTTCATTTTCTGAATTTCTTCTTATTAAAAAAATTGAGCATTAATTAAAAATATTAATTAATACAATGCAAGCATTTAATAAATAAAAAAGTCGCCTACAGGCGTAGGCAGATTTCGGAATTGTGCACTAATTTCGCCAACGAAAACTCAGTCAAGATTAGAGATAAACCCAGTTTAACAATTTTTTCCGACCGCCTTTCAATAGTTTTTTATTTAATTTTTCTGTAAGAGTTGGTTTTATCAGAATCATGTTAACACGATATTTTTTTCTTCAACACCCCCTTTTTTTCATCTCTTCTGAATGTTTTTAGTAATAGCGTCCATTAGTAGAGTTCATCTAATTAAAAACTTGTTACTGCAAAATTTATAGATAATGTTAAGAAAAATATATAATAAATTTAAACCGTATGGTGATCGTTTCATTAAATGAACCACGTACAGTATTTTAAATTCAGACATTATTTTTATCAAGACACGCACGTGTTTATTAATGCAGCCCTATATACAGCATCTCTGAGGTTTGTCGAAAATTGTCATAACGCCAATGATACTTTTTTATCGCCATAATAGCGGATTAAGGTGTTTTTTTTTTTTTTTTTTTTTTTTTTCTAGAAGATTTCTCCTCCTATCTCTTGCTCCTATCAAAAACTTGTCAAATATAAAAGTTGTAGACAATATTAAGAAGATTTATAATACGTTTAAGTGGATTTGATGTCTTTTGAATTGACGAAGTTATGAATATTTTTTCTTCTGAAAACCTATTTTCCTCCCCCTCCTTAACGTCAATTTTAATGATATAAAAAACCTGTCATGTATACATTTTTGGCCCTTTTCCTAAAAGTAATAATAAATTTAAACTGATTCGGTATGCATGACAATTAAGAAGTTATGGGTTTCTGTTTCCACAAAAACCCTGCCCATTTCCATCCCGTTGGTCCGATTTTGCCCATTAACGAACTTGACCGAGATTTTCTGCCCTATTATTTTAGGTATCAGTTTGGAATATATTTGTGAAGTTATCGTGTCCATAAAAAAGGGATATATAAAGACAGACAGACAGACAGATAGATAGATAGATAGATAGATAGATAGATAACGTTTTGAACTGGGGGTGGCTTAGGGTTATAGGGATTATGACAGGCGTAGATCTGCATTTTTTTTTTCAAAAATTCCAGCATAGGTGAGAATGTAAATAGATAGTATTCCTTCCGAAATCTACCTAAAATGTATTTATGTAGATTTTATCATTAGAAAACGAACCTCAGTAATTTTTAATTAATTTTGTAACATACAACTTTTTTTAGGTGCATTCGTAATTACATAAATACGTATAGCACCTGTAGTCGTCGTTCGGTCCGTGTGTCTGTCTGTCTGTCCGTCTGTCCGTCCGCATATAACAGAGCAAAAACTACCGAATTGAATGGTCTGAAAATTTATATATATAATTGTTGCAGAATTTTGTTGAGTCATTTCAAATTTTATGGAAATCGGATGAATATTTTAATTACAGGTACAGTGAAAAGTTTTCCATTACATTACGGTCAATGGGAAAAAATTATTTCAAGTGCATTTTAATGTTGTTACAGCCTTTCGAACAGTAGGAAATTTATATGCTCTTATGACGTGCACTAAAATATACATTCAGTACAATATGCGGTGCAAAAAATATTTATAAAAATAGTTATAGTACAAACGCATTCCTTTTGCCACTTTTGACGTGCAATTTCCAAATTATTAATTCTATACTAAGATAAGGCAGGTAGAAATATTAAAAATAAAATTCATTTTAAAAAGTCATTATAAATCAATATATTTTTATTATGAAATTAATAAGAAGAATTTATTTTCTATAGACGAATACTAGTGCTATGCATACAAAGTAACTTAAGTAATTTTACATTAATAGTTTTAATAAAATATTTAATAGAACGACAAACATAAATTAAACATAAAAATATATGGACGTCTTTGAAATTAATTATTTTTTTATGCAAAGAAATTCTCTCTGTCAAAAATTGTTAGTAATCTTTTAATTTGTTCTCCGTATTTAATTACGTCGTGTCACAAATTTCAAAGCCAGGGGAAAGTATTTAAAAATATATTTAGTGTGACAAACAAAAAAAAAATTATAAACAAAAAAAGGGGAATATATATATATATATATATATATATATATATATATATATTTTAATGATTGAGGAAATCAAGAGACTTCTAGTTATATGAAAAAACAATTAAGTGTTTTCATGGAAGATTATTTTTTAAGGGAATATAATTAAGATTACTTTTTCTCATATATTATGATAAACGATATTAAAAGAAATACACTAAGTTTGTCTGTGAAATTCATATTCGAAAAATATCATACAACGGATTGCTTAACAAATAATGTATATAATCCAATAAAATACACGAACTATTTTTTAATTTCTTCTACTACTAATATATCTTTTTATGGTAAATAATTTTAATTTATATTTATAGTTTTTTTTTTAATTATTGCACTAACCTTTTTTTTAATATGAAGAATGGCACTACATGTTTAATATATTAATAAGGTATTGACTTATCTAGAAAAAATGCAGAACGGTAATATATTTTAAGCAAGAAAAAAATCTAAATATATATCAAAGACTTTAAACTAATTAAAAAATTCTTTTTATTTATTGGTTGTTTTCGCAGCATACTAAATGTTGTGAAATTAATTGTTTAACAAATAAGGAACATAATCCAATAAAATACACATACTACATTTTCTGAATTACTTCTCATAATATTTTTTTTATCGTAAATATTTTTATATTTATAATTATTTCTCTATTTGTTTTTAAATAGTATTTATTTTTTTATATATGGAGAATAAAAGTGCAGTGTTAATATTGTAAAAAGGTTTTGTCTTATCTAGAATAAATGCAGAACGTTAATACAAATTAAGCGAGAAAAAAATCAAAACCAGAGGCTTGAAACTGATTCAAAAATGCATTTAATTTATTATTTGTTTTTGCTGCATAATGAAGATTATGGACCGATTTGCTTAACAAATAAGTTATATAATCCAATAAAATACACGAACGTCATTTTCTGAATTTCTTCTTCTCATAATATTTTTGTATCGTAAATATTTTTTTATTTATAATTATTCCTCTTTTTTAAATAGTGCCCATATTTTATCCTAATTTCGTCCCCCTTAACTTCTCCGCTGCTGCAAAATTGGCACAACTTATGACGCAAGGCACAGGGACGGTAGGTAAAAAGGGTCAGTATTGAATGTTTCGTTCGCCAAGACGTCATAGATAAATTACAGACGCCGAATTTCCTATTTTTAGAAGACCTGAGTTCTTATTACGTCGTTTGTAGAACGTTATTTGCTATAATGTAACTCTTTATTTCTTATTCATTGCCTGTATTTTACGTAGGTAAGATGCTGACAGTAGCATACAGTGGGTTTTAGGACGCTCAGGTGATCTCACGGGAACTGAAGCTCCGTCATATTGGGAAGTAGCGTGGTCCCAATTTCGTCCTCCTTACAGTTCTTATTTTCGTGCAGGGGACGAAATTAGGAATGCTTTTTCATGACAATTTTTTCCTCATGTTTGGTTGTCTAAGGTTTCGTTATGTTATTCTTCCACTGATAATTAGTACATTTCTTTGTGCCTTACTTTAATGTAAATTCAATTACTTACTCATTTTGAAATAAATTTTGATTTAGTTATAAGCCTCGGCGTATTAGACTATTTTGGGGGACGATATTGGGACCATTTTTTTCTTTTACATTTTTTAGATACTTTTGAAAAAACAATTTTTCGCATTGTTAAAATTTTTTTGTACGATATTTGCTTATGTTTCTATGTGCGTGGGTAGTTAGTCTATGTACAATCCAAATTTGTTAGTTTTTTACAGAAAATTACAACATTTAGGGCCTAAAAGTGATTGGGGGGGACGAAATATGGGCGCTTTACATTACTTATTATTTTATATATGGAGAATAAAACTGCTTTGTTAATATTTTAATAAGGTTTCGTATGATCTAGAATAAATGCAAAATGTTAATATAAATTAGGCTCGAAAAAAGCCAAAAAATATATCAGAACCTTTGAAACTGATTCAAAAATTCTATTCATTTATTAGTTGTTTTCTGTGATTTTTTTATTTATTTTATTTTATTTTATTTATTTATTTATTTATTTATTTTACAAATTTCGAAGCCAAGGGTAGAGAAAAAATTGTATTTCGTGTGAAAATGAAAAAAAAAAATAATAATAACTTTTTTTTTTCACTATTAAGTTTAATGAAATCTTGAGACTTTAAACTATTTCAGTAAAAAATTGACTATTTTTTTTTTTTTAGAAACAGTGTATTCGAAGTTAAAAAAAATACTTAAGATAATTTTTGTTAACATATTATACTTTACATCATTGAAATATATAAATATGGGATAACTACGGATTTTTTTACTTAGAAAAAAATTACTCAAATCAATGTTGAAAAAACTCGTGTGATAAATAAATAAGAGCAAGGAACTGCTTAAGAACACAATAAAACTAAGAAATTAGCAAGTCTTTCTATAGAACTTTATATTTGTTTTGCAATCGCAAAGGCGTACTACCACTGTGAAGGCAGGAGCCACACGTAGTGTCTTGTGACTGAAGAAGAAGCAAAACGTTCTTTGGAGAGGCTTTGCGCTTTCCTATTTTTATTATGTTATTCACGCATTGAACGCGGAAGACGTAAAAATTGGATTTTCTGTGGATTGGAGAAGAAATTATTATTAGTACCGGAAATTTTGTAAGGAAGAAAAAAAAAAATGCGTTATCGAAGCATGCTTGGCTCGTTATTTATAAAACAACCATCTATAGACTGGCCGTAAAGTTAATGAAAGCTTGGAAGTCCCTCAAAGTGTCTATACTGTTAAAGGCTTCTCATTGATTATGGACTTACATTGAACTTTGAGGCCACCACCCCTAGATTCTTTGTTTTCTATAAAATTACTCATAAATACACACACACCAAAAAAATATTTATATATATAGTGCCCTGATTAGTTCCCTTTTTTGTAAAGTGGCTTTTGCCGCTCTTCAAGCCCTATCTTAGTGAGTGTCATTTTTGAGCAAGTGCTAACTTTAATCTTTTTACCATCTTTAAACTTTGAATTTAGTAGTTGTGTAACTACAGTTATACTCTAAACCTTACTTTTTCAATTATATTTTATTATTGTACATATTAATTGACTTTTAATTTTTTTATCTTAACTTTTAAATTTAATAAAAAAATTAAATTATCGTTTATTATATAAAATGGTTGAACATACATTAAGCTTCAGTAAATAAATAAATAGGAATGCTTAATTCATCTTTAAAAGTTAAACTTAAATTTACACCATGTGCAAAACTACTTAAAAGATGACAATATTTAAAAAAGATGTTAAATTACTTTAATACCTTAGTATTTTCAGTTATAAAAACATAGTCTTCGTCAGAGGAATACAAGAAATACTATTGTTATTAACGTCCTTAGTAATTTCAACTATAAAAAACATAGTCTTCGTCAGAGGAATACAAGAAGTACCATTGTTATTAACGTCAATAACAACGACGTCAATAACAATAGTATTTCTTGCATTCCTCTGGCGAAGACTATGTTTTTTATAGTTGAAAGTACTAAGGTATTAAAGTAATTTAACATATTTTTTAAATATTGTCATCTTTTAAGTAGTTTTGCATATGGTGTAAATTTAATTTTACATTAAGCTTTTTTTAAGTATTTGGAAATTCACAGATTCAAAGAATGTTTCTGCACATGAAAATCATATACTTCGGATCCAAAGATTGTTTTAAGTCTTTACATTAAAAATAATGCTTATGTATTTTACATGTAAAAATAAAAAATCACTTGTTTATACTTACAAAGGTTTGAAAATTGTAATTAAACATATTGAATAAGCATTCAGAATATTTAGTATAAATATTTTGTGTGATAATTTTTGTAAGACCAATATTATTAAAGTTATGTGGTACTATATTTATACATGTACTTTTTTGAGATCTTAAATATCTTCTCTTTGTCAATATTTACACTGAAGGGAATATTGTTATTGTTGTAGAATAACACGACATTAGAGTTATTCAACTAAGAAAAGTTGATTTCTTATAAAGTGCTATATATATATTTATTTTATTTTATTTATTTTTTCTCATGAGAGTCTAAATACTCTCTCTTAACCATTTGCTTACATTTTGAATTTTGTTATGGAAAAATTCTCAAATGAGCAATTTATTGAATTTATATAAGAAATATTCAAGTATAAATTTTGATACAAAAATTGAAATGTAGTTCATCGACTGTGACTAGAAACACAGTTGTGAAATTATTGCTACTTATTTTCAAAGATAGAAATGTTTTATTACTAATATTATACTATATTGAATGATGCAAAGTCGTTATTACTAATATGATTTCCAATTTGTATCATATGATATTATTTGTTTATGTATACATTATTACAATTTTTCCCTCACTCTTTTAATAAACACTGAACTTACTTAAAGTAAGTTCTCAGTTATAGTGTTGTACTTGCTATTTCACGTATTATTGCAAGGACTTTTAACAACTTTATTTTGAAAGACTGCGTGCACTTTTTGTCAGAAGAATGTAACTCATTATTATTTTTATTTTGTATCTAATTATTTGAAGTTATACGTATATTGTATCAATGCAAAAACCCTTGACGGGTTAAAAGTTTCTGACGCAGCAATTTATCTTATGCTCTAAGAATTTTAAATATGGAACTTAAAAATACTGATATCAAATTTTGAGTGACGTTATGCTATTTCTTAAAAAATATATTTGTATTTATTTCATCATTTTATTTTTGTTTTATTTATAATCGCATGTGCAAAAGTTATGTTCAACATGAAAAGCTGCATAAAATTTTATTCGCTGTTGCTTTATCATTTACATCTCTCATAAATTCAAAATATGAGTTTTAAAAGATATGATATAAAATTTAAGTGACGCCTTGATGTGACTTTAAAAGGTTTGTTTTAAAATTCAATTTAAATTATTTTTGACTTGGTTAAAATATTTTTTTACATTTACACAATACTTTTAATTTTCCAATTCACTGTTAAATATATCACTTTCATTGAATCTATACTATGCATTGAAATGTATTTATTTCAATAAATTGATTTATCTTCTGTGTCACGCTATTCAAAATTGTGAGTAAGATTTATGTAAATGGTTTCTTTGCGTCATTGTGTCCAAACTACATGAAATGTATGAAAAAGGATAGTTTGACGCAAAGAAACCATTTACATAAATCTTACTCACAATTTTGAATAGCGTGACACAAAAGATAAATCAATTTATTGAAATAAATACATTTCAATGCATAGTAAAGATTCAATGAAAGTTATATATTTAACAGTGAATTGGAAAATTAAAAGTATTGTGTAGATGTAAAAAAATATTTTAACCAAGTCAAAAATAATTTAAATTGAATTTTAAAACAAACCTTTTAAAGTCACATCAAGGCGTCACTTAAATTTTATATCATATCTTTTAAAACTCATATTTTGAATTTATGAGAGATGTAAATGATAAAGCAACAGCGAATAAAATTTTATGCAGCTTTTCATGTTGAACATAACTTTTGCACATGCGATTATAAATAAAACAAAAATAAAATGATGAAATAAGTACAAATATATTTTTTAAGAAATAGCATAACGTCACTCAAAATTTGATATCAGTATTTTTAAGTTCCATATTTAAAATTCTTAGAGCATAAGATAAATTGCTGCGTCAGAAACTTTTAACCCGTCAAGGGTTTTTGCATTGATATCATTACTTTTTTGAGGTTAGTGATAAAATGATTAAAAAAAAGATACTTATGGAATTTAATGCAGATTTAATTTTTACTATTTTATTACAATTTTCCTTATAGCAGTTTGTATATAAAAACAAGTGGGTAAGTATAATCGCTGATCGCACATAGGGTTTCATTTGATATTCCTTTAAAAACACTTTGTCCTTAAATTAATAAATCCAAAATGTTAATTTATAATTATTAAATCCTTACATAGATGGTGCACCAATAGTTCCAATTTTCATGGGGCAGGGAACGCATTCTTTTAAACAAACCACCTTCCAATTGAAGTCACCAAAAACCAAGTTGAATAAGCCAGACCCCGTTGTGTTGTTTCACAAACAGCAGTCTCATGTCCCCTCCTTCCCCCCTTTTTCAAAATTTTTCAGACCAGTACCTAAGAATGGAACCGAAATAATTTTTTCTCTTCAGAAATTAGGATAAAAAAATAGTATGCAGTACTCATAAATTTACTTTAATGCTATATAGGGTGATTATTAAGTTAATTATAACGTTTGGAATCTGTTGCATTGATGTCCGAAAGGTGGTTTCTGAGTTATGGAAGCTGGACCCATAAGGCGCCATAGAGGGGCGAAGCCCACTAGTGTCTATCATAATTATATCTGCCATGTGGACTAATTGCGATATTTAATCAAAATAGTTCCCCCCCCCCCTCCTCATCCCCGGAAATATAACAAATACAAAATGTGTCTTTATAAACCTATCGTCAAATAGGTTTTTATTTCTTTTTCCCTAAAAAAAAAAACATGATTTTTATATCCGTAACGTAAATCGCGGACAAAGCCCGCTAGTTCCTATCATAATATATATTTTTAATAATTTTATATAGTCTATAATAAAAATCAGACTTAAAATAGTCTAGTTCCATGAGTACTTGTAGTGTCAGTTACATGCTACGATTTTTGGATACCAGTATTTTAGAACGGGAAAATGTGACTTATTTTATCGGAGATATCTCATTAATTGAATAAGGTGAAGCAAACTTTTTGAAAAAAAGGTGGCCAACAAGCATGGCAGTTATCAGCTATGTGACTTTGTGCTAAAGTCCATTAATTTGATCTGCTTTAAAAAGATTACGGAAGATTGAATTATAGTAGAACCTGGATTAACCGAGCTTCGATTAATCGAGGTTTCTGTTAACCGAGCCGATAACAAAGTCTGATTTTTTTTTTTCCTTTTGAATGAGCCTTAAAAATAACCACACTCTTTAGCTCACTGTCCGTGCTATACAGGCCTTCTGCCCCCAAAAGCACTCAACTCCAAAGAAACACTGGACCCTGAGAAGTCAATAGCGAACAATGCTTTGTTTCCAGTGGCTGTGTGAACTTTCGTAAATTTTTCAATTTGCATTTTAAAATTTACTACTGGTAGTTGATTTTCTTTTTAAATTTGTTAAGCTGTGAAACAGAACTTTACATATATTTATTTTTATTATTTAAAAAACGTTCTATATATTTTTTTAAAAGAGATGTTAAATTCGCAAGCACGGCGAGTTTTTACACACAGTTTCTATAAACCGAGATTTCCGATTCCGATTTAGTAACAGTCCCAATTAGCTCGGATAATCGAGGCTGCTCTGTATAATTAAAAAATCAATGGCGATCTTACTGTAAACGGGTTTCCCTTTTACTGAGGGATTTCAAGACCGAATCAGCTGATGTTAGTTGCTGTTTCCGTGCTTGATTAAATAAGATTAGTTAAACATTTGAAAATTACCAAATATAAAAGGAACTAAGTCAACAGAGTGTTTGCTTTATGGTATTTTTTAACAACGCTATAAGAAAATGATTTTAAATAAGAGATTTTAAATGTAACGTTTTAAATCTGACGTAATTTACACCAAAGTTTTATTTCTCTTATTAATATTCAGGGGAAAATACTTTAGTTGTTAGAAGGAAATATTTGCGCTGTCTTTGAATTCACGATAATAGTTGAAAAGATTATCTCAAAATATCTCGCGCAAATATATTTTTTAATTTAAATGTTTTTACCATATTTTTTGGCCATTTTAAATAATGTAATTTCTCCCCTTTACAAGTTTTACCGCATAATTTTTTTTATTTAACATTTTGTTTCTCTTTTAAAATTCAAGTGTGAATATGGTTCTTAGGACGTAATTTTCCTGCTTTTAACATGTGATCATTTAATTCTAATTTTAAAGTTTTTATTTCTGTTTACAATAGTCACGTGTAAATAAATTTTTAATTTGAAGTAAACATTATTGTTTCGCTGTTTATACAATTGGCAACAGTTTAAATTAATAACATTTTCTAAAATATATAAAAAATATATCTCGAAAAGCTGAAAATTTGAATTTAAAATAGAAATAAAACCTCAAAAAATGAGTCAAATAAAAAAAATAAATTCAATCTGCACACCGGGAACTTATAACGTATAAAATGATCTAAAAATGATTAAATTCTCATGTAGTTTTTGCTCCAATAAAACTTTTTTAATGGAACGATTTTTTCCAACTTTGGCATTAAATATCTCTTAAAATAATTCTTTGATTTGAAAACTGTCTGCCTCAGCGTGTTTATCAAACATTTCTCTGTAATACCACTGATTTTCATATTTTTGTTTGCAACAGTTTTTTTTAATATTAACGAAGAAAGGCCATGCTTAAGCATTCAAATTGGATGCCGAACTACCGGGAATATCTACGCAGATTTTCATTGGTCCATTTCCAATTCGAAACTTTTTTTTATATATAGAAGGAAAAAGCTGACAAAATTAGAAGTGAAAAACAATTCAGTATTATTAAAGTAATCGTGCCGTGGTCATCTATTAAAAAATGCAATTTTGAGAAAAAAAAAACTAGTTTCAATTTTATGTTATAATTATAATAGAATGCTTATTGTATTTTTTTATTTTTTTTTACTTACATAGAATTGTCTATTCCATATTCTGACCACATAAAGAAGTCTCAATTCCGTTGATAAAGCCGCTAAAATAAAAACTCGATTTTCCGAAATTTATAAGTTACTAGCTGACCCGCCCGGCATTGCCCGGGCCCATAATAATATTCTTATATGAATCAAATTTTTATCGCAGGTCCGTATAGAGGGGTCGGGTGGGGACAGTGCAAATTACCAGGGCCCGACTTTTGTTCGGTTCCAAATTTGTGTAAAGTCAAAGGTTAAGTTTTTTTAATTTTTATATGTCTCGTACTTTAAACTTTTTTATTCCAAATTAACTGATGAATTTAATTAAAATGTAATTATATTTTCAATAATTTAATTTTTTATTTAAAATCTTTATATGAAAAAGCAATTACAAATACTACAACATAAAGTGTAATACTGAAAAAGAAATAATAAAGTTGTAAGCAAAATTACTATATAGATTTTTTTTAAAAGTACCATCCAACAAATTTATTTTCCAATAGAGTAAAACCGGTTTATAACGGAATCCTGCAGTAAACCAAAAAAAAAAAGTTCCAGCTCGTCCCCCCACCCCTAAAAAAAATGCTATTATGCTTTGTTCAATTTAAATAACCTGCATAAAACCGAATTTATCACAGGTCGTTTTTGCTTCCGTCTAAGCAGGTTTTATTGTATCTTACCTCTGGGGGGCCCGTAATAATATTCCTAAATGAACCTGAAATTCGTATCGCAGGTCTGTACAGTCAAAACTACCTGTCCGTACAAAATTACTTTTTGCGTCATGACAACATTTTGTAAACTTCTTGCTGCTGTTTAATTCGCATTTCCAATACAGTGCTTTATAAAAATTGCACGTTTCACCCACAGTTATGCATGCCCCGGAATGTTTAAATCAATAATTTGAATTTCAGAAGCAACGCGTGACAGTTATTAAGCCTATTCTGCCGATCGCTTAACAGCGTTCTCGATCAAATTCTATTTGGATTTCGAATCTATTTCGATTCGACTCGAATTCGGCTTCTTCTTCACTTTCAAGCATTCACCGAGATTTTTTACGGGCATTTCAAATGATATTTTGAAACTACATAATTGCAGCGAAAAGATATTGTACCGAAAAAGCGAAACGTAAACAAACACAAACCCGATCGCCCTAAATCCTGGCAATGACTCTTACACAATAACCAATCAGATGCGTTTCTCGGGCGTTGCCATTAAACAATAACAAATAATCGCGATTTCTGTGCCACGTACGTTAGCGTAATATATATATAGATTATTATAAATGTATATGTAAATCCTTAAAGCGGTTCTCAAAAAAAAATTTTTTTTAACGTTCAATAATGCGAAAATTTCTGCTGATTTACAAACATAAAAATAGTGTTCGAAAGAAACTGAATTTCGGTTACATTCCTAGTATCGACTGAAAACGTAAGCGAAATTGTTTTAAAAATAAATTCAAAGTAAGTAACATAAACATACATATACGCATGTTATCTGAATAATGTTTTGCGTAGAAACGGCAGTACATAATTAACAAAATAATTTGATTGAAATAAAATTAATTAAATATAAGGTGCTATAAACATAAAAAATATATTAAAAAATAATTTAATTTAAAAATAACGAATTTAATCAATATTAGTAATACCTTCTAGATTTATCTCCTTGTATGTGAATATATAGTATGTACGGCTCTTTGGATGGGAGTGCCGTTTGGGGGAGGCTAGGGAGGGGCAGTTATAGTAATACCGAATATACGGCAGTATTTTTGCCGAAACTAGGATTTGGGGCCGAAAACGAAAATGAAACCGAATATTCGGCGAAACTCCACATAAAAGAATGAGACTTGCAGGCTTGGTTATTGAAGTGATTTGCAATACAATAGATTCTGTTCTTTAAATTAATTACATCTTGAGTTAAAATTGATTGTTGTCTCATGACAACAGTTTTCTTTCTCTTCCTCCACTGTCGCGTCCGGAAATTCGGTTCAAAACGCCACATTCGGCAGCCTTTTCTGAAAGATCTTTTGTTTTTCTCAAAAAATATAAAAGACAGCTCGATTAAAAAGTTTCTGGTGGGCAATAAAAAATAATTGGTATTTTCAGCCAGCAGCCGGCAGTTACAATGAAATTTAATGAAAACCTTTAAAACAAAACTATCATGCAATAAAATTCAAGTAATACTACTTTTCAAAATAATTACATTCAGCGTAATACTTTTAAAGAATGTATTACTTTTCCTTTTCTGCCCCCCCCCCCCTACCCTGCGTACACACATGAATCGCGGTAAAAAAGAACAAGATCTTTGAAAAACAGAAACAACTCCATTATTGGGCACACCCTTTGTAAGTTTGCTGATTTGAAAGCAGGGCCGAAATTAAGGGGGGCAGAGGGGGCATGTGCCCCGGGCGCCAAATGAAGATTTTGTTTGTCGATTTTTCTCGCATCTGTGTTTTGCACGGTATTGTTAAAATAATTCTGTCTGGCGTATGACAAAACATAGAAGAATCTAAAGATGATATGGCATAAGGATCCTGTATAAAGCGGATTTTTTTTCGATTCCGTTTCCGAGATTTTAATCAATCAATATTCGACAAAGCCAAGGACGGATTCAGCTCATCATTTAGAGGGGATCATGGATTTCCTTTTTTGGGGTGGGGGGCGATCACATCCTCGTTATGAGAATTTTTTATATTGAAAGCTATTCCCAAATCCAAACTAACTACTTTTCTGATACTTTCGCGAAGTCATTTTCATTCGTAAATACAAAAAATTTGCATTAATATTCGTAAAAATATAAAATTTGCCCATTTTGTTCAGATACCAGGAAATTAGTTTCCCATTTTCTTATAAAGGCAAAGATTCATTCAGAAAATGTTGTCAAAGATAGCACTTTTAGCCAAGTTTTACGAGTTGAAGCCAGAGGAATGTCGTCGCAAGGGAACAATCGGCTGTCACTTCCGGAATTTCAGTTTAAAAAGTCTAACAATTGTCAACGATTAAATATGGCAAAAATTTGTGTTAAATTTTAGAGGTAACTAAACCGTACACATTGGCAGCTATGGGATTCTATTAGTGTCATAAAAATTGCAGGTGTAGCCTCTTCTTTCTGCTCAAAGTATTAAATAGTTTTTTTCAATCGAACTTATACCTTTGGAATGGATCATTTTCTTCTGAACTGATGGACTGGTGCCATCCATTATTTTGAAACAACCGTTATAAATGAAGTGTTAGGTGAAGATGAAAGAGCTGTCGTAAAAAGTTAGAACTCTGATTTTCTGGTCAGAAAAGGAAAAAAAAAAAAGGTCATAATTTTTTTTTTTTTTTTTTTTTTTTTTTTTTTTTCTGGTCAGGATGAAAAAAAAATGGCCATAATTTTGTTTCTGATCAGAATGGAAAAAAAAAATGGCCATAATTTAAAAAAAAAAATCTATGATATCTTTTGAATGTTGAAAAAATAAAGAAATAAAACATATTTTAAAAATAATTCACGTAAAATAGACGTCACTCTTGAACTAAACAAAAATAACTTTCCTGAAATTTTATACACCATAATTAGTATTTGTATTCTAGAGATTGTATTATATAAAATATTATTGAATTGTATTAAATAATGTTTTGCACTTTTGAGTTTTGACCCAACGAAATTGTTTTTGTTTGTTTTATTTTAATATTTTATTTTCCATTTGGAGATAATCGTATGGAGATTTTTATTCAAATATTCGGGGTAAAGTTTGAATTAACTCATTAGATAAGGTGAGCGAAATTCGAAAACAGAGATAGCTTTCTTAGAAAAGTGTGGAGGAAAAAAATACCTCTAAATTGGCAACACTGGTCTAACATCAGATTTTTTTTTTTAACTGCAATGCCTTGCGGGGAACTATTTTTGTGCATATTACATTTCTATAGTGTAAAATACTAATTTGGGTGACATAATTATTTTAGGAATAAAGTTTTCGCTATAGCAATATACTCGTATATATTTTTAAAGTGATTTTTTATACATAATTTATATAGTATGTGTATGTATGTATATATAAGCATTTGCGCCCTTTTGTAAGGCAATCGGCGCCCTTTTTATCCATTTTGGCACCGCCTCTCAGTTATGCCAGTACGACCCTGAAATGTGGTACGCAATTGCGTCAAAAGATGGCGACACCAGAATTCTGATATGCTTATTATGTAAAACTTCATTGTTATTTATAAATAAAACATTTCAACTAAATTATTTATTATAAAATAATTATTACATCACAAAATTTTTTATGCAAGGAAAATAATAATTATAATAATAATAATATTATGGATGTCAGTGATTATATATTGATTGACCGTCATAATAATAAAAAATGATATTATAAAAAGAAGAGCTGAAATGAATTATTTTTTTACGTTTCTGATCGTGTGATTTATATTCAAATAATAATTACAGTAAACTCTCTGTAAGGCGGACTCTGTGTAAGACGGAAATCTGTCTAACTCGGAAAGAATTTCAAGTCCCTACGAATCCATAGACATAGAGTAAAATTTGTCTAAGGCGGAATATTGTCTATTGCGGAAAATTTTCTTGGTCCCGATCGATTCCGCCTTACACAGAGTTTACTGTATTAATGTATATTTTTTGTAAAGTGATTGAAATTAAATATATTTATAAAATTTATGGTAATATTTTTATTGTTGAAAAATTGCCAAGAAATAATCATCATCAAATTGGCGTCATTATAATTGTAATTTTATTTAACTTAATAGCAATTAAAAAATTACAAAGGAACTGAGAATAATGGTCAACTAACAGACTTTAAAAAAAAAAAAAACTTCACACGCATCAGCGAGTATCGAACTGCCTATGTTAAGATCAGTAGACGATGGCCCTCAACCACTCAGCCGTGGGAAGACAAAATTTTTCTCCCCAAAAGTGGTTAAAAAGAAAGCATGTGTATGAATACAGTGTCATGCATTTTCGGTGAAATTTCCATAGAATGGCGAAGAAATATAGTCCGATTTTTCATGCGCATTATAAAACGAACAAGAGTCTTGCTGGAAACAAGTAAATTGTTATTTGGTTCATCTGAAACATATTTATTTGATTTTTAAAAAATCGCTCGTGTCATTTTCGAGAGAAAAAAAAATCGAATCATTTAACGAACGAGAGTTTTCCCAGAAAAAAGAAAAGTGTTATTCACCTCGCCTTAATCACATTTATATTATGTATCAATTTAAAAATAATCGTTAGAACCGTTTTCGAGATTTTCAAATTAGGAACTTCCTCGATATTATACCAACGTTTTCACTTTAAAAATGACTATTTAGATCTCAAAATATACTGCACGTAGAAATGTAAAAATTTCAGTATACGATTAGACTGCAGATATAAGACTGTTCTAGAAAATTCAGAACAATAAGACGTATATCTGCTGAGTTATTAAAAGGCGGCTTTTCGCATTTTCTTTGATGTCGAGTTAGCTGTATATATGAGTTCCGCCATCTACAAATTCTATGATACGATACGATACGATTTTAACGATACGATACGATACGATTTTAGGCTTAAGGCTGCGTCACTCGAAATACTACCGTCTTCCATGATGTGTATATAAATTAGAAAATATTGACTCGATGTCAAAATTATTAAATTTCTCCATCTCACCAATATTTTCTTTTGGGGAGGCTGGAGTAATATGTTGTGGTTACTTACAACAACTGCCATATTTTTATTTAATTTAATTTAAGAAATATTTTATTAATCTTTATTTAATTAATATTAAAATTCGCATTCTAAAATTACTTTATTTCCTTCCTTTTAAATCTTCCCCTGTAAGCTTTTCTTTCTTACGTAACATTTCGTTTCATTTTAAAATGATAAATATAGTTTTGAAATCTGTACATCCGGGAAAAGAATTCTCTGGAACGACCTTCTCTTTCTGAAGTCATTTCCTCTTTGTAGCCTCACCCCTAGCCAATCATATTCAAATCAGTTTAATACGTAATTTCAAAAATTATAACACTTTACTACTATTTGGCATCTTATCTTAAAGAAATCTATAAAAATTTAATCTAACTGAAGCAGTTTTTCATATCCTATAACGTTTCGAATTGTGCCAACGGAAGATTCTAGTATGTTCCTGCCAATTGGCGAGTTTCAATTATTACAGCAATCCTTTTCCCCTCTTCTACGCAGCCTGAGCTTTTTCTCAGTCTGTTTTATACTATTTCGTATTTCAAGGTAGAATGGTTGGGCCTTGCCATTCTCTGAAGATACATATGCGTGCAAGGAAAGTAGTAAATGAAAGAGAATTTTTTTTAATATCACGATGACTTTGATGGAATGTATAATTCCTTCTGCTTGTGACAAGGATGGATAATATTTCCAACAACGGAGATGCGATAACGAATCGTTTATAAAACTACGGGAATCCTGCTGATTGCTATATGGCAGCGATTATTTATTTTCGATTCCACTGGTGCTAACTTCCGTTTTTTTTTAATCGGTGCTACGATCAGATGATTGATTTGATTTGTAAAAACAAGAGCCTCTATATTCCCCAAGAGAATCATTTATTATGTTTTCTCATACTATGTGCTTATCGATAAACTTCGATTGTTTACTAATTCATCCATAAAATGGGTCTATTAAGAGGAGATACCCATTGTAAAATATTTTATTCAAGAGGATTCTTAATAAAGATGATTCCTCAGTGATCTCTCTTTTATTTTGCATCCACCAATGTTTTGATTTTTTAGGTAATTTCAGGTAATGCCTTTGCTATTATATTCTTTCTTTTGACTATCAAGTATTTATGAAATATTTATTTAACTAATCATTTTTAAAATGATTGTCATGTCGGCTTGGTCTTTTGTGGCTACAATTTGATCACAAGATAAATTATTGGAATATTAATATTATTTCAGAGCTACAAATAAAATATGTATGATAATATTCTTTCACATTTTATCATCCAACCATCACAATTGCCCTGATTAGTGCCCTTTTTTGGAAAGTGGCTTTTACCGCTCTTCAAGCCCTGCCTTAGTGAGAGTCATTTCTGAACAAGTGCTAACTTTAATCTTTCTTACCATCTTTAAACTTTGAATTTAGAAGTTTTGTAACTACAGTTATACTCTAAGCCTTACTTTTCCAATTATATTTTATTATTGTACATATTAATTAACTTAAGTATTTTAACTTTTAATTTTCTATCTTAATCTTTTAAATTTAATAAAAATTTGAAATTATTTATCGTTTTCTTTTATTTTCTCATTTACTTTTTAAGTAGTTTAAAACTATAAGAAGCTACTACCATGGGCGTACCCAAGAGGGGGGGGGGGCTGATGGGGTTACAGCCCACCCCCGAAATTTTCGAAAGTGATATGAAAAAGTGCTGCTTTTTCGTCTTTCTTTTTTGGAAAATTTTTTAATTTTTTTCAATCATATAGCGGACTAGCCATTTTCATAAGTCCCATACTAGTCCACATTGACAACAAAGAAGAGAAAGGGGGCAGACGGGGTTACACCCCCCCCCCCCTCCTCCCGAAATAGTCGAAAAATGAAATGAAAAAGTAATTTTTTCTTGCTTTTTTAAGGTAAATCTGTAATTTTTTCTTCTGCCATATAGCAAAATAGACATTCTCGTTAACACCATATCAGTCCACATTGACATCACAGCCTACCCAAAGATGGGGAGGGGTCTGATGGAATTTCATCCCCCTCCTCTCGAAATGGTCGAAAATGAAATGATAAAACAGGGGTGAATTTTTTCTGCCTGTTTAAGATAAATTTGCATTTTTTTCACTATCGTTCAACAGACTATGCGCTTCCTTCACATAGTTCCATAGTAGTCCATATTGACACCAAAGAAGAGAAAGGGGGCTGACGGGTTTACAGCCCTTCCCCCCCCCCAAACCAGAAATAGTCGAAAAATTAAATGATAAAAGTGTTTTTTCCTTACTTTTTTAAGATAAATCTGTAATTTTTTCTTCTGTCATACAGCAAAATAGCCATTCTCGTTAACTCCATATTAGTCCACATTGGTATCACAGCACATCCAAAGATGGGGAGAGGGCTGTTGGAATTACAGCCCTCCTCCTCTCGAAATAGTAGAAAATGAAATGAAAAAATAGTGCTGAATTTTTTTTCTGTTTGAGATAAATTTGCATTTTCTCCCCTATCATTCAACAGACTAGCCGTTCCCTTCGCTGTAGTTCCATATTAGTGTACAGTTACACCACGTTATACCTAAAAAGGTAGAAGCGGGCTAATGGGGTTACAGCCCTCTCACCAAAAAGTCGAACATGAAATGAAAAAGGGCTGATATTTTTCTTTTTGTTTGAGATAAATTTGTATTTTCCCCCTATCATTCAACAGACTGGCCGCTCTCTTCTCTTTAGTTCCATACTTGTGCACAATGGACCCACATTATACCCAAAGAGGTGAAAGGGGCTAATGGGGTGCCCCCTTCCTTAATAGTCGAAAATGAAATGAAAAGAAGGCTGTTTTTTTTCTTTTTGTTTCAGATAAATTTGTAATTTTTCTTCTGCCATACAGCGAAATAGCCATTCTCGTTAAATCCATATTAGTCCACATTGACATCACAGCCTACTGAAAGAAGGGGAGGCGGCTGATGAGCTTACAGCCCCCTCCTCCCGAAATAGTCGAAAAAAAATTGCTTTTTTTTCTTTCTGTTTGAGATAAATTTACATTTATTCCTCCTATTATTCAACAGACTAGCCCCACTCTTCTGTTTAGTTCCATATTAGTGCACAGTGACACCACATTATATCCAAAGAAGTAGAAAGGGGGTGATGGGCTTACAGACCTCACCCAAAATAGTTGAAAATGAGATGAAAAAAGTGGTGATTTTTTTTCTTTTTGTTTGAGATAAATTTGTTCTGCAATTGTTTTCTGCAATACAACGAACTAGACTTTCTGGCTAGTGTCATATCAGCGCACAGTTACACCACTGTATACTCAATGAGGGGAAGGAGGCTGATGGGTTTATAGTGCCCCCTTTTGAAGTAATCAAAAATGAAAAAAAACTTTTTTTCTTTCTTTTGAGATAAATTTAAATATTTTCTGTGCGACTCAGCTATTCTGGTTAGTCCCATAGACTAGTGCACAGTGATGACCTAGCATACACCTAAAGAAGTCGATGGCGACGGGGGTTATGAGGTTACAGCTCCATTCCACCTCCAAAGAGATCGCAGTGAAATGAAAAAAAGGGCTGACATTCCTTCTTTTTCAGATAAAATTGTTTTATTTTCTGGCATGCCACGAAATTGCTTTTCGTGTTAATCCAAAATCTTCCTCTGTCCTGCGACCAAATTTACTTGAAACCACAAAGTCAATTTTCAAATGACTGAAAAATAGCTCCATGCTTGTTTTACAGGATAAATGAAAACGTATATGGTCAGTTCAAGAGACCTACAAGTAAATTCGACAAATCTAAAAGTAATTTAATTTATGGAGATTTTTAATTTCTCTCATATTCGGCGGGCACCAAGATTGTCAAGGCGGAAGTATGTTAATGCACAGTAACACTACAGCTAATCACAAGTCGATTTCGGTTTATTCAGAAAACCGGAAGTGCGGAAGCGTGGCTGTAAAAGTAGCCTATTAACTTTCATTTTTCTGTCGCATCTCCATGCCAAAAATTTGTGTTTTTTCCACGGTTAAATTTGCGTTTCCTCATCAGTCCTTTGAAAAAATTCGCTTTTTCTGCGGCTTTTTGCCGAAATTCGCTGGTTTTTTGCACACTCCTTCGTCGAAATTTGCGTTTTTTTTTTCGTGATCATGTCGAAATTTGTGTTTTTTCCGCGTTTTTCGTCGGGGGTTTTTGATGAAATTAAAGTTTTTTTCGCGGATTTTTGCCGAAATTCACGTTTTTTTTTACGAAATCCTTCGTCGAAGTTTGTTTTTTTCTGTGGCTTTTTTGACGAAATTCGCGTTTTTTTTCTCGTCATTTTGATGAAATTCGCTTATTTTCTGCGGCTCTTTGATGATATTCGCGTTTTCTTTGGCGAAAGTAGCGTTTTTTTGCAGCTGTTTGACGAAATTCGTTTTTTCCCGCCTTCTTTTAACGAAGTTCACGTTTTTCTGTGGCCCTTCTTTGTGACCCTGCTTTTCTTTTTTGCGATCCTTTGACGAAATTTGCATTTTTTCCGTTTTCCTTTGACGGGATGAGTGTTTTTTTAGCGATGCTTTGTCGAAATTTGCAATTTTCTGCGGCCATTTGACGAAATTCGCGTTTTTTCCAGGTCATTTGCCGAAATACGAGTTTTTTTTAGGCAATCCTTCGTCAGTCAAAAATTGCGTTTTTTTTCTCGTCTTTTTGATGAAATTCACGTTTTTTTTTTCGAACCTTTACTAAATTAGCATTTTTTCACACCTCTTTGACGGAATGCGAGTTTTAAGCGATCTTTTTTTCGAAATCCTCGTTTTTTCCGCGATCTTTTGACGAAATTCCATTTTTCGGCGGTTCTTTGACAACATTTGCGTTTTCTTTCGAGATTCTTTGTCGAAATTGTCTTTTTTCCGCGGCTTGACGAAATTCACGTTTTTCTGTGGCACTTCCTTGTTACCCTGCTTTTTCTTCTTTTTGCGATCCTTTAACGAAATTCGCGTTTTTTCTGTTTCCCTTTGACGGAATGCGTGTTTTTTTAGCGATCATTTGTCGAAATTTGCGTTTTGTCCGCGGCTTTTTGAAGAAATTTGCCCTTTTTTCTCGTCTTTTTGATGAAAATTGCGTTTTTCTCTGTCCCTTTGACGAAATTCGCGCATTTTCAGCTTTCTTTTGAAGGAATGCGTGTTATTTTAGCGATTCTTTGTCCAAATTTGCATTTTTTTCTGGAGCCCTCTAACGAAATTTGCGTTTTTTCTGAAGTCATTTGTCGAAATTCGCGTTTTTTTTTTACGCAATTCTTCGTCGAAATTTGCGGATTTTTGACGAAATTTCCGTTTTTTCCCCGTCTTTTTGATGAAATTCGCGTTTTTTTCGATCCTTTACGAAATTAGCTTTTTTCGCAGCCCTTTGATGGAATGCGTGTTTTAAGAGATCTTTTTTTCCAAATTCGCGTTTTTTCCACGACTTTTTGATGAAATTTGCGTTTTTTCTGCAGCCCTTTGACGAAATTCGCTTTTTTTCTGTGGTCATTTGCCGAAATTCCCTTTTTTTAGGATATCCTTCGTCAAAATTTACGTTTTTTCTGCGGCTTTTTGACGAAATTTGCTTTTTTTTCGTCTTTTTGATGAAATTTGCGTTTTTCTGCTGCCTTTTGACGAAATTCACGTTTTTTCTGTGTCCCTTTGACTAAATTCGCGTTTTTCCGCTTCCCTTTGACGGAATGCGTATTTTTTAGCGATCCTTTGTCGAAATTTGTGTTTTTCTGCGGCCCTTTGACAAAATCCACGTTTTTTTCTGTGGTCATTTGACAAAATTCGCGCTTTTTCGGTGGCCAATTGACGAAATTCGCGCTTTTTGACAAAATTAGCGTTTTTTTCTCGTCTTTTTGATGAAATTTGCGCTTTTCTGCGCCCTTTTGACAAAATGTACGTTTTTCCTTGTCCCTTTGGCGAAATAAGTTTTTTTGCGATCCTTTACGAAATTAGCTTTTTTTCGCAGCCTTTTGATGAAATGC
Source organism: Maratus speciosus (assembly GCA_963932465.1). Lineage (NCBI taxonomy): Eukaryota > Metazoa > Arthropoda > Arachnida > Araneae > Salticidae > Maratus > Maratus speciosus. The sequence goes on from OZ010786.1 coordinate 329,260,085, forward strand.
GTGTTTTTAGCGATCTTTTTTCGAAATTCGCATTTTCCCCGGAAACTTTTGATGAAATTTGCGTTTTTTCTGCGGCCTTATGACGAAATTCAGGTTTTTTTCTGTGCTCATTTGACGAAATTCAGGTTTTTTTCTGTGCTCATTTGACGAAATTAGCGTTTCCTCCGCGAGCATTTGACGTAATTCGCGTTTTCTCCCTGATCATTTCAAGAAATTTGACTTTTTTTTCGCAATCCTTTGACAAACTTCGCCTTTTATCCATGGCCCTATGACAAAATTTCGTTTTTTTTTATTTTCGGATCCTTTAAAAAAATTGGAGATTTTTTTTCTGCGAACGATTGATGAAATCGTTTTTTTTTCGGCGACCATGTCAAAAATCGCGATATTTTTTAAGTCCGAATTTTCGGAAAATTGGGAACAAAGTCACCCCTGTCCCTCACCCTCCCCCCCCCCTTCCGCCCCCTGGCTACTGCCTTATTGGCAAAAATTATTTCTGCTTATAACACAATTCAACGTGTTTCGTAAGATTTAGAACATTATGGAAATTTAAGTCAGCCCCCCCCCCCCCGAAATAAAATTCTGGGTACGCCACTGGCTACTACTAATAAGAAGCTCGAAGCAGCAGCAGTCGCGCGATAGCTTTAGAGCCCCGAGCCATTACTAACCCATTTTCGATTTCTATAATGTAATAAATTTTTCTTTTAAATTTGTCCAGTTTCAATTTTCCGCTTTTTTTTAATTTTCAAAACTGGCTTCCGCAAGAGTTTTGACTAAAGGGACGCAGACACGGACGTTGAGTCCGCGAATTCTGTGCGGGAGCCCAACAAATAATTTGATATCTCCACCAACCCAATTTTCATTGATTGATTTAGTTATTTATTTATTTAATCTCTGAAATAAAATTTGGTTCTATTGACGTTCTCAAAATAATTTTGTTTTTAAAAAAGTAAGGAAATCAATAGGATTTACAGGAGAACTGAAAGCCCCTACATCGGATGTATAATTAAATTTCTGTCGAAAACGAAAATCCTGTCTATTTTAATTAGAATCTTGAAGCCGCAGCGGTCGTGCGATAGCTTATGATCCCCAAACTGTGCCTTTCCGCTTTCCGATTTCTTAGATTTAATCATTTTTCTTTTTTAAATTTGTCCGATTAAAATTTGTCCGATTTTTTTCCCCTTTTCAACCTGGCTTCTGAAAGAGTCTCGGCTAAAGGAACGCAGGCAGGGACGTTGGACGGACACCCGTAACGCCGCGTTTCGCGAATTCTGAATCGCGATTTCTTTTCTATTCCCGATGGCTCATAATAAGACGATCAACAATTAGACCGGGTGTTAAGTTGCTACCAACGAGGAATCCCCTCAATGTTGCTTCATTGTTCAGCATTGTTGCTTCTGATTGATTGTGATCAGATTTCAACTTATAAGGGTGCGGAAAAAGTATTGATAATTTTTTCTTAATGTTTGTGTGTGTCTTTTAAATGTTGTAGAATTATTTTTTTTGTGTGTATATTTGCTCTTTATAATCTAAATATTGTATTATAAGTAAGTATTTTTGGGTTATTGTTGGCATTTCGTCTTCTTTGTCGAAAAACAGTTCACTATTGAATAAGCTGTTTACAACATCAGAATGATTGCATATTGGCCAAAAGCAGTAAAACTGCTAATTCAAGTGGTGGAATAGTAGCCAGAAAAGCTCATCCAGCCAGCGTGATGGTTTTTGGCTGCATCACAAGCAATGGGAAATCCTCTTTGGTCCTTGTTGATGCTTGTGTCAAGATTAATCAGATCAATTATCTCAACGATATTCTAAAGAAGGTCCTTCTATGGCTAAATTCTGATTTTGGAAACAATCCATATGTGTTCCAACAAGATTCAGTACCAGCCCATAAGTCTTGTCAAACGCAACAGTCGTGCCAAGCAAATCTTCGTGATTTCATTTCATCTCAAGACTGGTCTCCGAATACTCCGGATTTGAATTTACTTGATTACTCAGTATGGAGTGTGTTGCAAGCAAGAGCCTGTGCTAATCCTCACAAAGATATCACTTCTTTAAAAGCTGCACTGACACGTGAAGGGAACGGTTTCGATGCGGATTACTTGCGGCGCACCGTGGATGCCTTCCCGCACTGTCTCCGCGTGTGTATCAAGGCAAAAGGAGACCGAATCGAAAATAAATGATAAACTATGAATTGATACTTAGTTGTTAATCTTATGCAATAAAAAATATTGAAATAATTGTATCTATGGCGTTGTTGTAGAGATTGATTTTATTATCAATACTTTCTCCGCACAATGTAGTGAGGTTTGCAGACATAAATTTTGAGCTCATTTTCGAAACATAGCCCTACCTCAATGTGTTAAAAAGTTTTTTGCATTTATTTATTGAAAGAATTGTTTATTAAATATGTTATGAAATCCAATAAAATTCTTGATACGTGGAATTTCTTTTCTCAGTTGCTTTTCTTTGTAACAAATTAAGGCGAGTTACGAAAAATAAGACAAATCGAGCAAAAAATAATTAATTTTGATTAAATAAAAATAATAAAATAAATACAGAATTTCTAAACAAAGGATAACTAAAATATTATTTAAGCACGGAAATTAAATAAAATATTTTTCATTGCAAATCAAAATGAAAATATTTAATCAAATAATTAATATAAATTAAGCAAGATAATTAATATCAATTTAACATCTGATAAAGTATTGGAATTTTTTTTTTATGCAAAAAAAAGTGAGAAAAATTCAACGTAATTATTTTATTAATTATTCTTTTTTCTTTTTTTCCATTATGTCACGAATTTTAAAATCAAAGAAAGAGAAACATAATGAATGAAATGTTCAGTATGACATGAAAAGAAAAAAAAGTGCAGAAAATACCTTTTTAATGGCAAAATTAATTGATTGAGATTACTATTATATGGATAAATATTTTACTATTTTTATGAAATGTTACTTTTTAAATGAAAACGTGATTCAAGATTCATTTTACACACATAAATTACTTTCTATATTGCAGTAGTTCTTTTCGACATTTAAAGAACTACAAATGTGATTGCTATATAATTTTTCCTTAGTCAAATATCACGTAGCTAATTAATTAAAAAATAATTTACATTATTAAATAAAATTCTTGATAAATGAATTTCACATTCGAAATTTATTTTCATTAATAATTTGTTTTAATAACGTTCGTGTTAAATCAACTATGAAATTAACTTATATTTGTATTTCATGAATTTTTAAATGTTCATTTACTTTTTTAACCCTTTAATTCTCGCTCCCGTGATATTCACTGGTTGCATCTTTTATTCAGATTGTTTTATTTTGCACTAGTTTATAAAATAGTGCATTTGGCTTTATTATGGTTTCATTTCACCTGTCATTAAATAGGATGAATATTTCGTTTACAAAAAAGTGGTGTCAATAAGCAATTTGAATTTTTAAACCGTAATTTAATGCGACCGTTAAGGGGTTAAAAGGATAGGAGTTTTCTTTCATGTATGGAGAACAAACTACAGTGATATTACATTAATTATATTACGGCTGGTGTAGCATAAAGTAATACGCCCTCCAAGTATGTGTTTTTATACCATTTTATTTCTATATTATTATTTTTTCTTTTTTGTAAATTGCTGTATATCTAACCTATATAGTAATACTAGTTAATCATTGCATTAAACAATAATAATACCATCAAAAGTTGTTTCGTGTTTACAGTACGACGCCTGATTTTTAGTGTTATTAGAAAGAATCTATGTTATATTAATTATAATCAAACTATTTTTTTATAAATCTGATGTTTATGACTTTTATAATACAGTTTGTAATGCATTAAACAAGTATATCATTGCTGTTTTGGCTGAAAAGTGCCTTCGTACATGTAGTATGCCGCCCTCGTTTTCATGTTTCTATAAACCATACGCATTACATTAATTCTAATGAAGTTAGTCTTCTTTTTTACGTTTTTTGCTTTTTACTACGGGACATTGCAAAAATAAGTATATCATTTATTGTTAATCGGTGCATATATTATACCGCCTGTATTTTTGTATAATAAAACACAGCCTATATTACATTAATTCTTATGAAACATTTTTTTTTTTCAAATTTCATGTTTATGCCTTTAAAACTACAATTTGATATAGCATTAAACAAGTATATTAATAAAAGTTGCTACTTATGCTATAAAATGTCTTCGCTCATACAATATGCCGCCTGTGTTTTTGTGTTACTATAATTTGTCCGCGGTATGTTGATTCTTATGAAATGAGTCTCTCCTTTTTTTTTTTTTTTGGACCTTTTTTACTTTTCTCTTTATACTACTGGACATTGCATTAAACAAGTATATTATTTAAAATTGTTATTTATGATATAAAGTTTCCCTTCACATCAGTGTAGTTATGTTATGGACTAAACATAACGTTACTAAAAATTTTTATGTTACTAAAAATTGCCCGTATTTTTGAAGGATATACAGAATTTGTTCTCTAATGCTTTTTCGGGACATAGTATTTACTGGCATGAAAAATAAGGACATGTTCAGAATAATTATATATAAACATCGATATATTTTCATGATGTAAGTAATAAGATGAATGCATTTTCTTCTGATGAATACGTAAATTACGAATACAAAATAAATCTAGGAATTTTATATTCATAGTTTAATAAAATATTAGATAAAGCACAAATACAAATTAAGAAAAAAACACCGATATTAGTGTTGACGGCTTCTTTTTATCCAAAAAAATTCTTTTTGACAAAAACTGTTAGCATTCTAAATTGCTGTCTGTATTTAATTACTTTATGTCAAAATTTTCAAAGTCATGGATAAGGAAACAACTATGTTCAGTATGAAAAAAAGGAAAAAAAAAAGAAAGAATAAAAAAACTTATTTAATGACAAGATAAATGAAATCTTGCGACTTTGAGCTGTAGTGATAAATATTAAACTATTTTTTATGAAACGTTATTTTTTTAAACTAATAAAATGAATCAAGATTATTTTACGTATATATTTTCTGTTAGGTTTACGACATTAAAAGAAATACAAATGGGATTAACATTTTTTTTTTCACATAAATCTATTACGCAACGAATTTATTATGAAATAATTTATATAATGATATAGAAAAAAATTAAAACAAACTTGCTTTTCTGAATTTATTTTTTTATAATAAGTTTATTTATCTCAAAATTAGTGAACGAAATTATATTTGTAGTTTAATGTTTTTTAAGACGAAAAGGAAAATCATTTATCTTTTTAAAAGATTGATATATCGAGTGAAAACTTATGATATTATTTTTAAATATCTTCACTTATATATATTTCATTTATTTTGACTGATTCGTGGTGGTATAGATTTACAATTTTCTTTAAAATATTTTACAGAATAACAAATATAAACTATAAAACAAATTACATGTGTATCGTGTATTCGAAAATAATCCAAAAATTCTAGTTTTTATAAATCAAAATTACTTGTGCTAGAATTACGTAATAATCTCTCTGTTTACTCTTCCTATTTAATTGCGTTGTGTCACGGATATCAAAATACGAGGAAAAAGAACAAAATGTAGTCAATGAGACTAACAGACAAAAAATAATTAAAAGCGTAATAAAAGAGCTTTTTTATTGATAAGATTAATGAAATCTTGAAACTCCAAGCTGTATATATAAACATTAAACTTTATTTTTTGAGTGAAATAATGAACTAAAATTATTTTTCTGCATATATTATGCAGAAAGACATTAAAATAAATGAAAGTGGGATTGCGAAATATATTTCCTAGGAAAAATTTTGCAAAACGAGTTGATTAAGAAATAAGTTATATAATGAACTAAAATACTAAATACAGAAATATCTTTTTCTGAATATCTATTTTTGATAATAAGTTTTGTATTGTAACGGTAGTAAATTAAAATATATTTGTAGTTAATAGATTTTTTTTTCGTTACAATTTCAAAAGATAAGAATTTGATTTCATATATAGAGAACAAAACAAGTTAAAAAATAAATCATATTTCCTCTGATAGAATAAACGGACAGCATTACTATAACTCGTATAATCTTCTGCTTGCATATGAATTAATTATTTGACATTTTAAAGTTAATAAAAGTTATTAATATGTTCTATAAAATGCAATGTTTTTTGTAGATCAATTTTATTTTCTCAAGATTTTATTTTGTTGCACAAAATATGAACTCGAAATATTCTCATGTTGTATGAATATTTTAACAACAATATTATATGAATAGTAATTTATTTTTGTTCGAAAAAAAAATGTCCTTCTAATCTTGTAATAAGGCGTCCTGTGGTAATAACGCCATAGTGGGTTATAACGCCAAGTGTCAATATAACGCGTAGTTATGAAGGAATCCGGGAAACTGGCACTACGACTTCTGCGCTGAAAGGCTTTGAGTCATCTGAATCAGAGAAAAACCGCTAAAAGTTAATTTGTTACATTTGTAAAGCTTATCGCTGGAATAAGCACGTAAGAGCAACACTTGATCTAACATTTGCTACGCAAGTTGTGTGATGTGGCGTTATTACCCCAGGAAACCTTATATGAGATCTTTTTATAAAAGAAAGAGTAAATAAACATTTTTGATAAATTATTTGCTGAACTTGTTATAGGTGAATCTCAGACATTTTCTAATGTGAGATTAAGATTGAAAAATCAACTATATCACAACATTGTTCAGTACGGAGACAAACGCAAACGTTTAATGAAACTTAGCACATACAGATAGGAGTTAAATACATAATTAGATTATTACCAAAGAATGATAACGACTTTTAGCTTATTCATTAACCCCTTATTCGTGGCAGTTTTCATTTCATATACAATTTGCGATTGAATGCATCGGGTGCGACGGTTAAGGGTTTAACACGTTCACGCCGGCGCAGTGGGTCACTCTCGATTGTCTCAGAGTTGTCAAGTCTCCGGCTTTTTGCACACCACTGTTATTTTAGAGAAAATATTGTTCATTTAAATCGCCCAATTGTTCTAATTAAATAAAACAACATTTTCTGTATGTCTGTTTTAAAATACTTTTACCTTTTATTAAATATTTAACTTTAAAGGATATGACAAAAATTTCCCTCCTCTGTAGTCCTGCTAGTATGCTAAATCATTAATTTGCCTAATTATTAACAGCTAATTAAAAATTTATAACTCATCTCCCTTATCTTATTTATTTAGCCAGGGCATTGGAGGGGAATTTCGTATTAAATTCCTTATCTCTTAGCATGAACCTTTAATTAACAAAATCTATTATTATCTCCATTCCTTATTATAAAAATTATTCATTATTAATTAACATATAATTATATAAAAATAGTGCTATGCTGCAATTTAACTTTAATCTTAAATAATTACTTTTAATATACTGTTCTCTTGAGCTCGCCCTGACATTTTGTTATACTGTTTATTAGTCATTCTGTTTGTTTTGTCATTTTAATAATTTTCATTAAACAGGGTCTTCCAACCTGCTGGGACTTCTGGGCTCGTTCGCGGGTACTGGGGTTTCAGCGGGAAGGGACATATGAGTTTTCCCCTCGTGGACTAATCAGCTCCTATACTGAAAGGTTGGCTGTCCACGAGTGGGTGATTAGTGATTAGTGATTAGTATTAAAATACGGGTATAAAAAAAGCTGGAGACTTGGCAGCTCTGAGACAGTCGAGTGTGACCCACGCGCCGCTGGCGTGAACGTATTAAACAGTATATGAAGGGTGCACTTTTGCATCTCTTTCATATACATAAACTTCCCAAGTTTTTTAAACCCTGAGTTCCCTTTTTTAGCGACCTATCTCTTTTGATATAATTTTTTTTTTTTTTTTTTTTTTTTTTTTTTTTTTTTTTTTACCCTGATCCATTATCGTGGATCACGTCGTCCTTCATGCCATGAACTGTTACATTTCATTCAGATACTACTTTTCATATGAATATTGCTGTTCATTCCCACACTAATACTTCTCGAAAATATTGTTTTTACTGAATTATAAAATAAGACACTTGAGAATATGTAAATGAAAAGGTACGTATACACGGTAAAAAAATCCGAACAGTATTCCTGTAGGAATCGGAAAAAATAGTTGCCCTTATCGTACCGGAAAACTTTCCGACCCAGCTCGGAATAAAATCCGTATAAAAAAGGAAACATTCATTAAAACGGTACTTTAAGGATTTTATTCCAATTTTACGGATTTTATTCCGATTTTACTGATTTTATTCCGAGCTGGGTGGGAAATTTTTCCGGTACGATAAGGGCAACTATTTTTCCGATTCCTACAGGAAATCTGGTCCTTTTTTTTTTTTTTTTTTTTTTTTTTTTTTTTTTAAACAGTGTATTTCCACTTTGTAAATAATAAGATAACTGTCCTTTCTTTTGATACATATATAATTAATGTATAAGAAATTATTATTGGAGTAGTATAGTCTAATCTTTTATAAAACAAAATGTTTAACACAATAATAAAGACAAATTAAGTTTAAAAAATCGTTACTAATATCAATGCTTTCGAAACTTAACAAAAAATACAATTTTTAAGAAACGAAACTAGTGATTTAAAAAACTTGTTGCAATCGTTATGCTATTACCAATAGGTAGTCTAAAGGAATTGTGTTGGACGGTTGTTGGCCCGGGCTTCTCAATACACTGTAAAAAAATCCGACCAGTTTTCTTTAAGAATCGGAAAAATAGTTGCCCTTATCGTACTGGAAGATTTTTCGACCCAGCTCGGAATAAAATCCGTAAAAAAAGGAAATAGTCAATAAAACAGTATTTTACGGATTTTATTCCGATTTTATGGATTTTATTCCGAGCTGGGTCGGAAATTTTTCCGGCACGATAAGGGCAACTATTTTTCCGATTCCTGCAGGAAAACTGGTCATATTTTTTTTTACAGTGTAAACAATATAAGTAAGAGATATTGTGTTCGACTCTTTGTTTAAACTCATAGTCACTCAGTTGGAAAAATGTCAAATCACATGCTGCTTTTACCAATCAGCATTATTGAGTTAAAAATAATAAAGCAATACTTTAATCCGTCATTCGTATTTAACTATGCTACGTTGCTACGTTGAACTTTTTCAGAAATTCAAATACTAAGAGAAAAAAAAATTGTTGTGTGACAAAATAGAAATGAAGATATATAATAAAGGAGTAAAACACTTTTTTAATAGGTAAGATTAATGAAATCTTCAGACTTTGTTGAATACAGATTTGATTATTTTTGTAAAAACGTTACTTTTTAAGCGAAAAAAAAAAAATAAGAGTTAGTTCATCAATTATTTCTGCATGAAATTCCATAGTACAATTAACAATTCATCAAAAAAAAAAAATAAAAAACGATAATAATATAAATAAAATACTAATTTCACATGTACCTAATCGAACTGCTTGCTTAAAAAGTGAAATAATCTTAACGAAAAAGGCTGCTGTAAGTAGCAAAACCTTTTTCGATATATTCGACTGTTATCCTCTGCCAGGCGGCTTTTAATACTCTTAAAAAATTATATTTGACAATATAATCTATATTTCACATATAAAAATGTTTGTTGATAATGAACAATATAAATATATAATAAATTAAAATATATCTATCAATGTTTTATATATATATAAAAGAATGTTTACATTTATTTTCTGTAACTCTGGTAGATTCTATAAAACGTAATGTTTTTTATGCATACATTTATGAGACTTTTAACTCATGCAAAGGCTAAATAAATATACACCGAAAAATTCCATTACAAAATTAATAAGATAAATGTGTTTGATAATGATGAATACTCACGTTACGTGTAGAAAAAATAATTGATCTTATTTTTCATTTATAGATTTTATAGAATGCCTATGATATTTATAAATTAAGCAAAAAAGTATATCGGACCAACGTCATCGAAATTAATCATTTTTTGTTCAAGAAAATTTCTTACGTCAAAATCTGTTAATAATCTTTTAATTTACTATCAGTATTTAATTACATTGTGTCACAAATCTCAAAGTCAAGTGGGAAAAAAAAGTATTCACTGTAAGAAAAAGAGAAAAAGTATAGAGAAAAAAGAAATAAATTGAATTTTTTTAATGATATGGTTAATGAAATTTTGAAACTTCGAACATATGAATAAACATTTAACTAGATTTTATAAAACGTTATTTTTTATAAACGATAATTTTTCGTATATATTAAGCTTGACGACATTAAAATGTATACATAAGTGATTGCTGTAACATTTCTCTTAGAAAAATATTAATCAACAAATTAGTTAAGAAATAATTTATATAATCAAATAAAAATCCTCCAACACGAAATTCATTTTTTAGAATTTATTTTATTATCATTTTTTTTTTCAGAATTGTAATAAGTTAAATTATATTTGTATCTCATCTTTCTTTTTTCAAAAATAAAATGGGAATAATAATTCAGGGTTGCCACGCCTCATGGAATTTCCAGACCAGGCAATTCTTTATTAAAAGTATTTTCTTATAGAAAATCTCTTCTTAAATAAGGCGAAATTTCGAGCGTTTAAGTTAGATTTATTTTTCTATAAAAAATACGGATATTTCACGTGGAAAATTCCCTGAAGTATGGCAACCTGTAATTATTATTATTTAAAAATATGAATTTTCGCTTACAAATGGAGAGGCAAACTACAGTTTTATTATTTTAATTTCGACATATATAACATAAATATACTTCATTTATATTTCCCCGTGTCTGTTTCATATGTATAAAGAAACATTATTTGACAAAATACATTTTTACATAATATATGTGACTCTAATGTTACTGTCATCTGTAAACTCAATTTCAAAGTCATCGTGAACTTTGTGATAAGTTACCAAATAATGTCACATTAAAGTCACTTGACTTTCAGGTAGCAGAGAGACTACTGTGAAGTCACCATGTGACTATAATGTGATATTATTTGGTGACTTATCCTAATGCAACGTTTATGATGACTTTGAAATCGAGTTTAAAAATGAGTCACATGAGCGTCACAATGTAACTACATTGTAAAGTCACCTGGTGACTCGTCACAAAGCAGTATTCACATTCACGTCTCAGTGGAGTCACATAAGGGGATCATTTGAGACTCATAAATAGACGTTTGGAATTTCCTATTTTTCGTTTAACCGTAGTGACTGTGATACTTATGATCATGTGTGGCATGAATGAGATGCTATATGGACTAGCTGTGCTATAGGAATGGTAATTACTTGAGTTATATTATTTCCTTTTGAGTATTTGCTTACTTAAAAATTAGCATTTTGTGACTGGTCCTTAATTTTGGACACTAGTGTACTAAGAAGTATTAAAGTAATTTAACATATTTTTAAATATTTTTTGTCACGTTTTAAGTATTTTGCACATAGTGTAATTTTAAGTTTAAATAAAACTAATTCGTCCTTTTACGGTGCTTGAGAGTAGGCTGAGTGAATATTTAAAAAAAAATAAGGAAATAAATTACGTAAATAATACTTTTATTCATTTGTATTTATCTGAAAAACAAATTAAGGAAATGCTATCATTTCTTAATTAAATATTTTAAAATTCCGAAAGTTTTTTCTATTGTAAACTAGAGGTACAGTGGAAAATTAGATTATATCCTTTAAATCGTACACGCAAAAATTCTGAAACTGAAACATGACATAACTGTTCACGAAAAATGTTTGTTGGATATTTACTTATGTATCTAAATTGTTACATTGTGCGAAAAATATTGTCATTCACTCCAGTGAATAGGCAGTCGAATATGGAGAGTTGCCAAATACATTCACTTCATAGAATATTAATAAATTACTTTGGTTGCTACATGTCAAACATCTAATTAACAATGTTGTATTATATAGTATTTTGTCAACGAAATCAAACATAAATATTCTCCTTTCAAGATAGAATGAATTCATAGATTTTTGTTTCAGTTTATTTATTGCATTGCATTATTGTTGGCGGTTTTCTCTCAAAAACTAAAATAAGGGACTGAATATTTTTTAAAACACCTTCCAACAAATTTGAAAAGTGTTTATGAATTCGGTTTGTCTGTATGACATCTGTCTCACCGTGTTCTAACTCTAGCAAATATACTCTGATTGTTATGAAACTTTTATGTTTTATTAAGGGGGTAGAATAACTTTGAACACGTCGAAAATGGAAAAAATACCACTATGTTCCAAGCTTCAAAACTTGTGTAATAAGTCAAAATTAAAAATCAAACTTCATTTAAATATAAAGCTCATATTTATATTTATATTTAAAAAATATAAATATACTTGTAAATTAATAAATAAATATTGAAATAATAAGTTAAAAATATGATAATAAAAGAAAAAAAATCTTGCGCGCACGATAAAATCTGAAAAATATGCGTACAAAGAGGAAATTTTGGTAAAAATAAATACATAATACTGTTACCTTTATACTAAAACCATAATATTTGTAAAAAGTATTGACTAAATTAAAAAATAAACAAAAAATTAAAATTTTTCACTTTTTTAAAAACATTTTCAAAGTAAAAAACAAAAAATAAAATAAATTCTTACATTTTTGTTGTTTTAAGTTGTAGATAATACAGTAATGAATATGTGGTGAAAAGATTTTTTGATTGCCATGCATAGTTTTTTAGTAACACTGCGCGTAGTATCAAAATTCATCGTTTTGAATAAACGCAATGCGAAGTTTTATTATCTATGTAGTCTTAATATGTAGTCTTAATAAAACTGCCATAATTAGTCAACTAATGGGAAATTTTTTATGCGGTTTTTTGCATATTGTTCAGAAATGATTACGAAATCAAAATATGTATTTAAAAAGATTTCGAAAATTTTGCAGGTTTAAAGGTATCCTACCCTTTTAAGGCTTATCATAGAATATACGGCATTGAGATTGAACTGCGTAGCATTTGTAGTTTTTTACAGGGACACACAAAAGAATTCCATTACATTATGGTCTAAAACAAAAATCGTTTGCGGTACATTTTATTAATGCTACTATATTTTAAATATAATGAGATACATAGTTAAAAAATATTATATACAGTATTGAGAGTGAACTGCGTAGCATTTGTAGTTTTTTACAGGGATACACAAAAGAATTCCGTTGCATTACTGTTTATGGCAAAAATCGTTTGTGGTGCATTTTATTAATGTTACAATATTTGAAACATAATGAGACTGATATACGCATAGTTGAAAAGTGTTTATGAATTCGGTTTCTTTATCTGTCATCTGCCTGTCTGTGCTCTACCTCTCGTAAATGTACCCTGATTGTCATGAAACCGATATACAATATTTGAGAAGTGTTTATGAATTTGGTTTGTCTGTCTATCATCTGTCTGCCCGTACTGTACATCTCGTAAATATACTCTGATTGTCATGAAATTTTTGTATGTGATTAAGGTTTATTATAGAATGTTTGGTATTGAAAATAAGCTGTGTGGTACTTGTACTTCGCTTACAGGGACACATAAAAGAATTCCTTTACATTACTGTCTATGGGAAAAATATTTTGCATTTAATTAATGTTACGATATTTGAAAAATAATGAGATTGATATATCGGGTGTTTCAAAAGTTCTGTGCGAAAATAAAACGCGATAAAAAAGATCTATGGGTCGAAGAAATATGAGGTTTGCAGATAAATATTCAGCGTAATACTCAGCGCATGAAATAATTCCATATTGCTCACACAATGCAAGATTTGGATGCAAAAAAGTGTATATGCAGTATTCTCTAATGTTTTTATATCCAAATCTTTGTGTGAGCAATATGTAATTATTTCATGTAGTCATCTGCAGTAGCGACCTCTATTTTCAAGATTTTGATCTAATTCTTTTGTTGTTGTCATACAAAATCCCTTACCACGCTGAATATTTATCAGCAAACCGCATATCTCTCCGACCCATAGATCTTTTTTTTTTTTTTTTTTTTTTTATCGCGTTTTACTTTCGCACCGAACTTCTGAAACACCCGGTACATCATTCTATGGACTACAACATGCTAGTACAGGATAAGTAGCATTTATAGTTCGTTTACAAGGACGCACAAAAGGATTCTTTTACGAATAAAATCATATGACGAAATTCAGTATCCCACCATGATTCAATCACAACCTGCATAATATGAACTTTAGAATGTTCTCTGTTTACTTAAAAGATGACACATATACAACAACGCAGTTGATTCAAGTATAAAATATACATTTTATTTAAATTTCCAACTACTTTCGTTTTGCAAACTCGCAGCCACCGTCAGGGAATATTTTCATTAATTGCCATTCTATTCATTTCAAATACGTCACTTAGCTTGAAATGGGAGAGTCTATAATTCTTAGGGTAGCTGGAAGTAGAAGTAATAGTTCTCCGAATTAAACTTGTGTAGAGCTCTACTAGTGTTTAATTATCTTACATTAGCATTTAAGTTTCTACAAAGGTTTGTTTGATCCGGGGAGATAAAAGCATTCTGTAAATATTTAGTTATAGCACCATATATTTCCGATAACATTTGGTTAGCATCATTTATCATTACAAAATGTTTTACATCCGTCTAAAACATGAAATAACATTTAAAACATATTTTCTAAGATAATAAACGGAAATGTTTGATTTTTTTTTTTTTTTTTTGTAACTACACACTGCATTTTCAGGGTAATATTTTTAAGAGCATTTAAAGGTAAATGTATCCGTTTATTTTGCATTTAATATGTCTAATGCATTTCAATACATTATGGAATTTAGAAAAATGCATAAATGAGCTCTTGCTGTGCGAAAATATACCTTTCTGGAAATTTAAATGTATCAAGTTTCAACTTGTTTGTTTACATTCGGCGCCACCGAAGAAATATGACTCCGCCTAAACTCAAAAGTATTTTGACAATTAGTTTGCGTTTAATTGTTGAAGGTGTCAGTGGCGCTATAGCTTCGATTAGTGTTTTTATTGACTTATTGTGATTATTTTTAAGGATCAGGAATACCGAAAAGTAAAAAAATATTGAATTGATTCTAGAAAAGCCACTGTAAATGCCCTTAAGAAAGGTGGACTGCAAGCAGAACTAGCTCGTTTTTTTAAAGTGTCTCGGCAACCTGTTATTACATCGAATAAAGTTTTTAATAAACAGAAATACATCGAAACTTAAGCCTCAAAGCGGTCATCCGAAAAAAAAACCAACTTGAAATTTTGACTATATTATAAAAATGATATCTACAAGTGATTGTCGTAAGTCCGCTGTAATAATAAAAATGAATTGAAAGAAAATTATGGCATAGACATACACATTTCATCAGTCAAACGACACATGGTAGAAGGACATGGACTTTACATGGTAGAAGACCAACAAAAACACGTTTGTTATCTACTAAGAATAGGAAGGCTAGAGTTTCATTTGTAAAACGGCATAACCCTTTCAGGGGCAAAGCAATTCCATTGCGAAAGTGTTGAAATTAATGACTGACACCGGAATTTGAAAACAAATTTATTTTGAAATAAGAAAAAGCTATATTTCACACACGTAATAAACCGATTTTTTTTAACCAAAATTCAGGTGTCAGTCATTAATTTCAATGCTTCAGCAATAGAATTGCTTTGCCCCTGAAAGGATTATGCCGTTTTACAAATGCAACTCTAGCTTTCCTATTCTTAGTAGATTAGAAACGTGTTTTTGCTGGTCTTTTGCCATGTAAACCATAGAGGTTTAGGCGTCGTTTGACAGATGAAACGTGTATGTCTATGCCGTAATTTTCTTTCAATTCATTTTTTATTATTACAGCGGACTTACGACAATCACTAGTAGATATCATTTTTATAATACAGTCAACATTGCAAGTTTTTTTTTTTTTTCGGATGGCCACTTTCAGACTTATTTTCGATGTATTTCTGTTTATTAAAAACTTTATTCCATGTAATAACAATTTGCCGAGACACGTTAAAAGAACGAGCTAATTCTGCTTGCAGTCTACTTTTCTTAAGTGCATTTACAGCGGCTTTTCTAGAATCACTTCAATATTTTTTACATTTTGGCATTCCTGATCCTTAAAATTAATCACAATAAGTAAATATAAACACTAATCGAAGCTATAGCGCCACTGACACCTTCAACAATTAAATGCAAACTAATTGTCAAAATACTTTTGAGCTAAGGAGGAGTCATATTTCTTCGAATGTAAACAAACAAGTTGAAACTTGATACATTTGAATAAGTGCAGTCATAGTGTTCTCAATTACAGGGAATATATTTTCTTTTACATTTTTATATTAAATAAAATTAGACAGAATATAAGGTTGTCAAAATACTTTTGAGCGCTACTGTATATATATAAAGTAGTTTTCATTGAAAGACATTTATGTACAGACATTTTCACCGAAAATTTCTCTAGGTCAGTTCTTTCTTTCCTTTATCATTTTTTTTTTATCGTTCGATAACAAACAGAAATTTTCTTTTTATCTGAGAATGTCATCGACGATCAATCCAATATTGTTTTCAAATTTATAAAAAGTCCAATAGTTTTTTCTGGAAATTAAAAAAAAAAAGTTTTCAAGAATGATGGAAGAAAAATTTGGTCTGTTAGACTAATCGAAGAAAGTTTCCAATCGATTCGCTGAACATACATTTACTTTGTTCATTCATCAAGAATAAAATCCTAGGAAGTTACTTCCTGACCAAAAATTAAATTGTTTAATAGAGAAAGGAAATATTGAAATGATTCATGTTCTTTTATCATCAATAATTTGATGATTCAGTGGTTTTGACTTTGATATTCCTTTTTTTTTTTATAATTGATATAAAAAATAATTATTTTACTTAAATAAAAAAAATATAAAAAGTCTGAAATTGTAAGTCAAACGTGAGAAATGAGGTGCGTTCGTACTATTACTAGTTTTATAGATATTCAGATCTTGGTGCAATAGCTGTTGCACACCTATGCAAAAGTACATTAATACAAAATGTATTACGATTATATATATTAAATTCAGTAATACGGAGATCCAGGGTTCGTTGATATATATCAATGGATATATATCATGATATCTATCTTGATATATATCCGATATTTATTTTTAAAATATCAAGATTTTTGATATTTTGTATATTTGATATTTATTTTCAAAATATCACTGTGCAAGATAATTTTGATATTTTCATTCAAAACAAGTGTAAATGAAATTTTCAATTTTTATTGGCTATGTCATTCTGCAGATAAAGAAATTTTGTCTCTGACAATGACTTTTTTAGCCAAAGGAAAGCAATATTTTTTTGTAGTTTTATGTTTGAAGCTTTTATTTTTAAATTTAGAACTAATAATTATGTGAGACAATTAATTCAGAACAGCCACTGAAATATAAACTGTCTAGTTTAGATAATCGGTTATATACAGCTTCATTAGAAGAGAATCTTTTCTGATTTTAGTTTAGATGGGTCTAAAGTGCACAACATGTTATGGATTAAAAAATAAGAGAACCTCACATTTAAGTTAAAATTCTTCAATTAAGAAAACTATTTTGTATTTAAAATTTTGTTTTATAAATTTCTGAATTCTTGATACTTGGCAGATACTGAAACCTATAGTTTTATCTTCTTTTTATAAATGTATAAAGCGAATTGTATCTGTTTTCATTTAGTTGATCTTCAATTTTGTTCTATGTGACAAAAACAAAAGGGAAATAAGAGAAATGCATTTTTAGAATATTGTTTAAGTTTTCATGTTAAGTGCAATATGTTTTAGTTTCTAATTTATATTATGCTTGAAAATATTTATTGTCAGCAGTGAGTTGACTAGTTTGAAACTATCGGATATATATCGAAAATATCAGATATATATCAAAATATGGGATATTTTTGATATTTTCGAAAATATCATGATATTTACGAACCCTGTTTATCATCAATAATTTGATGATTCAGTGGTTTTGACTTCAATAAAAAAATATAAAAAGTCTGAAATTGTAAGTCAAAGGTGAGAAATGAGGTGCGTTCGTACTATTACTAGTTTTATAGATATTCAGATCTTGGTGCAATAGCTGTTGCACTCTTATGCAAAAGTACATTAATACAAAATGTATTACGATTATATATATTTAATTCAGTAATACGGAAATAATATGACTTCATCTTATATAGGATGTAATCAAAATGGCAACCTCGAATCATTACTTATCATGAGATATCATTATCATTGAATTAATTACGTATGGTTGGATTTAATATAATGAAGAAAACTTTTACTGATATCTTTTTAAATTTTGATTCGATTTTTATAAAATTCGAAATGTCACGATAAAATTCCTCAAAGATTATATATATTAAATTTCAAGCTATTTGGTTGGGTAGTTTTCCGCTGTTATAATCAGACAGATGGACAGAGAGACAGACGGACGGATCAGACGACGACTATAGGTGCTACTTATTTATATAACTAGGAACGCACCTAATAAAATAAACGAGAAATGACACAGATAAACTTCGTATGTAATTGATGGGAATTTGACCAAACCTTGGTCGTCATCAAGCGAGAAGAAATCAGCAACCTCCAGAATGTTCAGTGGTTAAATTACCTATTTTATAATTAATAAACTATGAATCAGTTGAAAGTTTTCAATTAGCATTTTAAGGTGAATTCACCGTTCCTTTACATATACATTTTTCTATATATTTAATGTTTTAGTATTGAAAGATTTCATATTTGTAGATGCGGAATCAGCTGCAGTGCCTTACGAAAACGAATCTTTTTGAAATTGCTAATATTGATATTTTTTAAAACGGAAGGCGCAGTTTAAAGAAAAATTAATGTAGATACGAATTTTTTACTGTTCGGTTTCTCGTATTTCAATTTCAGATGCCGATGCAGAATTTTTTAAATTGCGGAAAAAACACAATTTGCGAAAGTGACTTACGGAAGTGAACGTTAATGCATAGGTTAATATAATTTTTAAACCGCATTTAATTTATTTTTCTTTTCGAAGCCGATGCAGAATTTTAAAAATCTCAGCAAGACAAAATGGAATTTGTAAAATTCGTCTGTGTTTCTCAAACGATTTTATTTTAAAGTGTTAATATTGATATTTTTAAACAGAGAGCGGAATTCGAAAGAAAATTGGGCTTATATGTACGGTCTTGTATTTTTAGATTTTCCGATGCCCGGCTTTGGACTTTTAAGGAGAGAAGAAATCTCTGAAAATTTCGAAACGGTTCTCGAGAAAACTTTCTTTTAAAAGGGTTAATAATGATATTTTTCCAAACAGATCGCGGCATTTTAATCCAAAAGATATTACCTTTAAGCTAGTGTAATCTGTTTTTTCGTATTTTGAAAATTCACCAATGCAGGCTTTTTTAAAAAATGGAAAAACACTTGGTAAAATTTGAGGTTCCTTAATTAATTTTTTGGAAGTGTTAATTTTCATATTTTTCAAAACAGACTGCTCCTTTAGAAAACTTAAAGAACGTAGACGTGGTTTGGTGTCTTTTGTTTTTAGGTGCGTTCGTAATTATATAAATACGGAGCAACTATAATCGTCCTCTGGTCCGTTTGACATTGTGTTTGTCCGTCCACCCGCGTGTAATAACACAAAAACTACCCAATCGAATAATTTGAAATTTAAAGTATGTAATTGTTGCATAATGTTTTCGAGTCATTTCAAATTTTATGAAAATCGGTTGTATAGTTCAATTACAGGGACAGTCAATGGGAAAAAATATTTTAAGTGCGTTTTAATGATGTTACACCATTTCAAACATAATGAAATTGATATGCATTTACGAAGTACAGTAAAATAGGCATTTTGCAGAATATGAAATACAAAGAATATTTATTATTCATTTACAGGATCGCACAAAAGTATTCCGTTACATAATGATATAGAGGAGGACATTTGTTTGGGGAGTATTTTAATTATGTTAAACTATTTCACATACAATGAAATTGATATACGTTGCTGAAGTTTACTACAAGTTACTTTCTGTACAATAGAAAGTGCACATTACTTACAGGGACACACACAAGATTTCGGATACTATACTGTATCCGAAATAGTGTATATCAGCGATGATTACTGAATGTGCCTTTTTAGTTGTGATATGAGTTTTTAAGTTTAACAAAATTTTTGCATATCACGTTCTGGGCATAAAAGCTATAGATTATATACATGGCTACACAAGCGAATTCTTAAGGGTTCGTAAGGTATAAAACTACATTATCGTACAAATGATTGTATCATTTTTGACGTTTGACGTACAATTTCCGACTTGTTTCTTATTTATTACGGTTGGCCGATGCTCATTTCATAAAACATAGGATAAAAGCAGCTTTCGCACTTTTGGATCTTTGATGCTTCTGCGCTTTGTAAAGTTCTCACGCACCGACGAGATGTATTTTTATTTGACACTTTAAAATGCGTTGTTTAATTAATATCTTGGCTAATTATCAAAGTTGGAAAATTTGTGCCTCAAAACCTGTTTTGGATTATCTTCATCCTAATTTTCAGATCCTAACGTGCGTAGCGCGTAAATTTTACTAGCCACCGCACACACAGAAACAAAAAACTGCTTATTTTATTATTATAGATAGTGTATGATACACAACTTTCTTAATATTACAAATTTTAATTGATCATCTAGTAATTTAGTATAATTTACAAAAATTATTTTAGTTATACATACAATACATAGAGATAAATTAGTATGTTCCTATATATAGCTCCTACATTAAAGAAATGGAAAATTGAATTATAAACTTCTCTAAGTTTCGCAAATCGCATTAAATTTATGATTTAAAATAGGTTAAAAATATATATTTTATAAATTTTATCAAACAATAACTATATTAAAAATACGGTTCAATGTTCATTTTTCATTCTATTTTGGTGAAATAATAATATAACATAAGATAATGCATGATTCTACTTTATGTTTCACAGAATATAAGTATTTATAAGCTTCGTAATTGGAATAAATATTATTATGTATATTATGAGGCATTCATATTTTAAGTGTATTGCTTTATAAATATTCAACATGTAATATATTATTCCAAAATAGGGACACGTATGAACACTGTCTGAAATTTATAAAACTCCATTGTTCTTATATTGTTCTAATCTTTATTTAAAAAAAGAAAATTATAATTAAACGTATAAAAGTATAAAAAACGTATATAAAACGTATCTATAAAGTGAAAATTATTGAAATTTATTATTTAAAGAATTCTGTGATAAATTTCTGTATTTTTCCTTTATTTTTATATGAAATTAAATTTCTGAAAATCAAATTGTCAAAACAAAAGTGAAAATTAAAATTACACAATAGATAAATGCAGACATTATAAAGTGAAACTAAACAATTAACTATATTTGATTACTTATTTAAATTATGACTTCAAACTACAAAATAATCGCGAAAGTCTAAAATCCTTTAGCTAAGTTGATAGTTAATATGCCTTGAATATCTTTTCATCTTTACGCTAAAAGGCGCTTAACAGAAGTATTTATGATGCTGCAACAAATGTTGTTGTCAGAAACATCTGACTAGTTTATGTCGGTATTTTAATTTATTACATCGCACATTTTTAAGCCATTTTTATTAGGAAGGGGTTTAACGTAACGGAAATATCCAAAGAGAAGGTAAACAGCAACATCAAAATGATTTATAGAAATTGTTTAAACAGTTTAAAACTTTTCATGAATTTTTAATTTAGCATTTTGGTTCCCGCTTTACAATATATTTTTAAAGGTATTGGGTAACGATTTTTGCCAAGTAATTACTTGAAACTTTTCACGGATAAATAATGTTTAGATTGAACTATTCCTAGTAAAGTTGCTTTTACACATCTATTTATTATCTATATATAAGTCCTTATTTTTATATTATAAAAATTACATCTAATAGTAGAACATTTCGCATTTCGTAAAATAATATATTCCGTACCGTAAATTACAATATTTGGTTGAAGACAATTAACATTCACATGAACCATATTTTCACAAGAAAACAATCTCTCAGAGGAATAGGTGGTGCTGCACAAACTCATGTTTATTTCGTGTTGTAGATTTCGTTGTGTGGCATCCATATTCACTTTATCTGTCCACCATTGATCTTTTAAAGCTTTAAAGCTTTGTGCACGGAAATTCTCTGGCTCCTGACAAGAAATTCCTAGCAAGAATCGTCATCACACCTATTTAAATCAGCAAAATTTTATGAAAATGTTTGACAGCCTATGCTGCAATGATATCAAACATACTGTTTATATATTATTGCACCTCTGAGGTGACACTCACTAGGGAACCACTTTTTGTGCTGCTCGCACCTAGCATCGAGACCTGGTGCATTTTGTAGCCCTATACATAAATGTTATAGAACCAATAAAACTTCTCTGTTAAAATCATATTTTATATACATTTTTTATGCTTTTAATTTTTTATTATTACATTTTCATGTGTTTATTTCACGCCAAAAGTGATTTAAGTCACCAATTAGGGAGCTACAGTTTACCCGCCCGCTTTATCCAGGGAGTAAATGTACAGTATAGTACATATTAAAATATCAGATTACGATTTTTTTGTGAATTGATATCATAAGAAACAAGAATTAGGTTTTTTTCTTTTTTTTTTTCCATGGAGACGATAAATATATAAATAGTAAATATATTTCTATAAAAGCTTTCAAGATCATTGGAAACTATTTTTTTTGTGAAATACAAAAGAAGCAAACTATTTTCTTTTGAAATCGAATGGAGTAAGGTTTCGAATGTTTAAAATGAAATGTTGCTGTATTAAGTGATCTTTTAATAGAAGTAATCGTAAATTAAATTAATATTTTTACACAATTTAGAAAAGTTACTGTGGCTAATTAGGTCGATCATTGCAATTTCTACTGAAGTCCACTCACATAAGACAAACAGATATGACATTTGGCTAGGGTTGCCGGAAAGCTGTACTTTTGAAAATAATCGCCAACTTTTCCCCGCCAAAAATGTGAATATAATGTTGCAATTTTTCAAAATCAAATTCATGGGTTCTGGAAGAAATTTTTAAACTTTTTTCAATATTTTATACTTATTATTAACTAATTTTTATTTTTAAATGCTTTTCTTTAAAAAACTTCAATGTTAATAGTCCGATAAGTGGTCTCGAAAATTGCATTTTCAGAAAGTTATGCTGCTGTAAAATCAAGAAATATTATTTTAACAGAAAAATTTTATCGATTCTCAAACTTTGTAATATAGGGCTTTAAAATGCACCAGGTCTCAATATTAGGTGCGAGCAGCACCAAAAGTGGTTCCCTTGTAAGAAGTTCAATTTATTAGTCTCTTATAAAACTTTTGAAAAGTTTCCTGTGATTGCAAGTTGCTCTTTTAATACAGAGCCTTAAATAGCTTTCTCTAATGTGTTATTAATGCCTCTTTGTATCGCTTGTATCTTCGGCATGCTTTGTTTCTGTCATTTCTTAAATATGAATATGGTTCGCACAATTTTTCCATCAATTTCTCCTTAAAATATGTACGCTGTGTTTTGCGATGTACTGCCACAGGTAAAACAAAAAATTCTGATTTGATACAATTCTTTCCGCGAAAATATTAATTCGAGAAACAATGCTTTTTTAAAAAATCAAAGTCCCTATTTTTTCTAATATATAATATTTTAAGAGTGTCCTAAAATTAAATTTCATAAATTTCATAAAATTCAATAAAATTTACATTACTTATGCTGTCAATATCCCTTTTTCTACGCATATATAAAACGCACACCGATAAATAAATTATCATACGAAAAGTTTTTGAACTGGTTTTTTACATTACAATCACATATTGTAAAAATACGTTGCTTTATTAAAAATTGCAGTTACTGAAAAAATAATTGTACTATTATATTTTTTTCTTTCCCTTGTGGTTGCCTAGAAACTATTTTTCAAACGTGTATCGAAGGCAAGAAAACCCATTAAATATCCAAAATCTTTTCCGTAATTTGACAATATTTCAAATGAAATAAATCGAATGCAAATAATGATAACATAGACAATTTTTCTGTTTATTTCGTCAGCAACTATTTATCAAACACGTATCGAATGAAAGAAAACCCATTAAATATCCAAAAGTTTTTCTGTAATTTGACAATATTTAAAATTAAATAAATTTGTTACGGCGTAAATGCCCTCAAATTTATTTGTTTATAATTTAACTCTGTTTATCTTTCATATTGCGAAATATAATTATAAAACTGATTTCTTTTGACAGAAAAAATCTAATCTGTTTATCTAAATTGTTTATAACCCTGAATCAATATTTATGAGTAACATTATGATTTCAAGGTCATGTAATATAGATTTATTTACTTTATAATAATTTTGAATTGATGGTGATTTATTAGTTTTATAATTACTTGGATGTCATTTAAATGAATATTATAGCTATTTAGAAGATTTATAACTGCATATTGTAATTTTTATTTTGATGTTTATTTTATATAATATGTATCATTTTTAAAATGGTCAGTCTTGACTCTGTAACCAAGCAGAGAACATGTAACATGTCCTGACTCTGTAATCAGAGATGCCAATTGTTAAATCATGGCTCTGTTTAATACAGAGTGTATAGTGGAAGTCCTGACTCTGCAACCAAGCAGAGAACACATTTTTTTTTGTATTGGCTCTGTTAAATATGGAGAATTACTATTATGGAACAATTATTAACTTCTAATGATGAATAGAATTTACATACTATTTCAGTTTTATTTAATAAACTATTTAACCTAATTGCTCTCCCATCTCACTTGGATTTTGAAAATTTATTTGTCAGATGACTTTCGGCGCCAACATTTATTTTTGGTGCCTCGTAACCCGCGAAACATTTTTTTTGAAAGAATAGTGAGCAGTTTGTCAAAGTGATTTGTGATTAACAACTGTGATTTATTTTTCAACATGTGATTAGTGTGTGATTTATCTTTCAACCTGCGATTAGTGTGGAATTATTATTGTGCCATTTGGATTACGACATGCCATCTACATTACCTGGAATTAACAGGTAAGAAAATATTTTTTTCATTTTCTATGAATGGTTAATGTTTTAAAATAAGAATTATTCTTTATTTAAAATGGAAAATCTTGAAAAGCTGAAAGCAAAACGTTCTGTTGAACGAACGAGTTTCACGAAATTAATTACAAAATTAGAAACATTATTAAATGATGACATTGATAATACGAAAACCGATGAATTATTAGAGCTTCAAGAAATATTTCTCTTAAAAGAAACGGCTTTCCAAAGTTTGAATCGTGATATTGAAGCTCAAATATCCGACTTAAAAGAATATGAAAAGGACATTGCTAATAGTGAAAAGTACACTGACCAATTGATCAGTGCTAAATTTAAAATTAAAAATAGATTAAGAAAATGTAAAAAGGATAATGTTTCTATGATAGCAACTAGTCGTGTAAATTCATTGAATGGTTCTGCTAGTGGAACAGAAACGAGTTCTGCCATGAAATTGCCTAAATTAAATGTTCCAAAATTTTCTGGTGAAATCGAAGAATGGGTCGAATTTTTTAACTGTTTTGAAACATCGATACACCAGAATAAATCACTATCTAAGATAGAAAAATTCGCTTATCTAAAATCCTTGTTATGTAATCGGGCCTATAATGTGGTAGAAGGGTTTCCTTTGACAGAACAAAATTATGATACTTGTATTGATTTATTAAAGGACCGTTTTGGTAAGGTTGATGTTATTATTAATAAACACATGACTAATTTATTAAATATGGAACCAGTTAAAAATTGTTCAAATTTAAATGCATTAAGAAGATTGCATGACATGTGCGAAGTTAATATTAGAAGTTTAAGAAATTTGGGGGTAACATCCAGTTCTTATGGACAATTGCTAAATCCTATTTTGCTAAAGCTATTGCCCCATGAATTAGTGATTGAATATCATAGAAAACGTGATACTAGCAAAGAGTCAGATGTAACCGATCTAATTGCCTTTCTGAAATGTGAAATAGAATGTAGAGAAAAGGCTTTGTCAATGACAAGTTCTAAAAATGATGCATCCTCTTCTTTTGTACATAAAAATAAAACTGAATTTCGTGAAAAGAAAACATCAAATAAATATCAACATGCTAATACCTTAAATGCCACTATTAAAGTTTTTTGTGTATTTTGCAAAGGTAATGATCATTTATCTTCCGAGTGTAAAAATTTAGCTGATGATAAGAAAAGATTAATGTTACGTAAGGAGGGTAGATGTTACAAATGCTTTTTGAAATCGCATTTATCTTCGCAATGCCGCATAAAATTAAAGCCATGTCTAAATTGTAAAAGCACTGAACATAACAAATTATTTTGCTTTAAGAAAAGTTTGAAACCGGAAATTAATGAAAATCAAAATCAAACAGTTGTATCTAATTCTCATTGTAATTTTAGAAATTCTAAGCATGCTGTTTTATTGCAAACATGTTGTGTAACTGCTCAAGGTAATTCTAAATCAAAGGTAGTTCGATTATTACTTGATTCTGCAAGCGAAAAAAGCTTCATAACAAAAGCATTAGCTCGTGAATTAAATTTGCCTGTTTTAAGAAAAGAACATTTAACTGTATTCGCTTTTGGCATGGATCAAGGTCGCGAAGAAGAATATGATGTTTTTAAAATTAAATTGCGAAGTAAAATGAATTATCATCGTTTTATAGATGTTGAGGTGCTAGCTACCGATTTGATAAGTGCAACAACATTGAAGGTTCCCAATTCTGACCCTCTAGTTATAAAATACATTGAAAGTAAAAGATGGAGGTTAGCCGACCCTACGCCCGAGGAATCCGAAGTACAAATTTTACTTGGAGCTGATTATTTCTGGAATGTTCAGACAGGTGTCATTGAAGAAATTAATGACCATTTATATGTAGCTAATACACTTTTTGGGTACACAATAGTGGGAAAAATAAACTCTAAAGGTAACGAAACAGTTAATGCTCATCTTGTATCTGTTAATGAAATAGAAAATTTTGATTTGCAAAAGTTTTGGAAACTAGAGTCTTTGGGTATTTGTGATAGTAAAAATGAATTATTTTCACAAAAGGATTTAGATGCTCTTGATTTATTTAATGATAATTTAAATTTTGTAAATGGAAGATATGAAACTAAACTTTTGTGGAAAGTAAATAAAAATGAATTGGAATCCAATTTTGATGTAGCTAAACATAGACTTTGGGGATTAAAATCAAAATTGTGCAAAAATGAATGGTTACTTAAGGAATATGAGAAAATATTAAATGAACAATGTGGTTTGGGTATAATTGAAGAATGTGAGTTTAATAAAGATGAAATAAACACGTATTACATGCCTCACAGACCAGTAATAAGGGAAGATAAATCGACAACTAAAGTAAGAATTGTTTTTGATGCGTCATCCAAAGATAAGGGGGCAAAATCGTTAAACGAGTGCTTATTTCCTGGGCCCAATCTAAATCCTAACATATTGGACATTATTTTAAAATTCCGTCTCCACAAAATTGCTTTCTTGGCCGATATAGAAAAGGCATTCTTGCAAATCCAGATACAACAAGAAGATAGAAATTTTTTGAGGTTCCTGTGGTTTGACGATATCACTAGTAACAATCCCATTTTGAAGGTTTTTCGCATGACCCGTGTAACTTTTGGTGTAACAACTTCACCCTTTTTCCTTTCTGCAACCATCAAACATCACATTGAGGGGTATAAAGATTTGTTTGGAAAAATAGTTAATATGCTGGATACTTCCTCATACGTTGATGACCTGTTTCATGGAGCTGATTCAGTAAACGAAGCTTTTGTTTTATCAAACGGTGCAGAGAAGATATTGAGTGAGGCCAATATGAAACTCAGAAAATTTAAAACCAATTCTTCCGATTTAAAATTTTTATGGAAGGAACATGGAATAAACTTTGAGGAAGACACTCTTGAACAAAATCTTTCGAAGGTATTGGGAATTATATGGATAACACAAAGTGACACCTTGAAAATAGACATACAACCACTTTTAGTAGAATTTGACCATAAAATTATTACCAAACGTATTGTTTTACAAACTGTGGCAAAAATTTATGATCCTATTGGACTCATTTCCCCTTTCGTGATAAGAATTAAATTTTTAATGCAAGAACTCTGGGAACATGGAATTGACTGGGATTCTACATTACCAGATTCTTTAAGTGGAAAATTCAGAAAATGGCATAATGAAATAAAAGACTTGGTAAATTTTGAAATTCTTAGAAAATATTTTGTAACTATCCCAAAATTAAATCCTGAAACCGCTCAACTTTTCATATTTTCTGATGCTAGTTTAAAGGGGTATGGGTCAGTGGCTTATTTACGTGATTCTTCTTCTTGTGAAACTTCATTTGTAATAGCAAAGTCGAGAGTAGCGCCTCTCAAGAAAATTACATTGCCGCGCATCGAACTTCTTGGAGCACTTACGGCTGCAAGATTAGCGAATTATTTAAAGGAAATATTTAAAATTGTGAATGAAAATATATTTTGTCTAAGTGACTCCCAAATTACCTTGCACTGGATTAAAGGAAGTGCTAACAACTGGAAGCCCTTTGTGGCAAACCGCGTACGCGAAATTCAGGAACTTGTTGCTCCTGTACAATGGAAATTTTGTAAAGGAAAGGAAAATCCTGCAGATGTTCTCTCTCGTGGTTGCTCTGCATCTGAATTGATTAATAACGAGGTATGGTTACATGGTCCTAGCTGGCTGAAGGAAGAATCGTTACCAGTATTTCCCCCTGAAACTCAACCTAATCTACCTGATGAAGAGGTCTTGCAAGAACAACGTAAAACGCTTGTTTGCTCCATATCCCAAAATATTCCAGAATTTGAGCTTTTATTTAAATTTTCATCCTGGTCTAAATTAAAACGAATTACGGCTTGGTGCCTCAGATTCATCAAAAATAGTACATGCCCATCTGAACGAGTCTATGGTTTTTTGACTGTTCCAGAACTTGAAAGGGCAACAAATGCTATTGTGAAATTAATTCAAAACCATGAATTCGGAGACGAACTGAAAATTCTAAAATCCAGAAAGATCCTAAATTCTAAAAGCAAACTCCTTCCTTTACATCCATTTCTTGACGAAAATGATATTCTTCGTGTTGGAGGTAGGCTAAAAAATGCAAACTTGTCTGAATATCAAAAACATCAAATCATTCTCCCTAAAAGGCATCATGTTACAGACTTGATAATAAAGTATTTTCATGAGAAACATCTTCATAGCGGGACTCAATTGACAATTTCAGCAATTCGACAAAAATTTTGGATAATTAATGCTAAAGAAGCTGTGAAAAGAGAAATAAGGAAATGTATGAAATGTTTCCGAAATTCATTACACCTTTCATCTCAGTTGATGGGAAATCTGCCATCAGCACGCGTGACACAAGCTCGAGTATTTTCAAGAGTAGGAGTCGACTTAGCCGGCCCCTTTTTGATCAAACCTCGTAAGGGACGTGGTGTGAAACCCTTTAAACATTATGTTTGTCTGTATGTTTGTTTCGTAACAAAAGCTATCCATCTTGAGTTAGTCACTGATCTTACAACTGAAACCTTTCTAGCATCATTGAAAAGATTCGTGGCTCGACGTGGAAAACCTCTAGAAATATTTTCCGACAGAGGTACAAATTTTGTAGGGGCAGACCGCGAAATAAAGAGAATGATGTCTCTAATTGCTTCTGATGAAAAATTGCACAAGTATCTTACTGACGAAATGATAGTATGGAAATTCAACCCACCTTCCGCCCCTCACTTTGGAGGCCTTTGGGAAGCGGGAATAAAACAAATGAAAAATCATTTGAAGAGAACAATTGGTGATCAGATTTTAACTTATGAAGAATTTTTTACCTTAATTGCACAAATTGAGTCATGCTTAAATTCAAGACCGCTTGTCGCTGAGTCTTCTGATCCAAATGACTTTACGGCTCTGACGCCAGGACATTTTATTATAGGAGCACCCTTGACCTCCTTACCTGAGCCTGATATCTCCTCTACCTATGTAACTCCTTTGGAACGTTGGAAATTGCTACAAAAGATTTTCCAAAGTTTTTGGAAAAGGTGGTCGTCAGACTATCTCTCACAATTGCAGCAACGTACAAAGTGGTTTAGAAGCAACCCGAACTTAAAAATCAATGACTTGGTGTTGATAAAGGAAGAAAACCAGCCCCCATTAAGGTGGAAATTGGGCAGAATAATTGAACTATTTCCTGGGGATGATAATATTGTTCGTGTTGTCAAATTAAAGACTTCTACTGGTGAACTGAAACGCCCTATCACAAAATTGTCTCCTCTACCGATGGACATTTAATATAATAGAATTTTACTTTATTTTAACTAACTTTATTATTATTATTTTTTTTCTATGTCTAATTTTTGTAACTTTCTGAACTATTTTGTATATTAATGTCTTTTTCTATTTTTAGTTGTTCCAGAAACTGTTTTTTATAGAAGTAGTAGGATTTAATTGCATTTCATTTTAGTTATACTTAACATTTAAGGTAATATTTTAAATTTGTATTTAATATTTGATTATTTAGTATGTGATAGTGGAAATTTGGTAAGTTATAATTGTTCGATGAACTCCGTTCATGGAGGCGGAGGATGTTACGGCGTAAATGCCCTCAAATTTATTTGTTTATAATTTAACTCTGTTTATCTTTCATATTGCGAAATATAATTATAAAACTGATTTCTTTTGACAGAAAAAATCTAATCTGTTTATCTAAATTGTTTATAACCCTGAATCAATATTTATGAGTAACATTATGATTTCAAGGTCATGTAATATAGATTTATTTACTTTATAATAATTTTGAATTGATGGTGATTTATTAGTTTTATAATTACTTGGATGTCATTTAAATGAATATTATAGCTATTTAGAAGATTTATAACTGCATATTGTAATTTTTATTTTGATGTTTATTTTATATAATATGTATCATTTTTAAAATGGTCAGTCTTGACTCTGTAACCAAGCAGAGAACATGTAACATGTCCTGACTCTGTAATCAGAGATGCCAATTGTTAAATCATGGCTCTGTTTAATACAGAGTGTATAGTGGAAGTCCTGACTCTGCAACGAAGCAGAGAACACATTTTTTTTTGTATTGGCTCTGTTAAATATGGAGAATTACTATTATGGAACAATTATTAACTTCTAATGATGAATAGAATTTACATACTATTTCAGTTTTATTTAATAAACTATTTATTCTAATTGCTCTCCCATCTCACTTGGATTTTGAAAATTTATTTGTCAGACGAATTTCGGCGCCAACAAAATTAAATACCAATAATGATAATATAGGCAATTTTTATGATTATTTCGTCAGCAACTATTTATCCAACGCGTATCGAATAATATAAAACCTATTAAATATACAAAAGTTTTTCCGTAATTTGACAATATTTAAAATTAAATAAATAGAATATTAATAATGATAACAAAGGCAATTTTCAGTTTAATTCGTCACTTAAATAATTTGCTTAAAAAATTGTTACTAATAGCCAAATCATACTTAATAAATGAAGGGAATTTATTGCGTTACCATAGAAATATAATATAATAATTAAAAATAAATAAATAATTCATTATTTAATCCTTTCGGGTCCGTTTTATCAATTTTGAGAACAAAGTTATATTTATTTTTATAATGTTGATCGCAGATATCCAAATAGATTTACTGAAGTTTAAAGAATATCTCATTGTCTGACATCCAACGAATGTCGTTATTTTGCGTGCTATTCAGTTCATATTCATATGACAATGGGCTAAGGAAAAGTTTTTGAGGACGTTTGGAAAATATCGTATTAAAGATCGCATTTAACAGATATTACAAATTTCTAAGATTGTTTTCATTTTATTGCACATGATTCATTGAAAAGTATCCTATATTTTAAATTTAACCTTTCGGCAACATTTTTTTTTCCAATTTTGGGAAAAGTTACTTTTACTCTAAAAAAATTAAAAGTAGCTATCAAAATCACAGAAGTTACAGTTTACTGAAATTTAACGAATGTGTTCTTTACAAAAACCTAATAAAGGGAGTTATGTTGCATGTTTTTCATATAAAAATAGTCTAAGGAAGAATTTTTTAAGACGTTTGGAAAATGTCGTATTACAACCAGGTTAAATAAACATAAAAAATTTAGTAGTATTTTTTATTTCTTATCACAAATTACTAATTCGGAAAAGGAGTCCCTAATTTTAATTTAAAGAGTGAAACATATGTTTGAATTAAAAGAAACACCAACGGTTTACTAATAATTAATAAAAATTTTATTAATATTATTATTATTAAATACTGAAACATAAGTAAAGTCATAATTGTAAATGTATCGATATATGCTATCACTATTAGGTGCTGCAAATTAACAAAAATATTATTTTTCTTTCAAATATTGCAATTCGAAGTAAGAGCCTCATATGAGGATCAGGGTGACGAGAGGGCTAAAAAATGAAATGTATGTTTAAAATAAAGGAATCGCCAACGGGGAAAGGAGAATTAGACAAAAATTTATTATTATTATTATTATTAAATGACAAAACTTAAATGAAATCATAATAATAATTTCATAGACATAAAACTAGATGAAAATTACTTGAATACATCGAACTAAATTAATATTTACTTAAAGTGATAAAATACTTTTAACAAGGCAAAAAAAATACCTTCAATAGATTAATCATATATCATCTATAGCTGAATAAATAGAAATCTTACGCACTGAGAATATATGCAATGATCCAACCTCCAAGGAACTTCTCAAAATTTGGAAAGAGATGGTCTACAGAAGAATGAAACAATAGTATTAAATAATTCCCGTTCACAAATATCCATTTTTAATATTGCAGTTAATTTCATTATGCTTCAGCTCAAGTGATTTTTGTTTAGTAGTTTTCAATTTAAAAAAAATTGCGAAAAAAATTGTTTCTTATTTTTTATTGAGAATGTTGCTATCGGAGCAATGAAACATATGTCTAATATGAAAAAAGAAAGGTATTTTTTGCCTTGTTCAAAGTATTTTATCACTTTTAGTAAATATTAATTTAGTTTGAATCATAGACATAAACTATCATTTCTATATGTAGATACTAACAAATGTAAATGTTAAGATAAAATAATACTCGATGAAAAGACATGTACTATGAATAGTACAACCAGGCCCGAAAGGATTAAACAAATTAATAGTGTTGCTACGAACAATCTAATATTTTCAAAGAAAGAATATGCCTTAAAACTTCCGTCGTTGCTGTTGAAATTACAGGTAATATTTAGAGGAAAAGAAATCGCAATGTCACGGATATTAATTTTTTACATCAACCTCTCCTAATTCGATGCATGTATAGAGAAAGTACAGTGGTGGAAAAAAAGTAAACACCCCCTACTAAATCTTCAACAAATTATCGTAGACGGAAGTTACTGGTACCGAACGTTTAGAAATAAAGTCTACTTTTAAATGATGTATATAACATTTGCTTAGGAGGCCATCTACATATTACAACGAACCCAGACTTTATTTTTTTCCAGTGACAATACCCAATTTTAGCGAGATATTTCAAATCTTCGGTTCAAACTATGCCTAGACACCAAATTTCAAGTCATTTGAATGATAAGTATTTGAATTATAAACATTCAAAATTTAGTGCTTCTAATGTTAAATTACATTTTCATATTTTTATTTATATCTCCTGAAATTATGCTCTTAATGTGCTAATTTCTTGTGTAGCTCTAATACTAATGTGCCCAAACATAAATACGCTGAATTTGCAATTTTTTAAATTTTATGATATGAATTATGAATTATGAAATTAATATTCGAAATAATTATGAATTGCAACCTACAATTTTTTTTTTATGGATTTAGATTTATTAAGTCCTGCTTTATGAAAATCCAAAATCTCACATTTTTCTTCAAAATAGTTTTCAAATTATGCTTAAAAAACGGCAAAATGATGGTTTAAGGGGCCTTCTATGATAGAACTGAGTAGATATTTTGAAATTTCTTCTGCTGTCCTGTTATCTAACAGACTACTTTGACTGCTTTAGTGGTGCTTAAGATGCCTTGATCAAGAAGGGGGCTCTCTCGGTTAACAATCGAGTACCGAACTTCAATTTGGATACAGCCTTTAAAACAAGCTCGTTTTAAAATAATTAATTTCTCGGAAACTTATGGTACGAATTGCATAAAAAATTGTTTTTAGTCTAATTGAAGAGTGTGGAGTTCATTTATGCTGTCAGAATTGTGTACTGCTATTGAAAAAAAATGAAGTTATGGTTTTTTTAATATGTAGATGGCACCCTAAACAAATTTTATATACATCATTTAAAAGTAGACTTTATTTCCAATCGATCGGTACCAGTAACTTTCTTCTACGATAATTTGTTAAGGAATTAGTAGGGGGTGTTTACCCTTTTTTTTTCACGACTGAACATCGATAAATAGGATCTCATACGAAATGTGCTTGATATTCACACTTCATTAAGGTGGTCCGGGACGCTTTTTCAAGAAGGCTCACGTTTTCAGCACCAGCCTTGGCGAGTTGGCGAAAGCAAGAGCGTTCAGCCAGCTCTAACGCTAATCGTCGTCTTGTGTTTTGTTTTGAACCGAAATGGCGGAAGACGAACTAGCATATTTTAGAATAACAGTCCTATCTAAATTAAAGAAATATTTTCAGTTATGTTTTCTAGATGAAAAGAAATCGTCTTCGAAAGAAATTGAATTACGAATTCTTATACTCTGTTTTATCGAAGGTCTTTATTACTTTTGATGATATAGACTAAAATTTTGATTATTTGATCCCCTCAAAAATGTAAATTTTCATTCAATCGAGCATTATTAATTCCATACCTCTTAAACAAAAACTCATTATCTTCATTTAAATATTTGATTACATATAAAGATGGATTTGTGGGGATTATGAATTAATGCAGTTTCAGTGCATTTTGATGTATATAAACACAGATTTTAAAAAATACCTGTGGCAGAAAATTATTATATTTTCTGCGATGAACTTATATAGTTAATTTAATACCAAATCATTCTACAGAAACAGCCCCCAAAGTCGAGTGAAAATAGGCCAAACCAAGAAAAAAAAAAAAAACGCTTCACACCCCCAAACAGGATGTTTACAAATTGCCTTTTTAATATGAGATGAAATTCTTAAGGGGAGGTGGGGGTAGAAGGAAGATTGAATGACTATCTTTTGTTACTTCAAAGTAACAAATAAAATCATTAGAGAAATTTTTTAACTGTATATGATAGTGAGGGGCTATAGATTTAAATAGTTAAATGTATCAATTAATGAATAGAAAAAACAAACCAAAAAATTAAAAACTTGGAATATTTAACTTTTTTTAGGGGGGGGGGTGAAACAAAAGCAAGCTTTTCCTTTTTTCGGGGGGGGGGGCAGAATTTGAATAATTGGTCTTTTACTTATAGTTACTTCAAAGTAATAAATAGGACAGAAAATTTAAAAAACTGTAAAGAATTAAAAAAAAAATGAAAGCGTGTGCACAAAAGGTTAATCCTTATTATTATTTTTTAAATCTTTCATTCTATTTGTTTCCTTATCTTTTTTTATGGTAAATTATTTATTTGTTATTTAAAAATCAACAGATAGAGCAAAACAGTAAACTATATGCACTGTTATGAATAAGCGAAGGAATAGTTAACATCATTTCAGATACAATTTTAACTAATCTTTTCTGCAAGGCAACAATGAATTTTAAATGAGTAAAAAATAGTGTGATGGAGGAGAGGGGGGGGGGGGGAATTTCATTCGAGAGAAGAATTTACATGATTTATTCAAATATGACGAATTATTATTTTTAAATAATAAATAAAACAACTAAGGCGAAATAATATTTAAAAATATGGCAAAAAATTTAAAATAAAAAACTGAAGAATTTTAAAGATTTTTAATTTTGTGCACTAGGGACAGACCAATGTCTTTTCCATAAAAAATCAAATAATGATAAAATTTTAACAATATTAAAATGTAATAGTAATTGATTTAATTGCATGCATCAACTTGCAATTATTTTAGCTGATAGATTTAATTGCAGGATATGGCTAAATAATTTATGCTTTATCGTTCAATCTAATTATAATTGAATTGATCTTAGTTTCAATTTCCTATTAACTTCTAATCGCAATTAAATTAAAAACAATTAATTTTTAATGAATTATTTCAGTGAAAATGTGTTTTATTAATGCAATCAACACGTCACACAATTATGCCGCTTAATAATAAAAAAACTAAATTAATTCAGTAATAATACTAATAAAACTATGTTCAATTGTGTCATAAAAACATGTTCAATACAATTATATTCATTAAAGAAAATTTTTACGTCTGTTTTAAAATACGTTCTCAATTTCTTCGAAGATATGGCGAATTAATGAAATAAATGAATATTATAGAACTGAAAAAAATAACTTATGTTTGAATTATATATATTTGTTCAATTAAAAGTTATTTCAATCCGAAAAAGATCTTTGTTTTAAGCAAGGTTCTAATTGCAAACCACAGTGAAATAACATTTCGTCTAGCGTTTTACATTTGTGGAAAAAACAAATGAAAAAAAGAACATCTCTTCCTCTCAGCAAAGGAATGGGGTTGCTGTTCGCTACGCGTACGACGTCACAAACAAGAAAGGGTGCGTAGCGTTGAATTCATCCCCGCGCCAACCCTTACTCTGGCGATAAGGTGCTCAAAACGTGAGCCTTCTTGAAAAAGCGTCCGGGACACAAAAATCTTCAAATTTTGCAAAAATATTTTCTTTCATAAAAAATTTCTCTCTTTTTTCCTGCTTAAAATGATATTTAAACCATGTTTCTATCTGAATTGGAACAAGGAATATTAATTTTTTTTTCGTTTTGGTTTGTTTTCAAAATCTAGCTTCCAAGCAATGGTTGTCATGGAAATGACTTCTTGTAAGAATGCGTTTTTCTGCATGATAGGTTTTTTTCACCATTTGTCATATTTAAATTCTTATAACTCGAGAACTGTTAAAGATACAGGATTCAAACTTGGAACATATCTTTTTCAATTGTTTTACTTTAATTTTGATTTAGCATATTTGAAAAAAAAAATATTTATTTTTGAAAATATGATTTTTTTTTTAAGTTGCACCACTTTGTTTGAAAATTTTCCGTTAAATATTTTTAATTTTTTTATAAATTAATATTTTTAAAAATGCTGAATCAAAATTAAAACTTATATATTTCTGTTTATTTAAATGAAAAAAAAAATGAAATTCTACAAATAATATTTCGAGTTATAACGTTTTTTAATTACCCCCACTTTTTTGATAAATTTTAAATTTAAATTAAAAAAAAAATCTGAGAAATTTTATCATGTGATTTTGTTTACAAATGCTAAGGTTAACCATCACAAAAAAAAATTAGAATTTTAACTCAGTAAATAAAAATTATTTTAAAATATGTCCCGGACCCCCTTAAAGTGCGTTGTTTGAAAGAAAATTGCCGTTTATTAAAAATTCATGCATAACCTATGTCAGCAAATAATCTCATTGATTTAAAAATTATTTTAAAATATGTCCTGGACCGCTTTAAAGTGCGTTGTTTGAAAGAAAATTGCCGTTTATTAAAAATTCATGCATAACCTATGTCGGCAAATAATCTCATTGATTTTAGTTTTCGAATGTAAAAGTCACATAAAATTTTAGCGATTGTGTAATATAGAATGAATGAAAATTTCTTTTTTGGAAAATTCCTTTTACATATTACCATGTTTTATGGTCCCAGTTGGAAGTTACATATGGCAGCACCAAAAGTTTTCTCCCTTAATTCATGGTAAGTAAATATCAGAGTAATATTCTACTCTGTTCTGTAATGTTATGTCATTTGTAAGATTGCGTGTTTGTTTTTGTTAAATATTTATTAAATGTTTACATGGATATGTGCTACATCTTCATTGTCCAATTGCGATGAGTATTACTTAATTAGTTATTTAACGTTAGTATACATATATTTACTATTTAGAATACTTTTTTGGCATCATATGTTTAATAATAGAATGCTATCACTAAATGATTATCATAATAGAATTATTTGTATACTTTTTAATTAAATATGATTATGTTAAATTATATGTAATTCATGCTGATACATTAAGGTAATAATGATATTTTATATTTAAGAAGTTCTTCTGCATGACCTGTTATTTAAATTACCTCATAGTTTCAAAATATTCCAAAATAATAAGTTGGAACATAACTTTTAATTAAATGTTTTACGCTCTGTAAAAAATAAAAAAAGGTTAAACCCAACTTTTTTCTAAAAAAAATCTTTTTATCTCTTGCTTCCACACAACCTTATTAAAATACCTAAACAAAAACTTCCACTTATCTCAGCGTTCCAAACCTTGTGATATTTTATGTTGCGCATTAAAAAAAAAAAAAAAAAAAAAAAAAAAACAGGCTATTATGGCATTTTGCGCTAATATAATGTAAGCTGCGCAATTGTGTATTCAACGAGTTGGAATTTCAAAACATTATATTTGCATAATTTCAAACACTTTTGAATGGAGGGGTTAGTTTAAAGTAGCAAGCTTAAAAAGGGACTTTTTATGGTTTAGGGATAATCTTTTTTTTTTTTTACTTTATAACTCTAATTATTTTTTTAAAGAACCTGCGTACATGCACGCCTTGTGTTGTTGCTTTTTTAAAAAGACGTTAGAATTAACTTCTAAAAAGATTTAATTTCTGATTTTATTATAGAGTTTACTTTAATATTTTTAATATAGGGTGTAGCCAAATATCACCGACAAATTCAGAGGGGCAAGAGGATGAACAATTGCCATAGAATATATTATTTAGTCACAAATAGAGGGTGTTTCACCGTAGGTGAAGTCGGCTTCAGGGTATTAATTTTGCGAAAAATTAAAATGTAACGATATGTATCTTCATTTGTATAAAATGTTATAACACGATAAAAAGTAAAAAAAAAAAAAAAAAAAAAAAAAAAAAAAAAACTGTGTGCTCACCCAATCGATTATACCGTATGGACTGATAATCACAGTCCAAAATGTGGAGCGCCAAGTTCGTACTTCTGGCGCGTCTAATGGAGACGTCTGCAACATTTTTTTGGGTGTTATCAATTACAACAAATGTGATCATGTGTATTTAAAGTTCCATTAAAATGTCCTTCAGTTTTCTGAAATTTACTACCGCCAACAAAAGTGTTAGGGTAAAACAACCTATATTTTTTATTAAATGGGTGATTTGTTACCACATGTTCTATGGTAATTTTTTATTCTTCTAATGACTACCTTCACTTTCTGGATTTGTCGGTCGTATTCGGCAACACCCTGTATTTTTGATTAAATGTGTGGTTTGGACACCATGTTGTATGGTAATTTTCCATTCTCTTGATGACTACCGCAACCTTCTGAATTCGTCAGTCGAATTCGATGTATTTTTAATTAAATGTGGGGTTTGCTACTCCATGTTTTCTGGTAATTGTCCATTCTCTTGATGACTTCCGCCATTTTCTGAACTTGTCGATCGAATTCGCTGTACTTTTTAGTAAATGAATGGTTTACGACCCCATGTTCTATGGTAATTTTCCATTCTCTTGATGACTACCGCCACCTTCTGAATTTGTCAGTCGAATTCGATGTATTTTTAAATAAATGTGTGGTTTGCTACTCCATGTTTTCTGGTAATTGTCCATTCTGTTGATGACTTCCGCCACCTTCTGAACTTGTCGATCGAATTCGCTGTATTTTTTAGTAAATGAATGGTTTGCGACCCCATGTTCTATGGTAATTTTCCATTCTCTTGATGACTACCCCACCTTCTGAATTTGTCAGTCGAATTCGATGTATTTTTAATTAAATGTGTAGTTTGCTACTCCGTGTTTTCTGGTAATTGTCCATTCTCTTGATGACTTCCGCCACCTTCTGAACTTGTCGATCGAATTCGCTGTATTTTCTAGTAAATGAATGGTTTACGACCCCATGTTCTATGGTAATTTTCCATTCTCTTGATGACTACCGCCACCTTCTGAATTTATCTGTCGAATTCGATGTATTTTTAATTAAATGTGTGATTTGCTACTCCATGTTTTCTGGTAATTGTCCATTCTCTTGGTGAATTCCGCCACCTTCTGAACTTGTCGATCGAATTCGCTGTACTTTTTAGTAAATGAATGGTTTGCGACCCCATGTTCTATGGTAATTTTCCATTCTCTTGATGACTACCGCCACCTTCTGAATTTGTCAGTCGAATTCGATGTTTTTTTAATTAAATGTGTGGTTTACTACTCCATGTTTTCTAGTAATTGTCCATTCTCTTGATGACTTCCGCCACCTTCTGAACTTGTCGATCGAATTCGCTGTATTTTTGATTAAATGAATGGTTTGCGACCCCATGTTCTATGGTAATTTTCCATTCTCTTGATGACTACCGCCGGTCGAATTCGCTGTATTTTTGATTAAATTTGTGGTTTGCGACCCCATGTTCTATGGTAATTGTCCAATCACTTGATGACTACCGCCACCTTCTGAATTTGTCAGTCAGATTCGCTGTATTTTTGATTAAATGTGGAGTTTGCAACCCCATGTTCTCTGGTAATTGTCCATTCTCTTGATGACTACCGCCACCTTCGGAATTTGTCGGCCGAATTCAGTAACACCCAGTATAATGATAATTTGAATAATTCCTGTCAAGTTCTAAAATGCAATGGAATTATTATTTTCAGTCTTAGCCATTCAAAAAAAAATGTGATCAATTACGTTTATAATTAATATCTTTGTTACTGGTATCAATTGAATTACAAATGTATTTGACGTTTGGATATCTATAATAAAAAATATTACTAATTGGAATGATTTTTCTTTAAAAGCTCGTTTAATTTTTTTTATTTTTTTATTATTTTTTTTTTGTGATAGAAATGGAATTATTAACCCTCCGCCTACCAGACGGGTAGAACGGACCTGACAATTATGTTCAGAATTTTTTTTTAATAAACTAAATATATAAACTATTTAACAATAAGTTAAATAAACAAGTCAAATTGTTTAAAATAAAAATTCTGGTGTTGAATATTTTTATAAATCTTTAATAAATTTTCCGGTAGTTGTGGAGTGTCAAGCTGCTTGCTTGAACAATTAGAAGAGATTAATTTATAATGTCTTATAATACAGGGCTAGCCTTATAAAGTATCAACTTGATGCCTAAATTTTTTATGCCTTGCAGACCCAGTATATAGAAAAATGCAAGCTATTGATTTTCGGTTATTCATGAAATGAAAGCATGTGTAATTTGATCTTGTTGCTGCTCGGTTGGGTGCTAAAAAATAACAAGGATACACCGTAAAAAAAGGCAAATGATTGAAAATCTGGATAAATGTAATCTATCCACAAACGAAAATATACAGGAACATCTTAAGATTTACCCACTATTCTAAAAAAAAAAGCGTAAAATTTCATAAAACAAATTTCCGTTTGCTACCACAATTTTCGGAAAAGTTTCCAAGAAGTCTTTGTAATGTATTAATCCGTATTCGCTATCTACAGTATAGGTCTTTCGAACGCTCTGAATTTTGAAGTAAATGTTTTCATATGCACCAAGCATTTTTAATAGCCAAAGAAGATAAATTAGCAGAATTAACATAAGCATTAAATAATAGTTTTTTCCTTCTGTTACTATTTATATAAATTCACATATGCGACTGTAAATGCTTAGTTTGAAATTGAAAGCATCTAAAAAACCTATTTTACTGATTAAAAAAAAAAAAAAAGATTAATACACTATAAAACCTACTAAAGAGCTTTTGCAAAAACCAGTGGTAGCAAAATAAACTTATGAATGCTTCTTTAAATCTAGAAACTATATTGGTTTAGGAGGTTTCTAAAAATAAAAAAAAAAACCTTTAAAAATCGTAGGTAATTCGGAAAAGGTTATATATTTTCGTACCTGGTTAAATTCTATTTTTATATATCATTAATTTATATATACTAAGAATTTATTATTTTTATTATACAATAAATCCTCGATTATCCGCGGTGCGGTTTATCCGAGAAGCAATTTTTTTTTATTATTATTATTCAAACTAACAGCAATGAAAATTCAATACCCTCTTCTAATAAATATAAACATATAAATTCATGTATTCTGAAGTAATAGAAGAATATTTCTAGATTAGGTTAACATGTTTGAAAATCTGATATAAAGTCTTAATGTCTTTGCTTGATTTTATTAACCAAACGTAAGTACCGCAATTAAAATATTTAGCAATTAAATAAGACTATTATGATAAATTCCAAGACAGCATATCAAGAATAACTTTCGAGATAAAAATTATTCTATAACTAAAAGGAAAACAATAGTTTATAATTGAGAATAAAGAAAATGTGTTTCCAAAGAAAGAAAGAAAAACAAGTGACTGATTTTTTAAAAAGGTGTAACTCAGCTCTTTTTGTACAGTATTTGTATGACATTGTTTCTTCTTTACTGTTCTTTATTTTAGTGATTTAGACGTAAAGCAAGTGTTTCTGATGTAGTGTGCATATGTATGTATTTTAAACGTTTTATTGTGTTTTTTGTACACTAAAACATAGTTTTTATGTTGAATTGTGTTTGCACCCCATTTTTAATCTTTTTCGGGTTATCCGCGGTGCCCTTGCCATCCTATTCCGCAGATAATCGGGGTTGTACTGTATTTTAAAACTGTGTGATGTTTTATTCATTGAAAGAAATAGTGTATATTCCGAACTGTGTAAAAACAAACATGCGACTAAATGTATAATTGGAACAATATTAAATATAATGAAATAATTATTCTTTATTTGATTCTAAGAATGTGTTTAACTCTTTATTTCCCAGATCATGAATCAGAAAATTGCTCCACTTCTATAATTATCTTCGTTAATGTCTGAAGATATCCAAAACAACTTATATAGTAACAATTTGGTTTTTAATTAATTTTTTTAAAATACTAGGGGGGCCCCCTACGAGCTACGCTCGCCAACCCCCCGTTCAGACACTGCAGTCTCTAAAAGCACGCTAATTTGATCGGCTTTAAAAAGATTTTGGAAGATTGAATTATAATTAAAAAAAACAAAGGCGATCTCCCTATAAACGGGTTTCTATTCATTTCTCTTTGATTGGGGAATTTTACGGAAAAATCAGCTGCTGTTAAAAGATACAATGGCATTTCAAAATCAATTAATATAAAATGAATTAGGTAAACAGAGTCTTTGTTTCCCGGTATTTGTTAACAAAGCGAAAAGAAAGTCCTTTTAAATAAGACATTTTAAATATATCGTTTTTAATCTGAGGTAATTTTCACCAAACTTTTCTTTCCCTTTTTAATATTCACGTGAAAATACTTTATTAGAAATGAAATATTATTTGCGCTGTCCAAAAAAAAAAAAAAAAAAAAAAAAAAAAAATAGTTGAAATGTTCATCTCAAAATATCAAGTAAATGTCTCGCGCTATTTTAAAATTTAAACTGTTTTGCAATATTATTTTTTGTTCATTTTACGTAATAAGTGTAATGTGACATAAATGTGATGTAATTTCTCCTAT
The DNA here is from genome assembly GCA_963932465.1 of Maratus speciosus. Classification (NCBI taxonomy): domain Eukaryota; kingdom Metazoa; phylum Arthropoda; class Arachnida; order Araneae; family Salticidae; genus Maratus; species Maratus speciosus. The sequence goes on from OZ010786.1 coordinate 329,303,659, forward strand.
TTAAGACTTCTAACGCATGTTAATGAATCTATTATTTTACAATATCCTTTCTCTGTTAAAATTCACGTGTAATTATAGATGAAGTAATTTTCAATAAGTTCCTGCTTTTTATACGTAATTATTTAATTCTAATTTGAAAGGTTTTTTTTCTGTTTATAATAGTCAAGTGTAAATAAATTTTTAATTTGCAGCAAACATTATTGTTTCCGTACAGTTGGCAACAGGTTAGATTAGTACAATTTTCTGAAATAAGTAAAAAATATCTCTCGAAATGCTGAAAATTTGAATTTAAAATAGAAATGAAACCTCGAAAAATGAGTCAAATTAAAAAATTAAATTAATTCTGCACACTGGGAAATTATAACTTATAAAATGATCTAAAAATTATTAAATTCCGATGTATAGTTTTTGCTCCTATATAACTTTTTTAGTGGATCGATTTTGTCCAAATTAGTAATAAATATCTCTTAAAATAATTCCTCGATTAGAAAACTGTCTGCATCAGCGTGTTTATCAAACATTTCTGTATAATACTACCAATTTTCATATTTTTGTATGCATTATTTTTCTTAATATTAACGAAGAAAGACCTCCTGTCAAAAAAATTCCAAACCGGCGGCGGTGACAGCGGTAGTTACTTTTTTTTTAGAATAGAGAGAAAACCGATTAAATAAATCGGTAGTTAGAGTATTTTGTTATTTTACAGGAACAATTACATTAATTAACAAAGAATGCTTTTATGGAAATCTAACAATTCTTAGAAGAACAATGTAATTAAATCTATTGTGATTCTACCTGTAACTGAGAAGTGTTTTGTAGTTGGGAAATTTTCGTAAAACATTTTTTAATAGTAAATAAGCTAAATACATATACATGGTTGAGAAAATAACCACAATAAAAAATATATTACTGAATGCCATACAGCAAAAGTATTTTGTATGAAAACAAGGTTCGTACGGGTCCTTTAATTTCAGGACTGGGAAATTCTTCGGTATCAATATTTTCTTACCGAAAATCTCTCTTTAAATGAGGCGAAATTTAGCACGTTTAAACTAGATTTGTTTTTCTAAAAAAAAAAAAAATATATGATATTTGAGCCTTGAATATAACGGCACCCATACAAACCCTGGAAAATTGCCATTTACTTTGATTAGTAGACGTAAAAAAAAAAAAAATATATATATTGCATTTTCTTTAATGGTACCTAAAATTACCGTAGGAACATTATGGGTTAACTGAACGTATATGAAAACAAGGTTCGTACGGGTCCTTTAATTTCAGGACTGGGAAATTCTTCGGTATCAATATTTTCGGTAAGAAAATATTGTTTCTTAGTTTTGTAAATAACACTTCACAACCTTTTATAGAAAAACATATGTTGTAAAATCTTCAAAAATAAAAGCTGTAATATAATCTTTTTGTAGAACTCATTTATAAATTTATATTTCTTCTTCAACAACACTTATTTAAGGTGAAATTTTATCTCTTCTCTTTTCAAAAAATACCTAATTAAACTTTCTTTGAGAATCATCTAATAAGCCGAATATCAAGTAGCTAGATATATTGACCGTCTGCTTTCTGAAAATTTTTGGGTGATTCTGGCAATTTGCCCGCATAGGATCGATTTCTTTTACTGCTTAGAATTATTGCTGTCTACATATTTGATAAGACCTTTATAAATTATTGTAATCATGAAGCCAGTCATCAAATATTTTAACACTTTAACCCAAAACTATTTTGTACGCAGTGGTATATACTTTTTAAACTTAGCAAAATTTATTGTTATAATCAAAGGTATTTAGCCTTTACTTACTTTTAATTTAATCTTAAGGATTAGTATTATAATGCATATCTAAATCATTTCACATTTGAAACTTGTATATTTTCAAACAGACAGAAAAAAATGTTTATTTCACAAATTTACCTTGAAATAAAATTGAAAGTAAGCAGATGTGCTTCTATAGGTAATTATTTTGTCGCTGCGTCGCTGCTTGTATGTTAAAATAATGCACATAATTTAAACTTTAAAAATACATGTAAATAATAATAATAATAATAATAATAATAATAATAATAATATATATGTGTGTGTGTGTGTGTATCTATATAATAGAAAATATATTTTAAACACCTCATTTATTCAAATATTTTGTAAAGTATAGTTATTATGCTGCATAAATAGTTTAAAAATCAGTATTAAAAATAATTAAAAAAAAAGATTGCATTTTTTAATTTTGTAATTTTTCATAAAAATACGTCTGAGGCATTCCGGCATACATTGTACATTGTGCATGTACTATGCATGTACCGTGAATGCATCGTATATGATTAGTGCACAGTAAATGATACTTCCAAAGAAATTTTTTAAAGTTCTTCATGCATCAGCAAAATTTTTAATGTATTATGTATTTTATTTGTTTGTGGTATAAATTATTTTCATTTTTTTGTAAATAGTTTATTTACTTTAAGATTAATTTATAATTTTTAATGAGTGCTTACTTTTTTATTTATTTTTTCCTTAAAAGGTAACGTTCAGTTGTGAAAAATGAGTGTTTATATCTTTATCAAATATACGTACTTTTAATATAACTTTATGAGGAATTAGGGAATTCAATGAAACACATTTTCCGATTTTTGTCACGGTTTTTTTCCTGTGTTCAATGTGATTTTTGGACCATAGTAACAGAATTGTTTTAGTCTTGAACAAAAAATCCATATACTATTTGTTTTCGGAAAGCAAAATTCTCCGCGCCTTTGCGCATGTCTCAGATCTGCTTTGATTTTATCAAAATATGTGTGTTTGGCTGAGTGGCAATCTTAATGACAATGTACAAGTGAGCAATAGAGTAGAACTTCGGAAAATATCCATCTCAGCGCAACACCCATTTGGATAGTAGAATCGTCCCAGAGTTCTAGCCGCGGCTTTCGAAAAAGAACAGTAACTAGTTTCTCTGTCCCTTTTCTTTATGGAACAAAAAATTGAAAATTGTTAAAAATTAGTTCAAATTAACACATGAAACGATGAAACTGATTAGATACACTTCACATTGAGTGGTTGGATGGCGGCTTTTCTTATAGACTAATTGTAGATGACGTCATAGCCCTTAACTTAGTACAACACTAATGGGAAAATACCGATGTGTATTTAACGATACTAATGTTTGCATGTCTGGTTTACTAAAAAAGTATTGGACTTTTTCGTGATTAAATACTATAAGTGCAAAATTTAATACACTTAGTAGGCAATTACGCATAAATACAGCATTTCCTGAAATGTAGTAATTTTTTTCAAGTCCAATCACATGTGTATGGTGACAGGTATTGTTACCATTGCAGAATAGTAATGTGTTAAGTCTAAAATTTATTGACTACGTTCCCTTGTTTTAGTTCCATGTATTATTGCTAGATATTACTATGCTGTTACCAGTTGTTTGAACTCTCAAATTATCATATCAAATGTATCAGATTACACTGAGCTTTTAACTTAATTTCTTTTTAGATGTTGAAGTTTATCGGATGATGTTCTTAATTTGCTTTCGGATTTCTTTGTTGGATTGTTTTTAAGATTGCAATTTTCATCTTGATGAAAACATACCATTCTTCATTGCCGGTGACATTGTATTATAGATATCTTTCCTTTTGACCGTATGTAGATCTTCGCATCCTTCCCTAACTCGATTTAAAAAAGAATAGCAAAACCATAAAAGTCTATATTAAAAAGATTGTTACAAGTCAAATAGATATAAAACTACTAAGTAATAAAAATAACTTTTAACAAAATGAAATGGCAATGACTCATTACACGACCCAATACATAAAATTAGAAACAAATTATCATGTACAAAGCGAAAAATGATAATTTTTGAACTTTTATTAGTAAAGATAAAGAATTAAACATGTATAATAAATGTAAATTCTCCTGCTCCTAAGAATATTTTAGTATTTTTTGAATGATTAAAATATTTCCCAATAAAACTATAATTCTGCAAGATTTTATTACTATAAAATATAGATAATCAAGCACTTTTTTAAAACATATACTAAGCAATAAATGCGCCATATAACTGAAACGGTATAAGTGTATAAAAAGTGAATGAGAAAATAATAGAAAAAATATAATAAATCATAAATATCACTGGATGGTTACTCTTGGTAAAGCATTCTGTATCGAGAGTAATCATCATCATTCACTGTTACAGAGGTCGCATAGTATAGAGAAAATTTTATTGTTCCTATCAGAAACCTTAATCAGTAATCTTCATCATCATTTTATTTAAAATATGCTATAGAAAGGTACGATGAAGATATTATTCTAAAAATAATGGTAGGAACTGTAAAAATTTCCCTATAGAATGCGACCTCTGCTGTTATTGAGTTTCATATGGACAAGTCAAATTCGTGAAAGAAATCATTTTTATTTTTTAATATTCTGAATCCTTTATTTTCAGCCCTTTTGAATGGTATATTAATTTTGTTTCTAGAACAACAAGAAGTTAAAAAATGCTTAGTAATTCAGTTTGTTTACATCGTATATAAACACTAAATACGAAAACATTAAACTCAATTTTCTCAAAATGTCACCTTTTTGAAATTCAATGCATATTTTTATAGAAACTATCACATATTATTGTATGCAATCTTGCCAGAATATTTCACACATATCCCTGACCAATCTGAAGTGAACTTTTGCTACAAACATTTGCACAAAGTTCTTACAAAAATGTTTTTTTGAACAGTTTTTAGTTTTTTGTTATTTAAAAGTGGTTTTTATTCCAGATATATTTTTAAATAACTAAAGAACAATTGTTTAAAAAATTCACTTCTCCTTACTAAGAATTTTTCATATTATGTATATAAAAAATGTCAAGTTAATATCTTTGCTAATTAAAAAAAATGTACATTAATTTAACTAAGGGCATAGGGACTTCCAACTCCCCTTAACTGACATTTTAAACTGTACTATTATTCAATTACCCCTATAGGAAACTAGATATCCTCTTATTTAATTTTTTAAATAGCACAGTCATTTATAACGTTAAAATATGTTATCCCTTCATATATATATATATTACACAACAGTCTCTCTTTTAATAGGTAATTTAACACATTTCAAAATTTAAAACTCGTCTAATTATAGTTGCCGACACGTCAAATGAACCTTATTTTGTCAACAGAGACAAATTGTTATGATCTTTGACCTTAAGTCACATTTATCCTTATCAAACGAAACTCTTATAACTAAACGCAGTTAATAAAGCAGATTCGACCTTCATCGTTAAACTGCCTCACTGATTGGTGACAAATACCACTTATCTTAATCACCCGCTGGGCATGGATATAAAACTGCATTTGATATTTCTGACGAAATGATAATTTACTCTTATGTATTCTTGGCTGAATGGATATCTAATATCTAGCTGTGATTGATCGATTAAAAACAATCTGATGGCAGTTATTAAAAGTCATACACGTAATCCATATTGGAATTAACTTTAATGAGATTAACTGAATTACTCTTCCTGCAAAAATCATAACTTTTGCTAAGATCCAACATCATTCTGTATTGACAAGAATCATGTACCATAAAATGTTTTTGAAATTTTATGGAAGATTGTGTATATATAATCTGAAGATTTATGGGTAATGATTAACGGAAAAGTGATTCCAGCTGGATGAGTTTTTTATGAGGATGATGGTTTTTAGCATATCTAAGCGAGAAACTCTAATACAAGACACATATCTACGGACACTGCAATTTTTCATGAGGATATATTATATACAAGTAAATTAATACACCCAATAGACAAACAACCATTTATTTATTAAAATATACAGAATTACTTACTTAGGGCATTTTTTTTTCAAATTTGATTTCACTGCAAATAGTGCAGAATTTTTCATTTATGTCTCTTGTTACTGTTCCAGCTAATTTGCTAAACATCTGTTTAGCCACTGCATGCGCTATTTGAACTCTACAGTTGTGAACTAAAAAGAAATATCTTTTTGTTGATATGTAAATTCTTTTGATATGTTGTAGCATAGCTGGCGCTAATACTCATTTATGTTCCTTATACGTTATCAGATGTGTGGTAACGTCATTAAGGATATATATTATTTATAAATAAATTCCCTAAAGCACTTAAATAAGATTTAGATATGATATTTTGCATTAAATTGATCAGAATAGATACCTGATAGACTAGTTACTACTTCCAAAGTATCGCCATTCTTTTTTCTGCTAAAACATAAAACTCCATTTGATATTCCTAGTGAAATGATAATTTACACTATAAAAAAGTTATATATATACATATATACATATATATATATATATATATACATATATATGTATATATGTATATATATAACTTTCCAATTTTATTTCCAATAATTGAAACTAAATTTATAATATAGCAAATATTCATAACTCAGACACATTACAGAATAGAGAAGGAACATGTAACTAGTAATACAGAATTTTATTAAATGCAACTAATTCACTAGCATATTGCTGACAATAAATCTATATGAAACAAAAAAAAAAGAGAAAACCAAATTTTTGATAAAATCTGATTAAAGACAATAGATAATAAATCCAACAAAATAATGTTGAACCAGAAAAAGCCGTAATATAAACATACAAAAGATAAAATGGATGAATGAACCGGAAGCTTATAAGGTATTTCACTTGATCACGGGTACATAAAATACATTTATAAGCAAAAAACATAGTCGATTTCTGTAACGGAATTCAGCAATAAGCAAATATTGAATTCCATTATGTACCCAATTGACTAAGCACCGGAGAATATTAAACAACCATGTAAAATATTAAACAATGTGAAATCCACAACTACGAAATAATTAAAAAATGAAACAAATTAAAACATAGACAAACCCAGCACGAGGACAGCCAAGACATATTAACTTTGACACAAACAGATAACGTACTTTGGCTTAAAATCCCGCTTAAATACTGACACAGTTAAAAGCTAATGCCACGGTTGCCGCAACAGATAGTCCATATAATAATTATTATTACAATCGATAATAATGATCCTGTAATAAATTACAAGAAGTTGTTTAAAATTAAACAATTAATAATTAATAGATAATAACAAATATAAGTTTAATTTAAGAGTCCAAGGCAACCAAATAATATTAAAACAAAATAAATAATTATTTAAAGCTGCCAACTTACGGAAATTACAAGAAGTTATATTTAAGAACGACAATAAATGATAAAGTAACTGACTAAAATAGTGTTTAGTGCTGCCATCTAGGATAGAAAAACGAATATAACATTAGATAAAATGTATTTAAAACCAAATATGTTATTTAGACTGCAGATAAATATCATTCCATAATATGCAACTTAATATTGATAATTATATATATTTACACATGTGTAAGGATGTTTTTATATGAACTTTCTGTTCTTTAACGAAAATATTCTGTTTTGACTGGAAAGCGTAAATTTTCCGGAAAGGTCAGAAAATTTCCTTCTTATCCTTGTTCCAATGTTCCTTTCGAGGCATACAAACGGATACAATACAGACATTTTCAATTGGTAAAAACGAAAAAAATTCCATTTAAAATTTCATAATTTATGTTTATCAAGTTGTTCGATATTTAAAGTTGTTGTAGGGAGCAGAATATTTTACTTAATGTCGGTTACTTACTTTGAAATCCTTACGAAGGCAAGGGGATAAAAACGGGTGTGATTATATTCAGTACAAGTTCCGCATCCATGTAAATGTGATTCAGAATACATATAATTATTATTTAGATTTAAAGATACGTATATATTGCGCTATCGCTCACATTTAATTCTAAAAACACAAATTTCCCTTTTTGAATAATAGAAATTTTCTGTATTGGAAACAGGAGGATAACAAATCGGAAGTTTTGCGAATAAATGAAGAGTATATGGCAACTTTGCTCCTAGTATATATTCCAACTGTTCACTAATCCAGCTTTTTTTTTCCAATTTTTTATTCTTGACTGTATTAGATAACTAATGGGCTGCTGTGACTGATCAATTAAAGGTAATTGGATGACGCGATGTAGTAATTAATTTGTAAATAATTTATCTTGGAATTCTATTTATCTCGAGATTAATCGAGAATCACTTTTCCTGTTAAATTTAAATTTTTGTCGATATTTTGAGCGAGATCTTTCATCAGCGCTCTATTGTTTGCAATCAATTACCAGGAAGGTTTTACAAATATCATGAAAGATTCTGGATTTATAATTTGCTAACTTATGGGGATGGTTAACCAAAAAGCTATTGCGTCTGAGTGTGTTTTACCTTAGGGTGATGGTTGTCGGCATATTTAACCCATTTATGCGTGAATTTTTGTTTTCTAAAATGTGTTGGTAAAATCACTTTAAAATGCTGCAAAATAAAGTAGAAAAATATTTTTTAAAATTAAGCCAATACATTTTTACGTTTATTTGATAAAATACAAACGTACTAAATATCCATAGCTAGAAAAATGCATAATTTTGTTTTGTCTAAATTTATGTAAATTAAGATTTTCAATTGTATATTATATTCTATAATTAATATTTTTATGAACTATTAAAAAAATATATTTACTTCTTTACAGAAACTAATAACATTTTAAATGTAATTAATAATAATTTAAAAATAATCGTATTTGAGGCTAAAAAACAATTTGTTTCAAAATAATCTTGAAAAGGACTTTACATCAATAACTTTCCCCTAAACGGCTAATAGAAATATGTATCCATTTGCGTCTAGCGTACTTTATTTTGTACGTTACAAACATGCAAATAAAATAGGCTTGAGCATATGATTTCGCAATTTAACAAAATATGTATTTCAAAGAAGTCTACAAGCTAAGATTATGAGCTATTTATCTGGATCCTTGATACAAAGAATACAAATAAACTTACTTTTTTACTTTTCGCTATCTTGAAAAATGAAAAATCTATAAACACCTAAAAAATGTCTTCATTTAAGAAAATAAATATCAATCTTATTCCGTCATGTCCCGGTAATAGATAAAGACATTTATAGGCAATTACATCATACAACTTTCATGTTGTAAAGAAGAAAATTATAAAAAAAAAATGTTAAAATTCGAAACGTCCCAAAAATGGGACACTAGGCATAAATGGTATGAAACGGTAATGTGAGGCACACATCTGGTTTCCTAAAAATGGTGTATTTTTGCCATGACGGAATATTATATGTACGAATATATAACAAATTATAGAATCCTGCCTTAATTAATGTACAGGGTGTTCATAAAAGTATGTTACATTTATCAACTGTAAGCGTTGTAGAGTGTTTGCTCAAGGTCATAAATATAGAGTAACTCAAACTGTTTTAGTTAAGGGCATGCGCGAGTACTTCTGTGTTATTTACGCGTTTGGCAGTGCAACATACGCGAAATGGCGACCCAGAGCGTAAAGCGTTATTCCTAGGCTGAAAATTTTAAAACCGTTAAAATCATACAATTTTTTCTTTAAGGCTTTATAAAAGATCGTCTCTACATTCCTCCGCTACATAATGATTTGCCAGAGTTGAGACACTGAATTGAAGAGGCTATTGCTTCCATTACTCCTTACTTGTTAACCGGAGTGTGAAAAGAATTGGACACATAGTCGTAACCCGGGGGGGGGTGCCCTGGGTGCCCGGGCACCCCTCCCCCCTCCCCCCCGCTTGCGCAGACTCAAGCACAATTATTTAAAAATTCGAAGTCTACAAGAGAAAAAAGAAGTGAAAGCAGAGTTCAATTAGTTTAGCAAATTAGTTTAGTTCAGATAACTGACAGCCTAAGTTTTGAACTGAGATTTAAAAAAAAATCCACGTTCTTTTTTTTTAAATTATGTTCTTTATCTTTTTTTTTAAAACTAGTCTATTTACAAGAATCTGTATAAGTCGTAGTAATCCAAAAAGCACATTTTATAATCCCACTTTGATATCTTTTTTTTTTTTTGGGGGGGGGGGGGGAGATTTTTTAAACAACGTTCTTTCTATTGCATATTTCTGCAATTTTCTGAGAAATAAACGCAAGTTCTTGACGAGGATAGAAACAGAAACTATTTGTCACTTTGATTTCGCAGTCTAAAGTCTAGAATGAAGCAAAAAAAATTTGAAAGGGAATGCAGATGTGAAACAGTAATTGTAAAATGCGATTAGCCGGGGGAATGGTGGGGGTGCGCAGACCCTGCCTCCTTTGAAAATGAGAAATAATAACACAGAAAATTAAAATTAATCTGAAGTTGGTTGGTTGGTTGAATTTCGTGTTTCGCGACCATATTTTGACATTCGTAAAAGTAATATGTTTCCAGTCTTTCAATTCAATACAGTAACTTTTTCCTCTGAAAATTTTAACGCGATTTTTGGTGTTTCTTCACGTTTCGCGGAGTTCTTTTGAAACTAGGAAAAGGCCCCGGTTTCAATGTTTTAGTCCAGTGCTTTAAATTTGGATGAGATTCGCGACTTTATTCTGCGATCATTACATGATATTTACGATTTTTCCCAAAATCATTTGACGAAATTCACGTCTTTCTACGCGATTTTTTGTCGAAATCCGCAGTTTTCAACACCTTTGACAAAATTCGCATTTTTTACCGCGATATTTTGACGAAATAGCAGGATAGTCTTTAGCACGATCCTTCGATGAAATTCGTGTTTGTTTTTCAGACAAAATTCGCTTTTTCTTTCCGTGATCTTTTGACGAAATCCACATTTTCTTTCTGCGATCCTTCGACGAAATTAACTTTTTCACCGGGATCCTTTGACGAATTTTTTTTTTCCGACCTATTCACGAAATTGCTTTTTTTTTTTTTTTTTTTTTACAGGGATCATTTGTCGAAATTCGCGATAGTTTTGCGCTACCGATCGGGAAAAAATTCGATATCTTTCCATACCAATTAACAAAATCCTCTGCTCTTCTCCGCGAATTTTTGAGGAAATTTGCAACATTTTCTCGTCAATCATTTATCGAAATTCACGATATTTTTCACGCTCGTTTGAAGAAATTCTTAAATTTTTCCGGGATCGAGTCACGAATTGATTTTAAGAAGTTCCACAAAAGAAATAAAAATCGCGGGCTTAAAATTTTTTTTTAAATACTCACTGAAGAATCACAGATCTGTGAAAGAATTTTAAGGACGGAAATACTTCACAGCATTTTTTATTATACGGATCTTCCCTTTTCTGTGCACAAATCCCGCAATCCCGCACGTTATTTCAAACTCTGCTCCACAAAGAAAACTTCATTACTATTGCAGTTTCGCTGGTTGATTTTTTTTAACGAACATAGAATTAATGAAATCTAGGATTGGGTGTGTGGGGGACTGCATTTTACAACGTACCCCCCCTCCCCCCCGACCATGCTACGACCACTTTCGTCTAGAAAAAAACAAATCCTGAATTATCGCGACTTTATTTTCCGAGCGAAATTAAATTTTCAGCTTTCTTACGAGAACTGATTTGACATTCTTTCAATTTGAATTGAATCACGGCAATTGCAAAAATTACCGGAGAGTTTTTTATGTTTAAAAAAAAGTCAAAAACTCGCCTCAAAGTGCAAAAAAAAAACCCGTTATAAATCGCATTAAAAATTCGGACACGATTAAAGGACAGCAGGGAACGAAATTAATTAATTGGTTAAAATATGTAAACCGGATTTCTTTTAGGAACGCGAAAAAAAGCCCTCGAAAATAACATTAAACATTTTTACAAATTGAAAAATCGCTCTAAGAATCTCGAAAAAACTTTATTGAAAAGAAGACAAAGTTTACTGGATAAAATATATAAATCGGATTCCTTTTTAATAATTTGAAATTATTCGCATAAAAAATTAATTGAAAAATTCAAGAAATTGTCTTCGATATGCATGTCTTCAGGCAAAAAGGTACTTTCCTGTCAAATCTTGCGGCTGTGATGACTGCATTGTTTTTTCTGAGTTCAGCGCTCGCACGTATACATACACACAGAGACAGACAAGCACCTATCTTTATTATTACAGTCGCATCATGATAATATAATTTTTATCATCTTGACAAAATTTAGAGTATTGCTTTACCTAATACATTGGACACATTCTGAGGTAAAAACATGAATTATTAATGAATATTGTAATTATTTATAATATTATAATAATTATTTATATGCACTTTCCTCAAAAATTTCTTGGTTCTTCCCCGGTGATACCTAAGAAGTCATGGAGTCACATTCTGAAAAACTTTCATTGGTATGTACTTGTGTACAGCATGTATTATCTGAGATTTATCATCCGGCAAAATTCCATCTACAAGACTACTTCGACATAGATAATGGTAGGTTTACGTCTCATGCAATGTCCCTGTGCCTATAAATGTTTTTTGTATCTTTGTAAGAAGTTAGGGTGCCAAAAAGTTTTACACTTGTGACCACACTTAGTCACTGTCTTATTTCACTGCTGCAAGAAGATTTACATATCATTTTTTTTTTTTTAAATTTACCATTAGATTTAGTTTTGATGATTTGAACCCCTTCTCACACACCCTCACACAAACAAAAATCGCGTTTGAGCCCTTTAAAAAAAAAAAAAATAACACACAATTATGAATTCTAAGAGGAAAACCTGTCTAAAACGGAAATTCGACCGGTTTAACGGGTTCCGTTTTAGAAGGTTTTACTATATAAGATATTGTTTGTATCCAACATATTCTGGTTAAAAAGTCTGCCCCCCCCCCCCCCGTTCAAAAGGCTGGTTACGCCTATGGCACACTATATTACTTGTGTGCCGTATAACCAAAGGTGCACATATGGAACATTTGTAAGAAAAACTAAGTTGTTATCTTCAATTTGTTGTATGATTTGTTGTAAATAGTCTAAATTAAACTGTTAAAATATACCATTTAAACTGGGACATTCTTTATGGGCATCCTGTACTTCTTTTAGTAGCTAAAATATGTAAAGTAAAAACTTTAAATACTTGTACAGTAAATAAAAGTTTTATTAGACTGTTTACATGTCTCGGCACACTAGAAGTTAAAGAAAAATGAAACAGGCAACTGATATAATGTATATCAGAAAAACTATAGCACTGTCAAGATTATATCAAGTAGAAAGCATCGAAATAAATTTCAATGATAGTAAAAAAAAAAAAAAAAAAAAAAAAAAAAAAAAAAAAAAAAAAAAAAAAATCCTTCCAATCTATACTACCCATACATTATACGAGAAACCATAGAGGTTGTAACTCGTACAAATTCAATATGTAACGATGTGGATTATTTAACATACCAAAATTATTGCTTCAGTTATTACTGGGTTACGAATATGGAAATAAACAACCAAGTAAAAATAAAAAAAAATAACGTGCATAATCGGAAAGAGTACGTGAAAATTAAATGATAGCGTGGCATTTTAGATCGTGCAATTTTAGAATATTCTTATTTCTTTTGACTATATATTCAAGGTAGCCGAAACATGTAACCAGCCTAATAAAACCTTTTTACTGTTTTTAAAGAATTTACTTTACAGCAGCTAAAATCCGTATATTATTTAAATTAATACACTCACTGGACAATAAACAGTTGAAAATATTTCGGAATTCAATGTCAATAATGAGTACTTACCACGGTTCTATACGAATTCGTCTATCAGTTAATAGTATTTTTTACGTTATTTGCTGATTTTTGTAATATAAATTTAATGTACCTTTGTTAATCACCCACTGATAATGAACGTTAAACCGAATTTGATAATAGTTTACAGCAATTTATCCTTGACAGCATTAGATATCTGATGTATCTATTGCTGTGAATGATCGATAGAAGATAATTTTGGTGCAATAATTTTTTTGTATACATGTAATTCATATCGGAATTACATTTATCTCTAAATTAATCGGATCACTCTTCCTGTATAAATTAAAACTGATGTCAATATATTGATCGAGATCTTTCATCTATGCAGCACTGGCTGGAATAATGGGTTTTAAAATTTTATGGAAGCTTCTGAGTTTGTGATCTGAGGATTTATGGAGAAACGATAATGGAAAAGCTATTGCGGTTGGGTATGTTTTCCCTTAATTTGATAAATGTCTGTATACAGGGTGTTTCAGCACAGCGGATAGAGTTTCAGAAGAGATAGATAATATCTAGATGATGGGAAATCCCATAGCAATGCATGGTCGGAAACGCTTTCCCGGGGCGATAGGGCGACACAAAGCACAAGAAAGGAGGGACATGAACAGAGTGAGCAAACTTGTTTATTATTTTTATTAGTACAGCAAAGAAATTATAAATAAGAATAAAAAGAGAGACAACGATTATCATTCAAAAATTATGTTCGAAATTAAGACCCCGGGTCGTGATGCAGGCCTCACATTTCCGGCGCATGGAAGATCTAATATTCTCGAAAATACCGAACGTGTCCCGGACTTCCTCAGCAACTGCCACGATGCGTGCAACAAGTTCCTCATCACTTTTACAGCAATGTTCCGGCATTTTTTCAGTACTAAAAATAATAAACATGTTTTCTCACTCTATTCGTGTCGTTCCTTTCTTGTGTTTTGTGCCATCACTACCGTGCCAGGAAAACATTTCCGACCAAGCATTGCTAGGAGATTTCCCATCATCTAGTTGTAGTCTATCTGTCCTGAAACTTTGTAACCGCTGCGATGAAACTTTTTGTATATAAATATGTATAGTGATCAAAGGCACAAATGCGATTTCCTAAAAGTATTGGACTTTTCACGATGAAACGGTTTGTACAGTTTTCGCAAAAATCATCGAGCATGACATTCGTTTAATATATCTTTAAAATGTAGTAGTTGAATAGAAATGTTTTACAGCATACAATTATGAATCTGACTGCAAACGAGCAACTCAACTTTTAACTAACTCTTTTAATTAACCCATATATCTTTAAAAAGGTGTTAAAAAACTATTACTGTAAGTTTTTTTTCGTGTAATGCAAGTTAATAGATAATCTCGAGAATAATAATAATTTTACTTGACTGTATTAGATACCTCATACTTTAGATATCTCGTCCTTTGAGTGATCGATTAAAGATTATCTTATGCAAGTAATTCCTTTGTATACACGCGATTCATATCGAAAATACATTTATCTCAAGATTAGTCGAATCACTCTTCCTGCATAAATTAAAACTTTTGCCGATATATTGATCGGAATCTACCTTCCGTGCTGTATTTGTTGTAAACGTATGCGAGCAAGGTTTTTTCAAATTGTATAGAAGATCCAGTATTTATCATCCCAAGATTTATTGGGGAATGGTTAACGTAAACGCTATTGTGGCTGAGTGAGTTTTTCATTAAGGTGGTTGATTTTAGTGTAATACGAGTATTTAATATATCTAAATATGTAAAGCTAATACAAGTACATGTAAGGTTTCTCAATGCGTTGAATTTTTTTCATGATGAAATACTAGTATATATATATTTAAATTAATGCACGCAGTAGACAATAAAGGTGTTAATTTTGATCAAGATAGTAGGATAAACTATGCACTGCATTTTTACTTTTGATATTTTGCTGTAAAACGTTCAAGATTTGAATTCATACTTAATTTTTACGTATGATAATATTTAATTATTAACAGCGGTAAAGAAATAAGTTATACAAATCAGAATTTTTTGGAATGTGTTTTGCCTCCGCGAATGAGACAGACTTCAGTTTACATGTTAGCAAGTGATGCGATTATCGTGAATCTAAAACAAAAATATTCATTTCGAAAAGCCGTCGAAAGATGTGGCGCATAGCATTCACATATTTTCCATTGATTTAAGGCTTCAGTAAACTTATATATTTTAATCCACATTACGTAATCACATAGATGTCTAATATTATCAGTTTAAACGCTCGGAGTGTATCAGATTGTCAACAAGATGCTGTAATCGGAAAAAAGAAAGATATTTTCTATCACTATCTCAAGTGAGCACAACCAATTATTGTTAAAACGTAGCAGTGAATTCTTTATTTCATTGCTTACACATATGCATTTTTTTTCAGTTTTGGCACTAGAATTTCTTCCGCAATTTAGCATAATAAAAGGCAAAACTTTGAAATATTAGGAGCACAACTAATAAGGACAGCTCATGATTAGCACCGAAATGTTTTTTCTTAACCTTCACTGTCGAACTGGGCCGTAATTAACTAAATAACCGAATATGGTGAAAGAATTCTCGTAGTCTATTAACCATTATCTAAAGACGGTAAAAACCCCAATCACTTATGATTTAAAATGAAATTAATTAGACTCTCAAAAACATTAATTTCTTTTGTTAATGAAGGCGACAAACTGAACCATAACACGTATTGCTAAACCGTATTGGAGGTTGATTAATTTCGTTGGTCCCAGGAGAATTTGAGAAACGAAAAATTAACTCTGCAGCAAGATTTTACTTCAGAGCCCACAGCATGAAATGAACAGAAATGGTAGAATCAGGTTGAGGTAATTCTGACCATGGAGTACTTAAAAAAACTGTCACTTATGCTCGTGTTAGATTAATTGTTACCACAATGAAGAAAAATAAAAAGTTTCCATTCCCGTTGACAGGAAGAAAGCATTCCTGTTCGTTGTTTCTGTTTCATGGTTGACTTCCTTACTCGCGCTTCTGAAATTCTTTAACAGCTCAAAGTGACAAATAGATTTGTACTGCCATTGACTATTCTTCGTTTCTATCAGATAAAATAAAAGTAAGTCGTTGTTCTTAATCATTAATAGTTAAGTTATAATTAATAAGTTTTTGCTTCAACTTATTTTATTTACAGGATTTACAGAAGCATTTTCATAAATATCCCACAAGTTTTGTGATATGGGGGTATTTATGAACATGTTTTTCTAAGTGTTTATTTCCTTATTAGGTTGTATTAAACCTCACATGAAGTCATAACTGATTGAACTATTCAAACTTTAGCTTTCCTCAAGAATTTTATCATCGTTAAAATTCTAATATACGATGATGTATCAATAAGTTTTTGCCCTCACACGGAAATTATTGAGTGAAATTGAGTGTGAAAAGTTGAGTATGAAATTGCTACTTTGTATTTGTCCTTTTCTACATAGTCACCGTACACAGTAACACACTCGTGCAACCGGTATTTCAAAGAAAGGGGGTAGAATGTATTCCAGGAGGTGCTATAGTAGACCCAAAGTGGGACATTTTTCTAACTTTTACCACCCCAACATGTGACATATTGTTGGAAAGGCCTGTGATCACTTATTGATGATATGCACCTCCCGAGCTCCGCCCCACACAAATCCCCCCCCCCCCCAGGGAGGCATGAATTATGTCTGCAAAATTTAGAAAAGTGCCCACCGGAGAGCAAATTTTGGGGCAGGGGCTTGGGAGGTGCATATCATCAATAAGCAATCACAGGCCTTTCCAAGAATATGTCACATGTGGGGGTCGATAAAAGATAGAAAATTGCCCCCCCCCCCTTTGGGTCTACTATCGCTCCTCCTAGAATACATCCTCCCCCCTCTCTTTGAAATACTGATTGCACTAATGTGTTACTGCGCACACTGACTATATAGAAAAGGACTCATAATATGTAGCAATTTCATAAATTTCACCCAATTATTTCTACATGAGGGCAAAAACTTATTGATAAACCTTCGTATGTAAATATCAGAAAATAAACCTGCTATCATTATAAAGGAGTTCATCAGTTCGTTTGGATGTAATTTCTTTTTTAAATATAACGCAGAATTGGCAGGGATAACCACCTCGGGAATTCAGCTTACGCTTTAGAGTCATAGTGCAATTCGGAAAGGCAGACCATTCCACTAACTGCTTGCGTAACAAATGATTTTTTTAATGTTTATAATACAGTTTTACAATTTCTCATTGCAATATAAATATATGTGATTTGTTCAAGAATTGTACAGATTTATAGTCAATTCAGGTTACAATTTACTCATTATAGTGTTTTACTTCATAAAATAATATTTGAGAAAATCAATCAAGTTTATACTGAAGCAGGAACGCCAGCATTAGTTCCTTTCGAGAAGCTTTTCGTTTAACAGTATCAATTCAAAACAGACCGGAGCGTGCGTAGCATGCCCAATGTATGTAGCTGAAGGCAGTTGTGCCCCTAACTCTAGGTTCATTTAGGTAGACTTGCATTTAAAAATTTTAAATTATACAAATTTGTGATGTACGCTGGGAAGGCTTAGTGCTCCTAACATAAGCTTCGTTTTGGAAAGATTTTAGTCTAAAGATCATTCAACACTGATTTTAGGTATATCGAAGGCTATCATGGGAGGCGCGGCAAGGCTGGGCGGAGTCATCTAATGATAGAATAATCTATGCATGATCTTATTTTTGAAAAATGTTGTTAATGAACTCGATATTGTTTTGTATTATGCCATCCTGATACAAAAATAGATATTCATACTTACCCCTTTGTTGTTAAAATTAGTAAAATTTGTTCACAATTACCCCAATTGCCCTACATGTCATATTTTCCAGATTTCTTAAGAGTCCAACAATTACTTTTCAGTAAATATGAACATCTAAGGTGGCTATTTCCACGGGTATTTGAAGTGTAAACCACATGCAACGATTTTTGGCTACCAGTATTTTTGAACAGAAATATGTGATTTATTTTATCGAAGCTGTCTCAGTAATTGAATAAGTGTATGCAAACTTTTCGAAAATAACGGCGGCTAAAAAGCATAGCAGTTACGCTATGTGACTTACACTACAAAAACCCTTGGAACTAGCCAGGTATTTCTGCAAAGGTAAATTTGGGTACTTAATTAAAATCTCACAACACCGATGACTAATTGTAATTGAAGTATAGGAGTTTGGACACTTTTACAAAGTTTTACATGAATTATGTTCTCCTTAAAGCTGTGAGTTGTTGAAACTAGTGAAATTTGTTCACAATCAGCACAATCAACCCTACATGCCACACTTGCCAGATTTCTTAAGAATCCAACAATTGTTCCTGTATTTTCCAAATCTCAATCAGATATGTCTGTATGTTTATATTACAGAGAAGAGTTTTTTTCGAAACCTCACAGAATTTCTGAGTTACTGAAAAAGATGTATTTGGGTAGAATAAGGGAAAATATTAGGGAATAAGTTTTGAGCTTTTGCTGAATATTTTTCTAAAAACATTTGCTGCTATATAAATACAAAAGCGGTCACTTTAGAGACTTGTAGTTTTCTTCTAAACGACACTGTACTTTCTCTATTAGTAAACTGTACTTTCTTATAACTATTAACTTTCTAATGACTATTAACTTTTTAAAAACTATTAACTTTCTAATAACTATTATTTCTAATAACTATTTCCTAAAAACATTTTTGCTGCTATATAAATACAAAAGCGGTCACTTTAGCGACTTGTAATTTTCTTCTAATTGGCACTGTACTTTTTCTATTAGTAAGCTGTACTTTCTCTATTAGTAATCGGTACTTTCTTTATTAGTAATCTGTACTTTCTCTATTAGTAATCAGATTTTGATTTCTATGTCTATAAACACTTTGTAGGCGGGCGGCATTTTTTTTTTTTTTTTTTTAACATTTTGTGGTCAAATCCAGTTATAGCGCAAGTGAATCAATTATTAACTTGCTTCTGAATCCTTTCCAGGCAAATGATAAGATGTTGACATTTGACAATTCATGATAAGTACACTAATAATCTGACTTCTTAGCAGTGTCCAAATCTGAGGGGGGGGGGGGGGTGTTTATTCACAAATTCCAAATTACCATCATAGATTTTCAGTAGTTATTTTTGCTTTATATAATGTACTTTCCGTGAGATATTCCGTGAATAAACAGAAGAATATTAAGTCTCGGAAGTTTCTGGTGTGAATTCGGGGAAATAAATAAGCAATTGATTTTACAGTCGCAAACTTGCAACATTTGTTGCATTCAGGACTATGATCACAAACTCATGCCTGCAATGTATTAAAATAATTATAATATAAAACATAGGTTCGAATTCTTTTTCTCGATTGTATAATTTGCAGTGTTAAAATATGCTATATGCTATAAAGATGCTATAACGATACAATGATTAGTTTTATATAAACTTTTATAATAAATTATAATTATTTTATACGAAAACGTGATGAGACTTAATAAACAGTAAATTAATCAAAATCTTCCATATTTTATGCGTGAAATAGGCATGCTAAAAATTGAAAAGACATAAATATATTTGTTTTTCAAAACATTTATTTCAAATTCCTGTATCTAAAGAAATTTATTTCGCTATGATTAAAAAAATATATTACAAACTTTAATATTAAAAAGACGTTCAATGAAATGAAAGCCTTTTATCAGATAAAAAGTTTTTGTGTAAAAATCGTTTTTCAGGAAAATCAATACGTTTTCAATGAATTTAAGCATGGACATTTTTCAAGCGTGAAAGAGTATCGTTTAAGCATTTCATTTTCTTCAGATTTATATGCACCTAATTAAGGGAATTTTATCAGTTCTTTTCAAACGTATTTTTACATGCTTTTATGATGAAAGAAGTTTTTTTTTTCAAAAGTATTTGATTCACGCGAGCCTAATTAGCTTAGTCAATTTTATTTAAAGCACATTTTAAAATTAATGATGAAAAACTAAATAGATTTGAAAAAAAGTCAGCTAATATTTAGTTAGTAATTATGTTTAGTCGCGTAATTAATTGATAATTGTAAAATATTTTTGCAATAGAAAAACTTATCATTTGGAAATACTTTCATAATGGATTTTAGTGTTGCAAATTAAGCTATAACATTCAAATAAAATAGAGGGCTATTTAAACGCTATTTACATGAAATAGTGAAACAATAACGCCAATTAGAAACAAGAATAAGTATGATAAATGTTTTACACTAATTATTGGATGTTATTCTATATTGTATTTAAATGTATAATAACATATTAACTATAACTTATCCAAAAAATTACAATAAAAAATCATGTTGTGTTTAAAATATTTTAATTTAACTGTCATTAATAGAAAAGCATTATGTGCATTCTGAGGTAACCATTTCTTGTGTTTAAATAATATTTTTTGAAAAATAAATTGTATTTTTAATGATAAATGACGTTTTGTTTAAAATTCATTTTACAATAAATATTTCACATTAAAAAAAAATATTAATATTATTCTAATAAGTTATAATAAAAAAAAATCTTAATATTTATTTATATTATACGTGCACATTAGAAAATCCTCAGACTGTGTATAAAATACTAGACTCAATTAAAAATGTTCTGTAATGTGCTTCATATGTGCTGCAATGTATCTGCGCAATTTTTTAAATACATGCCATTTTTATGATATAATAACATACTATGTAATATATACCAGGTATCCTAAAACAGACTGGCTGCTTTTAAAATTCAATAACTGGTAAATGGTGACACCTATTAAATAAATTCTTGCCGGAGCTTTGTGTAAGATGGAAGGAGAATTTTTTTATTTTTATTTTTATTTATTATTTATTTTTTTTGTTGTGATTGCCTGCGTTGATCCAATTAGCAACGACAGAT
The DNA here is from genome assembly GCA_963932465.1 of Maratus speciosus. Lineage (NCBI taxonomy): Eukaryota > Metazoa > Arthropoda > Arachnida > Araneae > Salticidae > Maratus > Maratus speciosus. Next base: position 329,325,160 of record OZ010786.1, read on the forward strand.
GTCGCTGCAAGCAATAGGCGCTCAACCGAGACTAAAAATGAAATCACACGGCAATGATGCAAATTAATGAGGTTAAATATATGGAGTGGGTCTCATTCACCAATGTAATCCTATTCTTAGGGGCATACTCTATGTATTTAAACTCCTTCCTTCACATCAATGCTCTGTTATTTCGATTTTTCACTCCATTGGGCGCCTAATATTTTCAGCGCCATCTATCTCTACTAAATGGAATTAAAACTGTTAATCGCAGTAAACAAACTGCTAACATTTTACATAAACCTCCTAGTAGAATTTTTTAAATAGCTGTCACCAGTTCCAAGTTACTGAATTTTAAAAACAGCCAGTCTATTTTAGGACATCCGGTAATTTATTTATATAAATGTAGGAAATAGATTTTGTATTTTACAATGTACGTTACTTAATCTATGTTACGGTTATAACTGTTTTGATGTCATCACATTTTCATATCAAATTTTGAATTCATTTAATCAAATTTTCATATATGGTTTAGATATGGTAATAAAATTAATCATTGAAAAAATAATTATTTTGCATGAACTTTTCCTTATTAATGTAAACTTCATTTTGTTATTAAAAAATACATTTATAAAAAATGATAGTCTGATTTAGAAAATCAAAATAATATGACACATTTAAAAGAATATTTGATAAAGATTGAAAATTTTGGATTTATTTTTATATTCGTTTACTTACTTTTTAAGGAACGATGGATACTTTATGCATTCATTGTAGGTTACAATTCATTTCATTAACTAACATTTCATAAATTTTTTTAATGTGGTAGTAATATTATTAATTTAAAAAACTAATTATTTTGTATGAAAATTTCGTTAAGTATTTAAACTAAGTTTCCATTATTGAAAAAATACATTTATGAAAAAATATATTCCGGATTAGAAATTTGAAATAGTTTATCAGATTTAAATCACACCTGATGAAGTTTAAAAACTTTTCATTTTAGTATTTTTGTTTATTTATGATTTCATGAGCAGATTATACTTGTTTGTATCTACTGCATACTACAATTTATTTACGGTTTGAGAAAACTTATTAAAGTACTCCAAAAAGTTTACGAAAACCAGTGGTTGAAAAAGAAACTCTGTTTTTATAATTAGTCCACCTTTGACTCTCAAAAATATACCGTTTTCTAAAATTTTTAAAGATAAAGAACGCTTTTTGAAATCGTTGGTTACTCGAAAGATGTTTTCATATATTATCTTACGCTGTTATGTTATTTTTTCGTGTTAACATATGTCTTTTTACAGTGTGTAATTCATATTCATTAAAGGGTAATTAATGAAATTAAGAACTGTAATTCTGTCATATAAATCCTTCTATATATATATAAAAGTAACGGTTTGGAGATGGACCAATGAAAATCAGCGTACATACTGCATTCTGATTGGTCAGAGCTTTCTGTCTTTTATTAGCGGAAATCGGGCTTGGCGAAACCCATGAAAGTAGATAATTTAGAAAGGATGGGCGGGGAAAGGAAGCAGAATCTTCTGCATTTCGATAGACTTCTGTTTTTTTTGGTGGAGGTGGGGTGGGGGGTTATCTGCGTTTGTAATCTAAAAATTGAATGCATAGAAAGTAAGGGATAGCGAAGCGATCCAGAATGCAAACGCGAAACAATTACGTCTGGAGTCGGCTAGAAAATAGGGATAGCGAAGCGATCCAGAATGCAAACGCGAAACAATTATGTCTGGAGTCGGCTAGAAAATAGGGATTGCTTCGCAATACTGAACGGAATCACGAAGCAATTACGCGGGGAATTTGTGAAATAGCGAGCAGGGGGCAGAGCCCCCCTAGTAAAGTATAAGAAATTAAAAAACTACACAATATCGTATATCAATTTGAAACGGTATTAAATATGAACTTTTCATAATAATAATTTGTTTTATTCAATTTTTTAGCATGTTCGGAAGTATAAATATGAATAACATTTTTTTAAATAAAAAAAGTAACTTAGGAACTTACATTAATTAATTTGTACTTTAAATAATCATTTTCTAATCTAAGATAATCATTCTCTTCTAGTTCTGCATATACTTGAAACGCAGCTACACGAAAATCGATAAGTATAAGTACTTGAACATGCAGAAATTGAAAATGAAAATTGAAACATCTTGTACATTTTTAAATATATAAAGTATTGAAACCCACTTTCATTTATATATAAAGGACTTGAAGAGTATACTAAATTAGTTTTTATTTTTATGCTACCATTCAAAAATAGAATATTAATAGTTATCGGAAAATATTTATACACCAATGAGGGCATGATTTATCAATGAATGACAGAACAAAAATCCTTGGTGACAGTTTCGGATGATAAATTATGTATGCATGAGAAATGGAAGCAAGTTATTGAGAAACTACAGATATTTCATGATACTTTCTAAGTGAAAAAGAGAAAAAACAATTTTGTTCTGTAAAAAATTAAACATAAATATTTGTCACTATAATGAAAAAAACAGATTTTTTCTGTAAAAAATATGGATTTTTTAATTTTTACAAAAAAAAACTAATTTTTTTTGCAGAAGAAACTTTTTTGAAGAAATCTATGAAATAAATGGAAAGAAACTGTCAATTTTGGCGACCGTGGAAAACAGTTGAAACAGCAACTGCTTACACCAAATTTCTGTAATCTGTTCCACAAAACATTTTTTTCTCTAAAAAATGTTTTTTTTTTCTGTAAAAAATTAAAAATAAATGTTTGTTACTGTTTTAAAGAAAAAACAGTTTTTTATGTAAAAAATGTGCATTTTGTAATTTTTACAGGAAAAACTACTTTAATGAACAATTACAGATATTTTCAGTAAATTAAAAGGTTTTTCCACTGGCACCAAATTGGCAGGTTTTTTTTTTTTTTTTTTTTTTCGTTAATTGGACAGATTTTCTTTTCTTTTCTTTTTTTTAAATAGAAAATTGTTTTTAGTGCAAATGAATGATCGTCTCTCGTAATTGGGCTGCACTCGATAGAGGCAGACTATTTTAAAATTTCAAGTTTAAAAAGTATTTTAAAAATTATTAAAAATTACAGCTTTCAAACGAATTGCATCTGCAAGAACAGTTTTTTTTTTTTTTGTGAAAAAAATTAGAGGGTATTTTTTTTCAGTTTATTAAAAAAATTCGTATCGCATTTTAAATTGATACTCTTTTTAAATTTGTCATCTAATACTGAATGGTTTTTAAATATATATTTATTAAACTATTATTAATTTTTATAATTACTGCAGTCATACTGGGTTTAAGGCTCGTATTTTTACAGGGTTATTTATTTATTTATTTTTTTTTTTTAAACCGGTGAGAGTGATTTCAAAGTATCACACTTTAACAAATGTGAATTTAGAAGTATTACTGATAGACAATAGAGCCAAAAATTTAGCTAAATTGTCACTTTTACTAACGCTATGGCTTTTATTTATGTATCGGATTATTATTATTATTATTATTATTATTTTACAGTACATATATATATATAAATATAAATTTGTTTATTTATTTATTTATTTATTTTAGTTATGAGCAAGATTTCATGATAGTGTCACACTTTAACAAATATGAATTTAGAAATATTTTTGATACACAACAGAGACAAAAATTTAGCTAAATTGTGATTTTCATTAACACTGTGGCTTATAATATATCGGATTATTATTATTATTATTATTATTATTATTATTATTATTATTATTATTATTTTGTAGTGTAAAAATAAAAAATATTCATAGTGTCTTAAGATAATTTAAAAAGACTTAGCACTATTATCTGTCAAGGACATTCTCAAATTCATATTCGCAATTTTATGAAACGTTCACAATATCACTTTTAGATTTAAAATAAAAGTCTTAAAAATACACAGATTTTACTCGAAAATGGAGATTTTTTACCCCAAAGTGCCTATTTTTATAGTTAAAAAAAGTATCTATAAAATGATTACGGAGAAATTACAACAATAGTTTAAAGGGACAAGAGGTCTCCAAACTCATTTTTTTATTTATTTTTTTTTATTTTCACTTTACATACTGTTCAAGGACACAGTATATGTATTATGGCATATATGTCTTACAAAAGGAAAAAAAATGGAGAAAAATGAGTAATTTTATTGAACATTTTAAGTGTTGAAGAAATTTTCTAATTGCCATATGCGTATTCCATATCAATTAAAATCCTCAATGTGTTTTTATGCAAGTTTTTTTATACTTGAAAATAAAACTATGCATTGAATTTTATACAATTAAATATAAAGGGATGAAAGAAATATTTTCTAAATTTTATGAAATTTTCAGCATTTTTGCATAATGTTTCTACAATTAACTACCTTTAACTTTTCCAATTGTATTTAGTTAAAAAAAAAAAAAAAAAAAAAAAAAAAAAAAAAAAAAACGATTCACAGTTTTATGACATATATATTGACAAACAGCTATAAAAAATAGTGGGAATTTTAATTGATATGGAATGTGCTTGGGGCATTTTGAAAAGTTCTTCATAACGCTTAAAACATTCAAGAATATTCCTTGTCCCCCCCCCCTTTTTTATTTCTTGAATTTTAAATATATGCTATAATGCATATAATGCCCTTGAATAGTACTTAAAGTTTAAAGAAAAAATAGATTTGAAGATCTCTTATCCCCTTAACTCGTCACCATCCTTATGAAATATTTAACAGCCATAGATCTTTGCACTTTCAATATACTGCTTTAGAGACCAAATACATCCGCTTGTTCTGTAGTATATAGAACGTAGAAGTTAGACCTTAAAACAGTGATGTTCGAATTCTGTTTAGGCGTAAAAATCCAGAATATAAGATATTTTAGAAAAAAAAAATCTTGGTCTTAGTCTACCATTTATCCAAAAAATCAGATGAAAAAAATAGAATAAATCTTGGACAAAACATGTCGTCTGTTTCCGTTTTCACTTCCGGTAGATGACGCATACTAGCACTGCTATGACGTCAAAAGTGTTATTTAAATTTCAAAGACAAAATGAAATGGTAATTTCTGTTGTTTTATCTTATCACCTTCTGTATGAAAAAGTCTCAGTCTTTAATCTAATCTATCTTTTAACAATAAAATTAACATGCTTTTTCGTTTGCTTACCCTTTACCACGTATACTTTTCTTTTGTAACAAAATTTGTGTGCTTTGAAGTCAAAGTAGTATAAGAAAGCAAAATGTGTAAAACTACAAACATATATGTAAACTGACTCGCAAAAAAATAAACGATACAGACTATGTTATAATTTTAGTGTAGTCTGCAGTGTATCGTAGGGGAGTATCGGTAAGCCGCTATCGTCGGTAATGCTCAAAGTTCGGTAATATATTCATAAGAAAATGTAAAGAAAAAAACGCTTGTTAAATTTCGAAAAACTGTGAGGAAGGCATTATTTAATAATTATTTGATATGAAAAAACAAATCAAGTTTTTTGAAGAAAAGTAAATCAGTAAAATATGCTTTGAAAGATATATTGGTTTTAACGTTTTATTGCATGTGATATGAATCAAATTTAAATGAGGCATTTGAAAATCTAATTGCATAATTTAGAGTATAGTTCTAACACTTAAAAGAATCATTTGATAAACTTTATACAATGTTGTTAATCACCGTGAAAACCATGTGCGACATATAGAGAAGTTTTTAAGTTATGCAAAAGGGGACATTTTTTAGATATAATTTTTTATAAAAGGACATGTATGTTTGCCATCATTTAGAAGGAAATGTTCTAATTCCTATCACATAATTTGCTTTATTCCTAAAGATAAATTTATATAAAATGACTTGTATGTTTCAATCCTTCAGAAGCAAGTTTTCTCATGTCTATGATATAATTTGCTTTATTTCATATGTTGGAAAAAACACTGATGAAAATGCAAGTCTTGAAAATACATTCAAACGTTTCTTTGAATCATTTTGAAAATTTGTACATTTGTGCTACTATAATATCATTTATGCTTATCCAGTATAAACACTGCTTGTCCAAAACGGAAAATTCTATTTTTCGTCTGTGTTTAACCTGATAGTAAATTTTTACATCTGAGATTGAGATGCTTTTTCCTTTGTTTAACATTTACCACACACAATAACAGTTATATACACACGTAGACTAAATAATCAAATTTTTAAAAACTTCAAGCTTATGTCATCCAATGCTTTAAATTCAGTGATTTGTTTATAGGAAACTCTATCAAAATAAAAATTAATTTTGCTAAATAACAAAAATATAAGATTATATGACAAGAAGGATTTATGAATTATTTGATACAATGACAAAGAAATTTTTAAAAGTTACATGAAGAAAATGTAATTTTGTGAAATATTCTTTGAAATAAAAATTTGATTTACTTTTATTGAGTTTAAAACGAAACAGTATTAAATGATGCATGTCTAAATATTTTTGCATATGTTTATACTTTTGTTTTAAAGATTATGTATTTCTTTTACTCTCATTTTATTTCAATAACTAGGTACAACCTTTTAAATAAATTGTGGCAATGTCTATAATTGCCCTGTGAGAATAGATATAATTGCCCTTTTTTAATTACTCACGCTTCCGTTTTTGACATTTAGTATCACATCTTCGTAAATATTCTTTGTATATATATATATAAAGGACATTAATCTGACACAATTGTTTCAACAAATACAATATAAATCAAGCATATTCAAAAGTACTATAGAAAAAAATGGTCCTGTATTCAAGATCAAATTTAAAAAACAATTCTACTGTGTAAATTACATGAACTCATGGGCGAAAGCTCCTTCAATGGTATTTTTGTATTATCCCCTCTAATTCCTTATTGGCATTTCTTGTCACAGCTACCGGAAAAATTCTATTCATTTTATGACTGCCTTTAATCCGATCACATTTCTTTCAACACTGAGATTAAGACGTTCTTTTCTTTGTTTCACATTTATAACACACTTTTTTTTTTTTTTTTTTTTTTTGTATGAAAGGGCGTGCTTTGAAACCAAAGTAGAATAAGAGATGAAAATTACAAACATATGGCATAGTGCTCAAAGGTCAGTGATGCGGTTATCAGACGATGCGTAAAAATAAAAATATAAGCGTCTTTAAGATAGATGACAGACTTAGTTATTACCTTATTTGATACAATGAAATCAAATTTAGTGACATGAAGAAAATGCAAATCTGTAAAATATATCTTGAAAAATATAATTAGTATCGCTATTTATCACGCTTAATATGAAGCAACAATAAATAATGAGTTACACATTACAATTACATGTTTTTGTGCATAGTTCAAATTTTAAACAATATGAAACAAAAATAAATGATGGGCACAAAATAGTTACATGTTTTTGCGCATAGTTAAAAATAATCACTAGCCTTTTCTCTCTCTCTCTCTCTCTTTTTTTTTCCTGTTTAACATTGGGGAAAATTTACCCTGATTTTCCTTCCTTTTCTTTTTCTTTCTTGTTTATATATTTTCACCAGATTTTTTTTTTTTTTTTTGCGCTTTAAAATAAAGAATTTTCATATTTCTGCGAAACTTTAAAATAAATACAGCTACTATCAGAAATAAATTATTCCAAGGGCGGCATGATTTACGAGTTATTTGACAAAATGAAAAAAAAAGGTGTATTTCTGCGTATTACGTGTATCTCCTTGTTTGAAAAGATATATTCCCTTTTAAGCAAAAATATTAATTGAAATAATTAATGTAAAGCATAAAAAGGATTATGTTTCATATAATCTGATAGCGAAAATATATCTTTTTAAAACAAATAACATGTTCGATAAAATAGAAATTTTAGTTCTTATGATCATCTTATTATTTTTTTAAAGTTTAATTATTCAATTTTGTAAACAACATGTAACGCGCCTCTGTAAATTTCGATCAATTCTCTTGCAACAAAAATGCGTGTATATGTCAGAATATGCGGTACATGAAGGAAAGTCAAATTTGTAAAATTTTCTTTAACCCTTAAATACCTGATTTTAAAAAATCAATTAAAAAATGTCTTTCGGCTTTCATTTCTTAAATAAATCGTGGAAAAAAAACCCTTAAAAACATATTTTGTTTTAAATATGGTTTACGGTTTAAAAACAGGTTCTTGCGAATAGGCAACACTGGGTTTTAATTGAAAAAATAATTTTCATTGAAAAAATTGTACAATATTAAGCACACATGAATTTTAAGAACTATTAATTGCAATAATTCATTAATGATATATTTTTTAAATGTTGTTTCTTCAACATTATGTTTTAGTTTAAACTACTGTTTATATACTCTATTAGATTGTAAATAATTTGTTGAATAAGCCTAAAACTTACAGATTCATGCATCAAAAATTTTCTAGGCCCACTACTGGAGCATAGAGGAAGATCACACTTTTTTATTTTTCATTTTTTTCCGAAGAATATATTTTAAATTTTTGAATGTTTATAACGATACATGAATGTTAGGACTAGGCTAAAAGAATTTATATCTTTTTAAATTCACCAATACTTTAATAATAATTAGATAAATATCTTGAAAAGGCCCACTATTGGTGAGTTTACCTTAAAGATAATTAAACAAACTTTTATTCTTATTATTACTAAGTGCTGAAATATAAATGGAGCCCTAATAAAATATGTATAGACATATACTTTCATTATTACATGTAGATAATAACAAAGCTTTTTTTTTTTAAGAATCGGTAAAAAAAATAATAACGAGATACGTCATCAAATAATTCTGTAATTTTCAGAGTTTTCATCATGAGGATGATCAGTTAGTATTCATGTTTCTGTAAATGCTTAAAATTAATTATTATAGAATTATAGCTCAAGTAAAAGGTAAATTTAAGTACATTTTTAGTATATATACATATTTTCAAATTACAAAAAAGAAACAAATGAATAGAAAACCACTGAACAAAAAATAATTCATGTCTACCCTATATATATAAAATCCTAATGAAACAAATTTATGAAACAAATATATGAAACGCCTGAAATGTGTATCAATTCTTTGAATCGACTGATAAAACAACTGCTTATGTTTCACGGCGATTTCTCCTAAAATGTGGAATATTTTACGATGAAATTAACACCAAAACTCCGTAGTGATCCACAGATCTCAAAACTGGTATTAGAATTTTTAAATTCGAATTAGTTTTCGAAATATTAATTGTTTTCTAATTTTAAATACATTTTTCTAATGATGGTAACTCAAATTTTAATCATAACAGATATTTTTTCTTTCATAATTCAGAAAAGGTTACTATTTTAAATTAATCTGGCGACCATTTTGGCCTCCTTTAAATCTATGTTAAGAACAATGGTTTTTTTTTTTTTTGTATTTCGTTAACATTTTATTTAATACAAAATTTTCATTTAAAAATGAAACATTTAAATTGGTGGCTTTCACTTCTTTCTCTTTTAAAAAAAACAAAATGAAAAGAAAAATATTAGGCACAGATGTCATATACGCACTGGCGTACCTAATCGGCGCAAAAATGGCATTATTTTGATTGACACGGCTATTGTCGTTTATTTAATAATAAATGTTTATTTACTTTTATTTCTTTTTTTAATTTATATAAATTATTTTGTTCTTTAGTTATTAATTATTTTTTTGCTATTTCCTTTTGAAAACAATAGAAAATAATTAAAAAATACGGTACAACGTAGTTATTCCGTCAACCAATTTCGCAAATTATATAAATCGCCAAACCACTCGCCAAATTGTACAGATTGACAAAATTTTTATTTTAAATAACGAAAGAACAAATAAATTAGTATAACATTAATAAATAGAAAAATAAAACGTCGAAATAAAAATAACTTGATGACGTAAACATGTGTAACTTGCTAAAAGTCAAGTGAATGTGACATTTTCGATCAACCGTTATTGGCATTTAATCTTATGGTTCGCGATAGATTTTTGGTCTACGGGATAACTAAGTAGTACCAAAAATACATATGTAACTGGTATTAGAAAACGAGGTTTTCTCCAAATTTTCGTAAAAAAAGAATATCATGCCAAACATGCGGTGCGTATATGACATCTGGCGAAATATTAAATTATGTAACAAACCATGACATTTAATTTCAAATTCAAATCAATGTTTTAATTTACCACTCGAAGAATAAAAAAATTCTAACTGGCGAGTTGCAAAAAAGATATTGGAGAGATTTGCACCCGGCTAATTTTTTCTTTCGGCAAAGATGTCATATACGGCCCCATATTGGCGCGATTTTTTTTCTGACGCCAACGTCATATACGCAACGGGTACTTAACTGGCGCCAAAATATCGTTATTTTGCTTGATATGGTAAGCCGGATGTTGTTGTTTATGCTGTTGATACGTTCCCCAAATTGGCGTTGGAAAAAAATCGCGCCAATATGGGTATATGACATTTGTGCCAAGCCTTCATATGAAAAGCGAAGAGATCAGACCGTATTTGTTTATGGTATTTGATGACTTGAACTATTATAATATAGATGAAATGATGAAGATAGAATAATATTTGGCGACTTATCACCTGTGCCTGGATAACATTAAAGTATCAAAATGGCACCTAGAGTATAAAAAACGAAGTGTTCCGCCTGGAACTGTTGATGATAGTCACAGGATTTAGGCGATTGTTATAGAGATTGTTTTAAAATATCGGGAGACAAAGACTCTGAATACGTAATTCATTTTATTTTAGCTTCTTTTCAAATGTTTAACTGATCCTTTTTAATCAAAAACGAAAACAACCATTGGATGTCTTAACAGCAACTGATTCGCCCTTAAATTTTTGCAATCAAAGGGAATTGAATGGAAACACGTTTACAGGGAGATCTGCACAGCTTTTTTCAGTAAATTTAATCTTCTCTAATATTTTTTAAAACCCATCAGATTAGCATGTTTTTTGATTTTTAGATTCTGCGGTGTCTGAACGGGGGTTGGCGAGCGTAGCTTGCAGAGGGCAGAGCCCCCTAGATTTGTATATAAAATTAGATTTTGAAGCGCTTCACTTTTAGAAGTACATATTTTATTGCAACAGAAAAAATGTCAACATTAATAAAGTTATTAACTATGAAAATTAATATTTAAATTTAACAAATAAAAATAAAATTTTATTTTTTTTTAAATAAACATCATTAATAGTATTAGCTTATCTCATTTCAGAAATTGCATTATGTAGTTCTGTGTAATATCATTGGGATTTTATAAGTTCCGTTGGACGTAAATATTCATTTCTAGTATTTAATTATGGTAACTAACATTTAATTAATTTTAAAACGCAGCCATCAACATATCTTTAATAAGTTCAATGTAAGTTCAAGAAGTTAATTTTCTTTTAGTGAAATTAATGTGAGTAAATTAGTATTTCATATTTATTTTGTTTATTTTATTATGCTTACATTACAATGCTTTTGAATTGATATGTAAAAGTAAAATTAATATTTCTGATGTTCACTTTCGATGTCTCCAAAAACTGTTTTTTGTTATTCAGCTTTACATGCAAAAATGGAGGGCAATATTTAAGCAAAGCTAAACATTCTCCTAATTATTATTTTCTTTATGCGTGAAATTAAGGAGTTGCAGCATTAATTTAATTTTTCAAACAGCAGGTTTTTAATAAACTCTAAATTGCATGTATTCTTTTTTATCAGCAAATAAAACTACACTACAACTTTGTGAACTCATTACCAGAATGCAAATGAAATTAAATATCAGCAAGATACGTGCTCAAATGTTTTTTAATGTTAAATACATTTATCACTAAGGATGATTGGTTGCAAGTTAGATTTCTGTAATTTCGTCAAATTAATAAACCAGCAATAAACTTATTTTTAATAAGTTCAATGTGCGAGCAAGAAGTTTAATTTCCTCTAATGAAATTAAAGTTTAAAAGTAACATTACCATTTAATTTGTTCACTTTGGATGGTTGCAAAAAATACGATTTTGTAATTCCATTCTACATGCGAAAATGGGGGCAAATATTTAAACAGAGCCAAACATTCTCCTAATTATTATTTACTTTTTGCCGGCTAAGCACTTAATGAGTTGCAGTATGAATTTAATTTCTCAAACAGCAGATTTTTGATTATCTCTAAATTGCATTTTATCAGCAAATAAAATTTGTCTACAACTTTGTGCACTTTTTAATAAACTCTAAATTGCATTTATTTTTTTTTTCATCAGCAAATAAAACTGGACTACAACATTGTCTACTCATAATCAGAATTCGAATGAAATTAAGTATCAGCAAGATACGTGTTAAAAAGTTTTTTCAAAGTTAAATACATTTATCACTAGAAATGATTAGTTGCAAATTAGATTTCTGTAATATTTTTAATTAATTATTATATGATTATAAACAATTTATGTCCAAATAGTGCTTCAGTTTAATAAAATTCATAAAAGGAATTAATTTCGTTTTAAGTTCAAAACTGAGTCACTAGTAGAAAACTAAATAAAATTTCATCAATAAAATTAATTTTCTATTTAGACCAATCAAACTTTACAGTTATAAAGTTAATTGCAGTATAAAAATACTAAATTCAAAGATGCCACTACTTATACAAACTACAAACTAGTCGAAAGTGGCAATCCAAAAACTTATATAATCCCAATGTTAATATTTCAAAATTCGCTATCACAGTGCCAAAATTAAATGACAATCTGTCCCGATTATTAGGATTCTAAAGATATGAAATTTCGCGTACTAGTCCCTGAGGTATGACTATCGCTAAAATCGTTTAAATCCTTTAAAAAGAAGCATAACAGCGCCACCTGCTAGGTGATTTACTCCAAAACATAACAAGCAAGAACTCATGTCAACGTCTAACGGAATCTGAAATTTGATGAAAATCCATGTATTAGTTTTTGACATAGAGCTATTGAGGAAATCGTAAACAAATCTGCATAGCGGCGCCATCTGTTGAGCGACTTAGATAAAAAATTAATCACCTGCAATTTATATCGGGGCCTATCTGAATCTGATGTTTGATGAAAATATGTTGATTAGTTCTTGAAATATAACTAGTGCGGAAATCATGAAACATGCAGCATAGCAGTGCCGCCTGTTGGGTGATTTACACTAAAAACTAATCAGCATGAATTTATATCAGGGACTAACTGAATCTAAAATTTTATTAATTCCCGCGTGTTCCATCTTGAAATAAAGCACCCACAAGATTTGTATCACATACAGTCAGACAGACAGCCAGGCATGTTGTAAAAACGTTTTTTCCGGTGTCTCTGACACTTAAAACGTGTAAATCCTTCGAAAAACGGAATTCGAAAATTTTCACGAATTCAATACTTTTTTCTCGTAAAGACAGAAGAAAGTAAAAAAAGTACTTCTCTTAAACGTATTTAATAAGCAATGACATAATATTATAGCTATTGCTATTTAGGAATTACATTTTATGTTTCTGTGTAGTACTCGTATTATAAAAATTTCAAACTTTTGGGAACGTCCACTTTTACTCTTGTGACCATTAGACAAATTTTCATAAATACTTCTAATTATTTTAGTTCTAAATATAATTAATATAAAAATTGATAGAACCAGTTAAATACCATTGTGCTCCACCTCACATAATCGGTCATTCCGTTTCTATTTAATTTCAATGCGTGTACAGTAAGAAAGGATTCTTTCAGATGAAATTTATACAATGGAATTCAAATCTAATTAAAATTTGTTTATTTCATTACTCCAACTTTAAAACAAGCACTAATCAATAAATAAGCAAAGAGAAAAAAGAAACTAATTTCCATTCGTCATGTTCAAGTTCGATATCTCCATGAAGTCTGTTGCTGTAATTGCTATTTACGTACGCGAATAGAAAAAAAAAAAAAAAAAAAAAAAAAACCCTTAAATACTTTATTTCTTTATCTGGCTTAGCGGCTAACGAGTTTCTGAAGAAATTTAATCTTTGAAACACAGATTTCTAATAAACTCTTAATAAAAGTTTACTTTTTTTCTTTTTCAGAAAATAAAAAGAGATTGCTACATTGCATGCTAATTTTCTGAAGGAATTAAATAATATCGACATAAATGCTTAAATGATTATTTAATGTTTAATATGTTTATCGTTAAGGGGGATTATTTAGAATGCATATTTGTGTAAATATTTGAATATTACTAATAAATGATTATAAGTAGCTAATTTGCTCATTCAATTTCACTTTAACAATAAATCTGTAAACAAAAACAAAAAAATTAAATAAATAAATAAAATAAAATAAAATAAATAAAACCTTTTTAAATATTTTATTTCTTTATGCTGTTTTAGCGGCCAACGAGTTTCGGAAGAAATTTAATCTTTGAAAAACAGATTTCTATTAAACTCTTAATAGAATTTTACTTTATTTTTTCTTTTTAAGAAAATAAAAGAAGATTGCTACATTGTATGCTAATTTTCAGAAGGAATCAAGTCACAGCGACATAAATGCTCACATGATTATTTAATGCTTAATACATTAATCGTTAAAGGAGATTAGTTAGAATTCAGATTTGTGTAAATACATGAAAATTATTATTAAATGATTATTAGTAGTTAACTTGGAAATTCAATTTCAATTTTATCATAAATACCTAAAAAAAATTCTTAAATATTTTATTCCTTTATGCCTTTTATTATTTTATTTCCTATGTTATATTCCTTTCGAGGCCAACGAGTTCCAAAAAATTTAATCTTTGAAACACAGATTTCTAATAAACTTTTAGTAGTAGTGTACTTTTTTCTTACTATATTGCTACATTGTAGGCTAATTTTCAGAAGAAATTAAATAACAGCGACATAAATGCTCAAATGATTGTTTAATACATTTAACGTTAAGGGGAATTAGAATTGAGATTTGTGTAAATAATTGAAAATTATTATTAAATAATTATAAATAGTTAATTTTCAAATTCAATTTCACTTTATTTATAAATCTACTTTAAAAAATATATTAAATTCTAAACATTGAGTCGATGAAGAAAAAAGTAAATTAAAATGACATTTTTTGTTAGAGCTTTCTATAATAAGAATTTTATATTTCGATAAAGTAGAAAAAGTATAAAATTTTATAACGTTACCAGTTCTCATTGCATGAATTTTATGATATAATAATATCTACACACTGCATTGAAATCAAATATTTATTTCCATTATTTACTAAAGCTAACAGTTTTTAATTTAATGTTGAAAATTATCATTTATTACATTTTTATTTAAGCACTTCTGAGAAGTTAAATTTTTATTACATAAAATTTGTAAGAGGCTATATCATTATAAGTTTATATATATATATATGTAATTTAAAGCAAACACTCGTCTACTGCACTAAGCATTAAGTTACAAATTTCCTTTTTGATCGTCACATTTATTATCTACAGGACTAGAACTAATTAATAAAATAATTAGAATGAATATTTTTTTTATATTTATGGTTAGAACTGATTAATATAAAACAAATTAACATATTATTACAGTTCATGATATTTCATTCCATATATCATATAACTATGCCCCTATTTTTAATATTTATTTACATCTAAAAGTAAAAAATAAAATAAAGAAAATGAAACATTAACTATAAATATTTGTTTTTATTGGATAAGCAGTCAATGAACCGCAATAAAAAAAAATTAAAACGGTAAATTTCTAACAAACTATTATTTTTTACAAGTAAAAGTACATTGGTACTATGGACGCTAATTTTCAGAACTCAGAGAAAATTAAATATTAGTGTTATACATGCTCACTTGACTTTTTAATGTTCATTACTTCATTAAGGATTATTATTAAGAATAAAATTTGTGTACATACTTGAAATTAATTATAGGAGATTTACGAGTAGTTATTGTTTAAATAAAGGTCCGATTCAGTTAAAAATATTAAAGCAAAATCATTTTTAATTAAATTCTAAGAACTGAATTGGCAAATGAAAAATAATAATATAAGTATTTCATACTTAAATTATATTGGCACTTAGATCATATTAAATCCAATATTATATATTTAATTGCAATTTAAAGATACATCAAAATCGTTCAGGTACCAGATACCTTTTAAAATGTCCAAAAAATAAAAATTTTAAAAAAGTTTTTAATTAAAAATAATTCTTTTGGAAAATTTAAAACAATTCAAATTCAAAAATACTTATTAGAAGACAAGTTATGTCTAAAACAGCGGTTCCCAACCTTTATTGATATGCGACCCACCTAATATTAGAATGTATCTAATATCAGTAAAGAAATTATTCTATGAGGTCTGTAAGCCATCGGTTCTCCTATCCTACGAAAAAGGTAAATTTTCACGCGAAGGATGCACTAACAACAAAATCAAGAACCGGTAAACCCATGAATATAAGTGGAATAATAATTAAAGCATCACATATATTACAAAGATAATGAAAAATACGTTTAATTATTACAAAACACAAATTTACAATCATTGAGATTTCTGGCACTGGTATTTACCGATGACGACACCTATAGCAAGGTTAAAACTGGTTAATTTTAACTTTAACTCTTTTTCTAAACGCAGTTTTTTTCTGTACATGTCTTTCAAAAAAAGAAAAGTTGAAAAAGCACGTTCACACAAGTATATCGTGTTGAACAACATCAAAGACCTCAAAGCTGATTTAGATATTTCTGTTTCGTGTGCTCGTATATTTATACAGAAGGAAATTAAGGATTTTGCCTTAAAAATTGCCTTCAAAGCGAAATCCCAAGATAGGCCAATTAAGGTCTTCTTCAGGTTTTGGAAGTTTTGGGCTTTTAAGTGTTCTTCAAAAGAATTTATAATCCCAAAGATCGAGAGCGGTGTTCAGTGTTACATAACGACTGCGCAACTGCTATCATATTTCGCAGCGAGGTTTTCACATATTTCATAGCGAGTTTAAAATAAAAAATAGATTTATGAGTTACATTATAAGGATGCAGATGTATAAGGTAGTATAATGATATTAAATTACTATAATGAGTTACACTATTTTAACACACAATTATGAAATACACTATTTTAGCTAAAATGTGTATAAATTATATGTATTTAAAAATAAAATTAAGCTATTATTAAAAGTCTTGCTTTATTAATTAGCATCGAAGTATTTCAAATATTACAAAAATTACAAACAGCTGTTTAATCTTTTAAGCTTAAAAACCAGAAAGTTTCGCGTTATTGAGAGTGTAAAAATATTTGTTTGAGAACAGCTTGTTTCTCTATAAAACATTCTAATACAAAGTAAGTACTCAAAAGTACAGAAGCGATTAAGCATCTGGGTTTCTTGAAACCACATGTTCGCAAGGGGAGTCTTTCTTAAGGGATCGGCTATTTAATAAATAAAGTTAAAACGGAGGAGAAATTGCGTGCTTTTCGAAGAGGAAATCGGTCATCCTGAAACGATCTGATAAAAAGAGCGGAACAAAATGGCGTTGATTTAGCTTTTATCAAAAAATGAAGAAGAGTCGTTTCCTTTCTCTCGCAACTGAAGAAGGGGCGTTTCCTGCCTGTAAGCAAGTTCCCAGGGTGGACGTTAGATTAGATTAGTTATATTAAGATAAATGGTGTTTGGCTCTGGCGGTAATAACCCTACCATAATACCGGCTAACAGTTTCAGAAAACACTTTTTCTCAGGATACTTTAATTTAAGCTAATAGCTTTTATAATTATTGCAGTTGTAAAATACTGTATTTGTTATATTTTTAAAACATGATATAAAAAATATATTTTTGTGGCAAACCTCGTTTATTCCGCGACCCACCAGTGCATTGCGACCCATAGGTTGGGGACCGCTGTCTAAAACACTTTGAGCTGTTCTATATGATCAAGGAATGACTGAATCTTTAAATTTCTCAAAACAGCTATTTTTATCATTGCGCGCATGATTTCTAAAACATGGTTGCCTAAAATTTCAGGAAATGTTCACTGAATGTATAAACATAAAAAAGCATAAAATGACCTATTATTAAGTTTCTCAAGTAAGAAGTTAGAATTCACGAATATTTTTGTAGAAAAAACTCTCAACAATTCGAATTTCTTTCTTTCTTTTTTTTTTTTTTTTTAATTCTCTCAATCTACAAGTTTTATTTTTTTCATTGAAGGTTCTTTTGAAAACACATTATATCTTTTGTCATTTAAAAAAAAAAAAAAATCTTTATTTGTTTTACTCTTTCAAATGTGAAATATCCTGCGCGCAATGCATTCAAGAATAATTCTTTCATAAAAACTGTATTATCTATTAAAACAAATTACAAAATATTATATGTAAATAATTTTTTGAGAACTTTCATTGATAAAACAAACCTTTCTTAATATGGATTATTGATTTTACAATTAAAAGTCAATTAGTTATAGAGTGGGTCAGTTCTTATAGAGGTCACTATTTCATGTATTTTTTTAGATCAAAGGGTACCTGGCCCCTTAAATCCATTAGCTATTAAAAGAAACATAGTCTTAGAATTCAAAGCCACACCATTGGCCTAAAGTTTCTGCTCTCGAAGCTGGTAGACGGAAGGTGCTGGGTACGAACCCAATCGCGCCCATCTAGCTAATCGTCAGAGTTTTCCATGGTTTTCTTCGAACCTTGGTTGTTCATGCGCAAAAACGGATTAGGTTCCCTTAGAAAGACCCCCTCCCACGAAGGACATCCCCCCTCGGGCCTATATCCCTGTGCAGATAATCGGCAGTCATAAACAACACCAACATCTTAGGATATATATATATATATATATATATATATATATATTTATTTAGCTGTATTTTTAATAAGCAAATAAAGAATATTATTACCATTTCTCTTTGAAAAAATTGTACAATATGTTTCTGTAGAATAACAACGGAATTTTTAACATTCGATTGTAAGTAAACATTGATTCCCTTTGTTAATTTAAGCTACCTATATTATAAATGTTAGAAACCATACATTATCCAATTTTTATTTTAAGTTAATTCAAATCTATGAAACTACATTTCATAAAGGTGAAATGTATATGATCAAATTAAAACCTCATTATTTTTTCAATTATTACTTACTGGATAGACAGATAGGATTATATTTGTGTATATGGTAGATTATAGAACTTTTTTCCGTAGCTCCAGAACTTAGCAACGTAGAACGATACGTTACACAGTAAAACCATTCCTATAAAAATTAACCAACTGATAATGTAAGTCACGGAAAAATCCATTTAGCAGATCGTGGAGTATAAGATTTCGGAATGAAATACAAATTTCCATTTTATATAGAAGGGAGAGTAGCCGAATTTGGACCACTTCACTCATTTTCAGGTGTAACGCACTCAATTTTTGGAATATCTGCAAAATATCACTAAACGTGCTCCATTTATTCATCTACTAACTAAATAAATCTTTAAAATAATTTCTTTTTGAAAGTATTAAGTTTTATTTTAATTTCAAAATTTGTTAAAAGTGGTCCGAATTCCGACACTGAATAATTTCTGCCATTTTATTTTACTTACAAATTAGGTAAAACCAATCGTCACTGTTTTTTTTTTTTTTTTTTTTTTTTTTTGATTCTGAATATTTGAACAATGTAAATTTGGAACAGAAATTTTCTTTAAATTATGTCTGTAGTTCTTCCTTTCCATCATTTTCTTTCCAATTGAATTACGCTATTTTTTAAAATTTGATTTTCCAATTGCCTTTGTGCTTTGATAGATTCGTTTTGTCGGGTTTTTTTTTTTCATTTCAAGGTTTAATTTATATGGTGAAAATGTTAACACAGCTGTTTTTTGGCTCCCTCTGTACTTTGACTTCACTAAATTGACTGGCAAAAGAATTAACATATCTACAGTCTCTTTGGCTTTTTGGGGTTTTGTAGCTGCAGCCGTCCTTCGGATAAATCACTATGTACCCTTTCCTTTTCGTTAGCTATATTTTTAACAACTTTTTCTCGCACTGATGTTTATTTTCTTCCAGACTGTTTGTCTGTGATATGATCGTATATCTAGTGCAATTAAAGCAACTCAAATTCGCCCAATTAAGACAACTGCGCTATTTTTTAAAAGCAGATAATCTCAAGGCAAAGAATAAAATCGAAAGCAAACTAATCCGCGGGAAAAATAAGCGCGATAAACACATGAATTTAGATATCTATATGAAAACATAACGATTTAACTGAGTTTTAAAATAATCTCTTATGCTTAATGGAACAAAAATAGATCAAAACAGCTAATTTTAAGGGTCTGGAAACAGGAGATTGCTTCTTCTAATCATAAATGACGTGAATTCTAATGAGTAGGATTTCAGCGGTAGCTGACGCCTCTTTCTAAAGTACCACCTATTCTATTGATGCTTATATTTATTCATGTTATTCATTCTTTACTGTCAAGAAAGGAACAGCACTTAAAGAAAATCAAACATAATTTAAAAAAATATATATATTAATTTTTGCTGCTTAGACAGGTCAATGGGTTGTACCAAAAACGTAGTCATTGAACAGGTGATTTCTAATAAAATCTAAATAGAATTTATTATCTTTTTAATAAAATAATAAATGTAGTTTACTACTTTGAACTTTTATTTTTCCAACACAGAATAAATATAAATTAAATATCGGCGAGTTACATACTCAAATGATTTTTTAGTCTACAATACAATTATTAATATTAGTTACAATTTACCTTTATGTAAATACTTGTAATTAATAATTACAGGATTATAAGAAGTTAGTGTCTAAATAAAAAGAAACTTTAATTAAAAAATTGGATAGAAAAATGTATAATTTAACAGAACAGGTCAGCTTTAAAACTAATTATCGAATTGAAATTAAATAAATATAGTTTTTTTGTTAAACAAATTTTTCGATAAAATAATTTTAGCTTTGAAGAGTAATTATGTAGGAATAGTTATATTTAATTTCAAGGAACATAGAAAGAGTAAATTTATTATCTCTTAAAATTACCTGAGAAAATTAAACCCTCATTATATGTTTATTTATTTTAATAGTTTTCTTCGAAAAAAGCTCTAAACAATATTATCGTTTCAGACGGTAACCTTAACAATGGAGAACATGGAAATAGTTAATTTATAAATTAAATTTCATCAATATTTACTTGAAATAATTAGCAGATATAACGGAGATATAGTTTGAGTCTTTGAAATAGAAACCATATTCATTTATAAAAAGTAAAATGTTTTCAGAAAATAAAAATAGGCTTTTTTCATAACTTTTCACAGAAAATGTTTTTATATTAATCTATAAATTTTCAATTTACAGTAAACTTCCTCTAATCCGGCACGTTTGGGACATGAAGCATGCCGGATTACAGGATAAACTTCGGAAAAAACACGTAAAAGTTAGAATTAAACAAAAAATGACAGTAAAACATGTTTTTTATTCTTTAAACAGCTTGAATAGAATACAAAATACTCAATAATGTAAAGTACAACATATATACATGACTATAAAATGAAAACGTGCATCGTTCTCTAAAAGCAAACAACCTAAAATATCTTCTATTTCATTGTCAACTGTATCGCTTTCGGTAACTTCAATATTTTCGTCCATTACTTCAAACCAAAGTTTACACCCTGAATTTTCTAGAGTTTCCTGTTTTACCTCACCCCAATACAAATCAGGAGCAAAGATAGCCTCTTTAATAGAAAACTGTCCTTGAAAATCTTTCACATTGAAATTAAGTACCAGTAAATTCTACACAAAGTAGCGTCTACAGTGTAACTTGAATTTCTTTATCAGCCCTTGATCCATGAGCTGAAGCAACGATGTGACTCTGAGAGGTAAATAGGCTACTGATATGTTACCAGACACTAATTGTTCCTTACCTAAATTAGCTTTACATTTCTCTGAAAACAAAATAGCCCTGCTTTCTTCAGGTATTTTCAAATTTTCAAAATTGTTTTTAATATCCGGCACAAAGTCTTTGAAGAACCAGTTTTTAAACAAACAACTCTTGATTCATCACTGCACTTGATTGTGTTCCATAAATCAAAAGCAAGCTTTTCACGCCTTTTAATGCCCTAAGATTCTTTAACTTTTCCATTACAAAAGGTTTTAGTTTGTGATCATCGGATGAATTGGAGCACAGCTGTATTGTTGACCTATCTTTATTTTTCTTAAAATCTTTCACAGTTTTTTCATCCACACTAGCAAAGGTAGAATTTAGTAGGAACGTCACAAAAGGCCAGTCTCATCTGCACTATAGATTTGGCCAGTTGTAAGTTCACTTTCAGACACGATAGAATTCAACTTTGAACTCTTCATCACCTACAACATTGGCAGATTTCAGCTCACCAGGAATACTTATATTTGGATACCATGAAGAGTCTTAAAGCTCCCCAGCCAGCCTTTAGAAAATTTTCAATCGGCATCAATGTTCAAATCTTGTAAAAACTATTTAGCTTTTTCAACAACCATAGGGCATAGGTTTATCCTCTGCTGAAAACCAATTATACAATACCGAATCTAGTTGGTCTAACTCGTTTTTTTTTTTTTTTTTTAAGTTTGTCTTTCACTGAGATTTTTCAAGGCTAGGCTGATTCGTACAAAATCTGTTTCAACTTGTCTTTGTTTTTTCCACCCCACTACCTCCTCTACAGGATGAGTAAGCTATTTATAGATTCTTAATCTTTAACCATTTGTAATGGTTTGTTACATAATTTCTCATTCTGAAGTTCCATCAGATTATTATAAACGTCAGGAGTGATTAAACAAAAAATACTACTTTTTTCCGAAAGTCGTGCCGGACCATAGGATGTCGGATTAGAGGATGTTTATTGTAATTCTTATTAGTTCTGAAAGATAAAAATTTAAATTCAAAATAAATATTTCTATAATTCTTAATATTGTGCTTTTTATATAACATAGCTACTCATCCATATATTTAATTTTTTAATTCAGTATAAAAGTATAGTCAGGATTGGTCGAAGTTTCTAATTTGAAAACCGTAAAAGATACAAATATTTTTTCCGAATTTAAACGAATGTTCCCCTTTCTCCTAATTTTACACAGAAAATGTTTTCGTTTTAATTTTTAAACTGTCAACTTAATTCATATTAGTTCTGAAATATAACAGCTTAAACTTAAAATAAATATTTCGATAATTCTTAATATTGTGCTTTTTATTTAACATAGGTACTTATCACTATGTTTCATTTTTTAAGTCAGGATTGGCCGAAGTTTCTAATTTGAAAACCATAAAAGATACAAATATTTTTTCCAAATTTAAATGAATATATCTTTTTTCATAATTTTACACAGAAATTGCTTCCATATTAATATATAAATTTTCAGCCTACTCCATATTAGTTCTTTAACTTAAAAACTTAAACTTAAAAATAAATATTTAATAATTCTTAATATTTTCCTTTTTATATAATATACTCATCACTAAATTGAATTTTTAAATCTAGTGTGAAAATATAGTCAGGACTGGCCGAAGTTTCTAATTTGAAATCCATAAAAAATACAAATCTTTTTCAAAGTTAAATGAATAGTATCTTTAAATTAATTCATTAGGCTATTATAGGTACAAAAAAAAAGTTAATTTAATATATACCTAGATCTGAGTTCAACCTGCAAAATGTAAAGTAGTATAATAGTATTTGATAAATAGTAAACAAAAATTGTTAAGTTAATGCCGGTATTGTACTATGCATTTTAAATCCATACAGATTCACATCAGTCATTACTGTATATAAAATTGGTCGACTCGTGTATGTGTGTGTCTAGTATATTTCTTTATTGTAAAAAATCGTAATATTGTTTAAAAAAAAAGACATTTTAATTCTATTTTTTAAAATACACTTATTATCGTCTTATGGAAAAAAACGACTGTTTACTTGTTTATTTATTTTTATAAAAAATAATGTACCTTATTGTTCTCAATAAAATAAATGTCATTAAAATATAATTAATACGCATGCAGATGATAAAATTCTTAAATAATATATTCTTAGACGATATTAGAATTCTTAGATGATAAATTCTCTGTGATAAAATTCTTAAAATTATCTTTTCGATTTATCCAAATTCATTTAATAATTTTATGAATTTCATGAATTATGGACTTTATGAAGTTTTAAAACGTTTTAAATGCACAGAATTTATTAAAAATGAATTTGGAGAAATCCAACAAGATAATCTTAAGAAGTTTATCACAAATGCATGTGTATAAATTATACTTTAATTACATTTATTTTATTGACAACACGAAAGTTTTTATTTTCTTATAAAACGAAACAGACATTTTTCCCATAACATGATAATAAGTGTATTTTAAGTGTATTTGTATAAGAATTAAAAGGTTTTTGGAAACAATATTACAATATTTTAAAAAAATGAAATATACCAGACACAAATATACATGAGTTACCCATTTTTATGTACAGCAATACCTCATGAGAATCGGTATCGATTTAAAATATGTAGTATATATCATTTACTTTCTTGATATTCACGTTCGATATCTCCAAAAACTCTACTCTGGTACTTAGGGTTTGCGTCAGCTAACGATAAAAACTTTTAAAGAAAATCAAACATTCTCCTTATTTATTTATTTATTTTACGATATGCAACCAATAAATTACAGCAGAAATTTAATCTTTGAACAGAAGATTTCTAATAAACTTTGAATTGAATTTATTCTCTCTTTTTTAAGCAAACAAATGTAGATTCCTACTTTGTTTGCTCATGATGAGATTGGCGAAAAAATTAAACATCAGCAGATGCTCAAATATATGCATATATATATTTTGTTCAAAGCATTTATTAAGGATTACCAAATAGAAAAAATGCGTGAATACTTGCAGTTGATTATTAAAGAATTATCACTGGTTATTATTCGAATATAGTTTCAATATAATTTAAAAACTATAAAACAAATACGTATATATATATGTATAAATTCGAAACACTGAATTGGCGAGAAAAAGGTAAACATAATTTTATATTGAAAATTATATTGATATTTACAGTGTTCTAAATGTAGAATGATATGCTAAATTACAGCAGAAAAAAGGGCAAATTTTGTAAAGCCGAGAATTGTAGAGAGGAATCATAAAAATAGAATTAAAGCAATCGTAAAAAAATAATAATAACCTGAACTTTTCCAATAACTAGTAAAAGGAAATTATTTACATTTCAAACTGTGGGAATTGTATTATATAATTTTGAATTCAATGGGTCATTTTTCATACATTAACTATTCTTTTTAAATTTTTATTTAAACTATTTATTTTTTTATTTAATGTTAAAAATACTCTCCATCTCATTTCTTATGCATGTACACGGAGCTAAAATTTCTTTTAGTTGACATTTATTTATATTATTCCATATCTCATTATAAGTTAAAACTATTGATTAAAAATAATTCAGAACAAGAACTGATTAACAAACAGGTATTAAAGCATAAACGCCATTCTTAATACTATCATCCGTTATATGCCATTGCTCTACTTATGTAATTGCTCTTTACTATAAAAACAAGTTGGAAATTGCTCGTCAAACGTGGCAAATGAGGTGCGTTCGTACTATAAGTAGTTTTATAATTATTTTTTGCACACCATATTGTACTGAATGTATAATTTTTTGCACTTCATAAAGCGCATAGTCTGATACATCATTAAAATGCACTTCCAATATTTTTTTCCCATTCCCCGTAATGTAACGGAACACTTTTGACTGTCCCTGTAATTAAACTATACATCCGATTTTCCTAAAATTTGAAATAGCTCAACAAAATTTTGCAACAATTATATCTTTAAAATTTCAGACCAATCTCGAATGCTGTAATATCATTAAAATGCGCTTGAAATAATTTTTCCCATTGGCCGTAATGTAAAGAAAAAATTTGACTGTCCCTGTAATTAAACTATACATCCGATTTTCCTAAAATTTGAAAGGGCTCGACAAAATTTTGCAGCAGTTATATCTTTAAAATTTCAGATCATTCGGAAGGCTCTAATATCATTAAAATCCACTTGCAATAATTTTTCCCATTGGCCGTAATGTAAAGACAAACTTTTGACTGTCCCTGTAATTAAACTATACATCCGATTTTTCTAAAATTTGAAAGGGCTCGACAAAATTTTGCAACAGTTATATCTTTAAAATTTCAGATCATTCGGAAGGCTCTCATATCATTAAAATGCACTTGCAATAATTTTTCCCATTGGTCGTAATGTAAAGAAAAACTTTTGACTGTCCCTGTAATTAAACTATACATCCGATTTTCCTAAAATTTGAAAGGGCTCGACAAAATTTTGCAACAGTTATATCTTTAAAATTTCAGATCATTCGGAAGGCTCCAATATCATTAAAATGCACTTGCAATAATTTTTCCCATTGGCCGTAATGTAAGGAAAAACTTTTGACTGTCCCTGTAATTAAACTATACATCCAATTTTCCTAAAATTTGAAAGGGCTCGACAAAATTTTGCAACAGTTATATCTTTAAAATTTCAGATCATTCGGAAGGCTCTAATATCATTAAAATGCACTTGCAATAATTTTTCCCATTGGCCGTAATGTAAAGAAAAACTTTTGACTGTCCCTGTAATTAAACTATACATCCGATTTTCATAAAATTTGAAATGGCTCGACAAAATTTTGCAACAATCATATATTTGAAATTTCAGACCATTCGGTTGGGTAGTTTTTGCTCTGTTACATGCGGACAGACGGACGGACGGACTGAACGACGACTATAGGTGCTACGTATTTATATAATTACGAACGCACCTAAAAAGCAGGACGTCCTGAAAAAGAAAAGGGTGTGTATGTGTTTGTGGGAGGGGGGTAGAGGGTGGGGCGTGATTACAGAAACTCAAACATTTTCTTTAAGTATTCTTTATTGTTGCTGGTGTTAAACAGGGAAAGAACTGTAGAATAAATTTAATTTTCGAAACAGCAGATTTCTAATACACTCTAAATTAAATTTATTCTCTTTTGGCAGACAAATGAGGATTTCTACGCTCATTTTGAAAACTTCGAAAAAATTAACTATCAGTAAGATATATGTTCCAACGATTTTTTAAAGTTGAATATAGTTATTAAAAAGGATTATTTAGAATTAAAAGTGTGTAAATACTTCAATTTGATTAGTATACGGTTATACTTCAAGTTATTGTTTAAACAAATATTAAGTTTATTACATATTAATAAAACAAAATTATTTTTAAATTAAAAACATTGTCTAAAAAGAGAAAAAAAAACAAATAAGAAAAATCATGCGTTAAGCATAGATTATGAAACACTTTCCAATACTTTCTGAATGCTTTACATACACTACATATTCTGAAGCATGTATTATCATTAATAAGCATTTTAAACGATTTTTCCCGTAGGCCGTAATGTAACGGAAAGCTTTTGACTGTCCCTGTAAAAGAACTAAACATGCTGAAAACTTTATGTGAAATAGGGATCGTGCTATGGTAGAGGTCACTGATATCAAAAAATTCCAGAACGATCCAAGTATATTTACGAGAATTAGAGCGCGGCCAGACGGACAGACGGCTAGACAAACCGAAGTCTTAAACAGTTTTTAATTTTGTTGGAAAGTGTGAAAAAGAAAAAAAATAATATGAGAAAAAAGTAAATAACATTTATATTTCAATATAAGTTCAATAGTTTTATTTCTTATAATTTAGGAGAAGCAGTATGCTTAAGATGTAAATATGATGCATATATGCTTAAAAATGCAAATAAAGATTATTATTGCTATTTCTTGCTTTCGCAATTGTATTCTAAATTTATATATAATGCTATCGAAATTTATGCATCCCATTTTAAGTATATATTTACTCCCATTATATAATAATTAGAATGAATCTTTATTAATACTAAAAATCATTCGATATTTGTGTTTTATTTAACTTCAACGCAAGTGCAACAAGGTAAATTATTTTAACTCAAAATTTATAAAAAAAATCGCATAATTATTTTTTTTATTTATTACACTTACTTTAAAATAAGTACTAATCAATAAGTAAGTGTACTAATACCACGAGAATTCTTAATGTTCATATTCTTTAATTCCAAAAAAACATTTCTTGTAATTGTTCTTTACACATACTTAATACACGGAGGAAAGGTTTAATTTTAAGGAAAATCCAACTTTATCCTTAAATTATTTTCATGCCAATTAACTTCAACAGAATTTTAATATTTCATTCAGCAGCTTTCTAAATAACTGTAAATTTAATATGTTTTTGAAAAACAAATAAAAGTATATTGTTACTTTGCATGGACATTCATAGAACACGGAGGGAATCAAATAAGAGGAAAGTAGTTGCTCAAATTATTTTTAATGTTCAATCTGTAATAAAATCATAAAGCAGTAACGCTTACTTGTGAATTTGTAGGGAAGTAAGCTCTGAAATTACGTAGCCTATTTCTAAAGTAATGGAGGCAAATTGATGGTGCCAGTCTTTGTTCTAACATAGGCTATACTTTATGTCGATGCCACTACACCCAAGGGGATGCAGGATTCTAAAAATCCAATTTTTTTCTGTTACTGAGACCTAGAAATTTGAAATTTGGTATAATAGTTAATTATATGATATAAATGCTCTCTAAGAATACTTTCTAAAAAATTCGAAACTTAAAAGAGGTGAAAATGTACTATATTTTATGTCAGTGACACTACCACCAGGGAATGGCAGGAGCAAAATGCGTTTTAATTGAGATTTTTGTGAAATTGTAGGAGCTAGAAACTTGAAATTCTGCATGGTAAATACTTATAAGATGAAAATGCTCTGAGATGAAAAGATCAGTTGAAAAAAGTATCGAAATTTAAAGGTGTAAAATGAGCAAGGATCATTTTAAAACCTTTCTAAATTACGATTTCTATGGAATCTCGGGAACTGCCAAACCGATTTCAAAATTAATGTTAGCAAATTGATGGTTACATTAACTGTTGCAAAATAGACTATATTTTATGTGTGCCACTACCACCGGGGTGTGATAAACCGGTAGATTAGAATCTTGGAATATGGCATGATGGTTAAATTAAGATTTAAATGCGCGCTTAGAGAGGCTTCTAAAAAATCAAAACTTCAAATGAAAACTGAAATGATCATAGAAGCCTCAAAATACATTCTAAATTGTATTCTAAATTCTAATATTCTAAATTATATTCTAAATTATTCTAAATAGTTTTAGTTCTTCACATTAATTTAGGTCTCAGTTTCTCTTAATGCAATGTAATAATGAAGTTTAATTAAAATTTGGCTTAATTAGTAACTTTTGAATTATTCACAGCTGTATAATATCTTCTAATAAAAATAGGGACACAAATACCACTTAGCATACTTCAACTATTACGAGAGCAAAGCCGTGGGTTTTGCTAGTACATTTATAATTGGGGAATCTAATTTAGATTTTAGTATTGTGTAAATACTTAAAATTAATTAGAATAATATTATTTTTGTCCATATAAAGGGCAATTTTAATTAAAATTCTGTAAACAATTATATGTACATATATATTTAACTATGAATCTCTACGTCAATGAGAAAGGGTGAATAACATTTGATATTTAATCACTGGACTTAACACTAGTGCAATTTGGAATTCCATAACTCCAAAAATTTAATGAGAAATTAAACTGTGATATTTAATTTTATCAACCATTTCATTTTGTTAATAAAAAATGCATTTTTATGAAATTATGTTTTCAAAAAAGTCAACAATTTAAAATTTTGTAAGTTCGAATACACAACTTCACACTTCGGTTTAGCACGTGGCAGGTGTTCGTACTCTACACTAATGCGATTTTGGATGCTGTAACTTCAACTTTGTTGTCAATGTAGTGATAATGAAATTTAACATGTCATTACATTTATCACATATGTTATGTTTTACAAATTTTAATGGGGATTTAAACTGTGAAATATAATTTTATCAAAAATCTCATTTAATTAAGGATAAATGTAAATTAATGAAATTATGTTTTCAGAAAAGCGTAAATTTCAAATTTTCTCCTGTTCGAATTCGCACTACACTGTAAAAAATTGTGATTTTTTTTCTGCACTTTCTGTCATAATTTTTCACGCAGCTATGCTGTGAAATGGAATTCAAGCAACAAGTGAAGAATATTTTCTCTCATGTTCACCTCGCAATCTGTAGCGACGCGACTTTACCCAGATTTGAGAAATTTTATAGCGCAAGTAATGGAATATTACCTGCGCGGGTAAATTTTTTAGTAAAGTCCACAGCTTGTAAATTTCACAGCAACTGTGTTGGCAGCCGGTGTGCCAGCACGTTTTGTTGTAAAATACAGAATCTTTTCGACAGTGCAGTAGTGAGTTCGCTGTTTTAAAATAATATTTGTATTTAATGCTTTTGATATTTATAATTGTGTATTTAATTACAATTAGAAAATTGGATTGTAATACAGCCCTGAGATATAAAAAGGAACGTGCCCTTAAAATTACCTGAGTGATATTTTATTAAATATTTTTAAAATATCTCTCATTAAAATGGAGACTACAGTTCAATACATGTTATATAACAAAGGTTAAATAACACAAAGGACTTGAATTTTTTATCAAAATTATGGTTAAAATTACAACTCAGTTTAAATTATTCAAGGAAGTAGTATAAGTTTCTCAAGTAAAAGTATGTCGTTGTTACATACATTTATCTTGCTTCCATTTTCTTCAATAGAAAGTTGAAATTTTAGTGCACAATTCACCTTGATAACTAATAAACATATATAGGATACACAAATGTAAATACATTGCTTACAGGTGTCAAGTATAATAAAATCCTTTAAAAACACATTAAAGTCATTTAAAATCCAAAACGTTTTCGACCGACACTTACTCTGTCATCCTCAGGGAAGAACTAACAGCTGTTCACTCTCTGCGTCTTTAGCCTTGTCCGGAACAGACTATTTTACTTCAAGGATGGATTGGAATATAAGGGGGGGGGGGAACGGAAGCGCTATTCTTTTTTCAAAAAGTACAGGTTTATTAACTATATATTAACTCTTTCCAGACTGCATGGATATCATATGATAATATATCGTTACAGACTATTTCTTTATTAGATATTATTTCCAGAGATTCTCTTATGATAGCTTCTTGGTGATTACTTGTATGGAAAATAATTTTGGCTCTATTGAAATCTACTTTTATAGGTTGAATTTGTGCTAATCTTGCTAATGCACTGTGGGGTCTATTTAATCTCAGATCTGCTTCATGTTCCGAATTCTGTCACGAAATTTTCGCAGTGTCATTCCTATGTACATAAAATCTTTTTTTTTCTTTCTTGAAGGGTATAATATATACTCCTGGTCTATTGATGGCTTGGATAGGGTCAATTTTTGCATTTAATAAATCCTTTAATTTTGGGGGAGGGACTGCGATTAATGTAACACCAAACTTGAGGAAGGAATGCCTCATACTCTCAAAAAACCTTGGGATGTAATTAACTTTACAGAATTTCAAACTTTTAATTGGAACTGTACTTTGTTTTTCTTCATTTTTCACTTTAAACCTGTTTATGAATTTTTTTTTAATGAAATGAGATGGAATAGAATTCTCGGCCAATATTTTTCTAATTACATCTATTTCTTCATTAAGGTAATGGCTTGAACAAACTTCAAATGCTCTTTTTATATAAAAATTGAAAGATGCTAACTTGTAATTCATAGGTGAACTGCAATTAAACAGGATAGTGGAATTAGACCTGTTAACCTTTCTAAAAACTGCGCGATCGAAACTCTGCTTATCCATATTTCTGATTAGTTGTACATCCAAAAATGCCAGCTTTTGATCTTGTTCTATTTCTAATGTAAATTTAATTTTGTTGTCTAGGCTATTGATTTTATCTAGAAATGAGTAAAATTCATCTTTTCCGTGATTCCATATTATGTAAACATCATCCACATATCTGAACCAGCAATCTGGACCTGGTTTTATGGTTTCCATGATTATATTTTCAAGAGGACGTAGTTTAAATTCTGCACGTAAACCCGAAATGGGGGAACCCATTGGGACCCCATTGACTAGACAGTCAATGGGGCCCCAATGGGTTCCACCATTTTATTGGATTATTTCTGCATTTAAGATTTAATATCTTATTTAAAGTTTAATTTTCAACCGAATTACATTAAAGCATACGGTGAAAAAAGAAAACAACTAACAGCATAATTCTCTATTAATCTGAACCGCAAGTTAAGCATTTATTTCGCGATTAAACTTTAAATTTCCTACTAAAACAATCCGACTTTAAGGTGAAATTAAGAATTTAAACTGCTGTGCACTTTACTGTAGAATTATCTGATTTGCCCATTTTTGTTAGTAATTTAAATGAAAAATATTAATTATTGTGCTTTACTTTCGATTTACTAATTAAATTTATGTTTTCTAGGTAAGGTGAAAAATTAATTTACTGAATTTATTGGAAGAGTGATTGTTGGTAAGGTATGTTTTAAATTTTATAATATAACACTTAATTTGTTTGTTTGTTTTTTTTTCAATTTGAACGTACTGAACTATTTTTTTGGTTTAAAAAATGTTTTTATGATATACAACAACTATACTGAGGCATTCTGAAAAAATAACTTTGACTAATTACAGTTTATTTATACTTTAGAAAATTTTAAAATTAAAATCAAAATTTCAAGTGTTGTCTCAACACAGCTACCTTCCAATACTTATTTAAAATATAACAAATTATCTTTTTTTCAATTGAATATACTTACAAAAATGCTGTTAAATTTACTACAAATAAAACTCGGTTATTTATGAAAACGATTTTATTTGAATAATTAATGCCAGAAGTCATTGATACTTCAAACATGAAGTTTAAGTAACCTTTTAAGAATGCCATCGATAACAAAGGCATTTCCAAAAATCTTGTTATTACTTAAAAGAGTATAAAAAACGCGTCTCAAAAATTTTTTTTTCAAACGATAAGTGTCTCATTAAATGCAATTTTATACCTCAGACATTAAGAATGTCGAGAAGTAGAATAATGCTAAAATAGGTAAAATTATATTCTTATAATATAAAGATTAATTTACTACTCAAAATTTTCTTAAGCATTTGATAAAAAAGAGTATTTTTATTTTATTCATTTATCTTATTTTATAGATCATAGCGTTGTGTTATAAAAATACAATAAATTTAATTTTTAATAGCTTGAAAACTTATGGGATAATTGTTGGGGTTCTGTAATTTTTTTTAAACTTTTGTTTAACAATGGCTTCTATAATATAGTTAGAATTGTTTTTAGTTAAAAATATATTTTTAGATAAATAACAGATTTATTTTCCTGTTTGCTATTATCAGTTCTTTATTTGATTAAGTGACGACATGTTTTTCAGAAAATAAAAGTCACAAGAACGTAGTTTGGTTCTTCAGTTACTTAACTATCATCAAAACAATTTGCAATAAGATTTTTAGGTGATATAAATGTACGCGTTAATGCTTAATACGTTGGCTAAATGTCATGATAGATATTCGTAGTGGACAAAACAATGGAATTTCTGATAAATATGATCTATTATCTGTGTGAAACTTCTAGACACAACCGTCAACATATAAAAATGTTATTCTATAAATTAAACAATTATATGAAATGTGTGTTTCCATTTAATATAGGTCGATGGAGCACATTTAAAAATCTTCATTTTGAATAGCTGATCTCTGTAAACAACGCCGTTTAATTAGAGAAACTTTCAACCAAACCATTGCCAAATCAAAAACTGGAAAAACATAGTTAGAATATAGATTATTTTAATTTTAATTACGTTTTCAATAAATTTTCAGTAGTGAAATTGCGCTTGAAATTATTGAATATTTAATACGTAATTTATCGCATTGCTAACTAAGTGTAAAACCAACAGAGTGAAAGATGTCCAAGCCGGGAATCGAACACGGAACCATTGAGTGAGAAATGCTAAGTTGAGTATCGTCCTCGTAGCTTAAATGGTAGAGCACTTGGAGCGCTATTTCAAGGGTTCAGGGCTCAATTCGCGGTTTGGACATTTTTTACTCTTTTGTTCTACGCTTAGGTAGCAGTGTGATAAATCACGTATTAAATATTCAATAAGTTATTTCATTATAGTTAAATTAGAATTTTTCAGCAGTATCCGTTTTACGCGACCAGCAAAAGGATTAGTAAGCTTGATACATATATTTAAAAAAACTTACAACGGTTTTATAATGCATACCGGTTTCGAGGAGTGAAACTGTTTATCTTCGTTTAACAGAATTTCAAATAAATTGTATCGTAGCACGATTTATACAATTTTGTCAACTTTTGTGACGAGGAATCTCTGTCAGCTCCCTGTATAATAATTTAAAGTGCTATTAGAAAAATAAAACGTTGATAAAATAACCATAAAATACAAAATAACACACAGGACAGGTTTCGGGTTGGACATTTTAACAGCTCGTCATCACCCAAAGTAAACACGTGTCCGAAAGCGAAGAAGGCCACAAATGAAAAGAAAGGGCAGAGAGGAGAACATACAAAGAATGCGACAGCTCGCGCTAGCTGAAAGGAAAACACCAATCACAGAGGAGCACATGGAGAAAGGGAAAGTGTTGCCAAAATGAAAGAAATTAACAGAAAAGAAAAGAGTAATGATAAAAACAAAACAAATAAATATAAAAATGTATATAAATTTTAATTTCCTTTACACTTTTTTTCTGTTGATTTCTTTCATTTTGGCAACACTCTCCTTTTCTGCATGTGTTCCTTTGTGATTGGTGTTATACTTTCAGCTAATGCCACTTGTCGCATTCTTTTTAAGTTCTCCTCTCAGCCCTTTCTTTTCATTTATGACATTGTTCGCTTTCGGACACGTGTTTACTTTGGCTGATGGCGGCCTGTTACAATTTCCAACCCGAAACGCGTCCCGTGTGTTACTTTGTATTTTATGGTGATTTAAAAAATGTTTTATTTTTCTAATTGTGATTTATTGCCCGTTTTTCAGCGCTGTTTTATCTAGAAATGCTATATGTGCTATTTTACAACAGACATTTCATACTGAACATTATTATGATACATAAATTTTATTAGCATGAAATCTTTCCTCGTCAAATGACTTGAAATACGCCAAACTTAGTTAAGAAGTGTCCAAGCCAGGAGTTGATAATTTTTCAAAAGTGGTTCGACTGCTGGCTTGGATATTTTTTTCGCTGAGTTTGAAAGTTTTTAAGTCGCAAGACTTCTTTTTCCATTGGTTTAACGGAACTAAAAATAATAAAGTGTCATTACATTGTCAATAAAATTTAACAGGGTTTTAAGGTTGTAACTTGACAGAATTTACTTGTATGGCTCAGAGAAACAGCGTTAAATGTTGTATACTGTCAATAAGAAATTATTAGAAATAATCTGACGACCTTCATTAACATATATAAATTTATGCTAAATTAAACATATTCTTAAAATGTTTAGTGCACGTGCACACGGAGAGAATGGGAAATTGGGATCATTCCAATGTATCGATCATTTAGAATTATTCTTAAAATAAGAAACCTAGTGTTAAATACTTTTCTTTTTTCTTTTTTATTTTCTTTTCTTTTTTTTTTATTTGTTATTATTATTATTTTTTTTTTTTTTTTTGCTCTTCATTCATAAAACATAAAATTACATAAAAAGTGGGGAAGGATTGTACTTTGTGCCGATATATTAAGAACGAGAAACAACGTTTAAAGGCACAAATAAAATATGTTTAAAAAGCATACAGCTGTTTCAAAACCTCTAAGGTTTCCTCATCAGTGCTTAAAATAAAAAGTAAAATTGAAACATTGTGTAAAAAAGGTGGGGGGCAGAGAGTCAGAAAGGCGTACCTTTCAGCTCTACTGCAAACGGTGAAATGCGACATACGGCTGACAAACAGCTACGGAGTCGATCTCACGCGCATACTCAGGGAGACCAATCAAAATCACCCAATTACTCCGGAAGAGTTCAAACTTAGAAGGAGAAAAAAAGGGGGGGATTCACAATTCTCTTCTCTTCACTCCCTCCCCCCCTTTTTCTCCTTCTAAGTTTGAACTTTTCCGGAGTAATTGGGTGATTTTGATTGGTCTTCCTGAGTATGCGCGTGAGATCGAATCCGTAGCTGTTTGTCATCCGTATGTCGCATTTCACCGTTGGCAGTAGAGCTGAAAGGTACGCCTTTCTGACTCTCCCCCCCCCCTTTTTACACAATGTTTTAATTTTACTTTTTATTTTAAGTACTGATGAGGAAACCTTAGAGGTTTTGAAACAGCTGTATGCTTTTTAAACATATTTTATTTGTGCCTTTAATCGTTGTTTCTCTTTCTTCATAAAATTAGCATTACATGTTTTCTTTTTTATTCTACTGACATGAACTTTAAGTTATGAAAGAAATAAATATAAAATAAAACTTCCTGAAAATTTAACATTGGACATTTATAAAATCTATATGCTTGAAAAAGTTTCAGAGTACTTTAAGAAATATTTTTTCATATACTCTCTGAACCCGCCGCTGGTACTTAGGCGTTTTCATTAGAAAAAACTATTTAACTATTCATTCTACTTTAACATTGGTATATAAGTTACACTTTGGGTTTTAAATTTGCTTCGGTCGTTCTCTTAAATTTAAATCCCGTTGAGGATAAATAATGATTAAAAAAAACTATACTTTAAACACGTAAATGGCAGAAGTAATATTTGAATATTAAAATGAAATGTATATTTTTGTAGCTGTATTAAGTGTTTCATGTAATGACGCACAAAAGCTTTTCCTATTGATGAAAGTGTTTTTACTTCTTTTAAAGTTAAAATTTAAAAAGTAAAAGTAACTAATGATGGTATTAGACAGTACGTTAAAATTATAATTTAAAACTGAAGTCATAAGAATTTATTAACAATGATGAATTAATTCAATAATTATAAATTATAAATATATCTACTTTCTCTAATGACATAAATGAAGTGCTATATATTATACTTTTTATTCTGGTAGCAAGTTCTTTAAATAAAGAAAGTGTTAAATATAAAACAAAGTTTGTTAAAAATGTATCTAGTAATATCGATAATAGCTATGTTCTGAAAAGGCTATCAGATTTTATTTATTTTTTAATATTTCTCTTATGACCTGAAAATCTGCTACTGTTACAAAAGAATAATAGAAATTATCTAAAAATATCATTCTGTTTTACTGTATAAATTACCTATCGGAATTTGAAATTCACTTGCAGTTACTTTATATTTTTAAAGTCCAATTGAGAATTACATAAAAATTAGAATTACACTTTGAAAGCCATAATTAGTAGACATAGTAAATACAACTGAGCTAATTTGCCCGGGTACGTCAAATAGCAGCACGAATTGCGAAAAAGCTCTGAAAATCACAATAATATATCGAGAAAAATTTTAAATTGCTGCACAAATTTAGAAAAGAGAAAAAAATATACATATTGTATTCGAAGATTGAATGTTGATTCCTTTCACTGATGTGGTAAAATAATAGGAAATCGCTAAAATACACTAAAAATCACATACAAAATTCACGAAAAATTCGAAAATTGCTATACGAAATCGGAATAAACTTTATTCAAATGAGGGCAGAAATTACTTTAGTATTATAGGTCAAAAATGGAATGTCCAAAAATTGCAGCAGAGCGCTAAGAAACTTGAAAACCTAATTAAAAATCGCAAACAGTCCAAAAATCACAAAAGTCAATATTCACAATAACTGGATAAAAGTTTCAAATCTAATTCCTTTGACCTGCGGGCTTTCTTAAAATTTATGTTTGGGAAAGCATGCATTGTATCATGCAAAGCATTGTATCATGTTACTTTTATTCATAATTTAATTTACTTGAGTTTCCTTGAATATAATCAATATAATCCCTTAAGTTAATATTAGATTTGTTGCATTAAAATATTTCAATTTGTTGATTTTCAGTAAGAAAGTAATCCCTATTGGTTTACAATGGAAATCTATGGAAATTTGGCAAAATATTAGAGATATCGGCAAGTTGGCGTCAAACTTGGCAGTATTTGGCGACAGAACTGTGCCCCCCCCCCCTACGGCAATGCCCTTATAGGTATGGAGAAGCATTCACTAAAAATTCAAAAATTGTTGTACGAATTCCGAATAAACTTTTTTGAAAAGAGAACAAAATTTACTAAATTGGGTTAAAAGAAAGAAATGTATTCTTTTCACTAATGTGGAAAAATTGCATCAAAACATAAAATAGTGCTAAAAATCGCATAAAAAATTAAATAAAAAAATCTAATCAAAAAATCGAAAATTGGGCTTCGAGGAGCAATACTTCATATATAGACGTACCTTTCCCCCAACTTTTGTAGCTCTACGTGTAGCAGTCTCTTCAGAATACCGTCGACACAGTCACAAACTTCCTTCTTTATTATTATAGATTAATTAAGCATTGAAAAAGAAAAAAAAAAGGTTACTTTCGTTTGCCATGATGAAGTTGTTTATTTGACAAAATGGATCAAATTATTTATACAGATAAATAAGAATGCAAATTTTAAAAATATTTATTTTAACGGAGTTGTTAACATAGTGAATTCCGTGGTTATGCATTTATTTGCAAAAATTTAGCGTGGACACAGAGACAATGTGATATTTTTGTCGTAACATTTTATCAACTATGTTGAAAAATGTTAAAGGGGAAAACTTAATTTTAAAATAAAGCCATTTTGTCGGTGTTTGTGACATTATATTTACACTTTAATTATTCCGGTGACTTTTATTTTAAACAATGAACATGTCAAATAAAATTCAACTTGAAAAAATTGTATTATAACATAGGTAAAGTCTAGGTGCTTTGAAAAGATTTCAGATTACTTTCAAAAACATTCTCAAGTGCTCTCAGGACCTGTCAATGTTGCACAGGAGTTTACTTTAACGAAAGCTATTTAAATATTTATCATACTTTCACTCCGCTACATAAATTATTTGTCAGATTATAAATCTCGTTCTTTAATTTCAAAGTTCCTTACTGCGAGTCATTTGAAAAAGAGAACTTGACTTTAGATTACATAACTGGGAAATATAAAATTTTATAGTACTGATTTGATTAATACTGAAATTAAATTAAGCTTTATTTTTTAAACTTGATTAATTTGTTTATGTGGTAAAATATAAGAAATATTTGTACTGATAAAAGTATATTTTATTCTTCTAAACTTAAAAAAATTAAAAATAAATCATAATAATAACTATACCATTTAATAAGTGAAAAGGCAAATGTGAAAGTAAAGTCATAACAATTTATGAACAACGTTGAAACTAAGTAAAAACAGCAAAAATAATTATAATAACTCTACCAGTTCCGATGACATAAGATAAGTTTTATATATTTTATTTATAACCCTGATAACATGATTAAGGAATAATGAATCATTAAATATAAAGTAAAATATGTCTCAAAACAAAATTCCCATATGCTGTCAAAGCCTGTCGCTATTAATCAAGATTTTCTTTAATGAAAAAGTTTTAAAATTTTATTTTAATTTAATACAGGAAATAAATTACACATAGAAATTTTAATTTCGGATGTATTGTCCTTTTAAATTTAAAGAACTTGGTGAACAATATCAGGATTAAAACTATATTTCTGTTCACACAGTCAGTAGATGATTGGCGTTAATTTTGGTAATAGTTTATGTAAATTTTAAAACTTCAAATGTAAAGCCTTGTTTTCTAGCTAGATTACCCGTCACAACAGTACATGAACAATCATCAGTCATACTATGGTATACCCATCAGGGCCACCACATTGAAATTGACACATAGTTAAATTTTAGATTTCATTTTTTTTTCTTTAAATTAGATACGGAAGATTTACGATGGAGCTTTTTAATTTAGCGGTTACCACTATGTAGCTAACGATTATGTTTTCAGTAAATCAACACTCAATAATGCAGATAATGGAATCCTACTCATTTCTAAAACTTCTCTACCGTATAAATGTCACTAAAACTATCAAACTCTGATTGCCGATCAGATTTATTCAATAACTATAGTTAACTCTAACCAAAACTGACAACTTCTACTCACCTAAATTCTACAATTTTCTCCCCTAACACGTGGTACACTTTACTTCGAAAACTCGTAGACTACTGGTCTAGCAATTATTTCGACCCAAGATCCGCTGATACCAACTCTCAGTACCACTGCTATACTGTTCATATTGACCAGCGTGACCTAAATTACATAAAACTACAGCGATAACCACTAACCGCAGATTTTGAGAGCCAAAATTGCACTTCAGAAATTAAAAGTTAAATGAAGGACAGATGTCGCTTTTACGAAAATTCGATAAACTAGACTTTCTTTATAAGAAATTTGAAGCCCTCTACAACACAACTGTTTTTATGATAAAATATAACATGTTTTGTATTGACAACAACATTTTTTTATTCAGAATTTACACTTTTATGAATAATTAAGACTCATGGAGTCATCAGACAGAAAAGTGAAAACTTCAACGTGAAAGTAAAGTCATTAAAGTTTATCAACAATGGGGACATAAGTTAAAAACGAAAATAATAATTCGAAAAATTTATCTTGATCCAAATAAATTTTGCACAAAATATTTTACTTATTCAAGTGACGTGTACTTTAAATATTGAAATTGTTAAATAAAAAACAAAACTTATTAAAAATGAGCCTCATAACATCGATAAAGTATAGATGCTTGAAAATATTTCAGATACATTAAAATAATAATAATAATATTTTTAAAATCTGTCACTGTTACTCAAACCTTTCTTTTAGCGGAAAATATTTACATATTTATTCTACTTTAACATTGGTGTATAAATTACTCCTTAACATTTAAATTCGCGCCTGTCGCTTTTTTATGTTTGAAGCTCATTTGTGGATGACTTGAATAATAAGATTACGCTTGTGAACACATAAGTGACATATATGCTTTTTAAATATTGAAATTGAATGAAAAAGGTTACATTTCTTTGTCTTCATGAAGTTTTTTCTCTAACAAAATTAAATAGATTATTCAACAGAGATAAACAAGTGTGTAAATATTACTGATGTTGAAACTTATCGGAGCTGCAATTTAACATACTTAAATTTCGTGGAAATCCAATCATTTAAAAAATTATTACATTGCGCACTGAGACAGTATGATACAGTTTAATACAGTTGATACAGTCATAACAGTTTTTCAACCAAATTATTATGAAAAAAACAATTATATAGAAAAGCTATTTTCATCAGATTCACGAATTAAAAAAAAAAAATACTTACAATTTTTTTATTATTACTG
This sequence comes from Maratus speciosus, assembly GCA_963932465.1. Lineage (NCBI taxonomy): Eukaryota > Metazoa > Arthropoda > Arachnida > Araneae > Salticidae > Maratus > Maratus speciosus. The sequence continues at coordinate 329,366,366 of OZ010786.1, forward strand.
TGCCATTCATTTTTTATGATTTTAGAGTGGATGAATTGGCACCGATGGGATTTGAAACAGGGATCTCATGATCAGGAGGCGAAAACGTTAGCGTTCAGCGAAAGGCCCAGCCAGTTACTCTAAGCTAGGTAACTCGCTTTATACTGATCATGTGAGATGAGATCGCTACATGCTCCATCCCCAGTGAGGAAGACATCTTGTTGATGTCTGACGAGCGATGTGCACTTGTGAGTGATGCTGTCGTGCGCATGTGTGATGCCTGGGATGACAGGCTTTGTGCTGTGAGCGTTTCACAGACTTTTGCTTATTGGAGATATTTGATTTGGTGCTGCCATCTGTTGGTTATGAGAGAAGATGATTGTTGCTGAAGGTTGTTTTTGCGTTTTTGTCCGGGCCATCAATGAGGTGTGAGTGATGGATTGGCGCCGATGAGATACGAACCACGGATCTCATGATCAGGAGGCGAGAACGTTAGCGTCGAACAAAAGGCCAAGCCAGTTACTCTAAGCTAGTAACTCGCTTTATACTGATCAAGTGAGATGAGACTTTTAAAGATAATTTAAAAATTTATCACTTTACACACTGTACAAATTTTATAATACAATACTCCGTAAAATTGGTGGCAACATTCTGCCACCAATTTTATGTAGTTATTTAACTTACATAGTGGTGTAATTTAAACTGATACGAGGAATTCAATGGTAAAATCCACTTCAGTATCAGAGGAAAATATAAGTTATAGCTTAAAAAATGATTCGTCTTTATTGAACAGCGAGCTCATATTGCATGGCACATTTCTAAAACTAAAATTAATATCATTAGTTCATAGACGAATGACGTCGCCAACAAAGTTGCATTTTGCCTCCCGTTTTGACAGCTTTAAAAATCACAAACAGTTTTTTTTTTTTTTTTTTTAATTGCTCTCTGGGAAATTCGCCTTACGAATGATTACCTATATGGTTTAATATTTTTAATAGTTCACTATGAACGAATCTCTATTGTTTATTTGCTTTGATGGAATGAATATCTCTCTGGAAAACTCGACTTACGAATGAGTACCTATACGGTTTAATATTTTTAATAGTTCTAACTAGTTAACTCGTATAACTGGTGTAATATTACACATTAGGGTAACGTAACACCAGTTGCATCGGTTAAATTACTCAATAAAATGAAGGCAGCAAGGCTGCCACCCATTTTTTGAAGTAACATTATATAATTTTTTCAGTGCGTAGATAAAGTATTGATGATTGAAAATTTTCAGTTTACTTAAAAATATACATATATCTCATACCATATTGGCACCTGTCACCGTTTTTAATGAATGTCTTTTAGCAGAACCAATTTAAACATTTATTCTACTTTAAAATTGGAATATAAATTATCCGTTGAAATGTTAAATTGACTTCATTTTTAAATTCCTTTTTTAAATGTAAAAACTCATTGTGAGTCATTTAGAAAATAAGTTGCACTCTCGAACAAATAATTGGCAGATGTGTTACGCAGTAACACACCGACTTAAGTCACCCCGTATTTACATCGTCTAGACTGAAAAAAAAGAATCCTTGATTAAGACGTACTTAGAACTTTTTTGAAGATTTTTGGGAGAAATTTAATATCTCAGATGCAGTCACAGTTACAGGGAATTCGTGGGGCGAAGTTCAGCAAAACACAATAAAAGATGCTTGAGAAGGCTGTGCTCCTTTTCCTCGCAGAGACTAAGAAACATCTGAAAATTGTTATTCTCTATCCCTCTTAATTGATGAAATCGTCGAAAACGGAAGAGAAATCAACTTAGACATTGGACGCTGAAGATGTTGTTAAACTGATAAATTTCCCTGATCCGGAATTAACCACCAATAAATTTATCGAATTAAAGAAACAAAGTACTGTCGAATAAATAAATAAATATTTTGAGCCGGGGGGGGGGGGGGGGGGGGGAGAAGATTGTGACTGTTAGCTAGAATAACGGTTCTTGTAAATATTGATTCAGACGAGCAAAGTGTGGCGACGACTACAAAAAGCCTAGAAAACCTCGTTCTGCTGTTACAAAGAGCTTTTAAGAGGAAAAAGAAAAAATTGCCTGTCCAAACTTCATTGCAAGATTTTTTCACATGCTCAGACTTGAACCGGGCAGCTTGAAGAACTATAAATTGTAAGTTAACAACTTATCGATTTATGCATAATCTCTAAATACGGTAGAATATATTCATTAGATTTTGGGGAAATTTTCTTACTTATCCTTTTTTACTCATCTCAATGTGCCTCGACTTACGTCATTTTCTGCTTGCGTCACTAGTCTTGAAACGTATGCCTGACGTAAGTCGAGGTATTACTGTATTTAAAATTTTGATTTGAAAGAAAATCCTTACTTTTTTTGCGAAAACAAAGTTCTTTATTTGATAAAATGAAATAAAATATTGTAGAAAAATTAAAATTTTAAAAATGATGCAATTTAAATTTAATCACAATTTAAATTTCGTAATATTTCGACTTAATCCAACCATTTTTTCAAAATTTGGTATTATTACTGAGATTTTCCGCTACAGAAGCCATAAAGAGCTTATGAATCATGTTAACAAATGTTAAAAAAGGAAAGCATACATATATTTTATCCGCATTTGTCACTTAATATAGATTTTAAATACTCTGTTGTCAGTTATTTTAAAATAGAGATAAATAAAAATGAACTAATTAAAAATATAGCTTCTAATATTGATAATGTCTGGCTGCTTTGAAAAGATTTTACAGTACATTTAAAAAAATGCATATATTTCTCAAATGTTCTTTGAACAAGTCATTGTTATTTGTTTCTTTTAGTCGAACATATTTAAATATTTATTCTACTTTAACATTGGTATATAAATTACCTATCGAAAATTTAAATTTGTGTCTGTCGGTTTTTTATTAAATATATATTCCTTTTAGGAGGCATTTGTAGAATACGGTTACATTATGTTACAAAAAATTGTAAAATAGTTTTTAAACAATGAAGTTGAAAGTTAAAACTAATTTTCTCTGTGTCTGGAAGAAACATTTTATTCCATAAAATTAAACAAATTATTGGATAGAGATAAACACATATGTAATTTTTTATTTGAATTTACACTAAAAAAAAAGTCTGTATTTTATAATAAAAGGTGCTGCCCGCACAGTTGCTGTAAAATATCTCAAGTCTGGGAAAGTCACGTTGCTACTGGCTGCGTGGTACATGTGACAAAAAGAATTCAATTTTTACTTCACGTGTTGCTTGAATTCGATTTCACAGGATAGTTGTTTGAAAAATTACAACATAAAGTGCAGGAAATATCATAAAAAATTTTTACCGCGTACATTTGTCGAAATAAATGTTCCTCATAAATGTCTAACTTATGAAGTATAAGTGATCATTAAATCGGTGTACAAAACCCTTTCCTAGCTATCTATATATAAGTATGTTAGTTCATGGTATTGTTTTTAATAAAAAAATATCAATATTCTTTGCATACACAGATACATATCGTAAATGATGTTTCAAAATCACAAACATACACAGCATGGCCAAATGTCACCGGACATTTTCAATTTTACATGTTTTGTCCAATATCTACAGAAAAACTTGTCAAATTCTTGATCGCCCTGCAAATTATAATGCGTCTTATATGGATCTTTTACAACATTTGTGTAAAAATAGTACGTATATACAAGGAGATAACTAGATTTAAAAAAATAGTGAGAAATTTGCGCATTTTTTATTTTTTAAGCATGTCGGGATTTTAACTAAATTTAACTCCCATTTTAGGAAATTTGAATACGCTCAGTAAAATTAACACATTAGAAAAAGTAGATAAATCATTTTAAAAGCTCATGAAATTTGAGAATTTTATGTAACAATTATTAACTGCGCATGTGTGAAGGTGTGTGCGTTGGTGTTGTTTATGAAGGCCGATTATCTACACTATAGTTATGGGTTCGAGGAGGGATGCCCTACGTGGCAGTCTCTCTATGGTATCCTGTCCCATATTTATACAAGGTTCTAAGAAAACCACAGAAAACTACAAATGATTTGGCCGACGGGCGGGATTGGGTTAGAACCCATCACCCCATCTACCAGCTTTGAGAGCAGAACCTCTCAGCCACTGATCAGGGGAACGAAAATAAAGATTACTTTGCATTTTTTTTAGTTGTCAGATATCTATCTGACAACTCATAAAAAGCAAAAACAAAAACAAAACGCTACTCAAATATACTAAATATCAGAAAAATACTTGCAATATCGTGAGCTGAATTTCAATTGCTTTCGAATAGTAGTTGGATGATAAAGGATTTCCAGAAATTGTCATTCTTTATTATTTATCTTCCACAGAGGAGTTAATATTTAATATATTTCCAAGCGTAACTTTGGAACGGATGCTTCCATTTTGATTATTCATTTTTTTTTTTATTGGAAAGTGTTCGTTCTTGGTAATTCTTCCGAAAAGAACTAAAGCATTAATAAAAAAATTAAAAATGATAAAATAAAAGTAAAATATGATAAATAAAGAATAAAACATGGAACATGGAACATGAAAAATATAATTTAATAGAAATTTTTCTTATCACCCAGTTACTTTTCGAAAGCGACTGAAATTTAGTTCCCTAAACGATCGATGTTTTTCTTAAATTGCAGAATATTTGATGGGTCTTTTTTTATATGAATTGCACAATATAGTTGTCGACGAAATTATACCGAAAAAAAAATTATCGCTCGTACATGACTAATTAAAAAGTAAAATATGATAAATAAAGAATAAACCATAAAACATGGAACATGAAAAATATCATTTAATAGCAATTTTACTTATCACCCTGTTACTTTTCGAAAGCGACTGAAATTTAGTTCACTAAACGATCGATATTTTTCTTAAATTGCAAAATATTTGATGGGTCTTTTTTGATACGAATTGTACAATATAGTTGTCCACGAAATTATACCGAAAAAAAAAAATATCGCTCGTACATGACTAATTAAAAAGTAAAATATGATAAATAAAGAATAAACCATAAAACATGGAACATGAAAAATATCATTTAATAGCAATTTTACTTATCACCCAGTTACTTTTTGAAAGCGACTGAAATTTAGTTCACTAAACGATCGATATTTTTCTTAAATTGCAGAATATTTGATGGGTCTTTTTTTATATGAATTGCACGATATATTTGTCCACGAAATTATACCGAAAAAAAAAATTATCGCTCGTACATGACTAATTAAAAAGTAAAATATGATAAATAAAGAATAAACCATAAAACATGGAACATGAAAAATATCATTTAATAGCAATTTTACTTATCACCCAGTTACTTTTCGAAAGCGACTGAAATTTAGTTCACTAAGCGATCGATATTTTTCTTAAATTGCAGAATATTTGATGGGTCTTTTTTTATATGAATTGCACAATATAGTTGTCCACGAAATTATACCGAAAAAAAAATATCACTCGTACAGGACTAATTAAAAAGTAAAGTTCGTATATCATTAAATACTTAAAATATTTATATTCTAATTATAGTATGTTATACTTTAAAAAATCAACATTTAAACACACAGTATCCAAATGAAACGAACCATGAAAACGAACTTTTGTACGTTCCGTGAGCAATTCGGACTCGCATCATCAGTGTCAATAAAAATTAAAATGATAACACCTCCCCCCCACCTCCAAAGAAAAACGTGAAACTGTAAGTCAAGAACCCAAATGGCAGTAAACAACACACGCAAATAGCATCATGTTCCAGCAACCAATGGTATTAAGGCTGAAGACTTGCACCTTGACTCAATAAATCAATTCAATAAGCTGAGATATAAGGTATGCTCGAAAAATCTGTATCCAGGGATTTTTCAAATTTATGAATATAAACATCTTTAAAAAGTTTAAATTTGAAAGAGAACTGCATTTTTTAATAATAGTGGCCGAATCAGAGTCGAAATTATGTCCCTATCTCCAACAATGACTAGCAATAGAGGATTTTTGTCATTCTTCTTTCTTAACATAATTTGTGTGTTCATTGATTCTGTAACAGATTTGTCGTTTAGTGTGTCCTCGATAGGACAAACACGTTGGCATTGAATATTATAAATACCGTCAACCGAGTAACTTTAATTCGAATTTAAGTTTCATGATGTTCAGCATCTCCATTCTCTAATTTTAAATTTTATTTAAAAAATGAATATCATGTTAATTTTTTGTTTGTTAATAACATATGGAACCACGCTATTATCATAAATTTGTCAACAAATATTTTTATTTTTATTTATTATTATTATTATTATTTTACCAAAAGGTGTTTTTGAAAGTTTGGCCCAATGTTACCTTGAATCGGGATAACATTGGCCCATATGTTAAAATGAATGTTACAGAGACTACAACATGATGCGGACCAATGTGACCCTGTTGAAAAAGATGGTGGACAGAGGATAAGATGTATAAACATGTACAAAGACAGTAAATTACCACATATTGTAATAAAAAAATTATTACAAAACTCATAAATATTGCTTAAAGTGGATTGTCAAGGTTTGGGGCTGAATACTGGTTTCTCAGAAGTTTAGGTGGACTAATTTATTCAACAACATCATTCCATTCATACACCAACTTAGGAAAACTCTTTTGTTTTTTATCTCAGGAAAGACAATAAATAATATTAGATTAGTCTTTGATCTACTTTAATGAGTTTATAATAACACGTACTTACTAAGGTCCTAATGAATTGATTTACAGCTTGACAGAAAAAAAGTTGTAAGAGTTAAATTCTCACTGTCTTCACACATTTTTGTTTGACTGGTGCTGCCCGGTGGAAACTTGCCGAATTACAATGAACTGTCAGCCTCAAGCTAATGCTACCCCATATATTTTGAGACTAAAACTTTGTCCATAACTCAAGTGATGTAGAAAATATAACAGATTTAATATTTTTTCTCTCTTTGGTCAAAGTTACCTTTAATGCGCCAAAGATACGCCAAAAAAGACATTTGTTGAATTTTATCTTTTTTGCAGTGAAAAAGTTAGTTTATTGACTGACTTGAAAACAACATTAAAACCATAATTTTTTAAAATATTAGCTATTTTGAAGCTAATGATTTTATAGAATGGTAAAATAATATCGTTAGCAAAAGAAACCAAAATAACAAAACATCGAATTATTAAACATATTTATTAAGAAAATGAGAAATTAAACCCTTGATATGAGACGATCTAAAATCACGATTGATATCAACAGATCTAATATATTTCAATTTTTCGAAAAGATAATTGTTATCCGACCAAATTAAACGTACTCTATTTTTAAATTAAAAGTCGAGGTTCTTTGGGCAGTGGGGTGAGAAGACCCCTTTTATTCATGCCTTAATTTTTTTTTTTTTTTTTTTTTTTTTTTTTTAAGTTATTGGAAATTTTTGTACCATATAAGATGCAAAAGAATCCCGGAAGTTAAAAAATAAATTATAGTGTAACAAAAAATTTATTTATCTATTTAAAACGTATATTTCATTACAAATTTATTAAACGTCGTCTCGTCTTTATATAGCAAGAAATATCTTTAGTTTTTGAATTTTTGTATGTTTTATAATTGACAATTATTTGTGATCAGTAAATTTTGTTTTTAAATGTAACTAATCAGTATGTTCCGACAATATTTTCACTTTATGACGTATAATAAGATAAAAACATAACTTCCAGTTTTCATGACGTAAAATGAAAAAAGATATACGGTTTGCCTTTTGTCATTAATTTTATTTTACATTCAGTTCTAAAAATACTAAAACTTTATGTTGCTATATCTTGATGTAGAAAACATAATGCATTTGCTATATATATTTGCTGGAAAACCTTTATTTTACACCATAAAATATTTTAGTAATCTATGCATAGTTCACATTCATTTCGGCGTCTTATGCTGCGAAGATTTGCATACGAAGAATATTTTAAATATATAAGGTTATAGGAAGAATATTTTGTAATATGCAAGAATAAACTTATATATTATTAAATTTAATATTATTAATTGTTTTAGAAGTTATATTTTATATATTAAACCGACAATAAAATAAAAATAAATTTACAAAATATGTTTTTTAATTTTGTAAAGAAAATATGTTACATATGAGGACGTGAGTTACAAAACTCGCCTTATCTAGAAAATCAAATTTTGAGAAATTTCGAAAAACGTTTAACTGCGTCCATAGGTTTTCATTATAAATCAACATATAACAATGACAAAAATACAGAATAAAACTAGTTTTTTCTCTGATTGCAGTGTTTTTTCTGTGCAGGTTTAACAATAGAATAAATTGCTATAGAAAATATGCTTTTAATATGTGTTATTTTCTATTTTGTTTTTTACATTAACCGTAAATGCAATAATGAAGAAAATTAGGCTCTTTCTGATGCCATTAAATAGTTTCGTTATCCATGTTTAGTCCACATTCATTTTGTCTCCTTCCGCTGCGAAATTTTACATAGGAAAAATATTTTAAATTATATATTATTATTATCTATCAAATTATATAGCTATCTACCCTATATATATAAAATCCTAATGAAACGACTGAATTGAAACGAATTTATGTAACGATTCTATGAAACGACTGATTATGTTTCACGGCAATTTCTCCTGAAATATGGAATACTTTGTGATGAAAATAGCACCAAAAATCCGTATTGTTCCACAGATCTCAAAACTGGTATTAGAATTTTTAAATTCGAATTAGTTTTCGAAATATTAATTTTTTTCTAATTTTAAATACTTTTTTCTAATGATGGCAACTCAAATTTCAATCATAACAAATATTTTTTTTTTTTTTTTCAAATTTCAGAAAAGGTTATAATTTTAAATTAATTTGGCGACCAGTTTGGCCTCCCTTAAATCTCCTTAGGAAAATGCTTTTTTTTTTCGTTATCATTTTATTTAATACAAAACATTCCTCTAAAACTGAAACATTTAAAATGGCTTTCACTTTTTTTTTTTTTTTTTTTTTTTTGAGCGAAACGAAATATTAGGCTGAGATGTCATATACGCACCGGGGTACCTAATTGGCACCAAAATGTCGTTACTTTGCCTGACATGGTAACCCGGCTATTGTTGCTTATTCATTAATAGATGTTTATTTACATTTATTTTCTTTTTATTTAAAAAAAAAAGGTTACAAATTGCTTTGCTTTATAGTTATTAATTATTTTTTTTATTTATTGTTATATCAGTTTTAAAATAATAAAAAATAATTTAAAATAATAGAAAATAATTTAAAATAAATAATGTAACTGATATTCGAAAACGAGGTTTTCGCCAAATTGTCGTAAAAAATATCACGCCAAACCAGGTGCTTATATGACATCTGTGTTGAATATTAAGTAATGCAAGAAATCATGACATTTAATTTCAAATTCAAAGCAAATGACCAATATCGCCAAATTATATAAATCGCCAAACCAAATTATACAAGTTCATGCAATTTTTATTTTAAATAACGAAAGAACAAATAAATTAGTATAAAAATACAAATACAAATAAAGCGTCGAAATAAAAATCACTTGATGGCGTAAACACATGTAACTTCCTTACAGTCAAGTGAATGTGACATTTACGATCAACCATTATTGGCATTTAATCTTATTCTCTGGCGATAGATTTTTGGTCAATGGGATAACCAAGTAGTACCGTTTTAATTTACCACTCGAAAAAAAAAAAAAAAAATACTAACTTACGAGTTAAAAAAAAATTGTACGTTTCCGTTATACGGACACCATTGTCGCCAAGCGTAATAGTTGGCGCAAAATGAAAACTACGTAAATTGAAACATTTGAAAAATAAAAGAAAAACACAGTCGATAGTAAAGTGAGCCTTTTAAAAATATAACATTTGGAAACTACAGACTTTTACGAACTATTTTACCAAATCACAAATATATACTTAAAATAAGTGAACAAATAACTGTTATACAATAAAGTATAGCAAATAATAGCAAATCATAATGTTTCGCATGGTTTACAATAAAAATCCGGTACTGCTTAGTTATCTCGTTGACCAATTTCGCCAAATTATAAATATCGCCAAACCACTTGCCAAATTCACAAATTGACATAATGTTTAGTTTAAATAGCGAAAGAACAAATTAATTAGTATAACATTAATAAAAATACAAATAAATAGTCGAAATAAAAATCACTTGATGACGTAAACACGTGTAACTTGCTTAAAGTCAAGTGAATGTGACATTTACGATCAACCATTATTGGCATTTAATCTTATAGTTTGGCGATAGATTTTTGGTCGACGGGATAACTAAGTAGTACCAAAAATCCTTTTCACGATCAGGGTTGAAATAATTGGTGCAGTAGCATACATTTTGGCGAGGGGTCCGTATAACGGAAAAGTACAAAAAAAGCTATTGGCGAGATTTGAACCCGGCTAACATAAAAGTACTAAGAATTCTTTGCGATGATGGCAACTTTTATGTAGTTTTATTCGAAAAAATAACTTTGATTCTTTAACCAAAATGGAATACTTTCTTATGAAAAGCGAAGGAACTGTTGATGATAGTCACATGACTTAGGCTATTATCATAGAAATTGTTTTCAATTCTAAATACAGCGCAAAGAATAATATTTCCTAACGATTACAAATTTATTTACACATGGCTATTAAAAACAGAAAAAAAAAACTTCAAAATTACTATTAAATGAGTACGTGTTAAAAGCAGGAAAATATTGAAAATTATGTCTTGAAAATTGTATTTACACGCGAATATTAAAAGAGAAAGGAAACTTTAAAATAATAAATACATTAATATGCGTTTAACCCTTTCAGGGCAAGGTACTTCTATTCGTAAAATGTTGAAATCAGTGAATGGCACCGGAATTTACAAACAACTTTCGAAATACGAAAATGCTTTTGTTCACTTACTTAAAAAAAGAGAAAAATTTCATTCCAATATTCTGGTGCCAATGTGACATTTAATAATTAAAATTAATGGTCCAAAAATGTAACACTACCCTTGAAGGGGTTAAAGCATTAAATTGCAGTAATTGTAGTAAATTGTATTATATTAATCGTTTTATAACGCTGTTAAAAAATACCGGTCGGCAAAGATTCTGTTTATTTAATTCCTTTTATTTTAGCTTCTTTTCAAATGTTTAACTGATCTTTTTTAATCAAACACGAAAACAACCATTGGATGCCTTAACAGCAACTGATTTGGCTTTAAATTTTCGCAATCAAAGGGAATTAGAAACCGTTTATACGTAATGGAAAACCGTTTATAGGGAAATCGCTATAGGTTTTTTCATTATAATTCAATATTCTCTAATCTTTTAAAAACAGATCAAATTAGCGTGATTTTAGATTCTAGGGTGTCTGAACCGGGTTGGAGAGCGTAGCTTGCAGGGGGCAGAGCCCCCTAGTTATTATTATAACATTATAGAGAGAATATTTTAAAATATACAACATTAAATTATATATTGCAAAAATTAAAATCGATAATTGTTGAAGGAGTTGTATTTTATATATTAAATAGACAATACAACACAAATAACGTGTTGCATATCCAGTTAATATATTTTATTTTCTGTTTAGGCCTTTACTTTAACAGTAAATGTAAATAATGAAGAAAACTGTTTTTAATATCTGCTTGACTTAGAGCCTTAATCTTGCTTTGATATACTTAATTGTGGATTAAAATTTCGGCTTTTGGTTTTGGCAAACATTCAGATAATTAGTTAATTATTACGGTAATGAATATCCGTATTGTTAATGAAGAAGTGAAAATATTGTATTTTATCATACAGAAATGTCATTAATGAAAAATGTTTTATTACTCGCATTGTTTAATTTTAATAATTTATTTGAAAACCACCAAATTTAGTTGTTTTCTTTTTATTTTCTTTCATAAAACAGATTAAAATAGTCTTTAGACGTAAATTACAAGTTTTGCGAATATTATAATATTTCTGTTTGTTTGATTTCCTCTGTTTCTAGTGAAACAATGTTTATACTTTAATTTTTTGGAAAGTTTTAATATATTCTTGGATGCCGTTTACACATTTCTTTTGTTATATAAATGACAAAAGACAATTAACAGGGATTTATTTTTTATAACATATTCAGAGTCGCAACTTTTGCAAGAGAATAAAGTGTAAAAATGAATGCATAAAGCCTTAAACATAAAGTGTGAACCCATTCAGAAACCCAAACAATGTTATGTAGCAAATTCGCTCTGAAGTCCAACTTTATTGATCCAAAAATACAGGAATTATATTACTATAAGTCTAATACGGTTTTCTCTTGAAAAATTATCAGTAAGAAAGATATTTGCAACCAGAATGTACTCGACACACAGCATCATAAAATGAAAATGAAACTAGCAACTAGATTTCATAATTTCATTCAGATTAGCCAACACACCATAACGACCGGTATTCGTAAATTAAATATTTTGAATGTCATTATACTTTATGTTTTAAAATAACGTGCGTAATAGGAGATGGAAATGCTGGTTTTAACGTTATCTTCAACATACTAATTTTGCTTTCTTCTTTTATTAAAAGTATTTTTTCATTGGTAAGGTTTCCTTGGAAAAAAAAAAAAAATTCTTAATTACTTTTTGACTATTTTTTTTTTTAAATGTCTCAACTTTTTTAATTTTTTTTAAACTAATGGTCTGTTCTAATCTTTTTCTCCTTATACTTTAAATTTACCACTCATCTTTGTACCGCAGGTGGTACGATTACATTCGCAGACGGCTCTTTATTCTTTCTTTTTAATCATATATATATATATATATATATATATATACATATATATATATTTGTCTATATCTTTACACCGAATTTGAAAAATGAAGGCGGTCATCCATTTTTTCAAATTGGTTTACGGGTTATTCCATGGGAAGAAATTTTACAACAGGGGAGCATTTTAGCTTTTAAGATACTGATATTATCAAGGTTTTTGATTTCTCCTAACGGAAAATACATGCCCAGATTAATGAAGTCAATCGTCCTTTGATTTTTATTTACTGCCGCGTGGTCATAAAAATCACCTTTAATGGTCATTGTTTTGTAATGCAAACCTGTAAAAAACAACCCCGTGCCGTCAGGATTAAAAAAAATTGTTTTTTTTTACTGATAATCTTAGAGAATAGGATCTAATATTTATAAAACTTTTCAAAATAACAGACATTACATTACATTACAAGATAAAAACAATATAAAAGGACGTTTCGGATTCATTCTGAATCCCTCATCAGCTAATTCCTAACGTAAAAGTCATACTAGATTTTAAATCTGAAATGACTAGAATCCGAAACGTCCTTTTATATTGTTTTTATCTTGTAATGTAATGTAATGTCTGTTATTTTGAAAAGTTTTTATAAATATGAATGAATTCAGACGTAGTCCTTTTGTTTATATCAAAGGATCTAATATGTTTAACAAATCAACGCAAATTGTTTCTCTAACACATGTTTCTATCTGAATAAATTCTATTTCTGAGTATTTACACGAAGGCAAATAATGGCTCATTAAATTGTAAGGATTGTACTTCAGGAAAACATTTTAAATTGTTAAAAAAATGGGAATTTTAATTTTCTGGTACTGGAAATATTTCCCGATATCAACTACTGAAAATAAATTACTTCGGCTGAAAGAGATGTTTCTAACCCCTTAACTGTTTAATTTTTCTTGACACCATAAACTAAAAATAGATGCAAAAATCACTTTTTCTGTACTAATATATTTGCCTTATATAATCTAAAGATGTTTGCTAAATAATAATAGAGAAAATTACAGTTACGAATTAGTGAAAACAATAGGTTTTTAGTAACAGGTTTTATCGGTTTATGAAATGATAAGTCATATCAAAGGTCAATATAACGAGGCTACAAGTCAATGTATATTAATTGTGATAAAGATATTCCATAGAAAACATACTTTTATTTACATGTAAAATCATCCCTAAACATTTGTGTAATTAAATTTTTGACACCTGTAAGTTTAGACAAACTGAAATATAAAGAATCAAAATTATATAGTATAAAAAATTCATCTTTTAAATATGATTTAAAAAAAAAAACGCATAATAGATTTTATATTTCAATACATATACTTGTATATTAATGTCAAGACAGAGTAATTTTTAAATGCCTTTGTTTGTCTTTTAAAAACAGACTGATAATAAACTGAATAAAATTATTCTCTGTTGTATTAAAAATGAACAAATGATTCTTTCAAATTTTAGTCAAAGGCTTTAAATGAAGTACAGAGGAACGAAAGTTTTCTCGGTGATGATAAAACATGGTTCCGCAATTTACGATAAATTTAAGAGCCTCTTAACTAGAGTATAAAAGAGAATTCTGTGATTGCTCATGAAAAGCCTGAAAAGTCTGTGTGAAGAGCAATTAATTTGATATTTTCGTGATAATCCGTAATAGTTATTGATTTTGTCTTAAATTTTGTCCCTTATCTATATCCTTGCTAAAATTTAAAATAAATGCATTATTCAAGACTTCCCATAATATGTGTTGAAACTTAAAAATAATCGTAAAATGTGATTTGTACTTTTACATGTTCTCGATAATTGCCTTTCTAGAAGAAAGTTTCATTTTGTAATTAATTAAAGATGTGTAATTAAAGTCAAGACTGTAATTAATTAAAGATTTCAAATTATATTTCAATCTATTTAGACAAGTCATACTTTTTTCTTAGATAGCCGCAAATATTTGTTTGCTATATTAGGTGGGCTGTAATAATCTATAGTTATATAATAATGTTTAAAAATAAGTTAATGCAATAACAATGTAATTTAAAAAGTAAGATGACAAAAATAGTATCAACAAAATTAATAAAATCAATCTTAGCTAAATAATATATGTATATCTCAGTGTATCACTGCAAAATTTCCAAGATCTAATGATAAAAAATTCAGTAGATTTTCTTTTAGAAATCTAATTTTTTGCAATGCAAAATATTTTCTTTTTAAATATAAATATATATAATACAAATTTAATTAATGTAAAATAATGTTCGATTAATGCTCAAGGTTAAAAAATACGTATACTACTGTAACGCAAACAAGACTATGTGTAAAAACAACTTTTCGCAAAGCAAATGACATTTAGATTGTTTTATATGTTTTTAATTAATTAGAAATAATAGGACACATTTTGTTTTACCATAGAAATATTTTAAACAATAGTGAAGATCTTTAATAATTAATTAATAGATGCAAATTACTACTATTAAAAAATACGCAATGATTATATTAAAGTTTTTAAGATAAAATCAATCAACATAATAGAAATTTCTAATAAAATTTTATACTAAATTTTGCTAGTAGAATTTTGAAGTATTAACGTTTTACCTAATTCTCTTACTAATACCCTGAAATTCTGAAAGATATATTCCATCTTCATATTGAAAAAACAATAAAAATCCAATCACAGAAAGATATTTTTTTTTCGATTTCTATCCCTTAAGGCTACTAGTCACTCAGCTTTCGAATTCCCCTCGGTAATGTTAAGTCTATGAGCGTTTGATGCATTTTTATATAAAAAATATCTCCTCGGGAAATTAAAAATTTTAACTTCTTTCGGTGTTCTCTTCATAAAAAATGTTACTTTTTTTCTTAGTTCTCAAAATATTTCTAAAATCTATGCTTAATTTAATACTTTATGTTTTAAAATCTGACGAACTGGGAATAAAATTTCAACACTGCATATAAAATTAAGCGTAGATTTTAGAAATATTTTGAGAACTAAGAAAAAAATCGTCGCCTCAGAGCAATTGTAGGACATCTAGGAACAATCGAAAGTGAGATGTCTGAATTACTGCTATGAAAAACTGTGTCTGCATCTAGTGGAACAGTGGGGAATTTTTATAAAACACATCTGGGATACAGTATTAAATGTAACTTCGGATTTTAACTTCTGACGTGAGACCAATATAAAAGATAGGGCCAATACAATTGCTTTTAATAAATTTCAAAATTTATTTTAATGCATAGTTGCTATTTCTCATATAAATGTGATTTTTGGTATTGATAGTGGGCATTCTGAAATATATATTAAATGTAAAAAATATATTACAGTTATCCAATTTAAACAAAAATGATTTTCACTTACATTCTCTAACTCAGGAAACCCGGGGTTATTCCCTTGTTTTTACACTTATTTGAGACATTTTAATTATGAACATCGTTTGTTTGATGTACGGACAAGAATATATGTAATATGTAAGGAAAGAAGAGTTGAAATTCACATAATTTTATTTACACTACTTGAGATGATAATCCTGAAAACATTTTTTTTTTTCATTACAGCAGAGAAATAGATTGCAAAATGAACATTTTAAATGAGGTTTGAACTGTATTTCTCGAATGGAACACATCTCACATCTCTCCCTCTGCTGAACAAATCGTCGCCTCAGAGCAACTGTAGGACATCTAGGAACAATCGAAAGTGAGATGTCTGAATTACTGCTATGAAAAACTGTGTCTGCATCTAGTGGAACAGTGGGGAATTTTTATAAAACACATCTGAGATACAGTATTAAACGTAACTTTGTGTTTCAGATGATGTTCCCCTAGATTCAAGCACAGTTATTGATAGCAGTAAGTCAGATATCTCATTTTTTATTATTACTGGTTGCCCTACTGTTGCACTGAATCGACAAAATATACGCTCCAAGATTTGGTTTCCTAATACATTTGGTCACAAAACAGTTACTTTTCCTTCTCTCTGCAGAACGATCTCTCTTCTTTATTGAGCCACGTCCTTGGTCTATGAGCCTCACTGCCAAATTCAAACTCCGAAAAAGGTTGAGGGCGTGCCTCTAGTTTAAACCATCAACCAATACGATAAAGATTAATTTTTGTAGATTGATGTCTCAGTAATATTAGGGGTATGCGGACAGCTGACACGCAATTTTCAGGACACAGACATTTACATGCGTATCAAGAATGACGAAATATATATTTTTAAAGTAAATACAATGAAACGCTCTCGAAACATAACAATGCATTGTAAAAATTATGAACAGTTAATATTGTCATACTAATTTCACATGCTAAAAGTTGTAAATTAAAACTCGTTTAAATTAAAACTTAAATTACTTCGACTGTTGTCATGTTTCGACTCTCCCCGAGTCATTTTCAAAACAAATAAATAAAACTATTCCAAATTTGCACGGTCTATGAAACGCCATCATTCAGTTTTTCACGTATTCTTTCATATTATGAACGTTATTTTTTTATTTTTCTTGGAGGTCTATTTTATTTTTATTTTCCTAATCATTGAGTAGCTGAAGCCATATTGACATATAGATTTTGAAAATGACTCAGAGAGAGTCAAAATATGTCAGCAGCCAAAATAAACGTTTTTTTTTTTTTTCTCGAGGTTTTAAAGTTTTAATTTACACCTTTTAGCGCTTGAAATTAGTATATTATTACAAGGTTAATTTGCTACATATTTAGTTAACATTGCTATTGAAATTCACATGAAAATGTAAGGAATGACTTTTTTCCTTGACGCTCAAACTGGTGGTCATACCCTTATAAAATATCTTCTCACACGGTAACATAAACCATATACTTAAGATTGTGGGGATAATTGCCTTAATTATATTTTCTACTACGAAACCATACTGATTTCAGTTTATCTTAATTATAAAATAAGAAATACATACCTCAACACTATATTTTTCCTATTAGCTTACGAAAATACTGGACCCTCCGAGTATGGGAAACTGCATCAAATGCCTCTAAAGCTACTTGAAGTTACGCCCCTGCATATACTAATTGCATAGAGGAAATTTATTTATAGTTGTTTGATGATTAAAATATGTATATACATAATTCCTCTCATACTGTAATAGACAGAGTAAATTTCTATTTTTCTGCACCAGTCATCAATGTGTTAAAAAAACATATAAAACAAGAGAATTGAAAAAAAAAAAAAAATAGATGAGATTCTCTAGTAAACGTAAACCATAAAAATAACCAAAGTATGGATTTTTTTTTTTTTGAGGCAGTTTTATAAATAAAAAAAAGAAATGAAATGAAATCTCTACTTGTTAACATTTGCATTTTCCATTTCATCAACATGTTTACTTTACCGCAGGCAGTGTTGTGAAGAGTATAAAAAGTTTTTCTAAGACTAGAATTACATACTCCATTCTTAAAAAAAATAACAAAATATTCACTTTTTTTGAGACATTCACTCATTTTTTGTAAATAAATATAATTTTAAATTATTTTAATGGAATTTTTTATATTAATATTTTTATCGAAAATTTGAAAAAAAAATATTTATCACCACCGTAACAGATATATTTCTTTTGGATTATCATTATATGTTTGATTGAATCTATCAGTAGTATCGAAAAAAATATTTAAAATATCTTTAAAATAATTAACTTGAAATGAATGTATGAATTTATTGTTCAGTTTTTTATATATATAAGTGTCCTTATATCTTTTAGAAATGAAATCAGGGACTAATTTCCAAAGGGCAAGGAAACGGTTACTCAGTTGGAGATGCCCTAAACTTATTTGCCATTTGAAATTAAAATGTATTTTATGTACCTGAAGTGTCTACTGAAGTTGTTGACTTGTTGTTTGTCTATATATTTGCGTACAGACTGTCTAGAACGTCCAAATACTGTTTCGTGTAGATAAATTTAAGCTGAATCCCTTATCGAAACTCCTTCGCTTATTGATATCCCTCTCCTTTTTTATTGTATAGCTCACAATAACTTTGCCGACATTATTATATTATATTAATTTAATGTTAATATATCTTTTAGAAATGAAATCAGAGACTAATTTCCCGAAAGAGAAATATGTTGAGCACCAGACTATCCAGTTGATGGGGGCTACAAATTAATTGGCCTCTGAAATAAAAAAAATATGTATTACCCAAAATTTCTACTGAAAATATTTGTTTAACCGCGTAGTTGTCTGAAGACTGCCTACCAGTGCATAGTTTCACATTTTTTTCTCTGGATATAAATTTAAGGTGAACCTGTTTTAGAAACACCTTCGGTAGTTTAACGCCTCGTCTCTTTACATAGAGTTCATAATTAGCTTTGTTGTGATCAAAATCTTCAATTGTATTTTTGGTCTTTACGAAATTAAATTCTTAAACTATTATCATAATGGTAATTTCCCACTTCTCTCCCCTCTTTCTACATTTCTGTGAACAGGACTCTAATGAATGCTTTTACCTTGGTCTACATTTCTAACAGCCAGTTTCTAATTCTCTCTATATTAAATGCTTAGACGTTTGTTTTAAATATTATTAATGTTTATTTAATGCTGCTCCTTTTAACATATTTTATTTTCTAAAATTTAGTATATATCAAATGCTGATGGAGAATAAGAAATTACAAGTAAAACTGAAAATTAATTTTTTACATAAAGTGTGCATTTAGCAAAACATACGTTTTAACTCTCTGTTAAATACTTTTAATACGGCATATATCAAACGTTAAATTTTCTATTTTCTATTTGACAAGTTAACCGACTTGTGGCACTATCTCGATTTTCCTATTGAAAAAATAGATGTCACAGAGTAACAAAAGTTTTAATAGGAACTGTAAATGGATAGGAATGTTTGTATAGGAAAAAAATAGCATTTTTGTATGCAACAAAGGGTTAAATTTATAAACAGTTTCCTAAGAAAAATCCACATACATGTTTGAAATTTTAAATAGCTAAAACCGTTTTTGTCCAAAGAGCTTTCGATCAACTAAACTTTACTAACTGTATATTGCTATTCTTTTGATTTTACTATTTGAGTAATCATGGTAAATCTAAAACCTCTTACGAGTAATACTTTAAAAATACCATATTAAATAGGAAAATTATAAGGACTTTCAATTGTGATATATTTATTGTAATATTATTAATCTAAGAAGTACTGTCTCGTTGTTTTTGTTGTTGTTAAATATATTTTTTAAACTTTGTTCTTTGTATATTTATATTGCAACTTTTTATTACCGATGTTGCACAAAAATTCATTTACCTAGTTCTGTAAAATAAATTAAACTTCTCCTATATCAGAAAGCACCATTTAATTCTATAATTCGCTGCTCAAATGTGTGCCAAGATACATTTTTTTGTTGTTTTTTTCATAATATTATATTACCTATTATAATTCTGTACTGATTTATTTTGACAACTAAAATTATAAAATTATTGTAAACTTAGATAAAATTACCAACAAGCAAAAATGTTTCACTTTTGAAGCTCTGTTATTTAAAGAAACTGAAATCGAGAACAACTGATTAAAAATGTGAACAAGTATCACGAAACTTTATTGAAATAACTATTGTTTGTTCTTGCTCGAAGCCAAAATAAAAAAAATGTTGTTTAAAGGTTTTTAGAAGTTTGTTATTTGGTGAAACTGAAAAGAAATACATACAGTTTTTTTAGTAACTTTCTGTTTCTTTATTTTATTTTATTTTGTTTTTCACTTTTATACTGTGAATCTTTTTTATAATTTTCGAAGTGTAGTCAAAACAAAATGTTATGATAGATAAATATATAAAAATGTAAAAATAAATTCATAGAATGGAAGATACTTTAAAATCTGTAAAATTTAGTTTCGTATATATATTAAGGATAGAAATGATATTTTATTTTACATATATATTTAATAGGGAAAGTATACGTAGTCTTAGAATTAAGTTGTAATGCAACAGAAAAATTAAAGCTTCAGTCATTTACTTATGTTGAAGTTCACTTTGTTCCAAATTCTCTCGTTATGTAAATATATAACAATTTAACACCTTGTAATAAGATATTATTTCTAATTTCTAAAAAGGTGTAAGAATATTCAGGAGTATACGAAATACCATTAATTATAGCAGACGTATCAAATATTTACTATATTGGGATGACTAGCAGGAAATTTAAATACAGGAAAAAGGATCATGTAGCTGTTATTAAATAGAAAAACCACAGTCTTGGCTAGATTATATCGAGAAGAAATTATTCATATACATTTCAGCGAAAGTACGATAATTTTTCCCTCCAACCAATATTATCCATTCATTATAAGAGAAACAATAGAGATTATAACACGTAAAACTAACATATGTAACGACACAGCATCATTCAACTTACCAAAACTTTGGCTCGAGGTACTGAAGGGATAGAATATAAAAATAAAAATCCAAGTAAAACAAAAGTAAAATATTTTCAAGCTTTTCTAAGCTCTTCATAAGAGAATATCTTAATAACTAATTGTTGTTTATTTATACAAATACGCCACTTCGTGTTGAAAATGAGAGATCCAATAATTATTAGAGTTGAAAGTAGAAGTAGCAGTTTCTTGGATTAAACTTAATTAGAGAAAATATATATTATTATTATTAACTGCAGTTCTATTTGTTTTGTTACATCACTCTATCCTTATACGTCACTTTGCATTTTTAATACGTAGCTGGAAAGTCGAATTTTAAACGCGTCAAAAATTAACAAAAACTTCAAAGTTTGAAATAGTCTATCTTCAAAACATTTTTATGTAAAAACATGTAGTTTTGGATTTTGATTAAACAGATTGTGCTTCGTAATATGCTACCTATAGAAATCAATTAGCCTTTTATAGAATTCGTGTATTGTTGAAATCAAAATAGCTCTTTTTATTTTACTCCATAAGTCATTGCGCGCATGATATCTTGAGAAAGTATGTATGGTTTGCATGAAATTTGGTAAAGATACTATACAAATATGTGTGTTTAAAATGAACTATTCTTAAGTATTTATAATGGTAATATTTTTAGTTATGCTATTTTTAATCATTAAAGAAACAAAATTTTTATTTTTATTTTTACAAAAATATTTTTTTACACAGTTAATAAAATAATTTTGGCCTAAGAGTAGTTCATTTTAAACACACATGTATGTATAGTATCTTTAACAAATTTCGTGGCAATTCATACATATACTTTCTCAAGCTATCCTGCAACTTCTGCAGTAAAAAAAAGAGCTATTTTGATTTCAACAATACACAAATTCTGTAAATTTCTAATGACAGCATATTACAAAGCACAATCTGTTTAATCAATATACAAAATTTTATGTTTATACATGAAAATGTTTTGAAGATAGACTAATTTAAACTTTAAATTTTTTCGTTAACTTTCGTCGCGTTTAAAAGGTACAAGTCCCCTTAAATTTGGGTAGAAGAAATTACTAGAATCTAATTTTACTTTCAACTCCAACGATTATTGACTCTCTAATTTTCCAAACGAAGTCACGTATTTGTTTCAATAAAGGACAATTTTTTATTAAAATATTCTCTGATGAAGAGAAATGCTTGAAAGTACTAAGAAAATTTATATAAAATATATTTTTTTAACTTGTAACATCTCTTTCATTATTTTAATCGCCTAAAGTAAAACAGTGAACTTTTTAAAGTTCATCTAACATATTTTATGATTTCGATGTATATATATTTTTTATTTTTATTTCAATATATCTTTTATGATTCAATTGCACTACATAACATTGTTGCACAAAATATATTGATCTAATCTCTATAGTAGGTATCGACTTACATTTTGACAAATGACTAAAATTGAGTCATTTTCACGAACTATATGACAAGTTATTAACTAGAATGAAGTGAAAGTGTTTAAATTTTTTTTAAATTGTAATTATTACAATATATCAACTGAACACCAATATACAAATTTAAACGTCTTAATAACCGTTTCAGTAAAAGCTGTAAAAAATTATGTTGCTCGAGTGTGGTAGATTTTCTATTGATTCTAGAATAAAATTGAATCAGTGACTTATGTAGTGTTTGAAATGATAGATTCAATTGCACTGCATGATATTGTTAACGAAGAGATATAAATTTTCTAAGCTATATTATGATATACACTGTTTTACTACGCTTAAATCTGTAAGAAATAATTGATTTTTTTTTTTTCGATTGATGTAGTCATAATCTTACATAAACTCATACAAAAATACATAAGCATTTATTTTTTTGGAAACGAAGATGGAAATCTTCAATATTTTTTATAGTCGTATAAAGTTTGTACTGCTTTTCATAGTTATAAGGTAAGAAAAAATGCGGAAAAAAATCTTAAATTTAAAATTATCTGTTACTCTAAAATAAACAGGAAGGTTTTAAAATAAACTTTCTTGAAATATTTACTATCATTGCTCTGTATAATATTGTTTCGTAAACAACATGCCCTTTGTATCATAAGTACCGGTTTTTGGGGAAAAATAGCAAACAGGTTTTAATTCATACTTTTAAAATTACTTTAAAAGTATTGTTGTCCTTTTTAATTGGTTTGTTAATTTAAGAAAAAAAAATGGCATTTTAAAATTAGCGGTGGAATTTTGTCTCGCTTGCACCAATCGACTCACTTAAGTCGGTGCTTATAATTTACGTCAAGTATAAAGGGTATACAATAAAAAAGACTGAAAATACCTTTAATTTTTATATGTTACAGATAAATAAGCCATTTAAATTACAAAAAACTTTCAATAGATGGTAGAGAATAAGATTATGCTATGTTAATACAAATTTCCTGCCATTATTTCATCAAGAGCTACTCTTTTAAAAAAATTTACGGTTCAAAAAGACAATATTTTTTAATAAGAAAAATTTCATTTTCCTGTAACAAAAATTGCTGCAAAAAAACATGTCTATATCTTTTTAATTGACGCGTTTTAAATTGACAATTGAACACTGTTAATAGGGACCATATACACTATGACGCAAAAGTTTAGACAATGACGTCATTCAGCTTTAAAATGTAGAATTATGACGTCAGAATTACAAAAACCTGTAAATATATTCAAAAACTGGTTTAAAATGCTATGTACAAAAGACAGTCGTTTTATTTGCTATAATACTAATTTTTTTCATAAAAATTCAAATGTGCTTGTCGCAAAAGTTTAGACACTATTCTAAATTTCTTTGAATATTCGCTGGCATATGCAAATTTAGAATCGATGATGTCACAAATTTGGAGTACTTAAGTTCTGCAAACGATTGCGCTTCATAGTCGACATGCCGAGAGCTAAAGAAATTCAAGTGAATGAGGTTTCATGGATTTGGCAGTTGAAAGTGAAGGGAAGAGCGTTTCTGAAATTTCTCCTATTATTAATAGGTCAAAAAAATCTATTTATCGAGTTTTATCGAGTGGTTCCGAATATAAAGCAAAATGTTGGTCTGGGAGGCCACGTGTGACAAATGTACGAGAGGATCGCCTGATACAAAGACTAGCGAGTACTCAACAAATGAGCGTACGTGGAGTTCAAAGCTCATCGGGACTCTCTGTATCAAAGGATACGATTCGTAGACGAATTTTGGAAAAAGGAACAATCGTTTATAGCAAAATGCAGAAGAAACCAGCTCTGAAACCACATCATAAGTTACAAAGACTTATGTGGGATCGAAAGCATATGTCATATGGAGAGAAATGGCAGTCAGTCATATTTAGCGATGAAAAAAAGTGGAATCTGGATGGTCCAGATGGTTGTTTATCGTATTGGCATGACTTGCGGAAGGAACCTCGACGTTTTTTTAGTCGCAGACAAGGAGGGGGCTCGGTGATGGTTTGGGCAGCCTTTTGCTATAATGGACAAGTATCTCTGACCTTCACCAGTGGTCGTCAAACTTCACAGCATTATACAGAGACATTAGAAGAAAACCTACTGCCATTTGCTGAGCTTCTAGGGGGTCCTCAGTGGGAATTTCAGCAAGTCAATGCTTCAATTCACACTGCAAAACATTCAAAATCTTGATTTAATTCCCATAATATAAGAGTTCTCGACTGGCCAGCATGTAGCCCAGATCTTAACCCTATAGAAAACCTTTGGAGCATCATGTGTCGCAAAGTTTATAGCAACGCTAGACAATACTCTTCTGAAAAGGAACTTAAGACATCTATTGAGAATGCATGGTACGATATCGATCCACAAACTATGCAAGATTTAGTTTCTTCCATGCAATCTCGTGTATATGACGTAATACATAACCATGGATGCGCAACCAGGTTTTAAAAATTGTTTATTTCGATTTTATTTAATTTGTGTCTAAACTTTTGAGACAGCAGTTTATTTTTGTTACCATTTAATTTATTGCAATATGCACAATTCCACTTTTCTTTGTTATAAATATTGTTTATATGTACAGCACATTAATTTCAAGCAGTGATTTGAAAATTGAATAAATATTTTTCAAAGTATGTAAGAATTTCTTCATTGTCTAAACTTTTGCGTCATAGTGTATAAAAAAAGAAATATAAATATACGAAATATCGCAAGTTTGGAGATACACGGACGATAACACATATATAGTTGCCTTAAAAATAAGATGTTTGCAACAATATCCGTGCCATACAGCTGTAAATGTTTTATAGAAACATCGAAAATAAGTGCTCACTTACGTATGGAAAGGAAATCCTTGGAAAACAATTGTAAATTGTTTTCTTAAATTAAATTATGTTTATAAAATTCAAAACTACACTTGTCAATTTACCTGACAGCTTCACTGTAAAAAAAATTCTGTAGCTCTACAGATGTAAAGTTACATGCTTACTAAACTGTCATCTGTAACTGTACAAAAAAAGCTGCAAATCTACAAAACTAGTTTTTGTAAAGCTACAGAAATCTGTAACTTTGCAAATGAATCTATTAAAATTGCAGTAATCTTACTAAAATTTTATCTGTAAACCTAGCTGTAGTTACATGAAAAGTTCTAGGCATCCCAGTTTCCTAAAAAAATCTTAGTAACGTTACAGATTTTTTGATTTTCGGCGCAAAAGTGTGTCTGTTACATGAATATTTGTTGTTGCCGTTACATAAAAAGTTCTAGGAATCCCAGTTTCCAAGAAAAACTTTAGTAACTTTACAGATTTTTTTTTACAGTGTTGTTGTGTGATTTTCAATTTAAATGTATTTTTCATGCAGTTTTTATCTAATGAAAACTACGAAAAGAGAGACGGAATCTTTTTTATCCTTTGCTTACAATTTCATTATTCCTAACATCATACCTTATTTAATTTTAGGGATACACGATACACGTATACAGTTTCTTGTAATGATCTTGTTGCAGCAAATTTTCCCATTGACCAATATTGATTTTTTTTTTTTTTTTGTCAGAATGTGGGGGTCGGAATAATTCTCAAAAGTTACTATTATTATTTAAAATGGTCATTTTTCTGAAAATGTATTAGTGGGCTGTTTAATAGACACAATATTACATTTTGTTTTATTTTAAACACCTCTGCAATTCAAATTGCCTACTTCTTTTCTTCAGATAATGAATTAAAGAGCGTTTAAAGATTTTTAAACCACGAAGTACATTTCTTGTACGTACGCATATATAAAAAAATATATGAAATATATTTATATGGAGTATATGGAGTAAGGAGTATACTATATGGAATATACTATATGGTATATATATATAGTATACTTCTATATGGAGTATAATAAGAAATCATTGTTAAATCTATGCATTATCTCAGTAATATTGCCTTTGAGGGAAGTTCTAGCTCTAATATTGTTTTTTTTTCTCTATATTATCTTTTATGGACCAATTCATCATAAAAGACATGAGTTTCATCATGCATCTCCCATTTATGCATGATGAATTTTAACGTCGTCTATATTATATTTATAGATATTATATATATCGTCCGTTGTATATGTGGTCTTATGGGCTGAAAAAGCACTGAGTCAAATTGAAATGAATGACAACCAGATGACGAGAAATCGCCACTATTCTTATTAATATCTTTCAGTTTTTCATAATGTGTTAATATTTTTTAAAAAGTGAAAATCAGCGGCTTTTTCGGAGCCTGAGGTGTCTGGAAAGGGGTTGAAGTGTGTATCTCGTAGCTAGTTGAGCCCTTTAGTATATAAAAAAGGACAGAACTGAAACTCAAACCTTTTAAAACTATTTCTGAAAAAATTATTTTACACCGCATTTTATTGCACAAACATAGCAATTTTAAATATGATGTACCTCGATATACTTACGCATCATAGTATCAGTTGGCACAAAAATATTCACTTTAATGTTTTTAGAATAAAATTTCACAGAGTATTTTAATGTTTTTCTCAGGATAAATGTTAGCAGCAACCACTTGTAGATGTAAGTGTAAAATTGTTCAAACTGCCTAATTCTTTCCCACAGATAAAGAATTAAAGAGCGTTTAAAGACTTTTAGACCACCAAGTATATTTCTTGTACGTACGCATATATAAAAAACATATGGAGGATACTCCTATGGAGTATATGGCGTATACTATATGGAATAAAATACACTGTATATATATATATATATATATATATATATATATATATATATATATATATAACCATTAATTAAACATTACCGACCATATATATATATATATATATATAGTATACTATATGGAAGTATACTATATGGTGTAAATGTCCAGAAAATAATAGAAAAGAGAATTTTTTATAAATTTCTGACACAATGGACAGAGGTGCATTGGGGCGCTGGATCCCCGTTCTGAAAAAGTGAGCTATTAACTCTGCGCTACTAATCCTTCATTACAACTCTCAATATTTGTTACTTAAATTCTGTCACATTTTTTCGGTGATTTTTCTTACAGTCGCGAAAATTTTGAAAATCGTTTAAAAATGCTTTAAGTAGGGTAGACCGGGGCACGTTTACGCGGTTTTCCTTTCAATGAATTTTCTAATTTTTTTGTTTTAAGTTTAGAAATTTTAGACATTGTGGTTTTATAAAGCAGTTAATAAAGTCAAAATTTGCGTATTCAGTTGTTGCCCTATTTGTGTTTTTAACCGCAAAAAAGGAGTTTTTTTTCGATCAAAGTCTTTTGCGTAAACTTGGGGCAAGTTTACGAATGAGGTGTAGCACGTTTACGCATATTATCAGTGATACCAAGGAGTAAGTGAAATAAATATTTAATCAAATTGAAATGTTTTATTTATAACTTAAAACACTGTTTAAAAAAAATAAATAAACAGAATTAATTAAAGAACATTTTATAGGCTAAACTGAAAACATAGGGCTTATTGCTAATTAAAAACAGAAACTGTTTAGTCATCTTCGTCATCACTGGTATAGTTGTTACAAACAAAAAATAAAGTATTTCCTTTTGTACACTTGTCATGGGACCACCTTTTGCATCTAAGACATCGAACTCATTCCTGTCCTCTTTTGGATTGGTTGTATGATTTCACACAATAAATACACACACAGTTTTCATCTTCGTCATCAGATTCATTCACTATTTTCTTTTTTCGAGAGTGTACCAACATTTTCCCTTTTGCAGTTTTTGGTTTCATACTTTTTCCTTTCACTGTAAAAAAAAATCTGTAAAGTTACTAAAGTTTTTCTAGGAAACTGGGATTCCTAGAACTTTTCATGTAACGGCAACAACAAAAATTCCTGTAACAGCGTCTGTTACAGGAATTTTTCTTGTTGCCGTTACATGGAAATTTCTTGGAATCCCAGTTTCCTAGAAAAACTTTAGTAACTTTACAGATTTTTTTTTACAGTGTTGCTGTCTTCTTGTTCTGCTTCCATAGAAACTAGCAAATTTTTACGTAATTTCTTTTTTGTTTTTGTTGTGCCATCATTTTTTTCTTTTTCGTTTCTAACTGCTCTTTTCTGATGGCTTCTTTAACCGGAGTATCAGTTAGGATTGCGGACTTCCTCTTTTTCTTCCCTTTCTTGGTGCCAAGTCTTGGTCCTGCCTTTTCAAGTGGTCTCAGTTGTTTAGGTGTTGGGTAGTCCACATGTGACGAATTGGAAGGCTTACTGGGAGAAATACTTCAAGGATCGATAGGCATATAAGTCTCAGAGACTTCGGCTGCAATGCCAGAGGCATAGTAGGCCTATTAGTGGAGGGCGATGTTGGTTCTCGTCAGTCAGTCACGTGCGATGGTATGAAATCCACCTCAGAAAATATCAGTGGGTTTAGCGGTTGAATCCCTGTCACTTTATATGCAGCCATTGTGTTTGGTGGAGTAACTGCAATGTGTAAAGTTAATTAAACATTAGATGATGATTTGCAAAACTAAATAGCCTGAAAATACTAAAAAGTTTTGAGACAGTACAGATCAAAAAAGCTTCAGGAGAACGTTTACGCAGTCAGAACGTGCGTAGAGATGTTCCGACGTTAGTGCGTAAACGTGCCCAGTCGCCATGTTTGGATTTATTTTTAACGTGGAAAGAAAATAATAACATTTCTGTTCATACAAATATAGTGCTCAAAAAAGGATAAAATTCTGCTAATGTTCATATATTTGTTTATCCTTAACTAAGTATTATTAGTTCACAATAAATTTCAATAATTTCATCACAAAATTTACTCACCTTGACAGAAAACAGATTATCCTTTCCACATGCTAGACCAAAGCTCGAGTGACTCTCAAAAACGTGTGAGAATATCCGCTAGGGAGCAGCATCAATCTGTCATAGCTGGTGGCGGGCCAGTTATAAGTAGTTTCAGAAAAAGTGCACTGCATAAACGTGCCTCGGACTACCCTACCTAATCCGACAGCCGACTTTTAGACACAAGAACTGTACAGTTCTTGTGAATGTGGTGCATAATATGTTCTTCATACGGGAGCAGAATTGAATGTACCGTTTGAGAGCTACCGTGTTCACTTACACACGTATACACAGAAACACACACACGCACACACAAATCGTGAAAACAAACATTTCTTTACACTATGTGTATGTAAAGTGTAAATTCGACTAATTTCTATTGAAATAAGTATCTTCTTGTATTTTAAACATCTGAAGAAGTATAATTTTTTTTCATAAAACTAGCAGGAAAAGACATGACGTTTATAACCGTACAAAACATAAGTTATTTTCCATTTTTATCAGACGAAAAAAAAAAGGCAGAAAAAAGTCTTAAGATCTGAAATTAGCTGCTGCTCCCCAAGAAATAAACAAAATTCTCCACATGCTGCATAATGAATCATAAAAAAGCACGAAAAAAAGCCGCTATACCAGATGCTCTGTTGAATAAATAAAACGGAAGGGAAAAAATCGTTTGTGGGTTTTCTTATTTTATTCCTAAGCTTGTAATGAGAGTGTTTTAATGTTTAGCTAAACTATTTTTTTCTATTTATATACAATAAGCATTAGCTCAAACAAAATAAATCATTTGATTGTGATAAAACAAATATTTGTTTTTGAATACATTTATCATTAATTATCTTATAAAAATAGTCTCATAGATAGCATAATTTTACTAAATTTCATTAAAAAAGATGGAGAAATTTAATCAGTAAAAATATAAATAAAAGTTTCTGCTTTTTAATATATTCTATTAAAAGACAAAATCCGTGTATAATTCATGAATATAATGTGTATATTTATTAATTAAAACAGAAAAAAAATTATTTGTGAGATTTTACATGTATTCTTTAAGCATGTAATGAGAGCATTTTCATGTTTAGTTAAATTTCCCTTTTATTCTTTTATTATTAAAGTAAACGCTAGTTTGAACATGATATCTTAAATGATTGTGATAAAACAATATTTGTTTTTGCTTATGACAATAAAAGTTTTAAAAAATCCACATCTCGCGGAATTTTCTTTTCGTAAATTCTCACTAAAAATAGTAAGGTATAAAATAATTAGAAATGTAAATAAAAATTTGCAAATTAAAAAATATTGTTAAAAGACAAAATTTGTATGCTATTGAAGAACACAGTATAATTGTTTATTAAATAAAAATGCAACAATAAGTCTTGTGGGATTTTTTTCAAGCATTTAATAAAAATGTTTTAGGGCTTAGTTAAACATTCTATTTATTCTTGTCATGTTTAATAAACATTAGTTTGAATATAATATCTCAACTGACTGTGGCAAAACGTTATTTGTTTTTGGATATGATAATAAATTATTTAAAAAAGAAATGTATTTCGCCCAATTTTATTTTTGTAAATAATAATTAAATTAATGGATGGCTGAAATCAGTAGAGAAATAAATAAAGAATTGCATATCTTAATGTACTATTTAAAGACAAAATGTTTATCATGTTGGGAATTCAAGATTAATTTTTGTTAAAATAGAATTGAATCCAAGTTCACATAAGAACAGATATATATATGTATATATATGTGTGTGTGTATATAATTTTACCATTTGTTCATATATTTGTGATTTCATCTTTATTATATCTGTATCTACAGGGTGCAAAGGAATGTCCCTTTAACGTGAAAATACTTGCGAACGGAGAGAGCTAAAGCTATGTAAGTGGGATAACGGTATAGTAATTCGACTACGCTCGACTTAATGTAAACGTCAGCAGCGCCCCTAGTGGCGAAATTTGGAAGATATACATTGCAAATCGAAAGCGAAAAAAGATAGAGCAAAAATTCCAAATAGAAAGAATTAGAGCATCAATTAATTGGTACGAAACGACATTTGGTTCACACGAATAAGATAAATCATCACCTGTATAATCAAAAATGTCCGAAATCGATGAGCGACGTTTCTACTTTGTATATTCACATCCCAAAAATGTAGCAGTGCACAATTGCAGATTGTGATGTTGTACTGTGCTGTAATGTCTGTAAAAATTTAATTTCCAATGCATTTAAAATTTTAGATTAACCCTTTAAGGAACAGAAGAATTCTGTTAGTAAACTGATAAAATAATTGACTGTCACCAGAATATTCAAACGAATTTCTTAAATATTGTTCAAAAAAATTTCTTAAAAATAAAATCCCACTAATTTGCACTTTCATTACAAAAGCAAAATTTTATTAAAATATTATTGGTGCCATTTGTCAGTTTTGAAATTAAAATTGGGTGGGTAGCCAAGTCTAGCCATCGCCTTCGAAAGGGTTAAGTCTGTGTCGTCGTATTGAAAAAGCTTGAAATAGACGTTCCATGCTGGAAATGTGCATGCAGAATTATTCTCACGAATACAAACGTGTATCGTGAGCAATGACGAACTTTTCGAACATACTGAATTTTAACTTTTTATCACTGTGAGACAGTTTGTCTTTTTTGTTTTTTGTGTGATGTTATCAAAATCTATTGAGATAAGAACGTATTTGTACAATAAATGTTTCATATTTCTTCATACTTCTGGCTATTCCATTCAAACGTTTACATAAAATGGACTGTATCGATTTCGGACATTTTTAGGTATACAGGAGAAGATTTATTTTATCCATGTAAGCCAAATGTCGTTTCGTACTAATTAATTGATGCTCTAAAATCTTCTAATTGGAAATTTTGTTCTATCTCTTTTCGTTTTCGATTTGCAATGGCTATCTTTCAAATTTTGCGACTAGGGGCGCAGGTGTAGTTTGCGTTAAATCGGGCGTAGTAGCTTTACTATACCGTTACCTCACTTGCATAGCTGTAGCTCTCTCCGTTCCGAAGTATTTTCACATTAAAGGGACTTTCCTTTGCACCCTGCATGTGTGTATATATATTACAAAATTTAAAATCTTTTTCGAAATGGTTAACGTTATCCTATAAAAATTTAAATTTAATAACACCCCATACATTATACCGGCTTATCAAAGTAAAAACCTATTCTTAAACTAATTTATCAATCCCATATGTAAAGGTATAAGATATGAATCCACCTAATAATATTTATTCCAAATTGCTTAAATCTAAAAATGGCGCAGTCTGCTTATATTCCTTAAATTAAACCCTTTTATTATTTAAATCGTTATTAAAATTAACTATTATTTCCGGGTATATCAATCCCCTCTAAATTCTTTATTTAATTGCTAAAATGTCATAAGTCCTAAATTACCTCGTTCTAAAAAAACCTATTTATTTAAAATCATTCTTTTATTAAAATATCGAAGCGTCTATTATAATATTTCAATGCTTTCATATTTTAGTTTTATTCCGCATCAACGAGTTCATTTTTCTTTTCTGTTAAAATTATCATCTGGCAATCTAAAATCTATTTTTCGGCAGCACTCTTGAGCTCAGAACTTATTTTTTATTTACACATTGTGTATCTGATTCTGAGGCTTTGGAGTGTTCTAGAAGTAAGTTTTCACGCTACGGAAATTGAATCATCTCAAGATCATTCCACCGGAACTGTTAATAAGTCCCTCTTAAAGCGGTTATGATTGGAGAAGGTAAGTCAGATGACTTAATTTTGTCACTTTGCGCTAGAGTAACTTAAACACATAAGCACAGCAGATCAGCGAGATTACGGTGACATGAGAGAAACTACGGATGAGGGATAGAGAGAGGGTTTTTCGGGCTTTAAAGAGTTCGATTCGAAGTTTTTCCAAAACATCCGGTACACCATGACTGTCATGTTTCTACCAAGTGATATTTATGCGGGGCCCAATAAGATATGTGGTACCCAAATAACATATTTTCTTCGTTAATACGGCTGGGGTTAATACGGCTGACACCTCATCATGTAATAAAAAAAATAAATTTAAAAAATCAAAAAAGCCGTCTGCGTTAAAAAGTAAACTAATTACTTATTTATCATCAATGCTAAACTATTTTTTATATTACTTACCTATTTTTTTTATTTACTTGTATTCATGACTTTTAAGTTGCGTTTAATTGTTAGTTCCTATCTACAAACAGTGTTTTGATGAGGCCTATAGATGTCTATGATGGTTAGAGTTGCAGTAAAGCTAGAGATCCTATCTACACAACTTCCAGGTTGTGTAATATTTAAACAGAGCTTCTGACTGTAAAATAGCCAATGAAACATCGTCTTCATTTTGAAAGACCTATCCAGTGATATGCCACTCAATAAGGTGCGTAAAAAAATTTCGTCTCTACCGCCGTTTTGTATTTTACGGCCGCCATTTTGAATTTATAAAAACAAATTTAGCCTATAACCATCGGATGATTAAGACAAATCGATAGAGATCTCATCCATTAAAATCCATCCAGCATAAAACCATAAAGCATGTTTCGAGGGTATAAAGAAATTCACATACCCAGATACGCGTGAAACACATAACCCTTCTTGGCAGCCGGGTAAAAAGGATTTGAAACTCAGACTGTCACGTAGTGATGATTAAAGAATCACTTTAATTACGAGATGCTAGAGAGCAAGCATTTCTCCTGCTTAGTGTTCCTGATCACATAATAAAGCCTATTTAAACAGAATTCGACTGCTTAGTTATGAAGTTCTCATTATTTCTTCATAATATAACCATCCACCTTATGCCCGTGTGTAAATATGTGGAAATCCAAACTGGAAAAGATTTCGCCAACTGCCTTTTTAGGTGCGTTCGTAATTATATAAATACGTAGCACCTATAGTCGTCGTTCAGTCCGTCTGTCTGTCCGTCTGTCCGTCCGTCTGTCCGTCTGTCTGTCCGTCTGTCCGTCCGTCTGTCCGTCCGTCTGTCTGTCCGTCCGCATATAACAGAGCAAAAACTACCCGACCGAATGATCTGAAATTTTTAATATATAATTGCTGCAAAATTTTGTCGAGCCATTTCCAATTTTATGAAAATCGGATGTATAGTTTAATTACAGGGACACCCAAAAGTTTTCCGTTACATTACGGCCAATGGGAAAAAATTATAGCAAATGCATTTTAATGATTTTACAGCCTTCCGAATGGTCTGGAATTTTTAATATATAATTGCTGCAAAATTTTGTTGGGCCATTTCCAATTTTATGAAAATCGGATGTATAGTTTAATTACAGGGACACCCAAAAGTTTTCCGTTACATTATGACCAATGGGAAAAAAAATATTGCAAATGCATTTTAATGATTTTACAGCCTTTCAAATGGTCTGAAATTTTAAATATATAATTGCTGCAAAATTTTGTCGAGTCATTTCAAATTTTATGAAAATCGAATGTATAGTTTAATTACAGGGACAATCAAAACTTTTCCGTTACATTACGGGGAATGGGGAAAAAATTATTGTAAGTGCATTTTAATGATGTTACAGACTATGCACTTATGAAGCGCAAAAAAATATACATTCAGTACAATATGGGGTGCAAAAAATAATTATAAAACTAGTTATAGTACGAACGCACCTCATTTGCCACGTTTGACGAGCAATTTCCAACTTGTTTTAGCTGCAGTGTGTCACTGTACCACTATACATATATAATACCTGTGAAAAAAAATTAATCTAACAAGTTCAAATAACAATGATTGAACTTGAAATTAGATGTTACAATAGAGACATTTTGAATTCACAAAAGATTGAGATATGCTGCACTGGTACAGAAAAGAGTTATAGAATTGTAAAATATAAATAAGTAAATGCATAATAAAATGCGCAAAAGCAACTATAATTAACACCTATTTTCAACCAAATCAAATTATTTAATAATTAAGAGACAAAAATGGATTTATAAATCATAGTATCAAAATGCAAAATGCATTTTAAATTTTCATAGAATAATAAAATACATTCCACATACTGTCATATGTTTTCAACAAAATTGAAAATTTTTTAAGAACTCGGTTTGTCTGTCTGTCTGTCCGAGCTATATCTTGTTTAAATATACTGGGAATGCCATAGAGTTCAAATTGCTTATTAAGGTTTATGTGAAATGTTTGTTATTCAAAATGAAGTATGCAGCGTTTATAGTTCGTTTACAGGGATAAATAAAAAAAATCCCGTAAGATTACAGTACATAGGGAAAATCTTTTGCTGTTTATTTTAATGATGTTACACTATTTTAAACATACTATACAGAATATATATCAATAGGGTTCACCACAAATTTCTCACAAGGAATTACGAGGTACATAGTAATCATCGTTCATATTCAGGGTTACACAAAGAATTCAGTTGAAGTTCTGTCTGTGAGCGATAATTGCAGAGAGTGTTTTTTCAGTTGTACTTTTTCAGTTCATTTGTTGTGGTATGCGTTTTTAAATTTAACAATTTTTTTTATATTGCTTGGCGTGTTTAATTTCTATAGATCATATACAGGGTTGCACAAAAGAATTCGAGTTCATTTATTTTTAATGACGAAAATTGCTGCAAGGAAATTTCCCTCTGTATTATTACAATAGAATATGGTTTGCCTAGCAGTCGCCATTCATATTCAGGATCAAACAAAAGAATTCAAACGCAGAGCTGTCTATGAACTATAATAGCTGGGAGTGAATTTTCAATTTTGGTATGAGTTTTTAAATTTAACATTACTTGGTGTGACTAAATTCTACTGATCATATATAGGAGTGTATAAAAGAATTTGAGTTCGTTTCTTTTTATTGACGAAAATTACTGAAAGGAAATTTTCCTCTGTGTTATTATTTTCTTAAATGTAGAAAAGTTTTGCATACTATATAGTATAAATATTACAAAACTAAAATTCCGTGCTTTTTTTAAATTACTACATAAAAATTTCCTATTTGACAGGATTTTACAGTCCCTAGTTTATTAAATTATCTCCTATTTTAAGTAATATTCCAATTATTTATTTAAACTCATAATGAGTATTTTAATATATTATTTCTTTTCAAAATCTATTCTAAAAAACATTTCCCGCAATTATAATTTGTTTCAATGTTTTTCATTTTTCAATGTTAAATGCCGATATGAATTCTATTAAAATTATCTGTTTTCTATCATTTTATTTTTTTATTATTATTATTTCTGAAGTCGTTTGGTACGCTTTCCCTACACTGTAAATCTAGCTTCATTTCTTCATTCCTAGCTTCATTTTTTATCCGCACTTAAAATATAGTTGTGTGCCTATTCAGACAGTTATTGGCTAATCCGTATATCTGCAGTGTAGTGAAAAGCCCTCCGCTTCGAGGTTTAAAACGCCCAAACATGAGTGAGGGGAGCAGAATTTCGTTTATCCAATTGCATTCAAAATCATACTTGTTATCTGGGAGCGAGTCTTTATTTTAATAATAGAATGATATAATATTATATGTTAAATGCAGTTCATGATGACATGACTAGCTACAAAATTTAATAGTAAAATAGTCGAAATCCTTTTTGGAACTGTGGCGAATCCTTAATTTGTATTTTACTCAACTGAGCTATAATAACAGTGTTTCCGAAAGGATAATTCTGTTCTATTATTAATGGAGAAACTCTAATACGTTCGTTCCATAACAAAACGGATAAGGACGGCTTAAAACACCCTGTTCTAATATATAAACTTCAGTATTTATTTGCATAAGTGGTAGAATAGTGTTGATTGAATTTTCTGAATTTTGAATTTTTTGAGTGGCTTTCGAGGAGTATTCTAATGTAGCTACAGAGAACGATTCAGCGATATGATCTCAGTTTTTGTCTGAATGTTACAAATATCGTTAATATATTCAACCTTTCAGCCCTTCGGATTCGATAAAATGAGTACCATTAATGCTTGGGAACTAAACATTGGGAGTCCCACGCTATGTTGACAACATGTCGCAGACAAATATTACTCAGACATTATTACCATTGTTATTGACCATTACAGATGGTCAAGGAAACACAGTTGTGTATGATCCTGAGGGATTGTAGCGCTGCGGAGTAAAGTTTAGCATGTAGTATATATACAAATATAGAAATCACATATAGCGCTGCACAAAAAATTCCAAATATTTTTCCAACTGTAGATGGTAATTACTGAAAGTATGTTTTCAAATTGTATATGCGTTATCCGAATTGTATAATTAGACTTTCACCTTAGTAAAAGTAAAATTTTATTACAATATAATGAATGCGTTTGAAAATGTTTTATAATCTATTCTTGAAGCATGATTTTTCGTTCTTGTTTTTATAGCTTGAAGAAAATATAAATTGGGTGAAATATAAATAATTTTTTTATAATAAAGTATACTGGTGTAATATTTAAAGAAGAAATTCAAATGCTAATTTTGAAAAGTATATACATTTTTATTTGATAAAATAGAATGAGAAACATGTTGGCGAGATTTATTTTTCTTTTAAAAAATGTAATGAAAGCCGTTAAATGTTTAGTTATATACACCCTCTTTTATGGATGTACGTACAATATATTAAGTTGCACAGAATTATATCACCTGAAATCTTAAACAAACATCTGATTGTAATACATATAATTTTTTACAAGTAATATATCTAACATATAATCCAATTATGATAAAACAAACAGATTGTTTTGAACGAAAATCACAAATTATTTAAAATAATTGATTCATAAGCACATTGTTGTATATTTTGTTTTTATAAATTCCAATTAAACAAATTAGATCAGTAGAAATGAAAATAAAACATAATGCGTAATAAATATACGCAAAGTCAAAAGTAATATACATTCAATGCAGATTTTTAATAAATGTTAATAATGTTGTAGAACTCGGGCTACATCACACTTATAAAAATAGCAATAAACTAATAGTTTTTTCAAGAACGAATTTTGCAGAAAAAATTATTTTAATACACTTTGTTTCAAAATGTATTTAAATTTTATTATGAAATGCGAAAAAAAATCCTTCAAACTATTTTACATTTAAATATAATTAAGTGTATAAAGTGCGCTTAAATATATTTCAAGACAAAATAAAACTATATACACTGTATTACAGTATAAATCGTTTATAGTACTTTTAAATAATAATAATTATTATTCCTATGTATACTAAAAATAATAAGTACAAAGTGAAAGTATCACTTAGTAATATGGCAATTCAAAAATCTCCCCATAACTGTTAAATTTAATACATATTTCATCCAAATTTTAATTTCACAAATTCTCTAAACTAATATTTATTTTCGACACAACTATCGATATTTAACTATCCTTTTCCTAAAACTATTTTATAAATTATTTACTGCGAAAAAAGTTTTTCGTTTTACAACATGTTGCTGTCGATTAAATGCTAAAGCTAAGATTTTTACAATGAATTAAAAGTTCAATGTAGTAAATTCTTTACAAAGAAAGCTTTGGAAAGTAGGGTAGTGGGGAGTGTTTGAAAGAGTTGTCTGACATTCCATTAAGTGCTGCACTTGAGTACAGGTACTTTGCAGTCTAATATAAAATAGCTGTAAAGTTTAACTTTATCTGAACTTTACATTAATGCATACGTAGTAAGTTTGGTTTAATATATTTTCAATGCTTTTTAAACTTCGATGAAGAATAAAAGCAAAATTTTTGCTTATTAGGAATTTTTTGAAATACCCCCTACTTTCAGAATTAGTTATACTATATCTATTTGTATATTTATCTGTATTTTAACACCTTAATTCTCGCGCCCGAGACTTTCACGAGGAAAGTGCTGTCGAACGTGATGCCCGCGGCCGCCATGACACCCTTTGGAGATTCTGGCACCCTTTGGAAATTTTCATGGCGCCCTATCGAATGATACCTGTTTCCAGTGTTGCCAGTGGGCTATTTTTTTTAATTCAGATTTCTTGATTGGCCCCGTTTTTAGAAATAGTAAAATTCGCCTTATTTAATGACATATTAATTAAGGCGAAAACAAGGGGAATTTTAACATTTCAGAAAAGTGGTGCCAATCTAGAAATCTGAATAATAATTAAAAAAAAGGAGCCCACTGGCAAAACTGCCTGTTATTTGGTGTTTTGAAATACAAATTCATTTTTAAAATGTCTCTTTAAAATCATTAGAGTTCCACATGATTTTATTTTAGAGGATATGTTAAATTTTTGGCTCATTTCTCTACAGAATATTTTGATCTCCCGCTCACGAAAATGTTATGCTAAATTTACTAAGATTTATGCTTTTTTCTTCAATTATTTTTCCCATCAAGCTCTGTATAGTAGGGGGCCTTATGTTTTACATTGCGAAATGTCTATGCACCTTAAAAGTCACCTTTGTAGTATTGCTCTATACTAGGGTTGCCAGAAAGGCATACTTTTTTATTCCGACTATCTGAATTCATACCAGAAATTTCGAATAGTAATTTTTTCTTTATTTAATGGCAGACATTTTAAGTTTACTTAAAGTAAAAATTCTTCTTTCCGGTATAAATTTCTACAAAAAAAAAAAAAAAAAAAAAAAGTCAAAACTGGAAATCATGCCCCCTACTAGATTGAGATAATATTGTTTTATGTTTCCATTCATTTAAAAATGGTGCCCTTCAATGTTTGCGAATAGATGATATGCGCGCGCACTTACTGAAAGATTGGACAGCCCTGGTGTAGGCTATTTTTTTTTTTTTATTCCGATTGTTTGATTCCACCAGCTTTTTAAAATAGTGTAATTGGCTTTATTCTTGAATCATTTTATCTGCAATTGAATAAGGTGAATATTTCTTCTTTAAAAAAGTGGTGGCAATCAAACAATCTGAATTTTTATTACTTTCTTCTATCTTTACAAGAAGAAACTATTGGATTCATGAAAATTCCGATTTTCAACGGATTTACACGTTTTAGGGATCAGAGAACCATAAAAATATGTGTTTACGAAATGTCTCTCTGTGAGTCTGTCTGCCTGTCTGTCCGTCTGTCTGTTCGTGTGTGACATAAATTTTGTGGGCGCTTTTGTCCCTAATATAAATTGATGCTGATTAGCTTTTGGTGCAAATCGCTCAACTGGTGGCGCTACTATGCTGCATTTTTTACGATTTCCACAACAGCTCTATCTCAAGAACTAATGCACGGAATTTCATCAAACTTCAGATTCTGTTAGTCCTGGACAAGACCTGATGATATTAGCATTTTGGTGTAAATCGTCCAAGAGATGGCGCTACTATGCCGCATTTTTCACGATTTGATTTCCACAATAGTTCTATCTCAAGAATTATTGCACGGATTTTCATCAAATTTCACATTTACTTAATCCTTGATATGAATTGGTTACGTTTACGTTTACCCAACAGGTGGCGCTGCTATGCTGAATTTTTCCCGATTCCCACAATAGCTCTATCTCAAGAACTAACGCACGAATTTTCATCAAACTTCAGATTCAAATATACCTTGATAAATATTATTGCTGATTATGTTTTGGTGTAAATAGTTCAACAGGTGGCGCTGTTATGCTGCATTTTTCACGATTTCCGCAATAGTCTTATTTCAAGAGCTAATGCATGGAATTTCATACCTTTAGGAATCTCACGATGACACTTTTAATTTTGGCTCTTTGATGGTGAATTTTAAAGTATTAACATGTA
Source organism: Maratus speciosus (assembly GCA_963932465.1). NCBI lineage: Eukaryota > Metazoa > Arthropoda > Arachnida > Araneae > Salticidae > Maratus > Maratus speciosus. The sequence goes on from OZ010786.1 coordinate 329,407,432, forward strand.
CGAGATGGAATAAAGTTTTGGGATTGCTACATCCGACTAGATCAAAAAGTAGCTCACACTTGTCAGGCGCTACTCTTAAAGGGTAAAAATGCTGTAGTTTGTTTCTAAATAATACTTTGTCAATATAATTTGGCACGTCTTTTTCACTACAATGCAGTGTAAGTTAATCCACAGCGTTAAGTTAAAACAGTGTGCAATAAAATAATTCCTCGAAGTACTTAACTTTAAATACTTTTAAAAGGATATAATGTTTTCTTTAAAAGACAAGTATGAGGAAATAAACATTTTTTAAAGGTAAAACTTTATTTTAATTCCATGATGCTTGAAAAATATAATGGAAATTTCTTAAATTTATGGAACATTACATTCATATTTTAATTTTGAAAAGAACCTGGAATGTTATTACATAGATTTGACATTGAGCAACAAATATCAAAATTAAAAGGCTTTATCTTGTTAAAAGCATCTTAAAATAAATTTGCCGACGAAAATATGTTTCCGTTTTAGAATACATTGTTCTCCATTAAATGTTAAAACTAGGTTATTCAAAACATTAAGTATTTTTGTGTCTTTATTTATTTATTTTTAATAATGAAAGCTTTGAAACAAAAAGTTGAAAGTTATTAAAAGAGTTGTCTGACATTCCTTAAGTGGTGCACTTGGAAGCAGATACTTTAAAAAAGATAATTAAAGGAATAAAAATTCATTAAAATAAGAAACATAACGGTGAAGTTTGACTCTATCTAACGTTAAAGTTATGCGAAAATGACATGTTTATGTGTATTTTGTAATTCCTTTTCAAACTACAATAAATAGTTACAGATAAAAGAACTTATTACAGTATATCTAAATAAATAAACTATGACTATGACCAATCAGTGTATATAATATATTTTCAAATTCATAGTTAAAATCACCTTAACTACTTACAATAATATAATACAACTACATAACTACTGTTTAGGACAATTAAGAACTTGTCTATCCTCAGGGTTAAAATTAAGAAGTAACCAACACAGTACAATATCTACATTCATGTATATAGAGATATAATTGAGATATTGTACCGTTTTGGTTTCTTCTTAACGTTACCCACAAGAATGGACAAGTTTTTAACTGTCCGAAACTGTAGCAATCTAATTGCAATTATATTCCTGCAATTTCAAACATTTAAATATTTGTCCATTCTCAGGGATAACATAAAGTAGAAACCAACACGCTACAACATATACATTTACATTCATATAGATAGTGACAGATTGTAGATATTGTTCCGTGTTGGTTTCTACCTAATGTTATTGGCCCCACCATTGGCCGAGAGGTTCTGCTCTCGAAACTGGTAGACGGGAGGTGCTGAGTTCTAATCCAATCGCGCCCGTCGGCCTAATAGTTCTGAGTTTTCCGTGGTTTTCTTCGAAACTTGGAATTTCTTGCGCTAATACGGGTTAGGTTCCCTTAGAAAGACCTCCACCGAGGGCATGCCTCCCTTAGGGCCTGTGTCCCTCGTGCTGATAATTGGCCGTCATAAACACAACCAACCAACCAACCCTAATTTTATCCCTGAGGATGAACAAGTTTTTAATTATCCGAAACTGTAGTAATAGAATTCTGTTGTACTATTGTAAGCAGTTTGTGTGATTTTAATTATGATTTAAAATATATACTTTATATAGTGATTGGCCACAGCCATAGTTTATACAAAAAATAGTAAAATAAAATATATGCTTAGTTTCTTCAAATATAAGTACGTATTAGATGTAAATTTCCAACTGGGCGAAAAATGTCCTGACGAGGATTCGAACCAGGGATCTCCTGGCTGATGACGCCAGTGCTCTGCCATCTGAGCTATCCCGGACAAATCTGATGGAACTTTTTCACCCAGCTAACCTTAATGATTATAGCATCTGGATGGCAGAGCACTGGCGGCTTCAGTCAGGAGATCCCTGTTTAGAATCCTGGTCCAGACATTTTTCGCCCAGTTAGAAATTTACATCTAATATGATTTATTTACCAATTAGAATAATTGTGTTAAAATTAATCTGGTATAAGTATGTATATTCATATAATTTGATTACAAGACAAATAATGTTTTCGAATTCACAAAATACATTAAAAATATGATAAAAAATATTATAAAATTAGTCTGTGATAAATTCTGATTTTTATTTCAAAGGTTTTCTTATTTACTACTTTGTAAATTTAAGCAGCAATCATGGAAATTCAGTTTTTCGTTCGCGGAAAGTATTTTATAATAGAGTGGCCGAACCAATAGTTGATCAAATAAGGTCAGTGCTATGGGGATTTTATTATATTTCCTTCCTTTCAAGTTTTAAAGTAAACTAGCGTGATTCCTACAACCCTTAATAAATGTTCTATAGTGGACAAAAATTAAATTTTCTGAAATTAAATAGCAACAAAATTATAAATAAATAGTTTCTTTAATTGTCATTTTCCCAGTAGTTGATCAATCGAAGAAATCAGTGGAAAATTCAAAAATTAATCTGTAAAATATCATGATTGGGCTGCGATTAAGAATAATTTATATAAAACTATTATTTAAAATAGGCAAGATGGAAGTGGATTATTTTGACTGACCGTAATTGTCTACAACTAATCAAAAACTAAATTTTTGAAGTTTCTAATAAAAAAAAAAAATCATAAAATGACTTCTATTACGGAAGGCAGGTGAAACAAATGTCACAACAGTTGCTCCAACATTAAAAAATGTACTGGGTGTCCTAAAAAAACTGACTGATTTTAAAATTAAATAACTTGGAACGGGGACAGATATTTAAAAAAAATTCTTGCAGGAGGGTTATGCGTGAAGTCAAAAGTTTTTTTTTTTTTTTTCCCAGTGATTTTCGATTTTAGTTCGAATTACAAACAATATATGGCGCTGCGATCAACATACGCTAAATTCAGGCTCGATTGTTTGTACTTCGGGATCCACTCAATAAACTTTAACCTCATTTTTCCGCTTGGAAGAAGAGAAAGGCCAAAAAATCGAGCCTGTATTTAGCGACTATTGCTTACAGCGTCATCTATTGTTACTAATCGGCCCAAAATCGAAAACCACTGTAAAAACTTTTTTTGTCCTTATGCATAACCCTCTTGCAAGAATTTTTTAAATATCTGTCACCGTTTGCAAGTTATTGAATTTTAAAATCAGTCAGACCCTTTTAGGACGCCCCACCGAGAGGATCTGCTCTCGAAGATGGTAGACGGGAGGTGCTGGGTTCGAAATCAATCGCGCCCGTCGGCCTAATCGTTTCGGAGTTTTCGTGTTTTTCTTTGAAACCTTGGATTTCCAAGCGTAAATACGGGTTATGTTCCCTTAGAAGGACCCCCACAAAGGGCACTCCCCCCCCCCTTAGGGCTCATATCCCTCGTGTTGATAATTGGCCGTCATAAACACAACGAACCGCAACCGACCTTTTTAGGGGCACCCGGTATATTATGTCCAGTGCCATGTGTAAAAAAAAAATTCCGCCTGAAGTGGAGCAATATTTAAAAATTTTGATTAAGTACTGGCGTGGTCACCCAAAAATAAATCGGAAACAAGAAAGAAAAAATCATGCGTCAAACATATACACTGCTCAAAACAATTAAAGGATATTTGAAGTTTTATATAAAATAAAGATATAATAGAAATTTTTTTGCCGAAAATAGAAGAAGAGAATCACAAATGCAAATTTTTCTGGTTTTCAAACTGTGGAGTATGCAAATTTTGAGTTCGACGTCAAAAACGTCGCTTCAGCGGCAGCGAATGAAATTTGACTTTCAACTGGATAAAAGAGAATGAAGACAAGGATGATCGGCATTCAGTGATTGCTTTGTTTCGATGAGTACGATGTCTCAGCGAAGTCATTTGACAGATTCAGAAGCTTTGAGAATTGTTGGTAGGTTAGAAGGGGGCCAAACTCAAGTCGAAGTAGCGCAAGCCATTGGAGTGTCACAAAGTGTCATTTCCAGGATCTGGAACCGTTTTTTGGAGAGTGGATGTGCAGGCCGAAGACCAGGGTAAGGTCGTAGACGGGCAACAACGCCCAATGAAGATCGGTATTTAGCGTTAACAGCTCGGAAACACCGAACCATGAACGCTACTCTTCTCCAACAACACCTTCGCTCGGCTACAGGCACCACGAATTCAACTCAGACTGTCCGAAACCGGCTCCATGCTGTAGGTCTGTATGCTCGCCGACCGATGGTATCTGTTAGATTAACATCAAGGCATCGTCGCGACCGCAGGGAGTGGGCAACCGAGCATGTCAACTGGAGGAGAAATGAATGGAGCAATATTCTGTTTTCTGACGAGTCCCGTTTTTCTGTGCATCCGGATAATAGGCGTATTTTCATCTGGAGGGACCTTGGCAGTAGGAATAATCCTGCGTTCGTGCACGAAAGTGTCAGATTTGGCGGTGGAGGAGTGTTGGTGTATGGTGGCATCTCCATTGACGGGCGCACTGACCTCTACATCATTCGAGATGGAGCTCTGGCTGGTCGCCGATATAGGGATGAGATCCTCAGACCTATTGTAGTCCGTTACGCTGCAGCAATCGGAGATAACTTCATTTTAATGGACGATAACTGCAGGCCACATCGTGCAAACCTGGTGGAGGATTTCCTTTTCGAGGAAGGAATCGTTCGAATGGAATGGCCAGCGTGTTCTCCAGACATGAATCCAATCGAGCACGTTTGGGACGCTCTAGGAAGACGAGTTTCTGGCCGCCAACAACCCCCACAAACTCTCCCCACAAACTGGAAAGAGCTCTTCTGGAAGAGTGGGGCAGAATACCCCAACTCGTCATTAATAGCCTCATTGAGTCCATGCCGCAAAGGTGTTCAACGTTTCTGGCCGCCCGTGGAAACCATACCCCCTACTGAAAATGATTTTCTTTGAAGAAAACACCTTTTCTTATTCTTTTTTTCTCATATGCACAAATTGTGTTTTTTTTCCTTTAGTACACAAATGCGCAATAAAATGCATTTTTTTCGCCCAAACATGTGTAATTTATTCTCATATAACCTACTATGTCTGTCGACCATGTATCAATCAGCTAAACAGTTTACCAGATACAAAATCCACCTAAAACTGCAATATCCTTTAATTGTTTTGAGCAGTGTATTATGAAACACTTTCCAACACATTCAGAATAATGTAAAAAAATTGCACAGTTTAAAAAATTATTAATATTACGTCTAAGTCAACCATAGGGAGACGCATGACACGTTTCAAAACCCAATTTCAGCTGTTCCCATCTAGAATCGGAAAATTATCCGAATTTTTTCAGCAGCCCTGTATATGATGTATAAATTTGTATCTACTAATATCATGCATAGCAATGTTTAATTCACTTAAGAAATATACTTCAGTTGAAAATTTCTCTTCAGCAATTTCCTCTGATAAGGAGAAAGTTAAGTGAATGCTTTTGTGTGGTCCTGTATATCATTTATAGAATTTATATATAGTGAGTAACATGGAAAAAATGAATTAAATTTAAAAGCGCACACCGAATTTTAAACTATACACTCCAGCAATTATTTACTCAAAGACAGTATTGTAACGGATTTCTTTTGTATATCCCTGTAAATGAATAAAAAATGCTATGAATGACCTGTTCTAACATGATCATAGTGAAATACAGTGATTTATATCAGTTTCAATACATTTGAAATAGCGTAATGTCATTAAAATACTCTGCAAACGATATTTCCCCATATACCATAATGTAATGGAATACTTTTGAGTGCCCCTAAATGAACTATTAATCCTAAATACTTGATATACAATAACAAACATACTTTGGTCGCCCTGAATAACTTTTATCAATTGCATGAAAATCTGAGTACATTTTTGAGAGTTAGAGCGTGGACAGATGGACAGACGGACAAACAAACTGAATGCATAAACACCTTTCAACATTGTTGGAAAGTGTTAAAAAGGTTTACGTTGCACTACAGATTGCTGTCGATTAAGGGGACAGTTTACTACAAAATTTATCCAAAAATCGATTTGCTGTTTTTAATATTAAATGAAAGCCTGTTTCGTTGGGAATATTTTGACACCTCATTTTTAACACTTTCAAACACAGTTGAAAAGTGTTTCTGACTTCAGTTTGTCTGTCCGTCTGTCCGCGCTCTAACTCCGGTAAATATACTCCGAATACCCTGACATTTTTAGATGTGGTTGACATTTACCATCGTACGTTGCCTATTTCAAATAAAGTTTGTAGCATGTTTAGTTCATTTGCAGGGACAGTCAAAAGTATTCCGATACATTACGGCCAATGGGAAAAAAACCATTTCAAATGATTTTTAATGGTGTTACACTCTTCGAAACATAGTAAAATTGATATGCATTTATGAAACGCACTAAAATATGCATTGTGTAGAATATGCGGTGCAAAGAATAGTTGTTATTCATTTACTGGGCCACACAAAAGAATTCCGTTACGTAATGATATGGGAGTGGAAGGAATTGTTTACGGCGTATTTTAATTATGTTAAACTATTTCATATATAATGAAATTGATATATGTCACTTAGGTTTACTATAATTTATTTCATGTATAATATGAAGTGCATACACTGCAAATAGAAGCGTCTTAAATTTAGACACATATGTGACTGAAAAAGAATTTTAGACACTTAAGTGTCTTAATCTGAAAATTAAGACACTATAGATGTCTTAATTTAAGATACATAAGCGTCTTACTATGACCATGGTGTAAACGAACTGAGAATAATGTCTAAAATATCCGCAAACGTCTTATTTTAAGACACTTCATTGCTTTAAACGTGTCTTAATTTTTGATTCTTCCGACGCAATAACCACCAGGGGGCACTAGCACTCCCAGTTGCGCATGCGTTTTAGATGTCTTCGTTCGAAGTGGTATACGTTGTAATTCAAACAAAGTTTGTTTTTATGTACGCGTGTATTTTAATTCGTTTTTTGCGAAATGTGAAGTACTGTGATTTTAATTCGTATTAACTTGGATTATGTATTTATTGAATACATACATCTGACGTGTGTGCTCGGCATCAAATGTCTCTTAGAAGCTGTCGTCGATACAAGGGCGGGATAGACACAGAACAGAAGAAGACGACGGTTGAAGATTACACCCGGAAATTCTACAAAGCGTGTGCAATGGGCTTAGTGTTAACTCGTATCAATTTATATCAATAATATTGTGTTATTCATCTTCGTCCTGTCGAAGCTGGCAAAAAAAAAAGAAACTTTTGTCTGGCGGGTCCTGTTTTTAGGATGAAACATCTCATCCTTTAAATATGGCTAGTCGGATGTATTATGGATTACCTTTTAAACTGATGAAAGTCTTTCTCCCTCACTGTGGTTGTGGTAGTTTTTAAAATTTCAAATCGAGGAATATTTCTTACCTCCTGCAGCAACTCAAGTAAGTTTCTTTATAGTAGTAAAATTAGTGTATTTTATGATTTTATTTATTGTACTAAACAAAATCCTGCATGAAATTTAATTAGTTTTGAATCTGTTCGCAAAAAACCCCACTAATTCTAGAAGTATATATTTTTAAACTTATGACGTTCTTTTTTATTACGAATTATATATTCAATGTCAGTTCTTAGTTTCAATGGATAATTTTTATCTCGCAGTAAATGACGGCCACAAGGAAGTAAAGATAAAAAAAAACTTTGAAAGATGACCTAATGCTTTCTTACTTCCTGGCATAAAACCACAGATTAAAAAAAGATAAATAAAGTAAATGAGACTCGTCTATTATATGAAGCTGCCTGTAAAAATATACATATGTATTTGATTTGCAATCAACTCTAATACTGATTTTTTTATTATTTTTAATAAAAAAGTAATTTGAAATTTATAATGGGAAAAAGTAAAAACCTCTAACTAGATTTCGTATTTAAAATTGTGGTAACTTTATTTATATGCACTTATACGAAAAATACAAAAATGACAGATGTTACTGTATATATTTAAGACGAAAGAAGTTTGGAAATCATAAGTTATTTTTTCCTCATGTTTTTAATATAGAATATGTACTTATTTGTTTTTATTGATAGTTGAATAGCTTTTGTGAGTACCCTCTGATCTACATAAAAACTTGCCCATGTGGAAATATAAATTTTTTAAAAACATAATTTTTAAATAAGTATTTTCATTTTTGGGGGGGGGGGAGGGGGGGGGATTTTGCATGAATTTTTGTAAAGCTGATATCTTAAATCTTGCACTGATTATAATGAAAGTTTTGAACTTTTAGAGTAGGACAAGTTTAAAAACGCAAATATATTTAACAAAATACCAAAGTCATTTTTTCCCCAATGTTATTAAAGTAGAATATTTATTTATTTATTTTCATTATTCATAGTTAAATGGCTGTTGTGATTATCAAGTGATGTATATGTAAAATTGCCTATGTGGCAATATATTTTTTTATATTTTCATTTTTTTTTTTGGGGGGGGGGGGGATTTTTGCAATTTTCGTACATCTGATATTTTAAATCTTTTTCCACATTCAACCGAGTATAATAAATATTTTGAACTTTTAGAGTAGGACAAGATTATAAAATATATATATATTTATTTATCTATGTACCTTAAAAGCCCTTAATAGCGAACACTTCGGGAACGCGGAATTTGTCCGATAATTGGAGATGTCTACTTTTTTGAGGTAAAAATATACAAATATGTATGTCTGCTGATTAAAAAAGTATTCGTTAAATAGAGGTGTTCGCTATTCGAGAATGTTCATTAACCTCCACAACGGATACTCCCGAATATCGGACATCTCAATTTAGACAACTATAATGCAGGGTTGCGTTTTTTGCAAAAGTACTTCTTGATTAAAGGAAGGGCAAACTGGGAAGTGCCCCGTCCCCCTACGACTGTAGTGCCCCCAAATTTGATGTGCAATATTTGTAAAGCTTATATTTTAAATCTGTTTCGAAATTGTACTGATTATAATCAATATTTTGAACTTTTAAAGTAAAATAAGGTTAAAAACAAAATAAATTTAAAAAAATCTAATATTTAGATAAATATTTTTTGTTTTTTAATCTTGTTCTACTCCTGAAGTTCAAGATATTGATTATAATCAGTACAATGTCGTAAAAGATTTAAATTATCAACGTAACGAAAATTGTATACCAAAACTGAGAGCACAAAAAAAATCAGGCTGTATTGGGGGGGGGGGGGGGGCAGGACCACAGCCAAATATTTTTCCAGGATTCAACGTGGTCAAACATGGCTACGTATGATGCTTACAAAAAAAATGGATGCGATTCAGACGTTTGAAGTGTCTGAAATTCAGACGCAAAAAGTGTCTGAAAAAATTCAGACATTTTAAAATGTCTGAAAACTGAACACTCCATTTCAGACACTTAAGTGTCTGAATTTCAGACATTTTAATTTAGAGTGTAGCATTTACAGGGAAACACAAAATATTTCATATACTATATTGAACCCGAAGTACTGTACATTAGCGATGATTGCTGGAAATGCATTTTTAATTATGATATGCGATTTTATGTTATTTATGCATACTATATGATGTATATAAATGCTATAATTCATATACATTACTACGCAAAGCAATTCGTAAGGGTTAATGGGTATGCGCCAAATTGCTTAAATGTGGTTTTTAAATGAGATATGCATTTTTACACTGAACTGCATTTAGCTTACTAAGAAATGTTTGTAAAATATAAATAAAATGATATACAGGGTCACGCAAAGAATTTGATTCATGGCCGTCTATAAATGGTAAGTTCTGGAAATGTGATTTCAGTAGTTTTAAGAGTGTTTTAGTTTGAACTAAGTTTTATCTAAATAGTGGCATGTAATAAATGTTGTACAAAAGTATTGAAGTATGTTTCCATCTATTAGTATAAATTGCTGAAAGAGCAATTTCATCCTGTTATGTGTTTCTTGCTAAACAAAATTTTCCCATTATATAGTATGTATACCAACCTACAAATTAAATACAGGCCTGTTAAAAAATAATTGGAATACATATTTGGCTATGGACGGTAACTGCTGAAATCAGTTTTTCAAATGTTTTATGCGTTTTCTAAAATGTTTACATAGTTATCTTATTTACTTTGTTTCCCTAAATAACGAAGTTTTGTTAAAGCATCCAAGATGTGTTGAAAGTGTTTTATAATCTACGCTTGATGCATGATTTTTCTTTCTTGTTACCCATACATCTATTATATCGCGAGATATTGTAAATTTTGTTAATACACACAGCGCAATTACCCACGCAAATAAAAATTTTAAATGGCTTTTTCTACATGTTCATATTTTCTTCACTTTCATGTTTCAAAAATGCTAAGACTTTTTTTTTTTTTTTTTTTTGTATTTGAAAAAGAGAGTTAAACTTTTTGTACATTTTCTTTATTATGTATGTGATACTTCTGCGCATGGAATTAGCCTTCAGGTTTTTTTTTTTTTTTTTAAATTAATGTATATGGAAATGTGTTAGATTTCATAGTTTTACACTGCATATATCAATAAAAAATTATATTAAACGTAATATTAGATGCATCAAAAAATCTCTGTGCAGTCTTGTGTAATATACACTTAAAAATAATTTTTTTTTTTATATTGGGCAAAAATATCAATATTTAAAAAAAGTAATAAAGATTTTTGAAAAATCCATTTTTTGCAAACTTTTTTTAAATTTTAATTAAATATGCAGATAAAAAATATTTTTTTTTCAAAATATTCTTTTAGTTGAACATTGAAATGCGCGAGTTCACCATTTGAACCATATGTTTTAAAATAAACAAAGTTGTTGAAAAGGTAAACTGTCACCTTAAATGCTAAAGCTAAGATTTTTACAAACTATTAAGGGTTTTATGCAGTGCGTTCTATCCTATACAAGCTTTAAAAAGAAGAAAGGAGGAGAGAAAATTCTCTAAAAGAGTTGTCTGACATTCCATTAAGTGCTGCACTTTTGAGCAGGTATTTTAAAGAGGCATTTTGCAGAATAAAGAATTCGTATAGAAAAAGTTAAGTAAGGTAATGGTAAAATTTAGCTCTTTCTGAACTTTTCAATAATCTGATAAGAGAAAAACTATTTTAAAATATCTTAATGCATTATTTTTTTTAACTCGTTTAAAAATATAGTTAAAAAGTTTTTATTTATTTATTTATTTGTTTGTTTATTAAATGTAACCTCATTAGGAATTGTTTTTAAAAATATTTCTTTTGGATACTTTTTTAATATCTCATTTTAATTTTTCATCAGAAATGGTCGTGGTTTTGACAAAAAAAAAAAAAATAAATAAATAAATAAATAAATAAAAAATAATAATAATAAATCACCTTGGATTCTGTTACTTCACCTTGGCTATATTCCTAGTAATATTTAATTATTATTTAGAATGTTTCATATTTATAGTAACATATTCAATTAATTTAATTAATATTTTCAAACTATAGTTGATTTTGTTTTATAATGAATGCTTTTTAACAAAACAGTACAAAGTTATTCAGAGAGTTGTCTGAAATTTCATTAATTGGTGCTCCAGAAAGCAGATAATTTAAAGAATAAAAATTCATTAAAAAGAGAATCATAGGTGTAAAGTTTGACACTATGCAAAAGTTAAAGTTATGCGAAATTATATGTTTTTGTATATTTTGCATTATTTTTTTTTAAAGCACAATAAATAGTAAAATAAAGTATATGCTCAGTTACTTGAAATACATGTAAGCTGATATAATTTTCTTACAAGACATATAAAATTTTAGAATTAACAACTTACTTTAAAAATATGATAGAAAAAATATAAAATTAATCTGCGATACCTTCTAGTTCTTAGTTCAAAGATTCTCTAATATACACTGTAAAAAAAAATTCTATAAGTTTACTAAGAATTTTCTAAGAAAGTGGGATGCCTAGAACATTTTATGTAACTGCAACAAAAGAAATTCATGTATCAGATGCAGATTTGCGCTGCAAAACAAAATATCTCTTGGGTTACTAAGAATTTTCTAGGAAACTGGGATGCCTAGAACTTTTTATAGAACTACAACAAAATAATTCATGCATTATGCCGGGTTACCGATAAAATTTTAGTAATGTTACAGATTTCTGCAGCTTTACAAACCTAGTTTTGTATTTTTACATATTTTTCTGTACAGTGTACAGATAAAATTGTAGCAAACATACATATTTCTGAAGCTTTTACAAAAACGAGTTTTGTAGATTTAAATCTTTTTTATTTATTTATTTTTTATTTTATTTATTTATTTATTTTTTTTTTTTTTACAGTGCACTACTTTGTAAATTTAAGGGGGTCCGGGACACAAAAATCTTCAAATTTTGAAAAAAAACATTTTATTTCATAAACAATTTTTCTGTTTTTTCCTGCTTAAAATGACATTTAAATCATATTTCTATGTGAATAAGAACAAACGATATTAATTTCTTCGTTTTGGTTTGCTTTCAAAATCTAGCTTTCAAGCAATGGCTGTGATGGAAACAACTTCTTGTAAAAATGCGTTTTTCTTCATGATAGCTTTTTTCGCTGTTTCTCATATTTAAATTCTTATAACTCGAGAACCTTTAAAGATACAAGGTTCAAACTTGGAACATATCTTTTTCAATTGTTTTACTTTAATTTTAATTCAGCATATTTGAAAATGATATTTACTTTTGAAAATATGATTTTTTTTTTTTTTTTTAATGATGCAGCACTTTTTTTAAAAATTTTTCGTTAAACATTTTTAATTTTTTCATAAATTAATATATTTTTTAAATGCTGAATCAAAATTAAAACTTATATATTTCTGTTTATTTAAATGAAAAAAAAAATTAAATTCTATAAATAATATTTAGAGTTCTAAGGATTTTAAATTACCCCACTTTTTTAATAAATTTTAATTTTTTTTTTTTTTTTTTTTATTCTGAGAAGTTTTATCATGTGATTTTATTTACAAATGATAAGGTTAACTATCACAAAAAAATCAGAATTTTAGCTCAATAAATAAAAATTATTTTAAAATGTTTCCCGGCCCCCTTAAGCATCAAATGTGAAAATTCATTTTTTCTTTCGCAAAAAGTATGTTATTACACAATGCATTGCTGTCGATTAAATGCTAAGGCTAAGATCTTTACAAACTATTAAGAGTTTAATGCAGTGTGTTCTTTGCCATAAAAGCTATAAAAAGAAGAAAGGAGAGGAGAAAATTATCCGAAAGAGTTGTCTGACATTCCATTAAGTGCTGCACTTTAGTACAGGTATTTTAAAGAGGGATTTTACAGAATAAAGAATTCCTAGAGAATAAGTTAAGTAACGTAATGGTAAAATTTAGCTCTTTCTAAACTTTTCAATAGCGTGTTAAACCGAAAAACTATTTAAAAATATCTTAATGCATTGTTTTTGTTAAACACGTTTAAAAATACAGTTATAAAGCGATTTATTTATTTATAAAATTAGTTATTATTGTTATTTTAATATCTCTTTTAGATATTTATTTTATATCTCACTTTCACTTTTCAATAGAAATGGTCGTAGTTTTGAAAAATAATTATTTTAATTCTTATTTCAGCTTCTTGGCGTATATTATTTCACATTGGCTATATTCTTAAAATAACATAGTATTATTATTTAGAATATCGCCTCTGTTTTGCAATAAAGGCGCAAACACATATTTTTCAAAATTGTGATAAGTGTATATGTAGAGTCAGGAAACAATATTATATAATATGTAATAAGGGCATACATGCATCTCTATTAATGAGAAAGTTGAGTACAGGGCTTTAGTCAAAGGTACTATCCATAGGTGTTGTCTATTAAGGGCTTTGTACAGTTATTCTCTTGGCTTCTAAGGAGTCACGTGAGCCCTTATTATCAATTACAGAAATTTTTGCAAGAAAAAACTGTATGTGAAATATACTTACAAATTAAAATTTTACTCACAAGGGTGCTTACACAGTAAGCAATTACATGGTGACGAATTCTTTGTTTTGGCTCTTTTGAACAATTAATCATTTAGGCCTGGAGCCTTTATTGCAAAACATAGGTGGTAGTTCATATTTATAGCAAAATTTCAAATTAATTTAATTAATAATTTCAAACTTTAATATCAAATATACTCCAAAATATAACTAGATAAATCTGAGCAACACATAATAAAATCAAAAGATGATTTTAGGTAAAAGTGTTTTATAATTATTTGCCTAAGGAAAAAAAATTCGTTTTACAATATAGTATACTTGTTATAAACTTGCATATACCTGTTGATTAAATTATAAATCAAATATCTTTATAAAGAATTAAGAGTTTAGTTTGGTGATTACTTTGGAATGATGGTTAGTGAGTTTTGATCTAGTTTTGATTTTGAGTTTTGATTTAGTAGCTTCCTTACATTCATTACAAAAGTTACAATGATAGTTTTACAATGATCTGTGAAAAAGAAAGTGCAGCGAGGTAAGACTTTGAAAGATTTGTCTGACACTTCTTTATCTACTACATTTGAGTACAGGCATTTTAAAGACATTTTAAAAAGTTAAATTAAAAGATAAAAAAAAAAATAAGTATAGTTATTAATTTAACATAGTGCCAAAGTTTAATCCTATGGGAACTTTAAATTTATGTAGTGGTAGTAGATTTAATTTAAAATACTTTAATGTTTTTACAAACGCTAGTGAAGAGTAAAATAAAGTATATTTATATCTCATTCAATAAAGATAAGTTTTTTAGTTACTCGGGTCTAACACACACTGAATCTAAAATGCATCTCCATATTAAACTTCCAAAACATGAATTTTTCTTTAAAACACGTATGTAACGCATAGATGTAAAAGAATAAAAAATTAGTAAACTCACGAAATACAGAAAAACTAACCCCAAACCAGACAAAAAGAAAAAATCATTATCCCGAAACTCTACCAGAACCCGATACACTTCAAACTTAAACAAAAATACTAATACATGGACCCAAAATAAAGGAAAATGAATCCATCTTTTGATACACTCATTGAAAAAGAGTCTACAATTATATCTCTAATGGTCATTTTTTAATGTAAATATTAACACGTACACTCATTATTAGTCAAATATATAATTTGTTTCATTTCAAAAGTTTTCGGGACTAACTTTAGAAATACATGATGAACCGGAACCCGGCATGAGAGTGTCACTACTTAGCACTGACACAAATTTTTCAATATTTATTATATTATTATAATATGTTTTATGTTATTTCAGGAGGGAATTTTTCAATTCGGAAATATTTGTATATTTCTATTATAAGAACATTATATTTGTAAATTTTTTAATTCTACACAATACTAAGAAAAATATTTAAAATGAAATATTTGAGTGGGGTTATAAATATTGCACAAAATCCCTATAAATTCAAATTTAATTAATCCTTCTATATCCTTCTACTAACTAAAACTCTGTGGCTATACAATCCATGAAGGATCTGGGCCGACAGTGCCCATCTCTGTTTTCTTGACCCTGGGCCCCGAGGTGCTATACAGCATGCGTCCCGGCCAGGTGGTCAGCCTAACGCGAGACCCTCGGTGTTTAGTTCCCAAGCAAGCTTGGTACTCATTTTATCGACCCCAAAGGGATGAAGGGCTGAGTGAACCTTGCCCAGTCGGGAGTCGAACTCTCGACCTGCGGTGCGGCAGTCAGATGCCCTGACCACTACACCACTGGGCTTCTCTTCTATATCCTTCACTCCTTCTAAAATGTATTAAATGATTATGCAAATCATCTAATGTAGTTTATGCAATTCACGAAAAATGCTTTATAAGATAAAATTTTCCTTACATTTTCAGTACATAAAGGGTTAAGGAACCAATCATTAATTAAAGAAAAAAATATTTGGGTTCACCTTGTAAAATAAAATGCTCGAAATGATCTGGAGCTGCAGCGCATGACCATGTGGATATTCAACAACATTACGGAATTTTGGTGTTAAGTTAGGATAAAGTGAATATTGATTTATGCTGCTCATACTTTTCTGAGAGCTAGGACTAACCGCTGCGCTGACACGAAAATAGTCGTGCTCATAGGTTGATTCTTTCAGCGTCTGTACGGTCCTTTAATTTTGAATATCAGTAATTTTGTAAAGTATTCGCAGGCTCATTTTTCTGAGATTAAGTAAGGCAAAGCATAACTTTATAAATAACTGTTATTCAAATGCAATGGACTGTATAGTATTTTCAAGTCAGCTTAAAAAAAATAGAAACCCTATGTGTTAATTAAATATTTTGTGCGAAGATATTTCATATAATTGCGTAATTGCGGTATATATTGGTAGTAATTCCTAAAATACTGTGGAATTTTTTAGAAAAGATTAAAAATCATTGTTTAAGTTTACGTATGTTGTAATTCTTTTCAATAACTTAGAAAGTTACTTTACCCATAATTTTCTAATAAATGTGGTGCAATAACAAATTAAATGGAAGTAGTTAGTTTTAATTTGTTTTTATATTTTTTTATCGTTCACAGACAAGTACGTTAACATAAATTTATTACGAAGGTAGAAGAATGATTTTATTCAATCTCTACTTCGAAAATATTATACAAAATATCTTAAGACAAATACATAGTACCTTTAAATACCAATTTAAAGAATAATCTGAAATACTTAGTAGATCCTATAAACAACAGATATCAAAATTTTAAGATGTATTTTGCTAGAATTATTTAATAATTATTTGAATAAGAAAAATATTTTTAGTTTTACAATGTATTGCTACCGATAAAATGTTAAAGTTAAGATTTTTACAATACCTTAAGAGTTTAATGTGGGGATTTTTACAATGAAAGCTTTGAAAAGAAAAGAGAAGGTGAGAGGGAAATTTTTGAAAGAGTTGTCTGACATTCCATTAAGTGCGGCACTTGAGCACAGGTATTTAAAGAGGTATTTTAAGGAATAAAAAAATCCTAAAAAGTTTGTTAAGTTACGAATCGGCAAAGTTTAATTCTGTGAACTTTGTATTAATACTTAAGTAGTAAGTTTATTTAAAAAATATTTTAATATTCATTTTAACTCCGAGAAAAAGATTTAAGAAAAAATGCACACATTAGATATGTTCTAATGAAGTAGCTAAAATTTTGAGAATTAATGAAACATCTATTAATAGTCTTTCTTTAAAAGTTGTGAAGTTTGAGCCCCTTCCCCACCAAAAAAACTTGTTATTTCTTTTTTAGTATCGGTTAGAATACTCCCCCCCCCCCCTCACACACACACAAACTTAATTGATATTGAGCTGGAATCGGTGAATTTAAGCTTCTTGAGGTGATAAAGTTAATAAGTTAAATTTGACATCTATCTCCTTAAATGTACCAGAATTACTTTATTTTACAATTATATAGTATCAATTAGAATTAAAAATTATCGTACAATATACAATTTAGTTTATGGGATTCCGAAGTTATATTAATCAGATACCAAATAAATAAATCACAAAATTTTATATAAAACACCCTTTAAAGAAAAACATAAAGAAGGATCAGGGTCTATAAGCCGTGTCTTTGGCCCATGAAATAGACTACAATTCGATTATGTTATGCTAACTTAGTTATTTCACTTTTTCACATTAGAAGGTTTATCCTGTACAATTTCAAGCAATATTTTTTGTAGTTTGTTCAGATTTATATGATTTATAAATGCTTAAAAATCGTATAATTCGTAGTTTTGATGAAAAATGCTCAATTTCTCCCAATTTTACCTCAATTATATATATGAGCGCAATCGTGCGATACTTTCTTCTTTACATATATTATAAAACATATCAAAATATACAACATATGTGAAAATAAAAGTGCTGCAAAGCTGTGCTCATAGTAAAATATTAAAAATAGAGAGTTAAAAAATCGCATTCTTTCAGGTCACTAAGAAACTTTAGGCTGCAGCGGTGCGTTTAAACGTGTTAAAATTAACGTAACTATTGCTATTAAACATGAACATAGAATAAAGATGGACTTAAAGCAAAATAGCGTTAATATCAAGTCGCGACTTTGTATCTAAATATTTATGTATGTAAATGTATAATAATGTTTACAGCTCGTGTAGAACCGTAGCGGACAACGTTCATTGGCTGGCCTCAATAATCTAAAACTATTTTTTTTTTATTGTAGTGAACTATAACTACAACTACTTACTCGAAAATCTGGTTAACTACAACTGCAACTATTTGTTTGAAAAAGTAGAGACTACAAACTACTTTTCAAAAGTAGTCGCTACTTCGCTACATTTTGTGAAAGGATTCGATTTAGGCTCAAAACTGAAATACTATCTATAAATCTTGCTTATTCATGCGCAAACTGCTATGCGTATTTTTTATTCCTGTTCTTACAGTAATCATTGCATTGGGATATAAAACTGCCGTTGGCATATACTTGGCAATAAGATTTGCTTACTTAACACTCCAATACACTCATATGTTAATTGTATTGAGTTCTATTGAAAATTAATTATATCAGTTTGTTTAATTATATAATTTAGAAAATTACAGAAAAATAAATCGAAATTCAAACAATAAATAAATCTGTATATTAAGCAATAACGGGCAAATTGGTAAGTATTGCCAACAAAAAAATTAATTCCATTGGTGAGTTAATAATTGATTTTATCAGCAATTGTCGATGGAAAAAATCTATGACTTAATCCGATGCAGTAGTATGCATTGCAGCTGATATTATCTGTTGAAATTCGCAAATTGTTGAATAGAACAAAATTTGCACAAAAGAAGCAAGTTACGGCCACGTTATTTGTAGAATGGCACATTTTATCCCCCTGAAGTAGTTTTAAAGTAACATTGGCTCCCGCTACAAACTACTGCTTTTTTGTATCGCGTTTCTCGCTATACTACATGTTTCTGTAAAAGGTATCGACTACAGTAGTTTCGCTACTTGTAACACGCTACTTCCGATACCTGGTCTGAACGATGACAATATGCAAGGTTTTAAAATTTCCCCTTAAATGGACTTTAATAAGGGTCTGATTTCCATTAACCCTCGCAGTACTGTAATTAAAATATTGCTTAAATGACTAAGATCTAAAAGGGGTCACCCTATAGGAAATTTAGGCCCCCATAGGTAATTATAATGTTCATACGACGCGACGATTCATTTCGTTGAATAGAGAAATTTACACACACCTGTCCACAAGAACAAAAAAATAAAGAAATGAGTCTGGCGCCAACACTCGCATGCATGATAACGCTGTACCCACAGCACCATATAGTGAACTACATTTGACATGATGCCAAAAATTATCTTTCTTTCACTTGAAACGTGATAAATCATAGAAAGCTTTCATTTATTGCATGATTGCTTAAGATGGGGTAGATGTGACCCCCATTCGCTATTTCTACAAATAAACAACAACAACAACAAAATTAACTGTGCGAAACTTACTAAGTAGACCAAATTATGAAAGAGACTTTCGTAGGATAATTCTTAGAAAATAAATTCAGCATGTATATTCTAAATGAAAAAAAAAAAAAAAACTGCAAAATCTCATGATGGGGTCAAATTGTCTCCATCTTAGTACGACGAGAGTTAAAAGACTTCTCTGAGAATAACCTATTACAGCAATGTGACCAAATTTTTTTAGTGGATATCAATATCCCTCTCTCTTTTCCTTCTGTCCCTCTTAATGTAATGATTCAATACATTTTACATATAAATACTGGGTGGAACAAAAATCTTGACCTGATTATAATAATTCATTATAAATTAACCATTTGTATAATAATTTAACTTATTGTATCATTGGATAGGACAGTTTTAGTAGTTTTTTGTACAATAGATGTGAGACATTTCCGGATCGGCGGATTAGAAGGGATGGACCAACACACTAACCTCCACTCTCTCCAGATATTAATTCTCTGGATTTTTTTCTTTTGGTGCTTTATCAAGGACAGACTATTTGCCCCATCGATTGCTGACGTCGAAGAACTGCTAGGATACAAGCTGCTGTCTGTACTGTAACTGAAGACATGTTAAAAAACATTTTTTCTTTTTTGGGGGGGGTGGGGGGTGGGAGATAACTGCTTGGACATTCACCGAGCTACCAAGCGGGTACACGTTGAAATTTAATAAAGTACGTGGACTTATAAAATAATTTGTAACAGTACTTATAATGCATTCAAACAAACATATGTCTAATTATAATAGTCTGAACACAATAAATACTTATAATAAGCGCAAGACTTTTCATTCACCCTATACATTGTACTTTCTTTGAAAGACAATACCTGACATATAAGTGTTCTTGGGGAGGGGGGAAAGCACATTCCAATAAACGAAGCCATGAAAACATTCTTTTCAAAACATTAGGGAAAATGTTTCAAGCAAATATTATACAATAAACGTTTTACGCTTACCTGTTCCGTATTTCACTGTTAAACTCTAATAAAAGGCTAAATTGTTATTAAGCATACATAGAATTACAAAATTTAAATATTTTCTATGTAAATAAACAAATGAGGAAGACAATGCTTGTGGATCGCATTTCTTTGGTGTTCATGACTCGGAAATCACTATAAGATATATGTTACATACTTTGTAAGTATATTTTCTTTTCTATTTGCGTCATTTGAAAGAATGTTTGGTTTTTCCTATGAGTATTTTTTTTTCCTATGAAGAGGAGGGAAAAGAGTGGATTATTTACTAACCGACTGTTTCGGAATTAACGGATGGTTGAACATGACATTTTAGATTAATGTAGAAGCAGAATATTTATCTAGCGACAGAAAGGGAAAATTGGCAATAAGACAATAAAACTAATTCTACACAAGTCTTTGATGTTATTGTTTTTTATGATCCAAAGAATCAAATAACATAAAATTTATATATTCATATTTAGTTTCAATAATGAATAACTACTGAATTAAATATAGCAACACAGATTGTGAAAGAACCAAAATACATTTGAACAGAAACATGCTGAATATTTATTATTTATGACACTCCCGGGTATATAATAGTTATAAAAAGAAGTGGTTAAGGGGTCTCAATACTCTTAAAATTGAAAAGAAAAAAAGGCAATTTTCAACATTTAATGTCTTAAAATGAATATGATTAAAAACACAATTTTTACTGGGATTAAAATATATAAGTGCATTCATGTATTTAAAATACTGCAAGATACAGAATTAGTATTTATAGGATGCTCCAAATAGTCCAACATTTGTCGAACAGAAAATTAGTATAACAGCTTACGCGCAGGATTACAAAATAAACTTTGCAACTCGAATGAAATTTTTTGTACCTAATTATAGTTCAGATTTTAATAATAACCCTGATCTTAAATAAATTTATATTTAAAGCATTTTTATATTTTTAATGCGAAGTTGTATTTAGCTTACAAAATTTTGAAAATTTCAACACTATAATTAGCTAAAAAAATATTTTTTTAACAACAAAAATGGAATTTTATGTTCAGTTTATACAGACTAACATGAAAAATATGTTTTGAAAATTTCGTGAAAAAAAAATTAGAAGTCTTTGAGATATTCCGCGCCTTATACAAAAAAAAAAAAAAAAAAAAAAAAAAAAAAAAAAAAAAAAACATCATTTGGAGAAAACTGACTTCAAAGTTTCAGAAATGGCGCTTTAGTTATTGGGCGGATATAATTCTAATAGCCATAACTTCTGTTCTAATATAAATTTCAAGGAAACAATCATACCAAAATGTTTAGGAAAGATAAACGTTTAACATTCTAAAAACTTAAAAATTCGAAAATTTTGAAGCTTTATGATTCTTGAGACTCCTTAAAACTATCATTTGCCAAGAAAGCAAACCATGTGTACCAGCTTTTTCAATGCGTATTTCATAATTCAATTTTATTTAATAAATGTCTTACACTTATTTCCTGTTTATTTTAGTACTGAATTCTTATCAAAGAAAGAACCTTTAAAAGACACGTATGAATTATGAAAAATTAAATATTTACTATAAAATAAACGAAAAGGAAAAATAATGATTTCGATCACATTTCTTCGATGTTATTCACGCCAAAATCTACATAAAATATCAGTTACTTTGTATGTAAATTTTATTTCTGGGTCATTTGAAAGTATTTTTGTCTTTCCCATGCGTTTTTTTTTTCTTGTTAAGAGCGGAGAGAAGAATGAATTATTTACTGACACGATATTTTATATTCATTCAGAAATGTAAAATTTATTTAGGGACAAAAAAAAAGGAGAGTAGAAAAGGAAAAGGTAAAAAAAAGTCTCATAAGATAGTTTTTATATAACAAGGAATAAAAATAACACAAAATTCGATTATTCATACTCAGTTTCAATGTTAAATTAGCATTCAATTAAATATCATAACACTTGATGTAAAAAGAACCTCAATAAAGAGAATATAATTTATTTTTATAACGCATGCAGATATTTATACATATCTATATCTATATTTATATCTATATCTATATTTATAACTACATCTATATCTATATTTATATCTATCTATCTATATATATATATATATATATGTATGTGTGTTTGTGTATATATATACATATATCAGAATCGCTTATTTTGAAAACGCATCATAGATAAAATGAAACTTTTTTAATTTCTTTTTTCATTTGATAATTGTAATAAAAAGTTTGATATGCCGGACAGTATCGAAAGTGAGCCCCCATCCGAATAAGCCACACCCTCATAAATGTGAATTTTTCCTTTTTTGAAATAGTGTCATTTATAAGACCTTCCCTTCAAGTTTTATTTTCTGATGCTTTTAATATTTCTGTTTTTTTTTTTTTTTTTTTTTTTTCCTGGAAATTACTTAAGTTTTTTTTTTCTATATCTCCTAAATGAATATATCTTTTGCAATTTATTTTTATGTCATCTCTATACATATTGTATTAGACTGCATATATTCTCTATATTATTCTATTAATTTTTTCCTCGATTTTTATGCACTAAGATTTAATAGATATTTATATTGAGTTTAAGTTGTACAATTTTTATTCGACTTTCATATCTAGAAGAAAATATTTTATGTAAATTTTTTCCAATAATTTATTACTCTTATTAATGGAAACTACTTATCTTCTATGGAAGGGAATTTTAAAACCGAAAGACGTTAATATGATCTGATTTTACTTCGCAAATTGTATAAACCCTGTGAAATTCACAAATTCAAAATATACCTCCACCTCACCCTGCCAGTTTGCCTATCCCTTCACTAAAGTTCCAGTTATAAGCCCCCCTTTAAATTATTAGAACTTCCTGTCTTCTAAAATTACTATAATTTCCTGTCTGCTAAAGGTTGAATTACTTTCGGTACTTTTTGGTAACAGATTTTATATAACATGGAATAAAATAACACCAAATTCGATTATTCATATGCAGTTTCTATGTTAAATTAGCATTGAATTAATTATCATAACACTTAATGTGAAAAGGACTGCGATAAAGAAAATGTAATTAATTTTTACAACGCATACAGAAAATTTTTTTATATATCAGAATCGCTGTGTTTCACAAACGCATCATAGATCAAATGAAACATTTTTTAAATTTCTTTTTTTATTTGAAATTGAAAAATAGAAACGTTTGTCTTTTAAACATATAACATATTTAAAAAATGCGTCATAAACATTAGATTTAAATTAATACTTTGAATATCATTTTTAAATTAAATTAGCATATTACTATTTAAAAAAGTCTCGCTTATTTACTGACGGACTGTTTTGGAATTTCCGAATGGGTGGACATGATATTTTAGATTTATTCAAAGATGGAATATTTTTCTAGTGAAAGAAATGAAGGAATTTGAATTAGACTATTTTTAACATTTAACATCCTCAAATGTATATGATTTAAAAGCACAATTTTAATTGAAACGAAACACATAGATACAGTCGTGGGGGAAAAAAAGTAAACACCCCCTACTAACACTTCAACAAATTATCGTAGAAGAAAGTTACTGGTATCGAACGATTGCAAATAAAGACTACTTTTAAATGGTGTATACAAAATTTTCTCAGGGGGGCATCTACTTATTAAACGAACCCTAACTTTGTTTTTTTTCAATAGCAGTACACAATTCTGACAGCATACATGACTTTTACGCTCTTCAATTAGCCTAAAAACAAATTTTTATGCAATTCGTACCATAAGTTTCGAGAAATTAATTATTTTAAAACGAGCGTATTTTAAGGGCTGTATCCAAATTGAAGTTCCGTACATAATTGTTAACCGAGAGAGCCCTCTTCTTGATCGAGGCACGTTAAGCACGAGTGAAGCAGTCAATGAAGCCTGCTAGATTACACGACCCATAGTGGAGTATTTGACCCAAAAACCTGGCCAAAAATGCAAAAATTAAAATTTAGTCAACAATTGTAAAAATCATACTTTTTAATAGCGAGCTAATTGGTGCATCGATCTATGTCTATTTTAGGAACCTGAATTATATCCGGTGGCTCCTGGCCTCAGCTGAAGAGGAAGTTTCTTCCTGAGAAGACGGGGTTTTTTGTTGTTTTTCGGCATTGTTGTTATGTTTGAATATAATTTTTTTTGTGGCTCAGTGAATTGCTGAATTGAAACTAAACAGGGCTTACGTGTTTAACAAAGGTCAGAGCTTAGTGTTAATATCTGTGTTAATTTAAATAGTTTCGTGTTTAATGTAATAAAAAAGCATTAAATCTGTAAAAGGGTTATTTTTAAAGCACTTTTGGCTCTAATTTATACATATCGAAAGCTTTTTTAATATGTGCCGCGCTTTGGCCAGCCATGTTTGAGTTATAATCGTGTTAGTTATAGTCATGAGTGTGAATTTCTGCAAAAAAATCTTCCGCATATTGTTGCCATTTTTTTATAAAAATTATTTTCGGGATGTCTATTTAAATGCTCTGTTTTGTGGCCACCGAATTGAAGACATAAGAACTATATAGTTACTGTCGTATTGCAGGTTTTTAGCTCACAGTATATTACTGGAGAGCTTTTTCACCAACATATTCTCTCTGTATGTATGTACGTACGTACATATATACGTATGTAGGTACGTACATGCGCACGCAACTCGATATCTTTTGATAGAAATATCCGATCGCCTTCGAATTGTGTATAGTTATTTATTGAAAAGGGGTTCCCTAATTTGTTCTTGGGGCTCATGTGTATAATATTAGCGGAGAAAGGAGAGAATTAACCCTTTCAGGTGCGGTGTCCTTAAAAAGGGACACCTAATTTTAATTCCAAAACTGACAAACGGCACCAAGTAAGTTTAATTAAAATTTTCCTTTTATAATGTATATGAAAATGGGCAACTTCATATTTTTTAATGACTCCGTTTATCAACTAAAAAGAGCAAGCCATACAGTTGCGAGACCCTACAACTATTTCTTCCAGCAAGGTCTGTTGGTGGTCCCGATAAAAGCCAAGAAGAGAGTGATGAAGAAGAGTGTTGAAAAAACATTTTGAAACTTGTAATATATTAAATACATTCAAAAACTAGCAATCTATACTATATAGACTCCACTTTACTGAACCTACTATTAAATATAACTCTATTAAACATAAATTAAATGCAATAATTATTATTAATTGTAATTTAATTGTAATAAGCATTATTAAATGTAAATAATAAGTTTTATATATTGTAAAGTTAAATACATTTAATTAAACATTAATAGTGAATAAGACAAACCTATCAACAAGTACTTTCCTCTTAAAAACAGTAAATAGTTAAGGTTACAAGTCGCTCGACTTCCAAACTCTCTTCGGTGATGTTAAGCCAATGGACACGTGATTTATTCGTGTTTTTAAAATATCTACTTAGTAAATTAATATTTTCACTTCTTTTCTCTTTGTACTCTTCTTAAATGATGACTCTTTTTTTTTGTTAATTGTCAAAATATTTATAAAATGTATATTTATTATTATGTGAAATGTTAAAATCTTACTTACACTTCGTCAGCTTTTAAGATATAAAATATTAAACTGAGCTGTGGATTTGTATGTATGCTTCATAGTATGCTAAGAGTTAGTTCAATGAAACGCATATCGCAGTTAAAAATGTCCATTCAGCCATTTTCGTGAATAAACGGAAATGTACTTGAGAACTTTTGTGAAGCCCAGTATATGATCCATAGAATGTCTATCACAACTATAAAACGCCTATCACAACTACAAACGCTTCTTCAGCAATTATTGGCCATAAATTTCAATAGATAAATTTATTCTTCAGTCATAGCCTTTTGTGTGTCCTTGTAAATGAACGATATATTCTATGCACAACATATTCTACAATAAGTGCCTTAGTAAACGTTAGTGATGTATATAAATTTCAGCACGCTTAAAATTGTGATATGATTAAAATACAGAGCAAACGATTCTTCTCCATAGACCATAATGTAAGGGAATTCTTTTGGGTGTCTCTGTAAATGAACCGTTAAGCCTGCAGACTTCATTTACAATACCAAACATACCATAGTGATACCCAATAACAGCTAAGAATTTCAAGCCAATTGGATAATATTTACATCGAAAAATATTTTTGACCAGGATTTCGGGACAAATACTCCACTGTGCGACAGCAGAAGAAATTTCAAAATATCTAGTCACTTCTATCACATACGGCCCCTTAAAATACGCTTTTGCCGTTTTTTAAGCGTATTTTGAAAACTACTTGGAAAAAAAAAAGTGAAAATTGGATTTCCATAAAGCAGGACTTAATAAAACCAAATCCATAAAAAACTGTAGGTTGCAATTCATAATTTTTTCGAATATTAATTTCAAAATTCATAATTCATATCATAAAATTATAAAAATTTCAAATTCAACGTATTTATGTTTGGGTATATTAGTATTATTGCTACATAAAAAATTAGCACATTAGGAGCATAATTTCAGATGTAAATAAAAATATGAAAATGTAATTTAACATTAGAAGCACTCAATTTTGAATGTTTATGATTCAAATACTTATCATTCAAATGACTTGAAATTTGGTGTCTGGGCATAGTTTTAACCGAAGATTTGAAATAGCTCGTTAAAATTGAGTATTGCCATTGAAAAAAATGAAGTTTGGATTCGTTTTAGTATGCAGATGCCATCCTAAGCAAATTTTATATGCATCATTTAAAAGTAGACTTTATTTCAAATCATTCGGTACCAGTAACTTTCGTCTACGATAATTTGTTGAGGAATTAGTAGGGGGTGTTTATTTTATTTTTCCACTACTGTGCGTTCTTCCATTTCATGTATTTAAAAATTGCAAGATGCAAAATTAGTATTTATAGGGCGCTCCAAACTGCCAGACATTTATCGAGCAGAAAATTGGTATAACAGTTTATGCGCAAGATTACAAAATACATTTTGTAACATAAATTGGATTTTTCGTACCTGATTATACTTCAGACTATAATAATTACGCCGAATCTAAATAAATTTGTATTTAATGCATTTTTATATTTTTAATACAAAATAATTTAGCTAATACAACATTTTAAAAATTCCAACATGGTACATAATTGCCTAAAATTTTTTTAACAATAAAAAAGAAATTTTAAGTTCAGTTTATACGGACTAACATGAAATATACGCTTTGAAAATTTCATGAAAAAATATTCAGACGTTTTTAAGATATACAGCGCGTTATTCCCAAAAACGTCATTTGGAGAAAAATCCCTTCAAAGTTTCGGAAATGCCACTTCAGCTATTGAGCGGGTATAATTTTAAAAGCCATATCTTCTGTTTTAATAGAAATTTCAAGGAAAGAGTTATATCAAATTGTTCAGAAAATATAGAAGTTTAACATCTAAAAAATTAAAATTTTGGAAATTTTAAAACTTTAAGAGTCCTGAGACCACTTAATTTAATATGAAATATGTATCTACCAACTTAAGTGAAGAGTTTCGCATTAGAGCAAAACAAGTAATTATAATTATTACCTAAAAAGATTGAATTTTTAATAAACACCTGTTAATTACCAAACTTTATTATTATTATTTTTTATATGCAAATAAATGAATAAGAATTAATCCAATCACATTTCTTCGGGTTTCCTTTTCCCCTCAAATGTAATCTAAAAGTATCAGTTACTATGTAAGTTGACTTTCTTTTCTATTTGCTTCATTTGAGAGAATTTTTGTCTTTCTTATACACTTTTTTTGTGTGTGTGTATGGGAAAAGATGAAGAAAAAGAGTGTTTGCTGAGCAAATATTTCCAAATTTACCGATTGTCGGACATAGTATTTTAGAATAATTGAAGATGAAATACGTATCTACAACCGAAAATGAAGAGACTGGCATTAGAATAAAAGCCTATAGTAATTATATGTATGCATATTTAATGTAAAATATATATTTCATGTAAAACGGGAATTTAATTCCAGAAATTAAGCCATAAAAACTTGCTCTTTCAAAGAATATTTCGAAATTTAGTTTTATTTATGCGTTTGATACTTATTTTCTCATTATTTTGCTTTTGAATTATCCGAAAAGACTGATTTCTTAACGAACGCGTGTATATTATCGAAATTTAAGTTTTTATTGTGCAAATAAACGAATAAAAATTTAATCAAATTTCTTCGTTTTTATTTACTTATTTATTTATTTATTTATTTATTTATTTTATTTATTAATTTATTTATTTTTTTTACACAGAGATAAATTGAAGATATAAGCTATTTTGCAAGCGTATTTTTTTTTTTTTTTTTTTTTTTTTTTTTTTTGTAAACTTTTTTGGTCTTCCCAATGCAGTCTTTTTTGTGAAAAGAGGAAAAATGGACTGAATTATTTACTTAGCAACTGTTTCGGCTGGTTGTGTTTATGACGGGCAATTATCAGGGATATAGGCCCTAAGAGGAGGGAGTGCCCACCGTGGGTGTCTTTCTGAGGGAACCCAACCCGTACTTACGCTTAGAGAACCAAGGTTCGAAGAAATCCACGAAAACTCCGAACGATTAGGCTGACGGGCGGGATTGGTACAGAACCCAGCACCTCCCGTCAACCAGCTTTGAGAGCAGAACCTCTCGGCCATTTGTGGGGCGCAACTGTTTCGGAATTTACGGATGGTTGGATATGAACTTTTAGATTAATTTAAAATGAAATATTTATCTATTAGCGAAAATACAGATATTTGCATTGGAAGAAATAAAGTAATTTATACAAGCTAAATTTTATGTAAAAAGATGACATAATTCTAGATACTAAGCCGCATGAATCTGCATTTTCAAAGCATATTTCAAATTTGTAGTTTTATTTAATATATGTCATGTTCTTACCCATTATTTTACTATTGAATATGAAGAAAAGACTGAAATTGTAATAAACGCTTGTAAATTATCAAAATTTAAATTTCGGCTACACAAATAAAGGAATTAAAAAGTAATTAAATTTCTTTGATTTTCTTCGTTCAAAAATAACTGAATATACTAGTTGAGTTGTAAGTATGCTGCATTTTCTAATTGATTCATTTGGAAGAATACTTCTCTTTCACAAGGGTTCTCGTTTATGATAAGAAGAAAAAAAGACTATATATTTACCCAGCAATTCTTTCTAAAATTACGGTTGGTTGGGGATATTTTAAATTAATTTAAAATGAAATATTTACCTATAATGGAATTGATGATATTAACATTAAAACAAATAAAGACATTCTATACAATCCTTATTTAATGTAAATGTATATATATATATATATTATATATATATATATATATAAGTCTAGACACTAAGCCAAATAAACCTGCTTTTTTCAAAGATCATTTCAAAGTTCAGTTTTATTTATTTAATGTTCTATACTTATTTTCTCATTATTTTACTATTATTATCCGAAAATACTGAATTTTTCGTTAAACTTGTGTAAATTATAAAAATTACAAATTTTGCTATACAAAGAAATGAATACTTGTGTAATTACGAATCTTTTGTCTGTTTTTTTTTTGTTCCCCACGAAAAGTAAACTTAAGATATTTACCTTGTAATTATAGTTTCTTGCCTCTTTTCGTCATTTGAAAGCATTTTCATCTTTCGAAGTGATTTTTTTTTTCTTTTTTGAACAGAGAAAAGAAAGACTGAATTGAGAAATAGTTTAGGAATTAAATGATTGTTAAATATTATATTTTAGATTAATTTAAAAGGAACTATTTTTCTACTAACAAAGGTGAAGATATTGATTGGCATTAGAGCAAAAAAGTACACTGTAAAAAAAATTGTGATTTTTCCTCCTCTTTATGCTGTAATTTTTCAAGCGCCGATGCAATGAAATCGAATTCATGCACCGATGCTCTGAACGCGAATTTAATCAACAATTAAAGTAAAAATCGACTTCTTTGTCCCATGCACCACGCAGCCAATAACAACGCGACTTTCTCCAGACTTGAGAAATTTTACAGCACTCTTAAAGACAGCAGATTGTAAATTTTACAGCAAATGTGTTGGCAGTCGGGTTACCAGAACATTTTTGTTGAAAAATACAGTGATTTTTCCTGCACTTTATGTAGTACTTTTTCAAGCACAAATGCTGTGAAATCGAATACAAGCGCCGATTCTGTAAATCGAATTCAAGCACACTTAAAAAAAAAAAAAAAAAAAAACCACTGTAGATTTTTCAGCACAAACTGCTGGCGTGCGAATTGTCAGCACGTTGTGCTGTTAATTTTACGCAACTGCTGTTATTTTTCATGTTTATATAGTCAAGAAACCAAAGAAAGCTACAGCACATTGGACTGTGATCGAGTTTGAGCGCGAGATGAACAGTACTCTGTGCTGTAAAAATGTCGTTTTTTTACAGTGCACCTATGCTGTGAAAGTGAATTCAAAGAAAAAGAGAAGAAAATATCGAATTATTTCCGTCTGGTGCACCACGTAGCCAATAGCAATGTGATTTCCCCCAGACTTGAGAAATTTTACAGCTCTCTTAAAAGACAGCAGCTTTTAAATTTTACAGCAACTGCGTTTGCATCCGGGGTGACGGCATCTTTTGTTGTAAAATACGGAGTTTTTTTTTACAGTGCAACTTTATACAGTCCCTATATAATACTCTCCCTATATTCCTTAATATTGCTATTTTCATGATACAGGGAATAAAATTGAATGAAAGTTGTTCATCCACATTTATATTTTAAGAGAAATAAACACCGTATTAAAAATAGATAAAAAGGCTGTGAATGAACAGTAACAAATTTTAACGCAAATACATTGAATCTGTATTATGAACTACAATCCCGGATATACCCCCCTTTCCAAAATTATGAGGACTTCTAAAAATACAAAAAATCATAAATTTTATAGAATATGACGTAATAAACATTATAGAAAATGCATTTATAATACTTCGTTATTTTAATTTTAATAAAATTAATTTGTTTAAAAAAATGACTAAGAAAAATTAATGCAATTTTGTTTTGGTCATAATTCACAGGGCGCTTGTTAGTACAATTGTAAGAAGAAGTGTAACAACTTTTATTTTTGGGACACTGTACCACAGTATTCGACATGCTTAGAATAAGGTTTGATAGTGTAGGTACAGCTGCCGTGAAAATGCAGATAATTTACTTACTATGTGTTCGGAGGTATATTGTTTGCCATTCTAATAAAAAAGTTCACAATTGAGCTTCAGTTTTTTTTTAAACAATGTCCTGATTGTGAGATAGAAATTGCCTAGACAATGGGTTATTGCTATTACTGAACAATTTTTTTCGTAGCGTCCGGTGCATGGCAGGATGTATCATTTTGTTACAAAGTAATTTATTTTCTTCCGACAACTACTGTACGCCAAAATTTGTGTTTCTAACAATCCTATGTACACGTTAAAGTTAATTTTCTTAGAAACAGTAGCATTATTAGTCTTATCTTTAACTGACGCAGCATACAAAATCAAGATTGCTCCTCCTTTATTTTGACTGCCACATGTGCCGTTTCTATTCCTTCACAAATCGTATAAGTAATTAATATATAACCCCAGAGGGATTAAAATTGTTCATTCTGGATAGACCAAAAGTTACAACTTAATACTGTGAAATTTCATGCGGACTTGAAACATTGCTTAAACGCGTCAAAATAAAATAAATCATGGTTTCGTGTATTTTGTCAACTCATGGTAAAACTAATTTAGCCATTGTCTGTAAGAATATTAATTATAAAATATACTCCTGTATTTTAGAAACACGGAATTTTGTGATTTTTGAGAGATGAGTAATTTATCTTCCAAGAAGATTAATTGTGTCAAGCCTCAAACGCTACAAAAATTTGTTTCAGTTATTATAATATCACATTTATCGAATAATCACCTCGATAGCACGATATAAAATATATATAATATGAATGCAGTGTAATGGTTAAGTTATTTTTAAAAATTAAATTAGAATCAATATTCATGCATTACAGGTTTCGAAAAAACTATTTACATTCCCTGGGAAGCTATGCTTACACCGTAATTATCAAAACTTGTGTCAATGACGCGAATGTTAAAATTGCACTTTTAGAAATGATAAGGAGAGTCACTGTAAGTTGGACAGTTAAAAAATTGTAATATTCATTATTTTAATAAATTATTATTTTTTTTTTATAAAAATGAACAAGATGTCCTTGTAATTTTTTCCATGGATATATGGGAGCCTTGATATAAAAAAAATTGCATATTCCTTAAAAGCAAGACATAAAAACCAGCTTTTTCACTGAGTAATTCACAATGGAATTTTATTAAATAAACGTTTTATACTTCAATGCTTTTTATTGACTTACTGTATTGGAAAAAATAAGCTAAATTTTTAATAAAATTTTGTAAATTTCAAAGAAAAAAAAATATTATTTTCTTTACAAATAACGATAAAAAAGACGATTCTGTGATCACACTTTTTTGTGATATTCATTCGAAAGTAAACATGAGATTAATTTTTTAAATATATTTTCTTATCCATCTGGGTCATTTTTAATGAGTAATTGAATTTTTTTTTTAAATAAATGTTTTATACTTCCTTGCTCTTTATTTTCTACTAAATGTAGAAAACTGGCTAATTTTTTTTTATAAACAGTGTATAAATTACCAAAATTTAGCCATTTCTTTACGAATAAGGAATATGATTTTTGTGAAAAAAAAAAGACTAGGAAAAATACCTGGAATATTTACTGACCAATTATTCCGAAATCTATTAATGTTGGTCGTGAAATGTTAGTTTCACTTGGAAACGGAATGTTTATCTAGCGACAAAATGAGGGTATTGGTATTAAAACAAAAGAAATAAAACAATACAAACCATAATATCGTAGTTTTATGTAAGAAGAAATAAAATATCACATACTTTGTTTATTCATATTCATTTTCTATAAGAAACAAAACAGCAGCATTAAATTACGTATTATAAGACTGCGTGGCAAGAATAACCGTGAGAAAACAATTGCGCTTTTTCACTGCATAAACAGATTGTGTTTCTCATATTATACCAGAATCGTGTCATTTAACAAATGCATTTTTATTCATAGGAATGTAATATTTTCATAAGCATTCATATTTGAATTTTAATCGATTGGGAAAGGGAAAAAAAAGATTTCAAAAGTATGGAGAAAACAGTAAATTAATTTGAATACATCAAACATCATTCTTAAGTTTTATTTTTTAATACTTTCTAACATTTTGTTTGTCTTTTTTTTTTTTTTTTTTTTTTTTTTTTTTTTAAAAGACGGAAAGAGCAGTTTTTTGACCAATTGTTTCCAAATTTCGGATTGTTCGGCAAGACATTTTAGATCCTACAGAAATATAATATTTATTCACATAAGATATAATAGTGGTAGATATATAATAAGGATTCTTCGCCAGCTGTGGATGCTGCGGAAGGTGAAGGGCAGTGGAGAAGAGGAGATAATAGTTGATGATGGACATATATTTCCAATTTCAAATGTTTTAAATGAGATAAAAAATTATGTTAAAAGCCGTTTTGATCTATAAAAACATTTCGTAAAATTTGCGAAATTTAAATTTTTATTCGGTCCACTTGTCCTATAATTAATATTTAGTAAAAAGATCATATTACACTAACAAGTAAGAGTAAAAAAGGTCCACTCATCTAACACTAAAATTGACCGAGTTATTTATCTTTGAATTGCTTGACTTATGCCAATTTTCTGAATCTGACAACAGATGAGTTCGCCCATGCTTATAGGGATGGTACATAAATTGCTTAACCCTTAAACGCCTGAGTTTTCAAAAATCATTTAAAACATATTTTTCGGCTTCCTTTTTTTTTTAAAATAAATCATGGGAAAAATACTTAAAAAATCATATTTTGTTTTACGTTTGTTTTATGCTATAAATCAGTTTGTTACTAATCAGCAATACTGGTGCTTAATTGAAAAAATAATTTTCCTTGATAAAATTCTATGATATTAAATACACAAGAATTTTATGAACTATGGTAAGAAATAAATTTTACTTGCTCACCGCCGAACAAAATAGGGTATTTCGCAAGCTTCCAAACAAAACAAAAAGAACATGTATCAACAATTGAAAAAATAAATCTATCTTTATTCTTAAACAGTACAAGTGTTGATTAAAGCTCTTCAAGCTCTTGATTAGCGATTAAAGCAAAATTTTGAAATTAGAATTGTGACCTTAATTTTGAACAAACATACTAATGTGGGTACTCATTTTATTCAGAATTTTAAGCTCTACAACATTTGCATTGACAATGTTTTTGATAGAATTAGCTATTTTGCGATATTGTTAAAAACTTTAAGAAAAAACATGTTTTTCGAATGTAAATATGTACATATTTCCTAACGCTCACTTAGTACGAGGGGGAAAACATAGAATATTCATTTTAGATCTAATTTGAAGGGATTAAAATGATTTCCAGTTTTCTCCTAATTAATTCTGTGTTCAACCCTCTGATCACGGGGCTAAAGCTTTAAAGTAGAATTGTGACCTTAATATTCAACAAAAGTATTAAGTAAAAGTATTTTATTCAGAATTTTAAGCTCTACAACATTTGTATTGATTTTGAAAGCGTTAATGATTTCGAGATAGTGTTATAGTATTAAAAAATATATAAATAAATAAATAAAAATAAAAATAAAACCGTGTTTTTTTACTATAAATTTATGCATAATTCTTAACGCTCTTCTAGTACGAGGGGAAAAACGTAGTATATTCAGTCTAAACCTAAACTGAGGTTATTAAAACAATTTCCAACTTTCCGCTAATTATTTCCGAATTCAACTCCATAACCACTGGGGTATTTCCAAGAGATATGAAAATACTAACATTCAAACAATGGAAATAAATCTATAATCCATTCAATATTACAGTAGAACCTCTTTTATCCGAAACTCTCGGTTAACCGCAATTCATTTTTAAAGTTTTTTTTTTTTTTTTTTTTTTTTTTTTTTTTTACTGTAACATTCCTTGTGTGCAAGCGGTCCTTTCTTTCGAAGTCACGAGTATAGATAAATATTGTGGATTCCCTTTCTTGGAATTTCTTTGCATTTAACTTGAGCTCCCTTACGAGATTTTTACTAGAGTAAAAAATTCCATTTTTTTCATGTGTAAAAAAAAAAAGAAAAGAAAAAACAATATTTTAAGCATAGAAGGAAAAATTCAAATAATAAATCACCCAGAATCGGGTCCGAATATGACAAAATAAGCTCAAGAATACGGAATTGGTATTGCAGCGGTTAGTGTTATGAAGAGAGATGCTGCAAAAATGAAAAAGTTTTATAAAGAAAGCAGCAGAATGACTGTGATACTGGTGAACCAATAGTGTTAAAAAGAACTTCATGATAGAGCTGCAAAGCAAAGGCAATCGAAACTTCAACAACTACAAAAAAACTTCGTTTCAGACCCTTGTGAAATATGTAAAACGTACTTAAATTTAAAATTAAAATTCAAATAGTTTATTCTTGTTTCTATTTTGCTATTGATTTAATTTTATTAAGCACTTGTTACGATAATAAGGAATAGCCCACATATTTGCACTTAATTTTAAAATTGAAGCATTCTCGATTACCCGAAAATTTCGATTTTCCGAAAAGTTGTCGGTCCCAATTACTTTGGATAATCGAGGTTCCACTGAACTATTTTTATGTGACAGGAAGTAAAATGTGATCTACTTTTTAAATTAATACTATATTTTTATGACTAAACAATTAGAATTATATATAAAAACTACGGATGTAAAAGAACATAATAAAATAAACTATTAAATTTAAAAAATCAAAAAACCAACTCCGTAAAAAGCGAACTTATTAATTATTTCGCTTCAATGTGAAACTATTTTTTTTTTTCAATTCCTACTATTAGCTCACACTCTCGCTATATATATATCTTGTTCAAATTTTCAATCGTTAATAAAATACTTATTATTCATCCAATCAAGCTCAAATAATTTTTTTTTTAAATTTTAGTGGATGACACTTGATGTTAATCCAGATTTTTTTTTCAAATATTAATTCATTAATTAAATTAAATTAATTAATTTTCAATAATCGAGAGAGCCCTCTTTTTGATCAAGGTATTTTAAAACCGAGAGACCCTCTTCTTGATCAAGGCATTTTAAGCGCACTCAAGAGGAGGAAGAATGGGCGAAAAAAAAATTCTCTTATTGACCTAAGTAAGAATTGACTTAAAATATTTTTTATTATATTACCTGTTTATATTACTTACCTATTTTTTTTATTTACTTGTATTGATGACTTTTAAGTTTTGTTTAATTGTTAGTTCCTATCTATAAACACTTTTTGATGAGGTCTGTTGATGTCTATGATGGTTAGAGTTGCAGTAAAGCTAGAGATCCTACATACACAACTTCCAGGTTGTATAATATTTAAACGGAGCTTCTGACTGTAAAATAGTCAATAAAACAGCGTCTTCATTTTGAAAGACCTACCCAATGATATGCCAATAGGGTGACTCAATAGGGTGCGTAATTTTTTTTTCGTCTCTACCGCCATTTTGAATTTATAAAATCAAAACCTAGCCTATAACCATTGGGCCGTTTAGACGAATTCATAGAGACCTCATTCATTAAAATACATCTAGCCGTTGGGATGTTTCGAGGGTATAAAGAAATTTACATACACATATACGCGTGAAACACATAACACTTCTTTTCAGCCGGGTAAATATAAGTCAAATGAATACACATTCCTAAAATTTCAAGGAATATCGCATAATGCAATTATATTTAAATAACATTTTTTAATTACCTGCTATGGATTTTAAAATTAAATTCTCACAAAAGATTACATTTCTAATTATCATGTAGAAACGACTGAAACTTAAATATATGCTATACAAATAAACGAATAACGAAGTCTATTCTTGTAATCACATTCGTTCAATGTTTTTCACCCAAAAGCAAACATAAGATATCGTTTACTTTGTAAGTAAATTCCTTTTTCTATTTGCGTCATTTGAAAGAATTTTTGTCTTACCCATGCAATCTTTTTTGTGAAAAGAGGAAAAAAAAATATTGGATTATTTACTGACCGAAAGTTTTAGAATTTTTGGATGGTTGGACATGACATTTTAGATTTGTTTAGAAAAGGAAAATTTATCTACCTACTTGAATGACGAGATGGCTTGAAAAGAATAGAAGTAATTATATACAGGGTGCAAAGGAAAGACCTTTTAACTTGAAAATACTTTCGAACTGAGAGAGCTACAGCTATGCAAGTGAGATAACAGTATATTAAAGTGACTACGCTCGATATTATGCAAACGACAGCAGCGCCCCTATTGGCGAAATTTGGAAGATAGTCATTGCAAATCGAAAACGAAAAGAGATAGAGAAAAATTTCCAATTAGAAAGTCAATTAGCATCAATTAATTTGTATGAACGACATTTGTTTTTTATGGATAAGGTTTGAATGAAATAGCCAAAAATATCAATAAATACGCACAATTTATTTTATAAATACGAACTTACTCAATAAATTTTGGTAACATCACACAAAAAAACAAAAAAAGACAAACAGTCTCATAATCTCACAGTCATAAAAAGTTTATATTCAGTATGTTCAAAAAGTTCGCCATTGCTCACGATACACGTTTGTATTCGTGAGAGTAATTCTGCATGCACATTTCTCTGCATGGAACGACTATTGCAAGCTTCTTCAATACGACGACATAGATTTAACCCTTTCAAGGCCAGCGCCTAGAAGGTCTATCCATCTAATTTTAATTCCAAAACTGACAAATGGCACCAAGAATAATTTAATAAAATTTTGTTTTTGTAATGAAAGTGCAAATTACCGATTTTTTATTTTCTAAGAAATTCATTTGAATATTCTGGTGTCAGTCAATTATTTCATCAGTTTTTTCACCAGAATAAATTTTTCTACCCCTGAAACGGTTAATCTAAAATTTTAAATGCATTGGAAATTAAATTTTTACAGACATACAGCACAGTACAACATCACAATTTGAAATCGTGCACTACTACATTTCCGGAATGTGAATATGCAAAGTAGAAACATCGCTCATCGATTTTGGACATTTTTGGGTATACAGGCGACTTTTTTTTTTATCCATGTAAACCAAATGTCCTTTCGTAATAATTAATTTATGCTCTAAAACTTTCTAATTGGAAATTTTGCACTATCTCTTTTTGGTTTCGATTTGCAATGTCTATCTTCCAAATTTCGTCACTAGGGGCGCTGCTGTCGTCTGCATTAGGTTGGGCGTAGTCGCTCTGCTATTCCGTTACCTCACTTGCATAGTTGTAGCTTTATCGGTTCACAAGTATTTTCAGGTTAAAGGGACTTTCCTTTGAAACCTGTATAAGGCCTTAATGTTACAGTTTTTTGTAAAAAGGAATAAAATAATATTAAATTTATTTATTCGTACTCAGTTTCAAGGATAAATAAATATGTATTTAAATATAATGACAAAGGATGTGAAAGAATCGTATTATAAACAAGTGTGTTGTTTATTTTCAAAATAAGCAGTTTTTGTTATTCCCTATATATAATATACACACTATATGGTAATTAACGACCGGACACTTTCAGTTTTAGACATTTTGTCGCATATTTAAATATATATTTGTCGGATTTTATGAAACTTCAGGAATAGGAAGAATTTGTTCGACTTCATATTTATCAATGGTATTTGATGGGAAGGACAATTAGGGGGTCTACAAAAAATCAAAGAAGAATAATGATGTTTGGGATCACGCTGTAAAATAGAATGCACGAAATGATCTTTCGCTATAGCTTACAAATGTATGGATATTGTATAATATATGTATTCATTTCTGGAAGAACAGAACGTATATTCTTGGAGATATATCCATTTTGTGTTTAAAGTTAAAAAAAATCGCATTACACCATGCACATTTACACCATGCAGGGGGTTTTTTTTTAGCAAATTTAACGCCAGTTTCAGAAAATTTGACACAGTGTAGTAGAAATAATATGGTGTAATTGGAATGTAAATAAATTAAATATCTGATGAACAATGAGAAGTTGAATAAAATATTTTTAATCTCCGCATGCGGACACGATAAAAAATATCTTTTTTTCATGATTTGATAGTCAACTATATGGATCAACTCATAAAAAACCACTTCATCATGTTTGGTGTTCCCATTGTTAGTGTAATAGGAAATTTTTACTAAATATCAGATTATAGGACCTGGGGATCGTATAAAATTCTTAAGTTCGTAATATTTTAGGAACTCTATTTATTGATCAAAGCGACTTTAAAATAATTTTTTACCTCTTTTAAAACATTTCCGTAATTGGAACTATATTTCTATATTTAACGGTCTAGAAATTAGCCATTGTACACCGTTGAGTGTGCACTCTCTATATATATGAACAAAACTTTCGTTGTACAAAAGAATATTTTTCTCCTTTGATATCTCGAAAAAAAAAATCTACATGTTAACCCGACATTACACGCGCGAGAAAAACGAACGGGACTACTCGCGCTGGGTATGTCATACCCATGGAGGTTTCTTCCAATTTTTTACTATAAAATCTATATAAAACATAAAACACTGGGAAAAAAAGGGATAATAGAGTTTTAAACAGATATTCAACATGTTACTTACATTTATTTTGTACATTCGCTGCATCTATCTATATTGAATGCGCGCGCGAGAAAAACTGCCGGTTTTACTCGCTCTGGGTATGTCATACCAATGGCGGTTTCTTCCAATATTTTTACCTTAAAATCTGCATAAAACATAAAAAACTACGAAAAAGGAAGGGATAATATGGTTTTAAAGATATATTAAAAATGTTATTTACATTTATTCTGCAAATTTCTTGCGTCTATCTGTACTCACAGCAGTTACAGAAATGCTGGCGCTGGGTATGAGATACCCATATGTGGCGATCTATATTTCGAATATCGGTAGATCTATATTTCGAATTATTTAACCGCTTTTCCCCCCTCTAAAATTATGACCTTCGAGGAAGACTCAAAGACTCAACCATTTCTGAAGAAAGATTACAGAGAAAAACTGCAAAAAAGCAGCACTGGGTGTGACAACCCAGCGCGAGCAAATTCGGGTTAAGTATTTTTCATAAATGTTAAGTAGAGATCTGCACGGACCAGCACGTGGCCCGAAGCTCGAGCCCGGCCCGGCCCGTGGGCCGGAATCGGGCCGATTTTCATTTACTGCACTCGGGACGGGCCGGGCCTAATATTTCTGTACAAAGCCGGGTCTGGATTCATTCCTAGTCTTCACAACCCAAAATTTTCAGTCCCAGTTTTGAAAATCATTGTCTCAGAGTGGCCTGGTCCATTCAAAGGTCAATAAAATTTGGCCTGGCACAAAAATTTTGCAAAAAATGCATACATTTTTAAATCGCCATTATTGTACACTTAAACATTAAAATTTATTCTTTTTAAAGAATAGTAGATTTCTACGTTTATTAAAATATAGTAAAACGTTTAAAAAGGAAACTGCTTATGACGGAACTCTGTTTTAAACTGGAAAACGTGTTGATCCATGCAAAGTTAATATACCAATACATAAGACAAGAATATATAATACATTTACACTTGCTAAGAAGGGAACTTGTCCGTAACGCATTTTTTTTTTTTTTATGTCCGTCAAAGATTTTACTGCATAGCATTTTCCGATTTTTAACATTTCAATACATGGAATATGGATTAACAATATTAATGATAACTGAGACATTTACATATAAGAAATAGGGATTCATTTAAAAAATAAATATCGCACCCTGCGGCACTTCTAACATCTATAAAAATGAAAATAATAAACATGTAAAAAAAAAAGTTAAGATAAATATTTTTGGTCAGAACTCCTTATACGAGACAAATTTTAAGCCAAATTGATGTAAAAATTAATATTTTATAGAAATTCACTCGGGCCTGGCCGAGTTCGGGGCAAAGTTTTAATTTTTGTATCCGGCCGGGCCGGGCCAAAATTTTTTTTCTATGAGCCGGGTACGGTCCGGGCCTGGAAATTTCGGACCGTGCAGACCTCTAATGTGAAGTATTAAATTTAAATTAGTGTATTTATATACTTTTAGATACAGTTCTCAAGATAAAAAATATAAATTTTATTATTTACTGAATATTTCAGAATTTACGGAAAATGAAAAAGCGCATTTTTGATTCCTTTATAAAGAGATTATTTATCTACCAACATGCATGAATATATTAAAGTTAAAACAATACAAGTAATACAATACAAAACTATTTTTTTCTGTAACAAGGAGTAAAATATCACGAAATTTGTTTATTCATTCTCAGTTTCTGCGATGAATAAATATTGACTTAAATATCAGAACACTTCATTTAAAAAGAGCCGTGAGAAAAATATGTTTGCTTTCCAAACGTAATCAATTTGTATTTATTTATTTTGTAACTGAATCGATATTTTTGGAAAATCCATCATAGATAATTGAAAGAAATTTGAATTTTTAATTATTGAAAACCAGAAAAATCTATAGTATTTAGAGATATTTTAAATTAAAGGTTCAGTGATAGTATTAAAGTTTATGTATTAAATAACGCTTCGAATTTAATTTTTTAAGATTGGATAGAGTATTTGTATAGCTGGACATGCAATTTCATTTAGGAATGGAATATTTTTCTACCGACAAAAATAAAGGTTTTGGCGTTTAAACAACTCACGTACTTCAAGTTAAGCGTTTAATATTTATCTTTTTATACAACAGGGAATAAAAAATGATTGAATTTATTAATTTATTAACAGTTTCTATTATAAATAAACAGTGATTTAAATATCGCATCACTGACAAGGAAGGTCTCCATATGGGCATACTCCGAAAAATCTGAAGAAATTACAGAATGGTCTTCTCATGAGGGTATGCACATTTATAAAAAAAAATTCGGCGGAAACTTGATAGAGGGTGGTAAAAAAATAATGGAAATTTCGTTATTTGGCGATTTTTCATAGGCTGGAGATGGAATAAAATTTAAAAAAAAAACTTTTTTATATCAAATACACTTTAAGAAAAAAAAAATTCTGGTTGAACTTGTTTAGATAAATTTAATTTCAATAACTTTAGTTTCGTCAGTTTTAGTTTGTTTTAACTATAATTTTGCCATATCGATATTTATATGTATTTATATTGAAATTTAACTATCAAAAATTACGATTAAAAAAAATTCAAAATTTATATTAATTAAAATTGTTTCAAACTCAAATTTAAATTCAATTGAACATTGTCGACTAATTTTTGTTGCTATGGAAACGACTTCTTAGATATTGAAATGTATAACTGCAGCATTCTTCATATGGCTTTCATTTTTGACTACGCTTAAATGAATGAAAATATTTTTTTCAATATGATTTTTTTTTATTTATGAAAATATTTATTTGAGTAAGAAATTAAAAACTGCAGCAACAAGCAATATATATGTATATACATATTAAACTCTCTCATTGTTTAAATTTTAATTCATTAAATACTATTTACACGTATTCTAAAAATCAATTAACAAGCAATTTTAAGGTGCATCAGCAATTAAGATTGTTTGCATTTTGCTCGCATCGACATCTGCGGGATTTTCGTATTATATTGTACTTGATAAATACTATCAATATTCTTGCAGTTTTAGAAAATATCCTGCAGATGTCGCTGCGATCTTTGTATTTCAGCAGCATCGTTGCACATTTAAAGGATACGATATTTTAGCGCTTTTTTAAGTATTACAGAGATAGCCGATTTCCACACTATATGTTCTAGTCGCTATAACGAAAGTATACAACAAATAATAATAAAAAAATCTTTCAATTATTCTTATTCATAAATTAACGTATAGAAATGTAATTTTAGTAACGGTGATTTGCTGTTTTTCGATTATTCGTCTATTTCGATTATCCGCCAAAACGTCGGTCCGGTGAATGACGGATAACGATAAGTTTACTGTTATTCTATACAAGTCTTTAAAATTTCTGTTTTCATGTAAAAAATAATAAATTATTATCACAGTTATTCTGTCATACTCAGTTCCTACTATGAAAACACATTCAATTACATGTAACCAAATAAATAATGTTAAAAATCAGTAATAAAAGCAATTTTTTTTTTTTTTTTTTTTTTTTTTTTTAAATAACAAGTTAAAATTTATTATATTAGAACAGGATACTTTGTCTGACAAAGAAATTCAAGATGAATAAAATGCATTTGCATTTATTTCCATTGAAATCCTAAAAACAAGTTCGCAAACATCTTTCAAATCGTGAA
Organism: Maratus speciosus; assembly: GCA_963932465.1. Classification (NCBI taxonomy): domain Eukaryota; kingdom Metazoa; phylum Arthropoda; class Arachnida; order Araneae; family Salticidae; genus Maratus; species Maratus speciosus. The sequence continues at coordinate 329,451,058 of OZ010786.1, forward strand.
TTATGTTTATTAATTTAAGTTCAATATTTTTAGTATAGTTTTAAAATTATTTTTTCAGGATGGAATCATGACTGCATTAGTTAATAACTAATTGTATAGAAATTCATAAACTGTTAGACATCGTATTTCAGATTAATTTAGATATATATAGAAATAAGAGGTAATTAACCCTTTTATCCTAACATCCATTATTTGGGGATGTACATATATAACGTTATCAGCATTTTTGCAATTTTGGAACCCCTCCTCCCTTGCGATGTCATTCGTTATAATTCTTTACTGATACTTTACTCATACTTTAACGCATACTTTAATGATTTAAATGAAGATAAAAAGTTAATACAATGTCACTTTTATATATGAAATTGGTTATATCAATTAACACTCACAAATTCTCATTACTTAAATGTATTAATAATAACTTTTTTTTACACAATGCATCCAACAGTAATATTGTCTTCTTGTACCGTAAAAATGGTTATAGATTTGTTATTCGCATACTTTATTGATTTAAATGAGGATGAAATGTTAATAAAATATCACTTTTATATATGAAAATATTTATATCAATTAACACTCACAAATTCTTATTACTTAAAAGCATTTAATAATAACTTTTTTTATACAATGCATCCAAGAGTAATATTGTCTTCTTGTACTGTAGAAATGGTTAGAGATTTCTTATTCGCATACTTTACTGATTTAAATGAGGATAAAAAGTTATTACAATATCGTTTTTATATATGATATTGTTTATATCAATTAACACTCACAAATTCTTTTTACTTAAAAGTATTTAATAATAAATTTTTGTTATACAATGCATCCAACAGTAATATTGTCTTCTTGTACTGTAGAAATGGTTATAGATTTGTTATTCCCATACTTTACTGATTTAAATGAGGATAAAAAGTTATTACAATATAACATTTATATATGAAATTGTTTATATCAATTAACACTCACAAATTCTTATTACTTAAAAGTATTTAATAATAACTTTTTTTACACAATGCATCCAACAGTAAAATTGTCTTCTTGAAGTGTAGAAATGGTTATACATTTGTTATTCGCATACTTTGCTGATTTAAATGAAGATGAAAAGTTAATGAAATATCCCTTTTATATATGAAATTGTTTATATCAATCAATACTCACAAATTCTTATTACTTAAAAGTATTTAATAATAACTTTTTGTCACACAATGCATCCAACAGTAATATTGTCTTCTTGTACTGTAAATATGGTTATATATTTGTTATTCGCATACTTTACTGATTTAAATGAGGATAAATGTTATTACACTATCACTTTTATATATGAAATTGTTTATATCAATTAATACTCAAAAATTCTTCTTATTTAAAAGTATTTAATAATAACTTTTTGTCACACAATGCATCCAACAGTAATGTCTTCTTGTACTGTAGAAATGGTGAAGACTGGTGAAATGGTGAAGAATGGTGGGTAGAATGCTGTGGAAAACAAAGTGAATTACAATTAACCCATTTATAATAGCACATCATAGTTAGAATGTTTCGAATTTTAATAAATTTGTACACTTTTAGTTTTTTTTTGTAACATATAAACTGCATGAAATATTTATCTATGAATGTTTTTACCAGTTACCACCGAAAAATGGCACAAAATGTAGATATTTTGTTACATAAAAGAAGACTTTTCTTTCGAATTTTATATATTTTTCATTTTTCAAGATGTCGAAATGTAAAAAGAAAGTTTATTTGTATTTTTTTCAGTCAAAGATACAAACAAGTATGTTGTATGAGTTGTAATTTTTCAACTGGGCAAACAATGTCCATGCCAGAATTGGAAACACTTATCTCTTGGCTGAAGCTGCCAATGTTCTGCCAACTGAGCTATCACAGACGAATCTAGAGGACATAATTCCACCAGATTACCATATTGATCATAGCATCAGGCCTGATATATGAATAAGATCAACAGAATAAATCTCAGGCAGTGGAACTCCAGTAAACGCAGGACACATAATTACACTAGATTGATTATAACACAATTATTCTAATTGGTAAATAAAAGATATGAGTTGTAATTTTCCATTTGAGCGAAAAACATCCAGATCAAGACTTTAATTAGGGGTTATATTTTCTGAAGCTGTCAATGCTATGCCATCAGAGCTATTCCGGATACATCTGGAGTACCTAACTCACCCAGATAATCTTACTGATCATAGCAACTGGTCTGACAAATGAATTAGCTCAACAGAATAAATCTCACGGAGTGGAACTCCACTAAACGCTGAAAACGTAATTACAGTAGATTGATTTTAACACAATTATCCCAATTGGTAAATAAAACATATGAGTTTTAATTTTCCATCTCGGCGAAAAATATCTCGGTCAGGGCTCTAATTAGGGTTATATTTTCTGAAGCTGTCAATGCTATGCTATCAGAGTTATTCCGGTTAAATCTGGAGTACATAATTCACCCAGATAATCTTACTGATCATAGCAACTGGTCTGATAAATGAATAAGCTCAACAGAATAAATCTCAGGCAGTGGAACTCCAGTAAACGCTGGAAACGTAATTACACGAGATTAATTTTAACACAAATATTCTAATTGGTAAATAAAATATATGAGTTGTAATTTTCCATCTGAGCGAAAAATATCCAGGTCAGGACTTTAATTAAGGATTATATTTTCTGAAACTGTCAATGCTATGCCATCAGAGCTATTACGGAAAAATCTGGAGTACCTAACTCACCCAGATAATCTTACTGATCAGAGCAACTGGTGTGATAAATGAATCAGCTCAACAGAATAAATCTCAGGGAGTGGAACTCCAGTAAACGCTGGAAACATAATTACACTAGATTAAATTTAACACAATTATTCTAATTGGTAAATAAAATATATGAGTTGTAATTTTCCATCTAAGCAAAAAATATCCAGGTCAGACTTTAATTAGGGGTTATATTTTCTGAAGCTGTCAATGCTATGCCATCAGAGCTATTCCGGAAAAATCTGGAGTACCTAACTCACCCAGATAATCTTACTGATCATAGCAACTGGTCTGATAAATGAATCAGCTCAACACAATAAATCTCAGGCCGTGGAACTCCAGTAAACGCTGGAAACGTAATTTCACTAGATTGATTTTAACGCAATTATTCTAATTGGTAAATAAAAGATATGAGCTGTAATTTTCGATCTGGGCGAAAAATATTCATGTCAGGAATGTAATTTGGGGTTATATTTTTTGAAGCTGTCAATGCTATGCCATCAGATCTATTCCGGATAAATCTGGAGTATCTAACGCACCCAGATAATCTTACTGATCATAGCAACTGGGCTTATAAATGAATCAACTCAACAGAATAAAACGCCGATATTGGAGTTTCTAATTAGGCGACGTAGTTTGGGTGAATTAGATCATCCAGATTCGTCCGAGATAGATCAGTTGGCAGAGCATTGGCAGCTTCGGCCAAGAGATCCCTGTTCAAATCCTGACCTGATTTTTTTTTCCCGGTTGGAAAATTACAATGCATATGACTTATATCCCAATTAGAATAATTGTGTTAAAATTAATCTAAATATTTTAAACTATTATCTTCCAGACATCTTAGAATTAAGTATATTTTTAAATTGTCAAATTATGTGTTCCGCATATGTTTTATGCAAGTTTATAACATCCTAAGTGCACGAATTAGGCACGAATGGATGCTTGTTTTTAGTAGACATTTAGGAGAGACTTTTTATGTAAAATTCTTTTCAGGATGATTATGAAATAAATTGCTTTAAGCCTCAAATACGATTATTCTTAATTTATTAATAATATTAATTATAATCTTACTAGTCTCTGTAAATAAATAAATATAAATGTTTAGTAGTACATAGATATACTGATTATAGGATGCAATATACAATTTAAAAAACCTATTTAATGTAAATCAAATCAAAACATATTATTATGCATATTATACTGTTCTAAATGATATTCATATTCCCATATTCAGTAAACTTATTTTTTACCAAATAAACAAACATTTTGTAGAGTAATTAATTTTAGTATTTTTTTTTCAGTTTATTATGCAACATTTTAAAGTCATTTTATCAGCAAAATTGAGAAAACGAAACGATCATATATAAATGGGTTACAATAATAGAAATAATAAAATACAAAACATTGATGAGACAGGTTTTATGTGACAATGAATCAAACAATACCAAATTTCTATATGCATACCCATTTTCTATAATAAATAAAAAATATAATTAACTATCCCAACATAGCATGTGAAAAGAACAGAGAGACAAACAATTGGATTTATTTGCACAGTGTAAGCATGTCGTCTTTATTATTTTATTATGGAATCGCTTTGTTTGACAGATGTATCAGAGATAAAGGAAATATGGAAATCTGAAATAGTTAATTGTTTGGATTTTAAATATTTAAAAAAAAATGGAGTATTAATATAAGTTGAATGTATTAAATATGATTTTTAAAAATCAGGGTTTTATTAAAACGTAATTATTTATTGAATAATTGTTTTAGAATTTCAGGATGGTTAGACATGATATTTTAGAATAATTTAGAAATGTGATATACATCTACTAAAATAGATGAAAGGATTGCGTTAAAGAAAATAATTAATTTGATATAAATCCTTAATATTAGTGCTTCTATGTAGCATGGAATAATATGACATGAAATACATTTATTTAAATTTAATTGTTTGAAAGTTTACGTTTAATTAAATATAACAACAAAGGATGGTATAGCCCATCATAAAAATTTTCTGCTGTTTTCAAATTATTAACTTTAAATGTTCATAATTTTACAGTAAAGCACTTTTCTTGAAAGGAATCTGCGGTAAATAAAATATCTTTTCATTTTTTTTTTCTTTTAAAATCTAAAATGAGATCTTTGATTATAAACAACATTCACAAGAGGAATAATTAATTAAGTAGAATGATTCCAATATGACATTCATAGTAAAATAATATCGGTTCAGGACTGTATTATTTATTGATCGACCGTTTCAAAATTTATGGATAGTTAAGCATTTTTCTTTAGATTCATTTGGAACTGGAATGACTATGTACGGACCGAAATTCTAAGATTAACGTTAAATGGATAGATGTAAAATTCTACAAAATTTCTCTGTTGTCGTTTTATTTTTTTATTTTTTTTTTTATTTTATTTTTTATTTTTTTAGTAATGAATCGAATCACGGAGAAATTTATTTATTCAAATTTACAAGGGAACCACTTTTGGTGTTGCTCGCACCTAGCATTGAGACCTGGTGCATTTTAAAGCCATATATTATGAAGTTTGAGAATCGATAAAATTTTTCTGTTAAAATAATATTTCTTGATTATACAGAAGCATAACGTTCTGAAAATGATATTTTCGAGACCACTTTTAGAGCTATTAACATTGAATTTTTTTAAAGAAAAGCATTTAAAAATAAAAATTAGTTAATAATAAGTATAAAATATTGAAAAAAGTTTGAAAATTCCTTAAAAAACCCACGAATTTGATTTTCAAAAATTGCAACTTTATATTCATATTTTTGGCGGGGAAACAGTTGGCGTTTATTTTCAGAAGTCGAGCATTCCGGCAACCCTAGCCAAATGTCGTAGCTGAATTTGTAATAGGTAGAATTTGCAATGTCCGACCTATTTCGCCACAGTAATTTTTCTAAATTGTGTAAAAACATTAATTTACTTTACGATTACTTTTACCGAAGGACCATTTAATACAGCAACATTTCATTTTAAACATTCGAAACTATATTTCATTCGATTTCAAAAGAAAATATTTTGCTTATTTTGTATCTCACTAAAAAATAGTTTCAATGATCTTCGAAGCTTTTATAGAATTATATTTATTACTTATATATTTATCGTCTGCATAGAAAAAAAAATATAAAAACCTAATATTTGTTTCTTATGCTATCAATTATCAAAAAAAAAAAAATCGCAATCTAATATAATTCTAGTAATATGTTCTGTATATTTTCTCTTTGGATAAAGCGGGCGGAAAAATTGTAGCGCCATATTTGGCGACTTAACTCATTTTTGGCGTGAAATAAACAAATAAATATGTAATAATAAAAAATGAAAAATATAAAAACGTATATAAAATATTATTTTAACAGAGAAAATTTTTCGGTTCTCTAACTTTTATGTATAGGGCTACAAAACGCACCAGGTCTCGATGCTAGGTGCGAGCAACACCAAAAGTGGTTCCCTTGTTAGTAACGACAAAAAAAAAAATGTATTAATGATAATAGTACTGGGTACATGTAAAATATTCACAATATAAAATTCGCTGACATATTGCTTCGTTTTGACAAAGATTTTGTTGAATGTATACAATATATTTTTGTTATTCGTATTTTCTCTTGAAAATATTAAGTTTAGACGGTAAAGAAAAATAAATGTTTCCTAATATACGAAAATATAATTTATCCACGCTGTGAAAAAAGACAGATATTACTTAATCTTCAAAAATGGACTGTAAACACGAAAAAACAAAATGTCTCCTAATCTACGAAAGTATAATTTATCCACACTGTGAAAAAAGACATATATTACTCAATCTACAAAAATGTACTGTAAACACAAACAAAAAAAAAATGTTTCCTAATCTACGAAAATATAATTTATCCACACTGTGAAAAAAGACAGATATTACTTAATCTTCAAAAATGTACTGTAAACACGAACAAAAATAAATGTTTCCTAATCTACGAAAGTATAATTTATCCACACTGTGAAAAAAGACAGATATTACTCAATCTTTAAAAATGTACTGTAAAAACGAACAAAAATAAATGTTTCCTAATCTACAAAAATATAATTTATCCACACTGTAAAAAAAAGACAGATTTTACTTAATCTTCAAAAATGCACAGTAAACACGAACAAAAATAAATGTTTCCTAATCTACGAAAATATAATCTATCCACACTGTGAAAAAAGACAGATATTACTTAATTTTCAAAAATATACTGTAAACACGAACAAAAATATATAATAACTTCATCCGAGTCATCCAAGATTCCAAAAAGCATTCCTTTATCTTTAGAAACCAGAAAACAAGTACTTTCGGAATTTAAAGACGAATTTACAAAAATTAATATTTATCAGCTGCTCGTCGTTTTCGGAAACGCTTCCGAGTAGCTTTTAAATTAATGAATGAGTTCTCTCTTGCCGGAAAGTCGCTTTTCCGGATGCTACCCATTCTCCAGTAAATATTTTCGCCCAGTTGGGAATTTACATCTAATATGATTTATTTACCAATTAGAATAATTGTGTTAAAAATAATCTAGTGTAATTACGCATCCAGCGATTTCTGGACTTCCATTACCTGTGATTTATTCTGTTGAGCTAAACCAGGTTTCTGAACAGATGCTATAATCATTAAGGTTAGCTGGGTGAAAATGTTCCACCGGATTCGTCCGGGATAGCTCACATGGCAGAGCACTGGCGGCTTCAGACAGGAGATCCCTGGTTCGAATCCTGGTCCGGACATTTTTCGCCAAGTTGGAAATTTACATCTAAAATATTATCATGTTCAGAAAACATGTTTAACAGACAAACATACAAAATTAACATTAACATTATTTTATTACGATTGCATTGCACAAATTGAGATTTGTAGCTGAAAATGTTTACATTAGCTTCCGGATTACATGGATAGCATCCGAAAAAGCGACTTTCCTGTTAGAGAGAACTGATTAACGCATTATAAAAGCTACTCGGAAACGTTTTTGAAAATGATGGGCAGCTGATAAAGATTTATTTTTATAAATTATACTTTAAATTTTTAACCTAAATTGTCTTCTGGTTTTTCTACAGATAAAGGAATGCTTTTTGAAATCTTGGGTGGTTCGGAAGAAGTCATTGTACATTTTCGTTCCAGATTATAGTACATTTTTACAGTGCATGAATGAAAATATACAGTAATGTCTTTTGAGCTACCCAAGATTCCAAGAAGCATCTTTTTATCTTTAGAAACATCAATAACAGTATATTTTCGAGATATTCGAGATAAGCATTTATAATAAAAACGATTTTTGAAAACGTTTCTGAGTAGTTTATGTGGTGTATTAATCAGTTTTTTTTTTTTTTCAAACTGGAATATCGGTTTTTAAAGTGGCTCTCAATTCTCAATTAAACATTTTAGGCTGCTTAATTGAAGTTATCCATGCAAGAGTGAAAAATTAATGCTAGAAAACAGGAATTCTGCTTTTTAGCCCCGGTATGCTATTTCTTTCTCCCAGCTTATTTTGTCTCCAATAAATAACGTTACCTGGCATAAGCCAACCGTAAAAACAAAAGCCGATGTTTCATTGTGCGATTAAATACTCTACAGCATTTTTAAAAACTTCTAAGCATCGCACATTTTCAATGTATATACCGTTGCATTGGGGAAAAAAAAGTACTTTTTAATGGAATTTCTTTGAAAACTGCATCTCCATTTGTTTTTGAAATATTAATTTTTTTGTAGTTTTTAGCGCCATTTGTTGCAATTCAAGTACTCCATTTCTGTAGAAAGTAAAGAAAAAATTGTTGAAAAATAGCAATTATGTTTTGTTGCAATTTTCTCATAAAAATTAAAAAATAATAATAATAATAATTAAAATACGTGCTATTTTGAGAAAAATATAGATGAAGGATTTATCATAAAACATGGATCTATTATAAACAATATTTAATTTTAAGTATCTATATTAATGCAAATGACGTCATTTTACATAAAATAAAAGCGTGTGTTTTAAGTCTCAAAATTGTAATATGTTTTGCACTACAGTCGAGTCCCGCTTAACCAAGTTATTTTCTTCTGATGGACTGGTGATTTCTATTATTATGAAACAGACATTATAAATGAAGCGTTATGTGAAGATGAAAGAGCAGTCGTAAAAAGTTAGAACTCTGATTTTCAGAATGAAAAAAAAAATGGCCATAATTAAAAAAATAAATAAATAAATAAATAAAAAATGAAAATAAAAATATGGCCATTTTTTTTCATTCTGACCAGAAAATCAGGGCTCTAATTTTTTACGACTGTTCTTTCATCTTCACCTAACACTTCATTTATGGTGACTATTTCATAATAATAGAAACCACCAGTCCACCGGAAGAAATGAAGTAATGGAAATGCCGGGGGCGACACTAAATTCTGAAAAAGCAGAATTCCTGTTCTCTAGTTTAGAATTTAGTGTCGGCCCCGATAAAAAAAAAAATATATATATGCATATAAATATAGATAACACAAAACATATTTCAGTTTTAAGACTTAAAACACACGTTTTATTTTATATAAAATAACGTTATTCGCATCCGATGAAGAATCACTCATTTACGACACAGTTTTAAACAACATCTACAGTAAAATATACATATGACGTCATTATCGCTGAATAATACACATACACAAAAAAAGCCGATGTCACTCGCGAAACTAGACACAAAAAAATTCGGCTATCTCATGATTCATGTACCTTCATTTATTTGTAATATAGATATTTAAATTAAATACAGTTTATAATAGTGCCATGCTTTATCAGAAATCATTCATTTATATATTTTTTTCAAAATAGCATGTATTTTGTTTGCATTTTTTTTTTCAGTAGTTATGGGAAAATGGCAACAAAAAGATATAATTACTATTTTACAACTATTTTTTCTTTACTTTATAGAGAAGTGAAGCACTTGAGTTGCCAAATTAAACAAATGGCGCTAAAAGCTACAAAAAAAAAAAAAAAAAAAAAAAAAAAAATCTCAAAAATATATTGAGATGCAGCTTTAAAACAAATTGCATTTAGAAGCACATTTTTCCCCAATACGACGGTATAAAAATTGATAAATGTGCGATGCTTAGAAGTTAAAAAAATTGCAGTGTTGTATTCAAAAGTACAATGATACGTCTGCTTTATTTTATGACTGCCTTATACAATGGAACCTTTTTTTTTTTTTTTTTTCTTTTGGAGACGACAGTTTATTTGCTGGGAAAAAGAAATTGCATATCGGGAGCTAACAAATTTTTATGAGAATGCTGTTAATTTATCAAATTTGCCTGTATAACATGTTTTTTGAAAATTAAAATGTTTAGGTGAGAATTGATAGCATCCAAAAAGTCTTTTCGGTTCATTTCGGTTCAAAAGTCATTTCGGTTTGTGAAAACGGATTAATACACTATAAAAATAACTCAGAAATGTTTCCAAACTTCCATGTATGTAAAAGAAAGTTTGTTTTTATAAAAATGCTTCGTAAAATATGGAAAATATATTAGTGTCTGTGGTTTATACTGAACGCTTTTCGTAATTTTGGGTAGCTCGGAAGATGTTATTTTATATTTTCGTTCAAGGCTCTATTGTATTTTCCTAGAATTAGAAACATTTGTCTTTTTTTCTAGTCAGTGATCATTATTCATATTAAACAAAAAATAATAAGATTAGTGAGGTTACTCAAAATGTTGTCGTCGATTACAAAAGTATTATAAGTAATTATAGCTGGCGTAAACAATAGTTTAAACTATCTAAATAAAAAATTTTCACTTTCACGAAACAAAAGATGATGATTGTGTAAATTCCATAAAGCATGTTATTTTTTTTGTCGCATTTGAGTGCGTCGAAATTCTTTTAGCTATAAATATTAAGGTATATAAAGCTGAATGGAATAATACACATTTTCTTTAAGTTTTTCAGAAGCTTATTCTTTTTTTCTCCATAGAACGCCTCTCAAGTTTTAAAGTTTGGGTTTTGCTTCATGATTTTTTTCTTCAACGCAAAAAAAAAAAAAAAAAAAAAAAAAAATCAGATCACTTAAATGTCCTTTATTATGTTTAAAGCAATATTTCAGAGCCCTACAAACTGAACTTAATACATTCTTCTCGATAAATGCAAACAAAGAAATTTACTCGCTTTAGTTATTTATGCACATATGAAGCTGGATTTATCAATGTCAGTATTCAAATTTAGTATATCTACAGTTAACTAATAAATAGTGAATATTTATCATAAGCGAAACAATATCATATCTTTATGATCCAAAACTTTTTTTTTTTTAGGATTACTTACACAAATGTACACAAATGAATTTGTCTTACTTATTGTAATAATATAAAACACATTCTAAACCATTTTTATCTTCATCAAACTTCATTAAATACACTTATTTTTTTACCGTATTAAACTTCAAGAAACCTCCCTTTTGAAATGCGTATTAAGCTGAAATAAAGAAGCTCCAATTTTTATCGTACTCTTTTTCGAATTCTAAAATCCTCCTAATTTTTTAAACCTTTTATCTTGAGTTATTTTCTTCTACATTTAAAGAAATCAACATAGATTTAAATATGTTTTATTGTGTTGGAAGCAATAATTCAGAATGCTACAAGCAGCACTGAATGCATTTGTCGAGCTGGATTTATTTAAAAAGTACTTTACATACTTTGTTTAAGCCTATATACAGTGTTATTTATTAAGTTGAAGAAACGGTTTGCGATAAGACTTAAATCTTTTTATTGCTGTTGTTTTGTCTTGATCTAATCGTCTTTATGTCTCGCTAAATCTTCATGAGTAAAATGTTTTGCTAACTGGAAGTTTTCCATCAAAGGAGCTGAATAAGTGAACCTAAATAAATTTATTTCGTTCTTTCAAAAAGTCATTAGTATTTTTTAATATCGCTTTCAAGATTAATAATAACTATTTCTATAAAGATTTGCATTTGGATATCTTATAAATTTATTTATCTTATGTACTAGAACAATATCGTTAAAAAAATACATCAGATGTTCAAATAAGCAATTTCATGGGGAAAACGTTTGGGCGATTAAAGAACACAATATTTAGACACAATAGAGAAAAAATGTTGCAGATGAAAAAATCTTCTTATTCTGAAGATGTACACAGATCTTCAATATATTCTTCTACAGAATATAGATTCAATAAATTGAATAAAAAAATTTATTCGAATTAAAATACGAACAAAAAAAATATGTTCAGTCAAAAATATATGTACAATTTTGACTTTCATATGATCACCGAAATGGGTATAATTTTAAAACATCATAAGCATTATTATTTTTAAAAAGGTATAGTTGCAAAAAATGTTTTGGGGAAATAAATATAATGCATACAAAGCTGGGTTTAATAATTTAAAATTTTATTAAGCGGTTTAAGAAACGAACATTTTCTCATTACACTTAAGTAAAACACTTTTTATTACTTTTACAGCTTATAAATAGAATGAAATACAAGTTGTTCGACTACATATATTCTTTTCTTGATTAAGCTTACTTTAATTTCAGACCTTCCTTTAAATAGATTTATCACACATTGTATTATAAACTCGTGATTATCTTCATGTTGATAAGTATCATCATTTTCCCAGGTTCTATTGTGTCCCATAGGGATAAAAAAGACTATCAATGAAATAACTAGAAAAATGAATTAGACTAACAAATACATTTTTTACGAAAGCAGATGTGACACTGCGAGCTACACTTACTCGTTTTAAACTTTCCCTTTAAATAATTAACACGAGAGGGACGAAGGAGTTTAATAAGGCTATCCTAAGTTTATTTTCATATATAAATAAAAACGCTCGGAGCTTAAGTAAAACGGAAGCCTTTCCAATAGGACGTAGTCTTTCTAGAGGCCATGGTCATCTTGGCAATCCTCCTAATGATTAGCTGTCCTTTTTTTTTAATATGCAAAAACTAATCTTATTAACTCGTCAAAAATTCTCTTGCGATGTGTGTCATTTTCTCCTGCATTATCTTTCCAGTGTCTCCTAACATCAAGAACACTGTCAAATTTTTCGAGTTTTAAATTAACCATTGCATGTGGTCTTCTCCGAATATTCCTGAATACGTCTATAATAATATTAATTTTATGATTGGCTTTCGCATCCTTTCCTAACTTGTTCAATTTTATTCGTTAATCCTATAATACAGGTTGAGTGTATTCCTATGTTCAGACCGGTTGGACCCACAGTAATCGAGCTTATTTAACCGTTTACGGGCGGCTCTGATGATGCTTATTTCAGCAAACTATGTAAAAAAAAAAAAAAAAAAAAAAAAAAATAACAAAGTTTTATACGCTTATGTAGCATATATCCTTGTCATCATTACCGTACTTTAATAAAACTCTTCTGACTTTCTCAATTAAAGGTAATCGTAGAACAGCCCTACGTATAAATAAATATCTTGTCAAAAATATCTTGATAAAAATGTCAAATTCCCATACTTGAGATATCTTCCTTACTTGTGTCGATTTGGAACTTATCGTTTTAGGGTGTTAGTAACACAGTAAGTTGTCGCATGTTACCTCTGAAGCAGATTATAACTTGCTATTCATCTTCTGTGAAGATTGGATGTTGCTCCTGACGTTTACCTTTGATCTCCGTGAAGGAGAGTTTATTTATCGTTATCACCAAAATGAAGTTTGTACTTCATTAATGTTAAAAATTAAGGTTTTCTCTGCTTTAGTACGTAAAGTTTCACCTATCTTAACCCTGTACAATTTCATTTTATCATTTGTTAGAGTATCTACTATTTCTTGAATACCAAAAGATCAAAGTGTTCAAAACATGAGACATTGTCTCAAGTTAGGCAATGTTGCCCTTAGTTGAAGACTATGCATTCATTGTCTTTTTACAATTATTTTCATATTTTAGACATTGTATAATATATTTTCTAGAAGTTTTTTGTTTTGTTTTGTTTCTGTATGCTGAAATTGTTACTCTTTTGTTCTGAAACTTTTCTAAGATAAAATGTTCATTTGTTACTTCTTAAAATATGTGGAACATACAGAAATTTTTCGTTATCCCAAGGAACTGTTTGCATATGCATGATTTCGTTTTTCGTCGTTTCTTTCTAGTCTTTATTTGTTCAGATTTGCTAATAAAGAGACTCTTTGGATGCGCCTTATTAGTGAAATGGACTATTCATCAAGTGTTCTTTCGCCATTCTTAAATTTTAAAAAGTCTTTCAAAAAAATAAGATTTCGTAAAAAAAATGTAGTGCAATTTTGAGTTTTTGCCAGAAAACTTGAACTGTGATCTTGTAAAGAAGACTGTAACCTTATTTTCGATAAATATAATTTTTTTGGCTGTTTTGAGCTGTTTATTGTGTCTACACATATTTTAAAAGATTTAAACTGCCCCATGTTTGGAATAAGAAATTTAAACACCAGACTCGTGGAAAAAACATAATCTTCTAATTTGTTGCCTAAATCCAGCTTTGGACAGACGCAATTTAGATTTTTTTTTAAGCACTAAACGTGATCTTAAAAGTTTTAATTTTTAATAAACTTAATACAGATTTCCTTCGAAACGTGGGTAATTTTTAAGTTTCTATGTTGCATAAAATGGTTGATTTCTCTGTGGAGAATTCGAATTATTACCAATTATGGGCATTTAACAGTAACCTAATCTTTTCTTAATATGCCCGACTCCTTTCTTAGTACCTTTCGTTTTATACAAAAAACGACTGTACGTTTGGGTTGCCGTTCTTATATTTTTATTTACCGAAATTCTAATAGAATATTTGTGTTTTTCCTCTAATTATTCTCTAGCAGTAGTTCATGTGCGCTGTTGTCATACCTTTTTTTCAAGCACAAACAGCGTTCATTTATTAAGACTATTATTTTTTATTTCCATATACCAGCTGCACATACCTATAAGAGAATGTTAAATTGGGCCATATCAAAGCAAAGTTTAATGTACGTAAAACACGTTAAAAATGAAGAATTTTATTCTAAATGTTTTTTATTTTTATTCTACCTAAAACATTTTTACAATCTACTACACAAGCGTTTATTTTGATTAATTTTCTTCTTCTGCTTAAAACATTGAACTCAGTTCAAAAGTCCTGCATTTTGTTTGACGCAATAATACACAGCTCTGCTAGCAGAATTGAATACGTTCTCCATGATGCGTTTTGTTAAAAAATAGTTTAAATGCTTTGTTATACACAATACAGTGGGATTTAGTAAGTAGTAGAAATGGTAGACTTTTGTACCACCCTTTTTTCTATTTTCTACACTCGGTTCTTCCAAAACTATTGTCAGCGAACTTTTCGCTAATTGGAAAACATTTATTTAAGAAGACAAATAAAGAGCATGGAAAGTTTCAGTTAATTTCTTTATTTTAAAAAGAAGAAACCTAAAAGAATCAAATGATTAAGTGTTTAAAGAGAAACATTACTGTGATTTAGCCTATAAATGCATTTCTATTTTTTCTAATTACATACAATTATTATATAAGTAATTTTATCTTATTTATAGTACGATTAAAAAAACTACTTTGAAACATACTTGGCTATTTATTATAGGACAATATATACTTAATTTTATGACATGAACGCTCTTAAGTTTACATATTTTGTGCAGAAAAATATAAACACACACACGTGTACGTGTGTAAAACTAAAATGTACATCACTGTTCAAAATTTCTAACGAAGAAAAGATATACTTAAAACAATTCTGAAATCTTTTAAATCTTTTATCTTGATTTATTTTCTTCCCCAGCTTAAAGAAATGAACATAGACGATAATGTCCTGCATTATATTTGAAGCAATAAGTCATTCGCTACAAACAGAACTGAATGCATTCGTCGAGATAAATTTTGCTACAAAGTACTTTACCTGCATTATTTATGCACATTTAGAGAAACATTTATTAAGTAGAGAAACTTCTTTGCGAAAATACTTAACGTATACTCTGACGTATAGCACGCGCATTTGAAACAAAAAAAGAGGTGAAATTTTACAGTTGAACGTTTATACCATGGATATAAAAGTGAAACATTAAAAGTTAAGCATAAGACTTGAGATTTTTATAATAATGCAAGGCACAGGGGTCTGCAAAAGAGTTGGAATAACTAGAAGAATAAAGGGTTGCGGACGAAAAGGGGCCGCTCGCAGCGGCGGTTCATACATCACAGGGGTCCGGTCCCACATTTCAAGGGCCCCCGCAATATATTTTTTACACGCTCTAAAGATACAAAGCGTAAATACGGGTTAGGTTCCCTTAGAAAGACCCACACGGAGGGCATTCCACCCTTAGGGCTTATATCCCTCGTGATGATAATTGGCCGTCACAAACACAACCAACCAACCGATCTTAAAATACAAATTAATGCACAATTTTTTTTTTTTTTTTACCATTAATGCAAACTAAACTATCGCCGTATTCTTCGCTAACGACAAGAAAATGCAATGTAAATTTCGAAATCGAGAGTAGATCGGATATTACATCAAACATGGTTCATCCCGCCCCTTCTATCTACAATTTTACTCACTCGCATGGCATATACTGCAGAAGATTTTGCTTTTCCATAATTTTTGATGCACTTTTAACATGTGTCAATAATGTATTCGATTTGTTTTTATATATAAAGCTAAGGTTCAAATTTTGAACTACAGATAAAGTTTATTGTCATGCTTATAACGCACTTATCTTCAGAAAGGAGGACCCCGAAACAATCTGTGTTCCCCTGGTTCCAGTTACAGTTGATCAGGCACTGTAATAATGAACAAAGAAAAAAAGACGAGATTACTTTAATGAACAAGAGTAAGATTTGCAATATACATACTTTTAACGTCTGAGTTTGAAACTTTCAAAAGACTAAATAAGACAGACTTGATTACAGCTTCACTAAAAACATTAAAAATACATTTAGTAAACGTTTCGCTAAGCAACCCGCAACGCCTCACCAGAACAATTTAGCAAGTGTAGAGAAAAATAACAGAACAAATCAATTACAGTTAAAGTAAAAGTTATTTATATGATAAGTCAAAATTAAACGGTGTTGCTTATGCTATTCCCTGTAAAGATTGTGAATTTGAAACTTTTAAAAGACTAAATAAGACAGACTAGAGTACAATTGTACTATAAAAATATTAAAAATTCATTTAGTAAACGTTTCGCCAAGCAACCGCAACGATTATTGTTATTGTTGTTAACACATACATCTGACTTGTGTGCTTAACATCTAGGTCCGCTTATAAGTCATCGTCAATATACAGGGACGAGATAGCACAATGAAATTTACAACACAGAGAAATTACATCCGGGAGCTCCACAAAGAGTGTGCAATGGAGCCAGCGAGAGTCGAACTCGCAGACCTCTGCCGCTCTCAATGCTTGGCGGCTGGCAGCGCGGTGTCCTAACCGCTCGGCCACCGAGGCCCCTACCGCAACGACTCATCAGCACAATTTTGCAATTGTAAACACAAACAACAGAAAAAAATCAATTACAGTTAAAGTTAATGTTATTTATATGATAAGTCAAAATTGAACCGTGTTTTTTATGCTATTCCCTGTAAAGATTGCGAATTTGAAATCTTTAAGAGACTAAATAAGATAGACTTGAGTACAATTTTACTAAAAACATTAGAAATACATTTAGTAAACATTTCGCCAAGCAATCGCAACGCCTCATCAGTACAATTTAACCATTGTAAAAACAAACAACAGAACAAATCAAGTACAGTTAAAGTTAAAGTTATTTATACGATAAGTCAAAAATAACCGGGGTTCTTTATGCCATTCCCTGTAAAGATTGCGATGGCATTTACATTGGTGAAACGGGAGGATCAATGGAAATTCGCATGAAGTAACATATTAGTACTTTCATAATAGGAAATCTAAATTTAAAAAATAGTACAGCATTCTCTTGAAACCAATCACATCTCGCTATTTTCGAAGGCCTGTATTTTGAAATCAGGTTGTAACAGTTATCATGGTAGATTGTTTCTAGTAGGCTGGTTAACTCAATTACGTTCCACAGCATTCAATGAAGCCTCTTCTATCCCTGGTGAATATTGTTTAAAAAAAAAAAAAAAAACTGCACTTGGTTTGTTCCGTTGTTTATTTTTACAATGGTTAAATTGCATGGAAGAGGCCTTGCGGTTGCTTGGCGAAACGTTTACTAAATGCATTACGTTTACGTTTTTTGCAAACTGTATTCAAGTCTGCTTTATTTTATTTAGTCTTTTGAGAGTAAGTTTTCCATAGCGCTTTGTGGGGGTTTCAGGCAAATATGCTTGGCTGAAGCTTTTATCCTCATTTTGAATTTTCTTATTTCCTTTATGTTCGTACTAGTTATTATAACTTTAATTATCTTTATTATATTTTCATCCTAAATATCCCATAAAGATTTATCTTCAAGAAATTAGGTGCATGTAATAGGGAGAGTAGAGAAAAGAAGAGCAAAATGACCACTTTAAGGTATGATGCATTTTTATGATACCTTTTTTATCATTGAAATTGTACAAAAAAATACCAACAGTAACTATAATAACTTTAGTTTCAATTACTATTTTACTTTTTTTAAATATTTTAAAATGCATACTGTACTTTAAAAGGAAATATAAAATAGCAACTTTGCCCGCATGGGCTAGTTAAGGCCAGCAGAGGTAAATTAACAAATCACATTGATTCAGGCTACATATTTAATCAACAAAAGTTAAAGTAATGCATATTAAGAATAAGCATTATGTTTTGGAATATTTTAAGTATTTAATCGTTATAAGATAATGTAAATTGTAATGAGTATTAATATGGCAAATGGGGGAATACAAGTGCCTCCAGCATAATAACAGACTGCAAATGTCGAGAATAGCCCTTTCTCTGCAGACGTTACACTGTAAAAAAAATCTGTAAAGTTACTAAAGTTTTTCTAGGAAACTGGGATTCTTAGAACTTTTTAATGTAACGACAACAACAAAAATTCCTGTAGTTTCCTAGAAAAATTTTAGTAACTTTACAGATTATTTTTTACAGTGTAATGCTTTGACCTGTCTTCTTCCTTTCAAAGGAATTTTTTTTAGTAGTGTTTTGTTTTAAACAATCAATAAAAAATCGTTACAGGACAAAGTAGCCTTCTGGCCATTTTGCCCGATCACCTTGTGGCCACTTTACCCGAAATGATGTCATTAGATAAGCTGCGGCCTAGAATATAATCTGCATGACTTAGCGTTTTCAAAAACATATCATTTAAAAGGTTATTTTTAAACTTATCAGAAAGAATAAGAGCAAATAATTACACCACTACATATTATTTAGGTTTAATCCAGAAATTACTCCACTTTTCTAAAATCAAAAATGTGAAAAAATAATAAAGGGAGTTCAGAACTAGGAAAATATAGCCCACCGCTCTCGCTGTCTACTTTTCTCGTCCTTTCCTATTTCTAAAAAATAGAAAAAACACACTGTCAAATATTAGGTTCTTTTGGTAATCAAAGGAATACATTATACACAACAATGTAAAGTAAGTTATTTTTTGTCTTTGTCTAATGGCTATGACGTCTCGCAAAAATGCTGCTAGCAAAATAATTCGCTTACTGAAAATCATTTACTAAAGAAGTTAAATAAACGACTTCAAAGATTCCAATTTGCTTCTTAATAGAAAAAAAAAATACTTAACCTTCGAACAAAATTAAGTACATCAGAAAAACCTTATTTTGGAACTAGATAGGAAGGCAAATATTGTTTTTAAAATTAGATACAAAAAATTATTTTTAAAAGTTTATCTAATTAATTTTAATATTGGGAAATGTACATTCTGATATTTTGAAGTAAGATAAGAAAAAAATTTATTTTATTTTGTAACATCAAGTCACTTGTATTGTCTTTTACCCATTATAGTGAAGTGATAGAAGTACAATGTATGCATTAAAACAGATTTTTTATTTTTATTTTAAGAGACAAAATTCTAACTAAAACACTTCGCAAATGGATTGTCTTGATTTAGTTTCTTCCTCGGTTGAAAGAAATCAACGAAGAGTTAAATGTCTGGCATTATGTTTAAAGCGCTACAAACACAACTTAATGTATTCGTCGTGATAAATTTTGTTGCAAAGTAATTTACTTGCTTAATTTAGGCAACTAAATTGTGGAACATATAAAGTAGAAGAAACGATTTACGATAAGACTTAAATCTTTTTTTTTTTTATCTTTTCCTAATCGACCCTGCGTCTTGCCAAAATGTTACCTGTAAAGCAGTATTTCGCTATCTGGAATGCATTTAACAAGGAATATGACTAAATGATTTTAAGCATGTCAGTTTTTCATTTATGTAAAACTATCTAATATTTAATGAAACTATACATTTAAGAAGAAGTGTTATATTAATGCACAGTATGAATACAAATATTGTCATTAAAAGTAGATTCAAAACTTAAGTATAAGTTTATATATTTCATACTAATATTACAAAAACTGAGTTCAAATGTTTTTAATTTTCATGTAATAAATTGATTACTTTTATAATAAAATTGATTACTTTTATTTATTACTTTTATTACCTATAAACATGCATATTTTTCTTACAGATTTATTTGTGCAGATATATTTATAAATGTGAATGAAACTGAAATAAAAACTTTTTTTTTTTTTTTTTTAATTTCTTGAACATATTTTCTTCCACATAAAACACAGCTTAAGACTGTTGATTTTTTTGTTTTGATTTAATACTTTATTCAGATTAAAAAAATCAACCCACACAAAATTATGATGTACCTATTAACCCTCTCGCTGCGTTTTTTTTTTTTTTTTTTTTTTTTTTTTTTTTTTTTTTTTTTTTTTTTTTTTTAACCAAAATAGGTTTAAAAATTGGTATTTATTTTATTAGATATTTCAAATCTACTTATAATTAAGAGTTAAAATATGCAAAATTTGTTCGTAAAAGAGATTTTTTTTTAAATATAGAATTAGATCATAAATAAAAAGGTCGCGGAATTAGTGGTTTGCGGAAATTTTGCTACTTTTACGTTTCGCGTGGAAATAGTACAACGCACAGTGAGAGGGTTAACCTTGAAGCAATAATTCACAGCACTACAAGCTGAACTAAATACACACCTTGTGATGAAATGTCATGCAAAGTACTTTATTTGCTTTATTTTAGTATACATTTAATGGTACATTAAAGTAGAAAAACCTATTTACAATAAGACTTATTATATTTTTTTCTGCCTCTCTTATCGCCTTCACGCTATGCAAAATGTCTTCAGTGAAATGCTTCGCTAACTGTAAGCCATTTAGTAGGCATAATTAAATTCTAAATATTTGTTCGATGTTTGAAGAAACGTCATTTTTCAAATTCTACCGAAAACACTTCTAAATTCTTTTAAATATTTTATCTTGATTATATTCACCTCCTATTTAAAGAAATCAACATGGACATAAATTTCCTGTATTATGTTTAAAGCGATAATCCATAGAGCTACAAGCAGAAATAAATACATTCCCCGCGTCCGGTCGTGATGAATATAGGTAAAAGTATTTTTATCGCTCTATTAGGCACATATAGAGCGGCATTTATTAAGTAGGATAAATGGTTTGCCATTAGGTCTAAACCCTTCTTTTGCCTTTCTCTAATCAACCACATGCCTTAGCAAATGTTACCAGCGAAGTGTTTCACTAAATGTAAGACATTTGTTAAAGAATTAAAATGAAAAACTTTAAAAGATTACAGCTCGTTTCTTTATTCGAAAAACAATGAACAAAACAAACTAAAATTAAATGATAATTAAGCATCTGAGCAAAAATTTATTTTGATGCAGTCTGTAAAGATAAATCTTGTTTTTATAACTAAATGGAAAAATGTATATAAATATGTTAATTTATAATAAGATTCTAAAAACGTTATTCAATTATTTTTAACTTACATATGATAAATTGTAATTAGTTTCATAATATCAGAAGTACTAATATTTTATTATGCGTATTATAGTGAGATATAATACTCACTGGAAAAAAAATCGTATATAAACGAATAAAAAGCAGCTTCATTCAACATTTTCAGAAACAGTATATTACCTACATTATTTCGGTAATGTTTTATCCCGATTTATTTTTTTCTTCAGCTTAAAGCAATGAGACAAAGTTAGATGTTTTGCATTATGTTTAAATCAAATATATCACATCGCTTCAAACAGAACTGAAAGCATTCGTCACTTGATGAGTTGTATTTCGCTACAAAGTAATTCAGTTGCTTCATTTAGCCACATATACAACTGGATTTATTAAGCAGGACAAATGGTTTGAGAACAGAACTAAATCGTTTTTATCTTTCTCTAATCGCATTCAAGTCTTGCCAAAATGTCACCAGCTACGTGTTCAGCTATTTGTAAACCATTTATCAGCGAAGCTGATTAAGTCACTTTAACTTATTCTAGGTTTAATTTTAGTTTTTAGCTCTTTCCTCGTGCTAATAATTTCCCACGTATGTTTATCCATTTATAAAATGTGCAAAGCATCGGTAGTAGGATGAGGATAAGGAATTCAATACCTAAGATATTTATTTATTTTATATGCTCTGTGAAAAATCATTATGTAATAAGATTTTGTTTCATTAGTTTTCGAATTCAGAAATTCCTTGACGAAAACTGTTTTCATTATTAAAGAACGCAAAATTTAAAGAAAATTGTACATTTTATAATAGAATTTTTGAGATTCATAATGCAAATCTTGGAATAATATGGACACAATTCATAAATAATCTTATCTCATGTATGGTATGATCGGAAATTTTACACGTTTATTTCCAGAAAATATATTTTGGAAGTAAATATAAATGCATACTAGGTTAAGTTAAAAAACGTAAAACTTTATTCTGCTTTTTAAGAAACATATACTTTTCGAAATCCACGAAGAACACGTCAGACTTTTTAATGCTTGCATAAAAAAATAAATGTATATAAATAGGAATGCCCCTCCTATGGCCGCCCCGGCGAGCGGCCCATCTTCATCCGCAGCCC
The DNA here is from genome assembly GCA_963932465.1 of Maratus speciosus. Lineage (NCBI taxonomy): Eukaryota > Metazoa > Arthropoda > Arachnida > Araneae > Salticidae > Maratus > Maratus speciosus. Next base: position 329,473,823 of record OZ010786.1, read on the forward strand.
TTTATTCTTCTACTCTAGTCCGACTCTTTTGTGGAAGCAAGATTCGTAGGTCTTCAGCCACGTCCCGAGTGAAAGATTCCTTAGCGAAAGCAACGTTGAAAAAAAAATCAAAAATTGAAACCGGACAAATTTAAAAAGGGAAATTACTCAAATTAAAGGCACCGAAAACCGGTAAGGGAGGGCTCGGGGCATTCAAATAAAAATCATCAGTTTTATTCTACTTTTGAGCAAACATTTTTTAAATTCTACATAAAACACTTTGAATATCTTTTAAAGCTGTACCTTGATTTATTTTTTCTTCCGCTTAAAAAATCAACACATACTTAAATGTCCTGTATTATGTTTAAAGCAATTATCCGCAGCGTTAAAAGCAGAAATAAATACATTCGCCGTGATGAATTTAGTTACAAAGTATCTTTCTTTCTTTAGTAAGACATATACATCGGCATTTATTAAGTAGGAGAAATGATTTACGATTACATTTGAATCCGTCTTTTGTCTTTCACTGACTGCCCTCACGTCTTGCCAAAATGTCACCAGCTAAGTGTTTCGCTAACATAAAGCCCTTTATTAAAGAAGCTAAAGAAAGGATTACAAAAACTTCACTTAGGAGCATCATTTTAAGAAAGGTACTACTTTATTATCCCGTCGACCAATTTCGCCAACTTATACAAATCGCTAAACTGTTCGCCAAATTATAGAAATGGAAGAATGTTGCCATTCTAAAGTTTTAAGATAGGGAAATTTATGAATTTAAATAACAAAAAAAAAAAAAAAACCCACTAAAGTTTAGGGTTACTTTAGTGTATGGCGTTGCGACATACCAAATATAAAATTTGATTTATTTAGATGATTTCGGGCAAAAGAATACTAATAGTTTATGTATTCAAATGCAGAATTATTAAGTTAAACCATAAACAAACAGATAATTTTAAGACATTGTATTTTTGAATAGTTCATTGTGTCCTGTAGCAGTCAAACAAGATCTTTCTCTTTCATCTTTTCCCAAAATTGCTAGCAAAAAAGAAAAAAGAAACGATGCTGGGAGAAAGAAATTCTGTAAAGATCGGTTACGGCATGAAATAAAAACGTATAACCGATGTTATGTGTCTTATAAACGAAACATTACAACCTTAAAATACATAGGTATGAATCGGGACCGCATTGAATCGACGTATAAATGAGAAACGTATAAATGATGCTTTACTGTATATATATACATATAAGTGTATGGATCTAAATAAGAAACAGCTTTTTTCTACATTTCAAGACACCTAATTCTACCTAATACACATCTTATATCTTTTAAATCCCTTGTCTTGATTTATTTTTTCTCCAGCTTAAAGAATTCAACACAGACTGAAATGTCTCACATTATGTTTGATGCAATAATTCACAGCTCTACAAGAAGAGCTGAATACATTCGTCGTGATGAATTTTCTTTCTAAGTACTTTACTTGCTTTATTTAAGCACATATACTGCGGGACTTATTAAGTAGGAGAAACGGTTTACGATAAGACTTAAATCCTTTTTTTTTTTTTTCCCCTTTCTCTAATCGCCCTCACGTCTTGCCAAAATGTCACCAGCTAAGTGTTTCGCTAACTGGAAGCCATTTATTAGAGAAGCTGAATAAGTGACTGCGTCAGTTTCCGGAAATGTGGTTGGACTTCGATCAATAATGAAAAAAGCTCTAAAGGGGATTTTATATCTTTTGATTTTTTGGTATGTTTGGAGATTCTGTCCAGGTTTTCAAAAGTTGATAATTCTTGTACTTTACACTTATGTTATTTTTTTTGTAATTGATAATATTATAAAAAATTAAGTACTATTTTTAAGATTGTTAATTTTTACTTTATTATTTTTTTAATAAATATACTTTGTCTACCAAAAAAAAAAAAAAAAAAAAAAAAAAAACTACATATTTAATACAAAAGCATAAGATATCTTTTTACAAATTTTAAAATCATTATAAATATCATTAAATCATTACATTAAAAAAAAAATCATTATTCATATTCGAGATCATTCGGCCTACTTTGTAAGGAAGTTCTACCAAAAGAGAGAACATTTAATTATAAAATGAGTCAAAATAGTCAAAAAGCATTAAAAAAACAGATAAAAAAATCAATTTATAATTTACTAAATTAATAAAGTGACAAATAACACTTTAAAATATTATTTAAGATGTCTTTGTTTATGACTTAAAATTTTATAAGAACTTCTCTTTTTTATTCATGGAGACTTTTGTCCAGAATTTAAAAAGAAATCATATTTCTATTTTTAAATGAATTTTTCAAATACAGAAAAGAACCTTTAATTATTAAATATTTGAAAAAGATAAACAAATTATATTAATAAAAAGAATTTGGTACTGTTTAAATCGCAATTGTGATAATATGCCGTAATTTCTGGCTTAAGACCAGCGACTCAAACCAATTTGTTTACAAACAGAAATTTATCTCATTAAAAGTTACTTATTATTAACTAGTACTTATTTAAATAATTTTGAAACTCACTTATTGTAGCCGTGGCTTATACATAGGAAATTACGGTACGTCTAATTTATTTTTAATAAGTATTTGTCATTTTTTTTTTTCTTGGACAATATAGGGTAATTCCGGGATTTATGCCGCACATTTTTTTGAATTTGTGTATAAAGTCCCATGGTGGACATAAAATAAAAAAAATCATTCTGTGCTATTTAATGTTAAAAGTACAACGCGTGTACTGGGACAAAAAATCTCAAAACAAATTATTAATGTTTTTTTAACTATTTTTTTCTAAAACATTACGTTGCGGCGTGTCACCCGAACATTCAGGCTGAGACGCCGCACTTGTGCAGTAGTTATGCCGCTTTTGTCATAAGAACAGAATGAAATTATAAATAAAAATATAAAAAAAATATTCATATCTGGACTATAATTAACGATGTAATAACAAAATAAAACTAAATAAGTACAATGAAACATATTAGTAGATTCAAATTAATAATTGTTGCCTACTTTCACTATTAAAATTATCGACTTATTTTTTTTTTACATTAAATTTTAATTGCTAGTTCAGCAACAACATAACATCAATGTATTAGAAAGAAAAATGAAAAAAAAACTAAAATTGTGTTGATATAATCTATTTGTTAACCCGGTGGCTTTTACGCAAATTTTATTAGGTTGGAACCACTTTTTTAAAAGAAGTTACCTTTACTTAAATAATCATGAAAATGCTCTAATTAAACAAAGCAAATATTACTTTTCTTTTTTACTGGTGCCAGAAACAAATTTTGCAAGCTCTTTATGAAGGTGCTTATATGCACCTATGGTCCCGAATGAGTTAAGAGACCTGTTTCTTCGTATACAATCTGCAGAAAAAGTGTCGAAAAAGTACAGTTTTTATATAACTACGTTTAAACACATGATGCAACGAAGCCAATTACACTTCCTCTTTTTCGGAGTAGTTTTCTAAACATTCCTTGCAAAGAACGTCTGCATTACGCGTAATCCAATTTTTCATTATTATCTTCTTGACTTGCATCTTTCTCGCCCTTCTTACTTTTTATTTTCCCTTTTTTCTCCATTGGTTTTAGTAAACTTGATAACAAGCCTAACGTGGTTAGTCTGTGCAAAAAGAAAAGGAAAAGTTAATAACACTTAATCATCCCGTACAAAAGAAACTGCGGCATGTATACCGGAATAGCCGTGCGGCATGTATCCCATTTTGCATGGTGCAGACGTCGGCCATCACAGTTACTTGCCATCGCTAAGGGGAATGGCGTAACTATACACACAGTACTCTATACAAAGCCTACACTTAGTTTTGACTTCGGAATCATGCATGCATTTAGTAATTAGTGTATGAAAAATATTTAAACATAATGTGTTTAAAAGTTTGGACAGTGAAATCATGGACTTGCGTCAAATTAAGGAATGTACTTCTACAAGTAAACATCGAAATGAGATTCACGCTATACACTGGTTAAAATAATCTCATTGCGCACCTATACTGTGCGTTTGACAACCATCTATCGATCATTATAAGAAATACACTGTTAAAAATATTTCTGTGAAACAACAGAAAATTTCTGGCAGCAAAAAGTTGCCAGAAAATATCTCTTTCCAGAAAATATCTGTTAGCGAAAGAATGCGTTATTAGACGACAGAAATACGTAGTCATACAGGCACTTCGTGTTGACAATTGATGCTTTTCCCAACAGTCAAAATCTGTAGGTCGATTCCTGTTGGCAAGGATGGGGGGGGGGGGGGGAGGTTCCATTCAACAGAAGAATCGCGTATTATAGGTTAGGTACACGGGAAATTTCTATTTACCGATCGACTTGTTTATATTAATAATTATAAATACTTCTTTATAAGAAATTCGCCAAACTTTTACAAAATTAATTTAAATAGCTTATTCGCAATGCAATATTCAAATGCATTTATATATATTTTGTAACATAAACGCATTAAAAATTGGAATAAGTGAAAGAAGTTATCTTAAAAATTTTTTTTGCATAGAATAATAATAAAAAAATATATATTCGGTAACCCCCCCCCCTCCCCCGCCATAAAATATTTTATTAGTAAAATAAATATGAATGAGTTGAATATTATTTCGAATTAAAACAGCTTTACTATTTATTTATCCAATATTTCAGAAAATTTATTAGGTTAAGTTAGTTATGCTTGTTAATTACGTAAATAATAGCTGCCAATTTTTACATTTTTCCCGAATAGCAAGCTTTATTTTATTCAATCGAAAAAAATCTGAGAGACGATCTCCATTAGAAAAAAGTGATAATATAAAAGTTGGTAGCTAAGAGCAAAAATGAAAAACGTAAAGGAAGAGCCACTAAAATTTAAATAAACGTCACCGTAAAAAGACATATATATATTTCATTTCAGCTAAAGTAATAAAATGAGTTTTCATTCTTTTTAACAATATATATAATGTTTTCCGTACATAGTAAATGATAATCAACTAAATAAGAAAAAAAAACATTTTAATATAATTTAAATTAATTTTTTAAACAAAATTAAACTTGCTGATAATATGAAAGGAATGGTTACAACATAGGAATAATTTTAAAAATAATTCAGAGTTGTAGTTCAAATTGTTATTTCATTAAATGAAACAAATATGATAAATTTAAACAACAAAAATATATGAACGGCGATCAGATCTAATAAATATTATTCTGGTTAATATTAAATGAAAATATTGGTTATCTATAACTATAATAATTAATACAGCTACTGCGTGTTTATTATTTAAACTATCACTCCAAAATTTATTTATGTCAATCGCTGACAAAGTTAATTTAAAAACTCAATATATATGAAGTAAAATTAAACTATCTTAGTCATAAAAATAATAAATATAATAAGTAATCATTCTACATCTATATAAAAGTAAAAAATCAAGATTTGTAAACTTATCATAGAGCTAGATTATGAATTTAGCATAAAATAAACAATTAATCAAAAAATAATCTCTAATTATTAACAGAATTATATGAATTCGTTACTAATGCACATAAATAAATTATGAAGTATAAAGTAATACTAATAATGTAAGTAAATCATACATTATAAAAAAATAAATAGTATTGCTTAATTAAGGTTTTTAACAGATTGAAAAAAAAATCATACAAGTAGATGAAAAGTGGGGCTCCGACCTCAGGAGGAGGTGTTGAGGTGCACGAGAGGAGGTGCAGGTGCAGGTGCAGGTGCAGGTGCAGGTGCAGGTGCAGCACCTCCCGTGCTCCTCCTCTCGTGCTACACCTCCCGTGCTCCTCCTCCTCTCGCGACTCTACTCTTGGAGGAGGGGTTAATGCGATAAGGATTTTTTTTAGATAAAAGCGGGAATTTTCGGGAGATTGATTTTTTGCTGTGTTATAGTACGAGGGTTATTTTTTTCGGTTACATAATTTTCGGGCGTTATTATTTTGAGTGTAGTATAGTATGAGGTTTAAATGAATAATTAATTAAAAAGTAATTAAAAATAATGAATGAAAAATATTAATTTAGAAATTTTAATGAGGGGACTTAGAATTTTTGAGTTTGAAATTTATTTTTATTCAGTTATAGTACGAGGGGGTATTTTTTTTACTGTCGGTTTACTAATTAGTAATTAAAAATAGCAATTAAAAATTTAATGAGAAAATATTTAATGAAGCGACTTAGAATTTTTCGAGCAATTTCATTTGTTAATTTAAGTATAGTATGATGTATAGTATGAGGTATAGTATAGTATGAATTAGTAAAAATGGAAATTAATTGAAAATATAAATTCATTAAAAAAGTAATTAAAAATAATTAATGAGAAAAATTAATTTAGAAATTTTAATGAGGGGACTTAGAATTTTTGAGTTTGAAATTTATTTTTATTCAGTTATAGTACGAGGGGGTATTTTTTTTACTGTCGGTTTACTAATTTGTAATTAAAAATAGCAATTAAAAATTTAATGAGAAAATCTGTTTTAAAATTGAATTTTGTCGAAAATTTTTGAATTTTTACGAAAGATGTGATCTTTAGCTGAATGTGACCCAGGGTCAAAACTTTCACCCAGGAATCGCCGCGGGGAGGCAGATCACGTGATTCCCATCACGCACACTCACGCACACAATATTTTTTTTTTTTTTTTACATTTTTAGATTTTTTTTTTTTTTATATTTTTTTAAGATGTTTTTTTTACATTTTTTCTTCAAGATTTTGAGATCTTTTTTTCAAAAGATTTTGACATCTTTTTTTATTCATTTAGGTATTTGATGATGTCCATATGCTAGGCTGCTTATCCCGTCTTCCAAAATATATCGTTTATCATCAAATGGTGATAAACATTTTTTTTTCTGTTGCATTGTGCATAAACGATGAAATCGCTGGCCGATTCTTGATTGAATTTCAAAAGTGGTTTTTTGTTCTTGTAAACAATTCACATAATCTTGATGTTTCAATTTGTTTTCAACAATGTTTTTGGAAATCCCCTTGGCTCTCTTCTTTTCCTCATCCTCTGTCTTGATGGAGTACATCTTTGACTTCAAACCTACAAATTGATGGACAGCTCTTCCTTTTAACTCGTCTTTAAATTTTCCCAAGACTTTCTTATTCGCTGTGGAATAAAGGGGGTTATCTTTGGGGAAGTCTGAAAAGTCGAATTTGGAGCTGTTTTGTTCCAAATCCCTTTGTAGGTCATCTGTCTTGATGAGATACGTCAGAGAGTCCGTATCGGTGAAAAGCAGAGATGAAAGATTTCCACTATAATTTTTTTTAACAAAATTATAGTGGAAATCATACATCAACACTTTGGATAACTCCAGTATCGAGAATCCGACGTAAATGGGTCGGTTCATCAAGACACTGGGTTTCTGTCTTTCCACCGCTGTCAGACCCTCATCAAATATCTTGAAGGATTTGAAAAAGGGGGAGGCAACCAGCTTTTCTCCTCTTCGCGATGTGTTGCACACATCAATATTTCTACGTTTTCTTAGATTTTCAATGCATTTTCCATAAATGCTGTTATTCAATAACTTGAAAAAATCTTTTTGAAACGTGCTGGTTGCCACCTTTCGTTTCTCAGTGTTGAATCTGATATATTCTTCTAGCCAAGGGGACTGGTTAAATTGTAACACTTTATGTGTGTGACTAAGTTTCAAGCCCAATTGAAGATATAACTGAAGATTTCTATAATGGCATACATAATTTTTTTTGTTCATAAGATTTGGAATGAGTTTTGGAGTACCCTTAAACTTACTTCTCAACAAACTCTTCGCGTAAGGTGAAAGCATGTTTTCTTGCACCGTCAACCTTTCAGGAGCCAGCGGGTAGTCGTTGTGAAGCTCATGTAGGGGTTCAGGATACTCCAAATCTACCTCAAAAATATACCCAATGTTTGACTGTTCTGGGATTTTTAAAATCTCTTCTTCTGTGAATGACGAATTTGACCACCGAAACCCTCCGTAAGGCAAGTATTGGGACATTGCCCATCCATATAAATTGTTTGCATCCCAATAAAGAATATGAGAAGTATCTTTATTGGGATCGTGATCGGGGACTTGTGCATTATTGGCGGTCGCAAACCTGTGGGAAATCTGCGACACACCACCACGGATACCCTTTTCGATGAACAGCAACATGTTGATATCAGTTAGTAGTTCTAATTCCACTCCTGTCATCTTCAAACAAGCCTGCCAAGACAAACCTGGTGAAGTGACGAGGTGGGCTGCATCAATACCAAAATACTGATTGCACAATCCCCTGAAATTTTCAAAGACATCAGCCAACAGTAGAACATCGGTTTTTACGTATAGATCGTGATAGTCACCCAGCGACTTTATGTTAAATGATGACCAGATTTTTTTAGCGTGATTATAATCTTCTTCTTCGACATCCTCATTTGTGAGGTCATTATAAAAGGCTGCTGGTGGGGGAAGTTGTGTTTCATTAAATTTTTTAAAGTTGTCGAAATACGAATACGGATATACTCCTTTGCGGGTGAGAAGGTTTAAATCTGTTGATGAAGAAAAATTTTCTTTTAGAATTTTAAAGTCGCTAGGGTTAAGATCTGAGGTGAGTTTCTCTAACGATGCCGGCAGAAATTGTAACGAATCAATGAAGGAGAATTGGATGGGGGAAGATTTTTCTTTTAACTTGAAGGTTATATAATCTTCTAAGGTGGCAGCGATTACATCGATATGAAGATCGGGATAAGAGCCTAACTTTTGAAAAAGGTGATGGGCATCATATTTTTTCAAATTATGAAACACTACTGGAATGATTCTGGCCTGTTTATAGTTGAGATTGCAGAAAGGGTGTGCAGCCCCTCTAAATTTTGAAGAAATGTGGCAATGATCTCGCACACGTTCATCACCCAGGGTGTTCTTGCAAATATGACATATTGTTGCTTCCTGAAATGTTTGTTCTTCTTCCTCTGATAAGTTCATGGGTGCAACCGACATGAGTTTGTCTTGAAACTCTTGTTTGATTTTCAATAGTTCGTTGATAAAATGCTTCACAGCGTCTTCACCTCTGTAGATTGCAACACCGTCTTCTATTGGTGATCGTTTGTAGGTGCTTCCGTCAGGGCCCACAATAACGAAAGCATACCCACAAGCAGAATGATGTGCTTTTCGCACTTGAAAGGAGGGATCGGTGGTCGAGACAGGTTCGAGGAGGGATTCGAAATCTGCATAGATTATATACGGTATCGGTGCCTGCAAATGAACTCCCGTAAACGCTAAAATGTTGTCACCTTCCTTCGGCATTTTTATTATTTGGGGTGAATGACTGGAGCAGTAGGGAGTGTGTTCCTTCACAAGATCTTCTCGAACAAATCCATGCAGACACCGATAACAGTAGAATGCTTTAGCTTTATGTCCACTTCGATGGCTTATGAATCGTGAAAAATCACGGATCAATGTGTAATGGGAATTTTCCCCATCACTGATCAAAAGAAGATTGATCACGTCCACGTTTGTTTTTTCTGACACGTGAAGAATGTAAATTTCTCCCTCCTCATACCCAAACACATTAATGCGTAGATTGTTTTGATTTTCAATTTTCGGTATTTTAGTAAATGATACTGGATAGGTCACTCCTCGCATATTCAGAGTATGCTCAAAAGGTTTGTACTTGTTCACACGATTAGGATTATCTTTATAACTCAGCTTCATTTGGTGAGCAAGGATACACCAGAGGAGACATTTCTGATCATTAAAGTTTTCAATGTTTAAAATTGCTTCGCGGCCTTTCAAATCTACAGGAAGCTGCATATAACTGCATCCTTTCAATGGGGCATACTTTGCGATTTTTAACTCAAAGTGTTGAATATATTTCAGGACCCACCCAGACCCTCTTTGCAGAAAATTTTCAAATAAAGCTAAAAGCTTTTGGTGAGCTTCTTCTAAGTGTTCGTCTAAATGTTCATTAGTAAATTCTTCACATGTCTTTGAACTGAAATAAGTTGAAAGAGTTTCAGTTTCCCCATCAGCATTGGTTTTTTCCAATAACACTTTTAGAAGAAGACGCCATTTTATTGATTTTTTTTCTTCAACGGCTTCATCCAAACTATCGAACAAATCTTTTTTTCTGCTGTTAAAGAATGTGGTAATGTCGAATGCAGTTTCTTCGTCTGGATCGTAAAAAATACTGCTAAACACATTGAGAGCGTCCACCCTTTTACTAGAGTTTTTCGAATGTTGAGGATTTACTCGTGCTTTTTTTACCGATTTAAATGTTGACGAGCTACTGTGTCTAACACGTTTATGATGCATCAGATTTTCTTTTCTGGGGAACTTTTCTCCGCATTCTTGACAAGAATAATGTGGGTTCTCATGAGCGTTTAAATGCCTGGCTAAATTGTCTGCTCTTGTAAAAAGCGCATCACAAAGGTCACATTTGAAACAGGTTTTGTCATCTGAATGGATGCTTTTATGTCTTAGGAAATTATCCCATCTTAAGAAAGTAGCTTGGCAAATTTGGCAAGTGAAAAGGGTATCCGTGGATTTTTTATGTGTTAACCGATGTTGTTTTAAATTGTAAGCATTCGCAAAGGATTTTTGACAAATCTCGCAAATATTGTTTTCCTAAAAAGAAGAAAAAACCCCATTAAAAATTATTTAATTTATTTTAAAATCCCTTTTTTTAAATTTAGCCTCCTCTTTAACAAAGCGCGAAATTTAATAAAAACTTTTCACTTATAAATATTACTTTTTAAAACATATCTTCTTTTCTAACATATTAGGATTTTAATTTTAGAAAAAACTTTACTCAACGTTTAATATTATCAAAAACTCTTTTTAGAGAATCTTTCTCAGAGAAAAATCTAAAAAAGGGAATTTTTTATAACCTATTAAAAAAACCTGAAAACGATATAAAATTGAACAAACAAAAAAACATAAAGATTTACCTTAGGTATAGACGAGTCTGTCTTTGAAAGATCTGCTTTTGACATATCTGTAACAGACTTCACTGGGGCTCCTCTTTGCTCATTATGCGTGAGTTTATGCCTTTTAAGGGTAAATGAACGAGAAAAATATTTCCCACATACATCGCAGAGATGTTGATTCTGTAAATAAACCCAATCATGTTTTATAAAGTACTTTGAAGATCTACTACCATTAACTTTCAGTTATAAAGATTTAGTTTTTAAATTTTTGAGTTTTAAAGTTTACTTAATAAAATGAACTTTGAGATAAACAATTTCGAGTTATAAGAAACATTCTAAAATTTACCTTGAGATAAAAAATTTCGAGTTATAAAGATTACTTTTTAAAACATATCTTCTTTTATAACAAATTAGGATTTTAATTTTAGAAAAAACTTTACTCAACGTTTAATATTATCAAAAACTCTTTTTAGAGAATCTTTCTCAGAGAAAAATCTAAAAAAGGGAATTTTTTTATAACCTATTAAAAAAACCTGAAAACGATATAAAATTGAACAAACAAAAAAACATAAAGATTTACCTTAGGTATAGACGAGTCTGTCTTTGAAAGACCTCCTTTAGACATATCTGTAACAGACTTCGCTGGGGCTCCTCTTTGCTTATTATGCGTGAGTTTATGCCTTTTAAGGGTAAATGAACGAGAAAAAGATTTCCCACATACATCGCAGAGATGTTGATTCTGTAAATAAACCCAATCATGTTTTATAAAGTACTTCGAAGATCTACTACCATTAACTTTCAGTTATAAAGATTTAGTTTTTAAATTTTTGAGTTTTAAAGTTTACTTAATAAAATGAACTTTGAGATAAAAAATTTCGAGTTATAAAGTTTACTTAATAAAATGAACTTTGAGATAAACAATTTCGAGTTATAAGAAACATTCTAAAATTTACCTTGAGATAAAAAATTTCGAGTTATAAAGTTTACTTAATAAAATGAACTTTGAGATAAACAATTTCGAGTTATAAGAAACATTCTAAAATTTACCTTGAGATAAAATTTTAAGTTATAAACATTGAGTTAAAAACATGTCATTTTCTAAAAATATATGATAATCAAAACAATACATTTTCTTTAGAAAAAAAATTCATACCTTGGATGTCTCTATTTGTTGTTGAGATGATACACAGTGAATTTTTTCAACCTCATCTATTGCTTTCACCAATTTAGAAGGTGAAATGTCCACACCCCACTGAAAAAGATTTAACCCACAAAAACTTTTATAATGATTTATTTTAAAGAATAAACAATTACTTGGAAATCTTAGTAAAATTAAATTGATTTTTAAAGTTTCAATGAATTTAATAAAAAGTTAGGTTAAAAATTTATTCTGCTTAATAACAATTGTAAAAATGTTTTGAAACAAAATTTTAAAGATTATTAATACATTTTGATTAGCTTTAGAAATTTCAATCACTTAAATTTTATTACATTAAAAAATTATCAACTTTAAATGTTTTCTATTTTTAATTTCCAAAATTAACTCATAGGTAAATAAAATCATTAAAATACCTCAAGAGATTCTTCCACTTGATTTTTTCTATTCACCTCATCAATTTCCTTAAGAGTTTTAATCTCCAAGGCATCTATTTTTGACGGTGAGACGGGAAAATCCATATCCCACTAAAAAAAAATACCCCTAAACATTATACACTAGAAAAAACACCCCTAAATATTATATTTAAACATGTAAACGAGAGTTTTCGTTTTGAGTAGACATTTACTAAAAAGTACTAACTTTATTTTTAAAAAAACTTTAAGATTTAATTAAAAAATTTAATTAATACTTTTTGAAACTCTCAATTGAAAAGAAGGTTTAGGTTTTTCCTTCTAACAATATAAAGATTTGAGTCATCTTTTTTTAAACATATTCAACGATGATTCATCGAATAGGTTTAAACATGTCTATTCATATATACTTTAATTAATTTGCAAAATAGGATCATTAGTTTTCGAAGATCGACTTCTAAACCATCGAAATAAATAACAGAAAAGAATATTTCAAATAAAATTTTTAGAAAATACTTTGACAAAATTCAAATTCAAATAAAACTTTAAGAAAATACTTTGACAAAATTCTAAATTTTTCACTAGTTTAAGTTTTTCAAATAATTTTTTGAGATTAAATGATTTAATTAAAAGTATGAATCCTCGAATATTTTGTTTTTATTGAAAGTCTGATTCGTCGAATATGTTTAAACGTGTCTACCCGGATAAAATGTATATACACTGCTTTTATAAATGTACACTTAAATTAATCAATAATACTATTCAGAATTATTTTTTAATACATTGAAATTAAACATGTTTTTTAAACTTTTCATTGAAAAAAGCAATAAACACATTTAGAAGTTTTCATTTAAGAGGAGAATAACAACTCATTACACGTTAGGTTAAACAAATTTAGAAGTTTTCTTTTAAAGGGGAAATAACTACACATTGCAAGTTAGATCAAATGAAAATTAATTCCCATGCAAATACACTTTAGGATTTATTTTAAATAATCATTTTAAGTTTTGAAACTGAAAATTATTTGTGGAAAGGATATAAAAACATTAAGAATTTTTCAGATGATTCATCAATAACAGTTTCTAAGAAATTTCACATAGAATTTGTTTATATTTTGATTAAAGTTAAATAATCACGCGAATTAAATATTTACATTGCATTAAGAATTTTTTAGGATTCACATGGAAAGGGAAATGTTTAACAAAAATAAATTTGAATAAAACATTCCTCATAAATAATAACATGTCAGAAGAACAATTTACTTTTTTAAATTAGCAGTTTTTCAAGAAAATTAAAAATATCATGTAAATAATTTAATTCTTTAAGAGAAATTTCAATAAATAAGGATCGCTTGAAAAATATTTAGTTTAATTCATTTAGATTTATTTTCCAAAAACAAATATAAAAATATCATATAAATAATTTAATTCTTTAAGAGAAGTTTCAATAAATAAGGATTGCTTAATACATATTTAGATATATTCATTTAGATTCATTTTCCAAAAACAAATTTAAAAATTGAGAATCCAAATAAGTATTTCATTATAAAAATATTATATAAATAATTTAATTCTTTAAGAGAAGTTTCAATAAATAAGGATTGCTTAATACATATTTAGATATATTCATTTAGATTCATTTTCCAAAAACAAATTTAAAAATTGAGAATCCAAATAAGTATTTCATTATAAAAATATTATATAAATAATTTAATTCTTTAAGAGAAGTTTCAATAAATAAGGATCGCTTGAAAAATATTTAGTTTAATTCATTTAGGTTTATTTTCCAAAAACAAATATAAAAATATCATATAAATAATTTAATTCTTTAAGAGAAGTTTCAATAAATAAGGATCGCTTGAAACATATTTAGATATATTCATTTAGGTTTATTTTCCAAAAACAAATATAAAAATATCATATAAATAATTTAATTCTTTAAGAGAAGTTTCAATAAATAAGGATTGCTTAATACATATTTAGATATATTCATTTAGATTCATTTTCCAAAAACAAATTTAAAAATTGAGAATCCAAATAAGTATTTCATTATAAAAATATTATATAAATAATTTAATTCTTTAAGAGAAGTTTCAATAAATAAGGATCGCTTGAAAAATATTTAGTTTAATTCATTTAGGTTTATTTTCCAAAAACAAATATAAAAATATCATATAAATAATTTAATTCTTTAAGAGAAGTTTCAATAAATAAGGATTGCTTAAAACATATTTAGATATATTCATTTATATTAAAAGTTCAAAAATAAATTTAAAAATATAAAATTTCCTATTTTAAAAGCATTTTCGCTAATTTCTGTTCAAAGTAGTTATAGTAAACAGAATACATTTTTTCTCTAATAATAATCTAAGTCATTAAAATTTCACATTTAAAAAATTAAAATTATTCACTTACATCATCATCAGAAAAAGAACTTGAAGAACTTGGTTTATTCGAGGTTTTCATGTCTTCAGTTTAATCCAGGTATGACTTGTTAAATCCAGGTAGGCACACACTAAATAACTTTTCACACACTTAATAACTTTACCACGCGTACAAAATATCGAGCTTCAGAAAAATTATTTACTGCTACACGAGTAAAAGAAAAATATGAACTGAGTTCAAAATCGCATGCAGTCTGTTAATATCTAAGATAGGTGAATCATCTTATCTTATCTTATCTGATAAGGGTTTTTCCAAGCGCTCGCTCATCGATGATTCATCGGGTGGTACGAACTTATACGAAATTTTCTCCAATTGTGAATAGAAATGAATAAATAAAAACCTATGTCTAATTTATTAGTCTAAATTAAAAATAGTATTCATTAAGAATTTTTAATTGTTAGACTTAGAATAAAATCCTACTTTTTCCCCCTCCCAATTAAGCGTTAAACATGAGATGTTGATTTGCAAACTATACAGTCTTTTTTCTATATTTATTGTCAAAAAATAACTATTTTAGCGTCAAAACAAGTCTTAATGAGTTGAAAGACTAATTAAGCTGTTTTTTTTTCATTAATGATAATGGGTGATTCACTTAAACAATACTAAAACTATTTATTATAAAATTCTAATAGAAATAGCATTGCACTTAAATTATTCTTACTAAGATTTTTTTTTTTTTTTTTCACAATGGTGATATAGGTTTCAATAAACCTCTTACATTAATATTAAAACTTACTCATTACTTTCTTTTAGTGATTTTTAAAAAACTAAAAACATATTAAAATGAATTGCGTTTGTTGTTTAAAATATTTTCTTTCTGTCTTAGAAAATCTGAATTTTTTCCCATAAAGGGAATCAGTTATTACAAGTGTTAATATTTTTTCCCATAAAGGGAATCAGTTATTACAAGTGTTAATATTTTTTTCCCATAAAGAGAAAAATTATTCAAAATTATTATCTTATTCATGTCCTTCAATAAGCATTATTCAAAATACTTTCTCACAAAATTATTATTATTTTCTTTTCTCTCTCTCTTAAATTTAAAAAGAAGATTGCAGAGTATAAACAAGCTGAAAGAAAAATTAAATAAAACAGAGAAATTGTTTAGTGAAAAATAACAAATACTTTATTAAATCTAATTGTTTACACATTATGTTTCATGCGTATTAACAAAAATTGTTTCTAAGTAGTTTTTATAAAAGTCAGATTTTAAATTGGCAAAAAATGCATGTGTATAGTGACAGACACAGTTTGAAGTGACATTCTTCACGAATTGAAATACATTAAAATTCAATAAAGCACTGTCTTTAGACATCTCAAATTTTTCCAACAAAGTAGTTGTTAAGCAAGAATGATCTAATTGTGAAAGTTGATTAATTTTACACCCGTAGCATGAAAAAACACGATGCACAGATTGTTCTATTTCATGGTTTAAGCAGGATAAAAACATTTTCTTAGCACAATCAGCATTTATGTGAGAATGAATACATTTTTGCGATTTCCGCAGGACTGCAACAGGAATCACTCGTGTTAAAAGCATGTCAATAAAACAGTCTGTAATTTCAGAACAAAATTCAGTAAGTTTCAAAAATTGATCTCGTGATAAACGTATTCCGTTGGGTTTGAAATGAAAATTATTTTCATCCGTTTTGAATATTTGTTGAAGTAGACAAAAATCTTCATCTAAGAATGCCAAGATCAATTGATTATTACAAATGGAAGACTCTTTCACAGAATAAAAATTAAACTTTGTCACATTTTGCTGGAAATGATCAAAAGTCGTAGCAGTCATCACGACGCCATTCTTCGTTGGAAAAAGCTTTCCGTGGGAACCTTCTTTATAGTTTCGAATGTGAAGTTTCAAGTTACAATTTTCTTCCATATGAATTTGAGCTAAAGTACACCATTCTAGATTCCAAGTAGTCGAATAATAACTTCCTTTAAAATTTTTAGTAAACCACTCGTCTTCATGTGAAATATCAGTTTTATTCATCGGCGAAATATGTTTAGGTGAAGAGCAGCGCGGAAATTCATCGTCATCAGAAAGGGTGAACAAGTCTAAATTCAGTTCCGGATCCTTCGAAAGAGTAGCGAAATCTAGTCTTGGCTTCTTCAGATCAAGGGGATGTAAAATTAAATGTCGAAAAGTAAGGCTAATCCGTATATCTTTAATGTGAGGCTCTGCCCCAATACCATGGGTGAACAGTTCATTGCTGGGAGGACTCATGATGTACAACGATCCATGTCCCAACTTTATAAATGTAGCGGGCACATTCGGTCTCTTAAATTCAATAGTTCTCTGAGCACCAAAACTAAGTACTATAATAGGAAACACAGCATTCAGGCAGGATTCGTCATCTTTGTGGTGACTAATACAAGTAGATCCGTCTTGATAGAAATTGAGCAGTACATAATTGAAAGTACACGCTGTTTCTTTTTCCACTTTGTCTCGCAATTCAATCATGAGAGGTGTCCAAGGGTTACCGGGCACACTGGTTCCGCTAAAGGCATAGCTTGTGTTGGTATCACCATAGCCTAACATCAGACGTTTAGGCTTAACATCCTTTCCAAAAATACGGAAAGTAGGTCTGAAGAAAGGCAATGTCCGCAGCTCCGTCAAATAGCGGTCAGCATGAGCTTTCTCGATAAAGTCACCGATATACTCCACGTTTAGTCCATTGTCCGAATAAATAATGGAAGACATTTTGAAGACACTAGGCAGCACGAGATATCCAACTAGACTAGAACAGCTAAACTCTGACGAAAATTATGAGCACTGAAGATCTGCTCGCAGTTATATACAAGCTCTTATCATCTAATCTTATCAACTGATTACATCTAGTCACGTGCTAAATGACATCACTTATCACTAGTGACGTAGGGGATATCACGTGATGGGGAAACCCTATCACATGATATATGATATCACTCATGACGTAGGGATTATTTCGTGTTGGGAAAAACCCTATCACGTGGTGTAGGGTATCACACGTTGGGGAAACCCTATCACATGATGTATGATAACATTGATGACGTAGGAGGTTAGATTGGAGAAACCCAATCGATAAGGACTTGTAAGATTTTTCATTTCTAGTCAAGTAACCGAGGATGTAGTACGTGTTTCAGGTAAGCTTGTTTTAATTTATTTCTTTTTTTAATTGTTTAATCGAATTATATTTCATTCTTTTTTCAAAAATCTGTTTTAATTCCCCTCTGTTAGAAAAAACACACACCATTTTTAAAAATAAAGACACAAATATAACATGAAATCAGTTTATTAAAACGATTTAAACAATACACTTTTAAAAGTTTCAACATTCAGGTTACATAAAAACTGATCGCTAACAGAATCCACATTCTTTAAAAACATGGATAGAACATCATCAAAATTCACAAGCATTAAAATCATGTCCCCTAACTGTTGAAATTTTTCACAGTTGTTTAACATAAAACAGGAATGAAGACTAACACTTGGATGTCTAAAAACACAGCCAGTACATTCATAAATTTGATTAAATATATTTAAAATAGAATTCTCGATACAATAAATTAGTTTAGACCACAAAACAAATTCGTTTTCTGAAGAACTTTGTTGACATTTTTGTTTTAATAAAGCAGGTAAATGTTTTTCATACATATGATGAATCAATTTCTTATTCAATTTATAGGCTTTTTCTTTCAATTGTTCAAGTTGATAATTGTTTAATCGAATATGAGATTCATTTTTTAACATTTTTAGCCACATAACGGAATTATCCTCATTCAAAACTAAAAGAATGTTATTGGCGATAAACGAAGAGCTGGTATATTTCAAATTAAACGCAAATATTTTATACTGAAATTCATACCAGGTGCGAATATCTAAATCGATTCCATTCTGAGTTGCAATTCCTTCACTCGAAAATTCTCTAATTTGAATAGAGTATTCAGAATTCTGTAACTGAACTCCTAAAAAAATACAGTTTCCAAGTTCTTTTCGAAAAATAAAATTGCAATCATTCACAGGTGGGATTTTAAACATATTTTGCCTATCAGGCATAGACTCTTCATCCATTTGGGTAGTAGAAGATTTCTGAAAGTCAATGAAAAATTCATTCATAATATCTTGAGCGGATTCACAGCAGGAATCAGGAAACAAAGTTTCTTCATCATGACAATTAATTGGCGATGAAGGTTCGTCAGTGTAAGGATACAGCGTAACACTTTCCACATTAAATCTAGATTCGTCCAGCAGAGGTTGATACTCGGAAGGTGACAACATTTCTTCATGGGATCTTTTCAACAAATTTTCATCCATTGGACTAGCAAACACTAGACTTAGCAGTAAACTAAATGATGTGTAGAAAACATTAAACTTATATAGGTTAGTGACGGGTATTAAACCCAATCACATTCTTTCAAACAGATGACGTCACAGATGAGTCATAGGAAGCACACACCCGCTGCAGTAAATTACACAAGCGATTAATTAACACGCTTCGTTGATCGTCTTTTGGTTGTTTCGTTATCTTTCTCACATATCTCCTACGTTGACTAGGTTCATGCATTTTTTGATGTTTTAAAAAGTCCACTTTCCTTGAGAATATTTCATTACACACCTCACACGTTTTCGAATGAATCTTGATATGTCGTCGTAAATCACTCTTTTGAATGAAACTTTTTTCGCACAAATCACAACAAAAGGGTTTTTTCTCAAGATGAGATTTCACATGTCTATTTAGCACAAACTTTCGCAGAAACGATTTATTGCAAGTTTCACAAACAAGAGGGGGTTCTTCTTGAATTAAAAGTTCTGATGAAGAGGGTTTCATTTCAACATCTGAAACAGGTTCCACTTTAGGGATAAGATTCATCGCTTCTCTAAACAACCCAGATGCTCCTACAACAGCAATATCTTGGAAACTAGACATGTTAACGACCTCATTCAACAGGAGTAATTAATCGACTAATATTAAAAACTTCATTCGCATCAATTTATAATAATCATAGGTGGCGCTCATATGTCTAAAAAATCAGTGATTGGTTCCTAAAATGGGTGACGTCATCAGCCTAATTTTTCGAAAAAAGACACTTCTTAAAATTTTCTTTCAAAGCTATGTAATCGTGGCTGAATCGATAAGGTAACGGTCTATTATTCAACCACGATTACATTTTGCAGGTTCAATCCTCCTCACAACTTTTCGTAAAAATACCAATTCCGAAACTAAATTCTATCAATCGTTACTAGATGGCAGCACCACAACTCTAACACACTTAAAAATTGCTCCCCTAAAAATTCTATGTCTCCTCATTAAAATTTTTAAATTAATTTTTCTCATTAATTATTTTTAATTACTTTTTTAATGAATTGATATTTTCAATTAATTTCCATTTTTACTAATTCATACTATACTATACATCATACTATACTTTAATTAACAAATGAAATTGCTCGAAAAATTCTAAGTCGCTTCATTAAATATTTTCTCATTAAATTTTTAATTGCTATTTTTAATTACTAATTAGTAAACCGACAGTAAAAAAATACCCCCTCGTACTAAAACTGAATAAAAATAAATTTCAAACTCAAAAATTCTAAGTCCCCTCATTAAAATTTCTAAATTAATATTTTTCATTCATTATTTTTAATTACTTTTTAATTAATTATTCATTTAAACCTCATACTATACTACACTCAAAATAATAACGCCCGAAAATTATGTAACCGAAAAAAATAACCCTCGTACTATAACACAGCAAAAAATCAATCTCCCGAAAATTCCCGCTTTTATCTAAAAAAAATCCTTATCGCATTAACCCCTCCTCCAACAGTAGAGTCGCGAGAGGAGGAGGAGCACGGGAGGTGTAGCACGAGAGGAGGAGCACGGGAGGTGCTGCACCTGCACCTGCACCTGCACCTGCACCTGCACCTCCTCTCGTGCACCTCAACACCTCCTCCTGAGGTCGGAGCCCCACTTTTCATCTACTCATACATATTATTATGTTTCAGAAAAACATTGTTAAATATTTAAAAGAAGAATGAAAACATACCTTGTTATTTTTGTTTAAAAAAAAACAGAATAATCCTTTTGCTGGCTCTTCTTCTCAATGTATGAAGAGATTATGTATTTGACTTTGAACTCCAAATTCGTTGTAAACAATCTCATTTACACGTAGAATATTTATGACAAGTTTACAGGTTTACTATAAGGCAATTTTCATTACTGAAATCCCCTTATACATATTACTCTTAACATTCTACATTTTAATGGGAACTTTTTTATTGGGAATTTTATTTGTGAGATCTTATTTATTCTTTTTAGATGAACAACCCTGTCATTTTATACAACGCACAACACACAACAGATATTTCAAGATAGAAGCTTCAAATTTTCCTACTGAATGAAAACGTCAGCATGGGTTACATGGTACACCAATAGTAACTGGTCATTCTAAATGACCTTGTAGACGTCAGAAGGGAGAACTCCCGCGCAAAATGTTTCTGCTGCTGTATGACATACTTTTCTGTCGTATTGGAAAAAAAAAATAAGGCTTTTTTGCTGTTTGGCAGGAAAATAAGCCATATGAAGATGAAATAGCATAAGAATTCTGTTAACGTAATTTTTACAGTCGGAATTCGATGAATTTTTTCTGTTGTCTTAAGATTTTTTTTCTTTTTTTTACAGTGTACAAGAGGTGCGGCATCTATCCCGTATGCGGTGACTCTCCCGGAGTTACCCTATACATTAAAAAAAAAATCCTTTTCTATTGTGGTTCTCTAGATGCAGAATATTAAATTTTAAAATAGAAATAATCCCTGTATGAATTCGACTTGGAGTTGTCGATAGAACAAATTCAATGCTATGTTAAAAAGTTTCAAGATAGGTAGAAATCGTTAAAAAATAACATATTATTTTCTAAAAAATCATTCTCTGTGGAAAATAATATAGAATAAATACCTCAGAAATATAACGTTTCGATATAATTGCCTATGATTTAATATTTTTAAAAATATAAATAGAATATACGCGACATATGGTACGTATGCTGACTATTAAATTTCTACGGGTAAAATATTTGATAGATAAAAACCATTTAAAAATAATTTTGGTAATTTAATTTTGGTATTATTCGTTATTTTTTCGGAAAAATGGCATTTAAAGGGTTCTGTGTGGCCAATTTTTTATCACTCCTATTTTCGAAGAAAAAGCTTCGAGGTAGATTTCTATATCATTGGACAAAGAAATAAACTTTATAGTATATTTCTTTCAAAACTTTCTAGAAATTTTCATCACCTAAATTATTCTTAAAAATAATTGTAGAGAAAAACCATATGAAATGTATCCTAACGGCTAAAATAATTTGGCTGAAATATTCTTTATTCACTTCTTTGAAGTTCGATACACAAAACCAATATTTTATGCTAAAATTTTATTTATAACACTTAATTTTCCGAACACAAATTCGGTTGCAAAGTTAATGCCAGACGGCTTTAAATATGGTTACGAAAGCGCATGTTTCAAGAGTGTTTTATAGATTAAAAATTATAAGTCATCTTTACGTCATTTTATCAAGTTTAAAAATAACAAGATATTACTCTTTGGCTAGCACACAACCTATAATTAATTTGCCAGACACAAATTTAGTTGCAAAGTTAATGCAAGACGGCTTTAAATATGGCAACGAAAGTGCCTGTTTCAAGAAATGGCATCATTTGTAGGGATTTGGCTTCATTTAATGACAGTCAACCCTTAATTGTTAACATAGCAACAATCGTTTCTTTGTAAATATATACATATAGTGTATGTCGAAAAAATGTTTAATTTTGTGTAACTTACACGAATTCACTTACATAAAGTAAATTTGTTTCTGGCCTTTTTTTTTTTTTTTTATTTGTCTTAAATTTTAAAAGTTGCTATTTACATCGCATGTTTTTGTGTCTCTACTCTGCAGACTTTTTTAAGATCAATAATTATTTGTTAATTTTTTTTTATTTCTTATTAAATTATTTTCCAGTGTAATGTTTAACTAAGCGATGCATTAAAAACATCACGGATTATTTCAAGACTATCCACTGCATAATTAAAAATAGTTACTCGTAATGAGTTTACATATTATGTTTGATGACGAACTCATACACAATGATTAGCATGATGAACTATCTGTATTATAAAGAACAAACATGTCCGTGCCAAACGCTGACGTCATTTTTTGAAGTTGACAACAACAGACGATTAAATTTCGCTTTTGGCGCAATTTTTAAAATTTCAAAACATCGCCCATTTTCAATTTGTACACCGTCGAAGGATGGAGAAAACGTACTTTGAAACGCAATTTAGTTGGAAAATGTATAGCAATTTTTTTTGTGGCTTAGTAATGGCTTAATATGGCTTAAAAACGGCTTAATAATGTGGCTGTGTAATGACTTTCAAGCGTGATTTTTTTAAATCTATCTGTATCAGTTGCAGACGATTATGACAGATAAATCTGCTTGCATATAAAATAATATAAATAGTTTGTAGATGATATTCTAAGAAATTTTTGATTTAATAAATTTTAACCCTTAAATGCCGGA
The DNA here is from genome assembly GCA_963932465.1 of Maratus speciosus. Classification (NCBI taxonomy): domain Eukaryota; kingdom Metazoa; phylum Arthropoda; class Arachnida; order Araneae; family Salticidae; genus Maratus; species Maratus speciosus. Next base: position 329,497,270 of record OZ010786.1, read on the forward strand.
TTTTTCAAAAATTATTGTAATAATGTTTGTTCTTCGGCTTTCATTTTTTGAATAAATCATGGGAAAAATAATTTTAAAAACCATATTTTGTTTTAAGTATGGTTTATGGTAAAAAACAGTTTGTTACTAATCGGCAATACTGGTCTTTAATTGAAGAAAAAAATTCCCTTGATAAAATTCGACAATATTAAACACACAAGAATTTTAGGTACTATAATAAGAAATAAATTTTACTTGCTCACTGCAGAACAAAATAGAGTATTTTGCAAGCTTCCAAACAAGACAAAAAGAACAAGTCGCAACAATTGAAAAAATAAATCTATCTTTATTCTTAAACAGCGCAAATCTCGCCATCTACATGTTGAAAATCGATTTACTAATATTTTCAGAATGTATTTTATTGGCAACGTTAGGCATTATATCTTCAATATTATTCTAATAGTACTTTAGAGCCTAAATTGGGAATGTTGCCGAAAAGCAACACCCGGCATTTAAGTGTTAAAACATTTTTTGATACATATTAGCTTTTTATCATAGAAAAATGATCTTTGGTGTTATTTATGGGCATCTAAAAAAATATCAAATGTAAACAAAATTATTAAAGTTTTTCATTAAAAAAAATAGTTTTACCTATATTTTGTAATCCTATAAGCTTGTGTTATATCCCTAGTTTTTCTCTAAAGTCTAGCAATGAGCAGAGGATTGCATTAAGGCCCTTTTAATCTTAATTAAAACCGAGTACTAGATCTAAAATAGAATCTGCAAGCTTTCATTAAACTTTTTGAATAGGGAAGGGGAGTGAGTTTGTATTAAAAGATTAGCTTTAGAAAATCAATAATTTTAGATATATCAGCTAGAAATACAATCCTCCAATATTCGCCATTCCCTCCGCACTTCAACTAAGTTCGCAGATTATTTTTTAATGCTGAAATTAACATTTCGGATCAATACATAATTTTGTGTTTCTAGATTTTGCATACATATATTGTTTATCATTTAACATTTATCGTTAAAATTGCTTTTATAAAGTAACATTAAAATATGATGCAAATATAAGTACTCCAATAAACTTTTTAATAAATCATTTACTATTTTTAAATAATAAGGAAATGTATGACTAAGTAGGTTAAAATCTTTAATTGGATACATTCTGCTGTAACAAGTAACTATCAAGTCATTCAGCACTCTCTTCAAGAAAGACATAATCCTGTTTTGAAAAATAACGTTTTTAATATCAAAATTATGGTGCAACAGTTTTCTGTTTGCATTTGTTCATGTTTGTTTAAAGTAATAAAGAAAACTTTTTACTGATAAATATTATGTTTTGTTTGTATTTCAAACGGTCAATTTTTGTCAAATATTTACGTAACTTACGTAACTTTTGTTTTTACGTAACTTACCCGTATCTAATAATTGGGACGTGATTGAGAGAATCTGGTTATTCTACTGAATTCAGCACCATAAAATTAGTTAAATGCACCCACTTATGTATAATATTACGTTTGTTTGTATTTCAAACGGTCAATTTTTGTCAAATATTTCACTTTTGTTTTTACGTAACTTACCTGTGTCTATTAAATGGAACATGAGTGAGCGAATATGATTATTCCACTGAAATTCAGCACCCTGAAATTAGTTAAATGCGCCCAGTTATATCTAATATTATGTTTGTTTGTATTTCAAACGGGCGATTTTTGTCAAATATTTCACTTTTGTTTTTACGTAACTTACCTGTATCTAATAAATGAAACGTGATTGAGAGACTCTGATTATTCCACTGAATTTAGCACCCTAAAATTAGTTAAATGTAACCTCTTATATATAATATTATGCTTTGTTTGTATTTCAAACAGGCGATTTTTGTCAAATATTTCACTTGTTTTTACGTAACTTACCTGTATATAATAAATGGAGCGTGATTGAGAGAATCTGATTATTCCACTAAAATTCAGCACCCTGAAATTAGTTAAATGCACCCACTTATATCTAATATTATGTTTGTTTGCATTTCAAACGGGCGATTTTTGTCAAACATTTCCCTTTCGTTTTTACGTAACTTACCTGTGTCTAATAAATGGAACGTGATTGATAGAACCTGATTATTCCACTGAATTCAGGCACCCTAAAATTAGTTAAATGCACCCACTTCTATATAATATTAAGTTTTGTTTGTATTTCAAACGGTAAAATTTTGTCAAATATTTCACTTTTGTTTTTACGTAACTTACCTGTGTCTAATAAATGGAACGTGATTGAGAGAATATGATTATTCCACTGAAATTCAGCACCCTGAAATTAGTTAAATGTACCCACTTATATCTAATATTATGTTTGTTTGTATTTCAAACGGGCGATTTTTGTTAAATATTTCACTTGTTTTTACGTAACTTACCTGTATATAATAAATGGAGCGTGATTGAGAGAATCTGATTATTCCACTAAAATTCAGCACCCTGAAATTAGTTAAATGCACCCACTTATATCTAATATGTTTGTTTGCATTTCAAACGGGCGATTTTTGTCATACATTTCCCTTTTGTTTTTACGTAACTTACCTGTGTCTAATAAATGGAACGTGATTGATAGAACCTGATTATTCCACTGAATTTAGGCACCCTAAAATTAGTTAAATGCACCCACTTCTATATAATATTATGTTTTGTTTGTATTTCAAACGGTAAAATTTTGTCAAATATTTCACTTTTGTTTTTACGTAACTTACCTGTGTCTAATAAATGGAACGTGATTGAGAGAATATGATTATTCCACTGAAATTTAGCACCCTGAAATTAGTTAAATGCACCCACTTATATCTAATATTATGTTTGTTTGTATTTCAAACGGGCGATTTTTGTCAAATATTTCAGTTTTGTTTTTACGTAACTTACCTGTATCTAATAAATGAAACGTGATTGAGAGACTCTGATTATTCCACGGAATTTAGCACCCTAAAATTAGTTAAATGTAACCACTTATATATAACATTATGTTTTGTTTGTATTTCAAACGGTCAATTTTTGTCAAATATTTCACCTTTGTTTTTATAACTTACTTGCATCTAATAAATGGAACGTGATTGATAGATTCTTTCACTAAATTCTAAATTCACTGAATTCCTAAAATTAGTTAAATGCACCTACTTACAAGCGACAAACATAAAAAAAAGTTAAAATTTGTTGTCTAATGTTAAGTATAGAATAACATTATATGAAAATATGATAACGTTATAGTAAAATAATATATATATAAACTTTTTTTAATATTATACTACGTTTGATGATCTCTATTATAAAGAAAACATATTTTCGTGAGTAACGTTGATATTAAATTGGTTGGTTGGTTGGTTGTATTTATGTCGGCCAATTATCTGCACGAGGGATATAGGCCCAGGGGGGGGGAGTGCCCTTCGTGGGGGTCTTTCTAAGGGTACCTAACCCGTATTAACGCTTGGAGAACCAAGGTTCGAAGAAAACCACGAAAACTCCGAACGATTAGGCCGACGGGCGCGATTGGGATCGAACCCAGCACTTCCCGTCTACCAGCTTCGAGAGCAGAACCTCTCGGCCACTGGTGGGGCGATATTAAATTGACAGTGATAACATCTGATCGATACATTTCCGTCGATTGCTATTTTATTAACAGTTGAGGGGTCTCGCGTTTCTTAAAATTGGAAAAAGTGAAAAAAAAGACCATTTTCAACATTTAATATCTTAAAATTTATATGATTTTAAAACACAATTTTTATTGAGATGAAAGATATAAGTACTCTCTTTCATTCCACGTATTTAAAAAATAGAATGATGTAGAATTACTATTTATAGAGGGCTCCAAACTTTAAGACTTTTGTCAAGCAGAAAATTGGTATAACAGCTTACGCTCAGGACTACAAAAACATTTTTATACGATAATATTTGGCAGAGTCAGTAGGAGGTAATCACATCTTTGTTTTCCAGGAATAGACAAAAGTGTAATGTACTCAGTGTGTTACGTCTAAAACATGGAATTTGCCAAGTAATCCTTTTAAGGCTGCTTGTCAGTCAATTTCCGAATTCCTCTCCGTAGTGTTAATTCTAAGTGCGTAGTAAATATTCGTATATTTAAAATATCCCCTCGGGGAATTAATATTTTTCACTTTAATTTTTTTCTCTTCTTAAAATATGTTTTTTTCCCCCCTTAGTTCTCAAAATATTTCTAAAATACATAAGGTAAGGTGTCCTATCATCTTCCTCCAGTCACTTTTAGGCCCTTGGAAGTTGTAATTTTCAGTGAAAATCTACAAAATTTGGATTTTAGATAGACTATCTACCCACGCATATAGAAACATAGGCAAATATCGTACAAAAAAATTTTAACAATGCGAAAAATTGTTTATTCAAAAGTATTTAAAAAATGCAAAGGGAAAAAATGGTCCCAATTTCGTCCCCCCCCCCCCCAAAAAAAAAAATCCAATACGCAAAGGCTTAACTTATAACTAAATCAAAATTTATTTCTAAATGAGTAAGTAATTTAATTTACATTAAAGTAAGGCAAAAAGAAATGTACTAATTATCAGTGGAAGAATAACAAACGAAACATTAGCTATCCAAAGGTGAGGAAAAAAATTGAAAGAATGTCATGAAAAAGCATTCCTAATTTCGTCCCCTGGACGAAAATAAGAAGTGCAAGGGGGACGAAATTGGGACAACGCTACTTCCCAATATGACGTTGCTGCAGTTCCTGTAAGATGAACTGAGTGTCCTAAAACTCACTGTATGCTACTGTCAGCCTCTTACCAACGTAAAATACATGCAATGAATAAGAAATAAATACTTATAGTACTGTAAATAACGTTCCACAAACGACGTAATAAGAATTCAGGTCTTCTAAAAATAGGAAATTTGCCATCTTTAATTTATGTATACGTCTTGGCGAACGAAACTTCCATTACTGACCCCTTGTACCTTCCGTCTCCTGTGCCTTGCATCATAAGTGGCGCCACTTTCGCAGAAGCGGAGAAGTTAAGGGGTGTGAAATTAAGAGAGGGGACGAAATATGGGCACTTTACGCTACTTAATTTAGTATTTTATGTGTTAAAAGTTGACAAAGTTGAGTAAGGTTTTAACAAGTCACATAAAATTAAAATTTTATTTTTGAAATATTTTGAGAACTAAGGAAAAAAGAGAGATTCTTTCAGAAGAGTATGCAGAAAAAGACGTAAAAAATATTGATTTCCTGTGGATATATTTTAAATATACGATTCCATCAATCGCCCATAGACTTAGCATTAGCGAGGGGAATTCGGAAGTTGACTGACTAGCAGTTTTAACTCTCATCTTCGGAACACATATCTTATTTAGATGAACGTAAATATATAAGGCACGTGTATAGAGTAAACTTAATCAAATATTATAACTTAGAGCTCAATCTGAAAGATTCTCGCCCAGTTAATCAAAGAAAATAAACTTAGTAATTTAAAATAAATTGAAAGTAATTATTTATTATGATAAATTACATTTGAAAAAGACTTATTTACTGAAATTAATTTCTGGGATTATTCAAGATAAATATATCTATTTATAATCTTAAGAATACATCAAAAATATGATAAATAATTATATTATAATTACATAGATAATAGTATCTACAAATTCATAGAAACTTTAATTATTATCACCGTGTAATGAAACATTGTTAATTTGAAAGTTTCGATTAATGCATAAATAGGAAAAATAAAAATAATAGAATTTATTTTATCTCCAATCACTGTACAATTATTTCTGACGAAGAATTAATTTTAGGCAATATTTATTTTACTTTATTTTATTAATTTTCTCTAAATATTATTCTTAACTTTTTATAATTGTTTGAAACACATTTTTAACTCCTTAATGCATTTTGACTTATCGCTGTATTTAATAATGTTATATAGATTTAACTTTGTTTTATTTTTTTTCTGGTAATATATTTGACGTCCAGTAATGGTGGCAAATCGTCTATAACATTTATGTACTATGATGAAATAAGCAATTCTAAAACAATAAATATATCGTGTTATAGATTATTTTTGTTCTAAATATTATTATAAGGGTTTATAATAGTCTGAAGCACATTTTTCGAAAAATAGTTTTAACTTTTGCCCAATGCATTTTGTTATTTTTATACACTTAGGTCATCTTTAATAATTCATACCATCGGTCAGAAGAAGGGCAAGAAAACTTTTTCGGAAACTTCTATTTTATTTTTTATTAATACATTACCTAAGAATATCTTTAAATAAATTACATATGTTTATGTTACGTTCTATAATCTCTTTAGTTTTAATAATATCATACTTAGCTGCATTTAATAGTATTATGTAGTTCTAACTTTATTTTCCTTCTTTTCAGGTAACTAATGTGATATCCAATAATGCAATGTAAGCATATCGTGAATAAAATGATGTGACGGAAAGGTGCGAAATAGTTGTAGTTTTTTTTTTCTATATTTGTTATTCTCATTATTTCATTGTTTTATACCTTATTAACAAGTTCCAATGTTTAAAATTTCTATTGATTCTACATATTATGTATTATTACTTCTCGCTTTGCATTTCAAATAATTTCAGCTTTGCAAAATGAATAATGACTAGTAAGAATATTGTAGTGAACATATTCAAATTTGCAAAATGAATAATGACTAGTAAGAATGTTTTAGTGAATATAATTAAATTTGCAAAATGAATAATGACTAGTAAGAATTTTTTTAGTGAATAAATTTAAATTTCCTGTAGGTTGCTGAGAGTTTTTACAAGAGCCCTGCTACGTTAGAAATGTTTATTAAAATGTATACCGCGATTACAGAATAAAAATACTCGTTTTATTTAATGTGATTTCCTGATTAAATAAATCGAATATTGCTAGTATCAAAGAGTGGTAGATATTTTCATCAAAAAATGGCCGAATCTAGCATCATTTCTTTTTACAAATTGACTGTTTAAAATCTAGATCTAATTTAATATTCTCCTTCTTTATTTACAAGTTTGACTAGAATATGCTTTCAATAAATTGACTTGATTTTTCCCATATAGAAATGTGAATAAATAAGGTTTTGAAACACCTGTACAAAAGAATAAAATAATACGAACAGCGTTAAAAGTAAATTAAATATGTTTCTTATCGTAAAATAAATTCAGTTTGATCTAAATAATGCACCATAAACTTGCAGTGCTAGTAAAATACTCTATATTCTATTTATAAGAAAACTGAAAAAAAAAAATTCTTCATTAAGTTACACCCCAGATATCAACATGGGAATTATAAATTTATTTTTTCATGGTTCTATAAAGTTTTGTTCTCTCAAAATGCTATTACATTTGGAGAAAAAAAACATTGCAATATATTTTGTATCAATCAGGAAAAATTAAAAGAGACAAAATTGAAAAAGATATAAAGGCTACATGAGTTAAATATTTACTTCATCACATATTGTTACACTTCTACTTAATTTATGTAATCTCAACATCAACATGGTTGTTTTAAAATTTACTTTTTTTTTCTTGTCCGCAATCAGGCATAAATATTAGCATCATAATATGTATCTAATGGCGGATTACCGATATAAGCTGAAAAAAAAGAAAAAAAAAACATGAGCATTGTTTATCATTTTTGACCAATTGTATACTACGATGTAGAACGATAAACCTTTAATAATTAGATAATTTAAATTCACCATTATATAAATTATAAAGAAAATCATTTAAAAATATCACATTAAACAATTTAAGGAAAAAAATTATTTAGCATTTTCAGCAATTTAATTAATTTTTCGGAAGGAGGACAAAATTAATTTATACACAAATCAAGACGTTAACACAATATTACTTAAATATATATATAAACAAAAGAATATTATAATTTACCTTAAATTGAAATGACTTTAAAATATTGTTTATTCTTTTATACTTCTACTAAGACAGCTCATCCGTACTTTTCATTTTCACTTGAAATAAATTTAAAATATCATTCCATTCCTACAAAATATTTAAAAATAATTATTCTGACTTAAAGCATTTTTATACCTTTTATATTAATCTCTCTTTTCCTTTCTCCAAGAAATATCGATTGCAAAAAGTTTCTTTACACATCCTTTCACTTATCATTTTAATTTTCAAACAAGCACTGTACGAAAAAATTCTTATTATAATATATCCTATTATTCTTATGTGCGTAAAAATTCCCTTGCAAAACACAATTACAATTTGCGTCCCTTCAGTCCTAAAACATCTAAACTAATGTACCATAAAATAAAATCTCCCTTCCATTAAACGTACAATAAAACTTATGTCACGCTTTTTTTTAAATGTACACCCCCATCATCAGGCGACGATATCTGGCATTCAAAAATTAATTTTTTAATTTGTCTACAATTAGATAACGATTTAGAACGTTAATTGCAGCGAAGTAGCATTCCTTATTCTACACAAGAAAAAAAGTTTTTGTAAACTGCAAGGGTTTGGTTTGGTTTGTGTTTATGACGGCCGATTATCAACACGTGGGATATAGGCCCTGGGGTGGAGTGCCCTTCGTGGGGGTCTTTCTAAGGGAACCTAACCCGTATTTACGCATGGGAATCCACGGTTTCGAAGAAAACCACGAAAACTCCGAAACGGTTAGGCCGACGGGCGCGATTGGGTTCGAACCCAGCACCTCCCGCCTACCAGCTTTGAGAGCAGAACCTCTCAGCCACTGGTGGGGCTGTAAACTGCAAGGGAACCAGCGGAGTTCTGATCTGCTTTTAACATTAAAACCAATTTTACAAACATGTTTGAAATCTTTTTTTTAAATAATTGAAATTAAAAATTAAATGACAACGCTGCAAAAATAACTAAAATAGAAATATAATCATTCATGCATGATCTAGAACTCAACTTAGATGTCTATTCATTTTATGAATTTTATCAGACAACTAATTCCTATCTCTCAGAGCATCGATCAGTTCGACTTTTTTTTCATTTTCATTGGACTTAAAATATCATTTGGTTATCATAACATTTTAATAAATAATTATTTTCAGTTAAAATTTGTTTATTTAATAATTACAATAATCTCCTAAATTATCAAAGAAATAACGATTACCAAAAAGTCTTAGAAAAGACATTTTTTTCATATATTTTCATTTTATCACCTTAATTTTCTAAGAAGCATTTAAGAAAGAATTCTTCTTATAATCTACCTAAAATGCCTTTCAAAAAATCAATTACAGTTTGGTACAGTTCAATTACCCTTCAGAGTTAATTCGTCCACTCTAAAATACATCCACAGCAACATTATTGCAGGACGATTTTTAATGTTAAAAAAAATATTATTTTATTAATTTCGCTCCATTCAACTAATGAATTACAATTATTATTTTGTGTCTTAAAAAAATCAATCCCATTATTCACACGCAAATTGTTACCATGAGCTGAAGAAAAAGAAAAAAGAAAAAAAGAAAACTGGCAGAGATCGGACATTTAATATTTAAAACCAAATTTTTTAATATGTTGTAGCAATTAAAAGATATTACTAAAAATATTCAATTAATAAAATCTCAACAATAACAAACAAAAAATAAAAATCTCACCACTGGTCCTTTATATGAAATCGAAATTAAATGCCCATTTCTTTTATGCTTTCAACAAAGCTACTAATCCATTTTCCTAATATTTCGATTAGATTGTTTTTTATTTTAACCCAAATGAATTAAAAATATCTTTTGATTCCTATAACAGCTTAGTACTAAATAAAGATTTTCAACTTAAATTACTTTTTACCGTTTATCTCACATTTCATCTCGCATAAAAGGTTAGGAAAAAGTTCTATTATTTTACGTTTATTTGCAGCCAAATAAAATAAAAATCTAACCGATGACCATTTATTTGAAATAAAAATGGCCTGCCCATTCGTATTACGGGCTCTCTCAATCAGGTAACTAATGCATCTTTACCGGATCTCCATTAGTTCACTTTACTGAAATATATAATGACTTTAAAATATTGCTTAGTTCGTATAACAGTTTACTAAATAATAATTTTTATCTAAAATAATTTTGTACCACTTATCTCACATTTTATATTACAAAAATGGTTAGAGAAAAGTTTTATTATACGTTGATTTGCATGTCATTTTTTTATCACCCTCATTTTCCAACAAGCACCCAACCAAAAAATTCTTATTATAACATGTCCTATTATTATTATATGTATAAAAATTACCTCGCAACAAGCAATTAGAGTTTTCGGTTCATCAGAGTTAATTCTTCCATTCTCAAATATTTCCACCACGACACTATTGCGCGACAATTTTGGATATTCAATTCTTTCTTTTTGATTTTGTCTAGAATTAATAAAGACATAGGGTCTCGATTTACTGTAAAAAAAACCAAAAAAAAAACCACATATATATATACATATATTATTCACACGAATATTGTTATGTTGCACTGCAAAAAAAGTAGCCTCAAATTAACCACCATTTTATTTTTACAACCTGTATCTTAATATAATGTAAAAATTGAAAAAATCACGAAGACATAATTTCCAATTATAGCATTCGAAAAATAAAATAAAATCTAACCGGTGATCATTTATCTGAAATCCAAATCACATATCAATTTATTTTATGCGCACTTCCAGATAGTTAATCCGTATCCTTCAGGTCTCGATTATATCTTTATATATATATATATATATATATATATAAACTAATTTATGATGCATTAAATCATGGTTTTCCAAAAAAATTCATATATTCATTAATATACAATTAGTACTTTTCTTACATGATCTATAAACACAAATTAACACATGCGTAAACAAAATTACAAAAAAATTATAAAATAAAAAATATCTATAAAAAATTAAAAATTGTAAAATAATATAAAAAAATATTATAGGTTGGTTGGGTGGGCAGATGTTAGAGTACGGAGGAGGGTGGTGTTGTCTGGATAATACGCAATGGTTAATTATTTATAAAAAAAAAGCGGGGCTCTTGTATTATTACTATTTTTTTGTTATGTATTTTATGTGGATGTTGATTTGATATTTTATATGTAAATTGGAGATTTTCATTAATATTATAATTAGCTTAATTATTCATTAATCTAATTTAAAATTATTTGTTATTAAATTTTAATTTACTAAGGACAATATCATATTAATTACTAATAGTATGCCACTCTTAGTTTAATGTTTTTGAATGTCCCACATTCATACTTTATGGATTTTTATGGATGTCTGAAAATAATCCACATTCTATATTTGTGCTTTTTAAGTAATGGGATTTTAAGTATTATTTAACCTTCTATATACTTCCACATGTTTTTTATTTCCTGTTCATTTTATAAATATCTTATATATAATTCATTAAAAAATAATTTTTAAATTATTTTTAATAATTATTTATATTAATTATTACTGAATTTATTTTGTTTTATAGCATATAGCTATATGCTATATATTATCAATGTTCTAGCATTATTTAAACTCTTAGTTTAGTTTAAATAAGTTAGCTAATAGAATATATTGTATGCTTTTAAATTTTGTTAACAATAGTTTTAAATACAATGTGTGATTTATATTAGGTTTATAATTCTCTATATATAAGGATTTGTTTGGTTTTGCTGTTTAAACAGTTATTTACATTCAAAAGCTTGCAAATTTTTATCTTGCGATAGATGTTTAATATAATTAATAATAGATGGCAGCACCAAAATTGTATCTTTCAGATTGCTCTATTTTTAATTTTTCTAGCTCCATTTCAGTTATAATTTATACACCAGGGTGTATTTTTAGCTAAATTTTGACGATATTGTTAAAATGTTATCTATTAATTTAATAGTGAATTTTAAATAATGTAATTAATATCTATTTATTTTATATTAGATTAAATTTGTTTTACAAGGTATTTCAAATTTTATTTCAAAATGTATTAACTGCATCCTTTGGTATCATTTACTGTGATTTCTTAACTGTTTTATTCACCTTAATCTTTTTGATATACTGGTAGACATGTGCACATGGATTTTTGTAAAATACTGAAATATTAATCGGTATGGTGTTTATTATTTATATTTTATATCCTATAAATATTTAAATACGTTTTATTGATTTTTCCATTTCATATTATTTGTTTCTATTCTGCTTTCATTTTTAATCAATTCACTTGATTTTAGTGGTTGTTCGGGCACAGGGGAAAATTAATTTTAGCTTTAGCTTATTTTTCCCACAGAAAACAACCATTTTGCTTATGTCATTGAATTCTGTGCCCTTGATAACGTAATTCAATGTATAAGCTTTTCAATTTTTGTCGGTGTCCACTTTTTTCTTTTTTCTTCCATAATAATTCTTATAATATATATATATATTTTTTTTTTAAATACTTACAGCTTTAATTCATAATAATTGACGGTGGTAGGTTATGTTTAATTAATGGTAATATATATATATATATATTTAAATAAATTTAAAATATCGTTTCATTCCTGTAACAGTTCACTACATAGTGATTTTTAATTAAAATTATTTTTTAACACTTATCTAATATTTTACCATTCAATAATCTTTAGCAAAAGTTCCATTACACTACATTTATTTACATGCCAATTAAAATGAAAATCTAACCAATGACCATTTATCTAAAATCAAAATGACATACCGATTCATTTTATGATTTCTCTTTCAGACAAATAGTGCATATTCTTCAGGTCTACAATAGTTAACTTTCTAAAGATACTAAAGGAATTTAAAATATCGTTTCACTCTTGTAACAATTCACTAAATAATGATTTTCCTCTAAAATTATTTTTTACCACTTATCTCACCTTTTATTCTACAAAAAGTTCTATTATACGCTCATTTGCATGCCATTTCATTTATCACTTTAATTTTCCAACAAGCAAGCAACCACAAAAATTCTCATTATAACATATCCTATTATTCTCATTCCTATAAAAATTCCATTGCAAAAAGCAATTACAGTTGGTGTCCCTTCAGAGATAATTCATCTAATTTAAAGTTTCTCCACTACGACATTATTGCGCGACGATATTGGATATAATTTTTTTTTTCATTTTCATTTTGCCTACAATTAATAAAAAACTTGGAGTCTCGATTTTCTGTTTAAAAACCCATTATTATCCACACGGATATTGTCGCATGAGCTGTAAAGAAAGCGGCGGTGATTTAACCACAATTTCATATTTATAACCAGTATTTAAATATAATGTAAAAATTGAAACTATTATTAAGATTTTAAAAATTTTTTTTAAAAAGATTTTAAAAAACTGCTGATCCTTTATCTCAAATCCAAATCACATACCTATTTATTTTATGCTCTTTCCTAGTCACTAATCAATATTCCACAGGTCTCAATTATATAGATTTGTTTATATTTAAATAAATTAAAAATATCGTTTCATTGCTGTAATAGGATATACATAAGGATTTTGTTCTAAAATTATTTTTTAACACTTATCTAACATTTTATCATTCAATATTTTTTAGCAATAAGTTCAATTATACTACGTCCATTTGCATGCAAAATAAAATGCAAAACTAACCAATGATCATTTATCTAAAATCGAAATGGCATGAACATTCATTTTATGTTTCCACTTTCAGACAACTAATGCATATTCTCCAGGTCTAGATTAGTTCACCTTTTTTATGTAAATGAATTTAAAATATCATTTCATTCGCCTAACTGTTTGCAAAATAATGATTTCCCCCTAAAATAATTTTTTACCACTTATCTCACCGTTTAGCTTACAAAAAGTTCATTTGCATGCCATTTCATTTATCATCTTAACTTTCCAACACGCATCCAACCAAAAAATTCTTATTATAACATACACTAGCATTCCTATTCCTATAAAAATCCCCTTGCAAAAAGCAATTACAGTTTGCGTCCCTTCTGAACTAATTCATCCAATCTAAAGTATCTTAAAATAAAGTGTTCCTTTCATTAAAGCCGCAATGAAACGCTAACATACAACTAATTCATATTTTTTTTGTATTTAAATGAATTTAAAATATTGTTTCTTTCCTGTAACAGTTTACTACATAGTGATTTTAATCTAGAATTATTTCTTATGTCTTATCTAACATTTTACCATTTAATAATCGTTAACAAAATGTTCAGTTATACTACGTTCAATTTCATGTTAAATAAAAAATATATATAACCAATGATCATTTTTCTAAAATCAAAATGACATGCCCATTCATTTTATGATATGTCTCTCAGACAACTAATGCACACTCCTCAGGATTACTTTTTCAAAAATTTTAATTAATTTTAAATATCGTTTAATTCCTATAACAGTTTACTAAATAATGATTTTTCTCTAAAATTATTTTTTACCACTCATCTCACCATTTATCTTACAAAAAGTTCTGTTATACTTTCATTTGCATGCCATTTCATTTATTACCTTAATTTTAAACAAGCATCCAACCAAAAAATTCTTATTATAACATATCCTATTATTCTTAGCCCTATAAAAAAGTAATTACAGTTTGTGTTGCCTCAGGTTTAATTCTTCCAACCTCAACAATTCTTCCACTACGACATTATTGCGCGACGATTTTGGATATTTTGTTTTTCTTTTTAATTTTGCCTACAGTTAATAAAGACTTAGAATCTCGGTTTCAAATTGTAACATTCCCAAAACAACTAAAAACATACTAATCGTCGATCATTTATCTCATATCCAAATCACATACCAATTTATTTTATCACACCCTCCTAAACAAGTTAATTTATACACCTCAGATCTCAATTATATAGCTTTGTTTATATTTAAATAAATTTAAAATATCGTTACATTCCCGTAACATTTTACTACATAGTGATTTTTGTCTACGTGTAAAACTATTTTTTAACACTTATCTAACATTTTACATTCAATAATCGTTAGGAAAAAGTTCAATTATACTACTTTCATTTACATGCCAAATAAAATCTATCCAATGATCTAAAATCAAAATGACATGCTTATTCATTTTATGTTTTCTCTTTTAGAAAAATATTTCATATGCTTTAGGTCTAGATTAGTTCACCTTTTTTTAAAAAAAAATGTAAATGAATTTCAAATATCATTTCATTCGTATAACTGTTTGCTAAATAATGATTTTCCTCTAAAATTATTTTTATACCACTTATCTCACCTTTTATCTTACAAAAAGTTCATTTGCATGCTATCTCATTTATCACCTTAATTTTCCAACAAGCATCCAACCAAAAAATTCTTATTATAACATATCCTATTATTCTTATTCCTATAAAAATTCCCTTGCAAAAAGCAATTACAGTTTGCGTCCCTTCAGAGCTAATTCATCCAATCTAAAGTATCTTAAAATAAAGTGTCCCTTTCATTAAGCCCACAATGAAACGCTTGCCATTTTTCTTCATTCACCACGACATTATCACGCGGCGGGAATACAAAAGACCTTGCACACGGCCCTAATAGACTTGGTTTTTAATCAGAGTAAAGAAGATACTCTAGTTAATGACCACACAACACAAAGAGCAGGCGTCGACGCTGGGCTAATTTTTTTGTGTTTAAAGATAATCGATTTAAAGATGCATCTGGTTAATTCTTTAACCTGTTTCAAAAGATGCTTTTGAAAATTTTTGAAAAATACTTTTTTTTTTTTTTTTTTAAGCTTTCTGTAATTAGAAAATGCAAAAGAAAGGAAAAGTTGTGAAAGCAATTTATGTTGGCAAAAAAGTTTGCTTTCCGAATATTTCATGCATAGAAAAAATGTATCCAAAAAACATTATATTCAACAAAACATTTTTGTAAATATTAATTTTTAATAAATAAAAAATACTTCAAAATAGGTGAATAGATAATCACATGATCTCTTTGACACCGTGTATATTTAACAACGATAGACAGAAATAAAAAAATACCCTTCTTAATGACCACATGCAGGTGTATCTGGCAAGGTTAATGTTTTCAGTTCAAATATAATTGATTTAAGGTGCATTTTAGTATTTCTTATAACTTTTCCTGAAAGATATTATGAATTAAAAACAAGTGTTCTGTGAAGAGAAAGTTTAAAGAATAATGTTTAAAATAGTTTTGGAAATATAAAGAAATATAATGAAAAATTTTGGATAAAAGAAAATCTGTTTCGTAATTGCAAACAAGTTTTTAAAAATGCATATTTAGAGACGGTAATTTAAAAAAAAAAAACTTAAAATTTTTAACTCTCAAGTAAACTAATGGTGTATTTTGATATTTTATGCGGGCAATTAAAAAGTTCTAATAAAATCAACGTTTATTTTTGTTTGGCTAAAAAAGAACTTAAGTTGTTATTAAAAATACTATAAACGTATTTTCTAGAAGTGTAAAAGAACTCAAATACAATTAAGTAGAATAAAAGGAATTACAGTATACACTTATTTCTTGTCTTTACAAAATTGTGCCAGTGAGATTGTTCATAGGTTATAAACATACATAAGCAATGTTTATTCCTCAGTGACCACATTTGACTTTTTAAAATTTCGTCGATTTAAATACACTCAATGACATTTTTTATATAGAAAATACTTTATTGCATGTTCAACTAAATAATATTACATTAATATAAATTATTTACAAGTATTACTATTCAGAAAAATTAGCATTTGCGAGAAACGTTTTTTACATATTTCTACTTTTAACATTTACGTATTTTCATTATTACAATCTACCGACAGCAGCCCAAGATTTCAAACATTTCTATGACCATATTGTCCAAGAAAGTATTAGATTTACCCATTCGGCTTGCAATTATGCCTTTCTTTAAATTAAGCTTAAGAAGCTGCATTTATCAAATCTATCAAACTAAGATATTTTCTATTCCAACATCTAATGCCAGCAGCACCAAGCAAAAGGTCATTTGGTAAAATAGTTTAGATATCATAAAAATTTAAAATTTGGACCTTTAATAGTTATAT
The DNA here is from genome assembly GCA_963932465.1 of Maratus speciosus. Lineage (NCBI taxonomy): Eukaryota > Metazoa > Arthropoda > Arachnida > Araneae > Salticidae > Maratus > Maratus speciosus. Next base: position 329,514,213 of record OZ010786.1, read on the forward strand.
TCATTTTAAATAATTGTAAACAAACATGAAATTGCAGTAGTTTTTAAACTGTGACAATAAACGCGTATGGCCAGCCAGAAAACAACAACAACAACAACAACAACAACAACAAAAGACGAAGTGTAGAAAACATACGTTTTCTATACTTCGTTTTATTATTAATCGTCTTTATTATCATGTTTAATATTTATGAAATTGATTTTTTATTTAAATAATAGCAATATGTAAGAAAGCTCTCTTCGCTATAAAATATTTTTTTTACATTATTTATGATTAAATTACATTTAAAAATAATTACTTTAATAAATCTTTGATATCCGCTTTCATTTTGAGTTCTTAACAAAGATGAAAATTTCATTTCCAGTTAACTATCTTGTGTACACATAATGTAAAAATTTTAGAGACAAAATTCACTTTCATATTAAAATTAATCATTGATAACAGAAGCATGCAAATCCAAAATTTCATATGTTTGAATTTACATTTCCCTTATTTTCCTTCCAATCTGGAGAATGTTTGAAAACAACTCTAATGATGTCAGACTCTGATTCCAAATATGAATAGTATGAATTCGAAATCAATGGAAAATCAATGATAGTTGGGAACTTTTCCCAAATTCATGCGTGTTTGATTGTGTACGGCGACAGCGAAGATTAATTATTGTGCAAAGAGGTCAGCTCAAGTTAGGATCATCAATGATGAATGAAAATGATTGAATTGATAGCTTACTTTTATAAAATATTGGTATAGTTTATAAATTTCTGTATGAAATAATAACTTAAACATTCTGATTTTAATTAACGAAAATAATAGATGTAAAAAGATTAATCTATTTTGAATTTATTAAACTTCGCTCTCTTTTTAATACATTAAATGTATGCCCACAGAAATATATATAAAATGAAATAAAATGAATGTTTACTAAATTAAATATTGTATATAATTTTAATTAATTTTTCAATTAATTTACAGCAGTGAAATTACGCTTGAAATTATTGAATATTTAATGCGTGATTTATCACATTGCTAACTAAGCTTCTAACAGAACCAATAATGTGAAAAATGTCCAAGTTGGGAATCGAACCCGGAAGCTTTGGATACATATTTGTGTCTCATGTTTCGCCACAGGATTGTGTGCTCATGAAGAGTATTCCATCTTGTGTTGAAGTTGCAGCTTTACCATGATATGTGAGTGAGAAATGCTAAGCTGTGCATCGTCCTCGTAGTTTAAATGGAAGAGCACTTGGAACGCTATTACAAGTGTTCCGGGTTCAATTCCCGGCTTGGACATTTTTACATTGATGATTCTACGCTTAGTTAGCAATGTTAATCTTGTATTTAAATGTTTTTAAAACTAACTTAACCCTTAACTGATACTAGCGGTTTATCAAACCACTGCATTTTTCAATTTTCACACTTTAACTTATAATTTTTAGTTCAGCTATAGGTACTAGTAAAATTTTGTCTTATTTGCAGGTCTAGTATTATTGCTATAGATTGCTGAATAGGGGAATTTAGATTCATGTCCAAATTTATCTTTACATTAACAAAAATAATGATATTTCATGAAATATGCAATCAATGTAAGCCATTTTGGAAGGGAATGTGTGAAATATAAGCCGAATTAGCATTATCCAAACAAAAATGATCAAACGGTTTCTGATGTACAAATGAGGGCGTTACGTCACGTGACGGTGAAGGAAGTGCGTTTCCCAAAGTGAATATCGGAGTGAATTTCTGCAATATAACGTTTAATTTCAATGTGTAAGGACTGAAAATGATTTGTTATGACTTCGCAGTATCCGTTGGAAGAATCTATGTAGTGGTGAATTATCGGCCGTTTAGAAGCAAGCCACACAATTACAGAAGTAGCGAGATGTGTTAATATTTCAAGGCAGACAGTATCTACGTTATGAAAACGATTTCAAAACTCTGGCACTGTTGTCAGGGGACTTGGACAAGGTCGTAAACGAAAAACAACTGCTTCGGAAGACAGATATTTGGCAGTAACTGGCCGTCGTAACAGACAATCTACTGCTCGGCAGTTAAGTTCAGAGCGTTCAGCCAGCACTGGAAAAGTCGTATCCCGGAAAACTCTGTACAGAAGGTTTAATGAAAAAGGCCTTTATACCAGAAAGCCAAAGATATGTGTGTCACTATCTGCACATCACAAGAGGGATCGTTTGAATTGGTGCAAAGAACATCAGAATTGGAGTGAACGCCAGTTCTTTTTACTGATGAATCGATATATAGTTTAACATCGGATTCTAAATGTGTTTACATCTGTACGGAGTCAAGAGCACGAAATAGTCTTTCGAACATCATTGAACGTGACCGTCTCAGTAATACAGGTGTGATGGTATGGATTGGAATAATGGTCGATGAATGTACGCCCCTACACATTTTCAACAGCGAATCTGTAACCAGCCAGCGATATCGGGAAGACGTCTTAGAACCTCATGTCCAACATTTTTTGGTGCTTATGGATTTGACTTTTTATTTATGGACGATAACGCTCATCCGCATCGAGCACTCTATTGAAGACTATCTTGAAAGTGCAGCCATTGAACGAATACCGTGGCCAGCAAAACCTCCTGATATCAACCCGAAAGAGAACTTATGGGAGTACCTTGGGAAGTCAATTGCACGGAGACATCCTCTTCCTAGAGACGAAAATGAACTGAAGACCGCATTGCTGGAAGAGTGGGACTTAATTCCTCAAACTGTGATTACCAAAGTCATTACCAGCATGAAGTAACGTTGTGATATGTGTGTTCACGTAAGAGGAGATCATATTCCGTATTAAAATTACAAGCCTCCATTTTTTTTTTTGAGTTATTCCTGTTTTTCTGCACTCTCTTTGTCACCTGTTTTTGTCATTTTTATTGTTTCATGCTACAGTTTTATATCATAAGCAATGAAATTAATTTTTTTCCTCTGTATTCATGTGTTATGATGTTATGTATAATTCCACAGAAATTCACAAAATTATAGTTCTTCATTTCTGTGAAATCCGCCTTTCTGTGCATGTAAAGATAATTTTGGACATGAGTGTAATATAGCCCTGTATATAAAGTTTAATACTGAAACAGTATCCTATCAGTTAATACAAACAATACAAACATTTATTCATACTTCGATTAAGCGATCGCGGAGACCGCTTCATGATAGTTAAGGGACAATTTTTGTCACAACAGTTAAGGGTTAATATTAAAATTATATAAAAACATAAACACCTTTGAATGATCCGTTTGATTTACTTTTCTGTACTTATAAAGAATCAAAACTTCATTTTCGAACAACTCCTATCAAATCCCGTAAATACTTCAAAGAAATCTCTTACACAAAATTCACGTTTGTATTTAAATTAGCCATTGATATTATCATCATGTAAATTCATGAATTTTCATTTCTCATATTTTCTATCTAATCAACATAATGTTTGAAAACAACTCTAATGATTTCGGACTCTGATTACAAATACGAAAATTACGACAGTGAAATCAATGGAAAATCTCTTAAAATAAAAAAAAATTCGATGACAAGATTTACATTAATAAATTAAGAGGCACTGAGGGACTGTTCACAAATCCACGACTGTTTGATTATGAAAGACCAAAGCTGGTATTTTTTAAAAGGTGTCCGATCATGTTAGTATCACGCAATGAAAAATGAAAATATTTTACTCATATTGCATATGATAGCTTACATTAATAACACATTTCTAATGTTTGCAACTTTCAGGTTCCGAAAATAACTCGATTAAATATTTACTTTAATAAATAAATAATTTTATTTACATTTTTGAGCACGTTTCAAATATCATACTTTAATCCTTAGCTAACGATGAATCCATATTGACGATGACCAATCTTTATTTTCCGGATGTGTTACTTCCAGTAATTATTGTTTTGAACACTATTTTTGAGGAACTATTTTTTACGTTATTTAATTGTTGTAATTTTGAGAATAGATAAAACGAAATTTTCGGTGTAAAAATATTGATTGAAAACAATACCTTTGAATGATAAAAATTGATTGTTTATCATATGGCGGCTTCGTTAGATAAGGGTTAATTTCTTGTTAACCATCATATTCATACACAATAGAAAAATTTTGCATTAAATTCAGCTTCATTTTAAAAGTAAAGATGGATTTTGCCACTGTATAAATTCCGTATCTACAAAATTTCAATGCAATTCTCTAAAACAACTGGCCCCACCAGTGGCCGAGAGGTTCTGCTCTCGAAGCTGGTAGACGGGAAGTGCTGGATTCGATCCCAATCGCGACCGTCGGCCTAATCGTTCGGAGTTTTCCTGGTTTTATTCGAACATTGGTTCTCCAAGCGTTAATACGGGTTAGGTTCCCTTAGAAAGACCTCCACGGAAGGCACTCTTCCCTTAGGGCCTATATCCCACGTGCAGATAATTGGCCGACATAAATGCAACCAACCAACCAACCTCTAAAACAACTCTAATGATGTTACACTATGATTCCAAATATAAATACTATGAATTTTAAATCAACGTAAAATCAATAGTATCTGAGAACTTTTCCCAAATGCATGTTTGTTTCATCATGAAGGACGATATCTATGATTAATTATTCTGGAAAGAGGTCAGGTCAAGTTAGGATAGTCAATGACAAATGATAATACTTTACTATTATTGTATATGATAACTTATTTTACAAAATATTGTTGAAGTTTATAACTTACGGACATCATATAATAATTACCTCATTCTTCATTTAAAGTGAATTCTTTGGTAATCATTCATTTCAGATAACTAGATATCATAGCAAACGCGGCAGCGTTAAGCTATAATATGATTAAGAAATAGAAAATGCGAACGACTTTCTTAAATTTCTGGCGAACCAGTTGACATACGACAATGATTTTTCTTTTGAAAGATAGAACTCGATGAGACGAATAAACTGATAGCATTAAAAAAATTACTGTAGCTTTCAGCAGTTTTTAGGTGCGTTCGTAATTATATAAATACGTAGCACCTATAGTCGTCGTTCAGTCCGTCCGTCTGTCCGTCCGTCTGTCCGCATGTAACAGAGCAAAAATTACCCAATTGAATAGTCTGAAATTTCAAATATATGATTGTTGCAAAATTTTGTCGAGCCATTTCAAATTTTATGAAAATCGGATGTATAGTTTAATTACAGGGACAGTCAAAAGTTTTTCTTTACATTACGGCCAATGGGAAAAATTATTGCAAGTGGATTTTAATGATATTAGAGCCTTCCGAATGATCTGAAATTTTAAAGATATAATTGTTTCAAAATTTTGTCGAGCCATTTCAAATTTTAGGAAAATCGGACGTATAGTTTAATTACAGGGACAGTCAAAAGTTTTTCTTTACATTACGGCCAATGGGAAAAATTATTGCAAGTGGATTTTAATGGTATTAGAGCCTTCCGAATGATCTGAAATTTTAAAGATATAATTGTTGCAAAATTTTGTCGAGCCATTTCAAATTTTAGGAAAACCGGATGTATAGTTAAATTACAGGGACAGTCAAAAGTTTTTCTTTATATTACGGCCAATGGGAAAAATTATTGCAAGTGCATTTTAATGATATTACAGCCTTCCGAGTGGTCTGAAATTTTAAAGATATAATTGTTGCAAAATTTTGTTGAGCCATTTCAAATTTTGGGAAAATCGGATGTATAGTTTAATTACAGGGACAGTCAAAAGTGTTCCGAAAAAATTTTTGGAAGTGCATTTTAATGATGTATCAGACTATGCACGTTATGAAGTGCAAAAAATTATACATTCAGTACAATATGGGGTGCAAAAAATAATTTTAAAACTAGTTATAGTACGAACGCACCTCATTTGCCACGTTTGACGAGCAATTTCCAACTTGTTTATTTAACCTTAAACGAAAAAATGAAGACACAAAATTCAACAAAGTGTAGCTAACGTTCCAGTGGGTGGATTAACTTTGTTTTTGTTTTATTTTGTTCCTCTTGTTCAAACTTAAAATAGATTTTTTTTTTCATCTTTGTATGTTTGACAGTCGCTGAGAAAATCGAATTTGTCTCTTATAATGTCTCCATAAAATTATAGCAATCTCTCCTTTTCATTTTTTAATTTTCAATTCAATAATTTCTTTCGTGTTGCCACTCCCTAAAAAGCAGTACAATAATAAAAAAAAGGATAACACGTGTACTTTTGTTTTTATAAGTCAATAAAAATTGAAATTCAACTGATAGATTTTTGTATTTTTGAAACCGACGTCAACCTAAACAGATAATGCATAATTTCCATAAATATATATACAAACATTCTTGATTACTATTTTGAACTGGAGTAATAGGCACAATGGAGCACAAACGAGTTGATAGGGAAAACAAGTAGGAAATTGCTCGTCAAACGTGGCAAATGAGGTGCGTTCGTTCTATAACTAGTTTTATAAATATTTTTTGCTCTCCATGTTGTACTGAATGTATATTTTTTTACACTTCATAAGTGCATAGTCTGTAACATCATTAAAATGCACTTGCAATAATTGTAACGGAAAAATTTTGAGTGCCCCTGTAATTAAACTATACATCCAATTTTCATAAAATCTGAAATCGCTCGACAAAATTTTGCAACAATCATATATTTAAATTTTCAAACGATTCGGAAGACTGTAACATCATTAATATGCACTTGCAATAATTTTTTCACATTGGCCATAATGTAAAGAAAAACTTTTGAATGTCCCTGTAATTAAACTATACATCCGATTTTCATAAAAATTGAAATGGCTCGACAAAATTTTACAACAATCATATATTTAAAATTTCAGACCGTTCGGTCGGGTAGTTTTTGCTCTGTTATATGCGGACGGACAGACGGACAGACGGACTGAACGACGACTATAGGTGCTACGTATTTATATAATTACGAACGCACCTAAAAAAGGGTAAATCCCAAGCTTCTGTTGAGGAGCTAAATGTAAGATTTTTTAATTATCATCATAACATCCTGACTTACACAAGCGATAGGTATGCAGTAATATAAATACTTCACATACTAAGCATACCTTAAAAAATAGCATTCCATCTATTTTAAATAAGGAAGAGATATCATATATGCACCAGAGTACATAACTGGCGCGATAATGGCGTTATTTTACCTGATACGGTAACTGAGCTATTGTTGTTTATTTATTAATTACTTTTTTATTTACTTTTATTTTATTTTTTAAAATTATATAAATTGTTTTGTTCTATAGTTATTAATTAAACTTTTCATTATTTATCGTTATTTCCTTTTTAAAATAATAGAAAGTAATTTAAAAATATATATGTAACTGCTATTCGAAAACGAGGTTTTCGTCAAATTGGCGTCAGAAAAAAAAAAAACGCGCCAAACCCGTTGTGTATATGAGTTCTGTGCCTTAAATAATTACGGTTTCATTTAACTTTAGGTACTTTTGTTTGAGATATTGTCGAAAATGTACAGCAAAAATATACGGTACTACTTGATTATCCCGTCGACCAATTTCGCCAAACTATTCGCCAAATGATACAAACTGACATAATTTTTATTTTAAATAACGGAAGAATAAATAAATTAGTAAAACATTAATAAAAATACTAATAAAAACTTGGGCACAGATGTCATATACGCTCCATATTGGCGCGATTTTTTCGACGCCAATTTGGCGAAAACCTCGTGGCACAGATGCCATATACGCCCCATATTGGCGAGATTTTTTTCTGACGCCAATTTGGGAAAACATCAACAGCATAAACAACAATATCCGGGTTACCATATCAAGCAAAATAACGACACTTTGGCGTCAATTAAGTACCTGTTGCGTATATGACATTGGCGTCAGAAACAAATTGCGCCAATATGGGGCGTATATGACATCTGGGCCAACCTCGTTAATATCTCATCTATATCCGGGTTACCATATCAAGCAAAATAACGACACTTTGGCGCCAGTTAAGTACCCGGTGCGTATATGACTTTGGCGTAAAAAAAAAATCGCGCCAATATGGGGCTGATTTGACTATGGGATATTTGACTTGAACTTTACCAAAACTTGAATTAAAAATCACTTGATGACGTAACAAACACGTGTATCGTGTTTAATGTCAAATGAATGTAACATTTACTATCATCCATTATTGTCATTTAATCTTATAGTTTGGCGATAATTTTTTGGTCGACAGGATAATCAAGTTGTACGAGGTATGGTACAGATGTCATATACGCACCACGTTGGCGCGATATTTTTTCTGACGCCAATTTGGCGAAAACCTCGTTTTCGAATACCAGTTACATATATATTTTTAAAAACAGGTTAACAATAAATTTTAAAATGTTTAATTAATAAGAATAGAACAAAACAACTTATATAACTTTAAAAAAGAAAATAAAAGTAAATAAACAATTTATTAATAAATAAACAACAACATCCGGGTTACCATATCAAGCAAAATAACAAAACTTTGGCGCCAGTTAAGTACACCGGTGCGTACATGACACTGGCGTCAGAAAAAAATCGCGTCAACGTGATGCGTATATGACATCTGTGGCGGTTCAAGTACAATTCGGAACGTTACTTTGAAATCGATGAGTTTCATCGCCAAAATCGCCAAGATACCTAATGATCATCGCCATTGAATGTATAAATAATGCCATATTTGCAAACTTATAGGTCAAAATATAAGAGGAACCTCGGTTCACGACCGCTTCTGTTTTGTTTATGACCAATTCGGTTTATGTCCAACTTCGGTGATTAAAAATTTGACTCGGTTGGCGTGCAATATCTCGGTTCACGACCAAGGCATCCGAATAGTTCAGTTGGCAACCCTCACATAACTCTTGTTATTAGTCAAGTTTAGAGTAAGGTGTGCATATCAGAGTGCTCTGTGTACCTTTATTACTGTAAAAAAAATAACTTTTTGTTTTACTTTTACTCAGGTTTGCGCTAATTTTAGCTCTCATTATGGCTTCTAAGAATGACAAAGTGCTTAATGATAGCAGTAGTAGGAAGCTTAAGCGAATTACTGTTCAGTAAAAGTAATTGTAGCATAACATGAGAACGATGTTAGTATAACCGGTCTAGCTAAACAATACGTGGCTTAAACTTTCGATTTTCACGATAATCTATCTATATATATTACGCTATCGTATGTGTCACAGAAATTGCGATTATTTGTTAATTGTTTAATGGCAACGCTCGAATGAAACGCATCTCATTTGTTATAGAACCGCATTTAATGCATCTCCATACCTATAAGGGGGGGTTACCATAGGCGGGACCGTGTTCTGCCGCCAAATACCGCCAAGTTTGTCACCAACGTGGCGCTATATCGCCAGATTCCTATAGACTTCCATTGTAGACCAGTAGGGTTTACTTGTTTAGAGAGAATCAACAAATTGAGAAATTTTAATGCAACAAAAACTAATATCAGTTTGGAATTATATTAATTATATTTAAGGGAGCCCAAGTAAATTAAATTATGAATAAAAATAACGTGAATTTGATTAAAAACCATTGAACTCATTAAAACAGTGTGCATTACTTGGTTACATAGTGCATTATTGTGCGAAATAAGAAAAAGTATTGGGAATATTTAAAAGCAACTCAGGTTTATTTATATTCAATATATAATTATCAAAAAATTTAAATGACTAGTATTAAAAATGCTCTGACGAGCACCAAAAAAGGCTAATATGTTTTTAAGTATGAAAAAGGGTTTGACAAGTGCTTCTAATTGAGCATGACAAGGGGTCCGTTCTTGGCTGCAGCTCACTATCAATGCCAACTTTGAAAAAATCATATTTGCTCTTTTTTCATATTAAAAAAAAATCAGCCACAGTTACGATAAAAATGTGTAGTATAAAGACACAGCCAGTAAAGAAGCAGCCTGATTAAACATGAATGTAAGGTTACATAGTACCAAAACCTTAGTTCCTGCAGCGTATCACACTCATGCAGGACCACCAAGCACGCCCGCTGTGTAAAACTGTACAGAAAACTGATTTGTAGTGCAGTGCAGACTGTTGCAGCACTCTGCACAGGAACAATTCCACATGTGCACGCATAACAGTATAGTGCATTCATTGATTGTGGAAATTATATGCAAGTGGCTGTGACTGTACAATGTACTATGCAATACAGCAATGCATGTAAATTATAAACGAATATTAGACGCAACACCTTTAATACGGAAGTACAAAAGCACAGTGTGAGTGTGCGCTGAGGTTCAAAAATCAAAAGCATAATAGGAATGTACAGTGTAGTATAATTTATAGAGAAATAATGGTACACATTGCACTGTATAAAGTTGCATTGCAGACGCATGCGCAGCTACAACACTGCAACAGTGCAGTTAACATGTAAAGCACGACGGAAAGTTTATTTATTTAGTTATTTTATATGGAAAAGGCGCAAATATGATTTTTTCAAAGTTGGCATTGATAGTGAGCTGCAGCCAGGAAGGGACCCCTTGTCATGCTCAATTAGAAGCACTTGTCAAACCCTTTTTCATACTTAAAAACATATTAGCCTTTTTTGGTGCTCGTCAGAGCATTTTTTAATACTAGTAAAGTATATACGTATATACATATATATACACAAAATTAAATATGCATTAAATTATTTCTAAAGAGTGGGTTTTTCTTTTATAACTCTATACGTTCGAGATTAAATATATTAAAATATAACTTGAAATTATATTCAATTAAAAATAAATATAAATATTTTTAATAAAATAATAAAAATAAATATTTCATTAATAATATTTATTTTTAATAAAACAATGAATAGTAACTTTCAAGCGATTTCATCAAAATATGGTTTCTTCAGACCTCAGAAAGTAATGGATTGACAAAAAAAAAAAAAATAATAATAATAATAACAGTAATGGTTTATAAAATTCCTCATCTGACTCACTTTATTTTGATCAACATGTTAGATGTGCAGGTTTCCATATACAGAGTGTCATACAGGAATATCCCAACTTTACAGGGCTATTAAAAGAAGGAAAAAAAGTACAACCTCGTTGTGCATTTTGTACATCGGAAATAAAAAATAACAGTTAAAAGTTTAAATTCAACACAGTTATAAGTGTTTAATGTGAGCCCCTCCAGACACACGAACGATATCGAGATGGCACGATAATTCATCCCACACTTCTTTTAGCATCTCTGGTGTAACTCTTTGAATGGCTGCAGATATGCATGTCCTTAGTTCGTTAACATAAGTTGGTAGCGGTGGAAAAACACCTGTTCTTTGATGAGATCTCACAAAAACATCACATGGAGTGATGGCAAGGCTGCGAGGAGGCCATTGTTGAAGAGCAATGTTTTGCGGTGCTAGGCGATCTAGCGCCATCTTCATAAACTTTCAACTGCTATTACGTAGCAATCATACGTAGTATAGGTTAAGTCTTGTAATCGTTTTAAAAATCAATAAAATAATTTTTTTGACGGATTTACACGTTTCAGACACTGGAGATAAAAAAAAAGAGTATTTTGGGGGGAAAAAAAATACTGTCCATTTGTCTGTGTGTCTGTGAGTCTGTGAACCTCTATCTCCCGAACTATCTCTCTCTATCTCCCGAACAAATTTAGAGAGAGACTTTAAATTTGGTGTGTACTTAGCATTTAATAATGAGAAAAATTCTACTGAATATCAGAAACCTCGATTATCCGGAACTATTTTTTTCGGGCTCTCGAATTATACGTTCTGATAAAAGGTACATAGAAATTTTTGAAATTGTTTATTTTAAGGACTGAATAGAAAAGATAATAAAAAAATATAAATTTTGCATAAAGAATAAAGTCAATCGGATACTTAGTTGCCGAGATATTTGTAACCATATTTTCCACATTCTTAGATTTTTCATTCATTAGATTTTTCATGCCTGTTTCAAATTTCAATTCAAAGATATATTTTAATTGTAAATGAGATACTTAATCCAACGCAGTAAATTTGTTAATACGATTATCATTTGTGGAGTTATAAGGATGTTTCTTTTACGCAATTCCGTACTACTTGATTATCCCGTCGACCAAAAAACTATCACCAAACTATACGATTAAAAGCCAATTATTGCTTATCGTAAATGTCACATTCACTTGATATTAAACCCGTTACACGTGTTTGTTACGTCATCAAGTGATTTTTAATTCTACACTTTGTTTGTATTTTAGGTAGCTTTCTTTACAAAAAAGCTACCTATTGCAGCCGTTCGGAGGAAAGCGATTTCAAAAAATGTTGGTATATTTTCATCGATCATGACCCCCAGACCCCGAAACCACCCTCCGTTCAAAATTGATATATATATATATATATATATATATATATATCTGATCTATGTCACACTGTAACTCTCGTAATTATGAACCGATTTCGATGTAATTCGGTGTGTACATAGTACATACCAATGTCTCGACCGAGTTCGTTGGCCAGCTTCATCCGTCGTTTTGTTTCAAAATGGCGGCCATTTAAAAATTTTTAAAAATTTTAAAACTTGAAATGTGGTACCAAAAAATTAAAAATAGAAAAATATTTTTTTCTTATGTATTTGACCTTTATACAAAGATTCAGGAGCAGTTTTTGTTTCGTCTATATCTTAAAAAATGGCTGACTTAATGCATTTTAGGTAGCTTTCTTTACAAAAAGCTACCTATTGCAGCCGTTCGGAGGAAAGCGATTTCAAAAAAATTTGGTATATTTTCATCGATCATGACCCCCAGACCCCGAAACCACCCTCCGTTCAAAATTGATATATATATATATATATATATATATATATATATATATCAATATATATATATATATATATATATATATATATATATATATATGACCTATGTCACTCTGTAACTCTCGTATTTATGAATCGATTTGGATGTAATTCGGTGTCTACATAGTACATACCAATGTCTCGACCGAGTTCGTTGGCCAGCTTCATCCGCCATTTTGTTTCAAAATGGCGGCCATTTAAATTTCTTTTAAAAATTTAAAATTTGAAATGTGGTACCAAAAAATTGAAAATGGAAAAATATTTTTTTCTTATGTATTTGACCTTTATACAAAGACTCCGTAGCAGTTTTTGTTTCGTCTATATCTTAAAAAATGGCTGAGTTATAGCATTTTGAATTTCTAGCGAAGCTGACATTTTGAAACGTCCTGAATTTTGTCACGCGATAAAAGGCGTATTTATGAACCGATTTGGATGTAACTTCGTTTATACATAGTACAGACCAATGTCTCGAACGAGTTCGTTGGCCAGCTTCATCCGCCATCTTGTTTAAAAATGGCGGCCATTTAAAATTTTAAGAAAAATTTAAATTTGAAATGTGGTAGCAAAAAATTGAAAATTGAAAAAATATTTATTTCTTATGTGTTTGATCTTGATAAAAAGATTCGGGAGCAGTTTTTGTTTCGTCTATATCTTAAAAAATGGCTGAGTTATAGCATTTTGAATTTCTAGCGTGGCTGACATTTTGAAACGTCCTGACTTTTGCCACGTGATAACAGATGTATTTATGAACCGATTTGGATGTACCTTGGTGTGTACATAGTACATACAAATAACTCAACCGAGTTCGTTGACCAGCTTCATTCGCCATCTTGTTTCAAAATGGTGGCCATTTAAAAAAATTAAAAAAAAAATAAATTTAAAATGAGATGCCAAAAAATTGGAAAATGAAAAAGATTTTTTTTGTATGTGTTTGACCTTAATACAAAGATTCCGGAACAGGTTTTGTTTCGTCTACATCTAAAAAAATGGCTGAGTTATAACATTTTGAATTTCTATTGTGGCTGACATTTTAAAACGACCTGATTTTTGTCACGCGATAACAGGCGTATTTATGAACCTATTTGGATGTAACTTGGTCTGTACATAGTACATACCAATGTCTCGACCGAGTTCGTTGGCCAGCTTCATTCGCCATCTTGTTTCAAAAGGGTTGCCATTTAAAAAAAATTAAATTTAAAATTCAAAATGAGGTATTAAACAATTGGAAAATGAAAAAGATTTTTTTATGTGTTTGGCCTTGATACAAAGATTCCGGAGCAGTTTTTGTTTCTGAAAATTTGTTCTTTTTTTTATATCTTAAAAAAGTCCTTCCGGCCAGTACCGGGAGGAAGAGGTAGCTTTCATATTCCTTATTTTTAAAAAGCAAGCTTATATTATTCAAACACACGAAGCTCAATTTAGTGGAAACCGATTATAGGAGATTCAATCCTAATCTTTATCAATATTATATCATTATGAATGAGAATTTCGCGAAATTAGTCAGCCTTATCCAAGCTGCTTTTATTTAAAGTAACTTATATTTGGTTGCCAAATTCGGCGATATCTTGAAGTTCCTGCCATTTTAAGACAACATGGTGGATGAGGCTAACGAGTGAACTTGGTCGAGACCTTAGTAATTGCTGTGCACATGCTCACTCACATCGGAATCGGTTGATATATACAACTTCTCTCGCAGGCAAAAAATCAGATTTTTCAAAGTGTCACCCACATTAGAAATTCAAACTGCTATATCTGAGCCATTTTCTAAGATAAAGACAAAACAAAAAATGCTCCGGAATCCTTATATCATGGTCAAATACTTAAGAGAGAAACCTTTTTCAATTTCTAATTCTTTTGCACCTTACTTTAAATATAATTTTTTATTTAATTTAATGGCCTCCATTTTGAAACAAGATGGCTGATGAAGCTGGCCAGCGAACTTGGTCGAGACATTACGATATACTATCCACATGCCTTCTTACATCGAAATAGGTTAATGAATACGCGTGTTATCACGTGACAAATATCAGATCGTTTCAAAATGTCAGCCATGCTAGAAATTCAAAGTGCTATAATTCAACCATTTTTTAAGATATATACGAAACAAAAACTGCTTCGGAATCTTTGTATCAAGGTCAAGCACATAAAAAAAATCTTTTTCATTTTTCAATTTTTTGATAACTCATTTTAAATTTTAAATTTAATTTTTTTTAAAAATGGCAGCCCTTTTGAAACAAGATGGCGAATGAAGCTGACCAACGAACTCGGTCGAGACATTGGTATGTACTATGTACACACCAAGTTACATCCAAATCGGTTCATAAATACGCCTGTTATCGCGTGATAAAAATCAGGTTGTTTCAAAATGTCAGCCACAATAGAAATTCAAAGTGCTATAAATCAGCCATTTTTTAAGATATAAACGAAACAAAAACTGCTCCAGAATCTTTGTATCATCGACAAACACATATAAAAAAAAATATTTTTCAATTTTCAATTTTTTGGTACCACATTTCAAATTAAAAAATTTTTTTAAAAATTTAAATGGCCGCCATTTTGAAACAAGATGGCGGATGAAGCTGGCCAACGAACTCGGTCGAGACATTGGTACGTATTATGTATACACCAAGGTACATCCAAATCGATTCGTAAATACGCCTGTTATCGTGTGACAAAAATCAGGTCGTTTCAAGATATCAGTCAAGCTGGAAATTCAAAGTGCTATAACTCAGCCATTTTTTAAGATATAGACAAAACAAAAAATGCTCCGGAATCTTTGTATCAAGGTCAAACACATAAGAAAAAAATATTTTTCAATTTAAAATTTTTTGGTACCACATTTCAAATTTTAAATTTTTTAAATTATTTTAAATGGCCGCCATTTTGAAACAAGATGGCGGATGAAGCTGGCCAACGAACTCGGTCGAGATATTTGTATGCACTATGTACACACCGAGTTTCATCCAAATCGGTTCATAAATACGAGAGTTACAGTATGACAAATATCAGATATATATATATATATATATATATATATATATATCAACTTTTGAACGGAGGGTGGTTTTGGGGTCTGGGGGTCATGATCGATGAAAATATACCAAAATTTTTTGAAATCGCTTTCCTCCGAACGGCTGCAATAGGTAGCTTTTTGTAATGAAAGCTACCTAAAATGGTTGATTTATAGCACTTTGAATTTCTAGCATGGCTAACATTTTGAAACGATCTTGTATTTGTCACGCGATAACACACGTATTCGCCTATTTCGATGTAAGAAGACATGTGGATAGTATACATCAACACCTCGACCAAGTTCGCTGGCCAGATTCATCAGCCATCTTGTTTCAAAATGGCGACCATTAAATTAAAAAATATATATATATTTAAAGTGAGGTGCAAAAAAATTAGAAATTGAAAAAGGTTTCTTTCTTAAGTATTTGACCTTGATATAAGGATTCAGGAGCATTTTTTGTTTGTCTTTACCTTAAAAAATGGCTCAGATATAGCAGTTTCAATTTCTATTGTGGGTGACATTTTGAAAAATCTGATTTTTTGCATGCGACAGCACTCCTATATATTAACCGATTCAGATGTGAGTGAGCATGTGCACAGCAATTACTAAGGTCTCGACCAAGTTCACTGCTTAGCCTCATCCACCATGTTGTCTTAAAATGACAGGCACTTTAAGAAATTGCCGAATTTGGCAGCCAAATATATGTTACTTTAAAGAAAAGCAGCTTGGATAAAGCTGACTAATTTCGCAAAATTCTCATTCATTATATTGATAAAAATTAGTATTGAATCTCCTATATTCGGTTTCCACTAAATTGAGCTTCGTGTGTTTGAATGCTATAATTTGGCTTTTTTTAAAATAAGGATTATGAAAGCTACCTCTTCCTCCCAGCACTGGCCGGAAGGACTTTTTATTAATGTTTTACTAATTTATTTGTTCTTTCGTTATTTAAAATAAAAATTATTCCAATTTGTATAATTTTGCGAGTAGTTTGGCGATGTGTATAATTTGTCGAAATTTGTCAAAGGGATAATCAAATAGTGCCAGGAATTCAGTAATAGAGCATTACTGTGCATTAAAAATATATAAATATATGTTTAAATTTTATTTTGGGATTACAATGTTTTTTATAAAAAGTTTACACGTGTTTTATTTTCATATTTTATATTATTCATATCCATGATCGTTAAGAATCGCAGTGGCCCCCAATGACGAGTTTTTTAATACCGATGAACAAAAAAGTTGTAATTATTTTGTTTTATTTTAATTCTTCTAATAAAGTTGGGACATTCATTTATGTACTCGCAGTATACCTTTTTTCCAAATTAATTAAATTTCTTTAAATACTTTTCAGAGACTGTTTAAAAAATATTATTGAAAATATTTCTAAATATTAGTTTAATATTTGCAAAGTTTTTCTTTTTTGTGCAGATCATATAAAAAAAGAAACAGAAGAGATTTTGTTGATAGAAGATTGAACAGATTGATGAGGTTTTGTAATTAAAATTACAAAACCATAAATAAATTGTGCATTTTCCAACAAATATAATCCAATTTTATCCAATAAAAAATTTCATTGTTTACTCATTCGTTTACTTTGCATTAAGCAGAATTATCTGTGCTATCATCAGACTATTTATATTTATATACATGGGAACTGTAGATTTAAGCCATTAACAGTTGAATTTATAAGTTAGGGATCGTCAACATTTATGCGGAAAAACATTTGCAACCACAAATTTTGAAAGATAAACTTTGCTTTATTTAATGGTCAAAGTTTCTGATATTGATTAAGGATTTTTTAAAATTCGAAAATAGTGGTAACATCAAATTTAATTTAATCTTAAGCATTTATTTTTACCATTGTGTCAACGCAACACCAGTTGGTAATGGGTTAAGAAAGTAACTTAATAACCATTTTGTATTCCAGTTATTTTTGAGAGGTGATTTCTTTTTTATACTGTTTAATACGTTGTCCTTTAATTACACCTGGGAAAAAATGTAAAAAATTAAAATAAAAATAAAAACATAATATTTCGAGGCATAATCCAGAAACTACGTAACAAACAATATAAAGAGAAATTGATGATTCAAAAATTTTAAACTCTGACTTCAAAATCATATAACTAGTTTTGCAAAATTCATTTTACCGAAGAGTATTTAAACTTCAGTTATTATTTTGAGCAATTTAACAAAAGTGTTTTGTCGGTAAAAGGCATAAATAAATAAATGAAAAATAAAAAGTAACAGTCTAAATTAATTTCAGGCTTGCTAATCCACGATTTAATTTCAACCAGTTTTTGCCATTTCAAACTTTTATCTTATCAAATTAAGTTTAATCACCCGACTGCCAAGAAGGGTTATGTGTTTCACGCGTACCCGGGTATGTGGATTTCTTTATACCCTCGAAACATCCCACCAGCTGGATGGATTTTAATGAACGAGCTCTCTATTGATTCGTCTTAACCTTCCGATGGCTATAGGCTAAGTGTTGTTTTCATAAATTCGAAATGACGGCCGTAAAATACAAAATGGCGGTAGAGGCGAAAAAAAATTTACGCACCTTTTTGAGTGGCATATCATTGGATATGTTTATCAAAATGAAGACAATGTTTCATTGACTATTTTACTGTCAGAAGCTCCGTTTAAATATTAGACAACCTAGAAGTTGTGTAGGTAGGATCTGTAGCTTTACTGCAACTCTACCCTTCGTAGACATCTATAGGCCTCATCAAAACTGTGTTTATAGATAAGAACTAACAATTAAACACAACTTAAAAGTCATCAATAAAAGTAAATAAAAAATAGGTAAATAATATAAAAAGTAGTTTCACATTGATGAGAAATAATTAATTAGTTCTCTTTTTGCGCAGTCAGGTTTTTTGATTTTTTAAATTTAATTGTGTTATTTTAATATTTGATTCGCAAAGCTTGAATGAAATGAGCTGAATGAATGAAAAAAGCTTGAGTGAGTCAAACATGAAAAATATGTGCAGCTACGAAGTGGATAGAATGCATTATCTAGAAAATACCTTTAGTCTAATATTACTTCCGTTATATAATTATAAATAAAGTGTACAACTAAAAAAAAAATATCTTCATAAAAATATAATTTCTTTAAATTAATTTATGCTTTAAGTTTGGTTTGGACTCATTACAGCCGCTGAAATTGCTTCATTACATAAAAAATACACACAAAATTTTATATTTTTGCGCATACTGAATTGAATTACAGGAAATTCTCATGCAAAATTATTTCTAATTATAGTGTAAAGATTGATAATATATATTTGCTAAGTAAGATTTTATTCCTCTTTGAATTTCTTTACATTATTATTATTATTATTATTATTATTATTATTATTATTATTATTATTATTATTATTTTACAAATTATGAAGTATAACAAAACAATATTATTTTTTAGCTATATCAAGGAATCTCCTACAAAATTTATAATGCTGAATGCATACTTTACTCTTAAAATGAAACAATAATTTCAAAAATACCTTTAAAATATCCTGTCACAATAACTTTACATCAAAGGCAGTTACAAACTAAATTTTTACTGCTTGTGCAAATGGAAGTTTTTAAAATAAACTGCACAGTAGCAATTCATAATGTTATTGAACAGTCAGTTCCAAAATTTTAAAGTTACTTTAAAAACTCTAATCGAAAAGCCCGTGTTAATACGTTAACTAAGCTCTAGGTTTCACTGCAGTATAAGCATCCTTCTATATATAAAAAAAAGTTTTGATTTGGAAATGGACCAATGAACATCTGCGTAGATATTCCGGGTAGAACTCATCCAATTTAAATGCTTAAGCCAAGGCCTCCTTATCGAAATAACAGGCCTCGCAATCGCTAAGTTTACTTTGTCCGCTGTACACGTGGTTAGAAACCACATGGTTTCCCGTGACGCCATCTAACGTGAGAAACAGAAATATTTTTTTATTTGTTTTCCATTTGTCTTTTACCATTTTCTTTATGATGTGCTTTGTAGTTTGCAAATGATAGTTGCTAATCTTAAAATTTTCATATGTTCTAGACATTTTATTTAAAAATGAACTTATTTTACTGTTAAACAAAAAATGTTTACTGCTGTATTCCGTTATGTAACTAAATGATGATAATAATAATAATAATAATCAGGAAAGAAAATTATTTTACCATGAATTTCTCAGTGATATTAGTTATTGAAATAAATGGATAGCATCTAGATCCGGAAAATGTAAAATATTTCATTTTCTCTTTTATATTTTCAAATATGTGATTTATTTTATTTCTGCTATTTCTTTTCTTTTCACAATTAATTTCACCTTACAGTAATAATTTAACATCGCTCCTTCAATTTGTTTCAATGCACAGTCTCATTTATTTATTTATTGGCCTATCATTTGTTTTATTTTTGAAGGTATGGGGATCATTTCAGTTTAACATACTTTAGATGAAAGCTTCACTGTTTTTTCATATAAAGTTTGTATGTATTAATCTATGGAAAGTTTCATAATTGGCTCCACAGCCAATTGGCATATCTTGGCAGGCATAGTTTGGTGCGTAATTAATTTCCTTGTTTTAACTCACATATGTTATGTAAGTTTTGCTAAAATGTATCAAAATATTTTAGGAAAGTTAAAACACGCATAGATACACACAAAAAAAAAAAAAACAGACTGAAGTCATAAACACTTAAAAAATTGGAAAAATAAAGTTTAATAATCACTTAAATTTATACATGTCCCTCAACTTTCCGCAAATACCGTATTCTTGTCATGCTACGATTTTGGTGTTTGTAAATCTTAATTTGAGTATTCTTCCTTAATCAGACCTAGAGCAAATTGGCGTAAGTGTAGTTTGGCGCAAAATTAATTTTATTTTTAAACCGTATACTTGATACCACATTATTCCAGCATCGCGTTTTTGCAGTCAACTTTGACTGTGGAACAGATTACAGAACATTAACTAATACTACATTATATAATAATAAATCGGTATTTTTCAAGTATAGGGGCCTTGGCGAGAGAAGAAAATTTGGCAACGTAATTTCTGGAAGCATATTCACTGTTTCACATAAAGAAGCAATATTTTCCAAAATTTGTACAATTTATTTAATATAAAGAAGGCATTTATCTATTTTATATACAAATATAAACAAATCGTACATAAAAAACAATAATAATATCTAGAAACTAAATTTATACATGTAAATTCGGCACAGATGTCATATTGGCGCGATTTTTTTCTGGCGCCAATGTCATATACGCACCGGATACTTAACTGGCACCAAAGTGTCGTTATTTTGCTTGATATGGTTATCCGGATATAGATGATATGGTAACGAGGTTTTCGCAAAATTGGCATCGGAAAAAATCGCGCCAATATGACATCTGCGCCGTAAATTCTTATAAAACAAGCTGACAGTTCATAAGTTTTGTTTTCATAACTGTTTATATCAATCCGCAACAAATCGCTCTTTCCGAAGCCCAAATTGTGCCAAGATTTAAAAACAAATAACCCGCAAAGTCCTATATACTGAAAATGGTACTTGTTAGTTATCCCGTCGACCAAATTACTGTCGCCAAATTGTAAGATTAAATGCCAATAATGGTTTGCCATAAATTAATTAATTTTAAGATTAAATGCCAATAATGGCCAATAAAACCAATATTTCGACGTTTTATTTGTATTTTTATTAATGTTATACTAATTTATTTGTTTTTTCGTTATTTAAAATAAAAAATTGTGTCAATTTGTAGAACTTGACGAGTAGTTTGGCGATTTATATAATTTGGCGAAATTGGTCGACGGGATAACTAACAAGTACCCTGAAAAAATATCAATAACTCTTATATTTAAATCTTCATTTTTGATATGTTTCATTTTTTAAAGCCAGAACATAATTGTGCGAAATATTTTTTTTACGCCTTTATTTTACTGGAATTCGAAAAATATTTTATACAATTTTGCCAATAACACAACATTTTAAATTTTTTACTATGCATTTGTTTATGGAGTATTACCAAGAGTATACACCAGGTGGCGTAACTTACGGGACAAAGTCAGCTAATAAGTTGGCAATTATTGGGGACATTTTCACCCATAGACTTTCTCCGGATTGTCAAGTCTGTTTTATGATAAGGGCTTTTATGATAAGTTTTGTGATATAATAGTAAAGTCTTGGCTTAAGCATGACCATAGCCTACTATGATATATAACGGCCCGCGCATTTCGCCGAAAAAGTGAAGTCGGATCCAACTTCAAACCCTGAACCAAAACTTCACAACGTGCTCTTTGTTTACATTTATACCCTGCCCAGATAGAAGCTTCTTTCTCATCGTCGAGGTTTCAGAATCATTTTCATGTAATAAATTAAATATTTATATTCTTCAATTTCCTTCGATTTAAAAGGCTATTTTACACAAATTGTAGCATTTTAGTGTTACACATACTTTTAAGATTAACTAAATTATTTATTGTTTACCTTGATCGTTTGGTCCATTCATGAAAAATGCCGGTTCTGTTATTCTTTTTTGAATGTCCCGTATTTATATAAAAATAGCTTGGTATCATATACACGTTTTAAAATTAAAATTTGATTTTTATCAAACTACAGTTCTCATAACTGACTTGAAGCAGCTATTTCTTATTAATTTACTGTTACCGGTAAAATATTTCTTTTTAATATCACCCGAACCAAGAAGAAGAAGAAAAAAAAAAGCCGATCTTCCTTAAACATTAAATATTCTTATTTTTAATCAGAGAAAGAAATGGTGATCACGGATTTAAATATTGTTGCAATATTCTATGTTATCCAAGCAATTTTGATTAAATCATGTAAGGGTATTTGTTACTTAATAAATTACATTTATTAATTATTACAAGGAATTTTATGAGTATTTTAATATATTAAAAAAAATTCCATCAGTTTTATTGTTTCAGCAGTGAAAATAGTAAATAAGTGGTACTTAGTTATCCCGTCGACCAAAAATCTATCGCCAAACTATAAGATTAAATGCCAATAATGCTTGATCGTAACTGTCACATTCACTTGACTGTAAGCAAGTTACACGTGTTTATGTCATCAAGTGATTTTTATTTCGACGTTTTATTTGTATATTTATTAATGTTATACTAATTTATTTGTTCTTTCGTTATTTAAAATAAAAATTATGTCAATTTGCATAATTTGGCGAGTGTTTTGGCGATTTATATAATTTGGCGAAATTGGTCGACGGGATAACTAAGTGGTACCAAATAAATTTGTGACATTGATGTTTTAGACTAAGCATTTGTTTTTTTATTTATATATTTTTATGTGTGTTGGTTTAACAGTTTTAAAGAGAAACACATTATATTAGTCACTTAAATAAATAGAACTTTACATTTACATTGATATGGACAGTTTATAATAACCCTTAACAGCTGTATTCGAATTAGCTGTCATTTCTAAGCTTGATTGGAATGTCAGCAGAACTGTAAACGTAACCATGGCGACATGACGTAATTTTGGTGTTTGTTTACATATCTACCCTTCCCAGGTTGTTTCAGTTACGGTCAGAGTCAAATTTCAATTTTGGGCAGGGTATCGGAGTCCTCTGGCGAGCGACTTCATACATTAAACGCAAATCATTCTGCCTGTAGTAGTATCCAAGTATGCCTTGAGCATGGCCTTTCTTCGTTAATATTAAAAAAACTGGAATAATATTACAAAAATATGGAAATCGATGGTATTTTAAAGAAATATTTGATAAACACGCTGATGCAGACAATTTTCAAATCGAAGAATTACTTTCAGAGATATTTAATGCTAAAGTTGGACAAAATCGTTCCATTAAAAAAGTTTTATTGGAGCAAAAACTATACATGAGAATTTAATCATTTTTAGATCATTTTATAGGTTATAAGTTCCCGGTGTGTAGATTGCATTTATTTTTTTTTATTTGACTATTTTTGAGGTTTTATTTCTATTTTAAATTCAAATTTTCAGTATTTCGAGAGATATTTTTTACAAATTTAAAAAATGTTATTAATTTAAACTGTTGCCAACTTTATAAACAGCGCAAACAACAATGTTTACTTCAAATTAAAAATTTATTTACACGGGACTATTGTAAACAGAAAAAAAAATTACAATTAGAATTAAATGATTACATGTTAAAAGCAGGAAAATTGCGTCATAAGAACCATATTTACACTGGAATTTTAAAAGAGAAACAAAATCTTAAAATAAAAAAATCACTACTATGCGTTAAAACCTGTAAATGGAGGAAATTACGTCATATTTAAAATGGCCAAAAAATATGGCAAAACAATTTAAATTAAAAAATATATTTGCGCGAGATATTTTGAGATAATCTTTTTAACTATTAATTTGAATTCCAAAACATCGCAAATAATATTTCCTTCTAACAACAAAAGTATTTTCACGTGAATATTAATAAGAGAAATAAAACTTTGGTGTAAATTACGTCAGATTTAAAACGATACATTTAAAATGAATTATTTAAAAGAACTATCTTATAGAGCTGTTAAAAAATACCGGGAGACAATGACGCTGTTTACTTAATTCATTTTACATTAGCTTATTTTCGAATGTTTAACTAATTTTTTAAATTAAATACGAAAACAGCCATTGTATCTTTTAACAGCAGCATATATGGTCTTAAAAATCCCCAATCCAAGAAAAAACGAATGGAAACCCGTTTACAGAGAGATTGCTACTGTTTTTTTTTTGTTTTTTTTAATTTTAATTCAATATTTTTAAAGCCGATCAAATTAGCGTTTTTTTTTTATTTTGGTGTCCCTGAACGGGGGTTGGCGAGCGTAGCTCGTAGGGGGCAGAGCCCCCTAGTTATTTAAAGTAATACTAGATAGTGCCCGTCAAGATTTGACGGCAAATAACTTAAATGTTTCATTAGGAAAATTCTTGAATTTTTAATAAGTTGCTGTTAAATTAATTATTGAAATCTTGAGAAATTTCTATGTTGCATAACTGATTCCTATATCTTTAAGGCGATAGAGGGCGCTGTCAGTCTAACCTATTCAATGACGTTAAAGACTTTTAAGTTTATAATTTACAACCAATTACGCTTGCTTTTTATCAGAAATTTACCTAAAAATACTGGGTAAAGCATTTATTTTTACTTACTACGGTATTTTTTTTTCTTATTTCCTTTAAAAAAATAATAATAATAACGATATTTACGATACTTATTTTTATTTATTTTAAACTGCACAACCATTAAAAGCTGCTATGAATTTTATTTTAATCAGTCTCATTCTCTAAAACCTAAATGTGAAACTTTATGCAGCTAACGATTTATAATATAAATTTATTTAACTGAATTTTATTTTACATTTTTATTTATTTTTTAAATATTAAACCATGGATATCAAGGTAATTTCTTTTATAATTTTTAGATGAATATTTTTTTCCTTTCTTTCAGTTTTCTTTTTTACGGAGAAGAATTGTAAACTTTTCTTTCTGCCACATATATATATATATATATATATATATATGTGTGTGTGTGTGTGTGTGTGTGTGTGTGTGTGTGTGTGTGACGGGGAAAAGGAGACTCATACTCGAATAATAACACTTGCTAACTTTAAGAATTAAATATATTAAATGAACTATTTACACTATATACAATTACAATTAAGTAGAACATTAATGAAATTAAACACTCATTCGTCTTAATGCGTCTTAATGAAACGTCGTTGAGAGCTCGGTGTTTTGCAACCACCTCTTTTTACCTTCTTTTCCCGCGTCTGTCGAATGTTCTAAAAATGTATTCTTCTACGCCGACTCGTGGCGCTGCCGTCGTCTCTTACAGACTGTTGCCACAGGTCACACTCGTCCATCCTGATACGCACGACCTCGTGCGCACCATACACTTAAACACAAACTTTAAAAAAAATACCATATCTTTAAAAAAAAATTACACACAATAAAACAGAAAAAAAAATAAAGAGAGAAAAAATGAAAATCGTCGTCAATGCCGGTTGGCATTTCGTCTTCCATCTCGTCTTAAATGGTACTCGTCTTAAATCGTACTCGTCTTAAAGGAAAAAAAATATATATATATACCCACCTATATACGTCTTAAAGTGGTACGTCTGAAAAACAGAAAGAAAAAAAACAACACAAATCGGCATCTTCTAATCGTCTTCTTCCTTTTTTTTTTTAAAAAAAAAATTGAAACTTCATGCAGAAAAAAAAAATTAGAGTCTGTAATCAAATAAAGTCACAGAATGTTCATATAACAACAAAAAAAAATGGAGCTGTCCACAGTTCTAAAGTTCTTTATGCAACGCACAAAAAAGTAAAAAAAAATGTCTTTGTAGTTCACAGAAAAAAAAAACCCACAATACTTTACGGAACACACTTTTCAGCAGCAGCATTGAAGAAAACAAAAACAACAACAACAAAAAAAATGACATCTCGGGGATAGTTGAATCACAATATTTCACAAACACATATTTCACAAACAAAATTTTAACTTTTTGTTAAAATTATTCTTGATGTAAACACAGGTGATGAAAAAAAGGAGAAACACACAAAAGAAAATATTTTGTAGAAAGACAAATTCTTGAATTTTTTTTCTCATATTCTTGAAGCACCACACAATATGTACAATAACGGAAAGGAAGAAAAGAAGAAGAAAAACACTTTGAATGTCAAATTTTACGTGGTTGACCACGGCTTCATCATATCGACTGCAGTGGATGCTCTGTTTGGACCCTCATGGTGTCCAACCTTTTCCACTTCATGAAATGCTGGCTTTTCAGCATCCGCATGTTTTGGTTTAAATTTAGGAGCATTCTCGTGAACAAATTTGTCAAAGTTCTGTTTCGATTTCATTTTTGACAATGATTTATATTTTTACCAAAATCATTTTTTGAGTGGTGTGTAATCTCTTCGTAAATTTTCAATTTTTGTTTAAATTCATGCAAATCAGAACAATCGTAAAGTATGCACTTATTTTGAGGAGAATCAGGAATGCCATTGATTATGTAACGTATAAGTGACTGATCATCAATATTGGCCCGTCCAGCCATTTCTTTCATAATTAAGAAATACTCAAAAAAAGATTCCTTTTGTCTAATATGCCGATGACTAAGCATTTCGTGTATTTCAGCCGAATTAATCTGCGAACCAAATTCGGTAACTAAGGCATGTTTCAATTCAGGAAAAGAACGAATGTTGCTTTCACTCTTAGCGAATAAAGAAGCAATGCCTCCGAGCGCTCTTTGCACAAAAATGAATTTTTGCATTTCGCCTAAATTAAAAGAGGAAGAAAAGGATTCGAATTTTTGCAACCATAAATGAACATTTTCATACTTCTCTCCATTGAATGTAGGTGCCAGCGATTCAACATCGCGAAAATTTACTGATGGCATAAACATAAAATCCTGAGCAATGTTTGAAGCATTAATAGCACATTTATTTTTAAATTCAGAAATTTTAATATTCGACTTATCGTTTGGCACTGGCGAATTGTTGAAAATTTCTTCCGATACGCCATCTGTATCGACATAAGTTTCAATATGTTTTTGGAGGGATTCCAAATTAGTTAAAAATGAAATTATGCGTTTAGATAACTCAGTTTCTGTGCCATCTATTTCGATGCGTAAAATAGTGGCAATAGTTATAAGTTCAAGTAAAGAAAAATTTTTAGCGGTTTCCTCTACTTTACTCGTAAATTCATCATCGGTTTCACAGAATGGAAATCCCGTAAATGCTCTTATTCGCGATCGATTTAAACGATCGCCTTCAGATGAAAACAAAAGTTTATGTAATAATTTTATTCGATTCGTCTTTTCGTTTTTCAATGCAAAAGCGATGACTGGAATGTCATTTAAAATCATGATGAAAAGAAAAAAAAAACAGTAAACAGTAGTACTCACCCACTAATTTCTGTCGTTGAAAAAAAGATGAATCAATTTATTTCCAGTTTGGAATAATATATTGCTACAGTTATTTCAAAATAACTGAAGAGTTGACCAGTCGCCAAGGCTGTAGAAAAAAAATTGTATTCTTCACACACGACATGATCTTTATAAATTTACAGCTCCGGCTTACTTTCTGAAAGAATTCTGGCGTCGTTATTAAAATGATACTTGTCTTGTCTAGGGTAGAGAATTGAAAACAAAAATAGTCCAATCTCGGCTCAAGCCCTCATGTGACGGGGAAAAGGAGACTCATACTCGAATAATAACACTTGCTAACTTTAAGAATTAAATATATTAAATGAACTATTTACACTATATACAATTACAATTAAGTAGAACATTAATGAAATTAAACACTCATTCGTCTTAATGCGTCTTAATGAAACGTCGTTGAGAGCTCGGTGTTTTGCAACCACCTCTTTTTACCTTCTTTTCCCGCGTCTGTCGAATGTTCTAAAACGGTATTCTTCTACGCCGACTCGTGGCGCTGCCGTCGTCTCTTACAGACTGTTGCCACAGGTCACATATATATATACATATATATATATATATATATATATTATTGATAATGGTAAGAAAATATAACAAAAATTGTAGATCAGCTCAATTTATTTAATTTACATGCAAAAGATTTTAAATAAAAAAATATTATTTTTTTATAAATATTGTTGCGTATTAAATTTTATTTAGTTATAAAGCATTCAAATAATAACAAAATAAAAGCCATACAACTTCTCCTGCTCATAAAACAAATCATTAATGAAGAGAATCATCACCAAAAATATTGCAGAAATCATTTTGCCGGGCGTTGGGCTCGAATCCACGTCCTCTAGAAAAATTCAGAGCTTTAAACTACTGCTTTTTACCACTGCGCTAGCAGGGACTCGCTCAATGTTCCTCTAAGTTAAAGAGGTTTGAAAAGGAATTGACGCATGCGCAAATATGACAATATTGGTCTTATTGATCGTGATGTTACAGAATTCCCTTTACGTTTTAATATATATGAAAATTTTATTGTTTTAATGTATTTTTAATTCATTGAGCAACGACTAATACTATCATTGATCACAATGATATTCGTATATATATATATATTACATAATGTTGAAAGAATCATCTTTTTTTAGCATTTATAAGAAGATAAAGAGAAAATAACATTACAATTTTGGCCGTTTGTTAGACTGTCAGAGGGTATCATAGAATACGCCGTCTTACAATCGATCATAAATTTCGTTATAATGTTAAAAATTCAAAGAAAAAAAATTAAAATCGTCCTATCTTTAAATCTAATAATGAAAACTTTAATTTTTAAAGAAAGTAAATTAAATTTTCTTTTGTTATTCAAATACCAATCTTCTTACTTTACCAATCAGTCTATTGTATTAAAAATAACTAAAGTAACAGCTTCTTCTCAAAATATGTAAATAAGTGTAAACAGACTGAAAATGTGAACAAAGAAAGCTTCAGTTGTAGGTATTGAAACGGTTTAAATATATCTTTTCAGTAAATATCTTAATTTAATATGCAGGAAAAGATACATGTGCAAGACATTAGAGAATTGATTTTCAAGACAAGAATGTTAAACAGAACTTGTGTTATTGGATTTAATTTTTTTAAATTTTAATAAGAAAAATATTAAACTTGTTATCAATATTTTTCTGTTATCATTATTTATATGTAAAATAAGTATAAAGAAACTATAAATATAAACAAATTTTTGGCTGAAGAAGTTACAATTATTTAAATGTATTATACCTTTAGGACACTGGCGTATAAAAACGGCGTAGAGGTCTTTGATTTAAATATTTTCGAAACGAATGCTTTATTATATCACAGAAAACGGTGGTTAAATGACGCAAAAAAAAACCTCTTGAAAAATACTGGTCCATAATCATCCTCTAGATACGGAACTGTCCGTTGATACCTTAATCTAATTTACGAGATAGGAATCACTTGCAAGAAGTCATTACACTATTATTAAAGAATTAAAAAAAATTCCTTTGAAATAAAAAACTAATTTCAATAATCTGACTCGTTAAAAACTTGAAATATTGTTCTTTAATTATTTTAATTAAATGTTTTTCATGATCTCTCTTTTATGTATACTTGCTTCAAATAATATACAGCTCTAGGAAAAGAACTGATTACCCTACAAAAATTATGTAGCAAATAATTGTATACAATCGATATAGTTATTAATCAACTGAGCATAAATATCTCAAATATGTCTGGATACTTTCGATTTATTTTAATTAAAAAAAAAAATTGTTATTGGAGAATTTTTGTGAAGATATATAATAAAAGCCTCATGTGAATTTAATGTTGACATCATCAAACTTCGCATTTTTTCTTTTAGAATTTTAAAATAAATATATAAACAATGTACTTTTCGCAGCTAATTTGATCTAAAGAACTGAAATACCGTGTTAAAAGCTGGTGCTAACAATTGATAAATAAAAATTAGTAAAATTTTTATTATGAAGATTAACTGCAAATTGGAATTTTGGAATACCATTTATGCGTAGGCATTATTCTAAAGTATCAAAACTCATATGTTTGGCCAATCGTTATTAGCAGAAGAATTAGTAAAAAGCTCCACATGAGGGTGGAGAGAAAATAACGAAAATTGGAAAATCAAAACGTAATACCGTTCAAGAGTTGTGTATGGTCCTCAGTAATAAAACTGCACAGTATTTTCAAAATCAAGTTTAAACTTCCAGTGCCACCGGGCCCCCCAATTTTTGCAAAATTCGACAAAAATGCCTTGTACAACTTATTTATCGAAATAAACATAAAGTTGGAAAATAAAAATGTCATATAGCGTAAAACTGCACTTAATTGGAAAACATATACGTGCGTACACCTTGACTACAAACTCCGTCAATATCTTCGGATTTGAGGTGGGATCCGGAATTGCCACATAGAGTCACAAAATTATGTTGGTGGTGGTAACTCATCTGCTGTGTGCAAGTCTACCAGGAATTCTATTTTAGTCCAAGAGCTGTTAAACATTTTAGAGAAGGTATTTGAGGCACCCTGAAAATTTGTGCAACACTTCTTTTGTAATGGTTGAATACAAAATCGAATGTCTGGCTGAAGGATCGTGGCCCAAAAACTGTGCCAGACACGTGTCAAGTGCCATTTTTTGACTACCCCCCAAAAAAAGATATTTGAGGCACGCTGAGATTGAGACAGAATAATATTTATACTTAGAAAAAAAAAATATTTTGAAAACGACAGACACTTTAGTCGGCCCAAAAACTGTGCCAGACACGTATCAAGTGCCATTTTTTGACTACCCCAAAAAGGTATTTGAGGCACGCTGAGATTGAGGCAGAATAATATTTATGCTTAGAAAAAAATATTTTGAAAATGACAGACACTTTAGTCGGCACAAAAACTGTGCCAGACATTCAATTTTGTATTCAGGCATTACAAAAGAAGTGTTGCACAAATTTTCAGGGTGCCTCAAATACCTACTCAAAAATGTTCAACAGCTCTCCTACTATTTGCAAGATCTTCCGTAGAACTTCCTTTCTTAATAGATTGGATCATTTTCCACATGTAGTTTTGATCGGTACTGAGATCGTCAATAACAGTTACTAGGTTAAAATTAATGTGGATAGTCTGAAAAGAAACAATATGAAGGGAATCACACTTGTCCAACATTTTTCCAATCGGCCCACTATAACTGTATGATCCTCTGCTGCATCCGCCTAGCTGTTGAAGCAAATGTCGCAATAGCAACTCATTTGTATGCAACAATCAAGAGTCATTATGCCGTATTTTGAGACTAAATCAGATTTTAACGTTACAAAACTCCAACAGGACCAACAATAAATAACAACCGAAACATTTTGAATATTTAGATTTTTGTTTTGAAGAGCACGGGCTGATTTAATTGAACTTTAAAATTTTAAACACTTTTAACAGATTTAAATGCTTGTTTTTCAATCTTGAAATTTAATTGTTTGTATACTTTTCACATATAAATTTTCTGTATTGTACTCTTGCTTCGTGTGTGATGCATTCTATTACACATGTACAAGAGATAAAAGGGAATTAGCAGCATTTTTTTTAAATAAATTTTGAATAACCGGGGCCCTGGACGATATTATGTGACATCGAAAAAACTGTGCTGGCATAGTACTACGTATCATACGCAACTTTTCTGTGGTATGAAATTTTTATTTTCCAACTTTATGTTCCTTTCAATTTATAAACTGTTCAAGGAATTTTTGATGAATTTCGCAAAAATTGAGAGGTCAGGGGGCACTGGAAGATAATATTTGATTTCGAAAAAGCTGTGCACTTTTATTACTGAGGTCCATACACAACTTTTGCGCAGTATTGCATTCTGATTTTTCGTTTTTTTTTTCACTCCACCCTACTGTATATGCTTTTCAAATTTCATTATTTGAACATCTGTGGTTGAGTCTGGGCATTAATGAATATCTCAGATTGTCAGTGATTGATATGCCAACTGTAGGATTTTCTAAGAAATGTCTTGGAAATAGTCTTATGACTCTAGAACTAAACACAATGTAAAAATATTCAACATACGCTAAAACCTCCATCGGAAAATAATGTAATTATTTGTGAAAGTAGAAAAGGGTTTTTTGGCTTCGTGAAAAGGAAGTAGATTTGAAATCCCTTTCCTAACAATCCTTTTTTTTTTTACGAATGAAAGTATAACAGTGGCTAACAAGAAATCTTCCATAACACTAATATAGAAAACAACAATGACTTCATTCTGAGATCTGTATGCTTTTATCATAAGTCACACGAGTGATACGACTTTTTTTAAAGAGATTGGAAGGAATAAAATTTTATGTCGCTTATTATGCTTGAATACTTTAATACTTATATATGTATACATAAATAATCAAAATAAATTTTCTGTGGTTTCGATTGCTTTCGTTATTGTCGAACACCTACTGCCGAACTACCTTTTTAAGTTGTAAAATTCTTCTTCATATATAATTCGTCTTAAATAATGACTAATATAAATTTAAAATGTTCAATTTTCTTTATTATTGTGAATGCATTGATAGATGTTTATGGAAGTTTAACTATTTTTCCAATTGCTTAATTTACTACATTTTAAATGATATACGTAAATAGCATTACTGCAAGCTAAAAGTAGAATCTGAAATAACAATGTTGTGAGTATTGAAATTTAAAGTATGTATCTAAATAATGTTATAACTTATCTAAAAATTGACGAATATAATTAAAATACGCTTCCATTTCAAAATTGTTCGAATAACATAAAAGAAAATGTGATCGATTTTATCATGGATCAAATATTGGCTCATGTCCAAAATACGAAGTTCCATACTTCTACAACATTCAAATTATTTCAGATATAAATTTTATTTTAATATATTCTATTCAAAGTGCAATTCTTTTTCCTTAAAAGCTTTTATATTTTTATTATAACAAAAAACGTTAAATAAAAATCAATCTAAAAGAAGTAATAAAAAAAAACATGCTCTTTTCTTTATCTCAGAGGTAGAGTGTCTATGAACGAATTATCAATTATTTTGATTTCTATTAAGATCATGGATCACTTTTAGTTACAAAATTATGGGTTAAATATTAATCATGGATTAGATGATTCCACAAGATTCCAAAAGATGTAAAAAAATGCCATATTGGAGGATTTGATTGACTCATGTCCAAAATACGAAGTTCCATATTCCTTCGACATTCAAATCATTTTAGAAATAAACTCTTGTTTCAATATGTTCTATTCAAAATGTGATTCATTTTTCTTACTAACTCTTTTATATTTGTTATAACAAAATAAATAAATAAAAATTAATCCAAAAAGAAATAAACAACAACAAAAAAAAAATGTCATATTGGAGGATTTCACCTGTTAGAGAGAGTGACTATGAATGAAATAAAAATCCTTTTGATTTCTGTTTTGATCATGGATCTAACATTAAATCATGTCCAAAAAAGTGATGTTCCATATTCCTTCGACATTCAAATTATGTCATAGACCTAAATTTTTTTTCAATTTATTCTATTTAAAATGAGATTCCTTTTTTCACTAGCTCTTATTTTCTCTTATATCAACAAAAAGAAAATAAAGAAAAATACAAAAAACAAATGTTATTTTGGTGGTTTTTTATCTCAGAGGTAGAGTGTGCATGAATGAATTATAAATCTTTTCATTTCTATTTTGATCATGGATCGAATATTGTCCTGTATGTCCAAAAGACGATTCTTTTTCCTTACTAACTCTTATATTTTTTCTAATAACAAAAATAAATAAATAAAAATTAATACAAAAAGAAATGAACAAAAAATTGCATATTGGAAGATATAATTTGAGGAAGAGTGTCTATGAATGAATTAGAAATCCTTTTGACTTCTATTTTGATAATGGATAGATTATTGGCTCATGTCCAAAATATGAAGTTCTGTATTCCTTCGACATTCAAATTATGTCAACATATTCTATTCAAAATGAGATTCTTTTTTTTTTTTTTAATAGCTCTTATTTTTTTTATAACAACAAAAAGAAAATAAATAAAAATAAATAAGCAGAAAACAAATGATATTTTGGTGGATTTTTTATCTCAGAGGTAGAGTCTCTATGAATGAATTATAAATCTTTTCATTTCTATTTTGATCATGGATCAAATATTGCCCTATGTCCAAAAGACGACTGTTTTTTTCTTACTAACTCTTATATTTTTTTCTGATAACAACAAAAAAAAAATAAATAAATAAAAAAAATTAAAAATTAATACAAAAAGAAATAAACAAAAAATTGAATATCGGAGGATATCATCTGAGAGGAATAGTGCCTATGAATGAATTATAAATCTTTTTGATTTCTGTTTTGATTATGAATCAGAAAATGTCCCATCTCCAAAATATGTAGTTCTATATTCCTTCGACATTCAAATTATTCAAATTACGTCAGGCATAAATTTTGTTGCAGCATATTCGATTCAAAATGCTATTAATTTTTCTTACTAGTTCTTATATTTTTTATGTAACAAAGATAAATAAACACAAAGAAATACAAAAATAATAAACAAAAAACAAATGTTCTTTTGGTGGTTTTTTTTTTTTTTTTTTTTTTTTTTTTAAATCTCAGAGGTAGGTGTCTATGAATGAATTGGAAATCATTTTCATTTCTATTTTGATCATGGATCAAATATTGCCTTCCAATGTCCAAAATACGAAGTTGAATGACTTTCAAATTATTTTACTTATAAATTTTGTTTCAATATGTTTTATCCAAAATGTGATTCTTCTTTCTTACTAGCTCCTATATTTTTCTTATAACAAAAATATTTAAATAAAAAATTACACCAAAAGAAATCAACAAAAAGAAAAAAGTGCTATATTATTGAATTTTATTTTAGAGGTAGACTGTCTATGAAAGATAAATAAATCCTTTTGATTATGGATCAAGCATAGGCTCATGTATAAAATTCCATACTGTTTCGACATTTAAAATATTTCAGATAGAAATTTTATTTTAATACATTCTATTCAAAATGAAATTATTTTTCTTGCAAGCTCGTGTATTTTTCTTATAACAAAAATAAATTAATAAAAATTAATCCAAAAAGAAGAAAAAATATGGGAAAGAATAATAAATAAATCCTTTTGATTTTTTAATTATTTATATGGTAAACACCCCATACTCAATACATTATCTCTATATTAAATATACATTATTTTCTAACTTTCAGGGTATCCTAACATGGCGTCGTGGTTATTAAATTGGAACTAAAAGAAAACAGTGATAATTATCATCTCTTTGTTGAACGATTACGAGTATACTCATGATTCTTTACATTAACATTCTTGACTAAAGGCATGCAGTGAATCTTTTAGTTCCGCCTACGCATTTTTTCATGTCTGAAATACTGGTACATTTATATCAAAAGTAATACTTAATCCTATTACATAGTTCGCCATATATTTTTTAGGCTGTAATGTATTTCAAATAAAAAAATGTAAACTTTCCATTATAAAATATTCATAGATGTTTAAAATTTATCTAGGCAACTAATTTTTCAAAGACTTTCAACAGGGAGTGGGTGGTTTATTGTTTATAAACCCAGCTATCTAAAGAAAATGTCCCGCAGCAATCTGGTAAGGTTATTTTTTAAAGGCATAAACGTGTGAAGTCGGGAATTCTTTTGACTGCACTTCACTGTTTTAGTATAAAGGTTTATTCTGCTTTACATGGACTATTATTGATATGCCATATGTAGGACTTTCTATAGTTGTCTCGCAACTATCCCTCTAACTCTATGACTAAACACCATACAAAAATTTTATCGAAAAATTATCTTCTTATTCGTGAAATATTTTTGAAATCTTTCAGCCGAATGGACATTATACGATACGCTTCTTTCCATGGTTATGGTTCAATAAATACAACAGATGTAACAACAGTTTTTTCGAAATATGATAGTAATAATGTCTAATGTGAAATCATCAAATTTGAAATACCACTAGCTCCTGATACAGTGTTTTCGAAACATGAAAGTAATAGTGTCTAATGAGAAATCTTCCAATTCGTAATACCACTATTTCCTCATACTAATATTCTCCTTATTTTATCACAGAACTCTACGGTGAAATACTGCAAATAATATTATACGAGAAAATTAGTATAAAAAATTCGTAACTGTTGATACCTATGCTTTATGACTGAGATTTTCCTTTCAGTTTCTGGAAAAAGATTCGGCAAGACAGGTATGAACATATAATGACCGTATATGAAACAAGTAAAGATACCAAGAAGTGAATTTAAGAACTTTCAAATTATAAAAAATGATACATAGTCTCCTGAAAATGCTGAAGAAAGCGCTGCGTTTTTTAGCTAAAATGAATGGAAAATTAAGATAATAAAAAAGAAAAGTGCCCAGTTAAATTGATAGCATTCAGCTCAAAACTACTCACAGTAATTTTATATTATACTATTATTTCAAAGAATATTGCCTTAGAAAAATAAAGAAATCGACAAAAAACCCATTTAGTTAAATTAAGAGGCGGAACTAGCTACCCCATTTCCCCCATTTATATATAACCAATGAACTTCCAAACCTAATAAGGGAAGCGAATTATCAGAATCAACCGGTATATCAAATTTGAAGCAAATCGGATAATTCTGCATGAAAAGCCCATTTATATAAATTAAGGCGGTTTAGCCCCTCGTTTCTTCCTTTATACATAACCAATGAACCCTAAAACTAATCAGGGAAGAGCCTTATCAGAATGAACCTATATCCAAAATTTGAAGTAAATCGGATATTTCTATCAAGAGTTATCGCGTTGCTTACATACTTTTGTACGTGCATACAAAACCTGGGGGTACATTAGCTCTCGGGCTTTGATAGCCTCTGAGCTAAAAACGTATCATACCGAAAACATATGCACCTTACATGTAGCATTTACAACAAAAAATAAATAGCAATACATCTTCAAACATTGTGGCACTGCCTTACACTAAAAAAGTTACAGATCACGCAATAAATTTCTTGGAATAATCTGTTACATATACTTATCTCCCCGAAAATCAAAGCTGCGATGTACATCTCTATCACAAAACATAACTGAGATTCTCCTTACCTCTGCATATCAAGCACGCTATGTCAGCTTCTTATCTCACTCTCATGTAAATCAATGTTGGGGGATCTACTGTTCGAAGGCATAGTTCACGAGAAGTTATTTTTTGAGATGGTTAATATTGAATTGAAAATGTGAGAAATAGCTTTTATGTCACGTTTCGTTGCAAGCATTTTAATGTGCCGATTTTTAATACATTTTGTGTAATAACATACATTTTACTTAATAACATACATTAAAATTGTACTATGCATTATAAATAAGTATTTTTGTTTTGTGAAAAATTCGAAGACTTGTAGCAGTGTGATAACACCATGCAAGAAAAGAAAAATTGATTTAAAAAATCAAGAAAGAAAGAAAGAGAAAGAAAAAGAAAGTGCAAAGAGGCGTAACAAAAATTATTAGCAAACCTTACGACGAAATTTTCTGAATAAATATGTAATTCACAACTAAAATATTTAATGAATATTAAATAGATGAATTTTTCACATTGCTAACTAAGCGTAAAGGCAACATAATGAAAATTGTACAAGCCGGGACTCTCTCTTGGAATGGCTTTTTCACTCTGTTGGTTTTACGCTTAGTTAGCAATATGAAAAATTTACGTATTTAATATTCAATAATTTCAGGCGTAATTTCACTGCTGAAAATTAATTTGAAAAAATTTAATTAAAATTATACATATAAAATATTTATGCTTTTCGATTAAGAGTTTTTTTTTTTTTTTTTTTTTCTAGAATTTTGAAAATAAGCGAAATGACTATATAGTTGTAAAATCTTTATAGATACATAAAATATATAAAGAAATTAAGCAACTAATTTACAAAATTAGAAATTATAAAAGTAAGAATTTTCCGACTGACAATTATTCACATATCGCTGCATTTCTGACAGTACTTAATTTCTAAGAAAAAAAGTACAATAGCTCTGATATTCTCCAGCAAGAACATACGTAGGGTATCCCTATGTCTTCTCCCCCCTCATGTTTATAGTTCATGCATTATTTGCGAAATTTAAAGAAATTCGTTTTTAGCAAAATAATTTTTTTAACATATTTGTACTATATATGAAATTTTATGCAATAAAATCTAATCAATGAACTAAGCAAAAATTTTAAAATCACAAGTAGGGAATTTTCAGAAAATCCTACTGGCCAAAGATTTATTTGTATCAATTAGCAAAACTAACACAGAATGGCAGTGGCACCAACTTATATGGGCCCATGGGGCGCGAACCCACCCAATAATTTGATCTCTCCGTCCACCCAATTTCAATTAATTTAATTCATAATTTATTTTTTTTATTTATTTAATCGCTGAAATGAAATTTGGTTTTATTAACGTTCTCAAAATAATTTTCCTTCTATATATAAAAAAAAGTTTTGATTTGGAAATGGACCAATGAACATCTGCGTAGATATTCCGGGTAGAACTCATCCAATTTAAATGCTTAAGCCAAGGCCTCCTTATCGAAATAACAGGCCTCGCAATCGCTAAGTTTACTTTGTCCGCTGTACACGTGGTTAGAAACCACATGGTTTCCCGTGACGCCATCTAACGTGAGAAACAGAAATATTTTTTAATTTGTTTTCCATTTGTCTTTTACCATTTTCTTTACGATGTGCTTTGTAGTTTGCAAATGATAGTTGTTAATCTTAAAATTTTCATATGTTCTAGACATTTTATTTAAAAAATGAACTTATTTTACTGTTAAACAAAAAATGTTTACTGCTGTATTCAGTTATGTAAATAAATGATGATAATAATAATAATAATAATCAGGAAAGAAAATTATTTTACCATGAATTTCTCAGTGATATTAGTCATTGAAATAAATGGATAGCATCTAGATCCGGAAAATGTAAAATATTTCATTTTCTCTTTTATATTTTCAAATATGTGATTTATTTTATTTCTGCTATTTCTTTTCTTTTCACAATTAATTTCACCTTACAGTATTAATTTAACATCGCTCCTTCAATTTGTTTCAATGCACAGTCTCATTTATTTATTTATTGGCCTATCATTTGTTTTATTTTTGAAGGTATGGGGATCATTTCAGTTTAACATACTTTAGATGAAAGCTTCACTGTTTTTTCATATAAAGTTTGTATGTATTAATCTATGGAAAGTTTCATAATTGGCTCCACAGCCAATTGGCATATCTTGGCAGGCATAGTTTGGTGCGTAATTAATTTCCTTGTTTTAACTCACATATGTTATGTAAGTTTTACTAACTGTATCAAAGTTTTACTGTATCAAAGTATTTTAGGAAAGTTAAAACACGCATAGATACACAAAAAACAGACTGAAGTCATAAACACTTAAAAAATTGGAAAAATAAAGTTTAATAATCACTTAAATTTATACATGTCCCTCAACTTTCCGCAAATACCGTATTCTTGTCATGCTACGATTTTGGTGTTTGTAAATCTTAATTTGAGTATTCTTCGTTAATCAGACCTTGAGCCAATTGGCGTAAGTGTAGTTTGGCGCAAAATTAATTTTATTTTTAAACCGTATAATTGATACCACATTATTCCAGCATCGCGTTTTTGCAGTCAACTTTGACTGTGGAACAGATTACAGAACATTAGCTAATACTACATTATATAATAATAAATCGGTATTTTTCAAGTATAGGGGCCTTGGCGAGAGAAGAAAATTTGGCAACGTAATTTCTGGAAGCATATTCACTGTTTCACATAAAGAAGCAATATTTTCCAATATTTGTACAATTTATTTAATATAAAGAAGGCATTTATCTATTTTATATACAAATATAAACAAATCGTACATAAAAAACAATAATAATATCTAGAAACTAAAGTTATACATGTAAATTCGGCACAGATGTCATATTAGCGCGATTTTTTTCTGGCGCCAATGTCATATACGCACCGGATACTTAACTGGCACCAAAGTGTCGTTATTTTGCTTAATATGGTTATCCGGATATAGATGATATGGTAACGAGGTTTTCGCAAAATTGGCATCGGAAAAAAATCGCGCCAATATGGGGCGTATATGACATCTGTGCCGTAAATTCTTATAAAAGAAGCTGACAGTTCATAAGTTTTGTTTTCATAACTGTTTAGATCAATCCGCAACAAATCGCTCTTTCCGAAGCCCAAATTGTGCCAAGATTTAAAAACAAATAACCCGCAAAGTCCTATATACTGAAAATGGTACTTGTTAGTTATCCCGTCGACCAAATTACTGTCGCCAAATTGTAAGATTAAATGCCAATAATGGTTTGCCATAAATTAATTAATTTTAAGATTAAATGCCAATAATGGCCAATAAAACCAATATTTCGACGTTTTATTTGTATTTTTATTAATGTTATACTAATTTATTTGTTTTTTCGTTATTTAAAATAAAAAATTGTGTCAATTTGTAGAACTTGGCGAGTAGTTTGGCGATTTATATAATTTGGCGAAATTGGTCGATGGGATAACTAACAAGTACCCTGAAAAATTATCAATAAATCTTATATTTAAATCTTCATTTTTGATATGTTTCATTTTTTAAAGCCAGAACACAATTGTGCGAAATATTTTTGTTTACGCCTTTATTTTACTGGAATTCGAAAAATATTTTATACAATTTTGCCAATAACACAACATTTTCAATTTTTTACTAGCATTTGTTTATGGAGTATTACCAGGAGTATACACCAGGTGGCGTAACTTACGGGACAAAGTCAGCTAATAAGTTGGCAATTATCGGGGACATTTTCACCCATAGACTTTCTCCGGATTGTCGAGTCTGTTTTATGATAAGGGCTTTTATGATAAGTTTTATGATATAATAGTAAAGTCTTGGCTTAAGCATGACCATAGCCTACTATGATATATAACGGCCCGCGCATTTCGCCGAAAAAGTGAAGTCGGATCCAACTTTAAACCCTGAACCAAAACTTCACAACGTGCTCTTTGTTTACATTTTTACCCTGCCCAGATAGAAGCTTGTTTCTCATCGTCGAGGTTTCAGAATCATTTTCATGTAATAAATTAAATATTTATATTCTTCAATTTCCTTCGATTTAAAAGGCTATTTTACACAAATTGTAGTATTTTAGTGTTACACATACTTTTAAGATTAGCTAAATTATTTATTGTTTACCTTGATCGTTTGGTCCATTCATGAAAAATGCCGGTTCTGTTATTCTTTTTTGAATGTCCCGTATTTATATAAAAAATAGCTTGGTATCATATACACGTTTTAAAATTAAAATTTGATTTTTATCAAACTACAGTTCTCAGAACTGACTTGAAGCAGCTATTTTTTATTAATTTACTGTTACCGGTAAAATATTTGTTTTTAATATCGCCCGAACCAAGAAGAAGAAGAAAAAAAAGCCGATCTTCCTTAAACATTAAATATTCTTATTTTGGCACAGATGTCATATTCGCCCCATATTGGCGCGATTTTTTTCTGTCGCCAATATCATATAGGCAACAGGTACTTAACTTACGCCAAAGTGTCGTTATTTTGCTTGATGTGGTAACCCGGATTATGTTGTTTATACTGTTGATGTTTTCGCCAAATTGGCAACCGAAAGAAATCGCGCCAATATGGGGCGAATATCACATCTGTACCCTTATTTTTAATCAGAGAAAGAAATGGTGATCACGGATTTAAATATCGTTGCAATATTCTATGTTATCCAAGCAATTTTGATTAAATCATGTAAGGGTATTTGTTACTTAATAAATTACATTTATTAATTATTACAAGGAATTTTATGAGTATTTTAATATATTAAAAAAAATTCCATCAGTTTTATTGTTTCAGCAGTGAAAATAGTAAATAAGTGGTACTTAGTTATCCCGTCGACCAAAAATCTATCGCCAAACTATAAGATTAAATGCCAATAATGCTTGATCGTAACTGTCACATTCACTTGACTGTAAGCAAGTTACACGTGTTTATGTCATCAAGTGATTTTTATTTCGACGTTTTATTTGTATATTTATTAATGTTATACTAATTTATTTGTTCTTTCGTTATTTAAAATAAAAATTATGTCAATTTGCATAATTTGGCGAGTGTTTTGACGATTTTTATAATTTGGCGAAATTGGTCGACGGGATAACTAAGTGGTACCAAATAAATTTGTGACATTGATGTTTTAGACTAGGCATGTGTTTTTTTATTTATATATTTTTATGTGTGTTGGTTTAACAGTTTTAAAGAGAAACACATTATATTAGTCACTTAAATAAATAGAACTCTACATTTACATTGATATGGACAGTTTATAATAACCCTTAACAGCTGTATTCGAATTAGCTGTCATTTCTAAGCTTGATTGGAATGTCAGCAGAACTGTAAACGTAACCATGGCGACATGACGTAATTTTGGTGTTTGTTTACATATCTACCCTTCCCAGGTTGTTTCAGTTACGGTCAGAGTCAAATTTCAATTTTGGGCAGGGTATCAGAGTCCTCTGGCGAGCGACTTCATACATTAAACGCAAATCATTCTGCCTGTAGTAGTATCCAAGTATGCCTTGAGCATGGCCTTTCTTCGTTAATATTAAAAAAACTGTCGTATACAAAAATATGGAAATCGGTGGTATTTTAAAGAAATATTTGATAAACACGCTGATGCAGACAATTTTCAAATCGAAGAATTACTTTCAGAGATATTTAATGCTAAAGTTGGACAAAATCGTTCCATTAAAAAAGTTTTATTGGAGCAAAAACTATACATGAGAATTTAATCATTTTTAGATCATTTTATAGGTTATAAGTTCCCGGTGTGCAGATTGGAATTTTTTTTTTTTTTTGACTATTTTTTGAGGTTTTATTTCTGTTTTAAATTCTAATTTTCAGTATTTCGAGAGATATTTTTTACAAATTTAAAAAATGTTATTAATTTAAACTGTTGCCAACTTTATAAACAGCGCAAACAACAATGTTTACTTCAAATTAAAAATTTATTTACACGGGACTATTGTAAATAGAAAAAAAAAATTACAATTAGAATTAAATGATTACATGTTAAAAGCATGAAAATTGCGTCATAAGAACCATATTTACACTGGAATTTTAAAAGAGAAACAAAATCTTAAAATAAAAAAATTATTACTATGCGTTAAAACCTGTAAATGGGGGAAATTACGTCATATTTAAAATGGCCAAAAAATATGGCAAAACAATTTAAATTAAAAAATATATTTGCGCGAGATATTTTGAGATAATCTTTTCAACTATTAATTTGAATTCGAAAACATCGCAAATAATATTTCCTTCTTACAACAAAAGTATTTTCACGTGAATATTAATAAGAGAAATAAAACTTTGGTGTAAATTACGTCAGATTTAAAACGATACATTTAAAATGAATTATTTAAAATAACTATCTTATAGCGCTGTTAAAAAATACCGGGAGACAATGACGCTGTTTACTTAATTCATTTTAAATTAGCTTATTTTCGAATGTTAAACTAATTTTTTAAATTAAATACGAAAACAGCCATTGTATCTTTTAACAGCAGCAGATATGGTCTTAAAAATCCCCAATCCAAGAAAAACGAATGGAAACCCGTTTACAGAGAGATTGCTACTGTTTTTTTTTTTTTAATTTTAATTCAATATTTTTAAAGCCGATCAAATTAGCGTTCTTTTTGGATTTTGGTGTATCTGAACGGGGGTTGGCGAGCGTAGCTCGTAGGGGGCAGAGCCCCCTAGTGTTTGAAAAAAAAGTAAGGATGTAAATCAGACTTTGGAACCCTGAAAACCCCTTCAGAGGATGTATAGTTAAATTTACCACGAAAACAAATTTCCTGCCTATTTGGCAGCCTATTTTGATGTCTTGAATTGATAAAGCGCATAACTAAAATGTATGCTTTTCTTGACATTTATTTTTGGCACTTTCAATAGCTAGCAATTCCAATGTTATTTAAAATAAATATAAATGTATTTATAACAATTTATAATAATATAATTTAATAAAATTATTTATAAAATTATAATTAAGTTATAATAATTTAAAAATTTGCTTAGAAAAAACATAATTTAATTTCGAATTATCATTTTTAGTTATTCGCTCCTCCCCCCCTCTCTCCACACACATACATACTAAGGGAGAAAAATTATGTGTTATTTTATGCAAAAATGTTTTAGCCCTACCAATATTTTTGAATAGTTGGTGCTACTGCGCTATGTCGTTCCAGTGGGCACGAAACAACGCAAAGAAAGATAATGTAGGTTTCGGATTTTCGGAAGTGCATTCCTGCTGCGCTTCGGAGTGAGTGCAGTATTTATGAGTTCCGGTCAATTCTGACCAATTTTTAACCCACCACTACAAACAAAGAAGTGCCGGAGCTGAACTCCTATGAAATTCACCCAAATTAAGCAATGATTTCTGAATATAAATCATTATGAAAAAAATATATAAATGTATAATTGAAAAAATATATAAATATACAGTCGGACCTCGTTATCCCGGCACCTGGTTTTCACGTCATTCCGCTTATCACGTCGGTTTTTCAAAGTCCTGATTTTCTGTATATGATTTTAATGTAAATAAACTCCGGATTTTATGTCGTTGGTTAATTTTCAACTC
This sequence comes from Maratus speciosus, assembly GCA_963932465.1. Lineage (NCBI taxonomy): Eukaryota > Metazoa > Arthropoda > Arachnida > Araneae > Salticidae > Maratus > Maratus speciosus. Next base: position 329,559,145 of record OZ010786.1, read on the forward strand.
CGGATATCCCGACGGTTTAGGATAATTGTCCATTTTTCATAATCCATCTTATAAGCACGGAAATTAAGCGGTAAGAAATGTCTTAGCCAAACTTTTCACAAAAGTGTCTAAAATAAATGAGAAAATTTACTTTAATCCTTCTTCTGAATAAATAAACTCACACTATGCATGACTTACTTAAGCTCCAGATAGACGTATCAGTCTACTCGTGGTTTTTTTTTTTGTCCTGATCAGGCCTTTTTATGTGGTTACACGGCGTTTTTCATCCCACTAAAACCGAAGCATTGCATTGCATTGAAACGATCAGAAATTATCCAACATTCATTTCTGAAACAATGAATATTGATTATAATTCATTGAAAAAGTAATTGTAGGAAGCACATCTAGGGATAAACAAACCTCAATTCATCAATATTTTAAGTAACAATTAAAAAAAAAAAAAAAAGTTATAATAAATCTGATTTTTATTCTTTTCAATTTTGTTTTTGTGTTTATTTTGTTTAATAATGATGTTTTAATGCTTAAAACTGCTAGAACAGTTGTGAATTTAAAATCGTCTTAAATTAATAAGCATACAGCTTTTTCTAAATAACATTTTCTCCAATTTCGGTTACCGCGACACTCCGCTTATGACGACAATTTTTTCTGGTCGTTAGAGTGCCGGGATAACGAGGTTTGACTGTATATCTTAAGGATAATATTTATAACGAAAACTGAAATAACCATACATCTTCAAACATGGCGGCAATATCTTGCACTATCACCCTATAAAAGGTTACAGATCACGCAATAACTTTTCTTGGAATAATCTGTTACATGAACTTATCTCCCCAAAATATCAAAGTTGCGTCGTACATCTCCATCGCTAAACATAAATGAGATCCTCCTCACCTCTGCATATCAGGCACGCCATGCAAGCTTATCTCACTGTCTTGTATATCGATGAGGAGGATCTTTTATGACTTCTACTGTTCGAAGGGATAGTTCACGTGAAGTTATTTTTCTGCTAACATAAAAATGAGAAATGTGAGAAATAGCTTTTATGTCACGCTTCAGTACAAATATTTTAATACGTCGATTTATATTTAAAAAAAGTTGAAAGTACGATTATGTATAATAAAAGATATTTAAAATTATTTTCTCTATATTGAGGTTGGACGAGGTAATTTATTTTCTTATATTCTCAAAGCAAAACTCGTTACCTTTTGACACATGTTTTAAGTCATTTTCAATCTTAGGTACATGAAATAAACATAATCTTTTATTTGTGACTTTTCACAACCAAATCTTATAGGCTAGGTTTTGTTTTTATAAATTCAAAATAGAGGCTGTAAAATACAAAATGGCGATAGAGGCGAAAAAAAAAAAATGCGCATCTTATTGAGTGGCACATCATTGGATACGTCTCTCAAAATGAAGGCGATGTTTCATTGACTATTTTGCAGTCAGAAGCTCCGTTAAAATATTATACAACCTGGAAGTTGTGTATGTATTGTGGATCTCTAGCATTACTGCAACTATAACCTTCATAGACATCTATAAACCTCATCAAAACAGTGTTTATAGATAGGAACTAACAATTAAACACAACTTAAAAGTCATCAATACAAGTAAATAAAAAAATAGGTAAGTAATATAAACAAGTAATATAAAAAAATATATTTTAAGTCAATCCCTACTTAGGTCAATAAGAGAATTCTTTTCTCTCCCATTCTTCTTTCTTCTTGAGTGGCACTTAAAATACCTTGATCAGGAAGAGGGTTCTCTCGATTATTGAAAATTAATTAATTTAATTTAATTAATGAATTAATGTTTTTAATGTCTTAATTAATGTCTTTTCTTTTTTTTTCCAATGAAGACATAAGATCTTTCAAAAGATGCAGTGAAATTTGTTATTTTGAACCGAATTTCTGAACCCAACAGTTCTAAAGTTGTATTTTTTTTTAAAGCCAGCCATGTAAAAGTAATTTCTTATAACGCATTAAGCAACGTATTAGTCGAAAAAAGCAATGAAGCTTGAAAAGGCGATTTGATTCCGATTTAGTTCAATATTTATTCAGACTAATTCCAATGTTTTCAGGTATAAAATTGAGCCGGTGAATTTGTCTGAAAAATTGCGCTGTTGGGCTGGAAAATATATCTTTTTTAGAACAGGATTTTTTTTCATTTACAGAATATGTTGTTTAGAAGAAAAAAAATGTAACTAGCACTCGAAATCTGGTTTGCAGTAAAATTTTCGATAGTTTCCAGAGAAAGCAATTTTGTGAATGTGCCAGAAAAACAGCGCACACAGATTTAATAATAATAAAAAAAAATCTAGTCCAATTGTCATTATTATTACACAAACAATCATCTTACTTTATTATTATTGTTATTTTATTATGCATGTACAACAGCGCTGGAAGAATTGAAAATTTTGATTTCTTAAAACGAAACCATTTGACCAAATTGGTGCAATGCTAACCCTACATACAAATCATTCCTTGATTTCTTTTTAAACTGTGATATTTTGTAATATGTGCAACCGACAAATAATTTATAATATGCATAAAATACAATACCGTTTTAAATAAGTTCATTAAAAAATTTAAAAAACGTTATTTCTATCTTTTATACTTTATGCTGCAGTTTACCCTCGATCAAAAGACATCATGTCAATAATGGTATTTTTTGTGACTAATTTAATTTCGTAGGATAAAGATAACATAAGTTTGAATAAGCTAAAATAAATTAGTTGACGAACTTACATATACATACAAGGTTTATTTTCTTTAACCAGAATGCGTCAAAAAAATAAGTTATACATTCACGTTTTATTGTTGTTCTTTTAATCTTTCTTCGTAACTCGTTGGCCGTTTAGTCTTTTCTAAATTGCTTCGGGTTCATTTTCATTGAAATAAAATGTAAAAAGTTGACATATCCTTTTGCAATGCTGATATATATCATCAACTGTATCGGAATTAGACGGTTGAATGTAATCTAATATTTTATAATTGTGGGTTACAGGTGATTTTAATTATACACATTCTAGATAATTTACACACATGAATATCATCAATCTCACTGATAAAAATGAAAAGTTTTAAATCCAAACACATGCAAATAACAAAGTTATTTTTGACATATTTATTATGAGTATAAAATGAGGCTGGCGGCATAAAAAACTATATATGACGTTTCAATACTTTACTTAAAAATAGATAGCTGAAAATTTCTTAATAAATGGAAAGATGTGCCAGGTAATTTTAATTACACAATTAGATAAGTTATACACGCGAATGTCTTCAGTTTCCCTGATAAAAAGGAAAAGTTTTAAATTCCCGCACATGCAAATAACAAAGTTATTTTTGACATATTTATTATGAATATAAATTGAGCGTGGAGACATAAAAAAAGAAAGAAAAAAAATATGTCGTTTCAATATTTTACTTAAAAATGGATAGTTGAAAATTTTATATAATAAAAGAAAAGGGTAACAGGTAATTTTTAATTACACACAATTGAGATAATTTACACACGTGGATGTCTCAATTTCACTGATGAAAGAAAAGTTTTAAATTCAAGCACATGCAAATAACAAAGTTATTTTTGGCATATTTATTATAAATATAAAATGATGGTGGCGGCATAAAAAACATATGACGTTTCAATACTTTGCGTAAAAATATATACTTAAAAATGTTATATAATAAAAGGAAAGATCTAAAAAATTATGAGACACTAACTTTTGTTAAAACTTTCACCTTTATTCTTCTATGAACAATTTTAACAGGTAAACCACAATTTATTGTGCTTTTAGCTAGTCACAAATTTAGACTGAGTAGAAAAACATTTTTGAGGATGATATGGAAATATCGCATAAGCTGTTCAGATAATTTCAATTACATAAAATTTGAAAAGAAAACCATACATTTACGAGTAGAGTCTTACAGAAAAATACAAAAAATGTATGATTAAAAATAAAAGCATTGTCACATCCAGTGAAACCAAAATAAAGAAAGACGGTGGTATATTATTTACAGCACTTAATTTTAATTACAAAGTGAAAATGGCACCTGGGATTTTTTAATAAAATATTTCGTTTGTAATGTAACCAGAAGAAAATAAATTAATTGTTTTCAAATCAATTTCCTCATAAATTTTGGCGTCATATATTCCTTTCAAACATTTTAATAACAAAATCAGTTTGCCCCTTAAAGGTTTAAAAGATGAACAGACGTACTTGCATAAGACACAATATGTAAATAATATTTTGGAAATGACCATTACGCTTATCATGACATGAATGCGAGAGTTGCACACAATAGCTTATGTACTAAAATTAAAATTATTCAGGGACTTAAAAGTCAAAAGATTGTGAGTATCAGGGATGTAGTGGAGGGTATACGCCGTATACCCTCTGGATTTTTTTAAGGAATACCGTATACCCTCTGCTTCTCAAGAAAGCTATAGTATATATACACTAGGGTTTACCCTCTGCTTTGAGCATATACCCTCTGCTTAGAACGTATACCCTCTGTTTTTTTTTTCGACTACACCACTGGTGAGTATGCCTCCCATATTACGTACACCGCGCAGCAATAATAAGAAGCTAGCGGGTATTATGATAATTCTGTTAGTTCACATGCAAATATAAGTAGAGATATACAAATTGCGTACGCCACGCTGCAATATAGGAATCAATTACTAAAAATACCGTATACCCTCTGCTTCTCAAGAAAGCTATAGTATATATACACTAGGGTTTACCCTCTGCTTTGAGCATATACCCTCTGCTTTGAGCATATACCCTCTGCTTAGAACGTATACCCTCTGTTTTTTTTTTCAACTACACCACTGGTGAGTATGCCTCCCATATTACGTACACCGCGCAGCAATAATAAGAAGCTAGCGGGTATTATGATAATTCTGTTAGTTCACATGCAAATATAAGTAGAGATATACAAATTGCGTACGCCACGCTGCAATATAGGAATCAATTACTAAAAACTGGTTTAAATAAAAAACTAATCAATATTTTTACATGAAATTTTCAAACGTTTGAACTACTCATACAAGCAAATCAAATGCCGTAAACCGCGTAAAAATCCGATAATTACACATTGCTGTCAACAGATTTTGGTTCTGAACAAGAATTTCAAAAGTGTAAAAAACAGCACTTTTAAAAGCGCATTTACTAAAAATCTATTGGCCGGATTCCACTTTACTTTTGTTTTCTGAGTCACGTGGCACACCTCATTCCACAGAAAGAAGAATTTTGTTTCTATCGTAAATCGAACCGTTGATACAGATGTATCAAAATCCCGCTTTGGTCAATCCGGAAAATATAACGAGACAGACTACTAAGAAAATTTTGAAAAATCGTTTGGCATTAATTGGCGGAAATTCCATTCATTTACGGTTCATTGTATTGCTGTTTCTATTGCTTGGTGAGGAACTCGAGTTTCTATGATTAAACACTAGCAGACAACATAGTGTGTACATAAAAGAAGTAAATAACAGAATTTAAATGAGCAACTAAGTTATCTCCGATATTAGCTGTAACAACTGCAATCATTTTTTAATTCTCATTTTTATTTTTATATTTTTAGTATTTTTGTTGCTTGTGTGTTTCCTATGTCTAATAACACTTATTTAATAGACGAGACCGTCACACTTTTCATTATTTTCTCGAAAGTGGACAGTCGCAGAGATATGATTTTTTTATTAGTTTTTATGCGGTCTGGTTGAGTATCCTCGCTCTGCACAGTTTCTGGTGGTTTGACAAAACATTCAGTGTCAATTGTAGTCATTCAATAGAAGCAGTTCTTTATTTTTTAAATACTTCTACTGCATAAAAGTAATGTCAGAATCTGTCATAGATTGTCATTATATAAAGGAATCGAAATAGGAATAATTAAACATTTTTTAATAAAAATAAAAATAAAATTTACTTAATCAGAAAAAATAATTTAAATTATCCATGAGATATGACAAATTTCCAATCGTTTTATACAAAAATATTCTTCTAAAATCTTTAATTCTTTAACACAGAATTAAATAATTCATATCCAAAAGAATATTTTTATACCAGCAACAGTTTATACATCATAAACATTGCCCATTGTAACCTTTGATATTATCAATACAAAGACCTTACTAAAAAAGCACCCCTCCATCACTCACTGTTGGAGATATTAGGCACCTCCCCATCTTTCACTGATACTTATCATGGTTGTAGTATTGATAACTCTGACCTCCTGTGATCCTTAATATAAACACTCAAAGCGGGAGGGTTTTTTTTGATATTGAGAGATGCAATTTTTATTTCTGTTTCTTTCTGTGCTTTTTGGGTCACTATAAATGCATTAGTAAGGTGATATTTACTTTTATTTGATATTTGTTTATAAATACGTCCGACCACCCATTTTTACTTTTATAATCTATTTTTCTTTCATTTTACGAAAAAAAAAAAAAGAATAAAAAATAACAACATACGATTCTAATGAACGTAAAGGTGTTTGACCTTCTCCTGACATCCCGTGCTTGGGTGAAAAGAAAAAAAAAAAAATACACGACCTTTAAAAAAATTTTCTTCCACATTTTAGTGTGAAGTTTAAGTATGCACTTAACTTTTATGAGCTTAGCATTATTATGAAAAAATTTAATTCTAAGATTAAAATGCAGCCTTTTGAAGTTGTATTTGAGATTAATAAATGCAAAATTACTGTAAAAGAGGTTAAATGTAACAGTGTTTACATTGACTAAATAGTAATAGTGTCTTCAGTAATTCTGTAAGCAAGCAAATATTTTTTTTTATTTATATAAAGTTTATTTTAATAATATTATTTTTTTTTTAAAGAAAATGTGTACGTTTATGCTACACCAGAAGATATTGCATAATTGTAAACATGTGATGAACAAAGTCAAAATGTCTCTTGATTGCTTATCAAGGAAGTGTTGCTTACAATATAGATAATTAGTGCTTTCAAGTGTAAAGGGCTATTTCAGGGCTTTTTACATAAGTTGCCCTAAATAGCTGACTACCAAATTATAAAATTAAAATTCCAGAATCTTCCACGTATGCACAGTTAAAAATTATTTCATACAAGTGCTCATATCGCGTGAAATATTCAATATGTTTATGTTTTAATTGCAGTATACTGTTGCTACTGTCCTTTGTCAGGTTTTCTGAAAGTTGTGTCAAATTTATTTAAAAACTCTATATGCTATGCACAAAAAACTTTTGAATTTTTCACAGACACAATAATATCTTCACGAATATGAGTGATGTGCTTGCACAAATGCACACAAACTTTGAACAGGACCCAAATTGTCACTTAACATAGTGACAAACCATTTCCAGCATTTTCCGTTACATGGGTGATCGCAAATATTATTTTATTATTAAATTTATTATTAGCCCACTAATTGTCCTCCCGACTAAATCTTCACCGAGAAATATGAAATTATACATGTTCTTTACATCCCAGAAGTTGAAGAACATTTCGCCAATACTTTTGATAGATATTTGACAAACCGTGTACAATCGAAAGCATCCAGTCCTTGTTCCTTAACTTTTGGCGGCCAGTGTATTATAAGTAGCCAAAATGTATATGACTGAATAGGATACTTTTAATTTTAAAAGCCGAAGCTTTTTGGGAAGGGGGTGACATGAATTGAAATGGGGGGGGGGGGTGACACAAAAGGTTTATGGTAAACGCAAGTGTCAAAGGTGTTAAGCTGACGCGTAATCAATTTTTAGTTTTTCTTATATCAATAATTTAATTTCTCATAGTCTTAATAAATATGTTAATAATCTTGATTATCCTGTTACTGCGGTTTCCATTTCTAACCTTATCATTTTACCATTTTATAATAGCATTAGCTTTAAGATGGCTAATATCTTAAGACATTATGATTTTAATGTGGTTTTTAAACCAGTTAATAAATTAAGTTTTTCGCAACTTAAGGATCAAATTCCTCCTCATAATAATTGGGGCGTTTACAACATTCAGTGCCAATGTGGTTTGTCCTACATTGGACAAACTAAACGAAAACTTCGTTACAGAGTCAATGAACACAGAAACTATGTAAAGAAAAAATAATTACAGAAATCTTCTATCGCCTCTCATTGCTGGGAGGAGGGACATAATTTTAATTTTGACTCAGCTACCATTATCAAGAAATGCATTACTCCTCTGGATTTAGACTTTTTTGAGGCTGTTCATATCCATAAATTTAAAGACTCCTTGGTTAATGATTTATATCGTACACCATACATCTCAACTTTCTGGGTGGATTTGTTGTGTCACGACACTTCACTTCCGCATTAATTTCATTGGCTGTTGGAACTTGATGGTCTTTTGGTATTATGTTTTGACATTTGGTTTTTTCACAGTACATGTATTTGGGGGGGTTATTGTTTTTAAAGTTTTTTACACTGAGGATGTGAGTCCACCTAGTACTCACGAAACGTATACGTCTGATCAAATCAACTTATTTTATTGTGTGTTTAAACGTTGTTTTCAAATAATTTATATTTCCACACAAGTTCTGTATTTACTATTTTATATAAATGACCTTTTTATAATGAAAAATGTTACTTTTCGGTTAGCCGGGCGCCAGTGTTATATATACATATTTATATACATACATATATGTATATATACATATGTATTTACATATATAAATATGTGTGTATATATACAATATGTGTATATGTATATATATGTATATTTACATATATGTATGTATATAAATATGTATACATAACACTGGCACCGGCTAACCGAAAAGTACCTGAAAAATAATTAAAAATACCGTCGTATTCTTTTTATTATATATTCCTCTTAAAAAATTGTCTTTGAATTTTACATTAACTTTGTAAAAATCATAATGTTGTTGTATATCTCACATTTACAAAAGCACGTGGTAATAAGAATTTAGCCGTGTGCTTAAGCAACATTAAAAATTTAAATGCACAGCACAATCATTATTCCCATCAAAGGCTTGTCTGTATCAAAATTATAGAAGTCATTTACATGTTTTTACATTTATTAAGATAAATTAAATACGTTTTAAATATCGAAAAATATCGTATCATTTTCTGCGATCTTCACAACGTGAATAAAATGTGATTTTTTTTTTTTTTAAAGGAAAGAAAAACTTATCTTTTGAAATTTTATTTTTAAGCCATATATTTTTTTCCCTTAAACAATGTAAAATTTTCTATAAAACCCAATATATTTTAGAATGGCCATTTATTTCTTGGATTTATAGAGACAGGTGTTACTAGGAGGTAAAGAGATTACACAGTTCGATATCAAGGACTTTAAATTCTTCTTGTGAGATTTATTGTTTCATAGTCCACTCGATACTTACATTTCTCCATGGAATAAATATTACCAAAGAAGTATTACTAGTTCTTTTGTATACATATGTTGTAGTTTTAATGACTATTTGATTTTTATGAAGTGGATCTTTTATTAAATAAGGAAATTTTTATATTGATATCTTTTTTTCATACATATTGCATTGGCATATACACTTTGTTTTGTTTTATCTTTAGAAAGAAATGATATCGGGTATCGTTTTTTAGCAATTTCCAACATAGTTTTAAAGTGTTTATAAATTCGGTTTCTTCGACCGTCTGTCTCTGTCCGTCCGTCTGTACGTCTGCCAGTGCTCTAACTCGCGTAAATATAATGCGATTGCCAAAAAATGGACATTGGGGTTTACAATGGCACATTCGGTATTGTAAATAAAGTGTACACAGTCAAAAAAGAAAAAGAAAAAAAAAAACGGACTAAAATACGGAAATAACACTAGGCAATCTAGACGCCAGTACTATTTCCGTATTTTAACCGGACTTTTTCCCGATAAATTACAGTAAAATTTCCGTTAAATTCCAAAAAAACGGAAAAATTTCTGTAATTTATCGAGAAAAAGTTCCGTTAAAATACGGAAATAGTACTGGCGTCTAGATTGCCAGTAGTATTTCCGTATTTTAGTCCGTTTTTTATTTTATTTTTTATTTATTTATTTATTTTTATTTATTTATTTATTTATTTTTTTTTTTACAGTGTATAGCAGTTTCGGTTAATTTACTGGGCCACTCAAAAGTATTCCGTTACATTACGGTCAAAGGGAAAAATCTTTTGCCGTGTATTTCAATGATCTTACAGTATTTTAAACATATTGAAATTGATATACATCACTGAGGTGCATTAGAAAATTCCTACTATAAAATATGGAGTGCATAGAACGTATCGTTTATTTACAAGGATACACAAAAGAATTTGGATATAGAAGAAAATGAGCAATAATTGAACTATTGAAGCCTACAAACAACAGTTACTTGAAGTGTGTTTTCAGTCGTGGTATACGTTTTTAAATTTAATTATTTTTTTAAATATTACTTAGCATGTATAAATTCTATAGATTACATATAGCGTCGCACAAAAGTTATCAGCAACATGAGTTTACTGGTGGAAATTGCTTAGTAGAAATTTTCAACTGTGCTATGCGTTTAACAGCGAACTATTTTTTAGCATACTATGTAGTAGGCATACATATCTGTAGATCCTATACAGGTCGGCAAAAAAATCGTATATTTTGACGACTATTCGTGGTAATAGCAGAGATCGGGTTTTCAAATACGTTATGCATTTTCTAAATTTTTCATTTAGTTGTTGTCTTTCACTTTAGAAAACTGTGAAATTTTGTTATAGTATTCGGAATGTGTTGGAAAGTGTTTCATAATCTATGTTGTCCGCATGATTTTTCGTTCTTGTTGTTCTATTGTTTTAGATGTATACAGGTTGATTAAAAAAATGTTTTCAAAATGACATGGCAAATCAGACATATAGCAAGAATAAAAAATCACATAGGAATATAGGGTGGCAAACCACTTATTTAGTCGCAAATACAGGGTGTTTCATATTAACTGAACCTGGTTTGACGTAATAATTTCGATAAAAATAAAAACATTGTAATGAAAATGCAACGATATGTACCTTGTTTTGTGTGAAATGTGATAACATCACAAAAAGATCTGGAAAAACATGTTGCACAAGCAAACGATGATACCGTATGAATTCATAATAACAGTCCAAAATGTGGGGTGTCAACTGCATACTGCTGGCGCATATATTGCAAACTTCTACGTTTTTTGTTTGGTGTTATCACATTTACAACAAAGGTGAGAATGTTTGTTAAATGTTTTATTATAATATACTTCAGTTTTATAAGAGTTATTACCGTTAACCCAAATTGAGTTAAGATGAAACACCCTGTATTTGTGATTAAATAAGAGTTTGCGACAATATGTTCCTATGTGATTTTCCCCTTTGTTGTATGCCTGATTTGCCATGTCATTTTGTAATCTTTTTTTTTAACCACCCTGTATACAGAGCGTTAAAGTATGTGGTTTACAGGTTTTAAGCTGTGTTCTACAATAAACACACTTGTTTTCTGGAAATGAGGTTCGTAATCTACTTATTCAGCCGAACAAACAAGGTGCTTCACTTCAATCTGAGAATGATACTTTAGTCCTAACTTAAGCAATAATGAAGCTATTTTAAAGATATTTACTCTCTATTTAAGTTGCTGTGCGCATAATGTGATGCAATTACGAAAAGTGACAGAAGTACATAATAATTTGTTTCGAGCACCGCATGTATTGTGAATTACATCCGGAAAGTGGCTCATCTAATAATGCACGTGGATGACGTTCACTTCCATCACATTTTATTATTATTTTTTTTAATCTATTTCTATCGCGAGCGATCCGATTACGAAATATTAACTCGTTTTCACTTAAAAAGAGTTCAAGTTAGTTTAACATTTGAAGAGTTCAGAAGATAAAGGTTGTATGCGAATAAAAAAGTGAGTTAATAATATCATTGAAGATAATCAATGGTCCTCTACCATCTTTTAAATTACAATTTAAAAAATACCTAATACACAAAATTACAATTTCAAAAAACCTAATATACATAGAGATTTTAATTGATAAAGGAGGCATTTGACAATAAACGCTAATAAAAATTGGAACATTATAGCTCATTTTCTCAAAATGATGATTGTGTCACTTACCACTTTTATTATCTGAGCTCTTGATCTGTTTCAAACTTAAATTCAATAACCAAGTTAAAACTTCCGCAATATTTATACAGACAAATAAAATAATATAAAAAAAGATACATGTAATCCATGTACGTGCTTGAACCACTGAAATCATCAGAATTAAAAAGACTCCGATAGGTAGCGAAATCTTTCACATTTTTAGATCTATTAAACTCTGACATGTAGCTAATATAAAAGTATCGCTTTTAAACAATTGAAAAACTTTATTTGGAAACATTATCGATATTTTCCATATAAAAATACTTATTGGGCAATCTAAAAAATCACATTACATGCAAAAAAGTCATTAGAGTTTTCAAAAAGAGTTTAAAAAATTAGAGTTTAAAAAATGGTTTTAACCTTTATTCTGTAACCCTGAAAACCAGGGCAGAATACCCTACTGTATATACAATCGGGTTGATACAACGAGAACAAATTTGAAAACATCTTATTATGCTTTTCATATTATATCTATGAACGCTAAAGTCTTTCTCATAAATTCAAGGAAATACATTTATTAACGTATCGTCAAAATTTAAGTTATTGTTTAAAAAATACTACATCTCGTAATATATGCTCAGACACTTAAACTATTCATTTAAATTTTCCATAACGTATCACAATTATCAAATATATTTAACATCAAGACTATACGTATGTGATATGACATATAAATTCAAAATTTAATTATATCAGCTGTGAACGGAGAATATTTCCCTCGATCTCATTCTTATTGTTCTTCTTATTTCGCTGCAATAGATTGCAAAATTTGATAATCTTCTTTATTGATTACGTGTACTTACAAAAGCAGCATTTATAATGGGAAAATTTCCAGTTGTTCAAACAGAATTCATTTGTGTAAAACCCACCTATTGTGCACTTTGAAACAAGACCACTTTAGGGTAGTAAATAAAGATAATGGTGTGCTGCATTTATTTAATCAGATACAATTATGTGTAATTATTAATCACTAAATAAATAATAAGTAATTACAGGCGTGAAATAATTAAATGTTCTAATTTTATCTGCATAACTTTACCATTATGTATAATTTATTTTACAGAACCCAAATTTTTATGCAAATTTCTACAGATAAAATTTTTGCTATAATTTAAAACTTATAAAAAGTATTTTCTCCAGTCTTTTTATTCTTGAACTGTAATATATAAATATGTCAAAAAATTACCATACTTCATTATAAAAAAAAGCACCTTTACACATTGTTAATGGGGTCTGGGATTCAAAATTCTAATTTTTTTATTTATAGAGATTTTGTTATGAAATTTTTTTCTGAAATATCTTTTAATATAATAAGAATAATGCACGTAAAAAAAAAATCTGAAAAAATTTAAATATTTTTTTTTAAAATTTAAATTGTAAAATTTTAAACGTATTTGATTTTTGATATAACTCTGGAAATACTTGCTCGATTTACAAAATTTTTACGGTTTTGTGTACAGAAAATATGTCATTTTAATTTGTCTTCAGGATTTCTTAAAATATTGATTAAGAATTTTATACATAAAAAAAAGTAAAAAAATGAAGTTTTTTATGAGTGAGTTTTGCATTAATTAGCATATTTTCACAATTATCACTAAAAATAAAAAACCCTGAAGACAATTTGATGGAAATATAGCATAAAATCTCTGTTAAAAATTTCATACATGTATCTTTCAAGGAACTTTAGATCTATTACTTTAAAGTTGACAAATCGTGAAAAAATTCATTTTGAAATAAATGAAGCTAAAGTTCTCATCAGCGGGCAACTGATGCATCGCTTCTCAAGGCAAAATGTGTTATATCTGAGGATCTAATGAAGATAAAAGCATACGGTTTGCGGTGTTTAACGCTAAACACTCAGTATTTTTTTATGCCAATAAAAAATTGCATTTTTTTTGAGAATTTTTAGCCTCCGACCCACCTTAAAATCATTCTTATGCGCATCAATTTCTCTCCCTTCTCTCTTTGATGATTTTTATATATAACGCCCCTCAAATTAAATCCTCAATGTAAATAATGATTTTTGTGTGTATATGAAACTGTTACAAACGTAATAAAGTTTTCTCGCACATTATCCCCATTTTTAAAATTAAAGTTGTAAACATGCACAAAGACATTCGTTTCCAGTAATAAAGCTATAAAATGCATTGCTAATAGTACTATTAACTTTCATGTATAAGATATTTAACATCTCAGATCACATTACACTTTTTTTTAAGCACTTTACATTATTTGAAAATAATTAAACGAAATAAATAAACCAGTTTTTATGATATATCTTCTACCTGTTTCTCTTCCATATATTATCATTTAATAAAATGAACTAAAAAATGTAAAATGTGGGCATTATTTGTATATATGTACATGTTTCCTTCTATAAAATTATTTTTAAGTTATTTGCTTTAATTCTATCAGTTATTTTTTATCGATTTTAGCACAATGTTCAAAATTTACCTGACCCTTTCACAATCCGAGGGTTTCACAGTATTTTTATAAGAATGCCTGTAAATCCCAGTATATATATATATATATATATATATATATATATATATATATATATATATATATATAGGGGAAGGTGGAGCAAAATCGGGTACCATAAATGTTTGTTGTTCTTAAATGCAATCAAATAGGAAAACAAACTCTGAGCACCGTTTTTCATTTTAAATGAATCTTTGGCTATATTGAAATATACACTCTTCAGTAAAAAATGTAATTGATTATATAAAAAAAAAAGTAGCTTTTTTCAGACATATGCAAAAATCCGGTTTTACCCCACTGGTCGGGTAAAACCGGGCACCCCTTTAAAACTCGTGGAAAACACAGATTCTTTAAAACAAAATCTTGTTTAATTTTGTAAAAAGTACATTTTTGTTATATTTAACAAAACGAAATTGCACATGTGTTCTTCCATGTGTCAAAATTAAATCTGTAGCAAATGATCTACATTGTTTATGCCTATTTATTTTACGCTGGAAGTCTTTTTTGAGTTATTTTTGAGTCATTTTAACTGTTTTATATAAGTAAATGTTTGTTTTAAATTTATGTTTTAAAAAAGTAAAATAACTGTTGAGTTATTTTACTTTTTTGAGTTATTTTAACTGCAAAAAATCACAACCAAATTTATTATCATATTCTGCTTCATACTATATGATTCGTGTGCCCATCCGTGACATTTCACACACTGTACCCAACTTTCTTTGGACTTAGAATTGGAGTAAAGATCATTGCAAAACATTCAGGTTTCAAAATCTTCTTCATCTTCTGGGGATGCCTCATCAACCTTTTTTGATTTCTTATCCTGTTGATTCTTATTTTCATTTTAAGAATCTTCCTTTTTCATTTTGCAGACTGTTTGGCTTCTTTCCCGTTAATATCTGTTTCGAGTTTTTATTTATTGGGTGAAGTAGTTAAAATAACAGTTTTCACTTCCTTTGCCAGCTCTTTTCTCAATCTTAAAGCCTTCCTGGGGAGGGATAATAACATTTTAATTGAAATTGGAAGTACAGATTGCTGGCTACACAATATCAGCTCTCAATAGAAGAGGCTGGATGTTGTCAACTACTGGATGTGTCATGTCGACATTTTTAAATGTGGAAAGATGAGCTTCATTATCCTGTGATATTTCAGAAATATTTATTGCTGCAGCTATGCCAACCTATGGCTGCGTAGACTTAGGTTTTTTATCATTGACTTTCATAATCTCTCTGTCATTTCCGAAGGAGCAAATAGATCCAGGAAAAACATCGTTGTTGTAAGGAAACATCCCTGTTTTCTCAAACCTCTGATTGGAGAATTTTTAACTACTGCTCTAAAAAATGCAGATGATGAGCTTTGATGCAGCTTTGAATGATTTTCTAATGTAGTAAATTGTTACAGATCGCCCAGTATTGGAAGAAACCACTTCCTCATCTCTTGTTTTTAGTATAAGTTTAGAGGTGATATGTATAACATATCAAAGGGTTAACAGTACTTAACGGCATTAAATTGCAATTTAAAACTCGATGCTAAAGTATTAACTATCCTAAAAAAATCATTCCATGAATGTAGGACAAAAATGGGTATACCCGGTTTTGACCCACTCTTAAGTACCCGGTTTTACCCCAACGTGACACAGATTTTTAAACATGACGTCGCTACTCTAGGTCTTATAGTAAAGTATAAGTAACACTGTTAAAATACTTGCAAGAAAGCGAATAATTAAATATAGTACTCACCAATATTTAATATTCTAGTAAACAGTTAATATATGCGTAAAACCTAGAAACAAACAAAATAATTTTTTAAGAGAAATTCATACGCATTCCTTCACAGAAAAATAACCGAACACAATAGTGTTTCGTTCATCTACAAATGTCATAATGACTTTCGACAAGCAATTCCTGCTGTTGGCCGGCAGATGAATGTTCAAATTAAGAAGGAACCAGCGCTACCCGGTTTTACCCGCCTACCCGGTTTTGTACAACTCTCCCTTGTATATATATATATATATATATATATATACATATATATATATTTATGGTAGTTTGATGCTGTAATATCTTTCATATCACTTCTTTCTATACAGGGTTTTAAATAGAATTCTGCTTAAAATATTTTTGTCTACAGCCATTTTAACATGATTTCTAGAAACGGAAAAATCCGACCAACCGGTTAAATGGTAAAAAACACACTACATAAGCAAGGTTTAACATAAATATCACCTGTCATAGATACATAGAGTTCTCTGTCTAGAACATCATGAAAATGCATCGAATTCTGGTACAAATAATGTCTTACAATAGTATATTATAAACATATCACCGATACACATATAAAAGAAATAAGGACTTGTTTCTCTAGAAATATCCTTTCTTGTGCAGTAAATGTTTGTGTCATCTGATGCATCGTTCATCACTTTCGGAACATGCAATCCTGACGGCTGCACGATAACTGACTGCAGAACAGTTCGAATACCAAGGGATTGTTTAAAGTATAATGTTACCACATGATATTGTCTCGCATTGATTAGCTGCTCCATTTAGTACCGCTAGTCTATTATATAGAGGATTACCACTGCGTAAGCCAAGTACTTATCTCGCTCATTCTCCTAACCATGTACTATATCTTAACTGCGTAGCTTTAGAATAAATTGAAATTACATAGTATTAATAGAATTGTTTTATCCACAAGTGTAACTGAAATTTTAATGATTATGATAATAGGTTACAAAGCCTTTAACATTCAATATTATTCTAGAATATTATGCAATTTTAGAATATAGTAATTTGGAAGCAATGGCGTTGATTTTCAATATTTTATTAAAAGTGAAATACATTAGGATATACATGAAATACATATAATTAATTATAATATTTTTAATTACATGTAATACTTTTAAATATAATTAGAATTTGATTTTTCAATTCAAACGTTGTTCGCAAAAATCAAAGACAAAATGGCTAGTAATTTTGTAAAACTTTTACATTAAAAAAGAAATTTCTAAATAGTTTTATACAATTAAATAATAATGTATAAAAAGTAAACATGTATAAATTAAATTGTATTACCTACCCTAATAGAACACTGAGAGCGGTTATGTGTAATATTTGATTTAAAGCTTAATACATAGGATATACATTAATTACGTATTAATGATTAAAATATTTTTAGATGTCTATTAAATCTAAATCTAATTATGATGTGATTTATCAGCGCAGATAATGTTCTCAAAAATAAAAAAACCGAAATGACTAGTAATTTTGTAAAATTCTTTAAATGTAAAAGAAATTTCATAAAATTATTTGCATAACTAACTAAAATAATAATGCATAAAAATTAAATATGTACAAAATAAATTGCATTCCTACCGTAAATGAAAATTCAATCAGAGTGACTTCACTGTGATGCCTAAAATAGTTAAAAGAGTAAAAATCGCAACGGTGACTAAAACGTGACTTTGTCATATTATGACTGTCTAGAGACCAAAGTTTGGTGACTCCAATATGACGACAGAATGGCAGATACTTTAGTCATTTCGAACACGTAAAAATGAGATACATCGGCATCACAATGAAATAAATATAACTCATCTTCAATGTCAAGTTTTTTTAAAATTACAAAAATAAGAGTTGGATATTTGTCACGTTACATATACGTTTCCATCATATATGGGACATAAGGCTACAAGACCGAATATAATAGTGCACATATGAGATTCTCACAAAATTTAACTTTCAGGAATAAAAATCTGGTGAAATTAGACATAGTAAAATAACATTTTAACATTGTAGACGAAAGCCTTAAGGATTTAAGGTAAAGAAAAATTGGTCATCAGCGAAGATTTTTTTATTTAACT
Organism: Maratus speciosus; assembly: GCA_963932465.1. Classification (NCBI taxonomy): domain Eukaryota; kingdom Metazoa; phylum Arthropoda; class Arachnida; order Araneae; family Salticidae; genus Maratus; species Maratus speciosus. Next base: position 329,577,590 of record OZ010786.1, read on the forward strand.
GAGGTTTAAGTTAAACTTGCGAATTTTATTTTCCTTACCGATTTTCCTCTCTAACTTTTTATTTTCTTCTAAATTTTTACTTATAATGAATTTGCATAGTAACCATAGGACATTCAAATAAGAAATAATAACAATGTAGTACTTTTAGTACAAAATTTTGGTATAACATTGTCTTAACGGGTGTTAAAGAAGGAACGGTAAGGAAAAAAAAGAGAACAGTAAGGGAAAAAAGGGACGGTAAGAAAATTTACCAGCTATTTTTAGGCAAATCATGTTAAGACTAAGTGGTAGCTACAATGTTCATTGGTTTTTAGTAACAGTTATTTACATTGGATTAAATATATATATATATATATATATATATATATATATTTATCTCGAAAAGTGCAGGTATACTAGCAAATATACCTTATGCACGGTGATACTATCAATAAAGCTACGATCCTTGAAATTGATATTTAAATGCTGATTTAAATTCTGCAGTCAATTTCCTGTCAAGGAATTTTAGACATTCTTTCTCTAGCATACTTCTGCATGAGAAAAAAGTTGAAAAAAAAATTCCATGGCTACATCTGAAGTGAGTTTCTGTATAATTTTAGCAAGAGGGACGGTAAGGAATCTAAAATCCAGGGACAGAGTTAAAAAATAATAACAACCGTAAAAATGTGTGCAGATTTAATTTTTTGCTACATATTTTATAAAACAATTGTCCCAGTTTCGGAAAAAAATTACGTCGAATTTCTTTTATAGAAACAATTTTATACACACAGTTTCAAACTTAAAAATCAGCATCAGGGACAGGGGACGACATACGAATTTCGTGGTATATTTGGACCCCCAACATCGTCCAAAACTTATTTATCGCGTTAATATTGTTATACAATCATGCAGTGGGATGTTTTCCAGTATAAGAAAATGTACACAAGAAAATGTGCTAAAATAAAATTATTATTCAGGTACTTAAAAGTCAAAGTTATGTGAGAATGCCTCATATACGCTCTTATTAATTTTACTTTTGTTCCAAAATTTCATGTTTCAACTGTCAGATTTCATGCAAACTATTCAAAATGTTTAGATTTGTTGAAAGAACATAAATCCAAACACAGATTTTCGAATATATATTTTTTTCAGTTTTGCGAAATTCAAATTTGTATTCATAAAACACGAATAAGCTGGACTATCGTCGGACTAAACGTCGGACTAATTAAACGCACATGAACCGCTGCTCAAAATTGCTTTTAACTATTTCCGGTGGTCCTTAATTGGGGCTGCACTCCTTGTCAACAGTTTTTAATGAAAGGTTCAGAGATTCCGGCTTGTAACAGCTCAATGCCTTAAGCTTATCGAATTTAGGTTTTAAAATTTTCAAATTGGATCTTCCATGATCGAAACAGTGGCAGGATTACGACTCATCTTCCAAGTCATGTTAAAAAAATAACGATAATAAGAGTTGCATATTTGTCATGTTACATACACGTATTGACCATACATGTGTCATCGTAATATAAGAGCGAATATTTCAATGCATATTGGTATAAAAATGAAAAAAAAATATATATGTTTATGCATTTAAAACTTATTTTTAAAAAATCAAAGTATATTAAATTGTTTAGTGTAAGAAAAATATTCAGGTTGTGAAAAATTCAAGTGAGGATTTTTTTTTTTATTATTATTTGACTTTTATTACTTAAATAGATTTATTAGCACATAACAATAATTTTTTTTTCAACGCTCAACTTATATGAGGGTTTTATTATTATTATTATTATTATCTTTAACTAAGTCATAAAGGAACATCAAAATTAAAATTAACACCAAGCAAGATAATTTGATTTTTTTTAATAATATATTAATGTTACTAAACAATAAACAAATTAATGTCATCTTGGATTTTTTTTTGTTGTTGTTGTTGTTTAATAATCTATGTTAAGGTGTCTCAGGACTCTTAAAGATTCAAAATTTTTGAAATTTTATTTTTTTTAGATGTTAAACTCCTATTTTTTCTGAACATTTTAATATAATTGATTCCTTGAAATTCTCATTAGAACTGAAGTTATGACTTTTACAATTATATCCGCTTAATAGCTAAAGCGGCGTTTCCGAAACTTTGAATTCATTTTTCTCCCAATGACGTTTTTGCGCATAACGCGCAGGATAACTCAAAAACTTCTAACTATTTTTTTCATAAAATTTAAACAACATGCATTTTATGTTAATCTATATAAACTGCACTTAAAATTTCCTTTTTATTGTTTAAAAATTTTTTTTTAGGTAATTATGCTGTTGAAATTTTGTATCAGCTAAATACCACTTTGTATTAAAAATATAAAATGCTTTAAATACAAATTTAAGTTCAGGGTAATTATTAAAATCTGAAGTATAAGTAGGTATCAAAATTTTCATTCTCGTTCCAGTATTTATATTCTAATCGTGCACTTAAACTGGTATGCCAATTTTCTGCTCATCAAATACCTGACAGTTTGGAACCCCCTGTAAATGCTAATTCTCCATCTTGCAATTTTTTGAATACATAAAAAGAAAGAACTTACTTATATGTTTCATCTAAAAAAAAATTGTGTCTTTAAATCATATACATTTTAAGATATTTAATGTTGAAATTGGTCTTTTTCCAATTTTAAGTTCTGAGACTTCTTAAATGAAAAACTGTCACATAAAATATTTCACACCTGCAAATACCGACTATGATTATTATACTTTTCAATTACTAAAGATTATTAAAGGCTTAAGATAGATTTTATGAAACATAAAATATAGGTAGCTTATGGAAATTATATATAACATTAAAAATGCACTAAGAAATATTTGCATATTGAGAATTTAATTATATTAGCAAAAGCCATGCTTTATTTGGATTCGCGAAGCATTATTTAATAACATAAATATTTGAAAGTAACAATATTTTTTAATAATATTCTTGCATCTTTATTTAGCAAAAAGTTATTTGTGTTTTGGAGCATTTTAATTTTAGAAATGTAAATTCAGCAAAAATAACTAAGAATTTCCTCGGAATTTTTTATTTATGATATGAGACTGGTATAAATAAAAATATTTTCGAAGCAAAATTTTACAAAATATTTATATAACGAATTTAACAATTAATTTTATTTGTTTACAATTCTTCTGTTGCCACTTTACGAAAAGAAATCATAGTATAATTCTTTTAAAATGCGTAAGTATCGTTTGCGTAAAAGATTTCACATAATAAAAATAAATTCTGTATTTGAATTCTTAACACTGAAAAATACTTTTATAATTGAATGTAAATAATTGAATTTTCACAAGTTTTAATTCATTAAATATATCCTATAATTTTCATAAAAAAGATATTTTAAAATCTTCATAAAAAAAAATCATAACTCCATGATTTATTTTTTCTTCTAAAAATATATGTGTTTCATTTTTTATTTGCAAAAATGCGTCCGTAATGAGAAAAAAAGTAAAATAAATTAATTAAAATAATTAACTTTTTAACGTTATTCTGTAACAAGAAAATAATATTGTGCAAATCTACAGATCATAATCTATTTTTATGTTTAATTTCAAGTCAAAATACTGAATAGTTTTTTATTAAAGTGTACAACAAAATGTAATTTGTGTAACCTAGTAGAGAATTCGCTTCGCTCATCCTAATAATATGTAGATCCTTAATCATAAAAATGAATAAAAATATGAAATTCTGATACCATATTATCTCACCTTCATCGCCCTTCAGAAATTCATAATTCTAATTAAATCACCAGTGAAATATTACTGCAGAATTAAATACTATATAATTAATTATTTATTCAAAATTTCAGCTTAAGTAGCTAATTATTTTTAAGGACATTTCCTCTTATTCGCATCAACTTAAAGCTCATTAAAGAACATAACTACCAAATTAGTTAAATTAATGGTTTAAATTATCAAATTTCTGCATTATCTTTGATAATTTTATTTCAAAAGAAACAGGCGATTTCTCGCTAATTTTTGTTATTGCATTATCACATTAAAATAACAGATTTCCATAATTTAATATTTTAGAATTTAAAATGAATTTCTTAATATAACATTCTACACTGTAAAAGGACAGATGTTGCTTAATCTTAAAAAATGTAATAAAAATAAAACATGAAGAAAATATACAGCAACTTCTTTCCAGTTACTCGATATTCCGAAAATCATTAATTACCTTTAGGAACCACAACTCAATATATTGACTAGATTTAAAGAAGCATTTGTAAAAACAAAGTTCCTCTTACTGTCACTGATTTCTGGAAACATTTGCGAGTAGTTTTTATTACACACTAGCAGAACTACCCGGCTTCGCCCGTGTCAATTATAAGGAGCCTTCCAGGTAAAATAAATTAAAACGAAGTAATACGGCAATCACAATAACAAACTTGTACCATTCCCATCCACAAATCGTTAAAACGGCAATCAGAAAACATGACGTTATTGTCTCGCAACGTAAAATCCCTGAGCTTTAATAAGAGAATGCGTGTTATCTTTGCCGGGTGTAAGAAAAAATATGTGATTTTCCTCACAATACGAAAAAAAAAATTCCACCAAATCGCGCAGCATTTAGTGAAATTCTTGTTTGTATGATATATATATATATAAAGTACAAACACTATATCAGTGCCCATAAATTGTTCCCCATAAATTGTAACCCATAAATTGTGCCTTTACTGCAATTTTCCTAACTTCTAAACTTCACATAATTTCATTTTTTACAATGTCGAATAGAAAAAAGTTCTTTCAAATGAAATTTGTTTGAAAATTGTATCTCAATTTTCTGATTTTAATGGGTTTTAAAGTAATTTTCAAGCATGGATATTTTTATAGGTGTGTGCAACCCGATTACGAAAAAAGAACCCGTTTACTCTTAATGCAATAGTATAAAGAAAAGTCATGTCTGTGAGTAACGCTGGTATCATATTTTCGGTGGCAACTACCTAACACAACAATTATTTTCCCTTTCACTGCAATTTAACCTCTAAACCTCGCACATTCGATTGTTTCAACGTCTTATAGAAAACAAAAGTGCTTTCAGTAAGATTTGTTTGTAATATTTATCTCAATTTACAGATTTCTTTTATGGATTTTAAAGTAATTTTCAAGCATGCATATTTTTTAAATATGCTTGCAACCCAATTACAAAATATGAACTCAATTGTTCAAAAACATTATAAATAATTTAGAATTTGTTTGTTTTCTTGTAATATCCAATAACTAAATTGGCAAACGAAATTAAAACGCCAATAATCAAATAACATAAAACACGAACTTAACAGATTATGGATGTAGTATACAATCGAAATAGTAAACAAAATATAGAAGCCATTTGTTTACAGTGAGATTGACTACACGTTGAAAAGATTTGATAGAATGTGACGTCATATCTAGCCTTTTTTTCTTGTTCCTAAATTGTTTTCATGAAATTTGATTGTCTGTATTAAAGTAGATACTTTAATTTACGGGGAAAAACATTAAAATTAAGGTGCTATGTCATTTTGCCACTCTTTCAGTTAAAGTTTTTATTTTATATATAAAAATGTGCATTTTCTGTTTAGACTGATGTCAATTTCAAAAATGTAAAAATATAGCAACGCGTTATTGTTATTTTTCTCACATTATTGTGTCATTTTTTAGGATGTGGCAACAGGAAAGAAACGATTTAATTAGAAAATTTAAAAAGATAATCTCTATAATGTAAAATTATGGAAAGTAGTAGAAAAAAGGGATAAATAGTGGTCTGATGTTTTTTTAAAGTAGACAGCTATCTTTTCCACGTTATAACACGTATAAACATCAAGTTTTGTGCAAATCGGACAAAAATTGAAGATTTGTATAAAGGACATACATACAGAGAACGGCTTATATATATTTAGATTAATAAGTTTTCTAAACCCTAAAAATAGATTTTTTTAATGCTAACATGTCTCAAATAAACTAAGTATTTCATATTCTACAAAAATGGTTTAAAGACGAAGGTGCAAAACTAAAAGCATTAACATTAACATTAAACTTAATATTACTTTGTAACTCTTGCATGCATAAATTCAATTAAGCCGCTGAAAATGTTTAATTGAGAATTGCTAGAAATTACACTGTAAAAAAAAAAAAAAAAAAAAAAAAAAAAAAAAAAAAAAAAAAAAAAAAAAAATGTAACTGCAACCAGGGTTACAGATAAAATTTTAGTAAGATTACTGAAATTTTAGCAGATTCTTTTGTAAAATTACCGATTTCTGTAGCTTTACAAAAACTAGTTTTGTAGATTAGTAGCTTTTTTTGTACAGTTACAGATGAAAGTTTAGTAAGCATGTAACTTCACATCTGCAGAACTTCAGACTTTTTTTTTTTTTTTTTTTTTTTTTTTTTTTTTTTTTTTTTTTACAGTGTAAAAACTGATATTTCCGTTTGAGACATTCCGGTCGTGCAAACGTTTTCCCAAAATAAGTGGCAGTAAAAGAAACTTTGTTTTTATAAATGTTCTTTAAATCTAAAAATATACTAATTTCAGACATTTTTATAACAAAGAAAGGTTTTCGAAATCTGGGTAACTACACTGTAAAAAAAAAAAAAAAAGCTGTAAAGTTACTAAACTTTTTCTTGGAAACTGAGATTCCTAGAACATTTTATGTAACGGCAACAAAAGAAATTCCTGTAACAGCGTCTGTTACAGGAATTTTTGTTGTTGCCGTTACATAAAAAGTTCTAGGAATCCGAGTTTCCTAGAAAGACTTTAGTAACTTTACAGATTTTTTTTTTACAGTGTAGGAAAATGTTTTTGTATGTTTTCATTATTAATTATGTTACATATTTACAGACTAAAAAACACCTTTCTTATATTACAGTTTAAAAAATGTGTCATCACATTTGGCACAAGTCCGCGATTGTTTTATTTTTTAACTTTTAGTAATTAATTTTTATATATTTTTTAGCGCTAAATCCAAAAAAGACCTTCCTTTTTAACCATCTCGACAGGATTTTTCGCAAATCGCAAATTTCAAAGGCAAAAAGTAAAAAAAAAATAGCGAAAATCTTATACTAAAAAATAGAGAAGATGATTGTGATTTTTAGCTTTAGATAATTGACTTTTGTGAATTTTTTAGTGCTGAATCCGAAACTGACCTTAATTTTATCCATCACGTGAGGACTTTTGGCAAATCGTAAATTTCAAACTTAAGAAGTCAAGAGAGAACGAAAATCTAATACTATAAAATAGATGTGATGGTTCTGTTTTTTAAGTTTTGATAATCGATTTATATGTACTTTATAGCTTTGAATCTGAAAATGACCTTTATTTTTTACCATCACGTCATAAGTTTCGCAAATCGTAAATTTCAAAGTTAAAAACAAACAACCACAACAACAACAAAAATAAAAATAAAAATAAAGGGAGAAATCTGATACTATAAAATAGATGTAGAACTTTTTTTATTCAATGAAATTTTATTTAATTCAATAATTTATTCAATTTTTTGGCTTACACTGTGGAATTTTATAATTAAACATCCCAGGTGACCGATCAGGGAGGTGGGAATTAAGTTGTTCACTTTTAACTTTGAAATTTACAACTTGCGAAAATTTCTGACGTGAGGTCATTTTCGGATTCTGCACTAAAAAATACATAAAAATAAATTATCAAATGTTCAAAATCATGATACAGCCCAAATTTTGCAGGCTAGCTTTATTAGAAGTGGCACAGTTAGAACAACAACAACAACAAAAACATAAATTAATTAAGACAGCCATGAGACGACCATTGAAAGCTTGTGTTAAATAAATGTTCTTTAAATATTTATGTTTTATATTTCAATATTTTTAAATGGATGTTTTTGCATAGGACACCTAATAATGAAGTGTAACGATGTATGTTTGTACTTTTCGATTTTGATTGCAATTTAACCAAATTATCCTTTCGATTTCGAAACGAAAAGAATTATTACCAGGTACTAATACTGAGTGTCCTATGAATGAAACTGCAATATCGAAATAATAGATTTAAAATGTAGCTTTTATTTTTGTTGAAATAACTAAAATGTTGATTTTGAATTCTTGATTTTATTCGTTTACTGTTCAATCCATTATTACCTTTGTTTTTGTTTTTGTTTTCCGTTCTCATTTTATTCCAGACAAAATTACAAAAAAATATTTAGGGCATTATTGTTTTATAATGTAGTTATTTTTTATTTTAAAAAGGCACTTTCCCCATACAATTAATGTAGGATAAAGACAAATGGGGTAATTTCAAGCAATAAGATAACTATCAACTAACTGAATAACACATTTTGGGCAATGAAATCGTAGAAAATGTGTGTATAATACCTGAACAAAACCATTTTTTGGTGCCATTAATAACAGTTCTAAGAAAAAGTAATAACATAACAGACATTTATTTTTTATTCTAGTATAAAGACGTTTGCAGTATTAATTTGTATTAATTCATGCTACGTCAGTGATTATGCATGTTGAAAACTCTAGTAAAATTTTGGTGAACATTAGACCAACTACATATAAAATATAATAACCACCATATATAAAAAAATTTTCTTCGAAAAAGATTTAAATTTAAAATAAAATATCAAATCTTTTTTTTCATTTATTATAGCCTTTCATTCACATAACAACAATAAGCTAATAAATATCACAAAGTTGTAATATTAATAATGATTATCTATATAAAACTGGATAACGAATGTAAAACTGTACTGTTCAAATGATATTTGAAAAATTTATATAATTCAATGGAATTTTAATTCAATTAATTAAATTTTAACTAAATCAATCATCATAAGCAACTTTCATTATTTCTAACTCATAATTTCGGTGTCAATAGTGAAATTGATTACACTGAAAAAAAACATTTTTTGAGCAAATTTTGAAGATGTATTTTAAATCTATGACGGAATTGAAAATTTACGAATTTAAACTTAATATTAAAAGTACATTAATTAAAAGAGATAACTTTCTCACATACTTTAAAGGACATTTTGTATAATAGTTCCATTTTCTTTTTTACACATTAAAAATTAGAATATTCTACGCAATTTAATCTCGAGATGCCTTCGGACATATCTTTTTTTTCCACTCTTAAATATTATATAAAATGGGACTCTAGAATTACATATCATGTCTGAAAATACTAAAATTATTATTTTGCACTTTAAATTTATATGCCAGTGAATTAAAAAAGCGAAATTTTCCACAAGAAAAAAAAGAGATAGGATTACAAATGACATTAGAAATGACGCGGAATTTGACCTACATAAATATACTAAACATAAATATTGACATTAATATTTGGGATATTTTAGGAAATTTAATCTCGAGATGCCTTCGGAGAAATATTTTTTCCACACATAAATATTATATAAAAAGTGACTCTAGCATTAAATATCTGTACGAAAATATTAAATTTATTATTTTATGCTTTAAATTTACATGATAGTGAAATAGGAAAGCTAAATATTCCACAAGAAAAAAGGAATAAAATCACAAATGACATAGAAAAAAAATTACACGGAAGTTGACCAACGTTGCAAACCATAAATATTGACATTAAAAATTAGGACATTCTACACAATTTAATCTCAAGATGTCTTCGAAGAACTATTTTTTCCACTCTTTTAACATCTTGAGATTATTTTAGCTAATCTACTGATATGCATTTTTTTTTTTCACTATACATTCTGTTGATGTTTAAATTTTAGCTGCAGGCACGTGTTTTCTTTGAAAGTGTTACTGATATTTTATCTGAATGAAAAAAAAAAAAAAAAAAAAAAAAAAAAAAAAAAAAGGAAAAGAAAGAAAAAAAATATATATATAATATTATTTTATTTTTCTGAAAATACCTAGTTGTTAGATATTGCTAAAATACATTTGTAAATTTGAAGCTATTTCTTAATACCATGATGTCTATAGTCAGTATGAACTTTAACATATATAGTTTTTACCAAGCAATGCGCAATCAATATTTTAAGAATTATTTATTTCACATCTAATACCTTACACATTCTTACTTATTTATTACACATTCTAATATCTTATTTCGGGAAATGCATCTCAGGCAGTAATATCTAAGTGTACCGGATATAATGTGATAATTACCGTATGCGCAATTAGGGGTTGATTTTTGACGGCCAATTATCTACACGAGGGATATAGGCCCGAGGGGGAGTGCCTTCCGTGGAGGTCTTTCTAAGGGAACCTAATCCGTATTAACGCATGGAAATCCACGGTTCGAAGAAAACCACGAAAACTCCGAACGATTAGGCCGACTGGCGCGATTGGGTTCGAACCCAGCACCTCCCGTCTACCAGCTTCGAGAGCAGAACCTCTCAGCCACTGGTGGGGCATGCGCAATTAGGAAAACAACTTATAAAAAGGTTATAACTTATAATATCATATGCTGTAAAAGCTTTGCATAATTTAAAGACATATTAGGTGATCAAAAGGTGATTGTGATCTATATATTCGTACTCACTTATTATTCATTAACAAACGAATTTTATCTAATTTTAACATCTGCCTAGTAATCATGTATTGTAATAGGTGTCGATGGCTGATGTACTGGTTCGTTGTTGTTATGTTTATTTTGAGATCAGTGCAATACATAAAATAATTAAAGTAGAGGGGGTTTAAAATTCCATTATAATACAATCCACTTGACCACACACAAAGCAATTGGTAGAAAGAAACTTTAAGTTACAGGTTTAACAAGGCCAAAATTCAGATTTTTACTACAAATTGCAAAAGTGCCGTTTGAAGCTAAATTTCGCAGTAAAATACCGAATAGGAATTAAGAAACAATAATTTAACCTGATTGTTCAATATTAAACTATGCTTTCTAGATTTCGTAATGCCTATATTTTAGCAAAATTTTCCGGTTAACACACAACTTTCATACAGGTTAAACATTTCTTCTTTTTCCTAGTTCCTATGATCACTTTCCTGGCGGAATTAAATCTAATGTTTCACTTTTGACCCATTTAGAAATAATGAACATTTCTTCTCTTAAATTTTGGAATTCTACTAAATTTTACAATTTATGCTGATTATACTTATATTTATTATATATTTATTATATATTTATTCATTATACTTATACTTATATTTATGTTTATTTTATATTTATTCATTACAATTATTATGTCAACTTATATTTATTCCATTAAAGTTTACAATTCACATTTATATGATACATTTCAAATTAATTTTTTCAATCAACCTCTAAACACATCCTCTTCATTTTAGATACTTTAGATATTTTTCAAATTTCGTGTTATAATCTAGTAGGAAGATTGGAACTTTTCTACGTTTGTAACGTACGAAATAATGTTTGGATTCGTCTGATAAATGATTTCTTAAAAATAATTAATTTAATAGGAAATGGCCTATAGTTTGGGATGTTTCAACAGATAATTTATCAAACTGTAAAGGTAATAATTCAACCATCATCACAGTTTCTCATTTAAAATATTTAATTTATATTAAATTCTGAAACCTGTCCAATAGTGTTGATTAATTTTATCATAAAATGAGATCATTAAATGATTTATTGCGAAACGTTTGATTATAATGCGAGTATAATTATATGTAACACTTTCTAAATAAATATATATTGTATTGAAGCGAAAATTATTAAATCAAATTGCTGACTTAATAAGGCTTTTAAAGATAAAATACTAACAATGTAATGATAACTGAACCTTCAAAATAAGATAAAGAATGCATACTCAAGCAAAGAAATATTGCTTGAAAATTCATTCTTAAAAATACAACCGGAATGCAGATAAAATTCGTGTTTGTTATTTTCATACCAGTATTAAACAAAAATGCTCGTGGTTTTTTAGAAAGAAAAAAAAATGCTTAAGCTTTAAATAGAAATAAACAAAGATTTTATCAGAAGATAATCAACATACAAAGTAAAAATTAAGGAAAATCTGCAGATTGCAGTGTAGCGCTAAAGTGCCGTACATTATGTTTGAGATTAACTATAAAATTTCAAAAAACATACACGATTACAGAAAAGTAATTGTAAATCAGTAATCATAAGATCTGTAATCAGATCCATTGCTAAATGAAGTGATTGTGCAAATGTGATTTGTCCTAAAAGTTTTGTCTAAATTTTTTAAGGTTGATTTTACGAGGTTAGGCTGATAAGTAATGCACACATACTTGTAGAGCGCGAATGAAATGACCTTCAAAAGTGCGCCTGGTGGCATATAAAAGCAACATTCCTCCTCTCTACACATGTGCAGATTTGAAGTCGTTGAATTCATCCAGTGTGTTTTGAGAAGCGGAAGTATGGAGACGTGTTTTAGGGCTATGTCAACGCGAGTTAAACAGCGTGCTGTTATCGAAGTTTTAACTGCGGAAAAAATGACTGATGCTGAGATTCATCATTATTTAAAGATGACGATGCTGTTGATAAGTCTAATGTAAATCGTTCGGCAGTAAAATTTTGTGATTGAGAATCTGCAAAAGCCATAATTGTTAATGAAAACGTAGTGGACGTACGATCACTGCCCAAACGATAAACATCGCAAAATTGTCACAATTTGATTAAAAATCAACGGAGAATCACTCAAAAGTGTATCGCAAACCATATTGGAATATCCAAGGAACATGTCTTCTTCATTACTGAACAATTGGGATACCGTAAAATTCGCAAATACAGAGGCTCTGCGAAATTTGAAGTTTAAACCGAATCCACACCCTCCTTATTTCCCCGATCTTGCGCCTTGCGATTTTCGTTTTTATCCTCTACTCGAAGAGATATCTTAAGGGTAATCATTACATCTCGTACGATGAGGTGAATGCAGCTGTGAAGTTCTGGATTCGAGAAAAGTCGTAAGAAATTTTCAGTGACGGAATGAAAAAACTTGTTACAGGTTGGGAGAAATTTGTTAGCCTTAAAGGTGACTATGGTGAAAAGTAAATATATAATTTTGAAGCCTAAGAATTGTACTTTAATGTACTTTTTGCCAGATCTGACTATGTTATTTTATTCGTGTTCTACAAGCATGTATGCATTAGTTTTCAACCTACCCTCGTAAAATAGTGTTGCCATGATGACAATGTTCTGCAGTACATTCAAATACAGAATATTTATTTAAAAGAAAAAAAAAAAGGAAATACTTCTTAATTTGCTCAGGGCAATCAATTTTTAATTGTGGTGACAATCCGTTCCTAGATTCTTTACATTAACCTGTCCGTTGTTGGGATATGATTAAAAAAACAAAATTCTGAAAATTATTTAAAAACCCATTGAAAGTAAATGAATTGTAGTTTTCAGACAAATTGTATTCGAAAATGCTTTTTTTGCTTATTCGGAATGTAGAATTATAAATTAAGAGCCGCTTCGAAGTGATGTACGAGCAACAAAAGTGACAACCTTGGCGCCGGTCGTTGACACCGTCATTATACATTTAAAAAAAATGTCTACTTGTTTTTGGCAGACGTCCAAATGTGATCTGAAATTTTTTGGAGATGACAAAAAAAAAAAAAAGTCCATAACAAAAGAAAATGGGCATTACCATTAAAATAGAATTTTTGCTACAAAGTTTGATTCATTTAATATCGGTTTGAAGAAAAATAAATATAGAACAAATATTTAAAAATATATAAATAAAACATATATATTTCAAAAACATATAAAATGTTAGAATCTTAAAAAAAAAAAAAAAACCTAATTATTTTAGCATCTTCCATTTGTCCTTCTGTAATGCAAAGTTAATTTCTAATATATTACGAAAATCATTTTTATTAGGAAATGCATTTAACTTGCACGTATTCTTATTCAGATATCATAAAATCGAAGAGCATTTATCGACAGCGTATTAAAAGAAGAGAATTTTCCTAAAAACATTCCTAAATAGAGTTTTAAACCGATTTTTTCCACATGACAGGCACGAAAAGGTAGTGTTGTCAGATACTAAGAAGCTGGAATATTATCGTCTGCAAAGCCTATGCATCTGTTGATAAATATGAATTTGTGATTGTGTAATGATCGTTTGATTGAATTGGGTAAAAAATCTATTACATTATTTTCTGACTATCTGTGTTTTACAATAGCTCCTCCTAGACTATGGATTTCAGTGGGAAAAATTAACACCATACACTCTAAATAAAAAAGAGTGACTATTCACTCCGGAGGAGTGAATAGTCACTCTATCACAGAGTCAAAATATGCCCGACCTCTTTAGAGTGACTATTCACTCTGAGCCAAAGTGAAATTTTTGACTCTCTGAAACAGTGAATAGTCACTCCTTGAAAGTGAATATCCACTCTAAACAGGGGTGGATAATCACTCTTTTGGAGGAGTGACTATTCACTCTTGCTAAAGAAGTGCAGTTTTTCACCCCTGGTAGGAGTGAATAGTCACTCTTTCACAGGAGTGACTGTTCATTTTTTTGTAGTGTGTTGTTTTATTATTTTGCTTTTATGGACATTTTAAAAGAATCGCATCTTTTACGGCATGCAATGGAAACAGATAAAGCGTAGTAAAGATTGGGATAAAATACTTCATTAGCAATATTTATTTAATTCATAGTTTGTAACACTAATTGAACTTTTAAGGAAAAATTCAGTTAAAGTTACATACGAATTTAAATTAGATTACTGACAGAAATAAACTAAAATATTTTATTCCAATCTTATCCTTTATGTTTGCTTTTATTGCATGCCCTATAAAGATATTACTTTTAAAGTTTTACTAATAACTTTTTAGTAGGTGGATGTTATATGTTTAACAATGTTTGATCTCATTTTAATTTTTATTTTAAATATAAAACCGTACTTTTTCCTTAAATTATTGATATTTTTGCAAAGTTCTATTGTTCTAAAATATTTTTAATCTTTCCATTTAAACGCAATACTTATAAACTCACTTGTTTTTTAAATAAGTTCTAAGCATGATTTAAATGTTAAGAATGTGTAATTTTTTATATCCCCTGTGATTTGCTTTTGTTTTATTTAATATGAACATAGAGTCTAAATTTTGAGTTCTCAGGAATATGTATATTTTTTTTCTTTTAAACATATTCCGTAACTTAATAATGATTTTTAATTTTCGTCCGTTATTGCCATAAGCCACGATAAGCCATATTTAATTTAAATTTTTTATTCGCGTAGATATTGTACTTTGTGACTATGAGCAAAATATATTTTATATGTTTTATAGGAAAAGATTGACCTTGGAAATAGAAAAAAAGGAATCTTAAAAATAAAGTAAATGACTGCATTAGCAATATTCTTATTTTTTTAAAAACATTTTAGTGTAAAAAAGTGGTTATTAATCTCTTAAAAAAATATTCAGTCCTGTATTATGTAAGTAAATATGACCATTTTAAAAAATATGCTAAAGCAGTCTTATCCATAAACTTCAAAACAGGCATAAAAAAAAAAAAAAAAAAAACAGTTTATTCTAATGCTTAAATATCATGTTTTACTGTTTAGCGTCAAAAATTACGTGTATCAAAAACGTAGAAAATGTTTCTATAATAGAAGGAAATTTAATAACTAATGCAGAATATCTATAATTAAATTTTTTTATATTACTCAGTCTCGAAATTTTTAAATCATAACCCGCAGAAAAATGTTTGCATACAATTAAAAAAAAAATTAATATACAGTAAAACCTCCCTAAGGCGAGCACGTACCGTTCCAATAAAATTAGGTCATTCCGAGAGGTGGTATCTTAATAGAGGTCATGTTTAAATCTAGATTTTAATTGTTTAAAAATGGTAACAATGTTACTAAAATTTATTTTTAACATTTGGAAAAGATATAAAAATTTAAGTATTAAGTATAAAGTTAATTACATAAGTTAATTACTGCAGAGTATTAAAATTGAATATATTGAGCTTTGCTTTAATTTTACAATTTTATATTTTATAATTTTTATCTGCAAGCCCTTTCGAAGTTCAGTAAATAAATGCATTTTTTTGTGGACGGGAACAAATAATGACGATTTCATTACTTTATTTCTTTGAGAGTTTTCCGACAGAACAGGGCACAGGAGTTTATTGACCGTCATTCTTAATATGTATTCAGAGTTAAATTCATTGCCTAAAAAGGCACAAAGGGACTTAAAAGCTCTTAAAAACACTTAAAAGTTACCGGGATGAAAAAAAAATTAACTAAGTTTAGAAGTTTGATGAATAATTCACTCTCCGGAATTATTTTTTTAATAAAACCTTCTTCAAGCGACCAGGAAAAAACGGAATTTATTTCATTTTCTTCAAAGAAATCGATCTCTCATGGAGGGAGTTCAACTGGGATGGTCTCTGAATGGAGGTTAAATTAGTATTGAGCCTATAGGAATAAATTTCGTTCCATGAAAAAATGGTCGTTCAGGGAGGTGGTCGCCTAATGGAGTTGGTCGCACAGTGAGGTTTCACTGTACCAAGCTTTTTGCAATATCATGAACGTCACATATCATATTTAACTCCGAAACAATAATAAATACACTTAACTGTATATAATCCGAAATCAGTAGTTAAAAAAAAAAAAAAAAAAAAAAAAAAGAAAGAAAAAGAAATCTTATGTAACGGCAAATTAATGTTTTTGAATGTGTTTCCTAGGAAATTAATACAGATACCTTCTCTTATGAGTCAGTCACCCTTTCAGACGAAAGAGATAAAACTTTTTTGTTTTGATCGCTGGCAAAAATAATTTGCAACACAGCATTGAAAGGGAAGAATAAAATATTTACTCATTTTTTTTTATTCACATTTCCCAAACTAATGAAGATTTTATTATTTTTTTGCCAAGCATTGTTCATATTAGAGGTCTGCATGGGCTGAAATTTCCAAGCCCGGACCCGGCCCGACTCATAGAAAAAAAAAATTCGGCCCGGGCCGTAGAAAAAAAATTGGCCCGGCCCGTAGAAAAAAAATTGCCCGGCATCCCGCCCCGGTAAAAAACTTAAAAGTTTGGCCCGAACCCGGAACGGCACGGAAAAAAAGTTAAAATCTCGGCCCGAACCCAGCACGGCCCGAGTAAATTTCAACAAAACATTGATTTTTTTTTTTTTTTTTTTTTTTTTTTTTTTTTTGTAGTATTAAAAATTTGAAAAATGCTATACCTTAAGACGGAATTGCAAGACCATATAGGGACTCTACCTAGCAAAATTAATGGTAGTACTAGAAATCGGCTTTCTAGATGTTTTTTGGGTCGCTGAATCCGAATTTGTAACTTCCCACCGAAATTTCTCCCGGCAACCCCCCCCCCCTAAATTTTGGTAAAAAGCCCCCCAAAAGGTTTTTATTAAAACATTCCATTTTTTGTTGTTTTAGGGGAAAAGTAGCTAGAAATTCTGAAAGTAGACAAAATTTGCAACAAATTAGATATATGACATTATGACTTAGGATGAAGGGGAAGGGGGGATCTGCCTCGGAACATGCACCGCAGTGCTGCGTGGACTAAGTTGCGCAATTCCACTTAACCACTCACACATTTACATTAGCCCTCCCATCTTCCCTCCGAACTTTCTCTATAAGGTTTACTTTAAGTTTTTTGGATCGCTGAATCCGAATTTTTAACTTACCCCCCAAAAATTTCACCCCCAAATAGTCGTTTTTAACTTAAATTTCTTTTTGTTTTAGGGAAAAACCATTACGAAATTCAGAAACTAGACAAAATTTGCAACAAATAGGATATATATGATATTATGACTAGGATAAACGAGGAGAGAGGGGGCTGGCTCGGAACATTCCCCGCGCGCTTTTCTCAAAAACCAAATTTTTTCAAAAATAAATTTTTGGGGTGGTTGCCGGGTGAAATTGTGGTGGGAAGTTACAAATACGGATTCAGCGACCCAAAAAACATAAAGTGAGTCGAAATCCAGAACTAGTATTAATTTTGCCAGATAAAATCTCCTATTGCCTGGACTTCATAATTTAGTGCACGTAGCGCCGCAGTGCATGTTCAGAAGCAGCCCTCACCCTCCCCGTTCATCCTAATTCATAATGTCATATATCCTATATGTTGCAAATTTTGCTTAGTTTTTTAATTTCGTAATGCTTTTCCCCTAAAACAATAAGAAATTTAAGTTAAAAACGACTATTTGGGGGGGAAATTTTTGGGGGAAAGTTAAAATTCGGATTCAGCGACCCAAAAATCTTAAAGTAAACCTTATAGAGAAAGTTCGGAGCGGAGATGGGAGGGCGAATGTAAACGTGTGAGTGGTTAAGTGGAATTGCGCAACTTAGCTTACTCAGCACCGCGCGCATGTTCCGAGGCAGAACCCCTTCTACCCCTTCATCCTAAGTCATAATGTCATATATCTAATTTGTTGGAAATTTTCTCTACTTTCTGAATTTCTAGATACTTTTTTTTCTAAAAGAATAAAAAATGGAATGTTTTAATAAAAACCTTTTGGGGGCTTTTTACCAAAATTTGGCGGGGGGTTGCCGGGGGAAATTTTGGTGGGAAGTTACAAATTCGGATTCAGCGACCCAAAAATCATCTAGAAAGCCGATTTCCAGTACTACCATTAATTTTGCTAGGTAAAATTCCCTATTGCCTTGACTATATAGACAATTTCCCTTCTTAGCGAGTGTAAATGTATTATATATTCTTTCCTTATGTATTAGTATATTGATTATGCATGGATCAACACGTTAGTGAGTTTAAAACTGGGTTTCGTCATATGCAGGTTCTTTTTCACACGTTTTATTGTGTTTTAATTTAGCTATATTTTAATAAGCGCAGAAATCTAGTGTTCCTTAAAAAGAATAAATTTTAATGTTTAC
The DNA here is from genome assembly GCA_963932465.1 of Maratus speciosus. Classification (NCBI taxonomy): domain Eukaryota; kingdom Metazoa; phylum Arthropoda; class Arachnida; order Araneae; family Salticidae; genus Maratus; species Maratus speciosus. The sequence continues at coordinate 329,596,354 of OZ010786.1, forward strand.
GTGTAGAATAATGGCCATTTGAAAATGTATGCATTTTTTGCAAAAATGTGTGGGCCAGGCCTAATTTTACTGACATTTGAATGGACCAGGCCACGCTGAGACAATGATTTCCATACGGGTTGGGTCAAATTTAGGACTGAAAATTTTGGGCCGTGAAGACTCGCAATGAACCAGTCCCGGCTTTGTACAGAAAAAAATAAGTTAGCCCTGCCCGGCCCGAGCCTACAGAAAAAAGTGTGGTCCGGACCCAGCCCGAGTTCCGTGAGTGAAAATCGGCCCGATCCTGAGCCGGCCCGTGCAGATCTCTAGTGCGCATTCAATTGTTAAAAGAATTATACTTCAAACCGCTACATGAAGAAATATAACAGATATTCAGTTTTGAACACTCTAACGATCAATCTTTTTTTTATACAACATACAACTATTTTGCTAATAATCTTAACATTCCACATATCTACACGGATAAATGCTTAAAATTAAATAAGACTTACCTTTATTTTATGTATCCCATAAAGAATAATTTTAATGATATCCTAATCTGTTAATCCTAAGATGGCGGACAAAAAAGTGATCATTTTTCTTATCTTTTAAGTGTGTCGTCGCCTTGCTGCTCTGATTGGTTAATAAGCAATGCATACGTAAGTCACCCTTTCAGGAGTGGGACATTTCACACCTTTCTAGAGAGTGGAAAATTCCACTCTTTAAGGAATGTATTTTTATAAAATCCACTCCAAAAGGAGTAAAAATGCCTGTGACTCTTTCAAAGAGTGAACTTTTCACTTCTCCCAATTTTAGAGTGTAAGCTCTCACACACAATATTAAAATTTCGTTTCGTTTCCGATGTATTAATGTTAGAAAATGCTCTTTTGTTTTCAAGAACATCCACCAGATGGCAGCATCAGACAACCTTTTTTATTTGATCTACTGTGACAGACACTCAGTTCAGTGAGTGTTGCTTCTTCCCTTATAGCAGTTGGCAGCAAAATGCTGCTTGATTAAAAAAATTCAATAATATTCCAAAGGAATATAATATGATAAAAAAAAAACTGCAACAAGCCATAGTTCAAAGTATTTCTTTGTGTTTGTAAATAGTCTTATACATCTGTTTTGTTTTTATTGTGAAGTGTGATCTGTACTGTGACCAGCATATATATTATTCTAGTGTATTCAATCTTCTAATAAATGTTTTTTGTTCATCCAAAGAAGAGTATATTTCCATTGAAACACATCAAAACATAAAGGTAAAACTTTTAACTTTTTTTATTGTTTACCTATTGAGGAATTTCGTATTCATGCCTTCCATATGGAATAACATTCTAACAGTCGATTATGAGACTGAAGTTATCTCAATTTTAAATATAATAATATGAAAGAAGAAAATATAATATAATTAAATTCAAAGAAATAATTATTTTCTGAATGTTGGTATTTTTCACAAGTGAATGATATAAAAGAAAATTCAAAGAATTGTTCTTATTTTGAAATCAAAACCAAAAGTGTATTGATAAGAAAAGAAATTATTTTGATTTTGCCAGTTTCTTATTGAAATTTTATTATATAAGTTGCAAATGTAAATTTATGTTTTAAACAAAGAATTGAACATTTAAGAACAGTTTTTCTGAAATCAAAAGTAACTTCAAAAATTGTTCTCAAGAATTTTATTTTGTTCTTATTTCATCATTAGCATTATATTTGAGTTTATAATTGTTGTTTTGATGTATTAATAAGAGAAAAAGTTTTATTTTCTGTGAAATAAGCAAATATTATTCTATCATAATGTCTAGTATTAAAGAATCTCATTATGTTGATAAATTAACTGATGACAACTATTCAGTTTGGAAATTCAAAATAGAACAATTGTTAATCAAAGAAGGTCTGTATGATGTTGTATTTGAACCTAAAAAGGAAAATGATGATAATTGGGTAAAAAATGATAGAAATGCTAGGGCATTAATTTGTTTAAATATCTCAGATTCACAAATTGTTCATGTCAGACATGCTAAAAGTGCTAAAGAGACATATGATCAATTGAAATCTGTTCATGAAAGAGTAAATTTAACAAATAAACTTTATCTTCTTAGGAAGCTGTATTCCACTAAATATAATGAAAGCATTAAAATGCAGGATCATATTAATTCTGTCTTAGAATTAGCAGAAAAATTAAGAAGTATAGGTGAAGTAATACAAGATGATAATTTAATAGCTATTTTGCTCTGTTCCTTACCAAATTCTTATAGTACCTTTATAACTGCTATTGAAAGTAAATATGAAACAGATTTATCATTAAAATATGTTCAAAACAAATTAATTGATGAGTATCTTAGAAGAGTTGAAACTAAACAAATTTCAACAAAATTTGAATCTATTGCTTTAAAGGGTAATAGGGATAAACCAAAGCATTTGAATAAGCAAAAATTTTGTTCTCATTGCAAAAAGAATAATCACAACCGTGAAGATTGTTTTCACTTAAAGGGTAATAATACTAACAAAACAAAACCAAATTTCACCCAAGATAGATCACGTCAACAGTTTAAAAAACCAAACAATTTCTCTGCCTCTACTGCTAGTCAAAATGAAAATCTATCAGATTCTCAAAACTATCATGAATTAATGGAAGAATCAAATTCTTTGAATTTTGTTATGAAATCTCAACAAAATGGAAATAAAAACAAAAATTTGTCTTTTGTTATTGATTCAGGTGCGTCTGTTCATTTAGCTAATTCCTTGGAACTGTTCTCAGAATTAAAAAGTTCGAATAAAGATACAATTACAATTGCTAATGGAACTAAATTAACTGCAAAGGGAAAGGGTAAATGTACTTTTAATATTGAAACACTTAATGGTCAAACAAATAGAGTTACATTGGATCATGTGCTTTATGTTCCCGAGTTGGATAGTAATTTATTATCTGTCCAGTCTTGTACTGAGAAAGGTTTTGTTGTGACATTTAAGGATGATATATGTTTAATTAAAAAGGGCAACATCCTAGTTGCAGATGCAAAAGCTGATGAGGGGTTATACAGATTAAAAATAATACCTACAAATGAAAAGGTATATAGTGCTTCAGAAATATTACCCGTTTGTTCTAATGTTAACTGCATTCTAAAATGGCACCAAAGGCTAGGCCATAGAAATTTGGAATCCATCAGGAAAATTCAAAAGGATGATTTAGCTTTAGGTATTACTGTGAATAATTGTTCTCATAATACTGAATGTTCAAGTTGCATAAAAGCTAAGTTAACAGAAAAATCATTTCCAAAAGAAACACAATACAGAAGTAAAAAACCACTTGATTTGATATACAGCGACGTATGCGGTCCTGCAGAAACGAAAAGTATGGGATCAAAAAGATATTTTGTTACATTTATTGATGATTACTCTCGTTATACACAAGTATATTTTATTTCTTCTAAAGATGAAGTATTTGATAAATTAAAAGAGTATGTTGCATCAACAACAAATAAATTTAGATTGCAGATTAAATCCTTGCGTAGTGACAATGGAACAGAATATTGCAACGAATCTGTCAAAGACTACCTTAAAAACTTAGGAATAAATCATGAAACAACGACGCCATATTCACCGTCCCAAAATGGAGTTGCAGAAAGAAAGAATCGCTCGCTTATTGAAATGAGTAAAGCCATGCTTATAAATGCTAAATTGCCAAAAACATTCTGGGCAGAAGCCATAGCTACAGCAGCCTACTTACAAAATAGATTACCCACAAAATCAACTGAAAAGACACCATATGAACTGTGGAATGGGCATAAGCCAAATTTGAGTCACCTTAAAGTATTTGGATGCAAAGCATATGTGTATGTTCATAAACAGAAGAGACAAAAATTTGACGAAAAGGCCACTGAAGGAGTCTTTGTTGGTTACGATTTAAGAAGCAAAGGATATCGAATTTATATAGGTGGTAGAAAAATAGTGATAAGCAGAACAGTGAAGTTTTTTGAAAATATGAACTGTGAAAATGTCTTTCAAGAAAATCCTGAAGAGCGAATCTCAGATTTAATGCATTTAAATTTTTCAGAAGAAAATCTTGAAAATGATAGTGATGCTATCCAAATAGAAAATACTGCAGAAGAAATAAATACGGATGAAAAATCAGTAGATAGCCCAACAACTGAAGAAAGTGAAGATAATTTCCAGAGAAGAATATCTAACAGAGAGACTAAAGGAATTCCACCAGAAAGATATTCTTACAAAACTGAAGACAGTTGTTCCAAAAATCAAGATCCTGAAACTTTTAAAGATGTTTTACAATTACCAGTAAAAGATCAACAGAAATGGTTTCAAGCTATGAAGGAAGAATTTAACTCTTTAAAGGAAAATGAAGTGTTTGAGCTTGTTACTTTACCCAAAGGCAAGCCCGCCATTGGCTGTAAATGGGTTTACAAAACAAAACATAATGAAAATGGAGAAGCAATAAAATGCAAAGCACGATTAGTTGCCAAAGGTTTCGCTCAAAAATTAGGCACTGATTATGATGAAACCTTCTCTCCTGTCGTCAAACATACAACTATTAGAGCTTTTCTGACCTGGGCAGCTTATCATAAAGCCAGAGTATTTCAAGTAGATGTTAAAACAGCCTTTCTACATGGTAAACTAGATAATGAAGAATTATACATGCATCAACCAGAAGGCTTTCATGATGAAGAAAATAAAGACAAAGTCTATAAATTAAAAAAGGCTATATATGGTCTTAAACAAGCCGCCAAGTGCTGGAATGAAGAAATAGAGAATACTTTAAAGGCATATGGATTTAAACAAAGTGAAGCTGATCCATGTTTGTTCATAAAAGAAAAATCAAAGAAGACAATTCATCTCATACTGTATGTAGATGATATGCTGATGAGCTCAGAAGATGAAAATGAAGTTAATGAAGTAATAAATTACTTAAAGAAATCTTATCCCATAACATCACTAGGAGAAGCAAAATACTTCTTAGGTATAGAAATTTACAGAAAAGAAGATGGAAGTTATTTACTTTCACAAAAAAGTAAAATAACTCAATTAGTTAAGGATTTTCAGCTTGAAGAAGCCAAACCAACTTATACCCCAATGGAAACTAACTATTATAGTTTAGATAAAGAAGAAAATCTTTTATCATCAAATGATAATTACAGACAAGCTATAGGAAGTCTTTTATATATTTCCTCATGTACAAGACCTGATATTACCGCTCCTACACACATACTAAGTCGAAGATGCAATAATCTAAGAGAAAAGGACTGGAATGCTGTTAAGAGGGTAATAAGATACTTAAAAACAACGAAAGACCTTGATCTCCACATTTCTTCAAAAGAATATCCTAATATAGTTGCATACTCGGATGCAGACTGGGGACAAGATGCTACAGACAGAAAATCCACCTCAGGAAATGTAATCTTCTTAGGCAATAGCTGCATTTCTTGGTTCTCGCGAAAACAAACATGTGTGACGTTATCGTCAGCAGAAGCTGAATATGTGGCACTGTCACAAGGAACTCAAGAGGTGCTATGGATCTTAAAATTATGTAAAGATCTCAATTTACAACAACATTTTCCTATTAGAATTTTTGAGGATAACCAATCTACAATTAAATTGGTTGAAAGTGAAAAATTTAAATCTCGCACTAAGCATATTGATACAAAGTATCATTACATACGAGATTTAAAAACTAAAAATGTTATAGATGTCAAATATCTATCAACAAATGAAATGATAGCAGATATAATGACGAAGCCACTGCCAAAAGCCAAATTTGAACTTTGTAGAAACCTTATCCACCTGGTGTCAGATTCTATCACAAAACGGGAGAGATGTTAGAAAATGCTCTTTTGTTTTCAAGAACATCCACCAGATGGCAGCATCAGACAACCTTTTTTATTTGATCTACTGTGACAGACACTCAGTTCAGTGAGTGTTGCTTCTTCCCTTATAGCAGTTGGCAGCAAAATGCTGCTTGATTAAAAAAATTCAATAATATTCCAAAGGAATATAATATGATAAAAAAAAAACTGCAACAAGCCATAGTTCAAAGTATTTCTTTGTGTTTGTAAATAGTCTTATACATCTGTTTTGTTTTTATTGTGAAGTGTGATCTGTACTGTGACCAGCATATATATTATTCTAGTGTATTCAATCTTCTAATAAATGTTTTTTGTTCATCCAAAGAAGAGTATATTTCCATTGAAACACATCAAAACATAAAGGTAAAACTTTTAACTTTTTTTATTGTTTACCTATTGAGGAATTTCGTATTCATGCCTTCCATATGGAATAACATTCTAACAATTAATTAGTATTTGCAACGGAGTTTCTTTACAGAATATAACTAAGGCTAATTCTTTTTGCACGCTTTTTTACTTACGTATTACCCCATAATGACGCTATCATTGTGTAGGGATAATACGTAAGTAAAAAAGCGTGCAAAAAGACGTCCGTTTGGACATTTGCCTTAATCACTGCATTTTATTAAAGAAAACGATAAATAATGAGATATTGTCTGCTATTTCAAATCGTGAATAAGCATTTTTATTTTTGAATTTGTTCTAATAAATCGATTTCTTTTTAAATTTACAATCTCTTTCAAAAATGTCGTGTAAAGCAAATTCATATAATTTACTTTTACATTTATTAAAATTATTATAAGAAAACTGAAACATTTTAATATTGTTCATTCGTATGCAACTACATTTTTAGAAGTTTTTAAAAATATAAATGAAGTAATGTGATTGAGCATGGAGTCCGAACTTAGTTTCAGGGCATATGCTCAGATTAGGGATTTTTGTCTACATCATAGCAACCCGCAGAAAATAACAATTTTTGTACGGCGGGAACTTGACAAGTAGGCCATTCGCCACAACAAGGGCTGCAGCGATGTCCATTTGTTTAGGTCACCCAAAGGGCGGACATCGCTACCGGATTTGATCTCGTAATTAAGACCTTTGATCAGGTAACGATATCTTCACCTGGCTAGGCACCTCGAGAGGTATAGTTCATAGGGAACTGAAATGACTTTACACCCACGACAGATTTTAGATGCACCAGGGGCCCATAGCATACACGACGGATTTTTAGATGGTGGCGAGACTCGGATCCGCTACCTTTCCGCTATGAATTCGATGCTCTGCCAAAGGGGCACAACAAACTAGACGGTATTTGTTTGGACGAATTCACGTATATCAGTTACAACACAATAGCTTAGGAATAATGGTCTCCAGTTTATATACAAAATCGTTTCCACCAAAAGAATTCTACTGATCGTATGTCACCATTTTCTTGAAGAAGTATTCTACTACATATTAGTGAAAGTCGTTTAATTTGTAAAATCTAATTTTCCGCTTTTTTACATAATAAACGTGAATTCTCGTTTATAATGAGAAATTTAATAACATTAAATTATAAACCTTTTCAAAATGTAAAATTAAATTGAATTTCTACCTCCCACAAAAATACCGAAACATCATATGAAATGCAAATCAACAAATTTGGTTGTCATGCATCGTAAATTAATGAATGCTTTTATCAAAAATAGAAAAAAAATGAAACAATAAGAAAATAATATATTTGCTCCACATATAGGAGATTTATTACTTATCTTTTGTTAGAGATTTATTGTAAATTGAAAATAATATGAACTATATAGTTTAAATACGGTACAATATAGTTTAAAAACGGTTTATCAACAATTGTTTAATAAATTGTCCTATTTGTTTTTCTTTCCTATATTTTATTAATAACGCACCATATTTATGCAATTTAAACACTTTATTCTAACCTTAATATTACAGCAATTCATTGTTTGGAGAGATTTCGGCGAATAATACTACGCCATTTTCATTTACACGAATTGCTGAAATTATAATTTAAACAATAGTGATCAAGATTTAGTGAATTGCCTGGTTTCGCAAAGCTTTTAATTTAGGCATATACGTAAATTATCATATTACCATTCTTTATCAGTAGATTAATATCGAACGTCAATTTATTTTAGTATTTATAGCACATAATTATACTTATTTAAACAAAACAAACAAAAAAAAAAAAAAAAAAAAAAGGTTTGTTGCAAACAATGATCGGTATTTTTATGTTTTGAAAATCATGAGCAAGATATTAGATTTTCCATTTATTGTATGTAGTATTTACTTAAATTTAACATCCTATAGTCAAGATGAATTGCATTTTCTTTGAAAAATTACAATTACGTAACTCCAACAGAAAATACACCATATATATTTAATTTAAATATAAGATATAGAAAGGTTTCTCGGTTCAACAACGATCAATTCTGGAATGAGAAATGCCAATAAATATTTGTCTTTTTTTTTTCTTTTTTTTCGATTAGCGAGAGTATTGTAGCAAAATCGACTGAATTAAAAAAATGGTGCAAAAATGATGAAAAGTTTTCTTTAATGCTATGCGAGTTTACATGAAAAAAGGTGATCACAGTGTGCCTATATTTTGAGATTCCTGCACAGAAAGGTTGCTTAAGGGGTATCAGGACTCTTAAAATTGAAAAGAATGAAAAAAAAAAGATCACTTTGAACATTTATCATCTTAAAATATATTTGATTTTAAGACATAATTTTTATTGGAATTGAAAAATATGAGTATGTTCTTTCATTTCATATATTTAAAAAATTGAAAGATGTAGAATTCGCATTTATAGGGGGCTCCAAACTGTCAAACATTTCTAGAGCTGAAAATTGGCATAACAGCTTAAGCACACGATTAGAATATAAATATTTGAATTAGAATGAAATGTTTGGCACCTACTTATACTTCAAATTATAATAATTACCCTGAACCTAAATAAATTTATATGTAAAGCATTTTTATATTTTTAATTCAAAGTTGTATCTAGCCATGCGTAATTTAGAAAATTTCAAGAGTGTAATCACCTAGAAAAATATTTTTTGGAACAATAAAAAGTTAATTTTAGCTTCCGTTTATACAGACTAATATGAAACATATGTTTACTTTTATGGAGAAATATTCATAAGTTTTTGAGATATCAGGCGCGTTATGGTGAAAAACATTATTTGGAGATAAATGGCTTGAAGTTTCGGAAGCGCCGCTTCAGCTATTGTGCGGGTATAGTTCCAAAAGCCACAACTTCTGTTCTAATGAGAATTTCAAGGAAACAATTATACCAAAATGTTCAGAAAAGATAAGGGTTTAACATCTAAAAAAATTAAAATTTCGAAAATTTCAAAGCTTTAAGAGTCCTGAGACTTATTTTTACTTTTTTTCATTTGGATTTATATTGATTCGCTGCTAGTATTTATATGTGTCCCGCGTAAATCTCTGCTGCAAATACTCTGGACGCCAGTATTTTAAAGTAATTTTCTTCGGCTTATCTAATGGCAGAATTATCTGCAATTAAAAATGGCGGAATAAACTGATTTCGCGGGACTCCTGGCAACGCGACTCAAAGCATACATGTCTGCTATAAAGAAATCACGGAGCTAACAAATGTCATGCATTTTGAGACTAAAAAACAAAGAAGTTGATTTGATGGTCCTAATGATCTGAAAAAAAAAAAATCATAAGAAGAATAGAAACGTTCCTCTTACTGCTTAATCTTTGGGCACATAAAATTTCACCAGGTGGATATAATAGTTAAACTTTCATTAAAATGCTATAAATCTTTCCTTTCCTCATGTAAAGTACAATACTGCAATGTATATTTTTACATTTTACTGTATTGTATCGCCAATAACAGATATTTTCAGACAATAACTTGGTAGGTGGGAACCAATTAATTGTATTTTCATATTCCTGGCGGTAATTTTTTATTCGGTTCTTGAACAAACCTTTCGGCACGGTGTTTGAGAATCAGCGTACCACTGTATAAGCTTATCCTTATGAATTGGAACACCGTGGAAAATGTTGTTGTTTTTTAATGAAAAAGTTTTTCTTTTTTAAACACAATATTTAAAAATTAAATCTTAAGGTAAGCGGATATGTATTCGGCTTTTCAAAAATATTTAATCTTTTAAATAATGAAATAACTATAAAAAATGAATTAATATTACATGGGAATTATCATAAAATACAATTATTTGTTAACAGTGCAAAACCATGAAATTAGCCAAAGAAATTTTCTTTTCATCTTAAAAAATAGAAAAGTTAAACAAAGAAAACTAAATATTCTGAAAATTATTTTAATCGCAACAGCTTTTTCCATAATTTCCTAAATAATTCGAGAGTTTAAACAAAAGAAGTTGACAGTTTTTCAATATATGCTATTGGAAAATAAGTTTAAGACTTTATATGCTAGTACATGAATCCTAGATCTTAATATATGTGAACAATGATCTCAATAGTTAAGAAAATTATTAAAATCACAATTTAATTGCTAATAAATAAATAAATAAATAACGTGACAATAATAAATAATAAATACGAATCAATAATACTTTCATTTGAAAACTCTATTAATCCATTAAATTAACCAAATCATTTCTTTCATGAGAAATCAGTCAAAAGCAAAGTTGTTTTCAGAATAACTATTTTTCGTATTCTGAAAGTTAATTTAATTAGAGAAATTCTTCACCAAGACAAACTAAATAATTCTTTAGTTTACAGAAGAGAAAAATATACATCTGTAATTCTCATATATTCTACTGAAAATTAAGGTAGCTGTTCAAGCTAACCTATGACAAAACTATTTAATCAGTATCGAAGCAACAAATTGATCGAAAGAATTTTGAGATTGGAGAGGTTTCACAGCTATAGTCAATTTCAGCTTGGTTGCCAAGAGGTTTTGGATAAATAATATTGATTAGTTTTCCAAGGGGAAATGTAGGATAGTGAAGATGGTTTATAGTGAAACTTGAGTGTATTGATCTTGCTGTAGAAGATCTTCCGTTTTAATAAGAAGCATTTTCTAGAGTTCTTCAAATTAACTTTTCAGATATTCGCCGTTAAAAACCGTTAAAAAAACATTTATTTATTTGCTTATTTTTCCCATGTGTAATTTAAAAATAAGATAGTGTACCTAAGTGTTTTTCAATATCATTTGAATTTTTGTAATTCAACTAAATAAAGATAAATATTACGCTAAAAAAGTCATGTTTTATTCAGTTCATTAAATTACTTTTTCAGGTATTCGTTAATAAGTTAACAAAGAATCTATATATATAATTATTTTCTGAATGTGTATTTTTTTAAATTAAAGAACTTTCATTGATGTTATTCATTTAAAAGAATTAGACTTTCTTAACATTAGAATACAAAATTGCTCATTTACAAAAACATTTTTCTACTGTTTTGCAAATTATCTATTTAAAACCCAAATGGAAGGATTTACAACACAATATTTATTAGTTGTTAGATATTTCGGTGTGTATTTTTAAATTAACATAGCATAAAATAAAGTTTTTTGTTTCAATTTGTATTTTTTATAGTTTAACTTAAACATTTACCATTGTATTTTAAAAATAAGCATATATATTTTTTTCTAATAGCATTTTAAGTTAAATAAATAAATAATCAAAAGAAAGTTAGAATAATAAATAATAAATACGAATCTTTAATACTTTAATTTGAAAAGTCTATTAATGCAATAAACTAACCAAATCATTTCTTTTATGAGAAATCAGTTAAAAGCAAAGTTATTATCAGAATAACTTTTTCCGTTTTCTGAAAGTTAATTTAATTAGAGACATTCTTCATCATGGCAACCTAAATAATTCTTGAGTTTACAGAAGAGAAAAAAATATACTACTAAAATACTCGTATATTGTACTGAAAATTAAGCACACCGTTCAAGCTAGCCTGTGACAAAACGTTTTAATCAGTATCGAAGCAACAAATTCATCGAAAGAATTTTGAGATAGGAGAGGTATCACAACTACAGTCAATTTCAGCTCCGCTGCCAAGAGATTTTGGATAAATAATACTGATTAGTTTTCCAAGGGGAAATGTAGGATAGTGAAGATGGTTTATAGTGAAACTTGAGTGTATTCATCTTACTTTAGAAAATCTTCCGTTTTAATAATAAGCATTTCCTAGAGTTCTTCAGATTAACTTTTCAGATATTTGCCGTTAAATGTTCCCAAAGAACAATTATTTATTTGTTAATTTTTCCCATGTCTAATTTAAAAATTAGATACATAAGTGCGTTCATAAGTGTTTTCAATATCATTTGAATTTTTGTAACTCAACGTACCCTTACAACTAAATAAAATTAAATACTACATGTTAAAAAGACGTATTTTATAAAGTTCTTCAAATTAATTTTTCAGATGTTCGCCATTAAAGTAATAAAGAATCTATATATATATTTAATTTCTGAATGTGCATTTTTAAAATTAAAGATTTCACATTAATGTTATTCATTTAAAAGAATTCTACATTCTTAACGTTAGTAATAAAATATTGCTCATTTACAAAAAAAAAAGCTTCTGCTCTATAGATTAACTAATTTAAATCTAAATGAAAGGATTTACAATACTATGTTTATTTATTTGTTAGATTTTCGGTGTGTATTTTTAAATTTACATAGCATGCAATAAAGGTTTTTGTTTCAATTTGTATTTTTATACTTTAATTTAAAAATTAACCCTTGTATTTTAAAAATAATTATTTTTTATTTTTTTCGTAATAACCTTCACAGTTAAATAAATAAATAAAATGAGAATAATAAATAATAAATAATAAATACAAATCATTAATATTTTAATTTGAAAACTCTATTAATCCATTAAATTAACCAAATAATTTCTTTTATGAGAAATCAGTTAAAAGCAAAGTTATTTTTAGAATGACTTTTTCGTTTTGTGAAAGTTAATTTAATTAGACAAATTCTTCACCATGACAACCTAAATAATTCTTGAGTTTGCAAAAGAGAAAAATATAGTTCGGTAATACTCATATATTCTACTGAAAATTAAGCCCACCGTTCAAGCTAGTCTATGACAAAATTATTTAATCAGTATCGAAGCAACAAATTTATCGAAAGAATTTTGAGATTGAAGAGGTTTCATAGCTATAGTCAATTTCAGTTCGTTTGCGATGAGGTTTTGGATAAGTAATATTTATTAGTTTCCTAAGGGGAAATGAAGGTAGTGAAGATGGTTTATAGTGAAACTTAAGTGTATTGAACTTTCTGTAGAAAATCTTCTGTTTTAATAAGAAACATTCTCTAGAGGTTTTCAAATTTACTTTTCAGATATTTGCCGTTAAAAGTTCCCAAAAAACATTTATTAATTTGTTAATTTTTCCCTTGTGCGATTTTAAAATAAGATAGCTTATATAACAGTTTTTTAATATCATTTGATCTAACGCACTATCATTTGATGTAACTCACCTAAATGGAAATATTACATGTTAAAAAGACGTTTTTTTACAAAATTCTTTAAATTATTTTTTCAGGTATTCGTCATTACTATAAAAAGGAATCTGTATATATAATTAATTTCTGAATGTGTATTTTTAAAATTAAAGAACTTTCATTAATGTTATTCATTTAAAAGAAGTCGACTTTCTTAACATTACTAATAAAATATTGCTCATTTACAAAAAAAGAAAAAAAATACTGTTTTGCAAATTAACTATTTTAAATCCAAACGAAAGGATTTACAACACAATGTTTATTTAGTTGTTATATAATTTCGGTATGTATTTTTAAATTATCATAACACGAAATAAAGTTTTTTTTTTTTTTTTTTTTTTTTTTTTTTTTTTTTTTTTTTTTGCTTTAATTTGTATTTTACTTAAAAATTGAGCGTTGTATTTCAAAAATAAGAATATTTAAAAAAATTCTAATAACCTTTTCAGTTAAATAAATAAATAAACAAAAGAAAGTTAGAATAATAAATATTAAATACAAATCATTAATACTTTACAATTTTAATTAATTTTTCAACTACTTTTCAGCAATGAAATTACGCTTGAAATTATTGAATATTAAAGACGTGAATTATCACATTGCTAACAAAGCGTAAACCAACTTAGTGAAAAATATCCAAGCCGGGAATCGAACCCGGGCCCCTGGAATAGATCTCCAGTGCTCTACCACTAAACCAAAGGACGATGCCCAGCTTGGCACCTCTCACTTATATACTCATGGAGACTTTTCCATCTAGTGCTGCGGTAGCAGCCTTACCAACTTATATAAGTGAGAGGTGCCAAGCTGGGCATTGTCCTTGTGGTTTAGTGGTAGAGCATTGGAGATCTATTCCAGGGGCCCAAGTTCGATTCCCGGCTTGGACATTTTTCACTAAGTTGGTTTACGCTTTGTTAGCAATGTGATAATTCACGTCTTTTATATTAATACTTTAATTTGAAAACTCTATTAATGCAAAAAACTAGCCAAATCATTTCTTTTATGAGAAATCTGTTAAAAGCAAAGTTTTTATCAGAAAAACTTTTTCGTTTTCTGAAAGTTAATTTAATTACATTCTTTACCATGACAATCTAAATAATTCTTGAGTTTATAAAATAGAAAAAGATAGTTCTGTAAAACTCGTATATTCTACTGAAAATTACGCCCACCATTCAAGCTAGCCTATGACAAAACTATTTAATCAGTATCGAAACAACAAATTGATCCAAAGAATTTTGAGATTGGAGAGGTTTCACAGCTATAGTCAATTTCAGCTTCGTTGTCAAGAGGTTTTGGATAAATAATATTGATTAGTTTTCCAAGGGAAAATGTAGGATAGTGAAGATAGTTTATAGTGAAACTTGATTGTATTGATCTTACTGTAGAAAATCTTCTGTTTTAATAAGAAGCATTTTCTAGCGTTCTTCAAATTAACTTTTTAAATAATCGCCGTTAAAAGTTCCCAAAGAACATTTAATTATTTGATATTATTTTCCCATGTGTAATTTAAAAATAAGATAGAGTACATAAGTCTTTTTCAATATTATTTGAATTTTTGTAATTCAACTAAATGAAAATAAATAATACTTGTTAAAAAGCGTATTTTATAAAGTTTTTAAAATTAATTTTTCAGATATTCATCATTAAGTTTTCAAATAATATGCATATTTTTGCATGTGTATTTTTAAAAGAAGAAAACATTTATTAATGTTATTCATTTACAAATATTTTTTTCTAGATTAATATTAATAACAAAATAATTCATGTTTACAAAAAGATTTTTCTACTCTTCTACAAGTTATTTTAAATCTAAATGAAAGGAGTTGCTACGGAAAATTTATTTATTTATTAAATGTTTCATGTGTATTTTAAAATTTACATACAAGCATACAATAAAGTTTTTCGCTTTAGTTTGTATTTTTACTGCTTAATTTAAAAATTAACCATTGCATATTAAAAATTAGAATGGAAGGTATGTAAAAGAAACATTTTAAGTTAAAAAAATAAAAATAAATGTAGCAATCCAAATGACTAAAATCAGGTTTATTGGAATTTATGAATATGTTCTTTACTAAATCTAACGAATATAATAATTTTGATTATTATCAATAATCATATTAATTTAAACAGTTCATAGAGGCCGTTTATAAAAGGTTGTATTACAACGGTGCTAAAACCTTTCTAGTATTTTTTTTTGTCTTCTACATTTTTTATATATATAGTAGAACCTCGATTATCCGAAGTAATTGGGACCGACCATCTTTCGGAAAATCGAAATTTTAGGATAATCGAGAATGCTCCAAGATTAAGGAGAAATATATGCAATATTTCTGATTATGGTAACAAGTGCTTAATAAATATAAAGCATTAGCAAAATAGAAAAGAATAAATTACCTGAAATTTAATTTTGAAAATAAGTACCTTTTACATATATCACAACGGGTTTGAAAAAATGTTTTGTTTAACGGAGTTTCAATTGCCTTTGCTTTGAAGCTCTATCACGGGGTCTTTTAATATTATTAGTTCACAGTTTTTCCACTGGTACAGCCATGCCAAACCTTTTGCAAAACATTCAAAAGCTTTATAATTGTTAATTTGTTCGTTTTCTTTGTTCCACTCCGCAGCTTACGGGACTCAAGTTAAATTCAAATGAACTCTAAGAAAGGGGATCGAAAATATTTATATATACTCGTAGTTTGGAAAGGACTGTTTGAACACAAGGAGTATAGTAGTTAAAAAAAAATAATAATAATAAAAGCTTTCAAAATGGATTTGCAAACAAGGAATGTGATAGTAAAAAAAAAAAAAAAAGAAAAAAGAAAAAAGAAAAAAGAAAAGAATAAAGAAAAAGCTTCAAAAATGGTTTTCGGTTAATCGAGAGCTTCGGTTAAAAGAGTTCCAGATAAAAGAGGTTCTAGTGTACATAAGAAGAAAGAATTGCAATCGTTAAAATTTTCTACTTCCGTTTTACATTGATTTACATGTTTGTAGATATCCTGAATGCGATTTGATTATTTTTAGAAAATGGATATCTGCATGAGATACAAATTTATCGGGCACTCTAAACTAATGCGCGTAATTTCACTAAATTTCATATTCTGTTATCTCCGAACATGTGGTGCAGTTATTCTGTGCTTCTTGACATTCCCAGGACTGCTATAACTCTGCATCTATAAGTTGAAATTTTACCAAGTTTGTGGAATTTCACCATATATAAGATGTGTATTAAAAATATTCATTCAGTTTTGTCTTTCGTCATACAACAGCGAGATCTGGTATTGTTTTTTTTTTTTTTTTTTTTTTTTGGGGGGGGGGGGTGTTTTCTTTTTTTTTTTCTTTTTTTTTTTTTTTTTTTTTTTTCGCTGAACATTACAGTTGTATCTTAGTTTAGAAAAGCTCTCAATTTTATATTTGAAATTATGTACTATACTTCGCAATTCTTGGTGTTTAACAGCGATATTTAATTTAATGTATTCGAATAACGTAGATTGTCAAAGAATTTTCTGATAGCCAAATCATGTAATTTGTACCTTGAAAAAATATTCAATTGCTTTATAAAAACATACTTATGACATTTATTTGCCTGTATATAAATGCTGTGTTTTATAAAACTAATCCTTATATTTACTAAAATATAAAATGCTATTGGAACAAGCTGTATAACGTTCCTAATACAAACTTCTTTAATGCACTTAGTTACAATACAATACACTTGAGAAAAAAATCACAATACGTTACTATTTCAGCTACATTTTAATAAACCTTCAGCAGAAATGAGAACTTAATTATTAAATAGCATGCGTACATCAAACAAGACTTGATAAGTTATACAATATGCATGATATTAATTATTATTATTATTATTATTATTATTCTCTTACAATGTAAAATTTATTGCTCTGTAGAAAAAGATTAACATGTGCATTTCATTTAATAAAAGCGTGTATTAGAATTTAGTGCTCCACGTAATATTTGAAAGATAAATTTTATACCGAAAGTAGTGTAATATCGAAAAAAATATAATTGTTTAAAACCCCTAGTACACGAACTTGGGGGGGGGGGGGTGCCGTTAATATCTCCCAGATCTGTTAAAAACTGATAAGATGCATACAATAAAATTGTGAAAGCCATGAAAATACAATTTTCTTATTTTAATAAATATGAAAAAATTCCCCAAAATATACCATATATAAGAACTTTAATTAATATACTCCAGAGCAAGTTAAAAATTATAAGATGCATACAAAACTCTTTTGAAACCCATAAAATCAAAATTTTCGTATTTTAATAAATATGTAAATATTTGCAAAAATATACCGTACATAAAAACTATACTTAATATATCCCAGAACGAGTTAAAACTGATAAGATGCATACAAAACTGATTTGAAATTCACAAAACCACCATTTTCGTATTCAAATTAATATGTAGCAATTTGAAAAATATACAACATATAAAAACTATACATGACTGTTTCGGCTTCAGGTGAGTTTCGGGTTAAGGTTTAATTCTCCCGATTCCATTTTTTCGCATTTTAAACCCATAAACCCACAATTCTTTCGGAACGAAATCAAAAAGACACCATTTTTGAAAAAAAAAAAATGTCCAGAATGTTGTTTCAGATGAAAAAGAAATATTATTTAAGCAAGAATGAATTTTCCTTGTTTCTTTTACATAAAGGTAACATTATCGATTCAATTTATAAATTATTTTTCCATAACTGCATGAAATTGGTGATAAGTTATCTGTGATTATGGATTAAGTTTCGGATTGTCTTGCAATTGGCTTTGCGGGTCGAGGGAGTGTATAACATGGCCCGCACAGGCCACTCCCCGGGGTGGACATAAAATAACTTCCCCAATATATGAACCCCTGGCGGCCTAACCGCCCAACCAATCGAAGAAAATCTTATATATACTTATTTGAAGGTATGCACTCGAGATCGTGATGATTTGAAATAATAGAACTCTCAAGGTCACGGTTACAGTGAAAAAATTTCGAAATTTTCTAATAGCAACACACATTTTTTTTTCGTGGCAAATTCATGAGCGCATTGAAAAACCATAAATGTCGTTGGAATAATACATGTACGATGAAAATTTTCGGCGTAAAACGCTTGCAAAAAGGAGCATTGTAAAAATCCAATGACATAATAAGAGAGAAAAAAAACATTTATTTGAATTAACAGTTTTCGACATGCCCACCTTCGCAGTCAATAACGCATTGCTTGCGTGAGATTGTTGACAGCAATGCCGAACGTAACCTCGCAGAAGGAATCTCTACAACTTTACGTTTTGTGGCATCTTTCAATTCTGAAAAAATTCATGAGTTTGATGTGTACTCTTTTGATTTCAGATAACCACAGAACCAAAAATCCATTTGAGTGAGGTCGGGGATCGTGGTAGCCACAAAACTGGAAAGTTGCGAAAGATGATTCTATTATCAAAGTTCTGTTGCAGCACTTTTGGAACAGATTTGCGACGTGTGGAGGAGCACCATTTTGCATCCATACAATATCATTAACAACATTTTGCTGCTGCAATTCTGGAATTACGTAATTCTCCAACATTTTTGTGTACCGAGCATTTGTGATGGAGCACGTTTTCATACCTATGGAGGTAACCTCCTCGAAAAAGTACGGACCGAGAACGAATGTGTTTGCGATGCAGCACCACACAGTCACTTTAGCTTCGTATAAAGGCATTGGTGTTATATCGTGAGGATTTTCATAAGCCCAGTGAATGCAGTTCTTGAAGTTTGCGTTCCCAGTTAAATAGAAATATACCTCATCCGTCCATAATATTCGCAATGGCCAGCTGCTACCTTCACCATATCTGAGAAAATAATTTACAAAGTCCAAACGCTGTTGCTCGTCTCCAGGTTGCAACATCTGGACGCGCTGGAATCTACAGGAAAACATCCGCAGAAGAACTGTTTTCCAGTACAATCCAAACTGCATGCAACACTTCTTGAAGTATGCAATGGACCTGCAGTAATCCTGTTATGCACTTCCACACAACTTCAACAGGAACAGATGGTTGTCCGGATCGCGGTCGATCACATGTGCGCCCAGTTTCTTCACATTTTTGTCACTAAATCACGACAATTTTTACGGAACATGGGACTCGTTGAAATTTATAATTTCGGCGATAAACTCGCACTGCTTCAGCTGCATTTTTCTGGTACAGATAAAACAGCTTTATCAATTCACCTCATTGCTTTATTGTAAGTGACATCTTGTTGGCGCGTACGAGCAACTGATTGAAGAAACAATCTTTCTACAATGTTTATAAAAAAAAAAACAAATTCTACACGCAATGATGCGCATATGGTGTTCTGTGATTGGTACTTCTACTAGCTATAGTTGTGAATTATGCGAAGTGCGTCAGTTGACCTTGTCTTTGAATTGTCATTGGTCCTGTACAATGCTCTTTGTTGCAATTTTATTTTTATTTATTTATTTATTTATTTTTTGCCAGTGTAACGATCCTAAATATAACTTGGAATGCGTGATTTCCGTAAGATGCGTAACCCTAAATAAACTCTGGATACACCATGAGAT
This sequence comes from Maratus speciosus, assembly GCA_963932465.1. Classification (NCBI taxonomy): domain Eukaryota; kingdom Metazoa; phylum Arthropoda; class Arachnida; order Araneae; family Salticidae; genus Maratus; species Maratus speciosus. The sequence continues at coordinate 329,616,241 of OZ010786.1, forward strand.
ACAAACGCAGGACATCTTCCTGATTTGGAGCCCTTTTAACTTCCATCTGGTTGACTTCACTATCGTTCCGAAAGAGCTAGTTTTCGATATGCGAGGAACTAAGGAGTGGCTACAAGACATGTTTTTCAGTACCCGATTTGTTTTTCACTTGTGAACTGAGTAATGTTGTAAGATTTGTTTTAAAATGTGTTTTTGAGTTGTGCTTGTATACACATGGTGGAAATAAAAATGTAATCGTTTGTTTTAGAGTGTTGAATATTACATTACATAAGAACTGATTAGGACTGAGTGCCACGATATTAGTCATACGTGTATCGTTCCAATGTCACACAGTGGGGCAAAATCCCAAAAAGCTGGCCAAAAGTCGAAAATAAAGTTAGTGTTTAGAAAATTTGGATTATACAGATGAATAGAATAATGTAGGTTTAGAATCTATATTTATAAAAAGGTTTTCGTTTTGCTTTGGCAACCTGTATCATTTCAAAAATCACACTTGGAGGATTATTATCTGAGGCGAACAAAAAGAGCAAAACAAAGGTTCTTTTAAACACGTGCTACATTTTTCCATATCATCAGATTTTAATGCTTTTAAATGGATTACACGATGATAGTGTGTACTTTTTTTGCCCATGTTATTAAAATTATATTGATATATATACAAAAATTATATATATATTTATAAATTATATACATAAAATTTAATAATTTTATGATTATTTTTGATATATTTTTTTTTTAATATATTATTTTTTTTGCTTTGAAACATCAAAAAGTTTATATAAGTTCCACAGTGTTCCGCAACGACGTGTAATGGAAACAATAGCCTGAACTATTATCTAATGAATCAAGAAAATTTAGCTGCCAAAAACTACCATTCTTCATTTCGTCCAAGTTTTTGCAACCACAAGTAAAAATATCATTTTTTTAGTCACTTCAAAAGCTATGATATTTATTACTTTTCACAGTAATTTAGGTGGCAAACATTTTTGAAATTTTTAGATTATTCAGTTTTGTGATAGATTATTATGAATTATATTATGTATTATATTAAGTATTATAATCATAAGCATAAAGGAATTCGATAAGCAAGATTAATAACAAAAAAATGAAAAGAATTATCTATCATAGATAGAATAGAAATACATTTTCTTATCTTTATAGCTAATAATTTTGTGTATTCTATCGTAATTAGAAGAATTATCATGTCAATTGCAATCTTTGCTAGATCATACTGCAGCACGCATTTTATTAATGCAAACGGAAATTATTAAGAATCTGACTTCCGAGAAAATTAGCAATCTGAATTTTATTTTCAAGTGGGGATGTAATAGTACATATGATCAAAGTACTTTTAAAAAACAATTCAGCGTTGATAATGGTAAAAATTTGGTTAAAATAGCTTTTTCTCCTCTCTAGTGCTAATAGAACTTAAGTGTGGCGAATAATTAAGAAATCGTTATCTGGAAAAATTCGAGATCTTCATCTCCTCGATTTTTTAGGCTCATCAGAATCCATTTTTTGCACGAAAATACGGAAGCTACTGTCAGTGAAATGGATTATATTACAGATCAGGAGAGTAAACTTATTCCTTTTAAAACAATCATTGATAGAAAATAGGTTACAAACTACTTTAACGATGATTGATTGTAAAATTTTTATGGTCATTACTAGTAATTCCTCAACTCAACGTTGATACCTAAATCAGGCAACTTCAAACCAGTTTAATAATCTTGATGACATCTTCAAACTAAAAGTGAATGAAAATCATTTACAATTCGGGATGTCCACGCCACATGCCTATATAAGATATTTTGAGTGTAGCTTGCATTAAACGGGATATAAAGGAATTGCAAGTGTGCACTCCTGACGAGAAGAAAAAAATTAAATTGCAAAACAAAATTTACAAAAAAGATTTCGTTTACAATTAAGACTTCTCGTCGATAAATCAAAGCTCGGCTTTGAAAGCACAAATGATTACAATACAATTCGTTGATTCTTTGAAAGCGAAACTATTTCTGCTTCCAAAAGGAGCGTAGACGAAGATTTGATCAAACGATTCCACGTCATATTAAAAGTAATTTCTTAACATTCATTTGACCAATTTCGTGGATTATTCCTCACAAACAGCTTTTAAATTCGTCGAATTTTATTCCTAGTTCTATATACCAACTTCAGTGCACAAACTACTTATTCAAGGCACAGAAATAATAGCTTCCTCATTATTGCCTGTTGGGCAAATGTCGGGAGATGCTCAAGAATCGTGCATAAAATTGATCAAAAGGTATCGAGAAGATTTCTCCCTAAAATGCAGTAGGACGTAAACAATGGAAGATTTTTTTGCGGCTTTTAATGCTATCAGATTCCTCCATTTCAAGCTTACGTAAATTACCATCGAAGAAACTAATATACTTGCCCCTAGAGGCACAGAAACTTCTGTAAAATATTTCGACACCTCCCCTTCTGAAGAGTCTACTTAGTATAATACTACAGATGATTCAGAAGATGAATTTTAGAATATCCTTTCGTTTTATTTTAATAAAATATAGAAATTAAACCTTGTAGTGTTTTATTTTTCATTAATGTACTTAATTGTATTTCATAAATAAATATTCATCGTTTAATTTCGATTAAAAACATCTTAGTGCCTTGAAAACACCTTGTAACTTTTAGCCTCGAAACTTTTTAATTTCGAAACTCGAAATATTTTTTTTAATCTAATTTTTTTTTATTCGCCATTTTTTTTTTAATTTAATGTTTGAATCGTACTTATGCTCCTCAAAAGTGCCTGAATACGAAATTTCATAGAAATGGAATAACTTTCAAAGCATTTTAATTTTAAGCCCGCCATATTTGATCAGCCATTTTGTATTTTGCAGTTTTAATTTTAGAATCGAGATCAGCATCTTGAAAAACACCAGTGTACGAAATTTAGTAGCATTTAAATAACTTTTTCATATTTTGGCCAGATTTTCGGGATTTTGCCCCACTGTGCGTCATTTACGGTTTTTCAAAGCGCTGATGAATTTTCGCAGCGAAAAAATGAGTGTTGCCATTCGAAAATTTTGAAATGTTTCACTGTAACCGTAACCGTGAGAGCTCTATTGTTTTAAACCATCACGATCTTGAGCGCATACTTTCAAATAACTAAATCTGAAATTTTCTTTCGATTGGTTGAGTGGTTAGGTCGCTAGGTGTACATATATCTGGGAAGTTTCTTTATGAGCACCCTGTATACTTAGATATATATCTTTTAGCATAAAACGAAAACTCAAAAATTTTTATATAATGTTTATAACTCGATTTATGCAGGACTGTCAGAAGAAATGATAACCATTATGATGGAAAATGGTTTCTATAATGACGCTATGCATTACAAGATATGGTCTTGCATTGTTTCCTCCCTGAAAAAGCAGCGAAATTTTTGAAAAAATCTTTTAATTATTTTTCTTATGTCCTGAAAATCATTATCATGAAAAAATCCATCTCTAATTCTCTGAGATATTCTGCGATGCTTTTTCCATTCAATAAACGCCATAGATAAGAGAAAAATTTGAAAAAAAAAAAAAAAAAAAAAAAAAAAAAAAACTTTATGTGTCTTGCCCATATTCCAAGAAACTTCATCAAGCAAAATTTCAACTCTACAGCTCTCGTAGCTTCCGACATACACATTCGTTCCAGTATGAGAGCGGCAATGGGGATTTTTTTTTTAAACTGCCTTCTGTCTGTTTTACCTGGTCTACCAAACTACATGTTTACACGTAAAATGCCAGAATAAGTTACGAGGTAATTTTTCCTTCCCAATTATATCGCCCTCCCTTCTACCATTTTGAACAGATAATTTCGGACAAATTCCTTAATATACACTGACCAGATCCCAATAGCCGTAATCCTACAAAAAACAATCTATGGCCCTAATAAATTAAGTATAGAGGCCACTACGGGCAAAAAAATTCAGGCTCGATCTGTTATAAAGTTATAAGTTCTGTCCAGTTCGTTTATTTTTCCGAAGTTTATGACAAGACAAGACACAATTAAAAATCAATGAAACCCAGCTGGATTCGAGTCATTTATACGAGAAATGTCAATATTTATTTATCCGTATTATCCAAAAATTATCCAGACCCCTTCCTGCGATTGATTTACATACACATCTTGCAAACAGAGGTACACAAATATATTTTAAGTATAGATACATTACAATAAGAATAATTCAATTCAATAAATGACGTAATTTTTAAAATTTGATTCCATTCACGGGTTTGGAAATAGTACCACTTTATTATATGTATATAAGGAATTAGAATTACATATAAATGTTAAAATGGAATATACTTTCATCCTTTCAAAACAGCGTTCGAAAAAGACAATTCAAAAATCTAAAATACTTTCGAAAAATAACAAATAAAAAAACACTATCTTACTAACTCTTGTGTATATTTTCCTTTAAATTTCAAAATAAATAAGAAACATTATCGTTTTATCTTCTGAAAATGAATGTATAACAAATGGCTGCTATGTCCCTTGCTCTTTCATAAGACTAATGAATGCCGCTTTCATGTTAAAGAAAGAAAGTACAGAAATAATTACATTCTATTGCCGAATCATTAATGTAAAATTACTTCAAAAGGGAACTTTATTATGCAAGGTTCGTTTTATTAAAATAAAAGATTAAGTGGATGATATTTATAGATTTCGCATTACAAATGTTGTTAATTTTTTAGTTTAAAATAAGTATAATTATTACAAAACATTCTATTTTGGAATAATTCTTTTTTAAATACATTTTAATTTAGCAACATCATTAACCTTAATTATATATAGACAAAATCTCTTATTTTGCGTCATTATAGAAATGATATTTGAAATATCAAATTCAATTTATAAATAGTCAAAAATTTTGTAACTTTAGACAAAGAAGATGCGTACACAATTTTATATTGTACTGAAACTAAATAATCAAGGATTATATTTCTAACTAATTAAACATCGTTTTGAAGTGGAGTTAAAAATAAAAAGTATCGTTATTCACGAAGAAGATAATAGTACTTGTTCAATGCTAATCTCATTTTGTTTTAGGCCAATTCCATCGTAACTGACGTAACACTTGATGATCGATTATTATATTCTACACGGTGTAGAAAATGTACTAATAAATCTAGAACAAATATTTATAATTTAAAATATTTCTAATAAAGAACTTAATACCCAAATATCTGCGGATTATATCAATCTCTAATCTAGTCACAAAAATTGTATTTCAAATTTCTGTAACTGATGTAACGTAAAATAGACATGCATATCTTCTGTCTTCATTGAAGTGTAAAAATTATCAAAACTATCCGTTAAAAAGAGTGATTTTATGTTCTTAATAACACTAAGCAATGACAAATTATAATAATGACTTTTTAAAGTAATGTCTGAAAAATAAAAAATAAAAAATGGCATTTTCATATGTTACTGACGTAACTCTTATTGTGTAACTCACGTAAAATTATCACTTTACAAAGACAATAATGGTAACTTAGTTTGTGAACAGTAATTTACAATTCCTTCTTATTAGATTTTTTTTATAGAACATAAAAATATCAAGCTTTCGAATCATACCCAATTAAATTATAAATTTTATCTCTCCCCCAAATGACACTTTTTCGTGGAATTGCCATTTAGCTAAATGAAAGATTGTTATGTAATACAAACATTTGTACTACTTACGGAATAAATAAAATACAGTTTAATGTATACCGGGTGAGCCAAAAGTTCGTTGGAACTTTAAAAACTTATAAAAAGGGAAGAAATTATGATAAAGGAGTGCGTATTGCAAGAATCATTGCAGATTCACAAGGTAGTCGGATATTTTTTTAGCAGAAAAAAAAAGTTAAAAATTTACATGTAAAGGGCGCTGACAACCCGAAACACAATGAACAGGACAACAATACGCACCATTCCTTTGTTCTTCCAATAACAAATGTTCCACATGACTTACAAAACATTCTACGACACAGCTGCTGTTCTGTTCATTGTGTTTCGGGTTGTCAGCGCCCTCTACATGTGATTTTTTCAATAATTTTGTTTTGCTGGAAAAAAAAAAAAAAAAAAAAAAAAAACGACTATCTTGTGAGCCCTTTTTTGCAAACCGCACTCCATTATCACAATTTCTTCCTTTTTTATGAGTTTTTAAAGTTGTAACAAACTTTTGGCTCACCCAGTGTAAAGAAAGTGGTATAAATCAAAAGCAAACCTATTAGGAAGATAAAAAATATCTAGTATATTATCAAATATCTAAATTATGTGAATAACGCTAACATTATATTCAGTGTGGCAACACCTAGTCAATAAATTACATTTTCACTGCAATGTTATTAAATTCTAAACATCTCACACATTCAATTTTAACACCTACGAAAAGGACAAATTTTTTTTTTAAAACTTGTATCGCAAATTTCTGACTTTTTGTGTTTTTACAGTTAATATTCAATGATTATTTTTAAAACCAATCTCTATCAGCTGCAACCCGATTGCGAAAGTTTAATCTATTTGAACTTAAAACAAAATAAATAATTCACGATTTGTTTCTTCTGAATACTTCATTAAATATTTAAAATTGCATGAATAAATAAATAAATAAAATAATATAAATAAAACACAAATTTATTAGAAATGTTATCGAACAAAGCTTAAACAACTGAAATTGTCAGAATCATAAAGGCTGCTCTACTGTAATTAGCGAACTTTGACAATTCCTACGGTTATTAACTCGTAGCATGAGGCCAATACAAAAATATTTTAATAAATTTCTAAACTTTATTTGAATACATTATTGATATTTTTCCATAAAAATGCTTTTTGGTGTTGTTAGTATGGAATTTGGTAAATGCCCTGGTCACCTGCCCTAGTCATCTATTAGAGTTTAAAATACAGAAAAATAGAAAAGAAGAAAATTCGATTCCATAACTATTTTTAAAGAAATTCTTGAGAAATTTCTTTAAAATTTCGGAAATTAGAAAAATAAATAAAAGTATATATTTTAAAGTCCTTTATGAAAATATAAGAAATTTTTGGTACAGTGCTTTTTTATTTACGAAAGTCTCCAATAAATGTCAGTTTAAAGTTAAAAAATTGGAAGGACAGAGGTAATTACATCATATTGCAAAATCATTAATGTAAAGTTGCTTCGAAAAGGAGATTTATTATTTTAGAGTTATGATCTACGTATATCAAATCTAAGTGTAGGAAAGTGCAGTTAACCATTTTGGGGCGAACCGTGCCATCTGTATGTTTAAAATGCAAGATTGTTTTTCTAGTCACCTGCCCTGAGCTTTCTACTGCACCGATTTTGGAAATTCTTATGTAAATGAAAGCTGTTCATTTGTAGATGTGCCTGCACAAGCTATTTTTAAATATATTCCCACTTTTATATTTTAATTTTAAGGGGTTTTTTTTATTTCTTCAAAATGCTGGTAATCGGATTATTTCCATTGTTTCAGATAAAAGAAAAATGATGAAAAATATTCAGACATGTGACTTTTTGAACGTATTTTTTCATTTGCAAATTATTTAAAAATAAAAAAATGCATAGGTACTTTAATTTTATGAGCTAATAAAAATTCACGTTTCTTGAGACATCGCGAGAATATTGTCTATTGGATTCATTTTATCTTTATGCATTATGACTAGCATAAAAGTACATATATAAAGTGTGCTTGAAATTTTTATAACGTTACACTTAGCTTAAAATGCATTTCTACATTATCAAAACTAAGGAGAAAAATTGATTTCATTGTATAAACAGTACGTAATTTTCACTGATTTTTCACTTCTTATATCTAAAGATTAGACTCTAGCCTTTACTGATTACTGAACTATTTCAGAAATTGAATATTAATCTTAAAAAATCCTCATGGTTTGTATTTCTAAAAACCTTTTGTTATTTTTTAAATGTGCACTTCTACAATACAAACTTTACATTAATGTAATATTCATGCAGTTTGTTGGTATGAAGTATTGTAAAAATAAAATGCAGATCAGCATTCCGTAATCTTTGACGGCTCTGATATAGGGAAGACCGGGGCTTGTAGGCGCAGTTTTTAGTTATTGATTTTTATTAATTTTTTGTTTAAGTTTTTTTATGAAACTTTAACTGTACTTTTAAAGAACAGGCATTGGGCTATAAATACCCGGAGTTTTGAGTTTGTAGCTTTTGTAGTTTATGTTTAGCGGAATCCTAAAGTAAAAGAAAAAATTGTGCGCCAAGTTACTAGGAGCAAGTTGCCTATACCTATGGGGTAAGTTGGCACACGCTTTATAAAAATTTAAATAAGACACGCAGTTAAGAGAATTCAATTTCCTTATTACTAGTAGGTTTATTCAAAGTCGTTATCACCGCACAATGTAAATTCTAAAGTATACAGACATAAAAATAATGAATAAAACATTAACATTGAGTAACTTCTGTCCTACTCTATAACATCATCAGAGTTACAGTTGTCACAAATAAAAAATCGAGTGTCTCCGTTTGGGCAAGCCTCGTGTACCCAAAATGTTGCATTGCAACCAATTTTCTCGTTGTTTGCTGTTTTTCAAGCTACCAGCATACACCAAACACCGAGCCAACTTGCCCCGTGTTCAATGCGCCTACTAGCCCCATAATAAATTTCTTCCCAAAAGGGACACGTAACCAGTTAATCATAAATAATCCAAGTAAATCACATATGGAATAGGTACAGTTAATCATACACTAAGAAAAATTGCACAAGTTAAATCGCAATTATTAAGGTAAGTATTGGAAATTAGAAAAAGAATGAAGCAACAAAAAATTACTTATGAGCGCAAAAAAACAGAAAAATCGTAATAAATGTCCACTGCACGTAGGTAACGTTGCAAAACTACAATGAGGATTGTAAAACGCAAGAAGAAATGTACTCTGTGACTGGTTGCACAATCTACCCACAAACAGGTGATTTATGGGGACTGCGCCTACTTACCCCTGTAGCCAACTAGCCCCGGTCACCCCTACTAGTAAGAAAATAAAAGTTTTAATGCCTAAGCTGTGTAAATTTCATTTTTTTACTGCTTATTAGAAATTTTGAAATTTTTCATTTTGAAATACGTATAATCTCAACAAATTTTGCGTTTGGATTGCATTTTGGAATAATGATTTTTATCTTAATGCTTTCTAATTAAGCGCCATGCTCGGCCTTAATTATGTATAAAGAAAATATTTTATTCTGTATCAGTACTAAATTGGATATTTGAAAAATCAATGTAATCGAACGACGCTTTAAAAAAAAAAAAAAATGGAATTACCAGAATCATAAAGGCTACACAGCTACGTATAAGTAGCGATCTTAAATACGTATAAGTGTCTATGTATAAGTAGCGTTATTATTCATGTTTTTTACATAAAAATGTTTTCTGGTGTTTGTGGGAAATCTAATAACTGTAAAAAAATCTATTGTAGTAAAGAAAAAATGTTTTCATTAAAACTTACAAAAATTTAGAAAAAAAAAATATTTTCGCACTAAAAAGTAGAAATTGGAATTTCGCCAAATTAACCAATATGAAAGCGTATTTTTGTTTCAAAATTTGGTGATATCTCGCCTAGTTGGCCAAAAATTGGCACTGTTGTGCTAACCCTGCCATTAGTTTTTTTTTTTTTTTCAACAAATACTCATTGTTGAAACTGATACTGATTTCTCTATAGGAAATAGACCGTTTCTTCCCGTTGCACCCCTTAGGGATAGAATTTTTAAAAATCAATGTTCAATTCATGTATTACACTTATTAATACATATATATTCCAAATTTTAAAGCTTTTTTAATGTAAGCAGGAAGTGGGTGAAAAAGGAGTTACAAGATTTAACTGCCACATGTAAACAAACAGAATTGTAAGTTTAAAGAAAGCATGTAATTAAATGATTTTGACCTATTTTCTTTAAGCTGGAAAACTTCAGTTCGATCCCCCTTTTTAAATAAAAACAGACTATAATACCAAACTCCATTCTTTCAATCAGGATAAAACAGACGAACTCTTCCAGTAAAGAATAAAAATTGTTTTCTTACCTATAGTTAAGAATTTTCTTTAAAATTTCAGAAATTAGTAAAATAAATAACAGCATGTTATAAGAGTCATTAACATTTTGTATGTCCTTTAAATATCAAAATATAACAAATGATTTGTACAATGTCAGTTCATTAACGAAACTCCCTAATACATGTCTCTGTCAAGTTAAAAAGTTTTCTGGAAAGAGATAATTAACATCTTACAGCGGGCCCTCAAAATTTCAGAAATTAGTAAAATAAATAAAAGTATATTTTTGTGCTGCCGAATAAAAGACAAACAGCTGGTTAAATATCAAAGGGCGATATGTCTTTCATTCGGCAGTGATCTTTCCCTGATGACGACTGATGGTTCAGTCGAAAGCGCTCGGATTTTAAACATCATATGACTCCAGTGTTTCAACACCTTCATTGTTTTTAAAATGTTTTAACATTTGTATTTTAGCACCTATTAAGTAAAGATATATTGTGAATTTGATATTCATATTTTCTCATTTATTTTATTAAGGTGAATCTGTCGTTCAACTTGAAATATAGTTTTTCTATATTTATTTAATTTGTATATTTTTGTATGTCCTTTAAATATGAAAATATAACAAATGATTTGTATAATGCCTGATCATTAACGAAACTCCCTAATAAATGTCACTGTCAAGTTAAAAAGTTTTCTGGAAAGAGATAATTAAGATTCTACAGCGTGCCCTCAAAATTTCAAAAATAGTAAAATAAATAAAAGTATATTTTTATATGTCCTTTAAATATGAAAATATAACAAATGATTTGTTCAATGCATGTTCATTAACGAAACTCCCTAATAAATGTCACTGTCAAGTTAAAAAATTTCTGGAAAGAGATTATTAGCATCCTACAGCGGGCCCTCAAAATTTCAGAAATTAGTTAAATAAATAAAAGTATATTTTTGTATGTCCTTTAAATATGAAAATATGACAAATGATTTGTACAATGCCTGTTCATTAACGAAACTCCCTAATAAATGTCACTGTCAAGTTAAAAAGTTTTCTGGAAAGAGATAATTAAGATTCTACAGCGTGCCCTCAAAATTTCAGAAATTAGTTAAATAAATAAAAGTATATTTTTGTATGTCCTTTAAATATGAAAATATGACAAATGATTTGTACAATGCCTGTTCATTAACGAAACTCTCTAATAAATGTCACTGTCAAGTTAAAAAGTTTTCTGGAAAGAGATAATTAACATCCTACAGCGGAATCATTAATCTAAAATTGCTTGGAAAAGGAGCTTTATTATGCAAGAGTTAAGATAAGAAAATAAAAGTTTTATTCACTAATCTAAGTGAATGCTATTTATTTACTTCTTATTACAAATTCTGTTACTTTCCATTTTAAAATATGTATAATCTCCGCAAACGTTGCATTTTGGAATAATAATTTTTATCTTAAAGCTTCTAATTAAGCGGCATGCTCCGCCTTAATTATGAATAGAGAAAATCTCTTGTTATGCATTATTATTGAAATGAGTATTTGAAATATCAAATTGGATATTGAAATTTGTCAGAATTTCAGTAATGATGAACAAAAGAAGCATACTGTGATTTTTACATTGCAATGAAACTAATTAAACCAGGATTAAATATAATGCAAATAAAGTTTTGTTAGTTTATTTGAATTAAAATTTTAAAAAAATGAACTATAACTAATGAAGAGAATTATATTTTTTCAACTATAATCTAATTTTATTTTAGCTGAATGAAATGTATATACATAAGATAGAAAAATGCAGTGACTTGGAAAATAATGAAATACGCATTGTTATACGTAACAGCAGAAGGAATGAAAATATGAGCATTCCTATTAAAAACTGAAGAATACTTAAAAAAAATTTTATCTATCAAAAATAGAATTAAAAACTCTCATCAAAATTAGGAAACTTTCGAAAATATTTGTTCTGTTAACTATTGTTAAGAACTTTATTCACATTTTCAGAAGTTTGTAAAATATATAAGAAACATTATTATTTTTTTTAAGTAAGTGCTGCTATGCTTGTTCATTTATGAAACTCTCAAATGAATATAGTTTTACTTTAAAAATATAATAACAATAATAAACTACGTCCTACTCCAGAATGATTTATCCGAAATTACATGAAAAAGATTTTATTATATAAGAAAATGTGGTTTAAATTTTTTTAAATTGGGGTCCAGACTTCTCTTCTCTTTTTCACACGCTGTTCGGATTGTATTATAATATATGATTAGTTGATTTTTGACGGCCGATTATCTACACGAGGGTTATAGGCCTTAAGAGGGGAGTGAACTTCGTGGGGTCTTCGTAAGGGAACCTTACCCGTATTTACGCTTGGAAATCCAAGAAAACCACGAAAACTCCGAACGATTAGGCCGACGGGCGCGATTGATATTGAACCCAGCACCTCCCTTCTACCAGCTTCGAGAGCAGAACCGCTCGGCCACTTGTGGGGCTATAATATATGAATAGAATACAAAAATACAAAATTAATTTGGCCAAAATTTACTAAAACGTGTTTAAAATGCTGTTAATTATATAAAAAACAAAAATTATACACCTAAAAAAAAAAAAAAGAAAAAGTGAGTACTTTCAAGTACACTCGTACTCGTCATGCGGATTCGAAATGAAATACAAAACAGAGAACTGAGTTCTTTCAAGCAAAAAATCCCGTTAGAATGTTCCAACATGGAACGTACGGTAGAATGGTAGGTGGATGAAAACTGATTTCCTAAGTACACTAAGGAGTGCGACATGAAACGCAACATGAAGTGCAAAAACCGGTCGAAACAAAGAACGAAGTTGTTTCAAACCAGTTTTTCTAGCGAATTCAAGCGACATGTCTTATGTGTCGCCTTAGTGTGTGACTTGCCTTAAGCCCCGATTATCCGCAAGCAGATGATCCGCGACACGACCTTTTTCTTTTTATCGACACGATTTTTTTTTTTTTTTTAACAGCAATGAAAGTACAATAGGCCCTACAGTGCGAAGGTCAAACATTATGTAGTACGAACATTCTCTGATCGCTGACCTTCACGAAACGAGGGAGCGAGTCCACTCGGTGAAGTTCAAGTATAGAGGTCCCCCAGTCCTCCCGGCTGCCAGTGGCCTCAGTTGTCAGTTAGTGTGCTTAGCGATCAGACGCGTTTTATGTTTCTTTGTCACTGCTCAGTTTAGTGCTTCGTTACTTCCTGAAATTACATAATACGTAACGGCTGGAAAAAGAAAGAAGCCTGTTTTAACGATTGCACAAAAACTTTAAATGATTTTTAAAATAGAAAATGGCGCTTCAAGGAAATAGATGTGTTTGGATTGCGGGATCAGGAAACAACCGTGCGCGACGTTTTAAAGCAAACAGGCAGACTGCTGGCTTTTGCATCGGTGTCGAAAAGTGCTTCAAGGGTAAAAAATAAACAACAATGAAGAAATCCACCTATAATGAACTTGATTCGACATTAACGGAGTGGTTAGATCAGGCGCGATCATTGCAGCTAAAGCAGGACATTTTACCTATAAAATGTAATTTTTTTTCTTTATTGTTGCCAATAACTTGAAAGCCGTTATAATATCTTGTATATAGGAATAAATTTACAGTTGAAAGATTTCTACTTGAAAAATAAAACTGAAATAGTTATTTTAAGAATTAAAAAGAAGATGAATATGGCGACTTTTAGACTTTTTCCATTTTTAAAATGCAAATATTTGCATTGCAGATTTTCTGTTATGTTTATGATGATTGTACATAAAATGATAAGGTACGTGCAAAATACAAAACTTTAAAAAAATTCTAATATTTATTTCGATTGCATTTAAACGGAATCTAAGTTTTTAGTGTGTTTAAAGTATTATATTGTATAAATTTTATTTTTATTTTTAAATCTTCAATTAGTTTAACTTATTTGTTAGAAAAATGTAACATTAAATGCAGAATCTTAATAGCTGTCCCTTCTCGGGCTTCAACAATATGTACGAAATAAATTTGCTTTTATAATTTGCAGTGGAAATTGGGTTTTTCTTTAATAGTATTTATTTTTGGATCCTATTTGTGTATTTGTTGGGGTTTTTTTTTTCATTTACTGTTATTTCTATTACAATATAATTGCCTTTATGAGTAAATTCGTGGGTTTAAGAAAAAGGTATTTCGTGTCGCCATATAGTACGCATAACCGACGAATTTCCCCAACGTAGATGAAAATTGCACGTACCTTCCCAAGGTTCCTCAACTATCACACACGAGGAAAAACGAAATATATTTTTGCAATTACATGATTATCGAAATTAGTATATGAAAAAAGATATTACATTTGAAAATTTTCAAAATTTTTGTAGTGTTAAACAAAACAGATACATATGCACACCCCTATATTGTCCTGAAACGCATAAAGTAGGAAATTCCTACCAACAAAATATTATTAAACTCGAGATAAAAATGAAAAAAAAAAGTATGCCCTAAAAAGTCAATAAAATTACTTCAACGCTAATCTAATTTTCTGTTAATCAAATGAAAGTAACATTCATGATATAACTGGTTTAACTATTTGGAAAAGCACTAAGAATTAACAATACACTAAAAAACAATAGCAGTTATATTATTTTTCTAACTAAAAATGCCCTCTCTTTAAAATTTTCATATAGATATCAAAATCAATATAAACGTAACATAAAACTTACTTTACTAGAGTTTTTCCAGAATTTATTATTTCAAACCATATTATTATGGTTTTTAATACGAGGAAATATATTTTAAAATACATTAAACTTTTGCCTATATGAATGTAATAACATTCTTATGTAAAGTGCAGGGCTTTATCGATCTACATAATATTTTAATGTTCAATATACAGCACTATGATTTTAAAATCACCGCTGTTGAACATTATTCAGAATAATATTTTCGTGTTCCATGCAGTATTATAGTTGTTGCATAGCTCAATATTGCAGTGTATTACTGAATAAAATGAAAAAATAATATAACCTACAAAGTACGTTTTGTTATGATAAAACATATCTAAATAATAATGTAAGGGAAAACATTCGTCGATATCCGTTCCTTCCACCATGAAAGAGCATAAATATAACCCACTCAGAAAATGAGAAAAAGAAAGGAAAAGAAAAAAAAAGTCAATCGATCGTAGAAATAAGATCGTAGTATTAGAGAATTTCAAATACATCAGATTTAAGAACTTATTGGATTTTGGGAAAGGTATGGCAATGCATATTTTCTTTCCTAATATCGTAATGGATCCCGTCGAAGAAGTTTAATGGACCAAAGCATGAGATTTAGAAGCATACGACATACGTACAATACAGAATTTGAATGGTAATTCAATTTCACTTATATGCCCTTTAAGCCTAAATGGGTAATACATGCATAAGGAATGTCTTTACTTTCAAATGAGAACAATTGTATTACATATGTACTGAAAAACAGACATTGAATATGTGGAATACTTTCATGGTGTATAAGAAATTTGGTGCTTTAGAATTTGTATGTCATCTTTTAATTTCACAAATCTTTATGTCACGGAGTTAATTTTATGTACAATTTAGCATAATCATTTTAAATGTTTAAAATGTCATTTAGAAATGAACTAACGAATCCTATTTCAAGTTCTCATGAATTCAATCTTTCTGACATTCAAAGTTACATTCATGACTTCATACTTGGGAAAATAAATATGAATTAATAATCAATTAAAAACAACAGCAGTTATATATTTTTTTAACTAATAAATGTTTTGTCCTTATATTTCGCATACACAATTCGAAATCAATACAAACATAACACAAAACTTACTTTATCAGTGTTTTCCAGAAGTTATTACTTAAAAGGATATTTTGCGGTTTTAATACGAAAAACTACATTTTAGAATGCATTAAACTTTGAATATATGAATTTCAGTAATAACATGCTTATGTAAAATGCAGAGCTTAATCGGTCTACATATGTTATAATTTTCAAATCCAGCACTATAATTTTTAAATCTCCCCTGTTGAGCATTATTCAGAATAATATTTTCGTGGTCCATGCAATATTATAGTAGTTACATTGCTCCATATTGCTGTGTATTACTGAATAAAATCAAGAAATAATATAAGCTGCAACATACGTTTTGTTATGATAAAACATACTTAAATAATTTTGTGAAAGAAAAAAATGCATCGATATCCGTTCTTTCTACCATGAAAAAAGCATAAATATAACCCACTCAGAAAATGAGAAAAAGAAAGGAAAAGAAAAATAAAAAATCCATCGATCGTAGAACACTGTATAAGAGAAATTTCAAATACAGATTTAAGAACTTATTGGATTTTTGGGAAAGGTATGGCAATGCATATTTTTTTCCTAATATCGTAATGGATGCTGGCGAAGAAGTTTAATGGACCATGAGATTTAGGTGCATATGACATGTGTACAATAAAATATTTGAATGGTAATTCAATTTCACTTATATGCCCTTTAAGACTAAATGGGTAATACATGTATAAGGAATGTCTGCATTTTCAAATGAGAACAACTGAATTACATATTTACTGAAAAACAGAGATTGCATATGCGGAATACTTTTTAGTATATTAGAAATTTGAGGATTTAAAATTTTTATATTATATTTAAACTTTGCAAATCTTTACGTCACAGAGTTAATTTTATGTAAATTTTACCATCATGTTAAATGTTTAAAATGTCTTTTAGAAAAAAAAAATTAAAGTCACAAAATTCAATCTTCTGACATTTAAAAAGAATAATTCTGTAATTTTTGCATCTTCTGACAGAGAAATAAAAATTTTTAATGAAAAAAAATAAGTAAAAGTGACGTCAACGGATTGTTTCTAAAGTTTCATGCTTTTGTCGTAACATTTTATTATTAATGACAATGGAATCATGGACGGTTTCGGTTTTACCCGACAACGAACCCGGAAGAAATTTCTATTTCAAAGTTATCCCGAAATTACATCAGAACACGAAAAAAAAAATGCTTGACAAGACTGGCTATGACACACTTTAAACCGAAATTAATTAAAATGAATCCATATTTTAATTAAATTATAAAATCTATAATTATTTCTCTAATATCAATTTTATTCTTTTAGCAGTAAAATGAAGATATGTACTCGTATAATGATTTATACTAAAATATATAGTTTTTCCATCTGAATACATATTGTGGAATTTTTTTCGAATAATGAGTCACCAAACTTTACCCGCAAATATTAAATCGTTATGCAAACCTGAACCGAACGCAAAACATTCAGTCACCCTAATTAGCACCCTACACAAAACGAAAAGCATTAGCGCCGACCCAACGTGAACCGGATACAATTGGGTTGCCGATCCGATGCAGGGCTCTAATTAACATTCATTTTAATTCAATTTGTTTAAATTATCGTTCATTTTGACATGCAATAGTCGATAATAAATCAACATTTTTAACGTATCGTCAATCGTCTCTTTGAGCCACTTTTTCCTGGTTCCGCTCACATTTCCATTATTAAAAAATATTGCATGTGATTTTTCAGCGTCGAAATGGTGTTGTAAACAATTAACGTGAAACAATGAAGCAATCTTTATGGTTTTAAAGAGGAAATTTTTAATTTTTTAATTTTTTAACCATTTTTAAAGTTTTGGAACAAAGTAGACCCTGGTGGGGGCTTCTTTGGCACATTCACTTAGTTTATATAAAATGAATAAATTTCATATGTAAATGAACACATTTTTTGAAACTGGTTTTCATGTTAGCTTTTGAAAACGCGAACATTTCCTCTCAAAATAAAAAGTTAAAGGAAAAACTATGATCACATATGGGTTACAAGTTACTAAAGATAAAATTTTGACACTTACCTTATTTGTAGCTCTTATCCATATTGTTTCACTGTGGAAAGTTTGGAGAGTATAAATTTACTCACGAAAACAGTTGTTTAAAAACACATCCAGTGTTGCAACTAAAAATATTAAATTACCCCCAAACTATTCAAATATCCTATAGTAGTGTATAAAATATTTTTCAAAAGCAAAAACTCCAAATTATCTAGTATTGTTTGTTCAATACAAAGAATAGAAACTTTTTTTTATGGGATGGACCAAAATAACCCCGAAAGGACCAAAGTAGGGTTTGATGATATACCCGAAAAATAAATAAATAAAACTACACGGCATAACGAAAATTTAAAGAATACATACCAATACTTCATAACTTAACATCATATTAAAACCCCATGACTATTCATTAATTTTTACGAATGATGAAGTTTTTAAATTAAAAGTAAAGAGAAGTAAACAGACAGACAAACATATATGATATTTAAATGGGTCTCATTACCACAATGAGACTTTCCCAACAAAGAAAAGAAATTATGAAGTCTAAAAATGAGATCAATAGTTATGCGAAGGCATGCATTTAATAATTTCACCAGTACGCTGAGGATTCCGCAGAACAAAGAACTTGTGCAAAGTTTAAACTTGGCTTTGCGCCAAGTGCGCTTCGAAAGGTGATCGCAAATGTGTAACACCGTCTTGGTCCGTAATGCTGATTTCTAGATAGGTTTTCAGTAAATATTTCGGGTAATTACGGAATTTTACTTCAAACGCCCCTGAACACCCCCACTGACTTCACGTAAAGTTTACGTGTAATGGAAAAAAATTATTTTATAAAAGACTATGTGGCCGAGGATAACCGCTATAGCTTACCTACAACGCTTAAATAAACCCCTACTACTCCAAATTTGTTTATAATATCAGTTAGTGTAAATTCAGAAATAGGGGAGAGGAAGGGAGGTATTTTTGCATTTTTTTTTTCTCAATATCTCTGAAAATGTATTACCTAAAAATAAAACAAATATATTTTTGTGTATGGTGTAACGAGATCTTTCGAACGCTACGCCATCCGATATACATTTTTTTTTTCAAGTAACCAAATTAGCCTTCTCTAATTTTATTCCTAGAAATATTTGTGAATGTCTAATAATCTATAAATATGTGAGTCAAAAGCCTTTATAACCCTTACAAGTTTGAACTTTTCATATTGTACAGTTTTCAAGAAAATCACTCTGAAAGACAGACACACGAATCATCTTATAATGGTGCCTTTTTACTTTTTAAATACGAACACTAAAAATATATACATTAAACACAAACGAGTTGTACAATCTACTTGAATGAAAAGTCGGTTAATAAATTTTTCACTTGTATTTCGTTTTAAATCTTGCCACTGAAATTCAAATTTCTAATTTAATCTATTAAATTATCAAAAGTAAATAGTAATATCAACTGACAAAACGGGCCTCTGTCATATTTCAAAAATAAGATGTAAGCAGAGACAGATAAACTTACTTCTTTTGTACATTTCCGCATTCAGACATAGAATTATATTAACAATTTATTAAACCAATTAATTAGTTTTAATTTTACAGTTCGTTGATTATACTAATAGATAGTATTAGATACTAATAGATTATATTTTCAACATAATGGACGATCCATAGGAATCCATATTAATCCATACGAAATATTTACATGAACTAATAAAACATGTTTTAGCATTTTGAGTATTTTAATAATCTATTTTAAAAGTACTTTTGAGGAAAAATATTATAAAAAACTCAGATTTTGTTTGCATAAAAAATTGCAAATGAAATATCCATAAAAAACGTTTATGCGCTTCAGAAAAAAAAAGAGTATGTTATTGATATGAAATACATTGACTAGAAGTATTTTCAAATATTTAAAATTAACATACGCAAAATTTAATTACCGTACATCGCTCACCAGCAAGAAAAGTGACACAACTCGATAAAAGTAAATTTCGCAGGAGAGGCCAAAGGGGAAGATTCGCATGTTTTTACTGTAACATGAAATTATAGCACTTAGCTCTCCATGCAGCAGTAAAAACTTTCATAAAAGCGTAAAACATTTAATAATGAAGACGTAGATGAGGTTTGGACATTTGGTTAATTTTGACACACATTTAACGCCCTTTTGTGGTCATCAACGGGCATATAATGTAATAAAGCGATTTTCTAGATAACTACACTTGTAAAACTTTTCATATAGCAAGATAAAACATATGACAGACCTATTACTGGAATAAAACGCTAAAGAAATTTTTTGAGTTGTGTCACTTTTCTAGCGGTTGAGCATCGCGTCCGAGTAACTTGTGAAATATATTCAAATACACTCACTACTGAATTAAAATAAATATTTTTAAAAGGACTTACCATATATTCTGCGCATAACGCTGCCATTTCAGCACTGTCTTTTTACATTTCTCGATAAATTCACCATATTATGCTCACCCCATTTTTTTTACCAAGAACTTCATGAGATATCTAGCACGAAAGTATATATATAGATTTAACAGTAGTGATTATTTACAGAATCTTATTTCCAAAGCTCAGTTTTAAAACAAAAAAGAAAAATAATCATATTTATAATTTTCAAACACATAAATGGGTTATAAATTAATTCTTTTGCTGTTTACGCTATATCAATAATACTTTATAATACAGCGTGATCATAATTAAATTATAAGTGTTTATAATTACATTATAAAAAATCTACTGGGCCAAAAACGCCGCCATTTCGTATAAATGCTATTTAAGCCACGGGAAGACGACTTTTAAAGAAAAAAAAACTAATTTATATTTCCGTCTGTAAAGGCCAAGTTGACACTGGTAGCTGATTCTGGGAAATAAAATAATCTAAAAACTAAGAAAACGAAATTTCGTACGGCATTGACTAACATATGATGAATATTTTAAAACAGAAAAGTTTTATTATTCCAGATGCCTTTCATTTTTACCATTTAACAAAATTTTTAGACATATGCAAATCACTTGTTGACATTACAATGTAAAACTTCACAAATCAGCTTGGAGAATCACAAATGCATATGCTTTTATATAAATGGGATTTTCTAACCGAAAATGTGTACTATTTTTTATATAAATTGATTTCTCATGGTGTACGTATACGGTGTCCATAACAGAATGTCCAGGTTATAAATTTTTAACACTATCAAATGTAAGCGTTGTAGAGTGTGGGTTCAAGGTCACAAGTAAAGGGTAACTTAAACACTTTTAGAAAAACGCATGCGCGAGTACTGCTTTGTTATTTACTTGCTTGTAGTGCCACATACGCAAAACGGCGAGTCCTGACCGTAAAGCTGTATTGCAGGGCTGACGATTTAACCTTTTGTTTACTGAATTATGAATTGATGAAAATTTAATCATTTAAAGCATTTTTCGTGAATTTCTGAAACTACATTAGAAGATTTACATAATCATTTAATGAATTTTTGAAGGATTTTAGAAAGATTGAAGGATTTAGCAAGATTAATTAAATTTGAATTTATAGGGACTTTATGCAATACTTATAACCCCACTCAAATCTTTTATTTTAAATATTTTTTTTAGTACTAATCTGTAGAATTGGGACATATACAAATAAAATGTTCTTACAATAGAAATATAGAAATATTTCCGAATTGAAAAAACTCCCCCCCCCCCCCGAAAAAAAACCCGCCAAAAATGTTGAAAAGATGCAAAGGCAAAAGAAATCATCCTTTTAAAAATATTTTTGTTTCGTATAACCAATAATGCTTTTGGAACAAGATAAAGTAACGCATCTATAACTCATTTTATACTGTATTACTACTAATCGATTTATTAAATGAATTTTATAACAAGTTTCAATGGTACTTCTAAGTACCGTCAGCAGATAAAGGGTTAAAAGCCGTTAGAGCCATGCGATTTTTTTCCTTTTGGGCTTTATGCAAAATCGTATATACGTTCCGATGCCATGTAATGATTTGTCAATGTTGAGACGCATAATTGAAGAGGTTATTGCTTCCATTAAACCGGACTTTTTAGCCAAAGTTTGCAGGAATTGGACTTTGGGTTGGATGTGTACTGTATAACTAACGGGGAATATATTGAACATTTGTAAGAAAAACTACGTTAGTTTACCTTCAATTTGATGTATGAATTTTTTAACTATTTTAAATTAAACTGCTATAATATATCATTGAAACTGGGACTTTTTTATGGACACCCTGTATTATGTATACGGAATGATATTGTGCTTGCCACGGTACTCTGTTTGAGCTTTAAGCACGCATGCTTTAATTATAGTCATCCTTTATATAGACAATACACTGTTAAAAATATCTCTGTAAAATTACGGGCAGAGGCCGGCGGCAGAGATTCCAGTCATAACCCGTAAAAAGAAAAAAAGAAAAAATTCCATGCCCATCATTTTGTGTCAACATGTACACCTTAGCGGAAGAAAATGTATTGAATCGTACCGTATTTTTGCTAATAGATGGGCTAGAACTGAAAGAATATGTGGATTGCCCTTAATTTTCTAAGTATCTAAAAATATTCCTGTGAAATTACGGGCAGATGTCGGCAGCACAGATTCCAGTCATACTTCCTAAAAAAAGAAAAATCCTGGTCCATCATTTTGTGCAGCCCGTAAGTTTATGGGGCAAAGATATAATGTACTTCAAAACACAATAACATTTTACTTACTGTTCCGTAGCACGTAGCACGTTAGATAATCATCGCAGAATTGCTAATTTGGCGGGTTAAAAAATATTTTACGGTCGCAGTTAAGTGACATTATTTTTTGACTAAAATGAAGTGTTACACCCTAGCGGAGGAAAATGTATCGGGTCGTACCGTATTTTTTTAGTGGATAAGATCGTTTTTCATCAAAGAAGGCTATTTATTGCCCCTGAAAATTGAAGAGCAAATGCTGATAAATTTACAGTTTTTTCTGAGAGTGTGTAGTTTTCAAAAAGTATGAATATTTAATAAAATTTCGTATCTTATGGGCCTTTACTGTAAAGCTAGCAACACCTACCCACCAAATAATCGATTCGCACTTCTGCGTTAATACTATATTTTTTGATTTTCGCAAACAAAAAAAATTTACCTTCTCAGTATTTTAATACTTAATAGGACGATTTTTTTTAAATGATTCTGGAATACATCAAACTGTTTTTTTTTTCTAAATTCGTTCTCCAATCCTTATTTATATGCAACACAAAACAGCTTTACATTAATTTTCCACTTATAATTCCATTAAGGCCTCTAATCTGCATTTTTAGTACTTTTTTCAATGAGATAACTCTGTTATTGATTCTCTTTTTTCGTTCCTGTTTTCTATTTTTTAACAGTCATTACTTTTGAATTTCAATGGATAACCTGTAATCTAAACAGCCATTATTTTTTAAAAGAAAAGTGTATAGCATTAAGTTTCACTCATTTACAATTTAAATTAACCTACTGATTTTTTTTTTTTTTTTTTTTTTTTTTTTTTACATTTCGATTTGTAAGAAATGCATGGATTAAAACATTTTTTCTAAATTTATTACGTTTTTTAAAATGTACACTTTATTTTATCCACATTTTCTATACAATATACAAAAAATACACTGCTAATTCATATGTGTGTAAGTATTTAACCTTATAAGAAAAAAAATATTTCATATTCAGCATTATTATTTCATATTTCATCTTACTTTCATTTTCCACCCCAAGAACAAAAATGACTATGACGATTATTTTTTTTATACTAAAAAAGCAAAAACTAAAAACAAAATATGTAAAAAATGTTAATTTATTATTTTATGTATTGTATTGTGTTTACTACAGCTGTTTTAATTTTAATGTCAACTGTCAACTGTAAAAATGTTATCTGTTACTCTTTATTCAATCAATATTTATCGAAAAGGTATGAAATATCTGACAAAAGTTTTATTTAAAATTTTGCCATTCAAAATTAGAGATGAACATCCTTAGATGCTTATGAAAATACAAAAACACAAAATGCAACCAGAAAAATTAAAATAAAAAACAATAAATTTTGACCCGTTCGACCAGAAAAAGTTATGTATATTTTATTGTAAATTAAAAAGTACACTATACTTTTTACAGAAATATTCTACTTTCAAAAAATATTTACCTTACAGTAAAATCATGACACGGTCACAATGAATGAAGCAGTGATAAAAACTAGAACAGAAAATAAAATAAATAGCACTTTTTCTTTCTTTCCTGAATGAATTTAAGCATTGTATTTTAAGCTTTCAGAATAGGTAAATATTTTTTTTCCAATTTAAATTTTAAGAACATTTTAAAATCTTGTACACTTAAATCTGCCAAATAATTTTAACTAAGGAGCGACTGAAACCGAAACCTTAAACGATGGTTGTGTATTATGACGGCCAATTATCAACACGAGGGATATAGGCCCTAATGGGGGGAGTGCCCTTCGTGGGGGTCTTTCTAAGGGAACCTAACCCGTATTAACGCTTGGAAAACCAAGGTTCGAAGAAAACCACGAAAACTCCGAACGATTAGGCCGACGGGCGCGATTGTGATCGAACCCAGCACCTCCCTTCTCCCAGCTTCTTGAGCAGAACCTCCCGGCCACTGGTGGGGCGAAACCTTATCCGAATTTTGGTAATTTTCCTATTTTGGACCAAATACGAAAACGAAAATGCCCATTTTTTTAAGTAATTAATACATACATAAGTATACATAATTATTAATAAATTATACATGAGGCCCAAGTTGGTTTTCTGTGCGTCTGACTAAATCTTTTTACTTTTCATATTTAAAGAAAAATGTAATTAATTCATCAGTGACAAAGAATGATTTTCTAATTATACGAATTTCATCTGATTAAAAATAATTTAGGTATACATATAAATACGTCGATTTATCTTTTAAAATGATTTTGGTGAATGATCATATGTTATGCTGGGACTTACTCAAAGAGTATTCGAAACACTTTTGCTTTTTCAAACTAAAAATTTACTATTACAGTTAAATCTGCAGCATTTAATGAACACGAGCAAATCGTCTTCAATGTTTAGTCATATATGCATTGCTTGCTTTATAATTTGCACTCACGTCCTGAGTCAATAATAACTGATAAGCTGTGAAGTTAGTAGGAATAAATAAAGGGTTTCTCATTCGAACCCATGCAGCTCAAATCAATGAGCAATGTTGAAAATTTCCGAAGGAAGAAACGATATTTTCGGAATACACATAGTTTCGGTCAAATTTCTGTCGGTCCCAATTTTTTGCAGTATTTTCGGCGGAAATGAATTCAGATATTGGGGCGAAAGCGAAAACGAATTGTCGGTCGATCTCTAATTTTAAACCTCTTTTTTTGCGTGGGGAGATTGCCTCAATATTCGCAATTTTGACATTCGCGGAGATTTCCGCGAACTTAACCTTCGCGAATGTTAGAGGATTACTGTAATTGAACCAAATTTCAAATATAATATCATACTGTATTATCGAAAATTGTAAGAATTTATGCATAAAATTGAACCAAGTTTCATATATATATATTTGGCTATGGTCAGCAGGTCTCACAAGGAGAGGGCCAACCTTGTTAATCACAGATTTTGATTATTTTAATATATGTTGTAGGGTAGAGACCCCTTAGTGTCAGGCTCAAAGGATTTTATCCAACGCTCCTTAGTTCTTGAGAAACCTGGGGGTCTAATAGTAGTACACAACTTAAATACTAACTTTGCAACCAAAATGATAGGTTGGTCGTAGCTCAGTTGGTATGGCGTTTGCCTGCTGATCCGCGGGCTCGGGTTCGATACCTGAATGCGCTACATTTCTTTTTCTCATTTTTTGTTTTATAAATATACTTGTAATTATAATTTAATAATTTCAATTAAAAATTTTAATATCATACATTAATTATAATGTTAACAAACTTAAATTTATCATTTTTTATTTTTGAACTATTATTTCTCATCCTTTAAAGAGGTTTAAAAAAAATGGATCTATTATTGAATGATAAAATTTCCAAAATCGTGACAAAATCTGTTGTGGCGACATCCAGTTACGATGAGATAAAAGAATATTCAAATAAAATAAAAATAAAAGCAGAAAGAAGATAAAGGGGAAAGCAAAATAATTGAAAGCGCAAGCATACGTATTACAAATTTAAAAATCTTTAATATGCAAAAAATTGGTTGTAATTTAATTCTGATGCTAATATAATTATGCTTGTTACTTTAAAAACAGAACAATAGTAATATCGTGTTGGCTTCCTTTGTTAAAGCTATGCGTAAATAATGTTTCTTTAAAATCACGAATTGACACAATTACTCAATATCATTGCATCGATAAAGAATATATGAAATAAATTTTAAAAGTAATTTTTAAAAAATTAACAGTTTTATAAATGTTTTATTACAACTATTTAGTTAAAAGTAAAAAATTAAATAGGTTAAAATAATAATTGATATACAATATTAAAAATTTTAATTGACAGTGAGATTATTAAGTTATACTTACAAGTAAATTTATAAAACAAAAAATGAGAAAAACAAACGTAGCGCATACAGGTATCGAACCCGGGCCCGCCAATCAGCGAGTTAACACCATACCGACTGAGCTACGACTGACCTATCATTGTTGTAGCAAAGTAAGTATTTAAGTTGTGTACTACTATTAGACCCCCAGGTTTCTCAAGAACTAAGGAGCGTTGGATAAAATCCGTTGAACCTGACACTAAGGGGTCTCTACCCTACAACATATATTAAAATAATCAAAATCTGTGATTAACAAGGTTGGCACTCTCCTTGTCAGTTAAAGTTTTCGATATTCCGTCGAAAAGGGGCGCTATAATAACACTTTTGGTGCAATTTTCTTTATTATATTATCGAAAAGTTGATGAAAAGTTGAAGTTATGCATATAATTAGACCAAATTTCATATACACATTACTGACTATATAAGCCAGGTCCCAGTTGAAAATGGAGATGTTCGCCTGAAAAATGGCGCTGTGATAACAATTCGTGATTTTCTCGATTTTTTTAAAGTTCTGTTATATATCGGCTGCTCATGTAGTGACGTGCACTTCATATCTAGCTAATCCGGTAATTTGCAGACTGGCTGATGTACAACAGAATAACGATAATATTCTTTCATTAAATATTATGTTCGAGATTAACACGTTTTTACTCTGATTAAAAGATTGAGCAGAAATTTAAGATGAAAGTTAATGTTGATGTAGCGTTGAAATAATATTTTGAAGCAGAAACAAGTGTATTTTTTTCTTTAATATTAACATGTATGAGATACTAGATAGTTTCGAGATTGGCACATCCAACTAGTTTGTGTGTGTGTACAGGCATCTGGAAGCAAAATCAAGAATTTA
Source organism: Maratus speciosus (assembly GCA_963932465.1). Lineage (NCBI taxonomy): Eukaryota > Metazoa > Arthropoda > Arachnida > Araneae > Salticidae > Maratus > Maratus speciosus. The sequence continues at coordinate 329,643,492 of OZ010786.1, forward strand.
TTTTTAACACCATTTAACAACCTCAAAAAGAAATATCTCTACAGAGTTTAAAATATGGTTATTAATTAGCAGTGTAGTGGTATAATACTAAATTTGTATTGTTGGAATTTTTACAAGTAATGTAATTTTAATCCCTTACATAAATCTGCCAATTGTTTAACACGTTGAGTGCCACGATGACTCACACTGAAGCGATGGAAATGTACAATGTTTAAAGTAATTTTTAAGAAAGTATAATCCTGTAATAAATAAAAGATAGGTAAATTTTAAATATTTGTTCAGTAATTATTTAAAACAATGTATATTTTTTTCAGTTTTGTATCATATTTTGTATCATTTTTGTATCATTGCTGTCAGCCACCGGTGGCTGCCGTGGCGCTTAACGTGTTAAGCGCCACGCTTAACACGTTATAAGCGTTGTAAGCTTAGCGTGTTGTCCGCGATTAAAACTACCTTTCTGCTTTAATTTTCTTTCCTTCTAAATAATGTGCATAAAACATTTATAAATGTATATATACTTATATATAGACATTACTTATTGACAATATGACTCTGCATTTTTTTTCTTTCTTTTAAATGAGAACATCCAATTATTAAATATAATTAAAAATATAAAGTCAACGTTAGTGGCTGAATGTAAAGGAGAAATTTCCAAAATAAACAAGTTGCAATGCGCTTCATTTTTAGTAATCATTAGACGGATGCGATCAGTAATTTGAAGAATCCTGGTTGAAAACCTGAATAGTTTTATTGAAGTAAAGTGCATTTTATTTAATCCTAAACCAAGAACATTCTCAATTAAGATAAAAAAGCAGATATACGATATCTTTCGTTAGGATTTGTATTTTTTGTAAATCATTTTAAAACTAATATATTTATTAAATTACGAAGGCAGCGTATTATATTTATTAATTTAAAAGCTACTAACTACACTGTAAAAAAACCACTGTAGATTTGCCAGAACAAACTCGATCACAGTGAATGTGGGGTATCTTTCTTTGGTTTCCTGACTATATTAACATGGAAAATACAGCAGTTGCGTAAAATTAGCAGCACAATGTGCTGGCAATTTGGACGCATTTTTTTTACAGCACAAACTGCTGGCGTCCAAACTGCTACAACCTTGTGCTGTTAATTTTACGCAACTACTGTATTTTCCATGTTAATATAGTCAGGAAACCAAAGAAAGATACAGCACATTCACTGTGATCGAGCTTGTACGAGCTTGTAGTAATAAATTAATATTATAATATATATATATATATATTTAATTAATAAATATTAAAAATCAAATAATTTATCGATAAAAACATACTATAAATATAATAATTATTATTTGCATAATATTTGTCATTCTATATTTTAAATATTAAATCATACTTTCAGAATAATTCTAAAAAAAGTTCTTCCTGTGCGAGTGAAAACTCCATCGTAAAACATTCAAACATATTGTTTGATTCAAAACCCAAGTGAGGACACGTTAGTCTATTTTATAATATAGTCTTTAACATTTTGTACTGCAGTTGGAGAGATATATTATTAACTTTGGATTTTTAATTAAGTTTAATGGTACATGGTGAGCGTGTTAAATTCGAATTATGCTAGCTCACAATATTTATTTGATCAAATTTTCCTGTTACAATCTATAAATTAAATCGTAATTTTAGAAGCATGTCATTAGATAAAACTTGTTATAATGACAAGTTTTTAAAAATTCGAATCATTTATAAAGTGAATTTTTATATATAGCTTATGAAATCAAGTTTCACCTATTAATAAAGCCACTCAATTTAATCCGATCAACATGGATTGAAGAGGCTTGAAATATTGCCCGATGTGCAGAACGTAAACGAAAATCGTTTTTAATTGAAATTGTTTAATTGAAGCTTGAATAGATTTTTTACTTTTAGTATATTTTTTTAGATTATTCACAAACTGCACCAAAAATATGTTTGATAATTTTTATAAACCAAATGCTATTGGTTAATCGCGATAGATTTCCGGGTTTATGGTAAACTGTTAATGTTTTATTATTTCAGTATTTAATCACGTAGATTAATTTCGTGTTTGTTTGATTTGCCTTTTATAAACTTATTTGCGAATTTTAATTTCATTTGGCATTTTAGGATGGAATATTACACTGAAACAAAGAAATGCTGAAATATTTTCATTGTTTGAAATGCTGAATTATTTTCATTGTTTGAAATCCAAATGTGGTAATCTTCCTAATCGCGTTGACCGTTCAATTTTCAGAAGGATTTTTAAAGAAATGTTTACTTGAAAGTTATTTTAAAAATCTATAAAGAAAAAGCAGTAGATTGAGATACAGTTTTAAAAAAATAATGTATTTTAAATTACATTTAAAAAAAAATATTCGTCAGTATAGAAAATGAAATTATGCACTGTTTAAAAGTTTAAAAAAAATGGCGATGCCACCGTTGATAAGGCATTCGCATTACTCAATGACATTTTTTTGCTTTCTATAATAGATGCAACATTATCGTAGAATACAGAAGGAAATAAAAGCAATTTGTTTAACGTAATACAAAAATAATTTGCCAATTTAAAAATATAGAAAAAATATTAATTTAAAAAATCATTCATAGAGTTTTAAATTTAAAAGCCCAAATCTTTTGGAAAGGGATTTTAAGCAGTCAGAATAATTTTAAGATAGTTCTTTCCACTCGCGATATAACTCCAGTAGATTCCCTTTCAAACGGACTGATTACTCTTAAGTACCGGACTCCCAAGCGAAAGCAGTTTAGTCTCGTCAGTCGCTGTGCATTCATAAGCTAGTCACGCACAACTTTGATTGTAGAAGGAGGGATACATCAATAAGTTTTATTCCACAGTTAAACTTAGGAATAGATAATGGTGGGGTTTAATTTGGATTATACTTAAGTGTAATGTTTGTTTCTTTAAATTTCCATGTTATATTTTCTTAAATTCAGTAAAATTTATAAGCCCAGATCATTGGGATGAGATTTTAAGCATTTACTATAATAATTTTAATGTAGTTTTTTCCACTCATGCGATACCTCAAGTGAAAGCTTTTTCAGATGGACCGATTACTTTTAAGTACCCGAATCCAATCGACAGCAGTTTAGTCTCATCAGTTGCTGAATAGTGCATTCATAAGCTAATCACGCACAACTTTGACTGCAGAAGGAGGGATATATCGATAAGTTTTGTCGCACAGATAAATTTAGAAGTATGTTGTGGTAGAGTTTAATTTAAATTAATTTAAATTAATTTAAATTAAACTTAATTGTAATGATTGTTTCGCTAATGCTTTACATTTTCTGAAATTCGTTAAAATTTGTAAGCACAAATCTTTTTGAGATGATATTTGAAGCAGTTAGATTAACTTTAACGTAGTTATTTCCACTCGTGTTATACTTCTAGTAAAAATCCTTTCAAACGGACTGATTACTTTTAAGTACCCGACGCCAAGACAAAGCAGTTTAGTTTCATCATTTGCTGTGCAGTGCATTAATAAGCTAATCCCACAAAACTTTGATAGCAGAAGGAGGGATATATCAATAAGTTTTTTTTCCACAGTTAAATGTAGAAGTATGCGGTGGCAGAGTTTGAATTATACTTGTTTGTTTTCTTAAATTTCCATGTTAAATTTTCTAATTTTTGTTTTCCATTTCTTGTCATTCGTTATTGACCGTTATAAAGTTACGATAATAAGAATATTTAGAGTCTAAACACTCATAAGTATTATTAAACACATGCACGGCTTGCAGATAAATGTTAATTTTAATACATTTTTATTTAAATAAAATGTCTTGTTTCAATATTTTTAGAATAAAGAAAAGTATTAATGAAATTACATGTAAAATCTAATCATGTCTGTAATACATTTTACATAATATTCTTCTATCTGTTCTGATCTCTACGCCAAAATAAATAAATAGATAAAAAATATTTTGTAGGAATGATTTGGAGAAATATTTATACAGTGAACTTAGGAAGGCGTCGTTTTTATAAACGCACTTCTATATGTTTCCATTTAATTGTTTAATTACAATCGATTACAATTACACTTCTGAATAAAAAATATAATTCAACATTAACTATTTAAACGGGCAAAAAGTTTCTTGTTTTGTTGAAATTCTCATAAAATAATAAATAAAAAATTGGACATAACCATTTTCTCATCACTATCAAGTAAGCATAAATATTTAGCAATTTCGGTTTAAAATTTTTTTAACTCACATTTCTTAATTTTGTTTTTAATTTTTAAATATGTGTTGATGAACTATCTTTATTTTTGTTATAAGTCTATACTTTTAAGCAAAACAAAGTATCTTAAACATCCTGATGATTCGAACGGCAAATCTTTTAACAAGCAAAAGAAAAAAAAATATATGTTTTCGAAGATACGCACAAAATTTCTTAATATGCGAAAACATAATATAGCAACGAACGAAAATATCTAATAACGTCTTCCGATATACCCGCTATTTCGAGACAAGTTCTTTATCATTAGAAACCTCAGAAAACAGTATATATTTGAGCATTAAAGAAGCATTTATAAAAACAAAGTTTTTTCTACTGCCACTAATCTTCGGATACGTTTCTGAGTACTCCTTGATCAGTTTTCTTAACATGCCATAGAGGCTTTCCACATTCTATCAGTTTTTAGTAAGCATTTTCATGTTCGACAACAATATTTTACACACAAAAATGATAAATTAACAGTATTAACATTGATATTAATACATTGATTTGTTAATCTTGTATGAGTAAATTCAATTGTGCAGCTAAAAATGGTTAGTTGGTGTTTGATAGCATCCCAAAATCTTATATTCCGGTTTAAGAAAAATTATTAAAGCACTATAAAAACTACTGGGAAATGTTTCCGAAAATTAATATCATTAAAATAACTCTGTTTATAACTGCTCTTTAAAATCTCGGAATCATATTGGACTTGGATGTTTTTAAAAGTAAAGAACCGTTTTTGGAATCATTGGTTATCCAGATTAGGTCACTGGATATTTTCGTTCGAGGTTATATTACATTTTTGACAGTTAAAAAACGTTTCTCCTTTTTTTTTTGTACAAAATGAGGTAACTTTACTGATATTCTAAACATTGTTTTTTAGGTACGATATTTATAGCGATTTCGAGGGTGTAAAATGTTTCGAATAGCGTGAAAAACATTGTCGGAATATTTTACTTTTAAGTAAGTAAAAAATTTCCGACTTGTAGCAGTTTTTGATTATCCAACATCCAAGTTAGAAAGTTGTCAAATTATAGAGGTTGGATATAGTATAAATCTTATGAATAAATTCTATTCCCAGAAAAAGAACGTTCAATTTAGGTAATTGTCGAACTTGTGGTCCGGAACAGTGTCCGACTTAGGAAGTTTTATTGTATAAAATGAAGAAATAATTTATTAAGGTATATAAATATGAAATAATAAAACCCATATAAAATAATTGTTAATGTATTTAACGAGGGGAAACAGAAAGTTCCTTTACATATTATTTAAAAACAGACCAAAGGCTCTAAACTCTTGTAACACAAATCCCTTACAAAACGTCGTTATACTCATATTTTAAACATAAAAACAATTCGGTTAACTTTGTTCTATGGTTTGGTTCTACGTCGGAATGTAAATCTTTCAGTGATATTAAGGCTTTGAAATCCTTTTCTTAAAAAGGCATAGTTCATGTAAAGTTATCCTTCATGAATGGGTTTATCAATTATGCCATTTATTCTTAATTTATTTTTTTTATAAATATTAATCTGTTATAGAGTACAAGAATATAAGAGTATGAAAGCAAGCCTTATACACTAGTAAATTATACTACTTTAGGTAAAAAAAAAATTGCATTTTGTGGTTTCTGTCGGGAACCGTTATTACTTGCACATGTCATTAACTCAATGCCTGTGACTCTCGAACTCAGTTCGGGCAACGCAAATGCGCCAATTTTGGAATGTCCAACCTGAATTCGGGCAAAAGAAAAATCGGTGTTTTAATAAGCCATATGTTCAGCCGACAGGACCAGGGAGTCCTAATATGAACTTGTTGCGACTTACGGGTCGACACTTTCCTGAAGACATTCCACCAACGGAGAAATAGACTACTGCAACCATACAATGTTTCCTTTGTTTTCGTAAAACTGATGAAAAGGTCAAGAGGATACGACGCGAAACTCGTGTTTATTGTAAAGAACGTGATGTAAGCTTGTGTGCCGTGCCATGTTTTCGTATATACCACAGTGTAAAGGATTCGTGAAATTCACAGGAATCGGCGAGATATGGAATTCATGACAGTTGATATAAATAACAATATTGTTATATTAGTTTGTTATATTTATCTTGAAAAGTATGTCATTTGATTTATTTTGCTGTAATATGAGCAAAAATTACTGTAATCCATTAACATTTCCATATATGTGAAAACATTGAATATTGTAGCTGTTTCGTTTAAATTTTTTTATAATTTACTTCTAACATTTTGATGATAATAACGAACAAAATTAAAGATAGAAGAAATAAAAGTTTTAGAAAGAATAGTTTTTTCCATTTTTGGCACATTTTTCTCAAATATTCCATAGGCAAAGGGTTAATTTAACAAGTTGACAAAATTGTGTCCAATTTGTTTTACATAAATAGTGTCTGTCTACATAATCTTTGGAAGAGATAGGACAATAAATAATCCTTTTTAAAAGAATTTTAGTGTTGTAACAGAAAATGTAATCGAAAATGATCTATCATGTCATGATTTCTAGTAGGATGAGTTCTAATAGTTAAAATTTTTAAGATCCCTGTTACGTAATATTTTGGCATATAATACAAATGGTATGCTCTGTTAATAAACAAGGTCTTAATTGACCGGAAACAATAACAAATGAGTCATCAACCAGCATGATATAACAATGCTTTATCCAATGAGTCAACTCCGCGGAACCGGTTTTAAATCAAACGCCATTGCATCTAAACTATTGTCGGGAGTGGTTATGTGTGGTAATCCGTGTTAGATTCTGCGAGTTCAAAACGTATTTTATGCGTTCTTCAGTTACGAAAGTTTAATTAATGCAACTGAATTATTGAAGAATAGAAAATGTTTAGTGCGATAATTTACATGTGTGATTTTGAAAATTTTATACCTTTCAGCCTTTTTTTAAGGTGTGAGAAAAACGCTGAATATATAATAAACTAGCTGTACCCGGCCATGCGTTGCTGTGGTTCAGTCTGGCTAAATGGAAAAGAAAGAAAAGAGATAGTGCACGTTTCTAATATGTCTAATTTCACAACACTTGTGGGTATACAATATTTTATGTTGTTGCTTTGTCTGTGCAGATATAGCGATTGTCTGATTTGTCGATTCTAGAAAACGAAACACATAATTGCCCGTGTGAGAAGCAATTCATGTCTTGACCTAAACCGCAGAATTTTAATGCTTGGCCTAAGCTTTGTTGATGGAGATAACAAACGCCAATCAAATAGGTAATTGCAATATCTTAAACTGAATTACGAATCCATTGGAGTTAAAGCAATGTGAGGAATCAGGACATCTTCACCTTTGAAAGGTCCTGTCAAGATTGTTGCTTCTACGAAGTTGCTCATTATTTTTTTACTGCAAGCCACGTGCCGTTGCACAGATTTAGCTTCTGAATATTTCGCAACATCATAATTGGCAGGCCGATTGTCAATTGCAGTACTTGCGGTGGAATCCCTGGTAAATCGAGTGAATTAAAAAGATATGTGCTGAGTTAAACTTATGGCATTGAGCTCACAGGCTATTCACACTAATTGTATATTATACTCTTATTTCAAAGAATAATGCCCATTGAAATATAAATTAAGGGGGATTACCCCCCGTTTCCCCCTTTATAATTAACCAATGAACCTCCAAATCTAATCAAGGGAGCGCCTTATCAGAATAAACCGTTATACCAAATTTGAAGCAAATCGAATAATATTCTGCATGAAAAACCCATTTATCTAAATTAAGGGGGATTACCCCCCCGTTCGCCCCTTTATACTTAATCAACGAAACCCCCAAAAAATCAGGAAAGCACCTTATCAAGTAAAAACTATTCCCAAAATTTGAAGCAAATCGTATAATTCTACATGAAAAACCAAGCTATCTAAATTAAGGGGGGATTAGCTCCCCTTTCCCCTTTGCACAACCAATAAAACACAAAAACTAATCAGGGAAGCACTTTACCAGAATGAACCTATTTACAAAATTTGAAGCAAATCAGATAATTCTGCATGAAAAACCCATTTATCTAAATTAAGGGGAGATTTGTCCCCGTTGCCTCTTTTATGCTTAAACAATGAACTCCCAAAACTAATCAGGGAAGCGCCGTATCAGAATGAACGTATTTAGAATATTTGAAGCAAATCGGAAAATTCTGCATGAAAACCCATTTAACTAAATTAAGGGAGGATTAGCCACCCCGCTCCCCTTTTATACTTAACCAATGAACTCCCAAAGCTAATCAGGGAAGCGCCTTATCAGAATGAAACTATTTACAAAATTTGAAGCTAATCGGATATTTCTATCAAGAGTTATCGCGTTACTTACATACGTACATACAGAACCTGCGGGCACATTAGCTCTCAGGCTTCAATAGCCTGTGAGCTAAAAAGAAAAAAAAAACATGAAAGAATACAATGAATACAAAGAAAAAACAACTATCATAAAAAATACTGACGAAATATTTTAGTAATGTGACCCTCCGGAGGGCATAGTGAGAGGAGATGCATAATATGAAAGAGTAGTCAAAGGTATTTCTAATGATACACCACATAATGGGTGTCGAAAAATATTAAATAAAAAAGAAAAGTGCCCAGCTAAACTGATGGCATTGAGCTCACAGGCTATTCGCACTAATTGTATATTATACTCTTATTTTAAAGAAAAACGTCCTTCAAAACAATAAGTGAAGGGGGATTAGCCCCCGTTTCCCTTTTTATTCTTAACCAATGAACCTCCAAATCTAATGAGGGAAGCTCCATAACATAATAAACCGGAATAATAAATTGGAGCAAATCGAATAATTCTGTATGAAAAACACTTTTATCCAAATTAAGGGGGATTGACTACCCCCCTTTCCCCCTTTATCCTTAACCAATGAACCCTCGAAATTAATCAGGGAAGCTCCTTAACATAATAAACCGGAATACCAACTTCGGAGCAAATCGAATAATTCTGCATGAAAAACCCATTTATCTAAATTAATGGGGTGTGGACTAGCCCCCCTCCCCTTTCCCCCTTTATCCTTAACCAAAGAACACCCAAATTGAATCAGGGAAGTTTCTTAACATAATAAACCGGTATACCAAATTCGGAAATCGAATAATTCTGCATGAAAAACCCATTTATCTGATATAAAGGGGGTGCACTAACCCACCTTTTCCCCCTTTATACTTAACCAATGAACTACCAAAACTAATCAGGGATGTTCCTTAACATAATAAACCGGTATACCAAATTCGGAGCAAATCGAATAATTCTGCATGAAAAACCCATTTATCTGAATTAAGGGGGGGGGGGACTAACCCCCCTTTTCCCCCTTTATCCTTAACCAATGAACACCCAAAACTAATGAGGGAAGTTCCTTAACATAATAAACCGGTATACCAAATTCGGAGCAAATCGAATAATTCTGCATGAAAAACCCATTTATCTGAATTAAGGGGGGGGTGGACTAACCCCCCTTTTCCCCCTTTATCCTTAACCAATGAACCCCTAAAACTAATCACGGAAGTTCCTTAACATAATAAACCGGTATACCAACTTCGAAAATCGAATAATTCTGCATTAAAAACCCATTTATCTGATATAAAGGGGGTGCACTAACCCCCTTTTTCCCCCTTTATACTTAACCAATGAACTACCAAAACTAATCAGGGAAGTTCCTTAACATAATAAACCGGTATACCAAATTCGGAGCAAATCGAATAATTCTGCATGAAAAACCCATTTATCTGAATTAAGGGGGAGGGGACTAATCCCCCCTTTCTCCCTTTATCCTTAACCAATGAACCCCAAAACTATTCAGGGAAGTTCCTTAACATAATAAACCGGTATACCAACTTCGGGGCAAATCGAATAATTCTGCAAGAAAAACCCATTTATCTGAATTAAAGGGGGTGCACTAACCCCCCTTTTCCCCCTTTATACTTAACCAATGAACTACCAAAACTAATCAGGGAAGTTCCTTAATATAAAAAAACGGTTTACCAATTTTGGAGCAAATCGAATAATTCTGCGTGAAAAACCCATTTATCTGAATTAAGGGGGGGGGGGGACTAACCCCCCTTTTCCCCCTTTATCTTTAACCAATGAACACCCAAAACTAATCAGGGAAGTTCCTTAACATAATAAACCGGTATACCAACTTCGGAGCAAATCGAACAATTCTGCATGAAAAACTCATATATCTGAATTAAGGGGGTTGTGGACTAAACCCCCTTTTCCCCCTTTATCCTTAACAAATAAACCCCCAAAACTAATCAGGGAAGCGCCTTATCAGAACGAAACTAGAAAGAAAATTGAAGCAAATAGGATGTTTCTATCAAGAGTTATCGCGTTACGTACGTACATACATACGTACGTACATACAGAACCGGCGGGCACATAAGCTCTAAGGCTTTGATAGTCTGTGAGCTAAAAAGTGCCCCGGCGGATGAAATTGGGTTAGGGAGCTACGAGGCTCATAATAGTAATATAAAAGCACGCGCGCATTCAAATGCAACGCAATCGGTGAATGTCAAAGAAATCTGTGAAGAACTTTCGGAGGTTTAAGATTTCGTTTAAATGAACATTTACATTTTTTTATACAGAAATGTGCCCCCACGGGGAGAAAGTGGAATGAGGGGGATGGTAGGTGCATAATATGAAAGAGTAGTCAAAGGGCTTTCTAATGATATACCACATAATGGGTGTCGAAAAATATTAAATAAAAAAGAAAAGTGCCCAGCTAAACTGATGGCATTGAGCTCACAGGCTATTCGCACTAATTGTATATTATACTCTTATTTTAAAGGAAAACGTCCTTCAAAACAATAAGTGAAGCGGGATTAGCCCCCGTTTCCCTTTTTATTCTTAACCAATGAACCTCCAAATCTAATGAGGGAAGCTCCATAACATAATAAACCGGAATAATAAATTGGAGCAAATCGAATATTTCTGTATGAAAAACACTTTTATCCAAATTAAGGGGGATTGACTACCCCCCTTTCCCCCCTTATCCTTAACCAATGAACCCTCGAAACTAATCAGGGAAGCTCCTTAACATAATAAACCGGAATACCAACTTCGGAGCAAATCGAATAATTCTGCATGAAAAACCCATTTATCTAAATTAATGGGGTGTGGACTAGCCCCCCCCCTTTCCCCCTTTATCCTTAACCAAAGAACACCCAAATTGAATCAGGGAAGTTTCTTAACATAATAAACCGGTATACCAAATTCGGAAATCGAATAATTCTGCATGAAAAACCCATTTATCTGATATAAAGGGGGTGCACTAACCCACCTTTTCCCCCTTTATACTTAACCAATGAACTACCAAAACTAATCAGGGATGTTCCTTAACATAATAAACCGGTATACCAAATTCGGAGCAAATCGAATAATTCTGCATGAAAAACCCATTTATCTGAATTAAGGGGGGGGGTGACTAACCCCCCTTTTCCCCCTTTATCCTTAACCAATGAACACCCAAAACTAATGAGGGAAGTTCCTTAACATAATAAACCGGTATACCAAATTCGGAGCAAATCGAATAATTCTGCATGAAAAACCCATTTATCTGAATTAAGGGGGGGGGGGTGGACTAACCCCCCTTTTCCCCCTTTATCCTTAACCAATGAACCCCCAAAACTAATCACGGAAGTTCCTTAACATAATAAACCGGTATACCAACTTCGAAAATCGAATAATTCTGCATTAAAAACCCATTTATCTGATATAAAGGGGGTGCACTAACCCCCTTTTTCCCCCTTTATACTTAACCAATGAACTACCAAAACTAATCAGGGAAGTTCCTTAACATAATAAACCGGTATACCAAATTCGGAGCAAATCGAATAATTCTGCATGAAAAACCCATTTATCTGAATTAAGGGGGAGGGGACTAATCCCCCCTTTCTCCCTTTATCCTTAACCAATGAACCCCAAAACTATTCAGGGAAGTTCCTTAACATAATAAACCGGTATACCAACTTCGGAGCAAATCGAATAATTCTGCAAGAAAAACCCATTTATCTGAATTAAAGGGGGTGCACTAACCCCCCTTTTCCCCCTTTATACTTAACCAATGAACTACCAAAACTAATCAGGGAAGTTCCTTAATATAATAAACCGGTATACCAATTTTGGAGCAAATCGAATAATTCTGCGTGAAAAACCCATTTATCTGAATTAAGGGGGGGGGGACTAACCCCCCTTTTCCCCCTTTATCTTTAACCAATGAACACCCAAAACTAATCAGGGAAGTTCCTTAACATAATAAACCGGTATACCAACTTCCGAGCAAATCGAACAATTCTGCATGAAAAACTCATATATCTGAATTAAGGGGGGGTGTGGACTAAACCCCCTTTTCCCCCTTTATCCTTAACAAATAAACCCCCAAAACTAATCAGGGAAGCGCCTTATCAGAACGAAACTAGAAAGAAAATTGAAGCAAATAGGATGTTTCTATCAAGAGTTATCGCGTTACGTACGTACATACAGAACCGGCGGGCACATAAGCTCTAAGGCTTTGATGGTCTGTGAGCTAAAAAGTGCCCCGGCGGATGAAATTGGGTTAGGGAGCTACGAGGCTCATAATAGTAATATAAAAGCACGCGCGCATTCAAATGCAACGCAATCGGTGAATGTCAAAGAAATCTGTGAAGAACTTTCGTAGGTTTAAGATTTCGTTTAAATGAACATTTACATTTTTTTATACAGAAATGTGCCCCCACGGGGAGAAAGTGGGATGAGGGGGATGGTAGGTGCATAATATGAAAGAGTAGTCAAAGGGCTTTCTAATGATATACCACATAATGGGTGTCGAAAAATATTAAATAAAAAAGAAAAGTGCCCAGCTAAACTGATGGCATTGAGCTCACAGGCTATTCGCACTAATTGTATATTATACTCTTATTTTAAAGGAAAACGTCCGTCAAAACAATAAGTGAAGCGGGATTAGCCCCCGTTTCCCTTTTTATTCTTAACCAATGAACCTCCAAATCTAATGAGGGAAGCTCCATAACATAATAAACCGGAATAATAAATTGGAGCAAATCGAATATTTCTGTATGAAAAACACTTTTATCCAAATTAAGGGGGATTGACTACCCCCCTTTCCCCCCTTATCCTCAACCAATGAACCCTCGAAACTAATCAGGGAAGCTCCTTAACATAATAAACCGGAATACCAACTTCGGAGCAAATCGAATAATTCTGCATGAAAAACCCATTTATCTAAATTAATGGGGTGTGGGCTAGCCCCTCTTTTCCCCCTTTATCCTTAACCAATGAACCCCCAAATTGAATCAGGGAAGTTTCTTAACATAATAAACCGGTATACCAAATTCGGAAATCGAATAATTCTGCATGAAAAACCCATTTATCTGATATAAAGTGGGTGCACTAACCCCCCTTTTCCCCCTTTATACTTAACCAATGAACTACCAAAACTAATCAGGGAAGTTCCTTAACATAATAAACCGGTATACCAAATTCGGAGCAAATCGAATAATTCTGCATGAAAAACCCATTTATCTGAATTAAGGGGGGGGACTAATCCCCCGTTTCACCCTTTATCCTTAACCAATGAACCCCAAAACTATTCAGGGAAGTTCCTTAACATATTAAACCGGTATACCAACTTCGGAGCAAATCGAATAATTCTGCATGAAAAACCCATTTATCTGAATTAAGGGGGGGGGGGGGGTGGACTAATCCCCCATTTCCCCCTTTATCCTTAACCAATGAACCCCCAAAACTAATCACGGAAGTTCCTTAACATAATAAACCGGTATACCAACTTCGGAGCAAATCGAACAATTTTGCATGAAAAACTCATATATCTGAATTAAGGGGGGGGGGGGTGGACTACCCCCCCCCTTTTCCCTCTTTATCCTTAACCAATAAACCCCCAAAACTAATCAGGGAAGCGCCTTATCAGAACGAAACTAGAAAGAAAATTGAAGGAAATAGGATGTGTCTATCAAGAGTTATCGCGTTACGTACGTACATACAGAACCGGCGGGCACATAAGCTCTCAGGCTTTGATAGTCTGTGAGCTAAAAAGTACCCCGGCGGATGAAATTGGGGGAGGGAGCTACGAGGCTGATAATAGTAATATAAAAGCACGCGCGCATTCAAATGCAACGCAATCGGTGAATGTCAAAGAAATCTGTGAAGAACTTTCGGAGGTTTAAGATTTCGTTCAAATGAACATTTACATTTTTTTTATACAGAAATGTGCCCCCACGGGGGGAAAGTGGGATGAGGGGGATGGTAGGTGCATAATATGAAAGAGTAGTCAAAGGGCTTTCTAATGATATGTCACATGACGTGTGTCTGAAAAAAAATTAAAAAGCTCCACCTTGAGGTGGCGAGGAAATTGAAGGAGGGAGGAGCGATGTTTGTGTTAGGTATATAAAATCACGCGCGTATTCGAATGCAACGCAATCTGTGAATTTGAAAGCAATCGGTGAAGAACTTTCGGATGTTTAAGATTTTGTACAAACGAACATTTATATTTTTATTTATATAGCATATATGCCCCCAGGTGGGGAAAGTTAGGGGAACGAAATGTGAGGTGCATAATATGAAACAGTAGTCCAAGGGCTTTCTAATGATGTATCACATGATGGGTTTTCGAAAAAAATAAAAAAGCGCCCTCTGGTGGTGATGGTGGCAAATGAGAGGTGGGAGAGGGAGGTTCAAAATAAGTCTATAACAACACTTCCGTATTCGAATGAAACTCAACCTGCGAATTTCAAAGCAATCGGTGAAGAACTTTCAGAGATTAGCGATTTTGAACGAACGAACCTTTACATTTTTATTTATATAGATGTACGATGGGAGAAAACTGACTTCATTTTCAAATTCAGCGTCGCCATGAGCATAAAATTTCACATTTCTGAAATTTGTTTTGTAGATTCAGAAAAGTGTAATCATTTCATTATTTTAAGAATTATTTATAGAGTTTTCAAATGTGAACCCTTAAATAGTGTAGAATGAAATTTCATCCATTTAGAATAATTTTAACGTAGTTGTGCCTACGCGTAAGATAATTCCGACGAAATCATTCAGACAGTCTGTATTTTCTAAAAGTACACAGAACACAGGTGAAAAGTGTTCACTCTCATTATCTAGTGAGGATTTATAATCTACTCATGCACAACCTCGACTGCAGAATGAGAGATATATCAATAGGTTTTATTCGCTAGTTAGGTTTTAGGATTACATTGAAATATTCCTTAGTTTCTATTATATTTAGATATAATATTACTTCGATGATAATTTATTTTAGATTTTATAAATTTTAAATATTAATGTTATAATATTTTCAATGTATGTAGAATCAATTACAAAAATGTACATTTATATAAAAATATTTAAGATTAATATAGAAAAAAAAAGTCCACTGTATATTACAACTATGAATTGGCATAATTAGGGGAGACTAGGAAGGGTTGACCTTAGGGGAGGCTTGGCCCACCCATCAGTTTTCATATTTAAAAGAATTTCAGAGTTTTACCAATAGGTGTCAACCAAAGCTACTGGAATGTTCAAACAACAGTCTTTGTTTCATACGGGTAAACGAAATAGGTGTGGAAAAATCAATTTTGAAGCGTTTTCAACCTAAAAGTTGTATTTTTTCGGAATATGTTGTAAGCATTTTACAGCTAAAATATATCTTAGAAATTTAAGTAAGTAGGTTTTAAGTACTACAGAAATATCGAGCTTTCATTCCAGACATAAATATTGCACAGTAAGTCAGGCTTAACATAATAATGTGTTATTCTTTAGAAAAGAGTTTTGTGGGGAGGCTTCACCCTGTCAATATGAGGGAGCGTTGACCAGATGTTCGAGGGTCCCTTAATTAAGTGGTTTATTAAATCTTTTTATTATAAAGTATGCATAATGAAAAGTGAATGGTTATATATGAAAAAGAATGTAAATTTATTCTGAAAAGCTACAGTAAAATGGGGTGATGAAAAGAAAATGTTTAAAACTGATTAAAGAAAGATGCGAAAAATCGCTATTCTTTCCACTCCAAGAAAAAATTTAATGGAATGTAAATAAGAAAGTTGAAAAGAACTTTTTTCATTTAAATATTACTTACAATAGGCAAATAGAAAAGACTAGAAAGTATGAAAGCAGCAGTCTTAACCATTTCAGGGCATTGGTATATTTATGAAACCATTCAATTTTAATTCCCTAACGCCACAATGGCACCAGAATTTTGCTAAAATCTTTTCCATTTAATATCTATGTGAAATATAGCCTTTTTTCTTATTTCCAAATACATTTGTTTGTATTTTCCGGTGGCAGTCATTTATTTCAACATTTTAGTACTGAAAGTACGCCTAAAAGGATTAAAAGGTGTTAATGATAAATTAAGTGCTTATGCGGCTGCAAAAGAACATAGCATTGATCGAAAAAATGTAGGAAGGTATGTAGACAAATTTCACCAGTATGAATATAGTGAGATAAAGTCAAACAATGTGACACTAGAGCTGTCAGGTTGAGTATCACAAAAAGTAGGACAAGGAGACAGAAAAAGCGGGACAGTAGCTCCTAAATCCGGACATAATAATACATGAAACTCTGTGAAAATGGAACCTGTCTCTAACGGAATACTGTCTTAAATGTTAAAATTTCATTTTCCCTGCTGTACAATTATACCTGCTCAGACAAAATCCTGTTTAAAACAAAATTTGTTTCCTGTGACTTGCGATTGCGTCTAAACAGGTTTTTTTAAGCAACACATTTTCAAAAATATTGTTTTTAATAATTAAAGCATGTAGCATAATGATGTTTTGCTTTTTTTAAACTGATTTTTTTACTCTTTACAAATATTTCAATATAAAACAAAGTGGGTCAAGCCTCCCATATAATGGGTCCAGCCTCCCATATGTGGAGAGCATTGACCCATCATTTTCTCATGATTAAAATCAATCATTTTTCAAATTTCTTATACATTGCATTTATGTAGCAATTTTGCTTTAATAACTGATTGTATAACGAATAAAATGATATATAAAACTTTATACTACATTCAATATTTAAAAAATAAAAAATCTTTTTGTAAAAAATGGGTCAACCCTCCCTAGTCTCCCCTATTCTATCGCATTTGATTTTTTTTTTCTCTTTATTTAGAAATACATATTTTGCAGTAACTAATTAAAACAAGATTTTTTATTTTTTTTAGTTTAGGTTAATAAATAAAATAATATATAACGTTTAATCGTCAAAAAAAGTATTTCAATTTTTCTATTTTAATTGTACTCATCAACAAGCGCACAATTACTTCTGTTATTAATTAAATGCGACAGATACTCTATATATGAATCGTTGGCAGTTCTTACATAATTTCATAAATGCCAACGCATTTTTCGTAAATAAGTTTGTTTACTATAATATTTTATGGTTCAAATTATAAATAAAAAATACAGGGCGTCCCAAAATTAGACTGAATTAAGAGAGGTAATAGAAGGCATCAAGAGGATGAAAAATTATCATAGAGCATGGGATAGCAAACCATGATTTTAGTAACAAATACAGGGTGTTTCGTCATAACTGAACTTGCGTTGGCACTAATAATTTTGAGAAAAATCAAAACATTACAATGGAAATGCACCGATATCCATTTTATTTTGTGTGAAGTGCTATAACTTCACAAAAATTTCTGGAAAAACACGGTGCTCAAGAAATCGATGATGCTGTATGAACTGGCAATCGCAGTCCAAAGTATGGAACGTCAAGTGCATAACTGATGACGCACATAATGGAAACTTCTACCATTTTTTCGATACTATCCCATTTACAACAAAGTTAAGAATGTCTATTAAAAGTTTTGTTATAATATACTTCAGTTCTCTGAAAGTTATTGCAGTCAACACATATTGAATTAAGGCATAACACCTTGTATTTTTGATTAAATGCGTGGTTTGCGACCTCATGTTCTACGGTAACTTTTTATCCTCTATATATCTTCTATCCCCCCTCTTAATTCGTCGGTCGAAATTTGGAGAACACCCTGAATAATGTGCCTATAAATTGTATTAATTTTCCATTTCGAATAACAGAAAATTAAGATTTGCTGCTTTTTCCCAGTACCTTTTATTTCCTTACAAATGGACTTCGTTTAAAAAATTACGAAAAAATCCCTGCTCTTTTTATTACAAAACAATGATATTTTATTTTAAAAACATATTTGTACAGTTTTCAAAAGCGACCTTAAAACATTGGGTGTAACATTTCAAACAGTTAGAGTAATTTTAATGTAGGAATTTTCATGCGCTGTGATTACTCTAGGGAAATCTATTCAAATGGACTGCCAACTGTAAATTGCCCAACACCGAAACGACAGCTGTTAAGTCTCATCATCTACTGCAGATTTATAATCTAATCACACACAACCTGGACTACAGAATAATAGATATATCAGTCTTTTTTTGTTGAGCAGTTTGATTTAGGATTGCATTTCGATAGTGTTAAAGGGACGTTTTACTGAAATATAACGTTTTTGACACTTTCCAACATAATTGAAAAGTGTTTATAAATTCAATTTGTCTGTCTGTCTGTCCTTATGTTTATCCATGCGGTTCCTTGCGTAAATATAATTTGATTCCCATGAAATTAATATATTTTATTGAGGTTGGTTATGGTATGTTCAGTATAGAAAATAAAATGTGTAGCATTTACGGCTCATTTACAGAGACACTCAAAAGCATTCTGTTACATTATGGCCCATGGGGGAAAATCGTTTTGGGTGTAGTTTAATGATATTATACAATTTTAAACATTGCAATTTATTGAAGCTTGAATCATGCTGGATGCATGATTTTTTGTTCTTGTTTCATTAAATTTAGTTTGCTTGTTGCATTTTTTGATTTAACTATTTATTTTAAAATTGGTCTGTAAATTATCAGTAAAGAAACGTTAAAGCACTGTTTCCCCATACCTGTCGCCGGTAAAGTGGTTAACAAACTTTAACTAAAATTTATCATCAAACAGATGTAACATTTATCTAATGCAAAAGGAAGTTTAAAATTATATGCGTTTAATACAGGTAGTTTTGTTCATAATGCTGTATCGTTACTCTAAATACTTTTCATATGCTATCATACTTGAAATTTAATTTTTAAAGGGACTTACAGAAATGAATTAAAACTTATATATATATATATATAAAATATTTCTCTGGTGGTAAATAAAATGAGAAATAAATGAGAAAAACATTTATTTAAAAAAAATACTTTTAAAACTGTATATTTTAAGTATCTATGGCAGGATGCCTTTGCATTATATATTGAGAAAATGGTAAATTGATCTAAATTTTTACTGCTACAGGATTTACGTAACATTACAAAATATTTTTTAGTATCTTTGATTATAATTTTATTTAGTAGTGAACGAATTATGTTTCCATAAACTATGATTCTTTATGTGGAACAAAGGCATAAAACTTTACATCAGCTTTTTTTATTCTGATCATTTCAGTGCTTTAAGTGCGTAATTCTATAGGGTATGTCTTAAATTTGTGTTTTATTTATATTTTATTTACGGATTGATGAAGTTTTAATTTCAATATGGAATATAAGCTTGAAACAGATGCTGTGCTATTTGGGTCAATATCTGAAAACAGGACAATTTCATTCCAAAATTTTTATTTTTTAAATTAATGTGCCAACTTCCACATACAATTACAACTGCGATACATGTTTTGTCATTTAAATACTGTAGTGTTTTGAGATCAAGAATGTATGTTTTATGCATAGGATAAAATTTTATGGAATAAAGTGTCCATTAACATCATAATCTGTGTCTAATAATTTGGACTGAGATGATGAAGACTGAAGTTATGTTTTAGGCTTAATATTTCGTATGAAATACTACCTATTACATTGTCCCCTATGTTGGAATTTCTGAAAAAAATTTGAAGATCTACACCGATCATGACCCATAGTACCCAATAATCAAGGGACATAAAATCTCGGTCAAGTTCGTTAATGGGCGAAATTTTACCAAGGGGATGAAAATAGGGAGGGGTTTTGTGAAAACCGAAAAAAAACCCATAACTTCTTAAATTTTGTACATATCAAATCAGTTTAAAGTTTTTATTACTTCTAAAAATAGGGCCAAAAATTTATATATCACCGATTTTTGATAAAATTAAAAATGGGCTCAAGGGGTGCAAAAAATAGGGTTTTACGGAGAAAAAAATTCGCAACTTCGTCAATTCTCAAGATATCAAATACGCATGAATTTATTATATATCTTCTAAATATTATCTACAACATTTATGTTGACAAGTTTTTTGATAGGATCAATTCTTACAGCAAAAATAAATTAAAAATACATAGCGGTTGAAGAAAAAAAATCATCGTATTAAGAGTGTATTAACCAAACTGCTTATTTTCTGACTCATTTTTTAATTCATTTTTGCGCATCTAATTGGCAGATTCTCTTATTCAGAAACTATATGATGTACCGTAATTGTCGAATTTTTGATAGAGGCAGAATATATTGCAAAAAATGATGTCAAAATGGGCATTTTGTACCGAATTTCCGGAAGCGATTGTGTTGGAAAAGAAAAATATTGTCCTACTGACAAAATATTTGTTTATAAATCAAATGTTAATTAATTGAACGAAAAATAAAAACACATGTCGTTTATAAATCTCTTCAAAAATCAAGTCAGCAAGTTTCATATTTTTTCTTTTAAAAATGAATCTGAAAATGTGCCAGAAAATTTCTAGTTGTTGAGCATGGAAAAGTATTTTTTTTAATGCTGCCTTAACATGATTCTGATAAAACCAGTTCTTATATAAAAATGAAATAAAAACTTGTCAAAAGCGGCCAGATAAAATTGTTAAAGTGGGTTTATCTCTAATCATGATTTAGTTTTTGCTGTTGACATTAGCACTTAACTTTGAAATCTACCTGCGCAAGTAGGCCGAGCCGGCAGGGATTTATTTGTCTTAACAGCTGCACAGCCATTTTGCTGAAGCATTTTGCACACATATAAATTATTAAAAATGCAGTGTGACAATGATGCTATAAAAAAATACTCATCTCTATTCATAAAATAACTAAATATTTCTAAATAAAAACAAAAAGAACAACTTACATTCATTCATGGTGACTAGTTGAACTTTAGTTGCTGCTGCAATGGAAATCATCCTGACAGCGCCACCTAGTATCTGTTAACCTAAATGTGTATTTAGAGGGACTTATATGATGGTTAACCTCAAGGACAAATATATATACTAAAATATTTTACTACATAAGCTAACTATTAAAAGAAAATTACATTTTACGTACTGTATATATATAGGTATAAATGTATAATAGCAAATGTTGATAACATTCTTAGAAATTTTTACAGCATGCGTTTAATATTGGATAATATTTATGTTATTTAGTACTATAAAGTATGCACTTTAGGTGAATATCAGTATATTTTGTTAGATAAAATATTCTCATGCATGAATACATTTTTCATTTCGCTAGGTGGGTATGGGGTTGAAAGAGACAGATACTGAGGGGTTGAAAGGGACATGTCCCTTTCCCCTTTTGAAAGGGACATATCCCCTCAGGTTGACCCCCAGGCTGTTCCTATCAAGCTTCCTTTAGTGAAGCTCAATAAAAAGAGTTAGCTTCATATTTGCTCTAAGCATCTAATATCAACTATGGTTTAACAACTCTGCATATGAGTATTCAATTGCTTGGAACTCTCCAAATACGTCTCTATCTTGCAAACAAAGAAGCAAGCTGGAACTGATTAGTTTCAAGATTTTATTCAATTAAATTCATTACTTTCTCTGAAGACTCTTATAGCTATTAGTTTAAGAAGAAGTACAAGTTTCAACAAAGCTAATGTTGATATTTTTTTTAAACCTTCAGTTACTTATGGATCGCTATAAATTTACATAGAACATAATATATAACTGTGATAAAACAGGCTTAATGACAGAGCACAAACCACTTAATATAGTTGCAAAATGTAGTGAAAAATAATTTTCTCACGTAATATCAGCTGAACGTGGCAAACTTGCCACGCTTTTTTGTTTTGTTTCTACATCAGGTAATTCTGTTCAACAGTATTCATTTTCCCAAGAAAGAATTTCAAGGAGTTCCTGCTCGGAAGTGGCCCATCGCAAAAGCTTGGATTTGCTCATCAAAGTTGGCCAATAACTGCAAAAGTTTTTTATAGCAAGTGTGAATTAACTAAATATTCTAGTTGTTCCAAAACTGATCTTGCGCTTCCCTTATTCGATAATTATGAAAGCAATATAAATATTAAGACAATAAAATTTGCAAAAGGTAATGGAATAATTATGGTGATATTCCTGTCGCACTGTAGCCCCAAACTCCAGAAAAACACTCGTAATAATTCAAAGTACATTTTTTAAGAAAAAAACCAGGATAAAGCCATTTTGTATTTACTGATACTATTGACATGAATGACGTGAATATTAATGATATTGTGGAGAAGTTAATTAACCCGTAACTGGTGGTGAAACAGCTAGAGCTAAATCTTTCTTAGTCAAGTAGGCCTAAACATGTGACTTTTCTTGTTTCTATTTTATCATATGTCGTAATATATTTTATTTTTACTTGCGTATAATTATATTTTATTTTTTAATAATGTAATCGCAAATAAAAAGAAAAAATGTTCATAAAAGTTTTTTATTTATGTGTGTCCCTTTCAATCTCGCACAATGTCCCTTTCATCCCCTACAATGGGGTTAAAAGGGACATTTCTCCCAATTTATAAAAATGTGTGTATATTTTAAATTACTGTACTTGAGGATAAGAGGTTTTAGTAGTATCAAAGCAAAGGTTTTAGACGAGAATTAGGCGCCAATTTGAAATTAATATATTTTATTGTCATTATTTTATAAGCTTATAAAGACAAAGTGTCCCTTTCATCCCCACTCTCCCCTAATAATTTTTAATGTAGGTATTTCTATGCGTGAGGTAACTCCCGTGAAACCCATTCAAACATACAGCCTACTCGAAAGTACCTGATACCCAAGTGAAAGCAGTTTAGTCTCATCATCTGCTGGGGATTTATAATCTAGGCACGCACAAATTCGACTGCAGAACCAGAGATATTTTAGTGTGTTTTGTTCTGCAGCAAGGTTTAGGATTACATGGGGGATAGTGTTAAATCTGAATTTTACATTAGTATAATATTTGTTCGGTGAAATTTCCATGTTGCGTTTTATGTTTTAAATATTTATACTACAGTCGTTCTGTCATTCGATATTAAACATCATAACGAGATGATTATATTATTAACTTCTAACTAAAATTTTATAATTATTATCAAACTGATATATAATTTAGATGCAAAGTTTTAACTTTTATACGTACTAAGAGATACGAACATATGTTACTGAACTACAAAACATAAGTGAAAAACTGTATTTTTTTATTGAAAACTATAATATATTTTTTGCCAAAAAATATATTTTTTTTTTCCAAGTTACAAAACAAACAGCATTTTTATATGAAAGGTGTCAATAATGTATTGAAATAAATTTTTGAATATAGAATACGTGAATTATCACATTGATAACGAAGCGTAGAACAAGCAATATGAAAAATGTCCAAACCGGGAATCAAACCCGGAACACTTGGAATAGCGCTCCAAGTGTTCTACCATTTTAGTTATGGTTGGTTGGTTGGTTGCGTTTATGACGGCCAATTATCAACACAAGGGATATAGGCCCTAAGGGGGCAGGAGTGCCCTCCGTGGGGGTCTTTCTAAGGGAACATAACCCGTATTTACGCATGGAAATCCACGGTTCGAAGAAAACCACGAAAATTCCGAACGATTAGGTCGATGGGCGCAATTGGGTTCGAACCCAGCACCTCCCGTCTACCATTTAAGTTATGAGGACGATGCCCAGCTTAATATTTCCTACATATGTTGGTAAGGCCGCAACTGCAGCACAAGATGTTATAGTATTGCAGCTTTACCAACATATGTGGGAAATGCTAAGCTGGGCATCGTCCTCGTAGCTTAAATGGTGGAGCACTTGGATCTCTATTCCAAGGGTAACGGATTCGATTCCCGGGTTAGACATTTTGACATTGTTGGTTCTATGCTTCGTTAGCAATATGATAATTCACGTATTCTATATTCAATGTTAATTTCAAGCGTAATTTCACTGCTGAAAAATTAATTAAAATTATGTAATTTTTTTAAATTTATTAAAAGCGATACTTTTGTATTAATTACATATCAGGCGTCCAAAGAAATCGGCAAAGATTAATACGTTATCAAATTTTTCATTCTGGCAATTTCAGTGGTTTAAGCACTCAGTTCGATTACATTTCGTCATACATTGTATTTTATGTATATTATTTTATTATTTCAAACATTTTTTATGAAGTTTTAATTTCATTAAAGAATATTAGCAGAAGCAGTTTCTGAACTATACATATATATATTGTTTTAAGAGTAAGGGGGATAATCCTTTGTAATCGGGTTACAATAATCGATATAGATAGATTTTTAAAAAAAGCATGCTTGAAAACCATTTTGAAAACTATAAAATCAGTAATTCGAAGTACGGTTTTCAAACAAACTGCATTTTAAAGAACGTTTTTCTCCTTTTTGACGATGTTAAAATTGAAATTGTGTAATGCTTAGTTAAAAAAATTGCAGTAATAGAGGTTGGCTCCTGGCATCGTAAATATAATGTCAGCGTTACTCACGAACATGATTTTGCTTTATAAAAAAACATGTTGAAAAAACATTTTTTTTACAATTTTTATAATGTTTCAATTTAATTTTAAATATTAACATATTTTAAATATTTCCTTTATTTATTTAGAAAGGCAATATTCAAACGATATAATTGTAGAAAACTTTTATGTAAAAAAGAAAAAAAAATGTTTTTTAAATAGAATAATTAAAAGAAAAAAAAACCTATAATTTTTAAAATACTTTTCAAATTAACTGTTTGAAATATCCACATAATGAATAATATTTTCATTTTCTTAAATTATATTTTATTAAAATAACACACTAAATATAATTTTTTAAAAAGCTATTTTGGTACTTTTACAAGTTGTGTTTCGTAAATGTATAAGACTAAAATGCTCTTTTACTAGTAAAGGAGGATTGTTGTTAGGAAATGTATTGTTTTAAGAAAATAATGCAATTTTATGAAGTACAGTAAAAAATACGGTTTTTGATAGACAGGTTAACATACCAATAAAAGGCCTTTTTATCATACACAAAATAAGAGAGGTGAAATTTTTACTTTTCGCTGTCTGTTTAATTCATTACAAATCCATTATTTTAAAAATATATGCATAGAAAACTAGTGCGCTATCGGTATTAAATAAAAATGCTATTATTCTAAGGAAATATTTATAGAATTCTAATGTATCTAAAATAATTTAGGATGAATTTTGAAGCAGTTAATATGATTTTACCATTGTTATTTCCGGCACCATACAACTCAGGTGAAGTCCAATCAAACTGACAGCCAATTCTAAGTACCTAACAATCAAGCGAAAACAGTTAGTCTCATCCGCTACTGCGGATTAATAATCATGTCACGTATACCTTCGGCTACAGAATGAAAGGTAGGTCAATAAGTTTTGTCTTGAAGTTGGATTTAGGATTATATGGCTATAGAGTTCGGTTTAAATTGTGCCTAAATAAATTTTTTTTGTGCAAAATTGTTAAGTTACGTTTAGTAATATAAAAACTATTATTAAAATACGTTCAGAAAGCAATTTATTAGTATTCTGTTTGTAAAATTACTTTAATAATAATTATCTGATTTGTTATATAGATATAAATTGAAATTTTAATATATTTTATAAGCAATATTGTTTCCAATATTCCCAAAATAGTGTAAACAGATATTTTAAAACATTTTAAAAAGTTACAATGTAAAAAAAAATCTGATTTTACGCTGTATATATTTGTTGCTGTGATAGCAGTTTATAACCGTAAATTTAGCAATTATAACCGTAAAATGATCATTATTATACCGCCTTATAAATGATTGAAACCGTGTATTACTGAGTAACGGTATATTACTGTTTATTTTGCGGTTTATAACTGTTAAGTTTACTTTTACAAACTGTAAGTATAACGAACAGCCCAGCTGAAAGTATTACATAATTTTTTTACTGGGTATAGTTCTCGAAATTTTTATTTTCATGTTTAGAAATATATATATAGATACATATCTAATGATTGAAATAAAACACTTTTCATTAAAAGTAAACAGTAATAATATTTTTAAGTGCCAGGGTTAAGGAAAAAAATTAAGATAATTTTTTAGTTTTTTAATTTTTTTTTGTTATTCTTTTCATATATCCTCGGTCCAAAGAAATAGATATAATTACTTAATACTAGCGGGGCATCCTGGATTTGCCTGTAAATGTAATCATAATTTTTTGGTAATATAAAGGCACAACCAAATGATTGGCACCTTTGGCATTGTACTAAGAAATTGTAACAAAAGGAAAATGGGAATGGCGAATTAGTTTCATTAATACCTGAAATCAGTTTGTACAACGTCAGCCAAACGAACGAATTAATAAACATTCTGTACTTCGTCACTATAGGTACCGCTAATGCATGTTCGTAATTCAGATTCAGTCATGGTAGTAGCAAAAGGCTTTCCACTCCTTATCCGCAAAAAATAAATTGCAACTACTTTTTATTTAAAAAATATATTAAAGCTATTTCCTGCCTAGAAATAAAAATAATGGATTTACGAAGGTTTTCCCTATGCATGTGAAGATTGTTGGTAACAGCTACTATTAAGGAGAATATTTTATTTGTGCAATCGTGGCCTAGGATTCGAATTTATTCGACCCATGGAAGGCTACTTCGATGGTGAAAGTATAGCTCCAAGTAAGAAAACATGGTGGTTGTTTGCAGTCGTGTTATTAAACCATATGATCGTTTGCAGTCGTACTATCTATTAATACGCTCATTTGCAGTCATATTATCAATTCATACGGTCATGCCGTGAGGAAATACAAGGCACAGGATTCAGGAATCCAGGGAATTTCTCCACAAAAAGAAAAACTGAGTCAACTTGTCGTTCGAATACGTTAATCATTCATCAAACAAAACAACATAAAACAAGTACCACATAACAATGAAACTTCCTTGAAGGCTTCAGGCTTCGGCATGAGTCTCTATATCATGCTGTAAGATCTTAAAGAGCAATTTCAATACTACGAGATTTAAAAGACACCAGATAACATCTTCTACAGCACTTGAAACAAGACAGAATCTGAGCTCCGAATTCAATGTATGCGCTTTTTGTTAAACTCGCGGAGGAAAACAAATGCTAACATAGCACTCAACGAACGAATCAGTGAAAAGTGCACGCTTTCAGATGAGCAGCTAAGCTAATGACGCGAGAGGGGGATGGCCTAAGGTGAAAAAGTTCCACCCAGTAGCGTAATGTTTTTGAAGTAAATAGTCTAATGTCGGGATGCGCGGGAAACTAGGTTCGTGGAATAAAGATTAGAAATAAAAAATAACAAAATGGCTTTTAAAACATTGAAAATAAAAACTAGATTCTCTCAGAATGTTATAAATTGGATAGCTGATAGAATTAATGAAGAGATTAAAAGTTAGATTAAGATTTCAAATAAGATAATTATTAGGATACGCGATTTAAGGTTATAGGAATTTAACTCGAAACAAATAATAGAGATTATTAAGAAATAGGGAAATAATGAATATGCTAGAAATTTAGAATAATTAAAATGAATATTGCAAAGTAAAATATTTATATAACATGCATGTATATGAAATGTAAGGTTGGACAGCTAAGATATCAACTATAAATTATTTAAAAGAATGGCTATTGGTATTAAATAAAAATATTATTATTTTAAAGCCCTACTTATACAGTTTTAACTGTATCTCAAATTATTTAGGATGAATTTTGAAGCACTTAGGATGATTTTAGCATTGTCATTTCCAAGCGCCAGATAACTTCGGTGAAGTTCATTCAAACGGACTGTGCCAATTCTAAAGTACCAACATTCAAGCGAGAACAGTTAACCTCGTCATCTACTGCGGATTAGTAATCTTGTCACGTACACCTTCGTCTTCTAAATGCGAGCTAGATCAATAAGTATTGTCTTGAATTTAGACTCAGGATTATATGAGGATAGCGTTTAATTTGAAATATACATAAATAAAATATGTTTCAAATAAAATTGTTGTGTTACGTTTAGCGATATAAAAATCAATATTACAATACTGTAATACACAAAGTGGTATATTAGTAATTAGTCACTGAAATTGATTTGATAATAATAATTTGATGCATTATTTAGATATTAAAATACATTTTAATACATTTTAAAAACTATAATTTTCACAATATTGTAATTTATACGTGCCAGAATATTCGAAAACATTTTATTATACTATATTAAATTATTATATTAAACTATACTATATTAAACTATACTATACTGTATTATACTACATTAAATTATTTTATTATACTGTTATATTTTATTAACAAAATATTCGAAACACAAAAGCTATATTTCTCGGAATATTTGTTTCTCTATTCAGATTTTTTTAGATACTTTTCCGTAATATCAACATCAGTGTCGCAAAGTGTAATAGTTGGCGCAAAATAAAATTGACTTGAAATGAAACATTGAAAAAAAATAACATTGTTGGTACGGAAGCGAGCATTTTAGAAGTATAATATTTGAAAATTACAGACTTTGAGGAACTGTTTTAATTAATGAATACAAATATATACTGGATATAAAAGAACAAATAAATATTTTACGATAACGTAACAAAATAAAACTCAATTTAAACTGCAGGCATGAAATTGCAAATGTCTTAGCATTGCAGTAAACATTTAATTTTTTTTTATGTAGATCTTCTTTATTTTTAACAAAACTTTTTTGTGTGTAATTTAAAAGTCCCAAAACAATTTGTTGCAAGTAACGACCAATTAGTAAAATCTATCTCAGTGTCTATGCACTCTGAAATTTTTGAGGTACAACTAGGTTTTTAAAGTTATACTTACAAAATTTTAGGTGTGTTCAAAGTAGTCTCCTCCAGCATCAATGCACTTTTGTAGACGAATTTTCTACAGATTAAATGCCTCAAGCCATTCATTTCTTGGAATAGATGAAAAAATGCATTTATAGCCATATCAATCTCTTCTTCTGAATGAAAACGACGTCCGTAAGTAAGTTGTAAGAAGAACTAAAAAAGAACGTAAGTTCTTTTTTAGATTAAAGAAGAAACAAAAGTCCCACATAGCTAGATCAGGTGAATACGGCGGATGTTCTATCACTTTAATTCGTTTTTGTTTAAGAAACTCAACTGTTAATCCGGCTGTATGTGAAGATGCATTGTCATGGTGAAGCATTAGCCCCCTAACATTCACTTCTTGTAGAATTTCTGGAAGATATTTAGTGGTATACCAGTTTGCTGTTACTATCTTCTGTCCTTCCAACTTGATGGCTTTGACTAATCCCGTACTTCTGAAGAAAACGGCATACATCACTTTTTTCAGTGCGCGTTGTCTCTTCACCATTGTCGGCGTGAGATCATCTTCAAAGACCCATACTTTGCTTTCTTGACGTGTTGGAACGTCAAAAAACGGTATGTACGTTTCATTACCCGTTACAATTTTAGAAATGATGCGGTGGCTACCATCATTTGAAAATTTAAGAGTTTCTTTACTGATTCTGGCACGCTCCTCTTTTTGGTGCTCAGTTAGATTATGGGGAACCCAACGTCAAACTACTTTTTTCGTATGCTATTCTTCATGAATAATTTTGTGTATGGATGCGGATTCAATGTTAAGTTCCTTCTGTATCATTTGAGAGGTACAGCGATTATCATCCATTAACATTTTTCGTATGGCAGACACATTATCCGGGATTACTGCCGACGGCGGCCTTCCTGTGTGTTCTTCGTCCTGAAGAAAATTGCGACCTCTGCTAAGTTCTTTAAACCCTCTGAATACAGTAGCACGAGCTGGAGATTCATCACCAAATGCTAATTTCAAACGTTGAACGCATTCTTCTTGATTTAATCCTTCTTTAAAATCGAAGAAAATCACAGAGCGAAAATGTTCTCGCGTCAACTCCATTTTCTCTTCTGTTTAAAATTTATTCTACGCTAAACGAGTTGAAGTAAGTCAGTAAAAAATCGTCTGCTGTGTTAAAATACTTTGTATTTTAAAATTAAACCGTTATTTTTATTTTGTAAATTCTCGTCTGCGCGTATCTCGATAATTTCAGAGTAACCCTCGTAATAAATATTTTCTATTCGAAGAATAGCAAAATTAATAGTTCTGCGATTTTACGATTAAATAATAATAATAATAAATATTCACGTCAATTAAACAGTTAAATCAGAAATTTTGGCACGGTTTA
Source organism: Maratus speciosus (assembly GCA_963932465.1). Classification (NCBI taxonomy): domain Eukaryota; kingdom Metazoa; phylum Arthropoda; class Arachnida; order Araneae; family Salticidae; genus Maratus; species Maratus speciosus. The sequence goes on from OZ010786.1 coordinate 329,674,131, forward strand.
GAATAAAAATCCTTAGTACAGTCAGGGTTGAAATGCATGGCGCATTAGCATACATTTTGGCATGGTGTTTGTATAACGGAAAAATACTAAAAAATATATTTAAAGAATGGAAATTTTTTATTATTATTGTAAATATGCACTAATAATTTTTCGAAAAATCTAGGTTAAGAAATAAAAATGAAGACAATTTTTAACTTATGAATTTCAGATTTCCTCAGTGAAAAGCACAAGATGTAATTGTAAGAATACTGGTAGACCCTCCCGGGATTACCTTATATATTACTGAAAAATACTGAAAATGTAATATACAAACGGGCCTAATGGTGGGTGTCTAGTTGCCTTCTGCATCGTAATAAGAATTCGTAAAAATGTGTAATCGCAATACCGAGGGTTCTTCCTTAATACGTGAAACCGAGTTGTGCAACGGTAACCAAACGCAGAAAGAAATGAATCCGGTCATTCGTCGCATAGTAACCACTATGGCATGCTTCAAATTCAGAATCAATCAAGAAAATCATAAGGGTCCATAACATTCCGTTTCCGAAAAAAATCCATCGCCACTACTTTCTTTAAAAATTGGCAAAACGTTTCATTAAAAATATAAACTATTTCCAAAATTTGTTTTCCCTTTAGAGAGCTATCAAATGTAAGATTATATGTCTTAAATTTCAAGTAGAAAGCATTTAATAATGAACAAAGTCGTCATTTTCACCGGAAAAGGAACTTTATTTAAAGAAAAAAATCGTAAAGAATTAAAAAAGGGGATATTGAAAAGAGGGCAAAATTTACTGTACTGTAAAAAATATTATGTATGTATATTATGTTATTGTATGTATAATATTGTATATTATTATTATCATTATTATTTTGATGGGCTCAATATCTAAGGAAAACTTAAAAAAATAGTAAAATTATTCTTCACTATAAAATAACAAAAAAATAAATAAATAAAATAAAATAAAATGTGAGTCTCAAATGCATTGGGACCTATCTTAATTTATCTGGAATTGACAGATCTCTACAAGAGATAAATTTCCCCAGCCAAAATACGCACACAGTTAAACAATTTAATTAGAATTATAGATTAAGAGCAAATTGTGCTCAAAATATGAATGTTTTATTATTTTTAATGTATTGGTTGAAATTGTTAAGGTTTTGCATAAATGGTTCTCGTTATATTGCTATTTAAAGTAAACCACTCATGCTTTCATTAGTTGTAAACTTTAGAAAAATACATAAAATACGGATTATGTGATGAAATGGAGCTATTATTTTAACTGTATCCTCTTCGCTACTGACTATTAATGCAGTATTACTAATTATTACTGAATTATTTCTTCTCCCATTTGACTTCGGAGCAATATTTTTATTATAGTGCATTAGTTTGAATCTTATACTTCGAAACATGTCATTCTGATATCGAAATTGTGATTATATTCGAGTACTATTAATAAAATATGACGGGACAGAACAGAGGTTCTCATTTGGGGACGCAGGGCGCAAAGGGGATAAAAAAATAAAAGAGTCGTATATCTTTTGTTCAGCACTATTATTACTTTTATAACGTAAATAGTTATTTATTATTTGAAAAAACTATTTATACTATTTCAACAGTATGCCATAAAATTATTTAGGATGAAATTTAAAGCACTTAGAAAGTGTTTATGACAGTTGTTTTAATGCATGAAATAGATTGAATAAAATCACTCAAACTAATAAACTGCCTTATCTAAACTACACAACACCAAAGCAAGAGAGGTTTAGTCTCATATTCTACTCTATATATATCTTCTAATCTTGAACAAATTCAATTGTAGTATAAGAAATTTATTAATCTGTTTTATTCTGCCGTTGGGTTTAGTACTTCTATGGCGGTGGTGTTAAATTTGAATTATGTATAACTATAATATTTATTCGATTTAATTTTGATGTTACATTTTCTGATTTCAATATTGATATTAAAATCCTTTTATAAACTTTTTCAAACAAATGACAACTTTGATAATTTATAAATATTTTTTCTAGCTCTTTAAAAATTTGTGTATAATGTAATTTGAAAGCTTAATCTTAACAAACCTTTTACATTTTTTTAATCATATTTCTGAAAAATTATTGTAAATTGTTTAGAAAAGGCATAGCACATCAAGTGTGATTTATCTATTTAGAAAACAATTTCCTATAAATCTAAAAAAAATGTGACTTGCAAAGTGAAATAAAATTAATCTTAAGAATTAAAGCAAAGGAGAACAAGTAACTTTAATGAAATAAATATTTTTTTCATATTTGATGTATCCACATCAAGAATCAAAAGATGCTTTAGATATTATTTTGAGGATAAAGCACTCAAAAATTATTATTATTATAATTATTATTTTATAGTTATTTGTTTCAGATGATTTGGAATATTAAACAGATTTCAGGATAAAAAACTTTTGGCTTTAACATTTCGCTACAAAGAAAAAAAAAAAAAAAAAAAAAAAAAAAAAAAAACATGTTTGAATAGTTGTTGTAATACATGTTGCAATTTTTATGCGATACATTTAAAATTACAACGCACTAAAATATGGTAGTATTTTCTTTGTTTGAATCGAAACAAAATGGAATCTTGTAACTTCTATTTTGTGTATTTTATATATTTACAAATATAATTAGTTTAACAATATATCAACGAAAAAGTTACGTATTTTTTAATTACGTACACAATTGAAGATTTTGAAAGTCCATAGTCTCATAATCTACTGCTTACATGTAATATAGTAAGGCACGTCTTCCAATGCAAGACGAGTGATGTATACTAATAAAAAATATGTTTGTGTGTCTGTTTTTTTTATGGTTACGAAAATCTATCACACATAGATATCTATATTAGATGAGGATAATCTAAAACAGGTCCTAAAGCATCCAAGGCTCATATTTTCCATTTTTTAATAGTTAGTTGAGAATGGTTATGGGTTTTAATCGATATTAAAATCCACAATTTAAAAAACAATTGCTGAAAAAAGGAACCACACTGAGTGACGTGACTTCCTTTCCGGACCTCTGAAGAGTGAAGCTCAGAAAAAGGATTTACGGCTTTTTTTTTTTCCCCCTTATTTTTCTAAAAGCTCATCGGCTAAATAGTTCAAAATACCTCATTTTTTTTACAACTAAATTTTCATATTTTCCACAAAATTTACACAAGCTTCAAAACAATTACGGGTATAAGTGCTAAAAATTTCATAGTGATTTGATAATCAGAACTATTTTTCTTACTATTAAATGATCCGATGTAATAAAAAAGTCTTATTAAAAGAACTTTTATAACTAAATAGCAATATGTTTCCACGAATGATTTACGTAGGCTACAGAAACATTACATTTTTAAACCCTAAAAGTTTCAAAGAGTTTGAACAAAAAGAATTATTAAAAAAAAAAATAATAATAATGTACTCGAGAACTTTCCTGCCTTTCTTCTTTTTTCAGCATATTTCAGTATTAGATATCAGCTTGGAAAATCAAAATATGAAGAAATTCCGAACCACATGAACGTTTATTTTAGTTTTAAACGGTGCAATTCATTTAAAAAAAATACGAGCGATATTAAAAAATTCAATCCCAAAGTCACTTTTGAATTTCATAAACTATTAAGCATGATATTTGCGTAGACAATTATTTACAAAGTTTTCGATTCCAGTCATGAATCATTTGGGATGAAATTTCAATAAAAAAATTTAATTGTAATGCAATAATTTCGCCACATTGTGTAATTTACTTTATTCCATAGGATTTCGATGTGAAAAAAGTGGGATGAAAAACAAATCTTTTTATAACTCTATGTCAATCATTTAGTACAAAAATAATACACAGGTTTCGGAAACACTATATTTATATCGCATAAAAAGTTCAGAGAATTTGGATAAAAATAAATACATATACATTTAAATTTTAAGTGCATTCTATAAAATTCAATAAAAAAAGAAGAAGAACGCTCTTTGCGAGCCCTCTTTACTTACGAATATTTATTGAAAGGGTGATAATTTTGATAATTTGCATCAAGATTTTCTTATGTGTAGCTTTAACTTACATATAATCTTAAATAAAAGTTAATTTTTTTAATACATTTTCTATAGAGCTATCTTTTACAATATTGTCATAGTACTGAAATATGTTATTGTAAGTTATTTTAAAGACGCTGCAATACGAAAAAAAAATCTCAATTTAGAAAAAAATACGTTACAGAACTGAATTTAAAGGATATTTATTTTAAAAAATTAAGTGAAAGAAAATCCTAAATCGGGAATTTAAACGAAGAGAATATTTAATTTTCATAATTTAAAATATATATATATATATATATAATTGATGTATAGATGCCAAGAAGCAAAAGATGCCTTTATAATAATATTTTGAGTAACGAGACTACCAAGCGATGAATTTTTTTCTTTTTTTTCACCGCTATAGAAAAAAAAACTAGATTTGTAAGTTATTATATGTACTTATAGAAGTAAGTAATTTACTAAACTATTAAAAATAGGGTTTACATTTTTACATAGACAGTTACTTACAAAATTTCCTAAGTCATCCTTGAATAATTTAGGATGAAATTTGAAGCAGTAATAATAATTTTAACGCAATAATTTCCACGCGTGAGGTAATTCCATTGATGCTGGTTCAATCGGACTATCTACTCTGAAGTATCCAAGCCAGTCTCATCATCCACTGAGTATTTACAATTTAGTCACGCACAAGAACAAAGTAGAATAAGGGATACATCAGTAATTTGGTTCTGAAATTGGTTTATGAGATTAAAGGGTTTAATGTTAAATTTATATTAAACTTCAATATAATATTTATTCAATAATTACTTTCGAGTAACATTTATGATTTAAATATTAATATTACAATAGTGTTATTCGTTGTGATATTGTACGAAGATAATGAAATAGTAATCATTTATGAATGAAGTTACACAGGTAAGATTAAAATTATGAATATCTTCAATGCAAATAATTAATTTTCCAACAATTGAAAAAATATATTTGTCACTATATTGGCAATATAACCTGGTAATATTTTTTTTAAACAGGGCACTTTAGTATATTTAAGAGCCTGCGACGCCTGAACGGAGATTGGCGGGTGCAACTCCAAGGGGGCCGAGCCTCCTAGTATATAATAAAATTACTAAAAATGTATTCATTAATATTACTTTTAAATGGGAACTTATTTGAAATCATTTAATTTGTTTACTACACTGCTCAACAAAATTAGGGGAGCAAGCGAAAAAGTGAAGAGAACAGTGCAAGACTGCCATGTATGACTATAAAATTGATAGTACATGTATATCAATGCGCAATACAGAAAAAAAGACGCAAAAAATTTTTAAGGGAGCTTTTATTCTTTGTAAAGATGGAAAGAACATGAAAAGATGTTTTGGGGCAACAATTTGGTTTTATGTAAATGATAAAAAAAAGTATTGTTTAGAAATGATGCAAGATTTTTAATATGGCGTGTGGTCTCCTTGAACAGCCGAGACTGCTGCACACCTGTTTTCCATAGATGCGATGAGGTTATCGATAAGACTTTGGATAATACTGTTTCACTGCTTAAGAATTGCAATCTCCAAGTGCCGGACAGTAAAAGGAGGCCTTGGTCTCGCAGCAATGCGTCGTCTGAGTATGTCCCAAACATGCTCGATCGTATTTAGGTCAGGAGAGCATGTTGGCCATTCCATACGCTGTATTGTTTTAGCTTCAAGTATGTTTTCCACAAGACGAACTGTATGAGGTCTGTCATTATTATGCATGGAAAAAAAAGAAATCACTAATTGCTGCAACATAAAATACGACACGAGGTCTCAGTGTCTCGCCTGTATAACTTCGGGCCGTCAAAGTGCCATTCGGAATGATATGCAGGCTCGTACGTCCACCTATGTTGTTTCCAGCCCATAACATCAACCCACCTCGTCTGTAATGTGATCTTTCACGAATGAATGTGGAATTATTTTGAGTGTCTCTTTCTCTCCATGCCAAAAAACATCAGATGTCACATCCAGACTGAATCGGTACTCGTCTGTAAACAGAATTTGACTCCAACAATTTTGCCTGCAAACTCGATGTTCAGTTGCCCACCTTCTTTGGGCCGCACTGTTGCTTGAGATCAACAGAATGCAGAACTTTTGATTACGTGCATAGAGACCACCCTAATGAAGCCTATTTCAGAGTGTTTGGCTGGACACCCTTCGTCCTGTGGCCAAGAACAACTGTGTTACCAGCAGAATGACATTGCCCGTTCCGTCTCGACGAGCTATTAACAGGATATATCGATAATCAGTTTCTGTAGCAGTACATGGACGACCTTGCGCTTTTCGGTGTCTACCATTCCATGTGTCTCGAAATCAATTCCACAGCCTTGCATTGACATCGCTTGCGACCCCAACAGCGTCCGCTACAGTTCGCTGTGTTTCCCCTGATTCGATTGTCCCGACAACACGCCAAGCCATGGATTCCGGTAAATCCCATTGTTGTGACATTATGAAGTCACATTTTCTCAAAACAAAAGCTGAGCAATTGAATTTTACAACTGAGACCATGAAACAGACGTTTCTGCAAAATCCCGATTTCTGCACTTATCTCCTTTCTCTAGTTTTTGACGTCTTAAACTTTAATTTGCATGTGAAATATTCTTTATCTGTTTTCTACTATGCTTTAAATTATGGATGTTTTAATTTACGTTACTTATCGGTGTAAATATTTGCGTAATTTTGTTAAAACCATGTGCTCCCCTAATTGTTTTGAGCAGTGTAGTTGGGAAAAATACTTTACAGGAATTAATTATAGTATTTGTTTACGAAAACATATGCAGTAGTCTTTTTAAAAAACAATTTAAATTATCATTTAATCTTCCAGAAGTGATTTTATAATTAAAAAATTGAAGTAACCACTGTAAAATCTATAAGAAGTCTGTATCCATCTTGTTAAAATAACATTATAAATATATTTTTTTATAAATAAAATCATATGACGAAATGCAATATTTCACTTTGATTCAATCATAAAATGCACAATCTGAACTTTAAAAAGCCACTGCTTTATTTAAAAAGCGACTAAAATAGTAAAATAAATGCTACAAGTTGAAAATATACATTTTATTTAAAACTTCTTAGTTCCTGTGGCCTGCATTTCCCGAGACCATCATCAGAGAATATTTTAATAACTAATTTATGTTCATTTATACAAATACGTTACTTCATTTTGAAATGGGAAAGCCAATAATTATTAGAGTTGGAAGTAGAAGTAGCAGTCCCTTGGATTAAACTTCAGCAGAGAAAATATATAAATTGCAGTTCCATTTATTTTATTACATCACTTTGTTCGCATGCATTAATACAGTATTTATGATATAATTTTTTTATTTCGTTTAAAAATATATCATTAGCTACCAAGTACCTATTTTTAAAAGTATCTTCTTATAATTACTGTCATTTAGTACTAAATGAAGAATGTCTTCATACGCTCTATTTTTTATATTTTTTATAAAATTATAGTAAGCTGATAAATAGCATTATAACATTAAATTTTAATATAAATTACATAATAATTTAATATAATTTAATGTAATTAACAAAAATAATTTAAATAAAAATTAATTTAATAAAAAGTAATTAAAATAATTTGATATTATTTGTCTTTTCTCCGGTGCTTTCAAATTATTGCGTACAAATATTCCTTGTTTTACAAATTTTTAAAAATGCTGTGCTGTTTTAATCATAAAAATTTATTATACTTAATTATGTTTTTTTTTAATTATTATTACTTCGGTTTTAAAATATGCGACAATATTTAAGTTTCATTTTATTTTGGATGAAGTTTCAAACAATTTTGCCTTTAAATTATTTTAGCATAAAGTATTTTTAATCTAGCTATTTACAAGCAAGTGGTAATTTCTGTCAGACACATTCAAAGGGGCTGCCCGGTATAAGGTATCTGACATCCAAACATTGGTTTATTCTCTTAATATATATGTTTTTATAATCTAGTCAAGCTCAACATCTTATGAAAACTGGAAATTTTTAAAAAGCTTTTAGTTTTACAGTTTTTTTTTTTTTTTTTTTTTTTTTTTTTTATCATTAAGTGAGGATAGTTTTGAATTTAGATTACTCATAAGTAATATAGTTTTTTGCTAATTTTCACAGTTATATTTTATTATTTAAATGTTAAAACTGAGTTCTCGTCTTTAGAAGTAAATTCCTAGATAGTCATGAAAAATTTATCATTTCGCGCCTAGAATAAAATAGATATTAATAAACGAATGAATAAATCACATCCAAATTTTTAATTAAAAAACATTTTTTATAGAAATATACAGAGTACCCATCAAAGTATTGTTCACCCCATTAAAAACAGAAAGACGATAGCTATATTTGTGAATGTAACACTATAAAAAAAATCTGTAACTCTACAGATGTAAAGTTACAGAAAACTGCTAACTAAAATTTTGGATGTACATTGTACAAAAAAAAAAAAAAAAAAAAAAAAAATGTAAATCTACAAAACTAGTTTTTGTAAATATACAGAAATCTGCAGCTTTACAAAAGAATCTACTAAAATTGCATTAATATTAATAAAACTTTATCTATGTAACCCGGGTTGCAGTTACATAAAAAGTTCTAGGCATCCCAGTTTCCTAAACCATTCTTAGTAACCTTACAGATTTTTTTATTTACGGTGCAAAAGTTTACCTGTTACATGATTTTTTGTTGTTGGAGTTATATAAAAAGTTCTAGAAATTGCAGTTCCCTAGAAAAATTTAGTAACTTTACAGATTTTTTTCTTAAACCGGGTTGTAATTACATAAAAAGTTCTAGGCATCCCAGTTTCCTAAAACATTCTTAGTAACCTTACAGATTTTTTGATTTACGGTGCAAAAGTTTATAAGTTACATGATTTTTTGTTGTTGGAGTTTAAAAAAAATGTTCTAAAATTTGCAGTTCCCTAGAAAAATATAGTAACTTTACAGATTTTTTTCTTACAGTGTAGAGTCGACGTATAGTACAGTGTCTATGCACTACGCATTAAAAAAAAAAACAGAAGGAAAATAATTATTATACATAAAACATTCTAATTTGCATGCACAATAATTAAATAAAAGCGATTTTTTAAAATAAAACAATCCTGCAAAAAATATAACTGTAGGGGAGACCGGGGCTAGTTGGCTACAGGGTTAAGTCCTCATAAATCGACTGTCTGATGATAGATTGCAAAACCAGTCACAGAATACCTTTCTTCTTGCTTTTTACAATCCTCATTGTAGTTTTGCAGCGTTACCTACGTTCGATGGACATTTATTAAGATTTTTCTGTTTTTTGTACTCATAAGTAATTTTTTGTTGCCTCATTTTTTTTTTTTTTCTAATACTTATCTTAGTAATTGCGATTTTACTTGTGCCTTTTTTCTTAGCGTATGATTAACTTTACCTACCCCATATGTGATTTACTTGGATTATCTAGATGCTTAGATGGTTACGTGTCCCTTTTGTGAAGAAATTTATTATGGGGTTAGTAGGTGCATTGAACACGGGGCAAGTTGCCTCGATCTCTAGTGTGTGCTGGAAGATTGAAAAACAGAAAACACCGAGAAAAGTGGTTGCAATGCAAGATTTTGGGCACACGAGGCTTGCCCAAACGGAGACACTAGATTTTTTTTTTACAACTGTAACTCTAAATTAATAAAAATCAATAACTAAAAACTGCGCCAACTAGCCCTGGTCTTCCCTAACCCAAAGCAAAAACTCAAGTGACATATAAACACAGTCCCTGTGAATTTCTAATATAAAATTATTAATCTCATATATATTTTATGTTACATATTCTTAGTTTTAACGAAAACGTTCTCAAATAAGCTCGAAAAAAGCTCGGGGAGAAGTAATTGAATTTTCTTTAAAGAAGAATCAGTAAAACTATACATAGTCAATATATAATAAATAATTTGAAATTTCTTTAGTGGTTTTCCGAAAAGAAAAAATCCTGATCGCAGAAAAAAAGAACTTCGGCAAATATTTACACAGTTCAGCAGTTCAAGGTGAAAATGATTGAAAAAAACACAAATACTTTAGTCTTCGGCATTAATGTTGAGTGACTTTAAACACGTAGCAAAAATAATAAAAATCTAAATCTAAACTCTTGTTTTAAATAATGTATCAAAAGAGTATGTTTACAAAGATTATGGTTTCTTTTTCAGTAAAAATTTAAGTGAGAAGGAATACTGTGTATATAAATTTATAATGTATCTTTTATTTACCCTTAGAATTTTAATTTGTATACTTTTTTCAGAAAGAAATAACAAATGAATATATTTTTGTTTCATTTATCAGTACATTTTTAGTATATGAATGATGATTTTTCTTATCACTGATAATGTTTTTATTGCTATAAGAAAATTTTTGAATTTGCATTTCTTGAAAATATATATATATTTTTTGTAACCTGCGTTTTTTTAATATATTCTTGTTATCTTACTCTCCCAGCATCAAGTACATAACCTTCTTATTCAATATGTACATTTTCCCCGCTCCACTTCATCACTGGTCTTATCATAAGCTTTTATTTCTATTCCAGGAATGGTAGTTTATTTTTAAAGTTTATATTATTTCTGGAAGTTAAAGAAATATTCTGTTAAAATTTTGGAAACAAAGCAATCACATATTATCTCTGTTTCTTTATATGCATTCGTTGTAATTTGTTTTATTCATATGGGTATAGTAAAGAGATGAAATTTTTAGTATGAACTTTCCACGAAAACGATATGTGTTTGTGATGGAAATATGGATTAGTTTGATGAGGGTAAATTGAAAAATTTAAAAGATTGTTATGATATATTTATTCGATATCTATATGCAGTTAAAAAACGTACATCGTATAGCATAAACAAAATAATCTAATTTTTTTTTCAGATATATAATTACATATATTTATCTATTTTAAAAGTATTGAAAGGGCACTGTTTTGTATTACATTGTTGTATTATCATAAGTCATAAATCATAAATCCTAATTTTAAAGAATTTCAGAATAAAGTGTGTGCACGATGAGTATACCCTTTTAAAAGAAATATATTGTCAATGAATACTATTCATATAAATTTATAATGCATTTCTTATTCCCTTAAAATTTAATATTTTATGCCATTTTCCAAAAATAAATAAATAAATAAATAAATAAATAAATAAATAAAGGATGAAATGATAAATATGCACGCATTTTGTTCTATTTATAAGTACTTTTTTTAGTAAGGGGACAATTTTTCTTACCACTGATAGCATTTGTATTTGTATCAGCAATTCTTTGAATTTATATTTCATAAAAAACGCTTATATTGTAACGTACATTTTTTAATGCACCTCTCTTATCTCACTATTCCAGCCTCAAGTATGCAATCTTTTTATTCAATACTACAATTTTTCCCATTCTACCTCCTGCATGGTCTTATCTTAAAATGTTATTTATTTTGGGGAATGATAGTTTATTTCTAAATTTGATTTTTTTTTTTTTTCTCGTAAAGGAAATTTTTTTTATCATAATGCTTCCTTTACATTTTGCAAAAACAAAGAATATAAATGTATATACAAGGAATACTCTGTGTATACATTTATAATACATCTGTTATTCCTTTTTAGAAATTAAATTTGTATACTTTTTTCGAGAAAGAGAAGTAACAAATGTTTATATTTTTATTCCATTTATTAATGGATTTTTAGTGTATGAAAGACGATTTTTTAACACTGATTATATTTTACTTCTGAAAAAAAAATTTTTAATTTGTATTTCATAAAAAAAAAATTCTTTTTTTTAACCTACATTTTTAATGCATCCTTTGTTATCATACTATCCCAGCCTCAAGTATATAATCTTCTTATTCAATGCGTGCATTTTCCCTACTCCGCTTCACCTGTGGTCTTATCAGCGACCTTTATTTTTATTCTAGGAATGGTAGTTTATTTTTAATGTTTATTTTTTCCCCTTGTTGTTAAAGAAGTATTCTCCTTTAGAATATGCTGTTAAAATTTTGCAAATAAAAACAATCATATAGTATCCCAGTTTCATTACATGTATCCGTTGTATTTTATTTTATTCATATGGGTATGGTAAAGTGATGAAATGTTTACTATGAACGTTCCACAAAAATAATATTTGTTTGTGAAGGAAATATGCATTAGTATCATGAGGGTAAATTGCAAAATGTAAGAAATTGTTATGCATATATTTATGAGATATCTATATGCAGTTAATAAACGTACATTGTATAGCATAAACAAAATAATCTAATTTTTTCCAGATATATAACAACTTTTATTTATCTATTTTTAAAAAAATTGAAAGCACACTGCTTTGTCTTACATTGTTGTAGTATCATAAATACAAAACCCAAATTTTAAAGAACGTAAGAATAAGGTATGCTCACGATGATTATACCATTTTAAAAGAAATATATTAAGTGTCAAGGAATACTATTTCATATAAGATTATAATGCATTTCTTATTCCCCTTAGAATTTAAACTTGCATGCCTTTTTTTAACAAAGAAAAAAAAAAGGGAGAAAGAAATGATAAATACATGCATTTTTGTTCCATTTACAAGCACTTTTTTTAGTACTGACAACAATTGTGAACAATTTTTCTTAGCACTGATAGTATTTTTATTTGTATAAGCAATTCTTTGAATTTATATTTTATATAAAAAAAAAACATTTATTTTGTAAAATTTTCTAATGCACCCACTCTTATCTCACTAGTCCAGCCAGAAATATGTAATACCCTTATTCAACAGTACATTTTTTTTCAATTCTAAGTCCAACATGGTCTTATCTTAAAATTTTATTTACATTTGGAGAATGGTATTTTATTACTAAATTTGATTGTTTATTCCTTGTAAAGGAAATATTTTGTATCGTAATGCTTCGATTACATTTTGCACATACTGAGAACTGTTAAATTATCTCTTCACCATTTCAATAGGTATTCTTGGTCATTTCTATTAATCATATGGATATACTAAATAATACTTTATGCCTTAAAATATCTAATCGAAATATAATAGCAATCTGATGAAGGAAAATGTAAAGTTGTATAAAAATGTTTTACATATATCCATTTAATATGTACAGTGATACTTCAGTAATCCGGCATTACTAATTCCGGCAACTTCAGCAATCCGGCATCATAATCTGTCGTCGCACCTCCTCCCCCCCCCTTTTTTTTTTCGCACTTCCAACTTGCGCAAGAGAGATAAATAGAATTTTTGTACTATTAAAAAATATCGCTATTGAAAGCAAAGTATTAGCGGACAGTGAAATCGCTGACGCTGTGATAGATAGAACCGACAATAACGCTGGTAGCAGCTCAGGGGACCGAGGACGAGGAGCCGGTAGAAGAAAAAGTGTCACTGTCAGTTTGACTGGAAAAATAACATATGCTTTAGAGAAATAAGGCTGAATTTCCAAATTCGATATTCCTCAATTGTGTAAAATGCAAGAACAACATGATAAACAACGGCGGAACAAATTGAAGCAAATAAAATCGACACCGATGTTTCGGAAATTACACGAAAAGAAATTACTTCACTGATATTTAAAAAAAAAAATGCAACGTACAAAATATCAATTAAAGTAAGTATTTTTTTACGTTTAATTTTCACTTTTTCTAACTATAAACATCACTTGACTGTCAATTAATTTATTAACAAAGGAACCATTAAGAACGTCGAAAAGTACTTTTTATACTCTTTCAGAAATTTGGAATTTTCAAAAATCCAGTTTAGTCTTAGTCCCGACGATGGGGGGTTTTCGAGGTTATACTGTATATACTTATAAAAAATTAAAATATATATATAGGACCTGCAAAATAATTTCATTTTTATCAGACATACAAAAATACCAGTTAATCTGCAGATCAAAACTTGAAACGTCATAGTCATACGTCAATTTGTTTTTATTATAAATCACTTTTCATAATATGTAATATTCTAAAATCTAAAATTAAATTTTTTTGCATTGCATATATTATTGAACCTATGGACGCCTCAAACTTTCAGGACTAAAACTTTTAAAATCGGTTAAAATCATGTTAAATATAAAATGCCTCTTCATGAAATCACGTTTTTCACCATCGTATTGTTGTACTTTTTTAGAAGAAAAGTAAAATTTTCAGAAGAGTTTCCATAGTCACATTAATTTTATATTCGCAGTTTAATTATATTTTTAGTATATCATGATTCAAGTATATATTGGATTTAATTTTTTACGGTGTTTTTATTAGGATTAGCATCAGTTTGGACAGGGATTTTGTGTAATCCTAAAATCCAAATAGCAATACCTACTGGATAGAGGATTATAATAAAATCTCCCGTAAGAATTTACTTAGGGAAATGCAAACTGTATATTATGTATATTTTAGATAACACTAGATTTATGACACTAGATTTATGTATATTTTAGAAATCAAATATTTTTATATTTTGTATGCTTTGTAAACACATTTTAGTGGTTATTCTATAAAATTTAAAACGAAGATCGTTTCTAAATGCATCCTAATAAAAAAAAAACATTGAGCTAAATAGGTATTTTTACGAGGTACTCTGATTTATTACTGCAGATTTATATTTAATTTGGTTCATTCGTTCAAAAAATATAAAAAAAATTCTTTAATGTTATTAGGAATTCAGGAGATATCCTTTTTTTTTTACCATTCACTGAAAAAAAATACTACATCTGATTATTTAAATTAAATATTAAATTATAGATTATAAATTTATTCATTAGGGAATTAAAGTATTCCAAATTGTTTGAAATTTTGTTATATTTCAGATCTTCGAAGTTACATGGGATTCATAGAATAATATCTGTTCCAAAACTGTAAAATATTTTGATTTGTATGTTACATATATTATATATTTGCTACCAAAAATACCTATTTTTTTCTTTTTCTTTTAGCAGTTGTTTTCAAACTGTTTGTTATGGGGTATAAAAAATGATAAAATAATTCTGTTTACGAAAGTTTAAGAAGCCTGGATGAGGAAAATAAAATAATAGTTCACTTTTTATAATTAGGTATAGAGACATTGGGTAATGATCATATTTGCGTGAAATATGAAAGATGATAGGGCCATTACGGTCTAAATTGAGCGTGGTCACTATTAAAAGGATGGCACAATTAACACTTTATATAAACAAAACACGTGTGCTAAAATAGCTAATTAGCATTCGACAGGATTATGGATGATTAACAAACAGGCCAACCATAACATTAAAATCGTATAGTATCTCCAAAATGAGCCTCAACGTGAGGATTTGATAAGATCTGCTTTCATGTACTTATTATGCTTTAAAAGCCCCAGCTAAAAAAAAAAAAAAAAAAAAAAAAAAAAAAAAAAAAAAAAAATAATAATAATAATAATAATAATAATAATAATAATAATAATAATAATAAGACGGAAATTCTATTAACACGTAGCAAATAAGGTGCGTTTGTAGTATAGCTAGTTTTATAAATATCCAGATCTTGGTACAGTAGCTGTCCAACTATTATACAAAAATACAAAATTTATTACGATTATATGTAATAAATTCAGAAATAGGAAATAATATGACTCCATCTTAAATAGAACGTAATCACCATGGCAACCTAGAATCATTACCGATCATGTTATATCATTGATCTGATTACGTAATTATGTATGATAGGATTTGACAGAATGAAGAAAACTTTTCTTAATATCTTTTTAAATTTTGATATGATTTTCATAAAATTTGAAATGACCCGAAAAAATTCTGCAATGATTATACATAATAAATTTCAAATCATTTATGTTGGGTAGCTTTTGAGATGTTATAGGGCGGACAGGGCGACAGACAGATGGACGGGCCAGACGACGACTATAGGTGCTACGTATTTATATAATTACGAACGCACCTAAAAATATTCAAAAGTTTACAAATACGATATTATTTTATAAGGAAAATAAAGATAAACGACTACCTTATTATCTACATATAAAATACGTGTCTTATACGCCTTAAAATTTCAATTTCTATATTTTTCTGAAATTTTTTTTTTCTTACCATTGATAGTATTTTTATTTGTATAAAAAGTATTTTGAATATATATTTCTTAAAAATCTTTTATTTTGTAACCTACATTTTCTAATCCAACCTTTCTTATCTAACTATTCCAGCCTCAAGTATGTAATCTCCTTATTCTGTAGTACATTTTCCTTACTATGGCTCCTCTACGGTCTTATCTCAGAATTTTATTTCCATTTGGGGAATGATACATTATTTCTAATGTTGATTTTTTTTTTTCTTGAAGTAAAAGAAGTATTTTCGATGATAATGTTCTGTTTACATTTTCAAACAAAAATAATGGATATATTATCTCTTCTCTCTGTTATTCATGGTTCTTTATTTTATTCATATGGGTATAATAAACCAGATGAATTTTTTTATTTAAATTTTTGTGGGGAAAATGACGATACATTCAAAAAAAAAAAAAAAATCAAAACATGCGATGCACTGCTTGGAAGATTTGTAAATATGTATCAAAGGAACTATATTTATTTATTTGATATAATGAATTCTGTTAAAATGTATCATGGAAATATATACCTTTTGTAAAATTGTGTCTTTGATATATAGAAATTTTCGCAGTAAAAAAACTGATATGTAATATATTGTTACATCGTGTATTGTACTTCCAATTTGATATTAAGAAGAAAATATTATGCATTTTCTGGTTTCCTTGCGCCTCCATATTTTGGGAAAATAAATCATTTGCTGTAAATGAAAATATTCTCTATAAATTTGAATTACATTATTTTCTCTGTCCTTAGAATTTTATTTTGCAGATTTTTTTTTTTTCTGGAATAAAGTAAAAAGTAGGACAAGAATTTATTTTGTATATTAATCATATTTTTATTTATTTATTTATTTATTTTTGTATAGGGAGGAAAATGGAGTGATATCGTTTAATATTGTTTAATTTTAAAGTTGATTTTATTTCTTATCGTAAAGGAATTTATTATGATAATGTTCTGCTTACATTTTGAAAGCAAAAATTGGATACATCACCTCTGCTTCCTCCCGATATGTATACTTATTTATTGCACCCTTTTCTTCACTTGGAATTTTAGTTTTTATAATTTTTTTTTCGGAAAAATTTGTGCATTTATTACCCGACTGCCAAGAAGGGTTATGTGTTTCACGCGTATATGGGTATGTGGATTTCTATATACTCTCGAAACATCCCAACGGCTGGATGGATTTTAATGAATGAGGTCTCTATCGATTTGTCTTAACCGTCCAATTGTTATAGGCTAAGTTTTGTTTTTATAAATTCAAAATGACGGCCGTAAAATACAAAATGACGGTAGAGGCGAAAAAAATTTTACGCACCATACTCTGTGGATTATCATTGACAGGACTTTCAAAATGAAGACGATGTTTCATTGACTATTTTACGGTCAGAAACTCCGTTTAAATATTACACAAGCTGGAAGCTGTGTCGGTAGGATCTGTAGCTTTACTGAAACTATAACATTTATAGACATCTATAGGCCTCATGAAACAGTGTTTATAGATAGGAACTAACAATTAAACACAATTTAAAAGTCATCAATACAAGTAAATAAAAAAAAATAGGTAAGTAATATAAAAAATAGTTTCACATTGATGAGAAATAATTAATTAGTTCGCTTTATAACCAGTCGGGTTTTTTGATTTCTGAAATTTAATTTTATTCATGAGATTTTGTATAGGAATGAAAAATCATCTTACACTGATAACGTTTATGATTGTTTACTTGTACAGTCGGTTTTATTTCTTTTTGTAAATGAAATAGTTTTTACGACAACGTTCTTTTTAAATTTTTCAAGCGAAAATACAATACATATTACCTCTGCACTCTCCTTTTAAAACAATCTCATGTTTATAAGGTACATAATAATAGTCGCAGTTATATTTTTAGAAACACTAAAAGCATACTAAATTTTGATTTATTGTAATATTTATTAATAAAAAAGTTATTGTAATTTCATTTAGGATTTTCTTATAATTTATTTTATTTATATTAGTATACTAAGGAGAGGAAATATTCTCTTTCAGTGTTTTCGGTGAATAACCATTGGTATTAAAAAAATATTTAGAATAATTTGTTTGGGCAAAATTGCAAACGTTTATAAATATTTATTAAACTTATTTATTTGATATTGATGTATTTGAAAAATATAAAAAGCAATATCATTATCTCCTGCTAATATGGTATAAATTAAAATTCACAAATATATTTTTAGAAGTACTGGAAGCATACTAAATTTTTATACATTGTAATATCACTTATTGCATTTGTAATTTAATATTAAATATACAATACTTTGTATTTCTATTTTTTTTAATTATTAATTTGTTTCTTTAATTTAGGTAAGCAGTTCTTTTAAGTAGAATAGAAAAGAGAAACGTATGAAGGTAAGTTGTTACAGTTATAAGTAATTGTCATTTATTTTCTTTAATTTTATTCACATAATTAAATCACAGGTTTTTACCTCTAACTTTTTTCAGAACATAATATATCCACCCAAAACTATCAGGCATCCTATAGCCAGTATAGTTTCGAAAATATTATTTTTTCTTTAATAAACTTATTCGAAAGCCTCCAGACGTGTGATGTACTATTATGAAAGTTTTTAAATATACGAAGTGGTATAAGTACCAAAAATATCACTAGTAAAGAAAATATTAGTTGGCTTACTATCAAAAACCAAAGTTTCTATAATATTTAACTGCTTTTATAATTTAGTGAAGATTTTTTAAGATTGAATCCCTGTTTAAATTAGATACTGTCTCATATTCTTTTTTAACCGACTGAAAATAAGGATTATGTGTCTCACGCGTATCTGTGTATGTGGATTTCTTTATACCCTTGAAATATCCCAACGGCTGGATGAATTTTAATGAATGAGGTCTCTATCAATTCGTCTTAACGGCCCAATGGTTATAGGCTAGGTTTTGTTTTTATAAATTCAAAATGGCGGCCGTAAAATAATAAATGGCGGTAGAGACGGGAAAAAAATTACGCACACTGTTGAGTGGCATATCATTGGATAGGTCTTTCAAAATGAAGACGATGTTTCATGGACTATTTTACAGACAGAAGCTCATTTAAATATTATACAACCTGGAAGTTGTGTATGTAGGATCTCTAGCTTTACTGCAACTCTAACCATCATAGACATCTATAGACCTCATCAAAACAGTGTTTATAAATAAAAAATAACAATTAAACACAACTTAAATGTCATCAATACAAGTAAATAAAAAATAGGAAAGTAATATAAACAAGTAATATAAAAAAAATATCTTTTAAGTCAATTCCTACTTAGGTCAATAAGATAATTTTTTTCCCATTCTTCTTTCCTCTTGAGTGGCGCTTAAAATGCCTTGATCAAGAAGTGGGCTCTCTCGGTCTTAAAATACCTTGATCAAGAAGAGATCTTTCTCGATTATTGAAAATTAATTAATTTAATTTAATTAATGAATTAATATTTAAAAAAAAATGGATTAACATCAAGTGTCATCCTACAAGTTTAAAACCATTTATTTGAGCTTGATTGGATGAATAATCAGTATTTTATTAACGATTGAAAATTTGAACAAGATATATATAGCGAGAGTGTGAGCTAATAGTAAGAATTGAAAAACAAATAGTTTCACATTGATGAGAAATAATTAATTAATTCGCTTTTTACGCAGTCGGTTTTTTTTAAATTTAATTGTTTATTCTAACAAATAAGTTAAAGATATCTAAATTATATTTGATGTTTGTTGTATTTATAGTTATAGTTATATGAAATAGGTCTTTTTCCCGCACTTTATAAGTATTTATTTTTTTTAAAAAAAAACAAGAAATGTTTCAGAAAAAAGCCATTGCAACTTGAAACATAATTTAGTCTTTCCATTTAGCGGAAAATTTCAACAAAATCTTCCTAATTATTTGATTACTAGCAAACCCCGCGGCTTTGCTTGCTTAATATTTGAAATATGCCAAGTGATATTTATATGTCTAATTTTTATTAAAAGGTACTAACTAAACTTTAACTTTATTAAACGGTAATATTTTTTTTTTATATAAAAAGGTTTTTTTTATTAAAAGGTACTTATTAGCAGGGTTCGTACGATTCAAGGACCTTTTACCAGAATTTTTACAAAGAAATATTTTGCTTTTTTAATTTTTAAAAAATCTATCTTTAGTTATAGTGACCAAATTTCTGGCACTAAAACACCTAATTTCCCCTGAATCCCCTGTTGCGTACGAACCCTGATTACTTTTACAAATACACTGTAAAAAAAAATCTGTAATCCTACAAAACTAGTTTTTGTAAAACTACAGAAATCTGTATGTTTACTAGAATTGTATCTGTAACCGGGTAAAATATTTACCACTCGCATAGTACAAATACATGAAATATCTTAGTCGCACCTTTCAGCCAATGAGAAAGGACTTCAATGATGACGTAATGACTGTTCACGCAGCCACAGGGGTGTTCAAGGCATCCATCTTGATTATGATTTCAAATTAGGATGCAAGTAAATATTTCTTCTTTATGAGTTAAATTTTGTTATATTTCCATTCCTTTAATTAAAAAATTGTTTCTGAAAATTATGTTTCTACATTGTTCAAGGACAATAGAAAGTATTTCATTTTGTATTCCATAAACTGAAATATTGTTTTTGTGTCAAACAAAGTTCTTTTTCTTATTTTTGTAAAAGGTGTCCCATTCCTCCATACTCTCTCCTATGCTTTTAACTCTGAATATTGGGCACTACTCTATCTATACACATGTATCACGGGTTTGGGTATGTGTTTTAAAACTATCAGAAATATTATACATGTGTTTGCGTGTATATGAAAAATGAAATGTTGGTAATATTTTCCCTATTCCTAGAGAAGAAAAAATCGTTTTTAACTGTGCCTTAAATAAAAAGAATTTATCACATTTTTTATATACTTTTTATTTCTTAACCTTTAACTGATGTTACCGGTCTCTCAGACCGCAGCTTTTTTTTTATTTTTATAGTTTTGCAATTTTTTATATACTTGCAATTTTCAGTTTAACTACAAACACTACCGACATTTTGTTCCGTTGTGAACTTTAGTACCATCACCAGACACTTTTGAATAGGTGAATTTTAATTATAACACTCCTGTACAAAAAGTTTAGTACAAAAACAACGTTCTATGAGTTTATCGCGGCTTATATTCATCTTTCGTTGGAGCGGTCTCACAGACCGTTTCACACTAGTTATGTGACAATTTCTTTGACATCAGTTACAGGTTTTAAAAAAATTGCTCTACTGTATTTGTTACTTAATGTGAATAAATAATCAGTCCAAAATTTCATTAACTATTCATTCCATCATATCCATTTCATTAAAATTTTATCTGAATTTCACCTTCAAAATTTCGTTTCCCCGTTTTCTTCACCTCTCACAGTAATAATACTTAAAGTTTCAAAACTCTTTAAAACAGCTTAAATTAATATATATATATATATGTTCTGTGTCATTTTATTGTCACAATAAATAATCAAAATTTTTCTTCCCACTCGAAATTGGCATCCCCCCCCCCCAAAAAAAAAAAAAAAACTTAGAGCGCAAAGAATTTTAAAGTCTTTAAAACTCTTTATAGACCAGTGGTAGGGGAGGGAAAAAGGGCCGCATTTGGAATTAATTAAGGGAAGCTGGAAATTGTTTTAATCCCTTTAAGTCTAGAATGAATGTACTAAGTTTTCCCCCTCTTACTAGGTGAGTGGCTGAAGATATGTACAGATTTATAGTCCAAAAACACATTTTTATTAATTACCATAACAATATCTAAAAAAAAATACTAACTCTATTAAAAACATTGTCAATACAGATATTGTAGAGGTTAAAATTCTGATTGAAATGTGTACTTAATATTTTATTGAATTTTTACAATTATATTGCAAAGTTTTGCCTAATTCGTTAATCAAGTGATTGAAGCCAGACAAGACGAGGTCATCAGTTCACCCTGTTTCTAATTTATAGGGGAGATGGGGGCACATGTGAACAGGAGGCAGATGTGAACATCGCAATTTTTCAATGGTTATTGTAAGTTTTTTTATTTGAAAAAAATTACTAAAGATGACAACACCTGTAGACGTACGGTAAAAATTTTTTGAAGCTTTTTGACCTTTTGTTTGTCCTCTGTAGCCAAAACACTGTTTTTAGATCTCAAAAGTAAAATCTTTGTTCCGAGTTCATAAGCGTTTAACTTTATTTATTCATTTATTTGAATTTGAGTGTTTTAACATGCACTATGAAAACTAATAAATATTTTTAATACAGTTCTTTTTCTTCTAAATTTTAGAAATGTTAATAAATTATCAATTTAACAGAAGAGCAATGTGGGGCACTTGTGAACAGACAAGTTGGGGCAGATATGAACAGTACTTAAGTGCCCCAATAATCATTCTGTGATTCTGTTCCTTTCAGTTAAATTAGTGATAAATAATGTCAGTTCCATTACCTATAATTTTCCTGAAATAGAAGATATTTTCCTCACACAAAGTTGATTTTGCATTGAAACTTCATCAAAGACATCTTTCAGCAAATACATAAAGAGCAACAAGCTCGTTTACATTCAATTGTACTTTAAATATATTCAATGTTTTCTAAAATCCAATAAGTGTTATATATTTTACTAAACAGTTTACAACAATATTTTTTATGCATTGTTAATACAAAAGTATTACCTTGAACAACTTTGCAAATTTTTGTATTACATTTGTTCTAAACTTGCAATGATGGCTTACTTCCATATCTAAAACAGTTATGTATGTGACGCTTTGAATGGAGATACATATGAGTAATATTTTAAGAAAGTAAAATTTTTAAACTAATAACTGCCGTAAAATCCCTATTGTAACCCCTCCCTCTTTCAAAAGGAAAAGAAGTTAGGGGAGGGGGGGGGGGGTATAGTCGAGATTTTTTTTTTTAAATCATTAAAAACCCCTTCTTTATCTATAATTTACAAGTAAATAAGGCAAATACAGCAGTGGGAATCTTTCGTATTTCGGCAGATTTGAGATAAATAGTATGTAAACGCCCCCTCACCAAAAATTTCCCCAACCTAAAACCCCTAAGCAAAATTTAAGTTTTAATTTCTTTTTAAAAATTGCGTCTTTATTTTTTTATTTTATTTCAGCAATACTTAATGAATCATCTAAGCTTCCACCCCCAAAATCTACTTATTTTCATTTTATAATCTTTTGCTTAAACATATCACCCAGAAACTAGAGAAATATATATATACATTTTTATGGCGAATTTCACGGGTAATTAACTAATCATTATGATGACAAATGAATAACAGAATAAAAAGCATGTCAAAGGATATTTTTCCTTAAGTTCACGTGTGCCCCACGTGTGTTCACAACTACCCCGCTGATGATGCACATGTGAACAATTTTTCGAATTTATAAAACTATTAAAAAATGTAAGAACTATACAGGTGATTTTTAAAAAATTACGATGCATAAAAGAAAGTTCTATTTACTATATTGAGTAGGTTTTGTTTATAGAAATTAGTCCAGTCATGAGAAAAAGCTATATTTATGCGAACTGTTCCCATATGCCCCCATCTCCCCTATATATTTTTTAATTTATTGAGGTACTATTTGAGGATTTTAATTATTTTAGGCTTTATTTTGGATATTTTCAGAGTTATGGCTTAAACTCTTGATTACGGATTATAGCCCAGTGGTAGGAAATGAAAAAAAAAAGGCCGAATTCGGAATTAAATACGGGAAAGCTGGAAATTGTTTTAATCCCTTCGACATAGGTCAGAAATAAACGTACTAAGTTTTCCCGCCCTACTAGGTGCGGCTTTGTCGCTACGAACAAATAGATAACTTAAAAAGTGCATTATTTCATGATTTTTAGCATATTTCAAAAATGATTTGTAAATGATGGGAAATATTGTTTATGACCTCTGATATTGTATTTGAATTATGCGTCGTATTTAATTTGACATATATAGCGAATAACAATGCGTATGCATCACATTTAAGGAGGTCGAAAATAGTGGGGAGGAGCGAGCGAACAAATGAGTGTGCAGGATTCTTGTCGCTAGAGGAATTAATTATAATTAATTCCTAATTATAATTATTATATTATTATAATTATATTATTATAATAATTCCTAATTATAGGTCAACCAATAGCACGATTTTAAACTTCGATATTTAACGAAAAGGACTAAGATGGTTTTAATAAAAATTATTTTGGACTAGTATACGAGCATCTTAAGTTAAATTCATAAAATTTTAAAACCTTCGGAATATTGAAAAAAAGTATTATAAGCTTTACGTTTTTTTTTTTTTTTTTTTTTTTTTTTTTTTTTAAACTAAGGTTTAATGTTCACGATATCAGTTGAGAAATGGCATGTAAAACGGCTGTCAATTATGTACCTCTTTCTCGATAACTACTAAATTATAATCCTCAAAGTATACAAAATAAATCATTAACATAATTACAGAAACATCGCGAGGGCCTTAACAACTTAAAGAAAATGCATGTATGTAATAAATGGAGTCAGGGAGGATTGATAAGTCTGTCTCTCTTGATTAGCGGTTAAGACAAAATTTAGAAATAGAATTGCGACCTTAATGTTCAGCAAAAATATTAATATGGGTACTCATTTTATTCAGGGCCCCACCAGTGGCCGAGAGGTTCTGCTCTCGAAGCTGGTAGACGGGAGGTGCTGGGTTCGATCCCAATCGCGCCCGTCGGCCTAATCGTTCGGAGTTTTCGTGGTTTTCTTCGAACCTTGGTTCTCCAAGCGTTATACGGGTTAGGTTCCCTTAGAAAGACCCCCACGAAGGGCACCCCCCCCCTTAGGGCCTATATCCCTCGTGTTGATAATTGGCCGACATAAATACAACAAACCAACTATTTTATTCAGAATTTCAAATTCTACGACATTTGTATTGACAATGTTTTTGAAAGAATTGTTCTGAGATATTGTTAAGATAATTTTAAAAAAGTGTTTTTCGACTATAAATATGTACATATTTTCTAATGTTCGCCTAGTACGTGGGATAAGACTTAGTACTTTCATTTTAGACCTAAACGGAAGTGATTAAAACAATTTCCAGTTTCCCACCCACATAATTGTGAGTTACATCCCCCGATCACGGGTCTTTGAAATAGAATTGTGACAATGTTCAACAAAAATGTTAAATGTAGTTCTCATTTTACTCGGAATTTTAAGCTGACGACGAGCTGAACACGGAAATTGCAAAACCTAAATTTCATTCCAGATTTCAAAATGCTGCCATTTGCAAAATGACGTCAGCGTTACGCACAGATATATTTGTTTTTTATAATATAGATAGATATAGATTTTATTTTCATATCAAAATCTTGGTGGGTTTTTTTTTTTTTTTCAAACTAATTTTTTTCACCCTTAAATCCATTTATATCTGAATCAAATGAATACTCGATAATTTCAAAGCTACTGTATAACATCGTGTATTTTAAAATAATATATACGTAATGTGAGTCGTACAGTAAAATACGCAGAAAAGTGACTTCGGACAATGAATTTTTTTAAAGATTAATTTTGTATTATTTTAAATGTATTGCAGTATTTCAATCAGAATTGAAAGTATATGCTTTTTGGTATTGTTATTATTATTTGGTATTAATATTCTGCCTAATTTGATTTTTGGAGTCTTATGCGTAATTTTGAAATATGCCTGGAAAGGGAGGTGGGGGAGGGACAAGGTTCTTCCGGTATTTTAAATTCTTAAAGTTTGCCGTTATCATCCAAACTCTTTGAAATTTTTAGATGTTAAAAACATAATGTTTTCGTAGCCCGAGTGAAAAAAAAATATTTAGTGGGAAAAAGGCTGGTAATATTTTTACCACGATGTAACTGAGGTTTTTACTAATTTTGACGAAGATTTTGCACATTTTATTTAGTAAAAAAATATTTATATTTATCCGAATGTTTCGAAATTTTCGTAAGTAAATGTAAATCTGGCCTGTTGAGTTGCTCTAAAAAAGATTGTGTTCAAATACGGACGTTTAGTTAGTTTTATGGTAGAAAAAATATAGTCTTTGTGAGGCGCGAAGTGACCTACGCTCACCAATGTATTTCAAAGAGTTAAAACTCATGTTTTTAAAAATCAACTGCATCATCAGTTAGAAGATTTTAACTTTTAGAGCATATATATATATTTGCCGATACTTCTAAAATATCATCCTGGAATAAATTGCTACAAGTTTTTGGAAAACCTTTTTTCATATTTTTTTCAAAAGTTTAACTGCTAGGTGGGGAGAGAATATCGTAAATTTAATATCGGAATGTATCAACGTGTTAATATTGGTGATATATCGCGATAACTACCGTAATGTGTATGCGAATAGAAAAATTGCTTATTTTAAAAGATAAATGGCATGTTACCAAACATTTTAGTAGAAACAGATGTAGAAAGGAGCTAATAAATGTTTCATGCTATTTTTTTCTACAGCATCCTTTAAATATATATATATATATAGGGAAGGTGGGGCAAAATTGGGTCCCATATAAGTTTGTTAGTCTCAAATGCTGTGAAATGGGAAAACAAACTTTGAACACTGTTTTTAATGTAAAATGAATCCTTGGCTATAATAAAACATTCTTTTCAAACAATATATATATATATAATTGTTTATTTAAAAAAGTAGCTTTTTTCAAACGTATGCAAAAATCCGATTTTACCTCGCTGGTTGGGTAAAACTGGGTATCCATTTAAAACTACTCGAAAACTCATTTTGGTCAAAAAGGTCTTGCTTAGTATAGTAAAAAATACATTATTATTTTTAACAAAACGAAATTGCACATGTGTTCTTCCATGTGTAAAAAAAATAATTCTTTGGAAAATTTTCTACCTTGTACAGGCCTGCTTACTTTACACTGTACGTTTAAGAGTTTTCTTTTAGCTTCAAAAATCACAGATGAATTTGTCATCATATTCTTCTGCAATACTACATGCTTCGTGTGCCTATCCGTGGCATTTCAAACATCGTATTCGGATTTAGAATTTGAGTAAAGTTCATAGCAAAACATACAGGTTTCATTATCCTCTTCTTCTGAAGATGTTTCCGCAATCTTTTTTGGTTTCTTTTTTTTCTTTTAAAGAAACTTCTTTTTTCGTCTTGCAGTTTGTTTGGCTTTTTTCTCCTTAATATCTGTTTCGACCTGTAATTTATACGGAGAAGAAATCAAAATATGTTTTTCCCTTTCTTTTCTCAATTCTAAAGCCTTCCTTAGAAGGGGATAATAACATTTTAGGCGAAATTGGAAATACAGATTGCTGGGCTATATAGTCTGAAGATGTCGAATGGATAATTTTACTAATGTATTCTGTAGATGTAAAATTTTGAATGAGTGATGATGTCTGTGACTGTGATGTTAACTGCTGCATCTGGAAGCAGCTCGACGTGAAAGACGGTGGATGTTGTCAACTCGTTTATGTTCGGAAGGTTGAGCTCCATTATCCTCTGATGTTTAAGAAATATTTATTTCTGCAACTATGCAAACCTGTGGCTGCATAGACCTAGGTGTGTTATCATGACTTTCATAGGTTTCTCTCTCACTTCCGAAGGAGCAAAAAGATGGTCTGGAAAAACATTGTTGTAGGGAAAACTCCCTGTTTTCTCGAACCTTCTGATTGCAGTATTTACAATTGCTGCTCTCTAAAATGCAGTTTTAAATAATTTTCCAATTTGGTAAATTGTTACAGATCGCGCAGAGTTGGAACATAACCACTTCTTCACCTCTTGTTCTTAGTATGAGCTTAGAGATGCATGAATGACACATCAAGGGGTTGAAATCGATGCGTTGCGTAAGGAAAGAATCATATATAAATACATTGCTTTCTCTTACTAGATTAACAGGATTCTTTTATATGAATTGAACACCTGTTAAGGATTTAAAGAACGGGCTTTTCAGGACAAAGATTGGAAAAAATCTATACATTTTTAAACCAAATAAAATAAAAACCTAATTTCGTAATCCATCCACTCCTATTATATACAGCAAATGAGTCTGGGAAAGTTTCATTCATCAAGAGGTTTTTTTATTGCCTGTTTAATATTTGATAAAAAAAAATCCTATTATAGATTATATAGCCTAGTTATATAGAATTGAGATTTTATGGATTATTTGTCAATTTGGGCAGATTATTTTATTTAGCGAAACAAGTCACGAAATATATTTGCATTTTAAGTGGACATATAACGCAAGTTATTACACCTCAGATTAGAAAGTTATTTATTAAAATGTAATAAGCATAATATAAAATTATGCCTTAATTAGTACCATTATTTTGTTCATTAATAATTGCAAATTATTTAATTTCATAAATGTAAGTTAAAAATTAGACCCACTTTTTAATATAAAACAAAATCAAAATTAGTTTTTTTCATTATAACTAGATAGATTTAGAATTATATTATAACTTAACAGCATTAATAATGCAATTTAAAATTCCATGCTAATTTATTAACTATACTAAAAAACATTCTATAAGTGTCGGACAAAATCGGGAATACCCAGTTTTGACCCACTCTTAAGTACCCGGTTTTACCCCAACATGACAGAGTTTAAAATATGGCGTCACTACTCTTAATCCTATAAGCAAAAGATCAGTAAAAATTTTTAAATATTATCAGGAAAGGAAAAAATTAGATGTAATACTCGGGAATATTTAAAATCCTGAAAAATAGTGGTTATACGCGTAAAATCTAGAATCAAATAAAACAATTTTTTAAGAGTAAATGAATCTAATTCCTTCACACTAAAAAAAAAACGCACACAGTAACATTTCAATCAGATATAAATGCCATAATGGTTACCGACAAGTAATTCCTCGTGTTGGCTGATAGACAGAAGTACAACTGAAGGAGGGATCTGCGCTACCCGGCTTAACCCACCTACCCTGTTTTTACAACTCGCCCATATATATATATATATTTTTTAAACAAGAACGTAAAATAATCAAGCTTCACCGACAGATTATAATTTTCCAACACATTCAGAATTATGTAAAAAAAAAAAAAAAAAATCAGCGTTTAATAAAGTTAAATATGATGGCTAAGTAAGCAAATTACAAAACACGTAACACATTTGAAAATTAAAGTTCAGCAATTATTATCAGTCATCAGAAAAATATCCGAATTCCTTTGTGCAACGCTATATATGATCTATAGATTTGAATATATACCAAATAGTATGCTAAACATTAGTTCATTTAAGAAAAGCATTTTCACAGCTGAAAATTCCCCTTCAACATATTTCGTCAATAAACGGAAATGTATACATCTTTTTTGCAGCCCTGTATATGATTTACAGATTTTATACATACGAAGTAACTAAATTAGTTAAATTAAAAAAAAACTCGTACCACAACAGATAACGAACTTCCAGCAATTATTGCTTATTTATACAGTACTATAAGCGAATCCTTTTGTTTCCTCCCATAAATAAATGATTAAATTAATGCTATGCTCATCATGTTCTATAGTAAGCATCTTTTTGTACATTTCAGTGATGTGTATCAATTTCTATATGTTTGAAATAGTGTAATATCATTCCAATATACTACAAATGATTTTTCCCTACATACCATTGAAATAGACCATTAAAAATCATTGATGAAAATCACAAATTTTCTAAAAAAAAATCAGTTGATTAAAATCATGATTTAATCGTTGATTAAAATCGTTAACACCCTATTGCAGCCAAATGGCAAGCATTAGTTTTTGTTAATCACGATTGATTGACGATTTTTCCCTCAACCAACTGACGCTTTTTGCAATATTTTTCCACATTTGATTTAAGAGTTTCACAAAATTTTCCTTCTACCTATCAAATGGAGAATTTTGCAGCTTTTCCTTACAAACTTTCTTTGCAGTTATCCACAATTTTCAGCCTAATAAAATATAAAATTATAACTAAAAATTAAATAAACAGCACATAAAGAAAAACTATAAAATTATTAATTTAGATATTTTAATTCCAATATTTCAATTGACTAAGTTTTAATGCAGTTTTATTTATTTTTTAAAATAAATAAAATTCTGTGATTTGTGTTTGTTTGCCGTTTTCTCTGAGACGGGAAAATTTAAGTTTCCCTGTGACCCTGTAAGAGAGGGATGGGGGGGGGGGGGGGTTACTGTTCCTGCTGACCGCTAAAATTTTCAAACTAGTGGTCCGAATGAATTTTTGGTGTTCTCGGACCAGCGGTCCACCAATGATTTCGAACACTGATTGATTTTTTAAATGCTGAAGATTTCCTTGTAAAAGAGATTTGAATTGATATACTGTTTAATTTTTTGATTAAATCCCCTGTGTAAAATTTGATTATTGTTAAGTCTGCACAAGAAATATTTTATGTCTTAAAATATTTACTCCTTCATTTAAAATAGGTGGATAAATTAACCTGATGCTTGGATCTATTCCTGACTTGAAATCCTGATTCAGAACATACTAAGCTTCAAGAATTCTTATTTGATGACCTGAATAGTCAGAGAGGGTGCAGCACCCTCCTAAAACTGTCTGAGAGAAACTCTATGTAAAATGATATTATATTACAGTAAATATTAGTCTGACATATTATACATATAATTTAATGATTATATAATTTGTATTTTCAATAAATGGAGCGGCATACCGCAAACCAACTTAAATGTGTTGCTATTTAATAGTGTCTGTAACCATTTCATTTTCAGCTATTGCAAGGCTGCTGCTGGTGAATATTTTCCTTTTTTTACGAGTACTGTAAAAAATGAATAAATCGTCGTCATAGATTATCATTTAGGAATACTTAAAAAATACTTATATATGTAAGAATAATTAGTCACTTGGTGGCGACACTGCTGTTATTAAATTAACCCTTCAAAGTAAGTATTTAATATACTATAGAAATACATTGTGTATTTTAAAAAAGCTTTGAAGTTTAAAGTAATATTTTGTATTAGCTGATATTAGAGGTTAAATGGATTTTGCTACTTATAGCTGCCTTTTTAATGCTGATTATTTCAGTATTTACGCATATACTTTGATTAAGTATTCGTTATGTTTGTGCTTTATTTATTCAAATGTGTTATATTCATTATTGAATGATAAACAGAAACAAATACTAAACTGTTTTTGTTGTTGTTTTATATTCAAATCAATTAATTTTACATAATTGAGCTGTGTTGCAATATAAATTTTAAAAATATTTCTATTTTATTTTTTGTTTTGTGAAATGAAGGTAAAAATTTGAAAACTGTATAATATGAAAATTTCAGCATCTATAGATTCACAACAATTAAAGAAAAAAAAAAAAACAAATCATGAAAGTAGCAGCTAATAGCATTATGCAAAAAACCTTTTCAAACTCGTGCAAAAATTAATATTGGTTGAAGAAATTTATTCAGCCATTGTTTAAATTAAAACAATAATAAAAACAGGGTATGTATTTAAATCTAAAGAATTTTTTTTTCTTTGTGAATAAGCAAACACTAAATGGACTATAAGTGTAACTGAGTGCGAAGAAATATTCCAAAATGTAAAAGGACAGAATGGTAATATTTGTGGTGAAAAAATGCAATTATTTTGTGAAATTAGATCAAATTGGTTTACATTTATTTTTTAAATATATTTCAAAGACAATAGAATCAATAATTAAAACTCAAATATTTTTCGGTTTAATGAAAACAAAAAAAAAAAAAAAAGTAAGCTTTCCTACTGCAAGATAATCTCGCATAATCTGAAATTTGGTTTATTACACCATAAAATGGTAAATTTAAAACCAAAGGGAGGGGAAAAAAGAAAGCTACAATCCGGTGTAACCATTCCACATAAAGATGAGAGAAAATCCTGAATCGTGATTCAAACTTTTAGCAAAAAATTGGAATAGAGAAAACCTTGAATTATGATTTAACCTTTCACCAGAAAATTGGATTTAAAAACAATCCTGATTCGTGGTCCAACCTTTTACCAGAAAAATTGATTAAAAAAAAACTAAATTATGGTTCAAACTGTCACCAGAAAATTGGATTTAAAAAGAAAAACCTGATTTATGGTTAAACCTTTTATCAGAAAATTGGATAAAAAAAAAATCCTGATTTATGGTTCAACCTTTCACCAGAAAATTGGATTTATAAAAAACCTGAATCATTGTTTAACATTTCACTAATATAATGGTATTTGAGAAAGCACCAATAAACTGGTAAAACTTATCGCCAATATCTTGGTTGCAGCTAAATTTCAACGACTTTTCACCATTTTCTTGGTGAAACATCATACTTTATTTTTAACAGTGTATCGATAACATTTTTTTTTTAAATTTAGGCATACTTTATAAACTTAGTAATGATACTTTACATTCATTATTGTTTCTATTCGCTTTTTTAATTTAACTAATAACCGTAAGATCTGATTCTGCTTATCTCCTTATTTACTGCTGTTGTTATAATGCTAATTTAATATGGAAATGATTTTGTACCAATTTGAATATCTACAGTGAAGCTTCAGTCAGCTTTTTAATGCATAACATACAAATATTTCTGTCAATTGCTTTGGTAGTACTGAAAAACACGTCAGGCCATATTACTTATTTTGATCGAAGAATTTTGACTTTACTGCAAATCTCTTGCACGGTTACAAAAAACTTTCTGGCGAGAATACAAAAACTGTTTTAGATACAACACTAAAAAATCATTGGTAATTTTCCTGACGATACTTTAATAAAGTTACCAAACATTTTTTGCTAAAGTATATGTAAAGTTTTGGGTGCAATACTAAAAAAATTCATAGTAAATGTACTATGAAATCCTTCGCAAATTTACAAAAAAATTTCATAGTCAATGTACTAAAAATTCCTTTGTAAGTGTACTAAAAAATCATTAGAAAATTCACAAAGTATTCTTTAGGAAACTACCTAAAAAAATCGTTAGTTCCTTGACTGAATAATCCTAAGTAAATTTACGAAAAATTCTTTAGTAAACTCCCTAAAAAATCGTTAGTAAGTTTACTGAACAATATTTAGTAAACTTACAAGGAATTCTTTGGAAAACTCTCTAAAAAATCCTTAGTACGTTTACTAAACTATCTTTGGAAAAATTACCACAAATTCTTTAGTAAACTCCCTAAAAAAATCGCTAGTAAGTTTACTAAGAAATATTTAGTAAATTTACAAAAAATTTTTTAGAAAACGCATTAAAAATGGATAGTACGTTTGCAACATATTCACCGATAAATTTAGTAAAACTTATTTAGTAAACTCCCTAAACAAGCATTAGTAACCTCACTAAACAATATTTAGTAAATTTACAATAGTTTTTTTGGGAAACTCCCTAAAAAATCACTAGTACGCTTACTAAGCAATATTTAGTAACAGTTACTGAAGAAACTTCTGTAATTTTACATGATTATCTTATGTTGTGATTACATAAAAAGTTCTAGGCATCCCAGTTTTCTACAAAATTCTTAGTAACCTTACAATTTTTTTTTTACAGTGTACTTCAAAAATTACTATTTAAAACACAATTTGATTAAACATCATTATTACACTGCATTAGGCAGAAATGAGACTTCAATTAATAAAACTAGATAAAACTAAATAAATGATAATTTAGAAAATCAGTTTTGATTTTTTTAGAAACCATCTTCTTACATCTTAAAATTAACTATCATGTAAAATTCCAAGTACTACCACCTCTCTCAACACAAAGGGCTATGTTGAAATAGGAACTGTCGCCATTAATTTGCCAACATTAATTTTGAAATCGGTTTGTTATTTTCTCATATTCCACAGAAACGTAATTTAGAAAGCTTTTAAAGGCCTTTTTTAGAACGTTTGTTGTTCCTGTGAACCTTAGGTGGTAGAATCATCGGCATAAAATATAGCCTGTGTAGGATCAGAGACTGTTACCATTGATTCGCAACTATTACTTTTATAATCCGTTTATATTCCCTGAAATCGCATAGTAATCGTAATTTAGGACCTTTTTAGAATGCTTTTCGCACCTCCCCTTCGCTTCACCCCTTTTTAATTCGGATTTATTTTCGACAGTCCTTCCAGGGGATTTATATTTTATAAGTAACTGCCATGCAATATTTAAAGTTTCTAGCCTTTTCAGTATCACAGTAATCGAAATTTAGAAAGTTTTTACTCCTGGGACACTCTGGTGGTAGCGGCACAGACATAAAATATAGCTTATGTTTGAGCAGGTTCTATCACCAACAATTTGTCATCATTATTTTTTTAATCGGTTTGGTATTTGATAAGATTGCATAAAAATTGTAATTTATAACGCTTTTCGCTCACTTCATCTTTTTAAATTTGGAATTTTCTTTCGACTGTTCTTAAAAAGTAGTTGCATCTTGTACGTAAATACCATGCCATACTTCAAAGTGTTAGACCCCCTCAGTTGTGCAAAAAACGCAAATTAGAACATGTTTTGATTTTGCAACCCTCAGACGGTAGTGACAGCAACATAAAATATAACCTATGTTATAGCAGGGACTGTCACCATTCATTTGCAACCATTACTTTTGAAATAGCTTTGGTATTTCCTGCGATTGAGTAGAAATCGCAATTTAGAACGTTTTTAGAACGCTTTTCGCGCATTTTCACCTCTTTTTAAATTTCCAATTTTTTTTAAAACTGTTCTTAAAGATCATTTATATCTAATAAATATGTACCTTGCCAAATTTTAAGTTGTTAGCCCCTTCCGATTATAAAAATCGAAATTTAGAACGCTTTTTTGCTCCTGCAACGTCTAGGTGATAGTGGTACCGGCATAAAATAGCATCCAGGTTAGAGCAGAGGCTGTCAGCATCAATTTCTTACCATCACTTTTGAAATCAGTTTGATTCTTCCGGAGATATTGCTCAGAAATCGGCATTTAGAACGCTTTTCGCGCATTTTGCTCTTGCATCTCCTCTGGGGTAGTGGAAAATGATATAAAATATAGTCTACCTTGGAGCAAGATCTGTCACCATCATTTTTACACCGTTATAAGTGAAATCGGTTCAGTACTTGCTGAGATTGCATAGAAATCGCAATTGAGAACGTTTTTTACAACGCTTTTTGCGAATTTTGACCCCTTTTAAATTTCGATTTTTTTAGGAAATGTCCATAGAGATAATTGATATCTTATAACTAACTACCATTACAAATTTCACGATTCTAGTCCCTTCCGTAACGCAAAAACCGCAATTTACAACTTTTTTCTCCTGCACCCTCTTTGGGGTAGTGGCACCGACATAAAACATGTTGGATCAAGTCTATGTTGGAGCAAGGGTAGTCACCATCATTTTGACGCCATTATTTTTTTAATCGGTTTGCTATTTCCTGAGATTGTGTGGAATCCACCATGTAGAACGTTTTTTAGAACACTTTTCGCGCATTTTCCCCCCTTTTAAATTTCGAATTGTTTAAGAACTGTTCTTAGAAATCCTTTATATCTAAGAAGTAGCTAATATTTCAAATTTCATATTTCTAGGCCCTTCAGTAACGCAAAAATCGCATTGTATAAAGGTTTTTTGCTCCTGAAACTCCTTTCGGGTAGTGGCACTGACATAAAACATAGCCTATGTTGGAGCAAGGGTTGTCACCGTCTTTTTGACACCGTTATTTTTTAAATTGGTTTGGTATTTCCTGAGATTGTGTGGAAACCACAATTTAGAACGTTTTTAGAATGCTTTTCGCGCATTTTCACCCCTTTTAAATTTCAAATTGTTTAAGAACTGTTCTTAGAAATCCTTTAAATCTAATAGGTATCTAGTATTTCAAAGTTAATATTTCTACGCTCTTCGTTAACACATAAAATGCATTTTTAGAACGTTTTTTGCTCCTGCACCCCCTTTGGGGTAGTGGCACCGACATAAAATGTAGCCTATTTTGGATCAAGCGTTGTCACCGTCATTTTCACACCAATATTTTTTAAATCGGTTTGGTATTTCCTGAGATTATGTAGAAACTACCATTTAGAACGTTTTTTTTTGGAATGCTTTTTGTGCATTTTCAACCCTTTTAAATTTCGAATTGTTTAAGAACTGTTCTTAGACATCATTTATATCTTATAAGTAACTAATATTCCAAATTTCACATTTCTAAGCCCTTCATTAACGCAAAAATCGCATTTTTAGAACGTTTTTTGCTCCTGCACCCCCTTTAGGGTAGTGGCACTGACATAAAATATAGCCTGTGTTCTAAGTTGGACTAACACCATCATTTTGATACCATTACTTTTGAAATAGGTTCGCAATAGGGATCGTGCTATGGTAGAGGTCACTAACTTCCAAGATTTTCAGATCGATCCGAGTATATTTACGAGAGTTAGGGCGCGGGCACACAGTCAGACAAACCGAAGTCATAAACACTTTTCAACTTTGTTGGAAAGTGTTAAAAATAACAAAATGTTCAAACCTTCCTTACAATTTTTTTTTTTAAATACGTAATAAAATAAAACATACATTATTTTGTACATGAGGCATTCTCACATAATTTTTACTTTTAAGTCCCTGAATAAACATTTTTATTTTAGTACATATTCTTGTGGTTTTTTTTTTTTTTTAGGCTTTAAAACATCTTATTGCATGACTGTATAACAATATTAAAGAGATAAATAAGATTTGGACGATGTTAGAGGTTCAAATATACCATGAAATTCATTACCTTCTCGTTTTCCTGAAGCTAATTTTTATGTTTGGAGCTGTCTCTATAAAATTGTTTTAATAAAAGCAATTCGATGTAATTTCTTTTCCGAAACTGAGACTATTATTTTATTTAAATACTAGCGGGCTAATCCCACTGCGCTGGTATATTTTTCAAAACAAAACATGAATCAAACGAAATCTTGAATTTGACTTTGCATTTTAAAGCAAAATGGACCTTCACCTCGAATATCCTTTTGCATTGCTGAAAATGATACGAAAGCCATTGCGCTATTGGGCTTTTTTGACACAAATCTTTTCGTTGATCATTTTTAGCAGAGTTTGGTAGAGAAATGAGGCAGTTATGACAACAGGAGTAAACACAGAAGTAAAATAGAGAATATTATAATGGTTACAGAGATTCGCCATTGAGTTTAATTAATCTTCACGTGATTCATTTTCATTTGATAGGTTTTATCTTCTGTAATCTTCAAATACAAATAAAACTTGCAACAATATAGAAAAACACTATTGGCTGGTGACCAGAAGATTATGGAAAATTAGTCCAAAATATTTTAAATACCTTCCTAAAAGAACAGAAGATATTCAGAAAAAGGTAAAAAGAAATGATGAATTATAAACAATGTAAAAAATTTAGGGAAGAGATCAGCATCCTGTTCTGGTTGGCGCAATTGGCGAAGAAATCCAAAATGGCACCGAAAGACCGCTTTAGCAATTTTTTTTTTTAATAGATGGAAAAACATGGTTTTAAATTTCTATAAACATATAGTTTTGTAGGTACTTGTTAGTTATCCCGTCGACCAGTTTCGCCAAATTATATAAATCGCCAAACCACTCGACAAATTATACAAATTGACATAATTTTTATTTTAAATAACGAAAGATCAATTAAATTAGCAAAACATTAATAAAAATACAAATATAACGCCAAATTAAAAATCACTTGATGACGTAACAAACACATGATCATGTTTAATGTCAACCATTATTGGCATTTAATCTTACAATTTAGCGACAGTAATTTGGTCGACGGGATAACTAACAAGTACCGTTTTGTATTATAAACATCATATTTGTATTATTTTTTTATACATTATGCATGTAATTATATATAGAGAGGGAGATAGACATATAAATATATATTATATACACATATAAATAAATGGTACTTCTCAGTTATCCCGTCAACCAATTTCGCCAAATTATATAAATCGTCAAACCGCTCGCCAAATTATACAAATTAACTTAATTTTTATTTTAAATAACGAAAGAACAAATAAATTAGTATAACATTAATAAAAAATACAAATAAAACGTCGAAATGAAAATCACCTGATGACGTAAACACGTGTAACTTGCTTAAAGTCAAGTTAATGTGACATTTACGATCAACCCTTATTGGCATTTAAACTTATAGTTTGGCGATAGATTTTTGGTCGACGGGATAACCAAGTAGTAGTATCAAATACATATACTATATACTTATACATGTTTTTATATATTTTTTATATTTCATATTTTATATATTTATTATACATGCGAAATTAAAACACATGATTATATAACAAAGGTTAAGAGATGTTTAAAATATTGCATCTACAGAAAAATATCATTTTAAAAAACCCGGCAAAAAATAGTAATTATAACAAAAATATGTATGCAAAATTATTATTTATTCACCAGCGGCATCAAGTAATAAAAAAGTATCAACCCCAAATGCTGAAGATCGAAAAAAAAAAAAAAAAAAAAAAAAAAAAAACGCATCGAAACATCTATCGCCAAAAGAAGCTCGCCATAAAAACCAGAAATGTATATGGAACACTTCTCAAAATTTATTTCAGTAAGCAATTATTAATGCAGAATGTTTTTGTATATACATATATAAAATAAAAAAGCATAATTGCATAAATATTCGGCTTAAATGCTGTATATTTCAGCGGCAGCGATCTCGGATTTCTTGGCGATTTTTTGTTAGCGTTTATTGATAAGGCAACCGCAAGGTTTACATTTTATTAGTTATAGTTTATTTTCGTTAAGTCTGACATACGCATAAATCGCTGCTTGGCGACATTTAGTACTTGGCAGAAAAGGGGTTTTCACGCCAAGAATAGATCCAAGATTGCGGGCCGCTGGAATATACAGCATTTGTTTCAAGTATTCTTAAGAATAAACTTTAGTTCCAAACTTTTGAAGCAGTGAATATTTCTATACACGCAATTGGCTATAGTATGGTAACAACAACAAAAACAAAAAAAAAATTAATAATAAATAAAAAGAAAAGAAAGGAAAAGAATGGGCAATATTCGGTAATTTAATTTCTAGCCTGCAAAAACCACTTGTTTGGGAGAAAAACAAACCTGGCAGTTTGCCTTAGAAATTTAACGTAGTTTTTTTTTTTTTTTAAATGTGTGAAATTACTTTTTTTTTTATTGTATGTGTGCATTTGCACTGAAATTTAATGGGAAGAGTTGCATATCCTGTACTGGTTTTTTTGACGAGCTTTCTTTTGCATTAAATGAATCGATGTGGTTGCAATTTTCAGCGTTTGGAGTTGCTTTTTTTCGGGAATGGACTTTATTCATGTGTTTTTTTGTGTAATTTTTTTGCATTTAGCATATTTTTTTCGTAAAAAATTATAACTTTTGTTTTAATGTGACATATATAAAAATATAATTAATATATAAATTATATATAAGTAAATAATATTTATTTATAGGTGTATATATTATGTACGTATAAGGTATATCTCTATATGTAATATATATATATACATAAAAATAAAACTATCTGTATAAACATCGTAATTTTTTTAAACATGTGACACACATAATATTTATTATATATATATATATATATATATATATATATATATATATATATATATATATATATGTTTATAAATATTTAAAGACCATGGTTTTTCGCCATCTTAAAAATTTT
The DNA here is from genome assembly GCA_963932465.1 of Maratus speciosus. Classification (NCBI taxonomy): domain Eukaryota; kingdom Metazoa; phylum Arthropoda; class Arachnida; order Araneae; family Salticidae; genus Maratus; species Maratus speciosus. Next base: position 329,713,829 of record OZ010786.1, read on the forward strand.
TATAAGATGCTAAAATGGCTTTTTGGCGCCATTTTAGATTCCTTCGCTAATCGCGCCAACCAGCACAGCATATGGAACTCTTCCCAATTTAATTATTTGACTCCATTTTTATAACGTTAACCGTTATTTGTACAATTTACATTTGAATGTATCATATTTCGCAAAAAACTCCCATGTTTGGGGAAAACAATAAGCGGTATTTATATGGCACGTTTCCCTACTAAAGTATAGTGAAAAAAATTTTAAATATTTGTGAGTAAATTATTTTACAATATGTGTGTATTATGAAAGCATTTACATTAAAATTTGAGCATTTTATTCCATTTTTATGCTATTAACTGTTATTTATATATTTACATTTAAATGTAAAAATTTATCATCAAAATGCTCTCGTACACTTAAAAGAAAAAACATAATTATTGCGAAAATCTCTCCGGCTTATGCCTTTTTGGCTTAAAATCGTATTATTTGGCAACAAAAATAAATTCATACTCCAATTAAACAAATAACGTACAATTCACAGTAAGAGCCATTTAAAAAAATAATTCTGCTAATTTCTCCTCTAAGAAACATAATTGGGAGGATAGATAAAAATCAAAATAAAATTATTTTTTAAAAAGAAAAATAAAGTTATTTAGATTGTATCTAGTGAAATTTTTGAGATGCATTTTTTCTTTAACCTGCGCGCAAAAGATAAAATCGCCAAATATGGTATGAACTCAAAACTTTCTTAATTAATTTTTAAACATACGAATATTCCTTTCATGTTTCAATTAAATATTTTCATTTCATAATATTATTTCTCATTAAATTAGTTTTTGTTCTTTCTTTCTTTATTTTAAATTAAATAAGTAACAGTTTTTTTTCCCGAGATGTTTATATTATTTTCTAACGGATATAGCCATTTCAATTCATTTATCAACTATAATTTTCGCCAAATGACTAGTGGCAACTCTTTTGTCGAAAATATCAATAAAATACGAAATTTTTTGCCAAAAATCATAGTTGTCCCTGTATATTTGACTCATGAATCATCACGAGAATATTCTCCGTCGAATGATACATTCCGAAAAAAAAAAAAAAAAAAAAAAAATCCACCGGTTAGTTTTTGGAAACGCTCGACCGGAACTTTTAGAGTTTACTGCAAAGCGTTATAAGTAAGCGAACAAACTTAATGCTGGAATCAGGCGTAAATTAACATAGTTGCGCCACCTTGTGGACGGAGTGATAATTCACATACGCGACCTTTTAGTATGGCGCTTATTTTCTAAATCTTTAGTCACTCACGGAAATGAATTTTGTTTGCCAAATTTATTGCAAAATAATGGCGTAGCGAGAGGGGCATCCAGATGCACTTACCACAACGAAGTTTTCTTCACCTTATCAGAAGCATTTCAGTTATTAATCAAGGTGAAAAAAACTTTACAATTTTAGTGGTGTGAGTAACAAAACAGTTAGGTATCTACCTGTAGTTCACACTCCATCCGCTACGTGGCGCATAACCTTGATTGATGTGACCTCGCTTTTAATCTTGCGGTTACTTTTCCCATTTAAGATAGGACGCTTACTTACATCGCTTTGATTTACTTCTTTATAATATATACGATGTAGCAAAAAATTAACCACACATTTTTATTATTGTTATTATTTTTCGAAATCTGTCCCCTGGATTTTAGAATCCTTATCGTCCCTCTTGCTAAAATTATACAGAAAATCACTTCAGATGCAGCCACATTAGTTTTTTCTGCTTTTTTCTCATGCAGACGTATGCTAGAGAAAGGATGGCTAAAATCTTTGACTCTTCCCGTCCCCAAGGTTTATTCCTGCACTTTTCGAGGTGAAATGTTTATTTATTTATTTATTTAATGCAATGTGAATAACTGTTGCTAAAAATCAATGAACACTTAGTCACAATATGATTTGCCTAAAAATAAGTGGTAATTTTCCTTAACGTCCCTTTTTTTCCCTTATCGTCCTTTTTTCCCCTTTCCGTCCCTCCTTTTTCCCTTTCCGTCCCCTTTTTTCCCTTACCGTCCCCTCTTTAACACACCTTTAAGACAATGGTATACCAAAATTTTTTACTAAAATACTCAGTTGTTATTATTTCTTATTTGAATGCGCTATGAGTACTATACAAATTCATTTAGAAGAAAATAAAAAGTTAGAGTGGTTAAACGGTAAGGGAAAATTAAACTCGCAAGTTTTACATAAACCTCAGTTAAATAAAAATATCGTCGCTGCTGACCATTTTTTCTTTATTTTGAATCATTAAGGTATTCGTCTATAAGTTTAAAATGTTATTTTATTAAGTTTAATTTCACCAGATTTTTATTCCTGAAAGTTAAAATTTTGTGAGAATGCCTCATATAAATTTATATATAATATATTATACACATTCATATTTTATATTTTTATATTCTTCAGATATTTGCTTTTGCATTGCAATTTTTTTTTTTAAAAATGACAAAGATTTTTGTGTGTATTATATATATTTTTTTCTGAAAATATTTCTTTAAAAATACAACAGAATTGTAACATTTTAAAATCGCGTTTAAAGACTTTGGTTTAGAGAAAGCAAATAATTACTTTTATATGCATACACCGAAATAAATAAATATATATATATATATTTATATACATTGCTTTATGCTTTATATATGACAGAGATGCAAAAATAATTAAGGGTAATATAGAAAATAATATAGAAAATAATAAAAATTATTTACAGTACATGTACTAAAAATGGAAAGTTGACTTTTTTATTTAAATAATGTTTTGCAATTTAAAAAAAAATGAAATAAATTAATGTACAAATCCTTGCAAGCTTTTACTCGCTGTGGATTTAGCTATACTGAATGAAAAACTAAAGGTGCATGGTTTCAAATATTTATGTTTCCTGTAATCTTCTTTTATGTAGTTATATTATTGATTTTATGCAGAAATACAAAAGCAATTAAAAGAAAACAATACATTTCTCTAATCTATCCTATTCAGAAAAATATTCTCTTATAAAAGACGGAATTTATTAGAAATATACAAAAGCTGTTTCCTTATTCGACCCTCTCGAAATCAATAGACAATTTTAAAGGAGATGAAAAATTATTCAAATTATATTTTAATATTGGGATCTTGTTTTATAATTTAAATATAAGTCATTGTATTCTTTATTGAAATTTCACTTTGTTTTTAAGCACTGACTTTGTCATTTAGATGTTCGGTTAAACAATAAAAATTCCCGATATTATTCAAAAATATCCTAAGGTGTATTTAAGTAAATTACACAATTACACGGATAGGAATTTATAAATTCTGTTAAAGAATATCTGATAAAGAATATATTCAGTTTGGCATATTATAATGAAATAATTGAGCACGCGAAAAGATGACATTTTCATTCAAAAATTGTTTTACAATATGAAAAATATGATATAAATCTAAGTACAAATCCTTTCATAATCGTTGCAAATTTACGTACTCTATGTGGGAAGAAAACGGAAGGTGTTCATACTTTCAAATATGCATGTTTTCTCTAAACTTCATTTATGTAGTTCTATTATTGATTTTATGCATAAATACAAAATCAGTTAAAAGAAAAAAATACATTTCTCTAACCTATCCTTATAGAATTCAAAATAATATTCTCTTATAAAAGACGGAGTTTATTAGAAATATACAGAAGCTGTTTCCTTATTCGACCATTTTGAAATCAATAGACAGTTTTAAAGGAGATGAAAAATTATTGAACTTATATTTTAATATTCGGATCTTTTTTTAGAATTCAAATATGGGGCATTGTATTCTTTTCAGAAATTTCAGTTTGATTTTAAGCACTAACTTTGTCAGTTAGATGTTAAGTTAAACAATAACAATTCTCCATGTCTTTCAAAAATATCCTAAGGTGTATTTAAGTAAATTACACAATTACAGAGATAAGAATTTATAAATTATATTAAATAATATCATTCAATTAAGCATATCATAATAAAATAAGTGAACACACAAAAATAAAAAAATAAAGATGACATTTTTTTTCAAATAATGTTTTACAATATGAAAAATATGAAATACATTTAAGTACAAATCCTTGCAAACTTTTACTCGTTGCAAATTTACATACTGAATGGATGAAGAAAACTAAAGACGTTTATGCTTTCAAATATTTATGTTTTCTCTAAACTTCTTTTATGCAGTTCTACTATTGATTTTATGCATAAATACAAAAGCAGTTAAAGGAAAACAATACATTTCTCTAACCTCTCCTTAAAGAAATCAAAAGAATATTCTCTTATAAAGGACGGAATTTATTAGAAATATACAAAGGCTGTTTCCGTATTCGACCTTCTCGAAATCAATAGACAATTTTAAAAGAGTTGAGAAAATATTCAATTTGTACTTTAATATTTGGATCTTTTTGAGAATTCAAAAATAAAGTATTGTATTATTTTCTGGAATTTAAGTTAACTTTTAAGCACTCACTTGGTCATTTAAAAGTTCGGTTAAACAAGAAAAATTCTCGATATCTTTTAAAAATATCATAAGGTGTATTAAGTTAATTACACTATTACAGAAACATGAATTAAAGTATACCACATCAATTAACCCATTTTACGCCAATCATAGAAATTTTACAAAATGTAGTATTATTTTTATTTAAATATGCTTAAATTACATTCATTAAGACACAAAAAAAAGTTTCGTGCATGAAAAATAATATTTTATTTAAGAAATAAAATGGTGTGTATACGCACCATTGACAAGATCAATGAATAAATCATTCAGTTGAACAATTGTATTATAGTCGAATTTTTATGATTTTTTTTATGGAAATTTTTGAAACAATTTGAATGCAAATGGGCATGGCATTTGAGGCACAACAATCACACTAAATTTGCAATAAAACTCTGCAACCTTACATAAAAAGTGGATTTTCGATTTTTGCCTATTTTTCATGCATTCGACCAATGGTGCGTTAACGCATTGTTAAATTTAAATTTAAAAAAAATAAGCTTTTTGTGATATTTGTTTCATCTTTATTTTACTTACAGAACTTGCAACTTTAATCCATTATAAAAACATATTATTAATCTCAAGTTGAATAATTGTATATTTTCAAAAAGTCCAATTTGTCAATAACTATTTCAAGTTGAAAAACGAGCATATTTTAAAAATTTCTAAACAGAAAGTGTTTACTCCAATTGGATTACTAATATTTTATAATGTCTTCAAAACCCTTAAAAAGGGCAAATAAATAAATAAATTAGTGTACAATATACGTCACAGTGTTAATAAAAAAATGTTTATTGAAATGGTGCATTTATGCAACTTTGGCCGAAAATGATTTAAGTAACTCTTAGCTAATATCTGGATACACAAAAATAAGAAATAAATACTTTTATTTGGGAATTTTCTCAGAACACTGGTCTCAGAACAAGTTTAAATTTTTGCTCTTTCACAAAACCAATTTAGTTGTTTCTTATGCGGTTTTTTGTGCTTATTCTGAAATCAGTTTTAGATTTATTCCAGCAGGTCTTGTTTTTGAGATAAATACATATTTCGATTTAGTACATTTTGTACAATTATTTGCAAATTTAAGGCATAAAGCTTTATCGTACTGGCTTTTTTGCTTTATGTTGTGATTAGTGTCTAGTCTACTTTACAAAAACGTTGTTTCTGAGATTATACTGACATGTATGGAATATTGCGACTAATTTGTATATTTTTCATGTTTTCTTAATAATGTTTCTTACGTCCAAATGTTTCTACCATAGGACTACGCTAATATGTATCCAAACTAGTTTTTTTTTTTTGCTGATTTCAAATATAGTATCCATTTCCTTCAATCACGTCCAGTTTTTGAAAAAATCGAAAATTTATTTTTCTTAAAAAAAGCCAGAAATCGCTTTTTATGCTGTTTTGTGATGTACTTCAACTAGATAGGACAGATTCTGCTGCTTTTTTTCAATTTTTTTTTTATTTATTTAAATTGTTGTTTTTATCCCTGATAGAAATCTGATACTGTTCACCCTTTTGAAAATGATGTACACACCCCTAAAATGCATCTTATAACAAACATGTGTCAATACCGCACAAAAGTAGAAGTTCATTTTATTCAAAACTATACGTGATATAAGGAAACAAATAAGAGATTTGAAATCAGCACAAAAATAAATTCTAGATAAACATTACGTCATTGCTGTCGCAAGGACTTCAAAGTTGATAGAAATGTAAATATGACATCATTGAAAAATATGCAAATTAGGCTTAATAACTGATAGATAAATGTTAAGAATATGCAGATCGTGACATTTATCTGAAGAAAATTGTCCAATACTCATTATATAGGGAGGATAATTCAATCTGACACTTATTGTATGTAAAATTTGCGTAAAATATACAAAAATGTTTAAGTTTTCACAAACTTAAATATGCAGATTTCTCAAAAATTGGACGACCTAGAGAAAAACAGAAAGCATATTCAGAATCAGCGCAAAATAACTGATCTACAATCTACTAATTTCAGTTTTGTGACAGAACTACTGTTGTCCAGTGTAATTTCTTTTGGTTTATGTATATCAAGTTTAAATACACTGTTAAAAATTTTGCAGCATTCTGGCAGGTCATTCAACCGTTTTTTGTAAAAACGGTTTCATAACCATAATTTAACTATATTCTGACCATAAAATGACCAATAATATGGTCAGAATAGTGTTAAAATTACGGTTGTGTAACCGTTTTCGGAAAAAACGGTCAAATGACCTGCCAGAATGCTGCAAATTTTTAACAGTGTAATATGATTGTTCATTCTGTTCTAATTTATGTATGCTGTTCTCTTATACGACCTTGTAGCGAAATCAATAGACTCTTTTAAAGACACGGAAAAACTAGTTACATTATATTTTTATGAATAATATGGACAATTATACCGTACAAGGTTACTGTAATAAATTTATTGAAAAACAAAACAATTCACAATGTTCATAAATGGTACAGACACAGCATTGAATAGTTAAAAACTAAACAAACATTAAGATAAAATTAAAATTCTCAAAATCGACTTTTTTGGTCAACTTATATGACAATCTCTAGGAAAATTATGTTAATTGCCTTTAAAATTTAAGCGAATGAGTCTAACCGTCTTGAATTAAAACGTTTGTTAGGCTCCCAATTCCCTTTTGTTTCACCAATCATAAGGTCAGACTGTGCATATAAAGTACTATGCATATAAAGTAATTTAATGTTTGGATATTTTGCAGAATTCAAGATTAATGTATTGTATTCTTTTCTAGAATTTAAGTTTAATATTAATCATTTCTTTTTCTACTTAAAAGTTCCGTTAAACAATAAAAGAAAATCTCGATATTTAAAAAATATCCTGAGAAGTTAAATTCCAGAATTAGAGAAATGTGAACTTTTTAATTTTGTTAAATGCTATTATTAACTTTTATAATAGGGTACATAGAAATAAGTAAAATGTACTTTTATTTGATATCTTTCTCAGCTTATATATTTTTTAGCTCGTAGTTTAATTATATCAATTTTGAATAGTAAGATTTCTTATTACTTTCTTCTATATTCAATTGAAAAAAGAATTTTAATCGAAATTTTTGTCGACTTCCGGTTTTCGACGGATTTACACGTTTTAGGGGTCAGAAATCCCCCAAAACATGTTTATAGAAAATGTCTGTCTGTCCGTGTGTCCGTTTGTCTGTCGTCATTATGCCATCACAAAGTGTATGAAGTTATGCATAGATATTAATACTTGGAAATTTTTTCAGAGAGAAACATTCGCCATCTTGTGCTGCTTTTGCAGCCTTGCCAACCTGAAATAGTGAGCAGTTCCAGGCTGGGTATCGTTCCATGTGATTTTGTCGGTAGGTTGGTTGATTTTTTTGACGGCCGATTATCTGCGCTAGGGATATAGGCCCGAGGGGGAGTGCCCTTCGTGGGGGTCTTTCTAAGGGAACCTAACCCGTATTTACGCATGGAAATCCATGACTTGAAGAAAACCACGAAAACTCCGAGCGATTAGGCAGACGGTCGCGATTGGGTTCGAACCCAACATCTCCTGTCTACCAGCTACGAGAGCAGAACCTCTCAGCCACTGGTGGGGCGTTTTGTCGGTAGGACGTCAGTGCGCTATACTGATGGCCCGGGTTCAAGTCCCGCTATGGAATCTTTTTCACTAGGTTGGCCTTTGCGCCTTTTAAGCAATTAATTTGAAGATTTGATTTTAATTTGAATTAATGTTATGCATAGATTTGAACCATTAAAAACATTTTTTTTTTTGGACATGTCAAGTAGGTCCTTCCTTAATTTGGAAAAAATCCACCATAAGGGAATGCTGAAATAGCGATTTTTGTGCCATTTTCAATATTGTATAATCGAAAAGTGTGCGAAGTTATGCATAGAATTGAACCAAATTTTTTGTATATGTTTTTGGCCATGGCAAGAAGGTCCTCCCTCAATTTGGAAAAATTCCGCCGGAAGCGGGCCCTGTTGTAGCGATTTTTGTGCCCTTTTCAAGATTGCATCATCAAAAGTGTATGAAGTTATGCCTAGAATTGAACCAAATTTCTTTGTGTATGTTTTGGCCAAAAGGGTGCACTACAATAGCAATTTATGTGTTGTTTTCTTGATTCTTCGTTGTTCTATTGTACACCGGCGGCTCGTGAAGTGACGGGAACTTCTCAGTCTGATAAGCCGACTATTCGCGAACAACTGCTATACAACAGAATAATGGAAAACTACTTATTTTAATCATTTTTACCATGATTAATTGACTGGAGCAGAAATTTAAGATGAAAGTTAAAGTTGATATAGTATCCAACTAATAAAACTGAAATATCTACATTTGTAACAACATTTTGAAATAGTGAAATATATGAGATTGAAGAAAGTTTTGGGATTGTCACATCCAACTACTTTTATTCCAGCGAACACATGCTGTCCCCTCATTCAACACTCTAGTAAAATCAATAGACTCTTTTAAAAAGGCATTGAGAAAATATTTAAATAATATTTTAATGTTTGTATCTTTTTGAGAATTCATGAATAATGTATTATATTCTTAACTGGAATTTAAGATTAATATTAAGCATTTATTTTTCAACTTAAAATTTCGGTTAAACAATAAAATATCTCTATATCTTTTTAAAATGTCCTGACCATGCGGTGTATATAGCAAACTCCACAAATAAAGAAATGTAATTTTGTTAAGGCTGTTTGTTCTCAAATCCAAAAGGGCAAATTTATGACATAAGCTTTAATTTACTTTTTGTTCGGAAATGCATGAAACTAGCAGGTGTTGTTGTTCAGAAAGTTTGTAATCGAACTGTATTTTCCGTTTTTTTTTTTTTTTTTGCAAACGCAATAGATCTTTCAGAAAATAGCGTCAAAGTGGGCGTTTTGAATCGAATTTCCGCTAGAAAGTAGAATAACCACTCAAGTAAGAGTAAAAAAACATATATATAACGTGACCAATATCGCTTATAACTCAATACGTAATTTATTTATCAAAAATTGGAAAACACAGTTCGATTCCAAATCACTTCCATAATCTAGCCTGCAAATTTTATATATTTCCGCTAAAAAATTAATTTGTAAATGTGTCAAATCATTTTGCTCTTGTAGTGCAGGGCAGTTGATAGCCGCCTTAAACGATATTCACTTTTAACAGTGGGTACACAAAAATAAGGAAAATAAACTTTTATTTAAGTATTCTTTCTGTTTATATATATTGTAGTTTATACTTCAGGTATATAAAGTTTGAAGAATACGATTTCTTATTCTATTCTAGAATATACAGGGTGATTCATAAAAGATGGGCAGAACTTTAAGGGGTTATAGTACACTTAAAGACAAATAATATTAAATAGGAGACTAAGGGTCCCAGACGTATTCCCAAGGAGATAGGGGGCATTAAAGTTTAGGGTCCAAAATTTCAAATGATTATAAAACATGGAAAAACTGGTCGATTCGTTTGCGGTTTTTGCAAAAAAATTTCTTTATGCCAGTATTTTCTTGAAATAAAATTTTAAAGTTCAATTTCAAAAAATGCCGATAGGGGGCGCTTTAGACTTTGGAGTAACAAACAACTATTTTTTAACGTTATTTTTTGTATTTCTTTAAATGATTTTGAAAGCTTAGACTTAAACTTAAATTTTGATCTAAAAATCTGAGTCCTAACGAGTAGTTAAGTAGCGTAAACTGAAATTTGAAATTTGAAATCCTTCTCCCCCCAGAACAAAAATCAGTTATTCCCGATCTTTGTGTCGTAGATTAGGCTCTAACTACTGCCGCGTTTTGCTAAAATTATTCTTTATGTCAGTATTTTCTTGAAAATAAATTTTAAAGAAAATTTTCAAAAAATTCCGATAGAGGGCGCTTTAGACTTTGGAGTAACGAACAACTATTTTATACCATTATTTTTTGTGTCTCATTAAATGCTTTCTAAAGCTTAGACTTAAACTTAAATTTTCAGCTCAAAATCTGAATCGCTGAGCGTGGTTCAGTAGCGAGGGGAGGGGGTTCAAATTTCAACTTCTGAACATAGTTCAGTTTGCTCTACTTAACAATGCCCAACGATTCTGTGCTGTGATACGAGGCAAAAATACAACTTTCTTCAAGGACTGCATAGTCGGAATTCACTCATAAAGGCACTGGCACAGTTGGAAACGTCGCTCATGCAAACGTTAAAGCTCCATTCCTGACGCTAGTCACCGGGTGAAGAAGGAAACAGAAAGTATGCAAATGTCAAATGGGGAAGAAGAAGAACACGTATGCAAAATTTCGACACGATTCAGGCATAAAAATCACTGAACGGTGAGTCAAGTGTAAGTCGCTGTAGTAATGAATCGGAAGATGGTGCCCTTCACGAATAAGGAAAAGGCTGAGATGCATTTAATTTACGGAGCGGCAGATGGAAATGGTGCAGAGGCACAACGAATGTACGGAGAGCGATTTCCCAACAGGCGGTTGCCTAACCGCAAAACTTTCGAGCGCTTGCACAGACAGTTGTGTGAGACGGGATCATTTCTCGCTTCCCGGTCGAATGCAGGTCGTGCAAAAAAGGACGAATCAGTAGTTGTTGCAGAAGCCATTCTGGATGTAGTAGCGGCGCAGCCAAGTACAAGTACACGAACAGTGGCTAGGCAGGTGGATACCTCACAGTCCATGACTTGGAGGGTACTGAAGGATGAACATTTGCTCCCGTTTCATGTGCAACGAGTCCAGAAACTGTCTCCAGGGGATTATCCAAATCGTATTGAATTCGCCCGCTGGTTTCTGCAGCAGAACGCGCTAAATCCACATTTTGGACGAACTGTGCTTTTCACCGAAGAATGTGCCTTCACACGTGAAGGTACATTTAACACACACAATGCACATGTATGGGCGGATGTCAATCCACATGCTCATCAGAGACGCTTTTCCATCAATGTTTGGGCAGGAATCCTCGGAGACCACCTAATCGGACCGTACCTTCTTCCTGAACGCCTCAACGGTAAAACATATCTCACATTTCTGCAACATGTGCTGCCAGACCTGTTAAACGTTGTTCCTCCACGCATCCGGCGGGTCATGTGGTTCCAGCACATGGAGCGCCAGCCCATTACGTATGAGACGTCCGCAACTATCTGGACATCACATTTCCGAACAGATGGATTGGTCGAGGTGGTCCTGTTGCTTGGCCTGCTCGCTCGCCAGATCTTTCACCTCTCGATTTCTTTTTTTGGGGACGATTGAAGGCTCTTATGTATGAGACACCCATTGAATCCCCCGAGGAACTGGTCGCCAGACTTTCCGCCGCTGTAGGGGAAGTGCTCGAAAAGCCTGATGTTTTCGCGAATGTTCGCCGTTCCATTCTTCGCCGTTGTTCTGCGTGCATAACCTCTGGAGGTCACAATTTTGAACATTTATTGTAATTACATGTTAATAAATATGCTTTGGTAACATAATCCTAATTTGTGTCTTTTTACCTCGTATCACAGCACACAATGTGTGGACATGGTAAACTGAACTGTGCTCAGGAGTAGAAATTTCAAACCCCTCTCCCCAGAAACTTAACCACGTCTAACGATTCAGATTTTGGGCTGAAAATTTAAGTCTAATCTTTAGAAAGCATTTAATGAGACACAAAAAATAACGGTATAAAATAGTTGTTCGTTACTCCAAAGTCTAAAGCGCCCTCTATCGGAATTTTTTGAAAATTTTCTTTAAAATTTATTTTTAAGAAAATACTGACATATAGAATAATTTTAGCAAAACGCGTCAGTAGTTAGAGCCTAATCTACGACACAAAGATCGGGAATAACTGATTTTTGTTCTGGGGGGAGAAGGGTTTCAAATTTCAAATTTCAGTTTACGCTACTTAACTACTCGTTAGGACTCAGATTTTTAGATCAAAATTTAAGTTTAAGTCTAAGCTTTCGAAATCATTTAAAGAAATACAAAAAATAACGTTAAAAAATAGTTGTTTGTTACTCCAAAGTCTAAAGCGCCCCCTATCGGCATTTTTTGAAATTGAACTTTAAAATTTTATTTCAAGAAAATTCTGGCATAAAGAAAATTTTTTGCAAAAACCGCAAACGAATCGACGAATTTTCCCATGTTTTATAATCATTTGAAATTTCGGACCCTAAACTTTAATGCCCCCTATCTCCTTGGGAATACGTCTGGGACCCTTAGTCTCCTATTTAATATTATTTGTCTTTAAGTGTACTATAACCCCTTAAAGTTCTGCCCATCTTTTATGAATCACCCTGTATATGCGGCTTCCTTATTTTAACCTGTGGCGAAATATACAGACACTTTTAAAAGCAATGAGAAAATATTCACATTATATTGTAATGTTTTGATCTTTTTGAGAATTTAAGAATAATGTATTGTAATTTTTCCAGAATTTAAGATATGTCATTAAGCTTTCATTTTTCTAATGAATAAGAATGTATTCCTTAAAAGCACACAAAATTGCTTAATGGTACATATAAACCAGAACATTTATATGAACTTGCACAAATAAAATTAATGATAAAAACTTAAAATCTACGCTTCGAACTCCTTCTGCAGTCATCCTCAGGATAAAATGTGATGTTGAAATGATTATATAGTCTAGAGATGAAAGCTTCCTGTATGAGAAAATATTTTTTGAGTATTGACCAATTAAATTTGTGGAAAATATGGTGTGGCGCCATTCAGTGAGTACAGCTAAAAAAAATGAAATAAGTTGGAAATGAGTCGAAAGTTCAATTGAAGATTATCAAGTATCATCATCAATAAAAGGAGGTACTTATTACATTCAAACAAGAAATGGTCAAGCAATTAAATGATATTTTAATATTTGGATCTTTTTCATAATTCATGAATAATGTATTATATTCTTATTCGGAAATTAAGACTAATATTAAGCATATATCTTTCAGTTTAAAATTTCGGTTAAACAGTAAGAATCTCGATATATTTTTGATCTATCCTGAGGAGTATAAAACAAAACCCTTCAATTAAAGAAACGTGATTTCTAAAATTATGTTAAACGATGTCATTCACTTTTATAAATGGGTACATAGAAATAAGAGAAATAGATTTTTATTTAAGCATTCTCTCTGTTTATATATATTGTAGCTCATACTTTAGGCATATAAAGTTTGAATAATACGATTGCTTATTCTATTCCAGAATATGTATGCTATTTCCTTATTCGACCCTCTAGCGAAATCGATAAACACTTGTAAATGTGCTGAGAAAATATTCCCATTATATTGTAATGTTTGGATCTGTTTGAGAATTTAAGAATAATGTATTGTATTTGCTTCCAGAATTTAAGATTAATATTAAGTATTTGTTTTTTAGATTAAAATTTCATTTAAACAATAGAATATCTCAATATCTTTCAAAAATATCCTGAGGAATATAAAACTTACTCCACAATTAAAGAAATGTATTTATTTTAATTTGTTAACAGATATCAATTACTTTTATAAGTGGGTGGATAGAAATAAGAAAAATAGAGTTTTATTTAAGTATTATCTCTTTTTATATATATCGTAGCTCATACTTTAAGTATATCAAGTTTGAATTATACGATTTTTTATTTTATTCCAGAGTATACAGGCTGTTCCCTCATTGGAGCCTGCAGCGAAATCAACAGACATTTTTAAAGGCGTTCAGAAAATAGTTAAATAATATTTTAATGTTTGGATCTTTTACATAATTTTTGAATAATATATTATATTCTTATTCGGAATTTAGGATAATTATTAAGCATTTATTTTTCAATTTAAAATTTCAGTTAAACAATAAAAAATCTCTACATATTTTTAAATATCCTAAGAAGTATATTGCAAAAATGTAAAATTAAAGAAATGTATTTTGTTGTTGTTGTTGTTGTTGTTAAACGATACCATCCACTTTTATAAGTTGATACATAGAAATAAGAAAAACAAACTTTTATTTAGGTATCCATTCTCGTTATATATACTGTAGCTCATTCTTTAGGCATATCAAATTTGAATAATGCGATTTCTTATTTTATTTCATAGTATAATGCTGTTCCCATGATTGAGCCTCTAGCGAAATCAATATACACTTTTAAGGGCATTGAGAAAATATTTAAATAATATTTTAATGTTTGAAACTTTTTCAGAATTCATGAATAATGTATTATATTCTTATCTGGAATTTGATATTAATTTTAAGCATTATTTTTCTTTTTAAATTTCGGTTAATAATAATAATAATAATAAAATAATAATAAAAATCTTAAAACGTCTTGACACGTATAAAGCAAACTCCATAGTTAGAGAATTTTTTTTTAATTTTGTTAAACGATATCATTCACTTTTATAAGTGGATACATAGAAATAACAAAAAAATAAACTTTTATTTAAGTAATATCTCTGTTTATATATATTGTAGCTCATATTTTAGGTATATCAAGTTTTAGTATTACAATTTTATATTCTTCTCCAGAATAAATATGCGGTTTCTTTATTCTATCCTCTAGCGAAATCAACAGACACTATTAAATGCATTGAGAAAATATTCACATTATATTGGAATGTTTGGATCTTCATGATAATTTAAGAATATTGTATTGTAATTGTGTATTTAAGAGTTCGGTTAAACAATAAAAATTCTCGATACCGTTTAAAAATATCTTTAAGAGTTTTAAGTAAATTCCAGAAATGTGAATATGTTAATTTTGTTGAACGGTATTGTTTACTCTTATAAGTGGCTACAAAGAAATTAGAAACCTGTTCTTTTATTTAAGTCTTAAAATAGTTCATGGTTTAAATACCTAATATATAAAAATGAAAATTTGTCTGTCTGCCTGTAATGCTATACAAATCCACAATTTGGAAGCCAGAATTTTGAAATGTTATGTACATGTGTAATAAAACATGGCCGAGGCAACTAAAGCAATCCGCAATCGAAATAATTTATAGTTAACTTCTAATTAATAAAAACCATCAATTTAGCAGCAATTTCCTATCCAATTTAAACATTTTTAGTCACAGCAGCAGCCAACAATTGAAAATTCAAAATAAAAACCTTTTTTTATGTACAACCAGTAATCGTGCTAGTTCTTTAACAAATGGGAGATATAAATATTACGTACGCCACACTGCAATACTAAAAAGCTCCATCGGGTAGTACGATAATTCTTTTACCTCACATGCGAATAATTAGAGATTATTTAATTGCGCTTAATTATTACATTTTTTTCTAAAATAAAGGCAAACATTTTATCACAAACATCAGTAAAACTTTTTCTTCTTTTTATTCCTTTATTCCAAAGATATCGTTTTATCGTCTTCTGCCATAGTAACTTGATAAATTGAATTTCATTAAAGAAAATGCACAATAGTAGAAAAATATGTTACTAAATCGAATAGTTATTTTTGATTTTGGTTTTAGAATTAAATTCATGAACTCCCGTGCATAGAACGGGTTAAACAGCTAGTATAATATAAAAATATATAATTAAAAATATAATGGTTTTAATAAATCGGTTGCTCATTTCCTTCTATAGCAGGGCCGCCCAACTCGGTGATCGCATGCGCCATGCAGCTCTTTGAAGGATTTCTTGGCGCCCTTTCGAGTGTTTCCAGTTACTTCTTCTCTTAAATATAAAATACATTTTAAAAAATCTTACAAATTTTAAATCATTTATTTTTTTTTTTAGTTTTTTTTTAATATTGTAATCGGCTTCAAGGCTTTTGGTTCTTTACCCTACCAAACTTAATGAGATGAGCCATATATAATGCTATAATGCTATATATATATATATATATATATATATATATATATGAGCTATATATTGAATATATAATTCTAAATTTGCTATGATTTATATTTGATCTACAGTTTATTTTTATATGGGCATAACTATCCATGCAAGATTTATGTGAACAATACGTGCTGTGCTTTTCGAATGCTTCATGTTACTAGATTTTTTTAAAGCTAAAAATTAATTTAAAATATTTTTATTTTACCCCTTTATGTATTTAATTATAAATTCATGAAATTTTATCTTCTAAAACATTTTTCGTTAATTTTTGAAACTACATTTGAAGATTTACATAATCATTTAATAAATTTTAGAAGGATTGAAGGATTTAGATGGATTAATTCAATTTGAATTTATAGGGATTTTGTGCAATATTTATAATTCCCCTCAAATCTCTCATTTTAAATATTTTTCTTAATATTTTTTATAATTAGGAAATGTACAGATATAATGTTTTTACAATATAAATGTAGAAATATTTCCAAATTGAAAAATTCTCACCCCCCCCCCTTGCTATGATTTATTCCTTTATTCCAAAGATATCGTTTTATCGTCTTCTGCCATAGTAACTTGATAAATTTAATTTCATTAAAGAAAATGCACAATAGTAGAAAAATATGTTACTAAATCGAATAGTTATTTTTGATTTTGGTTTTAGAATTAAATTCATGAACTCCCGTGCATAGAACGGGTTAAACAGCTAGTATAATATAAAAATATATAATTAAAAATATAATGGTTTTAATAAATCGGTTGCTCATTCCCTTCTATAGCAGGGCCGCCCAACTCGGCGATCGCATGCGCCATGCAGCCCTTTGAAGGATTTCTTGGCGCCCTTTCGAGTGTTTCCAGTTACTTCTTCTCTTAAATATAAAATACATTTTAAAAAATCTTACAAATTTTAAATCATTTATTTTTTTTTTAGTTTTTTTTAATATTGTAATCGGCTTCAAGGCTTTTGGTTCTTTACCCTACCAAACTTAATGAGATGAGCCATATATAATGCTATAATGCTATATATATATATATATGAGCTATATATTGAATATATAATTCTAAATTTGCTATGATTTATATTTGATCTACAGTTTATTTTTATATGGGCATAACTATCCATGCAAGATTTATGTGAACAATACGTGCTGTGCTTTTCGAATGCTTCATGTTATTAGATTTTTTAAAGCTAAAAATTAATTTAAAATATTTTTATTTTACCCCTTTATGTACTTAATTATAAATTCATGAAATTTTATCTTCTAAAACATTTTTCGTTAATTTTTGAAACTACATTTGAAGATTTACATAATCATTTAATAAATTTTAGAAGGATTGAAGGATTTAGATGGATTAATTCAATTTGAATTTATAGGGATTTTGTGCAATATTTATAATTCCCCTCAAATCTCTCATTTTAAATATTTTTCTTAATATTTTGTATAATTAGGAAATGTACAGATATAATGTTTTTACAATATAAATGTAGAAATATTTCCAAATCCCCCCCCCCCCCCCCAACGCCAAGAAAGCTAAAAAGATGCAAAGCCAAAATAAATCCTCCTTTTAAAAATATTTTTGTCTTGTGTAACCAATAATGATTTTGTAATACATAAGTGACTCATTTTAAACTGTATTACTACTAATCGATGTATTAAATGAGTTTTACAACAAGTTATTTTAATGGTACTTACAAGTACCGTCAGTAGATAAAGGGTTAAACGATATCAACATTTATGACTTTTCTATTGTAGGCAGCGTTAAGGTTTTGGTCTGTTATCCTACGAAAGTTTTTGAGATAAATTCCTCTCTAGGAAATGCAATTCTAATTTTACTGTGATATATATTTTTGATGTAGTTTATTTGATATGGCCATATTTTATATGGTTCATAGCGAAAGACGAGTATGTGTTGCTAACACTACCGAAGTGAGATTGCATTGTATGCTTCTAGTTGTGCCCTTAATGGCGACCTTCTTTATTTGCTACCTACATAAGCTGAGGTGCGCCCTGATTACTAAAAGGTTGGGCAGGCCTGGTCTAAGATATGTTTAATTTTTATACAATTTCGCTTTCCAAATGTCTGCATGATAAATAACTGAGCCTTAACAATGTAAATAAAACACATATACTCTAACAAGTTTTCGACACAGCCACCATATGATAAAACCGTGTGTCCCATAAGTCAATAAAGTCAATTAAATATGTGTATATATGAACCTATATCTATTATCATATCATAGTACGCATTACACCATCAGGCTTGATAAAGTTTTAAACATTTTGAGGCAGTAACAAGAAAGAAAAAACATTCGTCAAATATAGATTTTAAAGCAATTTACATAAAAAAGGGTTAGATCTTTTGAAAATTTTAAATAAAATAATAAAAATTATTTACACTCTATTTAAAATGAAAATTTGAAATTTTTTTAAAGAATGTTTTCAGTAAAAAGTATATTTAATACTTTCAAGTACAAACTTTTATTTGCTGAAAATTTACATAAGGTAAAGTGCCCTATTTTCGTTTCCCCGGTCACTTTTAGGCCCTAAGTGTCGTAATTTTCAGTGAAGACCTACCAAACTTGGATTTGACATAGACTAACTACCCACGCACACAGAAACATAGGAAATTATTGTACAAAAAAAATTAATAATGCGAAAAATTGTTTATTCAAAAGTATCTATGTGTGGCAAAAGGAAAAAAAATGGTCCCAATGTCGTCCCTCTTAAAAAATCCAATACGACGAGGCTTAACTCATAACTAAATCACAATTTATTTCTAAACGAGTAAGTAATTTATTTTACATTAAATTAAGGCACAAAGAAGTGTACTAATTATCAGTGGAAGAATAACATAACGAAACATTAGCCATCCAAATATAAGGAGTGGCTGAGAGGTTCTGCTCTCGAACCTGGTAGACGGGAGGTGCTGGGTTCGATCCCAATCGCGCCCGTCGGCCTAATCGTTCGGAGTTTTCGTGGTTTTCTTCGAACCTTGGATTTCCAAGCGTTAATACGGGTTAGGTCCCCTTAGAAAGACCCCCACGAAGGGCACGCCCCCCTGGGCCTATATCCCTCGTGCAGATAATTGGCCGTCATAAATACAACCAACCAACCAAATATAAGGAAAATTTTGGAAAAATTGTCATGAAAAAGTATTCCTAATTTCCTTTCCGGGACAAAAATAAGAACTGCAAGGGGGACGAAAGTGGGACCACGTTACTTCCCAATATGGCAGAGCTTCAGCTCCGGTAAGATGAATTGAACGTCCTAAAACTCACTGTATGCTACTGTCAGCATCTTACCTACGTAAGATACATGCAATGAGAAAGAAAGAAATAAATACAGTACAGTAAATATCGTTCTCTAAACGACGTAATAAGAATTCAGGTCTTCTTAAAATAAGAAATCCGGCATCTTTAATATATGTATACATCTTGGCGAACGAAACTTTTACTACTGACCCCTTTTACCTTCCGTTCCCTGTGCCTTGCGTCATAAGTGGCACCACTTTCGCAGAACCGGAGAAGTAAAGGGGGACGAAATTAGGAAAGGGGAAGAAATTAGGGCACTTTACTCTACTGAGTGAATGAAGAAAACAAATAAAGTTAATTCTTTCATTTTTTTTTCATAAATCTTCTTTTACACAGTTCTAGTATTGTTTTCACGTATAAAAAAAAATCAGTTAAAAGAAAACTATAGAATTGTTTAACCTCGCCTTAAAGAACCCAAAAGAACATTGTCTTATAAAAGACGGAATTTATTAGAACTACACAAAAGCTGTTTCCTCATACAATCCTATAGCGAAATAAATAGACATTTTTAAAGCATTGAGAAAATATTCAAATTATATTTTATTGCATGGGTCTTTTTCAGAATTGAAGAATAGTATATCGCGTTTTTTCCAGAATTCAAGATTAATATTATGCGTTCATATTTCCATTTGAAAATTCGGTTAAATAATAAAAAATCTCGATATAGTTTAAAAATATCCTGAGAAGTATAAATTCCTTAATTACAGAAATATGCCTTTTTCCTTTTGTTAAACGATATCAGTCACTTTTATAAGTACTTTTACATAGAGATATAAAAAAAACTGCTTTTGTATGAGTATTTGTTCTGCTTATAAAAGTTCATGGTTTAAGTATATCGAGTTTGAATAATGCGATAGCTCATTCTGCCGAGCAGTATATTTTGCTCTTTTTTTTTTTATTCAAGCCTCTAGCGAAATCATAAGTACTTTTAAAAGTATTGAGAAAATGTTGTAATTATACTTTAACGTTCGGATCCTTGGATAATTCAACAATAATGTATTATATTCTTCTCCACAATTTAAGATTAATATTAAGCATTAATTTTTCCATTTAAAAGCTCGTTTAAACAGTAACGATATAGTTTTAAAATATCTTGTGGCGTCTTAAGAAAATTCCACAATTACAAAAATACGTATTTTTTAATTTTGTTAAACGGTAGTATTCACCTTTATAAATGGGTGCACATAAATAAGACAAACACATTTTTATTTAAGTATTTTCTGAGTTTATAATACACTCATGTCCAAAATTAAGTTCATAAATATAAAATCTGTGAAAATTGATCAACTATTCACTGTGTTGCCATGAAATTTGGCACAGAGGTATATTATAATGGGAGAAAGAATATAGCAACATAACAATATGGAAAAGATTTTATGGAAAAGTGTGTCTAACATGGAGTGTGACCACCGTACACCGCTATAAAAGCCTCACAACGAGCTCTCATACTGTTTATGAGGGTGTCAATAAATGTTTGTGGCAACAAAGCTCATTCTTCCAAAAGCGAGGCTTTTAACTCCTGGTGGGTCCTGGGAGGGGGGTTACGCTGTGCAATGGCTCTTCCTAAACCATCCGAAACATGTTTAATAGTATTGAGGTCCGGGGCCAATATCCTCTTCTTCATGAAAATCCTCAAAATTGTGAGCACTGTGTGGCTTCGCATTATCATCCATACACTTGAAGTCAGGACCTATAAAACCCCGGAACAACATCACATAGGCTTCAAGGACCTCATACCTAACTCTCGGCGTCCAGTAGTGTGTGTCCCTTTCACTGCATCTAACAGGACGGCCCAATTTTTGTGGAGCCGAAGACATCAGTCTTGGACACAACAAGAATGAGAGCGTGTTTTTTTTTCATTGTTGAGTCAAGATTCACCACGCAGAGTGATTCTCGTCGAATCTTTATCTGGTGAGAACGCGGAGCTCGCTACCATCTTTCCTACGTAAAAGAAATCGACAGATTTGGTGGCAAACGAGTCCTTGTCTGGAGAAGCATAATGTTGGACTGTCGTACACCGCTGCACATTTTCGATGCGGGTACTGTGAACGCACATCGCTATAGGGATGAGGTTTTTGAAGCCTATGCGAGGTTGATCCGGGGTGCTGTAAGACCGGACTTCATGTTTATGGACGATAATGCTAAGTCACGCAGAGCTCACATTGTTGATGATTTTTTTTTTGAAGAAGAGATTACTGGCCGTATGGATTGGCCCTGGAGTTCTCCGAACCTCAGTCCTATTGAACATATTTGGGATGGTCTAGGAAGAGCTATTGTACAGTGTAACGCACCTCCCAGAACCCGCCAGGAGTTAAAAGTCGTGCTTTTAGAAGAATGAGCTTTGTTACCACAAATATTTATTGTCACCCCTGATAAACAGTATGAGAGCTCGTTCTGAGACTTGTATAGTAGCGCACGGTGGTCACACCAAATAATAGACAGACTATTCCCGAGATAAATTCTTTATCTCTGATTCATGATTTAACAATTTTTGCTATGCCCTGTTTCTTAATTCACAATTAAAATCTTTTTTCGTATTGTTATGTTGCTAAATTCTTTCTCCCATTGTAATATACCGCCGTGTCAAATTTCGTGGCAACACAGTGAATAGTTCATCAGTTTTCACAGATTTTATGTTTGTGAGCTTAATTTTGGACATGAGTGTAGTTCCTGGTTTAAGTATATGAAGTTTGAATAATACGGTTGCTCATACTGTTCAACAGTATCTTTTGATTTTATATAATTTCCCTAGTCCATTAATAAAAAAAGATAAATAACTGAGTCACAAAAATGAAAACAAGTAGGAAAATCTACTTCGCAAACTTGGCAAATGAGATGCGTTCATACAATAACTAGTTTTATAAATATTCAGGTCTTGGTGGAATAGCTATTACACTCTTGTGCAAAATGCATGAATACAAAATTTATTACGATTATATATATGAAATTCAGCAATACAGAAATAATATGACTCCATCTTAAATATGATGTAATCTCCATGGAAGCCTAGAATCATTACATATCTTCGGGAATCGGTGAATTAATTACATATGGTAGGATTTAACAGAATGAAGAAAACTTTTATTATATCTTTTAAGTTTTGATGTGATTTCCATAACAACTGAAATGACTTGAAAGAATTCTTTAAAGATTAAATATATGAATTTTCAAACCATTCGGTTGGGAAGTTTTTGCGCTGTTATATTCAGGCAGACTTATAGCAATAGCTGTTGAACTATTGTGCAAAAATGCATGAATACAAAATTTCTTATGATTATAGATATTAAATTCACTAATGCGGAAATAATATAACTTCATCTTAAATATGAAGTAATTGCCTTGACAACCTAGAATAATTACCTATCATGAGCTAAATTTGAATTAATTACGTATGACAAGATCTAGTAGAATTAAGAAAACTTTTATTAATATCTTTTTTAAATTTTTAATTCGATTTTCACATAATTTGAAATGAATCGATAAAATTCTTTAAAGGTTATCTATATTATAAAGGACAAACATATCTGTGCGTAATGCATACGTCATTCCGCGAATGGCAACACTTTGAAATTTGAAATGAAATTTCAGTTTTGCAATTTTCGGTATTGCAAATTTTTAAAATTCTAAACATCGCACAGTTTCAATTTTTACACCGTCGTATAGGGGGGAAAATGTACTTTTAAATGCAATTTGTTTGAAAGCTCTATCTCAATTTATATTTGAGATATTAATTTTTTTATAGTTTTTAGTACCTATTTTGTAATTGTGGCAACTGAAGTACTCCATTTCTATTAAAAGTAAAAGGGAAAACAGTCATGGTTTATTTATTTTTATTGATCATATCCTTATTGATGCCATTTTAACATTACAAATAAAAGTAACTTTTTTCTAATTTTTGAACAGAAAATGACGTCAGCCATTAAAAAAAAACACGCATTCTTCTTCATAAGCAAAAGATTGAAGAAGATATTTCAATATTTTTACATTACGCTGATACTGAATTTGAGACGCTAGGCAAAATAATTCAGTGAGTAAAAAGGATATATTTAAAACAAAATGATCATTTTCTTTGATAAAACTAAATATTTGACCAATAATAAATGGCCAATACTATGGCAATTAAAGGCGAATTTCTGAATGGTAAATTATCGCGAATACTGAGATTAGAACTTAAATTTTATGCGAATGTTCACATGAAAAGTTGTATCGGACAAACGTGACTTTAAGATTGGAAATACATTCATTAATAATGTATTGCGCGTTAAAATACTTTTAAATTGTGAATTTGAGTGGTGCGTATGCAAATTTTGAGAATGTGAAAATAACATACAGTTTAGGTTTTATGGAAAGGGGGGGGGGGTATGATGTGGCAAAGCGGCATTCTTTTTACTCATTTTTCATCCCGTAAAAACCTCAATCGTAAACCTCAAACGTAAGAGCCTCAATCGATAACTTCAAACATAAATTACTCATCTTGATTACGTATTCTAATACAGTTTAATATTTTCAATAATTTAAGCAGTTGAAGTTTGTGGAAATAATACTTTGGAAATTGTAGGTTAAAAACATTATGTTTTAAGAGTTGGACAACCAATGCAAGATGATTTTTTTATTGTAATTATTTTTTGGGGTTTATCATAAATTCGATCTAACTGTTTCATTCTAAACATTTCATTTCGTCGAATTTCGACGGGTTCCAACTCGTATATATTAAATTTCAAACCATTCGATTCGGTGGATTTTATCATGGGTGTCATATGCGAAAAGACGTACGGACCAGACGATGACTATAGGTGCAACATATTTATATAATTACGAAAGCACGTAATAAAACAAGACACATAGTCAAGCTAGAATTCCATACATACACAATATGATTTACAGTAGTCCCCCAAGTCAATTGGCAATACAAATAATATATATATATATAAATACCGGGTGTCCTAAAAAGGACTGACTGATTTTAAAATTCAATAACTTGAAAACGGTCACAGATATTTAAAAAAATCTTGCAGAGCGTTATGCATAAGGTCAATAGCTTTTGTACAGTGATTTTTGATTTTAGTTCGAATTACCAACAATAGATGGCAGTGAAAGCAATAGGCGCTAAAAACAGACTCAATTTTTGGTTAATCCCTTCTTCCATACGGAAAAAGGAGATGGAAATGCATTAAGTGGGTCCCGAAGGACCAAAAATCGAGCCTGAATTTAGCGTCTATTGATCGCAGTGCCATCCATTGTTTGTAATTCGAACGAAAATCGAAAATCACTGTAAAAAAACTTTTGACCTTATGCATAACTCTCCTGCAAGAATTTTTTAAATATCTGTCACCGTTTGTAAGTTATTGAATTTTAAAATCAGTCAGTCCTTTTTAGGACACCCAGTATATATATATGTGTGTGTGTGTATACAGGGTGCAATATGTTATCTATCGTCGACCTTTAATTTCTCAATAGTTTGTCGTAGACATATAGTTCCAATTACAAAAACGTTTCAAATGAGATAAATATTCATGTTGTGGCATTATTTAATATAAAAAATCAATTTTATAAAAATTACGAAAACTAAATTTTTATACGGTCCCGCAGTCCATATAGTTATATTTAGTAAAAGTTTACTCATATCATAATAGATATAACTCAAAAGATTTGACATCTATACTGCAAAAATTGACCCAGTTATTAAATTTCAAAGTTTGAGATTTTTGTACATGATTTTGTCTTTCATTAAGGGATCAGTTAAAAGATGTATTAAAGTAATTCGAGATCAAAATCGGAGTGCAATGTCCTTTTTACGGCGAAACCACCTTTAGCCGGTATCACCAAATCGGGAATAACTAAATAGGGTTATTTCATCTAAACATTTGAGACAACTCTTATCGGTCGAACAACATTCAAAAGTACCGACGATACCGGCTAAAAATGGCTTCGCCGTAGAAAGGACATCGCACCCTGATTTTTATCTCGAATTACTTTAATTCATCTTTTAACTGATCCCTCAATGAAAGACAAAATCATGTGCAAAAATCTCATATTTTGAAATTTAATAACTGTGTCAATTTTTGTAGTACAGATGTCAAACTTTTTGTGTTACATCTGTTATGATATGTGCAAACTTTTACTAAATATAATATAGGGACTGAGGGACCGTATAAAAAGTTAGTTTTCGTAATTTTTATCAAATTGATTTTTTACTTTAAATAATGCCACAACAGGAATATTTAGTATATATATTTTAGCATATATATTTAGGGGGGGGGGGGGTGATCACCTTAAAACTTTATAAAAAGCCAAAAAATTTTGGAGTCTATTATTCAAGAATAACATGTTACCCAACTTAAAAAAAAAAAAAAGAATTATAATGATACTCCAATTAGAACCGCTTCTACGATTAAATTTGTGGAATGGTACGAATCCAAATTAATGTAAATTTGAACCTTAAAGTAATTTTTCTCAAAACAGATATTTTTGACAATCCGCTCATCATATTTTCAAAACTAATTAACATAGAAACTTAATATTTTGTATTATACTAGTGAGGCTGTTCCCCGCTGCTCGCTGGGTTCACCCCCCCCCCCCTTCCCGTATAATTGATTCGGGATTCCGTTTGGAATCACAAAGCAATCCCTATTTTCCAGCCAATCCCAGATATGATTGTTTCGCGTTTCGATTTTGGATCGCTTCGTTATTCCTCATTTTCTGTGCATTCAATTTTTAGATTCCACTTGATAAAAACGCGCACCTTCCTAACTCCTGCCAATTTTATTTCCTTATCTCCAAGCACATAATCATTAGACCTTACAGATTTTTTAAGAATTACTAAATATAAAATCATTAAAAATAGGTAAAATTTATAATTTATTTGAATAATTACAAATTAAAAAAAATTATATATATAGTGTTACAAATATTGTAAATAGTCAGTGTTTGTGCTTAAAAATAATGTAAATAATTAAGCTCTATTCATAAGCTAATATTAGTTTTTGTTGCATTGAAATATCTCAATTTGTTGATTTTCTGCAATAAAATAAACCCTATCGGATTTCAATGGGAGTCTATGGAAATTTGATGAAATACTGGAAATAGCGACAAGTTAGCGTCACTTTTGGTGACAAATTTGGTCGCCAAATTTGGCAGCATATCGCCAAGTTGGCGTCAAACTTGGCGACGTTAGGCGACGGAGTCGCATCTCCCCTTCTTGGTAACTCCCCTTATAGCATCAGAAAGCTCTGGCCAATCAAATGCGTTTCGCGGTATCTACGCAGATTTTGATTGGTCCATTTCCAAAGCGTTACTTTTTTTTATATATAGAACGATTGTATTTAATATATTGTTATAACCTCTACCTGGTTTTGAGTAAGTGCCTGCATTGCATTTACTTTTATTTTTATTTTTATTAAAATTTTATCATAAATTTTGTATTTTATGGTTTAATTCACTGAAAAAATATTTTCATCTTTAAACATAATTATTATTTTAGGTTGAAGTTACAGTACAATATTTTAAGAAAGCATATGTAATAGTAAATGGATATCTATTTATATAAAATCCAAGTCTCTGTGTGTCCCTCACTATTCCGGTAGGACCGCCTCATTGAAATGAGTAATTGTTGAAAAATATTAATGCAGGGTTACCACAGTAGCGCCAAATGTTAGCCAACTTGGCGATAGCTGGCTAATTTGGCGAAATTCCCATTTAAAGCCATTAATCTTTCATAATGGAGGTCACCGAAATTTAATTTAAACTCCACTCTTTTAAGATATTTTTTCGAAATCTATGGGTGAGAATTTAAAGTACATCTTTACATCTTCCTCCCGATGCTACTAATAAAATAACCGCCAATAGACAACGGTGTACTGTGTGAACTGGGCGAGTTTAATGTGCTTCAGGAACTTTTCCAGTATAGGTGCCTTGGCGAAAAAGGAAATTTGGTAACATATTTTCCGGGAACCTATTCACTGTTTCATTTTATATACACACGCATTTTTTTCGATATTTATACGATTTATTTAACATAAAAAAGCAGTTTCTCTAATTTTATACAGAAACAGATGTAATTTGTACATAAAAACATCAATAATATACATATAAAACAAACAAAAACGCTCATCAAATTTGTTTTCATAGCTGTTTATATGATTTGACAACAAATCTCGATATTTTTCCGTTATACGGACACCATGCCAAAATGTATGCTAATGCGCCAATTATTTCAAAATGCTAAAAGATATTTGTAATTTTATACCAGCAGTTTAATATGAGTTTTATTTTATTGCTTTATTTTATAGCAGTTATTTGTTCACTTATTTTAAGTTTATATTTGTGATTTGATGAAATAGTTCGTAAAAGTCTGGAATTTTCAAATGTTATATTTTTTAAATGCTCACTTTAGTATCGACAATGGTTTTTCTTTTCTTTTTCAAATGCTTCAATTCACGATTTTGCGTCAACTATTACACTTGGCGACAATGGTGTCCGCATAACGGAAAAGTACCCAAATCTCACTTTCTGATGCCCAAATTACACCAAGCTTTAAAAAAAAAAAATGCCAAAGCCCCTACAGTGGAATAGTACCAAACTGTCTATTATTTTGCGCTATCCGTGTTATAGTTTGTACTATATGCAAGGGGAGTGGAGCGAAAAGTTTAAACATTAAATATTAAAGTTTCGGCACAGATGTCATATACGCCCCATATTGGCACGATTTTTTTCTGACGCCAATGTCATATGCACAACGGGTACTTAAGTGGCGCCAAAGTGTCGTAATTTTGCTTGATATGGAAATCTGGATGTTGTTGTTTATGCTGTTGATGTTTTCGCCAAATTGGCGTCGGAAAAAAATCGCGCCAATATATGATAACGGATATGACAACTGTGCCAAAGTTTCTATAAAAAGGTATAAGACTAAAAAATTATGAATAAAATAAATGCAAAATAAGACTAAAGAAGAAAGAAAAATCACGCGTTAAGCGTAGAATATGAAACACTTTCCAACACATCCTGAATGCTTTAACAAAGCTTCGTTATTTAGGGAAATAAGGTAAATAAGATAACGTTATTTCTTAGATATCCCGTCGACCAATTTCGCCAAATTATTTAAATCGCCAAATCAATAGTAAAACATTAATAAAAATACAAAAACGTCGAATTAATGGTTTTATTGGCCATTATTGGCATTTAATCTACAATTAATTAATTAATGGCAACCATTATTGGCAATAAATCTTACAATTTGGAGACAGTAATTTGGTCGACGGGATAACTAAGAAGTACCAAGATAACTAAGTAAACATTTTTGAAAACGCATAAACAAATGGTACTTTTCGGTTAGCCGGGCGCCAGTGTTATATACACACACACATATATGTATCTATATATGTATATACATATATATTTATACACATATATATGTGTATACCTATATATATATGTGTATATCTATATGTGTGTGTATATATATATGTATACATATAGCACATTATGTTTTAAATGCGTTTGTCAGACCCAGAATCCTGCACCATAAATAAACTAAGCATAACCATAAAACATCCAAGAAATTTAAACAGATATAACCTGAACAAGAAAAAACAACAAAAGGCTGTGGCCCTATGTTTACATTTCTTGGATGTTTTATGGTTATACTTAGTTTATTTATGGTGCAGGATTCTGGGTCTGACAAACGCATTTAAAACATAATGTGCTATATATAATCTGTGTGGTTATATGCAGCTGTAGCGCTTATCGCATGGATTTTATTTTTATTTTTATATTTTACTTTTAGTTTTACTTTTGACCTTTTTGAGCTTATGTATATATATACATATATGTGTGCGTATATAACACTGGCGCCCGGCTAACCGAAAAGTACCAAAAAAAATTTTAAAAATTGATTTCAGCAGTTACCGTCCATAGCTAATAGTACCGCCACTATTTAGCTAAAATTTAATTTAAACTACTCTTAAAACTACTGAAATCACATTTCCAGATATTATCGTCCATAGACAGTTATATATCCAATTCTTTGCGTGACCATGTATATCATTTTATCTATATTCTACAAACATTTCTTAGGAAACTAGATGCAGTTCAGCGTAAAAATGCATAACTCCTTTAAAAACCACCTTTAAGCAATTTACTCTCATACTCAGTAACCCTTACGAATTCTTTTGTGTAGCCCTGCATATGAACTGTAGCATTTATACACACAGTATACTATGCATAAATGTAGTTAAACATAAAAGCGCATATCATAATTAAAAATGCATTTCTAGCAATCATTGCTTATGTACAATACTTCGGAGAAAAGTTTCTTGGCGAGAAAGAAGTTTGTCAACGTATTTTCTGGCAAGCTATTTACTGCTTCATACTCACAAGCAATTTTTTCCATATGTATACAATTTGGTACAGATGTCATATACGCCCCATATTGGCGCTATTTTTTTCCGACGCCAATTTGGCGAAAACATCAACAGCATAAACAACATTCGGGTTACCATTACAAGCAAAATAACGACACTTTGGCGCCAGTTAAGTACCCGGTGCGTATATAACATCGGCGTCAAAAAAAAAAAAATCGCGCCAATATGGGCGTATATGACATCTGTGCCGACAATTTAATATAAAAAAAGCTATTTACCCATTTTTATAAAGAAACAGAAGTAA
This sequence comes from Maratus speciosus, assembly GCA_963932465.1. Classification (NCBI taxonomy): domain Eukaryota; kingdom Metazoa; phylum Arthropoda; class Arachnida; order Araneae; family Salticidae; genus Maratus; species Maratus speciosus. The sequence continues at coordinate 329,744,083 of OZ010786.1, forward strand.
TTTTTGCACAGATGTCATATACGCATGGGAGTTGGCGTGATTTTTCCATGACGCCAATTTGGCAGAAATCTCGCTTTCGAATACCAGTTACTTATATATTTTTCAATTATTTGCTATCATTTTGAAAAGGAAATAACTATAAATAAATAAAAGTTTGAATAATAACTATAGAACAAAGCAGTTTATATAATTAAAAAACAGAAAATAAAAGTAAATAAACAGTTTAATAAAAAATAAAAAACAATAGCCGGGTTACCATAGCAGGCAAAATAACACCATTTTGTCGCCAGTTAGGTATACCGGTTCATATCTGAAATCATTGCCGTAATTTGCATATAAAAAAAAATATATATATATATTTAGAAATGATTTTTTTTATGTATATAAGTGCGGTACAGATGTCATATTCGCCCCATATTGGCGCGATTTTTTTCTGTCGCCAATATCATATAGGCAACGGGTACTTAACTTGCGCTAAAGGGCTTGATGTGGTAACCCGGATTATGTTGTTTATGCTGTTGATGTTTTCGCCAAATTGGCAACCGAAAAAAATCGCGCCAATATGGGGCGAATATGACATCTGTTCCATAAGTGCATATATAAACAAAGATAAAAGTTCATTAGATTTGTTTTCATAGCTGTTTATATATTTTCGCAACATATCTCACTTTCTGATGCCCGAATCGCGCCAAGCTTTTTTTAAAAATGCGCTATAATGGAAAAGTACTTAAATACATAATTAACAGAAATAACAAATTATAGAAACTAAAACTTTTTATTTCGAGATAAAAGCATTGTTTTTAATTTCGTTTAAAAATGCATATCTCCTTGGATAACTTCAATTGAAATTAGGTTCACAGCTTAATATCTCATTCCATAAACCTAAACAAACACAAGTGATTCATTTATCGTGAAACGTCAAAAATATTAAATCATTGAGGTAATCATTCACAAAATAAGTTCTCCAACAATCAATGGGCAATATTCTAATGACGTCATAGTAGGTAAAATGGTGGCGGTATCGTTTGTTTATGGTTTGTAATCACAAAGATTTAATTTTGCAATGTCTCTTAGTTACATTATTTTATTGTCATATTTATGAGCTCAGAACAAAAGCCTATTTTTTCATTATTTAGTTATTAAAGACGGAAAAAAATCATAAATGCATGATTTGAAAATTTTAAATAATTTTCTTTCTTAATACTAAAAAATAACATCGGGAAGTAACAGCGGGTTTAAGTTAAATAAGTTTAACTGTTTAATTCTGTTGTAATATTCAAAATAACTGTATTTATTAGATTTCAGTACTCAACATCAGGGCCCGATTAAACTTTGAAGTTAGAGGAATTACAATGCCATTTCAGGACCTTTCTTTTGGATAAGCTTCTCTAAATTCCATAGATACATGGAAAATCTTCAATGTTAGAAATATTATTCCTAGGACTGACATAACACGAGAACGGCCTGCAGTTTTACACAAGTTTTTGAAAGCTACTTTATATCAGAAATTTTACTAAAAACTGTTTACTTTTTTGTTATATAGCGGCCCACACTATTAGGATTATGACAAGTTGCAGCCAATTTCGCCAACGTCGTAAGCAAGATCGTGAAGCACACACATATAATACCGTATAATACCATTTCATGAAATCGTATACGATAATTTAATAGTTTTTAACCTTACTTCAAGTGTGTTATTTATTTATTTTTAAGGCTCAACAATCTAAATTGCCCAATATATGAATTTAAAAAAATGCAAACAAAGATTGAATAGACATTATCGCAAAAAGCCTCAAATCTGCATAACACTTGGAACCAAACTGTGGAGATTAGTGGTCTTCTACTGTACACAGTTTTTCATAAATGTGTTTTGTTCTTAAAATGTGTTATTTTCATCTATCACTGCGGAACAAGCGAGAAAACTCATATTCTTGCACATGAGTTGTATATATCTTTATATCTAAATTTCCGTCATTTTTGACGGGCTACCTTTCTAGTATCAAATATATTTTTTTATAATCCTGCCCGGAACACCTGTCTGTCAAATCACCTGTTTAAATATTCTTAATTAGCATGTTTTAATTAAACTAAATTCTAATTAATTTTCATTAAAAATATTTAGAGGAATATATAAACAAGTTTTTTTGTACTATTTACTCAAATAAAAATTGTTTAATCTGAAGAAATATTGTGTTAAAATCAAGAAATATCGAGCTGCTGAAGGTGATTTTTCCTTTTAACCCTTTATGTACTGAATTATGAATTCATGAAAATTTTGACTTATAAGCATTTTTGTTAATAATTTAAACTACATTAGAAGATTTACATAATCATTTAATAAATTTTAGAAAGATTGAAGGATTTAGAAGGATTAATAAAATTTGAAGAGATTTTTTGCAATATGTATAACCGCACTCAAATCTTTTATATTAAACATTTTTCTTAGTATTTTGTAGAATTAGGAAATGTACAAATATAATGTTCTTACAATATAAATATAGAATTTTTTCCGAATTGAACGCCAACGCCAAGAAAGCCGAAAAGATAAAAAGGCAAAAGAAATCATCCTTTTAAAAATATTTTTGTTTTGTGTAACCAATAATACTTTTGGAACAAGATAAAGTAATGCATCTAAAACTCATTCTAAACTGTATTACTACTAATCGATGTATTAAATGAATTGTATAACAAGTTATTTTAATTTTACTTATAAGTACCATCAGTAGATAAAGGGTTAAAAATCTGATTCTCAACGCCTGATCAAGAAGGCACAAGAACATTTCATTTATGTTGTTCTTCATTCATCACTAATTTATTCAAACATTTTGAGTTATTTCACTATCACAAATGTAATATGAGAGAAAATTCTATCTCTAATAAAAATCTATTCGCTCTCTTCTAGACAAAAATTGCAAGATAGTTTAGCTTTCATGATGAATGTTGTTTGCTACTCATATCTTTAATATTTCATCAGTGCTGTTTGGATAAGGTAAGATTAAACGATAACAGTATATTATATGAAAAAGAAAGGACAACTAATCAAGTTGTGCACGCAATTTCCGTATAGTTTGCCTGTTCTATTTTAAGAAGAGTCATAATTTTAAATAGATTAATAGCTTAAATAGCCAACAATATTTCTTATGCTTTAGAAAAAAGATATAAGTTTAAAACTGTCTAATTATCTTTCAATATATTTTTTTTTTAAATATTGTGTAGTCGAAGGAAAAGGAAATTGATTCCCATCTTTTAACGGGTGAGATCACCTTCAAGAGCTCGATATTGCTTGATTTTAATAGAAGATTAAAATGTTTTTGAAGCTGTAAATATTTCTTCAAATTAAACAAATTTTTCAGAGTAAATGGTTCAGTATTTTGTTTACGTATACAATAAATACTTTTAATGAAAAGTAATAAGAATTTTGTTTAATTAATAAACATTAATTAAGGATTTTCAAAAAGGTGATTTGACATGTGTTATTTACAAGATTATAACAATATATTCACTATATCCACTTAATATTACATGTATATGTATTCTTAAAATCTAGTACTTAAACGTCAACCTAAAAAATAATCAAGTTTCCGAATGAAAATATTTTACAGGCGATCAAACCATCAAATAAAAAATGTATTATAAAATTTCAATAAAAAAAATAAGCATATTATAAGTACTTATTTAAAAGTACGTAGAGATTATAAAAATATATAAAATAAAATACAATACAATACAAAATATTAAGTACCGTAAATCACTTAGTTTTGGATATATGATGCGCACAATGTGAAAAATATCTTTTTTGAGAAAAACGACTTTAAAATTCAAATTTACCTTGATTTGGCTAGGTATCGCTCCACATATTTTGTCATATAAACGGTTATAATTAGAATATCTACATTTTTTTTTTAATTTGGCATAATGTTATTCTTTCATAATAGACCAAAAAAATATTTGACATTTTATAAAGTTTTAAGGCTCTCTCACCCCTTCAAAAATGATTCAATTGCAAAATATATACTTTATGCTTAGTATATTATTTGTGTCTTTTTTTTTTTTTTTTCTCAAAATAGTTGGGAACATTGAGCTTCAGGTACATTTGTGGAGCTTCCATTCGTTCGAGACTGTACAACCGTCAAATCAGACGACAACTTTTTATTTCAATACACTAAATCTGAAATATCGTTTTACAAATATTGTGTATTATCACTTATAATTGGTAGTCTTTAACGAAATAAAATATTTTAAAAACCTTTTTGCCATTTTTCCCCACCAAATCAGAATTTAAATCTCGGGTTGCGTATGTCAAACGAGAGCGCGGCGTTCGCGATTAAACACGATAATTACAATACCATTTATATATATATATAACAAAAGAAATGGAATGATATGTGAAAAAAGGAAACGTACATAAAAGAAATGGAATCAGAGCAAGGTGATAAATGATGATTTCCTTTTGTGAGGAGATTGGTAAAGTACACGCAGCTTAGAGAGAAGAGTACAAAAGATATTGCTGGAGATATCCGAATTTTTCCCAATATTTGTATCTTTTATTATCGTATGATCTCATAATTTATGTTTTGAATAAATCACAGCAAAATATGGGAATTGCGAAATTTCCATTAGTGTTATTAGTGTTACTTTTTCAGGTATGCAGAATGGAATATTTATCTAAAGAATTACTTAAATTATGTATTTTTTCTAAAGCATAGGTCAATAATTCAGAATTCGGAGTGTATATTAATTTTTTTTTCACATATATCATGTAAGCTTTAACTATGTAAATATACTTGTTTTCACTGTTAATAACTCATAATACGTGTTTACAATTTTGATATTATATTTGCTATTATATTTGAATCACTTTCTGAATATGTTGTCTTTAACAGAGTTCGGATAAAAGATGTAACTAAAAGGAATTATTTGTAAATATTTCAAATAAAATACTTGCGAAATATTTTGTAAATGTTCAGATTTATGTCCATGAAATGCTAGGTGAATTGCAAATAACTCAACAAAATTATGCATCTTATAAAAGACAAAAAAGAAAAAAAAAGAAAGAAAAGAAAAGGATGTATTATATTTACAGATCTTTTTTATATTAATATATTAAATAATTTAATTTATATATCAAATAAATAATAAATAAAATAATAATAAAATAAATTTAATTTTAATAAAAAGATTGTGATTCTAAATTTAATGGGTTATTGACTAATCTTATATTAAGGTGCATATCATTTCCTAGAGGCTAATTATCGCAAATGAAAAGGGGCAAATGCCGAGAACCCTGATTTTAGGTGTAATCCATTGTCTAAATACACTAAAGCTTAAGGGTCTAACGGAAAACAAATAGCATTATTTTATTTCATTTTATTTTTTGCTTAAATATGGTCTAAAAGCTTTTTTTTTATTGACACAAACCTCATTTAAGTACGTTAATTCTATGAAAAGATATAACGCTCTTTATGTTATATACACTCTATGGTTTCCACGCCTTCTTCCAAGAGATTTACACGTGTTTATCTCAGATTGTATATTTTCGTGCTTTCTTGTATTTAAATATATGTATTTAAATGTCACTGATTCTCACCAACAAAAATGGGGCAGTTGCTGAACACCCAGATTTTAAGTACGCTCCAATACCTGAAGCCATCAGAGATTATATATATATATATATATATATATATATATATATATATATATATATATATACAAATCACAATTTTATTTTATTTTTTTATTTAAAAATTATCTAAAATTCTTTAAAGGACACAAAGCGCAGGCAAATAATATAATAAGATCAAAAGATTTAACATTATTTATCACATACAATCTGTAGTTTTTGCGCCTTCTTTCGAGATTTACATGCGTTTATCTCATAATGCGCAATTTGATGATTTGCCATGGATAAACGACCTATCTCAATTTCAATTAGATATAAATTTATGAAGTTTTATGTAGAGTTTTTGGGAATATATTCTTTGAATTGTTCATAGGACGACATTTTTAGGTTGCGTTCGTAGATATATAATTACGGACACCTATAACCGTCTCATGATCCGTCCGTCTGTTCGCATATAACAGCGCAAAATCTACCCAACCGAATGGTTTGAAATTTAATATACAGGCTATTTCATCACAGAGGTTGCAAAGTTTCATAAGAGATAGAGTAAACCTAGACGATGGGAAATCCTATCGCAGTGCGTGTGTGGAAAAGCTTTCCTGGTGCGGTAGTGATGACACAAAACACAAGAAAGGAAGAACACGAATAGGGTGAAAAAACATGTTTATTATTCTTAGTACTGCAAAAATACCGGGATAATACTAGAAAGTGCTGAGGAACTTGCTGCACGCATCGTGGCAGTTGCTGGGGAAGTCTGAGACACACCCGGTAATTTCGAGAATATTAGATCTTCCATCCACTGGAGATGTGAAGCCTGCATCACTGCCCGAGATCGTAATTTTGAACACCCTCTTTGATGACGATCATTGTCTCTCTCTTTTTTTTCTTATTTCTTAGTTTTTTGCTGTACTAATAGACCGGGAGAAGGCAGTACAGACAACCACCTCATCGAATTCACGGTTGAAATTCCAGATTGAGTTAAAACTCGATTCGCGTATTAAAACAGAATCGGTCTGCCAAGTCATATCTTGGTGGCAAACACCTGAAAACCCGATTTTAGTGGTTGGCTCGTATGTTTGCCATTGTGTTTTCCTGTTCCCAGTCCTCCATGTTTTCATACCTTTAGATGCAGGAAAACACAGTAGTAAATCTAAGAGTCAGTCGCTAAAATCGCGTTTTCAGGTGTTTTCCACCAAGATATGACTTGGCAGACCGATTGAGTTTTAATATGCGAATCGAGTTTCTGGAATTTCAGCCGTGAACTCGATGAGGTCATCTTCTGTGTTGCCGCCTCCCGGTCTATAATAATAAACATGTTTTCTCAACCTGTTCGGGTTCTTCTTTTCTTGTGCTTTGTGTCGTCACTACCGGGTCAGGAAAGCGTTTCCGACCATGCGCTTCTGTGTGATTTCCAAACGTCTAGGTGTACTCTATCGCTCCGGAAACTTTGTAACCGCGTTACTGAAACACCCTGTATATAATCGCTGCAGAAGTTTTTCGAGCCATTTCAAATTTTATGAAAATCGCATCAAAACTTAAAAAGATATTAATAAACGTGTTCTTCTTTCTATTAAATCCTATCATACGTAATTAATTTAATGATATACCATGATAGGCAATGATTCTAGGTTGCGATGGTGATTTTTAAGATGGAGTCATATTATTTCCGTGTTACTGAATTCAACATGTATATAATCGTAAACTATTTTGTATTCGTGCATTTTTGGATTAGAGTGCAACAGCTTTGCACCAAGATGTGAAAATTTATAAAACTAGTAATAGTTCAAACACACCTCATTTGCCACGTTTGACGTACAATTTCCGACTTGCTGTTTTTTGACGCTGATTTTTATTTTTATTTTTATTTTTGTTTATTTTTATTTTTATGTTTATTTTTATTTTTATTCATTTTTATTTTTATGTTTATTTTTATTTTTATTTTTATTTTTATTTTATTTTATTTATTTATTTATTTTTTGGGAGGTGGGGGTGGGGGTAGTGGTGGATAGAATTTGCTTTATGTAATAAAACAACATCATGAATTGTATCTAACAAAGATATGTTACCAATAGGATTTCATTTAATTATATGCCATCCTGCCGTTTGCTCTGTTTTCAAGCTTTTCAAAATATGTCTATGCTAATAATTCTCAGCAATATTTCTTTCCCGTTTATAAACATCGTTCACTCGAACCTGGGAAATTAAAATTTAATATTGCTATGGAATCTATGTTCATATTTTTACCCATTTCCGATGGTTATTACACATTTTTACTTAATTAAGTCTTAATTTTCTTTGGAAACAATTTTATAAAATTGGTTTTTGTAATCTGTTAAGGCATTTACAGCTGTTATTCACTAACAGCAATTTTTTAAATTTGGTAATTTTTTTAATTTGTCTCCTGATGTAAGCAAAATAAATAATATGCGTTTCATGAGTGAATTGTAATTCTCCTTCTGGTGATTTGCTTGATATACGTGTGTACCACGAAGCATATTAAGTATCTACTATAAATCACGAAGTTTGTTTTTATAGTGCTTCATTATTCCAGATTTTTCAAACCACATAAAATTTTCGCAGTAAAGAGTTATATTGCTTGTTATCCAAACGATTTAACGTCGAAAATATATTAAAAATTTATCGAGAAATTTCTTAGCGTTAGAGTGTTAATATGTTACCTTCTAAATAAAAGCGTTTAATTTCACTTCCGTCATTTCGTTCAACTAAAATATTTTAAAAACAATCCAACTATACACATTATTATTATTATTACTATAAGAAAACAATATAATAAATACTTATTAGATAAATTTCAAGCATTACAATTTTATGTTTGTACTCTTAGTATAAATCTCGTCAAAAAACATAAAATTACTGGCAGAACAATTTCCTGAACATCCCCGTGATATGAAAGTAAATTTTGTTATTTCAAAAAACTTTCGTCTTTTTAATTGCTGTATTTTAGGAAAGTTTGAGCTTATATTCGCGTGACTTGGGGGATTGGAAGAGAGAAGAGCATACCTAAAATAACTGTATCTAAAAAGAAAAGGTGCTGGCCGCACAAGTTGCCAGAATACCCACTTAGCCCAGTGGTAGGGGAGCAAAAAAAGGCCCAATTCGGAAATAATTAGGGGAAAGTTCGAAATTGTTTTAATCCCTTCAGTTTATGTCTAGGATGAATATGCTACGTTTTCTTCCTCGTACTAGGCGAGCGTTAGGAATTATACATTGATTTATAGTCAAAAAATACGTTTTTTTAAAATACCATAACGCTATCTCGAAATCACTTACTTTTTCAAAAACATTTTCAGTACAAATGTTGTAGAGCTTAAAATTCTGAATAAAATGAGTACCTACATTTAATACTTTTGTTGAATATTAAGGTCACAGTTCTACTTTAAAGTTTTAGCACCGTGGTCAGAGGGTTGAACTCAGAATTAATTAGGGGAAAACTGGAAATCATTTTAATCTTTTCAGATTAGGCCTAAAAGGAATATTCTGTGTTTTCCCCTTCGTACTTGTGAGCGTTAGGAAATATATACACATTTACATTCGAAAAACACGTTTTTCTTTAATATTTTTAATAATATCTGAAATTGCGACCTTAATTTTGAACAAAAATATTAATGTGAGTATTCATTTTATTCAAAATTTTAAGCTCAACAACATCTGTATTGGCAATTTTTTGATATAGTTAGCTGTTTTGAGATATTGTTAAGGTAATCTGGTCTCTCCTATCTTGAAGCTCTTGATTAGTGATTAAGGCAAAATTTTGAAATGGAATTGCGACCTTAATTTTGAACAAAAATATTAATGTGGGTACTTATTTTATTCAGAATTTTATGCTCTACATCATTTGTACTGACAATGTTTTTGGTAGACTTAGCTGTTTTGAGATATTCTTAGGTAACTTAGTCTATCCGAACTTCAAGCTCTTGATTAGTGATTAAGGCAAAATTTTGAAATTAGAATTGCGGCCTTAATTTTGAACAAAAATACTAATGTGGTTGCTCATTTTATTCAGAATTTTAAGCTGTACAACATTTGCATTGACAATGTTTTTGATAGAATTAACTATTATGAGATATTGTTAAACATATTAAGGAAAAATATGTTTTTCGAATGTAAATACGTACATATTTCCTAACGCTCACTTGGTACAAGAGGGAAAACATAGAATATTCATTTTAGACCTAATCTGAAGGGATTAAAACGATTTCCAGTTTTCCCCTAATTAATTCTGAGTTCAACCTTCTGACCACGGTGCTAAAACTTTAAAGTAGAACTGTGACCTTAATAATCAACAAAAGTGTTATGTATAGGTACTCATTTTATTGAGAATTTTAAACTCTACAACATTTGCATTGACAGTCTTTTTGAAAAAGTTAGTGTTATGGTTCGAGATAGTGTTATGGTATTTTAAATAAAAACGTGTTTTCTTAATATAAATCAATCTATAATTCCTAACGCTCACCTAGTACGAGGGGGAAAACGTAGCATATTAATTCCAGACCTAAACTGAAGGGGTTAGAACAATTTCCAGCTTTCCCCTAATTATATCCGAATTCAACTCCCTAACCACTGGGCTACCTGTGATTTGACAAAAATGCAGCTTAAGATAGAGAATTTCGCGTAATTTTTAATTTTGATCAGCGAAATTTCAGTATTTTCAAGAAACATAGGAATATCGAAACGGACTTTTTTGTGTTTTAAGGGAAATAAACGTGTCAATTCATATATTTGTTTGAGTGTGTAAGTTAAGAAAATGACATCTAGGAGTATTTTAATAGCCATTTTTTGTGTAACTATATGAGAGCCATTTATTAGCCCCCTCTACGGTATGTTATTTCTTACTCCTAGCTTATTTTGTGTAGTCTCTAAAAAATAACGTTACCTTACAGAAGACAGCCGTAAAACAAAGCACTACGATTAAATGCTCTATAGCAATTTTTTTAACTTCTAAGCATCGCACATTTTCAATTTTTATACCGTCGTATTGGAAAAAAATGTATTTTAAAATGCAATTTGTTTGAAACTGTATCCTCATTTATTTTTGAAATATTATTTTTTTTGCAATTTTTTGAGCCATTTGCTTAATATTGGCAACGGAAGTACTCCATTTCTGTAGAAAGTAAAGGAAAATTAATTCTAAAATAGTAATTATATATTCTGTTGCCTTTTTCTCATAACAACCGAAAGAAAATGTAATTAAAATGCGTGCTATTTTGAAAATAATATAAACGAATGATGTTAAAACAATGGAGCTATTATAAACTATAGTTAATTTTAAGTATCTATGAATCATTGGATAGCCATTTTTTTTTGGTCGATTTTCTTCAATGACGGCATCTTTTTGCTGAATTTGTGCATTATGTCGCGATAGTGATGTGCTATGCATGCTTTACTGTAGATGTTTAAGAGTAGATCGTAAATGTGGAATTCGTAAGCTGATGCGAATGACGTCATTTTATATAAAATAAATCGTGCGCTTTAAGTCTTAAAATTGAAATATGTTTCTACTGCAGTAGAGTCCCGATTAACCGAGTTATTTTCTTCTGATGGACTGGTGGCTTCTATTATTATGAAACAGCCTTTATAAATGAAGTGTTACAAGAAAAATTATGGCCATTTTTTTCCCTCCATTCTGACCAGAAAATCAGAGTTCTAACTTTTTACGGCTGCTCTTTTATCTTCACCTAACGCTTCATTTATAATGACTGTTTCATAATAATAGACGCCACCAGTCCATCAGAAGAAATGAAAGCAATGGAAATGCCGGGGACGACACTAAATTCTGAAAAAGCAGAACTCTTGTTTTCTAGTTTATATCTCATTTTGTTATGTAAAATAAAACATTTGTTCAACATTTAACACTGTTTTTTATACTCTATATAACAGTGCGCATCTTTCCTGCCCTCTTTGACGAAAACGTCAAATAATTGTTGTTTTTCTCAATTTTAAAGTTGTAATAAAATAAACTTAAATCATAAATTTTCAGGCTATATTTCAAAAAGGTACGATATGTTTTATTCCTTCCGACAGTGAAAGTTAGAATTTGTTAATTTGAAATTAAAATATGTTATGGTCTTTTATGGATTTTACAAGATAATTTCTACTTCGCTAAGTACAAATTTTCTTTAAAATATTTTTAATAAGATTGTTTTGGTAATATTTAATGAATTGGACTTTTATTCACAAACAGCAATTATACACGCGGCCTTATTTTTATTATAATGCAGATAAATTACTTTTTCTGCATGAGGGGACCGTAATTTCTGTTAGACGTATTCATTTATTTTCTGTGAATACAGTAGATGCATATGTTTGCTATAAAACACGAAATTTAGTCTTATACTGCTTCATGAATAAAACAGAATTATCCGAGAGTTCCAAAACATCATAAAAATTTCATAGTAAAAAGTAATATTGCTTGTTGCTGAAACTATTTAGACTTGCAAACATCTTGAGATTTTAATGCAAAAATCTCTGCATTAGACTAATATAGTCATACGATAAATGTGATAACTTATATTATAATTAGATAATAAATTACATAATATAACAATAATATAAATAAAATACATGTACCCATTCTACCCAAATTTAGTCTGAAACACTGTTACTTCGACTTTCCAGCAACTCATTTAAAATTAAAAGGGAAGGGACGTATTAGAACTAAGTGATGTCATAAAATAAATGGAACTGCAGTTAATAATAGTATATATTTTCTCTAATTAAATTTAATCCAAAAAACTGCTACTTCTACTTTCAACTCTAATAATTATTGGCCTTCTCATTTTCAAGCCCCACCAGTGGATGAGAGGTTCTCCTATCGAATCTGGTAGACGGGATGTGCTGGGTTCGAACCCAATCACACCCGTCGGCCTAATCTTTCGGAGTTTTCGTGGTTTTCTTCGAACCGTAGATTCCCATGCATAAATACGGGTTCCCTTTAGAAAGACCCCTTCGGGCCTACATCTCTCGTGTTGATAATTGGCCGCCATAAACACAACCAGGCAACCAACCAACCCCTCATTTTCAAAACAAAATGAAGTATTTGTATATATAACTATAATTTAGCTATTAAAATATTCTCTGATGATGAGCTTGAAAAGGTTGAAAGTATTAGGAAGTTTTAAATAAAATGTATATTTTTAACCAGTATCATCTTTTTCATTATTTTTGTCGCCTTTTAAGTAAAACTGAGAACTTTTTAAAGTTCACATTACATATTTTATATTTTATAACAAAAATAATCATGTGAAAATTACAATCTTTGCACGAGTGAATAGTAACATGCGTTAGAAGTAAGTATTCGTTTAATGTACGTGTATACCGTAAACGCATATGTCTTCTATTAAACACGAAATTAAGTCTTATACTGTTTCATGGATAAAATAGAATTCTCTGAGATTTACGAAACCTCATAAAACTTCATTAAACCTCATAAAACCTGATAAAATAATACTGGAAGTTTTCCAAACTGTTTAGTCTTACAACTATGTTGGGATTTTAATACAAAATACTCTGCGTTTGAGTAATATGGTCATGCAATAAATGTGGTAAATTACATAATAATTACATGATACAATAGAACCTCTTTTATCCGAAACTCTTTTAACCGAAGCTCTCGGTTAGCCGAAATCCATTTTTAAAGCTTTTTTTTTTCTTACTATCATATTCCTTGGGTGCAAGCAGTCCTTTCCGAGCCACGAGTACAGATAAATATTTGGGATCCCCTTTCTTAGAATTCCTTTGAATTTAACTTGAATTCCAGTAAGCTGCGGAGTGGAATAGAACACAGTAGGAGGAGAGAGAACCGTAATATGAGAAAGCGGCCTCTCAGGCGTTTTTTCTGTTCACCGTAACATTACTTAAAAGTGTATTGTGGGGGAGGAAACAGTGAGAAAAGAATTCGGGAATGTGCCAAACAATTTTTCTGTATTTCACTAGTATTAGTCTGCGACACATGCGAAAGGTAATTGTTGAAGTTATTGATTCAAGAATCAATACTTCGTGATAGAGCTGTAAAGCAAAGGCAATCAAAACTGCCACAAACAAAACTTCGTTTCAAACTCTTGTGAAATATGTAATAAGCACTTAATTTGAAAATTAAAATTCAGGTAAGTTATTCTTGTTTCTATTTTGCGATTGCTTTATTTTTATTAAGCACTTGTTAACATAATAAGAAATAGCGTATATATTTGTCCTAAATCTTAAAAATGAAACATTCTCGATTATCCGAAAATTTCGATTTTCCGATAGAGGGTCGGTCCCAATTACTTCGGATAATCGAGGCTCTACTGTATTACAAAAATAATCCTGTGATACATTGCATTCGTTGCATGCATGAACCGTAGTTCGTGTTAGAGGGATTTATTTAATCTACGTGTATACCATAGATGCATATCTCTCATATAAAACACATTATTTAACCTTAGATTGCTTCATTGATAGAATAAAATTCTCCGACATTTCCGAAACTTCATAAAACTTTGATCGTTAAAAGAATTATTGTGTGTTGCCAAAACTATTTATTCTTGCACACGTGTTGAAATTTTAATATAAAAATTCTTAGCGATATTGTATTAACAATGTATTACAAATTACATTCGTTGTATGAGTGATTCGTCATTTGTCTTAGTGCCATTCACTTAATATACGTGTATACTGCAGTCTATTATAAAATATTATATTTAGCCTCATACTGTTCCATTTATAAAATAGAATTCTCCTTGATTTTCGAAACCTCTTAAAACTTTGATAGTTAAAGTATTATAGCTTGTTGACGAAACAATTGAGTCTTGTAAACCTTTTGAAATTTTAATACAAGAATATTTAGCGTTACAGTATTAGAGTTGTGTTATAAATGTGATAAATTACCCAATAATTAAGCAAAAAATTACATAATAAATTACATAATAGTTACATAATGTTACAAAAATAATCATGTGGTAAATTACATTCGTTGCATGAGTGAACAGTATAACATGCGTCGGTAGTATTCATTTAATCTACGCGTATATCATAAATGCATATGTCTGCTATAAAACACGAAATCTTATATCAAATCTTAAATCGGTAATCCTATACTGCTTCATGGATAAAATAAAATCCTCCGAGATTTCCGAAAGCTCATAAAACTTAGATAGTAAAAAGGAATATTTCTTGTTGCGAAACTATTTAATCTTGCAAACATCTTGCGATTTTAATACAAAATTTTCTACGTTAGAGTAAAAATATGTGGTAAATTACATTCGTTGCATGGTATAATATAAAGTATCATTGTATTTTAAAAACAGTAGAATAATTTATCCATCAAGATCTTATTTGTCATGGATCATCCGAAAATCAATAGAGATCTTCTTACGCAATGATAATATTTGCAATGATTCAGTGTCCATGGAGTTACCTAAAATTTGGAAATAAATGCTACACAGAATCATGAAACAATAATGTAAAATAACACAATGCTCACAAATTTCCATTTTTCAATTCCTACTATTAGCTCACACTCTCCCTATATTTATTTATTTATTTATATATTTATCTTGTTCAAATTTTCAATCGTTAATAAAATACTCATTATTCATCCTATCAAGTTGAAATACATTTTTTTAAACTTGTACTGGATGACAATTGATGTTAATACAGTTTTTTCAAATATTAATTAATTAATTAAATTTTAATTAATTAATTTTAGTTTTGCATGGGAAAAAAAATGGCTTCCATTGGTTATTGAAGTTCAATGAAAGTATTTTCAATAAGGGTTTACCATAGGGGGAACCCTGTTCTGTCGCCAAATACCGCCAGGTTTGTCGCCAACTTTGCGATATATCGCCAAATTTGGCGGCCAAAATGAGTCGCCAAAAGTGACGCCAACTTGGCGATATCTCTAATATTTCGCCAAATTCCCATAGAGTTCCATTGTAAACCTACTTGCTTATAGAAAATCAACAAATTGAGATATTTTAATGCAACAAAAACTAATATTAGCTTAAGGGATTGTATTAAATTTTTCTTTGATGGCCTAAGTAGGAATTGACTTTAAAAAAAAAAAAAATTATATTACTTGTTAATACTGCAGTTAATTTTATTATACTTGTATTCGTGTGACTTTTGTTTTTGTTTACTAGTTTTCGATTTGAATTTTTGCGAAAATATTTTTATAATTTTATTTTCCTGAGAATATTGCCGTCTGATGGAATGAAACATATCGAAATGTAAATAAATAAAGATATTTTGCCTTTTTTAAAATTTATGTTTATCGCTACAGTAATAATTGGATATTTTGGTATTCGTTTAATCAACGTGTATACCTTAGCTGATTATGTCTCATAAAATTCTCCGATATTTCCGAAACATTATAAAACTTTCATCGTTAAAAAGAATATTGCGTGTTGCCGAAACTATTTATTGTTGCACACGTGTTGAAATTTTAATATAAAATTTCTGAGCGTTATAGCAACAATATGTAACAAATTACATTTGTTGCATGAGTGAACGTAATTTGAGTTAGAGTTATTCATTTAATCTACGTGTATACTGTAGATGCATATGTCTCATATAAAACATGATATTTAACCGTATAGGGTTACATTGATAACATAGAATTTTCCGAAATTCTCCAAACCTCATAAAACCTCATTTCATAGTTAAATGAATATTGCTTGTTGCTGAAACATTTCAGTTTTTTAAACATGTTGAAAATTTAATACATAATTCTTAGCAATTGAGTATTATAGTCATGTGATAAATGTGATAAATTGCATAATAATTGCATAATGAATTACATAATAAATTACATAATACATTACACATTAATTATATAATATTATAAAAATAAGCATGTGATAAATTACATTAATTACATGAGTGAACCATAATTTGTGTTTGAGGTATTCATTTACAGTACAGTCGTGGAAAAAAAAGTAAACACCCCCTACTAACTCCTCAATAAATTATCGTAGACGAAAGTTACTGGTACCGAACGATTGGAAATAAAGTCTACTTTTAAATGATATATGTAAAATTTGCTTAGGGGGCCATATACATATTAAAACGAATCCAAACTTTAATTTTTTTCAGCGGCAATACCCAATTTTAACGAGATATTTCAAATCTTTGGTTCAAACGATACCAAGACACGAAATTTCAAGTTATTTGAATGATAAGTTTTTTAATTATAAACATTCAAAATTTAGTGATTCTAATGTTAAATTACATTTTCATATTTTTATTCATAACTTCTGAAATTATGATCCTAATGTTTATATTTTTTGTTTAGCACTAATACTAATATACCCAAACATAAATACGTTGAATTTGCAATTTTTATAATTTTCTGATATGAATTATGAATTATGAAATTAAGATAAAAGAAAATATGAATGGCAACCTACAATTTTTTGATGGATTCAGATTTATTAAGTCCTGCTTTATGGAAATCCAAAATTTCACATTTTTCGTTCAAGTAGTTTTCAAATAATGCTTAAAAAACGGCAAAATGATGGTTTAAGGGGCCATCTATGTTAAAAGTGACTAAATATTTTGAAATTTCTTAAGCTATCCTGTAATCTAACAGGCTTAATTGGCTGCTTAAGGTGCCTTGATCAAGAAGGGAGCTCTCTCGGTTAACAATCGAGAACGGAACTTCAATTTGGATACAGCCCTTAAAATACCTCGTTTTAAAATAGTTAATTTCTCGGAAACTTATGGTACGAATTGCATAAAAATTTGTTTTTAGACTAATTGAAGGGTGTAGAGTTCATTTTTGTTGTCAGAATTCTGTACTGCAATTCAAAAAAACAATGTTATGGTTCGTTTTAATATGTAGAAGGCCCCCTAAGCAAAATTTATATAGATCATTTAAAAGTATACTTTATTTCCAATCGTTCGGTACCAGTAACCTCCTTCTACGATAATTTGTTGAGGAGTTAGTAGGAGGTGTTTATTTTTTTTTTTTTCCACGACTGTACGTGTATTCCGTAAATGCATATCCCTGCTATTAAACACGAAATTTAGCCTTATACATCTTCACTGATACAATAAAATTCTCCGATATATCTCAAACCTTATAAAACTTTGATAGTAAACCGGAATATTGCTTGTTGCCGAAGCTGTTTCGTCTTTCAAACATGTTGAAACTATTCTCTGCCTTAGAGTAACAATATGTTACTTCCTAAATAGAATTATTAAATTTTACCACTATCATTACATATCTAAGAATAATAATTTAAGCAAAATCTCATGATTCTTATTTCCATTATAGTATCCAGATACTAATTATAATCAGTTAATTTCATAGATTACAATTTTTTGGATAACCACGATGGATTACATTACTTTTATTATAAAATTCATTTCTCTAAGATTTCCCAAAGCGCATAAAATTTTGATAGTCAAAATGAATATGGCTTGTTTCCTAAACTATTTAGTATGGAAAACATGTTGAAACTTTAATACAAAATTTCATGGCCATAGAGTAGCAGTATTTTACTTGCTAAATATAGTGTAAATTACACAACCGCCATTACAATTGAAGCTAACATTTTAAAACTAATCTAACGATATTATATTTTAATTCTCTGATCCCTATGAAAACTGATCATTAGCTAATTTCGTAAATTCAAATCCAGTAGATAAGCAAGATAATATACACCAAGACTTTTAAAAAAAATAATAATTGACTTTATATAAAATTATATTAAAACAATTACTATACATTTTTTATATGTAGAACAGAGCATCCATGTACTTTTAACCAACCATCGGCTGTTATTGCATTCAAGGAAATGTAAAAATGAATGCGTAAGGAAAATTAACTATCAAGCTGTCGCTACTTTACAATAAAACAAATCGGAAATTGTACGTCAAACGGAGAAAATGAGGTGCGTTCTTACTGTAACTAGTTTTTTAAATATTCAGATCTTGGTGCAATAGCTGTTGGACTCTCATGCAAAAATTCATGATTACAAAATTTATTACGATTTTTACGATTTCTGCGATTTACGGATTCACTAATAAGGGAGTAATATGATTTCATCTAAAATATGACGTAATCATTACGGCAACCTAGAATCATTATGTATCATGGGATATCTTTCAATTTGTTACGTATGCTAGGATTTAATAGGATGAAGAAAACTTTTATTAATATATTTTTAGGTTTTGATTCAATTTTCATAAAATTTGAAATGACTCGACAAAATTCTGAAACGATTGTACATATTAAATTTCAAACCATTCGTTTTGGGTAGTTTTTGCGCTGTTATATGCGAACGACGGACAGGAGACAGACGGACGGACCTGACGATGAAAATAGATGCTACGTATTTATATAATTACGAGCGCACCTAAAAATAAGCCTTATTTAATGACAAACTTTTTCAATTAAATAAAGCAAAGGATCCTTTATTTAACTGAGGAACTTCTGCTATTAAAAAAGGGCAAAATTATAGTTCTGAAACAGGGGTAGTCAAAATATTGACTAGTGATGATACCCTTCATAAAGATTGTATATAAAATTCATGTTTGTGATTAATAATAAATATCTGAAAAGCAGGATTATGATTTTATATGATATCCAGGATTATGATTTTAAATAAATGTTATGAGTGCACCTAAAAATATTCCTTTTTAATGACAAACTTTTTGCAATAAAATAAAGCAAAGAATCCAGATTTTGTGATAGCAAACGACTTTCATTAATGAGGTTACCTTCACCCCCCCCCCCGTTATACTTTCGATAGTTAACGTGTTAACTTAAAAGGAAACCTACTGGCATTCCAGGTATAAAGATACGTATATGGGACATTCTCACTATCTTTTGACTTTCGGGAATAAAAATCTGGTGAAATTAAACTTGCTAAAATAACATTTTAATCTGATAGATGAATGCCTTAATGATTCAAAATAAAGAAAAAATGGTCAGCAGTGAAACATTTTTCATTTAGCTGAGGTTTATGTAAACTTGCGAGTTTAATTTTTCTTGCCATTTTACCACTATAACTTTTTATTTTCTTCTAAACTTTTACTTATAATGAATTTGCTTAGTACCCACTGAACATTTAATAACAATGTAGTATTTTTAGTACGAAATTTTGCTATAGCTTTGTCAAAGGGATGTTAAAGAAGGGGCGGTAAGGTATAAAAAGAGGACGGTACAGGAAAAAAAGGGGCGGTATAGGAAAAAAAATGACAAAATGGGAAAAAAAAAGGGACGGTAAGGATGGAAAGGTAAAAAAAAATACGACATATTTTAGGCAAATCATGTTAAGACTAAGTGGTAGGCACAATTTTCATTGGTTTTTAGAAACAGCTATTTAAATTGGATTTTTTAAAAAAGATTAATTTACCTCGAAAAGTGCAGGAATAAACCTTGGGGACGGTAAGACAACCAATAAAGCCACGATCCTGATATTGATATTTAAATGCTGATTTAAATTCTGCAGTAAATTTCCTGTCAAAGAATTTTAGACATTCTTTCTCTAGCATACTTCTACATGAGAAAAAACTTGAAAAAAGTTCTGTGGCTGCATCTGAAGGGATTTTTCTGTTTAGAAAGAGGGAAGGTAAGGATGAAAAACCAAGGGACAGAGTTAAAAAAATAATATCAACCGTAAAAATGTATGCAAGTTAATATTTTGCTACATATTTATATAAAACAAGTGTCCCAGTTTCGGAAAAAAATTACATCGAATTACTTTTATTGAAATAATTTTAAACAGACAGCTCCAAACATAAAAATCAGCATCAGGGACACGGGACGGTAAAAGAGTTTTCCTGGAATTTGGACCCCCAACATCGTCCCAAACTTATTTATCTCGTTAATATTGTTATGCAATCATGCAACGGGATGTTCCCCAGTATATGAAATAAAAAAAAACACAAGAAAATGTACTAAAATAAAAATTATTATTCAGGGACATAAAAGTCAAAAGATTGTGAGAATGCCCCATATATGCTATTCTCTGTGCCGAACGAATTTAAACCGTACAAAATAATTAATAGGCGTTCCTAGAGTTAAAAAATAAATTTCGAAATTTTCAGGTGCACATACTATAGGTTCCTTTTAATATGCACACAAGTCTATATTTTGGCTACCACTGTTTCGGAACATTAATTTTCTAATTATTTAATAGCAGGATTTCCTCAGTTAAATAAACGCAGATTTACTATACAAAAAGCGATGGCCAATGGACATGGGAAGCTGTACTTGAATAACACTCGAAATTATGTCATTGTTTTATCAATTTTGCAATTAGTTAAAAGGTATTTCTACTTAGTTAAAGCAAAATGTGTATTAAAATTATTTTATATTATGATTCCTTTTGTTAATATTTTCAGATATTTACTATTAATCATGGGCATGAATTTTAGATTCAATCTTTATCGCAATGCATGAAATATAAAAAGTTATACGCGCTACAGGAATGAATTACAAAATTCATTCAGCACATTTCTTCTATACCAGACGTTCCAAAAAGCATTTTAAGTGCGTGTATGAAAATAAGTATTATAGTTTTATTCCTTTATTGTCTGTGTTGCCTTCATCTTCTTTATTCTCTTCATTGATAAGGTTTCATTTTCCAAGAATTCAAAAAGCGCAGAATCATGACGCCAAAACAATTTAATCTGATAGACTTCTTGAAATTTTAATGCGAAAAATTTCTTGGATAAGACGTGGTTAATATAATACCTTCTAAATTGCATCGTTTAATTTTACTGGAAGCGTTGTATTTATGGATAATATTTTGCACATAATCAACTGATATGTGTTATTTATTTGAACCAGATAATAAATATTGCCATTATGGAGAATATTTTACGTTAAAGCATTATGGAAAAGTGGAATAAGTGGTACTTACTAGAAATAACATTGATTGTTAGTATTCATAAAAATGTTACTTTTATTGTCATTTGTGCAATAAATCCGCACAAAATCACATATTAAATGGTTTAACATATTATTTATATATCACTAATACACATTTATATATGGATGACAAATTCATTTGTCTGAAGTTACAAGTTATTTTTACTTCATTAATGCATCGATGGTTTTAAATTTTTTCTTTGAAAAATCTTAAAATATGCTTTTATTAATGTTTTAGATAAATATAGCTATTACTCGCGATTTTTTAATACAGATAATCTTTATCCTAATAAGCAACATAATTTATATGAGCTGCACGCGTGAATAACACATTTCATTCCAGCTACTTATTTAATATACGCTTATGCCGGAGAAGTGCATTAAGTGTTGGCTATAAAATGTGAAATACATTATTATAGCTCTTCAATGATAAAATGCTGAACACATTATCTAAGATTTCCAAACCACATAAAACTTTGATAATAAAGTGGAATATAGCTTGTTGCAGAAACTACTTAGTCTGGCCACAATGTTAAAAGTTTAATACGAAATATCCTTATGTAAAACGAGGTAATATTTTACCCTAT
Organism: Maratus speciosus; assembly: GCA_963932465.1. NCBI lineage: Eukaryota > Metazoa > Arthropoda > Arachnida > Araneae > Salticidae > Maratus > Maratus speciosus. The sequence continues at coordinate 329,766,167 of OZ010786.1, forward strand.
AAACTATATCGTTTAGTTTATTTTCACTTCAATAATTTTAGTAAGGATAATATTTTACACTTAATCTGCTGGTACATATTTTTATATGACCAAGATAATGAATATTATATTTTATGCAAATTTTATAAAATATGTAAGCAAAATATAATGAATCATTAGATGTTAAGACATTTATATTTGTTAAAATTCGTAAATGGATATATAAAATTGAACTCTTACTTAAGTATAATAACTTCAAATATATATATTTAAAACTTTATGATTAACCAGCATAAAATATTGCATTCTCTTTTTTTTATTTTTTTATGTGATTATTAACAAAATGAAATCGTATGCAATTTTTAAAATATCATTTTCACTAAAACTATGCATAGAATTCCATATTAATTGATTTAAATATATAATTTTTTTCGACATCATAATAAATACTTACAAATGATAATGCATATATATTTTTTAAATAACAAAAAATAGTCGGATCTTGCAATCCCAAAATTTTCTTCTATCTCATATATATTAATACTGCAAAATTCGCCATCACAGTGCTAAAATTAAATGACTATGCTCATCATGAAGATTCTAAAGATATGAAATTCCATACATTAGTTCTTGAGATATGAATGAAATCTTGTAAATCCTGAAAAATGCAGCATAGTAGTGCTACCTATTATGTGATTTAACCCTAAACGTAATCAGCAACATCTTATGTCAATATTGACTGAATCAGAAGTTGGATGAAAATCCGTATATTAGTTTTTGAGATAGAGCTATTGCAGAAATCATAAACAATTCTGCATAGAAAAGCCCCCTGTTGGCCGATTTTCATCAAAAACTAAACAGCATTAATTTATACCAAGGACTAACTGAATCTGAAGTTTGATGAATATTTGTGCATTAGATCTTGAGATAGAGATATAGCGATAATCGCGAATAATACTGCATAGCAGCCCCACTTTTCAGACGATTTGCACCAAATTATATCAAGGACTAACTTAATTTGAAGTTTTGTGAAAATCCGTGCATTAGTTCTTAGGATGTAACTATTAAAGAAATTGTGAAAGATGCAGCATAGCAGCCCCCACCTGTTGGGTGATTTACACCAAAAAGTAATCAGCAACAATTTATATCAGGTTATAACTGAATCTGAAAGTTTTATTAAATTCCGTTCATTAATTCTTGAGATAGAGTGCCCACAAAATTTGTGTCTTATACAGACTTACTGAGTGACGCAGTGGCAGACAGAATCACAAACAGACATTTTGTAAAAACATTTTTTTGGATATCTCTGACCTCTAAAACGTGAAAGTCCGTCGAAAACCGAAATTTAAAAAATTTTCCACGAATCCAATATTTTCTTCTCGTAATGATAGAAGAAAGTTTTTTTTATTACAAAATTGAAAAAATTCAGAGACTAGATTCCGGATTATATGATTTCCGGAAAACATGTGTTACACGAAGTTGAAATGAAATTATATGGCAAAGCACAATAAAGTGCCAGATAGCAATTTAAAATTTTTATTATGTTTCATTGTCATGAAATAATTTTTAAACTATTATCCATGCCAAATGTCTGCATAAAAATGGAAAATAAATTATTTAATACTATATTATTTGGAAATAACAATTACATACTTACACACTATAGTGATATACATAGCTTAATAATAATATAAAAATGTTTCCGCAGGTGTCTTGAAATAGAGTACCCTATTTCGAAATAGTAACATTCGCAATATGTAATCACACATTTTTTGTAGATAACTAAGGCGAAAATTACTATTTGTAAATGGTGCATTGCAATTCAATGATTCGAGAGAATCCTGAATTATATTCTTTGCTTTTTTGAGGTTAAACTACATTTTTACTTCATTAATGAATAATTTGTTAGTCCCCTCCTACTAAAATTGTAAGATTTACAACTGGAAATCACGAAGAGGAATTTTAGACGTAGTCTTTCCATAATATATGCAATATAAATTACACGAGTACATGAGTAAATCGTAATTTTCGTTGAGGCTATTTAATATAGGCGTGTGCGGCAGAAGCATATTAAGTGTCTGCTATAAAATATGAAGTTTATTCTTACAGTGCTCCATTGATAAAGAATATATTTTCAAAGATTTCAAAACCCACATAAAACGTTGATTGTAAAAAGAATACTGCTTGTTGCAGAAACTATTTAGTCCAGCAAATATGTTGAAAATTTAACGGGAAATTTCTACACGTTTAAGTGGGATTATTACACCTCCTAAATTATATCGTTTAATTTCCCTTTTCGTCATTATATTTAAGGATAAAATAGTGAAAATAATCTTATGATACATACATTATACTATAGGATCCAGTTAATTATAGGCATATCAGCTGTATTTCGTGTATTAAATGTTCATGTCTAAATACGATAAGAGAGATATAAATTATTAAATTTTTTTATACCTATAATATTCAAATAAAACAATTTAATCGCTTATCTGTGCTAAAAATTGACGTGCAATTGTACATAAATTATTTACTCTGTTGTTTACTGTGTTGTTTAGGAATAATTGATATATATTTACATAATTTAAGATACTTTTTCCTTTTTATTTAAATAAAATCGCCAACTCTGGAGGCTTATATCTAAAGGAAATAACTAAACTATGAAAAACAAACGTGTCCGTGCGAAAGGCTGGCGTCCTTTTGACGGTGGTAACACCAAATGATTAAATTTAACTTTCACTGCAAATTTTCTAAACATCGCACATTTTAAAGGTTTACACTGTCGAATAGGGGGGGGGGGGAAGTACTTTAAATTGAATTTTATTGAAAACTGTAACACAATTTGTTTGAAAAATGCATCGATAGTTAATCAATTTTCATTGTTTTTAAAATAATTTTCAGGTATGATTTTTTAAAATATTTCTCTATCGGCTGCAGATGATTACGTAAGATAAATCCGTTTTTACTAAAAATTGACGTGCAATTGTACATAAATTATTTACTCTGTATTTTACTGTGTTGTTTGGGAATAATTGATATATATTTACATAATTTAAGATACTTTTTCCTTTTTATTTAAATAAAATCGCCAACTCTGGAGGCTTATATCTAAAGGAAATAACTAAACTATGAAAAACAAACGTGTCCGTGCGAAATGCTGGCGTCCTTTTGACGGTGGTAACACCAAATGATTAAATTTAACTTTCACTGCAAATTTTCTAAACATCGCACATTTTAAATGTTTACACTGTCGAATAGGGGGGAAAAAGTACTTTAAAATGAATTTTATTGAAAACTGTAACGCAATTTGTTTCAAAAATGCATCGATAGTTAATCAATTTTCATTGTTTTTAAAATAATTTTCAGGTATGATTTTTTAAAATATTTCTCTATCGGCTGCAGATGATTACGTAAGATAAATCCGTTTTTACTAAAAATTGACGTGCAGTTGTACATAAATTATTTACTCTGTATTTTACTGTGTTGTTTAGGAATAATTGATATATATTTACATAATTTAAGATACTTTTTCCTTTTTATTTAAATAAAATCGCCAACTCTGGAGGCTTATATCTAAAGGAAATAACTAAACTATGAAAAACAAACATGTCCGTGCGAAATGCTGGCGTCTTTTTGACGGTGGTAACACCAAATGATTAAATTTAACTTTCACTTCAAATTTTCTAAACATCGCACATTTTAAATGTTTACACTGTCGAATAGGGGGGGGGGGGAAGTACTTTAAAATGAATTTTATTGAAAACTGTAAAGCAATTTGTTTGAAAAATGCATCGATAGGTAATCAATTTTCATTGTTTTTAAAATAATTTTCAGGTATGATTTTTTAAAATCTTTGTCTATCGGCTGCAGATGATTACATAAGATAAATCCGTTTTTACTAAAAATTGACGTGCAATTGTACATAAATTATTTACTCTGTTGTTTACTGTGTTGTTTAGGAATAATTGATTTATATTTACATAATTTAAGATACTTTTCCTTTTTATTTAAATAAAATCGCCAACTCTGGAGGCTTATATCTAAAGGAAATAACTAAACTATGAAAAACAAACGTGTCCGTGCGAAATGCTGGCGTCCTTTTGACGGTGGTAACACCAAATGATTAAATTTAACTTTCACTGCAACTTTTCTAAACATCGCACATTTAAAAGTTTACACTGTCAAATAGGGGGAAAAAAGTACTTTAAAATGAATTTTATTGAAAACTGTAACGCAATTTGTTTGAAAATGCATCGGTAGTTAATCAATTTTCATTGTTTTTAAAATAATTTTCAGGTATGATTTTTTAAAATCTTTGTCTATCGGCTGCAGATGATTACGTAAGATAAATCCGTTTTTACTAAAAATTGACGTGCAATTGTACATAAATTGTTTACTCTGTTGTTAACTGTGTTGTTTAGGAATAATTGATATATATTTATATAATTTAAGATACTTTTTCTTTTTATTTAAATAAAATCGCCAACTCTGGAGGCTTATATCTAACGGAAATAACTAAACTATGAAAAACAAACGTGTCCGTGCGAAATGCTGGCGTCCTTTTGACGGTGGTAACACCAAATGATTAAATTTAACTTTCACTGCAAATATTCTAAACATCGCACATTTTAAATGTTTACACTGTCGAATAGGGGGAAAAAAAGTACTTTAAAATGAATTTTATTGAAAACTGTAACGCAATTTGTTTGAAAAATGCATCGGTAGTTAATCAATTTTCATTGTTTTTAAAATAATTTTCAGGTATGATTTTTTAAAATCTTTGTCTATCGGCTGCAGATGATTACGTAAGATAAATCCGTTTTTACTAAAAATTGACGTGCAATTGTACATAAATTGTTTACTCTGTTGTTAACTGTGTTGTTTAGGAATAATTGATATATATTTATATAATTTAAGATACTTTTTCTTTTTATTTAAATAAAATCGCCAACTCTGGAGGCTTATATCTAAAGGAAATAACTAAACTATGAAAAACAAACGTGTCCGTGCGAAATGCTGGCGTCCTTTTGACGGTGGTAACACCAAATGATTAAGTTTAACTTTCACTGCAAATTTTCTAAACATCGCACATTTTAAATGTTTACACTGTCGAATAGGGGGGAAAAAAGTACTTTAAAATGAATTTTATTGAAAACTGTAACGCAATTTGTTTGAAAAATGCATCGATAGTTAATCAATTTTCATTGTTTTTAAAATAATTTTCAGGTATGATTTTTTAAAATCTTTGTCTATCGGCTGCAGATGATTACGTAAGATAAATCCGTTTTTACTAAAAATTGACGTGCAATTGTACATAAATTATTTACTCTGTTGTTTACTGTGTTGTTTAGGAATAATTGATATATATTTACATAATTTAAGATACTTTTCCTTTTTATTTAAATAAAATCGCCAACTCTGGAGGCTTATATCTAAAGGAAATAACTAAACTATGAAAAACAAACTTGTCCGTGCGAAATGCTGGCGTCCTTTTGACGATGCACAGTGGAGTACTTGACCCGAAATCCTGGCCAAAAATATTTTTCTATGAAAATATAGTCCGATTGCCTTGAAATTGTTAGATGTTATTGGGTATCACTATGGCATGTTTGGTATTGTAAATAAAGTCAATAGCATATACAGTTCATTTACAGAGACATCCAAAAGAATTTCCTTACATTATGGTCTATGGGGAAAAAATTGTTTGCTCTGCTTTTTAATGATATCACATGATTTTAAACGTGCTTAAATTTATGTACTTCACTGAGGTGTACTAAGGCACTTATTGTACAATTTGTTGTGCATAGAATATATCGTTCACTTACAGGGACACACAAAAGAATTTGGCTGAAGAATAAGTGTAACTATTGAACTCTATGACCAATAATTGCTGGAAGTGCGTTTGTAGTTGTGATATGAGTTTTTAAATTGAACTTTTTTAAAAATATTACTTGGTGTGGATACATTATATAGATCATATACAGGGCTGTACAAAAGTTCTCAAGTAAATTTCCGTTTATTCACTGATATGGCTGAATGGAAACGTTTAAACTGTGCCATGAGATTCACTGAACTAACTTTTAACATACTATGTAATAGATATACAATTCAATAGCTTAGTTTAATATTTTATATCTTAAAAGCTGACGAAGTGTAAGTAAGATTTCGCATAATAATAAGTATACATTTTATAAATATTTTGACAACTAAGAAAAAAAAGAGACATCATTTAAGAAGAACACAAAGAAAAAAGAAGTTAAAATATTAATTTACTAAGTAGATATTTTAAAAATACGAATTCATCACATACCCATAGATTTAACATTACCGAAGAGAGTTTGGAAGTTGAGTGACTAGCAGCCTTAAGTATTTACTGTTTATAAGAGAAAAATAATTGTTGATAGATTTTTTATTTACTAGTAATGTTTAATAAAATTTATTTAACTGTACTATCTATAAAATTTATTATTTACATTTAATTTACTTTAATAATAATTATTACATTTAATTTACTTTAATAATAATTATTACATTTAATTTACATTTAATAAACTTTATTTACATTTGATAAAGTTGCATTTAATAATACATTTAATAAAGTGGAGTCGCTACAGTATAGAGATGCTAGTTTTTCACAGAACTTTGAAAAATATTGGAGTGACAATCGGCTTCATTTTCAAACTTCATTTTATATTGCTTCTGCTGTGACCATTCTCAGAATTAAAGACCGTTTTTCGTCATCTATTAAATATTCTACATCTTCTCTAAGATGTAAAATCAGACATGTTGCCGTATGATCCATCAACTTTTGCATTTTTACTTCTTTACATGTCTCTGTCACACTGTGAATTTCTGTATACATTCTTTTTTACCCTTTGACGAACGGAATAGCACGGAAAAAAGCTTTTATCCATTTCTCGTATTCTCTCATATTAGTCTTTAGTAAGTCCTGCTTCTGTATACATTGACAAAGCATGTAAAGGTGATAACTGGCGGGGTTGCTCTTGTTCTTCACGACTTTTTTTCATGGCCTTTACATATTTTTTTGCTCTTTGGGGACTTTTCGTAAGATCTTTTACGGTATTGGCAGCATCTAAATTTGCCTGACTCCCGCAGTTTCATATGGGTAGCGTAGGTCAATACTTCCACGTCTTTTGATTTTGTCTTTGGTTTTGCGGCGTTTTCTTCTTTTGCTTGAATCTATAAAATATTTTTGAGTACGGCCGGGACTGCTTCCTGTAATAGTAACAAGTACTTACTTAATATGTATCTAATAATAAAAATAAGTTTCGTTTCACTACACAGAAGACGAAATATAAGGAAAAAACGAAGCACAAAATAATAATAAAGTAAAGGTTTTGCATCTATTGTGTTTAACGTACGTGCAATAGGCAGAAATATAGTGCCGTTTAACTATTCGACATTGTTTTCTTCGAATCTTGACCTCGTTTTATGAGCAACTAACCATTATTGTTTGAATTGGCTTTTAATAACGGAGCGCTTTTGCTTCATCTCAGCTATCTTTGGATGACCCTCAGAATAATTTCTTAATAATTCTTGCTCCATAAATTTAAGCTTTCCATCAAATGTTGACTCATTTAAGTGTTGCATGATGGCATACAACTCATTTCGAGTCATAGGCCGCAATCCAGAAGGCCCTTTTAACAAAATAAATAAAATACTAAATAGCAGTAATTTATATCAGAAATTGTAGAAACTAACAAAAAAAAAATCGTTAAAAATACGGGGGCGGTTTCGGGCGGCTGATTGTTTTATAACTATCTTGTATACTAAGTAGTGCATGTTATACAATAGTTTTCATTGCTTAGATATGTTTGGAAATATAACAAAACCCTTTCTAAATATAATAAATAATTATATTTATGCCACTGTTAATTACACCTACGTTATCGACTATATAGACAAAAATCGGATGGATATTCATTATGTAAATGTCATGTGTATAAAGTACATACATGGTTCAGAATAATCCATCACAACAATAACCACTAAATTCTTTAGACACAAAACTACAAGAGGTTTTAAAACACTGAAATCTGAGAGCCCCGGAAAAGCACACGACCACTGTAGGCGAACGGCAATTTCTGACTGATCGCGTGGCGCGCTGTGTCGCGCAAGCACCTCGAGTGTTTCGCATTTGGATACAGTAACTACTTAACATTTTGAGGAATAATAAATCAGGTTGGGGAAACGATTTTTAAAATAATCATTTTTGGCCATGTTTTGAGGCTAAATACCACTCTGTGCGATGGTAACACCAAATGATTAAATTTAACTTTCACTGCAAATTTTCTAAACATCGCACATTTTAAATGTTTACACTGTCGAATAGGGGGAAAAAAGTACTTTAAAATGAATTTTATTGAAAACTGTAACGCAATTTGTTTGAAAAATGCATCGATAGTTAATCAATTTTCATTATTTTTAAAATAATTTTCAGGTATGATTTTTTTTAAATCTTTGTCTATCGGCTGCAGATGATTACGTAAGATAAATCCGTTTTTACTAAAGATTGACGTGCAATTGTACATAAATTATTTACTCTGTTGTTTACTGTGTTGTTTAGGAATAATTGATATATATTTACATAATTTAAGATACTTTTCCTTTTTATTTAAATAAAATCGCCAACTCTGGAGGCTTATATCTAAAGGAAATAACTAAACTATGAAAAACAAACGTGTCCGTGCGAAATGCTGGCGTCCTTTTGACGGTGGTAACACCAAATGATTAAATTTAACTTTCACTGCAAATTTTCTAAACATCGCACATTTTAAATGTTTATACTGTCGAATCGGGGGAAAAAAGTACTTTAAAATGAATTTTATTGAAAACTGTAACGCAATTTGTTTGAAAAATGCATCTGTAGTTAATCAATTTTCATTGTTTTTTAAATAATTTTCAGGTATGATTTTTTTAAATCTTTGTCTATCGGCTGCAGATGATTACGTAAGATAAATCCGTTTTTACTTAAACTCATATAAATAGCTCAGCATTTGTTTCCAGCTTATATTCCATAGCAAAAATAAAACATCCATCAATGAATATATAAAACAATAAAATATATATCATTGCTTAAAATTTAAATGAATATTTGAATGGTATAAGATCAGGAGAGATATCTCAGACGCATAAGCCTTTCCTCAAACAAGGAGGAGTATGGATGTTTCGTACTATAAGTGAGGCAATTTAAAAAAGGAAAATAGTTATCGGACAATTATGAATTTTTTCTTATCTACGACAATGTAAAATAAAATTTTATGTATTATCTTTTCTTAGAAATATTAATGAAGACATAAACGGCTGTTAAACAACACATTCCTAAAACACACTTACTTGATGTACTTTTGATATATATTTCAATGCAAATTCAAGTTTAAATAAACATACTTATAAATTAATTAATTTAAGTACATTGTTTCCAGATCCTTTGGTCTTACTGCAGCTCTTAATCTATTTAAATGACTTATTTTATGAAAAAAAAAATAGTTTTGGTCTAAGTAACCCAACCCATATGTCACAAGAAGAAAAATTCTAATAAATTTATAAAATCATTGGGATTTATAAAATTATTGAAACTTATAGAATTAATTCTCTATAAAATTAAAATTGTGATTTAAAACAGGACAAAAGTTTTAGACAAATATCAGAAAAATAGTAGAATTTTAGTTATGAGCACAATTAACGTTTTTTGGAGCTGTAATAAATGTACAGAAAATGTCAGTTTTTAGCTCCAAGTAACCATAATTTATGGTATCTAAAAACGAAAATAAGATGTACGTATTCATTTAGTTACACTGTTAAAAATTTGCAGCATTCTGGCAGATCATTTGACCGTTTTTTTTCGAAAACGGTTATACAACCGTAATTTTAACACTATTCTGACCATATTATTGGCCATTTTATGGTCATAATGTAGTTAAATTATGGTTATAAAACCGTTTTTTCAAAAAACGGTCGAATGACCTGCCAGAATGCTGCAAAATTTTTAACAGTGTACATTTTATTTCAAAATGCCTTATTTTTATAATATATTTTCAGTAACAGTTTTTTTTCTCATATTTCATAAGGCTTTCGTAGATATAAATCTTTGATTGATTCTTCGAAAATATGCAATCTTAGATTTGTCATAACAGTTAGATTTTTCAGAACAAAATGATGTTTTTAAGATTATTAAAAATTTCCATATATATTTCCATTTTCTTTTTTTATACAGTTCTATAATCTTGCAGTAATAGATTATTTAAAATAGTTACAGTAAATGCATATATCATTAACTAAATTCAGTGTATCTACAACTTCGTTTTTATCCCTACTGAAACCTACAACTGTTTGATTGAGCGCGCACAAGAAAATAGAAAACCGCTCTGTTTGTGTAAGGCATAATTGGAATCGTGATTTATGACTTCAGCATTCAGGTGTAATAGATGCTTTTCTGAGTAATGGTACTGAAATGCGAAATAAATGTACTTGCTTCTTTTACTTCTTTATATATTTAGCGAATAAAATGTTGGAGTAAATAAACAAACAAACGAACAAAAAAAGCCAAAAAAAAATAAATAAATAAATAAAAAAAATAAAAGACAGTTCCTATCAAAGACTAAGCATTCAATAAGTTTTCCATCTGAAAATCTAACCGAAAATGTGTGGTCATGATTACAAGATATAAAGAAACTTTTTCAAAAACTTTATTTGCCTAAAAAAAATTAATTTTGTTAGTCTATGTATTCTTCCATAATGAAATTAAATTGGTTTTTACAGTATTCCAATATGAAAACAAAGGAACATTCGTTCATATTATAATAAAAAGGGTTATCTGCTCATAATAATAAGTATATCCATACAGGAACGTCTGAATATCTAGATGGTGTTACCCAATCTAGTACACCGTAAAAAAAAAAAATGTAAATTTACTAAAGTTTTTCTAAGAAACTGGGATTCCTAAAACTTTTTATGTAACGGCAACAAGAAAAATTCCCGTAACAGACGCTATTACAGAAATTTTGTTGTTGCCATTACAAAAAAAGTTCTAGGAATCCCAGTTTCCTAGAAAAACTTTAATAACTTTACGGATTTTTTTTTTTTTTTTTACAGTGTAGTCAATTTTGTTAAGGGGACGGTGGACGTTAACAAAGTTTTTTTTTCATCTTAGAGATATGAAATTTTGTAGAAGTATACATTTCACCTTATTTATATGGAACACCTTAAAAGAAACTTCCAATCTTATTATAATTTTAAGATTTTTTTTTTTATTTAAAACGAAATTTTAAAATGCTCCATGCGACTTAGTTTTTGAGACAATTCCTCGATTTTGCATTTTAATAATTCAAAACTCTATTTCAAACAAATCTGTGGTTCGATTTCTTTATCCCTTGTCTAGTTAATGTTTTAGAAATTTCTTTTTCTGAATTCCACATCGATTTTCATCAAAATTATGTCTTTTAATAATCTAAAAATCAAATTTAATTATCTTACTGAAGTCGAATTTTAAAATGCATGCACAGTTTCTTTGTAAGCAATATCAGGATTCGTCCTAATCAATTTCATGAATTTTGACAAAAAATTAAGACGCCTCGAGTATTTCAAAAATCTAAAAACGTTAAAAAATCAGTTTTGAGAAAAACAGATTTAATGTATATTAAAAGGCGAAATTTTTTACAAAATTCATACACGTGTAAATTTGTGAAAAATAACCACATCTACATGCGGTTTTTGGCAAATGCCTTAGAACTAACTAGAAAACAATTATATGCACTAAACAAATTTTCGATTTTGGGGACAATTTTTGCTCAACTGAAAATCCACGGTCCCCTTAAATACTGTGAAAGGTAATACCAGGTGAGCTAAAAGTTCGTTAAAACTTTAAAAACTCATAAAGGAAGAAATTTTGATAAAGGAGTGCGGTTTGCAAGATAGGCTCACAATTGGTAGTCGGATTTTTTTAGCAAAAAGAAAAAAAAAGTTTAAAAAATCACATGTAGAGGGCGCTGACGACCCGAAACACAATGAACAGGCACTACGACACAACTTGGTTGTGTTGTAGAATATTCTGGAGGTCATGTTCAGCATTTGTTATTGGAAGAACAAATGAATGGAGCGTATTGTTGTCTTGTTCATTGGGTTTCGGGTCGTCAGTGCCGACATGTGATTTTTTAACTAATTTTTTTTTTCTGCTAAAAAAATACGACTACCTTGTAAACCTTTTCTTGCAAACCGCACTCCTTTATTATACTTCCTTCTCTTTTTATGAGTTTTTAAAGTTTTTAACGAACTTTTGGCTCACCCGGTATTATGAATGGTCATAGTATAATAGTGATAAGGATCGTAAAAAAATATTTCTCTGTAAAAAATTTCCTGTTTTAGGAACTTGTGATTTTTTAAAAATAAAATATCATGTTTTATGGAAATGAAATATTTTTTGGTATAAAATGTCGTATCTTAAAATGTCACTTTCACTTCATTAAATGTGGTTATGCAGTCTTAAACGTGCTACTAAATCATCCAAATTATACTAAAATTAAAGTAATTAATAGCTGAAGTATTCCTAGCCAGATTATGTTTAGATGCTAGTGAATGTAATTTCTTATTTTGTGTGAAATTCATTTTTAATTTTTTTTTTTTTTTTTTTTTTTAATTCAAATGCAAATGAAAATTCACACACACACCAAAAAAGACTTAGAAATTTGTAATAAAGTGTTTACATTGTTTAAATTTTATATTGTTTGCTTTCTATTTTAGTAGTCATTGTTTTATTTTATTCCTTTCCTTCTTTGTTTTTATGACATTTTATCTTTCTGAAAATCGGCTGCTGAAAAATAGCAACTCTGTAGTTGCTCACAGGAATATCAAAGCTAAAATGCTATAAACGTGACATAATACCTGTATTTAGATTAACGCTCGTTTCATCGAACAAACGGCGACATTTTCAAAACCATTCATGAACGGAAATATTTTTGCAAACAAATTTTAAAAAAATAATAACTTGTTAAATAATTTCACAAGAATTCATGCATAATGAAAATCCGTGCAAAAATAAAATAGAATGAAATTGGATATTTGTGAGCGTGGATTAATTTTTACTATGTTACCAAAACAGCATAGAATCTCTTTCCAAATTTTAGGTAACTCAATGGAGACTGAATCATTGCAAAACTACTCCGAAGTATCCGAAAATCAGTGGCAACGAAATAAACTTTGTTTTTCTAATTTTCTTCCTTTAAATATCTAACATTTATGAATTTCTTAGGTTTTTAAAGGTAAAGCATGTTTTTTGAAAATGTGGATAACCAGGAAGATGTTATTATATATTTTTGTTTGTGGTTTTATTGGACCCTTCCATGTCACGTGCAGCGCAACTTTTCTACATATAACTGCTGTTTTTACAATGCTATTGTTTCCTCAAATTAAAAACACTATGCTAATATGAAAATATTGGGATTTTTTTATATATAATGCAAAATTTTAATTTTAACAACTTGTAATATATACATAGAGGTATATATGTAAGTGTCACCCGCAGGACATGTTATGCGTCTTTCATGGACTGGCCCTGAAAACGGTGAATTACTTAGGTGAATGAGAAAAAAATGAGGAGATTTTAGTACAGTAGAACTCCAATTATCCGAATCAATTGGGTCCGGACCCCATTCGGATAATCCAATATTCGGATAATTTGATTTTTTCAGAAGAAAGGGTCTATTTTAATTAATCACTGTATGTATGTTGAAAATGGGAGAAAAAACTATTTTTAAGGAAAAAGGGCTTTTAAATAATTAAATGAAAAGGCAACATATTTACATGTTAAGCGTACTTACAAGTGCTGTACATTAGTACAGTTTGTACGAAACGTACTGTAAATGAAAGTCATTGTGCTTGTAACGTTTGGCCATAAAAAAAAAATGTTTTAAACTGGCCATTCCCTCTTTCCAACAATTCTTCGGTGTGATGAGTTAGTGCATTATCAACAATCAAAAGCACTTTACTGCCTTCTTTTCCAATTCATTTTTGGTGCTTTTTGACTTCAGGGATGAAAATTTCGTCGTGCCACTCGGTAAACAATGCTGCAGTCATCCAAACACCCGTACAGTTCGTACAGTTAAGCACCGTAACTGAAATTCTGAAATTTTTTTCTGAAATTTTGAAAGCTATCCGGATAATCAGTGATTCGGATAATCGGAGTTCGGATAATTGTAGTTTGGATAATTGGAGTTCTACTGTACATATTAAAAATGGGCAGATTACTTCGGTTTAAAATATGGAAATTTTTAAGCCTATTAAAGGGCCATTCTATATCCCGAGTTGGACAGCTTTTCTACGTATTACCGCTGTTTAATCAATGCTATTGTATCCTCAATGTAAAACAACTATGCTAATAGGAAAATCAAGGGAATTGTTATTTTTTATGCAAAGTTCATATTTTAAAACTATAAGTAAACAGATATGGGGCATTCTCACAATCTTTTGACATTCATGTCCCTGAATAATAAATTTTATGTTAATACACTTTTTTGTATTTTTTTTTATTTCATATACTATATTTATCCCATTGCATGATTGCACAACAATATTAATGAGATAAATATGTTTTGGACGATGTTGGGGGTCCAAACACCTGGAAAACTCCTATACCGCCCCGTGTCCCTGATGCTGATTTTTAAGTTTGGAGCTGTCTCGATAAAATTGTTTCAATAAAAATAATTCGACGTATATTTTTTTTTTTTTTTTTTTTTTTTTTTTTTTTTTTTAACTGGAACTATTGTTTTATATAAATGTGTAGCTAAAAATTATCCTGCATACAGTTTTAGAGTTGTTATTATTTTTTAACCTCTGTCCCTGGGTTTTAGATTCTTTACTATCCCACTTCTAAAATTATACAGAAAATCATTTCAGATGCAGCCACATATTTTTTTCAAGTTTTTTCTTATGCAGAAGTATGCTAGAGAAATAATGTCTAAAATTCTGTGGCAGGAAATTTACTGTAGAGTTTAAATCAGCCTTTAAATATGAATTTCAAGCATCGTGGCTTTAGTGGTAGTCTCCCCGTCCCCAAGGTTTATTCCTGCACATTTCGAGGTAAATTTAAAAAAAAATTAATTTAATTTAATGTTAACAACTGTTTCTAAAATCAATGAACATTGTGGCTATCACTTAGTCTTAACATGATTTTCCTAAAAATAGGTGGTAATTTTCCTTACCGTTCCATCCTTACCGTCCCTTTTTTTACCATTTCGTCCCGTTTTTCCAATACCATCCCCCTTTTTAACACTTTCCAACAAAGTTGAAAGTGTTTATGCATTCGTTTTGTCTGGCCGTCAGTCCGTCTGTCCGTCTGTCCGTCAGTCCGTCTGACCGTCTGTCCACGATCTAACTCCCGTAAATATACTCGGATTTTCATGAAATTTATAAAGGTTATTTAAGTTCACCAAAGTATGTTTGGTATTGTATATGAAGTATGTAGGATTAATCGTTCATTTACAGGGGCACTCAAAAGTATTCCATTACATTATGGTATATAGGGAATAACTCCCATAAATATACTCGGATTTTCATGAAATTGATAAGGATTATTTAGAGTCACCGCAGCATGTTTTGTATTGGATATGAAGTATGTAGGATTAACCGTTCATTTACAGAGGCACTCAAAAGTATTCTATTACATTATGTTATATGGGGAATAATCGTTTGCAGTGTATTTTAATGGCATTATGCTATTTCAAATGTATTTAAACTTATATAAATCGTTGAATTTTACTACGATCACGTTACAACAGGACATTCATAGCATTTTTTATTCATTTACAGGGTCACACAAAAGAAATCGGTTACAGTACAGTACTGTCTTTAAATAATAATTGCTGGAGTGCACGGTTTAAAATTCGGTATGCGTTTTTAAATTTAATTATTTTTTTGCATCTTACCCGTTATATATAAATTCTATACCTAAAATACAGGGCTCAACAATGTATTCACGTACCGTTCTCCTTATTATAGGAAATTTCTGAAGGTAAATTTTCAACTGAAGTATATGTAGCTCTTAAGTGAACTAAATTTTGGCTTGCATGTAGCTAATACATTCAAATCTATAAATGATTTACATGGCTGCAATTCGCATAATTTTCCGATTATGGATAGGAACAGCTGAAATTGGGTTCTGAAATGTATTATGCGTTTCCATATGGTTGAATTACACGTAATATTTTAATTTTTTAAACAGTGCAGTTTTGTTACATTATTCTGAATGTGTTGGAAAGTGTTTCATAATCTATGCTTGACGCATGATTTTTTCTTACTTGTTTGCCATACTGTCCCTTCTTTAACACCCCTTTAAGACAATGTTATACAAAAATTCTGTATTAAAAGTACTACATTGTTATTTCTTATTTGAATGTCGTGTGGGTACTATGCAAATTAATTATAAGTAAAAATTTAGAAGAAAATAAAAAGTTATAGGGGTAAAATGGTAAGGAAAATTAAACTCGCAAGTTTAACTTAAACTTCAGTTAAATAAAAAAAATTTCGCTGCTGACCATTTTTTCTTTATTTTGAATCATTAAGGCATTCGTCTATCAGATTAAAATGTTATTTTAGCAAGTTTAATTTTGTCAGATTTTTTCCCCCAAAAGTCAAAAGATTGTGAGAATGCCCCATATATGTATTTATGTAAGTGTCACGTGCAGAACATTTTGTCCTTTTTTCATTGAGTGGCCCTATAATATTTTCGTTAAATAAAAAATAAAAAAATGTATTTTTTACGGTGCATTGTCCTGTTTCCCCAGTAGCTTTTTGTGAACGTTTTTTAAAGACTATAGAAAGCGACAGAACTATACAACTCAATTAAATTTCTACGCCAGCTGCTGACCATTTTTTCTTTATTTTGAATCATTAAGGCATTCGTCTATCAGATTAAAATGTTATTTTAGCAAGTTTAATTTTGTCAGATTTTTTCCCCCAAAAGTCAAAAGATTGTGAGAATGCCCCATATATGTATTTATGTAAGTGTCACGTGCAGAACATTTTGTCCTTTTTTCATTGAGTGGCCCTATAATATTTTCGTTAAATAAAAAAAAAAAAAAAAAATGTATTTTTTACGGTGCATTGTCCTGTTTCCCCAGTAGCTTTTTGTGAACGTTTTTTAAAGACTATAGAAAGCGACAGAACTATACAACTCAATTAAATTTCTACGCCAGATCGTGCATTATTTTAAGAGCATAAATTATGTAATGATACAATAATCATATTATCTTTTCTTTAATATATTATTTACGTTTGTCAGGTAGACATGGATGTAAATTTGAGAAGTTTGTGTTTGTAATTTATATTCTATATATTACTTATTTTATTATAATGTCCAACAAATACTTCCATGTCGTGATGAGACGGATGACATGCATGTTATTCAGCCATGTAGATTAAACATTTTGATTTAATTAGCTGTTACAAGTCATGGATTGGTAATATATGGGACCTCAAAGGAATAATCTCCGACATTATATTTAACTGACTTATTCGAGTTTACAGGGTGAATAAGTTATTTAGAATTCATGAATTTAGTTTAAGTAATAAATAGTGTTTATGTACAGAATATAATGCTTCACATATTACCGTAGGTTCCTGAATTATAAGGAAGTGAGATGAAATTAATTCGTTTAATAAACTAGATTTAATAGTTATTATTAAGATTTTGACTGAAGCATGCATTTTATTAGAGTGATGAATTTTATTATATCATGTGATGTCTTTGTAGAGAGAGAGGGCATGATTTGACACATAATTCTATTATAAAATACGTATTACTATTTATATATACTATATATATATATATATTAATAATATTTGAGCATTATTGCATTGAAATTTGCTGTCTGCATGAGATCACCATAATGCCAATATACGATTTACAATATATATATATTTCTGTTTTTGATTTCTTGTCCACGTTATGTGATATTTATGTAAATAAAGAAAAAACACATATTAGCAAATATTTGTAATTTCCTTATTTTGGAAGGATGTGATTGAAATTCTTTGGAAAATCATAATTTTGCATTCAAAATAAACGAAAAAAAAAATATTTTTTTAATGAAAATTTAAAATAGAGTACAGTAGTTGATCGGTTAACGAACAATTTCGCGTGAGATTTTTATGTTCGGATAACGAACACACGTTCGGTTAACGAACATCTCATAAAACAAAGCCAAGAAGAAGCTATGCTGTGTTTCAGATTTGTCGAGCTGCATGTAATTGCATTATTGTCGACTTAGAGAATATTTTAACGGTTGTGTACGTATGGCCGAATTAATTCATTCGGCCCCTGGGGCATTCTCACAATCTTTTGACTTTTGGGGGAAAAAATCTGACAAAATTAAACTTGCTAAAATAACATTTTAATGTGATAGACCTTAATGATTCAAAATAAAGAAAAAATGGTCAGCAGCGAAATTTGTTTTATTTATCTGAGGTTTAAATTAAACTTGCGAGTTTAATTTTCCTTGCCATTTTACCTCTATAACTTTTTATTTTCTTCTAAATTTTTCTTATAATGAATTTGCATAGTACCCATAGGACATTCAAATAAGAAATAATAACAATGTAGTACTTTTAATACAGAATTTTTTTATAACATTGTCTTAAAGGGGTGTTAACGAAGGACGATAAGTTAAAAAAAAGGCGATGGTATTGAAAAAAAGGGACGAAATGGCAAAAAAAGGGACGGGAAGGATGGAACGGTAAGGAAAATTACCACCTATTTTTAGGAAAATCATGTTAAGACTAAGTGATAGCCACAATGTTCACTGATTTTTAGAAACAGTTGTTAACATTGGATTAAATTAAATTTATTTTTAATTTACTTCAAAAAGTGCATGAATAAACCTTGGGGACCGTGAGACTACCAATAAAGCCACGATGCTTGAAATTGATATTTGAATGCTGATTTAAATTCTACAGTAAATTTCCTGCCAAAGAATTTTAGACATTATTTCTCTAGCATACTTCTTCATGAGAAAAAACTTGAAAAAAAAATCTGTGGCTGCATCTGAAATGATTTTCTGTATAATTTTAGAAGAGGAATGGTAAGGAATCTAAAACCCAGGGACAGAGTTTAAAAAATCATAACAACCCTAAAAATGTGTACAGGTTATTTTTTAGCTACATATTTATATAAAATAATAGTTCCAGTTTCAGAAAAAAATTACATCAAATTATTTTTATTGAAACAATTTTATCCAGACAACTCTAAACTTAAAAATCAGCATCAGGGACACGGGACGGTATAGGAGTTTTCCAGGTGTTTGGACGCCCAACATCGTCCAAAACTTATTTATCTCGTTAATATTGTTGTGCAATCATGCAATGGGATGTTCCCAAGTATATGAAATAAAAAAACCCACAAAAATGTGTATTAAAATAAAAATTATTATTCAGGGACATGAAAGTCAAAAGATTGTGAGAATGCCCCTCCTACATTTTAGGATCCCATATTAGAATGGACAGATCAGAAACATTAATTTTTATATTTCGTGACTCGTTTAAAAGAAATATTTTTAATTATAAGTTAATTATTTGAATTGAAATTTAGTGCATGAATTATTAACAGGCTCTTGGCTTCACTGAGCTTTATCAAGCCCTGCAGTAAACACGATCTTTTAGAGAACTAAGGAATTTTTGAAAGGTCAAATTGACAAGTTGATATGATTTAATGCCTTAGTCAATGAATGTAATTCTAAAAGTTTTTACAAGGGCATGTCATTTATTTTTTGGAAATACACCACGACATGGACAAAGCAATCAAAATTCGATTTTTTCATATTAACTCATATGATATTTCATATATCATATTAAAAATTTGTTGATATGTTATCCATAAAATCAAAAGTTGAAATAGCAAACTCTGAAAAGATTGAAGCTATAGGGACTGGCAACATCATTTTAACCCGTAAATGCCGGGTGTTGCTTTTCGGAAACATACCCAAATTAGGGTCTAAAATACTATTAGAATAATATTGAAGCTATAATGCCTAATGTTGCCAATAAAATACATTCTGAAAATATTATTAAATCGATTTTCAACATGTAAATGGCAACACTTGTGCTGTTTAAGAATAAAGATATATATATTTTTTAAATTGTTGCTACATGTTCTTTTTGTTTTGTTTGGAAGCTTGCGAAATACCCTATTTTGTTCTGAAGTGAGCAAGTTGTTAGAAAATGCTCTTTTGTTTCAAGAACATTCCACCAGATGGCAGCATCAGACAATCCTTTTTATTTGATCTACTGTGATAGACTCTCAGAACAGTTAGTTTTTCTCCTCCTCTTATAACAGTTGGCAGCAAAATGCTGGTAGATTAAAAATCCAATAATATTCCAAAGGAATATAATATGTTAAAAAAAACTGCAACAAACCATAGTTCAAAGTATTTCTTTGTGTTTTGTAAATAGTCTTATTCATCTGTTTTGTTTTATTGTGAAGTGTGATTAGTATTGTGTCCAGCATATATATTATTCTAGTGTATTTAATCTTCAAATAAATGTTTTTTGTTCATCCTAAGAAGACTATATTTCTATTGAAATGCATCAAAACATAAAAGGTAAAACTTTTAACTTTTTATTGTTTACCTATTGAGGAATTTCGTATTCATGCCTTCCATATGGAATAACATCCAAACACAAGTAAAATTTATTTCTTATTATAGTTCCTAAAATTCTTGTGTGTTTAATATTATAGAATTTTATCAAGGAAAATTATTTTTACAATTAAAGACCAGTATTGCCGATTAGTAACAAAATGTTTTTTAGCCGTAAACCATATTTAAAAGAAAATATGATTTTTTTTAAGTATTTTTCCCATGATTTATTTAAAAAATGAAAGCCGAAAAACATTAGTACTATGACTTTTGAAAAATCAGGCATTTAAGGGTTAAATAAGTACTTATATTAACCCTATTATGAAGAGAAGATTTATATTATATTTTATACATTATTTAGCTTTTAAGAATGAATTAATTTAATTCCCATAAAAATCAATACAAAATATATGATCGTTAACGAACAATTCGGTTAGCGAACATTGTTTTGGAACGGATTAAGTTCGTTAACCGATCATCCGCTGTACATGAACTCATTTCTTAATTAAAAAAAATGCATTTCACTTTAATTAAGAAATTTTCACAAAGACGATTTTATGCGGTCATTCTTAATTAGTTGCCCCGAAGAAGCTGTTTTCATACTAATAGGCATTTATCATAAGTTGCATTTTCGTTAATCTGATCTAAATTTTTTACATTGTCAACTTAAACTTATTACTTACTTAGTAAGGAGCTGATTGGCAGTCGGCAAGTTCTATGTTTTAATACTTTTTGCGACTGAATATTCGTAATGTCTCAAAATGCATTTTAAGCAAGTTATTCTAATATGTGTTCAACTCTGTCTGTATATGAACCTCTTAGTGAATAAAAAAACTGTCTACTTTTAAAACAATATTAACTTTTCTTGAATTCTACAATATTGAATGCTCTAAAACACACTATGCATTTTACAGTGTAACTAACTAATCCGCCTGCATCTCCCGGGACCATGCAATAACCTTTAATATACCAAAAATACCTGTTTAGTGATTTTACATTTTAAAACGAAAATTTCTCCAGCCGAACGTATAGTTGAGGGGGGGGGGGGGGGGGGGTAAATGTCCTAATCAGCGGACTTAATAGCGTTATTTATACATTCTTTAGGCACTTTATTGCCTTTAATATCAAGTCAGAATATGTTCATTTCGCCAGAAAAAATTCCAACAATGTATTTCCTGAAATATTACCTAAAATACCTATATGTACTTATATCTAGATTTATAAGCTTCGGCAAATTTTGCAGACTATATAAAATAAAGTAATAAAACTTTTCGAAATCCTATCATTATAGATATATTTAAACCCGTATACAATTTCTTTAATCATATATATATAATGTATATTATTCAGTTTTAATTCAGCAGGTATAATAATGCAATTATTATTTTTTTTTGTAGATATGATTAATTTCTGGAAACACAAACTGTTATTCGAACTCAATGTATCATTGTATAAAATATTCATTTCAACGCAATTTTTTTCAAATAATCTTCCGGCATCTTACGTATTTCGTCTCGCTAGATATATCATATACATATTTAAGCACAGAATAATTAACCTCCTTATTCTGTAATCTCGTGAGATATATACCCGCTAATAACTAACAGGGCTCTTGCGGCTTGAAAAGCAGTGAAGGCTTTTAAAGTAGATTTTGTATACCAAATCCCATTCATATTTTTCTGCTATATTTCTTGATTTATCAAGGAATAATAATATGGATTAGTTGATAGACTAGCTTATTCAGGCATATTTTTATCCAAAAGAGTACCTTGGAATTATTAATTTAAAAGATTTACATACTTTGGGTACGTTTCAAAAGGTATTTTGAAATAGCCACACTAACTCCAAAGTATTGAACTATTCTTTCTGGCAATATCAAGTTACATAAATATATGCATTTGCATACACTTCGGAGCAGAATTAGAATTTAATAATTTTATAGAAAAAAATTCAGTGCTGGGAATTCCTTTAAGATTATAAATCTAAAATTAGAATAGAAAATTTAAATCAAATAATTTTAAAATGATATTTTAAAAAAGTGCCATGGAAAAAATATCAATGGTAAATGAGTTCATGAAAATAGGTTAGTTTAAATTTAGTTTATTAGTTTTTTTTAGGTTTTATAAACTGTTAGAAATTTGCAACAAACTGTTCAGTCATACGGCCCGTTTTTTAAAAAGTGGTTAAATAGCCGTAATCTAACAAACAACTAGTCTGACCATATCCGTTTGACCGTTTGATCGTTGATCCGTTTGACCGTTTGATTTGACCGTTTTCTATAAAAACGGTCAAATGACTTAACAGTTTGTTGCAAATTTTTAACAGTGTTTAAAACCTAACAAAAACTAATAAACCTAATAACAATCTAATAAAATAACATATTTTTTGTTATGTTCATTTTGGTTATGGCTAATTTTGGAATATAAAACCATATTTCCTATTTACCATTGATATATTCTTCCTTCAGTAATCCATCACCATAATATGGTCAGTAATATGCACTATTAAAAATGTGCTGCAAACTTTTCTGTCATTCGAAAGTTTTAAAGATAACGTTTACGTGAACATATTGTTAAACCTATCATACCATAATACTGAAGATATTATGGTCAGGATAAAGTTAAATCACAATTACGTAACGAATTTCAATAAAAACGGTGGATTAACTGGACAATTTGATGCAATTTTTTAGCAGTGAAATATCAATGTACTTGGAACATAAAGATATCTTTTATACAGTGTGTCCGGGCAAAAAGTTTCCAAACGTTATGGGTTATTTTTACGGAACTACCCATTAGATTACAAATATTATTTAAATAAAAATAGCATCTCACAAAGTTTTAATATCGATAGACATCGATGTGTGCACCTTCTTGTATCATGACAAATGTCTCAACGGTAATACAGTTCTCCCCAAACGTTTCGTAGCATATCAGGATTTATTAGACAAATTGCTTCCATGATACACTTTTTCCACTCATCCACAGTTTCAGTTTTCTGTTCTATGTTTTAAAATATCGGAGGGGTTTCCAATCCACGAAGGTGAAGTCTACTATATTCTAATAGGTAGTTCCGTAATAATGAGCCATAACTTTTGGATACTTATAGCCCGGACACCCTGTATATACATAATAAATTTCATAAGGTACTTGTACCCAATATGGACAGTGCTCTCAATATTGACACCCCTAATATCTTTAAAAGTAACAATTTTGATCGAGATATGGTGCTACATGTCCGTGAAAAAAAGCAGTTGAAAAGAAAATTAAGCCTGATAAGTGCAAAAAAGAGCGCTGTTTGCCATTTGGAAGGAAATTTGCTTCTCGTGGTGTGCTGATCGTAATTGCAGCTAAGTTTAAATTCTTATTAGATATGGTAAAATTACTTTAAATATCAAAATGTGGAGTGTTTTAAAAAGTTGATGAAACATATTTACGATTGCTATTGCATATATTGCTTAAAAATGTTTTCTTTGTTTATTTATTACAAGATTTATTAAAACTATGTTCGATTCCCAATATGAACACCTTATGTCCACATTGGAAATACAGCAAGTGAATCTTCAGATTCACAAATTTGTAAAATATTTGTTTAATGCCATCTGAATAATCCTCCAAGAAAAAATCCTCCAAAAAGCCCTTGCAGAAAAATCAAAAGAAGCTACCCCTCAGTAGTGTATCTGTTGGCAAAATCGCAGGTACCAGCGATATGACTTCCTCAACAAAGGAGAGTTGGTACTGTTTCTTATGCAGTATTGATGCTGTTGCAGACATGCGGCTATGCATCACATGTGGTAGATATGTCCATGAGGACTGTGTGGGACTTACCGCCCATGATGAAAAAGTTTTTATTTGTCCATCCTGTGAGGACTGAGTAATAACAGACGTAAATTCTGCAGACAGATGCAATAAAGCTAAGAAAAACCAACTATATTATTTCATAATATTTTTTAGTAACTGAGGTGCTTTGCATGGGTCTTCGAAGAGCCACAACCTAAAATGATCCCCTCCTTCTAAAGTACATGTTCTGAACTTATTTACTACGCCCTCCTCCGCAATACTTTAAGATATATTTCTTTTATGCCCTCTGCTCTAAAATCCGTTCGAAGAGTTGCTCTTCCATACACTCTGTGTAGTAGGTCAATAAGGAGCCACCTGTCGCTAATATGTGCATGCATGTCCATAATAGGGACAGGTGGTTCCTTATATGGACACATGTAAACATTTTTTTTTTGTTTTTATCATTAAAATTAAACCAGAATAATTACAATGTCGCTAATTTTAATAATGCTAGTCAACAGTCCAGGGATAGTGGTAATATATTTTTGGAGTCCTATGACGTGTACACGGGGGTGAAAAAAATCAATTTTGCTTAGGATGTCCATATTGGGCACAGTTACCTTATTAATAGTCTAATTAAACAAGATATATAAATAAATGTAAAAAAAAAATAGCCGAATATATACAAATACATTTAGAAATAGTAATGGAAAAGCAATAAAATAATACATCCAGAAAAATGAAATACAAAGCAAGCAAACGAAAGTACAGCATTAGTAGTAATATTTTATATCCCACAGCAAAACTGTTTTATCAAACGTTGTTAGACAGATTTTTGTTATTACGTTTTATAAACTTCAATGTATTACGTATAAGTATTATTTGAAAACTTGAATTACTTTAATATAGTTATTTGAAAAGTATAATGATTAGCAAATTCTAATCATTCCAAGATTATTCAATTTTATTGAAAGGTTAGTTAGAAATATATGTAAATTTATTTTAATTTATAAATAATTTGTAAATGAATACAGGAAATTTTAATATCAAAATTTTATGAAATAAATAAGCAAACTGGGTAAATAAAAGTACCAAAAACTTTTCATGTTGAAATTTATTAAAATATTATTAGTTCAAGCTTTTAGCATTAAATATGAGCAAATATAAATTCCACATATCGTAACTAAAAACTTCATTATTAAAAACTTAAATATTTTCACTTGGTGTTACATGTAAAAGTTTGTCCTACGTTCTACAGAAAGACGAAAAAAAAAAAAAAACATAATGTGCATACCATAGTCTTTGACGTCAGAATTTTGACATATTATAAATTGACTACCACTTTTTGCGGAAGCGATAGCTTTCAACGGAAAGAACTTTACAATGTTCTAACAATGCAAAATGTATCAAAATATGATCAATATTCACAGTATCACAATTTAAAATATTTCTTAGTTTTTTTTTCAGATATTAATGTTTCTCCTATAGAAAAATTGCAAAACTTGCATATCTTTAACTAAAAAAAAATCACTGTAATTTCTAAACATTTTTTCTTATTTTAGTAAAAAATTAACTACATTTTTTTTATTTACATAATCTGATTTAAAAAAAAAAAATTAACATTTTTAGCCAGTTTAGAAAGTTTTAATATGTTTTCAGTGATTAAAGACAAATAGAAAGATAAAGATTAGAGAATCATATTACCATCCGCCCCCCCCCCCCCCAAGATTTAACATTTATTTTTATATTTTACCAAAACTACCCGAAATTGTACAAAATCTTATTAGTAATAAATTAACTAAATTACTTTTTTTTTACATAATCTGATTTTTTTTAAAAAGTTAACAGTTTTAGCTTATTTAGAAAGCTGTATAAATGTATTTTCACTGCTTAAAGGCAAACATCAGAAAGATAAAGAGTACGGCATCGTATTACCGATTCCCAATAATATATAAAATTTATTTTTATATTTTACCAAAAGTACCCGAAATTGTACAAGATCTTATTAATAATAAATTAACTAAATTACTTTTTATTTACATAATATAATAACAAAAAAAGTTAACAGTTTTAGCTTATTTAGAAAGCTGTATAAATATATTTTCACTGCTTAAAGGCAAACATCAGAAAGATAATGCGTACGACATCGTATTACCGATTCCCAACAAGATATAAAATTTTATTTTTATATTTCAGCAAAACTACCAGAAATTGTACAAAATCTTCTCATAACATCTGTCATATTTCTGCCCAGTTGGCACAAAATTTGTCTTTTTTTATCTCTTTCAAGCTCCCTGTAACACCTTGTCACGTTTCAGCTGTGAACTAAACAAACTGCCTCCGATCTTTTCTATACAGTTTGGTGAGCTTTTTTTCTAACTTCTCCGGCAAACTGTACGTGATGTAAAAAGAACGTGACTCTGTCGAAATAAAATATGAAGATCTTAACCGGTTTCAACGGATTAGAGTTATGGGATGCATCTTCAATTACATTCTGCAATTGCAAAAGAAAACGACATCTCAACAGTGAATTAGACTTCAATGTGTTTGGAATATATTATACAGAAGTTCGTGAAAATATATAAAAGGATTCAGAAAAAGTGTTGACAGTTTGGAAATCAAGGAAATAGCCTCTAAAACTCTTGAACTCTTGTATTCAAAAATTGGGCCACCTTTTAATATATAGGTATTTATATACTTACATATATGAAAAGCTCTATATGACTTGCGGTAATTTTTCGTTAGTAATGCAATTTTTGTAGCATTTACTTTTCGTTAAAATTGAAAAAAATAATAACTTTTTCAAAAATACTTTATCAGTTTCTAAGCAACAAAAAAGAAAATATAATGTAGCACAGAATAAAAAAGTCGGAAATTATACATAAAACGTGGCAAATGCGTTCGTACTCTCACTAGTTTTATAAATATTCAGATCTTTGTGCAATAGCTGTTGCATTCTTATGCAAAAATGCATGAATACAAAATTTATTATGATTATATATATCTTAAATTCAGTAATACGGAAATAATATGACTCCATCTTATATATGACATAATCATCATGGCAACTAAGAATGATCACCTATCATGGGGTATCATTGAATTAATTACGTATGATAAGATTTAATTGAATGGAGAAACCTTTTATTGATATCATTTTATGTTTTGATTCAATTTTCATAAAATTCGAAATGACAAAATTCTGCTACGATTCATGCATTAAATTTCAAACCATTCGGTTGGTTAGTTTTTGTGTTGCTATATGCGAACATACAGACAGATGGACTGACCGACGACGAGTATAGGTGCTATGTATATATATAATTACGAAAAACCCAAAAGAAATATGATGTAACGCAGAGTATAAAAGCAAATATAGGCAGAAAAAAAATTCATAAAACCATAATATTAAGAAATGTACCAGGTTTTTCGAAAGAACTGCGTCTCCCTTTAGAAAAGTCTTGAGTATTTCTTAACTTCATTGTGTTATTAAGAACATTTGTCTTTATTTGTGCAGTTTAAAAGTTTCTTCAATACAAGAAAAGCTATTCTTTAAGATTAACTTGATTTTTTAAAGGAAATATTGTCTTTTTGTGTAAAACCGATGTTCTGTAAGAAAAACGTGTTTTTAAACGTGCTGTTTAAAAATTCGGTACTACTTAGTTATCCCGTCGACCAATTTCACCAAGTTATATAAATCGCCAAATTATACAAACTGACCTAATTTTTATTTTAAATAACGAAAAAACAAATAAATTAGTATAACATTAATAAATATACAAATAAAACGTCGAAATAAAATAAATATGTGTAACTTCCTAAAAGTCAAATAAATGTGACATTTACGATCAACCATTATTGGCATTTAATCTTATAGTTTGTCGATAGATTTTTGGTCGACGGGATAAGTAATACGAAAAATTTAATATTAATGTTTGGATATATTAAGTCCTTACTTATAGGTATATTTTATTTCAATCACTTATTGCTTAACTCACTTATTTTCTTTGAAAAATAATAATTCAGAGATTATATATATTTTTTAATTTATGAATTAACTGTATTTAGCACGTGTCATTCCTTAACGTTTCAAAGAGCGAGCAAATTTCATTTTTCTCAAGTGCGGACGCGCATCATACATTTTACATCACAACTGTTACGTTTAATTACATTTTTTACAAATGAAAGCGATTCCATAGTAGTAACGAACTTGTAGTTTAGAAAAAGCATTTACAGTTACCAACATATAATTTTAAATTTTATTAATATTTACAAACAGAATAACATATTCAGCTAAAAGAAGGAAAGTAGTAATTGCTAATGATAAACAAATAAGATTTTCGTAAGAAACTTATCAAGCTTGATTTAAAAAGGGGTCGTCAACATATTAAAATTATTGCTTGTAATTTTTCAAATTTTAACATCAGATTTTGCTACTAAATTTGAATTCCTGGTATCTTAGCAATCCGAAAAAGGGTATATTTGATATATTTTTTCATCCAAAAAATATTTACAACATATTTTTTAAACAAAGCAATCCCAAAAATTACATATCATTTAGATTAATAAAACACATATTACGAAAAAAAATCTATAAATTAATCTAAATCAAATATCAATTACTACATTTAGAATTTTTTGCTACCATAGACTAAAGAATAATATTTTCCAAGTTAATTAAATTAGCGTATCACATTCATATTTTTATTTATTTGTCTTATTTATACATTATATCTTATAATACATTTTGTTTATTCTTCAATAGTATCTGTCGAAACATTATTTAATCGATTAATTTCTTGAAAATAATATATAAAAAAAAAACCGACTGCCTAAAAAAAGAACTAATTAATTATTTCTCATCAATGCGAAACTATTTTTATATTACTTACCTATTTTTTTTTATTTACTTGTATTGATGATTTTTAAGTTGTGTTTAATTGTTAGTTCATATCTATAACTACTGTTTTGATTAGGCCTATAGATGTATATGAAGTTTAGAGTTACAGTAAAGCTCTAGAGATCCTACCTACACAACTTACAGGTTGTTTAATATTTAAACGGTGCTTCTGACTGTAAAACAGTCAATGAAACATCGTCTTCATTTTGAAAGACCTATCCAATGATATGCCACTCAATAGGATGCGTAAAATTTTTTTCGTCTCTACCGCCATTTTGTATTTTACGGCCGTCATTTTGAATTTATAAAAACAAAATCTAGCCTATAACCATTGGACGGTTAAGACGAATCGATAGAGACCTCATTCATTAAAATCCATCCAGCCGTTGGGATGTTTCGAGGACATAAAAAATCCACATACCCAGATACGCGTGAAACACATAACCCTTCTTGGCAGTCGGGTAATAACGAACTATAACCTTTACGAAGCTCGTAAACCTTTCTATAAATTCGGCCCCATCATTTTAAAAAGACAGATGGTGATTTTCCAATATCTTTTGATAAGCGTGTACGTGAGTCAAACAAAAGTTACTCTTTATGTTAAAAAATAAGTAACTCAAATACGTAATTAGTTTTTAAGAATTATTATATTGAACTATGCTTTCAAAAGCGTGTTAATGGTAGAATTGAAGTGACACCTCAAGGGCAATTCAGAAATGAATAAGTATTACAAGAGAAATAAGGTGGAATTCGTGACAAAATTACTTATTTAAACGGTTTCAGGAAGCTTAAGTTAAATTGGATTTTTCAAAAACGAAATTAGAATTACGTGCCTGTGAACTAAGAAAACCCTAGGCATATGCTGAAACTTTCTTATATTACTATTATTTTATTTTTCTTTATTATTTACGAATTTTGTTTCTTTAAAAAGAACATACACGGGGAAAAGAATTGCACATTTTATTTTACTTTAGATAAAGAAATAACACATTTATATATTTTATTTTATTTTACGTCTGAATTTAACAAGTTGGTTTTATGAAGTATTTGAATTTTAATAGTCCCCAAAAATATCTTTTATTATAAAATTAATAATAAAGGAATATAAGTTTTTTAAGCTGAGATTGATAAAATTCAGTATGATTGCCAAACAAATTTTAAATCTGTGTCAAATAATATAAAATTTGATAAAATTATTTTTATTATACTATAAAATTAACTATCTCTCTATTATTCGCAAGTAGTCTTAGTTTTCAATTTAACGCATAAAATATGCCTGGCTCATCGAATTCCTTAAAATTTGAAACTTTTTTGCATTTTTCATATGAATGTAACGATGCATAATATATGTAATAGGATAAATAATATTATAAGAGTTAAATTTTGAATAATTAAAATTTATTTTTATCTTCTCCTGGTAAACATGCCGATATTCAAAATCTAATATGTAGTTGTTTAAATATAAAGTGCATTATTTAAACTATTATAAAGTAAGCTTTATCAAAAACAGTGCCTAATTTTTCTGCGTTAATTCTATTTTTAAAACCAGCATTTAATATATATAATAAAGTTTGAATCCAATTTCTGATGTAAAATTCTAATTAATTTTTGAAAGAAATTCTAGCATTTATTAGAATGTACT
The DNA here is from genome assembly GCA_963932465.1 of Maratus speciosus. Lineage (NCBI taxonomy): Eukaryota > Metazoa > Arthropoda > Arachnida > Araneae > Salticidae > Maratus > Maratus speciosus. The sequence goes on from OZ010786.1 coordinate 329,797,109, forward strand.
ATCTTAGTGTAATTTCTTTTCAAAATTAATGAATAATAAAAGAAAAGAAAATACTACGAATATTATTCAATTACCTCCACTTTTTAAGATTTACAACTGAACCATGAAAAGCAAGGAGCATGGAAAAAACTGTTATGTTTTCCTTCCTTGAAATTCCGACTTTGAGCTATTTTGAGGAGAATTTTCGTGCCTCTTATTGCACTGCTACGAAGGGTGTAGTAGAGGATATACGGAGGTATACGTCTTATACTTTCTGAAATTTTTAAAGAAGCTCCGTATACTTTCTGTTTCTTAAATAAAGCTATAGCGTATGCTCTAGCCATTGGCGTTCATGACTTTAACGTATACCTTCTGTTACATTTACGGCTGCAGTACTGACTGCTAAAAGTAAAAGGGTGTGTGAATCAACAGCACTAAAATTGAAGTGATGTTTGATTGAGGTAATTAGAACAATTAATTCCTTTATTTATATGTGTTCTTTTAAGAATTTTATTATCTTCTCGGGTATTACGATTAACGGTTAACATGGGGACTTTTATTTTTCTCATGCTTCATAATAACCGAGCTCGACTATATATTCATACAAAACGTTTGTCCGTATGTAAGATTGTTTGTATGCTTTTAAAAATTATATTTTACCTGTTATTACATTTTAGTTATTCTAAATAAAGTGCGCAATTAAATTTCAGCTCTAATGAAATAATTCCAAGTTTAAATGATTTGACCATGTTTTATTAAATCAAATTTTTTTAATATTCTTCATTTTTATTTCTTGTTCTCTTATTAAGTATTTTTTAATATGTAAATGAGAGATTCCAGAATAAATATATTTAATGTGTTATTAAAAATGCGACTTTTCATTTTCTTTTTTCAGTATTATACTTATTTCTTATTAGTTAGTCTTCATTCTTTAATCCTTATTCTATAGTCTTCTTTCTGGACTAAATAAAGTTGACTCTTTTAATAAGTGCAAAATAATGTGCTCTCTGAACCTGCACGAAAGAAAGAAATGAATGGAATTTGAAATGCTGACATATAAAAGAAGGTTTATTTTTTAAAATATAAAAATTATCAATAAATCAGAATTGTTTAATTAAAAATGGAATTATTTACTAATAACAAAAACTAGCTAAGAAAGATGACGAATACATTTTTCTCTGAAGCGTAAAAATATTTATGTTCATCACCTTTCAAATTTAATAGCAATGTAGCAAACACATTAATGTAAACTGATTTAGACGACGTTTCATACTATTAAATGTATTATTTAGGATCATAAGCTGATAATATCCTTTCCATACTCTAAGCGAATGTCTTCATTTCCCGGAAGTAACTTATCTTTCCTTTATACGATTTTTACAGCACTCATATCTTTGTTCGATGAAACAGCTTTTCAAAGATACTCAAACTTTCTTTTCTGTATTCCATTTCTTCTTGTCCTGGCAACGACTATAGTTTTCCTTATTTCCGAAGGAAAATATAGTATTTTTTGTAATATTTATGCGATACTTAAGGTTTCTAGAAATCTTTAACTTTATAAAGATATTTGAAGAAATGAATGCCTTGTGACAGAAAAAATAATAAATAATGGAAAGGTTGTGAAAAAAAAAGTGCCATAGAGATATTTACTCTGAAGAGTGCTGGTATTAAGCAAGAACAGTTTGCTTTATGAAAAACATTTTAGGTGCTATTTTGAAATACTTTTATAATACATTACGCCAGAAGTAAATACAAAAAGTAGTATATGAAAAAGATTTTTCTTAGCTGTTTCTTTAAGTTAATATTTAATTTCTATACGTTCCTTATTAATGTCTGAAAGAATATAATGTATTTTATTAATATTAGTAGTACAGCTGAAATATCGTTAATATGTTTCTGCTGTTAAAATTTTCCCATGCACATTATATGTGTTATCAAACGTTTTATTTATTTTATTAAGTCAATCATTTAAATGAAATATCAAGAGCTACTTTTTCTTTACCAGATATTTGTTTGTTTTGCTAGTCGTGCAGATTAATAAATTGTATGAGAAAATACCTTCTTTGATTTGTTGATATATTGACGCCAATATCTCGTCCAACGACATATGTAAATTTTCCACTATTATATGTGTCACATGAAGTTTCTATTTTGTCAAAACGTAAGTTACAAGTGCAATTTGAATGGCTATCAAATACAGGGATGTTTATTTTTAAATACATAAAAAAGTATAATTAAAAATAATTGGTTTAAATAAAATAGAAAATTTTACTAGTTAGTCTAGTTAGAATAGCCAACTAAAATCAAAGGTAAAAAACTTATGAAGCATAGAAATACTTGTGTTGACCACCTTTTAAATTTAATAGAAATACAGCAAAGAGATTAATGTCATCATAGACATGCGAATTTTCTTGTTTTTGAAAGTCTTATTTAGGTTCTTAAGCTGACAATATCCTTTTCATACGCTAAACGAATGTCTTCATTTCCAGGAAAGAACTATCTCTCTTATATGGGTTTTTACAGCACTCATATCTTCGTTCAATGAAATAGCCTTTCAACGATACTCAAACTTTTCTTTGTGTGTTCCATTTTTCTTTGTGCTGGTATAGAAGATATTTTCTTTTATTTCCAAAATGCACTGATGTTTTTCTTTTTGAGTTTTTGTGTGATATTTAAGGTTTCAGGAAAACTTAAACTTTGTTAAAATATTTGTTGAACAGAATATCTTATAGCAGAAAAAAGAATAAATAAGAAAATGTTGGGAAAAAGTATCGTAATTATATTTACTCTAATGAGAACTATTGACTTAAAGAAAAGCATGTTCGGTAGTATGCTTTAAATACTTTTAAGAGAGATATATCAATCATTTATATCAAACATTCAGTACGAAAAAAGGTGATGTAAAAGAAGCTTTTATACTTAATCGTTAAAGGGTCATCCGCGACGGTTAATTCCACCAAAAATTAGATTTTTACTTTTTTATAACCATATTTGATTGAGCAGTAGCATCTGACCATTTTAAAACAAACTACACAGGCAAATTTCTCTACACTAGTTGTAACAAAATACACAGTAGTACATAATACACGAGTTATAGCTAAAAATATGTCGGGTGTTCTCATGCAAGCAATTGTTAAAAGAATACTTTAAAGTGAAGTCTCTCAATGTTACAATTTCTTTTTTCATTTACCGAAAGGTTTATTTCTCTTAAACAATATTTTAACATGCAACCTTCACAGATTTTTAAATTTTATCAATATTTTAAGGCTGAACCTAAATTTGCTTATTATTCAACGCACAAAACAATTTCATTGATGACCTAAGAACAAATATGCAATAGTTCCATCTTTATTTTTAAAGTTAATTTTTTTCTAAAATTTACATGAAATAAAACAAATTTACATTCAGTTATAAGATATAGATAATGTCTATAAATCCACAAAGACTGCATTTAACATTATTAGGTAGTTTAAAAAAAACTACTCAACATTTTTAGACAAGCCATTTTAAGGTATCCTTTTAAATACTGCTTATATTGAGTTCAAAAACAATCTTTTTAACAATAATTTTGGTAATTACAGCTTTTTTGCGGTTTGTTTTAAAATGCTCATAAAATTTTGCTCTTTCACATATATGTATTTGAGAAATCGATTTTTTAAAGATTGTGTACTCGTATGGCCCCCTTAATTACTTAAATATTTAATAAATAGACTTTCCATCTTCTTGGGGATATTCGACATTTAAAAATATTTTGCATTATTTATCTTATCCCAATAAAATATTTTCAAAGAATTGTTCTTTGTCATCACATCAACACAAGCATTTATAAAAATTCAGAAAATACAAAAATTTTAAAACTATTGATTGATTTTTTTAAAAACTTTAAAATACATAAATTTCCAAATTTGAGGAAGATTTTTATGTTTTCCTTTTTAAATTTTAGTATGTGGAAAGAGTTTATTATAAAAATGTGTCAGTCCATTTTTGAATCCATAAAAGTAAGCAAAAGGTAACCGTGAAAGTTTAAAAAATACACAACTATTAAGAAACTAAATTTTAATTAAAAATTGTGTTAATTAAGATTTTACCACCATTCTGACATGCATAATTTAAATCCCTAAATTTAGATCTCTTATATACAAAGTTACTCTAATTTCCAGCATAGCAAGCATTACATACTCAGTAGACAATTATCCGTTAAAATATTTGAAGATTTTGTTGCAAAAAACTGTACAGGTTACAATGACAGCTTGTAGCAAATTTTCCTTAATGTGTTAAAAATATAGTGTAAACTGCCTCAATCAAATCCGTTCAGCAGTTAATAAAAAAATTGCAACTATACATGCATGCCTACATAGATAGAAACATACATACACAGTGGCCAACGAGAGTTACTTTTTGTAAGTTACCATAAAAATAATAATAAGCTAGAAAACACGAATTCTGCTTTTTCAGAATTTAGTGACGCCCCCCCGATGAAAAAAAAAGTATGTATATATATAAATATATACATACTCTCTCTCTCTCTCTCTCTATATATATATATATATAGAGAGAGAGAGAGAGAGAGATAGTACAAAACATATTTCAGATTTAAGACTTAAAACACACGCATTTATTTTATATAAAATGACGTCATCCGCAACCGCTGAAGAATTCCACATTTGCGATCCAGTATTAAGCAACATCTACAGTAAAGTACGCATAGGACGTCACTATCGCTGAATAATACACAAATCCAAAAAAAGAGATATCGTCGTTCAAGAAACACGACAAAAAAAAAAAAAAAAAAAAAAAAAAAACCGAACCCGACTATCTAATGATTCATGTTCCTTCATTTGTTTGTAATATTAATATAGATACTTAAAATTAAATTTAATTTATAATAGCTCCACGTTTTATCAGAAATCATTCATTTATATTTTTTCAAAATAGCACGTATTTTAATTATCATTTTTTCAGTTGTTATGGGAAAATGGCAACAAAAAAGTTATAATTACTATTTTCCAACTATTTTTTATTTACTTTCTCCAGAAATGGAGCGCTTGAGTTGCCAATAAAAAACAAAAGATGCTAAAAACTACAAAAAAAAAATAATAATATTTTAAAAATAAATTTAGATGCAGTTTTCAGACAAGTTGCATTTAGAAGGACTTTTACCCCCAATACGACGATATAAAAATTTAAAATGTGCGATGCTTAGAAGTTAAAAAAAATTACAGTAGAGCATTTAACAGTACAATAATACATCTGCTTTGTTTTACGACTGGTTTATACACCGGAACATTATATTTTGGAGATGACATTTTATTTGCTGTGAGAAAGAAATAGCATATCTGGGGGTAAAAAATTACTTAGAAGTTTTAAGTGATTATTTAAAATAAAAATATTGTAATTCCTTTCGTATATATGTTTCATTGATGACATAGTATTAAATTATTTTTTTTCTCACCTCATACATCATACACCGTTATTCATTATTCATTTTTGCATTAACGATATAAAGCTTTTCCAAATACTTCGGCGTAAAATTCGGTTGTCAGCAATCGTTCTTTTCCTCGTCTTATGTTAGCTAATCCACTTTTGATCCTCCCTTTTCCGTATAACGCTTCGATGTTATTACACATAGACTAAGAATGATTGATCGGTGGAAGTTTAATGATAGACCTCTTTAGGAGAAGAAGTCAAATCAATCCTTCAAAGACTTATAATCAAGCTTGTATTATGAGCAATCCTTTTTTCAAATATAACTTTTATTTGTACAGACATGAATAATAATACCCTTTTGATTTTAACAAGAATTTGGTCGTTTGCTGATTAAGACACTTAAATTGAGTTGTTTTGATTAACAGCAAATCACTGAAGCGCATTTTAGACATCGCTGAACAATTTCGAATAATTTTAAGATATATTATTTAAAAAAATTTGTATTATGAGCAAACCTTTTTTCAAATATAGCTTTTTTTGTACAATCATTAATAATACCCTTTTATTTTTAAGAAGAATCGGCCTTTTGAAGTTTCAGACTGTTAAATTAAGTTGTTTAGTTTAACAGCAAAAGACTGAAGCGCATTTTAGACATCGCTGAACAATGTCAAATAATTTTATGAGATATTATTTAAAATTTTCGTATTATGAGCAACCCTTTTCTCAAATATAGCTTTTATTTGAAGAGAAATGAACAATAATACTGTTTTGGTTATAACAAGAATTTGATGTCTTGAAGATTCAAACTGTTACATTGAGTTGTTTAGTTTAACAGTAAATGACTGAAGCATATTTTAGACTTCGCTGAACATTGTCAAATAATTATAAGAAATATTATTTAAAACTTTCATATTACGACAATCCTTTTTAAAAATACAATTTTTATTTGTACATACATGAATTGTCTTTATACTGAATACTCTCTATACTTTATTGTCTGAATACCCTTTTGGGTTTAACAAGAATTTGGTCGTTTGCAGATTAAGACAGTTAAATTCAGTTATTTTGTTTAACAGTAAATGACTGAAGCGCATTTTAGACATCACTGAACAATGTCGAATAATTTTAAGACATATCATTTAAAAATTTTCGAGTAAATATCGTTATTACAAAGAACAAAAGTTTCCATGTGTAACGCTGATGTCATTTTAACGGTGGCAACAGCAGACGATTAAATATAACATTAACTGCATTTTTTTTATAAACTTCTAAACATTGCACATTTTTATTTTTACACCGTCGAATAAGGAAAGAATTGTACTTTCAAATGAAATTCGTTTGAAAACTGCATAGCAATTTGTTAGAAAAATACATTGTCATTTACTTAACATTTATTGATTTTAGAATAATTTCCAAGCATGATTTTTTAAAAAATAGATGTCTATAGCGTGCAAACGATTACCAGAGAGAAATCTGTTTGCAGTTAAATTAATATAAATAGCTCAGCTTTTGTTTCCAGCTTACATTCCATAACGAAATTAAAAGATTCATCAATAAATAAATAAAACATTAAAATATAAATAAAACACAAATTTAAGTCATTTAATCAAACTATGCACTTACCCCACAGAAATTATCCGAATCAAAAAGGCTAATTCTAAATAGTGATATTTGGCCATTTCTTTGGCCGTAGTTCCTGGAACGAAGCCTATACAAAATTATTGCTTTTAATAAATTCCAAAACTTTATTTGTACGCATAATTGATATTTTTCAAATAAATATGATCTTCATTATTGTTAATGCGTTAATGTTAATTCTTAAAAAAATATATTACATGTAAAAAATCTGTTATAGTTATCAATTAAAAATTTCACATATATCCTTTTATACGGCAAGTCCGGGTAAATATCCTTGTGATTATTAATGAAAAAAAATCAGAAAACAACGCAGCAATAATATTATAGAAATAAATGACAGTCAATTGTTCTCAAATGAGAGCTTGAAATACTTTAATAAAGTTACAAATTAAAAATGTCATCTATATGAGGGGTTATCAATAAGTGTTTGCCCTCACATAGAAATAATTGAATAAAATTTATGAAATTGCTACATTGTATTAGTCCTTTTATATATTGTTACCGTGCACAGTAACACATTTCTGCAAACTATATTTCAAAAAGAGGGGGAAGGGGATGTATTCCAGGAGACGCTATAGTAGACTCAAAGGGGTCCATTTTCTAACCTTTACCGATCCCCACATGTGACATATTGTTGGAAAGGCCTATGACCACTTATTTATGTTATGCACCCCCTCCCCCCGAGCTCCTCTCCCAAATTTGCCACCGAGGGCCATGAATGGTGTCCGCAGAATGTAGAAAAGTGCCCCTCTGGACTGCAAATTGGGGATAAGGCTCAGGATGTGCATAACATGAATAAGCGGTCAGAGTCCTTCCCAACAATATGTCACATATGAGGGTCGGTAAAAGTTAGAAAAATGTCCCCCTTTGAGGCTTTTATTGCGTATCCTGGGACAAATCCTTCCTGCTCTTTTTGAAATACCGTTTGCAGAAATGTGTAGCTGTGAACGTTGACTATACAGAAAAACACTAATACAATGTAGCAATTTCATTAATTTTACTCAATTATTTCTATATGAGGGCAAAAACTTATTCATACACCCTCATATTTTCTAAAAATAAGTTACTTATTATTAGAATGACATCTCTTTTTTGTACATAAATCATATTTTAAGAATAAAACGGATAATGTGCAAAAAAATTATAAAGACGATTACTTTGACATAGAGTATATTTTAAACAGTGACATTCGGTGGTTTTAAACTTTGGATATGGTGATTGTAAAGAAGCTTTATAAGTTTATACTTTCATTCATATAAATTTAAATTCTATTTTCTTTAATACATTGAATCAATTTAAATAAATGCTTTTTCTATGATATTTAATGACGAAAATTGAAAAACACGAATTACAAATGTTGCGTTACATATCATGGAAGACGGTAGTATTTCGAGTGACGCAGCCTTAAGCCTAGAATCGTATCGTATCGTATCGTTAAAATCGTATCGTATCGTATCATAGAATTCGTAGATGGCGGAACTCATATATACAGCTAACTCGACATCAAAGAAAATGCGAAAAGCCGCCTTTTAATAACTCAGCAGATATACGTCTTATTGTTCTGAATTTTCTAGAACAGTCTTATATCTGCAGTCTAATCGTATACTGAAATTTTTACATTTCTACGTGCAGTATATTTTGAGATCTAAATAGTCATTTTTAAAGTGAAAACGTTGGTATAATATCGAGGAAGTTCCTAATTTGAAAATCTCGAAAACGGTTCTAACGATTATTTTTAAATTGATACATAATATAAATGTGATTAAGGCGAGGTGAATAACACTTTTCTTTTTTCTGGGAAAACTCTCGTTCGTTAAATAATTCGATTTTTTTTTCTCTCGAAAATGACACGGGCGATTTTTTAAAAATCAAATAAATATGTTTCAGATGAACCAAATAACAATTTACTTGTTTCCAGCAAGACTCTTGTTCGTTTTATAATGCGCATGAAAAATCGGACTATATTTATTCGCCATTCTATGGAAATTCCACCGAAAATGCATGACACTGTATTCATGCACATGCTTTCTTTTTAACCACTTTTGGGGAGAAAAATTTTGCCTTCCCACGGCTGAGTGGTTGAGGGCCATCGTCTACTGATCTTAACATAGGCAGTTCGATACTCGCTGGTGCGTGTGAAGTTTTTTTTTTTTTTTTTTAAGTCTGTTAGTTGACCATTATTCTCAGTTCTTTTGTAATTTTTTAATTGCTATTAAGTTAAATAAAATTACAATTATAATGACGCCAATTTGATGATGATTATTTCTTGGCAATTTTTTAACAATAAAAATATTACCATAAATTTTATAAATATATTTAATTTCAATCACTTTACAAAAAATATACATTAATAATTATTATTTGAATATAAATCACACGATCAGAAACGTAAAAAAAATAATTCATTTCAGCTCTTCTTTTTATAATATCATTTTTTATTACTATGACGGTCAATCAATATATAATCACTGACATCCATAATATTATTATTATTATAATTATTATTTTCCTTGCATAAAAACTATTGTGATGTAATAATTATTTTATAATAAATAATTTAGTTGAAATGTTTTATTTATAAATAACAATGAAGTTTTACATAATAAGCATACCAGAATTTTGGTGTCGCCATCTTTTGACGCAATGAGGAATTTGCACACATGGGGGATTTGATCATTTATATATTTTTCTGATAGTTCCACATCCTCAGTTTTCAAAAATGTTCTCGAAAACGCGAAAAAAATATCTATGCTATTAAATAATTAGTCCTAAAAGTAAGCTAAAATCACGTCGCTTCAAATCGGGGCATGACTTACTATGACGTCACAGTTGACGACAGGCAAGCGGAACGGAAAGAAAAGAGTTACTAAGCTTTGGAAATAAAGGTTCGAAATTTTTAAACTACTGATTTTACAAATTTGGTTCTTTCGTATCTGGATGTTATTTTGTACGTTGATTTATAAAATGTCTATCTGAAAAAAAAAATGAACGCTAAGTTTATGAAAAAATCGATTTTTAAACTCATTAAAAGTCTTTTCACATAGAGAAAGTTGACGGGATATTGTTAAAATTAGGAAAAATAAAGAACTGATCGCTTTTAAACTTTGACGTTGTTTTAACGCATAATAAAGATTTTATAAATTTAAGATGAGTTGATTTTTGGTGGTGGTGGTGGTGTGTGTGTGTGGGGGGGGGGGCGTTTTCTCTTTTTTCCTTCAGATCAACTATTTATTGCGTTTTAAATGCGATTTTTCATTTAACACTCAAATAAATATTATTTTTTAACATTAGATATTTGAAAGAGTGGGAAATGCAGAGGGAGGGAAGGGTCATCCGGGGAGGAGCTATTTTCTAAATTTTGAGTACGCGCCTCATGTGACATATCGTTAGAAAGGTGTATGAAAACTTATTCATATTATGCACATCCGGTGCCCCTCCCCCCCACACACACACACACTTCGTCCCCTGGGGGCACTTTTGTAAATTTTTAGGTTTTTTACAAGAATTTGCAGTGCGTGCGCAGCACGTGGTGCTATACGATGCCGCAGACAGCGGGGATGTGGTTCGCGGTTTTTTTTCCAAATGATTTTTTTTTTTTTTTTTTTTTTTTTTTTTTTTTTTTTTTTAAGATTATGCAGTACTGTCGAAGCACGCCTGCTACACGGTGTCATAGGCAGCGGGACCTAAAGTATTTTTATGTTGAAAAGTAAAAATTTAATATTAAAATTTTTTTGAGTAGTTTCAATATTTTTACGTTTTATAATATCTATTAAGACATGACAAAATATTGTTTCGAAATAAATCCTTTATTTTTTAAACCTAGTCCCTAACTTAATAAAAATGTACACTTACGCAATAAAATTTTTATTTACTTCCTAAATAAAAACTAACATATTTGTGTGTGTCATATCTTAGACGTTTCTACGTTTTACCTATTTAATCATCAATAAAACAGGGTTATTGCTTATTAATCTTTACAGATACAATATACGTATGAAATCTACTACAGAGTGTTTTGTTTGTTTTTAAATACGAATGAGTACATCATAAATATGAATGCCTTTTTTTTTTCTCTTGAGTAACTATTTATCCAATCAATTAATGTTCTAAAATAGTAATATTTAAACAAAATCAAACATAAAGTTACTGAAAAATGATCTTCACAAGATCAAAGAGATGATGCATTAGATAAATTAGGATTTTTCTTGTCATCTCTCTTCATAGCTTTAGTCCATGATTTTCTAATGGCAGGGTCTTTTGGCACACTGAAAAACAACTTTTCGCTAGAAGTTACTGGTTGTATTAGTGCAGAGTGGTACAATACAGTACAGTAAAACCTCCTTAAAGCGACCATGTTTCATTCTAATAAAAATTGATCGTTTCAAGAGGTGGCCTCATAATGGAGGTCATGTTTAAATCTAGATTTTAATTGTTGAAAAAAAGTAGAAATAATGTTACTAGAATTTATTTTTCACATTAGGAAAAAATATAAAAATTTAAGTATCAAAATAAAAGTTAATTATATAAGTTAATTACTGCAGTGTTTAAAAATGAATATATTGACGATTGCTTTGGTTTTACGGTTTTATCTTTCATAACATTTATTTCCAAGTCCTTTCAAAATTCAGTAAATAAATACAATTTTTTTTTTTTTTTTTTTTTTTTTTTTGGACGGGAACAAATAAAGATATTTTCATTAATTTATCTATTTCTTTGAGAGTTTCCTAACTGAATAGGGTAGGGGAGTTTATTGATCGTCATTCTTAATTCGTCATCAGAGTTAACTTCATTGTATAAAAAGGCATAAAGGGGTTTAAGCACTTAAAAGTTACCGGAATAAAAAAAAAAAAAAAAAAATCTAAACTTATTTAGAAGTTTAAAGCCCCTCGGAATTATTTTTCTAATAAAACCTTCTTCAAGTGACAGGAAAAAACGGAATTTGTTTCCTTTTCTTCAAAGAAATTGGTCGCTCATGGAGAGAGGTCAGCTGGGATGGTCTCTGAACGGAAGTAAAATTAGTATTGAGCCTATGGAAATAAATTTCGTTCAATGAAAAACTGATCGTTCAGGAAGGTGGTCGCTTAATGGAGGTGATCGCTTAATGTAGGTGGTCGCACAGAGAGGTTTCACTGTATTTATAATATGACTTTGTGCTCTCAGTCATAATAATTTTAGAAACAGTAATATTTAAAATGAACAAGTTGAAAAGCGACACACGTACAGAATAACAGTCGTTTGTTGTCATGAACTGTGACGTCAGATGTATTAGTATTATGGAGCGTTTTCGGGATACGGTAAATAGTGCGATATTAAAACAATCATAAATCAGTAATAAAAGCTCAAAATAAAAAACATATGCAGGGTATCCTTCTTATTTTTTCATGTACTATTGTTTCGTGATAAAGTTAGAAAACGTGCAAATTCTCCATTGCGTACTACATTTTGTCTCTTATTCGGAAAAAAAAAGAAAAAACTAACGCTTTTCACCGCTTTGAAAGAATCTCTTGTGACTAGAGGTCTATTTCGCAAATATTAAGAAAATTACTGCATACAAAAATATTAAAATGGGTAGTATTATAGAGAAATGTTTGATAAAAACGTTGAAGTAGACAGTTTTTAAATCGAAGAATTATTTTAAGAGATATTTAATGTTAAATCTGGATAAAATTGTCTCATTAAAAAAGTCTCATAGGAAAAAAAATATATACATGGGAATTTAATCATTTTCATTCAATTTAATCATTCAATAGAAACTCGAAGTTTGCAGAGTGCATTTATTATTTTTAACTTGCCTAATTTTTTGACGGTTTATTTCAATTTTAAATTAAAATTTTCAGAATTTCCAGAGATATTTTTTACATATTTTAGAAAAGGTTATTTTAAATTGTTGCCAATTGTTAAAACAGCGCAAAGAATAATATATCCTTTAAATTAAAAATTTATTCACACGTGACTATTATAAACAGAAAAAAATCCTTTTAAATTAGAATTAAATGATAGCGTGTTAAAAGCAGGAAAATATTAAACATTACGTCATAAAAATTGTTTTTACACATGCTTACTTAAAATGAAAGAAAATTATAAAATAATCAATTATTTTCAAATTAGAATTAAATGATTACGCATTAAAAGCAGGAAAACATTGAAAATTACGTCATAAAAATTATATTTACACGTGAATATTAAAAGAAAAAGAAAATTTTTAAATAATAAATTCATTGATATGTGTTAAAAGTCGTAAATGGAGGAAATTACGTCATATTGGCCAAAGTGGCCAAATAATAATATTGCAAAACAGTTTAAATTAAAAAATATATTTATATGAGAGATTTATTTCAAATTTCGAGATGATATTTTTAACTATAGTTGCCAATTTTAAGGTAGCGCAAATAATAATATTATCTTTCTAATAATAAAAATATTTTCAGTTGAATGTTACAAAGAGAAAGGAAAGTTTGGTGAAAATTATGTCAGATTTAAAACGTTACATTTAAAATCTCTTATTTAAAATCATTTTCTTATAGCGTTGTTAAAAAATACCATAAAGCAAACACTCTGTTGACTTAGTTCCTTTTATATTTGGTAATTTTCAAATGTTTAACTAATCTTATTTTATCAAGCACGGAAACAGCAACTAACATCAGCTGATTCGGTCTTGAAATCCCTCAGTAAAAGGGAAACCCGTTTACAGTAAGATCGCCATTGATTTTTTAATTACACAGAGCAGCCTCGATTATCCGAGCTAATTGGGACTGTTAGTAAATCGGAATCGGAAATCTCGGTTAATAGAAACTGTGTGTAAAAACTCGCCGTGCTTGCGAATTTAACATCTCTTTAAAAAATATATATAGAACGTTTTTTAAATAATAAAAATAAATATATGTAAAGTTCTGTTTCACAGCTTAACAAATTTAAAAAGAAAATCAACTACCAGTAGTAAATTTTAAAATGCAAATTGAAAAATTTACGAAAGTTCACACAGCCACTGGAAACAAAGCATTGTTCGCTATTGACTTCTCAGGGTCCAGTGTTTCTTTGGAGTTGAGTGCTTTTGGGGGCAGAAGGGCCTGTATAGCACGGACAGTGAGCTAAAGAGTGTGGTTATTTTTAAGGCTCATTCAAAAGGAAAAAAAAAATCAGACTTTGTTATCGGCTCGGTTAACAGAAACCTCGATTAATCGAAGCTCGGTTAATCCAGGTTCTACTATAATTCAATCTTCCGTAATCTTTTTAAAGCAGATCAAATTAATGGACTTTAGCACAAAGTCACATAGCTGATAACTGCCATGCTTGTTGGCCACCTTTTTTTCAAAAAGTTTGCTTCACCTTATTCAATTAATGAGATATCTCCGATAAAATAAGTCACATTTTCCCGTTCTAAAATACTGGTATCCAAAAATCGTAGCATGTAACTGACACTACAAGTACTCATGGAACTAGACTATTTTAAGTCTGATTTTTATTATAGACTATATAAAATTATTAAAAATATATATTATGATAGGAACTACGGGCTTCGTCCGCTATTTACGTTACAGATATAAAAATCATGTTTTTTTTTTTTTTAGGGAAAAAGAAATAAAAACCTATTTGACGATAGGTTTATAAAGACACATTTTGTATTTGTTATATTTCCGGGGATGAGGAGGGGGGGGGGGACTATTTTGATTAAATATCGCAATTAGTCCACATGGCAGATATAATTATGATAGACACTAGTTTGCTTCGCCCCTCTATGGCGCCTTATGGGCCCAGCTTCCATAACTCAGAAACCACCTTTCGGACATCAATGCAACAGATTCCAAACGTTATAAGTAACTTAATAATCACCCTATATAGCATTAAAGTAAATTTATGAGTACTGCATACTATTTTTTTATCGTAATTTCTGAAGAGAAAAAATTATTTCGGTTCCATTCTTAGGTACTGGTCTGAAAAATTTTGAAAAAGGGGGGAAGGAGGGGACATGAGACTGCTGTTTGTGAAACAACACAACGGGGTCTGGCTTATTCAACTTGGTTTTTGGTGACTTCAATTGGAAGGTGGTTTGTTTAAAAGAATGCGTTCCCTGCCCCATGAAAATTGGAACTATTGGTGCACCATCTATGTAAGGATTTAATAATTATAAATTAACATTTTGGATTTATTAATTTAAGGATAAAGTGTTTTTAAAGGAATATCAAATGAAACCCTCTGTGCGATCTGCGATTATACTTACCCACTTGTTTTTATATACAAACTGCTATAAGGAAAATTGTAATAAAATAGTAAAAATTAAATCTGCATTAAATTCCATAAGTATCTTTTTTTTAATAATTTTATCACTAACCTCAAAAAAGTAATGATATCAATGCAAAAACCCTTGACGGGTTAAAAGTTTCTGACGCAGCAATTTATCTTATGCTCTAAGAATTTTAAATATGGAACTTAAAAATACTGATATCAAATTTTGAGTGACGTTATGCTATTTCTTAAAAAATATATTTGTATTTATTTCATCATTTTATTTTTGTTTTATTTATAATCGCATGTGCAAAAGTTATGTTCAACATGAAAAGCTGCATAAAATTTTATTCGCTGTTGCTTTATCATTTACATCTCTCATAAATTCAAAATATGAGTTTTAAAAGATATGATATAAAATTTAAGTGACGCCTTGATGTGACTTTAAAAGGTTTGTTTTAAAATTCAATTTAAATTATTTTTGACTTGGTTAAAATATTTTTTTACATCTATACAATACTTTTAATTTTCCAATTCACTGTTAAATATATCACTTTCATTGAATCTATACTATGCATTGAAATGTATTTATTTCAATAAATTGATTTATCTTTTGTGTCACGCTATTCAAAATTGTGAGTAAGATTTATGTAAATGGTTTCTTTGCGTCATTGTGTCCAAACTACATGAAATGTATGAAAAAGGATAGTTTGACGCAAATAAACCATTTACATAAATCTTACTCACAATTTTGAATAGCGTGACACAAAAGATAAATCAATTTATTGAAATAAATACATTTCAATGCATAGTATAGATTCAATGAAAGTGATATATTTAACAGTGAATTGGAAAATTAAAAGTATTGTATAGATGTAAAAAAATATTTTAACCAAGTCAAAAATAATTTAAATTGAATTTTAAAACAAACCTTTTAAAGTCACATCAAGGCGTCACTTAAATTTTATATCATATCTTTTAAAACTCATATTTTGAATTTATGAGAGATGTAAATGATAAAGCAACAGCGAATAAAATTTTATGCAGCTTTTCATGTTGAACATAACTTTTGCACATGCGATTATAAATAAAACAAAAATAAAATGATGAAATAAATACAAATATATTTTTTAAGAAATAGCATAACGTCACTCAAAATTTGATATCAGTATTTTTAAGTTCCATATTTAAAATTCTTAGAGCATAAGATAAATTGCTGCGTCATAAACTTTTAACCCGTCAAGGGTTTTTGCATTGATAGATAATTTACGCATATACACTATAGGGTCAGTGATGATTCATCACTTCTGATTTTAGACGTTTTGTTAAATATCTAGAAAAATACATGAGTAATTATCTTTCAAATCCAGGTGTGTAAAAGGAATTGTATAAGTCATATATTTCAGCAAAGAGGTTTTCCTGAAACCCCATAGGGGACCGGCAACAATTGAAAAACAACGAATATTTTTGGATAACCCTGTAAAAACTAATGTAGCAAAATCATCCAAACTGTAGAACGTGATTAAGAGTCTTATTGTAATAAGCTGTGTTCATTTTTATGATGATAGCTTGGATACTAGTAGAGAAATTGAGGTTTTTATAAAAACTGTCCCAAATTTTGCCAATGTTTTTGCTTATAATTTGGAGAGTTATTAATATAAAAATATGTTCTTTTCAGAAAATATGACAAACAACATTGTACACAAAACTTTGCAATCAGAATTAAAAATAATAAAAATTGGATGAAAAATGAGCAGATGTACTAAAAAATGTTTCACTGCACATGCGTGAATACAATCAAAGTATAATGTACATAATGTATTAGCTATGTGTATACAGCAACTTTTGTGAGAGTTTCAGAGACATAGCTTGAAAATTCTGAAAATTATCGTCGATAGAATAAGCTCGAAATCCGTTGTTCTCAAAAGGAAGCAAAAAGATGCGGCGCTGTATCCAAATATATGTTGATTAGTGCCAAGATAGTGTACAAAATATTTCATATAATACTATATTTGGACACAAGCCCTCACCTTTTTGCTTCCTGTCAAGCTGGTTAATTGTGGTTTTCTGCTATGTTCATACTCTGGATTAATATATGATATAGATTTTCACACAATTTTAAGATTTTAAGGTTCTAAATACAACTAAAAACACAGCATCGACTTTGTGTGGTATTAATTACGAAACATTTTCCTACAGATGCAAGTAAAAAAAAAGAACTGATTTTATTATTATTATTACTAAAGCTTGATAATGTAATCATTTAAACATATGGTATAGAAATTTAATGACAATAAACACTAAATGTTATTTTATATTCCAGTTGAATTAAACTGTATAAATGTGTAGTGAATTATGATTGAACGTTATTGAAAACTTTTTGACAGCTTTGAAATAACACATAGTCAAAAAATCGCCTGTTAAGTAACAGCTTAAACGTATCATGAAAAACGAAATTGTGGGTAAAGTTTTTCTAAGAATTCATTTGGTAGAGTCTATTTTCCTCAATTTTACATAATGCTTTATTTATCGAATTTGAAACTCTTGCATAACGAAGTAATTATTGTTTTAAGTGCAATGTCATTGTTTTAAGCACAATGTAACGTAAGAAAAAAAATATCAAACATGTTTTAATGGTAATAAATGTAACTTTTGATGATTTGATAATATTTTGAAACACATACAGCCACAAAATATTAAAATGCACATTATAAAATAAGTAAAATTTTGGTTATTATAAATATTAATAAAACATTTTATTGGGAAAACGACATTGGATCAAATTTAATCACTTTTTGCAATTTACGATATAAATTTAGAGAAACGCACCATGCAATTTAATGTTTTACTATTGGCGTACTATATTTCTTCCTATATATTAATAATTTGAAAGGCTTACAACTACAATATATAAAAAATCGTATTGCATTTACATCAGTATCGTTTCCTAAAGTAAAAAAGTTTGTCATTAGAATTATCGATCTAAAACATCATTACGAAAAAAACACTGAATCACTTTGAAACTATTTTAAAAATCTGTGACTGATTTATTAATCTGAAGTCTTCTTCTAAAAGTTAAAATTTGTTATCAGTCAAAACTTAAAATAATAAAAAGAATATATCTGCTAAATGCATCCGAAAGTTAAACTTACACATAAAAAGAAAAATTTTCATATATACTGACTTTTTTGGATGCAATTTATAGACGTTTTTGAAATTTTTAAACACAACATTTTAAGTGAACTCATTGAAATGATATTGGATTACTCAGTTTGAATGAATTAAAATGTGACAAGAATAGCAATGATAAAAGTCTAATACATTATATCAGTGGTAAATATTTTCTTTCAAAATCTTTCCTACATGCAAATGATTGATTAGACGTATACCTTTCTTGGCCCAGTACCAGGCTCTTTCTTACTTCTTAATGTTCGCAATTTTTTTCGCCTTCTCTTACCTGCCACATTTGGACATGAGCCATAAAACATCAAACTATCTAGCTGCTTATCTAACTTTTATTTCGGGTAATTTAAAAACTAATTTGGATACAGATAGGAAAAATACTTTAACCCTTTTGAGAATAAAAAAAACTAAATGTAATGTTATTTTAAATTTTAAGAACTAAATATTTGTGAAATACTGGTGCATAAATGAGTAAGAATTACTTTTAAGATGAGTATCTTAAAATAAATAATATGTCAATCTATTATAGTTAAACTGTATTAACTTAGATATTGACTTTTAGGTAGCTTTCATTACAAAAAGCTACCTATTGCAGCCGTTTGGAGGAAAGCGATTTCAAAAAATTTTGGTATATTTTCATCCATCCTGACCCCCAGACTCCGAAACCACCCTCTGTTCAAAAGTTGATATATATATATATATATATATATCTGATATTTGTCACACTGTAACTCTCGTATTTATGAACCGATTTGGATGTAACTCATTGTGTACATAGTACATACCAATGTCTCGACCGAGTTCGTTGGCCAGCTTCATCCGCCATCTTGTTTCAAAATGGCGGCCATTTAAAAAAAATTTAAAAATTTAAAATGTGGTACCAAAAAAATGAAAACTGAAAGATATTTTTTTCTTATGTATTTGATCTTGATAAAAAGATTCCGGGGCAGTTTTTGTTTTGCCTATATCTTAAAAAATGGCTGAGTTATAGCACTTTGAATTTCTAGCGTAGCTGACATCTTGAAATGTCCTGATTTTTGTCACGCGATAACAGGCGTATTTATAAACCTATATGGATGTATCTTCGTGTGTACATAGTACGTACCAATGTCTCGACCGAGTTCGTTGGTCAGCTTCATCCGCCATCTTGTTTCAAAATGGCGGCCATTTAAAAAAATTCAAAAATTTAAAATTTAATATAAGGTGCCAAAAAATTGGAAAATGAAAAAGATTTTTTTCTTATGTGTTTGACCTTAATACAAAGATTCCGGAACAGTTTTTGTTTCGTCGATATCTAAAAAAAATGGCTGAGTTATAGCATTTTGAATTTCTATTGTGGCTGACATTTTGAAACGCCCTGATATTTGTCATGCGATAACCGGCGTATTTATGAACCGATTTGGATGTAACTTGGTGTGTACATAGTACACACCAATGTCTCGACCGATTTCGTTGGCCAGCTTCCTTCGACATCTTGTTTCAAAAGGGAACATTTATTATTTTTTTTTATTTAAAATTTAAAATAAGGTATCAAAAATTGGAAAATGAAAAAGATTTTTTATGTGTTTGACCTTGATACAAAGATTCCGGAGCAGTTTTTATTTCGCCTATATCTTAAAAAATGGTTGAGTTATAGCACTTTGAATTTCTAGCATGGCTGACATTTTGAAACGATCTGGCATTTGTCACGCTATAACACACGTATTTATAAACCTATTTGGATGTAAGAAGGCATGTGAATAGTATGTAGCAATGTCTCGACCAAGATCGCTGGCCAGACTCATCCGCCATCTTGTTTCCAAATGGCGTCCATTAAATTAAAAAAAAAAATTATATTTAAAGTGAAGTGCAAAAAAATTAGGAATTGAAAAAGATTTCTTTCTTAAGTATTTGACCTTGGTATAAGGATTCCGGAACATTTTTTGTTTTATCTTTATCTTAAAAATGGCTCAGATATAGCAGTTTGAATTTCTTTATGTGGGTAGCATTTTGAAAAATCTAATTTTTTGCCTGCGACAGCACTCCTATATATCAACCGATTCCGATGTGAGTGAGCATGTGCACAGGATTTACTAAGGTCTCGACCAAGTTCACTAGTGAGCCTCATCCACCATGTTGTCTTAAAATGGCAGGAACTTCAATATATCGCCGAATTTGGCAACAAAATATAAGTTAATTTAAATAAAAGCAGTTTGGATAAAGCTGAATAATTTCGCGAAATTCTCAATTATAATGATTTAGTACTGATAAAAATTAGTATTGAATCTTCTGTAATCGGTTTCCACTAAATTGAACTTCGTGTGTTTGAATAACATAAGCCAGCTTTTTAAAAATAAGGAATATGAAAGCTACCTCTTCCTCCCGGCACTGGCCGGAAGGACTTTTTCTATTAGAATTTACAATTTTTGAACAGTAATCGCCCAGATTTTAAAATTATTTTAAACCCATTTCCATGTCTGTTATTAAGAAACAAATGGATTAAAATCTGCTTCGTATGTTCCGTTATATATAAACAATCAATTACTTTGAAACATAAGAAGAAATTACTTCAAAATAATGTACATTCTTATGGTGAAAGTTCTTCATATTACGTATATTCCATCTCTTTGTTCCGTCGTTTACCTTAAGGTTACCTAAACATGAAAAATAATATTAGAACGAAACACTCATATAAAGGGTAACTGGACTTTTAAACCTTAAAAAAACTCAAGCTTTAATATATATATGTAGTTAAAAAATT
Organism: Maratus speciosus; assembly: GCA_963932465.1. Classification (NCBI taxonomy): domain Eukaryota; kingdom Metazoa; phylum Arthropoda; class Arachnida; order Araneae; family Salticidae; genus Maratus; species Maratus speciosus. The sequence goes on from OZ010786.1 coordinate 329,818,299, forward strand.
CCAAAAGTAATTTCAAACATTACCACAAACTGTAAAGTGTAAATGAAGTACAATATTAACTAAATCATACAATAAAATATTTTAACATAATGAACTAACTCTAAGAAACACAACATAACCAACTTAAATAACAAACTAAATAAGCATGGAGACAGTCTGCGTGGCTTATGACACGCAATGCAGGGTTAAAACTGTTTTTATGCATGCAACATTCCCCAGATTTACCTGTCATGACCATACAAAAAAACGAAAGAAACAAGATCAAAACCAGATTAAACAAAATGAAATTTACCGACCAAAATTAATCAATTTTAAAAGCGATCTGTTTCCAGTTCACTTTCCGTAAATGCTTCGAGAAAAGGTATCAGTTCACTTCTGTTCCTGGAAGTTCTTACATAATTATACGTCATATTTTTAACCAGACTCACAGGATGACCCTGTTTCACAGCAATGCCGTACCCTTTAAGCATATCCTCTTTCAAAATGTCTCTATCTGATGTCAATCGGTTTAATCGGTTTAAATCGTTAATATAAATATTTCTGAATATCGATATATGGACATTTGATTTAAAATTCAATATTGCAATTGTTTTAAAGATTTATCTATTATCATAAACCGTTGTAATTAAATTTCTGTTTTCTAATTTTAGGTTCCCGTCCAAATAATTTGTATTATAACTATTGTGATTGCCGGAAAGTTTCAATTCTAAATTTTTTGATTAATATTTAAAATCATAGTTGGCCTTCATTCCATTTAGCTCACTAATTAAAACATCGTCTATATATCTGAAACTGATTATGTCTTTATGTAATTCACTTTTATTTTCATATATGTCGGCCAATAATGAACTGCAACTTTTTTACTGATAATTGCAAAGTTAGTATTTGCCTTATCTACATATGTTATTATAAAATCATCTTGGATATTTTTTATAGCTTTTCTTAAATCAATATATTTCTCGTCGGACAAACCCTCAAAGTTTTTAACGTATTTCTCTTTTAGATTCCTTAAAATATATTTCCATTCTTCAAATAATTCTCCAGGAAGTCTGTATTGATACGTTACCTTTTGTATAAAGATTTCAATATTATATTTAAAACGCTTAACTGCATTACTTTTCATGAATTTCCGTTTCATTCCGTATTTTGCTCCGTAACTCATTTGATTTTTCAATTCGGTATTTTGTATCTAGATTTCCAGTTATTATATGTCCATAATGTTTGTCTACATATTTATTGTACATATCCTCATTACATTTATAAATGTCTGTATATGTATATATATATGTATATACATTCATATTAAATAGTAATGAGTTCTGAATCCTTTACAACAAAATGAATGACTCTCTTAATTGTGGTTAAATATGTAATAGTTCCAAAGCCATTTTTCTCAAAATGTGATTTTGGGGCATGGCGCAGTAAGTTAAAGGTAAGCGCAAAGGTAAGGCAGTAACGCAAGGTAGTTTTAAAAAAATTCGAAATTTTTTCATGAAATTTTCAGTACGTATACTCTATGGTAGGTTCTGAAAATTGAATCTAAATTTGTATCCTTTATTTTTTTTCTTGTTGTTATATTGCTAAACTTTTGAAAAAATGTATATAAGCACGAAACATAATTGTTTATAAAACATCAAAATGATATAAATAAATACTTTTCTTACGTTAAGTATAAACATAAGACTCTGAAGTATAATTATATACCAAGAATATTTTTTCACTTTCAGAAATGCTTTTGTAATCATGAGCGTAACCTACGATTCTAATTTTTGCTCGACAAAATAAAAAATCCCCATAATAATATATTTTTTTTCAATAAAGATCCGAAATCATTTTAAATAAAAGAAAAAAATATGTATCTACTATCACTTTCAAAAATTGTGTATTTTTCATGTACACTTTTATGCATGCAACATTCCCCAGATTTACCTGTCATGTTTTGGATACCAGTATTTTAATACATAAAATGATGTTTTATTTAATTAGAACAAATTGGACGATTTAAAGGAACAACATTTTCTCTAAAATAACAATGGTGTGTAAAAAACCGGAGACTTCACAACTCTGAGACAGTGACCCACCGCTCCGGCGTGAACGTGTTAAGCTATAAAATGATAAAAATGGTGTTTCTTTAAATTTTCGACATTTAAAAAGTCCTATGACCCCTTAAAGGAAGTGCCATTTTATTATATGACTTTCTACAATTTATTTCACCTGTATATTGTTTCATTTATTTATTTTGGCCGCGTAATGTTGTTCTATTTCTATTTACCTTACGCAAGTGGACTTTCATGGTTTTTTACCTTTCATCTTATACCCAAATGTTTTTATTTTCAGACGACTGCTTCCATTTTTTAGGTGCGTTCGTAATAATATAAATACGTAGCACCTATTCTAGTCGTTCGGTCCGTCTATCTGTATGTTCATCCGTCCGCGTATAATACAGCAAAAACTACCCAACCGAATGGTCTGATATTATAAATATATAATTCTTGCAAAATTTTTTCGAGTCATTTCAAATTTTATGAAAATCGGATCTATAGTTTAACTACAGGGACAGTTAAAAGTTTTCCGTTACATTACGTCCAACGGTAAAAATTATTGCATGTGAATGTTAATGATGTTACAGCCTTTCGAACTGAATTAAATTAATATGCACTTATGAAGTGCACTAAAATATATTCAGTACAATATCCGATGTAAAAAAATATTTATAAAATTAGTACTAGTACGAACGCATCTCATTTGCCATATTGACTTGCAATTTCAAACTTGTTTGTTTCGATTGATTTCACTAAAAGATAGTACGTAACTGAAACTAACACGGAACTTTTACTTTACATTTTACAAATAAGGGTCGGTTATTGTTTCTTTCCATTACACTTCAAAGCACATTTTTAAAATATATTAATATTTTTGGATATTTCAACACAAATGTAATTTTAGAATTATTCAGGGTGTTCCAAAATTTGACCAGCAAATTAAGAGGGGTGATAGAAGGCATCAACAGTATAAAAATTTACTAAAGAACATGGGATCGCACTTCACGTATTTAATCAAAAATATAGGGTGTTCTGCCCTAATTCAATTTGTGTTGACGGCAATAACTTTTAGAATACTGTAGTATATTAAAATAAAACTTTTAATAGGCATTCTCGCCTATGTAAATGCCATAATATTAAAAAAAAAAGTGGTACAAGATTCCATTATGCGCGGCAGTAGTACGCACTTGACGCTCCACATTTTGGACTGCGATTGCCAGCTCATACGGTATCATCAGGGTTCGTTGATATATATCGATGGATATATATCATGATATATATCATGATATATATCCGATATTTATTTTTAAAATATCAAGATTTTTGATATTTTCGATATTTTCAAATTCTTGATATTTATTTTTAAAATATCAACATGTTTGGTATTTTGTATATTTTATATTTATTTTCAAAATATCACTGAGCAAGATATTTTTTATATTTTCTACATTCAAAGCAAGTGTAAATGAAATTTCTACCTGTTATTGACTGCATCATTCTGTAGGTGTAGATAATGAACTTTTGCCTCTGGCAATGACTTTTTTAGGAAAAGAAAAGAAATCTTTTCCAAACTTTATGTTTGAAACTTTTATTTTTAAATGTAGAACTAATAATTATGTGAGACAGTTAATTCAGAACAGCCATTGAAAGATAAAATGTAATTTAAATAATCGTTTATATACAGCCAGGGTTTGTTGATATATATCAGTGGATATATATTATGACATATAACCGATATTTATTTTCAAAATATCAAGGTTTTTTATATTTATTTTCAAAATATGAAGTTGTGCAAGATATTTTTGATATTTTCAGTCGTAGTTTGTAATATGTCAGTGTAAATTAAATAAATTTTCAACTGTTATTGACTGTGTGAATCTGATAAAGAACTTTTGTCTCTTTTGGATGTGACTTTTTTAGCCAAAAAAGAAAACATAAAATTTTCAAGCTTTGGATTTGAAGCTTTTATTTTTAAATGTTGAACTAATAGTTATGTGGGACATAATTAATTCAGAACAACCATTGAAAGATAAACTCACTAATTTAAATCAGCAGTTATATGCAGCTTCATTAGAAAATAATATTTTCTCAAGTTTTGGCTCAGTTGAGTTTAAACTACAACATGTTAGGAAATACGAAATAAGACATTTTATACTTACATTTATGTTAAAATTTTTCAATTAAAAAAAACTTTTTGTATCTGTTCTAAAAATATCTGATTTTTTTATATTTGATCTTGATACTGAATCATATACTTAATTTTTTTATAAGTGTATAAAGCGAATTGTTATTGTTTTCAATTAGTTCATCTTCAATTTTGTTCCAAGTAAAAAAAAAAAAACAGAAAAAAATAAATAAATGCATTTTTAGAACATTATTTGATTAAGTTTTCATGTTAAGTGCAATATATTTTAGTTTCTAATCTATATTATCCTCGAAAACACTTGTTATCAGCGGTAAGTTTGCTGCTTTGAAAATATCGGATATATATCGAAAATATCGGATATATATCAAAATATCGGATATTTTTGATATTTTCGAAAATATCATGATATTTACGAACCCTGGGTATCATCGATTGCTTGAGAACCCTGTTTTTCCAGAACTTTTCGTGATATTATAACATTTCACACAAAATAAGGTACATATCGTTGTATTTTCATTGTAATGTTTTGATTTTTCTTAAGTTCAGTTAGGGTGAAACACACAGTATTTGTGACTAAATACGTCATTTGCGATCCCAAGTTCTATTGTAATTTTTTATCCTCTTGATGCCTGCTATCATCCCTGGTCGAATTTTGAAATACCTTGTATATATATATATATATATATTAGTTTTCAAATTTCTTTCATATCCTTTTTTATTTGTAAACTTTACTCCATGAAATAGAAAAACTAAGTTCATATATTACTTGCATTCATGAATATATGCGTTAAAATGTTTCATAGATTAAATTAAATAAAGTTACATTTTTTAAAAGATTATTTTCTATATTTTTAGCTAGTATTTCTCATCTGAAAGATTTTTTTTTTCTTACTCAAAAAAGAAATTTTTTTACTTGAAATTTATTTCTAATTTTGAAGTTTTCCCCTTAGGCAAATTTTTGTTTAAAAAAATGTTTAAGAGAAAAATGTATTTACTTACGTAACAGGATTTTATTTGACTTTATTTTTATAGTAAGGTGTTTTAATTTAGGAAAGAATTTAACTGCTTGCTTATATAATGTAAAATTTAAAGAATGTTGAATGTGTATTGGACAGAAGAGAAGAAAAGTGTATTTTTCTGTATAATTTATACAGTTAATATTTTTTGTTTTTGCTTTGCATATATTGAAGTACATATCGTCGCAAAATTCTGCAAACATTTGCGTAAAATGCTACAAAACTTTGATAAATTCTTTTAAATTACGTTGGCAAAACATGCAGCAAACTGATATTTAATTTTTTTCCGTGTCTGTTTGAAAAACGTTTAAACGATCCGTTCATCGAAAGTTTTCTGTCCGTTTGTTTTATTTTAATTAAAATAATACATATATCATTTTATTATGTTTATGTTATAATCTAAAAATGTCCTCGAGTAATATAACAATAGGGAACTTTAACTATTAATTTTAAATAATATTATACATTTTTAAAATAATATGATAAAAATTAATACCAATATACATCTAGTTTTATTCACCCATTCTGTATTCTTTTTTCAATGTATATTTTTTCTTAAATTTGACTTTTTTAGGTCTTAAATTTGTGAAGATTGAAGTAAAGTGAGATATTGTTCAGACATCTGTCTTTTTAAAGCAAAGGTTTTTACTAAAGCTACATTTAGAATATGTTAAATCAAAAGCATGATAAGAAAAGTGTATTTTCCTCTATAGTTTATATAGATAATATTTTTTATTTTTGTTTTACTTACTTTACCTCGAACTCTTTTTTTTTTCATCTCTGCTACTCTGTAGTTTTATTTCTTAACAATTATTAAAAATCCATCTCTAAAATTGTACATATATTAAAAATATGCAGAACTTTTGTTGCTTGTCAATTCTTTATTTTCAACTCGGCCTGTCTCCATCCACCAAAAAATGTTTTGTTTACATCATTACTATGTCATCTTTCTTAAAAGGAAATCTCACATTTAAAAACGTATAAAAAATTGATAGTTCTTTATATTTTAAGGAATAAATAGCTATATGATATTGCGCAATTATAGGACAACACTTTCTGTTACTAAAATATTTTTTAATAGTAATTTTAGATGTCGAAATTTCATCTCCAATACATTATTTGCATGTAAAATATTTAAAATATTCAAAGCATTTGCTTCTTATCCAATGCTCTTTATTTTCCACTGACCCTCACTCCCTCCCCCCCCCCCCCCCCCCAACCACTACACCACCGTTTTATTTAGATTATTAGTAATTCGTCTTTCTTAAAAGGAAAAACTCACATTAAAATGCGTATTAAAAATTGTATCATTTATTTTTGTCAAAGGCAAAATTATGTACTATGTCATTAAAGTGTCCTTTCTATTTTAAGGAATATTTAAGGCTATGTCATATTGTGTAATTATTGGAGAGTAGTTTCTGTTCGTAAAGTAACATCATTTTTTATGTATTTTTCCTTGTATAATCAGAGTAAAATAACGGACGCATATACACGCACACGAGAAAAATTGTACTATTATTTATCCAAACTCTCGGAAACATGCGACACTGCTTTATTTGAAAGTATGAAGCAATATTTATTTGCTGAGGGTTTTAAGAAAAATATCATGGCCCAGATGCACATGTTTCAGTAACATAGAGCTTTATATGCAAATTTACTTCATGTAAAGAGAACAGAGATTGCGCGTTCTTTGTTTAATTTTAAATAACTGCATGTATTGTGAAAACATATTGTGAAAACATGTTGTGAAAAAACAAGATGTGCCCTCTAATGAATGTTCTCTTTATATATCATTTTTAAAGTACCGGGAAAGAAAGAAACAATTCTGTAAATAAAATTTCAGTGACTCCCAGTAAAATGGTTATTAATTTGTTCTTCTTTCCTGCCTTCCTCGAGAAGAAAATCAGTAAAAATTAGGCATATATAATTGACAATAAGTAAAGGCAAATCATTATTTAGAAAATTTTAATACGTGTATAAACTAAAGTTTTGGGGGACACATGCAAACATTTACTTATAAATTGTAATCTTTCTATTTTTTTTAATTCGCTGATTTAACCCTTTATCTACTGATGCTACTTATAAGTACCATTAAAACAACTTGTTATAAAATTCATTCAATGCATCGATCAGTTATAATACAGTTTAGAATGAGTTATAGATGCATTACTTTATCTTGCTCCAAAAGCATTATTGGCTGCACAAAACAAAATTATATTTAATATATTTAAAAGGTTGATTTCTTCTGCCTTTGCATCTTTTCATCTTTCTTGCCGTTGAAGGAGGGAGGGTATTTTCAATCCGAAAATATTTCTATATTTCTATTGTAAGAACACTATATTTGTACATTTCCTAATTCTACAAAATACTAAGAAAAGTATTTAAAATAAGAGATTTGAGTGGAGTTATAAATATTGCACAAAATCCCTATAAATTCAAATTTAATTAATCCTTCTAAATCCTTCTAAAATTTATTAAATGATTATGTAAATCTTCTAATGTAGTTTCAAAAATTCACGAAAAATACTTTAGAAGATAAAATTTCATGAATTCGTAATTCAGTACATAAAGGGTTAAATATCCTGCCTTCAACCCCTGTCTCCCAACAAGCATGTCATAACGACGATTGCACTAAAAACTATTATTTCTGAGTTGTTTCCAACAGCTCACGTAAAAAGAAATCGATTTTTAGATTTTCGATCGTTTTATTTCGTGTGTGTATATATATATCTACTAAAAAACAACTTTTCAAAAGTAAAAAAAAGCCAAGCAAAAAAAAAAAAAAAAAAAAAAAAAAAGAAAAGAAAAAAGGGGAACGTTGTGGCTAAAAAATAGTGTGATATCAAATTTCCAAGCTAATATTATGGTACTTATTTAACATTTTTTATTAAAAATTTACCATATGTAAGTCGAGTACCTAAGTATGCGTTGATAGAAAGCCTTTTCTCCTTTACTAAATACATCATAACGTGTTTCTGAAAATTATTTTTTTTTAATTATGCATGATGGGCTTGGCGGCCATCTTTCCATATTTTACACAATTTTCTAAGCACACAAGTACATTGTTAAGATCGGAAATTCGAAATTGTTCCTAAAGCAAACATTTTATGCTTTTAATTTGTGGAAATGAGTGCCTAGAAATTTGTGTCTTAAAATAAAGTTGAAGTAACTTCAGGTTTCATCTTATGATTCTCTTTTTTCGGAGGGGGTTAATTAATTAGTTAAAGCAGTAAAAATCAATTTGTTTTTTTTTTCTTCAAAATAAAAGACTTTCTTAATTTATCTGTCTGTAGCCAAAACTAGAAGTTCAAAATTCTTAATAATGCAAACATATTACGAGCTTGTCTGCTTAGAAATTTGTGTAAAATATGGAAAGATGGCCGCCAAGCCCATCATGCATAATTAAAAAAAAAATAATTTTCAGAAACACGTTATGATGTATTTAGTAAAGGAGAAAAGGCTTTCTATCAACGCATACTTAGGTACTCGACTTACATATGGTAAATTTGTAATAAAAAATGTTAAATAAGTACCATAATATTAGCTTGGAAATTTGATATCACACTATTTTTTAGCCACAACTTTCCCCTTTTTTCTTTTTTTTTTTTTCTTTTTTTTTTTTTTTTTTGCTTGGCTTTTTTTTACTTTTGAAAAGTTGTTTTTCAGTAGATATCAGTTCTTTTTTTTAAACAGATTATATATAATTGAAATAATTCTACTCGCTAAAATTAGTCCTTGTATAGCCTTTATAAGCAGGGAACAAACACAATAGTATGCACTTTGTTTACCTATCATTCATTTTTTAGAGTAATTAATAATTTAAAAGTAACGAAAGTCAATTTCTTCTTTCAAAGTATCAGTCTTTCTCAATTTATATCGCCTTAAAAATTTCTATGAAGGAGGAAAATTTAGTAAAAATCAAATAGAGTCAAAATAAAATATATATTTACAGTTAGTCTGTCAGTTAATTGTTTGTTCTAACTTTTTTTTGCTGACGGTTTTGCAAAATAAATTTATCTTTACAAATACCTACGGAAAATCCGAGAATGAAGCCCCGCAGGCATCTAAAGAATCGAAGATCTGTCTAAAGAAGTAAATCTAGCAACTCTAGACATGATGATGAAACATTTTTGATAAAAAAAATCTAAAAATTTAAAGATATAAACTGTACATATAACTTCATCTTCATTTAGATCGTGTTATAGAGAAGAAAGAATAAATATGTAATTTTACTCAAGTCTGTTTATCCATACCTATTTGCATAAATGTGAGAATATAATTTCGTATAAAAATTCCCGTAAATTGATTATATTTAATAGTCTATTATTAAAGACGCATAAACATTAGAATAAAATTTTTTGCAGTTAAAAAATGCCTGAAATCTATAGTCTTATCGTTCGTCAAATTTGTTATATGTTTTTTTTAATACCCAGACACCTTTTCTAAACTCTGACAAATGATCACAGAAATACTGAAATTATCGAAATACTTATACCTTTCTATCGTATTTCTTTTTTTGAGTGGGGGGAGGGGTGAAGAAGGGCGCTTAAGAACTTCGTTTTGTTCTTAGAATTCTGAATTAATCATTGAAAAGATCTACCTACATAAATCTTGTTGCAGAATTTTCATTAGGTAAGAGTTGCATCAACTTATACATCATGTGAATATATTAAATTACTTTTGTAAAATACTAGATGGGAGCCATTGATATTTTCAGAGCATTTGCCTACATTTTAAACTTAAATCATTTACAACTATTCATTAATTTTCTATACGAATTAAAGAAGTCGTTGTTTCCATATAACTGTACCTTTCACTATTTCTTGTTTGTTTGTTTGTTTTATTGAACACGTATATATCAGATCACGTGGGGATCACGCCGGGATTCGCACCCGCCCCCACCTACGTTCTCAAGCGATTAGCGGCGTAGTGTCTTATCCACTCAGCCACGGTGGGCCACTATTGCTTTATCTAATACCCAGATACTCAAATTTAACCAGCTGCGCTTCGAATCATGTTCATAGCAGAGTACATTTATATGTAAGAGTGGTGACACATATGCACAAGTCGTATACTCATATTCAAGTTTTTGTCCAAAGTACAGTAACTCAGTTTTCATTAATAGACGTGGAAGATTTCGATTAAACTAACCAAAAAAGTTTAAAAACATTGGCTTTCTGATTTGATTTTATTCAAAATCGTCTTAACCAACCAAAGTTAATGTCCGGGATCCAGAGTGTTTACTGCAAACATAAAAAAGTTTTCAAAAATGCAGGCTTCTGATTGATCAATCTCATCGCGCTAATAGCGTAAAATCTATCTTGATCCCGGCCTATTCAACGTCCTTTAAATAGTCGAGAAAGCCTTGACAAGTCAGGAAAATATTACACAACGCAGGCAAAACAAAGAAGAAAAATCATTCATTGGCTCGTTCATATCCACGAGCCAATGAATGATTTTGCTCCTTTGCTTTGCCTGCTTTGTGTGATGTTTTTGTGACGCGTGTCAAGACTTTCTCAAATATTTAGGGGGCGTTTGTTTATTTCACCACCATGAAGCTATGAAAGGAGAGGAGCAGACATGTCAATCTTCCCGTGTGAAAAACTACATAAAAAAACGAGTTCTTTCCCCCTCTTCTGCCCTTTTCTCTCTTGATTTTGACCGATAGCAGCCCATTTAGCAGTCTCCAGTGCAAGATGCAGCTATATATGGCGGACGCAAGGGGGAGGGTGTTAGCGTGACCAATGACATAATAGGCCAGTTCATGACGTTTAAAAGTCACACGGAGTTGGATCATCTTTACATGATGATTAGTACAAAGCGGTGCGCCGATTTTTTTTTTGTGTCCATTGCCGTGTACAGATAATCAACTCCGTGTGACGTGATAAGCTTGCCACACTTAGGAACAGCTTCAAATGACGTCATCTACTTCGAGGCAAACGAAAAAGGACAGGCTACCGCGGCGCTACAGCGTCTAGAATATATAGTGTGGAAATCCAATCAGTCGATCACAGCGATATCTGCAGGATATTTCCCAAAACTCCAAGACAATTTGGTCTAGACGCTGTAACATTTTTTTTAAACGTTTTACTAACTTACATTTGACCTGTGTGCTTGGCGACAAACCCGCTGTAATAATACGATGTTTACTTTGAAATTTGAAAATATATAGCAGATGTCGCTGCGATAATCTCCCTGGATTTCGGCGTCAGTGCACATTTAAGGGATACACTTTTTAGCGGTTCTTGGATAGCAAATTTCCACATTATGTATTCTAGACGCTGTAGCGGTGCATTACACATGTCTCTTTCTTCTTTAAAAAATATCCTGCAGATGTCGATGCAAATGCATGTTTGGAATTCGACATCGTTATACATTTAAGGGATTCAATACTTCCGCGCTTTTTTAACTATTGCTGGGATAGTCGATTTCTACAACATATAATCTAGACGCTATAACGGAGCTATAGTTTCTAGAAGATATAGTTTATAAATCGGCTTATTAAAAAAGTGCTAAAAATTGTATCCCATAAATGTTGAACGAGGCTGAACGATGAATGTCGATTACAGCGACATATGGTAATTCCAACATAACTATTTCAAAAGAAAACGTTTCGCTCAGAGAAGATCTAGAAAATGTTGCTCCTATCGACATTTGTCATTCAGTATTTTTCAATATTTATGGGATTCAATTTTTAGCACTTTTTGAAGAATTACTGGAATAGCCGGTTTCCACACTATGACCGTGATCTAGGTAGATTTTTCTGTGTTATCGTAACGAGATTGACCAATCAGAAGCCCGAATTTTTGCTAACTTTTCACTGTTTGCAAAATTGTACCTGGATCCCGGGCTATATTTCTAGTCGCTATAACTGAGCTCAGGAATAGTACAGAAAGCAAACTCCGTATTTTGATACATTAAGGCCGGGATCTAATTAGGAACAAGTGTGTCTCTAAAACGAAGTAGTGACATACGGCCAATAAATGTTTATTGGTAAAAGTGATAAAAGCAAATCGTTAAAGTTCTTTGCGAGCACGCCATTATCGTCAGGTTAATGCATGCTGAATTATTTCCCTAGTCTAATAGAGATCGTCCATGCGCGTATCTTCTAATGGAGGATATTCCAAATATGGGTTCGAGGCTTAAAGTCACGTGGTACCGGTAATTTACCCAAAGAATTTTAACTGATAAGAAGGGAAACAAGAAACTACACTGTTAAAAATATCGTGAAAAATTACCTCGGTTCTTACAGGTTCTCTATTTTCTGACGCTACATAAACGCCTATGAAGCGTTCTCATTGGTCAGAATACAGATATCCTTTAACAACAGAGGTAATTTTTCACGATATTTTTAACAGCGTACTACTGCTTTCTCCCATGAACTGTTTCATTGGCTAGCGGGGATTTACATTACGTAGACGGAGCCTTCCCTTCTTTACGCTAGACGTTCTTGCCTTGACCATGTGATCATAACGTAGATTGAATATCCTCTATTCAAGAAAGCGGATTGCCGTACTTTCGCCAAAAGCTTGAAATGAGCATGCCTCCTGTGCATATATCACCACTCTTATGTATAAAGGCTCTCTGTTATGGTGTTGTTTCTGATACAGCGCCTAGAATACCTAGTGTGGAAATATGCTATCCAAACAGTTCTAAAAATGTGTATCCCTTAAATGTGCGACGATACTGCTAAAATTTCAAGTGTCGATCGCAGCGACATCTGTGGGATTTTCGTATTACTATTATTACATTGTATAGACTAGCAATTTCTTGCAGTTGTAGAAAATATCCTGCAGATGTCGCTGCGATCTGCATATTACAGCAGTATCATTGCACATTTAAGGGATACAATATTTTAGCGCTTTTTTAAGTATTACAGGGTTAGCCGATTTGAACACTATATATTCTAGGCGCTATAGTTTCTGAGCGCTGTTTGTTAAATTTCGATATTCGTGTTTAAGAGTGAGCAATAGAGAAAAGTACTAAAACTATTGAAACAACAAGTTCTTTAATATTGAAATGTATAGCAAAGGAGTTCAGAATCAATGCCTTAAATAGTTTCGAATACGCACTGTTGTTATGACGTCAATACCCTTCCTGGATGTGGAAATGCAAAATTGTGTTCAACATAATTGGCCGCAATCTAGATAGATTTTTCGCTGTTAGCGAAACGAGAATCATTAATCAGAAGCTTGCACTTTTGCGAACTTTTCGCTGTTTGCAGCAATGCAGGCTATTGATTGGTGAATCTCGTTTCGCTAACAGCGAAAAATCCATCTGGATCCCAGCCTAAATTTCTGTAAACATTGCACTTCATCCATGGCACTAAGAAAATGACTCAAAACTTTTATGACATAGGCCGGGATCCAGAAGCAGCAAAAATTCTCAAACATTCTGGCTTCTGATTGGTCAAACTCATTTCGCTAACAGCGGAAAATCTATCTGGATCTCGGCCATAGTTTTCTTCGATGAAATCAATGCAAAAGGATAATATAAAAATTTTAAAAGACTTCTAAAATGATTTGGCGGGTTTATCGCTGTTTGGCATAATTTATAAACTTTAGAATTAATTAACAGTTTTTCGCTAATTAAGAATAGAAAATTTGTGTTTTTAAAGCTGAATTTTACAAAAGCACGTAGATTGAGTAAATATCTGTCCAAAAATGCAATCCTTACTTTTTTATGTCCATTATTTAAGTCTCTACCTTGATTGACCCATAAATTGTGACGAAGAAAATAAATCGGTCATTTTCAGTATCTCGACGTTATTTTAAAAAAATCTATATCCCTGTTTATAATTAATTTATGAGGATGCATTTGGTCTCAAATTGAAGATCTTCTTTATTAGGTCCTTCTGGTGTTGGTTTTATTTTTCTGCGATGATTGCTTCTTTTGATATGGGAAATTTTACCCTGGCATATTTCGTCCATTTAACATGGAGAAGTTGTCATCAGTATAATAAGCAGTTACGGTGTCTTGCGTTTTATTCTTGGCGTTTGTTTGTTTGGCGAGGTTAGCATTTTTTTTCAGCTTGGCTTGGCAGAACGACCGTCCTGCTTGATATATATATATCCCTGTGTGTTTATCAGTTTTGATTTTGTCACTTACTAACTCGTGATTATTTAAGAAACTACATTGTATGATCTTTTAATAATGAAGCTAATGTTAGCGTTTATGGAGATTTTACAAATAATTTTACTATAAAAAAAACTTGGTTGTGGGTGCAATAGATGCTTTCTGAATTATTAGATGTAACTAGACAAATGAGATATTTCTTCTGAATGCATTACGGGTATTACTTAACGGCATATTTTTTTCCTTAAATATTCCATTTATTTTACTTCAATCTGTTACAATTAATAGATTAAGAATATGATGGATTATTTATAATACTTATTTTATTTGTTTGTACAAATTTATTTTAGTGTGTAGAAAAAGTTTAATCAGAGTGAAATACTGTGCGACACCCAATTATTGCAATTTTCATTATAAAACGCTTTAAAATAATATGGGAGGTAGACAAGATGTTTTCTTATCTAGTGCATTTTGTATCATCTGATATATAATTTAATGTACTGTAATGCAAATTGGATTGTCTTGCATACAAATCTTTAGACAATAATTATGATTATTTTGTTAACTGGACTGTCTTGTATACAAAATCTTTAGACAATAATTATGATTGATTTGTTTTACTAATTAATGCAAACATTTTACATTTTAAGCTATTTAAAAAAAATTGTTAAGATTTATCACTTTTCCTAATCACCTAACTTTATATTTCTTGATTAGCATACCCAACAAATTTTTGACTGTATTTCTCTTTTCCTAAAAGAATAGAAAGTCAAATTTATTATTATTATATATTAAAATAATTTTTTACAGCCATTATTAGTGAAACATATTTCCATTTAAAATTAACAACTTGGAAAAAAATATTCATTAAAATAACGTTTTTGCATTTTAATATTTTTTAATCCGTTTTACTTTCATCTATACTGGTAAAATTTTTTTTATGTCATACATGGATGTATATTACTCCAATTGATCCTCCGCATTAAAATAATAATAAATAAAAATTTAATTTGCAGAGTCTATACTTATAATAAATTGAATTAGAGTTACATTTTAAAATATATGGAAAGCGCTTTTAAAGCGGCAGAGAATGCCCGATTATACATTTTCTGCTATGCTTTTTTATTGGAAAATAATTTTAAATCCTTAATTTTACATTTTTTTAAATTTGAAAACATTCCTTACGACACATGCATTACTAGAAATTTCTCATTTTTAGTAATAAATTTATTCACCTTAAAAAATATGTATAAAAAATGTACTTGTGAAACATGGACATTTTTGGTTTGAAACTCTAGGTTAAGTAATAAATTTCTGCAACGAAAATATATTTAGATACGTTGTTTCAGTAAAATGCTGTTAGAATTAGTTGATATTGCCAAAAGAAAAGCAATAATTATCCAACATAATTATTCAAAAATGTTCCAACATGTTAAACCTGATTATAATATATTTATTGTACACTGTAAAAAAATCCGAGGAGTTTTCCT
The DNA here is from genome assembly GCA_963932465.1 of Maratus speciosus. Lineage (NCBI taxonomy): Eukaryota > Metazoa > Arthropoda > Arachnida > Araneae > Salticidae > Maratus > Maratus speciosus. The sequence goes on from OZ010786.1 coordinate 329,834,068, forward strand.
GTAGGAATCGGAAAAATAGTTGCCCTTATCGTACCGGAAAATTTCCCGACCCAGCTCGGAATAAAATCCGTAAAAAAAAAAGGAAACATTCATTAAAACGGTATTTTTTGGATTTTATTCGGATTTTACGGATTTTATTCCGAGCTGGGTAGGAAAATTTTCCGGTACGGTAAGGGCAACTATTTTTCCGATTCCTACAGGAAAGCTAGTCGGATTTTTTTTTTTTTTTTTTTTTACAGTGTATGAGATAAATGTTTAATTGCATCAATACATTTGGGAAACTAATGTGAAATTACACAACAAAAACAGTTATTTAAATTCAATACTTTGAAATATTTAGTACATATTAGATTGATTACCTATATCAAATTTATAAATGTTCGTTAAAATTAATGCTAAACAAATATTTTCCAGGCATAGAATTTATTTGTTGCGTCTTGAAGTTACCTGGACAATAATCGTAATTTTAAGTAGTTCAATCTCAGGTAAAAGGACATAAAGATATAAAAAAAAAATAAGAGTAAACAGGAAACCTTTTATAAATGTGACTGTATTTCATAATAAGCGTAAGATGTGCGGATTTGTAAATTACAGAGATGATAATAAAAAAAATGGTAAAAAACTTTAAATAAGTATGCATAATAGCTGTGTCTATTACTTTTACGCTAACGTAACAGTATTATCCGATAAATAGTATTAGTTTCCAAACTATCTAACGTTATTGCAATGGCAATGGGTGTATAAATATGCAAAGATACCTATTACGATCTTTTTCATTGTACAGATAGTATATTGTACTGTATCAATCCAATTAAAAAAATACGTTTGAATTACAATTTGCGTTTTTGTTAAATTAATTTGTAATAAAAACTCATTGATAGAAGGTAACAAAAAGAAATACCTATCATTTTTTGTCGTTTTCCTTTCTTATGATTATTCTTAAAACACGTATTTTTCTGCCAAGTATATGGTAAGTTATAAGACTGGAGCAGAGAAATTTTTAAATTAATGATTATGTTGAACATTCCATAAGATATATAACTATGCAAGGCATTCAAATACAAATCTAAATGCTTCGAAATTGTTCAGCTACGTTTCTAAAATTATGGTGCTGGGATAAATTTTCGTTTGGTGTTTCCGTACCAACACAAACACAAAACGCTGAAATCTCGTGTCAAAAATTGGGGTAATGGTTGAACCATAAACTTGCGTAGGCTCAGCAATGAACTGATAAAATGTTTAAACACGCTATTTTAAAATATTGATATAGAATGTAAAATACTGACTGATAAGATTTACAAAAATAAACAAACAGTAAAAAAAAAAACAAATGTTGATATAACCACGAACGAAAATATACATTAAGCTCCTCCAAATTATCAATGATTCCAAAATCATTTTTATTATCATTAGAAACCCATAAATAAACATATCTTCGATATTTAAAGAATAATTTATAAAAAAAGAGGGTTTTTTTATGTTTTATAGTATATTAATCAATCAATTTTCTCAAATCGGAATATCGGTTTTAAGAATGTTTATAATTATCAATTTACCTTTTTCAGTTACGTAACTGAGTTTATTGCAAGAATAACAAAATAATATAAATTTTAAAGTTTCCTTTTCAAATTTAGAAACTTAATCGGAATTTTAACCAGACCATATTTTAGTCATATCTGTAATTATTATGTAAGCAGGCTGATATATCCGTGCCTCAAAAGCAGTATATATAAAATTGTTCTTTTTTTTAATAGTCCCTTTTTTTTAGTGAAACTTAAAGATTAAACCATTAATAAGATTTTGTTTTTCAGTTTTTCAAATTAATTTAATTCATACAAAATTTCAACTCCGAACTAACAGTTTTAACAATATTTCTTATTATGGAATAGTAAACACATATATGCAAAAATATTGGCAAGCGCTCAAAGGTTAATTGCGGAATTTGTTTCCAAATGCGCTATAAATAAACAAAAATTTTAAAACAAAACAAGATTTAGCACAAGGCGTAATTAAATATATTATTTAATTAAATTGTGCATTAATTTGAATTCTGAAAAGTTAAGCTTTTCATATTTTTAACACTTACCCTTTTAAAATATTACAAAAGTATTTCTGAAGAAAAAGCAGAATTCTTTATAATTTCTAGTTGAAAAACCTTTCCCTGAAGCATTACAAATACTTTACATGGCTGTTTTTAACATTAGTTTTTTTTTCCCTTTAAATACACTTTTCAAAACTTTTAAAGAGGGTTTGATACTTTTTCTGGCGAAAACATATGCCCGGAGAAAAAGTTATTTGTTTATTTACTAGTTTTAGTTTACGCGTAATAAAAAAGGAAAACAGAGAAAGGAATTTTTCTTTGCTCTCAAACTCATTTTAAAGAATTAAATTAAGGTTGCAGATATATAAGAGGATACTAAATTTTCTAAAAAAAAATATTTATGCATGTGTGTATCCATAGCATTAAAACTTGTTGGATAAGAAATGTTTCAAAGCATGCGTAATTTCTTAATCGATAAAAGTGTTTTTTCTTCCCAAATCTTAAAGAATGATCTTTTTTGTCATGAAAGCTAATACGAATGATAACATGTATACCAGGATGAATCAGAAAAATAAAGTCAACTGTGAATTTACTGTAAAAAATGAAAATAGCAACAGAGCTGCACGTATTTGGATGAATTGACGGACAAACCATCCATACATATTTTATATGAGTTTACTTATATACACACACATACACACGAACATATATATATTGAGTTCAATGTTTTATAGTTTTTTTTCACCTGTTTGGAACATTTTTGCTGTATTTGTGTTCATGTGTTCATACATTTCGTAAAATCGCGCCTGGAGTGTTCACAAAAATTTCACAATATGTTTCAATTGTATTGAAAAAGTAATTTTTTATCATCTTTTTCCAATAATTTATCGCTTACCGCATGCTTTTCTTTTATGTATGTTTAGTGGTGTAGAGACTGGATTATGACAGATTTGTGGCATTCTTGTTGTCTTTCTCGTTATATACTTCTTCCTTTATTTATATGGTGACTCATTGGACTTTTTGATTACTTACAAGCTAATGGACTATTTTCATCACTTTGATTTTAAACACTTAAATTGACCAGATCAGTGTTTATTATTTCATTGAAAGATAAATTTTTTTTTCGTATTTATTATTTTCTACCATTATTCTTTTAGTCTACTAGCACTATTGCGTGCTTTATATAAATTTAAATTTAAAATACTTCTATTTTTTTTCTAACTCTAAAATTGCATTCAAAGTGTGACTTGTGTTTTGCTGTAGAAATACATTATGTATATATATAGGGGTGACTAGGGAGGGTTGACCATACGGGAGGCTTGACTTTTCATATTTAAAAGAATTTTAGAGTTTTATCAATAGGTGTCAACCAAAGCTACTGGAATGCTCAAACAGCACTCTTTATTTCATACAGATAATCGAAATAGGTGTGGAAAAAATCAATTGCGAGGCGTTTTCAACCTAAAAGTTGTGTTATTTAGAAATACTTTGTAAGCTTTTTTCAGATAAAATATATCATAGAAATTTCAGTAAGTACGTTTTAAGTAATGCAGAAATATCGAGCTTTCATTCCAGGCATAAAGGTTGTAGAGTAACTTAGACTTAACATAATGTGCAATTCATTAGAAAAGGAATATGTTGGGAGGCTTGACTCAGTTGATGCGAGGGATGGTTGACCAGGTGCTCAAGGTACTCCTTAATTAAGTGGTTTCGGAGATCTTATTATTATACACCGTGCATAATAAAGGCTAATGGTTATATATAAAAAAGAATGTACAATTTTTTTTAAGCTACAGTAAAATAGGGTGAAATGTTTAAAGCTATTTGAAGAGGGATGTGAAAAATTGCTAAGTATCCACTGCAAGGAAAAATTTAAGGAAATTTAAATGGCAAAGTTGATAGGAACTTTTCCCATGCAAATATTACTTACAATAGGTAAATATAAATAGTAGAAAAGACTATAAAGGACAAGAAAGTATTAAAGCAGCAGTCTTAACCCTTTCAGAAGCAGTGGTATCTTTGTGAAACAACTTAATTTTATTTCCCAAATGCCATAATGGCACCAGAATTTTGCTGAAATATTTTCCATTTAATAAGTATGTGAGATATAGCCTTTTTCTTATTTTTAAATAAATTCGTTTATAAATTCCGGTGCCAGTGATTTATTTTAACATTTTAGTATGGAAAGTAGTTTGCCCCTCAAAGTTTTAAAATATCTTAATGATACGTTAAGTGCTCATGCAGATGAAAAAGAACACAGCATTGACCGAAAAACTTTAGGAACGTATGTAGATAAATCTCACCAGGATGAATATAGTGAGATGAAGCCAAACTATGTGACAACTAGAGTTGTCGGGTCGAGTGTCACAAAAATTAGGACGAGGATACAAAAAAAAAAAAAAAAAAAAAAAAAAAAAAAAACGGAACAGTGGCTCCTAAATCCGGACATTATAATACATTAAAATAGAACCTGTCGCTAACGGAATACTGTATTAAATGTTAAAATTTCATTTTCACTGCTGTACTGTAAATTATACCTGCTCAGACAAAATCATGTTTTAAACAAAATTTTTATGTTTTAAACAAAATTTTCATGTTCTAAACAAAAATTTTATTTTGATAACTGATTGTGTAGCGAATAAAATGATATATAAAACTTCATTCTACATTCAATATTTAATAAATAAAATATCATTTTGTAAAAAGTGGGTCAACCTCCTAGTCTCCCCTATATATAAGAACAAATATATCTATAGTTACTTCTATTCGAAAAGCATACAGTTTGTCATACGTTTTTATGAAAAAAAGTGAATATTGTTGTAATGTATGTAAGCTTTTTATCATTTTCCGAGCAGTTTTTACACACATACCATTGAAACGTACGCATACTGTTAAGAAGTAATTTTTTTTTTTTTTCTCGTCATAACATTCACGCAGGAAAAGAATAAGCTAACAGGTAAAGACGTCCCTACCCTTTTACGAAGTAAAAAGAGAGATATGAATAAGAACTGACATTCCATGATTAGATAATGTAATTTTTCCCAAAGGGATTTTGATCGATGACCATGAATCTGATAAAAGAAAAGAATACTACGAACAGAATTGTTCATACGCTCGGTTTAATTCAGATTTTTGATATCATATTTTTTTTCCCTTTGATAAAAACGAATTAAAATGAGAACATGCTATTTAATTAATATTTCTCAATTAATAAAAGTGAAAGTGTAACTGTTTAAGCAGAAACATTCGATAAATACATCGATAATAGTAAAAATCTCGATAAGCTATAGAAAAACATATATTATATTGAAATTTTGAACTCTGTGATTAACATTATTTGCAAAAACATTCGAGTGCACTGTAACTAAAACTGAAAATCTCCGCAATTTTTATCGTTTATACTCAATGTACTGAAAGATACTAAAATCAATTTCGAATGAAATGCTACGTGTTGAACATTAGTTGTAAAATTATTATTTTTGATGATGCCGTCTCAATGGCAGTTTAAATCTCACGCAATAATAACACAAAATTTGTGAATCTCTATAATAATAGCCTAAGTCAAGTGACTGTCATCAATAGTTCCGGGTTGACCGCTTCACTTTTTATATGCCAAATAGCCAATTTGGTAATTTAATGTTAGCCTGCCGCAGGTGATAAATCGCCAAATATTGTTCCATCGCCATCATATCATCAGTATTTTAATAGTCCAACTCATGCGACTGTCTTAAACAATTTTTCACGAGGTAAATTACAACAAAACTTTGATGTTGAAATTAAATGTCATAGTTTATGGTTTATTTAATTATTTATTCCGTTTTTTTTTTTTTTTTTTTTTTTTTTTTTTTTTTAAGAAATAAGAGAAAATAGAGAATCATAAATTTTAAGTATTTCCGTTTAAATTAAATTTAAGTATTTTAAATAAATTGAGTGAAAGTATTATATTTTAAATGAAATTAATGCAATGAGAAAAAATACGACGGGTACAATGTTTGGCGATTTATCACCTGCACTCGGCTAACATAAAAATACCGAGTTCATGATTTCTGTATCAGAATGTTCCGATTTGGCGAAGGATTGAGCAAGTAAATTAAATTATGAATAAAAGTAACACGATGCAATGCTTAGCATAGATTTAAAGGCGACCAAACTGGTCGCCAAGGGCGGCTAGTTATAAATAATCTTATTTATAACTCTAATAAATTAAACGAAGTTTTAATAAAAGACACATTTAAAAAGAAATTGTTATTGTATGGATCTTTTTTTATCCATAATTGCGATTCTGATACTCATAGGCATAAATTAGCTTTGTATTTGAAGTTCTTAAATACCAAACTGTAACATTATACATATTTCCTTTCATTTAAAAAACCTTAACTTTTCTATTACAGGTTTATCGATTTTTTAATCATAATTTTCATTAAAAAAATACTTTTTATATGTCGTGCGTGTGACTTTGTGCCACACTTTTTACAATCGATTCAGCAATTCATGTGACACCCCGACTGGTGCTCGTTAATTTTTTTTTATTTTTATTTTTTTTTTTTATTTATTTATTTTTTTTTTTTTTAGTTTCCATAGTGTGAATCACAAATGTTTATTAAATCTGCAAGCATATTAGTTTTCCCAAAATATAAAATCTAAATTTACACATGCCCCAATTAATGTGCCGTGTTCCAAAATTTATTCAAGCTAAAGAATCAGAGTACAAACTTAAGAATTCTCATCCATACGGCCAGAAAAAGGAAACTTAAACTCCTTGATAAAACGTCTAGAAATCTTTGAGTTATATCTAAACTTCTTTCCAAGGAAATATAAACTCCTTGAGAAAACGTCTAGAAATCTTTAAATTATATCTAAATTTCTTTCCGCTTTCTATCGAAGGAAACCGAATTAAAGCCTAAAGAATTCAAATATTCTAAATACAAAAATTTCTGTATCTAAAGTTTTACAATGTGGTGCATTTTTTTAAATTATTTTTTAAAGTTTTTATCAGTCTACGATATACGAACTGTGCGCCATAGGCATGTGTTTCATGATAGAATTAATCCATAGCAAATTAGCACTCTCATTTACCACATCTAGCGTTATATCTAACTGTGATGTACTGTCGCTAGAATAGACTCATGACATAAAATTGTGGCAGATGTGATTTTGTGGACGATTTTTATCTCTGTATTTAAATCTTATCTAATTACCAAAAAAGTAATAAAAATATCCGATTGTAACAGCAGTCTTAAAGTTTCATTGATAAAGATGCAATGCTCAAGAAGTTTTGTTAGCTACTTCTATTATTAAAGATAATGCATATGTATTGAAGAAATAATATTTTTAAAAGCTCGTTGCTCCGGGTGTGAAGTTGCAAAAGTTTTTATTTTCTGTATCAACACGTATTATTAAACATAATATAGAAAAAAAAACATTCCTGTAAACGTAATTTTACAGAAGTTATATTACATGTATTTACTACGTCAAGCCATTAACTTCAGCACTAGCTTTTTATTAAAATGTGTTCCTTATGCAAATATTTTATGATAAATAGGTCGGAATATTAACAAAACTGAGGAAAATCTTCAGTAGTTTAGTTATCATAAATCGCACCATCAGCAGGAAACATTAACAAAACCTATGTATTCACATATCGATATAAAACATAAAAACACAAATATGACTCATAGTTAAGCTCCTTATAAAAACAAAAAAGTTATGGCATATCAAATTTTAGCTATTTATAAAATATATCAAAGCACTTAAGAAGTATAAACACCTCATCGTTTGAAAAGAGTCAAAAATACATTATTTTATCATTTTTGTCACAATATTTCTCAATATAAAAAATTGCGTCTGACACCAATTTAATTAGTTAAAAGAAATCGTCTGTTTTTCAAGGACAATATTCTTCTTGATCGAAAAATTTATTTTCAAACGAAAAAAAAAAAAAAAAATGATTTAAAAATGAGTCGTGCCATCCGCAGGGAACGGGATAATTACTACAGTTATGCTTTCGAAATAGTAGAGTAGAAACTCGATTATCCGAAGTAATTGGGACCGACCATCTTTCGGAAAACCGAAATTTTCGGATAATCGAGAAGGTTTCAATTTTAAGATTAAGGAGAAATATATGCAATATTTTTTATTGTCGTAACAAGGCTTAATAAAAATAAAGCGATAGGAAAAGAAAGAAACAAGAATAAATTTCCTGAATTTTCATTTTGAAATTAAGTACCTTTTACATATATCATAAGGGTTTGAAAAAATGTTTTGTTTGTCGCAATTTCGATTGCCTTTGCTTTGAAACTGTATCACGGAGTTTTTTAAAATTATTAGTTCACCGTTATCTCAGTCTTTCTGCTGCTCCAGTCATGGCAAACCTTCTGCAAAACATTTAAAAGTTTCAGACTAGCTAAATTTTTCGATTTCTTCGTTCCACTCCGCAACGTATACGTTGCTGAGTAGAACGTATCCGTGGAACGAATCCGCTCCTGTATACGGGAGCTCAAGTTAAATTCAAAGGAACTCTACGAAAGGAGATCGAAAATATTTATACATACTCGTAGTTCGGAAAGGAACGCTTTCACATAAGGAATATGGTAATTAAAAAAAAATAATAATAAACTTTTAAAATGGATTTGCACACAAGGAATGTGATAGAAGAAAAAAAACCTTTCAAAATAGATTTCGGTTAACCGAGAGTTTCGGTTAAAAGAGTTTCGGATAAAAGAGGTTCTACTGTATTATTAAAAGCTCACTGCTTCAGACGTAATGCGACAGCGGTATTGTTGCCGATAGCGGTTGACAGCTCAGGTTGAAATGTGGAAAGAAAGCAATTAGAAGACCTCATGAATAATTTTAAATCAGCCTTTATTTATGCATTGTTGACGAATGTTTAAACTATTGTTTTTATACACAAAACTAAAGAAATAGAAAAACTATTACAAATTTATATTTTTAAATTAAACGTATCATTCAGTGGTCTTTTTTTATAAATCTTTTTGTTGCTTTGCGTGATATCTCAACAAGTAATTATTCTTTTAATCTATTTTAATTAGCTAAAAAAACTTCAAACTTAATTAAGTTTTCCTGCTCATTGATTTCGAACTTGCTTCACAGACAAGGCATGTCATTTTTCTGAAGTTAATTTTTTCAGAGTGTATTTTGTGTTTTATTTATTAATTTGGAACACACAACAGATTTTTTTTTTTTTTTTTTTTTGTAAAAAGATAAGACATTGTCCTGAAACATTTAATAAATTTTATAAAGATACCAAAATGTATTTAATTAACTTTTAACTTTTTATTTAAATGACTTATTTTTAAAATTTTCGTACAACATTTAAAAACTAGTCGTTGGGGGCCACCGTAATACTTACCCATCATGGATATAGATAATATGAAATATGAAAATAAAACATGTGATATTTGCTAAGCATTGTACCATGTTACTTTTATGCCTAATTTAATTTATTTGGACTTCTTTAAATATAATTAATATAACCTCTTAAGCTAATATTACTTTTTGTTGCATTAAAATATCTCAATTTGTTGATTTTCTGTAAGCAAGTAAACGCTATTGGTTTGCAATGGAAGTCTATGGGAATTTGGCGAAATACTAGAGATACCTCCAATTTGGCGACTCATTTTGGTCGTCAAATTTGGCAATATACCGCAAAGTTGGCGACAAACTTGGCGGTGTTTGGCGACAGAACTGGGTCCCTCCTATGGTAACATCCCTTATAGGTACGAAGATGCATTAAATACTTGACATTTACGATAAGCCATTATTGGCATTTAATCTTATAGTTTGGCGATAGTTTTTTGGTCGGCGGGATAATCGAGTAGTACCAAATTGCGTAAAAGAAACATCCTTATAACTCAAAAAATTATAATCCTATTAAGTAACAGTTTACTGCGTCGGATTAAGCGTCTCATTTCCAATTAAAATATATCTTTGAATTGAAATTTGAATGAAATACAGGGTCATGAAAAATCGAAGAGTGTGAAAAATAGAATTACAAATATCTGGGCAACTAATTATCCGACCGAGAACATTCATGACGCAAAATTTATGTTTTTTTTTTTTTTTTTTTTTTTTTTTTTTTTTTTTTTTTTTTTTGTCTTTTATATTCATTCCTTCAAATAAACAATTTCGAAAATTTTTGTATACCTTTTATCAGAACGAATATTCCAAGAGCCCGAAAAAAATAGTTCCGGTTAATCGAGGTCACTGATATTCAATAGGATTTTTTCCATTATTACTCCCTAAGTACACACCGAATTTCAAGTCTCTATCTCAATTTGTTCGGGAGATAGAGCGATTACAGACACACAGACATACAAAAGGACGGACAATTTTTTTTCTAATTATAACTCGAAAAATTTCAATCCTATTAACTAACAGTTTATTGCGTCGGATTAAGCGTCTCATTTTCAATTAAAATATATCTTTGAATTGGAATTTGAATGAAATACATGGTCATGAAAAATCGAGGAGTGTGAAAAATAGAATTACAAATATCTCAGCAATTAATTATCCGATCGAGTTCATTCATGATGCAAATTTTATGGTTTTTTATTGTCTTTTATATTCATTCCTTTAAATAAACAATTTCGAAAATTTTTGTATACTTTTATCAGAACGAATATTTCAAGAGTCCGAAAAAAATTGTTCCGTTTTATCGAGGTTACTTATATTCAATAGGCTTCTTCCCATTATTACTCCCTAAGTACACATCGAATTTCAAGTCTCTATCTCAATTTCTTCTGGAGATAGAGTGATTACAGACACACAGACATACAAACGGACGGACAAATATTTTTTCTAAAAATATGTTTTTCGGAATCTCCAGTGTCAAAACTTACTGCCAAGGCTTACTTAACTTCGCTTTATGAGAACATCTAGTATCGTTGTAAATTTCGAAAATCCTCAATTATAATTACCAAACTAACGCAATCAGATAATTATTATTATAAATCGCAAGAACAGAACTGGCAACTGAGTTTCTCGATTCCTTTCATACTTTGTTAAATTTAAAGAAAGACCGGGTAGGATTCATATTTATGCCACATTATTTTAAACACAATGAGATACAGTGAATATCAAGAATTACTTAATTTCATCAACAAAAGATGTTTCAAACCTGTGTAAGTAACTTTCAGCAACATGAATTTAAAATTCCTATTGAAAAATTTCGACAGTTTTCACTCTCAAAAGCAGGTACAACAGCTTACATAACTTCGCTTTATGAGCTATCTATTATCGCTACAAAATTTAAAAATCCTCAGTTATAATTACCAAACTAACGCAATAAAATAATTATTATTATAAATCTCAAAAACAGAAGTGTCAATCCAGTTCCTCGGCTCCTTTCATACTTTTTTAAAGTTATAGAAAGACAGGGTAGGACTCATATTTATGCAGAATAGTTAGCAATGCCAGACAATATGTTCGCAGGCAGCATTCGGTAGACACTAGAGTACCCTTATCAAGAGTAATGCAGTTGCATTGCCATAGCCTTAAAAAAATCCTGAACATTTTTAATAATTTTTCGTTTTGGGACTACCGTAAACGTGTCTCTCACGCATTTTCCTTCAGTGTTTGCTTGTTTTTTTTTTTTTTTAAACACTTTCCAACATAGTTGAAAAGAGTTTATGAATTCGGTTTGTCTGTCCGTCTGTCTGCCCCCTCGCCAAAATATTCTCGGATTTTCATGCAATAAATACACGTTAATGATGTTTAACATAAGGTGTTCAGTATTGGGTATGAGGTGTGAAGACTTTAGTAAGTCATTTACAGGGGCACTCAAAGGAATTCAATTACATTATGGTCAATGGGGAAAAATCGTTTGCAATGCATTTTAATGACATTACGCTATTTCAAATGTATTTAAATTGTTATAACTAACTGAATTTTATTATAAGATGATTACTATAGATTAGAGCATTCGTAGCATTTGTCGTTTATTTACAGAGACGCAAGAAATAAATCGGTTAAAACATTTTCTTTGAGCAATAATTGCTGGAATTGCTTTTTGAATTTCAGTAAGCCCTTTTAAAATTAACTACTTTTTTGCATGTAATTGTTCATAAATTTTATGCTCGTATACAGGGCTGCAAAAGGAATTCACGTACCCTTCTCCTTATTAGCTGAAATCGCTGAAGGGAAATTTCCAACTGTGGTATGTATTTCCTAACTGAAATAAAAATTTTCATGCGTGCAGTTTATCGATACATATCTATATACCATGTACAGGGTTGCTCAAAGAAATCGAATAATTTTCCTATTGTAGATAGGAACTGCTGAAACTGAGTTTTCAAATGTGTTAAGCCTTTCCATATGGTTCAATTCGACATCAAATTTCAACTTATTAAACTGTGAAGTTTTGTTATATTATTCCGAATGTGTTGGAAAGTGTTTCATAATCTAGATTTGACTCGTGATTTTTTTCTTTCTTGTTTTTACTATTTGGTATTATATGATTTTTATCTGAGATTTTTTTTCTACTGTATCATTTCATCATTATTTGAATTGTCATTTCGTTTTATAAACTTTCATCATTGATCCATTTTTTGTGTATTTGTTTCTGTAATGCTCATCTTATACTTTGTAGTATACAAGCATTTTTTTTGTTATATTCAAGGAAATCAAAATGAAATTTCTTTTAACACTATGATTATGGGCCAACACTGGCAACTATTCTTATATTCAGTCGTACCAAAATTTACAAACATTTACCTTTCTAGTACATTTCGTTAAATATACCCTTTTAATAAATGCATGTAGGGAGGTTTTTTTTTTTTTTTTTTTTTTTTTTTGAAAAATTCATACGAACAAAAAAAAAATATAACCCACTGGAACATATATATCCCACCTAGTGTTACTACATGTCCCGATTTATGCGGGATGTCCCAATTTTTAGGTATTTTTAAGGACCTGTCAGCATTGTGCGGGACGCTAAAAGTCCCGATTTTTCGTGATGCACAAATTCTTTTAGTACCATGTTTATTGTGAGTTTGCATCGAGTGGAACTTAATACAGTAAAACCTCTAAACCTCTATTTTATTGTGCCTTGAAAAAGAACATCTTACAAATCTACCTGCCTAGACGAACACTTGTCTAAAACTGAATTTTTGAGATTCATAGTGTTTTATTTGTTGTTGTTGTTGTTTTTACAAGTTTTACTTTACTCTGTTCAATAAGCCTTGTGAAAACGAAACCTGTTCATAAAAGAAATGTGTTATAAAAATAAATTCATTCTCCCTAGGATAGGGATATTATACAATTATACCTACTGAATTGAAATTTCTTGTTAATCTCTGGCGATTGCACTCACGTCCACAGGTTTTACTAACTAAGTTTGTTGTGTTCTTTAAGCATAATAAAACCTGTAAAGACAGAACCAATCTATAACGAAATTTTTTTATGGCGCCTTGCAACGGAATGCTTTAGAAATCTACCTATCTAGACAGACACCAGTCTAAAACGGAATTTTTGAGATTCATAGTGTTTTTTGCTTTTACAAGTTTTACTGTACTCTGTTCAGTAAGCCTTGTGAAAACGAGACCTATTCATAACAGAAATGTGTTTTAAAAATAAATTCATTCTCCCTAGGATAGGGATATTATACAATTATACCTACTGAATTGAAATTTCTTGTTAGTCTCTGGCGATTGCACTCACGTCCACAGGTTTTACTCTCTACGTTTGTTGTGTTTTTTAAGCATAATAAAACCTCTGAAGACAGAACCTATCTATAACGAAAAAATTTTATGGCGCCTTGCAACGGAATGCCTTAGAAATCTACATGCCTAGACAGACACCAGTCTAAAACCGAATTTTTGAGATTCATAGTGTTTTTTGTTTTTACAAGTTTTACTGTACTCAGTTCAATAAGCTTTGTGAAAACGAAACCGTTTTATAACAGAAATGTGTTTTAAAAATAAAAATTATCCCTAGGATAGGAATGCTGTACAATTATACCTGCTAAATTGGAATTTCATGTCAGTTCCTGGCGATTGCACTCACTTCCGCAGGTTGTACTTTCTAAGTTTGTTGTTTTTTTTAAATATAATAAAACCTGCTAAGATGGAATCGCAAGGGCCAGGAGAAAATTCTGTTTTAAACAGGGTTTCGTTTCAGTAGGTTTAATTGCATAATATTCCTACTGTTTGTTTCAAACCTTCCGCGCTACTGTGCATGCGTCAGGTCTGTTTTAATTTTATCAAGGTGAGGGTGAGTGGACTTTTTTTAGCAGCATTTTTTAAATGCGCTTTTGGTGAAATAATACCGATTTATGTAAAAAAGTTTTTGTAGTTAATATTTATAAAAAACGAAAGCGCTTAAATTTTTTTTAAAGTTCTACAATATTTTTTTTCTTTTTGCAAAACCAAACTATTTTATTATTTTATTTTTTCAAATTATATTATAAAAACTTACTTGTTAAAATATACCTTTAAATGATATCCTCCATATCTTCTGAAATTCATCTATACCTGTTTTTTCAAAGACATTTTTAAACTTTTTTTTAGGCGAACAAAAAACAAGATTGCACTCATATAGTGCTTCTTTGCGAATGTTTTTAATAGACTAGAAACCCTGGCAATTTGACTGGCTCGTTTTGTAGAATGAGCTATCGGAACAATTAATTCACATTTTCTGCTTCTTGATTACAAAATTGAATGGCATTATATATAGTTTTCTTACTAGCACCCCTGAAAGATTTATTTCTACTCGAACTAGCCATTTGAAGACTAAATATAGAAGTTTTTATATGATTTAAAACGAGATATTAATAGAATTTTAAACATTGGTTGGAAGTAAAAAATAACAAAGAAGCAAGCACCAATCTTAATCTTAGCAACAACCCAGACAACAACGCCAAAGTACAGTTTGGAAAATGCCGATCTCAGCGTAACACCCCTTTGGATAGCAGAATCGTCCCAGAGTGCTAGGCGCTGATTTCGAAAACGAACAGTATAAAAGGGACAATGCCATTTTTACGTTAAGACGAGATTCCGCTATAGATAGGTTCCGTTTTTATTGGGATTACTGTATTTTTTTGTCCCGATTTAAAAGCCGCTGTCCTGTTTTCTTTTATGTCCCTGGCCTTCTTTTTGTGACACTGGATCTCGCAACGCTAATCCCAACCCATAATCCAAGGATTAAGTAAATTGTTTAAATAGTAACAAGTTTATTTCCTTTATTTTATTTATATAAAAATACCATATATTTAATTACTTCTTGTAAAATGTTTACCAGTCAACATTATTAGTTTAAATTAAGATACGATAACAAATGCTCGCTGTTTATTATTCCATGTATGAAATACTACAAATTATATACTGTAGTTTAAAACGAAAAACAATTAATATATCATGTTTTTGAAAACAGCTCGTTTCTAAATATTAATTCGATAATTGTAACAATCTAAACATTTTTGTAATAATAGAACTTTCTATGTAAGACGCTATTTTAAACTCGCAACCAGAAATGGAAAAGTTAATTAAATTTGTTCGGATTTCAGTGTTTTGTAACAGAAATTTTTAATTAATTTTGCAATATCTCGTGCGCCAAATGTTTCGAAAAATGTTACAAATAATTAAAAAGGCATAATATAATTATGATATTTAGAGTTAGTGAATAACATTTGAAAAATCGTTTCTGTAAAATATGACATTTATTAAATTAGATTTAGCCTTATTTTCGTTACTTTTTTTTTTTTTTTTTTTTTTTTTTTTTTTTTTTTTTTGTCGTGAATTTAAATTATATCTGCATTTAAGTAGTTTTATTATTATAAATATTTTATGCATCAAAAAATTAAATTTATAACTGGAAATGATCTTCAAATATTAAAAATAAAAAACTGATTAATTCTAAGTTTTTATTTTTCCTCGAATTTAAACTGTCGGATATATTTATATTTCCAATTGATGTATTGATCCAGTTTTCATTTTACTATGAAAATTATTCCTTTTTACGTTTAAAATATTATATTTCCCAGAAAATTCAATTAGAAGAATTAGTGATACAGTGCGTCCCAAAAGTTTCTATACAACTTTTTTTTTTTTTAATTTTCCAATTTAAAATGTAGAGTAACAATTTCAAAACAATTTATAATTATAAATAATAGCAACACAATAATAATGCGTTACAGAAATAATATTACACAGCCATAGACTTTGTGAGAAAATTGAAACTTAAATTTTACTGTCCCGAAAATTTATAGACAACTCATTTTTCTTCCTTTAACGTTCAAATGTTTAGGCCGTTTGTTCTTATCATTTCAAAAACTCGATCAGGGATACTCAAAACAAGAGTTTGAAGAAGTTCTGACTTTAAAGAAAATCAACTTCCTTCAAATTGCAGTTTTGTTTCTTGAACCCTTGCAAATTGAAGCCTTTTAGCATATACGTCTCTAGCTAATATTCTCCAGAAGTTCTCTATTCGGTTCATGTCAAGACTAAGGCCTGGTCAGTTTATAACACTTACTTGGTTTTGTCTAAACCATTGCATTGTAAAGTTGGACGCAAAAATGTAGCAATGGTCTTGCTGGTACGGGTGCATCTGTTTGTCCCCTCCTGCCTCTAGAAACTTTCCAAATGGAAATAACTGTACTTCAAGCCTTTCCTGGTAATCTTCGGAACATTGACGACCTTTCAAAAAAGCAATATGGTTTGTTCCATTATAAGAAAATGTTACCCACACCCCCTCCTTGTTGTCTACTAAAAAAAGTTCTGGAATCCTTTCAAATATCGTTCCATTAATATGCCCAACCATCGAGCCTATCTAAATTGAATTTCTTTTCATCACTGACAGGAACACTCAACTATTTATCTGACAATTCCTGTGATTTCAGGTCCACTAAACACGAGTGTCTTTATTTCGTTTTGTAAACTTTGGCGAATGACGCATTTTGCGAAAATCAAGAAATGTACCTGCTAGCAGCCGTCGATGGACCGTGGATATTGGTACTGAAACATTTATCTCTATAGAAATTCACCGTACACACAGGTTCTGGTTTGAAATTAATGTCTAAATTTCTCTGTCTTACATTCAGTTGTTTTCTTTGGCCGTCTAGAAGGGGATTTTGCTTCAGATTATCGCCTTCTGACAGAATTCGGTACCTACCAACCATGCTACATCCAGTTTTTCTTGAAAAGTCCGCAATTTTCCATTTATAGGCCTTTAACCGATAATTTTCGAAAGTTCGTTCTTGGAATACTGCACATTGCGAGGCGTCATTGCAATCAGTCGGAAACGGAAAGACAGATTAGATTTTATCTCAGGAAACTATTGCGTCACAAGTGCATGACCTTGAAATATCAAATTTTGGACATCAGTACTTAAATCAGCTTCTAACACCGGTTGTCTATATGTTTCTGGGACAGCATTTTTTTGTTTTAAATTTTTTATATTAAATCTATGACTGCTAATGTTACTTTAGTATTTTATTATTTTTATTTCATCATTATACATCTTCATAATTTATATAGTCTTTTTTACACATTTAGTTAGCTCTCAAATCCAAGAAAATGGTTGTCTATAAACTTTTGAGACCCTCTGTATAAAAGCTAGAAAAAAAGTCCATGAACAAATGCAAAAAGACACTTCAAAAAAGCACACTGAAATGTGTTACTAGAATTACAGTAAATGGAGATAGATAAAAATATTATATTGTATACTATCTTAATAGTATAAAATTGAACAATATTTTTCATACTCCGTTTCAAAAGTATGCCGGTTTAAAACTATTTTAATGTAACCTCCAAAAGTTATGATTATTATTTATTTTATTTGGCCCATTTTCGATTATTTGTTGTTATTTTAGCAAAGTGCGAAAAAAAAGCAAATGATCTAAATCTTAACAGCTAAAGAAGAAAGGGATAAAGTTGCGATTCCATTGAAAATTTACCCTATAAGATCAGTTAATATCATCTAAGGTCGTAGTTAGGATGACTTTTTGCAAGAGACATACCAGATGGAACGCGACTTAGTTCGAAGTGAGTTATTTCACTGAAAGTAAATCTTGAGTCATATATTTTCATCGACTTTAAGGTTAATTTGTCAAATAATTGCCAAAAAATATCATATTATGATATAAAAAGAATATTTAAAAATTAATAAATTCAAGTGATGCAATAATATATATATATTTCTTCATTTTTAGGGTTCCGAACTTAAAAGTAAAAACGGAACATTTATAAGGTATCTTTTGTGTCTGCCTGTCCGTCTGTCACAGCCATGTTACTCGCAAACTATGGAGCATGTAAAGTTCAAATTGAGTGAAGTAATAAATGTCCCACATATTTATGCCCCGCAAATGCCCCCACATATTTATACATTATTAACCATTCACAAATATAATTTTGGAAAAATGTAGAGGGCCTAATTAAGTTACTTGAAAAAAATATTTTCTTTGTATATCGTGTGAAATCTTTCATAATGCCGAACTGAAAAATACGTTTATTTTAATTTTAGGTATTGTATTTTCAAAAATATCGTCGAAAATGCAATGCAAAATTATCCCCCCCCCCCTTCTATTTCGGAATCTACTTAAACTAAAATTATGAAAAAATTAGAGGTAATTGAATTTAATTTAAACCTTGTAAGAAAATTATAACGATTATCCTAGGTCACATACTTTTTGAGAAATTCGCATTTTTCCATTACACTCAAATTTTGATTTGCGGACGTTCAGCAAAAGAGTTGAGGAGCTCTGAAGGTATCTATCGTCGCAGAAATATAAAAGGATTGTTGATAAAGATTTTTGAAAAAAAAATGTCGGTAATTAGCCGAGATATTAACCGAACGGCCTGGGCATAGTTACATGGGCAGCGTACTCTATGCGCCATCGGCTTGAGTCTAGATAAAAAAAAAATAATAATAATGTTATATTTGTGTAATGCAATGCCCAGTGACTAATTAATACCGGGTGTCCTAAAAAGGACTGACTGATTTTAAAATTCAATAACTTGCAAACGGTGACAGATATTTAAAAAATTCTTGCAGGACGGTTATGCATAAGGTCAAAAGTTTTTTTACAGTGATTTTCGATTTTAGTTCGAATTACAAACAATAGATGGCGCTGTAAGCAATAGGCGCTAAAAACAGGTTCGATTTTTTGGTCGATCTCTTCTTCCATGCGGAAAAAGGAGATGGAAATGTATTAAGTGGTTCCCGAAGGACCAAAAATCGAGCCTGAATTTAGCGTCTATTGATCGCAGTGCCATCTATTGTTTGTATATCGAACTAAAATCGAAAATCACTGTAAAAAAAAACTTTTGACCTCATGCATAAACCTCCTGCAAGAATTTATTAAATACCTGTCACCGGTTGCAAGTTATTGAATTTTAAAATCAGTCAGTCCTTTTTAGGACAACCGGTATATTCATTGTACTGAGCCCACTGTGCGCGAGTAGTTCCCGCACTTGACATGTTACTTTTTAGCCCCCGGTATGCTATTTCTTTCTCCCAGCTTATTTTGTCTCCAATAAATAACGTTACTTTGTATACGCCAGCCGTAAAACAAAAGCCGATGTTTTATTGTGCGATTAAATACTCTGCAACATTTTTTAAAACTTCTAAGCATCGCACATTTTCAATGTTTATACCGTCGTATTGGGAAAAAAAGTACTTTTGAATGCAATTTGTTTGAAAACTGCATCTCCATTTGTTTCTGAAATGGTAATTTATTTGTAGTTTTTAGCGACATTTGTTTCATTTTGGCAACTCAAGCACGCCATTTCTGTAGAAAGTAAAGAAAAAATTGTTGAAAAATTGCAATTTTATCTTCTTGTTGCCATTTTCTCATAAAAATTGAAAAAAAAAATAAAATAAAATACGTGCTATTTTCAGAAAAAAATAAATGAATGATTTATGATAAAACATGGAGCTATTGTAAACTACATATTTAATTTTAAGAATCTATATTAATGCAAATGACGTCATTTTATTTAAAATAAAAGCGTGTGCTTTAAGTCATAAAATTGAAATGTGTTTTGCAGTAGAGTCCCGATTATCCGAGTCCCGCTTAACCGAGTTATTTCCTTCTGGTGAACTGGTGGTTTCTATTATTATGAAACCGTCATTATAAATGAAGCGTTAGGGGAAGATGAAAGAGCAGTCGTAAAAAGTTAGAACTCTGATTTTTCTGGTCAGAATGGAAGAAAAAAATGGCCATAATTATTATTTTTTTTTTTTTTAAATTATTGCCATTTTTATCCATTCTGACCAGAAAAATCAGAGTTCTAACTTTTTTACGGCTGCTCTTTCATCTTCTCCTAACGCTTCATTTATAATGGCTGTTTCATAATAATAGAAACCACCAGTCCACCAGAAGGAAATGAAGTAATGGAAATGCCGGGGGCGACACTAAATTCTGAAAAAACGGAATTCCTGTTCTCTAGTTCTCTAGTTGTTCTTTATTTACTAGGAAGCAGACTATTTTTATGTACTAATTCGAAAAAAATATTTCATCGTGAAACAGAGCATTTCGGCGCTTATCTCATTTTCTAAAATATTTATTGAAGAAGTATGAATATATTATTTCATTGAAAGAAATTTGTTGTTTTTTTAATTAGTATACTTAATTCTTTCTTTTTATTATTAAGACTTTTTTATGGCTAATTTAAAGTAATCTACAGAAAGCAGATTTGTAAGTACCATTGGTAAGAACCAGAAATAAAGAAAATTTAAATGAAACGAGTTTACGCCCAACAACACTTTTATTATGTTTTAAAATTAAAATAAAAAAATAAAAAAAAAGAATCATGAATATTTTCCTTATATCTATAAAATTAAACATTATTTAACAATAATTTTTAATTTAAAAATTGTACACTCTATGCATTTACGCTAGTACATTTTCCTTTGAAAATGTAGCACATTAGAATAGTCTCTTTCATAAAAAACGGGTTCTATCCTTAATTTAAGTACCTAAATTAAATTCAGAGTAAAATTAAAAATATTCATAGTAACTTTATATTGCAAGATTAATTAAATAACCTAAAACACTTTTATTAAACTTTGATAACTTTTTTTAATCAAGAAACATACCAGGTGTTACATGGGCGAGTAATTTCATTTAAAGGAAATATAGTGTCATATATTTTCTTTGACTTTATCATGTGTCTACTTATTTTAGTACCTCCCACACCCCTTTTTTCATTAATAAAATTTGTAACTTTAGCTGTTCTTTCAGTTTTGGATTGAAATATATCTTATACATCTGTCTTTTCACAAACTTACCTAATATATTTTTTTTCCAAGGGATTGATGATCAAATTTATAAAAATTTAGTTTTCAAACAGCTAATTTTTAGTAAATTAACAATTATAACATAAAATTACTAACGTAACATATACTGATTTAAAATAAATTAAAAATATTAGTGTGGAAATATGAAATACCAGTAGAGATTTTAAATCTTAAAATTTCTTTAATTTATAATATATATATATATATATATATATATATATAATGTATATTCATTTATTTTTTATTTTACAGTAAGAAATCCAAACTCTATATAAAAAAGGGATACGTAATGAAAGTGACTAACAGTTTTTATTTTTAAAATTTATTTTATTATTTACTAGCTGTACACGGCCACGCGTTGCTGTGAATCAGTCTGACTAAATGGAAAAGAAAGAAAAGATAAAGTGTACGTTTCTAATATGTTTAATTTCACAATACTTATGGGTATACAATATTTGCTGTTGTTACAATGTCTGTGCTGATATAGGGATTGTCTGATTTGCCGATTCTAGAACACGAAACACATAACTGCCCGTGTGAGAAGCAATTCATGTCTAGATCTAAACAGCAAAATTTTAAAACTTGGTCCTAAACTTTGTTGATGGAGATTACAAACTCTAATCAAATAGGTAATTGCAATCCCTTAAATTGAAATTGCGCATCCATTGAAATCAAAGGAATGCGAGGAATGAGGACATCTTCACCTTTGAAAGGTCCAGTCAACATTGTTGCTTCTACGAAGTTGTTCATTATTTTTTTACTACAAGTCACGTGCGTTGCAATTTTGGCTTGCGAATATTTCGCAACATCATAATTGGCAGGCCGATTATCAATTGTAGTACGTGCGGTGGGATCCCTTGCAGATCGAGTGAATTAAAAAGATATGTGCCGAGTTAAACTTATGGCATTGAGCTCACAGGCTATTCACACTAATTGTATATTATTCTCTTATTTCAAAGAATAATGCCCATCGAAAAATAAACTATGGGGGATTCCCCCCCGTTTCCTCCCTTTATACTTAACCAATGAACCTCCAATTCTAATCAGGGAAACGTCTTATCAGAATAAACTGGTATACCGAATTTGAAGCAAAATTGTTAATTCTGCATGAAAAACCCATTTATCTAAATTACGGGGGGATTAGCCCCCGCTCGCCCCTTTATATTTAATCAATGAACCGACAAAACAAATCAGGCAAGCGCCTTATCAGATAGAACCTATTCACAAAATTTGAAGCAAATCGAATATATCTACATGAAAAACCATGTTATCTAAATTAAGAAGGGGGGGGGAGGAATTAGCTCCCCGTTCCCCTTTGCAAAACCAATAAAACACCAAAACTAACCAGGGAAGTACTTTATCAGAATGAACCTATTTAAAGTATTTGAAGCAAAGCAGATAATTCTGCATGAAAAACCCATTTATCTAAATTAAGGGGAGATTAGCCCTCCGTTGCTCCTTTTATACTTAACCAATAAACTCCCCAAACTAATCAGGGAATCGCCTTATCAGAATGAAACTATTTACAAAATTTGAAGCAAATCGGATATTTCTATAAAGAGTTATCGTTACATACATACGTATATACAGAACCTGCGGGCACATTAGCTCTCAGCCTTGAATAGCCTGTGAGCTAAAAAGAAAAAAAACACGAACTAACAAAAAAAAGAAAAAACAAATATCATAAAAAATACTGACAAAATATTTCATTTAATGTGTCCCTCCGGAGTGCATAGTGAGGGGAGATGCATAACATAAAAGAAAGGGTTAAAGGGCTTTCTAATGATATACCATATAATGGGTGTCGAAAAATATTAAAAAATGCCCCGGGGGATGAAATTGGGGGGGGGGGATGCGAAGATCATAATAGTAATATAAAAACACGTGCGCAATCAAATGCAACGTAATCGGTGAATTTCAAAGAAATCGGTGAAGAACTTTCGTAGCATTTCAAAATGAAAAACAAATTTCAAAGTAATTGCTTAAGAGGCGCAAAGGCATACATAGTGAAAAGTTTCCATGCCGGGACACGAACCCGGGCCTTTAGTATAGCACACTGACGTTCTACCGACTAAACGACATGGAACGATACCCAGCCTGGAAAATTTCTCACCATTATATGTTGGCAAAGCTACAAACGCAGCACAAGATTGAATATTTATCGTGAGCCACCGACCTGGGGCGAACACGAAACTTAATAAACACAGCATCGATAGAAACTATATTAATACATGGAAATTATTCCAGAGAGATACATTCGCCTTGCATACAATTCATTGTCATTTTGAAATATTGTATGCAAGGCGAATGTATCTCTCTGGAATAATTTCCATGTATTAATATGAACTTTCGTAGGTTTAAGATTTCGCACAAACGACATTTGCATTATCTTTTATATAGCAATATTCCCCCACGGGGGGAAAGTGGGATGAAGAGGATGGTAGGTGCATAATATACAAGAGTAGTCAAAGAGCTTTCTAATGATATGTCACATGATGTTTGTCTGAAAACATTTAAAAAGCGCCCCCTTGTGGTGGCGAGTAAATTGGAAAGGGGAGGAGCGAGGTTCGAGATAGGTATATAAAAACACGCGCGTATTCAAATGCAATGCAGTCCGTGAATTTCAAAGTAATCGGTGAATTTCAAAGAAATCGGTGAAGAACTTTCGGAGGTTTAAGATTTTGTACAAACAAACATTTATATTTTTATTTATATAGAAATGTGCCCCCACGTGAGGAAAGTGGGGGGAGCGAGATGCGAGGTGCATAATATGAAACAGTAGTCCAAGGGTTTTCTAATGATATATCACATGATGGGTTTAGGGGAAAATTTAAAAAGCGCCCACTGGTGGTGGTAGTAGCAAATGGAGGTGGGGGGGTGACGAGATTCATAATAAGTATATAACAAACAACACTTCCGTATTCGAATGAAATTCAACCTGTGAATTTTAAAGCAATCTGTGAAGAACTTTCGGAGATTAGCAATTTTGAACAAACGAACATTTACATTTTTATTTATATAGATTACAGAAATCCAAGTGTATTGTTTTAGAGCCTAAATTTAAATATATTTTTAACAAATATTCGAAATCTCTTTTCGTATTGTAGAATACAAAAATTCCGTCTATAAATATCTAACATTAATGTACACGAAATAAAATTTGTGAGACGACTGGTAATTAAACCGTAAATAAACAAAGATCCAAATGAAAATAATATTATTAAACTAACATAAATTTAATCAGATATATTATTTAATACGATAAAAATTAAAAGAAACAGAATTCGACAAGGTAAGAAGAATTTTGATTTTTTTTTCTTCTAGTTTATACAATTAAAATTACAATTTAGCAATATTTCTTACTTTGCAAAAATATGCATATTATGCAAAAAAAAAATATGCTATCATTTAATTTTTTCAAAAAATCGCATTTTAGTATATCTTTTTCTCTTGTAAAGCATAAAAAAGGAGTTTTATCTTGGTTTTACGTACCTAAAGGGAATTGCATATAAATTTACAAATTCATTGTAACTTTAGATAACAAGGTTAATTAAAGTCGTATATAAAAAAAAACTTTGATTAAACTCGGATTTTTTTTTCTTCTCATATATCACGTTGTACATGGGCTCTGTTCAAAGCGAGTAATTTGATTTAAATGAAACCTACAAAAATATATATTGTTTGACTTTATCGCGTGCGTTCTTATTTTATCCCCCCCCCCTTTTCTAATTTTTAAAAGGTTCACCTTTAGCTGTTTTTTGAGATCTTGCTTTGAGCGTCCTTTATTCATCTAGACGTATAGTATAATGTTCTTAACTTACACTTTAATTACATCATAAATTTTGTGAAAGGAATGTATGATCAAAAGTATAAAAATGTAATTTCCCTAGAGCTTTTACGTATTAATTTAAATAAATAAGTCTAACGTAAAATTGCGTACATAATATATATATGATTAATGGAAATAAACCTTTAAGTGAGAAACTTTGAAACCTCCGGAAGCTTTTTTATCTTATCTTATTTAACACTTTAAAAATGTTTTCTGAATTTGTTCAATGATAAATATATTACAAAAATATATAATGTATAGTGAATCAAAGAAAGCAGATATACGCATTTATTTTTAAATATTTTTTTGCTTTGTTGAAGGCAATTTTAACTGTAAGTAGAAAAGGATTTTGTAATGAAAATGTAAATTTTTGTTGCATATGTAATTAGCCTGAGTTTTAACTTTTAATTAAAGAACACGAGTAATTAAATTTATATAAAAATGAAATTTTGATATCTGAAATCTTGAATTCAATATTTAAATCCTTTAAAAATTTTATTTAGAAATGATATATATCCTTCACATTCATTTGTGTACATGATAATATTTTAAAATAAATAAAATAAAGCAGCTTCTCATTCAAATTCAATGAATAAGAAGGTAAAATCAATGATATAAAATAAATTGAACTTTTAAAAAGTTATTTGAGATAGTCTGTGAAGTTTGTATAAGTAGGGAACGCAGTTTTAGATAGACTTATCTTAATAATTAATTATTTTACAATGAAATAAAATGTGATATGTTGAAGCATTTATATATATATATATATATATATATATATATATATCATCATCATCATCACCAACCGTTTTCAATCCACTGCTGGATGTAGGTCTCCCCCAGATTTTTCTAATGTTTTCTGTCTAGTGCTTTAATCATCCAACTTACACCGACTACTTTTCTGATTTCATCACTCCATCTTACTTGAGGTCGTCTTCTTGGCCGTTTTACATCTCTGGAATACCACTGTAGGGTGTTTGTGCTCCATCTATTGTCTTGTCTTCTTGCAATGTGCCCAGCCCATTTCCATTTTAGCCGTTTAATTCTTACAATGATGTCAAAAACTTTCGTCTGACTTCTTATCCAGGTTATTCTTTTTCTGTCTCTTCTAGTTATACCTAGCATACATCTTTCCATACTTCTCTGTGTTGTTTGTAATCTTTGTACCATCCGATTTGTTAGTGCCCATGTTTCTGCTCCATAAGTTAGCACAGGCAAAACACATTGGTTACATACTACCCTTCAGAATAATATTGTTCTTTCCAAAAGCACTCCATCCATTTCTTATTCTTCTATTGATTTCATTCATGATACTATTATCCGATGATATTTCCTGCCCAAGGTACACATAACTTTGCACTTCTTTCATTTCAGTGTTATTGTAGACAATTTTCTTTTTTGATGCAAATGAATTGAACATCACGTTAGTCTTTTCCAAGTTTATTTTTAATCCCACATTAATGCTAGCTCCTGCCAACTCTTTTAGCATATTTTCCAATTCTTCAGGACTGTTACTGAAAATTAAAATGTCGTCAGCGAATCGGAGATGACTTAAATATTCCCCCTTTATTCTAATCCCTTTGTTTTCCCAATCCAGCTCTTGAAAATATTTTCTAAGACAGCCGTAAAAAGCTTAGGCGAAATGGTGTCTCCTTGTCTTACCCCTCTTCCAAGCTTGATCTTTGCTTTTCCTTTGTCCAAGCGGATGGTTGCTGTTGCTTTCTTGTAAATCTTCTTTATAATATTGTTGTAAGGTTTGTCTATACCAATGTCCTCCAGAGATTCTACTACTGCTGATGTGTAGACCGAATCAAATGCTTTTTCATAATCAATAAAGGCAAGACAAAGGGGTAAATTATATTCCTTATGTTTTTCAATGAGTTCCCTTACCGCTTGGATATGATCCAATGTGCTGAATCCACTTCGGAATTGTGCTTGTTCTCTAGGTTGAGCTGAGTTCAGAATATATATATATTCTGGACTCATATATATTATATATATATTAATTATATATATATATATATATATATATATATATATATATATATAATATATCGAATATATCTCACTGACTTTTCTTGAGGCATATCAGAGAATTTTTTGAATAAAAATCTTTGAAAAAATAATTTCTTAAATAATATACTTATCAAAATGAAATCAATATGCAATTATTCTGAATACATCATAAAATTAGAAAATATATTTCTCTAAGAAAAAAATAGCTAGGTGAAATTAGCAATTCATTGGTATATCTGCAATAATAATGCAATTTATTTTGTATGCAGTTTTTGAACACAAGACATTTCGAAAGCTATTTTTGTATTTATATTTAATCAATGATATAAAATAAATTCAACATCTTTTAAAAAATTTATTTGAGATAGTCTGTGAAGTATGTATACGTAAATAACGTAATTTTACATTGGCTTATCTTAATAATTAATACTTTTACAATGTAATAAAGTATAACATGTTGAATCACTTTTTATACGTAATTATGCTTTAAAAACGACCCCATTAGTTTATAAACATTACTCATTGACATTTCTTCAGTCATATTAGAGCATTTTTTCAATAAAAATCTTGTAAATAATAATTTCTTAACTTTTATATTTATCAAAATCTAACCAATCTCCAATAATTCTTAATATATCATACAATTAAAAAATATATTTATTTCTAAAAAAAAATAGCTAGAGAAAATAGGTAAAATTTATAAACCATTGGTACATATACGATAATAATGCAATTTATTTTGTATGGATTTTTCGATCACATGTCAATTTGATTGCTATTTCAGTATTTATTTTTTACTAATAAAAGTTTCATTAAACGATATAGGAATCAAATACATATGCAGTAATTATAATCGATTCAACATCAGTGAATTACTTTAGACATTTTAAATTATTACTTAGGAAATAGTATCGTATTTTGTTTTACTAACTGAAAAAAGAAAGAACTATAATACTATACTAGTTTACTAAATTTTTGTGTCACACATGTGTTATTTATGTAACATAAGGCTATTTGAAATGGGATAAAACTTTTCTGAAATCAACTTTTTTTCAGTGTGATGTATTCCAACTGAAAATACGTATAAGTAAATTTTGTTTTATATATTCCACGTGATCAAATATAATCATCCATAATTTATTGTTCTGAATGATTTATTAAACGCTGTTTCTTTTATAGTCGGTGAAAATTAGAAATCTTTCTGCGTTTGTGGCCTTAATCTAGCTCAATAATTTAAACAAGATGTTACCTAAATTGTAATCAAATATCTTGACTATAACACTATCCTTACATACATAAAATTAATATGCAATGACATGCGTCACATTTACATAAAATACCAAATTTTTATTTTATTTTTATTTTAAGTTAAAAAATTATAAGACAAAGCTAAAAGGTTCTAAACTTAATTAATTTTCTAAAGTAAAATTTGACAGGAAAAAAAATATTCATTGTTTCATAAATAATGTTATGCTTTCCAGAAAATTAAGTTTTGTTAAAAGAACTTAATGAATGCCATTATACCAGTAGAAAAATCGTAACTATGGAAAAATCGTTTAACTAGTATGAAAATATCGTTAACAAAGGATCATCCTCTAAGGAAATATTTCTTGATCAATACACTATTAGCTATAGAATTTGCTACCTAAATAAGATAAATACTTTTAAAAAAGCTACAGTGGATATTTTTCAATGTGTTTCATTTTTGTATTACTAATAGATGAATATTAATGGAATCGGTTAGATTGTTTCACAAGTAAACGATCAATATAACAAATAATGGCCTAATTTAAAAGAAGGATTTCTCACAGCAACTTTAAATAAGTTCTCTAAATTTCATAATAGTTTATTTTGTAATAAATAAGAAGTTTTTTCTAAAAAAAGATAAATGCGCCTTTAAGGCTCTGTTAGTAACAGTTTTGTACTGTTAATTCCTTGTTAATCTTACGTTGAAATATTCTGGAGAGAGTATTTTGGCACAATAGAATTTTGTTATAGCGTTTTATAGTTATTAACATTTCCTTTGAAATCCATTGTTATTAACATCTCTCAATTTAATACACACAAACATGAATAAGATTTCTTGACGTGCTCCTGTAAGAAAAAAAAAGTATATCATACATAAATTATTTTAAAACAAAACACGACTTAATTAAATTTTTCCGTTATTTAATACATTTAAAAAAAATTGCTCTCTTGAAAGTAGAACTGAACAGAAAGAAAGGAAAAAGTATCTAAACATAGAATTTTCGGAACTTGATGAAATTTTTAATGACATAGCCACCAAAACGAGGTCCTTTCGGAAAAACCAAATTATGAAAACTGAAATATTCTTATAAAGGTTATGCACATATATAATAAAATAAAATAAATGTATAACTTTCATTGTTAGAAAATACATGTGGTTGAAAATTACGTCAAAATTTCTTTTAATATTAAAACAAGTCGGTCATTTTTTAATTTTTCGTCGTCGCTATTTATTACATTCCGAATTATTATTATTATTTTTTTATCAGTTTTGGGCATAAAACGATTTTTGAACTTTAATATGCAGATCTTTAGTATTGCCTTTTAAGCATATTAATTCGTTAGTTGAAAACAGATGATCAGAAAGTAATACACATTAGAAAAAGAAAAATTCGTATATTACTGTTTTGGATTTTAACGAAGACTAAAAAATATTATTAATTTTACGTTTAATAAATAATATTTCTATGAATATTATTATGAATTTACATGTAAATGAATATTATATATTGCTGTTACAAAGTATCATTTAAAGTATACGGAAATTAATAATCTCCGTATAAATAACTAATTATTCTTTTTAACAGTAATTACTTCATTTTTAATTATTCCATATAGCGGTAATGGATCATCCGAAATTGAATCCAGATCAGTATTTGTGCATTACTTTCTATGTTTAACTGAAATACGCTAGAGAACTATGATGTTACTACTAAACGTTCAATTTTCATTCTTAAATGATTGTTTAAGATAAACTAGATTTATATGTATTTAACAAGGACATTTTGCGTTCTAAAAATGGTACTACAAAAGTAAGCAATGAAATACTCAGAATTATGACTTAATATTGTGCAAAAATATCGCTGATTTTTAAATAGAAAATCAACAATTTTATCATTTTTCATTTGCTTAAAATCTTTTAAACCGCTCAAAATTATATATATATTAGGGAATTTTTAACGGTGATCGTTGTGATTATTTATGATCGTTTCAACTTAGCCAGAAATATCCTATAAATCAATCAACAATTTTTTTAATGCTGATAAGATCTTAACGAATTAGAATGTTCTGTTTGAATTTAAAGATGAGTATGATAATATATAATGATTTATATTATCAAGAAGTCATATTATGAAATTGAAGCATATTCATTTTTATTTTAACAACCTTTTTTAACAATTAATTAACAGTACTTTAATCACAATAAAATGTTGAAAAACTAGTGTGATACACAAACACAAATAAAGGCAAAAAACATATTAATTAAGCCATAAAAATAAGAAATGCGAAGGATTTCCGAAGGAATTTTGTATGGCTTCCTCAGACCAAAAGTATTGCTCCTGATTTGAAAGTGTTAGCACGTCTTTATTATTACAGATCATGCTGCGCGTTTCTCATTTTTATGGTGTAATTAAGACTTGCTCTTTATTTTTTTTTACTTTATTTGTGCATCACACATGATTTTCAATCTTTTATTCTGATTAATGTGCTGTTAATTAATAGTTACAAACCATAATTAAACTAAAGTTTAATATGTTTTCAAATTAAAAGTCTGTTTTTATTAGTACTTTAGTCATCAATTTGTCTTATCAGAAACATAAAAATACAAAAATACAGGTATAGTTACTGATTCGTGATAACTATTTTCTAATGATTACATATTTTTGCTTATAATACAGTATATTACTTCAAAAGGAATATTCAAGCATTATTACGTTACCAGTAACGTGCATATTTAAACACGGAGCCTTACATTAATATTTATCATTTTGCAGTAGATGTGTTACTTTCCTCTAAGGCATTTTGCGATTACAAATTACCGTAAAATTGTAAAAAAGTTCAGATTACGTTTAAAATATGATATTTCACAACAAGTTGCAACTTGGTGTTTAAAAAAAAAATAGGGCCCATGTGGTTGCGACTAGATTATGTGGTAATTCGTAATTCGTGGGAGAAGTCATTAAGGATAAAAGATTCGTGCACGTGTTAAATTGGAAACTATATAGGAAGCACTTTAGTTTTCCCTGCGTGTTTATTCTTAACAGCATTTTGCGTTGCAGCATAAAACATAAAAAAATTAGCTGCACCATAAATTCTGACAGTCGACGGATTTTCTTTTGTTCACACAGCCATACGTGCAATGTTTGATGAAATTAGGATATGTTATGTTTCAGCATATATTTTTTGGAATATCAAATCCTATTAAAATTTTAGTATACTTGATTTTTTTTTTTTTTTTTTTAAAGTTTGGAAAATGGATGAAAATAAAGTTTAAACATTTTTAAAACTAGGAAGTTAAAGTTTTAAATTTTTTTAGTTATATTTTTATATCTTAAAAAGGGATATTTAAAGAAATAGCAGACAATGTATTACATGAAAATGGAAAGTGTAATGTAGAAAATGTGTCAAATGGTAAAAAAGAAATGTGTTAGAGCAGTACACTGTAAACAATTGATGAGTTATATCTGTTAAATTCATTGGTGTACCCACGGGGGGGAGCTAAGCGGGCTAAAGCCCCTCTCAGACACCAAGACTAGAGTGGATATTTATTTTTTTGAAAATTTATGAACGAATGTTATTAGT
The DNA here is from genome assembly GCA_963932465.1 of Maratus speciosus. Lineage (NCBI taxonomy): Eukaryota > Metazoa > Arthropoda > Arachnida > Araneae > Salticidae > Maratus > Maratus speciosus. The sequence goes on from OZ010786.1 coordinate 329,866,035, forward strand.
ATTACTTTAATAGAGCCTTAAAAAATCGGAAATTTTGAAAATACACTGTAAACAATTGGTGAGTTATATCTGTTAAATTCATTGGTGTACCCACGGGGGGAGCTAAGCGGGCTAAAGCCCCTCTCAGACACCAAGACTAGAGTGGATATTTAATTTTTTTCAAAATTTATGAAAGAATATTATTAGTATTACTTTAATAGAGCCTTAAAAAATCGGAAATTTTGAAAAAATATTGATTTTCTCACACATTTTTTTTTTCTTTTATAAGTTTTATTATGAAATTCGAAATATTAGCATGTTAGAAATTTACTAATTACAATTTTAAGAACCCGTTCTATCTCTAGCTTTCTCTAACCATCATAATATTTTGATAATTTAGCAATAAAACATTAAATTGTTTGGTTGAAAACTCACTTTAAAATTATCCAAAGAAAGAAACTCACCAAAAAATCGCAAAAACTAAGATATATTTTAGTACGATATTTCCTTAAACATGTTTAAAAGCATTAAGAATTAGCCCCGCTAAAACTTTTCAAAGCTTATTTTGGCTTCTGTGACTGGTTACGACTTTGCTCAAGTCAGCAATAAAATGTGAATCAGGAACCAAAGTGGCACTTCCCATCGAGTCAAATGAAAGACAATTAGACAGAACTAGGCCACCAGATCTGGGCATATGTAGACCTATAAAATTTTCTAGCCCCCTCTAGAAAGTAGTAATCCTGGATGCGCTACTGGTTAAATTACACCATAAAATTGGGGCAGCAATAATACCACTAATTTTATGGGGAGTGTTACATCAAATTTATTACAGTGTAGTGCAATATATCTCATATTTAGCCACATGCACTGTAAAGAGAAATCTGTAGTGCTACTAAAGTTTTTTTAAGAAACTGGGATTCCTAGAGCTTTTCATGTAACGACAACAACAAAAATTCATGTAACAGCCACATATTTACGCCAAAAATTAAAAAAAAAAATCTGTAAGGTTACTAAGAATTTTTTAGGACACTGGGATGCCTAGAATTTTCATATAACTGCAACCGGGATTACAGATAAAATTTTAGTAAGATTACTGTAATTTTAGCAGCTTCATTTGTAAAGTTACAGATTTCTGTAGCTTTCTGTAAGCTAGTTCCGTAAAAATAAGCCATAACTTTTGGATACTTTTAACCTGGATACACTGGACTTAGAAAGACAACTTTTCGCGAAAGTATTTTAAATTGACAAATTACCATAATATAGTAAAAAATGAGATTGCATTTAATGTATGATATTTCACAAAAAATTGTAACTTGGTATTATAAAAATAGAACCCATGCGTTTGCGACTAGATTTTGCAAAAATTCATAATTCGTGTGCGAAGCCATTAAGGATAAAACCTTCGTGAATGCGTTAAGTGGGAAATAACATAGGAAATACATTAGTTTTCCTTGCGTGTTTATTTTTAAGAAACTTTTTTGTTGCAGCATAAAACTTTAAAAAATAAAATTACCTGCTTCATAGTTTCTAACATTCGACATATTTTATTTTGTGCACAGAGCCATGCATGCGATGTTTGATGAAATTAGGAGCAGTAAGGTACAGCAAGTACTTCTTAGCTTCAAATAATATTAAAATTTTAGTACATTGTAATGGATTTTTCGGAATTAGTTGTAAATTTAAGTTAGTTTGTCTATGAAACTTCAGTTTTAAATATAGCGCAAATTACGCATATAACTGTGCAAATAATAAACGTTGAAATTTCATATCTTAAAAAATAATATATGCTATTATACTTAATTAATTCATGTTAATTACGTCCTATTTAAGATAGAGTCGTATTATTTGAGAAATTAAATTTAATATATATAATCGTAATAAAAATTGCATTTTTGAATCAGGGTGTGCTTGTGCACACTCTTATGCACACTCTTATACACACTCTTATAGCACACTCTTAAGCTATTACACCAAGATCTGAATATTTATAAAACTATTTATAGTATGAACACACCTCATTTGTCACTTAAAAATATATTATTGAAAGATTTCTTCATTCTATTAAATCCTGTGTAACTAATTCATTGGTATACCATGATAAGTAATTATTCTGTTAAATACTATTATATTTAATTAATTCATGGTGATTACGTTCTATTTAAGATGGAGTCATAATATTTACGTACTACTGAATTTAATATATATAATCGTAATAAATTTTGTATTTATACATTTTTGCATAAGAGAGCAACAGCTATTGCACCAAGATCTGCATATTTATAAAACTATTTATAGTATGAACGTACCTCATTTGTCACGTTTGACGTACAATTTTCGAATTGTTGTTACATTTAGAAAGACAAATTTTCGCGAAAGTATTTTAAGTTGACAAATTACCATAGTATAGTAGAAAAAATGAGATTACATTTAATATATGATATTTCACAACAAATTGTAAATTGGTATTAAAAAATAGAAAGTATGCGTGAAACAATGTGACTAGATTTTTCGAAAATTCATAATTCGTTCAGAGAAGCCATTAAGGATAAAATATTCGTGAATGTGTTAAATAGGAAATAACATAGGAACTACATTAGTTTTCCTTGCGTGTTTATTTTTAAGAAACATTTTTGTTGCAGCATAAAAACTTAAAAAACATTACGTGATTCAAAGTTTCTAACATTCGACATATTTTATTTTGTGCACAGAGCGATGCATGCGATGGTTGATGAAATTAGGATGTGTTATGTTTCAGAAAGTATATTTTAGAGTTTCAAATAATATTAAAATTTTAGTACATTGTAATGAATTTTTCGGAACTTGTTAGAAATTTAAGTTAGGTTACCTATGAAACTTCAGATTTAAATATAGCACAAATTACGCATATAAATGTGTAAATAATTAATGTTGAAATTTAATATCTTAAAAAATAATATATACTATTACACTTAATTAATTCAAGCTGATTACGTCCTAATTAAGACAGAATCGTATTATTTGACAAGTTGAATTTAATATATATAATAGTAATAAAAATTGTATTCATACATCTTTGCATAACAGCAGCTATTACACCAAGATCTGAACATTTATAAAACTATTGATAGTATGAACAGACCTCATTTCTCACTTAAATATGTAATAATAAATGATTTTTTCATTCTATTAAATCCTATCATATGTAATTAATTCAATGGTATACCATGATAGGTAATTATTCTATTAAATACTATTATATTTAATTAATTCATGGTGATTACGTCCTATTTAAGATGGAGGTATAATATTTCTGTACTACTGAATTTAATATATATAATCGTAATAAATTTTGTATTCATTCATTTTTGCATAACAGAGCAACAGCTATTACACCAAGATCTGAATATTTGTAAAACTATTTATAGTATGAACGTATCTCATTTGTTACGTTTGACTTTAGAATTTTCGATTTGTTTTTACATTTAGAAAGACAACTTTTCGCAAAAGTATTTTAAGTTGACAAATTACCATAGCATTAAAAAAAAAGAGAGAAAAAATGGTAAAAAAAAAAAATGAGATTACATTTAATGTATGATATTTCACAACAAATTGTAACTTGGTATTAAAAAAATAGAAACCATGCGTTTGTGACTAGATTTTTCGAAAATTCATAATTCGTGTGAGATGCAATTAGGGATAAAATATTCCTGAATGTGTTAAATAGGATATAACATAGGAACGACATTAGTTTTTCTTGCGTCTTTATTTTTAAGAAACATTTTTGTTGCAGCATAAAACTTAAAAAAATTATCTGATTCAAAGTTTCTAACATTCGACATATTTTATTTTGTGCACAGAGCGATGCATGCGATGGTTGATGAAATTAGGATGTGTTATGTTTCAGCAACTATTTTTTAGAGTTTCAAATAATATTAAAACTTTAGTACATTGTAATGAATTTTTCGGAATCTGTTGTAAATTTAAGGTAGGTTGCCTATGAAACTTCAGTTTTAGATATAACGCAAATTACGCATATAACTGTGTAAATAATTAGTGTTGAAATTTTATATCTTAAAAAATAATATATACTATTATACTTAATTAATTCGTGGTGATTACGTCTCATTTAAGATGGATTTGAGTTATAATTTGAGTTTGAATAAAAATTGAGTTTGAATATAATATGTTTAGTCGTAATAAATTTTGTATTCTTACATTTTTGATAAGAGAGCAACAGCTATTACACCAAGATCTGAATATTTATAAAACTATTTATAGTATGAACGCACCTCATTTGTCACGTTTGACGTACATTTTTCGTCTTGTTATATTTAGAAAGACAACTTTTCGCGAAAGTATTTTAAGTTGACAAATTATCATAATATAGTAAAAAAAAAGGGAGATTACATTTCATGTATGATATTTCACAACAAATTGTAACTTGGAATTAAAAAACACATGCTTTTGAGACTAGATTTTGCGAAAATTCCTAATTCGTGTGAGAATCCATTCAGGATAAAATATTCTTGAATGTGTTAAATGAGAAATAACATAGGAAATACATTAATTTTCCTTGCGTGTTTACACTGTCAGAAAGACTTTCTTCATCAATTCATGTAAATTATACTGGCGGCACTTCTGCCATTATTTTTCCGTTAACTGACGAATATCCGTTAATTTTATCTCCGTTTCAAGAGGTAAAGTATTCGTCAATTGAAGAAAGTCTAGAAAAAATAAATTACCGACGTTGGAATCGAACCAGCCATACCAGCGTTACAATTGGTCAGAAGCGAAAAGCTTTCAAGTAAATATGTTTGCTTCAAATGGGCATGGTTTGATTAATTTCTTTAATAAACAATTAAATTTAAAAAATCAAAAAACCCGACTGCGTAAAAAGCGTACTAATTAATTATTTCTCATCAATGTGAAACTAGTTTTTTTTTTTTTTTTTTTTCAATTCCTACTATTAACTCACATTCTCGCTATATATCTTGTTCAAATATTCAATCGTTAATAAAATACTTATTAATCATCCAATCAAGCTCAAATAACTTTTTAACTTGCAGTGAATGACACTTGATGTTAATCCAGTTTTTTTCAAATATAAATTCATTAATTAAATTAAATTAATTAATTTCAATAATCTTGCGAGTCCTCTTCTTGATCAAGGCATTTTAAGCACCATTCAAAAGGAAAGAAGAATGGAAGAAAAAAAATTTCTTATCGACCTAAGTAGGAATTAAAATATATATTTTTTATATTATATTACTTACCTATTTTTTTTTTATTTACTTGTATTGATAACTTTTAAGTTGTGTTTAACAGTTAGTTCCTATCTATAAACACTGTTTTGATGAGGTCTACAGATGTCTATGAGGGTTAGAGTTGCAGTAAAACTAGACATCCTACCTACACAACTTCTAGGTCGTATAATATTTTAACGGAGCTTTTGACTGTAAAATAGTCAATGAAACATCGTCTTCATTTTAAAAGACATCTCCAATGATATGCCACTCAATAGGGTGCGTGCATTTTTTTCATCTCTACCGCAATTTTGTATTTTACGGCCGCCATTTTGAATTTATAAATACAAAATCTAGCCTATAACCATCGGGCCGTTAAGACTAATTGATAGAGACCTCATTCATTAAAATCCATCCAGCCGTTGGGATGTTTCGAGGGTATAAAGAAATCCACATACACAGATACGCTTGAAACACACAACCCTTCTTTTCAGTCGGGTAAAAAGCTTTGAATTTTGACGTTAATTTCGCAAAGATTTAGTCTTTAAAGGAGACTGTAGCCAGGGATTTATATTTTAAAGTTAAAACAGGATAACAATATGAATTATAAATATTTTTAAGTAGATTGCTAAATGTAAAATATGAATATTATATTTTTATTCGATAAGATTTTTTTTTTATTTATTTTTATTTATTTTTTTATTTTTTTATTATTTTTTATTTTTGTAGTAAAATCGATTTTTCTCTAATTTACTATTTAAATTAAATGTGCTCGTTTCAAATATATTTTATAAGCAACTTTATAAATTAGTTTTTTAAAACATTTCCCACCTTATTAAAGTTAAAAAAATAAATTGTGAGTACATTTCAATGAATGAGATAAGTATTTGTTATTTAATTTTAAATTCGAAAACATTTTTTTTTAATTTTTTAATTAAATTATAAATCTTAATTTATTTAATTTTTAGTTTTTCCTTTGTCAATAAATTCGGATTTTAGTATTTGAATAGCGCATGCGTACTAGGAATAAACGGGATTTCTCCCTCTTTTTCAGACTTTTTGGAAGCATTTACGGATAAAACAGGATTTTATTTTGTGCACAGAGCCATGCATGTGATGCTTGATGAAATTAGAATGCGTTATGTTTCAGCAAGTATGAGAGTATTTTTAGAAATTCAAATAATATTAAAATTTTAGTACATTGTAATGGATTTTTCGGAATTTGTTGGAAATTTAAGTTAGGTTGCATATGAAACTTCTGTTTTCAATATAGCTCAAAGTATGCATATAAATATGTAAATAATTAATGTTGAAATTTTATATCTTAAAAAATAATGATATTTAAATAAAAATTGGACAGGAAAAATGTATCATATGATAAAAGAAAACGGATGAAACTAAAAAAAAAAAAAAAAAAAAAAAAAAAAAAAAAAAAAAAAAATTGTAAGCTACGTGATAGTAAATTCTTATTTATTTATTTTTTTATTTTATTTATTTATTTATTTATTTTTAATATCGCACTATTATCAGTTAATGTCATAAATTTTCTGACGTTAAAATTTTTTATTAGAAAATGAAAAATTCCTTATTTCAAAGATCATTTCTCCATTGTTTATATTTTTCGTTTCATAAAATGCACATCAAAATGGAAATTTGATGGAAAAATAAATTAATTAAACATCTTAATTTTTTTTTGTTATTTTTGAAATATGAAATTTATTAAATAATAAAATTTTTACTGGCAAGAATTGCACAACAATTATTATACACGTTTCAAACATAGGAATGATACAAATTTTGATATGAAAGAAAATGCACAAAGGACCATTAAACTTCATTATAATCAATACTTTTGTTTCTTAAATATCAATTATTACTTTTTTAACTATCACGCTCTCACAAAATAGAAAAAATAATGATTTCTGTTTACTGGTTATAGTTATTTAAGGAAAAATAACTTTTGACCTTTTTCAAGTCAAGTAATTGTGATTTACTATCTTAAGCACACAGGTGTATCGAAAAAGCATGAAGAAATGCATATTTACGTAGAAAGTATAGTCTTACATATTTTTTAATGTATTTTTGCATGCTTGTTACTTTTTCGAAAGCATCTTGCAATAACAAATTACCGCAATATTGTGAAAAAGTTGTATTTACTGTTAAAATACGGTCACAACAAATTGCAACTTGATGTTAAAAAAATTAGAACCCATGTGTTTGTGATTAAATTTTGTGATATTTTCTGACTCAATTTTAAATGCAAAGCCTTGACATAAGAATGATTATTGAAGTGATTTGCAAAATACATTTCTAAATTAGAGCCAGTTTCGTGTATTTACGAACAAAAATGAATTAAAACTGTCTCATTAAAGTAGCCAGTTTGGATTTCAGAACAGCTTTGAGAATAAAATATCTGTGTCAAACTATTTAGGAAATCATAACAGTTGTAAATTTCCTAGAGGGTGAAACAAGTCCGAGCCAGGATTCGAACCAGTGATGTCTTGGCTGAAGCAAACAATGCTCTACCAACTGAGCAATCCCGGACGAATCAGGAGGACTAATTCACCCAGCTAATCTGTAGCAACCACAGCATCTGGTCTGATACCTGAATCAGATCGACAGAATAAATCGAAGGTAATTTTTGGAATTACAGTAAACGCTGAATGCCTAATTCACCCACTTGGAAATTACAAGTGTTATGATTTATTTACCAATCAAATAATTGTATTAAAAAATTATTCTATTTAGGAAATACTTTAGTTATCCTTTACTTTTTTATTCTTAACATAATTCTGTGCTGCAACATAAAACATAAAAATTAGCTACTTCATGATTTCTTGCATACGACGGATGTACGAGGGTAGTTCAATAATTATTGTCTCGAGTGTGTATAAAATATTTGTACTGCGATGGTTGATGTGGAATATTGAAGCCTAATGTCTTAGATGCCTATATGCTCAATTTCAGAACTGTAGCTGCTATATTAATATTTGTTTTTCCGTTTATGTTTTGAGAGGTCACACCTAGCTTGAAGCAGGAGGGGGGGGGGGAAGTGAAGGTGAATGAGACGTGGCTACTGTCGTTTGGACTAGGTATCATAGCGATGTAGCCACGTCTCATCCACTGTCACAAATCTATCACAGAACTGCTTCAGGTATGGCTCAATAAGCTCCAAACCAGTCTCTCCCCCCCACCCCCTTTTAACTCTCACACCTAAAACGAAAACCAATATGTTAATATAGCAGCCACGGTTCTGAAATTGGCTTCTAGGCATCTAAGACATTAGGCTTTAATATACCACATCAACCATCGCAGTACAGATATTTTGTACACAGTATGCATTTTTGGAATACCATATAACATTAAAACTGCAGTGTGATCAGGAAGTTTTATCAAAAGTTTAAAATTTGTATGCCAGTTATGGTAAATCATTTATTAAATTAGAACATGAAATATTCTAAGCATTGCTATATAATAGCAATAAAATAAATATCGGTTTTGTGATTAATATTTTCTACTCGTACTGTCTAATTATTTTATAGGTAGATCGGATGTAACAATAAACGACATTTTAATGATTAAAAAATAATATATGGTTTACAACACGTTTACAAAACTAAGTTGTAACTAGAAAATATCCTTTGTAACAGGAAAATTTCTAAAAGCTTTCTATGTTTCTAACTCTTTCTAAAAACAATATGCTAATCCATGTGTTCTATACTCTCAATGAAATAGTGTCAAACTTTAGGAAAATATTATAGTTTATAAAGTATTTTCTTTTAAAATCACTTCATTTTATTTTATACTGAAGCCCTTACATTCCTTATAGTACACTCTCTACCTTCTTCCAAATAAAATAATTGCACGATAGCAAAATAACAACATTTATAATTTATGCCTCGAGCATAATCTGTAGTTCCCACAAGTACTATACTTCTCTGGAAACATCTATTAGTAGCGTTCAGCGAACACTGTAGATTATGAATAAGGGGAAAATCTATTACTTCACTAATAATTGGTAAATGTTTCATACCAAATTCTTAGCAGTTGCTTAATTAGAAATTATATTGGAATAAAAAATACTAAACAACTTTTCAAAAGTTTTAAGATTTTACTAAGAAAATATAATCTTCTTATTTCTTAAAAGTGCTTTGACTAGATTTACCAGAACGCAAACGACAATATTTCTATTTTTGAATTATTACTTATTATTCAAGACATTCATTATATAAGATTTAAGCGGCTATTCTACGTGTCAATTATATGTTAAGAAATTTAATAATATTCCCACGGCAAACATAAATTTTGGAATAATAAATTACTTCATTATAGAATGAAAATTATGTTAGAAAGTGCTTCGTCCAAGATTATATGTATATATCATAATATTTCTACACGCAACATAAAATGAACCATTAATAAATGTAAACTATTACTTATTTTGCATAATTTAAGAACTGCATTGTAATTGGTGACTGAAACAATGCTGTCCAAAGTATGAAGACTGTCATGTATAAATGAAATAACCGTTGAAAGATAATGACTCAAAACTCTGCTCAAATGATTTTCATTTTAACATTAATTTAATTATTGCCTGTTGTTATTATCATTAATTAATAATTTTACTCTTATAAGTTAAGTAGACAATGTTTTAAAATTTAAAACATTGACGAAACTTTGGAAATATTAACTGTAAAGTAACTAGTTGAAAACTTGTAAAGATTTCATTACGGTGTTGTTTATTTATTTTTTTTATTTTTATGTTTTTTAATTCATATTCAGTAATGCTTAAAATTTAAAGAAACGTAATCCACAAGGTATTCATAAACTGCTTGAAAAAGTGCCATAGTTACATATATATATATTAATAGGAAGCCTAATTACAACCACTTACTGAATGAAAAATACACGGTAACTTACTCCACCACAAATCCAGATTTTCGCTTGTGACTTTACTAATAATGGATATATTTTAAATACATTTTCAGCATGCTTACTTCACTTTACATGAATTGAAACGGCATCACAAAGAGTACAGTAGATTGTAACCCTTCACATAATAAACGACACTGGGCTAAGCGTTACTGATTTTAGTATGTCGCTGGTCGCATCGCATTTACGGTGCCACTTATCGAATTATAATATATTTTAAGCCACTCCTCTGATGATAACACATTTAAAAAAATCAAAATTAGTCTGCAGGAATTTTTAGGTCAGTTGTCGGTCCAGGTAGCTCAATAGTCAGGACGTTGAGAATTTAAGCCAAAACTATTGGGTTCCCCTTCCGGGATTGACATTTTTTCACTCAGTTTAAAAAATGTCAATCCGCACGTTAGCTTTAAGGGGACTCTTCACTAACTTGAAAACACCTGTTCGCTTGTGCTAAACCTATGGGCAGGATGTTTTCGAACGTCTTGTTTAAATTTGAATATTTTTAAAGGATTTCTTTTGAATAGGATAGGTGAGGTCGACCTCTAATAGTTCCATTTTGAAATTTTCGATTTTGTTCGCAGATATTTAATAAAGTTACTTTAACTTTCGAGACCGTTTCCGAAAGTGACCTTTATATATATATATATATATATATATATATATATATAATCTGCAACGGAAATCGAAAAATTACAAAATAGCTATATTAGAGATAGACCTCAGCTATCCTATGCAAAAAAAACCCGTTTAAAAATATTCAAATTTAAATGAGGAATTCGAAAACAACTTGCCCGTATGTTTAACATCAGCGAACCGGTGTTCTAAAGTGAGTGAAGTGTCCCCTTAACAGTCTGTAAGATTTTAAAAAAGTAAATAGATTATAACTCTTTTCGAGTTTTCCTCCCACATTTCTGCGATATCGCTGTTCCATTGATATGTTTATCCAAACGTTACTAGTATGTGCTTGCATTCCTTTAACATACTCTAATTTTTAAATAAAAATTATAAAGTATTAATATATGAACATGTATATATATATGAATATATTGTTTGCATTGGTGTGCGTTGCATTGTGTTACTCTCATTTTGTAATGTTAAACAAGTGGTCACAATCGCAGGAAAACCGGGAACCGCTCACTCTTTTTAGATTGAGCAAAATGTTTTATGAAATTTTTAATCTAATAGTTACCAGAATTTGCATCGTATATGATGATCGTGCCATGAATGGCGAGCTCTATGCCAGTAGTTCGATCGCGTCTACAACAAATTGGTGCAGAAGTATCCAGGATTGGTCCGCCGAAAGCGCGCTTTGTTTCTTCAGGACAATTCCAAACAGCACGTAGCAAGTTTGCACAGTTGGGTGGCGTCGAAATTCTTCCACGTCCTGCCTACAGTCCAGACGTGGCTCTATCCGATTATGGCCTTTTTCGATCAATGCAATATTTTTTCAAGGGCCGTCAATTTGAATCCTTTGATGAAGTTGAAGAAGCATGTCAAAAGTTTTTCGATTCCAAGGAGTCGCCATGGCACTTCCAGCAAATCCGGAATCAGGCAGAACAATGGCAGAAAGTCGTGGACTATGATGGTCTCAACTTTGAAGAATAGTCCTTGTTGCTTTTGTTGCTAATTTGCGCATAACAACGCAACTTTCACAATTTTCCCAGAACTTTTTGCTCAACCTAGTAATAGTAGTATTTACATTATTCAATCCAGGATTTTCGCACATAAATAAGGCGACGATTATCATTCAGAAATACTTCTATTCACTTTAAAAATAAACAATGAATTGGGACTACTCAATAAAATACCTATCAATACGCTTGACCGAGTACAGTGGTTTTTTTTTCTTATTTATTGTTCTGTTATATATAAAAAGAATCAAATTTATTAAAATAGGTTTTATCTGTATAAGAACATGGGCCACAACCACACATAAAAAATTAATGGAATAAATAGGTATATTTGTATGCGAATATTTTCAGCTTTGTACAATTAAGCTAAAATACATTCTATATTTTATTCTTTGTTTTAAATTATCTTTTAATATATATATACATATTACTAAATTATAAAATTATATCAACTCAAAAGACAATAATAAGATTTATAAAGAAGATTTCTGTTTTTCTTTTTTTAATCTTCTTTTCTGTTGTATTTAATGATAGTACATATTTTTTAGAATATTTCAAATATCAGATAATGCATAAGAATTTTTCCTTAACATAAATACACAGATATATTTTGACCATAAAAAGTATGCCTCTCAGACGTTTAGCGAAAGTGTAGACGTTTTTGCTTAGATAGACAATGACCTTTTCTAACAGATCGATACGTTCACTCAGCATTAAAATAAGATATTTTAAGATAAACCGATACACATGTTTAAAAAATTTTATCTTATATTTTATAAACTGAATCTTCTTATTTGATGTGTGCAATGTTTTTTTCCTTTTGCAATTTAAAAAAAAAAGAATGCTTCATGCTGCAAATATTTTCTTCTTTTTTTATATTATTTAAATTTTGGTTTTGAAAAACTAGTTTTATAAAAGATGTCTTAAAATTATTAGCAAAAATGTTAAGGTGTGAAAGTACAGATTAACACAAGTAGTTATTGTGTAAAAATACAGATCATAATTCACATATTACAGGGTGTAGCGACGAAAGCTCTTAGGATGAAGCCGGATTTTGAATCATGAATCACAAAAATTAATATTAAAACCTTGACAACACTTCATTGAAATTTGAAATCAATTAATTTTGTATGGCGTAAAAAAATCTTAACACTGAAATGGGACAAATTTATCTATAATTTGTTTAACAACAACTTAATGTAGCACAGGTAGTATAGCGTTATTCGAACGTTAGTTGAAGTCGCAGATAGTACTTTTGACGGTGACATCATATTTCACCGAAAGCAATGTAAGTCTGTCAATAATATCGTTATAATATCTGCAATATTTGTAAAAGTTATGATGAAAAATCTGATTTCAACTTGCAAAGTAAGCACCCTGAATTTTTAACAAAATAGGTGGGGTGCGATACTTGTTTTTAATGCAAAAATATTCTATCTTTGAATCACTATTTTGAATCACGTCTTTAACAACATAGCCCATTGGTAGGGAAACAAAAAAAGGCTCAATTCGGAAATAATTAGGAGAAAGCTGGAAATTGTTTTAATTCCTTCAGTTTATATCTAGAATGAATATGCTACGTTTTCCCTTCGTACTAGGTGAGCGTTAAGAATTATACATTGATTTATAGTAAAAGAAACACGTTTTTTAAAAATACCATAGCACTATCTCGAAATCACTAACTTTTTTAAAAACATTGTCAATACAAATGTTGTAGAGCTTAAACTTCTGAATAAAATGAGTACCTACACTTAATACTTTTGTTGAATATTAAGGTCACAATTCTACTTTAAAGTTTTAGCCCCGTGGTCAGAGGGTTAAACTCAGTGGGGAAAACTGGAAATCGTTTTAATCCCTTCAGATTAGGTCTAAAATAAATATTCTATGATTTCCCCCTTCATACTAAGTGAGCGTTAGGAAATATGTACACTACATTCGAAAAACACGTTTTTCTTTAATATTTTTAACAATTTCTGAAATTGTGACCTTAATTTTGAACAAAAATATTAATGTGAGTATTCATTTTATTCAAAATTTTAAGCTCTACAACTTCTGTATTGGCAATGTTTTTGATAGACTTAGCTGTTTTGCGATATTCTTAGGTAACTTGGTCTCTCGGTGCTTGAAGCTCTTGATTAGTGATTAAGCAAAGTTTTGAAATTAGAATTGCGACCTTAATTTTGAACAAAAATACTAATGTGGGTGCTCATTTTATTCAGAATTTTAAGCTATACAGCATTTGCATTGGCAATGTTTTTGATAGAATTAACTATTTTGAGATTGTTAAAAATATTAAGGAAAAACATGTTTTTCGAATGTAAATACTCACATTTTTTCTAACGCTCACTTGGTACGAGGGGGAAAACATAGAATATTAATTTTAGACCTAATCTGAAGGGATTATAAAGGTTTCCAGTTTTCCCCTAATTAATTCTGAGTTCAACTCTCTGACCACAGTGCTAAAACTTTAAAGTAGAATTGTGACCTTAAAATTCAACAAAAGTATTAAGTATAAGTACTCGTTTTATTCAGAATTTTAAGCTCTACAACATTTGTATTGACAATGTTTTTGAAAAAGTTAGTGATTTCGAGATAGTGTTATGGTATTTGAAAAAAAAACGTATTTTTTAGTACGAGGAGGAAACGTAGCATATTCATTCTTCTAAACTGAAAGGGTTAAAATAATTTCCAGCTTTCTCCTAATTATTTCCGAATTCAACTCCCTATCCTCTGGGCTAACAATGAATGTTGAAGCCTTAAAAATACTTAATTAAAATTTTGAAATAAAATCATAAGATGAAACGCAATATATCACCTTGATTCAAATATAAAATATACGATATGAAATTTAAAAAGCTCAATGTTTTACTTAAAAGGGGATTAAAATAATAAATGATATTTTTCAACTAAAAAATATATATTTTATTTAAAACTCCTTAGTACTTTTTCGGCAGTATTTCCCGATCCCATCATGAGAGAATATTTTAATAACTAATTGCTGTTATATACAAATACGTCATTTTTTCTGAAATGAGAGAGACAATATTTATTAGAGTTGAAAGTAGAAGTAGCAGTCCCTTGGATTGAACTTAAGTAGAGAAATAACTCCAGCTCCATTTATTTTATTACACGTATAAGAACAAAATGATGTAATAAAATAAATGGAACTGCAGTTAATAAATATTTTATCTACTTAAGTTCAATCCAAGGGACTGTTACTTCTACTTTCAACTCTAATAAATATTGTCTTTCTCATTTCAGAACGAAATAATTAGTTAATAAAATATTATATGATGATGGGCTCGGGAAATACATTCCGAAAGTACTAAGAAGTTTGAAATAAAATGTATATTTTTAACTTATAATATCTGTTTTATTATTTTAGTCGAATCTTAAGTAAAACTGTGATTTTTAAAGTTGATACTGTATATTTTGTAAAATTTTCAATTTAATAATTTTATCTGGCTTAAAAAAATGTCAACAGAATTTTCTTCTTTTAATAATATTTAAATTTTGATTTTGATTTTGATAAACTAGTTTTACACCAGGTGACAAAAATTTTGTTACAGCTATATTATAACTCTTAATCATTTTTATTATTAATTTTGATGCATCCCGCATAATTAAAAAATAACTTTGTATAAAATTCTTTAGAATTGACTCAAAAAAGTCATTTAATAAATTTAAATTTTAAATCTTAAATTTTTTGTCGAGTTATGCATTTTATATGAAATTCTGTCTTTGAGCTTTACATATATCGTCAAATCGTCAAATTATTTATTGATTCATTTTGCTCATTAAAGAATGATAGAATGAGGATGTGGAGAAACGCATAACTAATTTCGTTCAATTAGTGTATCCTTATTAATCACGAGTTAATTTATTAGAATGATTTTATCTTAGTTAAATAGAATGTCTGAGGCTTTCAGTAACGGTACTATTTTATGAAACATATTGCGTTAAGAAAATTTCTAAAACTCACTCTTTGATTATTCTCATATATTCTCTATACATGTGAATGGGTTTTATTTAAAGAATGTGTATATAAGTAGAAGTAATCGATTACCTATTATTTTAACACAATCAAACTGATTGGTAAAGTTATCATACGAATTGAATATATCCAACCGAGCGGAAAAATGCCCAGGCCGGAAATCGTACCCAGATCCTTAGCTTACAAGCCAAGGCTTCCTTGTAAGCCAAGGATCTGGGTTCGATTCCCGGCCTGGACATTTTGGCACTCAGTTAGAAATATTCAATTCGTGTAATCGATTATATTGTGAATAACATAAAATAAGAATCAATCATTAATTTATAAACCTAAAAATCTTGAAAATGTGCTTTTTAAATATATTCGTACCTGTTTTGCGTAAAACATCTCCTATTCGTTTAAAAAAGAAGAAACATACACGTTAGCACTTGCACGCACACACACACACATATATATAGTAAGCGCATATGTTTGTGTTTGTGCATGTGTGTACGATTATGTTTTGATGTGTGTTGTTAGTACAACATTTTCAATTTAAACAATATTTATTTCACTTCAGCAATCGAATGTTTGAGTTTGAACAATGTATCCATTTCAATTTCTGTTATTTTAACTGCTATGGATTATTATTTTTTTTTTCATAAAACGGATTTTTTATTGAAAAAAAAATTGGTTTTTGTTTTATCTAAAGTCTTTTCTTTCTTTTTCAGGTTTGTGTATTCTTTCAATTTTATATAGCCTGTTTCGTCTTTTTCTTTTGTAAGTATGCTATTGAATATTTCTTAAGTAAAAATGAAAATTTGAAACAAAGAATATTATTATCAGATAACATTTCGAGATATATTTTGAAATTCTGTTTTAGAATTTCTCTTATTCTTTTTACCACTTTTTTTTTTTTAACGTTAATGTGCAACGAAGTAATACATAAAAAATACATTGATCACATTTGCGACATGATGTTTTTTTGCCCGACTGCCAAGAAGGGTTATGTGTTTCACGCGTGTCTGGGTATGTGGATTTTTTATATCCTCGAAACATCCCAACGGCTGGATGGATATTAATGAATGAGGTCTCTATCGATCCGTCTTAACCGTCCGATAGTTATAGGGTAGATTTTGTTTTTATACATCCAAAATGGCGGCCGTAAAATAGAAAATGGAGACAAAAATAAATTTACGCACCCTATTGAGTGGCATATAATTGGATAGGTCTTTCAAAATGAAGACGATGTTTCATTGACTATTTTACAGTCAGAAGCTCCGTTTAAATAGTAAACAACCTAAAGTTGTGTAGGTAGGATCTCTAGCTTTAATGCAACTCGAACCTTCATAGACATCTATAGGCCTCATCAAAACAGTGTTTATAGATAGGAACTAACAATTAAACACAACTTAAAAGTCATTAAAACAAGTAAATAAAAAAAATTGGTAAATAATATAAAAAAATAGTTTCACATTGATGAGAAATAATTCGCATGAGATTTTGTTCGCATTTTACGCAGTCGGGTTTTTTGATTTTTTAAATTTAATAAATTAATTAAAAATATTAACATAACATGAAATTTAAAATTTCTAAGAAAAAGTGGGAAAATGCTATTTCCTTCTTTCTGTCCTTTGTGTTACGAAAAAAGTTAAAATATGCTATTTAATATTTATTTTTAACCAGAGTTTATGTTTAATCTTTCTATAATCTTTCCTTAAATTTTACATTAAAAATTTTGCAAAACCTCTCGTTCAATATCTTTTGTACAATATTTGTTTTTTTTTTTTTATTTAATACAATTCTCTCTATATCTTTTTAGATTTTTTTATAAGGCTCTTTTTTTTTTTTCTTTTCATTGTGGTTTACTATAGTTCGTCCTTTTAGTAGTTAGTTATTTCAGCATTTCTTTTTTAACTAACTGCCACTTTTCATTTATCATACTGTTTTGCACATTTTACTTCTGTCACATTATATTAAGGATTACAAAATCATATGACATTTGTTCATATTTTTACGTAACAATATTTAAATATGTATATTTGTCGTAAAGTTAGACATCTAAAATAAATATAAAATGTTCATTTGCAAAGACTAAATAAATCTCAGCCTTCTTCAAAATTTTCGTATATTTCGTTGTAAACACAATTTATCTCTAGGTACTTAAAGTGTTCCAGTAACTACATCCTCAAACTGTGACACATTTTATAGCTATTCAGTACTGTTTTTAACCCATGAAACGGTACTGCAGTATATTCGGTTTTAGGATAAAAAACAATTTGAGTTTAGATCGAAATTTATTTGTTTTCTAAAAAACTGGTACTAGTATACTGAACAGGAATAATGTCAGAATTTTTAAACAAATAAAAATTAAAAATAATTTTATATCTTCAAGTAAGCATTGAATTGATCTTTACCTTTAAATTTTGATGAATCGATAACAGAAGTGAAATTAATTAATGGGTCATTCCACGTAAAATGAGCAAAAATTTGAAAAAAGTCGTGGCCACATAGTAACCGATTTTAATAAAAGTTTATACACAGGTTCAATTCATATTAAAATAGAGCTATGCAAAATATCTTAAAAAAAAAAAAAAAAAAATTATTTTAGCAGTTTTGAACATTTGAAAAACTTGTAATAAATAATGACATGTGTGCAATCGTACAAAGTTGCTGGTTTGAAGTTCTATATCTTAAAAACTATTTAACAGAAATGATTTTTTTTGCAATAATGTGACTTCTGAAAAATTATCTTCCTATTTATTGTGTAATAATAATCTGGTAACACCATGATTAATCTTTAATTGGTAGTAAATTTGAAAATTTGTGAATTTTGAGAAAATTAGAAACGTTGTAAAAATCAAAGGAATTCAAAAACATCTGTGACATTGATGTCTGATGTAGTATTACATATGAAGATTAAATTCCCAAAGTTTGAAAGTTGCCATTTATTTCCTTCATCTTCAAAAAAAAAAAAAAAAAAAAAAAAAAAAAAAAAACCTTAGAAACTTAAAAAAAAAAATAAAAAATCATAATTTTTTCTTTTATGTATGAGTAAAAATATAAATAAAGTAAAAGTCCGACATTAACAATATTGCACAGACATAAAGATCAATAAATCCATGATATGCTAAAAAAAATTCATGATTGACATTTGATTCCTAAAGTAGCAAAAATGGATTAAAAAAGATAATATCTCTTACATTCCATGAGCTATTCTTCCTTGAATTCGCCCTCGTTTCTTAAAATATTGCACGATTTCAAGGAGACAAAAATGATGTGCTGCCATCTATTTTTTGTATCTGAATTTAAGATTAATATGTAATTTTTTGTCCAAACTGAATCATTTTTTTCTACTTTAATTAAATATATTCTTGAGGTAAAAATTAATTGAAAGCAAGAATAAAAGTTTTTATATTTAAAATATACACTTTTATCTATAATATCAAATAATTAAAAAAATTAAAGATTCCCTTCACTTTCAAAGAGGTGATAGAAATATTTAAAGTGCAACAACCAATCCATCAACATCTTGCGAACATCCAATCTTAAATCTGGATTGGGATCCTGGACTACTCATTTTTTTATGAGTAATCTGCATAATGATCTCGAATCCTCCGCGGTCGTCCGATGCATTAAACGCCCCGTCATGCCCTGCCTCGCTGGTCAACACTTTTAACTAACTGAATTTAGTCTTTAAGATTTTTCCGGTGGATCTTCTTTAATCGGGGTCTACTGCCACTGTTCAGGTCGGTGGTGAAAATAAAGGGACCTCCGATGGGCGCTTGCACGCTTTTTCTGCGAAGTAACGACGGTTATGTAAAGTCATAAAAAGGATTAAGGTCGTATACTCAACATTTTTTTATATATAAGTTATGCATTTAAAAAAATGTTCTTAATAAGAATTCAAGATAACTGGATTTCCTTCAACTCCGTCATTGATCGCAAAGGTAGCAGTAGACTTAATTACTAAAGATCCCGTCCTAGAAATTTAAAAGCTAAATTCGAAAAGTTGAAGACCTCGAACAGCGGACAAGTGAAGCACGGGAGTTTAATACGCCGGACAACCGCGGAGTCATGGAGATCAATTGCCACTTCGACAGCCAATAATACGGCTTAAATGAATCCTAAAAGACTGTCTTGAGTCAATTTTGTCTCTCAAAAAATACGTTAATTATACACTACTTACCATTCAAACAAATTCGAACTCTATAATTGTTGTCGAATTCGTTGTTATAAATGCGTACACTGTAAATGAATGTCTGTTGTTTCTAACGATTTCGGATTTTTAAGATAATACGTACGATTTATCGAAACGATATCTGTCAATGAATTATAATCCAACAACAGTACATGAACTCAGACACTGAAAAAAAGCACGCGTTTTATCGAGGATGTGTTGAGTTATTTGCCCTCTGCCCTTGTTCTATTATTTATTTAAAATTAACGCCATTAACAGGATTGAAATGTAAAGGTTTTTTGAATGCTATGAAAAATGATACTTTATATTTTCTAATGTTTTGAATTTAAGCTGAAGTTTTAACATTTCAGTTTCATACGGAATTCAATTAAACAAAAAACGCTTAAAAAATTATAAATTATATTTACATGTATATTTTAATTTATTTGAATCAGTCTATGTAAAATCTATATTTTAAGCAAATAGTTTATAGTTATAAATATACTCCTGTATCTTTTATATATTGTCTCCTGTATATTTATGCATATTATACAAAAGTAAGTTTTTTATTTTAGAAAACTCATTAATTTGAACACTGCAATTATCATAAAATTATCCATATTTCTGTAAGCCCGAGAATAGAAGACAATAGAATAAAAGCAATAACTGCGTTGGACCTTTAATGCCAACTATTATTACACCTGAAGAAAATGATGCTAAATCCCTTGTTCCCATTGCTCTTACATAAACACTATAGTAGGACATAAAATGAACATTTCGCATGATGAAATCCTTTCTCGTATCTCCAAGTACTGTTACACTGTCCGCTTGTTTGTAAAAGAAACAAATTTACTGAGCTGTTGCAAGATTACTAGCTTCCCTATTTGGAAAATACTTCAGTTTTATCTGACTTGTTCTGTTGTTGTATAAACTGTATTAGGTTTTTAAATATTTAATGATATAATGTTATACATATTTATGTTTAAAAATATAGTACTTAAAGTTCTTTTGATTCTTTCTGTTTTTGTATAAACAGTTATGTATGACTTCTAATACATTTAATTATACAATGTTTTATGTAAGATTAAATAAAAAAAGACATATAGGATAATTTGAAGTATTCAATGCTATATTTAAACAAATACGTTAATAAATAAGAATTGTTAATTATTTAGATGATAATAATTCAATATAAAATGGATTTTTTATCAAGATAAATTATAATTATATGTGTATTTCTATATAATTATCTTTTTTTACGTATTTGTATACATACATTATATTATTATACCGAGAGAAAGCTATGTTAAACACCTGGCATCAACTTATGTTACATAAACACTACAGTATAACATAAAATATATGCATTGTTCGTTGAGGATAAAAATTTACTTAGCTAGTAAGATTGTCAGCGTTTATTTTTTGAAAAGTACTTAACCGTCGTATGACTCTTTCTGTTGTTGTATAAGCTGTAATGTATTAGTGTCTGAAATATTAATGATAGAATGATATACATACTTATATTTAAAAATACAGTACTTAAAACCATTTCATTCTTTATTTTTGTATAAATGCTATGTATGACTTTTAATATTTTTAATGATACAGTGCTTTATATATGATTAAATAAAAAAAGAGACTTTCGTATATCTTTAAAATGTATTTAGTGTTATATTTAACCAAATACGTTAATAAATAAGAATTGCTAATTCCTTAGATAGTAATAATCCTAGATGAAATAATTTAAGAATTTAATAGAATAATTACGAAAATATTTTTGAATTAATAATTTGGAATAAAGTCTGAGTAGATAATTTTACTTACGCATATAAAATAGGGATTTTAAAGTTTAATTTAACACGCAAGAACAATATTTAGAAATTTAAGACACAGGTTACAACCCCCCAAACTCTCATTAACATTATTATCCGCACTTCGAATCAGAGTGAAAAAAAAAAAAAAAAAAAAAAAAATCGTTTCGAATTACTGGGTACGTCATTTTCTGACGTCACCCATTTATATGTCAATTGTCGTACGAGGAAATAAACTCCCAGGCTGTCGCTCTTTTTTCCCAAATTAAATATAAAATGGGTATTTTTCTAAGATGATTTATAATTATTTACACAAGTATCTAAAATTATCTTTTTATTGCGTAATATCTAAAGCAAAGGGCTTTATTACACGAAATTAAAAGTTAAACATTTGCAGAAAATCGTTAAATCATGCACAACATTTGTCGCGTAAAATTATCGACATTTGTCCAGCCTGATTAACAGGAACATGAAATTAAAAGCAAGAAATGCACTGGAGCTTTAATGTCCGCTATTATTATATCTACAGAAAGAGATGTTAAACACCTGGCATCAACTGATATTAGATAAACACTACAGTAGCACATAAAATGAATATTTCGCCTGATCAAATCTTATCTTTGTCGTATCTCTAACAACCGTTACAATGTAAGTCTTTTGTCAAAAGAAACATATTCATTAAACTAGCAATATTGTCAGTCTTTGTTATTCATAAAGTACTTAACTGTTTTATGTCTCTTACTGTTATAAACTGTAATGTATTAACTTTTAAAATATTTAATGATAAAAATATATACATGTTTAATAAACATTCTTTCATACCTTGTAAAAAATATTCACGTAGTTTTACATTTATATATTATGTTAATAAAAATGAATACTTTGTTTGATATCGAAACATTAAATATTTATAGAATAAAATTATACTTCGCAAATAAATTTTCATTTCATTACTAAGCCACATTTATATCATACTCTTTTAACTAAGGTATATGCTTGCTTTAATATATATATTTTGCCAGAAAACAATCCATAACTGTTTGAAATAATCAACAATGTAATTATCTATATGTTTATATTTAAAACAGTAATTCAAATTTTTGCAAAGTTAATAGATTTTCGTTTAGTAGTATAATTAAATTATTTTCAGAATGATTTCAGAAATTGAGTAAATTTGGTATTTATGGAGCTAAAAATTTTAATATACACTCTAAGACAAAAAAAAAAAAAAAAAAAAAAAAGATCAATGCACCAAGCAGGAGCAATGCTAATTGGACACAAATAGATATGCATGCACATTTCGAAGTAAAATGCAAATTTTTAAAGATTGGCGGCCAATGAATGAACATGTGACGCTGTAACGCATCTTAATTGCGCAACTGGCAGGATATTACGGAGAAGAAATTTCAATTCCAGGTCATAAATTCTTTGCAAATTTCATTCAGTGTGCTCAGATAGACAATAACTATGCCTCGTATACAGGTGCGGGAACAATATGCGCAGATATCAGCCTTTGAGATTGGACGTATAGTTGGGTTCAAAGACACCAGTTGGTCTAATCGGCGTAATGCTCGACATTGGGGATAGCTGCGATGCCAATTGCGTCACTTATCCCTTTTATCATCTCAACTCTTCGAATGTTAAAAATGGAAATCTTCCTTCATAGACGGATAAACATTTCTTTTCAATTCTTAGAAATGGAAAAACTCCATTTACATTTTTGTAATTGACGTTTTAGCCTATAACCAAGATGTAGCCAATTGGTCTAGGGAACTGAGTATTCACCCTCTAATTGTGAGTAGCAAAGCTGACATTCGTAAAAGCAAGGCAATAAATACGGCCGTGAGAATGTTCAATACAAGTACCGGTTCAGTGAAAATATGCATTAGTATATTAAATTATCATACTGGTTTCTTTTTAATATTGAACTAATCCTCACGTTTATTTCTAAAAACAGAAATTTCAAGTCTTGAAAAATGAAAAATTTTCATGTTGAAGGAATAAAAAAATACAAGTAATAACAAAACAAAAGCGGAGAATATACGGCAACTTTGATGTCAATATTATTTTACAGTGCACATGCAAAATTGACTATTTTAACATCAAGGGAAATAAACGCTAAAATGGAAATGGACTGGGCGCATTGCAAGAAGACAATAGATGAAATGCAAACACCCTACAATGGTATCCCAGAGATGTAAAACGAACAAGATGACGACCTCATGTAAGTTGGAGTGATGAAATCAGAAAAGTGTCAGGTATTAATTGGATGACTAAAGCACTAGACAAGAAACAACAGAAAAATCTGGATGAGACCTACATCCAACAGTGAATTGAAAACTGTTGATGGTGATGATGATTTTGCTTTGAGGACAGGGAGCTGTATATTTATTTTAAATTTTATGCTGATTAAAAAACATTTTATCATAACACAATCTTTATTAAAATAAATGCATTGTCATAAAAAACGCTTATTGAAATTGATTTTGCTTTTCATTCATTTATATACAACTTCATGCACAGAGAAACCACAATGTGAAAGAATTATATAATGCAGACGCAGGTCGATATTTATGTAAATAAAACAAAACACCTTTTCTATCCACCGAAAAGTAAAAATAGCTTACGTACTTTGTTACTAAAACTCTGAAGATGTAAAATGGGCTTTTCTAAATTTTATGGGCAATTAAATGGATAGTTAAACAACTGCTACCGAGTTTAATCCCCGTTGAATACTTTACTGTCTTTGTTCACCCAAACACGAAATAAAAGTTATTTCTGAAATTTAATCTGTGTAATAGCATATAAAAAAGTATAAATCTTAGTAGGATAAAAGTAAAAGAAAAAAATAGAATACTAATCACATAATTCATTTTCTGTTTAAAAGTAACAAAAATATTTTACTTTTCTTTATTTTAAAGAAAAATAAGATTTATTTTTTTCTTCTTTTTCTATTATTTTAAAATATTTTATTATTTATTATTATAAAATATTTTGTTATTTATTATTTTAAAATATTTTTTATTATTATTTCAAAATGTTTTATCTTTTACTTTTCTGCTTTTATGTATTTTCAAAAATAAATTAGAATCGAATATTATATTTATACAGGGATTAATTATTAAGGTACTATTAGCGAAATAAAGTAATTAGAGATGGCAGTAGCGCTCCAAAGGTCGCTATGTCACACTGAAGGTAGCTATGTCACACTGGAAGTCGCTACATATCTGTGAGATACATCTTACATTTATAATCCTTTAGCGTGTTCACGATTTAATAGCTATTTTTATACGATGAGAATTATCACTTTTAGTAGTATAGGCATAACATCTAGCAGATATAGTGTTAATTGGATGACTTTATGTGTTAGTTATCAGTACCAAGTAAAATGATGTCACCAATGTAATCATTAAAAATTGTGCTATCTTTCTCAAAGTACGCTCATGATATACTATAAATAAAATCTGCAAGTAAACTCGAAGTACATTTACCTTCTGGAATATTGACCTGTCGTACATAAATGGTGTTATCTTGTAAAATATAGTTCTATATATAATGAAATTAATGATTATATACAAATACTCTACATCCACAGGTATTGTTCAATTTTTTTGAATAATGAATTGATATTAATATGCATATCTGGCATATTTTTACTGATTAATAAATCTTTGAAATTAAATGTCGGAATAATTTTTACACATTTATAATGTTTGAGAATGGTCACCATTTGATTTTATACTATGAGTATTATCACTTGTAGTAGTATGGGTAAAGCGTCTAGCAGATATCGTGTGGCAACCGGCTAACCGAAAAGTACTAAAAAAAACTAAATCCCATAAATGTTGAACGATGCTGAATGATAAATTTTTATTTAAGAGACATCTGTTCGTTCAAACCTAAACATTGTATAAAGTTTATTGAGAAAGCGATTTGGCCAGTGGAGAGCTGATAGATGTCGCTGCTATCGATATTTGTCGTTCAGCATCATCCAATATATATGGGATTTAATTTTTTAACGCTTTTTAAAGCATTTTTAGTATAGTGGGTTGCCGAGCGATATCTTTTAGATGGTATAGAATAGATATGTATTACGTTTTGTAGCAATAGTAGAAGTTTGTAAGTTTTATTATCTATATGTATCCAATCGTTACAGTCCTGAATTTAATGGGAGTTGTACTAAATTTAGGTATAAGAACTAAATATTAAAATTTAAATTTCGTTCAATCTGAAAAATGCTACTTTAGATCAACAGCAAGATGATGAATAATTAATTGTTTGCATGACGTATATATATATATGTGTGTGTGTGTGTGTGTATATATAATCATCATCATCATCATCATCACCACCAACAACAAAACCGTTTTCCCTCTGCTGTTGGATGTAGGTCTTCCCCAGATTTTTCCAATGTTTCTTGTCAAAAGATTTAGTCATCCAATTAACATCGGCGACTTTTCTGATTTCGTCACTCGTACTTGATGTCGTCTTCTTAGCCGTGTTACATTTCTGGTATACCAGCGTAGGGTGTTTCTGCTCCACATATTGTCTTGTTATATATATATATATATGAAAGTTAATACATTTCCTGTATAAAAATATTTTATTTTCAATTATCTAATAAAAGTGTGAGCTGTGATTTTTTTCCTCAAAACAACTATATTGAAAAGTTATTTTAATAATCGTGTTACTTTTTTAATTTCTTCAGAAACAAAAAAAATTCTTTCATTATAAAACGTTTCGCTTTATGGAATTCCTTTTCTGATTGTTGGCGAACATATCTTTTGCAAAGAAATTTATTCATTTACCTGTAATTTTTTGTCTTAAAGTCATAAACTTTTATTTATAAAAACAGTTTACGGTTACTTTTTCAAAGAAATTTTATCATTTTTATACTTTAATGAATTCAAGTATATTTAAATACATTCTAAAACCCGCATACGGCTCATAAAAACAACTACAGTAGACCGTTCAAATATTATATTTGAAAAAAAAGTAAAGTTAATAGTACTTCCGACTTTACAGCAGTGTTTAATTTTATTTATTTTTAATTTTCCGCAGTTTTTGTGCTTAATTACAGGAAAGCTTTTGTATTTATACTACTAAAACTCATATGTTAATTATGTGTCGTACAGTTTATCTTGGTTGCATTAAAAATAACATTTTAAGAAACAAAGTATCTCCGTCTTCAACAGTTATATTTCTTGTAGTTTGTTCAACTTTTAAAGAGTTTTTTTTTTTTTATAAAGTACTATAAATTGGACACATTTTTTTTAATAATCTCACCATAAAATAAACGTAAATTTACAAAAACTTCATTTTCTATCTAAACCAGTAAAAATATGATTAATCCATACAAAATTGCTTAAAAAAAGCATTAACTAAATATTTAATAAATTACTAATCTACATTAGGTATATATATATATATATATATATATATATATTATATATTATATATATATATCAGAAATGTTTGTAAATAAAATTACTGTTAAATCACAAGATAAAATCTATACTTTTGCAACTGATGTATCTCCTTTAATTTTAAAAATTAAATTTTCACATTTATACATAATTTGGTTATTGGGTGTTCATGATACCTTATATTATATTATTTCCAAGTGATTTTAATAATTAGTAGAAGAGAGTCTTAAAAATATATAGCAATCGCTTAAATTTTGACTAATGTTTCCGTCTACATTTATAGACTTATCCGAAGTCGTTTAACTCTTTTTTCTCATAGAAACCGTAGAATTGTTTTAAGAGATTGTAAAATTTGAGGAAATTCATATCATGATTTTTTTGTAAGATAATCTTATTCTGTACATAAATTTTTAAAAACAATTTACACAAAGATTTTTTTTTCTTATTTTAAGCTATAGCCTTTTAACAGCTTGGTTATGTTTTCGAACAATACCAGTACAATAAAAAACTAAAGTACCAAAAACATTTGCTTCAGCTATTATGAGTTGGGAAAATAAAAAGTATTTATTGGAAACTAATTAAGAAAACCTGAAAATTGAATTACTAATGTAAATATATTTTAGTTAGTATGAGTTACAAAAATTCGTTTTAGGCAAAATTAAAATGTTGAAAAAAATTTTCGCCTTTACCATAATAAATAATGAAATCAATGTGCGGAAAATTACGAGCCTGTCGAAAATTATGATAATATTTTTTTGAAGTTCTATTTATATGAATTAAATCCGTACAGCTTTTGTCTTTATTTTAGGTTGTAAAAATGATGTATATCATACACTATATGGCTATTAATGACAGGACACTTTCAAGTTTAGACATTTTGTCAAATATTTAGAAATATACTTATCAGATTCGTCTTGAATTTCAGGATTATAAAGAACAGGTTTGACCTCTTATTTATCAACGTCGATTTTATAATGGGGACAATTAATGGACCAACAAAAAATCGAAGAAAAAAAAATACTTGGGATGACCCTGTAAATTAAAATACTCAAAATAATCTATCGCTGCAGAATACAAATTTGTGGATATTGTACAACATGTTTAGTGATTTTTGTAATAATAGCACGTATTATTCTTGTAGATATAGCGATTTTTTTAAGTTCAAAAAATTCACGCATGTTTTTAGCTTATGTCACGCAGGGTTTTCACCGAAATTTAACGCCATTTTCAGAAAACTTGGCAAAATGTAGTAGGAATAATATTGTGTAATTGGAATATAAACGTATTCAATATTTTATTAAATATGAGCAGTTGTATTAAATAATTTTTATCTGCAAATGCGTGAACGATAACAAAGATTTTTTTTTTTTTTTTACATAATTTAATAGTCAACTCTATGGAGCAACTCATAAAAAAATCTAGTCAAATATCATGAAAATTCTGAAAGATATCGTCGATAGAGTGAGCTGATTTTTAGTTGCTCTCTAAAAGCAGCTAAATGATGGCCATATAGTACATGACGTAGTAGATTGAAGAGTTTTAATATAGATTTTTTTTTTCACTTACTCAGAGACTTTCTGACTAAAATCTTCTGCTGGTTTGGTAAAATCAAATCAAATAATATCTTTGAAGTCACTATTTTCCTTTAGAATTTTTTCGACATCAATTTATGATCTATAATAACGTTGCCATTTTTTATAACTGTCTAAATTATTTCTTTTTTCAAATCCCTTAATTAATTATACTTTTTTTTATCACTTCTTATTTCCTATACCAATGCATTTGTAGTAAATAATTTATTGAATCAAAAGTTTTAGTGCCAAAAGTTACTTCTTTTCTTTCAAAAGTCACTTAGTGTCTGAAACATTATTAGATTGAAATCGATTGATCTTGCCAACAATATGTCTTTCATTTCAGTTAAGGAAAGTTTTTTTGAAGCTAAACCCCACTTGTTAGACTTTTTTTATTTTTTTAGTTGAAACTGCTGAGAGTTGTTTAACTTGTTTTAGAGTTTTAGAATAAAGATGGATTTTATGACTTTTCAAAAAAAGATAAAGAAAGGGGAAGAGCAAGATTATATAAAATATAGATTTATTGTACCACTTTCATGAAAATCAATGACTGTTTTCTATTTCATTTTATAGAATTGTTAGTATATTTTTCGAAACTAAACTGCGTTAAAAATAAGGTTCAAAATATATTTTACGTGGCAGTATTTTTTGAAAAATATAAACAAACATATAATATGAAACATATATATGAAAAATATAACAAATGTTACTACTGCTTTCTTTATCAGCCGTTTCTTAGACGTGATTTATAAATTATGATAAAAAAAAAAAGTCATAATAAAAAATTTACAGGGTGACCCAAAAAAAGTTTACAAAATGACATGACAAATCAGCCATACAACAAGGATGAAAAAGCTCATAGGAACGTAGGGTAGCAAACCACTTATTTCGCCACAAATACTGGGTGTTTCATCCGAACTCAATTTGGGTTTACGGTAATAACTTAAAGAAAACTGAAGTATATTATAATAAAATATTTAACAGACATTCTTACCTTTGTTGTAAATATGATAACACCAAACAAAAGTGGTAGAAGTTTGCTTTATACGCGCCAGCAGTCTGCACTTGACGCCCCACATTTTTGACTGAGATTATCAACTCATACGCTATCCTCGATTTTTCGAGCAACATGTTTTTACATATCTTTTTGTCATGTTAGCACATTTCACACTAAACACGATACATATCTTTGCATTTTCATTACAATGTTTTTATTTTTATTTTTTTTTTTTTTTGAAATTATTACCGTCAACCCTGGTTCAGTTAAGATGAAACATCCTGTATTTGCGACTAAATAAGTGGTTTGCGACTCTATGTTCCTATGTGATGTTTTATTCTTGATGTATGCCTGATTTATTGATACCGGAAATTTCGAAAGAAGATATTTTACTTTATATTATCGCTAAATACTATTCTTTATTTCTGGTGTGAACACTAAATTTCTGGATAAAAATTGAGGCCAAACTGGCAAATCTGTATGGTGCCACTCAAAGTGTTAAGGGGTTAAATTGGAATTTTTGTTATACTGAAGGGGCAAAGAAATAGATATTTGGTATGGCAGTTACTTATAAGATGTAAATTTAAAAAAAAAAATCAAAATTTAAAAGGGTGAAATCAGCAAAAAGCATTCTAAAATTTTTTTAAATTATGATTTCTATGGAATTTCAGAAAATACCAAACGTATTTCAAAAGCAATGTCGGCAAATTGGTGGTGACAGTCCCTGCTCCAATTTAGGCTATATTTTATTTTGTTTTCATTACCACATGGGGGTGGTAAACCGTTAGACTAGAATCTTGGTCTATATATATTATATTGTTAATTTCACGATATAAATAGAGGAAAAGGTCCAAATTCCAGCTACTACTTTTATTTTCAATCTAGATCCTACAATTTTGAAAATTAGTAAAAGGAAAAGGCACGGAAGGCTACCTTGATATGATTTACACCTGTTTAGCTGAAAAAAAATCATTAAAAAAGGCATTTTCTGTTTTAAAAAAGCAAAATTCTGAAAGTCTGCAAATTTAGAGTTTTGAAAATGGGGCCTAAATACCGGATACCTAAGTTTTTTTCCAATGGAATCACACAAATAATGCTAATTTCAGTTATTAAGGGATAAGAACATTGTTTTAATAAATTTTATTGATTAATAACATTTCTTATGTACAGACTTTTTTTTTAATAAACAAGGAGGTTCCATCGCACAAATATTGCTCTCCTACCCAAGAACAAATTAGCACAAATACCGGATTAGAATATACAGAAACAAATTCGAGATATTTTGTGAGTAATGTTAAATAGTTAAATAAGTTGCTCATAGTTACGGTTGTTTATTCTTTAAAAGTAATGAACGTTTCTAAGTTATGTTTGAAAAGATCTAAGCGTACATCAAACCAGCCCCGAAATGTGGGTTCGCGAATATCCAAATTATAGAAAAATGTAAATTATTTCCTATCTGTGTTATTAGATGGCTTTAACTCTTCTGTTTGATTGAACGGTACATTCCACGATGTTCGTTTTTCGAATAAATGGTGAACGACAGACTATTTCGAGTTTTTCGTTGAATTATTTTCTTTTTGTACGTATAGTCCGTCTCATAAATATAAAGACACAGATGTTTTTGAAATTACATTTCATTAATTATGTTAAAAGAAATTACATTTTATACCTCATATTAAGAACACTGAAATGAATCTCTTATAGGGGTTTTAATTTAAATAAAATAATTTCCTCTCGAATAATTAAAAAAAGAAATAAAAAAATACGCTGTCTCATAAATATAAAGACAAACTTGAAACTGCGTCATATGCAAATTTTTTTCGAATGTGCGAGTACAGAATTAATGCGCACGCACAGAAATACACTTTAACTTACCCAAACGAGCAAAGTTGTTTGACTTGTTTCAATTGCAAAGATACCGTGGAATATTGAAATTTCTAAAGATGAAATTTGGAAAATACGTGAATTTAAAGCTAATGGCTTAACAGTTTGTCAAATATGTAAAAAAACTGGGAGAATCAGACCTCACTTTATAAAATTTTATCAAAAACTTACAATTTATGTTCGAGAAAACGATCTGGCAGACCGAGAAAAACTAGTGAAAGACTCGATCGCAAGATCACGCGACTTGTTTCGTCGCAAAAAATATCACTCCGATAAGTTTCTTAACGAGTTTATGGTATGGTCCCAAAGGATACAGTACATCGTCGAATAAAAGAAAGAAAAAACATTGTATGCCGACATACGTGCAGATTTTCTTTACTGAAAAAAGAACACAAAGAATCGGAGTTAAAGATCATATGCACTGGAAGGACGAATGGATGCAAGACATTTTTTTCAGATGAAAAGAGATTTAACTTGGATTGCCCAGATGGTTGGAATTCCTACTCGCACGATTTAAGACGTTAATCTCGAACCTTCTTCAGTAGGCAGAAAAAGGGAGGTTGTGTTATGGTGTGGGGTGCCTTCTCTTTTAATGGAACTACGAATATTGCTTTTCTGGAAGGTAAACAGACATCTAAAGAGTATATCGAACTACTTGATAGTCGGTTGTTGCAAATTCATGAAACTCTTGGTGGTCGGAATCATTTGTACCATCAGGATAATGCATCGATTCACGCATCAAGACTCACAAAAAAATGGTTTGCCGATAGCAATGTTCATGTCACGGTGTGGCCCGCACGTAACCCTGATTTAAACCCAGTTAAGAATCTTTGTGGCACTCTCGTTCGCAGTGTATGTGCATCTGGAAGACAATTTTCATACGTCCTTGAGTTGAAAAAAGAAATCGAACGAAGTTGTTTTATATAAAGCCAAAATAGTTGTACAACTTAATAAAAATCATGCCAGCTAGAATATTTTCTGTCATTAATAAGAATGGATTATTTATTGGACGGTAATTCAAAAGTATGTAAAATGTCTTTATATTTATGAGACAGCAAATTTATTTACATTTATCAGTTTTCGAGTTGAAATTATTTAATTCTAATTTAATTTACTGTAAAATGTTTTCTTGGCACATACTTTTCGGTATATGCATAGATATAATTTTGAATACTGAATTATTAAAATATTATTTCGAAAATATCAGTGTCTTTATATTTATGAGACGCACTGTAAATAAATAACTTCTAGACATTCAAAAAAGGTAAAAAGAAAAAAAAAAATTCCGGTTAAGCGATGCATTGCAACAGTCAAAGGACCCATCAAAGCAATACAGCATACGTGACGCCATAAATTAATTTACCCCCCCCCCCTCCCTTTTCATGTAGAGCAAACCCAGAGCTATCTAAATACCGGCTAGCCGGAATTTAGACCACTCTGGGTAGCCGGTATTCGGACCACTGCTATCTTTAAGTTAAAAGTGGTATTATTCATTCATATAGTAAAATACCAATAACTTGTGTGCGGCATTTGAGAGCTAAATATGTCTAGAAAATAATTTAATCATCAATTCAGGCCAATATAGGACCAGTATTTCAAGAAAAAATGAGAAACCTATACTTGAAAAACTTTTGATGTCCTGGGTCTCGTTGTTTCGACACTTTTGCTGTTACTGTTTGTAAATGAGACAGGCTTCAGCGACGTACTTCTCGTAACATTATTCTCTCAATTAAAGGTACAAACCCCCCCTATCACCACTAGGCTGCGCTGCGCACAGTTCTCAGAACACCTAGTAGCCGGTATTTGGACCTTCTCCTCTACTTGCTTAGAACTATTTCTACAAAATTAAAACATTCAAATAAAAACTAAAATGAGAGTAAAAGCTTCAAAATACATTCTAAATTTTATATAAATGTTATTTTATTTAATTACAAATACTAGAAGCCCCATAAAAATTATATTAATATTATTCAAAATTGTGAAATAATGAAGGAACTGTTACGTTCGTACACCCCATTAAACAAAAATATTTGTTAATTTTATATTGAAAAAATCATAAAAAAGAACAGTTATCTCTTTAATGTCAAAATCTTTAGAATTTATACTTATTTAATAAATATGCAACATGTTAAAAATATAGTGTAATATTTAAAGGAATGACATAAATATTTTTCTCATTTCATGCAGCAATAATTATTCAAATCCATATCTAGTGAAATGTTTTAAATTTGTAAGCATAAAAACTAATCATTAATATCTAAGTCTGTTTCGAAGTTTTAAGGAAATCCAATTTTCATTTAACAATATACGTTTTGTAACACTTGAAATAAATCATCTTGAAAACACTTTGCAGAGCAATTCAGAAAACAACAATTTTCAAAATTATTTATGCATTCTTCACGACATACCTTAAATTTTTAATACATGATTTTCATTTAAGCAAAACTTTCGTTGTTTAAAACATAAGTAATCATAATTTGTATATATTTTGCAGTGTATAAGGAATAAAATCAAAATCTTTCATCTTTAAATATCCGGTTTTGGAATGTATTTAAAGGAAGCTATCGTTTGTTTATGTGTCGATGTAGTCTATTTACATTTCAAAAGTGCATTATCAATTTGTTTCTGTTTATATTTTATTTATTCTATGATGATAAAAATGCAAATTTATTTTTAAATGTACTTCGTTATCTCTCTTTTATAAATTATGGAATGGGTTCAGCTACGTATGCATATATAAATCAGCTATTTCTCGTTCTTTCTGGTTACTTAAATTAATGACTATTGTAATGCAGTGTTACTCATTTTAGATTTATTGTTCTGAAAGAAAAAAATATATTTTTAGCATTCTTTTGTTGCTATTCTTGTTGTAGGTGACGTTTTAAATTAATGCTTCTGATGTTTATTTGCTTGAAATGTAACTTTACAAGATACATTTGAAACTAGAAGTGTGTAATTTGAGAGTAAAAAGGAATATTTTCCTATAAAATTTTAAGTTGTAATAATCGTTGACAAAATATTTTGAGCAAAATTGACGTTGAGAAATTTTCAAATGTAAATACCATACTAGAAATATAATTCATACTTCATCTGACATTAATAAGTTAATATTGTTGTATAATTAAAACTTAATAATAAATTACAGTTATAAAGACAGTATCAAATGTAGTCATATGTAAAACACTTATATAAATTAAAAATTTAAATAAACTAATTAAAAAACTAAAATAAAATATAAAAGGGCGCAGACCTGCGCACACACATATAGGGTGGTTCATCTGTTTGTTCTTTTATGAACTATGAATATTTCACAGGTTATTTGTATCAGTTGTCATGTGTCATCATATATGAACTGTCAAATACATGTCATTTGTAATTATGGACTCGTTGACAGCACAACAATGGCGCAAGGGCACACACTGCTCTCCAAACCTTATTGGACGAGAAATTTCCAGATCGCGTAATTTCAAGAAACTCTGATGTGAATTGGCCGACAAGATAGTGCGATTTAACCACAATGGATTATTGCCTTTGGGAGGTCCATCTGTTGGTTCTTTTATGAACTATGAATATTTCACAGGTTATTTGTATCAGTTGTCATGTGTCATCATATATGAACTGTCAAATACATGTCATTTGTAATTATGGACTCGTTGACAGCACAACAATGGCGCAACGGCACACACTGCTCTCCAAACCTTATTGGACGAGAAATTTCCAGATCGCGTAATTTCAAGAAACTCTGATGTGAATTGGCCGACAAGATAGTGCGATTTAACCACAATGGATTATTGCCTTTGGGGTGTCCATCTGTTGGTTCTTTTATGAACTATGAATATTTCACAGGTTATTTGTATCCGTTGTCATGTGTCATCATATATGAACTCTCAAATACATGTCATTTGTAATTATGGACTCGTTGACAACACAACAATGGCGCAACGGCACACACTGCTCTCCAAACCTTATTGGACGAGAAATTTCCAGATCGCGTAATTTCAAGAAACTCTGATGTGAATTGGCCGACAAGATAGTGCGATTTAACCACAATGGATTATTGCCTTTGGGGTGTCCATCTGTTGGTTCTTTTATGAACTATGAATATTTCACAGGTTATTTGTATACGTTGTCATGTGTCATCATATATGAACTCTCAAATACATGTCATTTGTAATTATGGACTCGTTGACAACACAACAATGGCGCAACGGCACATACTACTCTCCAAACCTTATTGGACGAGAAATTTCCAGATCGCGTAATTTCAAGAAACTCTGATGTGAATTGGCCGACAAGATAGTGCGATTTAACCACAATGCATTAGTCTTTGGGGGGTCCATCTGTTGGTTCTTTTATGAACTATGAATATTTCACAGGTTATTTGTATCAGTTGTCATGTGTCATCATATATGAACTGTCAAATACATGTTATTTGTAATTATGGACTCGTTGACAGCACAACAATGGCGCAACGGCACACACTGCTCTCCAAACCTTATTGGACGAGAAATTTCCAGATCGCGTAATTTCAAGAAACTCTGATGTGAATTGGCCGACAAGATAGTGCGATTTAACCACAATGGATTATTGTCTTTGGGGGGTCCATCTGTTGGTTCTTTTATGAACTATGAATATTTCACAGGTTATTTGTATCCGTTGTTATGTGTCATCATATATGAACTCTCAAATACATGTCATTTGTAATTATGGACTCGTTGACAACACAACAATGGCGCAACGGCACACACTGCTCTCCAAACCTTATTGGACGAGAAATTTCCAAATCGCGTAATTTCAAGAAACTCTGATGTTAATTGTTCGACAAGATAGTG
The DNA here is from genome assembly GCA_963932465.1 of Maratus speciosus. NCBI lineage: Eukaryota > Metazoa > Arthropoda > Arachnida > Araneae > Salticidae > Maratus > Maratus speciosus. Next base: position 329,902,470 of record OZ010786.1, read on the forward strand.
CGATTTAACCCCAATGGATTATATTCTTTGGGGGTTTCCGAAAAGTAAAGTGTACGACAATGCCCCCTGTACAATCCAACAACTCAAACGTAATATTCGGGCTGAAATTTTGGCCGTAGATCAGCTGATTCTGGGAAAAGTCATCGAAAATTTTGATGTTCGGATATTGCATGTGAGCGGAGCAGCGGTGGTCACATGTGCGATATTGTATTCCATACATAAACGGCATAGACCCACCTTCCATGTTCAATAAAGAGTTACGATTTTCCCTCATAAGAAATGCGTTTTCTTCCATAGTAAATATAAGAACCAAGAGATGGACCACCCTTTACATGCACACACACGCACACAAACATGTATATATATATATATATAAATGCATGTACGGTTTACACTCCGGATGGATATGTATCGCGTTACAGTCATAATAATTACCGAAAAACTGGTTCTAGTGACTTTAGTTATAAATTGCAGAAAATGTTTACTGTTTAATTACGGTCTTTTAAAAAGCAAAGTCAATTTGAAATTTGTTCACCTTTTTTGTGAACAACAAATTTAATTCGAGTTATAAATTGTTCTAAAGATGAACGTAATGAATCTGACTGGATGCTTATAGTACCCAGTCTCATACAAAGGTTTTAAATATATAAACATTTTTAAATATATTTATTTTAAAAATAACATGAAGTAATATATGTTTGTCGATATGATGATGCTCATGGTAAAATTGATATAAAGCTTCACTCTTTCATCATTAAAATACTGAGGTAGAAGAAGTAGAGGATGTTACATTTAATCCTTTATTTTAATGATAAAGAGTTCTTCTCAGTAATTACAAAATTTTTGGAATACTCTCTTCAGTAATGACGGAGATTACATACACTGTAAAAAAAAATCTGTAAAGTTACTAAAGTTTTTCTAAGAAACTGGGATTCCAAGAAAATTTCATGTAACGGCAACAAGAAAAATTCCTGTAACAGATGCTGTTACAGGAATTTTTGTTGTTGCCGTTACATGAAAAGTTCTAGAAATCCCAGTTTCCTAGAAAAACTTTAGTAACTTTACAGATTTTTTTTTACAGTGTAGGAGTGACACGGTGAATCAAAATAGAGACTTATAAGAAAATAGACTTTGGAATCACGCTTAACTCATTTATGCCTAGCGTTCCATTTTTGGGACATTACGAAAGTTAATTTTTTTTTCTTCTTCTTTTCAACATGAAAATCATACGAAATAATTGCTTAAATGTCTTTATCTATTACCGGGAGATTACAGCATAAGGCTGATATTTATTTTCTTAAATGAAGGCCTTTTTTCGATGTTTATAGATTTTTTTTTTTTTTTTTTTTTTTTTTTTCGAGAGGGCGAAATGTAAAAAGAAAGTTTATTTCTACTTTTTGTTTCAAGAATACAAATAAATAAGTTAGAATCTTCGCTTGTAGACTTCTTCGAAATACGTATTTTTTTTAATTGCGAAATTATATGTTCAAGCCCATTTTTTATGCATGTTTTTAACGTACAAAATATAGGGCGCAAGGCGCAAATGGGTACATGTTTCTATTAGACATTTAGAGGGTATTTATTTATGTACAGCACTTTTTAAGATGATTTTCTAATAAATTGTTTTCTATTCACAAATACGATTATTCTTAATTTATTATTAATAATACTTATAATGTTATTAGTCTCTGTAAAGAAATAAATATAATTTTTTTATAGTTTATAAAAATACTAATTATAGTCTATAATATACAATTTAAAAGCTTAATTTATATAAATTTAGACAAAACATATAATTATGACTTTTTCCACATATGGATATTCTCATATTTAGTACGTTTACATTTTATCAAATAAATACAAAAATATTTTAGCATCTTTTTTTTAGTATTTTTCCAGTTCATTTTGTAACATTTTAAAATTATTTTACCAATAAATATGAAAAAACAAAAAGTCAGGCATAAATGTGTCAACCGTTAATTTCAGAAAATTCAGTTAGTACTTCCGACATTTCTTTGAATAATGCGAAGCTCAAACTATACAATCACAAATAGTCAATCCCTGAAAAAGAAAATAAGGTTAATTTTCTGCATTATAGGTAAAGCATTATTGATTTCAATTCCGACAAAAAGCACTGTCGTGAATTTCTAGCATGTGCCAAAACCTGCAGTTGTTAATCTTTACAAAGGAGTGATGTTACGCGGATAAAATTACACATTTTCTGTAAGAATTTACGAAATTTACTGCAAGCCGTACAGAGTTGGTGAGCTGTCATACATTTGCTATTAGAACAAATCTTGTATTTTTCTCATAGAGCACCCCAGTAGAAAATACACTGCGTCTGAAAATGATTAACCTGAATTAAATTGCATAACATTTTATTGCCTATTTTATTTCTAAGCATCATATTTGACACAGACACACAAAAGTTGAGGTAGTTTTATTTAAGATACTCGATTTGAGCTCCGCGAGGTCTCACGTAAAATGTCCAACCTGTATTGTTCGATCCCTTTCGACCGAAACTGTTTCTAAAAACTTTTGCATCCAAGATTTAATCAACGTCACATCTGGTGCTTTTTTTTCATGGCGATTTAAAATTTCTGTCGCACCGTTTTAGGTGATTTGGTCTCGGCCGCATACTGTTCCATTGAACACAACGTACTGTGCCTTTTCTTGCGTCGAAGCCATGTATTCAATTAAGCAGCAACGTTGCCCTTAGTTACGAGCCTGCATATTAATATCGCACAGCCAGTAAAACTTGACGATTGGTCAAACGCATCTGCAAAAGAAAAATCTAAATCAGTGCAACTATTAAGGAGTAAGAACATTATGAAATCAGGGTAAACATTTTGCGACACACTATATTACTTTTTAGGTGCGTTCGTAATTATATAAATACGTAGCACCTTTAGTCGGCGTCTGGACCTTCTACATGTAACAGCGTAAAAAGTACCAATCGAATGGTTTGAAATTTAATATCCATAACCGTTGCAGAATTTTGTCGAGCCATTTCAAATGGTATGGAAATCGAATCAAAACTTAAAAATATATTAATAAAAGTTTTCTTCATTCTATTAAATCCTATCGTACATAATATATTCAATGATATCCCATGATAGGCAATGTTTTTTGGTTGCCATGGTGATTATGTCATATTTAAGGTGGAAAAATGTTATTTCCGTATCACTGAATTTAATATATATAACCGTAATAAATTTTGTATTCATGCATATTTGCATAAGAGTGCAACAGCTTTTGCATCAATACATGAATATTTATAAAACTAGTTATAGTGGGAACTAGTTATAGTATCATTTGACACGTTTGACGTACAATTTCCGACTTATTCTTTTTGCACTTGTTTCTATCCTGTATAAGTTGTAACTGCTAAAAATTCAGTTTAATACATATGCTAGTTATTCGGTTTTCATCTTAAACTGTTAAAAAATAAGCCTTTTCTGTAGGATTTCCATCATCTTAAGGCTAATGTCAGACGGACGTCATTTTGCACGCTATTTTACTTACGTATTATTCCTACACAATGCTTGCGGCATTGTGTAGGGATAATACGTAAGTAAAATAGCGTTCGAAAAGACGTCCGTCTGACATCAGCCTTAAAATGAATGATACTGAGGTAGTAAGTTATTTTTCGAGCGCTTGGCCAGGTGCTGATACTTTCGTCCTGGAAATCTCAATAGAAATATATGTCTTTTTCTGGACTGATTTTTGTTCTCTGCAATTTCTAGCTGCTAATGATTCAGTCTATTAAAATTTTGTGATTTTAGCCCTAAGTCCTACTAATAATAATTAATCATAGTTATACTTGCAAGAATTAGTTCTTGGATTTGACACGTTTCTCAAACCACCACGAGACGTGAAGGCGAAGATATGAAATTCAAATTTGAAACTGAATTTAAAATAATATTTCATTATATGTTATTTGATATACCATGCTAACATACATTATTTTTATTGTGGAGGTTAACGTTAGTACAGACTCTTCGTTATACAGTGTGTCCAATCTCAACGACGTTAAATGGCTAATTCCTAAACCGTTAGTCATAGACTTATAATTCCAATTACAAAAATGTGTTAAATCAGGTAAAGAAATATTTTAAGATCGTTTTTGGTCAATAAAAACAAGTCTTAAAAAATTAAGAAATTTAAATTTTTATACAGTCTCCCAGTACTATACATTATAGTTAGTAAAATTTTCCTATTACACTGACAAGTAAGACAAAAAAAGTACCATTCATATAACCCTAAAACTGAGCGAGTTATGAAACTTTAAAAATGCATGACTTATGCCACTTCTCTGCTCTAAAAACAAATGAGTTCGGCTTGGCTTTGAGGAGTCAAAAACATTTAAAGTATTCGAAGATTTTATTTCATGTGTATCTGCGCTTTGAAAAAATTCGTACAAGTATTACGATTAACTTAACATTTATTAAGTTTCTGATTGGCTGAAATAACATATATTTTATTTTGTCAGAATTTGAGACTGTTTCTTTTATGATTTCTTTTAACAAAAATTACGTATTTTTGTAAGTTTTTATGTTACTTCAACGATCGTATGTATGTTTTTCCAGTTCAAAATTTTTACTCGAACTTTTACTCACTTTCAAATATCTGATCGAGATTACATTTTACATACTGACGCAAATCAGATAACTATCTAATATTATTATTATTTTCGGTGGTTACCATTTATACTTATTTTACAGGATAACACAAACAAATTCGGATAAATTACCGCCAAGAAATCTAAGAAAAAGTTTTAGATTAGATAATATAAAACTGCGATTGTTGGGTTTTTAACTTTTATGTATTTTTTAGCACCGAATCCAAAAATTACCTTAATTTATAACCATCATGTCGGAATATTTCGAAAATCATAAATTGTCAAAGTTAAATAATAACAAAAATCGGATACTATAAAGTAGAGGAGATGTGTGTGTTTTTTAACTTTTGATAATTTATTTTTACGTAATTTTTAGCACTGAATCTGAAAATGACCTTCATTTTTAACCATCACGTCAGAATTTTTTTGCAAATCGTAAATGTGTAAATTAAAATATAGCGAAAATGTCATACTATAAAACATATGTAAAACTTCTGTTTTATTTTATTTTATTTTATTTTATTCAATATTTTATTCGATATTTTTGCTTATACTGGGATTCTTACAGCTAAATAGCTGAGTGGTCTGATGAGATGAGGTAGGAGATTCAATTTTAACTTTGAACTTTTTAACTTTGAAATTTGCGAAAAATCCTGATGTGATGGTTAAAAATGAAGGTCAATTTCAGATTCAACGGTACAGAATACATAAGAATCATGACATATATCCGAATTGAAAAATCACCCCCCCCCCCATGCTAAGAAAACTGAAAAGATGCAAAGGCATAATAAATCATCCTTTTAAAAATATTTTTGTTTTGTGTTACCAATAATGCTTTGGAACAAGATATTGTAAAGCATCTATAACTCATTCTGAACTGTATTATTACTAATCGATGTATTAAATGAATTTTATAACAAGTTATTTTAATTATACTTATAAGTACCTTCAGTAGATAAAGGGTTAATATGTAATTGTAATACGAGCATTGCAAAAAGCAGATTTTTCTGTTTGTAAACAAACTAAAATTTCATTTTTGAAATCAATTTTAAGAAACTATCATACATTTAAATAATTCTTCAATTTAAACTTATGCTAATTATTTGACAATAATTAATTTTATATCAGTTTATTTAATTTATCTATAAGATGCTTAAATTATCGTTAACTGAAACCTGTTTATCAACATCTACAATTAAAAATCTTAATTTCATTGTTTAAAGACTTTTACTTTGGAAAGAAGTATGATATAGATATCTCCCCAAGAATTGAACTTCATCTATGTTTAAATGAATCCTTATTTGAATATTTAAAGGTAACCTAAATATATCTTTAACGGATTAATACTTTATTCTAATAAATCACTCTAATGAAGTTCCATATTCCATAAAATCACGCATTCTCATTTTTAAGTCCAATGAAGCTTGAAACATTTCTATTAATATGCAACCTAATTAATTCATATTTTATACAAATGAATAATTAATGTTTAATGGAAATTCACTTTATCATGCACGTTCTTAGTAGAACTTGATTCGAAATTTTTACGTTGTTAGTCTTTTATTCAATATTAATGTTTTACTGAGCATATTATAAAGCTTACTTATTTTTTTTTTCCTAAAATAAAGATCATTAACTCTAAAATGAAAATTGTAAACTAATTATATAAATATTTCAATTACATTAATAATGTACTTGACTGCTGTTGAATTCAAAAAATCACGTCTTATCTGAAATGTTAATCATCTGTATAATTAGCCTTACATAACTATAAATTAGCAAATTCAAGCACAAAAATTCAGTAACAAACTACTTAAGATTGTTATTATGAGAAACGCTAATGCCATAAAATGTGAAATAACAAATTAATTATTATTTTGTTCTGGTATAGAATGCTTTAAAGATATTTTTAAGTCATTAATAAATGAATGTTTTATTTATTTATATATTTATTTGAGAAACAGGGACAAGATATTAATTGGAGATAATGAATTTTCGTTTTAAATGAAGATTAGTAACTCTGTGAGATTTTATAACAAATGAGTTTTTCTTTTTCTTTTTGCGAGTAAACGAGCGCAGTTTTTACAGCCCTGCTTTATGACGATTAATTTCGTAATACGAAGTAATTACAAATTTTGTAGTTCTTTGTTAAAACGGCTCCCAAGGATGAATAGCCTAATGTCCGAGATGCGGAAACAAGTTTTTTGAAGTATATAAAGTTATTGTCCCATGGGATGTATTTAATCATTATATAATCGTATAATATATGATGTATGTGATCACATCATAGTCATATACGACGTATATATATGACTTGTATATAAGACGTATTTGACGTACGTATTACATATGGCACGCAAGGATTAAATCCGATCTAGATTGCATGCATATATGGTGTATATATGATATTTATATATGCATGTGTGATGTATATATCACGTATATGGCTTACATATGAATGTAAGGGATGTGGTATATATATATATATATATATATAAGGTTTATTTTGGACTTTCTTCTGTATTTACTTTTACTTTTTTTACTATATAATATTGGATTTATATATTATATATAAGAATATTATTTTTTTCATTAATTGATTACAGATGGCAGCACTTAAAAATTATTTTTAAGTAACTTAGCTTGTCAAATAAATACATTAAATTTAAATAAATATCACATATTGTCAACACTAATATATATATCCCGTAAGGCATGGTGACGTCACGGCGACGTCGTTGTGAAGTCACACTGTGATTTTGTGACCGTCGATGTGACGTCACGTGACGTGGATGTGACGTCACAGTGACTAGAATGTGAGGTCGTTATGGCCGTTTTAGAGGTCGTTTGTGACGTCACATTGTGACCACTCTGTGAAGTCACGGTGTGACTAATTTGTGAAAAGTGTGTCATTTGTGACTATTTTGGCATTAACTTTGTGACGAACCTGTGACGAAAGTGACAATGTTTTGAAGTCACACTGTGACCAATTTGTGAAATATGTGTCATTTGTGACGAACTTGTCATAAACTCTGTGATTATTTCAAATGAAAATCAAATTTCAAATTAATTGCTTAAAAGGCGCAAAGGCGAACTAGTGAAAAAGATTCCATGCTGGAACTCGAACCCGGGCCATCAGTATAGCGCACTTACGTTCTACCGACTAAACCACATGGAACGATACCCAGCCTGGAAAATTTCTCACTATTACATGTTGGCAAGGCTACAAACGCAGCACAAGATGCAATATTTATCGTCAGCCACCGACATGGCGCAAGCACGAAACTTAATTAAATCCAGCATCGATTGAAACTATATTAATACTTGGAAATTTTTTCAGAGAGAACCATTCGCCTTGCATACAATATTTCAAATGAAAATCAAATTTCAAATTAATAGCTTAAAAGGCAATTTTAATTTGAAATTTGATTTTCATTTGAAATACTGTATGCAAGGCGAATGTTTCTCTCTGGAAAAATTTCCAAGTATTAATATAGATTTAATCGATGCTGGTTTAATTAAGTTTCGTGTTTGCCCCATGACGGTGGCTCACGATAAATATTCCATCTTGTGCGGCGTTTGTAGCCTTGCCAACATGTAATAAGGAGAAAATTTCCAGGCTGGGTATCGTTCCATGTGGTTTAGTCGGTAGAATGTCAGTGCGCTATACTGATGACCCGGGATCGAGACCCGGCGTGGATATTTTTCACTATGTTGGCCTTTGCGCCTTTTAAGCAATTTATTTGAAATTTGATTTTCATTTGAAATATTGTATGCAAGGCGAATGTTTCTCTCTGGAAAAATGTCCAAGTATTAATACTGTGATGATTCTTGTCATAAAAACTACGATAATTTTAAAGTAAAGTTTTGTTTGAAATATAAAATTTTATCTTTTTACCGTACTTTTTAGCAAGATATCGCTATTTTGGAGTCCTATTCTTCTAAAATATTTTTAATTTTCCATTTAAAAAACAATGCTTATTAACTGACATCTTTTTTTATTAAGTTAGCTTGATCTTGAATTCAAGCTTAATATTAAGAATGTGTAAGCTTTTTAATGAGTTATGATTTGTCATTGCTTTTTTAAATACGAACATGGAGTCTAACGGACATTAATACAACTGTTACTTATAGAACTACATGATAAGCCCTATTTATTTAAATTTTTTATTCCCGTATATATTGTATTTTGTGAATATGAGCTAATTAGATTTGGTATGTTTTATATGAAAAGACTGATCTGGGAAATAGAAACAACAAGTAAGATATATCATGCGTTAGGCATAGATTATAAAACACTTTCCAACTCTTCCTAAATGTTTTATCAAGACATCGGGGGAAATAACGTAAATAAGATAACTAAGTAAACATGAAAACGCGTAAAACATTTAAAAACTGATTTACGCAGTTACCATCCACTAAGGTGTAAAAAAAATCATAATTTAAAAAAAATAAATAAATAAAATCGTTTTTTTTTATTTAAATCAGATTTTTTTTATTTAAATCAGATTTGTATGATTTTTTTCCCAGCGTTCAAATACTGAATAGCTATCATGAGTTTTAGGTTTCCAAAACAATTACACCACTAATTGCTAACATAATCTATGTTTTTACACTTTAATTAATAAAATTATAATTGTTAGTTTGTAATTACAGAAATAAAAACTGCAAATTAGTAGTTTCATTAGGTAGTATTATACAATAATGTTATATACATTAATATTGTAATAATTATGTAAAACTTTATAAATACTAGAGATACTTAACATTTATGAAAATTATTAACTGCATTTTATACTAAATAGCTAACATTACTTCAAATTAATTATTAAACAATCAACTCTCTAATTAGGAACATATTATACATTTTTAAGCCTTAATTATTAAAATGATAATAATTCATTTTAGAAAGAAAAAGGGACAGGATGCTAGTTCAAAAAACGGGCACTATTTCATGAGGAAATATATTAGTAATGTGTTTAGTAATGATGTAAGAAAAAAAAAAAAGAATATTTTTTAGCATTATAAGTAAAGTGTCCTTAATTTTTAATAATTTTATGAATAACAAATTGAAAAATACAATTAAATAACATATTTTAATAATATCCTGTTTTTTCTAAAGAAATAAAGTTCTATATTTTTGAAAGATTTTTTCCACATGAATTTAGAATACTGTTGAATGGGGAAGTTTTTTACAAGAAATCTCTGGCTACAACTACAGGTAAATTTCAACTTTTTTTTTTCTTTTTTTAAGGCAGGGTGCATTTTGCCAATTTCAAAAGGGGCATGGTGTGGCACCATTAAACAAAATGGCCTAGAAGAAGCAGTATAAGTAATTACAGAATTAATAAAAACTGCAAATAAGTGAAATTCATTAGTTAGTAACACAAATAACAAAACTAACAAATATTATTTGCAGTTCATTTTGCATTTGTATTTAGGAAAATTTCTGTAAACCACCAAAATCTATACTTACACACATGTACGTGTATGCTAACCAAAAAAAAAAAAAAAAGAGTTAAACCCATTCATATAGAATAAATATAAGTTAGCCACTAATATCTGAAATCTCAAAATATTTAAGTAACAGCATTATTACCTCTATCAGCTTTCAATGGTTCAATTTTTTAATATATATGAGTTACAAAAAAAAATAAAATAAAATAATAATAATAATAATAATAAACATTTATTCAACCTATGCCAAAGAAGCTCTTGCTGTGCTTAGCATTTTTATACCAATTATTTCTTTTTCTCTTTTGCATTCATTTACAATTTAGCTGCTGAGCAGATGTCATTCTTTCATTCTTCTTTAACTTGAGATTGCTATTAATTACTATTTATTCTTTTACTTGTAGAAATGTAATTATACTTGCTATGTGTATTTTATATAACATAATGCATAAATTGATTACCTAAAGGAAATTATGACATTGCAAATTATGTTAGATTTAAATATCATTTTTAAATGAAACTGTTTTAATTTGGATAAAAACTTAAAAACAATGCTTTTTACAAACTCAACTGTTTTTAATTTTTTTACAATACTAATGAATTAAGCTTAGAAACAATTATTTAAAGCTCTTTTTTTGTTTATTAATAAGTCAAAATACCTGTAGAAACTTTCAAATTATGTTCATGTTAGATTTTAATACTTTTTTTTTTTTTTTTGACATTTTAAACATTTAGAAAATTTTTGATTTTAATCAATGATTTTTTTTTAAAAATCGGTTGATTAAAATCATGATTTAATCGCTGATTTAAATCAACCGATTAAAATCGTTGACACCCTACCATCCACAGCCAAATATGTTTTCTAATTCTTTTAAACAGTCCTGTATTTGATCTGTAGATTGATATATATATACTATATAATGGAAAAATTTAGTTTATCAAGGAAACGCATAACAGGTTGAAATTCTCTTTCAGCAATTTATACTAATATATGGAAACATACTTAAATAATTTTGTACAACACTGTAGTTTACCTAGAACCTTTATTACACGCCACTATTTCGTTAAAATTTTATTCAAGCTAAAACACTCTTAAAACTGCTGAAATTACATTTCCAGAAATTATAATTCATAGATGGCAACGTATCCAATTCTTTGCGTGACCCTGTATATCATTTTATCTATATACTACAAACATTTCTTAGTAAATTAAATACAGTGCAGCGTTAAAATGCATAACTTATTTAAAAACCTCCTTTAAGCAATACCCAGTAACCCTTTCGAATACTTTTGTATATTCCTGTATATGAATTATAGCATATATATATACACCATATACTATGCATAAATGTAGTGAATCATAAAAGTGTATATCATAATTAAAAATGTATTTCCAGCAAACATCGCTAATGAACAGTACTTCGGATACAATATAGTATCTGAAATATTTTGTGTGTCCCTGTAAATGCTATATACGCTTCGTATTATACATGAAATAATTCATAATATGTAAACCTCAACGACGTATATCAATTTCATTACATATCAAATAGATTAACATAAATAAAGTACGCCGCAAACAATTCCCTCCACCCCTATATCATTATGTATTGGAATTTCTTTTTTAGCCCTGTAAATGAACAATAACTATTCTTTGCATCGCATATTCTATGGAATGCACATTTTAGTGCGCTTCATAAATGCATATCAATTTTATTCTGTTTGAAAGCGTGTAAAATCATTAAAAATCATTTGAAACGATTTTTTTCCCACAAGCCGTAATGTAATGGAATACAATTGACTGTCCTTGTAAATGAAATAACATGCTACAAACTTCATTACAAATAGGGGTCTTGCTATGGTAAACGTTAATAACATCCAAAAATTTTAAATAATTTAATTATCTTTAAATGTCTATTAATTATGTTAATGATTGGTGATAATACTTGTCCATATACTTTTATATTTATGCCACCATGTGGTTTTAACCCAATATTTAAATAAGAAAATAAACCAGATTAAAATGCAATTTAAATCACTAATTTTAATAATCTGATCAAAGCTGTTGAAAAGGAAGTTAGATATTTTAACAAAATAAAAAATAAATGTAATGAAATATTTGTGTTCTATAACATGTTTATTAGAAGATAACTGAAATCATTGTAATTAAAAAAAAAAAAAAGCAAACAAGGAAAATAATATTTTAGATATTTCAGCAAAATAAAAAATAAATGTAATGAAATATTTATGTTCTACAGCATGTTAATGAGAAACTAACTAAAATTGTTGTAATATAAAAAAAAAAAAAAAGCAAACAGGGAAAATAATATTTTTACATACCTAATTTCATTGACGTTGTACGTGATACTTTGATTTTGGGGAACCAATTAAATCCGATTATAAGTACGATAGCAATGACTTGAATCATCTTCAACAAGTCAAAGCTACCGTAATTTTCTCGGGTTTATATTTTGTTAGCTGAACTAACTTGGATCCTGAGAACGTTCTTGTTTCAGTTTTTAAATCCGTGTCAACACATCTATGCTGTCCAGTGTCCACAGAACTGTCCAGTGTCCCGCGTTTATTCTAAAAAGTTTCACTGTTACTTTTATCCGTTATTCTGCAGTCGAGTGGTAACAACTGAAATAGTGCAGGTGCAGACGATTTTTAAGTTTCGAAGTTCGAAGCAGATGTTTCTTGGTTTTATTTGTTTTTCTATACCACAGTTTCGGAAGGAAATTAAATGCGTAATAATTTTGTCAAATTGTCTCTAATTCAATTTCCTGTTTGAAAATGTTTTATTGTATTTCATCTTTTATTTTTATCAGTTTTATTGAATTGTAAAGTTTCATTTACGTAAATTATAATAATAATATTATCCATAATTAGAGTTTACTAGATAAAACATTGCTTAAATTTTCAAAATGTATACAAATTAATTTAATGGTAATAATGATGACTCCCTCCTTGTTTTTAAAAGTAAAATTTGTATCACAGGTAATATATACAAAATATCTTCTTAAAAAATACAACAAGATTATCGAGAAGAGATGAGTTTTTCTTTGTCAATCTGTCATTCTCTTAATATTAATTTTCTGTAGAATAAAACTTGTAAAATAATTTTTAAAGATATATTTTGAAAACAAAAAATAAAACATGAATAATTAATTATGTCGTGGGCTTTGCCTAAATTTTGTACATTAATTTTATATTCGGAAAATGTCAATTCTATTTTAAACGTTTGAAAGAAGTGGAATAAAAAAAAAATACTTAAAATAGTGAAACACTAAGAGGGAAAAAAAATGACTTGAATGCAAATTATAAAGCAAGAAATGCATATATGACTGAACTTTGAAGACGCTTTCTGCGTGCTCATTAAAAGCTGCAGCCTTAACTGTAATAGAAAGTTTTTAGTTTGAAACGACAGAAATGTTTCGACTACTCTTTGAGAAACTTCTAGTATAACAGATGATCATTTACAAAAATCTTTATAAAAGATAAGTCGAGGTCTGCTTACCTAAAACATTTTTTTAATAATATGAAATTCTCATAATTAGGAAATCGTTTTGTGTTGCTGATGAATTAATTACATTTTATGTTATATGAAAATAAAAAGTTTTTGTTAGAGGCACAGATGCAACTTGGACCACGGTTTAAAAAATTTGTTAATCCGGCAGAAAAATATATTTTACAGTAAATAACATGTTTTTAATAATTTTTGTAATTTTTTAAAGTTTTCTAAGAAGTTCACATCTCAGTCACAATGTGACATCACTGAGTGGTGGCATTTTGGTCACAAATGTGACGTGACCACAGTGACTTACAGTGACGTCACAATGACGTCACTGTGACCATGCATGCTATGAGGGATATAAGTATATTGTTTTAATACTATTATCTATTTTACTTTGAGAGTAGTAATTCAATTGCTTTTTCTTTTTTTAAATATTTATATTTATATATTTATAAATACTACATAAGATTATAATATTTTTTAATGATTAAAATGGCTAAAAGATGACAGCACTAAAATATTTTAAGCTACTTTGATCTACAAATATTATTATTGTCTAAACAATTTATTATTTGTTTATTAATTAATTTCTAACCATAATTGTACATCAATTTGAATAATTTTTACATTTATAATATTTTACTATTTATGTATTTATTTAATTTTTTGGTTTAAATTTAGAAATATATGTTTTAACGAGATTAACTTTTAACCCGTTAACTATTATACATTTTCCATATTCTAACGGTGTTGATCACCTTAAACCGTACGTATATCTTTGCTGCACGTGTTTTGCTGCACATGTATTTTTCTTTTTTTTTTTTTTTTGGCTCTTTCAATATTGTCTAGGGGGTAAGTTCAATTTATTTTTACAAGTATTTTCAAATAATTTTCTTAGTTCTTTCAATCTATGTGGTTCTTATTTTATATTGTTTCAATACTTCTTGATTTACAGTTGATTGGGTACATCAAATAATTCATTTTTCAGCTTATAGCTTGATTCTTTTACAGAATCGACTGTGTATTGCTTATATCTGTATTCCATGTACCCCTGATGAAGTGAAATACACTATAAGCTTTCTTCTACATCCATCCAATTGATCTTTCATTTGTTTTCTCATGCGTTCTACAGTATTTAGCTAGATTTTTGTATCTTTTGCCTGTAACTGGTTTTTGCATCAAATTTAGTAAATTTTCATGTGTTTAAATGTTTAATTGTACAAAAATTTTATATATATATTGCAGATATATGGGATACATATCGATTTGGCAACGACCTTGGCGAAATCGTATCTGCGACCCCGGCATAATTCTAATTGCACGACCACTATAACAAGGAAACACCACAAAACAAAACAAACAAAAAAAAATGTATGTAGTTTTATGTACCGCTGACCTTTATAATTTATCATTTTAGATCCGTTTAAAGTTGTTTTCAATCTGTGTACGTCTTGTGATTATATTTTCTGAACCATCAGTCTGTCTATTGAAATACATAGAAGACAACAGAAAATAGACTATCTGTTTTAAAATTTGAAAAACTACGAAACAGTGAAAATTAAAAAAGGATTTATGCAGGAGATTAATGTCTGAGATTGTAAACAGTAGTCAAGTAGTAAGCCTCTTTGTTTTAGTACTAAATGACCCCGACAAGAGGTGCAGTGGTGCTTCAGACTAAATCAATGCTTCAAATTAACCTATAACAATGGAGAGAAGTTAGCTGAGTTTGGACACGTCATTATATTTATATGTTCAAAAGCAAAAATGAAAAAGATTGTATTATGAAATTTATCTGCCATTTTCAAAGTTCTTAAAATTTGGGACAGCGGAACTGTCAATTACATTGGCTGCGCATACTATGAATCAAAACAAAAAAGTTTTAATTTGAAACATTAATCTACTGCAACTATAGCTGTAATATCTACTACCGATAGTTTCTATTATTCTATTTAAAAACCGTCCTTCATCTATGAAAATCTTTATAAGCAATAACAAATGTTTCATGAGTACCAAAGATGAAAACATAATGTAATGTTGGATAACCTATCATTATTGTTATAGTTAATATGATTTTTGAAACACCATGTATCGTTGAGATGAAGTTAAGCTCAAATTTATTTAATATTTTCTGCAATGTAAATAACATGTGACTAGTATTCCTTTAAAACTCAAATTAATCCTCCAGTAATTATTAAACTAATTCTTTTACAATAATGTATTTTAGGTATGTTTATTTTATTTATATAGACATTTATAAGTCAAATGTTAATGCTTTATTTTTTAATGCTTTTTTGACATATTATTTTAGATACGTTTATTAAATTTGTCTAATCTATTCTTAAATTATCTTTAGTTTAAACCCATTTACCAACTTCTCTAATTAATTAATTTCATTGTTTCAAGATTTTTGCATGGAAAGGGTATAAAAGTGAACGTTTCTAAGTACTGCTCAGTATCTATTATTAAATAAGCACTTCTTTAAAATTTTTAAAGGAATTAAATATAATCTTAACTGTGCAATGCTTTATTTTAATAATTAACTGCAATGAAGTTCAATATTCCACAGAGTCAGTCATGTTCAAATCCAGTGAAACATGAAAATTTCTGCGAATTATGCAACCTAAATAATTCATATTTTATCCAATTGAATAAATAATAGAGAATGAAAATTAACTATATCATGCAACTTATATTATGACGTATTTTTTAAGTTGTATTTTGTTAGCCATTTAATAATTAATGTATTTTTGACATATTATTAAGATTATATAATGCACTTTCCAACTGACATAAAGTTTATTAACTGTAAAATGAGCATTTTAGAAACAAACTGTCCAATTATTTCAATTAAAGTGAAATTCTGCTTGATTTCAGACGTAAAGTTCTAATTGCTTTTTAAAAAGAAATGTTATCGGAAAACGGAATAAAAAGCGTAAAAATGTTATATAAGTATCAAATAAGATATTTATGGGGAAAATGTCTGAAACAAATAATATTACCTTGTTATTTAAGATAAAACTAATGTCAGAAAATACAAAATGGAAAATTAATTGTTACTTCATTTGGATTCAGAACAATTTAAAAATGTATATATGCAGATGATAAATAGATGTTTTTGAAAGAAAAGTAGGCTGGACATTAATTGAAGATAATTAGTTATTGCTTTAATAGAAAATTAGAATCTTTGTATCATTTTATAAAAACTGAAGCTATTTTTATTCTGTGGGCATGTATGAAAAAACAAATTACATGCCTGCTTTATGAGAATAATATAAAAAATGAAATTTTATTATTATTTTATTATTATTATTATTATTAATTTGAAAAATAATCTTAAAAGTTAGACAACCAGAATTTTTTTTTCACTTTTTAATCAAAACAAAGAATGTCACCCATTTAAATAATTTCAATGGTGTTAAAACAGATATATCTGATAGTCATTTATACTGACATATGTAAAACAATAATTACCTTAAAGTAGAGAAATTTTGAATATTCAAAATAATGCATTAAATGTGCATACATCAGTGAAGTTCATATATGCTTCTAACCGAACGAAATATATAAACTTCTATCTGTTATTTTCAAATAATTTGCTATTTTATATAGTCAAAGTTCTGTTTCAAAGCGTTGTTGTTTAAACATCAATTGAAATACATTGTGTTGATTAAATCGTATTTTCCTGCATGTGATTGCTTTGTAATAATTCTAGAGAAAGCATGAAATGAACATGAGATTTAGAGAATTATTCACATAAGATATACAAAAATCAAATGTATAGCATAATCCAATTATTTCTAATGATATAGAATTAACTCTTTGCTTATTATAATTTTTTATGGTTTAACTCTGGATTTTTAGGCGCGTTCGTACTTATATAAATACTTAGCACCTATAGTCGTCATTTAGTCCGTCCGTCTGTCTGTCCACCAGTCCACCAGTCCACCATAACAGTGCAAAAACTACCCAAACATATGGTTTGAAATTTAATATATATAATCGTTGCAGAATTTTGTCGAGACATTTCAGATTTTATGAAAATTGAATCAAAACATAAAAAGACATTAATGAAGTTTTCTTCACTCTATTAAATCCTATCATCCGTAACTAAGTTAATGATATCCCATGATAGGTAATGATTCTATTTTGCAAAAGTTGATTACGTCCTATTTAAGATGTAGTCATGTTATTTTCGTAGGACTGAATTTAATATATATAATCGTAATAATTTTTATATTCAATTGCTACTATTATAGAGTGAATCACAGATAAAATAAAACAAATGTTAAAAGAGTGCCCAATTTTTTCTTCTGTTGTTTTTAATGGGAATTTCAGAGGGTTTTTTTTAACTGTTTTAAAATATTTCTTTTTAACTGCCACACAAAAAGTTGTTTATTTCAAATACTTGATTACTTTCTAAAAACTATAAATTAAGTTGCTTTTACTCAGTAAGCCTTTTTTTTTTTGTTGTTGTTGTTTTTTTTGTTTTGTTTTTTTTGTTTAGTAACTTTTAGAAAGCGTAAAACGTTCAACAATAATGCGAGTTGTTCGGTTTATTGCTTACTGTTTTACGTGATTCTATATAATAGGAGCAAAATGTTACTTCTCTAAAGATTTAATATTTCTCAACTCCAATAAACTTAAAATAATAGTTCATATATATAAATTTTTGCGTCATTAAAAAATAACAATTGAAGGTAAAATACTTCAAGGTATATAGCCAAATTAATTTTATAAAGAAAAACTAAATTAAAAGAAAATATTACTTTCATACACATATAAAAGTGTATGTATGTGTGCGTTATATTTTTATTTTAGAGTAACAAATAAGTTTCAGGTATAAGAAGATTAAAGAAAATTTGATTTCATCAATGCATTAAATTTAGAAAAAATAGTAGAATGCATTAAATTTAAATTAAAAAATTAAATTTAAAGGATTTAATTAAAAATTTATAGAAAAGTATGATGAAAGAGACACTCTAAAAATTTCCTGGGGAAAATTGTTGGGTTTATTTAATTATAAACGAAAATGCAAAACTTTACAATATATTTATAACTACTTAAGAGGTGGCACAAACTTATAAAAATATTGCTTATTGCAACCCTGGGATCTTTCGAACACACACGCTTTCATTTTCAAAGGGAAAACATGACTGACTGAATAGAAATATATTTTAAAAGCAAAAACAAAATAGTACGCATACGCATGCGGAGTTCAGTCCATTTCTGAAAGACTGACTGATTGACTGATGACTGACTGAATAAAAATATACTTTAAAAGCAAAAACAAAACAGTACGCATGCGCATGCGGAGTTCAGTCCATTTTTCTGCAGAGGGATGGAAAGATCAGTTCATAATATCAGGAGGTCTTGAAATATTTAGGATATTATACCAAATCGCGGGAATATTATAAGAACGGACATCGTTACAAAATTATCACTTCTAAGTAAAATTTCAATGGATTCACGGATTATTCAAGAGCAATGGTTAGACGTTGAAATGATCATTTTAGCTTTTTCGAAGTTTATCTTAATATTTTCTTTTTGATGCATTCTGTATAAATCTGTATTTGGTTTGTTGAACTTGATATCAGAAAATTTCTCTTTTAATCTTTCCTTAAATTTTCGAGATGTCACACCAATATAAAATAAAATCTTATGTTCTTCTGTGCTAAATGGGATTAAGTATACTCCTGCTTTTTTCATAATCGGGAATAACATCAATTTTACTTTAAACCAATTATTTAACATAAAAGTTTATTTTATATTGGTATGACATTTCGAAAATTTAAGGAAAGATTAAAAGAGCATTTTTCTGATATCAAGTTTAACAAACCAAGTACAGCTTTATCCATATTGCATCTAAAAGAAAATATTAAGATAAAGTTCGCTAAGCTAAAATGATCATTTCAACGTCTAACCATTACTATTCAATAATCCGTAAATCCATTGAAATTTTATTTAGAAGTGATAATGTTTGTAACGATTGCCTTTCTTATAATATTCCTGCGATTTGGTATAATATCCTAAATATTTCAAGACCTCCTGATAATATGAACGGATCTTTACACCCCTCTGCAGAGAAATGGACTAAACTTCACTTGCGCTTGCTTACTATTTTGTTTTTGCTTTTAAAATGTATTTCTATTCAGACAGTCATCTTTTCCTTTGAAAATGAACGCGTGTGTGTTCGAAAGATCTCAGATTTGCATTAAATAATATTTTTATATGTCTGTGTCACCTTTTATGTAGTTATAAGTATATTGAAAAGTTTCTTAATAACAAGGTGAAAATTTCCTTCTCGGCACTAGTGTTTAATACAGCGTTTTGACTCTATTGAAAATTCAAAATTTGCAAATGAAAAATTTTAATGAAATATTATCAACAGAATGGCAACGTTAATTCTTCATTTCCATGATCATCTATAGAGACTTAGTTACATTATTTAAAAATGTGTACTTTTCACTTAAAATCATCTAGCAGTATGTAAAATATGAGCCTAAACTATAAAATTAATGTATTTCAGTGTTTTATACGTTTTTCTTGAAGAAAACAGGATTTATATACCTTAAATAAACTTGGGATTTGCAAACAACTAACTTTGCATGTTATAATCTGATATACTTTAATTTCAGAGCTTTCTTCAATCGCGCTTAGACATTCCCAACCTAATAAATATTAAATCGATGAAAGCAGCCTTTAAAATTTTCTAACGTTTATTTTGCATTTCACTGTATTGAAATAATTCTTTTTGCATAAGATATCAAAGTTCGAAGTTTAAAGCTGTACTTTTGTACTGTTTTGGCTTTGCAGTTTCCTTCTAAATACACTTAGAATTTGGAAACAATATATATACAGGGCTTAATTTGCGCCGGAGCCCGCCGGAGCTCGGCTCCGGTACTTCTCTGTTTTAAGTAAATATTTAAATATTGGTCGGAATTCACCGGAGCTCATAAATACCAGGGCTCCGGAGCCCAGTGCAATAGCGATTCCGAAAATCCGAGGCCTAAATTACTCTTTCCTTTTCCTCCGATCTCCAAGTTTCTGCATTCTTTTCTATCAAAACGCTTACGTAGAGTATCGCTCACGTAGGGGATGGACAGGAAGCAGCGCGTAAGATTTTCTGAACATATTTCTTATAAATGTTTTTACTTGTCATTCATTCATTATCTACATATATGCATAGCTGCGAACAATTTTCACTTTTTGTATGCGTGTGTGTTAACACTATTTCCGAATCATATTCCTTACCTTATTAAATTGCAGGATTCTGCGATTAATTAACATTAAAATTAGGCAAAGGTTTCTATTCGAAGGAGTGATGAGCTAAAAAGTGGAATTGTTGACAGTTAAGTATATGCAGGCAGATATATTTAAAATTCTTATTTTGCTAAAGAAAAAAAAGATACTTCAAATTTTGCAAATAAGGCATGAAATATAAATATGCGAATCGGAATAATGGCGTGGCGGGGGGGGGGGGTCGCTACGGATTTAGTACTGCAGAATATTAGCGCTCCGGTACTTCTTTTCTTAGAAATTAAGCCCTGTATATATATATATATATATATATATATATATATATATATATATATATATATATATATATATATTCGAATTTGAAAGTATCCTAGGAATGCAACCGATGCAAAAACCGAGTAAGTTCAAATAAACACACAGCAAATAGAGGCGTTTTAAATTCAGATTTGTGTCAGATTCTAACACCTAAGAATCGAAGTGTGAAAATTCATATATCCTAAACATCTTAATTTCAGACACAAAAGTGTCTCATTATGATCATGGCATCGACATACTGGGAAAAAGGTCTGATGAATGATTATATGTCTGAGATCAAGACATTAAAATATTTGAATAGTCGGAAATTCAGACACTTGTAAGCTTCAACTACATGTGAAGTGAAATGAAGTGCAATGGAAGTGGGAAGTTTGGTTTATTTTATGAATTTCTATCAGCTTTCTGTTTCTTCGTTATTTTACTTGGAAATCTTATTTTTTGTGATGAAATACGGTTTTGGAATCAGTTCGATTTATTTGAATTTGAAAGTACTCTCTTTCTTTTATCATAAAAATACATGAATGTTCTTTCTTTTTTTCATCAGTGTCAGAGATTAGAGATATCAAATACTGAATCTGAAATGCTTCTCAGAATTTATGAGCCTGTGGTAGATGTAAAAGGCAATCACAAAGAGTTTAACGCGTTCAAACATACATTCGTTTTTATGAAATGCATAACATTTAAAGAATTGTCCCTGGAAAACATAAGTTCACCAAAAATGAAGCAATTTTGCACTGCGCAAACAAAATCTGTCGGTTCCGGTACTGATGCTAATAAGGGCCCTTAAGTGTGGTATTGGAAAATAGAATTGTTGAATTATTTACTTTTTTAAAAGTCAAACACATGTTTCATATAACGTTTTTAACTGTACCTAATTGACACGATGAAGTGAAAATGACAGTTTATTTTTAAATTTCAGTTCAATTACTAGCAATCAGTTGACGAAAAATGATCACTATACAGTGAAACTTTGCAGAAAACTGTCCAGACGTTCATCCGTTTTTATAGAAAACGGATGAACGTCCTTTTACCTAATCGTAAATTAACTCTGTTCTGACCGAAATTTGATGTGGTCCAAATACAGTTAAATTACCTTTATGTAACCGTTTTATTTATAAACGCTGGAATGACTGGATTGCTTCAACCTTTTAATAATGTACATAGATCTGAAAAAGGAGAATAATTTAAGAAAACATAAATATTTGTAGAGGAGTAATTTTGTGCTACATTACTGCGTAACACCTATTACATTATCGGAAGAAAAAAGATATACCAGAATACCTTTATAATATTGTTACAATAAATTATAGTAACGTCTCAGAAAACCATGCTTAATCGGTGCCATAGATTCCTTTATTAACAATGGTGTGGGGATGTCCCACTCGAGTATGGTTGTCGGGATTGCATTCCCAGTTAATCTAAACATTGATACGTAGGATAAATCGAGGTTTACCTCGATCAGCTGGTAAAATTTTATTTGATCAGTGAAAAAGAAAACAATTTAACTTCTTTATTACCCGACTGCCAAGAAGGGTTATGTGTTTCACGCATATCTGGGTATGTGGATTTCTTTATACCCTCGAAAATCCCAACGGCTGGAGGGATTTTAATCAGTGTTGATTTCAGGGGGTGACCCGGGGGGGACATCCCCCCCGGAGCACTGAGATGTCCCCCCCGGAAGATTTGAGATTTTGTGTTTTCAATGGTCAAAAAGTGCAATTTCCCCCCCCCCCCCGGAACTCTCTAATGTCCCCCCCCCGGAGCCACAGAAATCCCTCCCGGAGTGTTTGAATTCAACACTGATTTTAATGAATGAGATCTCTATCGATTCGTCTTAACAGTCCGATGATTATATGCTAGGTTTTGTTTTTATAAATTGAAAATGGCGGTAGAGAGGAATTTTTTTTTTTATCACCATATTGAGTGGCATATCATTGGATAGGTCTTTCAAAATGAAGACGATGTTTCACTGACAATTTTACAGTCAGAAGCTCTGTTTAAATATTACACGATCTGGAATTTGTTTGGATAGGATCTCTAGCTTTACTACAACTCTAAGCTTCATAGACATCTATAGGCCTTATCAAAGCAGTGTTTATAGATAGGAACTAACAATTAAACACAACTTAAAAGTAATCAATGCAAATAAATAACAAAAATAGCTAAGTAATATAAAAAATAGTTTCACATTGGTGAGAAATAATTAATTAGTTCGCTTTTTGCGCAGTCGAGTTTTTTGATTTTTTAAATTTAATTTGTTATTAAGTTTTCTTTTGCATCAAAAATTAATTTTGTGATTGTTTATGGTCAATTCTTCCCTTTTCATATAGAAATATTCAATGTAATCAACCATAGATGCCTATAACGCTTTAAATGTTTAGCGAATAATTGACGCTCATTGACAAAAAATAAGAGTTAAAAAAATGGAACCATTCCAGGCGTTTCAAGTTAAAATAGTGTGGTATTTCAGGCGCTTAAAGTAACTGTTAAATAAAATGTTTTGTTGATCTTCAAATTGAACCATTCGTTTCACCTCCTTTTTTATCTGAATTTCCAACAATCGAATTTTCAGCGCAAAATTAGACATCTACTGCAGATATTCTATATAAAAAGAAACGAATTAAAAAATGCTGAAATGCAAACAAAATATTGCTAGAGAACGCCACCATCGCAAAAGTCGTCTTGTGACATAAATCCTTAAAGGTGGAAATATGATATACATATTACGGTATCAGATATTGAGTAACACATAGGGTTGAGTGTTTTTCATTGGTAAAAGTGTTAGGGGCAAATAAAGCATGCTGCCAATTGGGCAATTTTTTTATTAAAAAATCTACCACTATTTCCGGAACGCAATATTCAGCTTATTTAATCTGTAGTTAAATAAGGCGAGTAGTGCTATTTTGAGATTGTTAGATTTCTAATTAAAAAAGTCCCAAAATTATCCCACAGTTCACCTTTTCCAAATAATAAAAATTTCCAATCACAATAAACGAATAGAAATATTTCAGGTATATTAGTATTTGGAAATAGTGATATTAAAATGCGACTCCTGCTAGTTCTGGATTGTATTCCAAAACAGACGAATGTTAATCCTAGTCTAATGCACAGTGTAATCAATCGAATTGTGAAAATGATTCTTAATTTTCTGTTAAAATTTCTTTATGTATTATTCTTTTTCAATTATATGAACTGCTTTATTAGACGAACTGCCATTTTCAACAGTATACAGACAAGACTCTCAAATATTTCAAGTTAGAAGATACGTCTTAGCGTGGGGTGGGATAACCAATGCTTATTGGTCATTCTAAATGACCTTCTAGACGTCATAGGGGATGACCTCCCGTTTTTCTGTCATCCAACATATTATCCTGTCGCAGTGGAAACTGATGGCAAAGAAAACAGAATTTTTTGTTGTTTAACATGAAAATAAGCGATATGAGGATGGAATGACATAAGAAGACTGTTAACGTAATTTTTACTGTCGGAATTCGAAGATTTTTTTCTGTTGTTTTAAGATTTTTTTTTACAGTGTGGGTCCCTATGGCTTGGGATCATGACAATTTTATCTAAACAGCAAGAATTATACAGTGAGAATGAAATATCGAACAAGGCTAATTTTGAACGAGCTTAGCTCGGTCATGCCCGCTAGTTTAAGATTATTTAAAAAAATTAATATTTTAGAACGAATTTTATAATGCTCCATGCATCTTAATTTTTTATAAATGTCCTCTATTTTGCAATTTTAATCACTTAAAGCACTTTTTCAAACAAATCTGTGTATCGAATTTTGAATCCTATGAATAGTTAATTTTTTAGATTCTTTTTTTTCTGAATACCATATCGATTTTCTTCACAATTTTGCCTTTTAATATGTTAAAAATCAAATTTCATCATCTTAATGAAGTATAATTTTAAAATTCGTGCACATTTCTTTATAAGCAATATCAGGATTCTTCCTCGTGAATTTTATTAACATTAATCAAAAATTTAAATGCATGGAGCATTTCAAATATCTAAAAACTTTGAAAAATCAGTTTTGAGAAAAACAGATTTAAAGAATATTAAAGTGACAAAACTTTTTTAAAAAATATATAAAAATACAAATAATTGTACAAACATTACTTTCAGGTGCATACAATAAAGGGTGCTATATAATAAGCAGGTGCTATATAATAAAAGGCAGTGTAACGTAGGGCGGGGCGAATCCATCAATCTTGCCAGTCTCCGAGGAAGAGACTCAAGGGTGAAAGGTTCCACTCTCCCATTGGTTGACAAGAAACAAGAATCCCGGGATTACTTCTCAAGGTTACTAGTCCTGATAATTGAGCAGTGGTAGACACTTCTTCCTAGCAAATCAGAAGGCACATCGCATTTCACCCACAAAATAAATCGCCAAGTGTCATTTGAGATTATTTCAAGTATTAAGTTGCAATCATATTAAATTTTCTTTGCGACATGTAAGGAGTTTTAATTTATTTCTCATATAAAGTGATTCACGGAAAACAATGATATGGTATTTTTAAAAATATCATTTTTTCCCCCTGCAAAAAATTGATAAAACTGACTTTCTTTTAAAAAGTAATCAATTTAAATATTTTAGACTTATTATTTTGTAACTTATTTTCTAATTACACATTACTTATATTTTCCTTTTCTGTATACAGGTGTATGTGAATTTAAACTTTAAAAAAAAATCAAACATATTCCATATTTTAAAAGTAAAAAAAATAATATTTATACGAAAAGTAAAATTAATAATTTTTGATTTATAGCTTTGCATCAGGAGGACAGAAGCTTAGGGGATTAGTCGCACCCCTCCTCCCGAAATAATATCCTGGCATTTTGTAACTTATTTTTAAATTACACATTACTTATATTTTCCTTTTCTATATACAGGTGTGTGTAAATTTAAACTAAAAAAAAAAAAAAAAAACCCAAATATATTCCATATTTTAAAAGTAAAAAAATTAATATTTATACGAAAAGTAAAATTAATAATTTTTGATTTATAGCTTTGGATCAGGAGGACAGAAACTTAGGGGATTAGTCGCACCCCTCCCCCCTCCCCGAAATAATATCCTGGCATTTTTGTAACTTATTTTTAAATTACACATTACCTATATTTCCCTTTTCGATATACAGGTGTATGTAAATTAAAAAAAAAAAAAAAAAAAAAAAAAAAAAAAAACATATCCCATATTTTAAAAGTAAAAAATTAATATTTATACGAAAATTAAAATTAATAATTTTTGATTTATAGCTTTGCATCAGGAGGGCAGAAGCTTAGGGGATTAGACGGATGGGATTCAACCCGCCATACTTATTTATTAATCAATATACATATAAAAAAATTGGAGGGGGAGGGGGGGAAACGATAAAAATACAATTTCAAAGTGTTATTAAAAAAATAGTATTATTTCAATAGTTGCAGCAGACTGTTTTAATTACGCACTTCTATTGCATATTTATTAAAATTTTGTTTTATTAAGAAATATTAATTTTGTTATAGTATATTAGCCGGAAAACCTGGTTTACCCAGAAATATTGTAAATGCTAATTGTGTGTTTATTAGAACATGAAGTAGCCGAACTTTGCTCATCTAAACGCTTCCATATTGTCAATTATTTTTTTTATCAGTTTTTCAAATTTTAAGTGAAAAACACAATTTTTACCTACCGTCCTAAGACGGGTATTTACACTAGTATAATATAAAGATGGTTAAAATGCAAATTAAAAATATCTTAATGTATTTTAAGACATTTTTAATTTGTATTTTAAATATCTTTATATTATATGTATGCACCTGAAAATAATTTTTGTACAATTATTTGTGCTTTTATATGTATTTTATTTCTTTAACTCAAAGTGAATATAGCACTATAATTTTAACTTTCATTTATTGAAAAATTTGTTTGTGTACAAAATTAAAACAATCGTAAATTTGCGAAAAGTCAGCTCATCTGTATGCGGTTTTTCTCAAATGACTCTGTACAAATTGGAGAATGATAATACACATAAAAAGAAATTTCAATTTTGGGGTCGACTTTTGCTCAAATAAAGTTCCACAGCCCCATTAATAAATACTAAATGTTTGATTAAACGTAGGTTTTATAAACTGCGTGTCTGAATTATATCGAAAAAATAAAAATAATAAAAATAAAAAAATTATCCGTTTTTTAAATTGCTGATTTGTTTTTTGTTTGAATTTTTTTTATTACAAAACTAATTATAGATATTAACTAAATTTCACTTCGAATTAGAAATACTGAATTTTTCTCATTGCTAAATGCATACTTAAAAATTCTAGCACAATTAAACTTAAAATAAATCTAATTAATCTGAACGTTGAATCTTCCAGTTTAAAAATATTTTCTCGAAATTGAAAAGATATTGAAATTTAATTATAAGTTAATTTGTAGAATGCTTTTGAAAATATTCAACCAGTACTCAAATCCTAAATATTTATTCATTATCTTTACGTTATTTTTCGGTTAACACATAATAAATACAATTACTCGATCATAATTAGAGTTTTCTTGACAAACTTAATTTCCATATTTAGACAGTTTGTTTAACAATAATTATTGTTTTAGACTTAAGCGTTTTGTTCGGATGATAGAAACTGCTTATTTTTGGTATACACAACATAGATTTTACATGAAATTATATTTAAATATATTAAAATAAAGTTTTAATAGGAAAACTTTACGACCACTTTATAGTTAATGACGAAAACGTATAGTTAAATGTACCATATATAATTAATGTAAAAATTACTATGTTTAAATATTTACTTGGAAATAATAATAGTGTATAACATTAAGTATGTTACGGCTTTCTTATTTCTCTGGGAAAGAGGAAATTCTATGACTTTAATGTTAATGAATTTGGAAATAATATCTGGAAAAATTTAAATTTTTAATTATAAAATTCTGAGCTCCTAAGAAAATTACTTATAACTATTTTCATTTATTTTTAAATGGGTTAAGAAATTAATAAGCTGTGTTATTAACTATATTTCTTTAATTTAGGAATATAGTTACATGATACATATTTAATTATTAATTTATTTACAACTTTAAAAGCTATATTTTAACAGAATATAAATAGTTTTATTTATTTAAACAAAAACCTTCGATATTAATTTAAT
Organism: Maratus speciosus; assembly: GCA_963932465.1. Classification (NCBI taxonomy): domain Eukaryota; kingdom Metazoa; phylum Arthropoda; class Arachnida; order Araneae; family Salticidae; genus Maratus; species Maratus speciosus. Next base: position 329,930,784 of record OZ010786.1, read on the forward strand.
AAATTTTGTTGGCAAAACTGTGATCAGTTATTCCTATGGTAACATATTTTAATAATACATGCATTTTTCTGCTTGCATTATAGCAAATCTACTCCATTATACATAAAATTTTATTTCAAAATAGAAGCATTAACTGAATTTACTAATTAATGTAAAGGTATATTGCCGACCTTTTTGCTTCCAGGACTTCCTTTGCATAACTCTGAAAAGCATCCTTCTGCATCCATCAGTACTTCTTTGCAACAGACTGAGAGCTCCGTTATCCGACTTGTGTTTTGGTTTTGACACTCATAAAGAAAAATAAACGATATCATGTACTAAATTTAAAGTATTTCAAAGTAAATCTAATTTCATAAACTTGGTTGGCAAAACAATATCAGTTATTTCTTTGGTAACATGTTTTAATATATATATATATGCTTGCATTATAGAAAATATACTACTTTTATACACTAAATTATATTTTAAAATCGAAGCATTGACTGAACTTAATGTAAGGAAATATATTGCAGTCTCTTTCGCTTCCTATGCGTAACTCTTAAGGCTAATGTCAGACGAACGTCTATTTGCACGCTTTTGTTGTTTCAACATGAAAAAGAAACACCTGTTAGCGAAGGTTTAGGATGACTTTTCTGTGCCCAAAAGTGAATCTTTGCAATGAACTGAGAGACTTGCTAACAGACTTGTGCTTTAGTTTTTAGCACTCATAAAGAATTATAAAAGATATATGCCAAATTCAAAGTATGTAAATAAAATTCTGATTTTAAATATTTTTTCCAACACATTTCAAATTTTAATGAAAAACCCGTTTTGCATAGAAAGTACACACTTTAAGCTGTAACATTTCATTTTTGCTCCACGCTCGTAGCGAATTGGTTAATTGATTTAAAATTATTCCTTTAATTAATAAATAAGTATTACTAAAATAAATGTTTCCTATAGTATGAAAATTATAATGTACACTGTAAAATTGCCAGCACAACTCTATCACAGTTGAATGTACTGTATCTTTCTTTGGTTTCCTGACTATTTAAACATGAAAAATACAGTAGTTGCGTAAAATTAACAGTACAATGTACTGGCAATTTTGGACGCATTTGGACCACAGCACAAACTACTGGCGTCCAAATTGCCAGTACATTGTGCTGTTAATTTTACGCAACTACTGTATTTTCCATGTTTAAATAGTCAGGAAACCAAAGAAAGATACAGTACATTCAACTGTGATCGAGTTTGTGCGCGAGATGAACAGTTCTTTGTACTGTAAAAATGTCGGGTTTTTTTTGGTTTTTTTTTACAGTGTAGTAACACATAATTAATTTTAAGTAAAAAACAGAAGAGAAAATAAATAGAAATTGCTGCATTATTATTGCTAAGGCTATTTTTAAAAATGTCTCTTTAATTTCAGAAAATATTATAATAACAAATTTGAAACCATAGACATGAATTCGTGTTTTTTATGCATGCCAACTCCAGCTACGGACTATTTTATTCTGTCGGTATTATATATGTTACATTAATTCTCATAAATTTGTATTAATATAATAATTGTAATATACACATATCAAAATATCTGTAATTAAAAGGAGTATTATTGTTGTATATGCCTGTTGGCAATACAAACAGGAATATAAATCTTTAATTTTATATAATGCACCATAACGCCCACAGAAGGCGCTTAATGTTAAATAATAAAAACAAGCGGTTGCGAATTTTTTTATGTATCATACATTTTATTCTGAAACAGAATGTTACCTAAAAGTGAATTTTTCATTTAATTAAGAGTTTTAAAGTTTATATAATGTGACGAAACTAAAGAATATGTGTTGAAATTTGAAATTGAGAAATAAAAAAAATATTGAAGAACAAATTTATTTTTTATACAAACCGATTATTATGCAAATGTTTCAAGTAATTATGCATTATTTAGAAAGTTTCTTAAAACACGTTGTTCTGCAATAATATTTAATTAAAACAAGTAGTATTCTTATCGCTGATAAAAATATTTTAAGTATGGAATAATAAATCGCATGTTATTTGCTGCAAATAGATTTTTTTCTTATAATTATTTAAGCTGAAAAGGTTTACTACATTTTTATAGCAAACGTCTAAAGAGTAACTTCATTAAATACTAACATAAAAGGATAAAATCAGCTTTTAAATCAGATATTGTGAAATAGCGTACAAAAAGACATTAAGGTTATTACCTTTTCCATTATTTACTTTGAACTTGTAAACGTATTTCGTTAGCGTAACATAAAACAAATGTCTTGAAAGAGGGAAGTTTGTATAGACGTCAGCTCTCAATGTATTTTTATTCTGTTATTTTTCTTTCTGATGCCTTTTAAGTCAAAGTTAAAATTACTTATATGCAGTGATGCCAACTTTTATGAGCCCGTGGGGCGCGAGCTCACCCAATATTTTTATGTCTCCGCCCACTCAGTTTCCATTGATTTATTTATTTAATAGCTGAAATGAAATTTTTGTTTTATTGAAGTTCTAAAAATAACTTTGTTTGAAAAATAGTAAGGACAACAATTAGACTTATAGGAGCATTGAAAATCATACATCATACAAAGTCCCTGCCTCTCCAATGAAGCTATCGCAAGACCGCTGCTGCTTCGAGGTTATTATTAGTCTCACGAGGCGGTCGGGAGCAAGTGGGTTGGGAGACCTCCGCAGAATACACGGAGCGCGGCGTTCCCCGTATCCGTCCAACGACCCTGTCTGTTCCTCTTTAGCCAAGACTCTTGCGGAAGCCAGGCTGAAAAAAAAATAAGTAATATAAAAAATTTGTTTTTAAAGTCAATTCCTACTTAGGTCATCAAAGAAAAATTTAATACAATCCCTTAAGCTAATATTAGTTTTTGTAGCATTAAAATATCTCAATTTGTTGATTTTCTGTAAGCAAGTAGGTTCACAATGGTAGTCTATGGGAATTTGGCGAAGTATTAGAGATATCGCCAAGTTGGCGTTACTTTTGGCATCTCACTTTGGTCGCCAAATTTGGCGCTGTATCGCCAAGTTGGCAACAAACTTGGTGGTATTTACAAACTTGCAAACTTACAAACTTGGCGGCAACAAACTTGGCGGTGACAGAACAGGGTTCACTCTATGGCAACCCCCCTTATAGATAGGAAGATGCATTAAATACTGTTCAATAACCAATGGCCGCCATTTTGTCTCCTATATAAAACTAAAATTGATTAATTAAAATTTTATTAATGAATTAATATTTGAAAAAACTGTATTAACATCAATTGTCATCCAGTACAAATTTAAAAAAATTATTTCAACTTGATAGGATGAATAATAAGTATTTTATTAACGATTGAAAATTTGAACAAGATATATAAATATAGGGAGAAAGTAAACTAATAGTAGGAATTGAAAAAAAAAGGTGGGGGGGAAGGAAACGGAAAACTGACACCGGGCAAATTTAAAAGGAAAATAGATTAAATTAAAGACATCGAAATCTGAGAAGGGTCGGATCAAAGCGATATAAGTAAGCGTCCTATCTTAAATGGGAAAAGTAACCGCAAGATTAAAAGCGAGGTTACATCAATCAAGGTCACGCGCCACGTAGCGGATGGAGTGTGGAGTGGAGGTAAATACCTAACTGTTTTCTTACTCACACCACTAAAATTGTAAAGTTTTTTTCACCTTGATTAATAACTGAAATTTCTTTGACAAGGCGAAGAAAACACCGTGGTGTCAAGTGCATCAGGATGCTCCTCTTGGTACGCCATTATTTTGCGATAAATGTGGCAAACAAAGCTAATTTCCATGAGCGACTACAGATTTAGAAAAAATCCGCCACACTGAAAACCCGCTTATGTGGATTATCACTCCGTCCACAAGATGGCGCAACTGTGTTAATTTACGTCCGATTCCAGCATTAAGTTTGCATGCTTACTTATATCGCTTTGGGTCGGTTTACGGCTCTGAAGCTATCGCACGACCGCTGCGGTTCCTATAAATCTAATTGTTGTCCTTACTATTTTTCAAACAAAATTATTTTTACAACTTCAGTAAAACGAAATTTCATTTCAGCGATTAAATAAATAAATCAATGGAGCATCAGCTTCATCAGATGTAAAATAAATTTCTATCAAAAAGAAATTTCCTGCATATTTTGCAATCACTTTAAATGTCTTGATGAATCGAGGAATATGACTAAAAAAGGCATTTTACTTTTTGCATTTTCAATAGTTATAATAAATATTAATATATTTATAAGTAGGAACTTGTAACAATATATAATTGAATAGGTTATTAAATAAATTATTTATTAAATTATAGTTAATTTATAATAATTTTATATTTTATTTAGAAAAACCATAATTTGACTTCGAATTTCAATCTTTAGTCATTTGCTCCTTTCCAGCCGCTCTCTCTCTCCACACACTGGGAAGAATTGTATGTTTTATTATACTCAAACTTTTGTAAGCCCCACCCAATATATTTTTTTTAACGTTGGCGCTTACAGCTTATATGCATAATTATAAAATTATAGAATTTTTTTTAGACTCACATGCGTAAATACATTCGACGTAGCTTTAATGCATACATTAATAATATTTATAATCGTAATCTATACAATTAATCATTTTTATGTGTTACAATATAAAAGTTCTCATTATTTATTATTCTTATTATTTGTAGCACAAAGATAAAACACGCAAAATAATACAAAAGTTCAAATAAAACGAATAAAATTGACAGGATTTCGTTCTTTTTATTTCTTTTTGGTTTTTTTTTATTATTTTATTTGGGTTTGAGTATGTGGAACTAGGGCACAAATAGAATATGCTGTGAAATAGTAAAATATCACAGTTTCTTGATGACTTTTTTTGGAAGAATAATACAATAAAGGCTAAAGTATATTCCAAATTTTTGTCAAACAATCTCATTCATTTTTGACCCGAGAGGACGCGCGCAGGGCCTGATAGACCCGGAGTGCGTACGGTTTTTACAATTATCAGCATTATCTTTTTAAAAGTACGCTTCAATTTTTTTTTTTTAATCGCAAAATTCTCTCCGATTAAATAACGTGACAATTATTAATTGTATTTATTTGTGTCAAAATGAAAGCCATTCATACCCTGGTATGCGCGCGTTCTCCTAGGTATGCGCGCATTATCCCGGGTTAATTAACTTAAGACTTTCATGACTCATATCCCTTGATCCAAGAAGGTTGTGTAATGCAAAGTATTTTCTAAAGAAATGTAAATTGTAATTATCTTTTTTCCAAGTGCTAAAAATTTTATCAAATCTTTTTTTATTACATCTATTGATCATTTGCATGTTACTTTGCTCAGGCTGGACTCATTAGGGTGCAATTTAACAGAAGAACCACATGAGTTGAGGAATAAAGTCATGATTTAATTTTTCAAAATATTAAAATTCTTATTTGAATGCTGATATTCAAGATCACTTATTGAGGCCATGTGTATTCACAATTTTTTATCGTAACATACTCTTTCATACATTTTTGTATTATGCAAAAATTATTAGAAAACAAATTCCGTAATAAAATCGATGTTCGTACTCGGCAATATTAAAATTATACGAGGTACGGTCAAAACATTCCTGGAATAGGTTAATTACAAATTATAAAAAAAATAGGACAATAATTTTAGCTTACTGGCCTTCAAAGTACTTTCCTCCTGCATTCACACACTTCTTCTAACGTTCGTATAACTGTTCAAAACACTCCTTGAATCCATTTTTTGAGACGTCCTTCAGGAGCTTCAGCGCAGTTTCGATCACCTCATCTGACACATAGAACGGTGTCCATCAATTTTATTTTCAGTCGTTGAAACGGATAAAAATTCACTGGTGCTAGGTCAGGGGAATACGGAGGGTGTCCCAGAGTGGTAACACTGTGTCTGGCAAGCTAATTTTTCACAATCAGAGTGCGATGTGGTGGAGCATTGTCGTGTAAAAGAAACTAATCATTTGTTAACTAAAATTAAACTGTTTACTAAAAAGGTGCATAAAAATTTATTAAAATATACCGTTACAAAATGAACTGGTCTTTAAAAACTTAAAAACCATTGATGTTAAAATCATAATGAAACAGAAAAAGATGATTCCTGAGATCTTTCGATCGCTAACGCGATCATTTTCAAAGGATCCTTTCACTGGAATGTCGCACTCACTGAGCTATTTATACGCCAGTCTGGGGAAAAAGGGTCAGTCTATTGTTTGTTGGGGGTGTCTATGAAGTTGTTTCGTTCCAATGCTGAAGTGTTAGATATTTTCAAAATGTTAAACCAAATATGAGGATAATCATAAGATAAAACATCGTTACATACATTATTTTCTTTACTTAAAATTTCCAAAGATTCCCTAATTCTCAAAGCATAATGATCAGATGTAGGTAAAATAACTCTTGCGTTTTCGAAATCTATTTTTAAATTTTGGCGTTGATTTAATCTGGAAAGTGCTGTAGACGGTCGGTTAAACTTGATATCTCTCATGTGCTCCCCCAATCTTTCTTTAAATTTTCGAGTGGTCATACCTATGTAGCTTAACTCCTTCTGATTTTCCGTTTGAAATGGGATAGAATAAACACCTGCAATTTCCTTATACATACAAACCTTAAATGAGTTTTTAGTGAAAGTTAATGAAATAGACACGAACATTAAATTCACCTTGGAAGTAGAAAATGAGGGAGTTTTACCATACCTGGATACAGAACTAATAAGATATATAGATGAGGGGAAAATTGAAAGAAGAGTATACAGGAAGCATTGCCGTTCGAATAACACCATCTCATATGACTGTAACCCCCCTTTCAAATATAAAATTGCGGCTTACAGATTTTACGTAAAACGAGCCTTTGATATTTGCAGTGGAAAGTACCTACAAAATGAATTAAATACAATTAAACACATTGCAGTAGAAAACGGATTTTCCCCTCAGCACATAAATAAATTAATTTATGAAATAAAGCAGAAAAATCAAAAAGAAAGAATAAACAAGAGAGAACTTAGAATCTGTACCTTCGATTACGTACCAAGATTATATGAAAGATTAAAATACGCTTTAAGGAAATTTGATATCAATTTAATAGCCAAACCTCCTACAAAACTAAAAGCTCTAATTGAAAAGAAAATTGATCCCATACCTAATAAGGAAATTGCAGGTGTTTATTCTATCCCATTTCAAACGGAAAATCAGAAGGAGTTAAGCTACATAGGTATGACCACTCGAAAATTTAAAGAAAGATTGGGGGAGCACATGAGAGATATCAAGTTTAACCGACCGTCTACAGCACTTTCCAGATTAAATCAACGCCAAAATTAAAAAATAGATTTCGAAAACGCAAGAGTTATTTTACCTACATCTGATCATTATGCTTTGAGAATTAGGGAATCTTTGGAAATTTTAAGTAAAGAAAATAATGTATGTAACGATGTTTTATCTTATGATTATCCTCATATTTGGTTTAACATTTTGAAAATATCTAACACTTCAGCATTGGAACGAAACAACTTCATAGACACCCCCAACAAACAATAGACTGACCCTTTTTCCCCAGACTGGCGTATAAATAGCTCAGTGAGTGCGACATTCCAGTGAAAGGATCCTTTGAAAATGATCGCGTTAGCGATCGAAAGATCTCAGAAATCATCTTTTTCTGTTTCGTTATGATTTTAACATCAATGGTTTTTAAGTTTTTAAAGACCAGTTCATTTTGTAACGGTATATTTTAATAAATTTTTATGCACCTTTTTAGTAAACAGTTTAATTTTAGTTATTTTAACGCAAGGTGAACTTGTCATTCCACTCTGAGCTCATTTGAGTTCTATGTTTTTTAATCATTTGTTGCTCATTTTTCAGGTCGTTTTCGTCTGATTGCATCTCGTAGCCGTTTAAGGAACTCCAGGTAAAGTTCCTTATTGACAGTTTGGCCTTCAGGAATAAATTCGTAGTGAATGACGTCCTCGTACGCGCTCGACGCCCTCAAACACGCTTAACATTTTCATCTGCGGTGGAAAAGAAGGGGCGCCCAGTCTGAGGGTCATTTTTGAAGTTTGTGGGACCTTCACGAAAGGCTTATGCCACTCGTACACCCGTTTTTTTTTTTTTGTTTTTTTTTTGTTTTTTTTATGGCGTCGTTTTTTATGATTTCTTCAGCATCTCGAGCGTCTCAGAAGGTGATTTCTCGAGCAAAACGCAGAATGTAATGTTTGCACGCAACGACTATATAGGCAAAATTACAATATACACGGACGGTTTCAAAATGTCCGAAGGCACAGCCTCGGCATTTTGTGTGTACAAAAAAAAAAAAAAAAACGAGCAAATCTATACTTGGAGAGCGAAACTGTCCCAGGATAACTCCGTCTTCCAGTCAGAACTCTTCGCGATCTTTTCAGCATTAGAGTGAATAGAGTCGGACAAGCATTCTCAATACTTAATCATAACGGATAGCCTATCAAGTTTAAAAGCATTAAACAATTTGGACAATACAAACTATTTAATACTAAAAATTCTTCAACAATTACAAAAAACAGTAAAAGATATCCACTTCAACTGTACAAAAGGACATTCAGGTGTTGAGGGCAATGAGGCAGCTGACCAACTGGCAAAATTGGCAGTAATGGATGAAACACTAATACACACATTTTCACCATATCCAGCTTCTTCACTAAAATCACAGACAAAGCTGAATTTGTTAAAATTTGGCAAAAACGCTGGACGGATTCAAACGCAGGCCAATATACGAAGGAATTCTTGCCATTGGTTGACCACAAATATTTAGTAAACAATAGATACACATATTTTTAACAAATCACGGCCCCTTTCAGGAACACTTATACAAAATTAACAAAAGAGACTCCCCACTATGCATTTGTGGCTTGCCGTCAACATCGTTACACTATGTATTATACTGTACATTAACATCGCATTATCATATCAAAAAACACACACGTATGAATTTAGCAAGTTGGTGGCGGGATGTAAAAGAGAAACCGCAACTACTCAACAAGATCGTACAATGCATGAGGTTTATAGAAACAAACGAGTACATCTTTTCAAATCCAGAGCCATTCTAGTCCTACTCCATCACTTCGGTGCAGCATGGAGGGAGAAACGGGTTATTAGCGGGTGCCAGAAACTTCTATCACTTTTGAATTTTTATCTTGTGCATCTCTCCAAACTCTAGTATGTGCAAATTGTAAATAGTAGATGTTTGATATTGTATTGTAATGTGTTTCTAATTGTGATGTTCAATATTGTGTGTTTAATGTACTGTGACGTATATAAATCCATGAAAAATGCAAATAATTATGCAATCACATTAAAATGATCCCCATGAAATCACTACATACAGTCATGCAAATAGTAAGTGTTTGATATTGTGTTGCAATGTGTTTCTAATTGTCATGTTAAATATTGTGTGTTAAGTGTACTGTGACGTATATATATCCAAGAAAATTGTAAACAATTATGCAATCACATTAGGTAAAATGATCCTCATGTAATCACTACATACAGTCATATATCTCGATGTGAAATCTTTGGTTCGCCCAGAAAAATTGGGTAACCAATTGTGATTGTAATTGTAAATCTCACAGTAACCGAAATAAATCTCAGCAGCTTGATCAGGGACCCGACGCTTCCTCTCAGACTCTGATTGATAGTCGGGAGGAGTGGATGTGGTCTACCCCTCAGGATTGCACTAACACTCTAAAGCGAAAGCTGAGTTCCCGAGGGGGTCATCGCTGTCATCGCTGCTCTAAAGACGGTATTACATGATCCGACGAATGAAAAATTCGCTTTGTCAGAAATGATCCACAGCTAACGCCGACAGTACCGTAAATGAATTCTAAACACCTGTGTGGTTTACTTTTCAGTGCTGCCAACCTCCAAAAAAGATATTTATCCTCCAACGAACACATGCGTGAATGTAGGCGACCATTCCGGGAATTTATTGACTCTAATACCTATAAGACGGTTGAGTCGCAACCAAATTGGAGACAAACGGCAGTAATTTAGAGGCCACATGGAATCTACTATCTTCAGTTTATGTCAAAACAGGAATCTATTTTGTCATACATTGAAAAGTGATACGATCAGTATTTTTTTCACGAGTTTTAATAAGACCTCCAATAAAATTTGATTAAATATGAATACAAACGTACAATAAATAAGTAGGTTTGAAGTCCGTTTTATTTTCCCGCACTGGGCACTGTGCATTGGGCCGATGACCTGCACAAAATAATACAAATCGACTTATAGCAAGAAAGAAATTATACTTTCATTTCCAAATTATAGCAATACACTGTGTTTAAAATGAGACTCTTAATTCACATATTTTCAGCATTTGAGAAAGCACAAATCTGCAACAACTTACTTTACACCAAAAACGCATCACAAGAAAAATATAATAAACTGTAGTTCAAGAATGGGGGGGAGTGGGGGTTACCTAAATGTTCCAGAATGTTCCAGAATTAATTCTTGGAAAGGTAAAGTCATATATCTGCTTCAAAGTGAACATGAACACATAAACATATGAATAAATTAAAGCAACTTTCAACATGCCGCTATCAATTTGTTTATTTATTTATTTTTTTAATAGAATTTCGAATTTATCCAATCGTGTTTACTCGGGCGTTTCTTTCTGGCTGTTTAAAGTGATAACCAAAAATTAAATCTCTTATAATATAAAACCTTTAAATACTAAATGTTATTTTAAATCGAATGAAAAACACTATGTATATACAGAAAACATTTTTATTTTTATTTTTACACTTTTGCTTTTTACACTATTAAATTTAAGAAAGAAAGTAAACTACTTTTAGTTAAAAAAACAAGTTTTTCCCTACTTTTGCATTTTATTTTTATAAATCCTTTTGTGGTATTTTGTTAATTAAAATCATTTCTCCCGACAAATAAAATCGCCGCAACAAAGCAGAAACATAACAAAATCCTTAATTTAGAAAACAAGACACGAGACTGCTTTAAATATCTTTAAACAAACAGAGTGGGCAGAACAACAGCAATAAAAAAAAGTTGCTTTTTTACCTCCTTGAGAAAACATGCAACATGTTTGCAATTCTCCATTTGAGAATATTCTTTAATTGCACTTAATGCAAAAAAGAAAAACATATATTACGGGACATTTTATTATTCTTTGCACATAGAACGGTAATTACTTTGTGTGATTTTATTTATGTAGAAAGTACGTAAAACATATATTTTTTTAGGTATTATTTTGCGCTGCTCGAATTTATCAGATTTTAATTTAATTTCTTTTTCTTTTATATTTCTGAACATGTATATAACTTTCATTGTTTGGACATTTGAAATTATACATATATATATATTTCTAAATCAATGAAGAAAATAAACGTAGTTTTAGTGTATATTTTTATCAAAACTACAAATTCAAAATCTAAACTATTTTATACTTTCTCAGTGCAACGCAAAAATGTTATGAAAATCACATTTATGAAACATTATGAAACATTATGAAAATCATTCTTTTAGCCTGAGTTCTTTATATAAACAAATCGTGAAAAAAATGTGTGGTTTTCAGTTTTTTAAACAGGAAATCAGTTCCATGACACAAATAATGCATTAAAAGCGTTGTTTTTATATTTTCTAGAAGTAAAAGGAACCCTACCAAGTCTACACTGCAAATAGAAACGTCTTAAATTTAGACACATATGTGACTGAAAAAGAATTTTAGACACTTAAGTGTCTTAATCTGAAAATTCAGACATTATAGATGTCTTAATTTAAGATACATAAGTGTCTTACTATGACCATGGTGCAAATGAACTGAGAATAATGTCTAAAATATCCGCAAACGTCTTATTTTAAGACACTTCATTGCTTTAAACGTGTCTTAATTTAAGACGTTTTGATTCTTCCGACGCAATAACCACCAGGGGGCACTCGCACTCCCAGTTGCGCACGCGCTTTAGATGTCTTCCTTCGAAGTGGTATACGTTGTAATTCAAACGAAGTTTGTTTTTATGTACGCGTTTATTTTAATTCGTTTTTTGCGAAATATGAAGTACTGTGATTTTAATTCGTATTAACTTGGATTATTTATTTATTGAATACATACATCTGACGTGTGTGTTCGACATCAAATGTCTCTTAGAAGCTGTCGTCGATATAAGGGCGGGATAGACACAGAACAGAAGTAGACGACGGTTGAAGATTACACCGGGAAATTCTACAAAGCGTGTGCAATGGGCTTAGTGTTAACTCGTATTAATTTATATAAATAATATTGTGTTATTCATCTTCGTCCTGTCGAAGCTGGCAAAAAAAAAAAGAAACTTTTGTCTGGCAGGTCCTGTTTTGAGGATGAAACATCTCATTCTTTAAATATGGCTAGTCGGATGTATTATGGGATTACCTTTTAAACTGGTGCAAGTCTTTCTCCCTCACTGTGGTTGTGGTAGTTTTTAAAATTTCAAATCGAGGAATTTTTCTTACCTCTTGCAAACAGCGATTTAAGTAAGTGTTATAATTTTTTTATAGTACTAACATTAGTGTCTTTTATGATTTTATTTATTGTACTAAACAAAATCTTACATGAAATTTAATTAGATTTGAATCTTTTTGCAAAAAAAAAAAAAAAATAATAATAATAATTCTAGAAGTATATATTTTTTAATTTATGACGTTGTCTTTTATTACAAATTATGTATTATTTATTCTCATCTTTTTTCTCAAATTTAAAGTAATAACATCACTAAAAAACAGACATATTTAGAAGTTAAGTTCATTCCCTTGTTTTGTTTTGTTTTCAATATGGCAGTTCCTTTCAATGACTAATGCTTATCTCATACTAAACGACCACAAGGAAATAGAAAGAAAAAAAAAAACTTTGAAAGATCTCATAAAGCTTTCTTACTTCCTAGCTAGGGATTACAATCCCGGATTGATATCCCGGGATCCCGCTTCAATTTTAATCCCGATTTTCGGGATTGCCTTTTTTTTTTTTTTTTTTTTTTTTCAATTGAACAATATTTAGCTGAAACTAAAAAATATATTTATAGACTTTCGCTTTTGGAAAAAAAAATCAATTGATTTTTATGAAATTTATATATAATTGAAAAAGAATATTTATCTCAAATATTTCTTAGATATATTTCTAAAGCTATTAAATCTTTTACCGAGTAGATTAAATGTGCAAAGCTTTTGACTTTGAAACATAGATGTAAGTAACCCAGTAAGGAAAAAGGAAATCATTTGTTTATTTTGATTTTGCTGCGTGTAGAAAATATATTTCACTTCGAAGGTCATTTTCCCATTAGACTTTACTGATAAGCATCGCAAGTGTGTATCATAGTGATTATGTGGTAACTTCTTTTTTTGCGGCTTTATTTTGCTTTAAAGATATCTAATGAAAAGTGTTTAATAGGAATGATAACAATAAGCCAATGTGGCAATATAAATTTTTAAAAAATCTAATTTTTAAACGATAAGGATTTTCATTTTTTTTTTCGGGGAGGGGGGGGGGGGATTTTGTATGAAATTTTCGTAAAGCTGATACCTTAAATCTTGCATTGGTTATAATTAAAGTTTTGAACTTTTAGAGTAGGACCAGATTAAAAACACAAAATATAAATAAACAAAATACCGAAGTAATTTTTTTCTCAATATTAACCCTTTGCACTCGAGGGCTCCGGAGCGGAGCCATTTAAAATTTATAAGAAATATATATATTTATCCATGTACTTTAAAAGCCATCAATAGCCCTTGCCGTTGAATTTGTCCGATAATCGGAGATGTCTGCTTTTGTGAGGTAAAAATATACAAATATGTATGCCATGCGGATTAAAAAAGTATTCGCTAAATAGATGCTTCAGCTATTCGGGAATGTCCATTAACCTCCACAACGGATACTCCCGAGTACCGGACATCTCAATTTAGATAACAATAATGCAGGGTTGCATTTTTTTCAAAAGAACTTCTTAATTAAAGAATGGGCATACTGAGCCGTGCCCCACCACCCTACGATTTTAGTGCCCACAAATTTGATGTGCAATATTTGTAAAGCTTATGTTTTAAATCTGTTTCGAAATTGTACTGATTATAATCAATATTTTGAACTTTTAAAGTAAAATAAGATTAAAAATAAAACAAATTTAAAAAATCTAATATTTAGATAAATATTTTAGTTTTAATCTTGTTCTACTCCTGAAGTCCAAAATATTGATTATAATCAGTAAAATGTCGTAAAAGATTTAAATTATCAGCTTAACAAAAATTGCATACCAAAATTGAGAACACCAAAAAAATCAGGCTGTAGGGGGGGGGGGAGGGGGCAGGACCCCAGCCAAATATTTTTCCAGGATTCAACGTGGTCAAACATGGCTACGTATGATGCTTGAAAAAAAAATGGATGCTATTAAGACGTTTGAAGTGTCTGAAATTCAGACACAAAAAATGTCTGAAAAAATTCAGACATTTTAAAATGTCTGAAAATTGAACACACCGTTTCAGACACTTAAGTGTCTGAATTTCAGACATTTTAATTTAGAGTGTAACCAACTGTTCCGCGAAGTATTCGGTTTTCCACAAAAGCAATGCATAATCTCTATCAGCAATCCTTGGACATATGATGCTAGTAAACAGCCCTAATTTATCACTTTTAACTCAAAACTTTACCTGAATACCCCCTGAAAAATTATTCCTTTTCCAGAATTCAAATTTGCTGTTCAAATATCGTTGTTTTAATACATTTGTCAAGATCAAATAATACTTAAGGTCACGGTAGATCACTTAAGGTCATGGATTAGCTTATGGAAAATCCAGTCCTTATTACAACTGTGTGGAATTAAAGTTTAGCGTTATCGCTATGCTGCGTTTGATGACTATTACAAAACAGATTCGTAATTCAAATGTAGGCCACCGCCCCCTGAGCGCAGACACAAAAATGGCGGCTGCCGAAGGCGGATTTTTTTCAGCGTGTGTACGGTCCCTTCGATATTCGTACCAATAATATTTTTAAAAAAATTCCCGCTTTATTTTTCTGAGATTAAACCAGTCAGAGAAATATTTTATAAAATACTGGTGTCAACATTTAAGGGATCGTACCTACGTTTAAAAAAATCCGCCTTAGTCTGCCGCCATTTTTGTATCAGCGCTCAGGCCTAGTATTCAGGGGGCGGTGCGTAGACGTGTAATATACTCTTTTTATCGAATATCGCGTAGTATTCGATTTTCCTCAAAAGCAATGCATTCTCTCCATAAGCTACGCTTAGGCATATGCTGCTAATAAACTGCACTAAGTTATAGCTTTTAACTCATTTCATTGAGATCCCTGTAAAATCACTTCTTTTTCCGAAGGCAAAATTGCTATTGGAATATCGTCGTATTCATATTTTTGTGTAGATCGAGCGTCCATCGCAAAAGGCCATGTATTAAATTCATAAAGTCCAACACTTATTACAACTGCGTGCCATTAAACTTAGGGTTGTCGCTATGCTGCATAAGATGATGATTACGAAATAGATTCGTAATTCAACCATATGTATGTAATATGCTTTTTTTAACAGGTGTAGTAAGAAACTTTTTCGTACGCCTTGTATATACAATAAGAAAATAAATCTTAATTATACAGACAATATTTTCTAACTAAGCAAGTATAATTTATATTACAATGTTTTTTTTAAATTATCTAAAGAAAATCAAGTAAGCAAACTAGTTAGATATCACTCAATAAATTTGGAAACGTATAAATCTACAACTGTGGAACAAAAGTGTCTATCAGTTGTAAAACAACTATGCACTATCATATAAGAGTGGCTACGCATATCCTGTTGGTGAAATTTTGAAATTATATGCAGGGTGATGAAATACTAATGTTTTTGTCTAATTCATTTTGAATCATATCTGTAATTTATCTTGAAAAAATAAGAAATAGAGACAGCAAGATAACTATAAAAGTGTAGAGCATCCTCGATTTAATATGAAATAACATTTTACATGTAACAATAACTCCTGAAATATTAGATTTTCGATAACTAATTACAGGTTTAAATATTTTTCTAAACACTTGCATTAGGGAAACATTATAAAACAGATGCATATTTAGTAATAAAACTAATAGATGTAACCAGGGTACAAATTATTTTAATAACAAAATCAAATTAAGTATACTCAATGTGCCCACCATCAATAGCAATGCATGCATATGCAAACGTATGCATATGAGTGTATTGCTGCCGGTGATAAACATAATCAGTCATAGTTAATTTTGTTTTCTTATACCACTAAATTGAATCTTACTTACATGTGTTAGTTTTATTAATAAATATGCGTTTGTCTTTTAAAGTGCCACCTTCTACAAACAAATAATGACTTATTTTAACCGGTGGTTGATTACCGATAAACTAACATTCAGGGCATTTAATAAATATATTATTACTTCAATTATTTTAAACACAATCATCTGATTGGCAAAATATTCAAACGAGTAGTAATATTTCCATGTGACTGAAAATCTGCCCATGTTGGGATTCGAACCTAGAACCATTCACTTATATTGCCAGTGCTCTACCATTTGAGATATTTTGACAAAAACCCAGTCAACACAATATTCGATCAGAACAACCGTTTGGTAGTTACTTCTCCACTGTTATTTGAAGCAGCACAACCGAATAAACCGCAAGTAAAAGAACTCCAACAAACGATGGATGAGTTTGGATGACACTTTAATTATTTTTTTGGAGTTCCTTTAACTCATCCAATGCAACAAACTATGAACGAGTAATCGAGGGTTAAAAATGGAAAACACTAAATGTATCAAAAAATCGATTTTCTTTTTAATGAAAAAATGTCTTAAATGCCAAACTTAACAAATAGAAGAACCCTTGAAGTGCTAACCCCAGGGATCGGAGCATATAGGACAAATTCTATTGTTCTTACCAGTATCGTTTATCAATAATCCTCATGATATATCCCTATTGCATATCTTATGAAAATGTCTGTTGAAGAATATTGGTCAAATGTACTGGTAAAAAACAATAAAATTTGTCCTATATGCTCCGACTTCTGCAACCCTAGTAAAGATATTTCAAGAACAATAGTTCAAGAGTAGAAAAATTTCGCAGGTTGAATGTACCACACGAAGTGAAATGGAGAACGGTGAATGTGCCACAAGAAGTGAAGTGGAGTACGCTGAAAATGCCAGTGAGAAGATTCGCAACGACTGGTGGCTTTTACACAACTTGATCATGTTGTTATTGTTTACATCAATGGGATATTTTTAAGCAAGGTGAAAAACATTAAATATATAAATAAAAGACATGTTTTAAAATGATAATATTAGGTATTTAAACACTAAACGTAAAGAAGCTAGGTGCATAGATTTTAAAGTGATTAACTAAAAGACCAAAAGGAGTGAAGTGGAAAACGCTGTAAGTTCCAGAAGTAAGAGTTTTTTTTTCGAATTCTTGAAAAATTCCCTCTTTCGGACTTTCAGTGTTTCCTATTTTGAGTCCTCAATTACACTTTAATTATGTGTTTGGAGTTTTGTTACCTGAAGTTTACTCTTTTGTGCTGTTTCAAATAAAAGTTCAGATGTCATGATCAAATGTTTGTTCTGAGCCAATATTGTGTTGGTTGATGTGTCGTCCAGATAACTCAAATTCTAGAGCATCGGAAATGTAAGCCTTCTGTGTCGAGTCTAATCTCGGACACGTTTTCGCTCAGATGGAAAAATTACTACTCCTTTAAATTTATTATTATATGAACGACATCGTTTCTTATTAAATCGAAGAAGCTCTACATTTTTGCAATTATTTGCTTTTACCTACCTCTCATTAGTTTTCGACAGAAGGAGGATAGCTTTCAAATTTCGCCACTAGGTTCGCTGCAAGCACTATCATATGATGGAGTATTTTTACCATAAATAGGCACTTCCCCCACATTTCTATCTTTATCCTTTCCGAGCTTATTTCAGTGTTTCTTGGCTTTAGTTCATGCAGCGTATATGTTGTTTAAAGCCAGACATTACCTTTAAAAGGCATTTTAGATCTTTTTTTGCTTAAATATCTGTTACTTAACGTAACAAATCCGACATTTTAAATGACAAGTCTTTTAATTAACTTCACTTTTTTTATTCAAATAGAGCCATTATTTTTATTTTTTCAAGTTAAAATGTTTACATTGATATGTTATGTTCAGAAAGATGGGATATTTTATTTTTACAAATTTTTTTAAAACTTTATTATGTGGTTCGAGATCTTTTATTTAATTTGTAATTGCCGAGAATTACCAGATACAGCTGCTTTAATCAACAATTAAAAGAGATTTATTTCCAATTAAATTTTAATTCCCTAGATTAAAAATTTTCATTTAAAGTACATTCATTTCTCATAAAAAAAAATTATCTTTATAGCTACTACGTGAATCTGTGAATAATAAGCTCGAATTAAGATGTACTTAGAAAAAAAAAAAAAAGCTTTTATTTTTAAACAGAGCGTGAATCACAGAAAATTTTAACACTATGATATAAAATAATTAAATTTATGTATAAAAAACTTTAATTAAACTACATTCTGTATTTGGAAGGATGTCAAAATGTAGATTGCATTGCTTGACTTTGCTTCAAATGAAAAGATTAAATTTAATTTGTATAATTAATTGTTTTTTCATTATTCTTTTAAGCAGTTGAGAGTCGTAAAACATGCATAATTTTCAGTAAGAAAATTAAGAAATGAATTGGCAAAACAAAATTATACCTAAATGTAAATATAAACTTATTTTTATAAAGAAATACATAAACTATGGTTAAAGTGAAATATTAATTACTTCACTTTATATTATATGTAAACAAACTAATTGTACAATTGAAATAATATGTTTACTTAATTAATTACAATAAATAGATATGCATATATATTCCAAATACAAGCACACGCAAATCTTACGATTTTTTTTTGTCAATATATTCCAAGTACTTCATAATAATATAATTATTACAACAACAACAAAAAAGAACACTGCCAATGAATCATTAGTTTTTTGTTACCAATGTTTATTTTAATATGTTTTCCGATCACGTTACCTTAACATACGGGTAAAACATAAATCAACGACATTTTCTTTCCCTTAATTTTTTCCGGCATTTATCTATTTTTTGAGAAATAATAATAATAATAATAAATAGATTTTTCTCAAAAAAAAAAGAAAAAAATGCGCATTGGTGTTTTTGTATCAAGGTATTATATGTAGGTGTGGGCATATTTATACTATAGTTAAAAGATTATTTTCAAAAGAATTAACCATATTTGGATTATGCTTATTCAAATTTTTTTTAAACGTTGTTTCATCTTATAGAAGCTTTGAAACGATTTTAAACATGTTATTTTTCTATCTTTTTTTTTTTTTTTTTTTTTTTTTTTTTTTTGTTGCTCGCCTATCCTTTTGACGATAATTAACTTCTTAGCATATTTGCATTGTAAAGTTAATTATCCTAATGAATTCAGTTCGAAAAAAATCATTATTTTTTTTTCAATTTCGTCATCATTATTTATTGCTAATTGACTTGATTAGCTGACATCTTATTTACAAATTGTGTAAGTGCTCATTAATAAGCTCTGAAATATAATTTTGATTTTATTGATTAGTTTAGTACTATATAAATTTCACATAGTGAAACAAATTTGAACAAAATGGGCATGAATCATATAGCGAATTTTTCACATAAAACCTTATTTTATGGATATAAAAGGTATAACTATAAAGAAAAATCTACAAATTAATTTTTTTTTCTAAATTTTACCTAAAATTTATTGTTAAACATATGATTTTTAGAAACAAAATAAGACCAACTGAAAACGATTGCTCTGATATTAGATTATTACAACACAGCTGGCGTTTTTTATTGCCAGTGGTTTAACACAAAACAGTGTTCTTGAGATTTGTGCAGGAATACTAGAAGAATAAACCCTTTATAAAAACAACAAGATAATCAAAATGGGAGTAAACATTCAAATTTTGTGGATGGACATACATAAAATATATACACGGTGTATCTAAACTCTTGGGCAAAACTTTAAGGGGTGATAGTACACATCAAGACAAACAATATTAAATAGGAAACTAAGGGTCCCAAACGTCTTCCAAAAGAGACAGGCGCCATTAAATGTTAGGGTCCAATATTTCAAATAATTATAAAAGACGGAAAAATTGGTCGATCCTTTTGCGGTTTTCAATAAAACTATTCTTTATGTCAGTAATTTCTTGAAAATGAATTTTACTCAAACTTAGACTTAAACTTAAATTTTGAGCTCACAATCTGAATCGTTGGAAGTGGTTAAGTATCGCAAGCTGAACTGTGTTCAGGAGAAGGGTTCAAATTTCAACTCCTGAACATAGTTCAGTTTGCGCTACAAAACCACTCCCAACAATTCAGAATTTGAGCTCAAAAGTTAAGTTTAAGTCTAAGCCTTTGAAAGCATTCAATGAGATAAAAAAAAAAAAATAACGGTAAAAAATAGTTGTTCGTTACTCCAACGTCTAAAGCGCCCTCTATCGGCATTTTTTGAACTTTATCTTTAAAATTTATTTTCAAGAAAATACTGACATAAAGAATAATTTTAGTGAAAATCGCAAACAAATCGACCAATTTTTCCGTTTTCTATAATCATTTGAAATTTTGGACCCTAATCTTTAATAGCGCCGATCTCCTTCGGAAGATGTTTGAGACCCTTAGTTTCCTATCTAATGTTGCTTGTCTTAATGTGTACTATCACCCGTTTAAGTTTTGCCCAAGAGATTAGATACACCCTGTATATATATATCCAAACGAATTTTATAACCCCTCCCCCTTAATTGGAAATCATTTAAAAGAACATTGCATGTCTGCTCTCATGGTTTCCCTATCTCAAGCTGTATGCTGAGAATAACTTAAGAAACGATCAAAACATTTTTATACTACTTGATTTTCAGGGACCACAACACGGGTTTCCAAAACAGGTTGATCTTGAAATCTGTGCACGAATACTAAAAGAAAAACCCTTTATAAAAACCTCAACAACAATAATATTATCAAAATTGGAGTACCATTAAAATTTTGTGCATGTACATAAATAAAAGAATATATGTATAGGGGACGGTAGTACACAGTGAGACGAAATTATTACTATACGAATTGAATATTTCCAACTGAGACGAAATTATTACTACTTAACGAATGAAAACGATTTTTATTCTTTTGAAAATATTTTTGCTACATCTTTCAGCTAAACAAATACGCTACACATTAATGTATAAATGGTTTTAAAAAAGTTATTTATAAAAGCACGGTAGCAGCATAACGGAGCATCGAAAATTGTCTCACTGTGTACCGCGAGTGGTAGACAGTGAGACAATGTATATATTTTCATAAATCATACATTTTTATACTCTATCAATAATTTTCTGCCGTTTATGACTTCTAATTAGTATTTCTAGATTAAATAGTTTTAAAAATATGAGACAATGGCAGAGATTGGGCTACCTTCATGCAAATTTTCAGCTTCTTACGTTTAGTAGATTGCACTAGCCATCGCACGACCCCCCAATCCCCCCCCCACACACACAGATAGAGAGAGAGAAAAAAAAAACCCTTATTTTATTAATAAATAACTTTTTTTTACGTCAGAACCGCATAGTAGATACACAATGAGGCACGTTTCACTGTGTACCACAACTGTGGTTCTCACTGTGTACTTTCGTTACGTTGTAACAAAATGGAGACCATATCTGTTCCATCGTCAATTTCATAGCTTTGAATGCCTGTGTCGATTTGTCGACATAGTCTATCATTAGATATAGCTAAGTTTGGTTAAGTAAATATATGCCATAATGAAAGAAATAAACTCTAAAATGGACGTTTATGTAACTTTAACCCCTGTAAAATAAATAATTACTTACTATTTTGTTGGACGAGTAACCGAAGTGCCGAAACTACATCCACGTGTTGCATAAGATGAGGTGGTTCAGTGTGTGTTCAAGCTAGGAGAAAAAGTTATAGCTATATGTCAAAATGGCTGCTGTCTCGCTGTGTACCATGTCTCACTGTGTACTCCCCTACCCTAAACAAATTTTACAACTCCCTTCATTTGAAGTCCTATTAAAGAACTCCTTTGTTTTACATTGTATGTCTGCTCTTATGGTTTCCCAATCTCAAGCTATATGTAGATAACAACTTATGAAAAGGACAAAACATTTTTATACTATTTGATTTACAGGGTCCTTACCTTATTTTTTAAATTGAATTTTCCTTCTTATTTAATCTCAGAAAAATACTTTCCGATTAAGATTTTCCGATTAAACATCTTTATTACGAATTCTGCTGCTTAAATATTAAATAATTGTTTTTTCATCTGAAACAGAGGAGGCAGAAACATTGAAAATTTCGAGAACTGCAGGGAAATTAGATTTCATTACTTACAATCTCACATTATCCATGAACTAAAAACTGTATTCTTCGTAAATAAGCTATTTTTAACTTCCAATTTTTTCTTCCTACATGTATATTTTCTGCTTTTAAAAGGGTTTTTGATGGGTTATATACTACATCGTATATATATGAAAATTTGTGTTCTAACAAAACTTTATTTTACAATGGGATCTATTTGAAGAAGAAATGAGGAAAAATTCAATCGTAATCATCTCCCATGATAATATAATAGGGTAGAGAGATGGGGGCACATGTGAACAAGGGGCACATGTGAACATCGCAATTTTTCGATAGTTATTATAAGTTTTTTTATTTGAAAAAATTACTAAAGATATACTAAAGCACCTGTAGACATATGGTAAAAATTTTTTGAAACTCTTTGACATTTTGTTTGGCCTCTGTAGCCAAAACACTGTTTTTAGATCTCAAAAGTAAAATCTTTGTTCCAAGTTGATAAGCGAATAACTTTATTTTTTTTATTCATTTATTTGAATTTGAGTGTTTTAACATATACTATGCATACTAATAAACATTTTTGATAAAGTTCTTTTTCTTCTAAAATTGAGAATTGTTAATGATTTATCAATTTAACAGAAGCAGTAGTGTGGGGCACTTTTGAACAGACTAGTAGGGGCAGATATGAACAGTTCATAAGTGCCCCAATAATCATTCTGAAATTATGTTTCTTCCAGTTAACTTAATGAGAAATAATGTCAGTTCCATTATCTACAATTTTCTTGAAATAGAAGATATTTTCGTCACACAAAGTTAATTTGGCATTGAAACTTCCACAAACACATCTTTCAGCAGATACATAAAGAGCAACAAGCTCGTTTACGTTCAATTGTATTTTAATAAATTTAATGTCTTCTAAAATGCAATAAGTGTTACATATTATTTTACTAAACGGTTTACAACAATATGTTTTATGCATTGTTAATACAAAAGTACCTTGAACAACGTTGCAAATTTTTCTATTACATTTGTTTTAACCTTGCAATGATGGCTTACTTCCATCTCTAAAACAGTTATGTATATGATGCTTTGAGAGACAGATATGAGACAGATATCAGTAATATTTTAAGAAAGTAAAATTTTTAAACTGATAACTACTGCAAAATCCCGATTGTACACCCCCCCCCCCCCTGTTTCAAAAGAGAAAGAAGTTGGGGGGGGGGGGGTTATAGTCGAGATTTTTTTAATAATTAAAAAACCCTTCTTTATCTATAATTTACAAGTAAATAAGGCAAATACAGGAGTGGGAATCTTTCGTATTTCGGCAGATTTCAGATAAATAGTATGTAAATGCCCCCTCCCCAAAATTTCCCACAAATAAAAACCCTTAAGCAAAATTTAAAAGTTTTAATTTCTTTTTTAAAATTGTTTCTTTATTTATTTTATTTTATTGCAACAATACTTAACGAATCATCTAAGCCTCCCCTCCCCCCCCCAAATCTACTTATTTTTACTTTATAATCTTTGCTTAAATATATCTCCCAGAAACTAGAGAAATATGTATATATTTTTTTCTTTATGGCGAATTTAAAAGGTAATATAACTAATGATTATGATGACAAATGAATAACAGAATAAAAAGCATGTTAAAGGATATTTTTTTTTGTTGTTGTTGTTTTCACATGTGCCCCACGTCTGTCCACAACTACCCCGTTGATGGGGCACATGTGAACATTTTTTTGAATTTATAAAACTATTAAAAAATGAAAGAAAAACTATACAGGTGATTAAAAAAAATTACCATGTGTAAAAGAAAGTTCTGTTTACTATATTAAGTAGTTTTTGTTTATAGAAATTAATCCAGTTATGAGAAAAAGCTATATTTATGCGAACTGTTCACATGTGCCCCCATCTCCCCTCTGTTTTATTATTTGTATTTTTAGTGAACGAAATTTGAATAGAATTTTCTTTTTAAAATATTCCTGGTTTATTGCTAAAAATTCTGTTTGCAAATAAAATTTTAAATATGCCTACATAGAATATATTATCCAGTCCAGAAATTAATCATAATACAATAACTAATCCTGAATTTAGATAAATGTTTTTCAGTAAGTCAAAATTTAAAAAACAGACTAGTAATCCGCTATAAAGTAATTTCGTAATCTATCATTTTCATTTTTTATTCTTTTTTTTCTCTCTTTCTTTCTTTTTTTTTTTTTTATTTTTTTTTTTTTATTTTTTATTCCGCTTAAACAAATTTACTTCCCGAGAATAAAAGTTATTTTTTCCGAAAAAACTTCAAAAGATAAACTATAAGTATTAAAAAATGTAAAATAAAATAAACTAAAAGAAATAAGTTTTATATAAAGCTACTAACTTTCTGATAAGTGATCCAAGATAGTCTATCGAACTGACACATAAATTGAATTTGTCAATTTCTTTCTTAGACGTGCAATAGAAAAAAACTCAAGTTACTTTTAAAAGATAGACAAGCGTATGGAAAGAAAAGAATATATTAAATTCAAACGATATATTTTGTGACATTTACAAAGTATAAAATATACATAAAAAGCAAGACACATTGATTTTTTACTTGAAAAATAAACTTTTAACCCTTTATACAGTATCAGCATCAAAACGGCTGTCTAACGGCTTTATATACTCTGTAGGTTTAAATTCAAATTGTATTTAGGTTCTAACGTAATATACAATAAAACTTTTTCAAAAATTAAGTACCACTAACGATACTTAAATAATATTTGTACTAGCCGCCCTTGTCGACCATTTTGTCCTCCCTTAAAATTTACGTTTGGAAAAGCCTGCTATGTATTGTATCATGTTACTTTTATTCATAATTTAATTTACTTGGACTCCCTTAAATATAATTAATATAATCCCTTAAGCTAATATTAGTTTTTTTTTTCATTAAAATATCTCACTTTGTAGATTTTATGTAAGCAAGTAAACCGTATTCGTTTACAATGGAAGTCTATGGGATTGGCTAATTTGGTGAAATATTAGAGATATCGCCGAGCTGGCATCACTTTTGTCGATATATTGCCAAGTTGGCGACAAACTTGGCGACAGAACAGGGTTCACCTATAATAACCCCCTTATAGGTATGGAGATGCGTTAAATGTTGTTCAGTAATCAATGAGGTGCGTTTCATCAAGCCATTCGGGCGTTGCCTTTAAGCAAATAACAAATTATCGCGATTTCTGTGCCACGTACGATAGCGCAATATATAGATAGTAGATTAGCATATATATAGATATATAGAGATATATATATAGATAGTAGATAGCGTAATATATATAGATATAGATCGCGATTATTTGTTAATTGCTTAATGGCAACGCCCGAAAGAAACGCATCTCATTGGTTATTGAATAACATTTAATGCATCTCCATGCTTATAAGGGGGGTTACTATAGGGACGACCCAGTTCTGTTAGTAAATGCCGCCTAGTTTGTCGTCAACTTGGCGATATATCGCCAAATTTGGAGCAAAATTAGTCGCCAAAAGTGAGACAAAATTGGCAATATCTCTAATATTTCGCCAAATTCCCATAGACTTCCATCGTAAACAAATAGGGTTTACTTGATTACAGAAAATCAATAAATTGAGATATTTTAATGCAACAAAAACTAATATTAGCTTAAGGGATTATATTAATTATATTTAAGGGAGTCCAAGTAAATTAACTTATGTGAAAAAGTAACATGATACAATGCTTATAATGATTTAACAAGCATAATTTTTTAGGGAGACCAAATTGGTCGCCAAGGGCGGCTAGTATTCTTTTTTAAAGTTTTAAATAAGCATGTACAGAATATATTTTAAAATTTAAATAATGCAATAAACAATCGCGAAATTACTATAATGTTTTAATTGAAGAAAAGATATTAAGAATCTACAAAAGGGTTACAAAATAAATTTACAACAGATTGTAATCCTTTCGGAAGCATCTTATCTGTAATTTCCTTCTTTATTAAACTTTTTAATCGAACTGACACTTAAATTGAATTTTCCAATTCATTTCTTGTAAATAAAAAAAAGAAAAATTCAAAATATATTTCAATGACAAAGAGGTTTATGGAGAAAAGATAAAATGTTAAATTGAACCAAAATTCCTTGTTGCATCGAAAAAAGTATAAAATATACTTTTAAAAAAGAGAGAATATAGGGTAACTAAGTATAATGTAATTTTTCTAATCTTAATCTAATCTTTAGACATATTCTGATTCAAAAAAGCCTGCATGTGTGTCATATACTTTGTAGGTTATATACAAATTATGTTTAGCTCATAATATAATATACAATTAATTTCTTTCGTATTTAAAGATATTTAAATATATTTTTGATGTAAAAAATTCTTCTGAAAATTATGTTTTAAATAAGTATACATAAGATATTTTTAAACCTAAATAATGCAATAAGCAAGTGTGAATTTGCCGTAACATTTCATTGATTTAAAGATATGAAGAATCCACAAAACGCTTGCAAAATAAATTTACAAAAATCCCTAATCCCTTCTAAAGCATTTTTGTTATCTATAACTTCAGACTTATTTCAAATGAAAATCAAATTTCAAAGATTATTTTTGCTTAAAATGCACAAAGGCCAACCTAGAGAAAAATATTCCATGCCGGACTCGAACCCGGGCCATCAGTATAGCGCACTGACGTTCTACCGACTAAACCACATGGAACGATACCCATCCTGGAACTTCTCACTATTACAGGTTGGCAAGGCTACAAACGCAGCACAAGATGGAATAATTTCCGTGCCACCGACATGGGGTTCTAATAGTGAGAAGTTCCAGGTTGGGTATCGTTGCATGTGGTTTAGTCGGTAGAACGTCAGTGCGCTATACTGATGGGCCGGGTTCGAGTCCCGGAATGGAATTTTTTTCACTAGGTTGGCCTTTGCGCCTATTAAGCAAACATAATCTTTGAAATTTGATTTTCATTTGAAATATTGTACGCAGGGTGAATGTTTCTCTCTGGAAAAATTTCCAAATATTAATATAGATTCAATCGATGCTGGATTTAATTAAGTGTCTGTGTTTGCCCCATGTCGGTGGCTCACGGAAATTATTCCATCTTGTGCTGCGTTTGTAGCCTTGCCAAACTGTAATAGTGAGAAGTTCAAGGCTGGGTATCGTTCCATGTGGTTTGGTCGGTAGAACGTCAGTGCGCTATACTGATGGCCCGGGTTCGAGTCCCGGCATGGAATCTTTTTCACTATGTTGGCCTTTGCGCCCTTTAAGCAAAAATAATCTTTGAAATTTGATTTTCATTTGAAATATTGTATGCAGGGTGAATGTTTCTCTCTGGAAAATTTTCCAAATATTAATATAACTCCAGTCTTTATCAGATTTTTATGCCGCATAAGCAGCTTTACTTTCTCAAAGCTAAAGGTTTGTTCTAAAAAAAAATTAAAAGATGAGCATTAGGCATTAAAACATCTAGTAGAGAATAAATTGAAAAGAAAATGTATTTAAAGTTATTAACTTCCTAATAAGTTATTCACGATCGTCTATCGAACAGACACTTAAATTGAATTTTCAGTTAATTTCTTGGAAGTAAAAAAAAAAAAAAATTAAAATCAAAAGATATTTAAATGTTAGACATGTGTATGGAGAGAAAATAAAATATGAAGCTCCATCGCTGATCCAAGTGGCACTAAAAATGTATAAAATATGCCTCAAATAAACAGGACAAAAATTGAATAAAGTTATACAATAATCTTTTAGCTTTTTATACGGTTTCTGTATCGACAAGTCTGTTCGTATTTCATATACTTCGAAGGTTTATATATAATTGTGTTTCGCTCCTAATATAGAACTAGCGTCTTTCTTATTTACCAACGTTTAAATATATTAATATTGCAAAATATTCTTCTGCTAACTTATGTTTTAAGCAAGCTGTTGCAGGATATATTTTTAAATCTAAATAATGCTATAAATATGTATGAATTTACCATAAAGTTTCAACGAAATAAACATATTAAGAATCCAAAAATTGCTTAAAAAATAAATTTACAAAGTATCGTAATCCTCTTTAAAGCTTTTTTCTAATCTGTTATTTGTATTTTATATTAGTATATTAACCCGAATTTTAAATTTACTTCCTGAAAACAAAAGCTTTGTTCGAAAAACTTTAAATAATGAGCATTAGGTATTATAAAATGTAGTACAAATTGGAAAAATATGGAAACACTATTTTATATAAAGCTACAGACTTTCTGTCAACACCTTGAAGGGCGTTATGATATATTATATCCCACCTAGTTTTAATTAAGATTTGCACAAGAAATTTTAAATTTTACTTTTATAACGTTGGTGGAAAAAAGTTGAAAATTTGCTTTTCCTTATTTTGAAACAAAATTTTACTAAAATTCCGGTGGGAATTCAACATTACCGAAACACAATTACTTGCCCTGAAAGGGTTAAGTGATCCACTATAGTCTACCAAACTCACATATAAATTGAGTTTGTCAGTTTCTTTTGTGGAACTATAATATATAAAAAAAAATTCAAATTACTTTAAATGATAGACAGATGCATAAAAAAAGGAAAACATTGCATTCATCTGGTATGACTTATGACATTAAACAAGAAAGAAAAATCATGCGTTAAGCATTGATTATGAAACACTTTCCAACACTTCCTGAAGGCTTTAACAAAACTTCGTTATTTAGGGAAATAAGATATATAAGATAACTGAGTAAACATTTTAGAAAACGCATAAAACATTTGAAAACTGATTAGGTTAATATATATATATATATATATATATATATATACTATATAATGGAAAAATTTAGTTTAGCAAGAAAACGCATAACATGTTGAAATTTTTCTTTCAGCAATTTATACTAATAGATAGAAATATACTTGTATACTTTTGTACAACCCTGTTGTTAACCTAGTACTTTTAGTATGTGCCACTATTTAGCTAAAATTTAATTCAAAATAGAACATTCTTAAAACTTCTGAAATCACATTTCCAGAAATTATCATTTATAGACGGCCATGCATCCAATTCTTCGCGTGACCCTGTATATCATTTTATCTATATTCTACAAACATTTCTCAGTAAAATAAACGCAGTTCAGCGTAAAAATGCATAACTCATTTAAAAACCACTTTTAAGCAATTTGCACTCATACCCAGTAACCATTACGAATTATTTTGTGTAACCATGCATATGAATTATAGCATTTGTACACACCATATACTATGCATAAATATAGTGAAGGATAAAAGAGCATAACATAATTAAGAATGCATTTCCAGCAATCTTCGCTACAGTACAGTACTTCGGATACAATATAGTAATATAGTATCTGAAATTTTTTTTGTGTCCCTGTAAGTGCTATGCGCTTCGTATTATTAAGTTATAGTAAACCTCAGTGACACATATCTATTTCATTATACATGAAATAATTTAACATAATTAAAATACGCCGAAAACAATTCCCTCCACTCCTATATCATTAAATAACGGAATTATTTTGTGTGGCCGTGTAAATGAATAGCAACTATTCTTTGCACCGCATATTCTACAGAATGCGTATTTTAGTGCACTTCATAAATTTATATCCATTTTCTTATGTTTGAAAGCGTTCAACATCATTAAAAATCATTTTAAACGATTTCTTCCCATAGGCCGTAATGTAACGGAAAACTTTTGACTGTCCCTATAAATGAACAAACATCTTACAAACTTCATTTGAAATAGGGAACGGGCTATGGTAAACATCAATAACATCCAAAAATTTTAGGGCAATCCGACTATATTTACGGCAGTTAGAGTACGGACAGACGGTCAGACAGATTGACGGACAGACAAACCGAAGTCATAAACACTTTTCAACTTCGTTGCGAAGTGCTAAAAAGGTATTAAATATATTTAAAATGTATCGGCCGTAAAGGGACTTTTGAATTATAAATTTCCAGCTCTTTATACAATCTTTAAATCAAAAGGGGTGTTCTTATTTTATATACTTTGTAGGTTTATACATAAACTGTATTTAGGTCCTAACATAATGTATAACAAATCTCTTTCGTATTTAACAATATTTAAATGTGCAAGGTGCCTTTTAAAGAATGTCCTAGGGTTAAATTTTAATAGTATCGACTGTAAGCGTTGTAGTGTGTTGGTTCAAGGTCACAAATAAAGAGTAACTCAAACAGTTTTGTTAAGCGCATGCGCGAGAACCGATTTGTTATTGACTCGCTTGCACTGCCACAAATACAAAATGGCGACTCCTGAGCGTAAAGCGCTATTTCTTGGGTAACGATTTAAAAGCTCTTATAACCATGTGATTTTTTTCATTTGTTGCTTTATAAAAGATCGTGCGTATGTTCCGCCGCTGCCTTATGATTTGAGACACAAAATGGAAGAGGCTATTGCTTCCGTTACTTCGAGCTTGTTAAACGAAGTGTGGGAAGAATTGAACTTTACTTTGGGTGTGTGCCGTATAACTAAAGGTGCACAGACAGGGCCCGACTTATGCTATGGGAGACCCCGGGCCAAGAATCATTCTGCCCCCCCCCCCTTCTATCCATCTATAGATTTTTTCGGTGAATAATGTGGAAGTGGCTAGTACTAAACTTCATGCTTATTGTATTATATGCATAAATTTTTTACCCGGTACTGCTCTCATCTGTATACAGAGTGTCACAAAAAAATGGTCACATCTTTAAGAAAAAATAGTAGTAAGATAATTGTAGAAAAAAATGATGGATTGGTTGATACGAGCATTTCTTTGCAAACTTCTACTTCGCTTATCTACGTACGTTATAAGACGGCGAAAAGAAAATGCCCCAAATTGGTCATAAATAATGGTTTTACTTGCCACGTTACGAGAAAAACGCTAATAAAGTATTTCTTTTGAAAATAATAGAATACTAAGTTAATAATAAAATATTAATCATTAGTTTTCTAATGATATAGTTTGTTTGTTGAACGAATGGAGAGGGTATGGGAAACAGAGAGGGGAAAGGGGACTGTAACGCACTTCCTTCCTAAATGTTTGAAAATATATGAATTATTGAATTTTGGTTACTTTTGGCTAATTTTAATCATTTGGCATATTTTAATGAAAATCCTGACTATTCTCATGGGAGCCTCCTAAAAAGGGAGGCCCGGGGCATTCGCCCCACATGCCCCTGCATAAGTCGGGCACTGTGCACAGCACATATTGAACATTTGTAAGAAAAACTAGTTTGGTTTACCTTTAATTTGATGTATGATTTGTTCTAAATAATCTAAATTAAACAGGTTTAATATACAATTTCCAGTTGTAAAAGTGGGCCATAATTTTATGGAAACACTGTATTTTTATTGTAAATATTATTTCTTATAAATTACGTTTTAAATAATCCTATGTAGAAGATATTTGGAATATAAATAGTTGAATAAACTAATGTGAATTTATTACAGTGTTTCATTTAAGTAAACATATTAAGAATCCATAAAATGCTTATAAAATAAATTTACAAAAGATCGTAATCCTCTCAAAAGTATTTTTATAAACTATAATTTCCATTTTTATATTACTCTTTTATCCCGCATAA
The DNA here is from genome assembly GCA_963932465.1 of Maratus speciosus. Lineage (NCBI taxonomy): Eukaryota > Metazoa > Arthropoda > Arachnida > Araneae > Salticidae > Maratus > Maratus speciosus. The sequence goes on from OZ010786.1 coordinate 329,962,763, forward strand.
GCAAATTTATTTCCTGAAAATAAAAGCTTTGTTCGAAAAACTTTAAAAGATAAGCATTAAGTATTAAAAATGTAGTACAAAAATAGGATAAAAAACACTATTTTATATACAGCTACTCACTTTCTGATAAATTATCCGCGATACTCTATTGAACTGACAAATAAATTGAATTTGTCAGTTTCTTTCTTGGAAGTACAATCTAAAAAATTTCAAGTTATTTTTGAAAGGTAGACCGGTGTATGAAAAGAAAAGGAAATATTAAATTCAACCGATATGCCTTATGAGATCAAAAGGCATAAAATATACTTAAAATGTTGAGGACTTGAGAATTTTAACTTATAAAATAAATTTTTAAACCCTTCTTCTTTTATAAGGCTGTTCTTGTATTTTATGCTTTATGTATTGACATAATTTGCGCTTTACAACAAAGTTTTACTTCTATTTTTTAATCTCATCAGAAAACAAATAATTGAATATATATATTTTTTTTAGGCGTGTTGGTAATTATGTAGATTCGTAGCACCTACAATCGTTATCGTCTGGTCAATCCGTCTGTCTGTCCATCTGTCCGAATATAACAGCGTAAAAACTACCCAACAGAATGGTTTGAAATTTAATACATATAATCTTTGCCGAAATTCGTCATGTCATGTCAAACTTAATGAAAATTAGATCAAAATTTAAAAGGATATATATATAGAAGATTTCTTCATTCTGTTAAACCCTATCATATACGTAATTAATTTAATGATACCCCATGATAGGTAATGACTCTAGGTTGCCGTGTTGGTTACGTCTTATTTAAGACGGAGGATATATTATTTCCCTATTACTGAATTTAATATATGTAATCGTAATAATTTTGTATTCATGCATTTTTGCATGAGAGTGCAATAGCTATTGCACCAAGAACTGAATATTTATAGAACTAGTAATAGTACGAACTCAGGACATTTGCCACGTCTGACGTACAATTTCCGATTATTATTATTAGGGTTTCGTTCATCTGACGAAACCCTATTCGTCTCACTCCTCTGTCTGTCTGTCTGTCTGTCCGTCACAGAGCCCGTTCTCAGAAACTATGTATATTGGAGAGTTGCAATTTTGGATTCTTATAGCTGAACACCTCAAATCAAACGACAAATCATAAAATTTTGAAAAAGTCTTATTTTTTCCCTCCAGGGCTCTAACTTGTGTATTTTAAGCTTTTTTTAATAACTGAGCCCCTAATTAAGTTGAAGACTTGAAATTGTGGATTGTTATAGCTGAACACCTCACGTCAAACGACAAATCATAAAATTTAGGAAAAGTATTATATTTACCCCTCTGGGCTCTAACTCGTGTATTTTAAGCTTTTTTTTTCTAACTCAGTCCCTAATTAAAACGAAAACTTGAAATTTTGGATACTTATAGCTGGACACTTCGCATCAAATGACAAATCATAAAATTTTGAAAAAGTCTTATATTTACCCCTCTGATCTTTAACTTGTGTAATTTAAGCAATTTTTCTAACTCAGACCCTAATTAAGTTGGAGATGTGAAATTTTGCATACTTATAGCAGCACAATTGCTATCACGCGAAAAATCACAAATTTTCAAAAAGTCTTATATTTATCCCTCTGGGCTTTAACTTGTGTAATTTAAGCAATTTTTCTAACTCAACCCCTAATTAAGTTGGAGTTGTGAAATTTTGCATACTTATAGCAGCACAATTGCTATCACACGAAAAATCACAAATTTTCAAAAAGTCTTATATTATTTACCACTCCGGGCTCTAACTTCTGTATTTTTAGCAATTTTTCTAATCTCCACCCTTTTCACCCGGGGTGCACTTTTCTAACTTTTCCCGACACTCCTTTCACAACTCTTTCATATTATGCACCATAACCGTACATATTTTAGTTCTAACTTTTACCGCCAGGGAGCGCCAACCTATCTCGGGTGCTATGGGCCGGATCCCCTCGATTAATATATTTACGGACAGTTTTCAAAACGAAGTTTCGTTCGGATAGAAGTTTGTTTAGAATAGATTGCGCCCCCTGGTTGCGAAATGTGAAACTAACAGATTTTGCAAAAGGAAAAAGTATTTTGAAAGGAATATTAAACGAAAACCTTTGTGCGATCTGTGATCACTCTTACCCACTTTTTTTTTATTATTCCTGTATTGGACATACAATTTACGACTCTTTTTCTTTAATGACGCTCAAATTATCTGCTTTATTAAAGTGCTAACAGAATATAAATCAAATTTATTTTTATATTAAATAATTTGAAATTTAATTTTTAAAATGTATTTAATATATCCTCATATAAAACTTTTTATTACACAACTAATAATAAATAATAATCTGTTATATCAATCTAGGTGTGTCGTTTCAAGATCAATAGAACATGTTTCATATACCTCTATACCTCTACGAAATTCTTAAAGTGTGGTGTATAAATCAGATATCAAGAAAAAAATATTTCTGTGTTCTATGCAACTATAGTAAACAATTTGTAATTAATATTTTATGTTTTTGGGATGTAGATATTTGACATATGCGTTCGCTACAATAATTTTAAAATCAAATTTAGAAACTAAATGATTATATTCATTATTAAATATATAAAATGTTAGAATTAATCCTTAATATTTTAAAAAAAAATTCTTAAGAGTTGCTGCTAGTGCGTTGATTTTTTAACATATGTTTTATATGTGTTACCATTTAACACTTGACCTACACAGTTGTGTATGTAATCCTAAATAAACATAAAAAAATTTTCCTCTTTTTGTGCTATTTAAAATCGAGAATTAGCTCACAGAATTGCGTATATCTTTTCTTCGCATAACCCAACATCGGATAATTTATAGTCCCCGATATGCTATCCCTTCCTCCCAGCAGATAAAATGTCGTCTCCAAAAAATAATGCTCCGTTGTAAAAGCTAGCCGTGAAACAAAGCAGATGTATCATTGTACTGTTAAATACTCTACTGCATTTTTAAAAAACTTCTAAGCATTGCACATTTTCAATTTTTATAGCATTGTATTGGGAAAAAGTTTGCTTTTAAGTGCAATTTGTTTGAAAACTGCATCTCAATTTATTTTTGAGATATTAATTTTTTGTAGTTTTTAGCGTCATTCGTTTAATTTTGGCAACTCAATTACTCCATTTCTGTAGAAAGTAAAGAAAAAAATTGTTGGAAAATAGTAACTATATCTTTTTGTTGCCATTTTCCCATAACTACTGAAAAAAATTATAATTAAAATGCGTACTATTTTGAAAAAAAATATAAATGAATGATTTTTGATAAAACACGGAGCTATTATAAATTATTTTTAATTTAATTATCTATATTGCAAACAAATGAAGGCATATGAATCATTAGAGAGCCGATTTTTTTTCAGAGTTTCTTGAGTGACATGTTTTTTTTTTTTTTTTTTTTTTTTTTTTTTTTTGTGTGTGTGTGTGTGTGTGTGTGTATTATTTAGCGATAGTGACGTCATATGAATACGTTACTGTAGATGTTGTTTAAGACTGGATCGTAAATGAGGAATTCTTCAGAGGATGCGAATGACGTCATTTTATATAAAATAAAAGCGTATGTTTTAGTCTTAAAACTCTTAAAAATTAGTTTTAAAGTCTTGAAAATTTGTTTTGTATTATCTACATTTATATACATATATGTTGTTTGTTTGTTTTTTTTTCATCGGGGGCGACACTAAAATACTTTTTTCAATCAAATATGATCCTATTAATTAGAGGAGACCATCAAAACTTTTCATTTCTACCCAAAATCTCCCGGTCTTAAACGGTTAAGTTGGTCATGGGTATAACTTTTCAACATATTATATCATAAATTTTTATTCAGATGCAATAAAAACTTTGATTTGATCCAGTGATCGTTATGTCACGTAACAGAAAGTTTCAATTTTTAATGTAAACATATTTACTTGTGACTGTATACCTATAGTAATTGTTGAAATTGTGTTTAAGTCGGATCAGCAACGCTTTTTTTTTTTTTTTTTTTTTTTTTTGGATAATTAAAATTTTTTTTTTCGTTTTTGCATTTCTTTACGCCTTTAAATGCTATGTTTCGGTTATGTAACTGCTGAATAAAGGACTTGTGTAACACATATTTGAAATGAACATTTAATTCTCTAGCGCATGAAACAAATAAAAACTAAATTCAAATACAAATCTACATTCTGATAATTTACACAAGTATATTTTTATATAAATATGCAAAAATGATGTCACGTGCTGCATAGGTTATACACTAATTTGCATAAGGGTTTCTTTTTCTTTACAAAAAATTTCCCAGAACGACTACTTAAATAACTTAATACACTTCATAAACTTAAAGTAAAGAACATGGTAAATTCTTTCTTAAATAAATAATTACCCATAAGACACAAAACAGTATATAAATACTATTTAACGTCTATTAAAACTATCCATTTGTCAAACAATAAATATGCACATTTAATAACTCTCAGAGGATTTCAATAACCTTTCAGGCAATAAGTAAATGTAAAATATGCTTTATAATTGGTCTAACCTTGTAAGAATCACGTGCGGTAGAAACACTCACGAGCTATTTTACTTGATGTTACTTTTTTACCCTTTGATTCTTTATTCAAGGTCAATATGTCACGCCGTTCTTTGATCTTGACCTGAAAGTATTTATAGTGTTTGGTTAATGGATACAACTTATAGTGCAGGTTTTAAACGATTCATGAATATTCAGGTAATATTTCAGATTTAATAATATATTAGATACTAATTCTTTAATAAATGACCGCATTTAGAATACATGTTACAGATCATCTCTTACAATTAGCATGTATCATCTTTTACAATAAAATAAAACTTTGTTATCTATCAGAATAGAAATTTATCAAGTATTGATTATCATAAGTATATCGGGGTAGAGAAATTTTCATTCATACAAGCTTTACAGAGTTAGTCCGGTAATAAATTCTTACACCCTTGTGTTTTGCTTTAGATTATGAATAAGAATACTGCTGCATCTGATAATCCTATTTTATGCATCTGATCGGCAATGGTTCGGTTGAGGGGAGGGAGATGTCACTAATTTGTTTTTGTTGTTCTTATTGAGGATTTAGGTATGTTGAGTTCTGGTTAACTCGTTTTTTCAACATAAAAGATAAAATTGATGTTAGAGGTAAAACTGTAGATTATTTTTCTATAAATGTTTGACATCTTGAGTGGAGCAAGATCGCCTGATCAGAGATCCAGCTTAGACTTATTTACGCTCCACCTGGGGCTTGAAATAGTCACTTTGAAATTTTCTGTACCAAATATTCAAAATAACAGTGTTTAATTTAAACATTTGATTAAATTTCCCACTGTAAGTTCATGTATTATTTTACTTCGTATTAACTCAATCAAAAGATTTCAATAAAATATAACATTACGCAAAAATTAAATAAGACATGTCTATCTGAATGCAAGTACATGCACAATCCGAACTTTTTTCATAAGCTATGTCTGCTATGTCTATTTTTATCTATTCATTTCTATGGTTTTTAAATAAATATATTTTGTCGTCTTAAAACAACAACAGCAAAAAGACAGTGGGAAAAAATTCTAATGAAATATAAAATATATGGAATGTTTAATATCAGCAAGAAAAACATACAGGAAATATTTAATGTGTAAAAAATATTTTTAAAAAGAGTATGTATGATTGTATTAAAAATTTTTCAATGATATATGCTGAAAAACATCCATTCTCTCTCTTTAAAAAAAAAAAAAAAAAAAAAAAAAAAAAAAAAAAAAAAACATAAAAATAAATAAATTCTGCAGTAAAAATTTATAAAGCGAATTTTTTATAGGAATGAAATGCCCACTGGCGTGTAAAGTGGTTGGGTATTTTTTATCTGCTTCCTTCAAGAATATTTGCCAGTATTTTTGGTATATTTAGCCTTATTTTTTATTGCATCGTAAATATTTTTTTTACTATTAATAAATAATATCAGATACAAAATAGTTCAGTAAAAAAGAGAAAACAACACATTGTTTCTGTAACAAAACAAGAAAAGGGAAAAAAGAAATAAAATTATTTTTTTTCTGTTTTCTTACATTAGCTCTGTTTTTTTTTTTTTTTTTTTTTTTTTTTTTTATATATATAAATAATAAATTAGAAAAGCAATGAGATATTACAGGAAAGAGGTTACAGACACGGTCGATAATAAACATACACGGTTGACCTTAAACAAAAGATGATCGATACTCACAACAAATAATAATGGCAAAGAACTCTAAAGTATCTAAAAACTTCTTTTTAGGAGAGTTCCAGTTATGTACTGAAGCTGACCGAAAACACGTAGCGGTTGCTTAGCCAATTATTATTATTATTTTAAATTAAGTTTCTAAGTTTTAAAACTACATTGTCTTTTTACATTATCGCTGTCCATGTAGTTTTTTAATTAAGATATTTATAAATCAATTTTGAAATCATGTAAAAGTATTGTAATTTATACGCTAAAATTAATTTAAAATTACTTTAATGTAGAATCATTATTGACCGTAATTTTAAAATATGAGCTAAATAAAAAAAAAATATCGGATGAATGAAACTAGCGCTGCAGTTCGCAACCATGTCCAACAAATAAGAGTGAATTATGTCAATCAGGTATCGTCCGGATAGCCTAACTGGTAAGGCATTGGCACGGCACGCCAAGTATCCAGGTTCGATTCCTGGTCTGGACATGTTTTGCTCTGTTGGAATAAAAGTCAGCTGTGCTGCTCCAGCCTTGAATATAATAAAAAAAATTAATTCATATCGAAAACATATTTAAACACTTATACTTTTCAATAAAAAATATGTTTATTGGGAAACTGTATTTTCAAAATACATAGAAATAAAATGTATAAAGTCATGTTAATAACTGTCGTACAGGGGAAACTGGGGAGAGTAGACCATAGGAGAGGCTTGACTAACTCTTCAGTTTTCATATTTAAAAGAATTTCAGAAGTTTTCCAATTGGTGGCAACCAAAGCTACTGAAATGCCCAAACAATAGTATTTGTTTCACGTAGATAATTGAAACAGGTGTAAAATATTCGATTATGAAATGTTTTCAGCCTAAAAAGTGCATTTTTTAGAAATAGTTTTTAAGATTTTCTCAGATAAAATATATCACAGAAATTTAACCCTTAAATGCGCGGTTTTTTATTTTCTTTCAAAAAAATTATATATGATTCTCTGAAAGGTTTATTACGCAGTAAAAATAATGAAAAAATCAGAGATACATTTTACATATAATACGTCAAACTTTTCGTCTGTTGCACATCTGCAATGAAAGTAAAAACTACTGTCGTGTAGTTGTTTTACGCTAAAATATTGCAAATTAGCATATATTTTAATAAATATGTCTCCAAATACCTTATTTTGTACAATTATTTATTTTATAAAAGTTAACTTTTAACCCTTTAATTACCATGATAGAATACGTTCTAGAAATTACATAGTTCAGAGAATCTGACTTTACACCAGAATGTTTCAATGGTTAATTTTGCTTTATTTAAATACGGAATGTCTGCTAAATTATAATCTGTTAAATAATTAAAGCAAATATTGCTATTATCAAGAAGGAGCTTTGTGAAATATAATAGAAGCTTAAAAATAACAACGTTAAATCAACAAAAATTTTTAATTTTATGCATACCGGTTTCGGTAGCATATAGCATTTTAATTTTCTGGTGTGAATTAGGTATATATTACATATACGAATAAAAAATTCTATTAAATTCAAAACAGTGTTTGCATATATGCAAAGCTGCGCACTAAAGGGTTAAGTCAGTAGGTTTTAAGGAATGATGAAATACTGAACTTTCATTCCAACCAGCTTTCTTGCTGGTGAAAGACGTGTAACAGAAAATTTTATTCACAAAAATCTCTCACTAACAGTTGAAACCATAGTATACATTTAATTTTTGTTTTTTAATTTGAAACAAGATATTTTAAAAATAACCTTAGATATTAATCAATATAAATATTGTTGTAAATATTTACAATAAGGTCTATCTATAGCTTGATTTAATAAATCGTTTTTAATGGGCTAATCTTTCCTAGATTTTATAATTTTCTTTCATAGATTTTCGAAGTATCTTCATTCATTATGGAGAAAAACTACTGAGGTAAAATTTTTATTAATTCCTATGTTGGGATAGAAAGGTTTTAGTCAGTCTGAATAATTTCTGTTTCTTCTTGTAACTCTATTTCTATCGCTTAATGTTAAAAATGTGCATCTGAAGATTTTTAAAGCGTTTATGTAACTTTTGATAGGTATGAAGTATAGCCGTCATTTGATACTAAAGAGAAGGTAATCTCCCGTTCTTCAATGATAGTTTTATTTAAAATTAAACCACGTGTTTTGCATTACAAGGTTGCAAAAAGTTCCTCCTTCATTCTTTCTTTCATTAATATCTTTCAAATCCTCTTTTCCAGAAAATCAACAGCACTTACATGTAACTCTTAGTTTCATTATGCTATTAATCCGAAAAAATATTTCATATTAATTGAGCGATGGGAATAAAAGAATAACAATAACTTTTAAAACCTAAAATTATCATAAAATGAAGTTAGGGGCTGTCCATAAATGAGGTCACACATTTTTTTCAATATTTTTTACCCTTCTCCCTTCTTGTCAGTAAGTGTCACACTTCACCATACTCCCTGCTCCCCTCGTGTCACATGTCACGCTATATTACATATACTTGCAGTTCAGAAACAAAGCACTACGTTATAGATAATACTTCAAATTATATTTTTTAACTTTAACTATGGGTTTTAATTGCATTTGTGAGCATAACAATAAAAATAATCCGTGTACTTATTTTATATGAAGTAAGATTAAGGTTTGCAACAAAAACATAATTATACAATAGTAATAAAATATTAATAAGAAAGAGCAACTGAAAACAGTCGTATTTTGGAATTTAAAATGGAATCTATTTACATAAAATCCAAGTATCTGTGTGTTCCTCACAATTCCGATTCGACTACCTCATTAATCGCGGCCGTGTTAGGCTTCTTATGGAGAAATTAGTATCAGCTTCAACAATGAGTAATTGTTGAAAAGTACTGATACAGGGTTACTACAATAGCGCCAAATTTCGATCCAACTTGGCAAAACATCGCCAAGTTTGGCGAGTAAAATAAGTTGTCATATATGAAGCCAACTTGGCGATAGCTGGCTAATTTGGCGAAATTCCCATTGAAACCCATTAATCTATAAAATCGAGCTCACCATAATTTAATTTAAACTCAGCGCATGTGAAATTTCTCATGGACAAGTATTTCAATATGTAATGAGGAAGGGGTGTTGAAAATTTATGTCGAAGATACCCAAGAGCAGGTCAGCATTTAAATAAGGAAAGCGTTTTTACAAAAAAAAAAAAAAATAATAATAATAATAAATAAATAAAATAAAAATAAAAAAACATCGCATATCTTGAAGTTTTGTGGTCAAATTTTAATTTATCCTTAAATTGCATTTTTAATGTATTCATTACATACATAGTTTTTCATAAATGTGTTATTCTCATTTATCACTGCGAAAAAGGGAGAAAAACTCATTATTGGCCATGTGTTATATATATATCGTTATATCTCCTTTTCCGTCATTATTGACGGACTATCTTTCTAGTAAAATATATTTGGCTTTAATTCTTATTTTTACTTTATGAAAACAAAATGCTTTAATTTCAAAATAACAACTTCAAAATTTAATCTGCTGATTTTTAATGCTTTTATTTTAACCAAAATGTGTGATGTCAAACTTCTTCATACCCCCTCCCACACCCTTGTCACAAACTGTCACGATTTCACGAATACCTCCCTCCTCTCCAAGCGTGACATCATTTGTGGACGGCCCCTTACTGACATAAATGGCACAAAATGCAGTTTGTTTATTTAAATCAGTCTGATGTGACATGGCACAAAAATAAGTCAAGAAAACTGGGATCATACATTAACCAGATGAATGTAGAATTTTATTTCATAAATTATTTATAAATACGAAAAATCAAAGTTAATGCTTCTAACACTTGATTGTCAGTAACTATGGTATTTCAAAACAAAATGTCATAATTGAATACAGTAAAGCCTCGATTATCCGTGAGCGAATGATCCGTGGTGCGGTTTATCCGCGAAGCGAATTTTTTAAATTCAAGTCAACAGCAAGGAAAATACAATAACCACTACTAATAAATATAAACAGAAAAATTCGTGTATTCGAAAGTAATAGAAGAATATTTCTAGATTCGGTTGCTATGTTTGAAATATCAGATATAAAATCTTGATGTATTTTCTTGATTTTATCAACCAATCGTAAACACGACAATTAAAATATTTAATAATTAAATAAGACTACTATGATAAATTCCAGGAGAGCATATCAAGAATAGCTTCATTTTCAAAAAGAATAGTTTACAATTTAGAATAAAGAAAACATGTATTTCCAAAGTAAGAAGCAAAGACCGTTTTTTTTTTTTTTTAAAGGTGTAACTCAATTCTTTTTGTACAGTATGTAGAACATTGTTTCTTGTTTACTGTTCTTTATTTTAGTGATTTAGACGTAAAGCAAAGGTTTCTGCTGTACTGTGCATATATATGTGTTTTAAACATTTTATTATGTTTTTTGTAATCTAAAACATAGTTTTTATGATGAAGTTTAATTTTTTTTCGTGTTTGCACCTTCATTTTCAGTCTTTTTGGGGTTATCCGCGGTGACCTTACTACCCAATTCCGCGGGTAATCGGGGCTGTACTGTATATGGATGGAAAACTATGTTTAGTAACAAAAATAGAAATTCGATGAAATTTTTCTCGAAATTTTTATCTGTTTAGTGAAAGCATGCTCTTGCACATTTTATTAGTTTCTTGTCTTCTTGGTAGCCAAGTTTAATATGCTGGTTGGTGATGCAGAACGACCCAAGAAAAATTATTAATATTTAATATAAAAATACTAAGACTCGTTAATATTAATTAAATGATAATATTTAAAAATACTTTCTCATATCGTTAGAAATAATTAGAATGTTTCACTATATATAAAAAAGACAAATGTTTCTGTATCCAGAAAAATATAATATATTGACAAACGAAAGTATACAATAACCTCGTGATTTTACATTCTGATATTAAATTTTGATGTGTATTTAGTCATACATTACAAATATCTATCAATATAGTTATTCAAATATACTATATTAACGAACGAAAATATACAATAACCTCGTGACTTTAGATACTGATATTAAATTTTGATGTGTATTTAGTCATTTATTACAAATACCTATCAATATAGTTATTCAAATTCTAATTTTTGTAAGTCATCTAAAGGTGGCCAGAACGTATCTATAAATTACAGAATTATTAGAATTTACTATACATTGCATAACCTTTAATATACATTATTCATTCAGTTCTAATATTTACATTCGGAAATCTTATACTCTTCTAAACTAAACATGGAACTATAAACATCCTGAAACTTAATGAACACCAAAAGGTTTCGTAAATAATTCGTTTATTCCTGCATGCAAATTTATTTATTGCACACATTTAATAAACGTGCCCTAAGAGCGACAATTCTTGGAATGTCTAATTTTAGATCTCTGTAATTGCAGGAATTTAGAAATTTGGAGGAATCTTTTGCCTGAGAACAAATTATCGATAACTGCATTCCACTTACATCACCTAATGTGACATTTGATAACAATTATTCTGCCATTTTGCAAAAGATGCTAAACAAATACACTGTAATTCAAGAAAAATATAATATAATCGCAAACGATAATGTACAATTAGTTTTGGATTTACATACTGGTATTAAATTTTACTGTGTATTTAGTGATATATTATAAATATGCATTAAAAAACTTATGAAAGTTATAATTTTTGTAAATTTTCTGAAAGTCACCAGAACATTTCTATAAATTGCAGAATTATTAGAATTTACTACGCATTGCATAACCTTTAATTTATTCATTCAGTTCTAATATTTACATTAGAAAATCTCGTACTCTTCCAAACTAAACATGGAACTATAAATATCCTGAAACTTAATGAACACCAAAAGGTTTCGTAAATGATTCGTTTATTCCTGCATGCAAATTTATTTATAATACACATTTAATAAACGTGCCCTAAGAGCGACAATTCTTGGAATGTCTAATTTTAGATGTCTGTAATTACACAAATTTACAAATTTGGAGGAATCTTTTGCCTGAGAACAAATTATCGATAACTGCATTCCACTTGCATCACCTAATGTGGCATTTAATAACAATTATGCTGCCATTTTGCAAAAGCCGGTAAACAAATACACTGTAATTCAAGAAAAATATAATTGCAAACGAAAATGTACAATAACTTTTGAATTTACATACTGGTATTAAATTTTGCTGTGTATTTAGTGATATATTATAAATATGCATCAATATATTTATGAAAATTATGATTTTTGTAAATTTTCTGAAAGTCACCAGAACATTTCTATAAATTGCAGAATTATTAGAATTTACTATACATTGCATAAGCTTTAATTTATTCATTTAGTTCTAATATTTACACTCGGAAATCTTGTACTCTTCCTAACTAAATATGGAAATATAAATATTCTAAAAGTTAATGAACACCAAAAGGTTTCGTAAATAATTCGTTTATTCCTGCATTTATTTATTACACACATTTAATAAACCTGCCCTAAGAGCGACAATTCTTGGAATGACTAATTTTGGATCTCTGCAATTATAGTAATTTAGAAATTAGAGGAGTCTTTTGCCTGAATACGCATATGCAAATACTTATTAACAAATTATCGGTAATTGCATTCGACTTGCATCCCCTAATGTGGCATTTGATGACAATTATGTTACCATTTTGCAAAAGCTGGTAAACAAATACACTGTAATTCAAGAAAAATATTATATAATTGCAAACGAAAATGTACAATAACTTTTGAATTTATATACTGATATTAAATTTTGATCTGTATTTAGTCCACATTATAAATATCTATCAATCAATATATTTATAAAAATGTTAATTTTTGTAAATCTTTTGAAAGTCACCAGCACATTTCTATAAATTGCAGAATTATTAGAATTTATTATACGATGCATAACTTTTAATTTATTCATTCAGTTCTAATATTTACATTCGGAAATCCTGTATTCTTCCAAACTAAATATGGAAATATAAATATCCTAAAACTTAATGAACACCAAAAGGTTTCGTAAATAATTCGTTTATTCCTGCTTAGAAATTTGTTTAGTACACACATTTAATAAACGTGCCCTAAGAGCGACAATTCTTGGAATGTCTAATTTTTTATCTCTGCAATTACAGGAATTTAGAAATTTGGAGGAATCTTTTCCCTGAGTACACATATGCAAATACTTATTAACAAATTATCAATAACTGCATTAGACTTACATGACCTAACGTAACATTTGACAACAATTATGTTGCCATTTTGCAAAAGCAGTAAATCAATCTCCACTGTAAAAAAAAAAAAAAAAAAAAAAAAAAAAAAAAAAAAAAAAAAAAAAAAGACAAATGTTTCTTAATCGTGGAAAATACAGGGTGTATCTGAAAAAGCGAGCAAAACATTTTTAGGGTGATAGAACGAAGCTCTACGAGCAAATTTCGGCATAGAATGTACGGTCTAAACGCAAGCGATGAGAACTTAAAAAGTAGTTTACCACGTGGTAAACTAACAGCGACAGTACTGTCGCTGTTAAAGAATTAATACAAGAATGAGAGGGAATACTCCAGAAAATATTTTATTAAGAGGAATGCAAGTAATGTACACGCTCAAAGAAATTTCTGAAAAGATCTTCCGCCAGCTTTACACCTGAGGGATAGTGACTGGTGCACATTTGGGAAGACAGCAGGCCATTCCTGAATATCGCAGTCAATCCTGGCGACTAGATCCATATCGGTTTCAATGAGGCACTTGCAGATTAGGCTTTTCACATGCCCCCACAAGAAGTCCAAATACGAGAGATCCTGCGATCTTGGTGGCCAGGCGGGACCACCTCAACCAATCCACCGACCTAAGGCTGCACCCAGACGCGTACTTTGACATCCTTCTCCCGTTTTCATGGAAATCTTTTGTTCAGGAGCATTTTGCGGTTTATTCACAAAAGAATGAGGGGAATCAACAATGGGTCAGGATATAAGGAGCTCAACCCTACTTGAAGGATAGGTTCATCTTTTGCAGGACATCAGTACCTTTCCTTTTAAAGTCATTAAAAATCAAAGTCACCGCGTGGCCACAAGAAACGACGCCGATACTGATAACAATTAGAAGGATGGTGCGTTCGCAGCCTAAGACAGTGGAAAACTACCTTTTTTTAATTTCTCACCGCTTGCATTCCGACCATTCATTCTATGACGAAATTTGCTCGTATAGCTACGTTCTATCACCTGTAAAGTTTTGCCCACTTTTTCAGATTCACTCTGTATAATATAATCACAATCTAAAATATAAAATAACTGCTTCTAATAATAATCGATAATAAGTTTCGATAATAAATTATCGGTAATTGCAATAGACTCACATGACCTAATGTAACATTTGATAACAATTATGCTGCCATTTTACAAAAGCTGGTAAACAATTACACTGTAAAAAAGTCAAATGTTTCTTAATCTGGAAAACTATAATATAACCAGAATCTAAAATGTAAGATAACTGCTTCTGATTCACTTACAATCCCTAAAAGCGTTCTTTATCTTTAAAAACATAAAAAAAGACTTTTTTTAGATTTAAAAGAGAATTTATAAAAACAATATTTCTTTTGCAATATACATACATTTTATGTACTGATTCATGAATTAAAGAAAATTTTATCTTCTAATGAATTTTTCGTGAATTGTTTAAACTACATTAGAATATTTACATAATCATTTAATAAATTTTAGAAGGATTTTAGAAGGATTGAAAAATTTAGAATGATTAATTGAATTTGAATTTATAAGGATTTTTTGTAATATTTATTACCCCACTCGTATCTTTTATTTTAAATATTTTTCTTAGTTAGGAAATGTACAAATATAATGTTCTTACAACTGAAATATAGAAATATTTCCGAATTGAAAAATCCCCCCTCCCCTCAATGCAAAGAAAGCTGAAAAGATGCAAAGGCACAAGAAATCATCCTTTGAAAAATATTTTTGTTTTGTGTAACCAATGATGTTTTTGGAACAAGATAAAGTAATGTATTACAACTAATCGATGTATTAAATGAATTTTATAACAAGATATTTTAATGGTACTTATAAGTACCGGCAGTAGATAAAGGTTTAACGTCTGAATTTGAAACTTTTAAAAAACTAAATATAATAAAGAAAGAATGACAGACTTGAATACACAGTTTAAAATAAAATTTATAAAAGTTTAAAATGATAAAAACATCAAAAATACATCATTTAGTAGATGTTTCGCCAAGCAACCACAAGGTCTCACCAGCTTCTTTATTCAAACGCTTGTATTTTGAAATCAAGCTGTAACAGTTATCATGGTAGATTGTTCTTAGAAGGCTGGTTTACTCAATTACGACCGCCGACATTGAATGAAGCCTGTTCCATTCCCGGTGAATATTGTTTGTTTCTGAAAAAATAACTTTAACTGTATTTGATTTGTTCTGTTATTTGTTTAACAATTGTTAAATTGTACCGATTAGGCTTTTTGGCTGCTTGGCAAAACGTATACTAAATGTATTTTTAATGCTTTCAGTACTTTAAACTTTTTATAAATTTTATTTTAATCTGTATTCAAGTTTGTCTTACTTTATTTATTTTATTTATTCTTTTAATATTTCTTATGCTGCAACAGATTTCCGGAAACATTTATGAGTGCATTGTATAGTGTATGAATTAGTTTTAAAGTGCTACCAATACACAATTCAAGAGTTGTAGTCGACATAACAAAAAGACAGTCGTCTGTGGAAAACCTGTTATAATGTACGCACATGTTATAGAAATATAAATCTCCATTTCATATTTGAAAAGGAATAAATACTAACATTTCGGATTGGAAAAAATATCAGTTTTTTTATGTAATTCATATCATTAATTAAGTATTTCCAAAGGTAAAAATTTAGTACAGTTAGGAAATACACACCACGGTTAAAAATTCCCTTTCAGCAGTTTTCGCTAACAAGTAGAATATTATGTAAATTCTTTTGTGCATCCCTGTATACGAGGTATTGAATTAATACACATCGAGTAACATGGAAAATGTTAGTTAAATTTAAAAGCGCATATGGAAATTGAAACCGTACTTTCACCAGTTACATTTGTATGTCCCTGTAAATGAACGGTAAATTCTGTGAATACTCTATTCCATCGTAATCATCTTTTAGTGAAATTTCAATACACTTGAAGTAGATTGATATCATTAAAATACACCTGAAGTAGCTTAATGTCATTAAAATACACTGTAAACAATTTTTCCTCATTGACCATAATGTAACGGACTTCTTTCGAGTGCCCTGTAAAGGAACTTTTAATGCTACAGACTTCATGCTGAATACCGAACAGGTCATGGTAAACATCATTAATGATGATAATCATCCATTGCATGAAAATTCTAGTATATTTACGGGAGTTAGAGCGGGTACAGATGGACAGACAAACCGAATTCATAATCACTTCCAACTTTGTTGGAAAGTCTTAACAATGATTCTAAAAAATATCACGTCTAAAATATCAGTTTATTGAAATATTATTGATTTCGTTAATTAAGCATTTCCAAAACTAAACAATGATTCACTATTTATTTGATTATTTTAATATTTCTTATACTGCCACAGATTTTCGGAAATATTTATGAGTATTTGTATTGAGTATTTATCAGTTTTCTCAATACGGCATTAGGGTTTTCCGGATGCTACATATTCACAATTCAATACTAGTAACCGAAATAAGAAAAATGTAGTCGCCTGTGGAAATCCTTCTGTAATGTACTTGTATGTTATAGAAATATAAATCTACATTTCATATTTGAAAAGGAATAAATACTACCATTTCAGATTCGAAAAAATATCTTTTTTTTTTCTTTAATATGATTCATTTTCTTAATTAAGCATATTTTCCAAAACTAAACAACGACTCTCTATTTATTTCATTATTGCTATTACAGCATGTAAAACGAAAGGATGCAAAATATCCCGAAATATCCAAGTTAATCTTTTCCTTCGGAAAGAACCGCATAAAATTCAAAACAGTATGAGGGTAGAGAAATAAACAATCTTCTTCTAAATATAGAATCTTTGACATTCAGCTTCTATTTAAAAACATCACGAGACCTCGCTACTCTTTACTGCATTTCACGATGTTAAAAATACGAATATATCGTATTTTCTCCCTTTTTTAAGTCAATGTCTTTTGGCAAAGGTGCTGAAAAAAAGCTGAATATCAAATTAAGGAAATGCATAATGAATTATTTGGGAAAAAGTAAAATGTATGCTAAAGAGTGTCCCAAAATGTGATAATATTTAATTTTTTGTTAAAACATATTTTTTCGTTAGAAAATTCATAATGTTATCAGTTTATTTCAACGCATAGATATTAAGGTTATGTCATTACCGCGTAGGCCGATGTTAACTCTTTCACATTTTCACTAATAACATTCAATTTCAAATATCAATTCATTTCTGGCCAACTTTTGTCTGAAAGTCGCATTAACAAATAATATTATTTTGATAACTTTGGAAATGTACTAGATAACACTTATTTTTCTCCATCAATCTTCGAAAAAGGGTCTTTATGTTAAAAAAAAAAAAAAAAAAAAAAAAAAAAAAAAAAAAAAAAAAACAGTCGCAAATTGTACATCAAATGTGGCAATTGGGGTGCGTTCGTACTATAACTTGTTTTATAAATATTTAGAGTCATTCCATGGTAACTTACGTTACATTTAGAACAATTCACTTAGTAATATAACACCAAAAATAGAATTCTAAATATAAAGTTGACATAATTTGTTAATCAAACCTATTCAAAGCTCAATTTAGATGAAATTTATCTAATTTTTGTTTAATTTATTGAACTCTGGTTACATTTATTATGTAACTGACATTACTGAAAAAGGAACGTAAGTTACCATAAAAAATATAATTTTCATTCTGATTTTCTAGGTAATTTTCATTCAAATTTAGCTTTGGATAGTTTTAATTAACAAATCATGTAAACTTTACATATGAATATTTTTTGGTGTTCTATTACTAAAATTACTGCAGTAAAGTGCTCTAAATGCTCTAAGTTATCAAGGAATGACCCTTTAGATCTTGGTGCAATAGCTGATGCACTATTACGCAAAAACGCATGACTACAAAATGCATTACGATTATATATATTAAATTCAGTCATATGAAAATAATAGGATTTCATCTTATATAGGACGTAATCACCATGACAACCTAGAGTCATTACCTATCATGTTATATCATTGAATTATTTACGTATGATAGGATTTAATAGAATAAATAAAACTTTTATTAATATTTTTTTAGCGTTTTGATTCAATTTTCATAAAATTTGAAATAACTTGACAAAATTCTCCAACGATTATATATATTAAATTTCAAATCATTCGGTTGAGTAGTTTTTTCGCAGTTATATGCGGATAGACAGACCTAACGACGATTACTGTTGTGGCTACGTACTTATATACGCGTAGTTATGAACGCACCTAAAAATGGCGGATGATTTTTTTTGTATGTATATATATATATATATATATATATATATGTTAAGTGTGTTGGGGTGAACTGTATTTTTGTCAATTTGTAAATGTCATTTTATTCATAATTTTACAGTTTTAGTTGGTTGTCAGTAATGTTTATTTAATGGTTATATATATATATATATATATAGGATCCTTTAGTTAGCATATAAAATAATTTATAATATTTAGGCTAATTACAATTATTTATAATTATTACAATTTCATTAGTACTGATATTATTTGCAAAGTATGATGAATTGAAACCGTAGGGATTCGCTTTTAACTGTGACCATTTAATTAGGCGGGATTTTCGATGTGTTATACGGGATATATGTTTGCGATTTAAATATGGTGATACATACTCTTGCTAAGTAAGTTTTTAATTTAAATGTTCCAATTTTGTTCATGTTGTGTATTATGTTGACCAGTACGGGTCCTACATTGATTAATTATTTATTTGTTTCATTTTATAAGGCGTGGTTAATTTATACTTTTTGATTTATAGTCGATTGGGTACATAATAGAATTCAATTTTCAGCTTACAGCTTAATTCTATTACAGAAATCGACTATGTATTGCTTATATTTGTAATTCATGTACCCCTGATAAAGTTAAATACAATATAAGCTTTCTTCTACATCCATACAATTGCTCTTTTATTTTTTTATTATATGTCTTTTATTAGTTCAACATTTTTTAGATGGATTTTTGTATATTTTGTCTTTAAATGGTTATTGCATCAAATTTGGTAAATTTTAATGTGTCTATGATTTAATCGACCGCAATTTACTAATGATTTCGTAATATTGCACATGATAGTTAGTTACCAGTCATCAGTTCCAATATTATTATATATAATGTCATTGTAATGAACTGATGCTCAATTTATTAATTCTATTTTTAGTAAAAGGGAAAAGATGATGAATTGTAATTATATAATGGTTATATATATATATATATATATATATATATATATATATATATAACCATTAATTAAACATAACCTTCCACCGTCAAATATTATGAATTAAAGCTGTAAGTATTAAAAAAAAACAAAAAAAAAAAATATATATATATGTTATATAAAAATTTTACTTTTACTATTCATTTAAATTATACTAAATATCCGGCATATTCATTATTTCCCCCTTTTTAATACTCTCTATTATTTATTATTGTTTAATTCCTATAATTTTAAAATGCGTATCTTAATACTAGTCTTATTCAAAAATTTAATCTAATCTTTTAATCCCTTCATTAATTTTTTCGGCTACCAAACGTAAAATTTTGAGCGCAGTTACTTTATTTTTTGGATATTTATAAAAGCCATTTTTACATTTTTATTTTATTTCATCTCCTTTTCCCGCCAGGTGGGCGAGCGTCAGCCTATTCACATCGAAATCCATCTATCAGCAGCGCCGGGGTTCATTTCTGTGACGTTTTTCGATCGCCCTCCATAGGTTTAGTGACGGATCGCAGTTTCATTTCGAGTCTGGCTCATGAATTTGTTTGGTTACCTGAAGATTGCATTTCAATCGGAATTCCTTCGCGTATTCTAATAAAACGCTCGAGCATGAGCCCAGAAGAAGCTTTTTGTGCTGTTTGATTGTTTACCTAATCTGTTACCTGGTGTCCTAAGTCACATAGAATATTAATTCGTTATTTAACATCTTTTTCGCATGAATAACTAGTTCGTGCTCAAGCAAGATGGCTTTTATTTCTCATCCTGTAGGAATTGTTTACGTTGATATGTTCTGGTGGAATAAACAGTTTCCGATGACTACGTTTCTATGTTTTAATTGGGAAAACCCTAGATTTCTTCATAAGCCTTTATTCACCACTCATGCGGCCTAATCTCCCTTGACTTCATCATGAATCAATGCTTGTTTAATTGGACTTTACCAATGTTATCACTATCAACAAATCGACAGAGTTGATTAAATAAGTCAACTGAAGTATTATATCGGTCGACAGCTGCTAAATTTCCACAGTGTTGACACCTCCAATAGCGATGCGTGAACTAAGTGGTACGACTGCTATACATCCTCACCAATGGCTGATTAAAATATGGTACTAATCCAGTAATATGTCATAAAAATGTCGTAATATGTCACGACGTGATTGTTCGACTTAACCCATTTATTTGTTTCATAATATATATATATATATATATATATTCCAGCAAAACTGAGAGAGGGCTAAATTTGTATTTTTTAAATATTTAAAATGGATTATTTAATTTATATATTTTTAAAATAAATTATATAACCATTGAGTTTAATCTTCAAAGATTTTATGTTTTCACTTCCTAAGACAGATTTATCCATAATTTTGCAATTATACGAAAGAGTGTGCTTCAGGTATTTATTTTCGGTACCATCGTAGATACTATTTCTCAGTAGTAAGCATTTGTATTTTTATTCGCAGAAACATGCGATTAAATAAAACCTCGATTACTATTCGAAAATCGTTATACTCAAACATAATCAATCACGTTTACTTATACTTTGAAAGACATTTATCACCAATATGATATTTAGAGAGCTTATGTGTAATACCATATAGGGAAATGCGTCAATCGACAGTTGAATTTTAAATAAAAAAATATATTTCTAAAAAAATAAAAATAAAAAAAATACATTATAATTTCAATGATTATATAAGTTTTTTTTTTTCCTTTTACACCATAATTCTAAAAGTCGCCTGTTGGTTTTCTTTTTTTGTACTCATGTTAACAGTATTGGAAATAACTTCAAAATTAAAGTTTTTTTATTCACTATGATATTTCTATATATATTCATTATCAATGATATCAATATAATTTAAGTGAGCGATAAAACCATGTAAATATAAAATTAACATCTAATGTTTTTTATCTAAATAAAAAAAAAAAAAAAAAAAAAAAAACCTACACCAATCTAATAAATATCCTATTGGAAAAAATTCTAAATTTACGCTCAGCTAAGTGATGTTAATAAATAGCTCAGATTGAGAAGAGTTTTATCAAATTTCGAAGTAATTAAGTGTACTCATCGATGAGAAAAAAATAATTGGAGATAAGTGCATAGCATTTTTATGGAATAAAAAATACATAAATTTTAATGTATCATTAAAAATATTGGAAAAGGCTTAATTATATTTATACAATATTTTTTACCTAAATATTTTCTGTAGCCTTATGCCGCATGTTTTTTCTATGAGAATTTTTTTGCATCAGTTATAACTTTTTCCAATAAAAAAGAGAGCACTTTATAAGTTTTTTCTTCATGTATATATGTAAGTTCGTAAAAGTGTTTAACTAAGCAAGGGAATATTTTCTTTTTTTCAGATCATGCTGTTTTTATTGTATACATTTACAGAATTGATTGAAATTCGTATACTTTTAACTACTTTTATAACCCATAATATTTACATTTTTTGTGTATCTTCGGCAAAAAAATATTTTTAAAGCCGCATATATGAATATTAAGGTTTAATTGAGTGCCTTCTAGAGAAGTATCATATTTTTATATACCCTTTTATGGATACTGTTACAAAATCTCCAACATTTTGTGTTATGAAAATAGATTTGTGATTAAAAAAATCTCAGCCCTCTCGGCCTACAGGCGGATGTAGATTTCGTAGTTATGTGCAAATTTCTCCAAAAAAAAAAAAAAAAAAAAAAAAAAATCACGGTTAGAGATAAATCCAGTTTAATAATTTCATCTGGCCGCTTTTGACGAGTTTCTAATTTCATTTTTCTGTAAGAGCTGGCTTTATCAGAATCATGTTAAAACGATATTTTTGTCTTTAACCAATATTTTTGTTTAATGTGTTTTTGCTGTAAGATGTCGGTCCTATCAGAAACTTGTCAATAGTGAATTTGATGTCTTGACGAATGTGTGATATTTTTTCTCTTCTACACCCCCCCCCCCCATCATTTTTTCGTTTTATTTATTTATTTTTTTTTTTTTAGATAAGTATTGGCCCTATCAAAAACTTGTCTCTATAAAAGTTGTAGACAATATTAAGAAGATTTATAATAAAGTTAAGTAGATTTTATGTCTTGGGAATTGACGAAAATATATATTTTTTTCCCCTAAAACACTGTTTTTTTCACCCCTTGAGCCCATCTTGAGCTTCACTTTGTTAGTTAATAAATGCAATGTCTATGGACAAAATTCAACAAGTACGACCAGCAAACTCCAACTCGTATCACACAAATAAAAAAGACAACGTAATAAAACCCACCAAAGCAAAAATGCAACTAGCTTTACATATTGCTCTCAAACTAAAATGGCTTGATACTAAAACTGATTGACTCTCCATTAAGGTCTTATTTACATAGCCTGCATTGGTGATGATGTCGCCTAAAAGTCAACAGATGAAATATTTCCTGTTACAGAAAATTACTTTTCTCATTTGCGCTTCCTGCTTTTTACTTATATTTGGCGGATAATATGTTACAAAAAAAAAAAAGCCAAACTTCTAAACTGATCGTTAGTATGGAGTAATCAATGCAGCAGAATGTGGGTTACTTCGTTTATATGCAGCTTTTCTTTTCCATTGCTGGGATTTTTTTGCATTGTTGAGATTTTTATTTTTGAATATTCTTTATATTACTTTAATAAATTTAGTAGCAATACTGGAAATACTCATAAATATACTAATGAAACTTTACAGTAGAGCACGGACAATATCTTAATTAATGACATATCGTATTTATGCATTCAATACAAACATTTTTCTCAAAAATTTTACACCTAAAATGTAGGATGAGCGATACACACGGAATTTTGTGGACATGAATGTGAAACCATGTGTACATCCATCAAGTCACTAAATGCAACACATAGACTTCGCTGTAAAATTATAAGAATAAAAAAAAAGAATTAATAAATAAAATAAGATAAATAGTTAAAAAGTCCAGGAATAAAAAAACAATGCTAATCACAAATAATTATTAATCGTTTTTACATTTATGAATGCTGACCTTTTTAATAGTTCTTAAAAATTCTAATTATAGTATATAATATGCAATTTAAAAGCTTATTTTATATAAATTTAGACAAAACATATAATTATGCATATTATACAATTATAAATATTAGCGCATATTCCCATATTTAGTACATTTACATTTTATCGAATAAATACAAAAATATTTGAGCGTATTTTTTTTAGTATTTTTCCAGTTCCTTTTGAAACATTTTAAAGTGATTTTACTAAAAAATTTGAGAAAACAAAAATTCAGGCATAAATGAGTTAAAATAGATGACATTAAGTGTTTGCCACAGAACTCTTCCTTGTGCTTCCTTAATAAAATACTACAAGTACATCAACAAGCTTTTAATAATCCAATTAAATCAGATACGCAAGAATTGTAAGATTACGGGCCTTCGTAATAATTCACTGTATCAAATACCTTAAAAAATGTGTTTCCATGAAAAATATTTTAACACAACTGTCATTCAGCCAAAAATTTTGAATGTGACAGATTCGTTTTGAATTTCATCCTAGTTAAACCCTTATTCTAGTCTGGTGATTTATGTTTCAGGAATCTGTCTTTAAACAACGTTTAATTTTTATAATTTCAAGTGTGGCATATATTACCTTATTTCCATATTTTTTACACAATATTCATTGTTTATTTAAACCACGTCATTTTGCACCTTGAATATGTGTTCCCCATTCATGAATAAATGAATGACGCGCTTGAAAAATCTTTTACCAAACATAAATATATTCATGTATTTTTTTAGAAATCTCATCTGACATCCTAACGTGTTCTCACATATATAATTTATATATATACCAGGTATCTGTCTTTAAACAACGTTTAATTTTTATAATTTCAAGTGTGGCATATATTACCTTATTTCCATATTTTTTTACACAATATACATTGTTTATTTAAACCACGTCATTTTGCACCTTGAATATGTGTTCCCCATTCATGAATAAATGAATGACGCGCTTGAAAAATCTTTTACATAACATAAATATATTCATATATTTTTTTAGAAATCTCATCTGACATCCTAACGTGTTCTCACATATATAATTTATATATATACCAGGTATCTGTCTTTAAACAACGTTTAATTTTTATAATTTCAAGTGTGGCATATATTACCTTATTTCCATATTTTTTACACAATATTCATTGTTTATTTAAACCACGTCATTTTGCACCTTGAATATGTGTTCCCCATTCATGAATAAATGAATGACGCGCTTGAAAAATCTTTTACCAAACTGAAATATATTCATGTATTTTTTAGAAATCTCATATGTCATTCTAACATGTTCTCACATATATAATTTATGTATATTTTACTGCTTTTGCGTTGCGCATAAATATGCAAAAAACAATTCTATTAGCACGAGAATAAAACTGTTAAAAGATAGAAATTTCACTCTGCAAGGTGTATTGTTGCTAGCTGAAATGTATATTTTATAAGACAGTGAAACATTCAAAATATTGAAAGTCAACATTGGTAAAACTATTTAAATTTCTAACGTGATATAATTTATTTTATTTCAATCTCTTTAACAGTATTTTCACAACTTGAAAGAAATAAATTTTTTTACCGAGAATATTTATTTATTATCTAAACATAAATCCTTGGAATATAATTTTCCAAAATGTTTCGTCAAATTTAAACACATTCATATATATATTTTTTTCTAAAACCCTTTTGTAATTCTGAGAGTTTCCCTCATAGAAAATTTAGATATTTCACTGAGTCTGTTTAAAAATTATCTGTTTTAGTATAATTTAAAATATTCAAAATACCTTTCACGCATTAATTTTCAAAAATGTATGCAAAAAACGCGATAATAATTGAATTTTAGTTATATTTCATTTAAAAATATAATTATATTGCTTCTATGTAGGAACGGAAGTACTGAGAGAATAAAATATAAAAATAATATAAAACAAAGATCTGTTTCTAAATATAGAAAATAATAAACATTTGCTTACAAAAAAAAAGTTTTGATTTCTTACCCATAATTTAACGTGCGAATGTAATTATATTATATACTCTCTTACCAAAGAAAATTATGAATGTGACAGATTTAGATTTTTATTGTACTTGATACCCCACATCTCTTGAAAGCTGGAATAGATATTACACACATATAACATTTAATTTTTTATAGTTTAAAGTTCGTAGTATTTTATGTTATTCCCATTTTCTTTACGTAATCTTCATAATTTATTTATAAAGCATTTTTGCAACTTGATTCGCTATTCATGAGTACAATTAAAAACGGGCTTTGACAATATTTTAACAAATTTATTATTTCCCCCCCCCTCTCACCACCACCACCACCTCCACCACACAAAAAAAATCAGTTTTCATACTCAGAAGTTTCAGCATACCAAAATTATAGAAGTTTTACTGCGTTCCTTTAACACAAAACTATTTAGACCGGGAGTCGGCAGCACAGATTATAACCTCATCGAGTTAAGGGATGAAATTCTAGGATTAGTTAAATCTTGATTCGCATATTAAAGTGCAATCGGTCTGCTAAGTCGCATCTTGGTGGAAAACTCCGGAAATCCCGATTTTAGCGGCTGACTCGCAGGTTTACCATTGTGTTTTCCAGCACCCAAAGGTATGAAATCGTAGGGGGCTGCGAGCAGGAAAACACAATGGTAAACCTACGAGTCAGCCTCTAAAATCGTGTTTTCTGACATGGTGGGAATAAAACTAGCGAGAGATCGAGTAAAATTTTCATCTATAGGACGTATCGTCGCTGTATGAGATGCCGACATTGAGACTACTATGCAATCGTCTACCAAATATAAATGTATGAATGTGGCAGATTAATTAAAAATTTTATTCCTTTATATTCCTCTTATTACAAAATATCTTACGTCACAAATTTCTATTTTAACCACATTTAAATGTTGTAATTTATTTTGAAAAAAAAAACTTGTTTTGTATTATTTAAATTTCTTTCACTAAACCTTTATACTTAATTTAAACAACAGAATTTTTTTACATAGAATATTTATTCATGAATAATTGAAAGATGAGCTTGGAGAAAGTTTTACCAAATTAAACACATTCACGTATTTCTTGACAAATCTCATTCTTCATCCTGAGAGATTACCACATACATAATTTACAAAGATTTTGCGCATAAATATTCAAAAAAACTACTGTAACAACTTGAAAATTAGTTAAGTGATTGATATTTTATCCTGCAAGATGTTTTGTTGCTGACTGACATGCATATTTTGTAAAATTATGTAACAGGCAAAAATTTGCAATCTAAAAATTGATACTACTAATCGCCTAAAGAAGATAAATCTATAAACGTGGCAAATTAATTTTAAATTTTATTCTGTTGATACTCCGCTTATTATAATCTATTGTATGTCAAAAATAAAATTTTTAACCGAATTTATCACACAAGATAAATTTTATCTTATTTCTCATTTTTTCACAAAATTTTCATAGCTTATTTAAACCACAATAGTTTTGCACCTATAATATTTATTCCTTAATCGAGAATAATTGAACTATACACTCACAAAATATTTTACCAAATTTTATAAAATGCTTTTTCATCTCCAATCTTATAAATCTTACTGAAAGGTTTCTACATATACTGTTTATATCCTAGACTGGGGTAATATGGATATAAATTGCATTTTTATTTATAAAACTTAAAATTATTCTTTTATGTATTTATTTCCATCACATTTTTATTATCATAATCACTTTTATAGCTTATATATACCTTCATATTACGTTTCAGTAAAATTAGTATTCACATAACTAAGTTAAATAAAAAAAGACATAAAAATGAATATAAATATAAGAAATAATAATCATATTCTAAACAATTACATAACGACATTCACATCAGGAAGGAAAAAAAAATAACAGTTCAATCTTATACCGGAGGAAAACTTTGAATCTAAAAGATTTATTTCCAATTTAATTCTCTTAGGCCTTCTCTTCTAGTTTACTTCTACTTGCATTACAAATAATTCTTTAATCCTCATTTGTTTTTCATAATTTCAAACATGGTATGTTTCATATTATTTCTATTTCTTTCAAACAATCTCATAGCTCATTTAAAGTAACAAAAAAAAAAAAAAAATGTATCTAGAATATTTATTCGCTCTTCATGAATAAATGAAAGAGGAACTTTGAAAATATTTTGCCAAATTTAAACACATTCATGTATTTTATTCACATATCTCGTTCGTCATTCTGAGATGATAACACATACATAATTTACGGAGTTTTGAATGCGTTTGTTTTCTAGGTAACGAAGAAAATGCTGATAAATATGGACAAAACTATTCTAAGACTCTTGAAATAAGGCTGTAAAGTAATAGAAATTTTATATTGCATGATACATTGCTTCTGATTGAAATATATGTTTTGTAAGATAAAAAAAAGTACAAAATATTAACATCAACAATTTTAGTATTTTTCAAAATTTTCGAAGTTGTTTGAAGCATTATTTTCAGAAACGTTTACAAGAAAATTAAAAAAAAATATTCCGTTATTTCTTCTTTTCATACGTTCATATTGTTTTTCAGTAAAACCAGAATTATTCACATAGCTAAATTAAATGGAGAAAAAAAACTGATCATAAATATAAGAAATAATAAACATACTATAAATAATTATATAACAACATTCGTATAAAGCAAAAAAATAGCTGGTCAATCTTATATTGTAGAAAAACTTTGAACATGAAATTATTTATTTTCAGTTTCATTTTCTTAGCCTTTTCTTCTAGTAAGCTGACTTACATTACATATAAATCTTCAATCCTCATTTAATTTCAAACATGGCATGTTTTACATTATTTTTTCTATCAAACATTCTCAAAGCTTATTTAAACAATTTTTTTTATTATTTATTTATTTATTTATTGCGTCTAGAATATTTATTTGCTCTTCATGAATAAACAAAAGATAAACTTTGTAGAAGAAAGATTTACTTTCAATTTCATTTTCTTAGACCCCCCCTTTTTTAGTAAGCTGACATAAATTACACATGTGTCTTTAATCCGCATTTATTTTTTATAATTTCAAACTTGACATGTTTATCTTATTTCAATTTATTTCAAACGACTGCATAAATTATTTAAACTACAAAATTTCTGCGGCTGAAATATTTATTCTCTACGCATGAATAAACGAAAGATGGACTTTGAATAAATGTTACCAAATTTAAACACACTCATGTATTTTATTCACAAATATCATTAGTCATTCAGAGACTATCCCACATACATAATGTATAGAGACTTCAATGAGTTTGTTCTATGGGCTAACTAATAAAATACATACAAATATGAACAAACTATATTATCACTCTTGAAATAAAACTGTTATGTAATGATAATTTTATTTTACATGATGGATTGCTTCTGATTGAATTATATATTTTGTATGAGAGAGAAATATGCAAAATATTAATGTCCAAAATGTTAGTATTTTTGAAAATTTTTCAAAAAATGTTCGAAGTATTATATTCAGAAATGTTTTCAAAAAAAATAGGGGAAAAAAATGATCTTTAATTCTACTTTAGATACGTTCATATTGTTTTTCAGTGAAATAAGAAGTATTCACAAAGCTAAATTAAGCAGAAAAAGACCGAAACTGATAATAATTATAAGAAATAATAAACATATCCTAAACAATTACATGACAGCATTCGTATAAAAAAAGTCACAATCCAATCTTATGTTAAAGAAAAACTTTGAACATGACATATTCACTTTCAATTTTGTTCTCTTAGATAAAGCTGAATTACATTAAACATATATCTTTAATCCACAATTATTTTTTTTATAATTTCAAACGTAACGCGTTTATCTTATTTCCATTTCTTTCTAACAAATGCGTAGCTTATTTAAACTACAAAATGTTTGCGCCTAAAATACAGGGTAAGTCAAAATGAATATAGCGATTACAAACGACTATAACTATTTAATGGAAAAGAATTTATCAGTAAAATTAAAACAGAATGTAGAAGGAACTTCAAAATTTCTTTACGTAATGCAAATGTAGTGAAGCGGAAGCCTACGCATGTGCGATTTGAAACTTTGCAGCGACAAGAAACCTGTTCATCACAGCCGTCTCATTAGTAAAAATGGCCAATTATCAATGTAAAAATGGCCGATTTTTTTCTGTGAGGTTATGTGAAAGACAGTGTGCATCCCAGCCCTAAACAATTGAAAAACTCAAAGTACACATTTGTAATGCTCTTGCGTCGGTGACTGAACAAATGCTTCTGAATGTATGGCGTGAAATGGACTACCGTGTAGATGTTGTTCAAGTGACCAAGGGAAGTCACATAGAACATCAATGACGTATATATACAAAAGTTTGAAGTTTCATCTACATTCTGTGTTAATCTTATCGAGAAATTCTTTTCCATTAAATAGTTATAGCTGTTTGTAATCGCTATATTCATTTTGACTTACCCTGCATTATTCGTTATTCAGGAATCAATGAAATAGGACCTTTGACAATATTTTACCAAATTTAAACACATTCATATATTTTATTCACAGATCTCATTTGTCCTTCTGAGATGATCTCAAATACATAATTTATGGAGATTTGAATGTGTTTGTTTTCTAGGTAATGAACAAAATGCTTATAAATATGGACAAAACTATTCTAAGACTTGGTCCTACAGAAACATGGTCCTACCATAAATTTGTTCCTGTAAATGAAACATTATACGATATTACCATGCATCAGCCTCAAGTAATTTTCAGAGCCCTTTCAAAATTCATACTGTAGAAAAATGACATTTTTGCATAAGAAGTAAGCTAGGAATTATTAATGAAGTGAGACTCGCACATAGTGATTTCAAAGTTTATTTCTATGAGCCAGCAGGGCCAAGAACTTGAATCAAGTTATTAAGAGATGACAAGACTTGGTTCTTAGAAATAAAATTTTGAGAAAGATCAAAATTGTGGTTTTTAAACCAACAAGCAAGAACGTGTTTTGACACGTTTGATCATGTCTCAACAAGTATGACAAAATTAACAGCTTTTCTCTTTCCCCATTCTGTTTTTGTCTTAGGTCTTGTATAAAAATATTTTTTTTTTCATGTAAAAGTGTCGAGATTTCTTTTAGTTGCTAAAATTACAAGAAAAATTACTGAAACCATACAAAGCCTTAGGCATAATTATTTTTTAAATTAATTTCTAAGCTTTTCAAAAGGCTTTATTTTCTGTTACTAATATTTAAAGATAATAAAAAATATAAATTTAAATGACACTCTGAGATAAATACTTAGCTGTGACTACAACAAATCAATAGTTTGGCAGTATTGTTTTGACATGTTGCCCTTGCCATATCTCAGCTATTAATCAAATCTCCATCCTGAAATTTTTTGTGCATAATACTACCATACAATACTCTCAGCAACCCGAATTTCAGATTTTTAGCTCGTGCCCCACCAGAGATATCAAAGCCTCAAAAGTGCGATTTTTGACATTTTTGAAAAATTTGGGAATTTTTTTAGCGAAGAGAAAGAATGCCCCAGATCTGGAACTTGGCGTGTGAGTACAAGTACTTTCAGCCTATTTGTAAAAAAATGTATGTCATGTTGACAGTTTTCCTTGATAGAAAAATTTCCTCTTGTAAACGGGCAAATTTGGGGAAAAAACTGAAACTTTATGCCTAAATTTCACCAATAAGCATTTAGTTTCCTAAACTACTCTATTACCAAATTTTTAGCCAATTATATTCTGTACAAATTGCTGTAAACCGCACTTGAATTGGAGAAATAAACGATGAATTATTTACAATTCCGTAAACCCTTCCTG
Source organism: Maratus speciosus (assembly GCA_963932465.1). NCBI lineage: Eukaryota > Metazoa > Arthropoda > Arachnida > Araneae > Salticidae > Maratus > Maratus speciosus. The sequence goes on from OZ010786.1 coordinate 329,994,326, forward strand.
CGAGAAAATTGCTGCGGACGATGAAACAAAGATGGCCGTCATGCACAAACAAAAATTAATAAAATTAAAATAATAGTCATTTTGAATTTCCATCATGTTAGGGATGTTGTACAAAAAATTTCAGATTTTTTAAAAATGGTCGAGCAACCAGTGCTGGACCACTTGAAATGGATTGACCCGTACATGAAAATAAGCAAGTTCGTATTTTCTAATTAATTCGTTTATAAATTGCAGTGTCAGTACATTATTTCATCAATTTATAAACATAATTACTCCACGCCGGTAAGGGTTAAACACATTCATGTATTTTATTCACAGATCTCATTAGACATTCAGAGACTATACCACATACATAATTTATAGAGGCTTCAATGTGATATATTTTGATTGAAATATAAATTTTATATGACATAGAAATATGCAAAATACTAATGTCCACAATGTTAGTATTTTTCAAAAATTTCAAAAAATGTTTAAAGAATTTTTTTTCAGAAATGTTTATATAAAATGGAAAATGAAATGACTTTGGATCTACTTTGCATACGCTCATATTGTTTTTCAGTAAAACCAGACATATTCACATACTAGCAAATTAAAAAGGAAAAACCGAAATATAAATATAGATATAAGAAATAATAGACATATCCTACACAATTATATAAGAGCAATTCATATCAAGAGGAAAAAATACGAATTATTTCTAATAGTGAAAAAATATATATACATAAAAGATTTACTTTCAATTTCATTCTCTTAGACACCCGCTTCTAGTAAGTTGAATTTAGTAAGTTGATGTAAGTAATCTAGAAAGTAATCTAGTAAGTTGGATTACACATGAGGACCTGAGTTTTAAAACTTGCCTTATCCAAAATTTAAAAAATCATGTTTTCTCAATCAATCTATTCTATTCGTAAACTTGCACGGGAAAAACACAACAATATGCAAAACAAATTAGTTTTATTATGTATTCCTGTCATTAAAATCTCTTGGTTTACAATGAAATCCAGTGGACGCAGTTAGAGGTTTTTCGCGATCTCTCAAAATTTTTATTATTACTATTATTTTTTTTTTTTTTGGATTATGTGAGCTTTGAAACTTACATCTTCATATAACTTTAACAAGGTTCGTACAGGTCCTTGAATTTCCAGACTAAGAAATTCTTCGGTGCTAGTATTTTCTTATGGAAAATCTCTCCTTAAATAAATAGAAATTTGTTCGTTTTAAACTTGATTTATTTTTCTATGAAAAAATACTGATATTTGGCCTTCAAAATAACGGTACCCGTACGAACCCAGTTTGATTATAATTTTAAACGTGACATGTTTTGCCTCTTTTCTCCATTTCGTTCAAATAATTGTATAGCTTATTTAAACTACATAATTCTGGGGCCTAGAATATTTATTCGCTATTCATGAATAAATGAAACTTGAACTTTGAAAATATTTTGCCAAATTGAAACGCATTCACGCTTACTTTTTTTTTTTTTTTTTTTTTTTTTTTTTTCAGGAATCCCATTTGTCATTCTGAGACATTTTCACATACTTCACATACATAATTTATAGAGATTTCATTTTTTTCTTTTTTTTTTTAAGATAACGAACAAAATGCATATAAATATGGACTAAACTATACTAACACTCTTGAAATAAAGGTTGCTAAGTAACGGAAATTTTATTGTACATGATGGATTGCTTCTGATTGAAATATTTATTTTGCATGACAGAGAAATATGCAAAATACTAATGCCAAAAATGCTTGTATTTCTGAAAATTTTCAAAAAAATGTTTTGAAGTATTATTTTTAGAAAAGTTTAGAATAAATGAAAAATAAAATGCACATTGGTTTTAGTTTACACACGAATTGTTTTTCAGTAAAGCCAGAAGTACTCACATATCTAAATTATACAGAAAAGACCGAAATCTGAATATAAATATAAGAAATAATAAACGCATCCTACGCAATTACATGACAACATTCGTAACATTACATATATGTCTTTAATTATATTTTAAACGTGACATGTTTTGTCCATTTCCTTCAAATAATTGCATATCTTATTTAAAGTACTCAGTTTTTACGTCTAGAATATTTATTCGCTATTCTTGCATAAATAAAAGTTGAGCTTTGAAAATATTTTACCAAATTTAAACATATTCGTTTTTTTTTTTTTTTTTTTTTTTTTTTTTTTTTTTTTCACAAATCTTATTTGTCATGACATTTGACTGAGACATTTTCAAATGCGCAATTTATAAAGATTTCAATTATTTATTTATTTATTTATTTATTTATCTTAGCTTAAGATCAAAATACAAATAAATATGGACAAAACTATACTAACACTCTTGAAATGGAGTTGTTAAGTAATGGAATTTTATTTTACACGATTCATTGCTTCTGACTGAATCAAGGGGGTCTGTCAAGACAGAGATCTGACTAAAATAGTGAATGACAGTATGGTTACAAATGTGACGGGAGGGTTTATTTCTAAAATATTTGTAAAACAATAATAATAATAATAATAATAAATTTCTTTCTGTATTAATTTATAAAGATGTATTTGATATTTTTCTTTAAAAACTTTCTTTACTTTTCTGACATTTTTCTTAAAGAAAAAAAAAAAAAAAAAAAAAAAAAAAAAAAAAAACATACTATTTTAAATGTAATATTAAAATATTTTAAAACAGACAGAATATCCAACAGGGACCGATCAGAATATTTAATTAGTCCTACCAGTAATTTTCAGTAGAGAATTTCGCGTTATTTTAATCACAGAATTTCTGCGATTAAGTTAAATAAAATTTCTTTTCAGAATACCGGCGAAAAAAAAAATTTAGAAATTATAGAAGAAATTCGTTGCTAAGGTTAAGGTATTTGAAGTTTCAGATGTTAATGCTATGGGTAATAGTAGCAAACAAAGCGACGGTGCTGTGGCTTTCAATCGTACTATTTAAGTTCAGTCACCTTTTCCACAAAGTAGCTATTTTCGAAACTGCAAAAAGTAAGGATTAGATAGAAAAATAAAAGAACTTTAGAGTTAGACTTCGCTCATGAGCCCGTCTCTCTAAACATGAGTTATAGTGGGATATGAATTTTTGACTATTTCTGCCTGTAATTTTTAGTTCAAATTTCTGCCTTTTGTAATCACAGTATTTCTGCGCTTAAATTTGGTAAAATTTCTTTTCGGAATTACAGGTGAGAAAATACTTTAAAAAATGTAAATGAAGCTCGTTGCAAAAGTGTTAAGGTCAGTGTAGTTTCAGAAATTAATGGTATGAGGGGGGGGGGGTGTACGAATCTCTGTATGACTTTCAAACTTTAAGTTTGAATTCGCCTCTTCCACAAAGTTGCAATTTCAGAAACTGCATGAAATAACGGTAAGATAGAAATACAGTAGCCCTTTGGAGTTAAACTTCGCTCATGCGCCTGACACATACTTGAGATATAGAGGATTTGAATTTTTAATTATTCCTACCACTAATTTTCAATAGAGAATTTCACCTTTTTTAATCACAGAACTTCTGCGATTAAATTGGATGAAAATTTCTTTGCGGAATTACCGCGAAAAAAGTTAAGAAAAACTGTAAAAGAAGCTCGTTTCTAAGATATTAAGGTCTTTGTAGTTTCAGACCTTAACGCTATGGTGAGCAGCAACCCACGGTATCGATCTCTGTATTGCTTTCAAGCCTATTATTTAAGTTCAAAGTCGTGTTTCCAAGAAGTAACAATTTTCGAAACTGCAAGAAATAGCGATAAGATAGAAAAATAGTAGCACTGTAGACTTAGATTTCGCTCATGAGCCCGTCGCTCTATACGCGAATTATAGGTGGATCTGAATATTTGATTATTCATACCAGTAATTTTCAGTAGAGAATTTCGCCTTTTTTAATCACTGAATTTCTGCAATTAAATTGGGTAAAAATTTCGTTTAGGAATTACCGGTGGAAAAAGATTACAAAATTTGTAAAAGAAATTCGTTGCTAAAATATTAAGATCTTTGGAGTTTCATACCTTAACGCTAGAGGAAACTAGCAGCAGCCGATGATGAACTTCTCTGTGTGGCTATCAAACTTATTTAAGTTCAGTGTCGGCCTTTCCATGAATATCAATTTTCGAAAGTGCAAGTAATAACTATAAGATAGGCATATAGTAGCACTTAAGAGTTAGACTTCGCTCATGAGTCAGTCACTATACACGTGAGTTATAGGGGATCAGGATCTTTGATTATTTCTACCAGTAATTTTCGGTAAAGAATTTCGCCTTTATTAATCACAGAATTTCTGAGATTAAATTAGGTAAAAATTTCTTGTAAGAATTGCCAACGAAAAAAGATTGAAATATATATAAATGTAGCTCGTTTTTAAGGAGTTAAGGTCTTTGTAGTTCGAGACGCTACCGGCCACTAAGAGTAACACACGATATGAATTTCTGTGTTGTTTACAAACTTATTATCTAAGTTAAAAGTCACTTTTCTGCAAATTCCCATCTCTAAACATTGATGGGAATTTCATTTTGCCTTACGTATCGCCTCTGATTGAAATGTATATTTTGAAAGACATGGCAATGAGTGAAAAATGAATGACAATATTGTTAAATGATTTTTTTTTTTTTTTCAAAATTACTAAGTATTACTACTAAGAGTTTTTTCCTAAATGTTTTTCAAAAAAACGAAAAGAAAAACCCAAACTTAATTTGTATTTAGTATTTTTACCTTGCTTTGAAACAACCAGGGAATCTATCCCAGGCTTTCCGGATTACAAAACATAAACCTTTTTTAAATAAAAACTCTGACAATTTTTTTGCATTTAATATATGTTTTTTAGATTGCTCTTAGCAGCACTAAAAATCCTTTTATAGTGGAAAAAATCTATTATGTAATCAAATTAAGTTAGGAAATTTACCAAAAACGATACTTTCGGAAAAGTCACGTGTTATTGGCAAAAGAAATCGCAAAACATTTCTCTGCTTACAAAATAAATAAATATATATATATATTAAGTTTAATATAGACCATGAAAGATGACAAACATGCAGTATAAAATGGAATTTCTTATATCAAGGTATCAAATAACTACAAAAGTAGAAATCTCGTATGTGATATATATATATATATATATATATCTATATATATATATATATATATATATATATATATATATATATATATATATATATATATATATATATATACATATATATATATATATATACATATTGAAATTATTTCAGCGTTTAAGCACTTAGTTCAATTACATATCTAATAAATTTGTTTTTTATTTATATTTCATGAAGTTTTAATTTAGTTTGTGAATCCTACTCAGAAACAAATACTGAAGTATTTTTAAATGTAAGTGAAAGAGGATTAGTCTTCGATAATTGGAGTTTACACGATAAATACAGATTTTTTACAAAAATAATGCTTGAAAATCATTTTAAAAACCATGAAAAATTAATAAAATTATGTAATTTTCAAACAAATTGCATTTGGAAGTTCTTTATTTATTTATTATCTTTTTTTGCTTCATAATATAGATGCAACTATATGTTGAAAATAAATTAATTACACTTATGTTATGTGACTTATATAAAGATGCATTAATATTATTATAAAATATTATTTTAAATTAAGTTTTGTTGTTATTTTAAATAATAAGCTCTACTTAGACTACACGGAGGTTTTATGAATTTTAAGCATGACACGTTTCATATATCCCCCTCCTCCCTCACCTTTTTTTTCTTCTTGACAATCTTCCTTGCTGATTTATGCCACCGCAGGTTGGTATCTTGAATACTTAAACTCTATACAAGATTATTTGAAAAATTAGACCGGAAAATGTTTTACCAAATTTTAACACATTAACGAATTTTTTCGTTCTCCCATTTGTCATTCTGAGATGTTCCCACATGCATAATTTATACAAATTTCTCTAGGTTTGTTTTGCAGCTAGAGAACAAACTGCGAATAAATATCCACAAAACTATTTTAAGCCCTTAGAAACGAAACTGTTAGCAAATGAAATTTATTCGGCATGATGCATTGCCGCTAATTGAAATGTGTATTTCGTATCACACTGTTATAAGTATAATAATAAATGTCAGCATTGATGCACGAAATTAGTTTTTGAAGTTTTAAAAATAAAATTGCCTTGTAATTTTCTGAAAGAGTTAAATAAATGCAGTAGAACCTCGATTATCCGAAGTAATTGGGATCGACCCTCTTTTGGAAAATCGAAATTTTCGGATAATCGAGAATGCTTCAATTTTAAGAAATATATGCAATTTTTCGTATTATGGTTACAAGTGCTTAATAAAAAAAAAAAAAATAAATAAATAAATAAAATAAATAAAAAAAAGCAATAGCAAAGTAGAAACAAGAATAAATTATCTCAATTTTAATTCTGAAATTAAGTACCTTTTACATATATCACAAGGGTTTGAAAAAATATTTTGTTTGTCGCAGTTTCGATTGCCTTTGCTTTGAAGCTCTATCACGGAGTTTTTTAATATTATTAGTTCACCAGTATCACAGTCTTTCTGCTGCTCCAGCCATGCCAAACTTTTTGTAAAACATTCAAAAGCTTCAGAATTGCTAATGTGTTCGTTTTCTCCGCTTCACTCTGCAGCTTACGGTAACTCAAGTTAAATTCAATGGAACTCTAAGAAAAGGGATCAAAGATATTTATATGTACTCGGAGTTCGGAAAGTACAGTTTGCACACACACACACACACAAATAAATAAATAAATAAAAAGGCTTTCAAAATGGATTTGCATTCAAGGAACGTGAAGTAAAAAAAAAGCCTTAAAAATGGATTTCGGTTAATCGAGAGTTCCTATTAAAAGAGTTTCGGATAAAAGAGGTTCTACTGTACTAATAGAAATATTTAAATTGGAATTGCCTATTTTTTATAAAGCTATAAACCTGCAGTTTGTATATGGTATGTTTAAAACAATTTAATTTTCTAAGTATTGAGATAGATTTATTAGTCAAATTATTAAATACTTAAAAATGCATTAAATTTAAGATAATGCTCATTATCATCTTACAGATAAAATGATCTATATTTATATCTGTATTTTCTTGAATTGGTATTTATCATTTTTAAATTTTATTTATCATTTTTTTTAAATTTTATAAATAAATTTTTAATTAAACGTATGGTATTTTAAAAACATTTTTTGGGTGTTGATGGGTGTGGGTGGTGTATTTTTACAGCTGACTTATAACAGAGCTTTTTTGCACGCCGAATATTTACACTCCATTTATGAATAATTGAAAGATGGATTTAGAAAATGCATTTACAAATTTAAATTCTTTCATTTATTTTTGCCATTGATATTGCAAAAAATTGTAGCAGTTCACATTTCAAAATACAGCAGCGCTCAAAAGTATTTTGACAAAGACAATAATTGACTTGATTAAAAACAATAATAAAATAGAAAAATCAATCATTTATTTTATTTAATCGTATGCAGTGTTTTACAGAATTTTAGTAAATTAACTGTCATTTGATGGAAAATAACGCGAAACCCAAGATAAATCAGAAAAATTATAAATCAAAAGTATTTTGGCATCAGCATAAAAAATTGGTTTTAACACAATAATTATCAAATATAGTAATGAGCCAGTCAATATTTAGTGGCATATTCTCTGGCCTTTATGACAGCTTGGCAACGCGTTGACATTGAGTTGACTAATACTTGTAGTCGGTCTAAAAGAATCCGATCCCACTCATTTTTAAGAGCTTTGTATAAAGCTGTCTTATTTGAATAATTTTGGCATCTTACTGTACGATCTAACTCCTCTTACAGATGCTCTATGGGGTTCAAATCCGGAATTTCGCTTTGTCACTCTAGAACCTTGACTTTTATGCGTTTCATAAAATCACTTACGTACATGGATTTGTGTTTCTGGTCATTATGTTGCCGAAAATACCACTGATCAGGCATGTTTTGTTTAGCATACGGTAGTATATGAGCCTTTAATGTATTAGCATACATGAACCGATCCATATTCCCATCAATTCGAACTAAGGGCCCAACTCCACTGAGTGAAAAACAACTCCAAGCCATCACATTGCCGTCTTCGTGTTTGACGGTAGGTATTTTTTGATTGCTTAAGAGGGACAGCTCAGACATGGAAACCAAGTGTGTAGAGCATAGTGTCCTTTCCGGTTGCCTTTATTAAGATCTTAACAAATAAATAAATAAATAAATAATACAATTTTCAGCCAGGGCTGAAGCCGCCAGAATCACGACAGTGGGAGTATGTATGTTACCGTTAAAGTGTAAAATTCAGTTATTTCATAAAATACCTAGTTATTTCATGAAATAACTAGCCAAGTCCGTTAAAGTGTATAATATTATTGGATTCTATGGTTTAACTAGTTATTTTATAGAATAACGATTGCCTAACCATTAAAGTTTAAAACAATCATTTTGAACTTAAAACAAATCCGTTGATTTGTAAATTGACTGATGATAAATAGTTAAAGTCACTCGAAAACTACATTTCAAATTATTAATAGATGAATTGATAATTAATATATAAAAACAGATTATATAATATAATATTATTTTAATATTAGTAAAACAGCAATACAACATAATAGAATGCACTGTGGCAATAGTTATATTTAAATTTTTATAAATTTTAATTACATAATTATTAGGTATTTTGCCCTATTGGCAAAAACATTTACACTTTTTAAAACATATTACAAAGATTTTATCCAAAACGCAAAATATAAATAATGCTTACAAAAACAACAACAACAACAACAATAATAATAATTTTAAATATTATTAAAAAATGACATGCTGGCAGAAATAATTGTTATTTCATAGCAACAGTTCATAAACTTTTTTAAAATTAATAATGCAAGAGCATTTTAATTTAAAATTTATGAAATACCTTCAGTTTATTTTCCATTATTAATAAGAACAAGGATCGCTGTGATGACACTTTGAATTGCATTGCATATTATTTTTGATACAGGCACACTTTTTATTATCACGCAGTGCTTACTTCTGCAATCGAATTTAATATTTTTTGTCACGAGTAAGTAAGTATAGCACAGTTTTTTTTTTTTTTTTTTTTTTTTTTTTTTGTTTCATGCTTTTTTAACAAGGATTTCAACCGCTCTTGAATTAAGTTTTTCTTATTTGCCGATTGATCTCAAATGAAAAACGCTAACATAAATACACCACTTAAAATTTATGCAAGTTCAATACACATATCGACAAAACATGCACTCCGAAAGACATTTAGCAACGAAGAAGAGGTCTAAGAAATTCTGCATAAACTCTGACTGCGAAACAGCCATAACCGATTCAAAACTGACTAAAACCAGCTATATTCGGTTCAAACGGTTTTCATGTGCTGTCTTTAGTACTTTAACGGTTAGACAATCGTTATTCTATAAAATAACTAGTTAAATCGTAAAATTCAGCAATTTCATACACTTTAACGGACCTGGTTAGTTATTTCATAAAATAACTAGGTATTTTATGAAATAACGGATTATACGCTTTAACGGTAACATGTATATAAAATCCCGTGTCAGGGACGCATCTGCCAGGTGGAAAAAAAACAAAAAAAACAAAACAAAACAAAAAAAAAAAAAACCTAACGCGATAGCGCGCAGGTAAGAGAAGATAGGCGGAGAAAATTACAAAACAAGATTCGTTCCTCCGGGGAACAAATCCCCTACGAGACAAAGGACGGATGAATGTGCGACAAAACTACTTCGCGACAAGGGGCATGTGAAACTATTGCATGCCCAGGCTACGTGGTTAGTATTGAAATTTCAAAAAGGTGTTTGTGAATGTGTTTTAGTTTTTTTTAGTGGGAAGGTGCGTGTAAGTATATTATGGAGCCAGACTTCTGGTGGAAACGCTGGTTATTGGTATCGAGCATCATATTTTTTTGTTTTTAGGACGTCGAATGTACTTGATTCCATCAGATGATACTAAATCAGGCCCGTAGCTAGGTGGGGGCCAGGTCGGGCAATGCCCGACCTGGAAAAGTATTTGCCCGACCTAGCACAATTGACTGGACAACCTGATCGACATATTAAATTTCCAAACTTTTCTTTGCCTCATTAAAAAACTTTTTTTAGAATAGACCATACATATAGTAAAATAACATAGACCATAGATATAGTAAAATAATAGTTATTTTACTATATCTATGGAATAGACCATAACCTAACAGACACCCATCCCTAAAACTTCTCATTTCGAATAAAACAATTTAAACAAAAAATTCAATTGTAAAGGTATATTTTTTTTTCTTTCATTCCAAGAGCTGTAGGACATTTTTCGTTTTGTTGCTTTGTAGAAATTTACCTTACCGGTTCCCCAAAGAGTCAAACTGCAAGAATAATAGGTTTTAGAGATTATCCTCTTAACTCTTTTTCTCAAACTGATTCTGATGTCCGCGAAAATCGTTTTCTTTGTACAACTGTCATACGTGAAATTTATTGAAATCAGGTAAGGTTGAGACTAAATGCTTGGATTTTCAGTTCCACAAAAGAGGCAACTGTCGTGTGTTACAATCATGTGGTTTTGTCATTGCTAACTTCACTATATTGCTTTCGGGGGCTTTTCAACAAAAGTGGGAAATGTTCTTTGACAGCTTTCTTGATACTGTTGCACATCATAAAAGTTTGTAAAATCATTATCACACAGAATTGCAATATCTAGAAAGGGTTTTTCAGAGCAAAGGGGATTTATAATCATTGGAAATGTCATACATGACTATTTGAATAATATTTTATGTTACTTAAAAGATTTAAATGTAATTTAGCAATGAGAATATTACTGAATGAGAATATTACTGAATTAAATTATCCTTTTTATGAGTACAAAAAGTGTTTTTCTCCCTGGTGCTTCTCCCAACCCTTTATATTTAGTTAATTAAGATATGACCTTATTTATTCTACTTTTTATTTGTTTTCTTCCTGTCTTTCTGCCTATATATGCGATATAAATATCCAAATATCACATAGTTTCTGTATGAAAAAGGGGAAATAAATTTAAGACTGTGAAGCGGAAATATAAAGTGAAAAATTAACAAAAATGCTAAACGAGGATTAATATTTTTAAGCTATGAAATACTCATTTTTATTTTGGTATTTCCTTAATTTTTAGCTGCAGTTTGAAGTGAAGAAGAAAAAAATTCATAATTTCGTCAATTCACACGATATCAAATCCGCTTAAATTTATTATAAATCTTCTTTATATTATCTACAACTTTTGTATTGACAAGTGCATGATAGGACCAACTCTTACACACACAAAAAAAATAAATAAATAAAAGAAAAAAATACCTTAAAATAAAAAAGGGAGATGTTGTAGAAGAAAAAAAAATCGCATATCCGCTAATCTACCACTAAGACAACAAAAAAGTATCATTGGCGTGATGAAAATTTTTGGCAACTCTCAAAGATGCTGTATATAAGGTTGTATTATTAAACGTCCGCGTGCATCAATAAAAAGAACGTCAGAATTTAAAATTCAGTGTGCGGTTCATTTAATGAAACAATCACCACGCTGTTTAAATTTATTATATAAATCTTCTTCATACTATCTATAACTTTTGTGGTAACAAGTTTCTGATACGACAAACTCTACTAATGGATAATATTACTAAAAATATTCTCAAAGGGTGCAAAAAAATAGGGGTTGAAGGAAAAATTATCGTATTAACATGATTCTGATAAAACCAACTCTTACAGAAAAATGAAACTAAAAACTCGTCATAAGCGACCAGATAAAATTGTTTAACTGGATTTATCTCTCATCTTCATTTAGTTTTTGTTGGTGAAATTAGTACTTAACTTCGAAATCTACCTGTGTTTGCAGGCCTAGCCGACAGTGACTTTTTTCTCTATTGTCCAAACTGTTTGAAAATGTTATCAATTATAAACACATATTATGGTTTTAAAGTATGTGTAAAAAATCCGTGAATATATATTTGTACTTAGGTGTGAGAGGGTTACATTTTTTGTAAATAACTGATGAATCTATCAACTCAATTACCAAGGCCTTCTTTATATTAAATTTTAAATCATATAAAATTCCATAAATACTGTAAAACCTGTGTAAATGGAACCTGTCTATAACAAAATCCTGTCTATGAGAGCATTTAATGGTCCCGTTGAAAGGAATACCATACAATAAATAATGAACTCAGGGGGTAACCTGGGAGGAGGGTTCTCCCCTGAGCTTAGCAATGTCACTCCCGGAAGCTTTCTAATTTTGTGCTTATTAAAGTTGTAAAAGTGCAATTGACCACATGCACAGGGCGGAGCTTGCAATGTTTCCCACAAGCTTTGCAGTATTTGATTGGCTTTTGGTGAATGCTTGTGGGGAAAATCGAGATGCTGATTAGCTGTAATCCATCGTGACGTTGTATGAAGTCGGAAATGCTTGTCGTCCATTCCCACCTTAAAAACTCCATACTGCCTACCACCCCGGGAGCATCAGTACTCCTTCCCGAAGAAAAGTGCCTAAATTCAACACTGCAGTTATACCTCATAAGAGGGAAACTTGTCTAAAACGGAATATTTTTTCGATCCTTTGCGAATCCGTTTTTGCAGGTTTTACTTTAAATTAATTTCTTGGAATATTGTATTATTAGTTTATTATTAATAAAACATAAAAATGCAAGTGTCCAGATTTTTCTGCGGACAACGGTGGGGGAGGAGGTTGTCCACAGACAACTAGATGGTGACGCTGTTGTAGCAATCCTGAACCAAATCCAACATTTTTGTCGAAATCCATATTATCTTAACTATATTTACAAAAATTAGTTTATGGATTGACAACAAGGTGAAATAATATCACTTTTCAACTACTTTGGGAAGAGCAATAAACTTATACTGAATCTGAATGCGTAATATATATTTTTAAAGGATCCTAAAAGTCTAAAGAAATGAAGGAGTAATTTTGCCCCTCTTGGAAAAATATTTGCCCGACCTAGAAGCATCGTCTAGCTATGGGCCTGTACACCTAGAAGCATCGACTAGCTGCGGGCCTGTACTAAATTAAACATTATTTCATCGCTCCACAAAACATTAAACCATTCTCCACTTCTCTGCGATTTATGTCGTTTTGTAAATGCAAATCTAGCCTTCCTACTCTTAGTAGATAACAAACGTTTTTTTACTCGTCTTCTGCGATGTAATCCATAGAGGTTTAGTCGTCGTTTGACAGTTGAAATGTGTATGTCTATGCAGTAATTTTCTTTCAATTCATTTTTTATTATTACATCGGATTTACCCGACAATCCCTTTTAGATATCATTTTTATAATCCAGTCAACATTGCAAGTTGTTCTTTTTTTTCGGATGGCCGCTTCGAGGCTTCTTTTCGATGTATTTCTGTTTATTAAAAACTTTATTCCATGTAATAACAAGTTGCCGAGACACGTTAAAAGAACGAGCAAATTCTGCTTGCAGCCTACTTTTCTTAACTGCATTTACAATGGCTTTTCTAGATCACTAAAATATTCTTTACGTTTCGGCATTTCAGAATAATCACAATAAGTCAATATAAACACTAATCGAAGCTATAGCGCCCCTGACGCCTTCAACAATTAAAGGCAAATTAATTGGCAAAATACTTTTAGGCTAAGGAGGAGTCATAATTCTTCGGTGGCGCCACATGTAAACAAACAAGTTGAAACTTGATACATTTTAAGATACATTTTCTTTTGCATCAAGAAAATCTAAAATAGTATTAATGGTGAACTTCGATCATGAATATTCTCTATTTTTTTCTGTGCACATTATTTATAGAATGTATAGTTTATATGAGTTTTAAACGAATATCATCAACTGAAAAATAGGTTTAAATACATACTCATAGTACAATGAAAGATATTAATTGTATTTAAATTGAATGTCGATTTCTTTTTTCTATTTATTATTTGAAGAACTGATATTGTATTATTTATATTTTGAATAAGTGAAAAAAATCCCAATATGTTTGAGGTATTTGTTTTTCTATTTATTTCCTGCCGTTAAAGAAAAGAATTCATTAATAACATTCTTTCCATTCAAATGCATTCACAAATACATTTTTAGACACTATTTATTTATGTCTTTAGAGCATCACGCGTGTCTGTTTTTTCATGTTCTATTAAGTTTTTACTAAAATACTTATTACTATTGAAAGGAAAGGAACAAATGTATGTTGTCACGAACAAGTTTCTTTCAACTAAGCTTTGTTCGAGATTAATAATTAATGTTTTCTGTACACTGTTTTCATATTTCGGGAATTTTGAGTGGTAGAACGCTGTACGAATCATAGTAAAACATCATTAGTCTTTAATTAAATGGTAGAATGTTATTAAATATAACGATATGTTTTTTAACACAAAGTATGCCAATTGCTCATTTTAAGACTAATGCGGCTTTTTATATGTATATAAAAAAAGAACCTGTAAAAAAAATCAATGAAATTAAAAGAAAAGAAATTATACGAGAATTATGATTGACATTGAACCATTACTTATATCATGTACATGACGGTATAAAAATAGAGGGGTACACAGTCCCTTTTTTTATTAATTCAATAATAGTATTTTTCACGTTATGCATATCTTTTAATAACAGTGATGAAAGAATATAGTTTTAAAATACGGGCAAAAACAAAAAGCACAAGCGGATTAAAATGTTCTAAAATTTAACTTTCTTATTACAGGATCCGATTTTGAGCTCTCAGATAGTATGAATTACTAATCATAATATCAATAAAAGCACATTAATCAAAAGTCCCAAACATGATTAACGGGCATTTTTGGTATTAAAATTACTCCAACCATACTGATACATATTACCAAACATACTGAAAATACAGGGTGTTTCAAAAAGATACTATAAACTTTAATAAGAGGTAGTGCAAAATACAGAACACATCTTTTGTATAGGAACTTTGGTTTATAATCCCCTCATTTTGTCCAACTCGTACTTTTGTACACTTTAATTTTTTTTTCTTCATTTCAAATTTTTGTTCGGAACTTTAACAGTAATAAAGATATAATTTATAAAGCATAAAACGTGTTGACATTTATTTTTGTGGAATAAAATCATCACGAGAAATGCTAGGTTTGGTTAACATCCACATCTCAATAACGCTAAACTAGACTTCCGTATTTCCGATTGTATTTGGCAGTACTTACGGTTTCACTTATAGAAATACTGTATACGTCCATCATTTTGCAGATCATTGCATTTCACGCAAAACAATTTAATATTAAATGATGCAGCGTCAGATTTTTTTCAACCAATTTTAGCGTCGTTGATTTTAGTATACACGACAGATTAGATGGTACAGATAACGGAACTGGCAGACAGCTGGGGCACCAGCAGGAAATGTTGCCATAAGAACATCATATACTCTGCTGAAATGGGAAATGAATGACAACCTGAAAACTGGTGGTGCCTCCAGTTGAAGTAATATTAGTAATCGAGATGCAGTTCATTTTCTATTGCAGCAGGCGGTGCGATGTTGCTATTGACACCCTTTACAAACTGGTGCACAGGTGGCTTTCAATTTCGTTATCCGCAGCATATAATCTATCATACGTACCAGAATGAGCTATACAAAAAATCGGCTGCAAAAAATGACGCCATCTCTCGAACTTCAAATCTGTTAAAAATTGCTTGAAATAGTATTATGTTAGATTCATTTATAAACAATAGTTATGTTCATATTGCAATGTGTCACTCTGTATTTTTAACTGGAAAAAAAATGATTTACGGTCCTTTGTTCCTAACATATTTTTTGGAAGTTTATTTTAGTGTGCACTGTCATTTGTTAAAGTTTTTTCAATATTTTTTGCCCCACCTCGTATATTCACAATTTTTTTTTCACCATATTATTCAAATAAACTTTAAAAAATACATTTAAAAAATTCTTATCCTACTGATATTAATACTGATGCAACTAAAAAAATTAGAATTCATTATTAGTCTGCTTTCAAATATTTTTCTCAAATTATAAATAGAGCAGCGTCAATGTTAATATCAAAATATTCTTTCTCAACCGTGTAAGATTTCCAAACTTTTTTTTTTGGCTTCATATCTTTAATTGTTCATCTTTTTCCTGCTGCTTATTTAAAATGTCATATTACACGGTGTTTTACGCAAGCTATTTGATAAGTCAATTGCACAGCAATTATCTATAAAAGTATCATGTAATTAGCGTAGTAAAAATGATAGATAACAACTTTAAACAAGTGCGGCTGACACCGATTTACCTCGTATGTATCGCTCATTAACGATACGTGAAAGACGAAATTTATTGTTTCCTCGCGGATCTATCATTGTTTTTTTGTTGTTGTTTGTTTTTTTTTATCGTGACGCTAATTCATATGAACTATTAAATTGCCTGAGTGTTCCTATCAATGCATGTAATACTTTAATTGTTTTTATGTAATATTAACGAGACAGGGAATTATTAGCCTTATGAATTTTGCTTTCTCCGATTAAAAGTTGGAAAAATAGATAGAAATAGAAGAAAACAAAAGTCTGCAATTTATGATGTTCAAAAAAAATTAAAAAGTTATGTTACTGTACGTCTATTTGGCGTGAGCACCGATCACTAAAAATTCTCGGCTTTGTTTAACTCTTGATAGAGAGAGAACTAGAAAATTTATTAAAAATTATTATATTTTTTGCTCTATTTCTTTTTAAAATATGTCAACATAAAAAAAAAGTATTATTGAATTTATTATTGTGATTATTATCCCAAAACAATTTTTTTGGCTTCATATCTTTAATTGTTCATTTTTCTCCTGGCGCGTATTTAGGATCTCATTTTACACGGTATTCTACACAAGCTATTTGATAAGTCAATTACACAGCAATTATCTGTCGAAGTATCATGTAATTAACGTATTAAAAATGACAGGTAGCAATTTAGTTCAACAAACACCATTTTATGTCGTACATGTATCGCACATTAACAATAAGTGGATGCACTGTAAAAAAAAATCTGTGAAGTTACTAAAGTTTTTCTAGGAAACTGGGATTCCTAGAACTTTTCATGTAACGTCAACAACAAAATTTCATGTAACAGACACACTTTTGCGCCGAAAATCAAAAAATCTGTAAGGTTACTAAGAATTTTTTTGGAAACTGGGATTCCGAGAACTTTTCATGTAACTGCAGCCAGGGTTACAAATAAAAGTTTAGTAAGATTACTGAAATTTTAGCAGATTCATTTGTAAAGTTACAGATTTTTGTAGCTTTACAAAAACTAGTTTTGTAGATTTGCAGCTTTTTTCGTACAGTTACAGGTGAAAGTTTAGTAAGCATGTATTTTTACATCTGTAGAACTACAGATTTTTTTTTTACAGTGTGGCAAAATTTATTGTTACTTCATGCAGCCATCGACTTTTTTCATATGAAATATTAAGTTACCTGGATGCTCTTATCAATGCGTGTAATACTTAAATTGTTCTAATTTAGTATTAAAGAGACACAGAATTGTTAGCCTTATAAATTTAGCTTTCTCTGATTAAAAAAAATAAATAAATAAATAAAATAAAAAACAGATAGAGATTTTTTAAAAAAATTTGCAATTTATTTTGCTAAAAAAAAAAAAAAAAAAAAAAAAAAAAAAATCTGTTACTGCACGTCAATTTGGCGTGAGAACTGATAGTTAAAAATTCACCGCTTTGATTTACTCTTGGTAGAAGGGGAATTAGAAAATTTATTAGAAAATATTATATTTTTTGCTATGTTTCTCTTTAATGATATGTTAACATAAAAAAAAAGCATTATTGAATTTTATTATTGTAATTATTATCCCTAAACATTTTTTTTTTTTTTTGGCTTCATTTCTTTAATTGTTCATTTTTCTCCTGGCACTTATTTGAGATGTCATATTACACGGTGCTCTGCTCAAGCTATTTGATACACAGCAATTATCTAACGAAGTAGAAACGTTACGGTTTATCTCGTATGTATCTCACATTAACAATATGTGGATCTCAAAAATTATTGTTACCTCACGGAGCCGTCAACTTATTTATATGCTAACGATAATTCATATGAACTATTAAGTTGCCTGAGTGCTCTTATCAATGCATGTAGTAATTTAATTCTTTTTATTTAGTATTAAAGGGATAGAAAATTGTTAGCCTTATGAATTTTGCTTTGTCTGATGAAAAGGGGAAAAAAATAGATAGAGACAGGACAGAAAAAAAATGCTGCAATTCATGTTGCCCCCTCCCCCCATCCTCTCCGCCAAAAAAAAAAAAAAAAAAAAAAATCACTGTACGTCATTTTGACGTGAGCACCGATCATTCAAAATTTACCGCTTTGATTTACTCTTGATAGAAAGGGAGCTAGAAAATTTATTAGAAAGTATAATATTTTTTGCTCTATTTTTTTAAAAAAATATGATAACATAAAAAAAAAGCATCATTGAATTTATTATTGTAATTTTTATCCCAAAACAACATATATATATATTTTTGCTTCATATCTGTAATTGTTAATTTTCTCTTGTTACTTATTTAGAATGCCATTTTACACGGTGTTCTAATCAAACTATTTGATAAGTTAATTACACAGCAGTTGTCTATAGAAGTATCATGTAATTAGCGTAGTAAAAATGATAGATAACAACTTTATACAAGTGTGACAAAAAACCTATTTATCTGGTATGTATTGCGCATTAACTATAAGTAGATGGCAAAATTTATTATTTCTTCACGGAGCCATGATTTTTGATTTTTATACCATAACGATAATTCATATGAACTATTAAATTTCCTGAGTTTTCTTATCAATGCATGTAATACTTTAATCGTTTTCATTTAGTATTAACGAGACAAAAATTGTTAGCCTCATAAGTTTTGCTTTCTCTGATAAAAAAGGGAACAAATAGATAGAGATAAAAGAAAATAAAATGCTGCAATTTATGTTGTTCCAAAAAACAAAATTATGTTACTATATATCAATTTAGCGTAAGGGCCGATTATTAAAAATTCACCGCCAAGATTTACACTTCATTGGAAGGGAACTAGTAAATTTATAAGAAAATATTATATTTGCTGCTCTATTTATATTTAAATATATGGCACGTAGAAAGCATTATTCAATCGATTATTGGGGTTATTATTCAAAAAAATTTTTTTGGCTCCATATCTTTAATTGTTCAATTTTCTCCATCGTTTATTTAGGATGTCGTGTTACTCGGTGTTTTACGCAAGCTATTTGATAAGTCAATTACACAGCAATTATCTGTCGAAGTATCATGTAATTAGCGTAGTAAAAATGATAAATAACAATTTAAAAAAAAAGGTGTAACAAACACCAGTTTATCTCTTATGTATCGACCATTAACAATAAGTGGATGGTAAAATTTATTGTTTCCTCACGAAACCATTATTATTATTATTTTTTAATATATCTTAAAGATAATTCGTATGTAATATTAAGTTGCCTAAGTGCTCTTATCAATGCGCGTAATACTTAAATTGTTATTATTTAGTATTAAAGAGACACATATTGTTAGCCTTATGAATTTTGTTTTATCTGATAATCGGAAAAACAGATAGAGATAGAAGAAAACAAAAGGCTGCAATTTATGTTGTTAAAAAAAAAAAAAAAAAAATATTGTGTTACTGCAGGTCAATTTAACGTCAGCAGAGATCATTAAAAATTCTATTTGGCGTCAGCACCGATCATTAAAAATGCACCGCTTTGATTTACGCTTCATAGAAATGAAACTAGAAAATTTATCAGAAAATATTAAATATTTTTTGCTCTATTTCTTTTTAAAGATATGGCAAAATATATAAAGCATTATTAAAAAAATGATGCGAGCAAATGAGTGTCGACTGAAACATTATTTAAATGTTTATAACACAGCAAAAACATGCGTGCTTACAACAATTTAATTATTAGTTTTATTTGTCAATTGAATGGGTTACGAATGTTTTAAGGTACTGTATATGACCAAATCAGCGCCCCTTGTTTGAAGGGCTCAAAGGCGGAAATTCAGTATTTTCATATTTTTCTGGTTAATTGTGCTATAAGACCTACTTACTTGCCAAATTGTGTGATACTACGTCTGTTAGAAGTATCTTTGTTATTTCATGATCACCAGTGAGTGAGTGAGTCAGTGACAAAAAAGCCCTTTATCGGAATCGAATATATCGAAAACTGTCAAATACAGGAACATAAAATCGTGGAACATCGTTGAGTTAGATAATACTAATATGTGTATAAAAGAAAAAACTCTGTAGCTCTCTCCAAAACGCAGTTATGAGGGGTGAAAAGTACGTCGAAATGTTTCAGGAAAAGGTAGTTACAGCCTGTGCGAACTTGGCGGGCGCACTACCGTGCTCACAGATTAATTTTAAACTATTCATTACTAAAAGAGTATACATATATATAGTATATTGCACTCTTTTTGTATGCTCTTCTCAATGCATATAACACTTTAGTTGTTTTTATTTAGTATAACAGAGACACAGAATTGTCAGCCATATGAATTTGGTTTTCTCTTATAAAAACAAAAACAGATAGAAATAGAAGAAAACAAAAGGCTACAATTTATTTTGTTAAAAAAAAATAAATAAAAAAATCTGTTACTGCTGGTCAATGTGGCGTGAGCATCGATCATTAAAAATTCGCTGCTTTGATTTACGCTTGATAAAAAGGGAACTAGAAAATTTATTAGAAAATATTATATTTTTGCTCTGTTTCTTTTTAAAGATATTGGAACGTAAAATAATCATTACTGAAACAATCTATCAAGTATTTCTAAATTGCTTCATAAACTAATTTTTTAGAAGTCGCTACAAAATTACAAGAGTATATAAAATAATATCAGAGTTATGTAGCCAAATACTGTTTGTCATTAAGTCATTCAGCCCAAGTTAATACTTGTTAAAACCATAAACATCACTTACAACGCAAATAAAAATACATTTATTTATTCAGATTGACATGTTTCATTGCTCAGACGACGGAATTCTCAAGATGTATAGTGATACAATTATTTTCACCAAAGGAGCTGGAACAGCGCAGTTTTATACATGAGCGACAGACGGAAAGCGTAAAACTAGGATCAAAGAATATATAGCAGACATCAAATACAACAAGAAAACTGCAGCTTTGGCAAGACTATATAACAAATAACCTTTACTGATTATTTTAAAAATAGTAAAATAGTTTATACATCAAGATTTTGTTTGCCATCCCTTATCCGAGAATCAATAGAGATCTTTTTACGCACTGAGGATATGTGAAATGATTTAATCTCCATGGAGCTACCTAAAATTTGGAAAGAGATGCTGTGCAGAGTAAGAAACAATACTATAAAATAATTCACGTTCACAAACATCCATTTTTATTATTGCACTTGATTTCATTATACATGAGATCGCGTGATTTTTGTTTACTCCCAGTTTTCTATTTAAAAATTATTTTGCTAAAATATTTGTATGATTATAGATCTTGAGAATGTCGTCGTATGAGAGATGAAACATGTCGATGGGAATAGATAAAGGTATTTATTTGCTTTGTAGATGTATTTTTATACTTTTAGTAAGTATTACCTTAGTTTAATGTTTTACGTGATTTTTATAAATAATTTTATTAAGTCATTTATTTTTATTTTGATATTATCTTCACAATTCCCTCTTTTATGCTTCAATGCTGAAATACCCCACGACACAATCAATTTATTAATTCTATATAATAAAAACTTTCAAAAACTCTTGTTATTCGAAATTCACATTTGAGCGAGAAACTTTGACGTCACTTATATCTATTCAAGATCTTCTATTTTTCATAGTTTATTATTTCTTTCCCTGACATATCTTTCATTTTCTTTTGTATCCCATAAAAACGCTCCGTGGAAAATATAGAAAATAATATTTTGTGTAAGGAGTAGAATAATATATTTAAATATTTTCAATATCATATACAATTTTTCTTATAAATATTTTGTTAAAAATTAATCTTATAGACGAAAATTTACAATATTAAAATATGTATCATGTATATGTATACGTAAATGAATAAAATATGTAATTTCACAAGAAATATGACCTTCCGACATGGATAGAATTTTAATGTTAATATCTTATAGAACATTCATTTTGCTATATTCTTTATCGAAGGTGTTGAAAACTCCTTCAAGGTATTGATGTTGCTCTGCTGTGAAAAATATGTTTAAATGTAAATTTTATTCTTCACATTTTTTAAATACTTCTGCCACGCTTACTTTAATAATAAAAAATAAAAATCAATTTAATTATCAGATAAATTTCATAGTATAAAACTGAGCATAAAGTTCCAAAACGTATTTTTTTCTACGATATTTTTCAGACAATCAAACAAAAGACATTGCATAAAAATCAATAACGGGAAATCATGCGTCCAGCATAGATTATGCAACACTTTCTAGCACATGAGGATACTGCAACAAAACTTCACAGTTTCTTAAAGCAAAATATGATGTCCAAATAAACATTTTCAAAACTCGTGAGGGATTTGAGAACCCAGTTTCTGCGGTAACAATCAATAGTCGGAAAAATATCTTTTTTGTGTGTGTGCAGCTCTGTATATGATCTATAGATTTATATGTATACTACACAGCATTCTAAAATTAGTTCACTGAAACGAATAGTACCGTTGAAAATTTTCATCCAGCAATTTCCATGAATAAGCGGAAATGTAGTTAAGAACTTTTGTGATTTCTATAAAAGCACAAAAGTGGACTTCAATTTATCCACACTACATAAAATAAAAAAAAAAAATAAATAAATAAATTCAATT
Source organism: Maratus speciosus (assembly GCA_963932465.1). Taxonomy (NCBI): domain Eukaryota; kingdom Metazoa; phylum Arthropoda; class Arachnida; order Araneae; family Salticidae; genus Maratus; species Maratus speciosus. The sequence goes on from OZ010786.1 coordinate 330,017,135, forward strand.
TAAAAACGCTTACAACAACTGAAAATACACTGCCAGCAATTATTGTTCAGAGGCTTCAATAATTCAATTTCTTTTGAAGCCAAATTCTTTTGTGTGTCCCTGTAAATGAATGACATATGCTATGCATATCATATTCTACGGTATGTGGCGTGTAGTACACCTCAGTGATGTATATAAATCTCAGCATGTTTAAAATAGTGCAATATCATTAAAATGCTCCGCAAACGATATTTTCCCATAGACCGTAATGTAAAGGAATTCTTTTGAGTGTTTCTGTCAAGGCCGAAACTAGGGGGATGCAGAGGGGGAATGTTCCCCGGGCGCCAGAACGAAAGGCGAAGGGGGCATGTGCCCCGGGAGCCAGAACGAAAGGCGAAGGGGGGCGCAAAATGAAGATTTTGTTTGTTGTTTCATACAAAAATGTATATATATACACAATACAAAGAAACTCGCAAGCTAACGTTAAAACTATGGGAGCGTTCTTTTCAAATTTGTGAAAGTAACTTAAAAAAAAAAAAAAAAAAAATCTACTACCAAAATCGAAAAAGTAAACTCTAACCAGGTTAGAATTCAATCTCAGTTATTCTAAGCAAGAAAAACGTCATTTGAAACTATTAACGTATTTTATGGAAGAAACGCCGCACTCCTCAAATTGGCTGAAAAAGCTTAAAAATATCGTAATCGCCGCACCCGTTGTAAACGCCGCATCCATCGGAACGCTACTTTTGTCGATAGCGTCACATTGACCTAACTTTAATCAAAGTTTTCTGAGCAGTGTAGGATGCCTTGTTTTTAATATCTTAAGATGGCTGAAGTTTTATTTAAAATATTTAAATCCGATTTTAAATATTTTTTTTTGAAATTTTAAATTATGGAAACTCAGTAGGTATTTAAAAAAAATCGTAAATGCCGCACAAGGTGTAAAGGCCGGACTTGGAAAAAAAATTAACTTTTAAACTCGTAAACGCCGCGGCGTTTCTTCCATAAAATACGGTAATATGCAAGTGAGACATTTTAAAAAGAACGCTCCCATAGGTTTAACATTAGCGATCCAGTTTCTTCGGGTGACTAGTGTAGGCTCTTAACGCTCAAGCTAATATTAGTCCTATGTCAACGTTGTTTACACATTTCTTGCTAACATTTTTATTATTATTAAATGTTTTTTTATTTTTATTTTTATTTTTTAAGTATTTTTATTTCTTTAAAAAATTCTTTTAAGAAAGGTACTCTGAATTCAAGATTGGTTGCACGTGCACTTGAGTTCGATCATGTCCCCGATCTTGAGAATGCACGAATTGTGGAAGCCAATTGCCCCGTCTATTTTAGCCGTGTCTTCCTTGAAGTTGAGAACTGTTTTAGCTGAATCGCCAATCAACGAAGCAACCCAAGTTCCTGCTGATAATTTTATCCTACTTAGACCGTGATTTTAACTGTTTTTTCGTTTACTGTGGCTGTTGCTGTTTTGTGACTCTGCTCGTTTACTGATGAGGGCTATGAAAATAGCCTAAACGTTTATATCTTTTTTTTAACTATATTTTAATTGTTTTTAATAAAATTTTAATGTATGTATGTCTGTAGTTATGCAAATTGTGTTTAATTATTATTATTATTTTTTTTTTTTTTTTTTTTTTTTTTTTTTTTTTGCATAGTGTACCTGCGATCGATAACTTTTATTGTGCGAGAGAAGGTGGGGGGCGGCTGAAATCCATGTTTGTCTATTACGTAAAAAAGACTAGTTTCGGCCCTGGTCTCTGTAAACGAACCGTACACTTCATTTTTACAAACGAAAATGTCATAGTGATACCCAATAAAATCTATGAATTACACAGCAATCGGACTATGTTTACGCGATTTAGAGCACGACCAGACAGACAGAGAAACCGAATTCATGAACACTTTTCAACTTCCCTGGAAAGTGTTAAAAAAGAAGAAAAACAAAAAAATTAAGTTGTACTAGCAAAATATATTAAATCTGAAAAGCTTGAGTGAAAAAGGAGACGCATAACAAAAGAACTGTGCCGATTCATCCACAAAAACGAATCTACAACGATGTACAGTGAACCCAGAGATCAGCAAAAACATTGTCTTGGGTTGAAAAATGTAGGAAAAAAGAAAAATGGGACTTCCGCCTTTAGTCGTAAGTCAAACATCGTGATTGTGGGTTTACCCTCTGAGGGATTCTTTCTCCCCCAGGCGTTAATGATTTTGAGGCTCCCTGGGGTGACGGGGGGTTGACACTTCCCCGGAGATCGTGCTGTATGAGGTGTTGTTAATCATGAGTGCTGAGCAGTATTCTCAATAACTTCTATGATTATGTATTCATAAGGGAATACGCTGGAGAATAGGGGAAAAAATGGCCTGCCCGAAAATAATAGGGTTTTGGTGTTGCAGTGATGGAAGGTCAAGTGTTGTATTTGATTTGTCAGATCCTTGCCGAAGGGCGTTTTTTTAATTTAACTTTTCCATATATTTTTTATCCATTCCCTATTTATTGAAGATATTTTATTAATTTGAATAATATAACTTTAATTATTTGTAACATCATTATTAAGATTAAAAGTGCATTCTTAGCTGCAAGAGGAAATTGTATAATCGTTCTTTTTGAAGGATTTCAAGCAAAACTAAAAAAAAAAAAAAAAAAAAAAAAAAAAAAAAAAAAAAAATGGTGGGAGATGATAAAGGAAATAATAAATGTTGAAGGACGCATTAAGGGAACTCGTCACTTACTAGAAAACGCCCGCTCGCAAGTGTTAAAGCTAAGGGCAGGTTGTTTTCCAATTTCTCGTTAGGATATAGCCGATCTCTAACAGGTCCATTTTGTACTCTTTCGATTTAGGCTGTAGATCTTTTTTAATAAAGGTAGTTTCACTTTCGAAATCAGTTCCGAACGTTAAAGTACCTTTATTAAAAAAAATCTGCAACCGAAATCGAAAAAATACAAAATAACCATATTATATTGACCTTAGCTATACTATTAAAAAAAAAAAAAAAAAAAAAAAAAAAAGAATTGTTTAAATATATTCAAAAGAAATTCGAAAACAACATGCCCATTGGTTTAGCATTAGCGAGCGAGTTTTTCAAGTGAGTGAAGAATCCCTTTAACGTTGAAAATCCTTTGTAAAAGTGTTTTCCAAAAATTGTTATAACGAAGACGAAGGAACCGCAACATGAGTCCTTCATATCTGATTTATCGTCGTAATCATGGAGATTCCGTATCATGGAAATGGAGAAATAAGTAAAAGTTAAATAACAACGATAAAATAATAGTTACTTTAAAAGGAAAGAAATTCTGATATTAGCTGCAGAGAAATAAAATATTAAATTAACAGGCGTGAAAAATTATTGGAACTAGTATAAAACAAGTAATATAAAAATTTTGTTTGTAAGTCAATTCCTACTTAGGTCATCAAAGAAAAATTTAATATAATCCCTTAAGATAATATTAGTTTTTGTTGTATTAAAATATCTCAATTTGTGGATTTTCTATAAGCAAGTAGTTTTACAATGTCTATGGAAATTTGGCGAAATATTAGAGATATCACCAAGTTGGCGTCACTTTTGGCGACTCATTTTGGTCGCCCAATTTGGCGATATATCGCTAAGTTGGCAACAAATTTGGCGGTATTTGGCGACATAACAGGGTCCCCACTGTTATATTGTTATTTCATAGGATGTATTTTTGTGTAGTTAAATATTGTAAAAATATTATGTTCCAATGTATCTAGTGTAATTAATATTGGTTTTCTATTAGGGATGTATAAGCTATTCATCTTTTGAATTCATTCTTTTTTTTTTTTTTTTTTTTTTTATATATATATATATATCTGACTGAAAACAAGGGGAAATATTTAATTTCTACTTTAAAAAAATACAAAACTGATCTGACACAGGACCTTTAAACTTAAAAAAAAAAAATCAGTTTTCGCATTTTGCTTTATTTAAATTTTTAAAAAATTCTGCACAATATGCAAGAAACACCATTCAAACATCTGCATTATTTCTTGAATTATAATCATTTGTAGACGGTGAGTACAATTAAAAGTCCGTTCATATTGAAACTTTAATTGGCGCTTTCTCAGATTAGTAAATTTGGAGTTTGCGCGCAGTGTTTCTTTCACATTATAGTATAATCTACAGCTTTAAAAGAATAGCCAAATATTCGTTTCTTTATCCTCTTCATATTAAAAACAAAAAAATTTAAAATCTTGGTTATTTATTTTGTTTGCACATGATATATATATATATATATATATATTTGCATTTTTTTTATTTTGTTATAAATTTTAAACAAAACTTTTTGCATATATTTTGATTTTAATTTAAAAGTAGGTGTGTTATAATTTTATTTTCTTCAAAAATTGTTTTCTATGTGCATAATTCTGAGTTTAATCATGCGTGCAGCACTTAATGATTTTAATTCCCGCTTTGGTGTGACAAATTTATTAATTTTGTATGTACAACATTTATTTTTTTCTGGATAATATATCCAAGAATATAATGCTTTAGGCCGAAAGGGAAACAAAAGATCCTAATTTCATTTTTTTTTTTTTTTTTTTTTTTTTGTACTTCGAAAACGGCGACGTTTTTGATCGTTTGACAAACTTAAATGTCCTGTGCCCCCTTAATTTAGTTCTTCGCAAAATCAATGTATGTAGATTTTAATGCAACGTTTATAGCAAGAGTTTTAACACGGGAATATAGATTTCCTGTAGTGGATTGTTTACATTTAGCAATATACCAAACCTTGAAAAGAGAGATTCATTTTTCGATTCCCAATATTTTTGATACAGAAAAATATTTCTGAAATATTGTCGTTTAATTGCAACTATTTTCAATATTAAATCTACTTTTCTGTAACAATGGCATTTTATCGCACATTTCTCCAGCAATGAGACAATATTTAACCAATGTTTTTTTTTTTTTTTTTTTTTTTTTTTTTCATTGGAAATATTTTGAATAAATTCGATATTTCCAAGAACCCATTTTAATTTTTTTTTTCTCACTGAGGAAGGGGATCCAGGAATCCTCGAAATGATCTTATGCGAATTTTTTGTCGTTCTGTACATTACTTGTACGTAAAATCGTTGTTAAAGATTTTAGCTTTTTTTATTAAAATTAAAACAGTTTAATTTACGCTTATGTAACAATATTGGTTTACTACTAGGAATTTTTCGAAAATTCTCTTTCATAGAAAAACACACAAAAAACGTTTTTAGGATAATTTGCTTCACTTAAAGAGAGGAAAAATGTTTTATTCTTACTCTAAAAATTTCACAAACTGATCTGAATTCTTGTGGTTCTACTCAAAATTCATATATGTAGCTATAGTTCCAACGCTAGAATATACTTTATACTTAAATTCATGTATTTTCTCTTATAAGGGTAAAAAATGTGACAGCTATCTGTGTAAAATGATAAATAAAATTCATGAGATTTTATCCCGAGAGAGATTAGAACGCTGGAAACATTTTTCTTGAAAACAAAAACTTATTTCTGATATGTTATTCGAAGAACTATTTCAATTTTTGATATATTAAACGAATATCTAACCTGTACTAGTATCCTATTGGATGCATTTTCAATGAATTCATTGTTAGCACGATTTTAGTCTCCACTGTAACTAATATGACCAGCATTAGCTTTCTGATTGAGATATATCAAATATTATTCTTATGGAATCATGGGAAAAAACTGCTTATTAATTAACTTCTCTTATAACGGAGACATTTTTTTTTTTAATCTGTAAAAATTTGAGAAACTGACCTGGATTACAGTAATTTTCCGAAAAGCTGATACGTGCAAGTATAGCTCAGTTATTATAATATATTTTAAATTTTGCTTCATATATCGTTCATTAAACGATTTAAGAAGTATATTAAATGAAGACAGCTTCTGTTTGAAATAATAAATTCATGATATTTTTATTCCAAGAGAGAATAAAAGATTGGAATTTTTTTTTCTCTTAAGTTAAAGTTTATTTTCGATCTGGCATTTAAAAAACTATTGTGAATTTATAAATGAGAGAGCATGCAACAAATAATGCTAACCCACTGGAAGTGCTTTTGATGAATTCAATACTGATAGAGTGTTGGGATCCAATGTAAACAATAACTAAAATCTGTTTGCTACTAGATATATAAAATATAATCTTCTTGTGGAATTATGTTAAAAAGCATTTTCTTAAAAATTTAGCTCATTTATAAAGAGGAAAAGCATTTTGTTTTTGGTCTAAAAATCTAGAAAACTGATCTGCATTCGACTAGATCTTCCCATAGTTCAAACATGCAGGGATAGTTCTATCATGATAGTATGTTTTATACTTGACCTCGTTAATTGCTACTTAAACGGAAAATAATATGTCAGCTTTTTGTTTGAAATATTAAAAACAAAATCTAGAGAGAGACGATAATATTTATTTTTTTTTCTTAATTTTGCGGTTCCAACATAATATATTCTTAGAAAAAAAGGGGAAAATGAGATTTTTTGTATATTAATAATTGTTAGCGTGTATTGTAAAATTTCCATATCTTTAGAAATTCAGTCGATTATGCGTATCGAATGTGCTGGAAAGATGGCAGTTCTAAATTAGAAAAAATAAAACTATGAAGATTATATCTTCTTTCTTTTCACAATACCCTGATAACTCAGCTATGGAAGATATTTTTATCCGCAATCACATTCACTAGTCATAATATCCGTTAAAAGAAACAGTATTTCTCTCGTCGAATTAAAACAACTAGCCGCCTTTGGCGACCAGTTTGATCTCCCATAAAATTTATGTTTGGGAAAGCATGCTAAGCATTGTATCATGTTACTTTTACTCATAATTTAATTTACTTGGACTACCTTAAATAAAATTAATAAAATCCCTTAAGTTAATGTTAGTTTTTGTTGCATTAAAATATTTAAATTTGTTGATTTTCTGTAAGCAAGTAAACCTTATTGGTTTACAATGGAAATCTATGGGAATTTGGCGCAATATTAGAGATATCGCCAAGTTAACGTCACTTTTGACGACTAATTTTGGTCATCTGGTGATATATTGCTAATTTGGCGGTAAACGTGGCGATATTTGGCGACACTACATGATAACCCCTTTTCCCTTATAGGTATGGAGATTCATTAAATGCTGTTCAATAACCAATGGGGTTCAATAACTAATGGGGTTTCATTCGGGCGTTCCCATTAAGCAATTAACAAATAATCACGAATTCTGTGTCATGTACGATAGCGTAATATATATATATAGATAGATAGATTGTTAGTCGATATTTTCGTTAGCAGTGTCCATAGAATAGCGAAAAAAAATTTCTTATCCTAAAAATTCTGTAGCATAGTGTATATCAACTCTTTTATGAAGGTCAATTGAGTTTTAAGTTTTATGCGTGGGGTTATGTTGTCCTGAATTCTAACATTAGTTCTTGAGTAAGCTATCTATTTTGTCATTCTTTAATTTTCGTAAAGTAAGTTTTGTGAATGGTGACAGTAAAAAGAAAATAAATTTAGAATCCAGAATAACCATAAAAAAGTTTAGTTTCGGAAAAATGCGAACACAAAGCCGTCCTTTTGGTAGCTTGCAAAATTTTTGGTTGCTATATTCGATTTTTACACACAACAACCTAGATTACTGCATTATATATATATTTTTTATGAGACCAAACATTTTCTTTCCGCCTTATTCGGTAAGATACGGTTCATGAAGCATATGAGATCCCTATAATAGTTCAACAACAAATGTATATAATTAATTATTTTTTAAATATTTAACGAAGCTATTCAATCTGAAGATTTAATCATTTCTAAATACAAAAATATGTTCTCATTTAATAATAAATTAAAAAACAGTGCAAGATTATAAGCAAAAGCAGAATACAAATTCAAGGCATTTATTTTACGGCTTTAGTAAAATTTATTAATCAGTTTCAACATTTTCTAACTTACTTATTTCATCAATGTGTTCTACTTATTATACAATAAAATACCCGGGCGTATAATTTGGGGCAAAGAAAGGCGCTTTCGAAAATGTTAGATTATGAAAATCGAAAGCTACATTAATAATATATTTTGAGAGAAACAAACCTAATTGTAATTTTTTGAAAAAAGAAACAGGAGAAGGAAGATTTCACTTTAATTAGGTAATATGAGCTGACAGTTTTGCATAAATTAGTTATATTTACTTACGTAGTGTTTATTGAATTCATTATAGCTTTACTGGATAAATAAATTACTAATGAATTTCCACCAATATTTTCTAAAAATATTTTTTCTTTCTATTTATTAGACATTAAACTAGCTAGGTCATCACATTTAGGGCAAAGGTATTTTCAGAAAAGTTAGAATAATATACTTTGGAAAAATTAGCCTAATTCCAAGATTTGGAAAAATGTATGAAAGGAACAAAGTTTCCGGATAAATTTGATAAAGTGCATTTGCTGTACTTTTATGACAACAATTAATTATATTTACTTAAATTTACTTTATCAATTTGCAACTATATTGGAATTTCTAATTGTACACCTTACTATAAAATTTTGTAGTTATTAGACAATAAATGTGTTTAGGCGTCTTATAAAGGTAAAGAATAGTACTTTGATTCATCTCAAATTATGAAAATTGGTAACTTCATTAAAAATAGGTCTGGGAGAAATTAGCACAATTGAATGTTTTGTGGGAAAATAATCAAAAGTTGCAAAATACTACTTTAATTAGATAAAATAGGCTAATTATATTATACTATGAAACTTATTTGAGTTTACATATATATATAGTTTATCCGTTTTGCAATTTCGGTTATTTCAGTTTTTGAGGGCAGATAAATTATTGTTAAATTTTAAAGTTTGTTGACCTTCTGATATCATCAAGGTTTTCTAATTATTAGATAGTAAAATTTTCAAACGTTCATTTATAACAAAGAAAATACTTTGAAATTTGTCAGATTATTTAAGGAAAAAAAAAGAATAAAATGAAACACACGCGTCGATAATTACATAATTAGACTAAATAGAATCGTACGATTTCATTACGAAATATTGGCTACATTTACTTATGTAATTCTTTTAACTTTTGAGACTTCAAATATTGCCTTTTTTTAGTTATTTTTTTATCATTTAAACATTTACTCGGTTACTCGTTATCATTTAGTTATATCACTACAAATTAAAGTCTCTTATGTGTTTCTTTACGACACACAAATGTACTCTGCGAGCATGTTATGTTATGAAAATCGAAAACTAAGACTGGTAGGAGACATTTGTTTAAAAAAGAAAAAAATAAAAAAATGAACACATGCAACAAAAATTGGATGGAATGAACTCGCTCGGTTGAACTGTGCTCGCTCGGTTGAACTGTAAAGTATTAGTTACATTTAGGTCGTCCACTTTATTGATTTTGCAGTTTACTCTGCATTCTTTTTCAATATTTGCTTATACAATTTAATAATAATTTTTTAAAGTATTTAAAAATAAAAACTTTCTGACGTTCGATTTAGAACAAAAAGTGTTTTGAAAAAATTCAGATTCTGAAAATAAAGTGATTCATTACCGAAACTGTCGGAAGAATTTTGTTTAAAATACTAAAAAAAAAAAAAAAAAAATCTAAATAATCAAACTAAAATTTTATAAAATTGGCTTGATGTGTTAAATAGGGTTATATAGCATAATTTTATATATTTATACTTTTTGATTTTGCATCTTGTTCCGCATTTAATATTTGTCAGTGTAAACAATTTTCTTATCATTCTCAATATTTGGTGATCTACATTATTTATGAATATTTTCTAATCATCTGTCACTTTATATGTAAGTCAAAGTTGTCTCTCATAAATATAGGGCAGATTTCATGTGTGGAAGTATACTAAATTAAAAGTTTAATTAGATGCCGAATATTAATTACATAAATCGTCAAATTTATTCAAGCTAAGAGATAGGTAGTATTTTAAAACAGACAAGTATAATCTCTTAAAATTGTCTTATGTTTCTTCTGAAAACAGTAGTCACACAGACAGACAGACATACAGAAAGTCGATATCCTAAGCACTTTTCAACTATAATTGAATGTATAATAAAAACTAATTTGGAAATATTTTATAGAATTGAAATACATTAGTTTACACTTTGGATTAAAATTATCTCTTTTTTGTAAAGTAAAATTTAAGTCGGCTAACAGTCGTGTTTTATCATAAATACTTATAAATCAAGCTTCATGAAGCTAAATGTATGCTAAATTTGTAGTGTAATTAGATACAGATTATTCATTCTATGTAACGGAAAATTTATACAAGCTACAAGACAGGTAATATTTTATTTAACAACAACAACAAAAAAGACAAGTATAACTTCTTAAATTTTTCTTATGTTGCTCTTGAAAAAAGTACCAACACAGACAGACAGAGATATGCAGAAAGTTGATGTCCTATACACTTTTCAACTGTGACGAAAAAAAAAAAATTCAAAATATTTTCTAGACTTCAAGTACATTAGATAAAACTCAAAATTATTTCTTTTCGATAAAGTAAACTTTAAGTCATCTAACACTCGTTTCTTACCATAAACATACATAAAACTTCATGTTTAGCTGTATACAATATTTAAAGTTTAATTAGATACCGCATTCATTATATAAAACGGAAAATTACTAAAGCTACGAGACAGATGATATTTTATATGAGACAAGTATAATCTGTTAACATTATTTTTTTTAATGTTACTCCTGATAACAATACTAACACAGGCTGAAAAATACAATATACACACAAGTCTATATCCTATACACTTTTACCTGTATTGGTATATTATATTATAAGTATACTACGTGTAATTAGATAAAGAATTTTCATTCCATAAATGCACAATTTATAGCAGTCTACGAGACAGGTAAAATTTTACAGCAGACGCTTCATAATTTCTAAAAACTTTTTATTTTGCACACGAAATCGATACAAAGTTAAAGTGAAATTATCCCTTGAAAAAATATCTAGAACTAAATGTTTTAACTAAAGTCATTTTTCGTTTAAAATTTTGACATTTAAACTTATTAAAAAAATCTGAAAAAATAAAATTTTCAAAAAGTGGCTCGATAGATATTAGACGATTTAATTATGCGTAGAGAATCGCAAATTGTATATAAAAATGTTAAAAATTGTTCATTTTATTATGCTACTCCGGTTGAAAAATGTAGTTTACAGAACATCGTGTTTAAAGTTTTAGGATTCAATATATTTTGATAAAGCACGCACTCACATTTTTGCTCATATCGTTCTTAATAACTGAGATATCACCTTAAATGTTTTTGCTCATATTTAAAATCATTATAAGAATTTAATTTCCGTGAAAAACGAAAAATCGATTTTTTGAAAGTTGAGAAAGTTTGTAATCCCTTAAAAATAAAATAAAAATGAAAAATAAATAACCCTACTCTTCCAACTTAGACGGAGAGATTCGTTTTCTACATTAATTTAAAATTTAGGTGTGCCAACATGTTCTCCTTCATAAATATAAGGCAAAATTTTTGTCGAAAAGTATATTAAGTCTTAACTATAATTAGATACAGAATACCATTCTATAAGGTAGAAAATTTATTCAGGTTGCGAGACAAGTAATATTTTACATAGCAGACAGGCTTAATCTCGTAAAAATTTTTGATTTTTCTCCTGAAAGCAGTGTAGAGATTGATTTATTCTTTGAAAAATAGATGCCATTAAATATTTTCAAAGATTTATTTTTAAGTGACATGCGGCAATAAATATCCATCGTGAAATTTTCAAACGGTGATGTGCAAAGTTTTTTAAAAACTCAAGACATATTTGCAGTCTTAAAATATATTATCCTTCGATTTTAGTAATTACTTTAAAAGAAATGCCATATAAAAATTCGAACAGATAAATTAATGAATTCTACTAATGAAAAATTAACATTTTCCGTTGGTAATAATCAGATGCCGTTAATAGCCAGAATTTATACGTAAAAATGATTTTTTTTTTTTTTTTTTGTTAAGGTCTTTCTTAGAAATATACATGGTGTCTCATAAATATCTTCCTTTTGTCCAGGCCCTCCGGGGTCTACCAGCTTTTCTTGGAAGAGCAGGGGACACTGCAAAGATCAACGGTAACAAACTGATAAAAGCATTAAGTATTTAAAAAATTTTCATTACAGAAGTTTTCAGATTAAAAATTGTCAATAAAGTGTATTTTAAAAGTGGGAAAAAGTTTAACTTCTGATTATATATGCATATATTTCAAAATCGAAGAAAAAGTTATTAATTTTTTATGTAAATCAACTGTGTCTAAACTTTTTACATTCTTGGACTGCATTTAAAATGGAAATTTTAAGCCGAAACTAAGATTAGGAGGGCTGAAACACTTTTTTGATACGTCAATAGAGTGCTCGAATATTAATGATAGTTCTAAAACAAAAACAACTTATATATATATATATATATATTATCAAACAGTTTACATATGATATAGATATTTTTATATATAAAATTTCAGTCTATTACAATAAACCTATTGAATATTTTAATCAATGGAAAATATTAGTAATTGAAAAATTAAGTATGGGTTTAAAAAATAATATTTCTGATTTGGTTTCGATTAACACAAAGCATTTTTTCCAACAAATTACTAAATTACAAAAAACTACGTTATTACATATGTTGAAAAATCTCCTAATAATTATGCAATCATATGTAAATCTTATTATCACCAACTTCTTACAACCTGTATTTCTTCTAATAAATATTTTAAAAAAACTAATGAAAATGTAATTGTAAATAATCGTACAATTCAAAGTTATTATAAACTATTAAATATTGTATCTACTAACTTTAATTATTCTTATTTAGTTCTTATTCCGAAATTTCATAAACTCCAATTAAATTTAGGACTGTAACTATTGGTTGCAATACATATAATAATAAAGCCGATAAACTTATGTTAAAAATTCTTAATCAATTATATGTACTTACTACAAACAATGGTAATACACATTGTATAAAAAATAGCTATCAACTGGTCAATATTTTAAAAAATCTTCATTGTGTATATAATATAATGACATATGACTTTAAAGATCTTTTTAATAATATAGACTTACTAGATTTACATAATATTATAAATGCATTATTTAAAAAGTATTATAAAAAACTGGAATTACCATCTAATATAGATATCGCTTATTTTAAATCTTTAACAAACTTCATTATCTATAATAATTATATATTGCAAGATAACACATTACATTTACAGCACGTCGGTATACCACAAGGTGGTTGTACATCCAGTTTATTATTAGACTTATATCACTATGAACGTACTTTTACTAATAATAATCTCCATTTATATCGTTATATTGATTACATAATTTTAATTGCCACTGATCAATTTAAAATTTCTCAATTTCCGGTTGATTATCCCATTAATTTGGAATTAACGGAAAACCTCTTATCTAACAATACAATTAACTTCTTAGATCTTAAAATTACAATAAAAGACAACAAAACAATAACAGATTTATATGATAAACGTAAAGAATTTAAATTCAAAGTTAATACATTTACAAATTTTAAATCTTGTCTTCATCATTCTGTATATCGAAATATAATACTTAATCATTTATATAGAATAAAATGTCTATGTTCTTCTAATCGAATTAACAATAATATTAAAAAACTAATTTATGTAGCATTAAATCATGGTTTTCCAAAAAAATTCATATATTCATTAATATACAATTAGTACTTACATGATCTTAAAAAAAATAATAATAATAACATATTCGTAAACAAAATTACAAAAAAATTTATAAAAAAAAATATTTATATAAAAAATTAAAAATTGTAAAATAATAATAAAAAATTACTATAGGATGTTTGGGTGGGTAGATGTTAGAGTACGGAGAAGGGTGGGGTTTTCTGGATAATACGCAATGGTTAATTTATAGAAAAAAAAATGATGGGGCTTTTGTATTATAACTACATTTCTATCACGCATTTTATATGGATGTTGATTTGATGTTTTATATGTCAATGGTGACATTTCTTTTTTTATTTCAATTCATATTAAATTTAGCTTATTTAATCAAATTCAAAATTAACTTGTTTTTAAATTTCAGTCTATTCAGGACAATGTCATATTAATTAATAATAGCCATATTTATAGTGATTAATATGCATATAAGTTTATTTGATATAACTAATGTTATACTGTATGTATTAAAATTGGGTAATTGGTTTTTATTATTATTCCTCTATACTTTTTAATATTGTTTTATTTTCAACTTTGTATTCCATGATTAGTTGTCGGGTTGATTGTCAGAATCATATTTTTTAGCTTTTTTTTTTTTTTTTTTTTTTTTTTTTTTTGGCTAATATGAAGACAATCCACACACTATATTTGTAATCTTTAGGCTATTAGAAATTTAGAATCTGACAATTTCTATAAACATCCTTTTTTTTTTTTATTCCTGTTCATTTTATTAATTTATTATTTTTTAAATTTAATAATATTTCTTAAAGTTTTTATATTTATATTATATATAATTTATTTTAAGTTATAGCATATAGCTATATTCTGTATATTATCAATGTTGTAAAATTATTTACTTTCACAGTGTAGACTAAATGGGTTTGGTAATGGAATATATTGAAAGCATTTTATTAACATTTAATTTATTTAAAAATTTTTTTAATAATGATATATAGTAGATTATTATTTATATATTAGGATTAGTGTGGTTATGCAGATGATATATTTTAATTTCATTACCTTTTATTATTTTCATCTTGTGACATTTGAATAATAATAATTCTTTTCAAAATAATATAATAGACGGCAGCACTAAAAATTTTTGTCTTTTAAGTGCTTCTAGTAAAGTAATAATTTTAATTTTTTACACCAGGTGGTATTAAACGCTGAATATTGGCAATATTGTAAAATTGAAATAAAACAATTTAAATGTGTTTTTTAGGTATTTTAAATTATGTATTTTCTATTTATATTATATTAATATATTTTATCACGGTATTTCAAAATGAATTAACTGAATCCATAGTTTTAATTTCTGTGTTAACTTAACTGTTTTATTCACCTTAATCTGATCATGCTTGGATACCATGTGCGGGAGGATATTTTGAAAATCAATTGGGTTTCTTTTAGGTATGTTGTGTAATATTTCTACTTTCTATTCTATAAATTAAATATTTAAAGGGTTGTATTGTTTTTTCTATTTCATGCCATTTGATAATGTTCTGTTTTCATCTGAAACTATTCTTTTGATCATATTGGTTGTTTGAGTACAGGAGAAAAAAAAATTCAGCTTTTAGCTTTTTTCTCACAGTAAACAACCGATTTGCTTATATCATTGAATTCTGTACTCTTGAAAACGTAATTCAATATATAAGTTTTTCAATTTTTTCGGTATCCATATTCTTCTTTTTTTCTTCCATATTAATTCTTGTAATTATGTATAAGGCACTTTACATTATACATACAGTTCTATATTATAGGTTTGTGGTATCCATTTTTATTGTCATTTCACAATATTGCAGTTTTTGATGATGGTCGGTAATGTTTAATTAATGGTTATATATATATATATATATATATATATATAATAAATTTGAAATCACAAATAAATGAAGAAATTGGAAAAGTTCTAAAGATGATTTAGAAATGAACATAGGAAACCAGTATGTAAAATAAGAAACTATGAATGACCCTATGTGTGTATATATATTCAGCGCAACAAAAATGCAAAAAAAGTATTAGAAGAAATAATGTATGACTTCCAATATTTAAAACCGGGTACATCAGCAAAAATATTCTGTATTTGCAGTGCACTTTTACATTAATTCTACTTCTAGTAACATACGCAAAACATTGAGCAATTCTTAGAATTGGAAAATCATTTCATGGAAAAAGGGATTTGGGGAAATCATTTCTTGTAAAGTCATTTCAGCTATTGTGAACTATAGTAAATATGCAAGTATAGATAATACAATTTTTGTTATTAAATGTTGCTCTATTAACCAGTGAATTAAGAGATCATTGTAGTTATGAAAACACGGCATTTTTTTAAAAACAATAGTTGTTCATATTTGATTTATGTGAAGAATTGAATTTTTAAAATATTCCATTTAATTAAATATTTACTAATACAACATCAATTACATTAAAATACCAATTTATTCCAGAATATTTCGGTTTTCTGGTTGGTTGAGGGCTCGATACCTCAGTTTTAAATAATTAATTTTGTTACTTTTTCATATTTTTAAGATTTTTCTCTCAATCTTAACAACATTTTATCTACAAAAGTATTTACTAAAATCCTTTTTCATTTATTTATAATTAATTCTTATTAACTTCTTCGCTACTGAAGTTAAAATAATGCTTCAAATACTCATTCATGGGTTTCTGAAACTAAATGTCTTCTTAGATGACAGAAAAAAGAAAATTTCTGAAATTGATCCTGAATTCCATTCAATTTCTGAAATTGAACGGAATTGATTTATATGACGTATAATCGTTCACGCTTCCTCCCTTCCTCACATTAAGATTTCAATGGATTCTCTCATTAAACTTCTTCGCACTGTATTACAAGGGGACAATAATCTTTGTATTTTCAAAATCTATTATGTAGCTAATGTTATTTATATAAAATATAATAAAAATACAATAATAAAATAAAATATAATTATATTTAATAGTTTTTGCTAATAGATGGCGATGGCAGTTCCTTCACTCTTCAATTAACTTGGTGGAATTGGTCACTGTTCTTGCTTTAAATTCTCGAACTTAGCGAAGTCGAAAATATTGCGATTATTTTAGATCCTACAGACGGCCACAGAAGAGGGTTCAACTCGTTGATTTATATACATTTATGTGTAATTTTAATGTTTTTAACGTAGTACATCATTTAGCAAGATGTATTTATCACATTTTATATAGTTAATTAAACTGTACATGATGTAATGATCTATGCCTTTGTAATATTTGTAATAAAATACAGTACAAGGTGGCCATAATTAAACTGGCAGTACTCAGATTGTCCAGTAGCGCAATCTAATTAAGATAATGACGCCAAATTTTGTAAGAAGATAAAACAAGACGGGAGACGAAGGAAAAAAAATACTTCCAAATGTCACCGCTAGGGGAATATGTGGCGCTGTGTAACGGAAAAGAGATTATTATTGCCGTATTGAACTTGAATTAAATCGTTACATGCGCTAAATAAGAGGTAATTTTATTTCAATATTGATTCTGTATTTTTTAAAACTCTCTTTTCTGTTACACAGCGCCACATATTCCCCTAGCGGTGACTTATGGAAGTTTTTTTCGGAATCCTTCGTCCCCCGTCTTGTTTAATCTTTTTGCAAAATTTGGCGTCATTCTATAAATTAAATCGCGCTACAGAACATTCAGAGTGCTGTCAGTTTAATTATTGCCACCTTGTATATTTTACGTTATACTAGGATAAACAGTGCGAAAGTGACTAAGAAAAGTTCAGAATATCCACTCCCAATAAACCCGATCGACTCTACAAAAGAAATTTCATTATTTTAGCTTTGAATGTATTTTATTCAGTTTACACACTGTTGAAAGAAAGTTATTGTTTAACGCTTGGAAGTTTCAAATAATCTCATAATTTAATTTCATGAAAAGCATCATTTTAAAGTAAATTAAATAAAGGCTTTTTTATTCTGCCGAGTTAATTCCAATTTTAGAAATGAATTCCACCGATGTGTTTTTTGATAATGTTGCTAGAAGACTGAATTTAAAAGGGAAAAAAAGACAGGAAAGAATTAAAATCGTAGTATTTGAATGCGTCAGTAAATTACCTTTAGAATTCAGTTAAGTTTAAAGGAAAATTAGATTTGGAGAGAAAGAAACAAAGAAAATTAACTACTAGAATAGAAGTTCATTGTTTAATTTAATAAAAAAACAGAGGTAAAATTATCAGTAACAGATTACGAGAAATTGGCCATTTTAAACATTAATTATTTTATAACCTTTACTTTTTGTAGTAATATTTTATAGTGCTTTTAAAATTTTGCAGAGTTTACAGACATTTGATTGTCTTAAAACGGATTTATTTTTCAGAAGATTGTAAGATATTCGGAAGACTGTTATACAGGATTTGTACTTGTTTCAATTTCAATTATATTATTTTTGAAAAAGAACGCTAAATGATATCAAGGATAGAAAATATTTGGTAACACATTTTTAACAATTATTTTTATCTATGTAACTGCTTATGTAACGCAAGGTTTATTGGTGGTGTTATTTATAAGGGATTTTTTGTATCTGTAGATACAGAATTAAAAAAAAAATTTAAATTTAAAACATTGTTCTTTAGTAAAAAAAAAAAAATAAATATATATATATATATATAATCCCATATTATATTAAAGACTGAATAATATCCTGTAATTTTTTTTTAAATTTTGCACAAAATGCGTTATTTAAACGCTTATATAATTTAATAGTGATAACTGCTTCAAATTTTTGGCTTTAGATTTGCTTTATTCGGCTTACATTCTGTTGAAAGAGTGTAATTATTAAAGACTTAATTATCTCACAATTTAATTTTGAAAAAAAAAACAGCATTTTTTTATGAAATAAAGTAATTTTTTTATTCAAATAAGTTAATTTCTAAATTAGTAATGGATTCCATGAATGGATTTTTAACAGTGTTCGAAGAAATCGGATTCTATAGCATTATTGTTCTTTATGTATGTGTATGTAACATATAAATTTTATTATTGTTGTTTATTATGGCATTATATTGCAGACAGCTAGAGATGGGTTAAAACGCTGCCGTCGAAATACTCAAGGCCAGAGGACGCGAGTTGTGACGTCATCACTAATCGACCACTTCTCACAAGTGTTGGATTTCACACCAGAAAATTTTTAATAGTAATTTTATTTTATTTTATTTGTGGAATATGTATTATCTTATACAACAATAATAACTATTTAAACTTATTGGTGAGAGCTTGGATTCTCCCAATAAAAAATCAGCCAGATGCGGCAACACTGTGGCATTCCGCATCTGGCTGAATTTTTGTTTAAGGATTACGTATACTCACCAGTATGTTTAAATAGTTATTATTGTTTAATAAGATGATAGATATTCCACAAAGAATATAAAAGAAAATTTCTATTCAAAATTTTCCGGTGTGAATTCCAACACTAGTCAGAAGTCGACCGATTAGTGATGACGTCACAACTCCTGCCCTCTGGCCTTGAGTATTTCGATGGCAATGGTTAAAATCATTGCATTTTTACATAAAATTAATTTTTTTTCTATAAAATCCAACATTATTGAAATAAAAAAAAGTTAACACCTAATGATTTAGAAGATCTCGATATACTACACACTGCGTAATGAAAATCATGCAAAATAAAAGTTTAATTATTTTTGTCTTAGAATTTTTTTTTCCGTATTATATTACTCTGAAAGAAAGCTGTTGTTAAATGCTAAAATATTTAAATAATCTCATAATTTAGTTTGAAAAAGCACCAACTTTAATCAAACTAAATTGAGACTTTTTTATTCAGTTGAGTATATACCAACTTCAGTAATAGATTTTTCACAATGCTGGAAGAAATCTGAGTTCCAATGAAAAAAAATGAAGAAAGAATTAAAGTCAAAGCATTGGAATGCGCCAGTAAATTACCTTTCGAATTCAGATGGGTTTAAGGGAAAATTAAATTTGGAGGGAAACAAAGAAAGTAAATTTACAACGATAATGGAAGTTCATTGTTTAATTCAATTAAAGAAGAAAGAAAATTATCAGTAATAGATTATGAGAAAATGCAGTTTTAAATATTAACTTTTCTCCTGAATTATATTTAATTATTAAAAGTT
This sequence comes from Maratus speciosus, assembly GCA_963932465.1. NCBI lineage: Eukaryota > Metazoa > Arthropoda > Arachnida > Araneae > Salticidae > Maratus > Maratus speciosus. Next base: position 330,037,000 of record OZ010786.1, read on the forward strand.
TCACAGAATCTTTAAACATGTGGTATTATTAATATTAATTTAGTTTTTTTTACTATATGCATAGATATCGCAATGGACCAGAAGAGGTTTAATTTAAATTAGTTTTATTTTATACTTTTTCATTTCATTTAACTAAATTTTATAAAATGTTACAATGTTTCAAAGTATAGAAAAATATGTAAATACCCTCAGTAAAATATCAAAATTATGACGAGTCTTTACCGACAAGCCTTGATGAGACTTATAAGAGGATTAAAAAGTGGAACAAAGTATTCCTTAGGCTAAAAAAAATATTTCATAAAGTACCGCATCAAGTAGTTGTGTTTTAAATTATCAATGCATTTGGCACAAAATATGTTCTTTTAAATACTCCTATTAAAATAAACGTCATACGCACTGGGCGAAAAAATAATAGGCAACACCACCATACGCTTTAACCCTTCATATACTGAATTGTAATTCATATATGAATTCATGAAAATTTTATCTTCTAAAGCATTTTTTATGAATTTCTTAATCTATATTAGAATATTTACATAATCCTTTAATAAATTTCAGAAGGGTTGGGTTGGGTTGGGTTGATTTTTGACGGCCAATTATCTACACGAGGGATATAGGCCCGGGGGGAGTGCCCTCCGTGGGGGTCTTTCTAAGGGAACCTAATCCGTATTAACGCATGGAAGATCCACGGCTCGAAGAAAACCACGAAAACTTCGAACGATTAGGCCGACGGGCGCGATTGGGATCGAACCCAGCACCTCCCGTCTACTAGCTTCGAGAGCAGAACCTCTCGGCCACTGGTAAATTTCAGAAGGATTTTAGAAGGATTGAAGGATTTAGAATGTTTAATTAAATTTGAATGTATAAGGATTTTGTGCAATAATTGTAACCCCACTCAAATCCTTTATTTTAAATATTTTTCTTAGTATTTTGTAGAATTAGGAAATGTACAAATATAATGTTATTACAATAGAAATATAGAAATATTTCCGAATTGAAAAATTCTCATCCCCCATCCCCCAAGCCAAGGAAGCTGAAAAGATGCAAAGGCAAATGAAATCATCATTTTAAAAGTATTTTTGTTTTGTGTAACCAATAATTCTTCTGGAACATGACAAAGTAGTGTATCTATAATAAGTACAGAACTTGTGTGAAAATATAAATTAATTGAAAACAACGTTTAAACACACAATAAACACGCAATTTGACCATACGTATACTGGGAGGGGGTGAAGTTTTTAATCCACCCACTCTTTACGCATGGTTTCATTTGATGTTACTTCTCTGTTCACCCATGTTCCAGTTCAAGGTGCACTACAAAGTCTCACTACTAGATTAAAAGAATTTCATTACACAGATTATGAAATCAACCACATTATTGAGTTATTCAGTACTTGTTTAAAACAAAATTCATTTCAAATTTCTAATCAATATTATTCTATGACGGATGGTTTAGCAATGGGTAATCCCCTTAGCCCTTTTTTAGCAGATTTATATATGCATTACTTTGAGGTTAAAATGTTTAATCTTATCAACTTCCCATTTTATTGTAGATATGTAGACGATTCTTTTGCACTCTTGGACCTTTCTCTAATTTCTGTTGACAATATATTAACGATTTTAAACTCAATAGATTCAGTCATTCAATTCACTTATGAAGTTGAAATTGATAATAGATTGCCATTTCTGGATGTGTTAGTTACACGTCAGCCTAACACCTTTGACACTTGCGTTTACCGTAAACCTTTTGCGGTCACACTACCCCCCCCCCCCCCATTTCAATTCATGTCACCCATCTTCCCGAAAAGCTTCGGCTTTTAATTATTTGATTAATAGAGCTCGCTTAATTTGTTCAGATAATAATTCACTTATTACAGAATTATATTACATTAGATCTGTGGCTATTGATCGAGGTTTTAGTTTATCTTATATCAATAATTTAATTTCTAGTAGTCTTAATAAATATGTTAATAATCTTGATTCTCCCGTTACTGCGGTTTCCATTTCCAACCTTATCATTTTACCATTTTATAATAGTATTAGCTTTAAGATGGCTAATATCTTAAGACATTATGATTTTAATGTGGTTTTTAAGCCGGTTAATAAATTATCTTTTTCGCAACTTAAGGACCAAATTCCTCCACATAATTATTGGGGCATTTACAACATTCAATGCCAGTGTGGTTTGTCCTACATTGGACAAACTAAACGAAAACTCCGTTACAGAATCAATGAACACAGAAACTATGTAAAGAAAAAAGAATTACAGAAATCCTCTATCGCCTCTCATTGCTGGGGGGAGGGTCATAATTTTAATTTTGACTCAGCTACCATTATCAAGAAATGCATTACTCCTCTGGATTTAGACTTTTTTGAGGCTATTCATATCCATAAATTTAAAGACTCCTTGGTTAATGATTTATCTAGTACACCATACATCTCAACTTTCTGGATGGATTTGTTGTGTCACGCACTTCACTTCCGCATTAATTTCATTGGCTGTTAGAGCTTGATGGTCTTTTGGTATCATGTTTTGACATTTGGGTTTTTTCACCGTACATGTAGTTGGGGGGATATTGTTTTTAAAGTTTTTATAGTTTTTACACTGAGGATGTGAGTCCTAGTACTCACGAAACGTATACGTATGGTCAAATTGCGTGTTTATTGTGTGTTTAAACGTTGTTTCCAATTAATTTAGTGTATCTATAACTTATTCTAAACTGTATTACAACTAATCGATGTATTAAATGAATTTTATAATAAGTTATTTTACTGGTACTTATAAGTACCGTCAGTAGATAAAGGGTTAATCACAAAATTGTGGCATAAAGAGGCTAAAATAGCGATTCTATTGGCACTTATGTCTTTTGTTTACTTATAGCCATTCGATTGGTACCTATGTCTTCTGTTAATTTATGTTTAAAAATAATTTGCCGTGTTTTAGATTGAAGGACCCGTATTTATAGAGAAATTGTAACAATCTTTAAAACTTTCAGTACTAACAATTAAGTTTGACAGATTGATTAATTAGATTATTTTTATTTGGGGTGGGGAGGGGTAGAGGGGACAGGAGGTGGTGTAATTTACCCTAGGATGCGTAACTGAAAGTCATTATGTCATGTAGTTCTAGAATTATGCAGATTTAGGCCGCGTTTGGACGATCCTGCAAAAGATCCTCTAGAAAAAGCCATGAAATTTACCTTTGAAGAAGGTGGTAGCTCCCGCTCTTCAATTGACCGGAATAGCAGTTTGCTAGTTTGGCCGCTTAATCGCCAATGCAATGAATGTACTTTAGGTGCTTTTTATTTTTTATTACTTTCTGTTGTTCTCGATTCTATAGTACGAACGTACCTCATTTGCCACGTTCGACGCACAATTTCCAACTTGTTATTGTATAGAGGAGAGGGGGGGGGGGCACCTTTGAACATTTTTTTTTTAAATCCACATATTTCTTACTTGAATTATATTTATTGAATTTTAAATATTTCGTGAGCGAAAGAATGTAATTCTGCATCATATGAAATAAAAAATTACAGTTTTTCAGATAAATTAAATATGCTTTGAGGCTTTAAAAAGCTGAAAGTTTTCTGTTCAAGCCTGACCCGTATAGGGGTACCTTTGAACAAATAAACAAAATATGAAAATATTGATAGTTTTTATTAAAAACTGCGCATCTTTCCAAAATACAAAACAATAAGAATAAAATTACATAATTACATTTAACTAAAATTACTAATTTTTTATTATTTAACCAAATTTGTATCCATCAAAGTACATTGTTGAGACAGAACGGGTTGGGTTGGGTTGATTTTTGACGGCCAATTATCTACACGAGGGATATAGGCCCGGGGGGAGTGCCCTCCGTGGGGGTCTTTCTAAGGGAACCTAATCCGTATTAACGCATGGAAGATCCACGGCTCGAAGAAAACCACGAAAACTCCGAACGATTAGGCCGACGGGCGCGATTGGGATCGAACCCAGCACCTCCCGTCTACCAGCTTCGAGAGCAGAACCTCTCGGCCACTGGTGGGGCGGGACAGAACGGAGGATCCCTCCAGTTATGTTTAATTGTGGCAACTTTTTTATATAATATCCTTAAAATGCTTCCAAATTGATATCTGATACCTCTGGAAAATATATCGTATGTGATTTTTTACGCAGAAACCTGACATTAAGAATTTAATCTGACCAACATAATGAAGAGTTCTTTTTGCATGAAATTGGGCTAAAATGAAATCATTTTCATTCCAATTGTTATAGAAAATGGATAAAATACTCTTTTGTTAAATCCTGAAATAATCCTTACCATTGTAAATGAAACAGGTTGGTTGGTTGTATGGATGTCGGCCAATTATCAGCACGTGGGATATAGGCCCTAAGGGGGTGGGAGTGCCTTCCGTGGAGGTCTTTCTAAGGGAACCTAACCCGTATTAACGCTTGAGAACCAAGGTTCGAAGAAAACCACGAAAACTCCGAACGATTAGGCCGACGGGCGCGATTGGGATCGAACCCAGCACCTCCCGTCTACCAGCTTCGAGAGCAGAACCTCTCGGCCACTGGTGGGGCGTAAATGAAACTGTATAGGGTTTGTTAGATAAATCTGCTAAATCATGAATTATTGTTGTGTGTCCTGAATTTGCCTGTAATTGAAGCCCTGGATCAGTACAACTTTGATATTAAGTACAGTAACACTTAATTAATCTATTAATTTTCATATTAAAAAAAATTCAACAATAATATTTAGATACATCTATAACTGTTTACTTCATAGTTTTAATTGTTCAATGGTGCCGCATCACATGGAGTTTAGCATTACAACTATTTACTCAATTAGGTTTGCGAATTTGAATAAAGCAATCTTATAAGTTTAAGCTCACATCTTTATTTAGGTATTAAATAGTAAATTATAATTTTAGGGATATAAGATTATCAACAAAAAGCTTACAACTTTATTTTGTTAAGTTTAGATTCAAGAAAGCAAAACATACATATCTTGCTTAGACAGTAGTGTGCATGCAAAATAGTAAAGCTTGGTATTCTTGTTACATTGAATCAATAGTACTGTGCTGCCGCATATATTTAAAAAATATAATTTATTTAAAGGAAAATATTTACAGTGCTCAAAGGTGCCCCGAGTTCAAAGGTACCCCCCTCTCCCCTTCAGAGCAAAAATAATATTTTTTCTTTTTAACAAAAGGGAGGAAAGAATTTACTTTTGTCATGAGAAATAAGATATTTTCATTGCATCAATATAATTATATATATATATATATATAGATAGATAGATAGATAATAACAAGTATAAGTTTAATTTAAGAGTCCAAGGCAACCAAATAATATTAGAACAAAATAAATAATTATTTAAAGCTACCAACTTACGGAAATTATAAGAAGTTATATTTTAGAAAGACAATAAATGATAAAGTAACTGACTAAAATAGTGTTTAGTGCTGCCATCTAGGATAGAAAACCGATTATAACATTAGATTAAATGTATTTAAAACCAAATATTAAGTCGCATATTATGGAATGATTTTTATCTGCAGTCTAAATGACATATTTGGTTTAAAATACATTTAATCTAATGTTATATTCGGTTTTCTATCCTATATGTCAGCACTAAACACTATTTTAGTCAGTTACTTTATCATTTATTGTCTTTGTAAAATATAACTTCTTCTAACCGCCTCATTGTAATGAATAATTGTTGAAAAATAATAATGACGTGTTACCACAACAGCGCAAAAGTTTGAACAACTTGGCAAATTGTCGCCAAATTTGAAAAAAATATCGCCAAATTTGGAGGCAAAAATAAGTTGCCATAAATGAAGCCAACTTGGCGATAGCTGCCTAATTTGACGAGATTCCCATTTGAAATCATTAATCTTTCATAATCGAGCTCACAGCAATTTAGTTTTAACCCCGTTTCAAAATCTATTGGTCAGAATTTAAAGTGTAATATACGAAAATGTACGCCTTTACATCTTCATACCGATGCTACTAATGAAATAATCGCCACTAGAAGGCACTGTACTATCTGATTTCATAACTGCCTGATTTCAATGTGCGTTAGGTACTTTTCCAGTATAGGGGCCTATGACGAGATAGAGAAAATGGCCTTGCGTAGAATATAAAATTTGGCAACATATTTCTTGGCAACTTATTAACTGTGTTGTATATATATTTATATCTCAATTTCCGTCATTTTTGACGAGATATCTTTCTAGTTTACACACACACACACACACACACACACATATATATATATATATATATATATATGGAAAAAATATTGATGGTATCTTTTGTTCTTTTCTGTCAAAAATGAAAAAATAAAAATATTACTGTCTCATGAATTTTTACATAGACTAAATTAAAACACTTTTGCAAAATTCCGCACTATGTAAATAAGTAATCTTAAATCTTAAAATTTTACAAAATCCCTAAACTAAAATACTTAAAATTCATATAAAAAAGGCACAAATAAATGTACTAAAATTACTTGCATATGCATACATACAATATAAAATTATTTAATATACATTAGAAATATCTTAAAATTGCATTAAAAGCCATTAAAAATCCAAAACGTTTTCATCCATCACACGGCCGTCTTCAGTGGTTATTTAAACGTTGTTACTTTCTTTATGCTTATTCGAGAATCATCTAGAAGAGATCATTGTAATTTAAGGGTGGTACGGGCGTGAAGCTTCACAGGGCACGGTATAATTACTTTTTCCTGCGTTTTCCTCCCCAAAGGTCAAAACGGGGCTGTGGAACAGAAAAAGGACTGTTGACGGGACATTCGTGTCTGTTACCTTGGCGATGAGAGGAAGGGATTCCGCCAAGCACTGAATTGCAGAAATAGGATAGTTTTTTAAACACCGACGCGATATAAAAATTTAAATGAAGCCGATAACATATTAACCATTTTCAATGGATACGACTTTCACGAGTATATGGATGTTCTCAAATCCAAAGGCGCAACTTTATGCACAAGATTTAATTCATTTTTGTTTGGAAATGCATGAAATGGTCAGGTGCTGTTTTTCAGAAACTATGTAATCGAAAGGCGTTTTCCCGTTTTTGGTAAACGTAAAAGATCTTTCAGAAAATACCATCAATATGGGCGTTTTGAACCGAATTTCCGGACGAAAAAAACAAACAAACAACAACAAAAAAAAAAAAAAAAAAAAAAAAAAAAAAAAAAAAAAAAAAAAAATACAGCCAGAGAGAGGAGAAAACCCGTTTATCATTGGACCAAAATTGTTTAGAATTCGATAATTAATTTATTTATCAAAGAACGGAAAACTCACTTCGATTCCAAATCTCTTCCATAGTCAACCAGTGTTGAATTCAGACACTTTTCTCCGGAAGGGATTTCTCTGGCTCCGGGGGGGGGGGGGGGGCATCACATTGCTCTAGTGTGGAATGTTCCCCCGGGCCACCCCCTGAATTCAACACTGTAGTCAACCCTGCCAATTTTCTACTTCTACGTTTAAAAATAAGTTCGTACATGTGTCAGAAAGTTTCACGCTTGTTGAGCAGGGCACTTGAGAACCGATTTAAGTAGACATGTGCTACTTGAGCCGATGCTAAATTGACAACATAAATACAGAAATATAACATGTCCAGCTTAGAGATCGTCGTCAGATAGTTACATGATGCCCCATCATCAGCGCGCAGGCTACATTATTTTTTTCTACATAGTCGAACTGGGACGGAGCTGGACTTAAGTACTTGTATGAAGTGTCAGGCAGGCAGTACGTTTTAAAAAAATAGTAATAGTCATAATGAACTTCCGTTAATGGAATCATTGAAAATTTACATTAAGGTGGTTCAACGGCATACAGCTCTTTAAATTTTTAATGGATTTTAACGTATTTTAAAGATATTTCTATGGTATTTTAAATAATTTTATAACACAGGTATGCACCTGTAAGCAATTTTAGTACATTTGTTTGTTCTTTTTTATATGCATATTAATTATTTACTCAAGGTGAATTTAGCACGAGAATTTAAATTTCATTTATTAAAATACTTTAGTTTAAACACTTTTATTTTAACGAAAATCACTTACACTACAAATTTCAGTTTTTGGTATTTGGATTTATTTTATTCAGTTTCCATTACAGTTTTTTTTTTTTTTTTGGAAATTTCAAATAATCTCATAATTTAATTTTTGAAAAGGAGTATTTTTCATTAAATTAAAACAAAGACTTTATTTTATAACTGATTTATTTCCAACTTTAGTAATGATTTCCATGAACGAATTTAATACAATGCTGGAATAATTCGGGGTTGTAAGAAATAAATAAGAAAAAAGAAAACGAATTAAAGTCAAAGTATTTGAATGCGTCAGCAAATTACCTTTCGAATTCAGTTGGTTTTAAGATAAAATTAGATTTGGAGGAAAACAAACGAACAAAATTTACTAGGGTGATTGAGATTTGTTGTTGAATTCAATTAAAGAAGAATGAAACTTATCAGTAGCAAATTACGGAAAAATGCAACTCTAAACATTGATTATTTTCAAGCTCTTACCATTCGCATTTTTATCTTACTGAATTACTAAAATTTTTTGAATTCATAAACATATCACATTATTACAGCGCATTTATTTTTTATACCAACTGAATGTTTTTTTTTTTTTTTTTTTTTTTTTTTTTTTTTTTTTTTTTTTTTAAACAAATTGCAAGATTTTCAACAGAATGACATATAGTTGGAGAATTTTAATTTTACTTAATTTGATTATTGTAAAAGGATTTTAATTCACACAAACAGTAGGAAATATTCTATAATTCATTTTATCTGTTTTTGTTATCCAAGTACGCACATGTATAACGCAAGCTTTTATTATAAGTATTACTTATAATCGATTTATTGTAAAACTCTGAAGATGCGAATAAAAGAAGTAACATAATATTAAGCTTCATAAATGATTCAACACTTAAAAGATGATTAAACAATTAAAAATATGTTAAAAATCGAGTACTTTTAGTTAATACTAAGCCATCAACCCGATTTCAAAACTTAAACAGTTCTTACGAACAATAGTTGTCCATAGTAAGTTATGGACAACTAGCGTTCATAAGAACTGTTGGGTTTTGTGTGTTAGTTATGGACAACTAGCGTTCATGAGAATTGTTTAACACTAGAACCGCCGGAAATTTTACTCAAGTGTTATAAAAATATTTTACACCAGAATTTTTATTAAAAACTATCTAAGTTATTTATTTAACATATTTCTCCGTGGTACATGTTTAACTTATTTTAGAAAGAAATTTCTGGTTCTAATCGAAGTATTTTTATTTGGTAACGGTCAAAATGGCGGTTCTATTGTTAAATTTTAAAATCCTGATGATGGCTTAGTATTAAGTGAACACTGTAAACTGAAATGTCTGAAATTCAGACACTTAAGTGTCTGAAACGCAGTGTTCAATTTTCAGACGTTTTAAAATGTCTGAAAAATTTCAGACACTTCTTGCGTCTGAATTTCAGACACTTAAGTGTCTGAAACAGGAGTGCTCGTTTTTCAGACGTTTTAAAATGTCTTAAAATTTTTAGACACTTCTTGCGTCTGAATTTCAGACATTTCAACTGTCTTAATTGTGGCCATCTTTGACCACTTATCTTTCTAAGCCATATACGCAACCATATTTGGCCACATTGAATCATTTTTTATAAAGGGGAATAATTTAATACCATAAAGTAGAGTTGATTGCAGCATGGGAAAACTGGGATGCTTCTCTACCCTCTGATTTTAGGGTTGCCCAAATAGGGTACGAAGTTTTCATAAAGTTGATATTTTAAGTCAGTTTTGACCTTATGATGATTGTAATCAGTATTTTGTAGTTTTACAGTAGGATAATATCTATATATATATTCACCTAAATATGTGTTTATGGGATATCATATATGCCCTAAGGCATCAAAAATATTTATTGCTTTTAGTGAAAATTTCAAATTAATTCTAGTACAAAGACCTAGTACTCACCCCCCCCGCCCCCCCCCCCCCCACACACACACCGCCTTCATATTCTGTTACCAAAAAAAAAAAAAAAAAAAAGAAAGAAAGAAAGAAAAAGCCTATTCGATGCCATTAAATACATATTTGGATAAATATATCATTTTCTTTAAACTAATCATGTTCTAAAAGTAGAAAGTATTTATTAAAATAAGTATAAGATCAAAACAAATTTAAAATATCAGCTTTATGGAAATTTCATACCAAATATGGGGACCCGTAAAGCTAAAGGTCCATAGGAACAGCCCAGTTTGTCCATGCTGCAATCAGCTCTGCTTTATGGTAACAAATTATTCCCATTTATAAAAAAAATGATTCATTCCTTTAGAAAGAATCCCATCCCTGCTTTTTTGTACAATTTTTTTCCCGTTTAAATTAGATATTCCCAGTGAGTTAGTTTAAGCGTTTTTTTTTTTGCATTTTTAATTTCTGTGTTAAATAAAATCTAACACTAAATTTCACAAAATTTGCTGTATATGAGATCCCAACATAAAAAAAAAAACTTGAGTATGAAACTATTACTTTTTTTTTTTTTTTTTATCTACCTTCGTTTTTATTATTATACTATATCATTATCAAGAAATACTGAAACATTTGTTAACCGCACATCGGCGACTGAGACAGTAATTATATTATTCTGGATGGACAGTATGTCTAATTGACACTTTTTAAACGATAAATAATCTGATAAATTTAACTGGAAACAGAAATCCCTCATTATGAATATCCTTCATTTTTGCTCCCCACGGTGTTTGGAGTGTTTGCAATCACACGAGCGGTAGCAGTTGCAAAAGCCATTTCTTATCCAAATGATTGGTATATGATTAACTACATTAAGAAAGAAACCAAATTAAAATCAATATAAGGTAAATATCTTGTACTATTCTGTTCATTTTCTTAGTAGAAAGTACAAATTTCTTTCCTTGCAGTGTGCTTTGAAATATTCTAACGTTTAAATAAAATAATTCAATAATAATAGTGTTAATAATATATTAAAGTTTTCACTTTCTCAGAATGTTTTTAATTTGTCATACAAATATTAACATCTCAAAAAAAAAACAGGCTGGTATTATGAACTCGTTTTTTCTAAGTGAGAAAAAAAAAGAAAAAAATAATGAATTTTTGAAAAATGTTCAAATATAATAAAATTTGCTAAGCAGTCATATTGTACAGCATTTTTAAACAGTCTAGCGTAAAAAGAAAAACAATGAAGAAAAAATCATAGAACCAATTAATTCCACTCTATATAGCGGATACCAGCGAATAGCGGACTAATTACGTGCTACCGAAGCGCCCGCTATTCAGAGGTTTTGCTATATATTCATTTATATGCGCTGCGCATTCTAAATAAATAAAAAGATTTTTTTGTGACAGTGTAGCAATGATGTTCTAAATAAATTCCAGGTCCAGCAGTTGACATTAATCAATAATATTCTGCAAATTTACTTTAAATCACATGAATCTAAATATCCATTCATGCAAACCAACCAATTAATTAGTACTTGACAAGTTACTCTATTTGTAGCATCACAATGTGCATTTATACATTTTTTTCCCCCTTATCATATAAAGACAAAATTCAAATGCAGCAAAGATAACGTGCGTTGAGATCTTACATTATCAAACACATACATAAAAAATATACTTAATAGACTTAAAATCCTATTTCATTTTTTTTTTTTTTATTAGTTTTTTTTTTTTTTTTTTTTTTTTTTTACATCCAGAAAAAAAAAAATATATATATATATATATTTGAGGTGAAAAGAAACTTCTAAAAATATTTTTTCCCTTTAAACATCGTAATAAAAATAATTTATTTAACTATAAATTAAAAGAATGGAATAATATGAAAAAATATATACGTACATGGAGCAAACATAATCTTAAGAATAATCTCCAAAGCACATTTTTCACAAATTGTTAAGAATCAGCGAAGTTATAATTCACCAATTAGACTGTACTAAACCATTAGAAAAGTATCTTCCCCTGTCATGGGCCGAAAATGGGTCTTACTTATACCCATATAATTTTTTTTCTCATATTTTTTTCATTTATCTGTATGATATTCAACTTGATTTTTTAAATACTTTTTAGCGCATATTGGATTAATTACACAGATTTTATCATTTGCTTAAAGTATTTTTTTTAAATATGGCTTCGTTTTAAAATTCAACACGGGAGAACCCGCACATATACCCAGGGTGTGTATGTATTTTACTTTTTTACCAATGAATACAAATAATAATCGTCACCTTATTTAGTCGCAGACAATTGTTACAAATTCTGCGATCAAATAAGTTGAAGATTACTTTTAAAACAAATAGTGGTGACAATTGTAAAAAGCATACACACTCTGTGTCTATCAAGCCCGGCATTAATCCTCTCGGGTTAAATATGTTATGTAACACAGTAAATAATAAGTAGTTTTTTACTTTTAAACAAGTTTTCATAAAGATTATTAAAAATAAATAAATAAAAAACAGTACAGTCGTTCAGTTGAATACTATAGAAGATTTATTTCATATTGGAAAACTGAAACTTATAAAATATTCTGTACAGTGTTGAACTCAGACACTTTTCTCCGGGAGGGATTTCTGTGGCTTCGGGGGGGGGGCATCATAGTGTTCCGGGGGGAAATTGCACTTTTTGACTATTGAAAACAAAATATCAAATCTACCGCGGAGGACAACTCATTGCTACGGGAGGATGCTCCCCCCCCCCCCCGGAATCAACACTGATTCTGAATACATGAAAACTTTTATTCTTATGCTTATATTTCAATAATATATATTCTGTGAAAGAGTTAAATGATACGCTTGTCACTAAAATGAAAAATCATAAGTGCAATTATATCAATAATATAAAGTAAACTGAAATTGCAAAGAAAAATCTTATGCAATATCATTAGATTTTTTAAAATTTACATTGAGTAAATTTTCTTATTACATTAGATCAAGTGATTATCACAAGTTTTCACGTAGATGCTAATAATTCAAGAAATAATTAGATTATTTACTACATAGAGATTTTGTTTATAAAATAAAGGTCTAAAAAATGTTAATATATTCATTAGTACTGAGAATTATATTCATTCATTAAAAATCATCACAAATGAACACACAAATCTTTTCGCACCAAAAATATTTATTGGATGAAAAAGGCAAAAATATGAAAAATTCAAATTAATCTAATAAAAATAATTTAAACAGTAAATAAATAATATTAAATATGCAAAGAACGTCCAATATTGTCCGAAAAAAAAGTTTACTTAATTGCGAATTATCATTCACACAAATCACTATCACTTACCTTGGCTGGTAATATCCAAAAAATGTAATATTTATGATGAAAATACACTTTCACACTTTAAATGATTAAATACGCCATTGTATTCCCATTTTTTGGCGCTGTATTTTTATACATTTTATGAATTCTTTTATCCTTTGAATTATGAATGATAAATTATCAATAAAAATAGAGATGAAACATTTTTTCATAGGGAAACACAGAAATTTCAATGTCTTCACAATCGAAACGTTATTTAATAACCACGTTCTAGCACATAAAACATTCCAATAAGACGAATTAATACCATTCTGAATATGCAGCATATTAGTTTTTGCAAGTTGTAATAAACAAAGTTTCGCCTACCATCCATAAAAGGCAGACACGTGCACAATTAGTTGCTGTTAAGTACTAATATACCAATAGATATAGATGCATGTCTTTTTCCAAAAGAAAGTAGATACTTGTCACCATTTCTTCTAAATTTATAACGCTCTGACTCAGCGACAACGATTTGCATGACGAATGACTATTTCCAAGTGGAGATGGAGAGATCACTAAAAGTTCTTATCAGCGGGCAATGAAACATCTTGTAAATAAAACACAAACTTTTATACATCAAGCAAATTTACTTTACTACTGAATGAGGTACTGTAATCGACCTTCGCGCCGTTAAAAAAATGTCCGTTGCTGGCCAAAGGAGTAGTAAACAAACGAGCTTTCTGATTGGCTGGCACGATATAATACTTTCACGATGCGTTTTAGAATCCGTTTTTTATTGAATTTTCATATTTAAATCTGATCTTTCAATAAAAGAAGAATTATTAAGTTATAATTCCAGCAAAATTTCCGACTTTTTCTTATCAAATTGTAAAATAGTTATGAACAATCATGTGCGCACGCAAGATTTTCATTAAAAGGCAGTGACGTCACATATTCGGAAAAGGGCAGAGAATATGATTGCCAGGAAGAAATTTTTTAGATGCTTTAGTTAATTGTTGCCCAAAAAATTATAACATAAAACGATATCTATTAAAGAAGGGGCGCAATATTATGCTGCCCCAGAAGTACAAAATCCATGTTATGCCAGTATTAAGGGAGGGGGGCGGGGGGTATCCTTTTTGGTACCTACTTTAAGCATAATCGCCTGAAGAAGAGGTGCATTGAGGACCATTTACCCTCTCTAGATTTTGGTAATTAATTAATTAATTTTTATTTAGATCTGATTGAAAAAAGAATTTATTCTTCCAGGTGACTATAGATTAATTAAGGGTTAGCAGAAAAATGATGTAAAGACTTTTCGTGAGGGTCTCTCTTGTAAAAAACATTTTTAATTGTGTTTTCTTTTGAACGTTCGCGCAGTTTAAATTTATCTTAAACGAGGGGCTTGGGACAGCACAGTCTCCTGACAATAATAATAAAAAAGAATTTCGGTTCTTTATTTTTTAAAATATTGTTAGAAACTTATTTTTGAATACATAATATTTTTTGACTGCAATTTTTTATTTTGCTTTTTAACTTGATATATTTCAATATTACCTTGCACGATACAATCTGACAAAAAAAAAGTTTTTAGGTTTAAAATTTGCTTTAAAAAAATGCGGACTAGTTTGTGGGACATAGGCATATCTGTTTCAAAATCTAGCCCTTTTGTACATTTTTTTTTTCTTTTTTGCCTGCGGCCATGTTTTATAGCATTCCGAGATATATATCTTTAATATTTTCAAATATTTAGGCGGGGAGGCAGTCTATTTTTACCGCCCCCTATGTAGGCCAATGAGGGCAAACAATTTTTGAAAAAATTTGTACTTTGTGAAAAGTAATTCTTTAATTACTTAACTTAATGCACAAAAAATAACTTAGTTTCGAGACTTGGTAAGTAGACTTGTACAATTTTGAAACAGATATTTGATACGGAAGTTACTTCTTCTACAAATTAACATCATTTAGTGGATGGAAAACTATTTTAAATATCTTTAATTTAATTATAAAAAAGTCTCTGGTAGTACTAGCATATGTAGTGATACAATTGTACCACCATCATCACGTATAAAATACAATTACATAAAATTCAGACATTTAAGTGTCTGAATTTCTAAATGTCTTAATTTCAGACATATCACCAATATTCAGACATTTTTTTCCGTTCATTTATACCACGATCATAGTAAGACACTTAAGTGTCTTAAATTCAGACATGTATAATGTGTGAAATTTCTTATTCAGACACTTAAGTGTTTGAATTGCTTTTTCAGTCACATATGTGTCTGAATTTAAGACACCTATATTTGCAGTGAAAGTACTCGATTTTTAACATATTTTATTTTTTTAATCATATTTTGAGAATTGAATCTTTTATGTAAATTTATATTACACAAGATAGTGGCGGGCAAAGTTTGACGGTAAATAACTTGAATGTTTCCTTAGAAAAATTCTTGAAATTTAAATTAGTTGCTTTTAAATTAATTCTTGAAGGACGAATTTCTACTTTAAAATCTCATGCCTTTAAGCTGCTGCTTTTACCCGCTACGCTAGCAGGAACTCTATTCCTATTTCTTTAAGGCGATAGATGGTGCTGTCCATCTAACCTATTCAATGAAGTGAAAGAATTTTAAGGTTATAATTTACAGCCAATTATGCTTGCTTTTTATAAGTAATTTACCTAAAAATACCGTGTAGAGAATTTATTTTTACTTACTACGACCTCATTTATTTACTTTTTCTTTTTTTGAAAAAAAAAAACAAAAAAAAAACAATATTTATTTTTTTTTTTAACTGCACGACCATTAAAAGCTGCCACGAATTTTATTTTTATCTGTCACATTATCTAAAAACCTAAATTTGAAACTTGATGCAGCTAACGATTTATAATATATATTTTTTATTACTTGAATTTTATTTTACATTTTTTAAATATTAAACCTGGATATCAAGGTAATTTCTTTTATAGCTCTTATACGAATATTTTTGTTTCTTTCCTTTTTATTTTTTACGCAAATGAATGACAAACTTTCCTTTATGACACACGCACACATATATATTCTCAATAATGGTCAGAAAATGTAACGAAAATTGTTGATCAGCTCGATTCATTTAATTGATAATTACATGCAGAATATTTTAGCTGAAATATTTTAAATATAAAATCGTTATTTTTTCAAAATATTATTGAGTGTTAAATTTTATTTAATTATAAAGCATTCAATTAAAGATAATAATAAAATAAAAGTCATTTAACTTCTCTTCCTAATATAATATGTCATTATTGATATGAATTATTGACAAAAATCTTACACGTTTTGAAACGCTTAGGCTCGAACCTAAGTCCTCTTCAAAAACTCAGACCTTTAAACTACTGCTTTTACCCGCTACGCTAGCAGGAACTCGTTTTCCTTCATTCTAAATTGAAGAGGTTTGATAAACAGTTGACGCATACGCAATTGTCTCGAATTTGAGTTCTCATCTTACAAAAATTTTTGCGTTTTAATATTTATGATACCTTATTTTTTCAAAGAAGTTGCTACAACTTAACATGCTAGTTTCCCAATCTTCGTGTGTAACTATTGGTAATTCATAAGACGGATCACCAGTAATAACTTTTATCCTCAAATCACTGTGTTTATCTTATGTGTGAATATGACCAAAACAATATGACACCACGCAAATAAACCGTAGCTCTTAATATCGACAGAATAAATTTCTGAATTTTAATAATGCTGAAAGAGCGAAATAATATTAACTTTGTGAAAGAAAGAAAAGTTTGTTAATAGTAAGATCAAATAGAAGACGAACTTGAAACAACTTCTACTTGTGATGTGATAGTTCAACTGAGCTAGTATCTTTGCACATGTGCAACGCGTCACTCTAAAGGCAGACTTCTACTTATATACTGCGCACGCGCAATTACAAAATTTTAATTTAAAATTACGGCTAATAAATAAAATATTTGAACAAACGAATGTACGATAACAAATCTGTGGCCAAATAACTTTCATTTAAAAAAAGATTGGTGTAATTTGATGCAGTAGTATCGTCTAACGGATTGTCGAGAGAAAACGCTTAGCGTTTTAAATATATAGATTATTAAGATGAATTTTAGCAATTCATAACTAGTTTATTTGAGAAATAATGTAGTTTAAATCATTTTTTCTTAGTGTAAAAAAAAAAAAAAAATCTGAAATTTTCTTAATAACTAAACAAAGACTGGAACATGAAATTTGCGAGACTATTTGTACAGAATAGAATGTTTTAAACATTTTCATTGTAACAAAACCCATATACAAAAGAAATTAAAATTTTTTGACTTTGACTTTTCTTTATTCGGTTTACATTTCGTTTAAAGAGAAGTTACTGTTTAATGCTTGGAGGTTTCAAATAATCTCATAATTTAATTTTTGAAAATGAGCATTTTTCATTAAATTAAGACTTTTTTTTTATAACTTTTTTTTTCTTCTAATTTTAGTAATGATTTCCATGAACGAATTTTATACAATGCTGGAATAATTCGGGGTTGTAAGAAATAAAGTCAAAGTATTTGAATGCGTCAGTAAATTACCTTTCGAATTCAGTTTGTTTTAAGGTAAAATTAGATTTAGAGGAAAACAAACGAACAAAATTTACTAGTGTGATTGAGATTCGTTGTTGAATTCAATTAAAGAAGAATGAAACTTATCAGTAGCAGATTACAAAAAAAAAATGCAATTCTAAACGTTGATTATTCTCCAGCATTTACCATTTGCTTTGTTATTTTTCTGAATTACAATGAGTTTATACACATATGATATTATTAAAGAACATTTTTTCCCTTCAGATTACAAGATTTTCAACAGAATGAAATATAGTTGGAGCGTAGAAAATGTTCTATAATTCATTTTATCCATCTATTAATCCAAGTACGCGCATGTATAACGTAAGCCTTTATTATAGGTGTAAATTATTATGGATTTATTGTACAACTCTCTAGATGCAAATAAAAGGAACAATGTAGTTTAATTCATCTTTTCATAGTCTAAAATAAAAAGGATATTTTAAAATCTCACATTTTCCAAATAACTATACAAACAGTCGAACTTTAATTTTGTGAGAATATTTGCACAGAATACATTGTTTTAATGTTTGAATACATTGTTTTAAAGTTTGAATACATTGTTTTAATGTTTGAATACATTGTTATCCAATACATCCATCTATAACGTAAGCTCTTATTTTAGGTAATATTTATAATGGATTTATTGTACAACTTTGTAGAAGCGAATAAAAAAATTATATACTGTTGATAATTTTTCCTTAGTCTAAAATAAAAAAGGATATTATAAATTCTCACATTTTCAAAATTACTAAAGAAAGAGTCTAAGTTTAAATTTGTGAGACTATTTGCACAGAATGCATTGTTTTAAAATTTTTCATTTTAACAAAAACCACAGACAATAGAAATTTCAATCTTTTGCCTTTGATTTTTCTTTATTCTGTTTACATTACATTTAAAGAGAAGTTACTGTTTACTGGTTGGAAGTTTCAAACATTCTTATAATTTAATTTTGAAAAAAGCATTATTTTTAATTAAATGTACTTATATGGACTTTTTTTTAATGAACTCAAGTAATTGCAATTTCAGCAATTGATGCAGTTCCAAGGAAAGGAAAAAGGAAAAAAAAATAATAAAAGTGAATGCATTTGAATGTGTCAGAAAATTACATTTCGAGATCAGGTGGTTTTAATAGAAAATTCGATATGAAGAGAAGGAAACAAACAATATATAACAGTATAGATGGTGATTCAATGTTTAAATAAAAGTAAGAATATTAAAACTTATTAGTAGCAGATTGCGAAAATATTGTTTATTGAAAATTAATATTCTCCAGATTTACCGCTTGTATTTTTATTTAATTTTTAAATTTTCGCTAAATTTTTAATCAGGTGATATACTTAAAGAACATCTACCTTTTTTATATACCAGTTGTATACAGACAACATTATTCCAAGATGATTTGAAGTGTTAAGGTTTTTTAAAACAGCGACAAATACTACAAAGAATATTTTTTTTATAACCTTTAAATATTCAACTACTCTTATAAATATAATAAGCTTTTTTTTAATGCAAAAATGATTATAATATTGATTGTTTTAAATAAATTACCTTAAAAGAGGTACTTTAATTTGTTAATTAAATGATTAGTATGAAACAAAAAACACATTCGTGAATAATATTGATGCTACATGGATGGCGGCAACACATACCCAATAAACCTCCCTTTTCCTTAATTTTATTTTATTTCCTAAACATACCACAATTTCAATTTTTACAGAACGAATATGAAAAAAAGTGGTATTTCATATGCAATTTGTTTCAAAACTCTATTCTCGAATTAGGTTTTTTTTTTTTTTTTTTTTTTTTTTTTTTTTTTTTTTTTTTTTTTTTACTTTAAAAATTATTTTTAATCATTTTTTTATGTGCCTCTAACGTTTGCAACCCGATTGTAGAAGATTATCAGTTTTCACTTTAAAAACTAAAAATAGTTCAACGTTTGCTTTTGGACAAAATTCCATAAAAAAAATCCAAATCCAAACATCTTGAAAAATAAATAATGTATAAAAAAATACAAATTTAAAAGATATGTAATCGATCTAAGAACTTTACTGCTGAAATAATTAGAATAAAGTAGGCTACTGTAATTTAGCAAAATCCTTGGTGATTTCTTGTGCTATTAATCCCTCGTATATGGCGATTATGAAAGTATCGCTTTTAATAAATTTCAAACCTTTTTTTTAAATACATTATTGATATTTATCATTTAAAAATGCTTCCTGTTGTTATTAATGAACAATTTATAAGACAAAAATAATTATAGTTTACCCATTTCTTTTCAATAAATATATAATGCTATTTATAATTTTTTTTTTTAACTATTTATTTTTATTTGGCCGTCCGAGCGTCTTGAGGGCTTTCCAGCATTTTTCATAAAAATGCTTATAAAAATAATCTTAATTACAATTTTCTTTCCCTGTTTGTTTCTAAAATACACTTCATGTTTCTGTATTTGATAAACATCTTGAAATACAATTCTGTTGAAAATATTTTTGCCTACAACAGATTTAAGTTATTTTGGGGAAACGTAAAAATACGTCCAAACCGCTCAGAGGGTTAAAAGAAAACTTCACTCCTTATAAGTATTTTCGCTAAAACCTCATTCTCGTACACCAATTAATCTAATTTTTGTACAATTTTAAAATGTGTCAAAGGTTTTTGGCTTATCCTATATTTTATATGCATATTGTGTCCATTTTTTGTATTTCTTAGAGTGTTAGTAAATTTTGGGTAGGGAAAGATAAGACTGTCGAAATGTTCGCGAGAATGTCTTGATTATTTTTTAAATTATACACCGAAAATCCAGATCCAGGTTGGAATTAATCTCCTTACATTTTTCGAGTAATAAATGTTTTGTGGTCCCAGCCTCGAATAAACCTGACTTGATATGTAACATCAATCTCCCAGTACTCCCGTAACACTTGTAGCATTTTACGAGACACAAATTAAGCAATTCTTTGATACAATGTATCATTGATTGATTTTTTCAGTAGTTAACTTAAAAAAAAAAAAAAAAAAAAAAAAAAAAAGATTATCGAGAAAGTGAATCAAGATCCAGCTTGGAATGAATCTCTTGGAATGAATCTTTATATTTTTGACTTAATAAATGTTTTGTATTTCTAGGTTAGTATATTCCTGTCTTGTTATGTAACGTCAGTCTACCGGTACCCCCTGTACCATTTGTAGCAGTTTACATGGCATAAACTAATAAATTCCTTGACACAATTTATCATTGATTGATTTTTTCTGTAGTTAACTTTAAAAAAAGCTAACGAAAAAGAAAGAAATCTAGAAAGAAAATCAAGATTTAGCTTGGAATGAATCTCTTAATGTTTTTGACTTATTAAATGTGTTCTTAGGTTCGTCCAATCCTGTCTTGATATGAAAGATTAATCTCCCTTTATCCCTTGTAACATTTTTAGCGTTTTAAGTGACATAAACTAATCAGTTCTTTGACACAATTAATAATTGATGGATTTTATCAGAAATTAACTTTAAAAAAAGCTATCGAGAAAGAAAATCGAGATACAGCTTAGAATGAATCTACTTACATTTTTGACTTAATAAATATTTGTGTTCCTTGGTTCGTACAATCTTGTGTTGATATGTAAAGTCAGTCTGTCAGTACCTCCTGTACCATTTGTTGCATTTTAAGTGGCATAAACTAATCAATTATTTGTCACAATTAATCAATGACTGATTTTTTAAGCAGTTAACTTTTCAAAAAAGCTATGACTCTTTTTGATTAAATAAAATAAAGTTAAAAACAATTTTCTACTACTAAAAGAGAATTATATGAAGTGAGTAATTTTTTTTTATGAGTATAAAATGTCTTTATTTCTGTAAAAGTTTTATCCAGCGAATCGCATTTCTAACATATCTTTAACTTTTGATTCCAAATTTATTTTTTTTTTTTCAAAAAAAAAAAGTATAGATAAAATAATTTTATCTTTTTATCTCTTGGGGGATAGAACATACTTCTGAAAATATTTTATTAAACTTTATTTTATTCTTTTGATCATTCCACTTTGATTTTGAATATTTTTATGAAAATAAAAGGCTATAGTAAAATCACCTGTAATTGTTCAAATTGTTCTCTGGGTTTCATTTTTAGGAATATGTGTAACGTAAATTTTAAAATTGAAAACGAAAACAAAAATCATTAAATATATTTCGATGAGAAACTGCAGAACATGTTAGAAGATGGAATATATTTTCTAATAGATATAACTGATAGCTTTAAATATATATATACAGGGTGTTACAAAATCCGACCGACAAATTAATAGGGGAGGTAGAAGGCATCACGAGGATGAAAAATTACCACACAACATGGGGCCGCCACAAACCGTGTATTTAATGAAAAATAGTAGGTATTCTGCCTTAATTCAAATTGTTTTGACTCTAATAACTTTCAGAAAACCGAAGTATATTATTATAAACACTTAACATACATTCTCACCTTTGCTGTAAATGTAATAACGTCAAACAAAAGTTGTAGAAGTTTGTATTATACGCACCAGCAGTATTCACTTGCGCCCCACATTTTGGACTATGATTATCAGTTCATACGGTACCATCAATTGCTTGAGAACCTTGTTTTTCCAAAATTTTCGTGATGTTATGACATTTCACACAAAAGAAGGTACAGTCATGGAAAAAAAAAAGGTAAACACCCCCTACTAACTCCTCAACAAATTATCGTAAACGAAAGTTACTGGTGCCGAACTATTGGAAATAAAGTTTACTTTTAAATGATGTTTACAAAATATGTTTAAGGGGCCATCTACATATTAAAACGAATCCAAACTTCATTTTTTTTTCAATGGCAATACCCAATTTTAACGAGATATTTCAAATCTTCGGTTCAAACTGCACTGTAAAAATTTTATGTAACGTTACTCCATAAAATGGGTGGCAACATGCTGCCTCCAATTTTATAGAGTAATTTTTTCACTTATATAATGGTGTAATTAAAACTAATATAACTGGTGTAATGTTACATATTAGTGTAACGTAACACCGGTTACATCGGTTAAAGTACTCCATAAAATTGGAGACAACAAGGCTGCCACCAATTTGTACTGAGCAACGTTACACAAATGTTTTACAGTGTGTGCCTGGACACAAAATTTCAAGTCATTTGAATGATAAGTTTTTGAATTATAAACATTCAAAATTTAGTGCATCTAATGTTAAATTACGTTTTCACATTTTTATTTATATCACCTGAAATTATGCTCCTAATGTGCTAATTTTTTGTGTAGCAATAATTCTAATACACCCAAACATAAATACGCTGAATTTGCAATTTTTATAATTTTATGATATGAATTATGAATTACAAAATTAGTATTCGAAAAATTATGAATTGCACCCTACAATTTTTTTGATGAGTCCTGCTTTATGGAAATCCAAAATTTCACATTTTTCTTCAAAGTAATTTTCAAACTATGCTTAAAAAACGGCAAAATGATGGTTTAAGGAGCCGTCTATGATAGAAGTGAAGAGATATTTTGAAATTCCTTCCGCTGTGAGTGGTGCTTAAGGTACTTGATCAAGAAGGGGCTCTCTCGGTTAACAATCGAATACCGAGCTTCAATTTAGATACAGCACTTAATATACGATCGTTTTAAAATAATTAATTTCTCGGAAACTTTATGCTACGGATTGCATAAAAATTTATTTTTAGGCTAATTGAAGGGTGCAGAGTTCATTTATGCTGTCAGAATTATGTATTGCTATTGAAAAAAAAACAAAGTTATGGTTCGTTTTAATATGTAGATGACCACCTAAGCAAATTTTTTATACATCATTTAAAAATAGACTTTATTTCCAATCGTTCGATACCAGTAACTTTCTTCTACGATAATTTGTTGAGGAGTTAGTAGGGGGTGTTTACCTTTTTTTCCACGACTGTACATATTGTTGAATTTTATTTGCAATGTTTTTATTTTTCTTGAAATTATTACCCTGAACCCGAATTCAGTTAGGATGAAACATTCTGTATCTGTGACTAAATAAGCGTTTTGAGACACCATGTTCTATGGCAATTTTTAATCCTCTTGAGCCCTACTACCAAACCTCTGAATTTGTTGGTCGAATTTTGGAACACCTTGTGTATATTCAAGACGGCTTTTTTATTTTATGTTGACATTAAATATAAATGTATTATTCAGAAAGAAATATCTTTTTAAAATGAAAATCCAATTTCAAAGTAATTGCTTAAGAGGCGCAAAGGCCAACATAGTGAAAAAGACTCCATGCCGGAACTCCAACCCGGGGCATCAGTATAGCGCACTGACGCTCTGCCGACTAAACCACATGGAAGGATACCCAGCCTGGAAAATTTCTCACTATTAACCTCTGCGCCTCTTAAGCAATTACTTTGAAATTTGATTTTCATTTGAAATATTTTATGCAAGCCGAAAGTTTCTCTCTGGAATAATTTCCATGTATATTAATATAGTTTCTATCGATGATGGATTTAATTAAGCTTCGTGTTTGCCCCATGTTGGTGGATCACGATAAATATTCCATCTTGTGTTTCGTTTGTAGCCTTTCCAACATTTAATAGTGAGAAATTTTCCAGACTGAGTATCGCTCCACGTGGTTTAGTCGGTTGAATGTCAGTGCGCTATACTGGAGGGCCGGGTTCGCGTCCCGGCGTGGAATCTTTTTCACTATGTGTGCCTTTGCGCCTCTTAAACAGTCACTTTGAAATTTGATTTTCATTTCAAATATTGTATGAAAGGAGAATGTTTCTCTCTGGGATAATTTCCATGTATAAAGAAATATTTTTTTGTGTAGCAGAGATTTGTCAAAATATTTATCTATATTTGAAGAATAAAATATTTAAATTACTTAAAAATGTATAACTCGGTGAGCAGTTGTAAAATATCATAAATCATGAAATGTATTTACTAGTATTTAAACTACAAATATATTTCTAAAAGATGTTTTTTTTCTACGAATGGTAGGTGTCAGCTGTTTTACTTCACGTAAGCATTAAATATGTTTGAAATATTTAAAATGCAGATTTGTAAATAGAGTAGAGATTAAAAAAAAAAGAAAATTTTGAACTTGAAAAATAAATGATTCATATTAAACAAGAAATAAAAAACAGTGAAAATGCACCGTATACCCATGCGAATATAATATTCGTTTTGCCTCTAAAATTTGAAACCTTAAAAGTAAAGTGCGGAATATTCATGGAATAATTCTGAAAACCAAATGAAACTACAATTGGTTTTATTTACTCACTAAATACAGATATATTCTGGGATAAAATTATATGACTATAGAAATAATAAGTGTAATCATTGAAGTGATTACATTTTTACGTGTCTTAGTTTTCTGTATTATATGCAAACATCTGATAATTCTCTCCTTATTAATGTTTTGAAATCGATTTTAAACAACTTTAATGTAGCATGTAAAATTCTGTTTCAAAATAAATTTTATTTTTCATTAAAGATAAAAGTTTTTGAAAGAAGTTTGAAATAACGTGTCGTACTTTATAGATTTAACCATTTCACGACCTCGGCCACATAGGTAGACGTTTAGTTATTTTATAATTATAATTACAGTCAATAATAAAAAAAAGAACAATTTGACAATCACTTATTCACTACAGAATACCTCAACAAGACAAGTAAAAATTTTAAGGTTTGGCTGCACTGATAATGTTATTTCTGATGTACAGTTAGAGATTTATTTGAAATCGTTAATATTTGATAAAAATAATATCAGATATATTAAATATATTAATAATTTGCCGAAATGTAAGAATGAAATTTACTGTTAGTTTTTTTATTTTACAAGAAATCATTTCACTTATAAATTACCATTAACTCTCTGAGGCCACAAATTTGGACTTTATTGTTTTGTGAATTTTCATTTTTTGGTTAATTTATTATTATTATTATTATTATTATTATTATTATTATTATTAATTCCTGTTAATATAAAATAAATAAATCTTAAAAAAGCATTAATTTTTTCCTCATAATAAAAAAATCTTCCCGGACGAAGCTAAAATGGAATAAGGTACGGCATTTATACTGGTGATATTTAATTATCAATACACTAAACTCCCGACTATCCGGCCTAATGTGGCGGAAGGGTAGGCCGGATAACAAAAAAGCCGGATAGGCTGGAGTCCTAGAAATATTTACTCACTTCCTACCCTCCTCCTCCTCGTGATCTTAAAAATGCATGTTACACATTTTAAGATAAATTTTATACATACAGTACAGTTTTAAAATAAGCAAAACATTAGCGTGAAACGTAAGCCTAATTCGTAAAATAATGAGTAAATCTTATTTTACTCTTTATTAATAAATGATTCCACAAATATGAAAAGTTATGCATAGATAAAAGTCAAAACTAAGTTTTTAGTTTTTGAAAAAGTCCTTGATAGATGACTGCTTCTCCCTGTTAACCTTCTTCCGCGACGCAATGTCCCTCCATTTACGCAAGCAGATAATATTAACTGGCGTCGCTTCCTCCTGCTAACTCATAGTTTCTTTCGTTTATCACCCCATTTCGTTAATCTTCAATAAATATACACGAAGCACACCAAAAGTCTATACGCGACTAACCAGAATAAGTGGAAAATAACGTCCGAACTTGTTAACAGTCTTTGCACAACTGACGAAACAGGTTATCAAGCCTTAACACCCCCCTCTCCCTTCCTGTCTGCCTCTGCTATTGCATTCTGCAATCCTTTCTTGTTCCTTCCTGCCATGAGTTAGCACTTTCCTACGAACGGGAACCTGCCTGTCTTGGCCGCTTGCAACATTTCTGAGCTTTTTTTTTACTAGGCCAGATAGTACGGAGGGCCGGATAGTCGGGAGTTTACTGTATTTCTTTTTAAAATGAGCTTTGTATATGATAAATACACCGCACACTGCAAAAAATCTCATTTTATAGTATTTTAAAAGAACGATCTTAAATATATATTTAAACCACTAAGTTACATAAAAAAAAGATTTTTTTTTGTCAGGATTTCTATAATATTTTAATTTTCAAATTCATAGATTATCTGCTTCGAAGTTTTTATACTGCGACATATATATACGAGCTTTAATATTTTTTTTCCATTGATACTCTTCAAAAACAGGATGTGCATTATATATGCATGCGCAAATAATATGTAAGGTTATGAAATTTCAGATTAGTTTTGCCTGGCTGCTTTTTTACCTACCTCTTCATCCACAATTTTGTTCGTTTACTTTCAGATGACAAAGTTGAGTTATGGAACGACCTCAAAGTGCTATGCTATTAAACCTGGTGGCGGCGGCACAGACAATCACCTCATCGAATTCACGGCTGCAATACCAGAATTAGTTTAATCTAGATTCGCATATTAAAAACGCTATCGGTCAGCCAAGTCATATCGCAGTAGAAAACACCTTAAAACCCGATTTTAGGGGTTGACTCGTAGTTTTACAGTTGTGTTTTCCTGCTCCCAGTCCTCCATGTTTTCATACCTTTGGGTACAAGAAAAACACCATGGTAAACCTACGAGTCAACCGTAGATTTGCAGACAGATTACGTTTTAAAATGCGAATCGAGTTTTAATTGATTCTGGAATTTAAACCGTGAACTCGATGAGGTGATTGACTGTTCTACTGCCTTCCAATCTGTATAGCTTTACATATTTGCAAAAATTTATCTGCCCATTCAAAGGTAATTCTGTCAAACAGCTAATTTTAGCTAAAATAATTATCAAATTTCTAAAAATTTGATAAAAATTTATTCACTATTTCATTACAAATTCTTTACTTGCGATAGCTTTACCAGAATGTTGCTTTCAATCTTCTATTTATATACCAGTTTGTAGTGAAAGCGACATTCTAATAAAGTTATTCCACTTGAAAATGATCGCGTTTGTGATTGAAAGATCTCGAGGTTAATGTAACATATTTCTTTACATATGTTTTTAATATAAATGGTTTTAAGATTTTTAAGACCAGTTCAATGTAATGGAATAGCAAACAAATTTTAAGCACATTTGTACTAAACTGATAACCATTAGGTGCGTTCGTAATTATATAAATACGTAGCACCTATAGTCGTCGCTCAGTCCGCCCGTCTGTCCGTCTGTCCGCATATAACAGAGCAAAAACTACCCGACCGAATGGTCTGAAATTTTAAATATATAATAGCTGCAAAATATTGTCGAGTCATTTCAAATTTTATGAAAATCGGATGTATAGTTTAATTACAGGGACAATCAAAAGTTTTCCGTTACATGACGGTCAATGGAAATAAATTATTGAAAGTGCATTTTAATGATGTTACAGCCTTCCGAATGGTCTGAAATTTTAAATATATAAATTGATGCAAAATTTTGTAGAAGCATTCCAAATGTTATGAAAATCGGATGTATAGTTTAATTACAGGGATAGTCAAAAGTTTTCCGTTACAATACGGCCAATTGGAATAAATTATTGCAAGTGCATTTTAATGATGTTGCAGCATTCCGAATGGTCTGAAATTTTAAATATACAGGATGCAATATGTTATCTATCGCCGACCTTTAATTTCTCAACCGTTGGTCTTAGAGATATACTTTCATTTACAAAAACGTTTCAAATGAGGTAAATATTCATGTTGTGGCATTATTTAAAGTAAAAATTCAATTTTATAAAAATTATGAAATCTAACTTTTTATATGGTATCCCTGTCCCTATAGTTACATTTAGTAAAAGTTTACTTATATCGTAACAGGTATAACACAAAAAGTTTGACATCTGTACTACAAAAGTTGACACAGTTATTAAATTTCAAAGTTTGAGATTTTTTCGCATGATTTTGTATTTCAACGAGGGATCAGTTAAAAGATGAATTACAGTAATTCAAGATTAAAATCAGGGTGCAATGTCCTTTTTACGGCAAACGACCTTTAGCCGGTATCGAAAAATTGGGGTACCACCAAAGAGAGTTAGTTCATTTAAACATTTTAGCTGACTTATAGGGGTCATATACAAAGCGAAGAATGAAATACTGAAATTAAGCAAAAAAATAAATACCATTTTATTTATATTATATCATTTTATTATATTATCGTTATTATATAAATATCCTTTTATATTAGAAAACGGTCTACTATAAAAAATGAATACGTCAATCGCCATAATCTGCTACACTGTTAAAAATTTGCAGCAAACTGTCCGGTCATTCGACCGTTTTTTGAAAAAACGGTTTCATACCCGTAATTTAACTATATTCTGACCATAAAATAGCCAATAATATGGTCCAAATAGTGTTAAATTACGGTTGTGTAAACGTTATCAATAAAAACGGTCAAATGACTGGACAGAACGCTGCAAATTTTTAACAGTGTAGAGATACTGTTCAAAGTGTTATTTAACACTTTTATGGGTTGAACAACATTCAAACGCCAAAGTAGGTAGAATCGACAACCAGAAAATAAAACATACTCACTAACAACTAGATAAATGGCAGCAGAATGCAAGCGACCAGCCGAGCTATAACGAGCATGATAACTGGGATTACGCAAATGACAATAGTACCGCAGCGCCACACGTTCGGGATAAAACACGAGCCATCTAGCAGAGGATATGCTAGTCAGCCCTGAGATCGTGATGGCAAGCTACGCATACATGCAATATGCCGAAATGATACTTATTTATGGTGAATGTCAAAGGGAGGCCGCGAGTGTTTATTCAGAACGTTTCTCTAAGGATCTACATCTAACGCATGAAACTATAACTAATGCATTGCACCATTTTTGAGAGACCGGCTCTGTTTCACCACGACTCAGAACAAGTAGACGGGCAAGGTGTAATTTTTGAGTGACACCGAAGGAGTGTATGGTATTCACCCTTTTATTTCCACAACTGAGCACGGCGGAAAGAAGCGAGGTATGTAGTCAGCATGCATGGCATTTTTTACATACACATGATGCACATCCGTATCATTGGTGCAAGCATTGATGCTGGGTTACCACGCATGACGATTTGATTATTGTAATTTCATGCTCAACAACTTAGAGGAAAATCCGTCGTTCATTTGTGACATTCTGTGGGCAGATGAGTCAATGTTTATACTGGTTGGCATTGTGAACGTGCACAATGTTCATTACTGGTCTCTCGAAAACCTCCACATCACCCGCACAGTACGACACGTGTGGTGCAGTATATGGGGACTCCAAAATGTTGGATCCATCTTCTACGATGGTGCCCTAACGGGCGAACGTTATCTGCATCTACTGCAAAACACGGTCCGTGGCTGGTATGACGAGCTACTTCTCTGGCATGCATGACGGGTGTTGTTTTAAGGCGATGGGGGCCCCTCTGCATAAAAAATCAGACGTCGGGGCGTTTCTGGTCACAGAATTCTGTCAATAGATTCTTGGATATGGTGGTCCGGTAGAGTGGCCACTGTGTTCGCTGGACTTGGCTCCCATGGACTTCTACCTCTGGGGTTACATCAAGGCATAGGTCTATGTGACTGAGACCACTTCTCTGGTTTATCTGAAACAGCGTATAATCCTTGATTGTCACATAATTTGCACACCTGCTGTGCTCTAACGTGTCCAGGACTCAGTACCGTCACCCATGCAATTGTGCATTGCCACCAATGGAGAACACTTAGAGCAGTATCTCTAGTAGATTCCGGCATTTGATGTATTCCTTTTTTATAGTAGACCGTTTTCTGATATTATAATAAATTAATATTTATATTTCTGTTTAATTTCAATATTTCATTCTTAGCTTTGTATATGACCCCTAAAAATCAGCTAAAATTTTTAAATGAAATAACCCTCTTTTGTTACACCGCAATATGGCGATACCAGCTAAAGGTAGTTTCGCCGTAAAAAGGATATTGCACCCTGATATTTATCTCGAATTAGTTTAATTCATCTTTTAACTGATCCCTCATTGAAAGACAAAATCATGCGAAAAAATCTCAAACTTTGAAATTTAATAAATGTGTCAATTTTTGTAGTACAGATGTCAAACTTTTTGTGTTATACCTGTTATGATATAAGTGAAATTTTACTAAATATAACTATAGGGGCTGGGAGACCGTATAAAAAGTTAGATTTCGTAATTTTTATAAAATAAATTTTTTACTTTAAATAATGCCATAACATGAATATTTACTTCATTTGAAACGTTTTTGTAATTGGAGCTATATGTCTACGACCAACGGTTGAGAAATTAAAGGTCGGCGATAGATAACATACTGCACCCTGTAGAATTGATGCAAAATTTTGTCGAGTCATTTTAAATTTTATGAAAATCGGATGTATAGTTTAATTAGAGGGACAGTCAAACTTTTTCCATACATTTCGGCCAAAGGGAAAAAAATATTTCAAGTGCATTTTAATGATATTACAGCCTTTCGAACAGAATGAAATGGATATGGATATGCACTTATTGAAGTACACTAAAATATACATTCAGTACAATATGCGATTAAATATATTTATAAAACTAGTTATAGTACGAACGCCCCTCATTTGCCACGTTTGACGAGCAATTTCCAACTTGTTTTAGTTATATTAACGCAAGGTGAATGCGACAGTCCGCTCTAAACTCTTTTTGAGTTTTTTGTTAGCTAATTTTAGCTTTATTTTTTTAACATATGTGCATCAATTCAAATTACAGGTATCAATAAAACGTAACATATCTTTTTTTTTTTTTTTTTTTTTTTTTTTTTTTTTAAGTGTTTATGGCATATTTAGTTCTTTGTAGGTGTACACATAAATGTAGGATACATATTTCACTATAACATTAAATTGTTTAAAACACATTTAATGTTGTTATTTTAGAAGTTATATTAAAAAAAATCCAAACGATGGACTATAACTTCCATTCTAACTAATGCAAGAAAAAGAAAAAAAAAGCATAAGGTTTATTTTGTTCTCGCATAATTTTTATTGTATAATTAAATGTGGTTTAGTTTGTCAGGATGCATCATATATATATATATATTAAAATTGAACTTGTATTATAAAAGTTCAATAGCACGAACTTAACTTAAATTCAAATTTAAGTCCTTCATATTGAAAACTTTTGAAATGAAAAATTCTCATTCATTTTATTTGTTATTGAGCAAGAAACAATAATGAAAATTCAGACAATCAACGTCAAAGAAAAACGTCAGTTATTTACACATAGATAAAAACATTAATGCAGCTGCTAAATATATTTCTTTAATACGTTTTAATACAAACACGTGTCGTACTTTGTAGGTTTAACATGGAATAACGTATAGCATTTATACTTGTTGTATTTAATTATGAATATTTATTGTTACAACGAGGTTACTAGTATGAGAAAACTGCAAACTCCAAGAACTCTCATTTTATAGTATTTTAATATGCAATTAATTAAATATGTATTTAAACACACTAATTTACATTAGCGAAATGATTTTTTTATGGTGGATTACTATAATATTTTAATATCTTTGTTCCTGAAATATCTTTGTCCCTTTTTTCCTATTAAGTTTGTACACTTCGACTTATATATACAACTTATAACTTTTTTCCCCTTTTATCCTTTTCAAAAACCGGATGCGCATTATACTTATATGCATGCGCAATACATTCAGGTAAATTTAAATACGCTAACTAAACTTCAAATAAATTTTCTGTCCTTTTGTTGGCTGCTTCTCTATCTCACTCTCCGCCCACAATTTTGTCCGTTGCCTTTCGGATGACAAAGTCAGGTTATGAAATGAACTAAAATTGCTATGTTGTAGCTTTACATGTTTCTAAAAATTATCCTGTCTACTCAAAGATAATTTTGTCAAACAACTAATTTTAGCTTCATTTTTTAAACATACTTCCACAACAATGTAAATAACAGATGTCAATTAAATTTAGTACATAATATCCTTTCTTAAAATTAGTGTTTATAGTATATTCAGATCTTTGTAGGTGTACATAAAAATGTAAGATACCTATTTCGCTGTGACATTAAATTGCTTAAAATACATTTAATGTTGTTGTTTTAGACAAAATTCTTTCCTATGTACTCGTACTTTTAGTAAATAAATTTGATAAAAAATGCTTCGAATTTATAAAAGTACTTCGAATATTAGAAATAATATAAGCTACAATAATTTCCCCCTTTTATCCTTTTCAAAAACAGGATGCGCATTAATCTTATTTAATTCAGTGTCCCTTGATTTACTTAAAATTTGGAAAGAGATGCTATGTAATTTTAGTAATAATAGTAAAAATTAATCCACGCTCGCAAAGAGCGAAGTTAAATTTATTTTTATTTTATGTTTTGCAATGTTTTTCATTATACTGATGTCTCGTGACATTGTTTACCATGTTATTGTTTTTTAAATTATGGGAAAATAATCCACGCTCGCAAATAAGTAATTTAATTTTAATTTTATTTTATGTTTGCAATGTTTTTCATTATCCATCATGTCTCGTGACATTGTTTACTATGTTATTGTTTTTAAATTTTGTAAAAATATTTTCTATCGTGAATGATTTTGAAAATGTCGCCGTTTGTGCGATGAAACGATCGTCAATCTTAATAAAGATATTTTATCACTTTTTATAGCATTATTTAACTTAATCTGTTTGTAAGTGATTATCATACATGTTGTTATTACATAATATCCTTTTTTAAATTAGTGTTTATAGTATATTGAGTCATTTGTAGATGTACATAAAATGTAGGATACATAATTCGCTATGACGTTAAATTGCTTAAAACACATTTAGACCAATAGCAAAAAAAGCAGCAAAAAAGACGCCCGTCTGACATTGGTCTTAAAGTTAAAAATAAAAATAAAAAATATATTACAATTCATCAGACGTGCAAGTAAAAATTACATAAATAAATTTAATACAATTAAAAAGCACACGTTTCGAGCTAAATTTTAGCCCCTCATCAGTGCAATAAATATCATGCAAATGACCAGAAAACTATATGTCATGTTTACAGTTAATAATCATTAGCAGTTAAAATTAAAGAAAGTATAAAATATATCAAAGAAATGCTGTGTATTCAGATGGAAGTGGACATGATTCATTAATCGGCGAAATTTGCTTACGAGTGAACACACCTTCCGGAAAAACTGTACTTTTAACTTTATTGCAACCGAATCTGATAGATATCATGTTTGCGAAATCTGGGATATGGTCAGTATCTAAAGAATGAACAATTTTAGACTGTTGGCTTCAAAATTTGTAGGCATGTTTATGCTCGGCAAGGAAAATGGCGCAAGTACGACCAGTTTCGCCAATGTATACTGAGTCGCAATCTTGGTATTAGATACTGTAATCTGAACCAATTCTCAGTAAGGTGGGGATTTTAGGTTTTGATTTACAAATTAAATTTTTCAAAACATTTTGTGACTTGAATGATATACTGATATTATGAGACTTCAAAAAACTAGAATTTTTTTCAGAAAGATATTTGTTGTATTGTAAAGATACGTAAATAGTGGGAACCTTACAAATTACAGAGGATGACACGCGATGCTCAGAAGAAATTTTTTAAACAGTTTAAAGGATAGCCATTTTGCATTAAGTAGTAAATGTCTTTTTTTTTCAAATTGGAAGGTTGCATCAGTATTAAAATAACTTTTAGCTCTGTGTATTAAAGTTCTAACGACTGCGATTTTATGGGAGAGTGGGTTCACGGATTCAAAGTTTAGGTATTGCCCAGAATTCGTAGCCTTACGGTATACAGATGTTAAAACTTTCTGAAAATCAGTAGTCTCTGCTCTTTTAACCATAACATTGGGAAAAGGTAATTTGCGATCAGTCTCAATTTCGACTGTGAATTGGATTGCTGGACAGATAGATTTCGCAGTCTGTAGAATTTCATTCAAATCCTCATGCTTCGCAACAAGAAAAACGCCATCGACATAACATCTCCAAAAACAGACCTTAAAGCCTAAAAGGCACATTATTTCCTACTGGAAGGTGTGTTCACTCGTAAGCATACTTCGCCGATTAATGAATCATGTGAAATTCCACCTGAATACACAGCATTGCTTTGATATTTTTTATAATTTCTTTAATTTTAACTGCTAATAATTATTAACTGTAAACATGATATATAGTTTTCTGGTCATTTGAATGTTATTTATTTCACTGATGAGGGGTTAAAATTTAGCTCGAAACGTTTGCTTTTTAATTGTATTAAATGTATTTATGTAATTTTTACTTGTATGTCTGATGAATTGCAATATTTTTTTTTATTTTTAAGTCGTATATAAGACATTAAACAATGATTATTTATTTTAACATTTAATGTTGTTGCTTTAGACAAACTTTTTTCCTATGTATAAAGCATTTGTGTACATACTTTTAGTTAATCAATTTGATCAAACATTTATAAAAGTGCTTCAAATATTAGAAATAATATATTTTTGGCCGAGCACTGCATATGATCGTTTTCAAATTATAATATTGATTGTCGTAGTCTGTTTACAAGGGCTCACGAAACATTTCGATTACTGTACTGTCACCATGACTGTCTTTTGTTTCATTTACAATCTAATGTCATAAAAAACCCTCATATCCTGATAATTTATATATATGATTTTTAAGCACTGAATAATACAGATCTCTGTGTGTATAGACATTGGTATTATCTGTTTATTTAAATATTTATGTAATTATAGTGTCTAGATATAGCAATCTCATTTTTCTAGTTTTTTTTCTGACTTCACACGTACTTTTAAAACATTCGGTTTTCACATTTTGTGATATTTGTTTTGAAATGTACAACAGGAAAAAAAAAGTAAAAAATAATTTATGCAAATAATAATAATAATAACAATAATCCAATAGATAGGATATAACTTCCATTCTAACTAATGCAAGAAAAAGTAAAAAGCTCTAATTTAATTCTCACGAAGTTTATAATATAATTATATGTAAAATATTTTGTGATGAGGCACCATTTAATTATTAAAATTGAACACATATTATAGAAATTCAATAACACAAGCATAACTTAAATTCAAATTTAAGTCCTTCATAACGAAAAATTTAGAAATGCAAAATATTATGGCAAAACATTATTGCAGAACATTATTGAAATGAAAAATTCATTAACATTTAATTGTTATTGAGCGGAATACACTAATGAAAATTCAGACAATCAACGTTAAAGAAACGTTAAAATCAACGTTGAAAAGTGACTAAAGTCAAAAAGTCACAAGTGAGTGAACTTTGCCCAGCCGGAAGTCGAACTCCGGACCTGTTGCGTCGCAGTCAGAGGCTCTGATCACACAGTGACTCACTAAACAAAATTCTGTAAAAGTCAAAATCTACTGCAGAAGTGAGCATCTTACATTTTTTTAGCCATTTGTATGTTTTAAAGTTATACTATTATTTATTACCTTATATTCCAGTGTATTACACGCACAATTTTTTTTTTTTGCAAAGTCACTTTCATGATACAAGCCAACCAAAAAAAAGAAATACATGGACTTTGAAAATTATATGAACAATAAATTTTTGTGTAACATAATAACGAACACTATTAAAAAAAAATAAATAGCATTCCAATTAAAGTAGAAGTTTCAGTTCATTTTGAGAATATATTTCTTTCATAATTGTACTTACCCATGATACGTAGTATATGGTAAGTCTTGTAATCGTTTTAAAAATCGAAAAAATTTTTTGACGGATTTACATTTTTCAGACACTGGAAATTCCGAAAAACATATTTTTAGAAAAAAAAAATGCCGTCCGTCTGTGTGTCTGTAAACGCTCTATCTCTCGAAGAAATTGAGATAGAAACTTGAAATTTGGTGTGTACGTAGTATGTAATAATGGGAAGAAACCTATTGTATATCAGTAACCTCTATTAGCCGTACCTATTTTTTTCGGACTCACGAAGTATTCGTTCTGATAAAAGGTATATAAAAATTTTCGCAATTGTTTATTATAAGGATTGAATATAAAAGACAGTAAAGAAAAAAAATAGTAAATGTAACATTCACTTGACATTAAACACATTACAGGTGTTTATTACGTCATTGATTTTTAATTCAACGTTTTATTTGTATTTTTATTAATCTTTTACTGATTTATTTGTTTTTTCGTTATTTAAAATAAAAATTGTGCAAATTTGTATAATTTTGCGAGTAGATTGGCGATTTATATAATTTGTCGAAATTGGTTGACGGGATAATCAAGTAGTACCCGCAATTCCTTAATAGAGCATTACTATGCATTAAAAATATTTAAATATACACTTAAATTTTAGGTTTTGGATTTCCAATGGAGTTTATAAATAGTTTTATTTTGACATGTTTTATTTACATATTTAATATTACGCATATCCATGATGGGTATAAGTATTACGGTGGTTCCCAACGACTAGTTTAATATTTCATTTATATAACTAGCGCAGCTTTCTTTTTTATAACTGGTCTTTGTAAATTTCGATCAATTCTCTTATATCAAAAGTGCATGTTAGAAGCCAGAATACACAGTATTTATTAATATATCTTAATTAATTTTTGAAAATGTGAATTAATTAATATTTACAGTATGTTAGAGAAAGTTCATAAGCCAATCGAAGATATTCCTCAAAATGAGATAAAGCTATACACTGTAAAAAAAAAAACGACATTTTTACAGTACAAAGTACTGTTCATCTCGCACACAAACTCGATCACAGTGAATCTGCTGTATCTTTCTTTGGTTTCCTGACTATATTAACATGGAAAATACAGCAGTTGCGCTGGCAGTTTGGACGCCAGCAGTTTGTGCTGTAAAAAATGCGTCCAAATTGCCAGCACATTGTGCTGTTAATTTTACGCAACTACTGTATTTTTCATGTTAATATAGTCAGGAAACCAAAGAAAGATACAGCACATTCACTGTGATCGAGTTTGTTCTGGCAAATCTACAGAGGTTTTTTTACAGTGTATATTATCAAGAAATTGCAATCAATGGTCAATACAGGAGATGGTCTAAATGAGACGTTGCTCACGGAGCATTCACATGGCACTCGAAGATTTGAAATTTTATGGTTAAAAGGGGAAATCATTCCTCCCTCTCTAAAATGTCCCTGCTGGAGTCGCAGGAATTCTGCCCACAGAAAAATGGCAGCATTTAGCACTGTTTACAACATTATATTTCCGTTTCGGGGCTATTAATAAGGTAAAAAAGAATACAAAAAAATATGTTCTGTTTTTCATGTAAAATAGATTACTGTATGAGATTTTAAAATAATCCTGAAGGCTCTAAAAATACGTTTCACATTGTATAATATATCTATGTAAAGATACATATATTTTTAATTATGGGCGAAATTTGTGGTATCGCATAATGTAAACTCGAAAGTCTGGTAATGAGTATACCTGTATCAGAACAATTATTTTTAATTCTTAACTTATTGTGATCATTACGAGGAATCATTATGGTCATAGTAATAAAATTAAATTACTTTAATATATGATTACACCATTTTCAAACATTTTGAATCTTGCACTATATACAGTATAACATTCTAATAAAATACTATGATATTTTTGGCAAAACATAACTCTTAAATTCATATTTCGAAGGCCACGTTGTATTTTCTGTAATCGAAAGTTTAAAGCTATAAACATATTTCATTAAAGCACTTATCTGGAACATAAATTTCGTAAAACGTATTGGTATCATTATATTCTTGAGACCAAGCATTAAAAATGCCTAACAGGAGAAAATATTGTTCACTTATCATAGCCAATATTTCAAACTTCCTGGAAACTAAAGTTATCGATTTTGCATAACATGCTCTTTTTAGCATTGCATTTTGGCTTAATGGTTGCAAATTTAAAGATTTTACTGTCTGTGAGATAATAAAAAAAAAAATTCTTGACTTTTTTTAGTTTAATTTTTTTTATAGTTTAAAAGGATAATGATGTCTTCATTTTCCCACTCTAAAAAATAATGTTCCACAGAAAAAAAAATCAGTAAAATTTAATATATATATATTTAATATACCATATATTTGCGTGTTATCCAATACCTAAAGTATATCTCACAGTATGTTTCATCTGTCTCTAATAAATATTTCTTTTTCAGTAGTGTTGTTTAATATAAGAGTTCTGTAATATTCTACAATCTCTTGCTAGATGTCATGCTGTTTTCGTGTTTCACTAACTTTCTACCTTAGCGTTTACGAAAAATAACTGCACTTAAGAGCTACTGCTAGTAACGCGAAGATACTTGCAAGCTAATGTCATATGAATGGCTGCCTTCTTTTCTAATTTCTCAATTGCATTTCATTATTATTTTTTTCTTTTTTTGACACAAGGTGCCTGAGTGTTGATGTCAACTAGGAATTTCAGAGACATCTTAGTGATATAATATTGAAAATTGTAGATAAAATATAATATACTTTCCGAAAATGCACATCTTTTTTTTTTTTTTTTTTTTTTTTCAATTTCTCAAGATAAAACTTTTTTGATGTTATATATTGTTAGAGTTATTTTTTTAAGATACAATTATAAATCTAGAGTTAGCAGTTATAATATTTGCTTAATGCATGCTATGATATAATTATGAACATTTGAGAACATTTGAGATGCTATAACCATTTGGCAAAGCATGCATCTGTTTTCCTTTATCTTTCTTTCTTTTTAATGTAAATATGTTTAGGTGTCTTAGATTTTCCTTGAGCTTAGATTTTCCTTGATTAGATGACCACTTAACGATTGAAAACATAATGGAAGTTTTTGTATTAAAATTGCAAATAATGCTTTCTTTGCATTGTTACAATTTTTATTTTAAAATTCAGTATCTTATAAAGATGATGCACTAAGTGATTCATTGCCTTATTGCCTACAGATTTGGGAAACATTTGCACTTGATGAAGAATCCCTTTTACTTGATCCGAAACGACTTCGTCGTGTTTTCTTATATTTTAATTGACATTTTTTTAAAAGATAAATGTAATGTAACACATAAATTTTATGCATGTTTCAAATCTGTTTCATCTAAAATGTTGTGTAGAATTTTAAAAGCAAAATAAATAGAGTCTTATTTCATATCACAGTATTCTTGCATAACACTTAGCATACTTAGACATATACGTTTACAAAATATTTATTAGAACATATAAAAAAAACTGAAAAATACTAATTATTCTATTTTTATTACAGGTAAGGGTCAAAGAAGTGTAATTCTTATGCTAAAATATCTATGTGAATTGGATAAAAACGTATGTATCTATTTTTTTTTTTAACTAGTTCGATAACCATGTTACAAAATATACAGAATCAAAATTACATATTGTAAACATTTTTTTCACAATCAAAATCAATAAAAATTTTTACTATTTATGATTGTTACTATTAAATATTATTAAAATGTTTATTTCAAGAAACTTATAAACAGTCCATTGCATACAAATTTTACGCGTATTTATCAAACATTTTGCTTAGAAGTACAAATAAAATACCATATAGCCGACTTTCTAAATTCCGATATTGTATAATCCGATATGATATAACACAGTTGACTTAAGTACCTATAATTTCCTTTGCGCGCATCCTAAAGTAAGTGGCCGATTACAGAGAATGTTTGATTATACATAGCGGATTTGAGAGACACAGCTGCATTGCATTTTTAGTAAGATACATCCGGGACATAAAGCTGTTCTTTAAGGTCAAATTTGAAAGTGAAAAAAATTTTCATTTATGATATCAAAATCATATATTAATATGATCTCCCTTTCCTTTATTAAATCATAAATTTTTCCCTTTTTTCATTGTATTTTAACTTCCAACTCCATTCAAATCATTAAAGGATATCTTAATGAACCGCTTTTATTTAAATACAGTCCTTATCTTTAAAATTTGCAATAGTCATAAAACCCCTTCCAATGTTTGCTGTTATAGAACCATTTGCCAAGCTTTTATTTCGATTCATTTTATCTGAACATTTTCATGACCATATATGATTATCGCTAACTGGCCCTTTCTCCGGGCCGTATGTAAGCTAAGCAAAAAAGTATAATCATATCCTTATTTGATTCACAGGTCTGCGATCGAAATTCCAAAGTTATAGTCAGGAGCCCCATTGTATTATCTGTGAACAACAATATAAAATTCTTATGGAATTTTGAAATGAATTCAAAGATAAAGGCGATAACCTGCCAATTTTTATATGAAGATCTCCCTATCAGAAAAATGTTATCGAGAATTTGTAACCTTTTGCCGAATTATTTGACGCAAATGTAATTAAGGAGAAACATGCAATGTATCTTTCATTCACCTTTTTACTATCGCATTTGTAACACGCATCTTCGATTCCTCACCTCGAATAAACATTTTCTGATTTCTTTAAGAACCTGGGTAACGAATTATTTGATCGGTATCTAAATGTATCTACACGGCAACAACAATATCTTCGCATCATTATTTAAAATCTTTCTGCTTTTTTTTTCTTTTGATACCATGATTTATATTTGAATATTGCAATTACGAACATGAAGTTTTATTTTTTGTAAATAATCTAACGGATTTTAATAGTTTTAATATCTGATATAAAATAATTTAAAAGAAATGAAAGTTTATTCTTTATTAAAGAAAAAAAATACACTTTCATAAGCTGAAAATGATACATGGCATCTACTCTGTCATACTTGAATTCAGTCCAGGACATTTCAGTATCAGATTTTTTACTTATTTCTCATAGGAAAAATCCATCACTTAAAATAAATGTCATCATTCAAGAAAACTTTTCCAGAAATGTAGAAAATTTATCAAACTTTTTTTGAGCACTTTTTGTAATATGTATTTTTAAGACATCAGAAGGAAGTAACTTCCTATTTTTAAAATGATTTATATCAATTACTTTTGAAATAGTAGAGAAATGTAAAAAAAGATTAATCACTTAATTTATTAACATCATTAGGGAACAAGGAATTTTAAAATAAAAAGAACCAATGAATATTAATAGACTTTTCGTTTATTATTTAAATATAATTTTTCTGGCATTTTTTCA
Organism: Maratus speciosus; assembly: GCA_963932465.1. Classification (NCBI taxonomy): domain Eukaryota; kingdom Metazoa; phylum Arthropoda; class Arachnida; order Araneae; family Salticidae; genus Maratus; species Maratus speciosus. The sequence goes on from OZ010786.1 coordinate 330,078,874, forward strand.
ATACTTTAAGTAAATATATAATAATATGATACTATTTCATTTCCCCTTTTTAAGTTGATTACTAAATGCTTTTTATGGTATTTAGACAACTCTGTAACGTGCCTGTTTTTACCCCTTTTTTCGTGTGTCTCGGAAAAAAAGATTTTTGCTTCAACATCACTTCTTATATATTTTTGTGTGTAAATTATTACATTTTTGTATGTTGTTATACATTTTAGTGTTTCCATTTTTTTCATTAATAAAATTGTAATAAGTGTGCAGAATATTATTTTGGAAACAAAATAATGAAATATTTACTTGTAGTTTATCGTCATTTACGAATACAAATCAAAAAATAAGTTACACTTCCAAGTTATGGCTGTCCAAGTCTGGCGTCTGGTCGTCTGTCCACGCTCTAACTCCCGTAAATATACTCGGATTTTCATGCAATTGATAAAGGTTATTTAGGGTCACAAAAGCATGTTTGGCATCGTATATGAAATATGAAGGATTAATAGTTCTTTTACAAAGGCACTCAAAAGTATTCCATTATATTATGGTATATGAGGAAAAATCGTTTTCAGAGTATTTTAATGACTTTACGCTATTTAAAATGTATTGAAACTGATATAAATCACTGAATTTTAATACGATCACGTTAGAACAGGACATTCATAACATTTTTTGTTCATTCACAGGGACACACAAAAGAAATCCGTTACAATACTGTCTTTGAGGGTAATAATTTCTGGAGTGTACGACTTAAAATTCGGTATGCGCTTTTAAATCTAATTAATTTTTTGCATGCTACTCATTATATATAAATTCTATACCTCAAATACAGGGCTGCACAAAAGTCTTCATGTATCATTTTCCTTATTAGAGGAAATAATTGAAGGGGAATTTTCAACTGAAGTATATGTATTTCTTACGTGAACTAAATTTTGGTATGCATGCAGCTAGTAGATACAAATCTATATATCCTGTACAGCGCTGCTGAAAAAGTTCGGATAATTTTCCGATTGTAGATAGGAACAGCTGAAATTGTGTTTTAAAATGTGTTATGCGTTTCTATAGGGTTGAATTAGGGCAATATTTTAATATTTTTAACTGTGCAATTTTGTTACATTATCCTGAATGCGTTGGAAAATGTTTCATAATCTATACTTGACGCAAGATTTTTTCTTTCTTGTTTTTTAAATCAAACAACGTGCTTTAATGATATATTAGCTGTTTAACCCGTTCTAAGCACGGGAGGTCATTAATTTAATTCTGAAACCAAAATAAAAAATAACTACTCGATTTAGAAAAATATGTTTCTACTACTGTGTATTTTTTTTAATGAAATTTAATATATCATGTTGCTATGACAGCAGACGATAAAACGATATTTTGGGAATAAATAGAATAAAACGTTTTGTTGATGTTTGTGATAAAATATTTTTCTTTATTTTTTAAAAAGCTAATAATTAAGCGCAAATAAATAATCTCTAAATATTTGCGTGTGAGTTAAAATAATTATCGTAATGCCCGCTACAGCTTCTTAGTATTGCAGCGTGGGGTACGTAATATGTATATCTCTAATTATTTGCATATGCGGTAAAAGAACTACACTGTAAAAAAAATAATGCCAGTTTTCCGGTAGGAATCGGAAAAATAGTTGCCCTTATCGTACCGGAATAATTTCCAACTCAGCTCGGAATAAAATCCGTAAAATCGGAATAAAATCCGTAAAATACCGTTTTACTGATTATTTCCTTATTTTTACTGATTTTATTCCGAGCTGGGTCGGAAAATTTTCCGGTACGATAAGGGCAACTATTTTTCCGATTCCTACCAGAAAAGTGGCAGCATTTTTTTTTACAGTGTATCGTAATACTCGCTATTGCTTCTTAGTATTGCAGCGTTTCGTACGTAATATGAAGAGGCGAGTAGTAAACAGTGAGACAGGAGCCACTTTGACATATAGTTATAACTTTTTCTCCAAGCTGGTGCACACACATAACGACCTCATCTTATGCCACACAACGATGTAGTTTCAGCACTTCAGTTACTCGTCCGAGAAAATAGTAAATAATTCTTTATTTAATAGTGATTAAAGTTACATAAACGTCTATTTTAGAGTTTATTTCCTTCAATATGACTTATATTTACTTAACTAAACCTAGCTATATCTAATAATAGACTTTTTCGACCAAACGACATAAATTTTTTAAAGCGATGAAATTGATGTAACAGATGTGGCATCCATTTTGTTACAACGTAACAAAAGTACACATTGAGACACACAGTTGTGGTACACAGTGAGACGTGTTTCATTGTGTTCTGATGTTAAAAAAAGTTATTTATTAATAATAGAAGGTTTCTCTCTCTCTCTTTGGACGTGCGATGGCTAGGAAAATCTACTAAACGTAAGAGGCTGAAAATTTGCATGAAGGCAGCTCAAGGTCTGCCATTGTCCACCCGAGGCTCATATTTTTAATATTTTAAAAATCTAGAAATATTAATTAGAAATCATAAACTGCGAAAATTACTGACAGAGTGTAAAAATGTATGTTTTATGAAAATATATAGTTTGTCTCATTGTGTACCACTTGTGGTACACAGTGAGACAATTTCCAATACTCCGTTATGCTCCTTCTGTGCTTTTATAAATGAAATTTTTTAAACCATTTATACATTAATGTGTAGCGTATTTGTGTAGCTTAAAGATGTGGTGATTTTTTTTTTTCAAAAGAATAAACATCGTCGCTAATTTTTAAGTACTAATAATTTTTGTCCGAATGTGTACTACCCTCCCCTACATCTCACATTGGTTAGAACTCGCGGATTACGAGTTGAATATAAAAAAGGTAAAAATTTGTCCAGAACAAAAAATAAAAATAATCTATTTAAAATTTTCGATTTTTTTTTGCCCCAATCATTCGTGGGCCACCTACCAGCTACACTTTGTGCCAAATTTCGTAGTCCTGCGCCCTGTGGTTTCCGAGTTTTTGAGGTTAAATAGATACGAGCACGGATTTTAATAGGATAGATAAGTATACTGCGTCAAATGCCGCTTGCGGAATCTTTCGAAAATACCTCATTCATCGCTGTCCTTTTAGAATGTGCAGGAAAAAAAATTGTAAAATGAAAAATAATGTACGTATATGATGGTTTTCTCCTATATTCTGTAACATGGGATGTCCGGGTATATTCTCCTGTGTTTTTAATATCAGTTCGTTCATTTTTGATAAGAGGTGTATTTTTTAAATGCTTCTCATCAATGCAATGAAAGCACTTAAATAAAACCACTGTTTAATCTTTTATTAAACTGAATGTGAAATTGAGATTTTTTAACAGTCTCCAACAAAGTTGAAAAGTATTTATGACTTCGGCTTGTCTGTCCGTATGTGTGTCTGTCCGCGTTCTAAATCTCGTAAATATACGCCGATTGTTCAGAAATTTTTGGATGCCATTGACCTCTATCATAGTACGATCCCTATTTCAAATGAAGTTTTTAGCATGTTTAGTTCATTTACAGAGACAGTCAAAAGTATTCCATTACATTACGGCCAATGGGAAAAAAATAGTTTCAAATTATTTTAATGGTGTCTTTTTATGGTGTCTAATTATATTTGTCTTTCAAATATAATAAAATTTATATGCATTTATGAAGTGCAGTAAAATATGCATTCTGTAGAATATGCGGTGGAAAGAATAGTTATTATTCATTTACAGGGCTACACAAAACAGCTCCGTTACATAATGGTATAGGGGAGGGGGTGTTTTCGGCGTATTTCAATTATGGTAAACTATTTGATATATAATGAAATTGATACACGTTTCTGAGGTTTACTATAAGTTATTTCATGTATAATACGAAGTGCATAGCATTCACAGGGACACACAAAAGCTTTCAGATACTAAATTGTATCTGAATTACTGTATATTAGCAATGATTGCTGGAAATGCATTTTTAATTATGATATGCGCTTTTAAGTTTTACTATATTTATGCATACTATACAGGGTGCAAATGAAAGTTTCTTTACTTTGAAAATTCTTGCCAACTGAGAGAGCTACAGCTTTTCAAGTGAGGTAACGTTATAGTAAAGCGACTACGCTCGACCTAATACACATGACAGAAGCGCCCCCTAGTGGCGAAATTTGGAATATAGCCATTGCAAATCGAAAATGAAAAGAGATAGAGCGAAATTTCGAATTAAAAAGTTTTAGAGCATCTATTAATTAGTACGAAACGACATTTGGTTCACACAGATAAGATAAATCGTGACCTATACACCCAAAAATGTCCGAAATCGATGAGCGACGATTCTACTTTGCATATTCACATTTCGGAAATGTAGCATTGCGCAATTGCAAATTGTGACGTTGTACAGTACTGCAATGTCTGTAAAAAATTAATTTCGAAAGCAGTTAAAATTTAGTTTAATCCTTTCTTGGGCAGAAGAATTCTGTTCGTAAAATGATGAAATAATTGACTGACACCAGAATATTCAAATGAATTTCTTAGAAAATAAAACCCCGCTAATTTGCACATTCATTACAAAAGTAAAATTTTATTAAAATATTCTTGGTGTCATTTGTTAGTTTTGGAATTAAAACTAGGTGGCTAGACCGTCTAGCCACCGCCCTTGAAAGGGTTAAATCTATGTCGTCGTATTGGAGAGGCTCGCAATAGACGTTCCATGCTGAAAAATGTGCATGCAGATTTACTTTCACGAATACAAACGTGTATTGTAAGCAATGGCGAACTTTTCGAACATACTGAATATTAACTTTTTATCACTGTTAGACAGTTTGTCTTTTTTTGTTTTTTTCTGTGATGTTATCAAAATTTATTGACATAAGTACGTATTTATACAATAAACTGTGCGTATTTCTTCATATTTCTGGCTAGTCCATTCAAACGTTTACGCAAAGTAGAGTGCATTGATTTCGGACATTTTTGAGTATACAGGCGAAGATTTATCTTATCCATGCAAACAAAATGTCGTTTCGAACTAATTAATTCTTGCTCTAAAACTTTCTACTGGAAATTTTGTTCTATATCTTTTCGTTTTCGATTTACAATGGCAATCTTCCAAATTTCACCACTAGGGACGCTGTTGTCGTTTGCATCAAATTGGGCGTAGTCGCTTTACTATGCCGTTATCTCACTTGCATAGCTGTAGCTTTCTCCGTTCGCAAGTATTTTTAGGTTAAAGGGACTTTCCTTTGCACCTTGTATAGTGAGTTTAAATGTTATAGTTCATATACAAGGCTACATAAAAGAATTCGTAAGGGTTACTGAGTATTAGAGAAAATTGCTTAAAGGTGGATTTTAAATGAGTTAATCATTTGTACGCTGAACTGCATTTAGTACACTAAGAAATGTTTGCAGAATATAGATAAAATGATATGCAGGTCCACGCAAAGAACTGGATACATGGCCGTCTATGGATGATAATTTCTGGAAATGTGATTTCACTAGTTTTAAATGTGTTTGAAGAAAATTTTAGCTAAATAGTGGCTTGTAATAAAGGTACTAGGTAAACTACAGGGCTGTACAAAGGTATTCAAGTATGTTTCCATCTATTAGTATAAATTGCCGAAAGAGAAATTTCAACCTGTTATGCGTTTTCTTGCTAAACTAAATTTTTCCATTATATAGTACAAATATCAACCTACATATACAACATACAAATATCAACCTACATACACAGGGCTATTCAAAAGAATTGGAATACATATATGGCTATGGACGGTAACAGCTGAAATAAGTTTTTCAAATGTTTTATGCGATTTCTAAAATTTTTACTTAGTTATCTTACTTACCTTATTTCCCTAAATAACAAAGTTTTGTTAAAGCATTCATGAAATTTTGGAAAGTGTTTCCTAATCTATGCTAAACGCATGATTTTTCTTTCTTGTTTGATTTGCCCTCGTATTTTAAATTCTCTTTTATATTCACTTTCTTTTACATTTCCCTTTTCATGACATTAATATTATTTACTATTGAAAATCATTACTGCAATTTGAAATGAATCTGAAACGAAGAGCGACGGAATTCGCTTTTGAGATGACTCCTAGCATTGACCAAAAACTTAAAACTGAATTTCTTTAAAACTAATAGTAAAATACTTTCACATATTTATCCCTATGCAAATTTGACCTTTACATTCGTATTCTAGCGTTAAAATTAAGTTTTCTTGTTCAAAGCTTAAAGGGGTATGTTCATATTAAAATAGGATTTGCCCCATATGAAAAATTTGAAAGAAAATAAAAACTTTATTCACAGTTGAATGGTACCAGATTTCATTCATTCGTTGACAAAATAAGCCCCCTTCAAGAAAGGTATACGGAGAGAATTTTTCAAAATTGCTACTTTAAGTAGAATGTTACTCTGGAACATGTTGCATATTAAGTACGCACATACATTTTCTAATTGAGTATTCCTATTTTTCAAAGTATCATACTAGTGAACTAACAGAGATGTAAAAAGTGAATTATTTAATATAAAAATATCTTAATTAAATTTAAGATAGATGTAATAACCGTGCAGAAAAATAAAAATAAATAAAGTGATAAAATTCGTCAAAAATTAAATTCTTTAAAATTCTTTAAATAATTTATTACATGTTTTCTAATTTTACAAATAAATTTCTGAATCAAGTACATTTATTTTCTTGATCATTTTACTGACTAGTTTAAGAGAAGCAGGTATAAAACTTGAATAGCATAAGAAAGAACTCTCACAATTTTGGAAGTCAGGCTCCTACTTTGATAAGGCTATCGTTTTTCTACTACATTTTGTAAAATTGCTTATGCTACTTCAAATAACACTTAACTTTGTTTTAATAAATATTTATTTACTGTTACGGAACGTGTTCAAAAAGAAATGCATCAAAAACATGAAAAAATGGTTTATTAACCAATAGTTTTGAAACAGACATCAAATTCAAAGTGCATTTTTTGTTCTGTTCCATAGAGGAAACAATGAAATTTTGCACTATTTAGAAGGGAAAATTATGCGACGAAAGCAAAAGCGATACTGCATGGCATAGTATTGATTTTATTTTTTAACATTACTAGCGGAAAAGTTTTTGCTATATAATGCAGATTTATCACAAGTGAAAACAAATTATCATTCTAAAATATAATATACTGAGGTTAATTGTTAATAGTTTAGTATCACAGCATATTAGTGAATGACACAAAAATTTATATATAAAGTAATATTTTGCTGAAAACAAGTTATGTAATAAATTACTTTTCAAACCTGAAATTAAAATTCTAAGGCATATTGATATTTTTTCCTATTTGTGACTACGCACGACTTTCCCTTAAATTATGCCTCCGTAAATGTTTTAACTTTTCACAGAATCTTTTGTTTTATATTAGGTCACATATATTTCGAAGAGAGATATTGAACGTTCTTTACTGCTAACATAAAAGGCTTTCAAAAAATCTATCATGCTATAGCATATTGGAAGATATGTGGTCAGCATTTGATAAACGATTCCCAAATGACAGAGCTTAAAAAATGGAAAAGTAGACCAGATAAACAATGAAAAATATCTCCCTCAAGAACCAAAAACACATTAACAATGATGTTTTTTTTTTTCAATGATGTTTCCCTTTACCTAAAAAGAAAGTAAAGAAGTGAAAATAATTGATAGTGTTGGCTTAAATATCTGGAATAATGTTCCTACGAATTGCTTTCGACACAATTTATTAATTGCTAGAACAGTAACATTTGTTCAATGTGGCCGTTCTATTAATGTTAAAGTTTTATATATATTTTATGCTTAATATTTTTTCTTTCAAATAAACGTACTTTCATAATGTGTACCATATTTCAATATTTCAATTGTTATATCTTCAAATACTTTTCTTGTGAAACATATATTTTTTTCAATTTCCTTAATTAAAGAAAACTATTAAAGAAATGGGCACTTATTGTGACATTTATTTTGTAATTAGTTGAACTGTCTTTAATATTATAGCGCTATCAAGCTGCCTCAGGTTACGTGTGGAAAAATGGCGTCAAAATTGAGCGATGAAATTATGGAGTAAGGTAAAAAAAGATACATTGGTTTACTAAGCTTTAGCAAAATCCACGGTTTTAAAAATTTTACAATCTAAGTGTAGTATTATTTAAACCAACACTTAGTTAATTCTTTCATTTTCTTCTCGCCAAGTAAAGAACTCTTCTTATTTCTCAAAACACGCATTATTCCTATAAACACTTACCGCAAAAATAACGATTGACACTGTTTAGAAAATTAAAGATTCATGTTAATATAGAATGATCCTTTGTGCTTTTGAAGTAGCTTCGAAAAAATCATTAATTTCGAACTTTCTTATTTACTTTTAAAACGGAAGTTTTAACTGATATAATAATAATAATAACAAGAAGAAGAATCGAAATGCTTAGCGAAACGTAAAAAAATCCATTGACTCTGTTTTTTAATTAGATTGGACACAACTGAAATTAAAAGGAAGAAATTCTAAACAAACTCAAATCTGACTAATTTTTTAAAAGCAAGAAAAAAAATTAAAATATTTGTATACATAGCAGCTTATAACGAATCTGGAGCAAGCGTGAAAAGTATTAATAATAGGAGAGGTTTACTAAAACGAAAACAATTTCCTTAAAATTATGTCGCGATTTCTAAGGAATTGGAAAAAAACTTCGATTATTATTCGCACTTTACTGTATAGATTTAAAAAGTAGCACAGCGTGTTACAGAGCAAAATACTGAAATTGTTAGTCTCTGCTTGTGATATTCCCCTATGTATTCATGCACGGTTAATTTCTGTAAAGGTGTTGATTTCATACGAAAAAAATGATATTAAGAAAGATTTATTTGAAAGAATATGTATATATTCTCCTTCTTTTGTAAAAATGTTTTTAATGCAACGTTAAGATTACAACACTTTAGAACTTCGTTCAATTTATAGAAAATATTTTATTGTTTTATGGAAAATATGGCGATTGTCTGTAAGCATAGATCCATTGTATATCAGCTTAATCCGGAATGATTCATTACCATGACTTTAACATTTTTTTAAGAATGTATATATTCGTTTTCTTTTGTAAAAATGTTTTTAATGCGAGATCTAGGTTGCAACACACTAGAACTGTGTCAAATTTATTGAAAATATTTTATCGTTTTTTGAAAAGTTGGCGATTGTTTCTAATTGGATATCAAAATCCTACGGTGATTCACAACAGAAAAAGAAGAAAAAAAACCCAAGAGAACTATAATGAATATTCAGTTTAGTATTCTACTTAACATTTTTCCGTTTCATCTTTCCACTCATTTAATCTAATTGTTTAAAACATACAAACGATTAGTTCTACAATGTTTCGCTGTGAAGAAAACTCTTATGTGATTATATCACAACGTGTTACTTTTCCAGGACTCGCAGAGTTCCTAAAATTTTCACACTTTGCTGACACTATTTTAAAACGATAATCTTTATTGTATAATTATACTATAGATGATGAAGGAATCTACCACGAAGGATTTTTATTTAAAATACTTGTAGAAAAGTGCGAAAATTTTTGGAACGCTGAGGAGCCCTGCTTTTCTGATATGTCCAAAATAATGTGGTAAACTTATGTAGTATTCTTTCCTCTTGAAACAAGGCTACATATATATACGGATGGTTCAAATCTTGAGATAGAAAGTGTGGCCGGAGCAGGTATTCATTGTGAACATTTCTCTCATTATCTTTCGTTGGGAACGGCCGGGACCGCTTTTGATGGTGAGGTTAAGGCAATCAAAGTAGACCTGGTTCAACTGATCCCTTTTCAATCAGGCTGTCATTTTCTCAGATTCAAAAGCTGCTATTCTGGTGGTTGCCAACTGCTCTCAAGCCCCTTGCTCTATGTCTGTGATGCAGTGTAGATCTTTAATAAGAGGGATGCGAGAAGGATATAAGACGATTGTCTTACAATGGATCCCTTCACACTGTGGTATTTCTGGAAACAAAAGGCGGATGAATCGACCAAAAAATGTTGTTCTGTAAATCAGGCCACATGTAACTTAATTAACTCTAAGTCCGCCTGCTCAATGGTTAAACAAATACTTAAGACAACGCATATGAACTACTAAAAGAACGGAGAAAAGGAAAATTGTGGAGCAATACCACCCGAATCCTCCCCGATTGTCCAAGAACCAGTGCTGTAGCTGTCTTTCGTCTCGCTACAAAACATGATTGTTTATGTGCTCATCTTTTCCGACTCCAGACAGTGGATAGTCCTGCCTGCACCCTTTGCCGCTGTGGCGTAGCGATGACAGCTAATCATCTCTCCGACTGTTCAGCGCTCATGAATAACTGTATTTACTCCCGTTACTGGGAGGCCAGAGTCTCTTTACTCATATTAACTTCTTGATTTTATGTGTTTCTCATGTTAATCATCCTTTATTTTGTTCCTGTGTTTGATATTATCATTTTTACACATATTTGTGTTCTTTTTCCTGCTCTCTGTTCGGCATAAGGATAATGTATGTATCACTTTCTGCATTGGGAATTAAAAAAAAACCTTATGTAGCATTTTGTTGGGCTTATATGAAGTTTAGATTCCAATACTGACTTTTCAATAATTTATTATAATTCAGTCTTATTATTATTATTATTATTGAACAATTCAGACAATTTGAAATTTATTTTTACAAACTGCTACATTATTGTTTTCATTAGAAATAAAATAACTAGACAAATAAATGACTATAACACTTACAATTTAATTCTACAATCATAAAATTCTGGCTGCATTATTCCTATCTATTCGTGATTAGAGCTACGTTAAACATAAAAATTATACCCCGCATTTCTCTTACCACGTAGAAGAAAAAGGAGTGTGGAGTGTGATATATAGCTTTGAGGAAGTCAAAATATGTTGTGTTTTCTTTTTCAACAAAGACAATTTGAAATTCTGTTGCAAAGTTTAGAAAAATCCATCTACCTTCGGAAAAATGAATAGACGTAATCCATCACTAAGTTTCCATTTCTCACGTCCAAAGAAAAGCTTTTGATCTCTCTATGCAAAACTTTTCACCTCGAAGATTTTTCTGTAAATAAATTAAAAGAATGCATGTGTAGATTGAAAGAATGCATATATTAGCAAGGTCCCATAGTTCTATATATTTTTAATAAAATTAAATTTATTTTCAGCTAAGCAGATCAATGTTTTCACAAATTATTCGAATTATTCAGTAAATGATATTAATATATTGAGCAGCAAACATGCAAATAGTGTTTTCTCACAAAAAAAAAAAAAAAAAAAAAAAAAAATTTAAAAAACGAGTTATTATTATTTTTGTGAACTCTGTATTAAATCGCGCAGAAATAAATGGTACTTTTAACCAAAAAACATTTTTCTCCGATTATAAACCAATTTTAAAACTTGACGTTTCAATCAAAGAGCGTTTCCTCGAACCTGCATTCAGTCAAACAGTGATTTCTTCAGTCAGTCAATCACAGTTGTCACTTAATGTGTACTTTCGAAACCTACCATACATATCACAATTGGAACGGATTGTTTTAGAGAAAAATAAGAGAAATGTTAAAATTAAAGACTTCCGAAATTATATATTTCAAGATTTAAGTGAAGAATATGATGTAAATCTTTTTAAAAAGGGAATTACTGTTACCCGTTTTCAAAGGATTGTTTTAGAATCTCTTCCTCTTAGCCACGCCATATCAGTTGAAAAGAAAAAAGATATTGACAAACTTTTGAAGGTAATGTATGGTGAACAATGTCAAAATCAACCTGATGATTTCTTCAAATGCTACAACCACATTATCCATGATTTACCAGTGTGCAATGAAGACGAGGGGGAAGTGTGTGATTGTCTAGATGAAGATATTGGTTTTAAAATTTAAAGAAGATTTCTGACAAACGAGTATTTATTTAGTAAATATTTAATGAATACTATTAGGTACTCTAATCTGTCTTTTTATTTCATCAATAATTAACGAAGTTCGATATTTACTCGAATAAAATAATGCTTTTTTTATAATTTGTGAATTAGAACTTATTTCATTCAAAAAGCGTTTTATCTACTTCTCAAATAATTAAAACATGTTTCTTCCTCTAAATTCGGACAAAACGTGATTTCTCCAAATATTAAATACATTTTATTAATTTGTTTTATGTTTAATATCTTATGTATGCTTGCAATTCTTTCTAGTAACCAGTAATAAAAATACATAATAAAAATTAGAATTAAATAGAAGTTATTTTCTAATTTATCAGTTTTTTGTGTTTTTTTTTGAAAATTTGTATCTAAAGGAAAAATCATGGTTTGAATGTTTGTTTCACATGTTTAGATTTTGTTTCCAAAATCTCGTTAAAATAATAATTTGTGTTTTTATTTCCGAAATATTTTTTTTCATGAACTGTAAATCACATTGAAAATAATCTTGACATTCAGAGATAAGTGATTTTCAATAAAATTTAATTTTATAAATTCAATATGTGACAGCGTACATTGCGCAATATGCAAAACTTTATTTATTTATTTACATGGCGAATAAATATGAGGACGAGAGTTTGAAAACTCGCCTTATTCAGAAAATCAAATTTTGGGAAAACGCGAAAAACCTCTAACTGCATCCATTGGTTTTCATTGTAAAGCAAAATTTTACAATGGCAGAAATACAGAATAAAACTTTTTTTTATTTTTTGCAGCTTGTTGTGTTTTTTCTTTGCAGGTTTACCAAAAGAATATGTTGTTAGAAAAAAAAACGCTTTTTAAAAATTTTGCATAATGCGAGTTCTGAAACTTGCATCGTCATATATTAATATTCCCATGAAAAATTTCGATTTTGTGGACTGTTTAATGTTACGCGGCTATTTAAAATTCCAACTATGTTGTTGGCGAATCCAGTTCTCTTTCATGACATTGTTCTCAGGAACAATTTATATAGAAATGAAGTGTACTAAAACTGTGAAGAAATATACAGTGTATGGCGAATTCACATCTTTTGGAATTAATTACAAAACACACTTAAATCGGTAGCGAAACGTTGCCTCTTTTCCCCCTTTTTTTTTAACAAAGACGAAAATTGGAGCAATTTTTCCTTTGGAAATTCTGTCCGTGAAGAATTCATTATAAAATTTTAAGAATTGCCACCGAAAATGAAAAAAAAATATTTTAAAAGAACCTCTCTTTAATGTTTAACTAATAAGGAGCACGTAAAAAACTGTTTTTTTATTATTATTATTCTGATCAGCAATTTTTTATGATAAGAATTTATATTTTTTTTTCCAGAAAAACACAGAAAATGATTATTTCCATAATTCATTACATATATTTATAATTAAAGTTAGAAATTCTATCGAAAACAACCGAAGTACGAAATGAAAGATTACAGCATGATTAAGGCTACGTTTTCAAATTAAAAAAAAATATATATATACTGGTTTACTATTTATTGTACATAAAAATATCCTATATAACCTGAGTTCCGTACTATGATTCTTAAAATTACACTGTAATGTACCTCTGAGAGCTATATTTCATAAAATAGAGACCTCCAGTTGTTTAGTAATGTAATTTTTCATTCTGACAATTAGTTTGTTTTCAAAGAAGACTGAAAAGCAAAAACCGATTCAAGTTTTGACCAAGATTTCTAGTGAATTCGCCACTGTGAGCCGTTACCATTGCCTACTTCATATAAACGGCCTGTTCATTTTGTCAAAAAAATAAAAAATAAAACGAGAGAAAAGTCACGGCTTTAGCCACGTGATTTAACACAAACCCTGCTCAAATTAGCATTGAATAAGCTGATTTCTACACTCTTCACATGGTCAGAGGTTTGGTTTAGGGTTTGTACGATTGAATTATTTGGGCATGGTTGCAGCGTCCTCTGGCGATTAACTTCATACATCAAACTTCATACATCATCGGCTTGCTATAGATCTCGTATGTCCCGGTGGTTTCTATGGCACTTGCAACTACTTTCTGAAATCACAGTGATCTAACATGGGCTGTCTATACTACTAGAAAGCATATAAAATAAATTAACTCTTTGGATGGCTGAGCCCTTTCATGTCATTTTCATAAAAATGCTTAAACAACATAGGTTCAATTATAATTCTTTTCAAGGTTTGGTGCTAGACTCTCATCCGCATCCTTTTATCCGATATGTTTCTTGAAATTTAGACTACAACTGATTTAATTTCTTCTAACGCAAAATTACAAGACATAGAAAGTTCAATCAAAAATCATTCTGTTGTCTTGTAGCAAATATTTTAATCAAAATCATTTGAAACCTTGAACAGATTTAATGACTAAATGGTTCATAAATATGCTCTAATTAGTACTCTAATTAGGACTCTAATTATTTATCTTTATTAAATATTCATTCCTAAAATAAAAAGAATGCCCTCACTTGTTCTTTAAAATAAGTTTAAAACTGAGATTTTAATAAAGATGTCATTTAAGAGCTTATACGTAATCACAGAGTATAATAGCTTTGAGTTAATTATGATCCTATATTACGAAGACTAAATATGCGAAAGACAAAAGTTAACATAAATTTATTCTAGCTTTGAGCATGAGAATTTGTTTTCAAATCCCAATTATTCCAGAAAATATTTATAAAAATATACAAAACAGCTTCTATTCTGGATAAATCCAAAATTTATTTTTATTAATTCACCCAGAAATACATATTTATCTTTCTGAGCAACACATTCATTTTCCATTTTGAAAAATGCTCAAAAATTTTTTCATATATTTGAAATGTGTAGAAAATTCCAAAGTGCTTCTTTTTTTATATAAATGATTCATTTGGTAAAAATATGTGAGTAGAAGCAACTTTATTATAAGATATTCGAAGTAGTCAGAGAAAACAAATGTTATTTATTGTGTTTATGGATAAACCAGAAATGTGTTTTGTGCGAACAGATAAAAAGATTAATTTTTTGAAACTTTGTTTAAATTTTATCTCAGATACATTTAATTATGATTTCCGTATGTTTTTTTAAGCATAGCATTTAATTAAATTTTATCACGTGTTTTCGTTGAAACTTTACAGAGTTTGCATTAGCGAATTTAAAAAATATATAATTTCAAAACTATTACACGCATCATACACAATATGGCCAATGGTGACCGGTCACTTGCGATTTTAGACGTTTTGTTAAATATCTAGAAAAATACATGAAGAATTAACCTGAAACTACAGGAGTGTAAAGAGTATAGTATAGGTGATATATTTCCGAGAAGATTTTTTCCCGAAACTCCATAGAGGAACGTCAACAAATTGAAAACGAACGAATATCTTTTGGATAACTCTGTGAAAACAAATGAAGCAAAAGCGTTCAAAGTTGAGATTATTAATAAGTGGCTTATTGTAATATACTGTGTTCATTTGTATGAGGATAGCATGTATACTCGTAGAGAAATTAAGGTTTTTATAAAAACAGACCCAAATTTCGCCAAGTTTTTTGCTTATAATTTGCTGAGTTTTTAATATAAAAAAAAGTTCTTTTCAGAAAATATGGCAAACAACATTATACACAATACTCTGCAAACATAATTAAAAAATAATAAAAATTAGATGAAAAATGAGCAGGTTTACTAAAAAATGTTTCACTGCGCATGCACGAATGCAATCAAAATATAATGTGCATAATGTATTAGCTAAGTATATAGCGCAACTTCTGTGAAAGTCTGAAAATCATAGCTTGAAAATTCTGAAAATAATCGTCGATAGAATAAGCTCGAAATCCGTTGTTCCCAAAAAACAAGCAAAAAGATCAGGTGTTGTATCAAATATATGTTGATTAGTGCCAAGATAGCGTACACAATATTGCACGTACTACAATATTTGGATACAACCCCTGATCTTTTTGCTTGTTTTGGGGAACAACTTATTTCGAGCTTATTCTATCGACGATTATTTTCAGAATTTTCAAGCTATGATTTTGAGACTTTCACAAAAGTTGCTATATACTTACCTAATACATTATGCGTATTATATTTTGATTGCATTCGAGCATGCGCAGTGAAACATTTTTTCGTAAACCTGCTCATTTTTCATCCAATTTTTATTACTTTTTAATTCTGATTACAGGGTATTATGTACAATGTTGTTTGTCATATTTTCTGAAAAGAACTTTTTTTTATATTAAGAACTCTGCAAATTATAAGCAAAAAACTTGGCAAAATTTGGGACTGTTTTTATAAAAACCTCAATTTCTCTACGAGTGTACATGCTATCCTCTTAAAAATGAAGACAGTATATTACAATAAGCCACTTATTAATAATCACGAGTTTGAACGTTTTTGCTACTTTAGTTTTTACAGGTTTATCCAAAAGATATTCGTTCTTTTTCAATTTGTTGACGGTCCCCTATGGGGTTTCGGGAAAAACATTTCGCGGAAATATATGACCTATACTATACTGTTTACACACCTGAAGTTTCAGATTAATTCCTCATGTATTTTTCTAGATATTTAACAAAACGTCTAAAATCGCAAGTGACCGGTCACCTTTGGTCATATAGTGTAGTAATTGATATATGAAAATAATAAAAGGCATTCTGGGAGAGTTTTTCAGTTACAAGTGTTCAACGTGTGAACTTTTCATAACACGAGAAACATCTAATCAGTAATTAACTACTACTATTTTCATAAAAATGCTTAAAAACTCCAGGTTTAATCATATTTCTTTTCAAAGTTTGGTGCTAGAGTATCGTATACATCCTTTCATCTCATATGTTTCTCAAAATTTTGATTATAACTAATTTAATTTCTTTTAACACAAAATTAAAGGACATAAAAAATAATTTATCTAATGAAAATTAATTTATCTACTCAATCAAAAATTGTCCTGTTGTCATGTAGTAAATATTTTAATCAAAACCATTTGAAATTTTGAAGAGATTTATTGACTAAATATTTTTAAATATTCTCTATTTACAAAGTGCGTCTAAAAAGTTCGGTGATTAGATGCATGAAACAAATAAAACAAAACATGGAAACAAAATACCTTTAATATTCCTCAAAGTAACATCTGTTGGCCACAATACACTTATGACATCATTGATAAAGCTGCTGGAATGAGTCAGCGAAGGCCTCTTTTTTAGGATCGACCGAAGCACAGATGCCACACGATGGTGCTAACACTGACCTTGCTGATTCCCAATTCCTCCGATATCCATCCTAAATACAGTCGCGATTGTTTAACAGCATCTGTCGCACCCGCTCGATGTTGTCATCACACTTGTTGAGGTCGACCGTGGTTCGTCATCCACGGTTTCCTTTCCCTCGCGAAAACGTTTAAACCAGTCGTACACGCATTTTTGGCTCACTGCGTCTGTTCCGTACATCTGGACCAACATTGCATGCTTTTCTGTGGCAGTTTTTACCAATTTGTAATAAAACTTGATGTTTTTTCGATTCTCCATTTCAATATTACGCGGGTTTTCACAATACATCGTTCGACTGCTCACAGCAGACTAATCTTCCTTGGTTTCTAGCACTTCTTTCTACGTCCCATCTCTGCATTGGTCTCTGCCTGTGCATGCGCAGGGACGAATTTTTAACTCGCGTTGTTTATGAGATATCCCTCCATTCACCGTATTTTTTAGACGCGCTTAGTAGTTCGAAAAATTGTATTAAATATTGATTCCTTAAATAAAAACAATGCTTTCACTTGTTCATTAAAATAAGTTTAAAATTGATATCTTAATAAAGACGTCATTTAAAACTCTAATAAGCTTACTCTCAATATCAGTATAATACATTTGAGATAATTATGATTCTTTATTAAGAGGACTAAAAGTACAAAAGACAAAATCCGACAAAATTGTATTCTAGCTTTCAACATTAGAAATTGTTTTCAAATCCCAATCATTCCATAAAATATTTATAAAAATTTCCAAAATAGTTTTGATTCTGTATAAAGCCAAAGTTCCTTTTTAATAATTCCTTCCAGAAATACACATTTCTGTTTCTGAGCAACACATTCATTTTCTATTTTGAAAAATGCTCAAATATTTTTCATATATTTTAAGTTTGTTGAAAGATCCTACGTGAAATTTGTTTTATAAATGATCCATTTGATAAAAATATGTGAGTAGAAGCAACTGTATTATTTAGATATTAGTAAGTAATCAGAGAAAACAAATGTTATTTATTGTGTTTGTGGATAAACCAGAAATGTGTTTCGCACGGAACACATAAAAACATTTATTTTTTCGAACTTTTTTTTATAACTTTATCTCAGATAAATAAGTAAAATAAATAAAGTAAGACATACTTGAATGCACATTAACAAAAAAATTATAAAACTTTAAAGTATTAAAAATATTCCAAATACATACAGTACACGATTTACCAAGCCACTGTATGGCCTCAGGAGTACAGATCAGCCATTGTTGTTGCTGTTGTTGATTTGGCCCTTCTATGGACCCGGTGAGGAGCTTTCTATTTCTGTTTAGCTAGTCTTACTCCACATAATGTAGACTCCTACAAAGGGGTGAACAAACGATTGAACCTACCTCAAAAACACTACCATCAGACGCCGATACTAAAAATATACCTGGCTCCTAATCTATCGACCATCTTCATACCAACCAGGATAGTAAATATAGATCTCATCCAAAAACTGAGATAACCAAACTAGTTGTTCGCCACTATTTCTACCAAAAATATCATCATACGAATTATCTCTCGATACCTGTAACTTCCAAAACACTATCTCCAGAAGATTATCCATTGTAAAATAAACAACAAGAAAAATCAAGTACAGTTAAAGTTCAAGTTATTTTTTTCAAAAAACAGACTAATGTCATCAGGAATGGAACAGGCTTCATTCAGCGTCAGCGATCATATCTGAATACACAAGCCTTAAGGCTGTAGTACCTTACGTCTGCAGTATTAGTCTTAAAGCTAAAGTGAATGGCTGGTATACTATATGCATTTAAAATGTTTTTAATATTTTAAAATTTCAGAAATTTTATACTAATGTGTGTTCAAGGCTGTCTTACTTTAATTTATTTATTTAGTCATTTAATTTTTTAATTCCGACGTTAAATGTGTGTAATGCATATTGCAAATTTATCTGAGGTACTTTTTAGTTATGAATTCTGTATGTTATTTTTAAACAACTTACGGCCCTTTCCTGGTGCACCGTGTGGTGACCAGCTTTGGTCAAGTACACGTACGTAGTTGCTTTACATTTAATAAAACCTTTTCAAGTGTTTTCGTAGAAACTCTACAGGCATAAATGAATTAGCGGGTTTTAAAAAATTATACTTTCAAATCTACTGCATATATCAAAATAAGTGATATCAGAATATAATTAAAAATATTCCAAGATATTTTACAGTTGCAAATGTCGACTTGTGAACCTTTCGTAACACGACAAACATCTAATCTCTAATGAATTTTGTTCCAAACATTTATAGTTTTACACAGTCAGTGGTTCTTAATGCAGCACTCATTCGTTCTTTAAGTTCTTTGAATGTTTACGGCAAAGGTGGTTCATAAATAAGATCTTTGATGTAAACCCATAAGAAGAAATCCCCTGGCGTAAGATCCGGTGATCTATGTGGCCATTTAAAAAAGTGTAAATCATAGTTCTCCTCACGTCTAATCACAATCAGCATTGAGCAACTACCAAACAATGAAACAAACAAAAAAAACTTTGGGATGTTTTTAATTATTTTCATATAAGGGAATGGAAATAGGGAAAGTTTTGTGAAAACCGAAAAACCCTTTCTTCATTTTAGTACATATCAAATCAGTTTAAAGTTTTTATTACTTCTAAAAATAGGGCCAATAATTTATGTATCGCAGATTTTTGATAAAATTAAAAATGGGCTCAAAGGGCGCAAAAAATACTGTTTTGGGGAGAAAAAAATTCCTAACTTCGTCAATTCTCAAGATATCAAATCCAATTAATTTTATTATACATCTCCTTAATATTATCTACAACTTTTATATTCACAAATTTTTGATAAAACCAATTCACACCGAAAAAAAAAAAAAAAAAAAAAAAAAAAAAAAAACCCGAAAAAAGGGGGGGGGGGGGTTGAAGAAGACAAATTTCCAGAACTCCGTCAATTCACAAGATATAAAATCTCCATGAAATTATCATATATCTTCTTAATATTGTCTTATTTATATCCTCTTGAGACTCAAGCTCGCATTTTTCGTGAAAATGTTACCATTTTTAGGATTAAGGCTCTTTATGGGGCTAGAAAACTTTATATATATTCATTTATTTTTAAAACTAAAAAATATATAGAGTTATGGCTTGTCCAATATAATGGACATTGGGCCTTAGTCCTATAAAAACCATATTATTGGATTACATGATTCTGAATGAAAAATTCTTAATTGCAAAATTTTCTTTCATTATAAATGTGTTTTTATCGTTCATACACCACCTTTAAATATTGCACAATTATAGTTTTTTCATTATCAAAGAGAAAAAAGTACATTTGGATGAGATTTATTTGAAAAGTATAAATTAATTTAGTGATTTTTAAATAGTTTTTTTTTTAAAAGGAACAAAAAAAAAATCTATCACATCAATGAAAGTTTTTTTCTAAATAAAATTATAAATAGTTAGTGGCACGGTTATCACAATTTACATTTGGATGCCTAAAGGAAATTAAAAAGAAATAAAACGCAGTTTATTTATAATCTTAAATTATTATCTTCAGTTATATTTTCTTTCATTATAAATGTTTTTTTATCGGTCATACATCACCTGTAAATATTGCCCAATTTTAATTTTTCATTATCAAAGAGAAAAAGTATTTTTGGATGAAATTTTTTTGAAAAGTATAAATCAATTTAGTGACTTTTTAAATAGTTTTTTAAAAAGGAATTTAAAAATAAATATCCCATCAATAAAAGTTTTTTCAAAAAAAAAAAAAAAAAAAAATTATAAAGTTAGTGCACAGTTATCACAATTGAAATTTGGATGCGAAAGGGAATTAAAAAGAAATAAAATGAAGTTTAATTATACTCTTAAATTATTATCTTCAGTTATATTTTCTTTAAATTTTTATTTTTGTTTAAATTCGATTAAATTAACTAATTTAATTATAAACGACTTACAAACAGTAAAATAATATAAAAAGCTTGCATTTATTTTTTGTAGTTAAACGAATATACAAATACAAATTGCATTTCATGTTTACTTATTTTACATGCTTACTTACATTATTTTATACTTATTAAGTAAGATGAGATCGCTACATAAGCTTCAAAAACCAGATGTTTAGCATCAAGTTCCTATTTCTTTCACTACAAACTTTGCTGACATCAGAAGTGTTTTTTTTATCGTTTATACGTCACTTCCAAATATCACATAAATTCAATTTTTGCATCATCAAATAGAAAAAGTGTATTTTAACTGAGAAACGTGTTGATCAATTTAGTAATAATAATAAAAAATTAATAACATTTTGTTTGTTTTTAACTCTTCTCAACATCAGCAATTTGTTTGTTAGAATAATAATAATAAATAGTGGCACAGCTACCACAATTGGCAAGTAAATGCAAAGAAGAAATGTAAAAGAAATCAAAATGAGTTTATTTAGAATCTTAGAACATCATGTTTAATTATATTTTCTTAAAGTTTTATTGCTAATTAAATATAATTAAATTTATTAATTAAATTATAAATAGTATACTAACAGAAAAATAATTCCAAAAATAGTTATGAATAAGAATAAAAGATAATAAAAGCTTAATTATCTATATTTACCAAATGCTGCACAAAAAAAAAAAATAAAATAAAATAAAAAAAAAAAAAAAAATATTGAAATCCAAAACTTAACAATGTACTGATTCAGAACAAGCATTTTATCAATAAAATTATACATTTTTAGGATAACATTTAAATATTTTTTATTTATTTAAGAATATATATTATCTACTTCGGTATCTATTATTTGTTTAAATACTGTGTTGCTTTTTAAGTAAAAACTAATGTCTCTCTTCAGTATACAAAAAGAGCCTAATATGAATAAAAACAACTGATGAAGACCCAACGTCCAATAGAATGGATATTTAAAAAAAAGGGTTGTTTATTCTCTAAAATATACATTAGATTATTTTAACTGCGATGTCATTTCATTCATACAACACTTAACATTAGATGTATGTATCATTAATATGAAAATACTTTTAAAATATATAAAAAATTAGCGTTGAAACTGTCTGCTTACCTTCAACAGTCTTTCTCTTGTTGCCTGCCACTTTCAAGTGATTAAAATACATATTTAATTGCAATTTTTTTATTATTTCGGCGTACAGCTAGCAGCACCAGACTATCTATTATAATGGACAGCAAGTATTTACAAGTTCCAACTGAAATTAAGTATTTTACGTAAAAAATAAAAATGTCCAATAGAATGGACGCGGGGTCTGAGGAGGATATAGACAAGTTTTTGATAGGTCCAATCCTTATAGCAAAAACAAATTAAAAATACATAGCGGTTGAAGAAAAAAATCATCTTATTAAGGGCGTATTTAAATCCAAACTGCTTATTTTCTTACTCATTTTTAAATTCATTTTTGCTCTCAAACACATCCAATTGGTAGATTCTCTTATTCAGAAACTATATAATGCACCGTAATGATCGATTTTTTGATAAAGGTAGAATATATTTCAAAAAATGATGTCAAAGTGGACATTTTGAACCGAGTTTCCCTAAGCGAATGTGTTAGAAACGAAAAATATTACCCTACTGAGAAAATAATTGTTTATTAATCAAGTTTTTATTAATTGAAAGAAAAATAAAAACAGTTGTCGCTTATAAATCTTTTCAAAAATCACGTCAGCAAGTTTCATATTTTTTTCTATTAAAAATAAATCTGAAAATGTGCCAGAAAATTTCGAGTTGTTGAGCATGGAAATTTTTTTTAATACCACCTTAACATGATTCTGGTAAAACCTGCTATCATATAAAAATGAAATAAAAACTCGTCAAAAGCGGCCAGATAAAATTGTTAAAGTGGATTTATATCTAATCATCATTTAGGTTTTGTTGGTTAAATTAGTGTACTTAAATTCGAAATCTACCTCTGCCTGTAGGCCAGGCCGGCAGGGATTTTTTTAAATACGTTTTCTTCAAAACCGTTAATTAATTTATGCTAATCCTGCATATTACTATAAGGAGTTAACAGAAGCTGAAAGTATTCTTTTGGATAAAATATCTTTAAATATGAACATTAATTATATTGTAAATGATGACGGGTGAAGTTCATTTTTCCATAACTTTTTCATAAATGCTGACAATTCTAAATATTTTAAAGTTAAACACACATATTTGTAAACAGAAAAGGTATTTAATAAAATGTATAATTTTTCTATTTGCTACGTATTTGATATCCATTTTAAGTAATATTTCTAGTTAAAACCTTGATTATATCGACACTTTATGATTGAATAATATTATTTATATTGAAAAAAAAAAAAAAAAAAAAAAAAAAAAAAAAAAAAAAAACGGAGGGATTGTCATCTATGCATTTGTCGGTTCTTCAAACTCTGATTGAGGCTTTAATTAAAATATTACTAACAAAATTTTCATGTGAGTGAATAAACAAAAGGTTTAGTTTTAAGATATTAATCTTAACTAAGTCTATAACTAAAATAAAATGAACACTTAATGACAGAATTTAATAAATTAGTATCGCCTCTATATGTTTTTATTAATGCAAAAAATTCCTTCATTTAATCTCTTGCGTAAAAGATGAACATAGAACCCTTAACAAAGCAACCTGCCTCTTTATAATAATTTAAACAAGCTCTTATACAAAAAATAATATGTTTGTACTTTTTTAAAAAATAAACCTAGCATAAAGTTCTTTTTATAACTAAAATAAAATGAAACATAATGACAGAATTTAATAACTTAATATCGTCTCTATAAGATTTATTAATGCAAAAAAATCCTTCTTTTCATCTCTTGTGTAAAAAATGAACATCGCACCCTTAACAAAGCAACCAGCATCTTTATATTAATCTAAATAACTTCTTATGCAAAAAATATGTTTTTACTTTAAAAAAAAAATAAACCTAGTGTACAATTCTATTTATAACTAAAATAAAATGAACCATAATGACAGAATTTAATAACTTAATATCGCCTTTATAAGATTTATAAATGCAAATAGTTCCTTCTTTTGATCTGTTGTGTAAAAGATAAACATAGCACCCTTAACAAAGCAGCCAGCTTCTTTCTAATAATCTTAAACTTCTTATACAAAATTGATATGTTTATACATTTTTTAAAATATACCTAGCATGTAACCCTATTTATATCTAAAATAAAATGAACCATAATGACAGAATTTAATAACTTAATATCGCCTCTATAAAATGTATTAATGCAAAAAATTCCTTCTTTTAATCTCTTGTGTAAAAGATGAACATAGCATCCTTAACAAAGCAACCAGACTCTTTTTAATAATTTTAAATAACTTCCCATAAAAAAAAATAATATGTTCGTACTTAAAAAAAGAAAAAAAAAAAAAAAACCTAGCATTCAACTTTACTGAGTACACACGAAATCTCATATTATAATAACATTCAATTATATATATCTGTATTATGTGTACAGAAAATATCAGAGGAAAATTTGAACAGAAATTTATTCATATTTTCAATATGAGACATTGTTTTCAATCTCCCATTCATTCAGAAAAAGAATAAGAAAAAAAATCTAAAATAGTTTTTGCTCTGCCAAAATCCAAAGTTTGTTTTGCATAATCTCACACAAAAACACTTTTTTCCCAGCAACACATTCATTTTTTTATTTTGAAGTATAAGCAAAACAATTCTCATATTTTCAAAATATATGGAAAATTCGTTTGAGAAAATCTATTTTTATAAGCAAATAAATAAATGATTTGATGAAAAGACGGAGTAGCGACTTTTGAGAGTAGAAAATAATTTATTATTAAATATTCGGAAGTAGAGTAGAATTTTGATTTTAAAATGCCTCAGTTGTAAAACAATTTTGTTCTCGGAAAAAAAAAGCAAAATTTTATTCAGTTGTCGAACATAAATTCGGTTCTTGAACAGTGAGAGTATCTTCGTCAAACAGAACAAATGCACAAATGCACATACAAAAAAAGGCTAAAGTGGCCAAATTAATTATATTATTTCATTTACTATATTGCTAGATACAAAACCCACAATATAAAACGTTCAGTAATCGAAGTATTCACTTAACAAGCTTATTCGTATACAGCGAATTTGCTAAATTTACTGATGTTAATATTTTTGCATTGGCTCAAACAGGCATTACATGTGATATAGTAATCCCAGTGTTTTCGATTTTCTTGCATTTTGGGATTCAAGAACACCGAGATAACCTAATTTTCCAAATAATTTAAAGAGGAGTGAAAACCCCTTGATTTCTCCTCTAAAACTCTTTCAAAGCTTCTTAATAATGATATGGGTATAAATTTTGTTAAAATTTTATTAAAGTGTTATAAAATTTTCATTGTCCTATGCTAATATATAGGGCTGCAATGCGTTTTTATATTTTACTACATTACACTTTACCGCATATTGTTTACAACAAGTAAATAAATGGAATAACACTAAAGGAAGCGGTCGGGGTAGGGTGGGTGGGCCGACCGCCGCGGAATCCGTGTATTTAAAAGTCCTATACAGCGACTTTACTAAATTTGCTGATTTTAAATTATTTTCCTTTTTCTTTTTCGTTTTGTTTTCATTACCTGGAAGAGTATATACATGTGATATACTGATACCAGTGCTATCGGATTCCCTCCATTTTGGGATTCAAGAACAGCGAGATAACTTAGTATTCCAAATAATTAAAAATAAGAGTAGAAATGTTTTCTGGATTTCTCCTCCCAATCTCACCCAAAGTTGCGTAATAATGATATAGGTATAGATTTTGTTTAAACGTTATTAAAGTGTTATAAAATTTTCATTGTCCTATGCTAATATATAGTGCTGCAATGCGTTTTTATATTTTACTACATTACACTTTACCGCATATTGTTTACAACAAGTAAATAAATGGAATAACCCTAAAGGAAGCGATCGGGGAGGGTGTGTGGGGCGACCACCGCGGAATCCGTGTATTTAAAAGTCCTATACAGCGAATTTACTAAATTTGCTGATTTTAAATTATTTTCCTTTTTTCTTTTTCGTATTGTTTTCATTACCTGGAAGAGTATATACATGTGATATACTGATACCAGTGCTATCGGATCCCCTCCATTTTGGGATTCAAGAACAGCGAGATAACTTAGTATTCCAAATAATTAAAAATAAGAGTAGAAATGTTTTCTGGATTTCTCCTCCCAATCTCATCCAAAGTTGCGTAATAATGATATAGGTATAGATTTTGTTTAAACGTTATTAAAGTGTTATAAGTGTCCTATGCTAATATATAGTGCTGCAATGCGTTTCTATATTTTACTACATTACACTTTACCGCATATTGTTTACAACAAGTAAATAAATGGAATAACCCTAAAGGAAGCGATCGGGGAGGGTGGGTGGGTCGACCACCGCGGAATCCGTGTATTTAAAAGTCCTATACAGCGAATTTACTAAATTTGCTGATTTTAAATTATTTTCCTTTTTTCTTTTTCGTATTGTTTTCATTACCTGGAAGAGTATATACATGTGATATACTGATACCAGTGCTATCGGATCCCCTCCATTTTGGGATTCAAGAACAGCGAGATAACTTAGTATTCCAAATAATTAAAAATAAGAGTAGAAATGTTTTCTGGATTTCTCCTCCCAATCTCATCCAAAGTTGCGTAATAATGATATAGGTATAGATTTTGTTTAAACGTTATTAAAGTGTTATAAGTGTCCTATGCTAATATATAGTGCTGCAATGCGTTTCTATATTTTACTACATTACACTTTACCGCATATTGTTTACAACAAGTAAATAAATGGAATAAACCTAAAGGAAGCGGTCGGGGAGGGTGGGTGGGCCGACCACCGCGGAATCCGTGTATTTAAAAGTCCTATACAGCGAATTTACTAAATTTGCTGATTTTAAATTATTTTCCTTTTTTCTTTTTCGTTTTGTTTTCATTACCTGGAAGAGTATATACATGTGATATAGTGATACCAGTGCTATCGGATTCCCTCCATTTTGGGATTCAAGAATAGCGAGATAACTTAGTATTCCAAATAATTAAGAATAAGAGTAGAAATGTTTTCTGGATTTCTCCTCCCAATCTCATCCAAAGTTGCGTAATAATGATATAGGTATAGATTTTGTTTAAACGTTATTAAAGTGTTATAAAATTTTCATTGTCCTATGCTAATATATAGTGCTGCAATGCGTTTCTATATTTTACTACATTACACTTTACCGCATATTGTTTACAACAAGTAAATAAATGGAATAACCCTAAAGGAAGCGGTCGGGGAGGGTGGGTGGGCCGACCACCGCGGAATCCGTGTATTTAAAAGTCCTATACAGCGAATTTACTAAATTTGCTGATTTTAAATTATTTTCCTTTTTTCTTTTTCGTATTGTTTTCATTACCTGGAAGAGTATATACATGTGATATACTGATACCAGTGCTATCGGATTCCCTCCATTTTGGGATTCAAGAACAGCGAGATAACTTAGTATTCCAAATAATTAAAAATAAGAGTAGAAATGTTTTCTGGATTTCTCCTCCCAATCTCATCCAAAGTTGCGTAATAATGATATAGGTATAGCTTTTGTTTAAACGTTATTAAAGTTTTATAAAATTTTCATTGCCCTATGCTAATATATAGTGCTGCAATGCGTTTCTATATTTTACTACATTACACTTTACCGCATATTGTTTACAACAAGTAAATAAATGGAATAACCCTAAAGGAAGCGGTCGGGGAGGGTGGGTGGGCCGACCACCGCGGAATCCGTGTATTTAAAAGTCCTATACAGCGAATTTACTAAATTTGCTGATTTTAAATTATTTTCCTTTTTTTCTTTTTCGTTTTGTTTTCATTACCTGGAAGAGTATATACATGTGATATACTGATACCAGTGCTATCGGATTCCCTCCATTTTGGGATTCAAGAACAGCGAGATAACTTAGTATTCCAAATAATTTAAAATAAGAGTAGAAATGTTTTCT
The DNA here is from genome assembly GCA_963932465.1 of Maratus speciosus. Lineage (NCBI taxonomy): Eukaryota > Metazoa > Arthropoda > Arachnida > Araneae > Salticidae > Maratus > Maratus speciosus. The sequence goes on from OZ010786.1 coordinate 330,106,970, forward strand.
GGATTTCTCCTCCCAATCTCATCCAAAGTTGCGTAATAATGATATAGGTATAGATTTTGTTTAAACGTTATTAAAGTGTTATAAAATTTTCATTGTCCTATCCTAATATATAGTGCTGCAATGCGTTTCTATATTTTACTACCTTACACTTTACCGCATATTGTTTACAACAAGTAAATAAATGGAATAACCCTAAAGGAAGCGATCGGGGAGGGTGGGTGGGCCGACCACCGCGGAATCCGTGTATTTAAAAGTCCTATACAGCGAATTTACTAAATTTGCTGATTTTAAATTATTTTCCTTTTTTCTTTTTCGTATTGTTTTCATTACCTGGAAGAGTATATACATGTGATATACTGATACCAGTGCTATCGGATTCCCTCCATTTTGGGATTCAAGGACAGCGAGATAACTTAGTACTCCAAATAATTAAAAATAAGTGTAGAAATGTTTTCAGGATTTCTCCTCCCAATCTCATCCAAAGTTGCGAAATAATGATATAGGTATAGATTTTGTTTAAACGTTATTAAAGTGTTATAAAATTTTCATTGTCCTATGATAATATATAGTGCTGCAATGCGTTTCTATATTTTACTACATTACACTTTACCGCATATTGTTTACAACAAGTAAATAAATGGAATAAGACTAAAGGAGGCGATCGGGGGAGGGTGGGTGGGTGGGTCGACCACCGCGGAATCCGTGTATTTAAAAGTCCTATACAGCGAATTTACTAAATTTGCTGATTTTAAATTATTTTCCTTTTTTCTTTTTCGTATTGTTTTCATTACCTGGAAGAGTATATACATGTGATATAGTGATACCAGTGCTATCGGATTCCCTCCATTTTGGGATTCAAGAACAGCGAGATAACTTAGTATTCCAAATAATTAAAAATAAGAGTAGAAATGTTTTCTGGATTTCTCCTCCCAATCTCATCCAAAGTTGCGTAATAATGATATAGGTATAGATTTTGTTTAAACGTTATTAAAGTGTTATACAATTTTCATTTTCCTATGCTAATATATAGTGCTGCAATGCGTTTCTATATTTTACTACATTACACTTTACCGCATATTGTTTACAACAAGTAAATAAATGGAATAACCCTAAAGGAAGCGATCGGGGGAGGGTGGGTGGGCCGACCACCGCGGAATCCGTGTATTTAAAAGTCCTATACAACGAATTTACTAAATTTGCTGATTTTAAATTATTTTCCTTTTTTCTTTTTCGTTTTGTTTTCATTACCTGGAAGAGTATATACATGTAATATACTGATACCAGTGCTGTCGGATTCCCTGCATTTTGGGATTCAAGAACAGCGAGATAACTTAGTATTCCAAATAATTAAAAATAAGAGTAGAAATGTTTTCTGGATTTCTCCTCCCAATCTCATCCAAAGTTGCTTAATAATGATATAGGTATAGATTTTGTTTAAACGTTGTTAAAGTGTCATAAAATTTTCATTGTCCTATGCTAATATATAGTGCTGCAATGCGTTTCTATATTTTACTACATTACACTTTACCGCATATTGTTTACAACAAGTAAATAAATGGAATAACCCTAAAGGAAGCGATCGAAGGAGGGTGGGTGGGCCGACGACCGCGGAATCCGTGTATTTAAAAGTCCTATACAGCGAATTTACTAAATTTGCTGATTTTAAATTATTTTCCTTTTTTCTTTTTCGTATTGTTTTCATTACCTGGAAGAGTATATACATGTGATATACTGATACCAGTGCAATCGGATTCCCTCCATTTTGGGATTCAAGAACAGCGAGATAACTTAGTATTCAAAATAATTAAAAATAAGTGTCGAAATGTTTTCTGGATTTCTCCTCCCAATCTCATCCAAAGTTGCGTAATAATGATATAGGTATAGATTTTGTTTAAACGTTATTAAAGTGTTATAAAATTTTCATTGTCCTATGCTAATATATAGTGCTGCAATGCGTTTCTATATTTTACTACATTACACTTTACCGCATATTGTTTACAACAAGTAAATAAATGGAATAACCCTAAAGGAAGCGGTCGGGAGAGGGTGGGTGGGTCGACCACCGCGGAATCCGTGTATTTAAAAGTCCTATACAGCGAATTTACTAAATTTGCTGATTTTAAATTATTTTCCTTTTTTCTTTTTCTTTTTGTTTTCATTACCTGGAAGAGTATATACATGTGATATAGTGATACCAATGCTATCGGATTCCCTCCATTTTGGGATTCAAGAACAGCGAGATAACTTAGTATTCCAAATAATTAAAAATAAGAGTAGAAATGTTTTCTAGATTTCTCCTCCCAATCTCACACAAAGTTGCGTAATAATGATATAGGTATAGATTTTGTTTAAACGTTATTAAAGTGTTATAAAATTTTCATTGTCGTATGGTGATATATAGTGCTGCAATGCGTTTTTATATTTTACTGCATTGCACTACACCGTATATAGTTTAAACAGGCAAATAAAGGAAATAACTTTGGAGGTGGATACCCCAACCTTCAATTACTTCTATTTATATTATATATCATGGTAAAATCTAATTCAGTTTTCGAACAATTCTTCTCGAGAACCGAGGAACCACCGTAGTGTGTGGTGGATCGTTATACCACAACTCTCAACCCTACAACATCTGTAGCTTAATCAAGCAAAAAAAAAAAAAAAAATTAACTCTAAAATAATTAGAACCTTATAATGACATTTGAAAAATATTCAGTGACTGGAAAAATGACTCAACTTCTATGGGGAGTTATCAACAGGAAACGATAAATAATCGCAAAGAGAAACATCCAGGTTATGGGTCACAGGGGAGGAGTTGACATGCAAATTTCGTAAAATTATGTGTACATTATAATCATGTGGGTAGGTGTCAACACCCACATGATAACCACACTTCCAATGAAAAAAATAAAGGTATTTTACCATTGGTTAAAAAATACAGAATACAAATTTATCTAATACATACTGGACAATTGCACCATAAAATATAATAAATAAAGACACAATATTGCTTATTGGTACACAAAACACGAACTTTAATAAGCTAAAAATTAACTTCTACGTTTCATGATCATGGCTTTCCATCAAAATATATAGGTAAGATAATTCCGAAGTACAACGCTCCCCCTCCTTCAAGTCAACGACAGGATAATAATCAACTTCAGGTCTACAGAAAATTTCACTACATTCCCACTATATTCGAGAAGCTAAAAAAGATCTTACAGAAATATACACTGGCCTCCAAAAGTTAAGGTACACGGACTAAATGCGTTCGATTGCACACGGTTTGTCGAATATCTACAAAACTTATTGGCGAATTGTTCTTGAACTTCTGGGATGAAAAGAACATGTTTCATTTCATATTTCTCGGTGAAGATTTAGTCGGGGGTACAATTAGGGGGCTAATAATAAATTTAATAATAAAATAATATTTGCGATCACCTATGTAAATGGATAGACTGGAAATGGTTTGTCACTGTGGTAAATGACTATTTGGGTCCTGTTCAACGTTTGTATGCATTTGTGTAAGCATAGCACTCATATTCGTGAAGATGTTAACGTTTTTGTGAAAAACTCAAACGGTTTTTTTTTTTTTTTTTTTTTTTTTTATAGCATACAGAGTTTTCAACCAAATTTAACACAACTTTCCAAAAACCTGACAAAGAACAGTAGAAAGAGTATACTGCAATTAAAACATGAATATATTGAATATTTGATAAGATATGGGTATTTTTATGAGATAATTTTTAACTGCGCATGCGCGGAAGATTTCAAAATTTTTATTTTATAATTTGGTACTCAGTATTTTGGGGCAACTTCTAAAAAAAGTCCAGTCAAATATTGTGAAAACTTAGGAAGATATAGTGAGCTGATTGAAAAGTTGTGTAAAATCCCTTACAATAAAGCTATTTTTAGGAAGCAACTCACTATATCGACACCATCTTTGTGAAATTTCGCGATATTTGACTAGACTTTTTATATAAGTTGCCCTAAATAGCTGACTACCAAATTCTGAAATAAAAATTTTGAAATCTGCTGCGCATGCGCAGTTAAAAATTATCTCATAAAAATGCCCATATCTCATCAAATATTCAATATATTCATGTTTTAATTGCAGTATACTGTTTCTACTGTTTTTTGTCAGGTTTTTGGAAAGTTGTGTTAAATTTGGTTGAAAACTCTGTATGCTATAAAAAAAAACGTTTGAGTTTTTCACAAAAACGTTAACATCTTCACGAATAAGAGTGCTATGCTTACACAAATGCATGCAAATGTTGAACAGGGCTCAAATAATCATTTACCACAGTGATAAACCATTTCCAGTCTTTCCTGTTACATAGATGATCGCAAATATTATTTTATTGTTAAATTTATTATTAGCCCCCTAATTGTACACCCGACTAAATCTTCACCGGGAAATATGAAATGAAACATGTTCTTTTCATCCCAGAAGTTTAAGAACAATTCGCCAATAAGTTTTGTAGATATTCGACAAAACGTGTGCAATCGAACTCATTTAGTCCGTGTACCTTAACTTTTGGAGGCCAGTGTAATATAAAGCTGGTCGCTATTCCACCTCCTTACCTCATTCATATCGTCAGTAATAAGATCGATAGGATCCCAATGGATCAAAAATTTGATATATATGAAATCCCTATCACTTTATCCAATAATGTTGAAAAAGTCTACATCGGAATGACAAAACGCAAGTCATCAGTAAGGATTATGGAGCATCGCAGAGACATTAAACATCGTAAACTACTGCATGGTTTTGCAAACATTAGATTAAACTTTTTAAAGAAATTTTCTAGAAATGCTTACTATATGATGAAGTATCTAATATTGTAAAAATTTTTGAAAACAAATTGGAGTTCTGGTAGTTCTGAACTCTGAATAATAGTATGAGTGATATGTTTTAAATGCTCACATTCATCACACTGCATAAGAAGTCAAATTTCTTTTTAATCAAACTTTTGCACTAATTCAAATTATGTATGCGATATTATTAAAAATATCACAAATTAATTGACTTATAATACCAGTAAATAAATATATATAAATGACCCTAGGTACAACAATAAAACAATATAGAAAATGAAACAGTTTAAAATTAAGTACGATTTTGTAGGATTTAATTAGCACAAACAAACTCCTTTTGTTGATAAAATGTAATTTAACGCAATAATATATGTAATTCTTTTACATATTCTGTTAAAATAAATAACAAATTAAAGTTTTCAATGAGCCATCATTTAAAATACTTCTATGCACAAAAGCAATCTAATCTTGTAATAAGCTTGCATTATGTATGATTGTATATTTTTAGTGCAATAAATATCATAGAAAAAATGAAGAGAAATTTATTAACTAAATTTTAAAACTAGATACGTCTTTGTCAGGTTTTAATTAGCACAAGTAAACTCCTTCTGTTAATAAAATTTATTTTAATGCAATAATATATGTAATACTTTTACATATTTTGGTAAAATAAATTACGAATTAATGTTTTAAATAAGGCATCATTTAAAATTCTTCTAAGCGTAAACGCAGTATAATCGTCTAATAACACTGAATTATTTATGATCCTTTGTTTTGAGTACAAAAAATATCATATAAAAAATTAACATAAATTTATTGTTCTTTATAATATGGGAAACTGTTTTAAAAACCTAAAAATTCGAATAGTTTCGAATTCATGAGACAACCAAAATTTGCTTTGTATGATTCCATGCAATAATATGTGTAATACATTTGCATATTTATTTTAAAATAAATTTCGAGTTAAAGTTATAAATAAGCCATCACTTAAAATTCTTCTAAGCGTACACACAATCTAATATTGTAATAACATTGAATTATATATGATTCTATAATTTGAGTAAAAAAAAAAATACGAGAAAGAAAATGAACATAAACTTATTCATCCTTTCAATATGAGAAACTGTTTTCGAATATTAATCATTCTAAAAAAGTATTAAATAAATCGAAAAGTTTTCTGTTCTGCAAGCAACCAAATATGTTTTATATGATTCCACTCATGTTTCCATGCAATAATATATGTAATACATTTGCATATTTTGTTAAAATAAATCTCGAATTAAAGTTTTAAATAAGACATCATTTAAAATTCTTCTAAGCGTACACACAATCTAATATTGTAATAACATTGAATTATATATGATTCTATAATTTGAGTAAAAAAAAAAAATACGAGAAAGAAAATGAACACAAACTTATTCATCCTTTCAATATGAGAAACTGTTTTCGAATATTAATCATTCTAAAAAAGTATTAAATAAATCGAAAAGTTTTCTGTTCTGCAAGCAACACAATATGTTTTATATGATTCCACTCATGATTCCATGCAATAATATATGTAATACATTTGCATATTTTGTTAAAATAAATTTCGAATTAAATTTTTAAATAAGACATGATTTAAAATTCTTCTAAGCGTATACGCAATCTAATCTTGAAACAACATTGAATTATATGTGATTCGATATTTGGAGAACAAAAAATATGAGAAAAAAACGAAGACAAATTTTTTCATCCTTTCAATATGAAAAAAAAATAAAAATACTTAAAAAAAAAATCAAAAAGTTTCGATTTTAAGATACAACCAAAATATGTTTTGCATGATTCCACGCAGAAAAGCATATTTCTCTGTAAAAACAACGCATTCATTTTCCATTTTGAAAGATGCGCGAAGCAATTTCCATATTTTGGAAATATGTAGAAAAGTCTTATATGCAAATTCATTTCTTATAAATAAATAAATAATTTGTTCAAAATATAGGAATACAACAAACTATGTTATTAGATATTCAGATGTAGTATGGGGAAATAATTTAGTTAGTTACAGCGTTCTTAAAATGAAGCAGACATCTGATTTGCGTGGCACGGAGTAAAGGGTTTATATTTGTATCTTTTTTTGGATTATATAAAGATTTTTAGTCTGAGATTCTGTATGTAATTTTCAAACATTTTCAACTTAGATTAAAATATTTTAAGAAATAATTTCCATTTTTGTTCAAATATATGGTTAAATGTTATATAAAAAGGCATTTCTTATAAATAAATAAATAAATAATTTATCCAATATATGAGTACCAGCAACTGTATTATTAGATATTTAGAAGTAGTAGGGGAGACCGGGGCTAGTTGGCTACAGGGGTACGTAGGCGCAATCCTCATAAATCACCTGCTTTTAAATAGATTGCGCAACCAGCACAGACTACCTTTCTTCTTGCTTTTTACAATTCTCATTGTAGTTTTGCAGCATTACCTACGTGTAGAGGACATTTATTACGATTTTTCTGTTTTTTGCACTCATAAGTAATTTTTTGTTGCTTCATTCTTTTTCTAATTCCTAATATTTATCTTAATAATTGCGATTTAACTAGTGCAGTTTTTCTTAGTGTATGATTAACTGTACCTACCCCATAAGTGATTTACTTGTATTATTTATGCTTAGATAATTACATGCGTGGCACGGAGTAAAGGGGCCTCTTTAACGGAGTAAAGGGGCCACAAAAGGGGTAAAATGCCCCTTTTGTGAAGAAATTTATTATGGGGCTAGTAGGCGCATTGAACGTGGGGTAAGTTGCCTCGGTGTCTGGTGTGTGCTGGTCGCTTGAAAAAACAACAAACACAGAGAAAAGTGGTTGCAATGCAAGATTTTGGGTGCACGAGGCTTGCCCAAATGGAAACACTCGATTTTTTATTTGTGACAACTATAACTCTGATGATGATATCCAGTAAGATAGAAGTTACTCAGTGTTAATGTTTTGTTCCTTACTTTTATGTCTGTATAATTTAGAATTTACATTGTACGGCGATAACGCCTTTGAATAAACTTACTGGTAATAATGAAATTGATTTCTCTTAACTGAGTGTCTTATTTGAGTTTCATTTAAATTTTAATAAAGAGTGTGCCAACTTACCCCATAGGTATAGGCAACTTGCCCCCTGACGAGGTAGATTGGCGCACAATTTTCATTTTACTTTAGTCTTCCTCTAAACATACTACAAAAGCTACTAACTCAAAACTCAGGGTACTTATAGCCAAATGTCTGTTCTTTAAAAATGCAGTTAAAGTTTGTTAAAAAATTAAAACAAAAAAATGATAAAAATCAATAACTAAAAACCGCGCGTACTAGCCCCGGTCTCTCCATCAACGTCCCTGCCTGTCCAATGAAGCTATCGCACGACCGCTGCTGCTTCGATCTTATTATTAACCTCGGGTGGCAGTCGAGAGCGAGTAGGTTGGGAGACCGCCTCAGATTACGCGGAGCGCGGCGTTCCGCGTATCCGTCCAACGTCCCTGTCTGCGCCTCTTTAGTTGAGGCTCTTAGCGTGTCTTAGTTGAGTTTCATTTTAATTTTTATAAAACGTGTGCCAATTTACCCCATAGGTATATGCAACTTACCCCGTGACGGGTTAGGTTGGCGTACAATTTTCCTTTTACATTAGACTTCCGCTAAACATAAACTACAAAAGCTATAAACTCAAAACTCCGGGTATTTATAGCCCAATGCCTGTTCTTTAAAAGTACAGTTAAAGTTTCATAAAAAACTTAAACAAAAAATTAATAAAAATCAATAATTAAAAACTGCACCTAGTAGCCCTGGTCTCCCCTATGTGGAAAAAAAGTTAGTTATTACGTTCTTAAAATAAACCGGACTTGTTTTGTTCGAAAAAGATTTTGTTTTTATCCTGTTTTGGCTTTTATGCGTATTTTTAGGCCAAGTTACATATGCATTTTCTAAATAATTTTAGCATTTTAAGAATTATCCTTAAAATGGATTAGGGTTTGAAGATGTCTATTATTCGCAAAACTGAAAACGTAGGTTATAAAAAAAAAATCGCGTTTAATGAAATGTTTTTAAAACTAAGCATTATTTCACTGTATATGACACAGCGGGAGTTATTATTATTATGACCGTTGTTTTAGTTTAAAAATTTTAATACACTTTTATTTAAAATATTACAAATGAACTATATTTTAACGTGAGTAAACATGCAAAATAGCCGATTTTAAAGCATCGCAACTTAAAAAGCAACTTAATAAATCAGAATAAAGTAATTTAAAAATAGTTTTTTTTATCTGCCATTTAGTATTATTATTATTTCATATTTTCCTTTTGTTATTTTCTATTTAAAAAAAATGCGAATATCCATTTTGAAAATTTTTATATTTTTGAAACATGCAGAAAAATCTTACGTGAAAATAGGTTTTTTTGTTTACGAACAAATCAACATTTCGTGAAAATAGATTTTTTTTGTTTACAAACAAATCAACATTTCATGAAAATACTTGAATAACTAAGGATCTTTATTGTTAGATATTCGGCAGTAGTCTAAAAAAGATTGAGTTAATTAGATATGATAAACCATTAACGTGTTTTGTGTGAAACAAATAAAATTATTTTTTTTCAACATTTTTTATATATAATTTATATTTATTTATAAATATTCTAACCAACATTCTCTATGTGTTTTTAAATAATTCCAAATTTGATTAAACTTTTAAAAAAATGAATGATTTACTATAGTATGATATTTTTATTACGTCGTAATATTGTGAACAAAAGTTGCACAATAAAAGTTTTAAATAAAATATCATTAAACATATCATTACATTTTATAGTGTAATACAAAAGTTCATTTTATCGTAATTTGTATTTTGATAAATAAATGATTTTTCTGTTATTTTTAAATTGTTACAATTTTCCAATATTTTAAAATGAGTGAATAAACGAAATGTCACAATTAAAAGTATCCTTAAAAAAGTACCCATGAAAATTTCAAAGAAAATTCGGCAAAATTGTGTAACTATGTATTTACCTTACTAGAGCAAGTAATTCTTAATTATTTCTTAAAAACTATTACTTAAACTTCTAACTATTCTAAACTATTTCTTAAACTTCTTAACTACTTCTAAAATAACTATTTCTTTTCTATAATTATTACATTTGCTTATTATTTTGAAATAAGTTTGAAATAGAAGCATTAAATATGCAGTCATTTAACTCTCTACAAAACTGACATGCAATACGACTTATATTAACATTAAATTGTTTATTATTTTATATTTTGAGAACAGAAAAAAAATCAAAGAAAAACGAACACAACTGTATGTTTTCTCTCAATTTTCAAATATTTCTATTCATTGCTCAAAAAAAAAAAAAAAAAAAAAAAAAAAAAAAAATTAAATTTTCAAAGTAGTTTTCATTCTGAAGAAAACCGACGTATATTTCGCATAGTACCACACAAAAATATTTTTCATTCCTTTTTTGAAGCAGCGTGTTTCATTTTGAAAAATGCACAAAAATTTTGACATATTTTAAAAATATGTTGAAAAACGTTATATAAAACCAATTTTTTAAATAAATAAGTAAACAAATCGTGAAATTTTGTAAGTCTAAGCAACTTTATTATTAGCTATTCGGAAGTAGGCATAGAATATTTGAAAAAAAAAATCCTTAGATACTCTGTTGTTGGAAAAAAAAAAAAAAAACAGAAGTCAGAAAAGAATTTCAAATGAGATTTTTTTAAACTTTATTTTTTAGCTTTTTAACATATTTTGATTTATTTATCCTTTTTTACAAAGAAGTTTTAACTCTACTTTCAAAACATTTGAAAATTTGGCTGAATAGTTTTTCGAATGTCCTAAAATATATTTGTATGTAGTGATATAACTAAGTAGTACTCTCTGACTTGACTGAAATAAGTACTAACATTTAAGTATTTATCAGAGACATATTATTTGAATTACGGCAATGAATATCACAAGTCACTATTACATTCATAATTATATATCAAATGCAAAATGTCTTCTTTTATCTCTCTATATATGTCGTAGGCTAATGGAGAAATCAGGATCTTTGCAAACAGCCTAGGCTCTTTGCAAAGTGCCGGGCTAATTGGAGAATAATCTCCTTTTTTCCAATTAACCTGATAATCTTTAGGCTTATTGCAAAGAGCCTGGAAAGCGTTAGGCTAATGGAACAAGTGGGTAAGTGTAATCACAGATCGCACAGAGGGTTTCGTTTAATATTCCTTTCAAAACACTTTATCCTTTTGAAAAATCTGTTAGTTCCGCATTTCGCAACAAGGGGCTCACTCTATTCTAAACAAACCTCTATCGGAACGAAACTCCGTTTTACATACTATCCATAGATATATTAGTCGAGGGGATTGGACACATAGCATCCGAGATAAGTAGGCGCCCCTGGCGGTAAAAAGTGGAACTAAAATATGTAAGGCTATGGTGCATAATATGAAAGAATGGTCAAAGGGGTGTCGGCAAAAGTTGGAAAAGTGCTCCGCGGGTGAAAAGGGTGGAGGTTAGAAAAATTGCTTAAAATATACAAGTTAGAGCACGGATGAGTAAATAATGTAACACTTTTTGAAAATTTTATGATTTGTCGTGTGATCTGAGGTATTCAGCTATACGTATGCAAAAATTCATGTCTCCAACTTAATTAGAGCTCTCTCAGAAAGAATTGCTTAAAAGACATATGTGGTAGCTCAAAGGGCTAAACGTAAGACTTTTTCAAGATTTTGTGATTTGTCGCCTGGCCTCATGTGTTCTTCTATAAGTATGCAAAATTTCAAATCTCCAATTTAATCAGGGGCTCAGTTAGAAAAAATTGCTCAAAATACGCATGTGGGAGCCCAAAGGGTTAAATGTATGAATTTTTCTGCTCATTATTTGTCGCATGATGGTGTTCAGCTATAAGTATGAAAAATTTCACCCCTCCAACCTAAATAGGGTGTCACTTAGAAAGAATTGTTTAAAATACACATGTAGGAGCCCAAAAGGTTAAATGTACGACTTTTTCAAAATTTTATGGTTCGTCATTTGATGTGAGGTGTTCAGCTATAAGTATGCAAAATTTCACGCCTCCAACCCAATTAGGGTTCACTTAGAAAGAATTGCTTAAAACATACATGTAGGAGCCGAAAAGGTTAAATGTACGACTTTTTTCAAAATTTTATGGTTTGTCATTTGATGTGAGGTGTTCAGCTATAAGTATGCAAAATTAGACGCCTCCAACCCAATTAGGGTTCACTTAGAAATAATTGTTTAAAATACACATGTTGTAGCCCAAAGGGTTAAATGTACTTTTTCAAAATTTTATGATTTGTCGTTTGATAAGATGTATTCAGCTATAAGTATGCAAAATTTCACTCCTCCAACGTAATTAGGGGCTCACTTAGAAAGAATTGTTTAAAATACACATATGGGAGTCCAAATTGTTAAATGTGCAACTTTTTCAAAATTTTATAGTTTGTCGTTTGATGTGAGGTATTCAGCTATAAGCATGCAAAAATTCACGCCTCCAACCTAATTAGAGGATCACATAGAAAGAATTGTTTAAAATATACATGTGGGAGCTCTATGGGTTAAATGTACGACTTTTTCAAAATTTTATGGTTTGTCAATTGATGTGAGGTGTTCAGCTATAAGTATGCAAAATTTCATGCCTCCAACCTAAATAGGGTGTCACTTAGAAATAATTGTTTAAAATACACATGTGGGAGCCCAAACGGTTAAATGTACGGCTTTTTCAAAATTTTATGATTTATCGTTTGATGTGAGGTATTCAGCTATAAGTATGCAAAATTTCACGCCTCCAACCCAATTAGGGTTCAATTAGAAAGAATTGTTTAAAATACACATGTGGGAGCCCAAAGGTTTAAATGTGCTTTTTCAAAATTTTATGATTTGTCGTTTGATAAGATGTATTGGTTATTATTGCATTCAGCTATAAGAATGCAAAATTTCACTCCTCCAACCTAATTAGTGGCTCACTTGGAAAGAATTGTTTAAAATACACATGTGGAAGCCCAAAGGGTTAAATGTACGTTTTTTTTAAAGATTTTATGATTTATCGTTTGATTAGATGTATTCAGCTATAAGTATGTAAAATTTCACTCCTCCAACCTAATTAGAGGCTCACATAAAAAGAATTGTTTAAAATACACACGTGAGAGCTCAAAGGGTTAAATGTACGACTTTATCAAAATTTTATGATTTGTCGTTTGATCTGAGGTGTCCATCTATAAGTACGCAAAAATTTCACGCTTGCAACCTAATTAGGGACTCACTTAGAAAGAATTGTTTAAAATACACATGTGGGAGCCCAAAGGGTTAAATGTACGACTTTTTGAAAATTTTATGATTTGCCGTTTGATGTGAGGTATTCAGCTGTAAGCATGCAAAATTTCACGCCTCCAACCTAATTAGAGGCTCACATAGAAAGAATTGTTTAAAATACACATGTGGGAGCTCAAAGGGTTAAATGTACGATTTTTTCAAAATTTTATGATTTGTCGTATGATATGTGGTGTTCATCTATAAGTATGCAAAATTTCAAGTTTCTAACAGGTATAGTTTCTGAGAACGGAATCTGTGACATACAGACAGACAGACGGACAGACAGAGGAGCGAGAGGAATAGGGTTTCGTCAGATGAACGAAACCCTAAAAATGACCACTTATTATCCAATGAGGGTGATTTTTTTGGGATTATTAACCCAGAACCCGACCAGAACCCGAAGAATAAATTATAACAGACAGTACGCCGATCCGGGCAAGACAAAATAATTTTAGTCTGCATGCAACCCGATCCGATCCTGAAAGTTCCATTTGGAAAAACCTGAAATCTGACCCGAACTAAATCTGATAACCGACAAAAATATTTTTAAAGCACCATAACCCGATCCGAGTAAGACAAAATAATTTCCTTTGACACGCAACCCGAACCGAACCTAAAAATTCAATTAGAAAAAACCCGAAATCTGATATGAACCACATCTGAACCTGACAAAAATATTCCAAAGATACATAACCCGATTCGAGCAAGACAAAATATTTTCAGTGGTTACGCAACCCGACCCGAACCTAAAATATTTGTTTGAAAAATTCCGAAATATGACCCGAGCCAAATATGATAACCGACAAAATATTCTAAAGAACCATAACCAGATCCGAGCAAGACAAAATTTCCTTGGACACGCAACCCAAACCGAACCTAAAAATTCTATTTGAAAAAAATCCAGAATCTGAAGCCGACAGAAATATTCCAATGAATATAACCGATCCGAGCAAGACAAAATAATTTCTGAGGACATGCAAACCAACTGGAACCTAAAAATTCAATTTGAGAAAAAAAAAAACGAAATCTGACGCGAAACAAATCTGAACCTGACAAAAATAGTCCCCAAAACCATAACCCGATCCGGGCAAGGCAAAATAATTTCCGTGGACACGCAACCCGAACCGAACCTAAAAAATCCATTACAAAAAAACAGAAATCAGACATGAACCAAATATCAACCCGACTAAAATACTCCAAAGAATCATAACCCGATCCGAGCAAGACAAAATAATTTCCGTGGACACGCAACCCGATCCGAACCTAAAATATTTGTTTGAAAATTCCAAAATATGACCCGAACCAAATATGATAACCGAGAAAAATATTCAAAGAACCATAATCCGATCCGAGCAAGACAAAATGATTTCCTTGGACACGCAACCCAAACCGAACCTAAAAATTTCATTTGATAAAACCTGAAATCTGACATGAACTAAATTTGAATCCGACAAGAATATTCCGAAGCACCATAACCCGATCTGAGCAAGACAAAATAATTTCCTTGAACAAACACCAGACCCGAATCTAAAAATTCAATTAGAAAAAACCCAAAATCTGACATGAACCAATTCTGAACCCGACAAAAATAATCCAAAGAAATCAACCCAATCCGAGCAAGACAAAATAATTTCCGTGACACACAACCCGATCCGAAACTAAAAATTTTGTTTGAAAAAAATCCAAAATATGACCCGAACCATATACGATAACCTAAAAAAAGGTTCTAAAGAACCATAACCCAATCCGAGCTAGACAAAAAATTTCCTGGGACACGCAACTCGAACCGAACCTAAAAATTTCATTTGAAAAAAACCTGAAATCTGACATGAACCAAACCTGAGCTCGACAAAAATATTCCAAAGAAACATAACCCGATCCGAGCAATATAAAATAATTTCCGTGGACACGAAACCGAATCCGAACCTAAAAATTTTGTTTGAAAAAAAATCCGAAATATGACCCGAAAAAAATATGATAACCGTCAAAAATATTCTAAAGAATCATAACCCGATCCGACAAGATAAAATAACTTCCTTGGACACGCAACCCGAACCAAACCTAAAAATTTCATTTGAAAAAAACCTGAAATCTGACATAAAACAAATCTGAACCCGACTAAAATATTCCAAAAATCCATATCAGATCCGAACAAGAGAAATTATTTCCATGGACACGCAACGAGACCAGAACCTAAAAATTTCATTTGAAGTCAAACTGACACCCGACCCGAACCAAATCTTAACCCGACAAAAATATTCCAAAGAACTATAACCCGATGCGAGCATGACAAAATAATTTCCGTCGACCGGTAACCCGATCCAAACCTGAAAGTTCTAATTGAACTCAATCCGAAACATTGTTGTGATCGGTTTTCGGGTTGACTTCAAATGGAACCTTTAAGTTCGGATCCGTTTGCCTGTCTACAGATATATCTTTGTCTTGCTCGGATCGCGTTACTATTCTTTAAAATAAATTTGTAATTTTCAGATCGGGTTCTGGTCGGGTTTCAGGTTGACTTCATATGGAATTTTCAGATTCTGGTCGTATTGCGTGTAAACGGAAATTAATTTGCCTTGCCCGTACCGGGGTACGGCTTGATGTATTTTTATTTCGGGCGCTGTTCGGGTTAACTTAAAGTAGAACTTTCAGGTATGGATCGGGTTGCACCCCGACGGAATTATTTTGTCTTGCTCGGATCCGGTTATGGATCTTTACAATATTTTTGTTGGATTTAGATTTGGTTTTGGTCAGATTTTAGTTGTTTTTCAAATGGAATTTTTAGGTTCGGGTCGGGATGCGTGACAACGGAAATTATTTTGTCTTACCCGGATCGAGTTATGGTTTTTTAGAATTTTTTTGTTGGTTATCATATTTGGTACGGGTCATACTTCGAGTTTTTTTCAAACTAAATTTTTAGGTTCGGATCGGGATGCATGCCCACAGAAATTATTGTGTCTTACCCGGATCGGTTTATGGATCTTTAAATTATTTTTGTCGGGTTCAGATTCGGTTCGTGTCAGATTTTGCGTTTTTTCTAATGCAATTTTTAGGTTCGGGTCGTGTTGCGTGTCCTCATAAATTATTTTGTCTTACTCGGATCGGGTTATGTTTCTTTGGAATATTTTTTCGGGTTTAGATTTGGTTCATGTCACATTTAGGGTTTTTTCTAATAGAATTTTTATGTTCGGTTCGTGTTGCGTGTCCAATGATATTATTTTATCTTGCTCGGATCGGATTTGGTTGTTTAGAATATTTTTGTCGGTTATCTTATTTGGTACGGGTCATACTTCGGATTTTTTTCTAACTAAATTTTTAGGTTCGGATCGGGATGCATGTCCACGGAAATTATTTTGTCTTGCTTGTATCGAGTTATGATACTTGGGGATATTTTTGTCGGATTCGGATTTTGTTTGTGTCAGATTTCAGGTTTTTTTCAAATGAGATTTTTAGGTTCGGTTCGGGTTGCGTGCCCAAGGAAATCATTTTGTCTTGCTCGGATCGGGTTTGGTTATTTAGAATATTTTTGTCAGTTATCTTATTTGGTACGGGTCATATTTCCTGTTTTTTTCAAACTAAATTTTTAAGTTCGGATCGGGCTGCGTGTCCACAGAAATTATTTTGTCTTGCTCGGATCGGGTTATGTTTCTTTGGAATATTTTTGTCGGTTTCAGATTTGGTTCATGTCAGATTTCGGATTTTTTTCTAATAGAATTTTTAGGTTCGTTTCTGGTTGCGTATTCACGGAAATTATTCTGTCTTCCTCGGAATGGGTTATGGTTCTTCGAAATAGTTTTGTCGGGTTCGGATTTGGTTCATGTCAGATTTCAGGTTTTTTTCAAGTGAAATTTTTAGGTTCGGTTCGGGTTACGTGTCCAAGGAAATTATTTTGTCTTGCTCGGATCGGGTTATGGTTCTTTAGAATATTTTTGTTGGTTATCAGGTTTGGTTCATATCAGATTTCGGGTTTTTTCAAATGGAACTTTCAGGTTGGGGTCGGGTTGCATGTAGACTTAAGTTACTTTGTCTTGCTCGGATCGGGTACGGTATATTGTAATTTTTTTTTTTTTTTTTTTTTTTCTTTTTTGGTTCGGGTCGGTTTATGGATTAATAAGCCTAAAAAATCACCCTGATTGTATAATAAGTGGTCATTTTTCAATTAGCCTAACGCTTTCTAGGCTCTTAGAAATAAGCCTGAAAAGTATCAGGCTAATCGGAAAAAGGGAGACGATTCTCCAATTAGCCCGGCTCTTTGCAAAGAGCCGGATTTTTCAATTACATAAAAAATTATTTTATTTCATACTTTTATTTATTGCAAAATATGATAAATTTTCAAGAAAATC
Organism: Maratus speciosus; assembly: GCA_963932465.1. Taxonomy (NCBI): domain Eukaryota; kingdom Metazoa; phylum Arthropoda; class Arachnida; order Araneae; family Salticidae; genus Maratus; species Maratus speciosus. The sequence continues at coordinate 330,124,481 of OZ010786.1, forward strand.
TGTTAGACATGTTTGCTAAAATTCTCCTTAAAACGTTTACTAAAAATATAATCTTTTAAAATAAAATGCATTTAGAGATTAACATTCATTTTCGCTATAAGGCAACAGATCTCGAGTTTTTTTTTTTTCAATAACTTTTTGTGGGATTTTTTTCCTTATACTAATATTATAAAATCACAAAATAACTAAATTTTAATGTGAATGAATAAAACAAGAAAGTCTCTTTTGTCAGTTTAAAGTAATCTGATTACATAAGTAAGATAGCATAGTAGAACACATTAGATGCCCATTCTATGAAAACATACAGAATCTTATTAAATATGAAACACGATTATATTAAAATAAATTGAATAGAGACTTCAAAAAACGATTTCATCTAAAGAATAGTCTCAAGTTATAAAAATCATTTATTGAAATATATTGCTTTAGAAAAATATACACAGGAAACATGTTATATGTATACATATTATACGTACAATTTTGCCAGCGTCTTTGTGCTAAAGTTTCATTTTATCTGTCAGATAATTCTCAAAATCGCACATTATCAATACCGTTATAAAAATTATAGATATCTAATTCTCTTTTTCTGTAATAGGATATTATTTTTTCTCGAATTTATTTAAAGTTCATATTGTTATTAAGGGGTCTTGTACCTTTTAAACGCGACGGAATTTAACGAAAATCTTCAAAGTTTGAATTAGTCTATCTTCAAAACCTTTTATTTATAGTCGGCAAAAGTTGGAAAAGTGCTCCGCGGGTGAAAAGGGTGGAGGTTAGAAAAATTGCTTAAAATATACAAGTTAGAGCACGGATGAGTAAATAATGTAACACTTTTTGAAAATTTTATGATTTGTCGTGTGATCTGAGGTATTCAGCTATACGTATGCAAAAATTCATGTCTCCAACTTAATTAGAGCTCTCTCAGAAAGAATTGCTTAAAAGACATATGTGGTAGCTCAAAGGGCTAAACGTAAGACTTTTTCAAGATTTTGTGATTTGTCGCCTGGCCTCATGTGTTCTTCTATAAGTATGCAAAATTTCAAATCTCCAATTTAATCAGGGGCTCAGTTAGAAAAAATTGCTCAAAATACGCATGTGGGAGCCCAAAGGGTTAAATGTATGAATTTTTCTGCTCATTATTTGTCGCATGATGGTGTTCAGCTATAAGTATGAAAAATTTCACCCCTCCAACCTAAATAGGGTGTCACTTAGAAAGAATTGTTTAAAATACACATGTAGGAGCCCAAAAGGTTAAATGTACGACTTTTTCAAAATTTTATGGTTCGTCATTTGATGTGAGGTGTTCAGCTATAAGTATGCAAAATTTCACGCCTCCAACCCAATTAGGGTTCACTTAGAAAGAATTGCTTAAAACATACATGTAGGAGCCGAAAAGGTTAAATGTACGACTTTTTTCAAAATTTTATGGTTTGTCATTTGATGTGAGGTGTTCAGCTATAAGTATGCAAAATTAGACGCCTCCAACCCAATTAGGGTTCACTTAGAAATAATTTTTTAAAATACACATGTTGTAGCCCAAAGGGTTAAATGTACTTTTTCAAAATTTTATGATTTGTCGTTTGATAAGATGTATTCAGCTATAAGTATGCAAAAGTTCACTCCTCCAATATAATTAGGGGCTCACTTAGAAAGAATTGTTTAAAATACACATATGGGAGTCCAAATTGTTATAAATGTGCAACTTTTTCAAAATTTTATAGTTTGTCGTTTGATGTGAGGTATTCAGCTATAAGCATGCAAAAATTCACGCCTCCAACCTAATTAGAGGATCACATAGAAAGAATTGTTTAAAATATACATGTGGGAGCTCTATGGGTTAAATGTACGACTTTTTCAAAATTTTATGGTTTGTCAATTGATGTGAGGTGTTCAGCTATAAGTATGCAAAATTTCATGCCTCCAACCTAAATAGGGTGTCACTTAGAAATAATTGTTTAAAATACACATGTGGGAGCCCAAACGGTTAAATGTACGGCTTTTTCAAAATTTTATGATTTATCGTTTGATGTGAGGTATTCAGCTATAAGTATGCAAAATTTCACGCCTCCAACCCAATTAGGGTTCAATTAGAAAGAATTGTTTAAAATACACATGTGGGAGCCCAAAGGTTTAAATGTGCTTTTTCAAAATTTTATGATTTGTCGTTTGATAAGATGTATTGGTTATTATTGCATTCAGCTATAAGAATGCAAAATTTCACTCCTCCAACCTAATTAGTGGCTCACTTAGAAAGAATTGTTTAAAATACACATGTGGAAGCCCAAAGGGTTAAATGTACGTTTTTTTTTAAGATTTTATGATTTATCGTTTGATTAGATGTATTCAGCTATAAGTATGTAAAATTTCACTCCTGCAACCTAATTAGAGGCTCACATAAAAAGAATTGTTTAAAATACACACGTGAGAGCTCAAAGGGTTAAATGTACGACTTTATCAAAATTTTATGATTTGTCGTTTGATCTGAGGTGTCCATCTATAAGTACGCAAAATTTCACGCTTGCAACCTAATTAGGGACTCACTTAGAAAGAATTGTTTAAAATACACATGTGGGAGCCCAAAGGGTTAAATGTACGACTTTTTGAAAATTTTATGATTTGCCGTTTGATGTGAGGTATTCAGCTGTAAGCATGCAAAATTTCACGCCTCCAACCTAATTAGAGGCTCACATAGAAAGAATTGTTTAAAATACACATGTGGGAGCTCAAAGGGTTAAATGTACGATTTTTTCAAAATTTTATGATTTGTCGTATGATATGTGGTGTTCATCTATAAGTATGCAAAATTTCAAGTTTCTAACAGGTATAGTTTCTGAGAACGGAATCTGTGACATACAGACAGACAGACGGACAGACAGAGGAGCGAGAGGAATAGGGTTTCGTCAGATGAACGAAACCCTAAAAATGACCACTTATTATCCAATGAGGGTGATTTTTTTGGGATTATTAACCCAGAACCCGACCAGAACCCGAAGAATAAATTATAACAGACAGTACCCCGATCCGGGCAAGACAAAATAATTTTAGTCTGCATGCAACCCGATCCGATCCTGAAAGTTCTATTTGGAAAAACCTGAAATCTGACCCGAACTAAATCTGATAACCGACAAAAATATTTTTAAAGCACCATAACCCGATCCGAGTAAGACAAAATAATTTCCTTTGACACGCAACCCGAACCGAACCTAAAAATTCAATTAGAAAAAACCCGAAATCTGATATGAACCACATCTGAACCTGACAAAAATATTCCAAAGATACATAACCCGATTCGAGCAAGACAAAATATTTTCAGTGGTTACGCAACCCGACCCGAACCTAAAATATTTGTTTGAAAAATTCCAAAATATGACCCGAGCCAAATATGATAACCGACAAAATATTCTAAAGAACCATAACCAGATCCGAGCAAGACAAAATTTCCTTGGACACGCAACCCAAACCGAACCTAAAAATTCTATTTGAAAAAAATCCAGAATCTGAAGCCGACAAAAATATTCCAATGAATATAACCGATCCGAGCAAGACAAAATAATTTCTAAGGACATGCAAACCAACTGGAACCTAAAAATTCAATTTGAGAAAAAAAAAAACGAAATCTGACGCGAAACAAATCTGAACCTGACAAAAATAGTCTCTAAAACCATAACCCGATCCGGGCAAGGCAAAATAATTTCCGTGGACACGCAACCCGAACCGAACCTAAAAAATCCATTACAAAAAAACAGAAATCAGACATGAACCAAATATTAACCCGACTAAAATACTCCAAAGAATCATAACCCGATCCGAGCAAGACAAAATAATTTCCGTGGACACGCAACCCGATCCGAACCTAAAATATTTGTTTGAAAATTCCAAAATATGACCCGAACCAAAAATGATAACCGAGAAAAATATTCAAAGAACCATAATCCGATCCGAGCAAGACAAAATGATTTCCTTGGACACGAAACCCAAACCGAACCTAAAAATTTCATTTGATAAAACCTGAAATCTGACATGAACTAAATTTGAATCCGACAAGAATATTCCGAAGCACCATAACCCGATCTGAGCAAGACAAAATAATTTCCTTGAACAAACACCAGACCCGAATCTAAAAATTCAATTAGAAAAAACCCAAAATCTGACATGAACCAATTCTGAACCCGACAAAAATAATCCAAAGAAATCAACCCAATCCGAGCAAGACAAAATAATTTCCGTGACACATAACCCGATCCGAAACTAAAAATTTTGTTTGAAAAAAATCCAAAATATGACCCGAACCATATACGATAACCTAAAAAAAGGTTCTAAAGAACCATAACCCAATCCGAGCTAGACAAAAAATTTCCTGGGACACGCAACTCGAACCGAACCTAAAAATTTCATTTGAAAAAAACCTGAAATCTGACATGAACCAAACCTGAGCTCGACAAAAATATTCCAAAGAAACATAACCCGATCCGAGCAATATAAAATAACTTCCGTGGACACGAAACCGAATCCGAACCTAAAAATTTTGTTTGAAAAAAAATCCGAAATATGACCCGAAAAAAATATGATAACCGTCAAAAATATTCTAAAGAATCATAACCCGATCCGACAAGATAAAATAACTTCCTTGGACACGCAACCCGAACCAAACCTAAAAATTTCATTTGAAAAAAACCTGAAATCTAACAGAAAACAAATCTAAACCCGACTAAAATATTCCAAAAATCCATATCAGATCCGAACAAGAGAAATTATTTCCATGGACACGCAACGAGACCAGAACCTAAAAATTTCATTTGAAGTCAAACTGACACCCGACCCGAACCAAATCTTAACCCGACAAAAATATTCCAAAGAACTATAACCCGATGCGAGCATGACAAAATAATTTCCGTCGACCGGTAACCCGATCCAAACCTGAAAGTTCTAATTGAACTCAATCCGAAACATTGTTGTGATCGGTTTTCGGGTTGACTTCAAATGGAACCTTTAAGTTCGGATCCGTTTGCCTGTCTACAGATATATCTTTGTCTTGCTCGGATCGCGTTACTATTCTTTAAAATAAATTTGTAATTTTCAGATCGGGTTCTGGTCGGGTTTCAGGTTGACTTTATATGGAATTTTCAGATTCTGGTCTTATTGCGTGTAAACGGAAATTAATTTGCCTTGCCCGTACCGGGGTACGGCTTGATGTATTTTTATTTCGGGCGCTGTTCGGGTTAACTTAAAGTAGAACTTTCAGGTATGGATCGGGTTGCACCCCGACGGAATTATTTTGTCTTGCTCGGATCCGGTTATGGATCTTTACAATATTTTTGTTGGATTTAGATTTGGTTTTGGTCGGATTTTAGTTGTTTTTCAAATGGAATTTTTAGGTTCGGGTCGGGATGCGTGACAACGGAAATTATTTTGTCTTCCCCGGATCGAGTTATGGTTTTTTAGAATTTTTTTGTTGGTTATCATATTTGGTACGGGTCATACTTCGAGTTTTTTTCAAACTAAATTTTTAGGTTCGGATCGGGATGCATGTCCACAGAAATTATTGTGTCTTACCCGGATCGGTTTATGGATCTTTAAATTATTTTTGTCGGGTTCAGATTCGGTTCGTGTCAGATTTTGCGTTTTTTCTAATGCAATTTTTAGGTTCGGGTCGTGTTGCGTGTCCTCATAAATTATTTTGTCTTACTCGGATCGGGTTATGTTTCTTTGGAATATTTTTTCGGGTTTAGATTTGGTTCATGTCACATTTAGGGTTTTTTCTAATAGAATTTTTATGTTCGGTTCGTGTTGCGTGTCCAATGATATTATTTTATTTTGCTCGGATCGGATTTGGTTGTTTAGAATATTTTTGTCGGTTATCTTATTTGGTACGGGTCATACTTCTGATTTTTTTCTAACTAAATTTTTAGGTTCGGATCGGGATGCATGTCCACGGAAATTATTTTGTCTTGCTTGTATCGAGTTATGATACTTGGGGATATTTTTGTCGGATTCGGATTTTGTTTGTGTCAGATTTCAGGTTTTTTTCAAATGAGATTTTTAGGTTCGGTTCGGGTTGCGTGCCCAAGGAAATCATTTTGTCTTGCTCGGATCGGGTTTGGTTATTTAGAATATTTTTGTCAGTTATCTTATTTGGTACGGGTCATATTTCCTGTTTTTTTCAAACTAAATTTTTAAGTTCGGATCGGGCTGCGTGTCCACAGAAATTATTTTGTCTTGCTCGGATCGGGTTATGTTTCTTAGGAATATTTTTGTCGGGTTCAGATTTGGTTCATGTCAGATTTCGGGTTTTTTTCTAATAGAATTTTTAGGTTCGTTTCTGGTTGCGTATTCACGGAAATTATTTTGTCTTCCTCGGAATGGGTTATGGTTCTTCGAAATAGTTTTGTCGGGTTCGGATTTGGTTCATGTCAGATTTCAGGTTTTTTTCAAATGAAATTTTTAGGTTCGGTTCGGGTTACGTGTCCAAGGAAATTATTTTGTCTTGCTCGGATCGGGTTATGGTTCTTTAGAATATTTTTGTCGGTTATCAGGTTTGGTTCATATCAGATTTCGGGTTTTTTCAATTGGAACTTTCAGGTTGGGGTTGGGTTGCATGTAGACTTAAGTTACTTTGTCTTGCTCGGATCGGGTACGGTATATTGTAATTTTTTTTTTTTTTTTTTGGTTCGGGTCGGTTTATGGATTAATAAGCCTAAAAAATCACCCTGATTGTATAATAAGTGGTCATTTTTCAATTAGCCTAACGCTTTCTAGGCTCTTTGAAATAAGCATGAAAAGTATCAGGCTAATCGGAAAAAGGGAGACGATTCTCCAATTAGCCCGGCTCTTTGCAAAGAGCCGGATTTTTCAATTACATAAAAAATTATTTTATTTCATACTTTTATTTATTGCAAAATATGATAAATTTTCAAGAAAATCTGTTAGACATGTTTGCTAAAATTCTCGTTAAAACGTTTACTAAAAATATAATCTTTTAAAATAAAATGCATTTAGAGATTAACATTCATTTTCGCTATAAGGCGACAGATCTCGAGTTTTTTTTTTTTTTTTTTTCAATAACTTTTTGTGGGATTTTTTTCCTTATACTAATATTATAAAATCACAAAATAACTAAATTTTAATGTGAATGAATAAAACAAGAAAGTCTCTTTTGTCAGTTTAAAGTAATCTGATTACATAAGTAAGATAGCATAGTAGAACACATTAGATGCCCATTCTATGAAAACATACAGAATCTTATTAAATATGAAACACGATTATATTAAAATAAATTGAATAGAGACTTCAAAAAACGATTTCATCTAAAGAATAGTCTCAAGTTATAAAAATCTTTTATTGAAATATATTGCTTTAGAAAAATATACACAGGAAACATGTTATATGTATACATATTATACGTACAATTTTGCCAGCGTCTTTGTGCTAAAGTTTCATTTTATCTGTCAGATAATTCTCAAAATCGCACATTATCAATACCGTTATAAAAATTATAGATATCTAATTCTCTTTTTCTGTAATAGGATATTATTTTTTCTCGAATTTATTTAAAGTTCATATTGTTATTAAGGGGTCTTGTACCTTTTAAACGCGACGGAATTTAATGAAAAACTTCAAAGTTTGAATTAGTCTATCTTCAAAACCATTTATTTATAAACATGAAATTTTGGATATTGATTAAACAGATTATGCTTTGTAATATACTACCAACAGAAATTTATTAACCCTTTACAGAATGAAAACATTCTATGAAAACATACAGAATCTTATTAAATATGAAACACGATTATATTAAAATAAATTGAATAGAGACTTCAAAAAACGATTTCATCTAAAGAATAGTCTCAAGTTATAAAAATCTTTTATTGAAATATATTGCTTTAGAAAAATATACACAGGAAACATGTTATATGTATACATATTATACGTACAATTTTGCCAGCGTCTTTGTGCTAAAGTTTCATTTTATCTGTCAGATAATTCTCAAAATCGCACATTATCAATACCGTTATAAAAATTATAGATATCTAATTCTCTTTTTCTGTAATAGGATATTATTTTTTCTCGAATTTATTTAAAGTTCATATTGTTATTAAGGGGTCTTGTGCCTTTTAAACGCGACGGAATTTAACGAAAAACTTCAAAGTTTGAATTAGTCTATCTTCAAAACCTTTTATTTATAAACATGAAATTTTGGATATTGATTAAACAGATTATGCTTTGTAATATACTACCAACAGAAATTTATTAACCCTTTACAGAATCTGTGTATTGTTGAAATCAAAATAGCTCTCTTTTTTACCCCATAAGTCATTGCGCGCATGATATCTTGAGAAAGTACGTATGGATTGTCATGAAATTTGATAAATATACTAAACAAATATGTGTGTTTAAAATGATCTATTTTAAGTATTTACAATAGTAATATTTTTAGTTATAACTATTTTTATTCATTAAAAATACATTTTTTTTTTTTTTTTTTTTTTTTTTTTTTACATAGTTAATGAAATAATTTTAGCCTAAGAGTAGGCCATTTTAAACACACATATATCTTTAGTATCTTTAGCAAAGTTCATTCTAATCCATACATACTTTCTCAAGATATCATGCGCTCAATGAGTTGTGGGGTAAAAAAAAGAACTATTTTGATTTCAAAAATACACAAATTCTGTAAAGGGTTAATAAATTTCTAATGGTAGCATATTACAAAGCACAAACTGTTTAATCAATATCCAAAATTTCATGTTTATTCATAAAAAGGCTTTGAAGATAGACTAATTCAAACTTTGAAGTTTTTCGTTAATTTTCGACGCGTCTAAAAGGTACAAGACCCCTTAATCAAGCTTATTTTTCTAAAAAAACTTGCAAATAAGGTAATGTACAGACATAAAAAAAAGAACACACTCTACTTACTCAGATTGTTAATCATCTTATAAAAAAATAGTTATACCAAGTGATTAGTAATAACGTCAACTAATTACTGCTATATTGCATTTTGATTAGAGTGTCGCGTATAGAAAACGTAACAAATTTTAAAACTTTTAATTTTATTTATATTTTCTATTTCTTATTATTTAAAATTTTTCTTTGATACAGTTTCATAGCCAGTTGGAAAAATTTATCCAGTTTGTTATACCACATAATTTTAACTGCATTGTTTTTGTAATTCATAAAGAGGTGTAAACATGACGATTATTCCAATATTTATCACATGAAGCCAGGTAATGGAAAAATGCTTTAATTTATTTTTATAATTAACTTTTAAAAATAATAAAATGTTGTATTGTCATCGAAAACAAACCCGTGTACAGATTTTTTATAACTCCAGCCAATCAAGAAATGACTTAAATATTGATTACAAAAATTTTTACATACAAAAGCAAAATTCATTTAAAGAAAAGCGCGCAAGAAAAAAAAAATACCAAGAGCGATGCTGGCATTTATATAGTCAGAATAATGGTTACAAAATTGAGTTTAATATAGCTCCAAATCATAAAATTCAGGAACATTATGATTTTAACTCAATGCGATGTAGAACAATGATTAAAACAGAGAAATTGAGCAATAAATACGTTTTATTTGAAAATTTTAAGTTTTATTTCTTACATCACATTTCAAAATAAAAAACTAAATTTAATTGTGGAAACTTCATAGTCTCTAAATGCATTAAATTCACAATTTTAGTTTAGATAACATTATTTCTAATTAGTCTGAAAAACAATTTATTTTTTATTTCATATCACAAACAATGCTGTCTCTTCAATTTTTCTTTTTTGAATAAAGAGTTTGGAATTCTGCAGAATACAATAATAGATTGAAGTTCATACTATTTAAAAAAAAAATTAGAAAACAATTTTTTAAAAGACTGAGCATCGTAGATTTTTTTTTTTTTTTTAAGAGTACTAGAATTTTGAAAAAGGAAATGTTTATCTTACCATTAAAAGAAAATATCTTTATACTATTATTTCAAATATTCAGTGTGCGTATATTTAAAATTTTACCCTGCATTCGCATTCTGAGATATTTTAATTGAAAAATTCTATAGATGCAAAGTAAAACACATATTTCAAAATGAACTGGTAACCTGCATAAAATGAAAAGTTTTGTGATGTTATATTATGTTTAGGCACTGTTTATTCTATGCGCAAAAATGACCCTCTTTTCTACTTTTTCTTTCTTGCTTAAAGTGTTTTCAATGCTCAAAAAGAGCATAATGCTGTAGAATTCAGGAAATTTTGGGATAGCAACCAATTTATTTAAAAGCCAAATGTTGTACAAAATTTTTCCTCGGTACTATATTATGAAAAAAAAGGAAATGCTCTATTTTTCTGTCTTTGTTATGGTAATATTATTCTTTATATTTCAGTGTGAGTATTCGCTTTCCTTTAAAAATCGAAATATGATAACTTTCTTGATACTTTCAATGATGTAGAGCATTTTACTATGCTATATAAAACGTTTAACGTTGAATTTTATATATATATATATATATATATATATATAATATACAATTTCTTATCCAAATTTATTCTAAACTTATATGGTAAAGTGCCCATATTTCGTCCCCTCTTCTAATTTCGCCCCCCTTAACTTCTCCGCTTCTGCGAAAGTGGCGCCACTTATGACGCAAGGCACAGGGGACGGGAGGTAAAAGGGGTCAGTGTTAAAAGTTTCGTTCGCCAAGACGCATACATAAATTAAAGATGGCTAATTTCCTATTTTTTGAAGACTTGATTTCTTATTACGTCGTTTGTAGAACGTTATTTACTGTACTGTAAGTATTTATTTTTTATTCATTGCATGTATTTTACGTTGGTAAGATGCTGAAAGTAGCATACAATGAGTTTTAGGACGCTCAGTTCACCTTACGGGAACTGAAGATCCGTCATATTGGGAAGTAGCGTGGTCCCAATTCCGTCCCCCTTGCAGTTCTTATTTTCATCCCGGGGACAAAATTCGGAATGCTTTTTCATGACATTTTTTTCAATTTTTTTCCTCATGTTTCGATGGCTACTGTTTCGTTATGGTAGTCTTCCACTGATAATTAGTACATTTCTTTGCGCCTTACTTTAATGTAAATTAAATTACTTACTCATTTAGAAATAATTTTTGATTTAGTTATAATTTAAGCCTCGGTGTATTGGATTTTTTGGGGGGACGAAATTGGGACCATTTTTTTTTTCTTTTGCATTTTTAGATACTTTTGAAAAAACAATTTTTCGCATTGTTAAAATTTTGTTTGTACGATATTTGCCTATGTTTCTATGTGTATGTGTAGTTTATCTATGTAAAATCCAAATTTGGTAGATTTTCACAGAAAATTACAACTTCCAAGGGCCTAAGAGTGACTGGGGGACGATAATAGGGCACCTTACCTTAAACCTTTTACAAAGAATCTTACAAATGATCTGTGAAGGAATATTATCTAAATGAATTAAAACCAATGATCCCCATAAATAATTTTTGCACCTGTGATTCTAGCCATCTTGTTGTATGTTATTTTTAACTTTTACAAATTCTGTTTTAAGTGAGCAAAAGTTCCGTCTTTTAAAGAAAGCGTGAAGTTCTATCTGAAACAAGTTAAATTAACATTTTACCAAATGATGTCGGCAAAAATTTTCTTTAGCTGATATGTTTGATGGATTAAGGCTAATTTTTCCTGAGAAAATTCATTAAAGATTGCAGTTATATTCCATTTTCTTTCATCCCCGTAAACCTTGATCAAATAACGCCATGCGCTCCAATATAGCAGGAATGAGATTAATTACCATGTTCATGGGGAACGTGTGAATCTGAATATTCACATTGAAGAATAGTAATTTAGAAGATATAAATCTAAGTCTGAAAGCTTTCTGTGCGTAGCCTTTCCTTTGCTAAAGTGAAAAGTAACAATTTACATTAATTTTATAAAACGTCATTTTACTTTTTGGAGAGAATTCGTATTATTAATATTCCTTGTAAAAAAGGGGGTTTCAAAGCAAATTCCAGGAATCTAAAAGTTACAAAGAATGTTTCGATTCGCAGATATCTACTAAAGATGTTCAACATGAATCGTGTTACGAGATAAGTTTATAGTGAAAAAGTGGTGTTTTAAATGTATTGCGTATATTTTAACGTTATTACTTGATTTACTATAAACAAATATCATAATAGGAAAGAGAGTTTATAGGTGTGTTATGCGGAAGTTTAAAATTCAGCTACTATATATAAATAAAAAAAATAGAATAAATGTAATAGTAATTTCTTGGAAATACTTATTCCTATTTTTATTCAACTTGGGAGAAAAAGTTTTCGTTATTTAATGAATATATATCTTTATTACTCTTATATATACATAGTAATAAAACAATTGTTTAGATTGTTATTCAGAATGATTTTTATAACCTCTCTACTACATCATTCCGTGAATTATTAATTTTTCAAATGTATATTCATTTTCTGATCACCCTGTATTTTAACTTTATTACTTGATTTACTATAAACAAATATCATAATAGGATAGAGTATATATAGATGTGTTATGCAGCTTTTTACAAATCAGCTACTACATATAAATAAAAAAAATAGAATAAATGTAATAGTAATTTCTTGGAAATACTTATTCCTACTTTTATTCAACTTGGGAGAAAAGGTTTCCGTTATTTAATGAATGTATCACTTCATTACTCTTATATATATACATAGTAATAAAACAATTGTTTTGATAGTTATTCAGAATGACTTTTATAACCTCTCTACTACATTATTCCGTGATTTATTAGTTTTTCAAATGTATACTCATTTTCTGATCACCCTGTAATTTAACATTATTACTTGATTTACTATAAACAAATATCATAATAGGAAAGAGAGTTTATAGGTGTGTTATGCGGAATTTTAAAATTCAGCTACTACATATAAATAAAAAAAATAGAATAAATGTAATAGTAATTTCTTGGAAATAATTATTCCTACTTTTATACAACTTGGGAGAAAAGGTTTTCGTTATTTAATGAATATATATCTTTATTACTCTTATATATACATAGTAATAAAACAATTGTTTCGATAGTTATTCATAATGATTTTTATAATCTCTCTACTATATTATTCCATGAATTATTAATTTTTCAAACGTATACTCATTTTCTGATCATCCTGTATTTTAACTTTACTACTTGATTTACTATAAAAAAACTATCATAATAGGAAAGAGAGTATATAGGTGTGTTATGCGGATGTTTAAAATTCAGCTACTACATATAAATAAAAAAATAGAATAAGTATATTAGTAATGTCTTGAAAATCCTTATTCCTACTTTTATTCAACTTTGGAGAAAAATGTTTCGTTATTTAACGAATATATATCTTTATTACATTTTATATATACATAGTAATAAAACAATTGTTTTGATAGTTATTCAGAATGATTTTTATAACCTCTCTATTGCATTATACCGTGAATTATTAATTTTCCAAATGTATACTCATTTTCTGATCACCCTGTAATTTATTTGTATTACTTCATTTACTATAAACAAATATCATAATAGGAAAGAGAGTTTATATGTGTGATATGAGAAAGCTTAAAATTCAGTTACTACATATAAATTAAAAAAAATAGAATAAATGTATTAGTAATTTCTTGGAAATACTTATTCCTACTTTTATTCAACTTGGGAGAAAAGGTTTTCGTTATTTAATGAATATATATCTTTATTACTCTTATATATACATAGTAATAAAGCAATTGTTTTGATAGTTATTCAGAATGATTTTTATAACCTCTCTACTACATTATTCCATGAATTAATAATTTTTCATATGTATACTCATTTTCTGATCACCCTGTATTTTAACTTTATTACTTGATTTAAAATAAACAAATATCATAATAGGAAAGAGAGTTTATAGGTGTGTTATGCGGAAGCTTAAAATTCAGCTACTACATATAAATAAATTAAAAAAAATAGAATAAATGTATTAGTAATTTCTTGGAAATACTTATTCCTACTTTTATTCAACTTGGGAGAAAAGGTTTTCGTTATTTAAGGAATATATATCTTTATTACTCTTATATATACATAGTAATAAAACAATTGTTCTGATAGTTATTCTGAATGATTTTTATAACCTCTCTACTACATTATTCCGTGAATTATTAATTTTTCAAATGTATACCCATTTTCTGATCACCCTGTATTTTAACTTTATTACTTGATTTACTATAAACAAATATCCTAATAGGAAAGAGAGTTTATAGGTGCGTTATGCGGAAGCTTAAAATTCAGATACTACATATAAATAAATAAAAAAAAAGAATAAATGTATTAGTAATTTCTTGGAAATACTTATTCCTACTTTTATTCAACTTGGGAGAAACGGTTTTCGTTATTTAATGAATATATATCTTTATTACTTTTATATATACATAGTAATAAAACAATTGTTTTGATAGTTATTCAGAATGATTTTTATAACCTCTCTACTACATTATTCCGTGAATTATTATTTTTTCAAATGTATACTCATTTTCTGATCACCCTGTATTTTAACTTTATTTCTTGATTTACTATAAACAAATATCATAATAGGAAAGAGAGTTTATAGGTGTGTTATGCGGAAGTTTAAAATTCAGCTACTACAAATAAATAAAAAAAAAATAGAATAAATGTATTAGTAATTTCTTGGAAATACTTATTCCTACTTTTATTCAACTTTTGAGAAAAGGTTTTCGTTATTTAATGAATATATATCTTTATTACTTTTATATATACATAGTAATAAAACAATTGTTTTGATAGTTATTAAGAATGATTTTTATAATCTTTCTACTACATTATTCCGTGAATTATTAATTTTTCAAATGTATACTCATTTTATGATCATTCAGTATTTTAACTTAATTACTTGATTTACTGTAAACAAATATCATAATACGAATGAGAGTATACAGGTGTGTTATGCGGATGTTTAAAATTCAGCTACTACATATAAATAAAAATAAATAAAATAAATGTATTAGTAATGTCTTGGAAATCCTTATTCCTACTTTTATTCAACTTTGGAGCACAAGTTTTCGTTATTTAATGAATATATCCCTTTATTACTCATAGATATACATAGTAGTAAAACATATGTTTTGATAGTTATTCAGAATAATTTTTATGTTCACTATCTTTAAATAAAATTATGCTGTAAAACAAGACACCTAAAAATATAGTTAACATGTGCCATGTGTGATTGATGTTTTTTATTGTCAAAAGATTACTTGATATGCTGCCTCGTCTTGATGAAACTCAAATTTTAAAAATACAAATTTGGAGCAAAAATAATTTTCTAGATTTGTTCTTATTGGTTTTTTTTAATGCCTAGGACAGATGTTCTTTAATTAAAGAATTATCGGTTGCCCGAATTATGAATGAAATGTATGTCTAAAATCTTTATTCCTACTTTTATGCAACTTGGGAGAAATTTTTTTCTATATTTAATGAATATATCTCTTTATTACTCTTATATACACATATTCATAAAACATTTGTTCTGGTAGTTATTTAGACTGATGTTTATGTCTACTATTTTTAAGTAACATTCTACTTTACATTTCGTTACATCAAAATAAAGTGATCTTGAGCTTTACTGATTCAAAACCTAACTTTAATAATGTCTTTCATAAAACTCGTGACGATGAGAATTTATTTATATCTTTTCTGAAAATTTCTTCCTTTCCCGATAAACATCATTCTAAATTATCATAAATGCTCTCTTTGTGAAAGGAGTTCCTGAATTTTTCCTCAAAGACAGTTTATGCTGTAAAAGATCACCCAGAAATATTGTTAACAGGTTTCATTTGTGAGTGATATTTTTTATTGCCAAAAAAAAACTTGATTGGCTGCCTCATTTTGATGAAATTGAAATTGAAACTCAAATTGAAACATAGAAATTTGAAACAAAAAGATTTTTCTAGATTTGTTATTGTCTATCGTGCTTTTTTTTTTTTTTTTTTTTTTTTTTTTTTTTACTACCTAGAACAGATATTTCTCAAGTGAAGATTTATCTAACGCCCGAATTGCAGATTGAATCTATCGCTCAAAATAAAATTTAAAAGAACGTGGTAATCTTAGCTGACACAAAACCTGTCATTAACGCAGTTTACAAATATTTTAACTTTATTGTTTCATTTTTTATAAACATAGAGCATAATGGAAAACAGTGCACATAGATATGTGCTGAAGCTTATTAAAAATCCGCATGTAAATTTAAAAAAAATAATATTTAATAGCAAAAATGTAATAGTAGTATCCGTGGAAAAAAATATTATTTTTTAAGTTGAGATAAAATATTTTCAGTATTAAATCAATGCATCTTGTCTCATTCTTTTATTACTATTAGATATACATGTAATGAAGCATTTGTTTTGATAGTTATTTAAAATTAATTTTAGGTCTACTATCTTTTAATGACATTCAACTTTACATTTCGTTATATCGATACAATGTGGTCTTGAGTATTACTGTTTCCAAATCCCAGATTAAAACGTCTTTCATGAAACTTGTGCCTCTGCAAATTAATTTATAACTTTGCGGAAAATCTCTTACATTTCCTATATAAATCATTCTAAATTATAATAAATATTCTCTTTATGGCAGGGGTTCCTGAATATTTTCTCAAATGCAGTTTATGTTCTAAAAGAAGACAACTAGAAATTTTGTTAAAAGGTGCCATTTGTTAGTGATGATTTTTTTTTTTTTTTTGCCAAAAAAGGGCTTGATTGGCCGCCTCATCTTGCTGAAATTGAAAGTGATATTTAAATTGAAAAATGCAAGTTTGGTGCAAAAATAATTTTAAATCAATTCATCTTGTCTCATTCTTTTATTACTACTAGATATACATATAATAAAACATTTGTTTTGATAGTTATTTAAAATGAATTTTAAGTCTACTATTTTAAAATAATATTCTACTTTACATTTCGTTATATCAAATCAAAATGATCTTGAGTGTTACTGTTTCCAAATCCAAGTTTAATAACGTCTGTCATAAAACTTGTGTCGCTTCAAATTAATTTATAACTTTGTAGAAAATCTACTCCATTTCCGATATATATCATTCTGAATTATAACAAATATTCTTTTTGTGTCAGGGGTTCCTGAATTTTTTTCCCAAAGGCAGTTTGTGCTCTAAAAGAAGACAACTAGAAATATTGTTAACAGGTGACATTTGTGAGTGATGTTTGTTATTGCCAAAAAGGACTTGACTGGACTGAATCATCTTTATGAAACTGAAATTGAAAAATACAAATTTAGTGCAAAAATAATTTTCTAGATTTGTTATTCTCAATGTTTTTTTTTTTTTTTTTTTTTTTTTTTTTTTTTTTTTTTTTTTACTGCCTAGGACAGATATTCTTCAATTAAAGATTTATCTCTTGCCCGAATTATGGATGGAATGTATTTCTCAAAATAAAAATTACAAGAACATGGTAATCTTAGCCAAAACAAAATCTGTCATTAACTCCTTAACTGTCCCGACGTATATATACGGCTAAAGAAAATGCATGCATCCATTAAAGAGATGGCAAATTCCAATAATACCGAGGCAATTTTCACCACCTGGGCCATTATATATAACAGTATAACATGTGCATTTTCTTACTGCTATTTCGGAAAACTAATATATGACTTCTTTAATTGCAGAAATATAGTAAGGCACTGGACATCGCGTAAGATTTCGTCGGCAGTTATGAGGTTAATATTCTTTACATATATTTTTACTTTATTGTTTCATTTTCTGTAAACACACAGCACAATGGAAAACAGTGCATATACATATGTGCTGAAGCTTTTTAAAAATCCGCATGAAAAAAAAATACTTAATAGCAAAAATGTAATAAGTATCCATGGAAAAAAAAGTATTTTTTTTCGAGTTGAGATATAAAGTTTTCAGTATTAAATCAATACATCTTGTCTCATTTTTTATTATTATTAGACCTTTATATATAAATTTAATATTTTTTTAGTTATTTAAAATAATATTTATGTCTAGTAGTATTAAATAACATTCTTTTCCTATTTACATTCCTTTACATCAAAATAAAGTGATTTTGAGTTTTAGTGTTTCCAAACCTAAGTTTAATAACGTCTTTCATAAAACTTGTGCTGTTGCAAATTTATTTATATCTTTGCTGAAAATCTCTGCCATTTCCGATAGATATCATTCTAAATGATCATAAATATTCAGATTGTGACAGGGGTTCCTGAATTTTTCTCAAAGAGAGTTTATGGAAAAAATATATCCCTTTTCTTCATTTCTGGATATATCAAAAGCGCAAAGATTTATTTCTTGGAACAAAAGAAAGATTTTCAAGGTAAGATCCAGTTTTACCATGCAACCAAAAACGATACTTTGGAATAAATTTTCTTTTTCATAAAAGATACATTTCAAAAAGTTATGCATTCCTGTAAAATAAATACTTCATGTATTAAAAAAAGATTGCATTTTTTATACTTTGAAGAAGGTTTTTACGATGATTCACTGATTTATGACTGATAAAAATAAATAATGTTTTTCTTTTTCCCGTTTTCTTTTAAAATCCCTGTACTTTCCTCAAGTTCTGTATTTTGGATTAGTTTTAATGCAAATCTTGGTCAATTGCTGCTATTTGAAATACGTTAATATTTATCATTCGATTACAATAATTACAAGAAAGAATATTTTCCTTTTTGGGAAGGATGTGTCCTTTTTCATATAATATAAAATAAAAGTTAACAGTAGATATCTTCATTACTGACAGATAGGTTATACAGCAGTACACAAACATATTTGTGTCACATAGTATATGTACTTACTGCAAACATATCTTGTGACAAATAATAAAGATATATTCTAGTCTTACACACCTCAAATATTTTTCTTATTTTACATTAAGTTTTGTAAAATATAAAATGATCGGGAGTTTTACTATTTACATATTTCAGTTTAATAACGTCTTTCACAGAACTCTTTCTGCACCGCTTTGAAGTTATTTATATGCTTTTTGAAAAGTTTTGCAATTTACGATAGACATCAATCTCAATTATCGTAAATATTCAGTTTCTGACAAGTACAACCAATTTTTTCTCAAAGGCGGTGTATGAGAGAAGTGTACCACTTAGTTTTATTCATAGATATACCAAATACACTGATGTTTATTTCTTAGATTAAAAGAAGGATTCCAAGGTAAATCCTATCTTTTCCATGCAACTCAAAAAATGTTACTTCGAAATAAAATTCTTTTCAAAGGAGATACATCTTAAACATTTGCCATAAAATGAAATAGGTATTCTTTTAAACCTTCAAGATTTAAAAAGAGATGCATTTATTAAAGATGATCATCAGTATTCATAAAAATAAATACTTCGTGTATTAAAGTTTTCTTTTTTTGTAAATTTGAAGAAAATTTCGATGATTCTGTGATTTTTGCTTTACAGAAATATATGACGTTTTGCTTTTATCTACGTATATATTAAATTTAAATTTTTTCTTCAAGTTTCAATTATTTTTATGCGATTTTGTTTCACATGCATTATAATTTAAGATCTATTCGAAATATGTTCATATTTTATAACTCTAAACTATTTTCTGTATTGGAAAAAAAACTATCTCTGTCATTTTGGGACAGTTTGTTTTTGATATTTATATTATAAAAGAAAAAGTCCTTCCAGCCTATACTAGGAGAGAAAGTCTAGCTTTTCCTAACACTTCCTTGCTTTTAAGAATTCAGAATATTTTACTCAAACACACGAAGGTAAAATGAGTAGCAGCCGCTTATAGAATATTCAATGTGTTCGTCACTACTGAATTTGAATGAGAATTTTGAAAAATTAGTCAGCTACTTCCAAGTTGGCATGATTTATGACAATTTACTTTAATCACCAAATTTGGCGATATTTCACGAAGCATCGACAAACTTGGTGAGGCTTTGGTGAGGCGTACGGGATTAGTAACAGTGAAAGTAGATTTGTAAAAAAAAAAAAAAAAAAAAAAAAAAAAAAAACACCTTTACTAAAAATAAAAATTAAACCCGATTATAAAAATCGGTTGCCTTGTTTCAAAATGGCACCCTAGCATTTCAAATTTCTATTTCTCAACCGTTTTTAAAGATAGATAGGAAACAAAGAATGTGCTGGAATCCTTGTATCAAAGCCTAAAACTTAGGCAAAAAATAAATTTTGATTCCTATTTTTTTACATATATATATATTTTATTTGATATCGTTAAGGCATACTTGCCAACTTTCGATTAAATTTCCGTAAAATGTGAGTTAATTTAAACGAGGTTAAACATGTTTCGAACCAGAATTTTTTCATAAGAAATTATATCAAATAAGTTCCCTTAAGGAAAAAAATTAAATAGCTAATGATAAATTTAAAGTATTTTCCGGTTAGAAACTTATTTAGCCTGGTTGAAATGAACTCACATTTTAGGGAAGTTAAGTTGGAAGTTGGCAGCGAGTATGCGTTAAAGGACCACCATTTTGAAACACAATGGCGGATCAAACTTGCCAATGAACTTGGTCGAGATCTTCGCAAACCTATAACATACTCAGTCACAGCGAAATGGGTTTAGAAATACATACATATATATATATAGTATATATGTACATGTATAAATCAATATTTGGATGAAAGGCATAATGCATAGCGTTTTCCCTTGTGTCCAAAAAATGGAGCAATTTAGTTGCCACCGTGATCGGTATAAGTGCCATGATAAGTGCCATGATCCAGGTATAAGTGGCATGATCGATGAAAATATTCCAATATTTTTCAGAGTTGCATTCCTCTAGACGGCTGCAACGGGTAGCTGCATTTTTTTTTTTTGGTGTGTATGTGTGTGTGTGTGTGTGTGGGGGGGGGGGGGGGGTAAATGAAGTTACCTAATATTATCTCTACACTTATTTTGTACTGGTAGTGGTTAAACCAGGTCAAATAGTAGAAGGGATACTAAATTAAAAAAAAAAAAAACACTTTTTGATAATTATTTATTTACGTCAAATAAATTTCTGCTATACTTTTTTTTTTGTATAAAAGTAAAGCGATCATGAGTTTTACTGTCTATAAACTGCATTTAATAATATTTATGATAAAACATGTTCCACTGTAAATTTCTTTATATCCTTGCTAAAAGTCTCTGAGATTTTCGGTAAATATCAGTGTAAACGATCGTAAAAATTTAGTTTTCGACATGATTTTTTTATTCTTTTTTCCCTCAATGACAGTTCATGAGAGGAATATATTACTACGCTTTTTCTTAGATATATCAAAAACTAAGACATTTATTTCATGAAAAAATGGGGATTTCTACGGTAATATATATACATTTAGCATGCAACCAAAGAAATAAAGCTTTCAAATAAATTTCTTTTTGAAAAAATAGTCTGAAAAAGTTGTTCATCTGTATTCAAGTGTTATTAAAAAATAAATATTTTTTTTAACTTTAAAGATGATTTTGGTGATGATAAACTAACTATATTTTTACAAAAAGATACAGTGTTTTTTCCTTTTCTTTTCTTTTCTTTTTTAACATTTTCCTAAATGTATCCTAAAAGCAGAATATATTTAATATTAAAAAAATGCGTGAATTACCACATTGCTAACTAAGCGTAAAACTAACAGTGTAAAAAAATCATTAAAAAATTTAAATTATATATATATATATATGTGCGTGTGTGTGTTCATCTATGCTGGGCTTTGTTTGTCTCCCATGTTTCGCCGATGGGTTGTGTGCTCATGAAGTCTTTCCCAACTTGTAGAAATCACGTCATTTGGATGATCCTATATAAAAATTATTTTCTTTGGTGAATTTATTCAAAAGTATTTTATATTTGTGTACGAATAATTAGATAAATAATTTTCCTCGCTAAAATATTTTGTTTTTAACGTTCCGGTGAAAAGTTTTAATCGCCATCTTAAGGAAATATTTGAAAATCGGTTTTTCTACTTTGAATTAAATTAAAAAAGCTATGATGGATTTTTTTTTCTTTTTACGTCAATGGAATTGCTCAATGTTCCAGTCGTGACAGACAAACTTTTGCTTTCGAAAATAAACTGATTCCTGAAACTTGAATACGTGAAAATAACTTTGTAGTTCTTGAAATTTTCTTGAAAAATAGAATTCAATCACGATATTATTTTCACGACCTATTAAAGTTAAAGTTAATTTCAAATTCAAAATGATGTCAAACAAAGAAATCTGATAATTCATAGCGTTTTCCCTTTTGTCCAAAAAATGGAGCAATTTAGTTGCCATCATTACAGAAATATCATTAAAAGTTACGAAAAAATTAATATCTCGAAAACTAATTTAAATTTTAAAATTCTAAGATCAGCTTTGATATCATCGTAATTATGAGCATAACTCACATTAATTTGATCGTTCCATATTTTAGGAGGAGTACAAATGGACAGTCACTGTTTAATATAATAGATAGATGAACTTTTAATTTTTTTATGAAAATTAGCCAGAGACAAAGGGTGAACTATTTATATTGTTTGATGTGCAAATGGGTTATTTCGTAATGAATTCGTAAAAATTCATGCTTGAACATTATTTTTAAGTCCACAATATATCACTCAATTAAGACAGAGTTTTCAAACAAATTTCATTTGAAAATAGACTTTTCCCCCAATATCACGGTTTAAAAATTAAAAATGTACGACGTTTACAAAATTAAAAAATTGCAGTAGCAAAATTTTCAAAACCGAAATTTCATCGTCATGTGTTGCCATCCGCTAAATAACGTGAGCGTTGCGCGCGCACACGTTTTTCCTTTATAATACAGATAGACCATACTGCAACTGAATTCTTTTGTGACTCTCTGTAAATGAACGATGAAGTCTACGCGCACAATATTCAAAACATCTTGTAGTGTCAATGAAATAATGCATATTAATTTTAATATGTCACAAATAATGTAGCATTAATAAAGTACACGGCGAACGATATTTCCCTGTAGACAGTAACGAACGTAAATTATTTTTAGTGTCCATCTAAAGGAATTACAAACTATACACACTTAATTTTCAATGCCGAACATGCCATGGTAATGTCCACTAACACAGATTAATTTCGTAGCATTCCGAATATATGTACGGGAGTTAGAACACGATTACACATACGGCAGAAAGACAGACAGACAAATCGAATTCATAAGCGCTTTTCAGCTATGTTGGAAAGTGTAAAAAAGACATTTAAAATTAAAAATACAGAAACTAATATCACATAATAAAGTCAATGCTATTTTAATAATATGACTGATTTATTTCTAGTAAATATATGTAGTAGTAGAAATATTTCGTTTGAAAATAATTTAAAATAAATTCCACACTGTACATCAAATAACTTTCGATTTCACATTGCGTTACATAAAGGTAAAATGACCTTGAGTTTTACTGTTTCTAAACCCAAGTTTAATATCGTCTTGCATAAAACCTGTGCCCCTGTGAATCTATTTATATCTTTGGTGATCATCTCTGCCATTTTCGATAGATATCATTCTAAGTGATCATAAATATACCGTTTGTGACAGAAATTTCTGATTTTTTTTTCTAAGTTTCTGAGAGGAATTTATCTCTTCACCTGATTGCTAGGTATATCCAATGCGCAGAGATTTATTTCTTGGAATAAAAGAAGGATTTCTAAAGTAATATCTACTTTTAAAATGCAACCAAAAACAGATGCTTCGGAATAAATTTCTTTTCATAAAAGATACATTTCAAAAATTTATTTATCAGTATAAAAGACAAATATTTTATTTTTGAACTTTGAAGAGAATTTTTATGATTAGTCACTGATTCATATTTAAAAAGAATATATGTAGTATATTATGTATTTCTTGATATCTTTCTATCTTAAAGTATACTTTGTGTGTGTGTGTGTGGGGGGGGGGTCTGTTATTTTTATGTGAATCTTGTTTAAATGAATCTGTTCGAATTATATTCACTTTTTGCAATTAGATTCCATTTACTATATAGAAAATAAATTATCATTTTCATTCTGTGCTAAATCTCTACAATTTCCGATAGACATCCTTCTAAATAAAAGAAGGATTTTCAAAGTAAGATCTACTTTTATCATATAACCAAAATATAGATACTTCGGAATATATATATAGATATATATTAAGATACCTTTCAAAAATTTACAGAATTCATATGAAAGTATATATTTTTTTTATTATTAAACTTTGAAGATGTTTTTTATGATCAGTCACTGATTCACATTTGAAAAAAATATATTTATGTATGTTAGCAATGAGTATTTCTTTTACCAGATTTCATCCTAAATTCAACTATATTTTTTTTAAACTCCATTACTTTTATTGGAATCTTGTTTAAATTCATCTATTTGAATTATATTAACTTTATATAATTAGATTCCACCAACTATATAGAAAATAAACAATCATTTGGATTCTGTGCCAAAATCTGCAATTTTGATTGATATCCATCTAAATTATCATAAATATACTGTTTAAGACAGACGCTTCTGAATTTTATGTTTAAGTTTATGAGAGAAATATATTTGTTCACTTCATACCTACATACATGCGGTGTCTAAAGTTTTATTTCTTGGAATAAAAGAAGGATTTCTAATGAAAAATCTAATTTACCATGTTACCAAAAAACAGATTCTTCTGAATAAATTTCCTTTCAAGAGAGATATATTTCAAAAATTTACTCATCAATATTCATATAAAAGAAAAATAAGTTTTATTTTTAAACTTTGAGGATGATTTTTATGATTAGTCACTGATTCATATATATATATATATATATATATATATATTGTATATTTCTTTTATTTGTTTTTAACTTAAATTCAAGTATTTTTTTGCATTTATTTTTGTTTCTATTATTTTTATGTGAATCTTGTTTAAATGCATCTATTTCAATTATATTCAATTTTTATAATTAGATTCCACTTACTATGGAGAAAATAAATAATCATTTGGATTCGGTGCCAAAATCTCTACAATTTCCAATAGATATCCATCTAAATAAAAGAAGAATTTCCAAAGTAACATCTACTTTTACCACGCAAACAAAAAACAGATGCTTCGAAATAAATTTCTTTAAAAAGATACATTTCAAAAATTTACTCACCAGTATTCAAATAAAAAAAAGTTTTTAAACATTGATGACGATTTGTATGATTAGTCACTGATTCCTATTTAAAAAATATATAAGTATTTTTTGTATCAGTTTTTATCATAAATGCAACTATTTTTGGTATTAAAAAAAATAATTATTTTCATGTGAATCTTCTTTAACTGCATCTGCACGAATTATATTCACATTTTTATAGTTATAGATTCCACTCACTATATAGAAAATAAATAATCATTTTGATTATGTTCCAAAATCTTTGCAGTTTCCGATAGATATTCTAAATTATCAAAATTATATTATTTGAGATAGGGGTTTCTGAATTTTTTCTCCAAGTTTATGAGAAGGACATATACGTTCACTTCATTCCTATATATGTCCGGTGCACAGAGATTTACTTCTTTGAATAAAAGAAGGGTTTCCAAGGTAAAAACTACTTTTAACGGCAAAAGCAGATGCTTCGTAATAAATTTCTTCTCAAAAAAGATACGTCTCAAAAATTTGCTTATCAGTATTCATATAAACTATGATTTTTTTTTTTTTTTTTTACTTTCAAGATGATTTTGATTATTAGTCACTGATTCATATTTTAAAAAATATATTTACTATTTTTTACTTTTATTTCTTTTTAACTTAAATATGACGCCAAGAGGTTTTGATACGAGATGTTTTTGACGATTAATTACTGATTCATATTTTAAGAAACTAAATATTTATTAAGTTTGATTTTTATATGTTTTTATCTCTACTCGTTTCAGATTTTTTCTTTAATTTTTATTATTTTCATGGGAATTTTATTTAAAAAAATCTATTTGAAAGTTATTCCCTTTTTATCATTAGAATCCACTTACAATATAGAAAATCAATAATCATTTTCATTGTGGGCCAAAATCGCTGCCATTTCCGATAGCTATCATTCTAAATGATAATAAATATTCAGTTTGTGACAGGAGTTTCGGAGAATTTTTTCTTAAATTCATTTTGTGATAGGAATATTTTCCTTTGCTTGAGTCCTGGATATATGCAAAGTGCAGAGATTTATATCCATTAATGAAAGAGTGGTTTATAAATTATGATCTACTATTACCATGAAACGAACAAAGTTATTTTGATAAAAGTTTCTTTCTGAAATTGATGTATCTCAAAAGTTGCTCGTTAGTATTTTTAAAATAAATACTTCAGTTGTTAATCATTTTGACTGGCCATAAAATAACAAAAGTGTAATGCTTCTTTCCATGTAATTATTCTTATGCTTGAAAAAGACCGTTTTTTGGACATGATCTAAAATAATTATGTATATAAACCTTGAGGGTAATAAAAGTTATTTAATGTTTTAGATCTGTGTTTGATCTAATGAATTAATTGAATTTAAATAATTCCTGTATTGCAGCGAAAAGTGCAGCACAGTAAATACTTGAGATATAATAGGTTTGACAGACAGAGCTATCGAAATATATATTCCTTTAACGTTTTAAATTTTAGGAATATTTGTGATAAATATTCACTGATTTACATTTTGTATTATGAAATAATTTTTCTACTTCCATCCATTTAAATACCTTTATGCAGTTTTGTGATTTCAAAAATTGTATATAAATATTTCAAAATGATAAAATAACAAATGTCTTACCAGTTTAACGTTTATACTGAACTTTTTCACTACATCTCTCTCTCTCTCTATATATATATATATACATATATATATATATATATATATATCAGATGTGTACATGAATACACAAAACGCTTCGAAACTTCTTAAGGGTTTATCGGCGCTAGAAGGAGGTCAAATTTGGGATTGTTTTTAAGAGAAATAATAGTCACTTTGAGTAACATAGATAAAAACAAAATTTACTTACTTATCACTCGTAGGTTTTGCTATATAAAACTTTTTTATTCTACAATAATTCTTAAAATTGATAGCGATATTTTCCTTTGAATATATATATATATATATATATATGATTAATGAAAAAAATATTACACAACTGGCGCTAATAGCAGCTCATGTCAAATGCAACAAAATATATTTCATTACTACTTTAAAAATGCAATAAACACCATAACTCTGAAAAAATGTGTATATCAGCGATATTTAACGATAAAAATCTCAAAATCTTTCAAAAATACAGGTAAAAAACAAAACACAGGCAGAAAAAAACAGAATGTTCTTCATCAGTGGGAGGACAGACAGACCTAACTACACCCCCACTGTTAAAAGCTTGCATGTTTCTGAACACAGGTCCATCCTGCACTCAATACAGAAAAAACTATTGTCATTTTAGAAACATAACTCAAAAAAGTTAAAATAAACCAAATTTAAAGAAAGAAGTAACGTAAACAAAGCATAATTTAAAATACAAAAACTAAAAATTCTTTAATAAAATGGTCTTTTAGAAAATGTTTTCCATTTTTTTAGATGTCATTTTTCACTTTATTAAACGGGATACTATGTTTGAAAGTGTTTAATAATCTATGCTTGGTGCATGATTTTTCTTTCGTGTTCATCTTCAAATCACCAAAATTTGAATAAAATCGAATGTGTGCCACGTTACGAACTCTCCCTTATAAGATGTCTTCATCAATTCTTTGGATATTTTTACTGTCTGTGTTTAAAATCACAGGACTATATGCCAGGATTGTCGAACCTTTTATAGCCGTGTGCCATTTTCCCCAAAAAAACATTTTTATGACCTTGACGTTCCAACTAATGAAAAAGTTTAGTGGATTGAAAAATCATGAATTAGACATTAAGATTTTTAAAATATTTGCAACTTATATGTAGGTATTGCACTATAACAATTGTAATAACAATTATTTTAGAAATTATTTAAAAAATATATGTGATTAATTTAGTTATTGCATCTTGGATGAAAAATATTTAATTTCAGGTTTATACTTAGTTAATTTCAACAGAATGTAAACTGAACTGGATTTATCTGACAGATGCTTTTTATTTGATTTTTCGTATAATTGATGTGCGAAAATAATGACCTTGCGGACATAAATAGAAGAAAAAATTATTAAAAGGGCAAACGCCATTTTCTTTAAATAGCTTTGAAATTAATTTCCAAGTTGCTACAATTTTAGCATTGGTATTTTTACTAATGCGGTATACTTTAAAAAGCTGCAATTAAAAGTCTTTAATTTCCAATTAATCGAATTTAGACAAGATCAGATCTTCTTTAGTAATCATATTTTCATCATAAGTTCGTGTCTTTTGTGCAATATCAGCGTATACTGATTTAGAGTCACAAGCAATACCGTGCCAAAATTATTCTTTCGCTTGCCATAGGTTCGCCGTGCCATATGCCTGCTGTATGCAAACTGCCGAATTGTAAATTCACTATAACGCACTTTGCTTACAATGTACAAGATGAAAATACTTTCTGACACATGTTCATATAAGTGCTTTTACTGCATATTTCAGTACAAATTTTTCCTTCCATTTAAATAAAAGATATTAAAACATAGTAGGGAATTTTAGATTTTGACGTTACATCTTTGAAATATTCTTATCATGAGAAATGCTTCTTTGTTAGTTAAAGTTCAACGAAAATTATAGATAGAGTTTTTGTACTTACATTTTTATCATTAAAAAATGAAAAATGCTGAATTTATGCATTTCTTTTTTCTATTCAAAATCTTTTCATTCGTCGCAAAAATATTTTGTGAGATTTTTTTTTCTATCTTAGGCAATCTTTAAGATTTCTAATACTTAATATTCTACTCCAAATGTACATAAAGTAACAGAAAAAAGATTTCTTTCACTTTTTATGTTAATACGAAACTTTTTTTTAAAACCGAACTGTTTATTTTTGCATTAAAGATTGCGTTAAAATGTGCTCTTTTGATGAGAAAGGAAATTCAAAGAACGCATCGTTTAAAATTATGGATATAGTTTGCTGAATGGATTCTTATTCATAGTAAAATAATTCATAATTATTAAAATTTTCTTCCCTTTTATTTAGTAGAATATACTGGAAATGCCCCGAAAAGAGTTTTCGCTACATATATAAGTGATCTTGTCTTCAAATTTAGAAAAATACAGAAATTATGAATTTATCATTAATATTACTTCAGAGAAATACACAGCTTAGGAATATTTAAAATCATGAAATACGAAGAAAAAAAGATTCTTCCTTCCGAAAAATTTCTTTTTGTTATGAATTGATGCATGCCACTTCCAGTATAAGTATAACTTAATGATATTAATTATAACACTGGCGTGTATCTCACTTCAAGATATATGTTCTACAGGGTGTGTGAACCTATGGCACACGTTCCTGAGGTGGCACGTACGACAATTTATCTCTTCTACGAGAAAAATTAAAATTTCATAATTATTTTTTAGATAAAATCCATTTTTGTTTTTGTTATTGCAAATGAAGTTTTGATTAACATGTACAGACTGCACAAATAGTACAATTATTTTTGTATGAATTTATGCGTTAGAAAATTTTCTTTTTCTGTGATACTATGTTGCGTTTTCGACAAGTAACTACTTGGCCTTTCTGTAAGATTTTTGAAAGGCTTTATTTCATCAAATCAATTTTATAAAGCAATCACTGCAATAAAATGAAAAATAGAGCCAATTTTGCTCTTTACTCGTATATTACTAAAATAACAATATAGGAATCTATCGAACGTACAGCAGCAGTAAACTTGTTAATAAATTATTAATAAATTGTTAATGCAACTTGGATTATTATACGTTAGATATTGCATTTACGATAAATTAAAAATTTCTGAAAGAAAAATTTCCAAATTTTATTTGTTTAACGGATGTGCCACTTGAATCACTCTTCCAGTCAAATTTAAATTAAAATAATGGCTAATTCCAATTTACAGAAAAATCGCATTTTGATTTTTGCTTTTAGTTATTTAATGCATGAAAGCGACTGATCCTATTAATCAGTATTTCATATAAATGCCATATGTTGCAATATTTTCTTTGTGTAAAAGATTGGTACGTTGCAATGTTGACGATAGATATTGTTTTCAAACTTTTGGCTCGCGCACATGAAAAGGTTCGCCATGCCTGTTCTAGAATATAGGTAAAATATGAAAAATTGATTTTCATTGCATAAATATAGAACTTATTGAATTGGAAAACCATACTAGTAAATTTAAGGTATCCTAGCAAAAATTAAAACAGAAAATTACAGAAAAACTGATGGATATTTCAGTTCAAGCGTTCGAAAGAGTTGCTCATGAGTGTAAAAATCAAGACAGCGTCAGACCGCGATGCATGACATAGTCTTCCACAGAAAATTTCAAATTATATTTTGAATTATGCAAGTGAAGCAAAATAATTTTCTTCTTTGGAAAATACAGAAAATGTACAGTCGTGGAAAAAAAAAAAAAAAAAAAAAAAAAAAAAAAAAAACTAAACACCCTCTACTAACTCCTCAACAAATTATCGTAGAAGAAAGTTACTGGTACTGAACGATTGGAAATAAAGCCTGCTTTTAAATGATGCATGTAAATTTTGCTTAGGGGGCATCTACATATTAAAACAAACCATAAATTTGTTTTTTTTTCAATAGTAATACACAATTCTGACAGCATAAATGAGCTCTACACCCACCCTTCAATTAGCCTAAAAACAAATTTTTATGCAATTCGTACCATAAGTTTCCGAGAAATTAATTATTTTAAAACGAGCATATTTTAAGCGCTGTATCCAAATTGAAGTTCGGTACTCGATTGTTAACCGAGAGATCCCCTTTCTTGATCAAGGCACTTTAAGCACCACTCAAGCAGTCAATGAAGCCTATTAGATAACAGGACAGCAGAAGAAATTTCAAAATATCTACTCACTTCTATCATAGACGACCCCTTAAACCATCATTTTACCGTTTTTTAAGCATAGTTTGAAAACTATTTAGAAGAAAAATGTGAAATTTTGGGTTTTCATAAAGCAGGACTTAATAAATCTAAATCCATCAAAAAATTGTAGGTTTCAATTCATAATTTTTTCGATATTAATTTCCATAATTCATATCATAAAATTATAAAAATTGCAAATTCAGCGTATTTATATTTGGGGACATTAGTATTATTGCTACACAAAAAATTAGCACATTAGGAGCATAATTTCAGGGGATATAAATAAAATATGAAAATGTAATTTAACATTAGAAACACTAAACTTTGAATGTTTATAATTCAAAAACTTACCATTCAAATGACTTGAAATTTAGTGTCTAAGCATAGTTTGAACCAAAGATTTGAAAGATCTCGTTAATATTGGGTATTGCCATTGAAAAAAAAACGAGGTTTGGGTTCGTTTTAATATGTAGATGCCCCCCCCCCCCCCCTAAGCAAATTTTTTATACATCATTTAAAAGTAGTCTTTATTTCCAATCGTTCGGTACCAGTAATTTTCGCCTACGATAATTTCTTGAAGAATTAGTAGAGGGGTGTTTACTTTTTTTTTTCCACGACTGTACATTCCCCTCCCTCTTTTTCATTGTGAGGAAAATATATTTTATATAGCATCTTCAATAATATCCTAAAAAATGAAAATTTTATTTTGCATACAAAAAAGAAAATTTTTAATTTAAGTTTCAAAAGTTTTAATGATATCGTAATTTGATGTAAATCATTATGTGCTTATCAAAAATAATAACAATAAAATGCTAGCCAACATTAATTTAAATACGATATTTCTTTATAATTTCTATCAATGATTATTTAGAAATGGTTAAAGTAAGAATATGATTAGAATGCAATCTTCTCATTATAAATTTAAATAAAATTTAACAAACAGAAGAAATAAGTTGCAATTTGTTCCACCTTTGTCGAACGTTTTTTAACTATAATTTACTGTAAAAGGAAAGTTTAAATTAGTAGTAATTTAAAAGGGCGAAATTTTATAAGACAATTAACTTTTATATATCAATATTGTAAGGTGGCAAACAAAAACTCTGAGAAAATTTCCATAAGATATTGCGATGATATTCATTAAAACATGGTGAAAATGGAAAAAAAAACTTTCAAGAGTGAAGTTTTCACGGCTTTAAGTCGAAATCTGAATTTATCGCAAATAAAATACAGTCTGCTGGAGAGACTGGTAGGTAATTGTCGAACTATAGAAATTAACTGATAGAGAAATTTCAACAAAATGCTAAGTTATCTAAAGTAATATTGGACAATGCATATACAGATTAAATCATAACCGCCTATTTTACATACGTGTATATATAAGGCGTGCTCAAATGAAAGCGATTCGAAGCGTCGCATGCGAACCGTTTTCTATGTATTTTCGTGAAACAAGCGCGATAGTGAAGATGTATGTATCACGCGTGCGCAAGCGCAAGCAGATTTGTGATAACTTTATTCGTAAAGACATGACATTTAGTTAAAAATGGCTGGTGTGAATGAAACTGCGTCCAAGATGGATCAGCGAGCTGTAAGTTTTTAACACTGGAAGGATGTAAACCGGTGGATCGCAGAATTCTAGTTGTGTACGGTGACACGTGTGTGTCAGAGCCCACGATAACGAGGCGGGCGAGAATGTTTAGCGATGTTTGACAGGAGACAACCTCAGAGGAAATATATGAGTAGAGGCCAAACCCCATTGTTCTTTCAACCAGATTTTGAATCCAACATTTTTTCCCACTTTCATCGCCAAAAGGATGTCTTTTTTCGCAGTGATCCTTTTATTGGCAACTTGATTTCATTCTCGGTCAACTCAAGGTTTCGGAGAGTGTTTCGGAGAAGCTTTTGCCGGGAGTAAAACCGGTTTGGCGCGCATCTCTGCCCTCCATCACGTGACAGAGGGCAGAGATGTAGGCTTCAAGAAAAGGTTACCAAATTGGAGACTACTTATATGAGAAGTCTGAGGAGACAACGGATTTACAGCGGTCCAACCAGGCGAACAAAGTTCTGATAGAAAAGCTAATAACGGACACTGACACTGCAATCAAGGGAAATCGACGTCGTAACATTCGTGACGTCGCAATTGAGTTCAACGTTTCCATCAGTACTTTTCACAATATTGTCACCAACATTCACAACCGCATCGCTCTTCGCGGACAGAATCCGTATCCTTCCTAAGCAATGAGACGCCTGCCTAAACGCCATGGTTGGTTTTTTTTAAACAAACTTTGTATGCATTTCACTCATTAACCCTTTATGTACTGAATTATGAATTCATGAAAACTATGTCTTCTAAAACATTTTTCGTGAATTCTTGAACCTACATTAGAAGATTTACATAATCATTTAATAAATTTTAAAAGATTTTAGAAGGATAATTAAATTTGAATTTATAGGGATTTTGTGCAATATTTTTAACCCCTCTCAAATCTTTTATTTTAAATATTTTTCTTTGTATTTTGTAGAATTAGAAAATGCACAAATATAATGTTTTTGCAACAAAAATATAGAAATATTTCCGAATTGAAAAATTCCTCCTTCCCCAAACGCCAAGAAATCTGAAAAGATGCAAAGGCAAAAGAAATCATCCTTTTAAAAAATATTTTTGTTTTGTGTAACCAATAATGCTTTTGGAAGAAGATAAAGTAATGCATCTATAACTCATTCTAAACTGTATTACTACTAATCGATGTACGAGTATTAAATGAATTTTATAATAAGGTCCTTACGCATCTCATGGACACACATCGAATCACTTTCTTTTAAACACCCCTTGTAAATATAATATTCACTTGCAATTTCGTCTGCGTGTTCCGCATAAAAACGTTCTGTAACACATGTCAATTCTTATACAAAGTCTTGCGTATTATTCAAATTTCCCACAATCCGTACACTTATCATTCCAGCAGATACATTGCTTCCTTTAGTGAAGATGCAAGGCTCCTTAGGTTTTTCTTTCTTTTTTTGTTTCCTTCATATTTTTACCGAGAACGTTTGTAAAATTTATTTTTTCAGGACAAACTGTATACTATTTCATTTTTCTTACAGAAACCAAATATTAGGCAGTTGAAAATAGATGAAAGGGGGAAACGAAAAAAATGGGAATAAAAAGGGCATCAATTTCCTTTCATAAATAAGTAAATGCGTGTTTTGTAGTACATTTTTCTGTTACTGGGAACATGATTCTTTTCCTAAATTCGAAGCTTTCCTCGCAGACATGTAAATATTTCATGACATTCTAAAAGATAAACCAGCATTTTCCCCAAAGGGCATAATCTTTCATCTAAGTAAAATAAAGTATTATTTAATTATTTGTTGCTAAGCAATTTTCTAGCAACATGATGATTGTTACATAGATGCCCAATATATCTGGCAACAATGCATCATTCATATAAATTAAAACCGAAATGAATGAACAATCCTGCAGTAACGCTCATAAAAAGTTATCGAAAAAAGAAAATTAGGATGTAATAAAAAATAAACTTTATTGTCAAATCATGAATATTCTTCAGTAATACCGGATAATTTAAGATAAAAAACGCTTGGTGATTTTATATTTTTGTAAGTAACTTTTATAATATTCTTTCAAATTTATACGTGTTAGGCATAAAATATATATGTACTTTTCTCTTTTGGCGTGCGTATTATCCAAACTTCTCGCTATCTTTAAACTTATCTTTTAACTAATACTTTATTTTCTTTAGTGAAGATGATATTCTATATCAGATATTTTTGATCTGTAACTGCCTTAGCTTTTTTATTGGTTTTATTTTCAATCACTAATCCTATATTATTTCATCCTTTCTTGTGAAAACCAAATGTTAAGTTGTTAAAGAGCTTTTGAGGACTGATTAAGGAGTCTGGAATAATAGATAGATACGGTAGATGAAAGTGCATCAGCTTTTCTCCAGAACTAAAAACGTCGTATATTATAGAACATTATTACTGTAGAAGCGTCGGGGCATTTTTCTTAACCCTTTATCTATTGACGATACTTATAAGTACCATTGAAAGAACTTGTTATAAAATTCATTAAATACATCGATTAGTTGTAATACAGTTTAGAATGAGTTACAGATACATTACTTTATCTTCTTCCAAAAGCATAATTGGTTACACAAAACAAAAATATTTTTAAAAGGGTGATTTCTTTTGCTTTTGCTTCTTTTCAGCTTCCTTGGCGTTGGGAAAGGGGGAGGAAGACATGAATTTTTCAATTTCTATTGTAATAACATTATATTTGTACATTTCCTAATTCTACAAAATACTAAGAAAAATATTTTAAATAAAAGATTTGAGTGGGGTTATAAATATTGCACAAAATCCCTATAACTTCAAATTTAATCCTTCTAAATCCTTCAATCCTTCTAAAATCCTTCTAAAATTTATTAAATGATTATGTAAAACTTCTAATGTAACTTCTAAATGTAATTTAAACAATTCATGAAAAGTACGTTAGAAGATAGAATTTTCATGAAATAATAATTCAGTACATAAAGGGTTAAACTTATTGAATTTTTAAACTCGAGTTTTACTCACAGGTGTAAATAGGAATGCTTCAATATTTTACAAGTTTTACATCAACGCTTTTTTTTTTCAAACTGATAATTTCAGTTATTTTAGCTGTCTTTTACGAACTTTGAGTTTAAAATATTTCAAAGAAGAAAAATAGTATGTAAAAAATCTCTGAGTAAATTACATTAAGCGTAGTACTATTCAATAATTCCAAGGTAAATACTTTATTAGTAAACATAGGTGTCAAAATAATCTATACATTGGAAATAAAGTTGGAAATAAATCCACAATCTATCAGAGAAAGTAACTGAAAGCTGAAGAAACATTAAGAGATAGATAATTTACATTGAAATAATAAGTATTCTTATATAATACCATGCAATGAAAATACAAATTCAAAAGCGTCTGGTGATTCTTTTAAAAAACTTTTGTAATAGAAAATATGGGATGCCAAACTATACTATTCATCGGAAATAAATTTCGAAATAAATGCACAATCTGTCAGAGGAAGTTATTGAAAGCTGACGAAATAGGAATATTAAGAGAAAAATTGCGAATTTAGTCTGAAATCAGAAGTATTTTTAAATAATGCCGGACGATGTAAATATAAATTCAAATATATCAAGAGATTTTATATTCTTGTGAAGATTTTGTATAATAGGTAGCGTAGAATGCCGAAATATTCTATTCATCGGAAGTAAATCCATAAATGAATATACAATCTGACATATAAACGGATTGAAAGCTGACGAAACATGAATATTAACCCCTTGAGGGGCAAGTTCTTGCGTTTCCGTAATGTCGAATTCATACCGGAATCTGCAAAAATATTTATGGCAAAATAAGGAAAAGCAATTTTACGCGTTTTTCCATGAAAGTTAGAAAATAAAAATTAATAAAATTTTTCTGGTGTAAATCTTCATTAATCGAAGGTGGAATAAAATATATCCCACCGCCCCTCAAGGAATTATGATTCAAATATAGAATTTACACTGAAAATCATAAGCGTCCTTGAATGATACTGGACAATGTAAATATAAATTCAAAAACATCTGTTAAATTTATATGCATGTAAAGATCTTGTGTAATATTCTTTCCCATTACAGAATACGTGTTCTGCATAAAAGCTTCTGTAACATATGCCCATTTTCCCGCCTTGCTTTGTATGTTATCCAAACTTCTCAGTATCCTTATCTTTAGACATATCTTTCAGGCAGAAACATTGCCTATTTCAGTGAATATGATAGGCTTGATAAGATTCTTTTTTATCGAACATGGTCGTTGCATTCCTTGTAAGATGTATTTTGCAGCATCAATCGGATTCTATTTCCTCCTTTCGCATAAAAATCAAATTTTAAACAATTGAATATACTCGAAGGAGAGAGACTGAAATAACAGATAAGTGCGGGAGGCAAAAGTGCATCAATTTTCCCGTTATAAATAAGTAACTGCGTGTGTTGTAGATTATTGTTGCGTTAGAAAGATCATAATTCTTTTCCTAAACTTACCGGGTTTTTTTTTTTCTACCCCGGAGCTTTCCTCACAAGCATATGAGTAATTCATCAGATTTCAAAAGGTACATCAACATTTCCCTTTAGAGAACTGTCTTTTATTTCCAAAATCTTTTATCTAGAGAAAATTAAATTATTTAACACAGTATCGGTTTCTGATAAAGTAAGTGGTCATTTTTATGTTTTACGAAATTCTGAAAAAAGTTATGTATTAAAAACTTTCCATTACCCATAGAGTTCGAAAAAAAGTAAGGAGCATCGTAGGGATTTTAAACGATTTAAACAGAATACAGCTCTTTCTAGTTTCTATTTGGAGAATGAAGGCTTTTATATTAATTTTAAGGAGGCGAAAGTCATAGTTTCAGGTATTAACCCATTTCAAAGCATGATTAGAGAGTCAGTCAAAATAATTGCACGTAAACATAATGCCTGTCATAGTAATGTATCTTATAACATACCAAAAATCTGTCTATTAGCATTCTTAAGCATAATTATAAGCGTTATTAAATAATACCAGACAATATAAATATAAATCCAAAAACATCTGGTAAATTTATACCCTTGTAAATGTCTTGTGTAATATTCTTTTCCATTACAGAATACGTGTTTTGCATAAAAACTTCTGTAGCATATGCCCATTTTCCCGCCCTGATTTGTATATTATCCTCACTATCCTTAGACATATATTTCAGGCAGAAACATTGCCTCTTTTAGTGAATATGATAGGGTTGATAAGGTTTTTTTTATCGACCTCGGTCGTTGCTTTCTTTGTAAAATTTATTTTCCAGTATCAATCGGATTCTATTTCCTCCTTTCGCATAAAAATCAAATTTTAAACAGTTGAATATACCCAAAGGAGGGAGACTAAAATAACAGATAAGTGCGGGAGGCGAAAGTGCATCAATTTTGCTTTATAAATAAGTAACTGCGTGTGTTATAGATTATTGTTGAGTTTAGAAGGATCGTGATTCTTTTCCTAAACTTACCGGGTTTTCTTTTTCTATCTCGGAACTTTCCTCACAGGCATATGAGTAATTCATCATATTTCAAAAGGTACATCAACATTTCCCTTTTGAGAACTGTCTTTTGCTTCCAAAACCTTTCATCTAGGGAAGATTAAATTATTTAACACAGTATCTGCTTCTGAATGAAGTAAGTGGTGATTTTATGTTTTAGGAAATTTTGAAAAAAGGATATGTATTGAAAAGTTTACATTACCCATACAGTACGAAAACAAATTAAGGAGCATCGTAGGGATATTAAACATTTTAAACAGAATACAGCTCTTTCTTATTTTTATTTGCAGAACGAAGGTGCTACATTAATTTTGAGGAGGCGAAAATCATGGTTCCAGGTAATAAAATAACCAATTTGAAAGCATGATTAGAGAATCAGTCGAAATCATTGTACTTGAGCATAATGTCTGTAACGATAATCTATCTTATAATACACCAAAAATCTGGCTTAATATTATAAAAAAGTCTTAATTCTTTACTTGTTTGCAATATTTAAAATTTTGCTCCTTTTACCATGAACTATGTTTGAATGAAATCTGTTCCCC
Organism: Maratus speciosus; assembly: GCA_963932465.1. Lineage (NCBI taxonomy): Eukaryota > Metazoa > Arthropoda > Arachnida > Araneae > Salticidae > Maratus > Maratus speciosus. The sequence goes on from OZ010786.1 coordinate 330,163,075, forward strand.
TTCACAGCTGGTTACGCTCCATGGTCTTCAAGCGAACTTTCGATTCATCTCAACTTACTTCATTTTTTGGTGCGTTCGTAATTATATAAATACCTATAGTTGCACCTATAGTAGTTGTTCGGTCCGTCTGTCTGTCTGTCCGTCCGTATATAACAGAGCAAAAATTACCAAACCGAATGGTCTGAAATTTTAAATATATTATTCTTTCAAAATTTTGTCGAGTCATTTCAAATTTTATGAAAACCGGATGTATAGTTTAATTAGAGGGACAGTCGGCCAAAGGGAAAAAAAATATTTCAAGTACATTTTAATGATGTCACAACCTTTTGAACAGAATGAAGTTGATATGCACTTATGGAGTGCACTAAAATATACATTCAGTACGATATGCGGTTCAAAAAATATTTATAAAATTAGTTATAGTACGAACGCACCTCATTTGCCACGTTTGACGTGCAATTTCCAACATGTAAATTTTTCTGATGTACACACTGCACATTTTCATCCATATAATTGATCCAGAATCGACAGCAAGCTTTCATCTCTAGATATTTAAACAATTAAATATCATATTTATCCTGAAGAAGACTGTTTTAGCAGTTATGTTTTTTCATTAATTTTGTTCGCACAAGTTCATATAAAAGTTCTGGTTTATGTACATCGTTTAGCAAGTTTTTGTGTTTTAAACATATACATCTTATTTATTAAATTAAAGAACATTTAGTACACTTTTGACTTGGTAAATGTAATATATGAATTTTGTCATTAGAATTTAATAATAAAAGAATTATTCAATAAATATTTAGTTAATTGAAAATCAACATTTAAACAGTGAAAAGTTACCGTGTTAATTATTCAAAGAAAAATAATAAAGTGAAATTTTATAAACATTTATGAAATTTCGTATGAAAAATCATGAAATTCTTATAAACGAAATTACCAAATAAACTTTTTTTTTGTGCTCCCTTCTTACATAAACCGTAATGTAATGTCATAATTGCTTTACAAATGCGCATATTTTCTAAAAATCTGAACTAGCATTCCTTAAAATTGGTGGGTGATTAAAAAATAATAATATTATCCTTTAAGCCACCGGAAAATGTATATAAAATTTGTAATACAAATTGAGGAATAGAAATTTCGTTACAAACGATGGTGAATAGTGTACACTGTAAAAAACAATTCGAAATGTTACTCCAAATAGAGGTGCAGCAGTGTGGCCTAAAGTCTCAGTAATGTTTTCGCATATTTTGGTCAGACATTTTGAAAAAATTTCTGTATTTTTCGAAATGAGGTATCATTGGATATGATTTTTTGACTATATTTGACATTACATACTGAATTTTCGCCATACTTTTAGGTTAAATATCATCATACATATTATTTCTGATACCAATATACTTTTTTCTATGCACATGCAAAACAATGAATTATGTATTATACGAAGACTCTATAAAAGGTTTTTGAAATTGCACACTCATATTTCCTTAGAACAAGTTGTTTTATTGAAAAAAATTGCAGTTACTTATAAATCAATTAAAAATGTATCTGAAAAAACTAAGAGATTGCATTTTGAAAGACTTGCATGGGTCTAATTGTATATAATAATATAGAAACAATATAAGAGTAATATAAATAAACCAAAATTTAATTAAAATAAAAATTTCGTAAGATACTGAAGTTGCCTTTCAGCGCGATTTTGTCCTTTTTCGTCAAACACACCAAGCGGCACAGGATGCAGAACTCATCTCAAAATTCATAACCCTTAAATCCATTGTGATGCATATCTACATCACTTTTTATTTAATTCTTAGCAACCAGTATATTTATTCAAAAATATTAATCCTGTAAAAATTACAAAAACTTAAAATTAAAAATCTATTTTAAAATTTCTGGTGCATAATCTTTAATTTAAGGGTAAAAAATATAATTCTAAGAAAATAATTCATACATTTAAGGATTAAGTTTTACAAAATAAAAAATTACATAAAATAAAGTATTTATATTCATACTTATTAAAATATTTACTAATTTGCAACATTTTAGTTTTCACTTGTATTGAAGATGTGCAACATAAGAAAAGGGTGGCGTATTATAAGGAAAATGTATCACTGATTTTTTTTCATTATTTTTCTGTGTTATAAACCTTTCATAGAATCATATATATTTTTTTCGAAACAAAATAAAAAATCACGCATTAAGATTTAAACAAAATTACTAAAGTGAAATTTGTTTCTACTCTCTTGTTACATAATCTAACACCTGAAAATTCTAAATAAAATATTTTGTACTATTACTGTCACATCATCTTTGTAAAATGCTCTTGAAATGTATTATGCATAGAAGTTAAAAGAAGATCAAGAAAATATTTTATTCAAGTGAATTCATGTTAAAAATGCAAAAACAATAAGATGATACATTTTTAAGACATTCATATTTTATAAAGTACACCTTTTCGATACTTTCTCTTATTGTGCAGGTAACTTTATCTCAAAACATATCATCAAAATATATTTTAAAACGAGTTTTTTCTACAAAAAAATTTTCGCAAAGATTTTTCTAGATATTTTCTTCCCTTATGTTTTACTCTCACAGTGATGAACGAATGTAATATAAATTAGAATTCTACATATTTTGTACTTCCTTCTATCTTTACGAGAAGAGAGTATTGGATTCAGTATTTGACGGATTTACACGATTCAGGGATCAGAGATTTCGAAAATCATGTTTTTACAAAATATCTCTTTGGGAGTCTGTCTGTGAGTCTGTGTGTGACACAAATTTTGTTGGCGCTCTATCTCAAGAACTAACGCACATAATTAAATATATATATATGTATATATATATATATATATATATATATAGAGAGAGAGAGAGAGAGATGTAGTTAGTCCGTCATTTAAATTGCTGTTGATTCGTTTTTGGCGTATGTTGCAGATGGCGCTGCTATGTTGCATCTTTCATGATTTTCGCAATAGCTATATCTCAAGAACTAATCCACAAACTTTTATAAAACTTGAGATTCTGTTAGTCCTAGATATAATTTGATGTTGATCAGTTTTTGATGCAAATCTCAGAGTAGGTTGTACTGCTATGCTGCATTTTTTCAAGATTTCCGTAATAGCTGTAATAGAACTAGTGCACGCATTTTCATAAACCTTCAGATTCACTTAGATCTTGATATAAATTGGTGCTTAGTTTCTGTAAATCGTCCAGTAGGTGGCACTGCTGTGATGCCTTATTCATAATTTCAGTAATTGGTATATCTCAGGAATTAACGCACAGAATTTTATCAAACTTCACATTCAGTTATACTTAGCTAATTACGGTGCCGATTAAGTTTCAGTGTAAATTGGCCGACACATGGATTTGCTAGGCTGCATTTTTCACGATTTTCTCAATAGTTTTATGACAATAACTAGTTTAATCAAACGGAATAGTATGTTACACTTTACATATATAAATCCTTTAGAATCTTCATGGTGTACATATATTGTCATTTAATTTTGACATTGTGATTTTTGAAAGATTAACATGCATCAGATGCAAGAAAGTCTTGGGATTGGCATATTTGACTAGTTTAAGATTGATTTACTGTCATCAAATGCACAGTATTCCCTATGTATATGTACTTAAATATATTATTCAAACCCCATATTTTAAAATAATGCATTTTTGAAAATTACTTTTTCGGTTGGATTGTATTTTAGAGTATATAGAATTTAATTATGTAAAATGTTTTTTTATTTTTAATTTATGGGAAAAGTTCTTCTGTATGAAAACGACGCCTTCCTTTTTATATTCAGTGCACCTTTATCTGATGTTCTGGTAAATTATTACGCATGTAAGTATTATGTTGATTCGCTTTTTGTTAAAAAGGCTTGAGAATAAAACATTTTTGAGATCCTTATAGTTTATGTACAACCAGTACAAATTTATACCGGGTGTCCTAAAAAGGACTGACTGATTTTTAAATTCAATAACTTGTAAACGGTGACAGATATTTAAAAAATTCTTGCAGGAGGGTTATGCATAAGGTCAAAAGTTTTTGTACAGGGATTTTCGATTTTAGCTCGAATTACAAACAATAGATGGCGCTGCGATCAATAGACGCTAAATTCAGGCTCGATTTATGGCACTTCGTGGCCCGCTTAATACAATTTCCATCTCCTTTTTCCGCATGGAACAGGAGAAAGGACCAAAAATCGAGCCTGTATTTAGTGATTATTGCTTAGAGCGCCATCTATTGTTTGTAATTCGAATTAAAATCGAAAATCACTGTAAAAAACTTTTGACCTCATGCATAACCCTCCTGCAAGAATTTTTTTAAATATCTGTCACCGTTTGCAAGTTATTGAATTTTAAAATCAGTCAGCGCTTTTTAGGACACCCGGTATATACCGTACTGAATATTATATAGATATATATATGTGTATGTGTGTGTATGTATACATGCACACACACATACACGCACACATATACTACGGTAATGAAAATAATCCGGAATGTTTCATTTAAAATTCATCTTATCTATAGTAGGTATCGACTGCAAATTTTTATCAAACATTTTTACGAATTCTATAAACACCTGGAAACAGTCAGAAATTATTTTATTTTATCGTCTGAAATTAAATTTGTTTTTAACGATATAACAGTTTTCAGTTTGTTGATTTTCCGAAATATCGAATGTCTCTGAAGAAAGAACATGCATTCAATTTGTTTCTGGATGAAATTTCCGCTACAAAAGCATTTGAAATGTGTCAAAAATATCTTACAGACAACAGTTTAGCAAAAAAACAGTATTTGATTTTTATAAAATGTTTAAAGATGCTAGCGAATCCGTCGTAGATGATCCGTGATCTAATATACACTTTCGATTAATCATCAAGATATAAATAAGGTCAGAGAATTGATACTTGGCTGCCGTTCTCTGACAATAAGAGACATTATTGAACAAGTTCCTATATCATTTGGTTGCTGTCAATCAGTATTAAAAGATCATTTATGGTTGCGATTTCTCACTTCTCAATTTGAACTTTGAATTTGTTCAAAATACTACAATGTGGTCAATTGGTCGCAAGAAGTGCTTTCCCAAGGCGATTCGTTTCTAAAACACATTACTACCGGAGATGGAACTTTATATGCTTTAGATACAGAAACAACTCAACATTCATGTAAATGGCGCTTTAAATGTGAATTAAGACCGAAACAAACCCACTTTAAAGAAGCTCCAAAATCAGGGTAATGTTGACTGTTTTCTTTGATTGTCGTGGTATTGTACATTATTAACCCCTTGACAGCCAGACAGCTTTTTTTTCAAGTATGGACGTATATACTAGCTTTCGGATAAAATATCTTTGAAGGAGACGCAATAAATTTTTACTAATAAATTGATACCTTTTGTTTTATGCCACTATTCCTGCTGCTTTTCAAACATGGTAGTACATATGGATGTATTCGTACACATTATTTTTTTTTTACCTTACTGCATAATTCATTTTCTCTCAAAATCTTATAATTATAATAAGTTTTACTAAAGTAGAAAAAATAACTTAAACATAATTCTTACCAATCAGAACTTTTCATAATATGATCACGTAATCATTATTTCCAAAAAAGGTTTAAGGATTGTAGAGTTTGCTCTCACTTTTTTAACAGTTAGTTCAAAGGTTGACTAACTATATTAAAATTTATCGAATTTCCGACGTATAGCTAGTTTAGACGCTAACATTCAACCACATATCTAGAATTAATATTACCTTATTTATTCGTATTTAATGCGCACTCGTGTTTAAGGCCCATTTTTTAATTGGAAAAAATCAAATAAAAAACCTCTCATGAACCGGTCAAGCGTTTATTCAACCTTTTTTAATAGAAAGCGGCTACTTGATCATATCATACAGCGTTCTCGTTTGTCAGATTAGAGATCAATTAATTTTATTTAACCATTTTATATAAAAACTATTCAATGTCTGGACAGTTTTATGCATATTTTAAAAATTGTTCGTCAGAAAAAAAAACTAAATTAAGGTTATGTGATCGCAATCTATAAAAAGGGTTTGTACTTCTTGCAAGTTGCTCCAGATTTTTAACAGCATAGTTTTCGGAAATAACACCTGTATAATGCGCAACACTTTAGCCAAAACGTTTTTCCGAAAAAAAAAACTGCGCATTATAAACGAGTAAATACAATAATTTGAAAATTCTCCTTTAGACTATATGAAAACATTTTATTTTACCGTGTATAAAAAGGAATTTTTATTTTATGACACAGAAGATTTTTATGCATATCCCTTTTCATTTTCACTGTCAGTTATTCTCTGTGAAAATTTTGGAAAAATATGCTCATTATATATGAGCAAAATACCATTTTTTAAAATGCATTTTTAGTTTACAGGAATACATTTTATTTTAACGAGCATAAAAATGAAGGTTTTCTTTTTATTACATAAAAGGTTTTTTTTTAATTCCCTGTGCACTTTCCACTTTCACTGTGAGACTTCTTAATCTTTGTTAAATCCTCTTACAGTTCTTATGCACAGAAGTTAAGCAAACATCATTAAAAAAAAAAAAAAAAAAAAAAAAAAGAAGAGGATTACTTATTTTTGAAATCATTATATTATATATGTAACAATTTTTTTTCTACATTTTTGTTACTACATTATGATTGCATGCGTAATTTTGTCTAAAACTCCTGCTATCAAAATTCAAAATAGGTTGAAAAGCAAAAGCCAGAGGAAAACACTGCTATATTACTATCTATATTTTTACTTCATCAGTGTTAAATATATTTAATACAATTACAAGTTCTACCTATTTGTTCGTAAGTAGATTTAATGTCTTTAAAATTATGTTATTCCCTGCAAATTAAGCGCGTCCTTTTTTTTTTATCATTGACCAATAATTAATCCGCAAATCTTTAGTTTTTGAAATATAGTTTCTATATTATAAAGGACAAACGTGTTCGTACATAATGTTGACGTCAGTTTAACGGTTTCAACGTCGAACTCTTAAATGTAGCTTTTATTTCAATTTCTTAAACTGCTAAATATCTCAAATTTTAAATTTGTACACCGTCGAATAGTGAAAAATGTACTTTCAAATGCAATTTGTTTGAAAATGGTATCACAATTTGTTTGAAAACTGTATCCTAATTTACTAATTTTTTTTTATAGTTTTTAAAATAATTTTTAAGCCTGAAAATGTTTTTAACCCTCTAATGTTCGTGGTAACATATATGCTACCAACAGTGTTTCGAATTTAGTGGATTTTTAGGGTTCCGTACATAAAAAGTAAAAACGGAACCATTATAAGATCACTCCTGTGTCTATCTGTCTGTCTGTCAGTCACAACCATTTTACCCGTAAACTATGGAACGTGGAAAGTTCAAATTGGAGGAAGCAATAAAGACTATTTCCCACATATTTTCAGATTATTAAACATTCATAAATATATTTAGTTAAAATGTAGTGGGTCTAATTAAGTTACTTAAAAAAAAACTCTTTTTTTTGTATATTGTATGGGGTATCGTGTAACACTGAAGTCAAAAATTTCTTTTAATTTTAGGTGTTAGAATTTCAAAGATATCGTCGAAAATGCAGCGCAAAAATATGTCCTCCCGCATCCATCTAATTCTGAATCTACTGAAACTTAAATTTTGCAACAATTAGAGGTAGTAGACGTTAATTTAAACCTTGCAGGAAAATTATAGCGATTACCCAAGGTCATACAGTATTTGAGAAAATCGTATTTTTCCGTTACACACAAATTTCGATTTACGGGCATTCAGAAAAAGCGTTGAGCAGCGCTGGAATTACCTATCGCATCAGAAGTATAAAAGCATTGTTGATAATGATTTTCGAAAAAAAATCGTCAGTAATTAGCCGAGATATTAACCCTTAGATACGGACAGTTTGGACGTGCATAGTAACAGGGGTGGCATACTCTATGTACCATCGGCTTTTAAAGTCTATTTAACAACTTTTAGTGATATATATGTGTAATGTATTGTCCAGTAGCATTATAAAAGCAATAAACGTCAAATTGTTAAAAACAGACTAATTTAATTAGAATGAATCACATAAATACCATGGGATTCGCTAGTTTGCTTTGAGTGGATCTCTCAATACGCTTTGAGTGACTTTAAAAGTTAATTAAAACCCATCTGGAAAAACGCGGCACGAACCACGGCGGCGCTGCAACTATGCGACTTCCTTTCGAAGCGCGCTTAGCACAATGCCAAATTTAAATTTTGAATAAAGGTTTTGGTTTTCGCTACTGTGTACAAAGAAAGGGTATTTATTACTATGGTGTATTACTACTCTGAATTTAGTTTTAGGAAATGTCAAATGGAGTTTAAATATGTATTGCTTTTATTATCAGTACCAAATTAAGTTCATCATAAACACATTAGGATAATATTAAAAAATGAGTTATATAGAATACCTATATTTGATATTACTTATGCTCCATATCTCTTTGAACTTTCATGGTATATTCATTTACACTTTTCTAGCATATACAGTTTTACCCAACCCTACGTTGTATAGTTTTTTACAAAATCTTAACATTCTTTTAGCAATGGTTTTTTTAAATAACACGATTACTAATTCATATATTTATTCTACGGAATCCTTTGAGCGCGAGTAGTACTCGCACTTGGCCGTTTAATTAATTCGGATATTCCAAATTCATAGCAGAAATTTAAAATAGCAATATTTACTTTATTTAAAAACAGACGTTCCATATTTAAATAAAGAGAAATTCATTATTGAAATTTTCTGGCGTGATATTAGATTCTTGGAAGTATGGGATTTTTAGAACGCATTCTACCATGGGAATTAGAGGGTTAATCAATCTCTATTGCGCGCAGACGATTACAAAAATAAATTCGTTTGCACTTAAACTGATATAAATAGCTCATATTTGATCCTTTCATAACTTCATGAATAAATGAAAAAAATAATAAAATATATATAAAACACAAATTTAAGTAATGCATTGTTAAAAATTTTCCTGTGAAATTACAGAGAATCTACGGGTAATCCATTATCTTAAGTCTTATGTAAAATTACAGAGATTAGAAAAACAGAGATTCTGTTAAATAACAGAGAAGTTATTTGGTAAATTTACACAAGACTCTGTAAATTAACATCGTTAAAAATACGCAAGACTCTGTAAATCAATTTATTTTTTTTATTAAAATAATTTAACTTAGTTTTCGAAATCAGCGAATTTTAGAACTTCGAAGTATCAGAGTTTTTCAAGCAAATTTGAACTGCTATGCCATTTAATTTTTTTTACACAACTTGCTTCTGGCCGGCCTGGCGTTTGAACCCGAGACCTTTGGGTAGGCGAAAAACATCCTACTGACTGCGCCATAGGAGCTGTTATTACGGTGTATACCCCCTCACTGACAAGCCCGTGTTAATACGTTCACTAAGCTCCAGGTTTCACTGCAATACAAGCAATATTTAAAGTAATATAATTCTATTAATTTAATGTATTTTTAATACATTGAACAATGATTAATACATCCAAGGATTGCATTCATATTTGTTATTAAGTTTTTTTTATAAAATGTTCAAAGAATCATTTTTTTTTACCATTTAAAACAAAATGAGAGAAAACTACATTACAATTTTGCCCTTTTCCAAGACAGTCGGAGGGATAAAGAATGTCCTTTATAATAAAGCGGGGAAAAATCTATTGCACTTGTGCTTTTCAAAGATTTCGCTTCAAATGTATTCGTTAGAAAATTTCCTAAACGGTTTATTTTAATTTAGTTTGGACCGAAACATAATACCTATTATTAGGTAGCTTTCTTTACAAAAAAGCTACCTATTGCAGCCGTTCGGAGGAAAGCGATTTCAAAAAATTTTGGTATATTTTCATCGATCATGACCCCCAGACCCCGAAACCACCCTCCGCTCAAAATTGATATATATATATATATATATATATATATATCTGACCTATGTCACACTGTAACTCCCGTAATTATGAACCGATTTCGATGTAATTCGGTGTGTACATAGTACATACCAATGTCTCGACCGAGTTCGTTGGCCAGCTTCATCCGCCGTTTTGTTTCAAAATGGCGGCCATTTAAAATTAAAAAAAAAAAAATTAAACTTGAAATGTGGTACCAAAAAATTAAAAATGGAAAAATATTATTTTCTTATGTATTTGACCTTTATACAAAGATTCCGGAGCAGTTTTTGTTTCGTCTATATCTTAAAAAATGGCTGAGTTATAGCATTTGGAATTTCTAGCGTGGCTGACATTTTGAAACGTCCTGAATTTTGTCACGCGATAAAAGGCGTATTTATGAACCGATTTGGATGTAATTCAGTGTGTACATAGTACATATCAATCTCTCGACCGAGTTCGTTGGCCAGCTTCATCCGCCATTTTGTTTCAAAATGGCGGCCATTTAAAATTTTAAAAAAAATTTAAAATTTGAAATGTGGTACCAAAAAATTGAAAATGGAAAAATATTTTTTCTTATGTATTTGACCTTTATACAAAGATTTCGGAGCAGTTTTTGTTTCGTCTATATCTTAAAAAATGGCTGAGTTATAGCATTTTGAATTTCTAGCGTGGCTGACATTTCGAAACGTCCTGAATTTTGTCACGCGATAAAAGGCGTATTTATGAACCGATTTGGATGTAACTTCGTTTATACATAGTACATACCAATGTCTCGACCGGGTTCGTTGGTCAGCTTCATCCGCCATCTTGTTTAAAAATGGTGGCCATTTAAATTTTTAAGAAAAATTTAAATTTGAAATGTGGTACCAAAAAATTAAAAATTGAAAAATTATTTTCTCCTTATGTGTTTGACCTTGATAAAAAGATTCGGGAGCAGTTTTTGTTTCGTCTATATCTTAAGAAATGGCTGAGTTATAGCATTTTGAATTTCTAGCGTGGCTGACATTTTGAAACGTCCTGATTTTTTTCACGTAATAACAGGCGTATTTATGAACCGACTTGGATGTACCTTGGTGTGTACATAGTACATACAAATATCTCGACCGAGTTCGTTGGCCGGCTTCATCCGCCATCTTGTTTCTAAATGGCGGCCATTTAAAAAAATAAAAAAATAAAAAAATTTAAATGAGATACCAAAAAATTGGAAAGTGAAAAAGATTTTTTTTGTATGTGTTTGACCTTAATACAAAGATTCCGGAACAGTTTTTCTTTCGTATATATCTATAAAAAATGGCTGAGTAATAGCATTTTGAATTTCTCTTGTGGCTGACATTTTAAAACGACCTGATTTTTGTCACGCGATAACAGGCGTAATTATGAACCTATTTGGATGTAACTTGGTCTGTACATAGTACATACCAATGTCTCGACCGAGTTCGTTGGCCAGCTTCATTCGCCATCTTGTTTCAAAAGGGTTGCCATTTAAAAAAAATTAAATTTAAAATTCAAAATGAGGTATTAAACAATTGGAAAATGAAAAAGATTTTTTTATGTGTTTGGCCTTGATACAAAGATTCCGGAGCAGTTTTTGTTTCTGAAAATTTGTTCTTTTGTTTATATCTTAAAAAATGGTTGATTTATAGCACTTTGAATTTCTAGCATGGCTAACATTTTGAAACGATCTTGTATTTGTCACGCGATAACACACGTATTCGCCTATTTCGATGTAAGAAGGCATGTGGATAGTATACATCAACACCTCGACCAATTTCGCTGGCCAGATTCATCAGCCATCTTGTTTCAAAATGGCGACCATTAAATTAAAAAATATATATATATTTAAAGTGAGGTGCAAAAAAATTAGACATTGAAAAAGGTTTCTTTCTTAAGTATTTCACCTTGATATAAGGATTCAGGAGCATTTTTTGTTTGTCTTTACCTTAAAAATTTCTCAGATATAGCAGTTTCAATTTCTATTGTGGGTGACATTTTGAAAAATCTGATTTTTTGCATGCGACAGCACTCCTATATATTAACCGATTCGGATGTGAGTGAGCATGTGCACAGCAATTACTAAGGTCTCGACCAAGTTCACTGCTTAGCCTCATCCACCATGTTGTCTTAAAATGACAGGCACTTTAAGAAATTGCCGAATTTGGCAGCCAAATATATGTTACTTTAAAGAAAAGCAGCTTGGATAAAGCTGACTAATTTCGCAAAATTCTCATTCATTATATTGATAAAAATTAGTATTGAATCTCCTATATTCGGTTTCCACTAAATTGAGCTTCGTGTGTTTGAATGATATAATTTGGCTTTTTTTAAATAAGGATTATGAAAGCTACCTCTTCCTCCCGGCACTGGCCGGAAGGACTTTTTTTTAAATCAAATTTAATTTTTTAATCCTTTATTTACGGAAGTATTTATCAAGAAATTGCTTCTTCTCAATAAGTATCTTTTTTAATATCTGAAGATATACTGGAATTTTTAAATAATAATAATATGAAATTTAGGTGTATTTTTTCATTAAAACTGGTTAAATATATTGATAATTATAACATTTTTTGTAAAATATTCACAAAAATAATCAGATTAATTAACCAAAATTACTTTTAAGGTTATATCAGAATTCTTATAAAAGCAATGTATTTAAATGAAATATGATTCTAAATAAATGAATGAAAAAAAAAAACTAAATTTTTTTCTTTAATAATTCTAATAAAATTGCAAAAGAATTTTAAACGTGTGTATTTGAATTACAAGTTTTAACAAAGCTGAAAATATTTTTAAATAAAAACATGGAAATCCCTACAGGGAATTAGATACAAGATAAGTTATATGTCTGTAAATCGATGACCGAGAAACTCAATCGAACGCATTTATTCGAGAACTAGTGTAAATTAACAGAGAGTCTTGACCGACAAACTCAATCGAATGCATTTAACCGTGAACTGGTGTAAATTTACAGAGAGTCTTGACCGAGAAACTCAATCGAATGCATTTAACCGAGACTGGTGTAAATTTACAGAGAGTCTTGACCGAGAAACTCGATGGAATGCATTTAACCAAGAACTGGTGTAACTTTACAGAGAGTCTTGACCGATAAACTCGATCGAATGCATTTAACCAAGAACTAGTGTAAATTTACAGAGAGCCTCGATTTCTTTTCTGTGATTTTACAAAAATTTTTAACAGTGTGTAAGTCATTTTTGGTATTGTTAGTGGCATTCTACAAAAATATATGAAACATAAAAAAATCCATTAGACCTTTCAATAATAATAATAATAATAATAATAAATGTTTTCTTTTATATTCTGTAACCCTGGCTTTATTCCCTTGTTAAATGTAAAAATACAGAGGTTGTTCAAACCATTTTTTAACGATTTTGGGAAAAGAAACATATAAAAAAATTATGAATATAATTTTCGAATACGTTCTGTCTTTTAGATCTGTTGTTGAACTATCATATTACAACATGATATCCAAATTAAAAGAGCTTTTCTTAACCCTTCACTGCACGATTTTTTCTATTTTTATGAAAAAAATTTGCAATCTATATATCGGATAATGGGAAAAATAGAAAAAAAAATAAATTTCAAATTTTCAGCTAAAATTTGATATTTTCTGGCGTGTACCCTGTGTACATAATTAGGGTTTTAAAATATTGTATTGCTAAATTTTACAACTAAATGATCTTAAATTAATTGATTTTATATGCTTAACACTCTGTAACTTTTTTTATATTAATATTTTTAAGTATTCATTAAAAATAATGAAAGCCAACCTTAATAGCTTGATCAATTTTTTTTTTTTTTTTTTTTGTTTCCCAAGAACAAATTCTAATTTTTTATCAAATGCCACCATCTGGCATGGGTAAAATAAGTGTTATTCCATTCTTTGGACTGTTCTTGATCAGGGGTAGAGATCATATTGGCCGAATTAATGGCACATAATAAAAATTGCAGTGTTTTTAGGTATGTGCGAGATGTGGCACGTGGCGCAATGAAGGGTTAAAATATCAAGGTTCATTTTGTTCCACTACTCGACCGTAATCTTCAAGAGTGCTTTCAAAAATGGCTGCACATAACAGAAAAAAAACTTCTTATGAGGTTTTTTTAAACGTCCAAATGAATAGTAATCCATTGGAGACTCGTCGAGGCACTTGAATGGGATTCATATAAATGGAATAGACTCAATTCAGATTTCATTTATTTTTAGGGTTTCGTACTTAAAAAGTAAAAAAGAAATCATTATAAGATATCTCTTGTGTCTGTCTGTCATAGCCATTTTATTCGTAAACTATGGAACGTATAAAGTATACTGTTTAAAAAACGTATAAAGTATACTGTTTCTTCTTGGTGTTTATCGGGACTGCCATCAGACCTTGCTGGAAGAAGAAGTTGCAAGGTCTCACTACTGTATGGCTTGCTCTTTTTAGTTGATCTTTGTCTAGAGCAGCTTACAAATGGATCACTGCTTAAAAGCAGCCAATTCAGCACGTCTCTATTGCAAGCTTCTCTATTGGACTTCCTTGAGTACTTTGCACGGTACAGTCTAAAATGTTTGTTTCTGGCCTCAGCGGCTTCTTCTGATAGCTGACCAATGGGTACGAGTGCTTTCTTAATAATAGTGGCACCATGAACCAATACCTTGTGCACTGTTGGAGTCATGGTGTGCCAGTTGTAAAGACTGACATACAGTCTTGCTGTTTCATCAGCATATGTTTGGAATTTTTTATCGTCAATACGATGTCCACTTGCTATTACTTCTAATATTACTTTAAACCTTTTAATCAATTCTATATCTACTCCAGTGATTCTTGAGGCAGTTTCTGCATCTGAAAAGAAGCGTCTAGCTGTGTTTCCATCATTTGATGTTCCAAAACCTTGTTTCGGAACATCAACAATCAGTCCCAGTTCGTCTTTGAACTTTCTTTGTACGTTCTTCTTGGTGTCTTCTACAATTTTCTTTGCTTCTACACTTCTTGCTTGCCACTTCTGAATTGGGATTCTGTATGATAAGTGAAGTACTGACTCAAAGAACCGTATACGAGTATGCAAAGTTGACAGACCAAACTTCAAAGTATCAGGATTTTCTGGAAAACTGTTATCTAATTTATTAAAGTCTTTTGATGTTAAACCACAGATGTAGCACCTCATTGTTGATGCTGTACCAGTTGCAGCATTACACACTTTTCCATCAACCATTGTCAGTAGCATAGTGTGTTTAACCTTTAGTACATCACCATTAATTTGTACTTCTGTTTTATTCAACACGCTTATTTGGTCCTCAATATACCGAATTTCTTCGTTTGTAACATCTGATGTTTCTTGTAGAAAACGGATGCGGATTGGTCTGCAGAATCTTGTGGAGGAGGGGCTTGGGTTTTGCCATATGGTTTTCTTTTTCCCATTTACTTTAGTAATTAGTTTTATAGGTACACAGGAGCTCTGAAAGATATTGGCATCACTATCACTTAGGTTCTGAAATTTTTGCTTAAATTGTGTTTGCTGAGACCCATCGCAACCCCATTTGGATATTAATTCTAGATTTTGCTTTTCTTCGAAATCTATAACTTCCAATACCTCTTCTAAATACTTGAATAATCGTGAAGTCGTGTGATCTAATAAACTTTGTAACGTAACTTCAGCCGATGTTTCAGAGACTGTAATTGAATCTTCACTTGGATAACATTCTGTTTTCGCTTTTTTGAGCAATGAGTAGCAAGGGTACACATTTTTGTTTGCACCATGTATCACCTCATATTGCTTTCTTGTTAATTCTGCGTTAATAAAAATCGTCAGTGCTTCTTCAGGGCTATGTTTTTTTATTTTGTTCTTTTCAGACATTAAAAGAGACTTTTTAAATTCCGTGGCTTTTGTTGGAGTTTCAGTGATTTCTTTTATCAGGTCAGCCGCATCAGGGTTTCCACAAGCTCTGTGACTCACAGACGCTGCAAATGCCAGCTCCTCAGAGCTTGATTGTTGTCTCAACTCTTCGGTTTTCCTACGTTTGCTCCTTTCACTTAACTCATTGAAATCTTTTTCAGGGCGGCCTGAGCTGGGTAAGGAAAAGACAGGTAACTTGATTTTATTTGCCAGCCAATCACTATATTTTTGCAGGAACCTCTCGTCTTTTCTGTTTGCTAAATACCACCTTTTCTTAAAATCAGATTTAAAATGTGAAAGTGAACGCTTAAGTGAATGTCTCTCATCTTCAGGACACTTCGTTATATCGGCGAGTCTGTTTTTTACAAACTGTAGCTTTTGATCAATTGTTTTGTCGGAAGATTCTTTAAACAATTTGTACAACGATAATCGATTAAATTCCTTTTCCATCTTCAGAAGCTAAAAAAAAAAAAAAAAATAAAGAGAAACTCAGATTTTTATTAATAAGTAATATATTAAATTTGAATTCAAACGGATAATACTACCAAAGGATAAATTTATGAAATGATGTAAGTAAATATTCTTATACCCTTTAAAAGGGTATAACATTCTTACCTACGAAATTAAATTGGGAAGCCCATTTTTTCCGTAAATAGGTATCCAATGTTAAAGCTTACGAAGATATTCTATCGAAAGACTTTCATAAGCTAAATTAGGAGACTAACTTCTATATCCTTATACTTGACATACAAAACCCCCAAAATAATCATGATACCCTATCCTTCCATAAAATAGGTATACAGAATTTGAAGCTAATCAGATTAATCTATCAAAAGAAAAACTTTTGTAAACACAATTAAGAGAATGTGTGCGAAACACAGTGTTAAGCTCGAAATTATAAAATATAACAAACTCGTTTGCTGAACAAAGAATTTATCTATATCATTTGAATTTATATAAAAATATGACAGTTGAATACACAACGACATTCTTAGTTATATTACAAAACACAGAATAATTTTACCTTATAGGGAAATCAACATTCTGTTTCAATAAGATGATTTAAACATTTTTATTTTTTTGCTGCCTTTTAATTCGTTCCGTACTATATCTGTAAAACTTATGGAATACTCTAAAAGCTTTTTCTACAGACGCAGACGATTCCAACATAAACGTTGAAAAAATTATTTTCAACAGAAAAACAAACAGATGCCAATTTTTTCCCCTAAATTTAAACCAACTCTCGTAAAATAAAAAAATGCAACAGGTAGTTTTGGTTTTTTTTTTAACATAATCTCGAGAATTTAAAAATTATATAAAAGAAATGGAAAAGAAAAAAATAGAAACAAGCCGCATTGCTATGTTTTTTCTTGTGCTTAAATACATTGTCACAGCGGCAGGAGCCAAAAGTCGCCCGTATAAAAAATATATTAATTTACCATCTCTTAACAGAGACTTTAACCCTTTCCGGCGCGGAGTAATTCTTTCTTTAAACTGATGAAATAATGGACTGATACCATAATTTATAAAAGGAGTTATTAGAAAATATGAAGTTGCTTATTTTCACGTACATTATAAAAGGAAAATTTTAATTAAATTTTCTTGCTGCCGTTTGTCAGCTTTGAAATTAAAATTAGGTGTCCCTTTTTAAGGACATCGCCCTCGGAAGGGTTAATTCCCCCCTTTCTCCTCTTATATTACACACATGAGTCCCAAGAATTAATTAGGGAACCCTTTTTCAATAAATACGTATATGTAATTTGAAGGAGATCGGATATTTCTATCAAAGATGTCGAGTTGCGTGCGTATGTACGTACCTACATACGTACATATGTACGTACGTACATACATACATATGTATGTACGTACATACATACATATGTATGTACGTACATACATACAGACATAATATGTAGGTGCAAAAGCTCTCCGGTAATAGTCTGTGAGCTATAAACCTGCAATACGACAGTAAATATATAGTTCTTATCTCTTCAATTCGGTGGCTGCAAAACGGGGCATTTAAATAGTCATCCCGAAAAAAAATTTTATAAAAAAATGGCACAAACATGCGCAAGATTTTTTTGCAGAAATTGACACTCAAGACTATAACTAATACGATTATAACTCAAACATGGCGCGGCAAAGCGCGGCACATATTTAAATAGCTTTCGATATGTATAAATTAGAGCCAAAAACGCTTTAAAAATAACCTTTTTACACATTTAATATTTTTTTATTACATTAAAAACTAAACTATTTAAATTAACACATGGTTTAACACTAAGCTCTGACCTTTGTTAAACACGTAAGCCATGTTTTGTTTCAATTCAACAATTCATTGAGCCACAAAAAAAATATATTTAAACATAACAACAAAGCCAAAAAACAACAAAAAAACCACGTCTTCTCACGAAGAAACTTCCTCTTCAGCTGAGGCCCGGAGCCACCATATATAACTCAGGTTCCTAAAATAGACATAGATCGATGCACCAATTAGTTAGCTATTAAAAAATATAATTTTTACAATTGTTGACGAAATTTTAATTTTTGCCTTTTTGACCAGGTTTTTGGGTCAAATACTCCACTTACTATTTCCATATTTTAACGGAGATTTCCCCCCATAAATTCTAGAAAAACGGAAAAATTTCTGTAATTTGTGGGGAAAATTTTTCGTTAGGATGCGGAAATAGTACTGGCGTTTCGATTGCCAGTAAAATCGCCATTTCTTAGTCCTCTCTTTTCTTTTTTTTTTTTTTTTTTTTTTTTTTTTTACAGTGTAAAAAGACTATTGACCCACATATTTACATATTATTAAACATTCACAAGCATATTTGGGGAAAATGCGGAGGGTCTAATTAAGGTACTTAAAAAGAAAGACCTTCCCTTTGTATATCGTGCGGGGTATCGGGGGAATGCTTGCATAACACTGAACTCAAAAATACATTTCTTTTAATTCTAGGTGTTATATTTTCAGAGATATCGTCAAAAATGTAATGAAAAAATGTGTCCCCCCCACCCCCCTCAATTTCCGAATCTACTGAAACTAAAATTATGATAAAATTACAGGATAGTAGACATTAATTTAAACCTTGCAGGAAAATTATAGCAATTACCCTGGCATAGTTTTTCGGAAAAGCGCATTTTTGCGTTACACACAAATTTCGGTTTGCGGGCACTCCTCACAAGTGTTGAGGAGCACTGGAGGTACCTGTCGTAGCAGAAGTATAAAAGCATTGTTGATAATGATTTTCGAAAAATATCGTCGGTAATGAGCCTAGATATATACCATTTAAAACACGGACGGTTTAGACATACATAATGATAGGGGCGGCGTATTCTATGTACCATCGCGACTTTTAAAGTCTAGATAACACCTTTTAATGATATATTTGTGTAATGCAATGTCCAGTAGCAGTATAAAAGCAATAAATGCCAAATTGTTAAAAGCATACTAATTTAATTAGAATTAATCCCGTGAATATTATGCGATTCGCGACTGGTTTGCATTGAATGGATATCTCAATACGCCTCCCGTGTATTTAAAAGCTAATTAAAACCGATCTGAAAAAATGCGGCACGGACCAAGGCGGCGTTGAAACTTTGCAGCACCCTTTCGAAGCGCGCTTAGCCCAATGCCAAGTTTAAACTTTGAATAAGTGTTTTGCTTTAGCTACACTGTAAGAAGGAAAAAGATTATTACTACGCTGAATTTTGTTTTATCAAATTCTAAATAAAGTTTAAATATGCACTACTTTTATTGTCAGTACTGAATTAAGTTTATCATAAACATATTAGGATGAGATTAAAAAAAGCGTTATATAGAGTAGCAATATTTGATATTATTTAGGCTTCCTATATCTTTGAAATTTTAGGATAAAACCATTCTTATTTTTCTAGTGTATACAGCTATACCCAGCCCTACGTTGTACAGTTTTCTACAAAGTCTTATTATTCTGTTAAGAACGATTTTTTTTTATATAATACAGTTAATAAGTCGTATATTTATTATGCGGAACCCTCTAAGCCCGATATAAATACTCGCACTTTTATTTTCTAAAAATATACAGTAGATATAGAGATATTGCCCATAGCTTTATCCTAATGTAACTTAACACAATGAAGATTGTTTGTTTAAACTGATGCAATGTTTTCTTTGAAAACAGATGTTAAAAATATTTTTAATGATAATCCAAGTTTATGTTGATTTTTTTTCTAATTTCCTTATTTTAAGTATCCCATTAAAAGATAATCCAGCAATAACCATAAAATCTTCGGCAAAACTATCCTTGTTTTCTCTTAACAACCTTTTACTTCTTTTTTGGTAGAAAATAAATCTTTTAATATTGCTATCAGATAAATATTTCCAATCTTCATCAATTGTAACTACGTATTTCCGTCTTTCACCTGCTAGATAATTTTTACACAACAGTTTGCAAATGGCCTTACGCTGAGAAATATGTTTTCGGATTAGTTGGCGAACATGATCTTTTTTTGTTTTGATTAGCTTTAAATAAGATTTTTTAATTTTCTTCACAATTCGTATAGATATGTTTAAAAATTTTGCGATTGTTCTTTGATGCGGTTAACATTTCTTTTAAAACATGATATGCAACTTTAGATATAGGATAAGTTGGTGCAAAAGTGCGTGGTTTACAAGAGTACGCAGAGCGATTATCTAATCTCAAAACAGAAATTGGCATTTGGCTACAGTTGTAAACCATGTAATGAGATGATAAGTATATGGTGAAAAACAATGCGTATTTTACTGAAAATGTATATGATTTGTAAAAAAAAAAAACAAAAAAAAAACGTGTTTTTGACTTTTGCGCTATAATATTTATGGTTTTTGAAAACAGGATCATAGTAAAGATTACAAAACAAATTTACTTTTTTTGTTTTTGTTTTTATTGATTTTGTTATTATGGGATTACCTGTCACCTATGTGATTTAGATTTGTTTATCAATATATGACATTACTGATGTTTCAAAGCTATTTAGTGACGACAGTGCAAGAGTGCGCAGTGCCAAAGTATGCGAGAGTGTGAATTTAAAATAACGGTTTTATAGCCTTTCATAAATTACTTTCCTTTATATATATTGATTTTTCAGCACGCGGCGTCACCAAAAGACCACTAGAATCTAAACTTGTTAAATATATCAATTGTACTCATCTTTGCTTCGAAACTATAATAAGAGGAGCAAGCAGTTAACCACACAAAAGGCAGCTTGATGACGCTGCTGAAAAAAAGTCAAAAACTTTATCCCCCCCCCCCCCCACACACACACACACACGAAAAAACACAGTAAAAGTAAACCCATGAAGCCAAAAACTGCACAAAATAAGTAACTGTGGGTATGTCCAGGCTGATCAGAAATCTGTAAAGAACCATTTGTAGAGGATTAGATAAAGTGCATTTCTTGCTTATCTACTGTGTTGACAAGAAGAGCGACTACCCATGTCGTGGACATTACAAGTATGACGTTTGGAAGTAAAACGCTTCCCTTTTTATACTGAGGTTTCTTGCACACTTCAGCACGCACTCGTGCCCTCAAAATTTGTACAAGAGTGCACATTTAAAATGATAAATGTTTTGAAAATAATACTGAAATTATTTCTTATAAATTGATGAATGCAATTCTTTTTGTTAGCTTAATAGTTTAATATTATAAATAAAGTATAACATTATACCTTAAATTTATTGTTATATATCGAAATAGCTAAAGCGCGCATCCCTGCACCACCTTGCCCTAATAAGCGATAAACGCAAATTTGTTGGACATCCATTTTTTTACCTTTTTAAGATTCTAATTGAAAATTTGATATTTCTTTTTTTATATTAATTATGTCAATTATTTTACCCACAGAAAAACTGAAGCTATGTTTTTCACACCATTTTTAATAATAGAATGATTGGAATGGAATGATTTTTTTCGTAAAATAAAAATACATAGACTTCGTTCAACTGTTTATTCTCTGGAGCTGTGTTACATCTAAAAATATTTTTAATAATGCATACGATAACGAAACTCTGTTGCGAATTGGAGCCAAATATATATATATGTATATATATTATTTAAATTCTAATCATAGAAAAAGTCAAAATCGTTACACAAATTTGTGAACACCTTTGTACATTTAACACTATATCAACCAAAGACGAATGACACCTTTAAAGGGTCTCAGAACTCTTAAAATTGGAAAAAATGAAAAAAAAAGACCATTTTCAACATTTAATATCTTAAAATGTATTTGATTTTAAGATACAATTTTAATTGGAATAAAATATATAAGTATGTTCTTTCATTTCATATATTTAAAAAATTATAAGATGCAGAATTAGCATTTACAGGGGGCTCAGAACTGTTAGACATTTGATGAGCAAAAAATCGGCATAACAGCTTACGCGCACAATTACAAAATATGAATGCAACTAGAATGAAAATTTTTGTGCCTACTTATACTTCTGATTGTAATAATTACCCTGAACCTAAATAAATTTATATTTAAAGCTTTTTTATATATTTAATACAAAGTTGTATTTAGCTAATGCAAAATTAAGAAAATTTCAACAGTATAATCACCTAAAAAAATATTGTTTTGAACAATAAAAAGGAAATTTTATGTTCAGTTTATACAGACTGACATGAAACATATGTTTTGAAAATTTCATGAAAAAATATTCATAAGTTTTTGAGATATCGTGCGCATTATGCCTAAAAACGTCATTTGGAGAAAAATGGCTTCAAATTTTCCGAAACGACGCTTCAGCTATTGAACGTGTATAAATGCAAAAGCCATAACTTCAGTTCTAATAGGAATTTCAAGGAAACAATTATATCAAAATGTTCAGAAAAGATAGGAGTTTGAAATCTAAAAAAATTAAAATTTCGAAAATTTTAAAGCTTCAAAGAATTCTGAGACCCCTTAAATGATTTTGATTTACGGTTATACAACGAGCATATTTAATTTTTATATTAAA
Source organism: Maratus speciosus (assembly GCA_963932465.1). Classification (NCBI taxonomy): domain Eukaryota; kingdom Metazoa; phylum Arthropoda; class Arachnida; order Araneae; family Salticidae; genus Maratus; species Maratus speciosus. Next base: position 330,185,877 of record OZ010786.1, read on the forward strand.
AGAATCCCACATCTTTATGAATATACTGAAGACACCTTCTCTTGCATTCAAATAGTAATATTTTTTTTAATTGGAAAGTAGAAATCTGTATATACTATATTCCCTGTGTTCTATAAGTTATATGTATAAAAATGTATCAGGGCTCTAGACAGTAAAACAGTGAGATTTCTATTGGCTACGACCAAAATATTACATTTATATTTATGAATTTTCTCCGTTGTTTTTCTCAAAAACGTAAAACACGCCAAGTTTCTTTCTCTTTTCTTCAATAAAGTAAATTAACAAAATTCCAATTTCTTATTAAGAGGCTACTTCACTCAAATGAAAAGACACATTCGCTAATGCTAATCTTATGGAGGAAATTTATAAAGATATCTCGGTCGCATTTCAATATTTTTAAATGATTTCTTTTGCATTGAATAGTTGAGATCGATCTGTATGCAGGCCGTTTTTTACTTTTTCGATTTTGACTGCAGATATTTTTTATGAGGAGGCTTTTACTTTCGAAACCGGTTCCGAAAATGAAAGTGTTCTCATAAGAAATATCTGTAAACAAAATCGAAAAAGTAAACAACGGCCTTTGTACAGATCAATCTCAACTATTCAATGCAAAAGAAATCATTTAATAATATTGAAATGCGACCAAGATATCCTTATAAATTTCTTCCATAGGATTAGCATTAGCGAACGGGTCTTTTCCTTTGACTGAAGTAGCCTCTTAATGAATAGAAAACAATGATTATTTCAATTAGTATAAAAATAATATTTTTGATAATAATGTATATCACATACAGAATTGAAAAACGTAAAAGAAAACTATATTATTCTATTTGCATATCTCGTTCATGTAAATATGTTAATTAACAATAATATTCTGCTTAATAATATAAAATTTCTTTATTCAATAATATGGAATGAATTATTCTGATACTTGGAATCAATTAAGAATATAGACTTAATACATAAGAAGACATAAGAATTTATATCTCATCGCTTTGAAAATTTTTTGGTTACAATTTACAGATATCTGTATCATAAATCTGAGCCTCTTAATACTTAGAATGTTTATGATGAGCATAAATATTGATACCGATAAAAATTTACTGCGTAATAAATTTACTGTCATAAAAGAGCGCTTTAAAAGACCCATTTTCTAACGCTAAACTCCTTAATGTTATAAATACATGTAGGATCTGCGTGGATAGTACTCGAGAAATATTAAGATCATTTTGGTTCCTTTGCAATAAATCTTTATAAAGCCTGTAAAATCTCTCATAACTAATAAATATAGGCCTATAAAAAGAAATTTATTTTTAAATTGTCCTTAAATTTCAATGCTAATAATAATAGTTACAGAACTGAAAACAGTAATAGGAATCAAGCCGTTTGTAAAAAAGCTCCATTATTATTAATATTTAAATTTGAGGAGAGATATTGGTTAATACTCGGTTTGTTAATGTAATTTCTGTACTTTTCTTGTCCTTTGAAAAAAAATGACGGCTCGTTTTTAAACGAAAATTACCATTAGATAAGACAAATTTCACGCTATATACTCCACAAAAATGTAAATTAATGTAGTCATCGGGAAGATTAGAACAGGAAAATAGTTTACTGCCTCCTTCTGAGTAATGAGAATTGATTTTTGACTGGTTAAGCAGCTCAAACGTGGAAGCAGCGTCTGTAAAGCATAGATGTCCCCTCCTCAGATACTTTTATTAAGATCTTAAACGAAGAAAAAACTTTCAGTTTTGACTCTGTAAACTTGAGCCGCCGGATAAACGCTAGCAATACGCAACTGTAAGGCATATAAGATACATAAAGATGTAACATACTATGAACAGTAATAGAAATCAAACCATTTGTAACAATGCTCCATTATTATTAATATTTAAATTTGAGGAAGGAGACCGGTGTAACACCCGGAATGTTAAAGTAATTCCTACACCTTCTTATTCTTTTTTTTTTAATTGTCGAATCGTTTTCAAACAAATATTACCATTAGATAACATTAATTTTACGCTATACAATCCACAAAAATAAAATTAATGCGATCATCAGAAAGATCAGGACAAGAAAATAGTTTACAGCCTTTGTTCTGAGTGATGATAATTGTTTTTTGACTGGTTAAGCAGGCCTACCAACCTTTGAAAATGAAAAATCGTAACACACAAAATTCAAATTAATCTGGAGGTTGATTGGTTGGCTTTTCGTGTTTCGCGGTTATTTTTTTACATTCGTAAAAGGAATAACGTTTCAGTCTTTCAACTCACTATAGTAAATTTTTTCCTCTGAAAATTATTATACGATTTGTATAGCTTCTTCTCGTTTCGCAGCTTTTTTTTTTTTTTAAACATTTGTAAAAGGGGCCATGTTCCAATTTTTTAGCCCAGGGCAGTAAATTTTGACGAAATTCGCATTTTTTTTTTTTGTCTGCGATCATTTCATGATATTCACAATTTTTTCCCACAGTCGTAATTCACTTTCTTTTATTACGATTCTTTTTTGAAATCCTTGAATGAATGAAATTTTACCTAAAATTTTTGACGAAATTCGCATTTTTTACCGCACGATCTTTTTGATCCTTTGACGATTTTTACACGATCCTTTGGCAAAATTTGTGTTTTCTTTCCACGATAAAAATCGTAGTTTGAGACCGATTTTCGTAGCATCGTAGTTTATAGGTCCAAATCGTGGAAACTACGATTTTTTCGTAGCAGTTGGCAGGTCTGGGTTAAGCTCCTCAGACGTGGAACCCACTTCTATAGAGCATGGATGGCCACCCCCACAGACACATTTACGATTAGTATCTTAACACGTTAAGCGCAACGTCAGTCACCGGTGACCGACACTGAACTTTCCTTTTAGAACGCGTCATTCACAGATGAATGACGGTCTAAAATATGATATAAAACTAAATACATATATAGTGTTTTAAGTAATTACTGAAATTTTATTTAAAATTAACTTACCTTTTATCTATTACAGGATCATTCTTTCTTAAAAAATTACTTAAAACATTGTAAATTTTTCAACTTCCGTGTCAGTCACCGCGGCACTCAACGTGTTAAACGAAGAAAAAAAATTACAATATTTACTCCGTGGACTCGTTACTCGTAATTAACACCAATAATGGGCAACTGTAAGGTACATGAACATACATAAAGATGTACCGGACTACGGTCATTGACAAGATCGCCATAAGCGCGACAAGGGTCGATAGTTAAACCATAACAACAGCTGGTTAATGACAGTGGTGAATTTGAAACACAGTGGTTTTAAAACAAACATTAAAAAGGCTTTAAATATTTTTAACTGAATGTAAAAATCTGGCCAGCCATTAGTAATCACAAAATTATTATATATTATTAATTTATTAAGTTTAAACTAAAAGGTGAAAAATTATTGAAAACATGTTCTTAAAAGTAATTTTTTGACCAAAAAAAAAAAAAATGCGCTATAAAAAACGAGAAATATATATATATATATTTTAATCTAGAAAAGGTATAACCACGAACCAAAATGTATAATTACTACATTCGAGTAACCAACGAGTCGAAAAAAGCGTTCTTTTTCTTTAGAAACCTGAAAAACCAATACATTTTCGAAATTTAAAGAAACATTTGAAAAAAAAAAATAAAGTTTGTTTTAAAAACATGAATACATCAAATGATTCATAGTTTTATTACTAAAATAGGTGTAAAACAATTAAAAGGCTTTAAGACATTAAAAAGAATTTACAGATGTTAAATATAAAAGAATTCACTGGGGTCCCAAGCGCATTTGACCAAATGCTGGTTGTCATCAAGGGGTAAAGTGAGTAGAAATCAGCAAACCTCCAGAATGCATACTGGTTTAAATATTGCAGAGCGAAACCAAAATTGAAAGAAAGAGAGGGAGGGGGTAGGATTGTGGTGGGAAGTGGATTAATCCATGGAGTGATGTAGATCATTCTAAACAAAATACGCTAACAAACATCGACCAAATGTGCGGAATATGGCATGTTAATGTATCATTGCATGAGTTCCTTCCTCTAGCCAATACCTCTATAGACTTTCGCAAAATGCATGTGCTAAAACACTATTCTGTATGATATCAGATGATTAAAACCAATGGTTGCTTTTATTGCCTTTTTTTAATGCTGATTTCAGAACTGTTCTTAGTTTTCTTCAATCGCGTATAGTTTGTTTGCAATCGTCCCTATTTGCTTCGTAGATACATCGCTGAGAACAAGCGTTATGTGATAGTCACACATAACGTAAATGTGCTTTTGGATACTTGCCAACTTTTCTAACGACTTTTTCGAATACAGTTTGATTGGCATGAACCACCCTGTAAACTCCCAAGCAATTTTGCTTCCACCATTACACATCAAATTAGGATTAGTGAAGCAATTTGTAAAGGCTCTACCCCAAGATAGGTATTGCTTCAAGTACCTTCAAGTACCTTACTATGAAATTTCCCTTCAATACACACGAAAAATTAAAAGCCAGAATTTTCGTTGGTCCTCAAATCAAAAAACTGATGAAGGACAAAGATTTTGAAAAAACGATGAATGAGATAGAAAAAGATGCTTGGAATGCCTTCAAATGCGTTACTGAAAACTTTCTTGAGAATAAGAAAATTCCAAATTAGAGGAATTTTGTTGAAACAATGCTGGAAAATTTTAAGAAATTGGGCTGTAATATAAGTGTAAAAATGCACTCTCTGCATTCCCATATCGACAACTTTCCAGAAAATATAAGGCATTACAGTGAAGAGCACGGTGAGCGCTTTCACCAAGATATCAAAGAGATGGAGAATAGGTACCGAGGAAGGTGGAATGTAGATATGATAGCAGACAACTGTTGGATGTTGAAGAGAACATTAATGATGGAGGATCTGCAAGAAAGACAAAAAAAAAAAGAATGTTTGTTAATTGAACACTGTTTGCTTTTCGTTTATATATTATTAGAATTATAGATTATAGAAATATGATGAACTTATAAGGACATTTTAACAGCATTTTTAACATATTTAATGAAATACTTTGTATGTACTTGTGATAAATTTCTGATTGCATTAACAAAATATTGAAAGCACAACAACTTCTTATTTTTTGTAAAATCCTGACATGATAGACAAAAATGGAAGTCATTTCCGTAATCAGCATCAAAAATTGATTATAAGAAATCATATGACAAAAAGTTTAAAAATGCAGACTAGTGTAATCAATTATTTGTGCGATGATCTTTGTATTGCTGAAAAAAGATTTTTGGTTTTTCAAGCTCATCTAAGCCTCTGTGAACCATATTGTGTAGTTTAGTTGCGGGTTTAGCTAACAATGTTATATCATATTTCATATTTCATCAATATATTAAAATTCAGGAATATATATAATCCCATTTAGATATAAAAAGAAAAATAAAACATTTATATACGTAGGATACAACACCAGGAAATTACAGGAAAGATTGAAAGAACATATGACAGACATAGCGAGAGGAAAAAAATCTACAGCTTTATCTCGTTTAAATTTAAAAGCAGATATTGACATTTTTTTTCAGAATACAAAGATCATCACACAAATAAACGATTATAGCACAAGCATTTTGCGGGAGCCTATAGAGATACCAGCTAGAGGAAGGAACTATGTAATGATACGTTATCATGCCATATTTCGTGCATTTGTTTTAGCCTGCTTGATGTTAATGGCGTATTTGGTTTAGAATGATTTACGCCGCTCCATGGACCTCCCCGCCCCCCTCTTCCTTTTTTTTCAATTTTGGTTTCGCCCTGCAATATCTATATCAGTGTGCATTCTGGAAGTTTACTGATTTCTTCTCACTTCACCCCTTGATGATGACGAGGGTTTGATAGAAAGCTCTCGGGACTCCGGCGAATTCTTTTATATTTAACATCAGTAAATTGGTTTTAATATCTTGAAGCCTTTTAATTATTTTTACACCTATTTTAGTAAGAAAACTATGAATCATTTGATGCATTCATGTTTTTAATTAACATTTTATGGTGCATTTGACGTTCTTTTACATACAGATTTTCTATATATTTAAAGTTTATTTTGTTGCTATGTATTTTCGGAATCCTTTACGAGAAGTTCATATAGTGTATTAATCAGTTTTCTGAACCTTGAATGTACATTTTTCACATGCTATCAATTCTCAAGTAAACATTTCCATGTTCAAGAAGCATGCATTACAGACAAACAAGCATAATTATAATGAAAGGAACGAATACTTTTTCAATATTCAAGGCATTGGCACGGCACGCCAAGTATACAGGTTCGATTCCTGGTCTGGACATTTTTCGCTCTGTAGGAATAAACTTCAACTGTGCTACTCCAGCCTTGAATATGATTTAATCCAGTTAAAAAAAGTATTCGTTTCCTTCATTATGACCTAATTACATGGTATACAGGATTTTCCGTGTTAAAACACACTTTCATCATGTAAATGCTATAGTTATAGCTTGGGTGAATGAAACTAGCGCTGCAGTTCGCAGCCAAGTCCAACAAATAAGAGTCAATTATGTCAGCCAGGTATCGCCCGGATAGCCTACAGGTAAGGCATTGGCACGGCACGCCAAGTATCCAGGTTCGATTCCTGGTCTGGACATTTTTCGCTCTGTAGGAATAAACTTGAACTGTGCTACTCCAGCCTTGAATATGATTTAATCCAGTTGGAAAAAGTATTCGTTTTCTTCATTATGACCTAATTAAATGGTATACAGGAGTTTCCGTGTTAAAACACACTTTCATAACGTAAATGCTATAGGGTCAATCCATTTCAAGTGGTCCAGCACTGGTTGCTCGACCATTTTTAAAAAATCTGAAATTTTTTGTACAACAACCCTAACATGATGGAAGTTCAAAATGGCTATTATTTTAATTTTATTATTTTTTGTTTGTGCATGGCGGCCATCTTTTTTCATCGTCTGCAGCAATTTTCTCACAAGAAAGGTTTACGGAATTGTAAATAATTCATCGTTTATTTATCCAATTCAATTGTGGATTAAAGCAATTTGTACAGAATACATTGGGCTAAAAATCTGGTAATGGAATAGTTTCCGAAACTAACAGCTTATTGGTAAAATTTAAGCATAAAATTTCCATTTTTTTCCAAAATTTGTCCGTTTACAAGAGGAAATTTTTCTAGCAAGGAATACTGTCAACGTGACATAATTTGTTTTACAAATAGGCTGAAAGTACTTGTACTCACACGCCGAGTTCCATATCTGGGACTTGCTTTCTCTTCGTTAAAAAAACCCCCAACCAAAAAATCGCACTTTTCAGGCTTTGATATCTCTGGTGTAGCACGAGATAAAAATCTGAATTTTTTTTTATATAAGAGTATTGTATAGTAGTGTTATGCACAAGAAATTTCAAGATGGAGATTTGACTACAAGCTGAGATATGGCAAGGGCAACATGTCAAAACAATACTGCAAACTATTGTTTTGTTGTAGTCACAGCTAAGTATTTATCTCAGAGTGTCATTTAAATTTATGTTTTTGATTATCTTTAAATAATAGCAACAGAAAATAAAACCCTTTGCAAAGCTTAACAATTAACAAAAAAAAAAAAAAAAAAATAATTATGCCTAAGCCCATACATTTTGTATGGTTTCAGTAATTTTTGTTGTAAGTAATTTTAGTAACTAAAAGAAACCTCAGCACTTTTACATAAAGAAAAAAAAATATTTTTTATACAAGACCTGAGACAAAAACAACATAAGGAAAAAGAAAAGCTGTTAATGTTGTCATACTTGTTGAGACATGATCAAACGTGTCAAAACACATTCTTGCTTGTTGGTTCAAAAACCACAATTTTGATCTTTCTCAAAATTTTATTTGTAGGAACCAAGTCTTGTCATCTCTTGATAACTTGATTCAAGATTTTGTCCCTGCTGGCTCATAGAAATATACTTTGAAATCACTATGTGCAAGTCTCAATTCATTAATAATTCCTAGCTTACTTATGAAAAAATGTGATTTTTCTGCAGTATAAATTTTGAAAAGGCTTTGGGTATCTTTACTTTCTGAAAAATACTTGAGGCTGATGCATGGTAACATCACATAATGTTTCATTTACAGGAACATACATATGGTAGGAACAAGTTTCAGGGACTGGCAAGCAGCATTAAAATTGTGGTTTTTAAACCAAGAAGCGGGAATGTGTTTTGACACGTTTGATCATGTCTCAACAAGTATGCCAACATTAACAGCTTTTCTCTCTCTCTATTCTGTTTTTGTCTCACGTCTTGTATATATATATATATACAAGACAATGTAAAAGTGCTGAGGTTTCTTTTAGTTACTAAAATTACAACAAAAATTACTGATATCATACAAAATGTAAGCCTTAGACATAATTATTTTTTAAATTAATTGCAAAAGATTTATTTTCTGTTACTATTCTTTAAAGATAATCTAAAAATAAATTTAAATGATACTCTGAGATAAATACTTAGCTGTGACTACAGCAAAACAATAGTTTGGCAGTATTGTTTTGACATGTTACCCTTGCCATATCTCAGCTTGTAGTCAAATCTCCATCCTGAAATTTCTTGTGCATAACACTACCATACAATACTCTTACAAAAAAAAATTTCAGATTTTTATCTCGTGCCCCACCAGAGATATCAAAGCCTGAAAAGTGCGATTTTTGTCATTTTTGAAAAATTTGGGATTTTTTTAGTGAAGAGAAAGCAAGTCCCAGATCTGGAACTCAGCGTGTGAGTACAAGTACTTTCGGCCTATTTGTAAAAATAAATTATGTCATGTTGACAGTAGTCCTTGCTAGAAAAATTTCCTCTTGTAAATGGACAAATTTTGGAAAAAAACTGAAACTTTATGCTTAAATTTTACCAATAAGCAGTTAGATTCGGAAATTACTCCATTACCAAATTTTTAACCCAATGTATTCTATACAAATTGCTTTAATCCGCACTTGAATTGGATAAATAAACGATGAATTATTTACAATTCCGTAAACCCTTCTTGTGAGAAAATTGCTGCAGACGATGAAACAAAGATGGCCGCCATGCACAAACAAAAATTAATAAAATTAAAATAATAGTCATTTTGAACTTCCATCATGTTAGGGTTGTTGTACAAAAAATTTCAGATTTTTTAAAAAAGGTCGAGCAACTAATATGACATTTTCTGGACCACTTGAAATGGATTAACCCTATAGTTATAGCTTGGATGAATGAAACTAGCACTGCAGTTCGCAGCCAAGTCCAACAAATAAGAGTGAATTACGTCAGCCACGTATCGTCCGGATAGCGTAACAGGTAAGACATTGGCACGGCACGCCAAGTATCCAGGTTCGATTCCTGGTCTGGACATTTTTCGCTCTGTTGGAATAAACTTTAACTGTGCTACTCCAGCCTTGAATAAGCATAATTATCATTAAAATTAATACTTATTTCATTACTCTTGTATGTTTGAATTCGATTACGCAGCTGAGAATATTTATTTGAAAATCGATAACATCCTAAGAAACAATTTTCGAATTTGAAAAAAAAAACCTTATTGTTGAAACTACTCGAAAACGTTTTCGAAAATCAGTGGCAGATAAGGAATTTTATTTTAGAACAAATGCTTCTTAATATTAAAAAAATTATATTGACTTCAGAGGTTTCTTAATCGTGGGTAACTCATATGGCATAATTTTATATTTTCGTTTGTGGTTACAATGTATTTTCAGAAGACAAATTCAATGTTAAATAATTAAATAAACTGGTGTGAGATGATAAGCTAAAAAGAACTTCTTAAAATACTATAAAAACTTTATAAAGGCTTAAGGCCTTTCGAAAGAACTAGATTTTCTTCATCAGGCGCAGGGAACACGTCCTACGACTTTGAAAACAGCAGCAAGACTGGGTTACTAACAGAAAACTTTATTTGAATGAAATTTGGGATTGCCCAATTTTTGTTACAATTTTGCAGGAAAGTTAAGTGATTAAGAAATTTTGCACGCTTACATCTGAGTTTAGTGAATCTCTTACAGTGAGAAGTAAACATAATAGCAACACAAATCAAAATATAGAGCATAATTATAAAATATTAATTAGACATAAAACTAAATAATTAAATTAATCAATAAATAAATAAAATCAAAACAATAGCAATGCAAAGTAGAGATAATAAAGGAGAAAAAGATTACTTACAGAAAAACGAAACCAAACAATGATAAATCCCAGAATAGGGATAACCACATTAAATAATTAAATAAGCTGGTGTGGGATGACAAGCTAAAAATAATTTCTTAAAACACCATACATTTTTTTTATAAAAGCGCAAGGCCTTTCGAAAGAACTAGATTTTCTTCATCAGGCGCAGGGAACACGTCCTACTACTTTGAGAACAGCAGCAGGACTAGACAACTAACAGAACACTTTAGTTCAATGAAATTTGGGATTACACAATTTATCTTACTATTTTGCAGGAAATTTAAGTGATTAAGAAATTTTGCACGCTTACGTCTGAGTATTGTGTATTTATTACATTCAGAAGTAAACATAATAGCAACACAAATCAAAATATGGAGCAAAATTATGAAATACTAAAGGGATATAAAATTAAACAATTAAGTTAATCAATAAATAAAATCAAAACAATAGCAATTCAAAGTAGAGATTAAAAAGGAGAAAAAAAATTACTTACAGAAATATGGCACTAAACAATGATAAATAATAGAATAATGACAATCACAATAAATAATTAAATAAGCTGGTGTGGGATGTAAGCTAAAAAGAACTTCTTGAAACGCCATAAAAATTATAATAAATGCGCAAGGGCTACTACTTTGAAAACAGTAACAAGACTGGTCTTGTTGCTTCTTGGAAAGTAGTAGGACTTGTTCTGATGAAGAAAGAATACTTTTCTTAAGGCCTTCCGCATTTATTAAAAATTTTATGGTGTTTTAAGAAGTTTTTTTAGCTTGACATATTTAATGGTTTTACAGAAAGTACACGTCACATGCAGCTTCACTTCAAAGAAAAAGTCGATAACTTAATTACTAATACATTTTTCAAATGTGAACCAGTTATATTTGTAGAAAATATATTTAAGTGATATAAAAGGCATTTGTTTTAAAACGAAGATATTTTATCATATACGTTTATTTAAAAAAAAATTAATATAAGAACAAGTAGAGAAATATAATTCCGGTGTGTTCTTCAGAACGTATTAAATAAAAACGATATTCAATAAAGATATTTAAATATTTATTTTTCGAAAGGTAATTTTTCCTAAACGAAAGTATTTCGCTCAACATATCATTTAGAACTGATTAATTAATTTTACTTTATTTACAGAGATTGCTTAATGTTATCATTTGAATAACTGACCTGTGTTTTACTTTTGTAAAATTAGTGCATAATTTAACGCAATGTTAACATTTTATGGAAGCCGTTTCTGTTTTTCTTTTAAATGTGACGCCACTTTTACTGGTGGAAACAAATTTCTGAATGGGGAAAGGTCACCATTGAATTACATTTTATGTCATATAGAAATTCTTTTTCAATTTTTTCGTTTTGGTGAAATTTTATTTAAAACATTTTTAAATAAAAATAAAATAGAAAATTTAATTCATAAAAAAATGGCTACTGCGGACGCATCGACAAATAAGCAGCTTTCAGTTTTTTAAAAATAATATATTTTAAATTAGTTCAGTAAAAAGAACGGGTAGATGAATGAAAGGATTGAGTTTTAAATGTATAGATGGCAACAACAGAAAACAAACTTGATTACAATATTGCATGAGATTTTCACTCAAACAAATTGCACAAATATCTGATGTGTATTTAAGGAAAATTCATATGTGAAGGATTTGATATTTTAGCAGGATGAAAAGCTAGCAAACACTATATATTATTATTTCGTTTCGGTTTTTTATAAATAATTCAGCTCAGTAATATAAAATGAAAAAATAACAATACTAGATAAAAGAAGAAAACAAGAAGTATGCATATAAATAAGTAGTAAATAAAAAGGACGAAATCAAGAGATTTATTTTTTCTATAAATATTACATACAGCATTAGAGAAATTCGATTGCAATATTGCATGCTAACTTCACTCATATAAATTACACAGATATTATAAGTCCTTGCAATACAAAACAAGAAAATACACGCACTGTTCTATAAATATTTTAGAGGCATGACAGGGCTAATAAACACTATATATTTTTTAAATATTAATTCATCTGAATATAATAAATGAAGAACTTGACAAAATTAACATTGATCGATAAATTAGACTCATTTTCTCTTACTATTCATTTTGTATATTTATATGGTCAACTGCATATCGTTTGGACATTAATTTTCTCACATTAGAATTAGACACGTTAAAGGAAAACTAGTATCATAAATTCTAATTTTAATTTTCCCATCTATCTTCTGAGAAACTCCAAAAGATAAATAATGGATATAAATCCTGTCAGATATTACGATGCTCTTAGTTTTGATAAAGTGTATCGTTTCAAAAAATGAGTTTGAATGAAAATCCAGTTGCTGCAGAGGACTTTAGCAGAGAGGATCAAAGAATGCCAGTCTCAAATCCAAGGACTGATCTTTCTGTTTGAGAAATCGATTAGAAAGTAAGTATTCTAGTCTCCCAAAATGAAGTTGAAAAATCAAATAAACAACGCCGAAAAGAGTAGCAGGTCTATTTCTGATCTACAACAAGTAATTTGAAATTTTCTATACATAAATAAAACCTATCAGTACTGGTGACACATATACGTTCCATAAAATGTACGAGCGTGGTTCATCAATTATTGTCCCGAGTGTGTATAAAATATTTGTACTGCGATAGTTGATGTGAATATTGAAGTCTAATGTCTTAGATGCCTATATGCTCAATTTCAGAAACGTAGCTGCTATATTATTTTTTTGTTTCGTTTTAGATGTGAGAGGTAGCATCTAGCTTGAAAGGTTGGGGGAAAGGCTGGTTTGGAGCTTATGGGGCCAAACCTGAAGCAGTTCTGTGATCGATTTGTGGCAATGGATGAGACGTGGCCACATCACTATGATCCCAAGTCGAAACGACAGCAACCACGTCTCATTCACTGCCCCCCCCCCCCCCCCCCTTTCAAGCTATGTGCAACGTCTCACACCAAAAACGAAAAAAAAAATTTAATATAGCAGCTACAGTTCTGAAATTGATCATATAGGGATCTAAGACATTAGGCTTCAATATTCCACCTCAACCATCGCAGTACAAATATTTTATACACACTCAGGACAGTAATTGTTGAACCACCCTTGTACGTATGGATTTATTTTTTAGTACCATAATATTCAGTCGTACTCTTTGTTCTGACAAATCGTAAAATTGTTGAATTAAGTAAGTTCACGAATACTATACGGAATTACACACTCTTCTATAAATGTTTTAGGAGCACGACAGGGCTGGTAAACACTATGTAATAGGTTGAGCAAAAAGTTCTGGAAATGTTTAATCTAATAATTACCAGAATAGTAGTGCTAATGGTAAATCTATAGGGGTTCAGGAATTTCTGCTCAAAATGCCTATTGAACAGTATAATTTGCGTGTGTTGATCCGGCATTATTGGAGAAAAGATCTAATGATTCTGAAAGCCGTCGATGATATTAATGAGGGGAAGTTGCTGGTACGGCGACAAACTCCGCACTTCCAGCAATTCAGGAATCTGGCAGAACGATGGCCGAAAGTCGTGGACTATGATGGTCTCTATTTTGAAGAACAATCCTTGTTGCTTTTGTTGTTAATTTGCGCATAACAACGCAACTTTCACAAATTTCCCAGAACTTTTTACTCAACCTAGTATTTTACAGTATTAATTCATCTGAATATAATAAAATAAAGTACATTACAAAATTAAAATTTCTGGGTAAAATAGACTCATGATCTCTTAATATTCATTTTGTATTTTTATTTGTTCGGCTGAATATATTTTGGGCATTAATTTTCTCTCATTTGAATTAGACATTTCAAAGGAAAACTAGTGTCAAAAATTCTAATTTCCTTTTCCATTCTATCTTCCGAAAATCTCCAAAAGATAAATAATGGATATAATTCCTGTCAGGTGTTCCGATGCGTTGATAAAGTGCATCGTTTGAAAAAAGGAATTCGAATTAAAATCCAGTAACACTAAAAGTCTTTAGCAGGAAAGATCAAATAATACCAGTGCCAAGAACAGATCTTTATGCTTGAGAAATGGATTAGAAAGTATGATTTTGATTCGCCCAAAATGAAGCTGAAAAATTTAATAATTAACGCCTTAAGGGTGTTCTCGAATCCAAAAAGGCAACTTTCTGACATAAGTTTTAATTCATTTTTGTTCAGAAACGTATGTAACTAGAAGGTGTTGATGTTCAGAAACTATGTCATCGAAGAGTTTTTTCCGTTTTTTTGTAAGTGCAATAGATCTTTCAGAAAATACTGTCAAAGTTGGCATTTTGAACCGAACTTCCAAACGAAAGAAAGAAATCCAGTCAATAAGGGAAGAAAAATGCCGTGTCACGTGATTAGAAACGCTTATCACTCAATAGGTAATTGATTGATCAAAAAATGGAAAAAACAGCTCAATTCCAAATCCCTTCCATAGCCAGGCTTTCCAATTTTATGTATTTTCGTTAAAAAATGAATTTGTAAACGTTTGAAAACGTTTTGCGCTTGTTGAGTAGAACAATTAAGAACAGCCTTAAAGATTAGCTGGTCTATTTCTATTTTAACAGCTATTTTCGAATTTTTTATACATACATGGACCCCATCAAGACGGGTATCACTTATACGTTCCATAAAGGGTTCGTATAGTTTTTTAATATATATATATTTTGTACTATAATATTTAGTCATACTCTTTGTTTTATCTAATCGTAAAATGGTCAAATTAAAGGGACAGTGGACTTTTAAAATCAAGAAATTCGACTAAAAAATCGATTTCTTTTATTTGTAGAATTATGAAAATAGATGCTCAAATTTATCTGACGCAAAACGATTTTTTTTCTTCAATTATCACGCGTCTTCACAGAGATATAAGCTTTTATGTCCGTAAAAACTGTACATATTTATACATTTATTTCCTTCTTAAATGCTGATTTCTCTAAATTGAAAATTTCGCATATTTCTTTTAACTTTTAAAACGTTCCATGCACATTCCTAATTATCAGATTCTTTTAAGAATTTATACTGCATATCCGCGATACAGTACTAAATAAATATTGTCATAAAAAATGTATTTCAGAGATATTTTGGTGTCGAAATGTATAAGCATATGAAAACATATAGCTACTTTTTTAGAAAAAAATTAAGGATAATTATAAAAATATATTTTTCTACTTATGCATTCCGCAAATTTTTAGAACTAATGCAAACTTCCAGTGTAACATATAATGTGGATATCATAAATAAATTTTGTCATATTTTATGCAAAGGAAATGCGCATGGGGCATTTTAGCCCTTAACCGGAAACATTAAAATTCCGTGCACAAACGGAAATGTGCCGTCTGTGAGACTGCTAAATTAAAAAATTTGCTATAAAATTTTAAAAGGAAAATAACTCTTAATAATTTACTAATAATAATAGTGAACTTAAACACTTAATATTTAATAGTAATGCATTAACAGGACCAATTTTTTAATATGACAGCATAAAAATATGTTTTGAATGTGGGAGACAGAAAATATTTTGAAATTACACATTATTGTTCAAAATATAAAATTTTAGTCATAATAATTAAATAAATGCTAATATTTTTATATATTTCGGTACGATATGAATTAGGAAAAATATTACGCAGTAAAATTAACAAAAGATTTAATAGTAAATACTGCAGCGTGTTCTAAATATCTGCATTTTTATGCATTTTTGACAATGTTGAGTTCTTTTCGTGTTCAGAATTTATATATTCATCACCTGAAATACTTTCAATATCGCTTATGTCATTTACTACTTCATCAAACAATCTCAAAGCACTTTCTTCAGCCTTTTTTATCACTGTAGCACACCCACTTTGACGGCTCCTCCATATCAATACCCCAGAGCAAAAAATTACATAAACGGAATTACATAAACGGAAACATGCCGTCCCACAAACTGCGTCGAAAATAAAATAATTTTTCTTTCATTAACTAAAAATGCGCAGGTGTTGCAAATGGGTGGGGGAGGCAGAGGACCAGTAGCGTAAGGATTAGATTGTGTGATAAGATTGGGGGCGCGTTCATGTTTGTGTAAAGGGTAGATAAATAGACGCAACCGTCTCACAGACGGCACGTTTCCAGTTAAGGGTTAGAATATGTTAATTATTAATTATTTTAAATTTTTAAATATTGAATAACTTTAAAACTTTTCATTATTTTAATACCAAATTTCGAAAATAAGTATCTAAGCTGACCATTAACAACACTTCCAATTTTTCAATGACTCCATCGAAAATTGAAGGATTTGATTTCTAACGTCCACTGTCCCTTTAAATAAACCCACAATACTATACGGAATAATTGGTACTACAAAATGAAATGTTATATAACGCCCATCCTGAAGTGTTTAAAGGATGTGTGTGGTACACTGTAAAAATACTTGCAATTTTTCCTGCACTTTCTGTTGTACTTTTTCAAGCGCCGATGCTGTGAAAGCGATTTCAAGTAACAAGTGAAGTAAAATTTAAATTATCTCAGTCACGTGCACCACGCAGCCAATAGGAACGCGACTTTCTCCAGACTTGAGAAATTTTACAACATTCTTAAGGCTGCTAGTCACTCAATTTCTGAATTCCCCTCGCTAATGCAAAGTCTATGGGCGTGAATTGCATTCGCATATTTAAAATATCTCCTCAAGAAATCAATATTGTTAACTTATTTTTTCTGTGTGCTCTTCTTAACTGAGGTCTCTTTTTTCCTCAGTTGCCAAAATATTTCTAAGATATATACTTAAGTTTATGTGGTGTTAAAATATTACTCACAGTTCTCCAGCTTATAACACATAAAATATTTAACTAAGCCTATATTTTAGAAATATTTTGAGAACTAAGAAACAAAGGAACATCTTTTAAGAAGAGTACAAAGAAAGAAAGATTGAAAAGCATTAATTACCCGAGGAGATATTTTAGGTATACGAAAGCAACTTAAATCCATAAACTTAACATTAGGGAGGGGAACACTAGATTAAAGCACAATTATTCTAATTGGTAAATAAATCATATTAGATGTAAATTTCCAACAGGGCGAAAAATGTCCGGACCAAGACTCGAACCAGGGATCTTCTGGCTGAAGGCGCCAGTGCTCTACTATCTGAGCTATCCCGGACGAATCTGGTGGAACTTTTTCCCCCAGCTAACTTTAATGATTATAGCATCTGGGATGTCATCTGGTTCAGCTCAACAGAATAAATCATAGGTAACGGAACTCCAGAAATCGCTGGATACGTAATTACACTAGATTAATTTTAACACGATTATTCTAATTGGTAAATAAATCATATTAGATGTAAATTTCCAACTGGGCGAAAAATGTGCGAAACAGGATTCGATCCAGGGATCTCCTGGCTGGGGGAAAGAGTTCCACCAGATTCGTCCGGGATAGCTCAGTTGGTAGGGCACTGGCGGCTTCAGCCAGAAGATCCCTGGTTCGAATCCTGATCCGGACATTTTTCGCCCAGTTGGAAATTTACATCTAATAGGGAGGGGAAGTCATAAATTGCAGCCTTAAACACAGCAACTTTTATATTTTACATCAACTGTGTTGGCAGCCAATGTTGCAGCACTTTTTGCTGTAAAATACCGTGATTTTTCACGCATTTTATGTTGTAATCTTAGAAACAACGATGCTGTGAAAGATTGCCTCAGACTTAAGAAATTTTACAGCAGCCTTAAAGACAGCAGCTTGTAAATTTTGCAGAAACTGTGTTGGCAGCCGGTGTGCCAAAACCGTTTGTGGCAAAATATATTTGTTTTTCTTTACTTTGTATCGATCTATAAAAATTGAATCAGTGTATAAATTATGTAGTAGGAGAAGTATATTTCTTTTGTAATTCAATTTAAAAAGCTCTGCCAATTAAAGAAATAAACTGCTTGCATATTTACAAAAATATTTATACATTGAGTAAAAAAATACATCCAATATACCAGGAAGTCTCCATAGTTTTAATATTATTGCTTTTTCAGTTTTTAAAACTTCTTTTTCATATCTAACCATTGCAAAATATCATTACTGAATAAAACATCTACTCATTATCTCTTAAAATATGTTCATCTGCACATATTTTTCCATTGATTCCATTTTATTAGAATTATGCATGTAAAATGAAAGATACTTTCAATATCCTTTTTCATTCTATCTTCTAAAAATTTCCCCCAAAATATAAATCACGGATGTAACCCCTGTCAGATTTCTCAATACTCTTATTGATGATAAAGTGTATCATTTCAAAATTTGAGTTCGACTTAAAATCCACTTTGTCCAGAGGACGGTATCGGAAGAGATCAAAGAATGCCAAGTCTTGAAGCAAATGATTGATATTTCCGACTGAGGAATCGATCAGAAAGTAAGCCTCGTTCTTTGCACAAAATGCGGCTCGAAAATTTGATAATCAATGCCGAAAAAAGTTTCAAACTTATTTTTTTTACAGCAATAAATTCCCAAAACTTTTCGATTTACATTAAAGCGCAAATATGTCCTCTATGTTTTAATATCCAGGTATTTTCGAAATATTTCTTCTATATTTTAAGTTACGTAAATAATAAACTGCTTATATATAAAAATTCATAACCAAAACACGAATAAAATGAACTAAATATTTCTTGCAGTTGCATACATAAACTATAAACTAATTTAAAATACTTTAACGATACCCTAGACGAATAAGCACAAAGAGAAATAATAACATTTAAATAACCACAGAATTCGATAAAAAGGTTTTGGGGTTTTAATGAATTTTTAATGTATTTTAAATAAGTTTATATTGCATGCATGCACCTGCAAGCAATTTAGTGCATTTTATTTGTGCATGTTATGTACATTATTTCAAATGAAAATCAAATTTCAAATTACTTTTGCTTAAAAGGCGCAAAGGCCAACCTAGTGAAAAATATTCCATGCCAGGAATCGAATCCGGGCCATCAGTATATGCTGAGTATATTATACTGATGGCCCGGGTTCGATTACCGGCATGGAATATTTTTCACTGGGTTGGCCTTTGCGCCTTTTAAGCAAAAGTAATTTGAAATTTGATTTTCATTTGAAATATTGTATGCAAGGCGAATGTTTTCTCTCTGGAAAAATTTCCAAATATTAATGTAGATTCAATCGATGCTGGATTTAATTATGTGTCTGTGCTTGCCCCATGTTGGTGGCTCACAGAAAATATCCGCCCCACCAGTGGCCGAGAGGTTCTGCTCTCGAAGCTGGTAGACGGGAGGTGCTGGGCTCGATCCCAATCGCGCCCGTCGGCCTAATCGTTCGGAGTTTTCGTGGTTTTCTTCGAACCTTGGATTTCCAAGCGTTAATACGTGTTAGGTTCCCTTAGAAAGACCCCTACGAAGGGCACTCCCCCCCCATGGGCCCATATCCCTCGTGCAGATAATTGGCCGTCATAAATACAACCAGTACAACCAGCCACAGAAAATATCCATCTTGTGCTGCGTTTGTAGCCTTGCCAACCTGTAATAGTGAGAAGTTCCAGGCTGGGTATCGTTCCACGTGGTTTAGTCGGTAGAACGTCAGTGCGCTATACTGATGGCCCGGGTTCGATTCCCGGCATGGAATATTTTTCACTAGATTGGCCTTTGCGCCTTTTAAGCAAAAGTAATTTGAAATTTGATTTTCATTTGAAATATTGTATGCAAGGCGAATGTTTTCTCTCTGGAAAAATTTCCAAATATTAATTTTATGTACGCTTTAATTATTTACTCAAGGTGAATTTAGAACTAGAATTTTATCTTCTCTTTATTGCTTATATATTTTCGAAAGTTTTAAATATTAAATTAAAAAAAAAACAGTGTTATAACTTGTGTGATTTTTTTGTGGTGGGTTAAGGGGTGGTGGTCTAAGAAGCAACCAGCGGTCCAAGTAACTCCAGGTGAATGCAATAGACTTTAGCAAAAAATAAAAATAAAAATTTTTTAATATTATTGTTTTAATTATTACACCCTTTTATTTAACTCAGTTTGCATTTTGTTTTTTATGTAAAAACGGAATTTTGTAATTCCTTTTTATATCACTTCTGTTATGCTGGTGATAAGAAATATGATGACTATTTCATTAAGTTCAAAAATGGATGATTCATGAACTTTGAAATAGAGTTTCCGAGAGCTAATTACTATTCAAGATATCGCATTATTTGAAGATCAAAATAGCTGTATGTCAAATAAAAGTAGTTACACTAGCCGGGGAACATTTTCTAGATTATTATTCACACCTTCGACTAAATACAAAATGTACATTATTTACAAAGTTACAGATGAAATGGGTTTTTTTATTTGCTTTGCTCTTTTTTTAGAATTAACGCATTTCATAAAATCAAAAATTCAACAGTTCGTTTCTTCTATTAAGAGGCCGTGACAAAAAATAGCATATTTTCATGCTCAGAAATAAATTATTAAAATGGAATAATATTTTTTTCTTCCATTTTGGAAGTCCAAAAAACCTGCAGCTTTTTTGCAGCGTCCAAATTTACATCTGCCAAGAAAGACTAAAGAAAACTTTTTAAAATCATTTATCTACCGGGACACGTGATCACGGCGCATCGTAGAAAACCAAGCGGCTCACTAAAGGGAAGAGAATTGTGAAATATTTAACATTTTAAAATAAACAAATTTATTGACAAATGCGTGTTTTCGATAACAACACAGTATTTTAATATTTTTAGAACTTAATTATACAAATTATAAACTGTGTTTCCGATGATAATACAACATTTAAATATTTTTTGAACTTATTTATAAATTAATAACTTTATTTTAGGGCATTTTCCCTTTAGCTAGTTTTAAGTGATAAATATCCAAATAGACTTTATCTAACATAAAATATACAATATGAACTTTAAAAAACTTACGGTTTTACTTAAAAGGTGACTGAAATAATAAAATATACTGGGTGTCCCATAAATGACTGATTGATTTTAAAATTCAATAACTTGCAAACGGTAACATATATTTAAAAAAAATTGCAGGAGGGTTATGTATCATGCCAGGAGTTTTTTCTTTTTACTATGATTCTTGATTTTAGTTCGAATTTCCATCAATAGATGGCGCTGACAGCAATAGGTGCTCAGTCCAGACCCGTTGTTTGGTACTTCGGGATCCATTTTAATCTCTTTTTTTTCGCATGGAAGAAGAAAGAGGCCGAAATCTTGATCCTTGATTTAGCGGTTATTGCTTACAGCGCCATCTATCGATGCTATTTGTAACTAAAACTGAGAATCGCAGCATAAAAACTCCTGGCATCTTACATAACACTCCTACAAGAATTTTTTTATCGTTTTCAAGTTATTGAATTTTAAAATTTATCAGTCATTTTTGGGACACCCGGTATGTTAAAGTTAAAAATATACATTTTATTTAAAACTTCTTAGAAAGTATTAGAGTCTCATTAGAAGTTTTACATAAAATGTATATTTTTAACTTTGACATCTCTTTTTAGGTGCGTTCGTAGTTATATAAATACGTAGCAACTATAGTCGTCGTTCAGTCCGTCCGTCCGTCCGGCTGTCTGTCTGTCCGTTCGTCCGCATATAACAGAGCAAAAACTACTCAATCGAATGGTCTGAAATTTTAAATATATAATTGTTGCAAAATTTTGTCGAGCCATTTCAAATTTTATGAAAATCGGATGTATAGTTTAATTACAGGGACAGTCAAATATGCACTTTATGAAGAGCAAAAAATTATACATTGAGTACAATATGAGGTGCAAAAAATAATTATAAAACTAGTTATAATACGAACGTACCTCATTTGCCACGTTTGACGAGCAATTTCCAACTTGTTTTTATTTTAGTCGACTTTTAAGTAAAACAATAAGCTTTTTAAAGTTCATATTGTATATTTTATGTTTCAATCAAGGTAAAATATTGTGTTTCGTCTTATGGTTTTATTTAGACTTTATCTTTACTGTCATGTACGAGTTACAACAACAATTGTATTTATCCGCCAAAACACTCTAGCCAAAGAAAGACAATGAGGTAGTTTAAATAGTATAAAGTAGAAGACATAAATAAGAGGTAAAGAGTATAAAATACATTTTTTAATACGCTTTAATCAATTAATAGTATCGCAATTAATTAAATTGATTGTGCAATCAATATAAAAATTCTAAAAGCATGGTTTAAACATTCCTTTTTTTCCTATCGCCATATCTTAAAAAAAGAACAGAGCAAAAATTATGTATTTTTAAAAATAAATCCAGTAGCTCGCACTCTCTAGCAACTTTCTAAAAAAAGCGGGGGATTTTCCATAATCTGTTTCGGTGCCCACATCAAATTAATATACTATAACGGAATGTTTTTGGAAATATCACGTTTGGCAGTGATGTAATTAGGTGTGATTTTCAATATTGAATGCTTATAAAATATTGTATTATTATTTTTTTAATTACTTGTATGCTTTCTTTTTTGTTTGATTTAAATGTCTTTTTCATATCTAAATTCATTGCAAAGCTAACCTTTCTTGATAAAAACTCTGCTCATTTTTTCTCGCAATTCGTTTTTCATTTTTATATTCTCAGATGGATATATCTTTTAGACCTTATTTTCCCCTTATTGAAATTAGAAATGTCAAATGAAAACTTCTTTAACAAATTTTGATTTTGATATTCCATTCAATCCCATGAATATTTCACCCAAAAGATAAATTATGGATATAACTCCTTTCAGATTTTCCAATACCCGTATTGATGATAAAGCGCGTTATTTCAAAATTTCAGTTCGATTTAATTCCACTTTCTCTAGAGGTTCGTATCAGAAGAGATTAAAGAATATCATTCTTGAAGCAAAGACTTGAACTTATTGTTTGATAAATTGATTGGAAAGTAAATTTTCGATTCTCACAAAATTCAGCACAAACACTGAAATAAATATCAAAATCGAAAAAAAAAAATGTAAGAATTATTTTATTACAAAAAAATCCTTGTAAATATTCGCTATATAAAAGAGTGCATGTGTCCTTGAGCTTTCAATATTCAATTAGTATCTAAAATATTATGTAAACCGTCTTTTTTTTTTTTTTTTTTTAAATTTGTACCAGCTACATAATAAACTTTTGACATATTTTATAGCATTTTAAACAGTGAGTAAAAAAAGTACTTGAGGGTTACAATGACCCAGTTGAGAGTCACTTTGAACCATTCATTAAACAAAAATGAGTTAAAGAAGTAGAGAGTTCAAGAAATCTCGATTTACGGTAATGTACACAAAATATTGTATATATTACACAAAAATTTGCTAAGCTTTTCATTTTTATTGTTCTAAATTTATAAACATTTTTTATGTGTAGAAAATATAAAATTGAATATTTTTATATTTTGGAATATATTTTTGATCATATATTTTAAAAATTTCGTACAAAATATAAATAACCCAGCAAAGAGGGTTGGGTTGGGTTGATTTTTGACGGCCAATTATCTACACGAGGGATATAGGCCCGGCGTGAGTGCCCTCCGTGGGGGTCTTTCTAAGGGAACCTAATCCGTATTAACGCATGGAAGATCCACGGCTCGAAGAAAACCACGAAAACTCCGAACGATTAGGCCGACGGGCGCGATTGGGATCGAACCCAGCACCTCCCGTCTGCCAGCTTCGAGAGCAGAACCTCTCGGCCACTGGTGGGACTCCCCAGCAAAGAGGAAACTGCTGGCCAGCAGCAAGGTAGGTGCTGGCAATGATGGAGAAGTGCCGGCTAATGGTCTACCACTGCATGACCAATGCTGAACAGCTTCAGTCAACTTTGCTGTTGGAAATCATCAGATAAAATTCTGGTGTGCTTCCGTTTTATCCCATGCGCTGGCCCACCACTACATGAAAGTGCACGAACTTTTGCAGTATTATTGCTGGAAACCCCTAGGTGGCGTTGCGAATATCGAAGGCACTGAGTATTTGAACACAAATGTGAAATGAATATCTTAACACAATTTAATCTGTGAAGCTAAATTTTTTTGAAAATGTAAATAATATAGCACCATTGCCACCAACAAAATAAATAAGTAAATGAATAAATAAATAAATTCTTTATTTCTACGCACCTTTTTTCTCTCCTTAAATCTTGTTTTACTACCCAGCAAAGAAACAAACAGTGGGCCATCAGCTGGAAAAAAGATGGCAGCCAGCAGTGCTATGAGCAGTAAGGGTGCCATTACTTAAAGCTGTCGGAAAGTGTCCAAGCCGAATGCAGCTGGCCCATCAGTGATGGCCAACAGCAGGCCAGCATTGGTATGCCATCACATTACTTCAATCCGACACTTTTCCTGCAGTACTAGCACCTATCCCACTGTTATTCCTTTGCTAGCCCAGCACTTTCCCTTACAAAAATTTCTTATAGAATTCTATAAAAAACAAAGTATTACGTAATTATGACTCTTTTTTCTTTAAGCTAGTTTCACCAAGAGGTATAGAAACATCTGTAGATGTGCCTATAATAGAAATGTCTATAGAAATATTTGAACTGCATGCCACCCTCCCAAGTACTGACCGCGCTCGATGCTGTTTGATTTTCGTGATCGGACATGAACAAGTGCTTTCATCGTATGCTACGATTGCTCGTAGTTTTCAAGCTCTCATTACATTATTTCAAGTTTGTTTCTTTTGTGATTTACGTTCCTAATCATTAAACTGGTATAGAAATTATTCTATTGTATAGAAATCCTATGTATTTTATACACTTTTTTTTATTATTGATTCTGAACTGCGTAAATTATGAAAACCGAAATCCTTTGTAATCTAGTAAAACCAGATTTAAGGAGGAAGAAAAAGTGTGTTGAAATAAAGAATTTATTTATTTATTCATTTACTTATTTATTTTGTTGGTGGCAGTGGTGCTATATTTTTTACAGTTTCAAAAAAAATTAGCTTCACAGCTTAAATTGTATTAAGATATTCATTTCAGATTTGTGTTCAAATAATCAATGTCTTCGATATTCGCAGCGCCACCTAGCGTAAGGGTTCCCAGCAATAATACTGCAAAAGTTCGTGCATTTCCATGTAGTGATGGGCCAGCGCATGAGATAAAATGGATGTCCACCAGAATTTTATCTGATGATTTCCAACAACAAAGTTGACAGAAGCTGTCCAGCAGTGGTCATACACTGGTAGACCATCATCCAGCACTTCTCCATCATTGCCAGTACCTATCTTGTTGCTGGCCAGCAATTTCCTCTTTGCTGGGTAAGTTACAAAGGATTTCGGTTTTCATAATTTACACAGTTCAGAATCAATAATAAAAAAAAGGCGTATAAAATATATAGGATTTCTATATAATACAATAATTTCTATACCAGTTTAATGATTGGGAACGTAAATCACAAAACAACAAACTTGAAATAGTGTAATGTGAGCGTGAAAACTACGAGCGGTCATAGCATACGCTGAAAGTACTTGTTCATGTCCGATCACGAAAACCAAACAGCATCAAGCACGGTCAGTACTTGGGAGGGTGACCACATGTAATCCGCTGCAAGTTCAAATGTTTCTATAGACATTTCTATTATAGACACTTCCACAGGTATCTCTTGGTGAAACTAGCTTATAGAAAAAAGAGCCATAATTCTGTAGTTCTTTGTTTTTTTATAGAATTCTGGACGAAATTTTTGTAAGGGAAAGTGTTGGGCCAGCAAAGGAATAGCAGTGAGATAGGTGCTAGTACTGCAGGAAAAGTGTCGGATCGAAGTAATGTGATGGCATACCAATGCTGGCTTGCTGATGGCCATCACTGATGGATCAGCTGTATTCCGCACGGACACTTTTGTAGAGGTTTAAGTAATGGCATCATTGCACTTTACCGCTGATGGCAGTGCTGGCTGCCATCTTTTTTCCAGCTGATGGCTCACTGTTTCTTTCATTGCTGGGAACGATATACACTGCTCAAAACAATTAAAGGATATTTGAAGTTTTATATAAAATAAAGATATAAACGAAATTTTTTTGCCGAAAATAGAAGAAGAGAATCACAAATGCAAATTTTTCTGGTTTCCAAACTGTGGAGTATGCAAATTTTGAGTTCGACGTCAAAAACGTCGCTTCAGCGGCAG
Organism: Maratus speciosus; assembly: GCA_963932465.1. NCBI lineage: Eukaryota > Metazoa > Arthropoda > Arachnida > Araneae > Salticidae > Maratus > Maratus speciosus. The sequence goes on from OZ010786.1 coordinate 330,212,101, forward strand.
CGAATGAAATTTGACTTTCAACTGGATAAAAGAGAATGAAGACAAGGATGATCGGCATTCAGAGATTGCTTTGTTTCGATGAGCACGATGTCTCAGCGAAGTCCTTTGACAGATTCAGAAGCTTTGAGAATTGTTGGTAGGTTAGAAGGGGGCCAAACTCAAGCCGAAGTAGCGCAAGCCATTGGAGTGTCACAAAGTGTCATTTCCAGGATCTGGAACCGTTTTTTGGAGAGTGGATGTGCAGGCCGAAGACCAGGGCAAGGTCGTAGACGGGCAACAACGCCCAATGAAGATCGGTATTTAGCGTTAACAGCTCGGAGACACCGAACCATGAACGCTACTCTTCTCCAACAACACCTTCGCTCGGCTACAGGCACCACGATTTCAACTCAGACTGTCCGAAACCGGCTCCATGCTGTAGGTCTGTATGCTCGCCGACCGATGGTATGTGTTAGATTAACATCAAGGCATCGTCGCGACAGCAGGGAGTGGGCAACCGAGCATGTCAACTGGAGGAGAAATGAATGGAGCAATATTCTGTTTTCTGACGAGTCCCGTTTTTCTGTTTATCCGGATAATAGGCGTATTTTCATCTGGAGGGACCGTGGCAGTAGGAATAATCCTGCGTTCGTGCACGAAAGTGTCAGATTTGGCGGTGGAGGAGTGTTGGTGTATGGTGGCATCTCCATTGACGGGCGCACTGACCTCTACATCATTTGAGATGGAGCTCTGACTGGTCGCCGGTGTAGGGATGAGATCCTCAGACCTATTGTAGTCCCTTACGCTGCAGCAATCGGAGATAACTTCATTTTAATGGACGATAACTGCAGGCCACATCGTGCAAACCTGGTGGAAGATTTCCTTTTCGAGGAAGGAATCGTTCGAATGGAATGGCCAGCGTGTTCTCCAGACATGAATCCAATCGAGCACGTTTGAGACGCTCTAGGAAGACGAGTTTCTGGCCGCCAACAACCCCCACAAACTCTCCATGAACTGGAAAGAGCTCTTCTGGAAGAGCGGGGCAGAATACCCCAACTCGTCATTAATAGCCTCATTGAGTCCATGCCTCAAAGGTGTTCAACGTTGCTGGCCACCCGTGGAAACCATACCCCCCTACTGAAAATGATTTTCTTTGAAGAAAACACCTTTTCTTATTCTTTTTTTCTCATATGCACAAATTGTGTTTTTTTTCCTTTAGTACACAAATGCGCAATAAAATGCATTTTTTTCTGCCAAACATGTGTAATTTATTCTCATATAACCTACTATGTCTGTCGACCATGTATCAATCAGCTAAACAGTTTACCAGATACAAAATCCACCTAAAACTGCAATATCCTTTAATTGTTTTGAGCAGTGTAGTTCCAATTTGGTTTCACAATTCTCTTATTAATGATGCAGTGTATCATTTAGAAATATGTTTTAGGTAGATTTCGTATGAAATACTACCTATTGCGATTGCTCCAATGTTGGAATTTTTGAAGAAAATATTACAGATCTGCACCGATCATGACCACTAGAATCTATCTATATATACATATATCATTTTTTTATGGGCACGATAACTTCCGTAAATCTGCACAAATCTTTTTCAAACTGGTAACAAACAAATAATCAAGGGCATAAAATCTCGATCAAGTTCGTTAATGGGCAAAATTGACAAAGGGGATGGAAATAGGGAGGGGTTTTGTGAAACTGAAAAAAAAAAAAACAACAACTCATAACTTCTTAATTTTTGCACATATCAAATCAGTTTAAAGTTTTTATTACTTCTAAAAATAGGGCAAAAAATTTATGTATCACAGATTTTTGATAAAATAAAAAAATATTCAAGGGGTGCAAAAAAAGGGTTTTAGGGACAAAAAAAAAATCTTAACTTCGCCAATTCTCAAGATATTAAATCTAATTAAATTTATTATAAATGTTCTTAATATTATCTACAACTTTTATATTGACAAGATTTTGATAAAACTAATTCGTACCACAAAAAAAAAAAAAAAAAAAAAAAAAAAAAAAAACGAATACAAAAGGGGGGGGGGGGGTGAAGAAGAGGAAAATACATAACTTCTTCAATTCACAAGGTATACAAAATCCGCGTGAATTTAGTATATATCTTCGTAATATTATATACAACATTTATATTGACAAGTTTTTGATAGGACCAATTCTTACAGCAAAAAAAAAAAAAAAAATTAAAAATGCATAGCGGTTGTAGAAAAAATTCATCATATTACGGTTGTATTTAAATCCAAACTGCTTATCTTCGGACTCTTTTTGAATTCCTTTTTGCTCTCAAACGCATCCAATTGGTAGGTTTTCTTATTCAGAAACTATATAATGTACCGTAATGGTCGATTTTTTGATAGAGTTAGAATATATTTCAAAAAAGGATGTCAAAGTTGGGATTTTGAACCGAATTTCCGGAAACGATTGTGTTGGAAACGAAAAACATGGTCCTACTGAGAAAATAATTGTTTATAAATCAAATTTTAATTAATTGAACGAAAAATAGAAACCCCGGCCGCTTATAAATCTCTCCAACAATCACTTCAGCAAGTTTCATATTTTTTTCTTTAAAAAATGAATCTGAAAACATGCCAGAAAATTTCGAGTTGTTGAGCATGGAAAAGTATTTTTTTTAAATGCCGCCTGAACATGATTCTGATAAAACAGCTCTTATATAAAAATGAAATTAAAAAATTGTCAACAGAGGCCAGATAAAATTGTTAAAATGGATTTATCTCTAATCATGATTTAGTTTTTGGTGTTGAAATTAGTACTTGTATTCGAAATCTACCTCTGCCTGTAGGACGAGTCAGAAGTAATTTTTTGACTTAAAATCGAGTTTCCCTAAACTCTAGAAGATGATATCGGAGAAGGTCAAAATATACCAACACTCAAGCGAATGATTGATCTCTCTGCTTGGGAAATCAACTAGATAAAAAAGCTTTATAATTTGTGAAAAAAAAGTAAAAAAGTTGCAAAATTAAATAATCACTGCCGAAAAAAATGTAAGAATAATTTTTTTATTAATTTTTTATCTCAAATATTTTTCCCCATAAATTTGAGCAAAGCAACATGATTTTTTTCATATGAGTGCTGTATCGAAATTAAAGCAGAATTTGACATACAATTTTTGTTATTCAAAACACGTCGTGGTAATTCAACACATTTGTAGAGTAACTCACTCCCAGCAAAGGTACTATTCAGTATAGTTTTTATCATAAGAGCTGCATTTGCGCCAATGTTGTACTGAACTCTTAAATATTCTTCACTGTATTTACAGCCATTTTTACCTCGTGAGTGTCATCAAGTTTTTTTCCTTGACCTAAGTTGGTCTACCTAAAATTGTTTTTCTCCAATCTTTTGCGCCAAAAAATGCCGAAAATGTAAGGAATAAGAAAAATATATAATATAATAATCGAAGTTATTAACGGTTTTCTTAGACCACACTGTATATTTATAGAATAAAATTAAACAGAAGTATGTGTGCTTACAATGTGAGTTTTTTAAAAGATAAAGTTTTTTAATGAAGTTTTATAAAGAAGCTAATTTATTTTCGGCCGTTTCGTTTTATTTAAAAATAATAAATCTTGTTTTTCTCTGGAAGATAAATTTTTAATGACGTTTATTAAGCATTTTAATTTTTTAGGCTATGTGTGTGCGGTAAAAGTTTATAGTAAATTTTATGTTAAACTCGCTTTCGATGGAAAAAAAAAATCCTTTAAAAAAAACGCTTTCTTGAACTAATTTTAGCTAAATGGCTTATGGAGAAAATGTAAGAGTATTATATTTACGAAGATATGTTTTTTACAGGAAACTTTCAAAACATCTTTCGAAACAAAAATATATTTACATTCTATATGGCTAGAATAATACTGGAGAATTAATCTTTATTTTATACAGATTTCAGATTTTTTTATTTATTTAATGCCATAAAAAGGTTTTTTTGCGCATTTTTGAATAATAATGTATGCGCTTAAGTGCAATTTTGTGTTCAGTTGTATTTAATAAACATGAGTAATTGCAACAATGGGCAATGGTTGCAACATTAACTTCGTGAGGATAATTTTTCTCATTAAGTTTGATGATCAGTGTCAATATCCTGCTACCAATCATTTTCAACACAGCGATGTCACTTGGGAATTGGCATGTTACATTATTAAAATCGAAATCGACTATTTCCGCGAACCTAAAATTTGGAACCCAACTCGTCCGGAAACTTTTTCCTACATCTTTCTGTATTTAACTTAATTTGTTAATTTAATTTACTTAATTTGTTAATTGTCGTATTACATTTGCAGTGTAATAAGAATCGCTTCAGCTATCTTCCAATAAAAAAATTAGTTTGGCTGAAATTTAACCGCTGCGCATTTCCCATTATAATTTGTCATTAATTTTGTTCAAGAAACAACGGTATACACTATAGGCCGCAAAGCAATCTCCACTACAGTGGATTTCAAATCAAATCAAATCAGCGGTATACACAAATGGAAAAGGGCAGAGATTTCTGCCAATGTGCGCGGTTAATTCAAATTGACCAACACACTCATATGCTATAAAGTATTGAGTTAATTTCTTGTGGTAGCTTATGATAACTTTCACGTCGGTTAGACAACAGATTTTACAGACTACAGACCGAAATGTAAAATTGATATCTTAATTTTTAGGTGTTTTCGTAATTATATAAATACGTAGCACCTATGGTCGTCGTTCAGTCCGTCTGTCCGTCCGTAACAGAGCAAAAACTATCCAACAGAATGGTCTGAAATTTTAAATGTATAATTGTTTCAAAATTTTGTCGAGCCATTTCAAATTTTATGAAAATCGGATGTATAGTTTAATGACAGGGACAGTCAAATTTTTTCTTTACATTACGGTCAATGGGAAAAATTATTGCAAGTGCGTTTTAATGATGTTACAGCCTTCCGAATGGTCTGAAATTTTAAATATATAATTGATGCAAAATTTTATCGAGCTATTTCAAATTTTAGGAAAATAGGATGTATAGTTTAATTACAGGGACCGTCAAAAGTTTTCCGTTACATTATGGCCAATGGGAAAAATTGTTGCAAGTACATTTTAATGATGTTACAGCCTTCCGAATGGTCTGAAATTTTAAGTATATACGAGGGTTACTCTGAAATTATTGAGATACGCGCAGACGAGAATTTACAAAATAAAAATAACTGTTTAATTTTAAAATACAAAGTAATTTAACACAGCAAACGATTTTTTACTGACTTACTTCAACTTGTTTAGCGTAGAATAAATTTTAAACAGAAGAGAAAATGGAGTTGACGCGAGAACATTTTCGCGCTATGATTTTCTACGATTTAAAAGCAGAATTAAATCAAGAAGAATGCGTTCAACGGTTGAAATTAGCATTTGGTGATGAATCTCCAGCTCGTGCTACTGTATTCAGATGGTTCAAAGAATTTAGCACAGGTTGCAATTTTCTTCAGGATGAAGAACACACAGGAAGGCCGCCGTTGACAGTAATCCCGGATAATGTCTCTGTCATACGAAAAATGTTAATGGATGATAATCGCTGTACCTATCAAATGATACAGAAGGAACTTAACATTGTATCCGCAGCCATACACAAAATTATTCATGAAGAATTGCATATGAAAAAAGTAATTTGCCGTTGGGTTCCCCATAATCTAACTGAGCACCAAAAAGAGGAGTGTGTCAGAATCAGTAAAGAAACTCTTAAAATGCTAAATGATGGTGGCCACCGCATCATTTCTAAAATCATAACGGGTGATGAAACGAACATACCGTTTTTTGACGTTCCAACACGTCAAGAAAGCAAATTATGGGTCTTTGAAGAGGATCCCACGCCGACAATGGTGAAAACACAACGCGCACGGAAAAAAGTGATGTATGCCGTTTTCTTCAGAAGTACGGGATTGGTCAAAGCCATCAAGTTGAAAGAACAGAAGCCAGTAACGGCAAACTGGTATACCACTAAGTACCTTCCAGAAATTCTACAAGAAGTGAATGTTAGGGGACTAATGCTTCACCATGACAATGCATCTTCACATACAGCCGGATTAACAGTTGATTTTCTTAAACAAATATGGATTAAAGTGATAGAACATCCACCGTATTCACCTGATCTAGCTATGTGTGACTTTTGGCTATTCTTTAATCTAAAAAAGAACTTACGTAGACGTCGTTTTCATTCAGAAGAAGAGATTGATGTGGCTATAAATGCATTTTTTCATCTCTTCCAAGAAATGAATCGCTTGAGGCATTTAATCTGTGGAAAATTCGTCTACAAAAGTGCATTGATGCTGAAGGAGACTACTATGAACACACCTAAAATTTTGTAAGTATCTATATTATAAAGGACAAACATATCTGTGCGTAACGCATACGTCATTCTGCGAATGGCAGCACTTTGAAATTTGAAATGAAATTTCGGTTTTGCAATTTTCGCTACTGCAAATTTTTAAACTTCTAAACATCGCACAGTTTTAATTTTTACATCGTCGAATAGGGAAAAAATGTTCTTTTAAATGCAATTTGTTTGAAAGCTCTATCTCAATTTATTTTTGAGATATTAATTTTTTTATAGTTTTTAGTACCAATTTTGTAACTGTGGCAACTGAAGTACTCCACTTCTATTAAAAGTAAAGGGAAAATAGTCATGGTTTAATTATTTTTATTGATTATATCCTTATTGATGCCATTTTCACATTACAAATAAAAGTAACTCACTTCTAATTTTTGAACAGAAAATTACGCCAGACATTAAAAAAAACACGCATTCTTCTTCATAAATCAAAAGAGTGAAGAAGATATTTTAATATTTTTACATTACGCTGATACTGAGTTTGAGCCGCTCGGCAAAATGATTCAGTGAGTAAAAATGATGTCATATTTAAAACAAAACGATCAATATGGCAATATAGCAACCAATATGGCCAATATGGCAACTAAAGGCAAATTTCTCAATGGTAAATTTTCGCGGGGTACTGAGATTAGAACTTAAATTTAATGCGAAAGTTCACCACATGAAAAGTTGTGTCGGACATTCATTAATAATGTATTGCGCGTTAAAATACTTTTAAATTGTGAATTTGAGTGGTACGTATGTAAATTTTGAGAATCTGAAAATAATGTACAGTTTAGATTTTATGGAGGGAAATTTTATGATGTGACAAAGCGAAATCCTTTTTACTGATTTTTCATCCCGTAAAAACAAACGTAAGAGCCTCATTCGATAACTTCAACATAATTACTCATCTTGATTACGTATTCCAATACAGTTTAATTTTTCAATAATTTAAGCAGTTGAAGTTTTTGGAAATAATATTTTGGTAATTTTAGGTTAAAAACATTATTTGTTTTAAGAGTTAGATAACCAATGCAAGAAATTTTTTTTTTGTAATTATTTTTGTAGGTTTATTATAAATTCGATCTAACAGTTCCACTCTAAACATTTTAATTCGTCGAATTTCGACGGGTTCCAACTCGTAACTTTAAAAACCTAGTTGTATCTCAAAAATTTCAGAGTGACCCTCGTAATTGCTGCACAATTTTGTCGAGCCATTTCAAATTTTATGAAAATCGGATGTATAGTTTAATGTCAGGGACAGTCAAAAGTTTTCCGTTTCATTACGGGGAATGGAAAAAAATATATTGCAAGTGCATTTTAATGATGTCACAGACTATGCACTTATGAAGTGCAAAAAATATACATTCCGTACAATATGGGGTGCCAAAAATTATTATAAAACTAGTTATAGTACGAACGCGCCTCATTGTTCACGTTTGACGAGCAATTTTCATTGTGTTATGTAAGAGAAAAGCAAATATCATCAATTAAAATTTTTCAACAATTAATGATTTCCTGCACATCGTTGTGTGGGATTAGAAACAGTGACAATTGTATCGTTTTCATTTCTATATATGAAATATCTATATTAGGAAGGACAAACGTGTCCGTCCGTAACGCTGATGTCATTTTGACGGTGGCAACAGCACACGATTAAATTAACCTTTTACTGCGTTTCTAAAAACTTCTATATATCGCATATTTTCAACTTTTACACAGTCGCAAATGAAAAAAAAAAAACTTTCCAATGCATTTTCTTTGAAAACTGTATCGTAATTTGTTAGAAGTCTCAAAGTTTATTGTTTTTAAAATAACTTTCAAACATGATTTTAAGGGGACGTAGGATGTTTAAAAAAATTTCGTTTAATTTCCATACTAGAGATTTGAAATTTTGTGCAAATATACATTTCGCCATAGGTAAACAGAGCACCTTAAAAAATAATTGCAATCTTATTAAAATTTTAAGATCTTTTAAAAAATTTAAATTTTTTAAAACTAAATTTTAAAATGCTCCTCGCGTCCTAATTTTTTAGTTATTTCCTCGATTTTGGATTTTAAATACGTAAAACTCTATTACAAACAAATATGTGTACGATTTTTTAATCTCTGGAATATTTAATTTTTTAGGGATAATTTTCTGAATTCCATATCGATTTTCATCAAAATTCTGCCTTATATACGTTAAATATATACGTTAAAAATCAAATTTAATTGTCTTAGTGAAGTCGAATTTTAAAATGCAGACACAGTTTCTTTTTAAGCAATATCAGGATTCTTCCTTATCAGTTTCTGGTATTTTGATCAAAAATTAAGTAGCAAAGAGCATTTCAAAAAAAAAAAAAAAAAAAAAAAAAAAAAAAAAAAAAAAAAAGCTGAAATGTCAGTATTGAGAAAAACAGATTTAAAGTATATTAAAAGGTCAAGAAATTGTTTGTGAATAAAATTAAAATACTTGTAACTTTCCGTAAAATAATCGCATCTGCATGCGGTTTTCCACGAATGACGTAGTGCAAGTTGCAGAATATTATAATATACGCACAAAAAGAAATGTCGATTTTGGGGTCAATTTTTTGCTCAAATAAAGGTCCACGGTCCTCTTAAAATATCCATCTCTATCTAATGCAGGCGATTACAAAAGATAAATGTGTTTGCACTCAAACTAATATAATTAGCTCAGCATTTGTTTCCAGCATATATTCCAGTTTTTAATACATAGGAGTGAAATTAAAACAATCATCAATCCATAAAAAAAACACAATAAAATATAGTCAATAAAAGGCAAATTTATGACATGTAATCGAACTACCCGCTTAAACCTTTCAAATAAACAAAATGAAAAATGTTGATTGTAAATAGCGATCTTCGGCGAGTTCTTCGGCTGCTAAAACCTTCTGCGAGGCCAATAGAAAAGTGTTGCTTTTAATAAATTTCAAAATTTTATTTGCACGCATTATTGCTATTTTTCATATAAATTTTACTTTTGGTATTGTTAGTGGGCATTATAAAAAATCTATGAAATTTAAATAATTAAATAGTCATTAATATCAATAAAAAATGGTTTTCACCTAAATTCTGCAACCGGGGAACACTGGTTCATCCCCTGTTATCTATCACTGCTGTAATTTACAAAAAATTATTTTAATTTATAAATTTGAAATGTTGAGTCTTTTAGTTTCTTTTTATCAAAGATTGTTATTAGATTTTTTACGCGCCACATTTTTTTTAGCATAAAAGATAATTCTTTTTATAACAACGTTTATTTTTCAAAAATAAATCTCTGCTGCCATTAATTTATTTTTTACCAGTCTTTGAAATTTCGTTTGACAGTTTTTGTCTTTCGCTAAATAAATATAAACAAAAAATAGCATGCGAAATCTAGTGAATTTATTACATATTTTTTAAATAAGCGTATTTGAAATGAATGTATTCGAGAGTAAAGAAAGGAGAATTAAAAAGACAAAAAATGAAAAATAAATCTTGACTTAAGTAGAAGTAAGTGGTTCTAAACAAGGAACAAATTTTTAAAGAGAATGGAATAAGCACTTTCCTTAATCATTTAAAAAAGAAAGTGTTAATAAAAATGATTTTTTGCGTACACTCTTATCTTAAGAGCAGCATTTGGGGGATGTGGCTCAACAAAAGTAAAAGGGGTGTGGGAGGATGAAACTCTGTTTTATACTTTGCATCCTTTATATATGAATTTATGACTTTTAAGGGACCAATCAATGTAATATAAATGAAATTCTTTAATTTGAGAATAGACTAATTACATATCAAGTTTGATGCTTTTTTTAATTTTTCATATAACACACATTTTATCCATTATATTATTGTAATGGTACTTTAATTATAACATGTTTTAATTTGATAAAAGTATCATAAAATTTGATCATTATACTTTATATACATTGGTTTTATTTTTGAATAATTTATAAATTATAATAAATAGAATTTGAGTCTAAGGTATAATGTTAATATTTTAGATCGAAAAACTCCGAAAGGAATTCTTAAGTTAATATTGGTTTCAGAATTTTAAACAAAGATAATCAAAATAAAGATAATAACATTAATATCTGACTATTTATTGGTATTTCATAATTACTCCTTATGGAATAAGAGACACAGTCATATGAAATAAGGGATAGTTTTTATCATGGATCTGAGAGTTTATTTGATACTCTCAGAAATTTAAAATTTTACTTACTTTCGAATTATTAATACTTGTAATGATGGCTGCCAATGTACTTGATATTGACAATCGAAAAGATAAAACGGGAAATAATAATAAATATTAAATAAAAATAAATAAACGGGGGTTTTATATTGTTACTGATGTTAATTTCTCATTCAAATTGATGGAAAAACTTTTTTATTTGAATAGACGCTGAACACAATATAGTGATTACATTTTTCAAGAAAATCTCCTGAGAAAAAAAAAAGCATTTTTAAATCTCCAAGCTTCAAAAAACTGTTATTTTAGCAGCAAAAAATCTTCTGCCTACACTCTCATTTAACATAAAAAAGTATTCTATTGAAACATTTTTTCGTTTTTCATTCAACCAAGGAGGTTAAATAAAAATAAATTTAAGATACATACATTTAATTATATTATAGTTGCTCTCTATTTACAATAAATTAATTAAAAGAAGAAACGCATTTTTTCACATAATGATTTTTCAAGATGGCTATGAAAACTTTTCACTATGGAGCTTAAAGCGTAATGGCTTTGCTAAAAAATTGACATTTATGTAAGCATTTATTTTGATTCATAAATTTGAAATGTTTTTGAATAAGTTCGTCCAAATGACGTACTTTTTGTATAAGTTGTTGTGAATAAAAGAAGTAAAGGAGGAGGGAGTGTAGGGAGTATAGATTTTTTAATGACCTCATTTTCAATACAGAAGTTCAAATGAAAATTAATTTTTATTTTAATAAATGGTGAAAATAGTATCTTTTTTTATCTGCTGTTGTCAAACAATTTTGAAGCAATAAAATCATGCTTTTATATGCTCTAACTTCATGAATAAGTTTATTTTTTAAAGCAAAATATCGCCAGTCGATATATTCGATTTTCATAAAAAATCATACTATCGCAGGTTTTTTTAGTTTTGCATTCAAAACAAAGAAGTTAAGGTAAGGTGCCCTATTTTCGTTCCCCCAGTCACTTTTAAGCCCTAATGTAATTTTCAGTGAAAATCTACCAAATTTGGATTTTACGTAGACTAACTACCCACGCAGAAACAAACATAGGCAAATATCGCACAAAAAAGAATTTAACAATGTAAAAAATTGTTTTTTGAAAAGTATCTATATATGGCAAAAGAAAAAAAAAATGGTCGCAATTTCGCCCCCCTCAAAAAATCCAATATGCCGAGGCTTAACTTAAAACTAAATCAAAATTCATGAGTAAGTAATTTAAATTACATTAAATAAAGGCACAAAGAAAGGTACTAATGATCAGTGGAAGAATAACATAACGAAATATTAGCCATTGAAACATGAAAAAAAATTAAAAAAATTGTTATGGAAAAGCATTCCTAATTTCGTCCGCGGGACGAAAATAAGAACTGCAAGGGTGACGAAATTGGGACTACGCTACTTCCCAATATGGCGGAGCTTCAGTTCCCGTAAGACGAACTGAGTGCCCTAAAACTCACTGTATGTTACTGTCAGGATCTTACCTACGTAAGATACATACAATGAATAAGAAATAAATACTTACAGTACAGTAAATAACGTTCTATAAACGAGATAATATAAACTCAGGTCTTCTAAAAATAGGAAATTCCGTCGTCTTTAATATATGTACGCGTCTTGGCGAACGAAACTTTCACTACTGACCCCTTTTACTTCCGTTCCCTATGACTTGCGTTATAAGTGGCGCCGCGCTTTCGCAGAACCGGCGAAGTACGGGGGGGGGGGATTGATTGCCCTTTACCCTAAACAAATAATATTTAAGCTCCTTTAATTTAGCTAAAAAAAAAAATGAATATAAAAAATAAACTCAGGTTTTCGGATTGTTATTTTTAAAAATAGTAATAAAAAATTCTTTTAAAAAACAATGCCACTAGGAAATACTTTAGCTAGGAAAATTATTTTTTTAGCAGCATTTATTTTCATTCATAAATATAATTTTTTAAAATAACTTCGACAAATGACGTTAATTTTATATAAGTTCATAAACATGGCGTCAATTTTATTCCACCAGCTTAAAAATTAGAAACCAAATCTTAAAAAAAAAAGAGTCGTTTCTGGCAAAAAAAAAACCATTGACAATGAGAATTTTTAATAAAAAACAATATAAATGATTTTTTATTTAATATATTGTATAGAAAAATAACCATTATACATATGTTTTTTTTTTTTTTTTTTTTTTTTTTTATTTAAGATAAAATTAGATTTTCTTTACTAAACAGTAAAGTAAAAATCTCAAGTAATTTAATTCGTACTGCCCAGCAGCTAGTATATAGACAGATAACGTAAAATGGTAATAAAAAATATGCTTAACAAATGTATACAAATCATGCCTAACTGCAAGATTTGAAACCGCAACTTTACATAATAAGCAAGATATTAATATGGAGATAATATATATATATATATATATATATATATATATGTTCGTGTCAATGAATATAGTAAAGCGAGGAGAGTTCGCGCGGTAGGAGAGATTGCGCACAAAGAGATTCGACGGGAAGGAGTAGAGTGCACGCGCAGCGACACCAGGTAGTTGTACAGCAGTATTAGCGCAGTGTCTACATGAATGTTCATATTGATTGTTCCAAGCGTCTTGGATAAAGCAGTGCTATTTTGTTTTGTTTTTCCAAATTAAGTGCTTGAGTTTTCATAACTGTTCGTCAGAATTTTATAGAACGTCAGTAATACAAAATATTTTGAACTTAAACGATTTCTTATAAACTACTAACCTGGACTAAGTATGCGAACACCAAAAATTCATTTTAGAGGTGGCCATATTTAAATAAAAGGCCGCGCAATCTCTCCTACCAAAATAGGAGAGTTTGCGCATCTACTACTTAGGAGAGATGGCGCATTTCCCCATAAGTTTAAGTGCTAGGAGAAATTACGCAGCTTATTGATAAATTTGTATGAATTGCAAATTACGTGTGAAACATATGAATGAATCAATTTTGAAATAATTTCGGAAAAACACATAATAATCAAAACTAAATTTGACAACAAATTAATTTGCAAAAAAAAAAAAAAAATAATAATAACTTTTTCAGATAAAAATTTTATTAATAAATTAATAATACAGTTGTTATTAAATTAATTGTATGTAATTATTTTTGTTAATAAATTAATAATATATTTGTTAATAATATAATTAAATATTTTTATATGTTTTTTTTAATTTATGAACAATTAATTTGCTAATACATTAATTTTGTTAACTATAATAAATTTTCTAATACAATGTTTTGGAAAAGCTTTCACCCATTCCAAGTAGTGTAATGCCACCGAAATCAAAAGGAAACAGAGAGCAACTAATGTTACTGATCAACAAAATATACGTGAAAAAAGACAAGATAGATGCCGCTACAGAAAAAAAAAAAAAAAAAAAAAAAAAAAAAAAAAAAAAAAAAAAAAAAAAAAAACAGCTGAAAATAAGGTGCTTCCACAAAAAGTGGGATAAAAAAACTCAAGGAAAAAAAAACGAAAGTCAATGAGGATGAGTGCACTGAATGTCTGGAACTGTACCAGGCGGCAACTTTGACAACTGACTGGATTCAATGTATTGCTTGCTTCAGGTGATTTCACGAAAGATGCACGATTTACAACAATAAGTGCATCGATTGTGGACGACGACAACTTTGGTTAACAAACAAAATACAATGAAACTGTGGAAATTGAAATGAAGTAATTTTCAAGTAAAACATGTTATCAAATAGATTAATGTTATTTTGTAATCTTAGTAGGACTTGTTTTTTCTGATATTTTAATCTATTTAAATTAAATTTTTTAACTGTTGTTAAAATTCTTTCTTTTATTTATTATTTAAACATTTGGTTGAAATATTCACTCCTAATACAACAATATTTACTCACAAAATCTTTCAACAATGTCGATTAAGTGTAATTATTATTGTTAACAATTTAATTGTAGTCATTATTAATAACAATCTCTTCTACTTATGTGCGCAATCTCTCCTACCCATGTTCGCATTCTCTCCTATCCTGTAAGGAGAGATTGCGCAAAATAGTTTTCTTGGTTTTATTACTGCTGTTCTATTAATTTACAGTATAACAACAAAATAACAACGGAAATGCATAAAAAACAAATGAAGTCAAAATTATTCATGCATAGTTTAGCAAAATATCAATATTTAGATTTTTTATTATTATTCTTTTGAAATGTTCGCAGACTCTCCTCGCTTTACTATATTGAAATTTTCACATTACCTAGATATAATAGTCTATTTGTATGTAGGCGAATTTTCAAGGAAATACAATGAAGCATTATATGTTTGCAGAGCCAAGTGTAATTTAACATAAAGGAACCTCTTTGTGGATACTCAAAATAAGACCACTTCTTCTGCGTCGATGAATGTTACTAAATACCATTAAATAATTTTTTTTTGTGTGTGTGTGTGTATTTTAAAATACATTTCCGTATTCAAGATTTTTATACACATTTCAAAAATGATTAGCACAGCAGATAAACTTTTTGTTATAAAAATATAAACAAACATCAAAGAAAATAAATAAAAGATTTGTAATTTTAAAAATATAAAATTTACCTATTGATGCAGAAAAACTAAATAGCTCTTCTTTACTACTAAATTTATAGAAGTGCTTCACTGGATTACCTGAGGAAAACAAAATTCAGATTTTAGGCAGTGTATAATAAATCGATGCAAATCTCAGAATCCCATTTAATTCGAGATTTCTTTGAGGCATTTATTGCATTTTTCTTGAAATATATTTATAGAATCCTTCCTTTTTTCTCATTTACAAGAATTTGAAAAATGAAAATGTTAAAGTAGCATGCCTGTATGTTTTATATTTATTAAAAAACATTTCTTTTTAATTTTCAAAAAGATATTTTAGCAGCGTTTGCAGAGCTAAGTGTAATTTAACATAAAGGAACAGAACATCCTTGTAGATACTCAAAATAAATACACTTATTCTGCGTCGATTAAAATTGCAAAATAGTAAAATACCGTTAAATAAATATTTTCCTTGTGTTTTAAAATAAATTTCATGTTCAAGATTTTGATACTCCTTTCAAAGATCATCAGTAGAGAAACGTTTTGTTATAAAAATATAAAGCATAAAAAAAATAAATAAAAGATTTGCAATTTTAAAAACATATAATTTACCTATGGATGTAGAAACTAAATAACTCTTCTTTGCCACGAAATTTATACAGTTGCTTCACTGGATTAGCTGAGGAAAACAAGATTCAGATTTTAGGCGGTGTATAATAAATCGATGCAAATTTCAGAATCCCATTTAATTCGAGATTTCTTTGAGACATTTATTGCCTTTTTCTTGAAATATATTTATAGAATTCTTCATTTTTTCTCATTTACATGAATTTAAAAAATAAAATGTTAAAGTTGCATGCATGTATGTTTTTATATTTATTATTATTATTTTTTTTTAATTTTCGAAAAGATATTTTAGCAGAGTTTACAGAGCCAAGTGTAATTTAACATAAAGGAACAGAATGTCCTTGTAGATATACAAAATAAATGCACTTCTTCTGCGTCGATTAATGTTACAAAATAACAAAATACCGTTAAATAAATATATTCTTTGTGTTTTAAAATAAATTTCATGTTCATGATTTTCATTAATATTTCAAAGATCATCAGTAGAGAAAATTTTTGTTATAAAAATATAAACAAGCATAAAAAAGATTAATAAAAGATTTGCAGTTTTAAAAACATAAAATTTACCAATGGATGCAGAAAAAATAAATAGCTCCTTTTGGCCACGAAATTTATAGAAGTGCTCCACTGGATTACCTAAGGGAAACAAGACTCAGATTTTAGGCGGTGTATAATAAATCGATGCAAATCTCAGCATCCCATTTAATTCGATGTTTCCTTGAGACATTTATTGCATTGCTCTTGAGATTTGTTTATAGAATCCCTCATTTTTCACATTTACAAGAATATAAAAAATAAAAATGTTAAACATACATGCATGTACGTTTTGTTTTTATTGTAAAGATTTTTTTTTTAAATTTACGATTAGATATTTTATCAAAAGTTTGATTTTTTATTATCATTTTAAGATATATTTTATATATATAAACTGTAAATCGTTGTATAACTATGCATATAACTAACTACAAAATGTGTTAAGATAAAATCGAATTACTATTAAGGCTGCACTGAAGTTTTGGAATGAAATACGCTGATACAAATTGTGTTCCGGTTTTTAAAAACTCTGCTGTTGCAGTAGCTGCAACCATAAGATAAGGCAATATCGTACCAACATCTGGAACTATGATTTAATCGTAGCTCCAAATATTAAAACAAGATTTCACCATCTTGAAATCACAGTTATTGCAGCACCAAAAGATGGTTCAACCCAGGACAAAATTTGTAACAGTGTGCAGCAAAGAAATGTGTGATATACAGGGTGGTTAAAAGGGTCGTGTCCAAACGGCACACGTGGTTGTGCCAGGTCATGAGGAGCAAGAATTACATAGGAACTGGGGTTCGGAAACATGATCATTATGGTGCAATTGCATCATGACGGTGACGCAAAGAAAAGATAACAAACGGTGTAAAAAGACATTTATTTTACAAAAAAACTTAATCGAAGTACAAAAAACAAATGAAAAATGTTACAACTCATAACAAGTGCTCAAAATGTGTCCCTTTAGCCATGATACATCTTTCACATCGGTGCTGCATGGAACCGCGAACACGTTCCAATCGGCGCTGTATCGTGGCCACCGCAATCTCCGGACATAAACCCCTTGGATTTCTTTCTACTTTTGGGGATATCTTAAGTCTTTTATGTACCAGACATCCGTTCCATTGGTCATGAACAACACCACGTAGTGCTGAAGCAGAGGCACGTGTCCAGGATATTCCTGGGCAATTGGAACATGTTCGCGATTCCCTGCAGCACCGATGTGATGCATGCATCACGGATAATGAGGCACATTTTAAGCACTTGTTATGTGTTATAACATTTTTCATTTGTATTTTGTACTCAGAGTAAGTCTTTTTTTAATATAAAATAAAGGTCTTTTCACACCGTTTGCTATCTTTTCTTTCCGGCCCCCAGTTCTTATGTAATTCTTGCTCCTCATGACCTGAGACATCCACATGTGTCGCTTGGACGTGACCTTTTGAACCACCATGTAACAACCTTTTCAAATTAGTATGAAAAATTATGCTTTTAACTGTAATAAATTCAGTAAAACCTTTGAATAATAAAAGCCTTCGGACCGCGAAATTGCTTTGCTATTCATCTTGTTTCCGCTACTGAAACAAAAATGCATAGAGATAAATATAAACGGTGATTGAAAAAGTGTTCATTAAATAGTGATATCCGGTATTCGACCTTGTATGATATGAAGATTTTACAATTTACTAACAAATATACGTAATTTGTAAAACTGAAATTTAACCACTTTATTACTAGAACGAAATTGAATTTGCATAAAATATTTAAGTATACATTTCTACAACGAAACTGTAGTTGAATATAAATGAAATAAATATTCATATGTGGAAAAAATAAAACAATTTAATGTTTTGAAATACAGTAAAATCGGACGGAGTCTCCCGAATTATGTACCTTCATTTAGCGAACACCATCTTTAATCCCCTACACCTCTGCATAACGGACAAATTCCAAGAAAATGAGGATTCCGAAGTTTAGAATTTTTCCGTTTTATTACACAGACAGTTTTCTAGCATTTTAATATGACTTTATATTTTTGTGATTTTTTTAAATATTTTAAAGATTACACAGGGCAACAAAAAAAATTGTATGGTGCCTGGAATGTTTTAACGACTTAGGTAATTTTGTCTGATAAATTCGAAAATAACTTCTGTTTTTCTCAATCAGGTCAGTTTTTCTACTGTACTCATATTTATTTGGCTCCATTACATTGTAAAAACATATTTCCAACAGTGTCCATGGGCTGATATTACGAAATTAAGGGGTCTCAGGATTCTTAAAGCTTCGAGAATTTCGAAATCTTTATTTTTTTACTCGTTGAACTGCTATCTTTTCTGAACATTTTGATATAATTGTTTTCTCGAAATTCCCATTAGATCAGAAGTTATGACTTTTAGAATTATACCCGCTCAATAGCTGCAGCGGCGTTTCCGAAATTTTAAAGTCATTTTTCTCCAAATGATGTTTTTTAGGCATAACGCGCACGATATCTCAAAAACTTCTGAATAATTTTCAATGAAATTTTCAAAACATACTGTATAATTTTTTTAATTGTTCAAAAAAAAAAAAATCATGTGATTATATTGTTGAAAATTTCAAAATTTTGCATTACCTAAATACAACTTTATATGAAAAATCTGAAAATTCTTTAAATACAAATTTATTTAGGTTCAGGGTAATTATTATAATCTGAGGTATAAGTAGGTACCAAAATTTTAATTCTAGTTGCAAAATTTATTTTGTAATCCTGCGCATAAATTGTTATATCAATTTTCTGCTCGTCTAATTGCCTGACAGTCTGGAACCCCCTGTAAATGCTAATTCTGCATCTTGAAATTTTTAAAATACGTGAAATGAAAGAACATATATCTTTCATAACAATAAAAATCATGTTTTAAAATCATATACATTTTAAGATTTGAAATGTTGAAAATGGTATTTTGTTTTCCTTTTTTTCAATTTTAAGTGTTCTGAGACCCCTTAAACAAGTGTATTTCTTTAAAAAATGTTGGCAACATGTTACTAACAAGGTCTTTGTAGTTTTCGCTTTTATATTTCCCAAAGAAATTTTGCACTACTTCTACAAAGGCTCGCAAAATTAATGCTTCATTCTCGTGCATTGTTTTCACAAAATTTGTGTCCTTTATGAACTTACGGATCAATGGTCCATCAAAAATCCCTGCTTTAAGTTTTTCAACACATGCTTATAAAACATAACGTACTTTGACTAACATCTTATATATAACAGAGAGATGTTTCATATCTAACCTAGACCTGATATGTGAAAATCAAGGTCATATTTTCAGGGGGCCAATTTCGCATAGGAATAGTGTCTATTCCCCCAAACACCAAAATCACTGTACCCCGCTGTTATCAGATTCAGTAGAAAAGCTTTTTTAAAGTAAAAATCTATAAACAAATGTGAAAATTGATAAATAAAAAGTAGATTCATTTTATCTATCAATGCAGAAAAATTAAATAGCTTTTCTGTCTGAAAAATCTCATAGAAATGCTTCGTTGGATTATGTAAAGAAGACAAGATTCAAATTTTAAGCGGCACCCAATAAATCGATGCGAAACACAGAATCCCATTTAAATTGGTTTTTCTTAGAGGAATCCCATTTAAAATATCAGTTTATTTCATTTTTTCTTGAGGCAATTTTTACGATTTTTTTTTTTTTTACTTTTTTTTTTCTTATTATTATCTTTTATAGAATAAAAATATAACATATAGTTTTATTTTAAATATATGATTTTTATGCTCATTTAAAATATACTTTGACATATACGAATACATTTTTCGTAATATTTATTCTCACAAACCTCTTTATAGAATTTTAGTGCGTTTATTTATAAATTATACAAAATCTAGTTTCTTCAAGATTTTTTATGCGTTACGCGCTCTTTCATCTTGTTAAAAAAACTTCTTTAAGGTTCACAGCACAATACTCAACAATCGTATTCGGACTACAATGCTTTAGCCAATAACTTTTTTTTTTTAATTTAAAGAAACCCATCTTTCAACCAGAAATTTTACTTTAAGAAGGAAATCAAGTTGATGTCTAATTACTACTATTTAGCAGTAACACATATTTAGTTAAATAAATATTGTAGAATTTCTCTGGGATTATGTATTTTTTATTTTTGAAATTTTGGTGCTTAGCAAGTACACTTTTAGTTTATAGCTTTAGAATTACGAATGCAAACTTTTAAGTGAGAATCCTTAGCAGTTGATTTTATATTATTTTTGATATGATATTGGTGTAAATTATGCAATTTGTGGGATTTAAAGCTATTTGCCAATCGCATCTCAGCAGATATTTAAATTTAAATCAATTCCTTTTACATCATGACTATAATGGCATCATCCTTAAAATGTAAAATGAATACATTTTCGGGAAATACAAAAAAGAATAACGGTTCTTATTTTTTGCTGAATTTTACAAAAAACTACTAAAAAATATGCGTATTTTAAAATGCAGTTTTGATCCCTTGATTAGAAAAAAAAATCCAAGCATTATTAGTATAAACATAATTTCCTTTTATAATTAACAATATGAAACAATATTAGAAGTAAGAAATAACTGCGTTAAAAGAAAAAAAAAATTATTTATCTATACATGTAGAAATATTAGACAGATACATTTAGCACGAAAGTTGCAAAAATGTTGGTTTATATAAACAACAGAAAATTCAGATTTTAATCAGCAATCAAAAATCTATGCAAAAAAAAAAAACAACAACAACAAAAAAAAAAACCCTGGATGTTATTTAAATTAATTTTTCTTTGTAGAATTCTATTCATTTTATATTTCAATTATTTTTACGATTCTTCATATTTCTCCCTTTTTTAATTAGTTTTTATTGGATAAAAATATTAAAGGGACGCGTACGTATACTTTATATTCGTTTAAAATAGAGCTTGAAGCTTAAAAACTATTTTTACAAGGTTTAGTATCTTTTATGTCCGATAAAATTGTTTATAGAACAGTACTGATATCTCTTACGAGTATTAATTACTGTATTACCTTATTGAATTTTTTATGGAAATTTTATGATAAATAGAATAAAACTATAGTTTTATTCTATTTTTCATAAAATTGCCATGTTTCCACAAAATTTCCCATTTTTATTCTGCATACAGAATAAAAACTGTAACTTTAGTTTAAAAAATACACAGTGGTGAAAAATGCTGTAACAGAAAGAATTATCAAAACATTAAATGTGATCAGATATTGAGTAAACAGCTAAAGGAACACGTGACTTGTTCTTACTAAGATAAATAAAAAATTACGGAATTTCCAATTTCAATATTTTCTCTTAAAATATAGATATGTTGCATTTTTTTTTTACGTGCCTAAGTAATTTAAATGTAAGTAATTACGACTGGTAGCCAAAAATATTTAACTAATTAAAAAAAGTATTGATCAACACAAAAATTTGTTTGTCGTTCCTAAAATTCATTTTCCATAAAAGAAAAAAAAAAATTCTAGAAATTCTGAGATTTCACATTCTCAGAGAAGTTGAGTTACTATACTGTATTTTTACCTTAAAAAAAGAATTTATGCATATAGATATATGGCAATTACAAAATTTGTTTGGGGGTTATAAATGAATATTGTAATTCTAATACCGCTATAAAGGAGTATTTAGTTTATCATATTTACAAAGAAATGTTCTAATCCAATATATTTTATGGAAGTTAGCTGTAAAAATATTAAAACTGATAAAATAATTGTAAAACGTGAATGAAAATATGTGAATAACAAATTTAATCTCTCTACTTCATGAATTTTTGTCTCCAGGCATTTAAATAAAATAACATGTTTTTTTTTTGTTTGTTTGTTTGTTTTTTCATTAAATACAGTATAAAAAATGAATTTAAGAAACATAAAAACACGTTGTTTTGTAAAAGATACAGCTGAAATACATTAAAAAGCATTTTTTGAGAACCAAATATAGGAAAGGATTAATCATCAGTTGTAATCATTGGTTAATCAGTTTAGTTGTAATACGTAACATTTTTAATGTTATTTTTCATGCATGAAAATTCACCATAATTAGTTTTGAGGAAATAATATCGATTTATGTAAAAACGTTTTTGTAGTTAATATTAAGTACGAGTAATAAGCCAAAATTACGTCCACTAATAACCATATCACAATATTAAAATATTTATTTGCTTAAAAGACGTTATGAAAACACATTAAAAATAAATTAAAAATCTATATTGACATGTTCAACTCTTTCACTGAGTCTGAAGACTGTATTTTAGCAAATTTGAACATTGGTTCGCTTTATCCATCCATAGATACAATAGAAGTTACCAAAAACCTAGAACATTTTATCGATAATGCAGAAACCTTTGATCTGCCCATGAAGAACACTTTAAAGAGTGGTTTAAACATAATTATTTCAAGTAACTTTTTTATTTTTGATAATTTATGAACAATCATGTGGTGCTCCAATGGAATCCCCAATATCTGGCCTTCTGTCGGAATTTAAATTACGCCCCCTCGAATCTAAAATTTTCAGCACTTTTGTGGTAGTTCCTTTAGTATGGTTACGTTATGTAGACGATATTTTTATTGTTTGGCGCGGGAATATTGATGAGTTAATGATTTTCATACAGCCATTAAATGTACTTGACAATAGTGTTAAATTTACTTTTGAACTAGAAACAGGGGGAAAATGACCTTTTTTAGATGTTGAGTTACAGAAAAAGGGGAGTGAGTTAATTCGTTCAGTTTACCGATAACCTATCGCGGATTTAAATCGGTTATATCTTCCGATGCAGGCACCCTAATGTCTTATAAATTATCAACCTTCAGGCTTCTAATTAATCGTGCTTTCAGGATTTCTTTCGATATAAATCTGGGGGATGAATTAGAGAAAATTAAACGTATTGCTATTGATAATGGATATCAGGTAAAATTAATTAACAAATTGATTCAGAGCCCCTTTGATAAAATGTACGAGATAGCGTGTAATACTCGTTCCCCCTTTGATATCAGATGTATACTCCTAGATCATAGATCACTAGTTCTTTTTAACACAAAACTAAGTTTATTTATAAAAATGCAGAAGGACAGTAAAGATATTTGACTGGACAAGACGATAATACACACACAAAGTATATATGAATTATGTCCAGTGGAACACACTACAATACTCCACACGTATACACTTTGTAATATTACAGCATTTCGCTTCACCTACAATACAAACTTTTTATATACCAGTGCCCGTAGCACCAGTGTAATTTTATATCTAACTTTCGGTTTTGCAAAAACCCCGTCGGCAAACGTTCACGGCATAAAAATCTCCATCCTTTACTCTTTAAAAAGGAATCTCCTTCTCTTCTCTCCTACGCTCGCACGTCACGTGCGTCGCATGACCAAAGAGGCGCAAGCCCTGACTAAAGGAATGCTATCCAGACATCACATACACGGATACTTCTAAAAATAAAAATAAAACTATTAATGAAGTTAATATGAAAATGGTTGTGGCAAATTATTTCCCGGGTTTCTTTGAATATACAAAAAATCATTTAAGAAATTTTGGTTTATGTTTGATCGCGAAGCCTCCTCCGAAATTAAAGATGCTTTTAAACACTAAAAGTGATCCTATTAATAGGGATGACCTCTCAGGAGTTTATATGATTCCATTTATTAGGGAAGGGGAATCAAAAATCATTATATAGCTATAACCCAACGAAAATTCAATATCAGATGTAAAGAACATATAGCGGACATAAAATATAATAGAGGTAATAGTGCTTTATCCCGGCTGAATCAAATAGAGAGCATTAACATACTTTTTAATGAGAGTAGAATAATCTACAGATATAGTTTTTATTTACAATTATTCATAAGAGAGTCCATTGAAATTCATTTAAGAGGTTCAGGAGTTTGTAACGATACATTATCTTTTCGTAGCCCGAATTTATGGGTTGAATGGTTGGACAACTTACGGAGTCACGTCATAGCGGGAACATGTGCGATCGCGTAAACGTAGGGCGCGTTACATGATTAATTGTTTATATTCGATGATTTTTTTTCGATTTTTCATATGCATTGTATTTGTAATTTTCTCTTATATATTCTGATGCCGAATCAGTTAAAGAGTTGAAACATGTCAATATAGATTTTTAATTTACTTTTAAAGTGTTTTTATAACGTCTTTTAAGCAAATCAATATTTTAATATTGTGATATAGTTAATATTCATAAAATCAATATGAAAAAAAAAAAAAAAAGACGAGAAAAAAAATCGGTTAGATCCAAACAGTCCAAAAGATAGGCGAAAAAGCTACCAATGGCAATATCCAATTTTTAAAAAAGACATTAGGGTGGGTCGAAAAAAAGAAAATTTTGATTTTCGTAGCACTTTAGTGCGGAAAAGTTGCCTATTGTAATACGAAGAAAAACGGCATAATTTTTTTTAAAAATCGGTTAACATCTTCTATTCGCGCATCGTACTTAAAGTTGGTGAAAAATTGCAAAAATCGCGCCTTTTCTCTAATTTTTTAAGTTAATTAAAACTTTAAAAATAAACACGCTTTAGCTTTTCATGCTTGTTTCATAGTTTACATAACCTAAATAAATTAAATTCTAATCAATAATCTAATTTTTCCGTTCGCGCAACATGTTAGAAAAAAACATAAAATTAGCAATTTTTCGCAATTTTCACCGTGCAACTCATCGCTTGTTTTGCTAGAACAAAACGACCCAAAACCCACCACGTGGAGGGTGTTTCATGTAGAGTTCCACCTCCGCCCTACACAACCAACCATCCAATTGTTGGGTGTGGCATTTACATTATATTTGCAACTATTTACAAAGGTTTTCTATAGAGTAGCATTCTTTGGCTTACAGTGTTTTTAACGTTTTCTTTTTTATATCTACTACACATTTAAAATCTGATATTTTGGAGAAATTTTTACTTTAGACTTCACTGTTGTTCGGATATAGCCATCTCTTGCATCATGTCAGTATACTTTACTCGAAGTGTCTGTCACAAGTTTGACACACATATTAACAGTCTCTGTGTGACAGGGAAACATTTGTATTTCTCTGATGAGAGTAGTGTCAGAAATGATGAAGGATTTAACATCATCTTCACTCAGGTTCCGCGGCACTGGGGAAGGATACACAGCACAAGAATTCCAATTAATAATTTCTATTTAATCGGAAGCTTAGAAGTTTCCATTCGGTGGCATTACATTTGTAACAGTCTTCTTTTTTGGGACGGTTTGTCTTGCATTTACGATCATTCTGTAACCAATATCCCGAATACGTTTTCTTTAATCGACAATCATTGCCAACAGAACATTTCTGGGTGCGCAAAAACCGAATTTCGTTCTATTACTGGATCGACAACTTGTAGTGATGTTTGCATTGCTTGAAACGTATGTTTTGGTCCGTTAGTAAAATATTTGATTATTTTATAGCAAATTACACAGGCATGTATGATTTTATGATGAAGCCAAGTATTTCTTATAAGTTTTCGAGCAGTTTGTCATCTGAAATCGGACAAAGTACCATGGTCCCAATTCGCCAAGTCTTCTGGATAATGTCTCAAGGTGATTGCATTCAAAATGTCCCAAAAATACTGTTGTTATTCGCTCAAAAAAGTCATTTGTATATCAGGAATCGAACAATCTGTGGATTCACAAACGATCACAGGAGCTTTTCCAAAGCAAGTGAGCTGCAACCTGATTGGCCCACTAAAAGATTTAGGCCCTTCAGTTTAACCGTGAATATGTTGGAAAATTTGGCAATAAGAAAGCTCATTAAAATGCCGGATGCATATGCTCCACATTTTATTATTTTCCAGTAGGTGGAAAGCACCGTTATTTCATCCAGTGCTTGTTACAGTACCATCAAACCCTACTACTTCTAGTTTTTCTAGTGATATTGATAGTTCAGACAAACAAGAAATAATGCTTTGACTTATATCATTTGATGAACTCAAGGAAGGAGATACATGTCCAATATAAGTTGATCCAGATTCCTGGATAAGAGAATAGTGTTCTTATTTCAAATTCCTGTGAAATTGCTTGGCATTAAATTTTTCGACGAATAAAGTATCTCGTTTTTGTCCGTCAAAAAAAGACCAGAACTTTCCTCAGGGAGTATGAATCGGCTTTTCAAATCCGTCCTAAAACGACTCGTCTCTTTTTATTTTACACTCATTAACCACATCAGAAGAATCTGTGTCGGTTATCCAGAACACTTGACGCTATGACAGCTTTTGGCTGATCAGAAACCCCGAAACGAGTGCTGTTTAGCACTGTTGCGTTAATTTTAATTATCATCTGAGATTTGGGCTTTTAGTCGATGAACTTGGTTTGTATTTACTTCCTCATACTACGAGTCTTCAAAAAAAGTGAATTTGAGTTCATCAATTTCATAGTACACTGCCACTTTAGGAACTTTAAACTACACTGCTCAAAACAATTAAAGGATATTTGAAGTTTTATATAAAATAAAGATATAAACGAAATTTTTTTTGCCGAAAATAGAAGAAGAGAATCACAAATGCAAATTTTTCTTGTTTTCAAACTGTGGAGTATGCAAATTTTGAGTTCGACATCAAAAACGACGCTTCAGCGGCAGCGAATGAAATTTGACTTTCAACTGGATAAAAGAGAATGAAGACAAGGATGATCGGCATTCAGTGATTGCTTTGTTTCGATGAGTACGATGTCTCAGCGAAGTCATTTGACAGATTCAGATGCTTTGAGAATTGTTGGTAGGTTAGAAGGGGGCCAAACTCAAGCAGAAGTAGCGCAAGCCATTGGAGTGTCACAAAGTGTCATTTCCAGGATCTGGAACCGTTTTTTGGAGAGTGGATGTGCAGGTCGGAGACCAGGGCAAGGTCGTAGACGGGCAACAACGCCCAATGAAGATCGGTATTTAGCGTTAACAGGTCGGAGACACCGAACCATGAACGCTACTCTTCTCCAACAACACCTTCGCTCTGCTACAGGCACCACGATTTCAACTCAGACTGTCCGAAACCGGCTCCATGCTGTAGATCTGTATGCTCTCCGACCGATGGTATGTGTTAGATTAACATCAAGGCATCGTCGCGACCGCAGGGAGTGGTCAGCCGAGCATGTCAACTGGAGGAGAAATGAATGGAGCAATATTCTGTTTTCTGACGAGTCCCGTTTTTCTGTGCATCCGGATAATAGGCGTATTTTCATCTGGAG
Source organism: Maratus speciosus (assembly GCA_963932465.1). Lineage (NCBI taxonomy): Eukaryota > Metazoa > Arthropoda > Arachnida > Araneae > Salticidae > Maratus > Maratus speciosus. Next base: position 330,239,560 of record OZ010786.1, read on the forward strand.
GGACGGTGGCAGTAGGAATAATCCTGCGTTCGTGCACGAAAGTGTCAGATTTGGCGGTGGAGGAGTGTTGGTGTATGGTGGCATCTCCATTGACGGGCGCACTGACCTCTACATCATTCGAGATGGAGCTCTGACTGGTCGCCGATATAGGGATGAGATCCTCAGACCTATTGTAGTCCCTTACGCTGCAACAATCGGAGATAACTTCATTTTAATGGACGATAACTGCAGGCCACATCGTGCAAACCTGGTGGAGGATTTCTTTTTCGAGGAAGGAATCGTTCGAATGGAATGGCCAGCGTGTTCTCCAGACATGAATCCAATCGAGCACGTTTGGGACGCTCTAGGAAGACGAGTTTCTGGCCGCCAACAACCCCCACAAACTCTCCAAGAACTGGAAAGAGCTCTTCTGGAAGAGTGGGGCAGAATACCCAACTCGTCATTAATAGCCTCATTGAGTCCATGCCTCAAAGATGTTCAACGTTGCTGGCCGCCCGTGGAAACCATACCCCCTACTGAAAATGTTTTTCTTTGAAGAAAACACCTTTTCTTATTCTTTTTTTCTCATATGCACAAATTGTGTTTTTTTCCACATTTTTTCTGCCAAACATGTGTAATTTATTCTCATATAACCTACTATGTCTCTCGACCATGTATCAATCAGCTAAACAGTTTACCAGATACAAAATCCACCTAAAACTGCAATATCCTTTAATTGTTTTGAGCAGTGTATATGAGGAACCACTCAACGCTTGCTGAAGATCGTGAACTTTCCGCTCGGCCTTCACATTTATTTTTTTGTAATTGTTTTGTAAATACATCCGATTTTTTCCCAAGTCGTAATTCCTTTGAAGAATCATGAACCTCAACTCAAAGGCACGAATTTTCTTTGTTTTTTTTACATAAGCATTTAATTAGAATTACACATTGACATGCATGTGGTCTTTTTAATATAATATAAACACCACACCCAACAATTGGACGGTTGGTTGAGTAGGATGTGGGTGGAATTCAACGTGCAACCAATACCACGTGGTGAGTTCTGTGTAGTTTTGTTTTAGCAAAATGAACTAAGGGTTGCACGGTGAAAATTGCGAAAAATTGGTAAATTTATGTTTTTTCTAAGTTCTTGCGCGAACAAAAAAAAAAAAGAATTATTGATCGGAATTTAATTTATTTAGGTTATGTAAACCATGAAACAAGCATAAAAAGCTAAAGCGTGTTTATTTTTAAAGTTTTAATTAACTTAAAAAAATATAAAATGTCGCGATTTTTGGGATTTTTCATCAACTTTAAGTACGATGCGCGAATGGAAGATGTTAACCTATTCTAAAAATGTTTATGCCGTTTTTCTTCTTATTACAATAGGCAACTTTTCCGCACTAAAGCGTCACGAAAATCAAAAATTTCTTTTTTTCGACCCGCCCTACTATACATTATAGTTTATAAGGGTATATAATGCTAATAAATAGAATAGCAAAAAAAAAAAAAATTAAAGATTTTTAGAAATTAAAATTAAAACAAACAAAAACAGCCAAATAGAGATTAAAGATAGCTACAAATGAGGAGAATTCAAACTAACAAGAAAACTACAAACAGTATAGATAGGGTAAAACGAAAAGAAAGGTGGAAAAAATTACATTTTTAAAAAAAATTTTAAAAATTGAAATTAAAACAAACAAAAAGAGATTAAATAGAGTTGAAAATGAGGAGAATTCAAACTAACATGAGAATTACAAACAGGATAAAATGAAAAGAAAGGTGGTCAGCGACCACATACTTTGGTAATGGGCAATTTCATCGTAACTGACGTAACATTTTATCATCGAATTTTGTTTTCAAAACTATGTAGCAAATTTACTAATAAAGGTAGAACAAATTTTTACAATTTAAAGTATTTCTTACTAAGGACTTAATACCTGCAGATTATTTCCTCTCTGTTTTAGCACCAAAAATTGCAATTAAAAATTCTGTAACTGACGTAACATAAAATAGACAAACTTTTTTCTGCCTTCATTGAAGTGTAAGAATTATAAAACTATCCCGTTAAAAAAGTGGTTTAATGTTCTTAACAACACTAAAAAATGCCAAATTATAACAGTAACTTCTTTAATTAATTTCTGAATAATAAAAAAGAAAAAAAGTGGTATTCACACGTAAAACTGATGCAACTTTTATTGTGTAACTGAGGTAACATTATGACTTTACAAAGACAATAATGGTACTTAACTTAGATTGTAAAAAGTAATTTACAATGCATTTTTATTAGGATTTTATTATAGAATATAAAAATATCAAGTTTTCCAATCATACCCTTAAATTAAACGTATTATAAATTTTATCCCCCATCCCCCACACACAAAATGATGTTTTTCTGTGGAATTGCCTTAATACTGTTAAGAAGTTGGCACTCTTTCCCAGACTTCATACAGGAATGCCAGCTAATGTTTTCTGGTTTCAAAAGTTATTTCCTGTAGTGTAACTCTTTCAAATTTTTAACTCGGCAATATCACAGGCACGTAAAATTGAGAAAGATACCTCAGTCCGTCATATTGACCGGAGAGATACATAAAGGGTTAATGGTCTACTTCAGTCACCTGATAAGTCTCACTCGATAATGCTAATCCTATGGAAGAAACATTTTAAGATATCTCGTTTGCATTTTAATATTTTTAAATGATTTTTCTTAATTAGATAGCTAAGATGGATCTCTACATCTTCCCTTTTTTACTTTATAGATTTTGTTTGCAGATTTTTTCAAGAAGATGCTTTTCCTTCCGAAACCGGTTCCGAAAATGAAAGTGTCCTAATAAAAATGTCTGTAAACAAAATCGAAAAAGTAAAAAACGCACTTTGTACAGATCGATCTCAGCTAATCCAATGCAAAAAGAGTTAAAAAAAAAAAATACTGAAATGCAAACGAGATAACTTTAAAGTTTCTCCCATGGGATTAGCATTATTGAGTGGATTTTTTCAGGTGACTGAAGTAACCTTTTAAGAAACTTTGTATCCTATGGCACCGTAAGAAGTAGCCTAAAGGAATTCGACGAAGATTTGTACAAGTATTGGATAAATTTTTTTTTTTTTTTTTTTTTTAGGTCTGGCGATGTTGGTTCTGTCTTGTTCTCGAAGACTAAATTAATATGTTGTTCTCATATAATGTTTTCTTTTTACATATTTATGTAATTCATTTGGAGGTGCAGATTTTTTTTTTTTTACATAGAAGATAAAACATTGTTATTTTTTTAACTATTATTTCTATGAAAAAATGGGGGTATAATTTTTTATGGAGTACATGCATATAATACTTACTAAAAAAAAACGAAAACGAGAAAATAACTACATTTTCAAACTGAAGTATACAACGTTTTTATTCAAAATATATACAACTAATGAATAGAAATTTAAAACAGTACTTCAAATCATTTTTTTAATTCTTTCGTAAACAATATACAATTATCTCTATTATCTTTCACAAATACTTTTATTTTTTAACAGGAAAATAAAGTTTCTAAATTGGGTTAACAGGTTTTTACAAATACTTTTGAGTAGTATTTAAATCTTATTTGGAAGCAATTGATCTTTTAATGGTCACAAGGTTTAAATTTTCAAAAGAAATTGTATCCTTTAAGTCACAAAGCAAAGCTTTTGTAAAGTTTAAAATGGATCAATTCAATTTTATACAGAATTTGTTGAAGCGTTCACTTGAAATGGAAACGTGGGGAAAAATACAGATGTATTAAGAATTCGTTTTCTCCTAAATGTAAAAGCGGAAAACTTAAAAAATCTTAAGAAAGATATTCTTTTACATGCTTGAAAGAGTCTTAAAATTTGATCTCCTATTTCTTTCCCGGAAAGTATGTAAAAGTATTGCAAGTTTTAGAAAAAACAGAATCTTTGTTTATTATATTATATAATTAAAAAAAAACATATATTTCTGGCATATGTAAAATGTATATGTGTTTTATTTTTAATTAAAATTCTAATTCAATTCTAGTGCTTGGGAAAAAATGTCTAATCAATACTAAAATAAAATTACCTTTTATTTGGCATATTTATCGATTTTAGTATTGATTCTGCATTTTTAAATTCTTTCTTTTCTGTTACACAGCGTCACATATTCCCCTAGCGGTAACGTTTGGAACCTTTTTTTCGCGGAATCACTCGCCTCCCGTCTTGTTTAATCTTCTTACGAAATTTGGAGTCATTCTCTCAATTAGATTATGATACAGAACACTCTGATTACTGTCAGTTTAATTATGGCCACCTTGTACATAAGGGAAGGTAAAAAAAGTTTCCGCTTGATTTCGCTGCTGCAGCGTATATTAAAATTAGTGCATCCCCGAAGCAGGTATATAAGCACCGTCATCGAGGTAAAGGATTATTGTGGCATTCGTTTATTTCCGAAGTGTGTGCGAAACATGCTAAAGCGTGAACAATGGCAACTTTTGAACTAAATGCGCCCAAACAGGACCACCGTGCTGTTATTCTTTTTTTTTTTTTTTTTTTTTTTTTTTTTTTTGGCGTCCGTAGGACAAAAAAACCGATAGACATTCATCTGGGAATAAAGAATTTGTGTGGAGATGCATGTCTGTCGAAGACTACCGTTTACACTGTAAAAAAAAAAAAAAGGACTAAAAAACGGAGAGTCTACTGACAATCTAGACGCTAGTATATTTTTTCCATTATATTTTATATTATTATTATGACTTTCCGTATTTTTACGGAAAATTTCCCCCATAAATTACAGAAAAATTTCCGTTTTTAATCAGAAAAACGGAAAATTTTCTGTAATTTATAGCTAAAAATTTCCGTAAAAATATACTGGCGTCTAGATTGCCAGTAGAATCTCCGTTTTTTAGCCCGTTTTTTTAGTGGAATAGTGATGAAAGTTCAGAGCTGGTCGCAGTTCGACTCAAGATGCAAGTTGATCCGGGAGACCGTCAACATCCAATACCGACAACAATAAGGTAGTTGATGATGCGATTAGGGCGGAACATCGCATACCGATTCGCGCGCTTTCAAAAGATCCAAAGCCAAATATTTAAAAGTCTTTGAACCATCGATGGTTCCTATTGGTTGAAGCAGTACAGCAGGCCGTTTCGGACTTCTTCAAGCAGCAGAAAGTAGAATTTTACAAAAGGAGTATATTCAACTTGGTGAAGCAGCGGGATGCTTGCCTATGTGCTGAAGGCAATTCTGCATGACTTGCATGCCGAATCTGGACTGTACAGTATTCGAAAGGAAACTTTTAGATCCCATCTCATAAATATGAATTGATATTCTAAATAAAACTCTTCTCATTGTATTTATGATAATTCTTATTTACACGGTATAGCAAAATCATTCCTGCAATGAGTTAATAAATATCTTTAAGACAAATCATATTTGTACAGAAAGGCAGAAACACATCCAACCTGTTCAGCGTAAAATACAAAGAATATTACTCCAGCCGAACTTTGGTTCACAACTATAACAGTAATAAAGATATTTTAGGAATTTTATTAAGACACACACTTTGTTTTTATTAAATGTAATGACATCAGGTAAAATGCTAAAAGTACATTCTAATTTGATCAGTAGCACCATATGTACTTTCAGTTACGTAATTTAATAGCGAGCGTCTAACTCAGTATTTTTTGGAACTTAATGGTATGTATTTTCAGATCTTCATACTAGCACATTTCACGACGTAAAGAGCAGCTAGTTAGTGATTAATATCAAGACTAGTAACGCAATATCTCCAATTATTGGTAACTTTATTCCCACTTATTAAAGCAAGTTATCTTGGGAAAAGACTATTTTAATAAGACTATTTAATTTTTACAAACTGATAACGGATTACGAAAAATCATATAGTACAAATAGAAGATTTAAAAAAAAAATAAACTCGCTTGCTTTATTGAGTACATTAATTAAGTGAGTACTAACAAATAAACAAAATGAAAAGCAAAATAAACAAATTTCCAAATATGTAAAATTAAAGCCCATAATACCTGCGAGGATTTACATCTCACTTTTGAAATTTGCACACAACATTTTCTTAAAATATGGAAAATGTATATATAACACAAAAGTCATTTAGTTATGTGCAGTTTTTTGCTCACAGGCTATCAAAGACTGAGAGCTAATGTGCCCACAGGTTCTGTATGTACGTACGTATGCATGTACGGTAGCGCCATAACTCATGATATAAATATGCGATTTGCTTCAAATTTTGTGTATAGGTTCATTCTGATAAACCGCTTCCTTGATTAGTTTTGGGAGTTCATTGGTAAAGTATAAAGGGGGAAGGTGGTGTAACCCCTAAATTTAGATAAATGGGATTTTCATGCAGAATTATCCGATTTGCTTCAAATTTTGTATAACGGTTTATTCTCATAATGAGCTTCCCTAATTAGATTTAGAGATGCATTGGTTAAGTAAAAAAGGAGGAAATGCGGAAACTAGTCCCCCACCCCCTCTTAATTTAGGTAGATTGGTTTTTCATGCAGATTTACCCTATTTGCTTCAAATTTGGTATACAGGTTTATTCTGATAAGGCGCGTTCCTTATGAGATTTGGGGGTTCATTGGTTACGTATAAAGGGAAGAAACGGGTGGGACTAATCCCTCCCTTTTGATTTAGCATAATGGGTATTTCATGCAGAATTATACGATTTGCTACAAATTTGGTATACATGTTTATTCTGATAGAGCACTTACCTGATTAGTTTTAGAATTTTTTTTTCGCATTTGAACTATATTGGTTTGTATTATAACAAAAAAAAAAAAAAAAAAAACTACTTTTCATGATTTTTATTTTTACCGTTTTGACATTTTATTGTCGATTTCTTCATTTTTTGCGGGCATTATTCTTTGAAAGAAGAGTATAATATACAATTAGTGTGAATAGTTTGTGAGCTCAATGCCATCAATTTAACTGGACACATTTTTTTTTTTTGTAAACTTATTTGGTATAATGCCCGCATCTTCTGTAAACGTGGAATAAATTGTGCAGGGCATTCAGTTAAAGTTAATACTTAATAGTGTTTACATGTCTAGTATTAGAGATAGGTATAAAAAAGCGGGTCAAGCACTTCTAAATCGGGATATAAAAAATTAAAGCAGCTTTCATTTACTGTAAGAAGTTTTGTAAATTAAACTTTCCTTTAGAAACGCAGTGGTAAAAAATAAACATAACATGTTCTTGTAATCTATAATACTGTGTGTTTCAAAAGTTGGGTGAGAAAGTAAAACAGGATAAAAAATTATGCATGGGTCTCAGAGACTTGCGATTTACAGATAAATATTCAGCATGGTACGGGTTTTTTTATGGCACTATCACAAAATTAGTTCAAAATCTCGATAATAGAGGGTGCTACTGCAGGTAATTCCATGAAATAACTCCATATTGCTCACATAACGCAATATTTGGATACAAAACAGTAGACATACAGTATTCTATAATGTTATTGTATCCAAATTTTGCATTGTGTGAGCAATATGGAATTATTCCATGGAATTATCTGCAATATCGCCCTCTATTTTCGAGATTTTTAACTAAGTTTTATGTTTGTGTCATAAAAAATACCGTACCATGCTGAATATAATCTGCAAACAACATTTCTCTCCGGCCCATAGCTAGTTTTTTATCTTGTTTTATTTTCGCCCCGAACTTTTGAAACACCCGCTATATTAGTCGAAGTCCTGTGACTGTCATAAACAATTACTGGCCGACCGCTTCGCTTTTCATATGACAGACGGCCGTTTTTAATCAAAAATATTTTTTTTCTATTAAAACTACATAAAAGTTGCCATTATCGCAAAGATTTTTTTGTACTTTTCTGTTAACCGGCCACAAATCTCGCGCAAATCCCTCTTCTGTAGGCATGTCCTGTTATTCAGATTACAGACACAAAAGGGTCAAGGACGTGAGATTATTTACATTTGAGCATATCATGCACACATTTATTATGCAATGTACTTAAAAGAAAAAAGAAGAGATTATCATTTTTATATAGAATTTATTAATCGTGTGATAAAGAGATGTTTTGCATGTACAAATAACTTATAAACTTGCATACGCTAATTATAAACGGGCATATACTTACTTACAAACTTGGACGATACGTTTTTCATGTTCAATGATTCAAATTATTTTTTTTCAGACATTGAAAACTCAAATGTAAAAACAAAAAATCTAAAAACCGAGATCAACCTTTTTTTTTTTTTTTTTTTTTTTTTTTTTTTTTTTTTTTTGTCATTAAATGTGTCAATATCCAATAAAATAAAACTTGATAAAACAATACAGCTATCTACAAGAAATCAGTTAAAATCTATCCTCTAATCGATCTAGAAAATGTAGTCATGATTGCATGCATAGTTCATAATATATCCTTCACTTTTAGAGTCAGCCTATGTTTCATAATGAACAAATTCCTGGAATAATATATTCATTAAAATCAAGTAGTCAAAGATTCATATTAAATGAATAAACCCAACTGTCACATAAGGTTAAACAATGCTTGTAAAATGGAATTCGGTTTGACATTTCATGTAGATTTTACACTTAAAGCGTCTTCGGAAATTATTATTTGAGATTGGAAATGCATTAGAGGAAATAACAAATCTGACAATTATTGAAATCAGCACATTAAAATATCATTCTACTATCGATAGCTTTGAAGTAATTCGTTTACAATAAAGTTTAAATGCTAATAATAATAATAAAAATATTAGAAAATTATAATATCTGTTAAATCCTGTTTTAAGATATTTTGAAAAAGTTTCCAAAAATCCTTTCTTTGCCTATTATCATATGAATATGAATTGAATAGTACGCAAAGTAACTACATTCGTGAAATTTCAGACAATGACATATTCGTTAAACTTTATTAAATCTATATAGATACCTACTATTGACATTATTAACGAAAAAGTATTTTTGTTTTCTCAAAATTGAAAAAACGTCGCACCCCAAAATTTTAAATGTAATAATTTCATTTTAGCATACAATGTTGTAACTTTATAAGCTTTTACAAATGCATACATATTAATTTTAATAGTTCTTTTGAAACCAGAATACACATATAAAGCACTTCTTGATTATTATACTCATAAATAAGTTCGTATTTAAACTTTTTTGACCCAGTATTCAAACAAATGTATGTAGGAAAATGTGAATAAGTATTGTAGTGATAATAGTTTAGATGACAAAATAATTTGCAAGCTATATTTTGTGTTATTACATATTTCGAAATATTAATGATTTTTTTCTTTCTTTTTTAGGTAAATATTTCTAAGAGCTGTTGTTTTGATGCTAATATTGAGCCTCAAATTCGTAAGTATCTTTACTAGAGGTTCTAGAAAAGAAAATGTAATAAAGACGATGCTTAAGAGAGGTAAAATTTAGAAAATAATGCACAATATCTCAAATATAACTGTTATTCGACATTTAAAAGAAAAATATTAGAATAAAAAAAAATCAGAAAGAAATAGGGTAACTTCGGGAGAGTCGCCGCACCCCTTGTATTTCTTGTAATTATCGATAGATGGTCGTCAAACACACAGTATAGGTGCACAATGAGATAATTTTAACCAATGTATAACGTGAATCCCATTTCGATGTGTACTTGTAGAAGTACAATCCTTATTTTGACGTAAGTGCATGATTTCACTGTCCAAACTTTTAAACACGTTATGTTTAAATGCTTTTCCTACACTAATTGCTAAATGTATGCACGATTTCCAAGTCAAAACTAAATGTAGCGTTTGTATAGAGTACTGTGTGTATGGTTACCCAATCCCCTTAGCGATGGCAGGTAACTGTGGTGGCCGACGACTGCACTATGCAAAATGGGATACATGCGCAGTTTCTTTTGTACGGGATGATTAAGTGTTATTAACTTTCCTTTTCTTTTTGCACAGACTAACCATGTTAGGCATGTTATCAAGTTTACTAAAACCAAAGGAGAAAAAAGGAAAAATAAAAAGTAAGAAGGGCAAGAAAGATGCAAGTCAAGATGATGATAATAATGAAAAATTGGATTACGCGTAACGCAGATGTTCTTTGCAAGGAATGTTTAGAAAACTACTCCAAAAAAAGAGGAAGTGTAATTGGCTTTGTTGCATCATGTCTCAAATGTAGTTACATAAAGACTGTACTTTTTCGATACCTTTTCTGTAGATTGTAGTCGAAAATACAAGTCTCTTTACCCATTCGAGACCATAGGTGCATATAAGCACCTTCATAAAGAGTATACAAAATTTGTTCCTGGTACCAGTAAAAAAGAAAATTAATGTTTGCTTTCTTTGATTAGAGCATTTTTATGATTGTTTAAGCTAACTTCTTTTAAAAAACTGGTGCCAGCCAAATAAAATTTGTGTAAAAGCCACCGTTCCTGAAAGGGTTAACAAATAAATTATGCAAACACAATTTTACTTTTTTTTCTTTTCCCTCTCTAATACATACTTCGTAGCCCGGATAATACATTTCCATCTCCTTTTTCTGCATGGAACAACAGAAAGGACCAATAATCGAGCCTGTATTTTTCGACTATTGCTTACAGCGCCATCTATTGTTTGTAATTCGAACTAAAATCGAAAGTCACTGTAATAAAACTTTTGAGTTTATGCATAACCTTCCTGCAAGAATTTTTTTAATATTTGTCACCGTTTGGAAGTTATTGAATTTTAAAATCAGTCCGTCCTTTTTGGGACACCCGGTATATTCCAAATTGCAAAGCTCTATGTCAACAGGAAGCGGGTGAAAAATGAGCAACAAGATTTTACCGCCAGATACAAACAAACAGAATTTTAAGTTTAAAAAAAAAATATATATATATATATATATATACACTGTTAAAAATTTGCAGCATTCTGTCCCGTCATTTGACCGTTTTTATCAAAAACCGTTACACAACCGTAATTTAACATTATTCTGACCATATTATTGGCCAATTTATGGTCAGAATATAGTTAAATTACAGTTATGAAACCGTTTTCCAAAAAACGGTCGAATGACTGGACAGAATGCTGCAAATTTTTAACAGCGTATTTTATGTTTTTAAAAGTTTCTCAGATTCTTAGATTTAGAGCTGAATTTGATTCCGAGCTATCAAATTTAAATTATAGGAGCAGAACCATTATAAATGCACGCATTGATTAGTTACCTTTATTATTCTTTGAATAATTGACTGAATTATGTGTTTGTTTTTAATGAATACTTCATTGTGATTTGATCTTTAAACTGTTTTACACTCAAAATTTTGGTATAAATTTTTTTCGTGCGGATATATTATATTTGCTGTCTAAATACTTTTTTAACAGCAAAAAATGTACAGTAGAGTCTCGATTACCAGAGCCACGCTTAACGGATTTTCTGCTTTAACAAATCACCGAAAGAAATAACCCCTTTTCCATTTTGACCAAAATACCCCCCAGAGTTTTAGATTTTTGCGATTTCTCTTTCATCTGCACTTAGAGTTTCATTGACAATGATGGATTACTTTTATTCCCAGGTTCGAGATTTAAACTTCAGGAATATTGAAATCAAATGTTAGATCAAAGCATATTGTTTGCAACCAAACATGATCAGAGTGATACAGACATTAGTTCAAGGTGTTCTTGAGAATTTGAGATTAAACGTTAGAAATAATCAGTTAGGAAAACTGATTGGATATTATGAAAAACAAGGGGTAATAGGCAAGGATATACGAGGTTATACCGTGGTAAACGCCGTATACATTCTGGATATTTTTAAGGAACTTCATATATCTTTTTTCTGAAATAAAGCTATGGAGTGTACTCTGTAGTCTATACCCTGTACCTTTAGAGTATAAAAAACTAAACCTGTGGTTTCGCGAGCCATTAAGGATTAGGGCCTACAGTACCTAAACCTGCTTTCTTAACCCTGGTCTCCGAGTAGTTATGCAGCATATGTCCCGGTATGGAAGGTAGCCTAACGCGAGATCTTCAATGTTTATTTACAAAACTAGGTTGGTACTCATTTTATCGACCCCTAAGGGATAAAAGTTTGAGTGAACCTTGCCTAGCCGGGAGTTGAAATCTCGACTTGTAGTGAGGACATTACCACTGCGCTACTAGGCTTCTATAGAATATAACTGCTAGAATGTTATTCCATATGGAAGGCATGAATACGAAATTCCTCAATAGGTAAACAATAAAAAAAGTTAAAAGTTTTACCTTTATGTTTTGATGTGTTTCAATGGAAATATACTCTTCTTTGGATGAACAAAAAACATTTATTAGAAGATTGAATACACTAGAATAATATATATGCTGGTCACAGTACAGATCACACTTCACAATAAAAACAAAACAGGTGTATAAGACTATTTACAAACACAAAGAAATACTTTGAACTATGGCTTGTTGCAGTTTTTTTTTTTTATCATATTATATTCCTTTGGAATATTATTGAATTTTTTTAATCAAGCAGCATTTTGCTGCCAACTGCTATAAGGGAAGAAGCAACACTCACTGAACTGAGTGTCTGTCACAGTAGATCAAATAAAAAATGATTGTCTGATGCTGCCATCTGGTGGATGTTCTTGAAAACAAAAGAGCATTTTCTAACATCTCTCCCGTTTTGTGATAGAATCTGACACCAGGTGGATAAGGTTTCTACAAAGTTCAAATTTGGCTTTTGGCAGTGGCTTCGTCATTATATCTGCTATCATTTCATTTGTTGATAGATATTTGACATCTATAACATTTTTAGTTTTTAAATCTCGTATGTAATGATACTTTGTATCAATGTGCTTAGTGCGGGATTTAAATTTTTCACTTTCAACCAATTTAATTGTAGATTGGTTATCCTCAAAAATTCTAATAGGAAAATGTTGTTGTAAATTGAGATCTTTACATAATTTTAAGATCCATAGCACCTCTTGAGTTCCTTGTGACAGTGCCACATATTCAGCTTCTGCTGACGATAACGTCACACATGTTTGTTTTCGCGAGAACCAAGAAATGCAGCTATTGCGTAAGAAGATTACATTTCCTGAGGTGGATTTTCTGTCTGTAGCATCTTGTCCCCAGTCTGCATCCGAGTATGCAACTATATTAGGATATTCTTTTGAAGAAATGTGGAGATCAAGGTCTTTCGTTGTTTTTAAGTATCTTATTACCCTTTTAACAGCATTCCAGTCCTTTTCTCTTGGATTATTGCATCTTCGACTTAGTATGTGTGTAGGAGCGGTAATATCAGGTCTTGTACATGAGGAAATATATAAAAGACTTCCTATAGCTTGTCTGTAATTATCATTTGATGATAAAAGATTTTCTTCTTTATCTAAACTATAATAGTTAGTTTCCATTGGGGTATAAGTTGGTTTGGCTTCTTCAAGCTGAAAATCCTTAACTAATTGAGTTATTTTACTTCTTTGTGAAAGTAAATAACTTCCATCTTCTTTTCTGTAAATTTCTATACCTAAGAAGTATTTTGCTTCTCCTAGTGATGTTATGGGATAAGATTTCTTTAAGTAATTTATTACTTCATTAACTTCATTTTCATCTTCTGAGCTCATCAGCATATCATCTACATACAGTATGAGATGAATTGTCTTCTTTGATTTTTCTTTTATGAACAAACATGGATCAGCTTCACTTTGTTTAAATCCATATGCCTTTAGAGTATTCTCTATTTCTTCATTCCAGCACTTGGCGGCTTGTTTAAGACCATATATAGCCTTTTTTAATTTATAGACTTTGTCTTTATTTTCTTCATCATGAAAGCCTTCTGGTTGATGCATGTATAATTCTTCATTATCTAGTTTACCATGTAGAAAGGCTGTTTTAACATCTACTTGAAATACTCTGGCTTTATGATAAGCTGCCCAGGTCAGAAAAGCTCTAATAGTTGTATGTTTGACGACAGGAGAGAAGGTTTCATCATAATCAGTGCCTAATTTTTGAGCGAAACCTTTGGCAACTAATCGTGCTTTGCATTTTATTGCTTCTCCATTTTCATTATGTTTTGTTTTGTAAACCCATTTACAGCCAATGGCGTGCTTGCCTTTGGGTAAAGTAACAAGCTCAAACACTTCATTTTCCTTTAAAGAGTTAAATTCTTCCTTCATAGCTTGAAACCATTTCTGTTGATCTTTTACTGGTAATTGTAAAACATCTTTAAAAGTTTCAGGATCTTGATTTTTGGAACAACTGTCTTCAGTTTTGTAAGAATATCTTTCTGGTGGAATTCCTTTAGTCTCTCTATTAGATATTCTTCTCTGGAAATTATCTTCACTTTCTTCAGTTGTTGGGCTATCTACTGATTTTTCATCCGTATTTATTTCTTCTGCAGTATTTTCTATTTGGATAGCATCACTATCATTTTCAAGATTTTCTTCTGAAAAATTTAAATGCATTAAATCTGAGATTCGCTCTTCAGGATTTTCTTGAAAGACATTTTCACAGTTCATATTTTCAAAAAACTTCACTGTTCTGCTTATCACTATTTTTCTACCACCTATATAAATTCGATATCCTTTGCTTCTTAAATCGTAACCAACAAAGACTCCTTCAGTGGCCTTTTCGTCAAATTTTTGTCTCTTCTGTTTATGAACATACACATATGCTTTGCATCCAAATACTTTAAGGTGACTCAAATTTGGCTTATGCCCATTCCACAGTTCATATGGTGCCTTTTCAGTTGGTTTTGTAGGTAATCTATTTTGTAAGTAGGCTGCTGTAGCTATGGCTTCTGCCCAGAATGTTTTTGGCAATTTAGCATTTATAAGCATGGCTTTACTCATTTCAATAAGCGAGCGATTCTTTCTTTCTGCAACTCCATTTTGGGACGGTGAATATGGCGTCGTTGTTTCATGATTTATTCCTAAGTTTTTAAGGTAGTCTTTGACAGATTCGTTGCAATATTCTGTTCCATTGTCACTACGCAAAGATTTAATCTTCAATCTAAATTTGTTTGTTGTTGATGCAACATACTCTTTTAATTTATCAAATACTTCATCTTTAGAAGAAATAAAATATGCTTGTGTATAACGAGAGTAATCATCAATAAATGTAACGAAATATCTTTTTTGATCCCATACTTTTTGTTTCTGCAGGACCGCATACGTCGCTGTATATCAAATCAAGTGGTTTTTTACTTCTGTATTGCGTTTCTTTTGGAAATGATTTTTCTGTTAACTTAGCTTTTATGCAACTTGAACATTCAGTATTATGAGAACAATTATTCACAGTAATACCTAAAGCTAAATCATCCTTTTGAATTTTCCTGATGGATTCCAAATTTCTATGGCCTAGCCTTTGGTGCCATTTTAGAATGCAGTTAACATTAGAACAAACGGGTAATATTTCTGAAGCACTATATACCTTTTCATTTGTAGGTATTATTTTTAATCTGTATAACCCCTCATCAGCTTTTGCATCTGCAACTAAGATGTTGCCCTTTTTAATTAAACATATATCATCTTTAAATGTTACAACAAAACCTTTCTCAGTACAAGACTGGACAGATAATAAATTACTATCCAACTCGGGAACATAAAGCACATGATCCAATGTAACTCTATTTGTTTGACCATTAAGTGTTTCAATATTAAAAGTACATTTACCCTTTCCCTTTGCAGTTAATTTAGTTCCATTAGCAATTGTAATTGTATCTTTATTCGAACTTTTTAATTCTGAGAACAGTTCCAAGGAATTAGCTAAATGAACAGACGCACCTGAATCAATAACAAAAGACAAATTTTTGTTTTTATTTCCATTTTGTTGAGATTTCATAACAAAATTCAAAGAATTTGATTCTTCCATTAATTCATGATAGTTTTGAGAATCTGATAGATTTTCATTTTGACTAGCAGTAGAGGCAGAGAAATTGTTTGGTTTTTTAAACTGTTGACGTGATCTATCTTGGGTGAAATTTGGTTTTGTTTTGTTAGTATTATTACCCTTTAAGTGAAAACAATCTTCACGGTTGTGATTATTCTTTTTGCAATGAGAACAAAATTTTTGCTTATTCAAATGCTTTGGTTTATCCCTATTACCCTTCAAAGCAATAGATTCAAATTTTGTTGAAATTTGTTTAGTTTCAACTCTTCTAAGATACTCATCAATTAATTTGTTTTGAACATATTTTAATGATAAATCTGTTTCATATTTACTTTCAATAGCAGTTATAAAGGTACTATAAGAATTTGGTAAGGAACAGAGCAAAATAGCTATTAAATTATCATCTTGTATTACTTCACCTATACTTCTTAATTTTTCTGCTAATTCTAAGACAGAATTAATATGATCCTGCATTTTAATACTTTCATTATATTTAATGGAATACAGCTTCCTAAGAAGATAAAGTTTATTTGTTAAATTTACTCTTTCATGAACAGATTTCAATTGATCATATGTTTCTTTAGCACTTTTAGCATGTCTGACATGAACAATTTGTGAATCTGAGATATTTAAACAAATTAATGCCCTAGCATTTCTATCATTTTTTACCCAATTATCATCATTTTCCTTTTTAGGTTCAAATACAACATCATACAGACCTTCTTTGATTAACAATTGTTCTATTTTGAATTTCCAAACTGAATAGTTGTCATCAGTTAATTTATCAACATAATGAGATTCTTTAATACTAGACATTATGATAGAATAATATTTGCTTATTTCACAGAAAATAAAACTTTTTTTTCTTATTAATACATCAAAACAACAATTATAAACTCAAATATAATGCTAATGATGAAATAAGAACAAAATAAAATTCTTGAGAACAATTTTTGAAGTTACTTTTGATTTCAGAAAAACTGTTCTTAAATGTTAAATTCTTTGTTTAAAACATAAATTTACATTTGCAACTTATATAATAAAATTTCAATAAGAAACTGGCAAAATCAAAATCAAAATAATTTCTTTTCTTATCAATACACTTTTGGTTTCAAAATAAGAACAATTCTTTGAATTTTCTTTTGTATCATTCACTTGTGAAAAATACCAACATTCAGAAAATAATTATTTCTTTGAATTTAATTATATTATATTTTCTTCTTTTATATTACTATATTTAAAATTGAGATAAGTTCAGTCTCATAATCGACTGTTAGAATGTTATTCCATATGGAAGGCATGAATACGAAATTCCTCAATAGGTAAACAATAAAAAAAAGTTAAAAGTTTTACCTTTATGTTTTGATGTGTTTCAATGGAAATATACTCTTCTTTGGATGAACAAAAAACATTTATTAGAAGATTGAATACACTAGAATAATATATATGCTGGTCACAGTACAGATCACACTTCACAATAAAAACAAAACAGGTGTATAAGACTATTTACAAACACAAAGAAATACTTTGAACTATGGCTTGTTGCAGTTTTTTTTTTTTATCATATTATATTCCTTTGGAATATTATTGAATTTTTTTAATCAAGCAGCATTTTGCTGCCAACTGCTATAAGGGAAGAAGCAACACTCACTGAACTGAGTGTCTGTCACAGTAGATCAAATAAAAAATGATTGTCTGATGCTGCCATCTGGTGGATGTTCTTGAAAACAAAAGAGCATTTTCTAACAATAACCTCTGGTATTTTAGACTACATCACTGGTTATAGAATGCCTGGAACACATAACACTGAAGGATGTTTCATTTTGAATTTCCGAACCATAAGAATAAGTTAAACCAACGACTCTACAGAAATCGAGGAGGAATATTATGGCCCCGGAGTAGTCAAAATGAGAAAATAATGCTGGTGGCGATGGAATTTTGTTCAGCATGGTAGAAAGCCTCCTATTTCTGAAACTTTAGCAGAAGAAGATATTACTGAGTGGATGAAGAGAAATAAATCGCAAGAAATTACGGATCAGATGATTGCAAGCATCGATGAACACATCGAACAGGAGAACAATGATGATGAAATCGACGGTCATGAAATGGAAGTAACACATTTCAAAAGTCTAAGTTTAATCGAAAAAAAATTATTGAATACAATGAGCATCAATAAAAGGCTATACCAGCAATTATGAGAAAACTAATGTAATGGCGTAACGCTGCAGGAAAAAAATGGTTGAACTAATAAAAATGGCCCATTTTTTAATATAAAAATTTTCAAAAATTTAAATTTTAGATTATTCTTTTAAATTTTGTACAAACATCATTTCCTGGTAATTTTTATCTTTAATTCTGTAAAATTCTACAAGAGAAATGATTCTAAGAAAATACTGTATTTAAAAAAAATTACCATTTGTGAGTCCTGCTTATGCGTAAATTTATGTATCGTATAACATAAATTACCAATAAGATAAAAAAAATATTTTTTATGATGGAAAATATATTTTATTGTATTCAGAATTCATAAGTTAATATTTTTAACACATTCATAACGTTGGAAGTTTCCACAAATACTATGAAACTCTTATGGAAAACAGGAGTTTCGATAGAAAGGATCGAAAAGGAAATAATGTGTTTTAAGCTTGGTTGCTAAAAATACTTTTATATCTGCAGAGAAAGTACCCTTGAGATTGTAAGTTTTTCCCAAGTGCGATAAAATATGAACATTAAATATCAGCATTGAAGATTTGCTCCCATAATAACACACAATTTGTGATAGAAGGAATGATAGAACTATCTCAAGCAACCTGAATAAATTTTCGAAAATAAATAATTCAAATTTCAATCACGCAACCATGTGTTATAGCGACATATGGAATAAATATGAAGAAGTTAGACTACTCTCTTATTTAACAGCAGATACACAGCAGCTATAGATCACACACATATATATACAATAATATATATATATAAAATAATATATATATATAGACATGTGTACATATATATATAATAAAATTAAAAAAAAAACAATATGAAAATAGAAATGCAAAAACCATGAAACAATGAATATCTTTCAGATTCGTGAAGCTATGCAAGCTTAATTCATATTCAACAATAATATTCCTTATAACATATCGTATGTACGAAAATAATTGAAATAAATGATGATATACAATTAAAAAAGAACTATTATACATAACACATAAAAATTTTTCATATATGATGAAATGAATAAAACTTAAAAATTCCACATACACAACTCACCAGAAAACAAAACACGGCAAATATGCATAATAATATAAAATATTTTAAAATGCGAAAGGTGAAATCAGTAGATCAAAACCATGACTCAGCAAAAAGTAAATAAAACTAAAACTAATGCTGCCATCTAGCTTTAACGCGTGAAAGCTAAATACTGGTTCTGTCAGTTATCAGCAGGTGGAAAAGCGATAGATTTCAAGACAGATGAACAATGCCGTAATAAACAATAACCAATATTCCCAAAATGCGATGAAAAAATGGAATGGAGAATATAGGCAATAACTTAAAACAAAAATTAAGTATCTATAGAAGGAATTATTCGATAAAGAAGAGGGATGTGTGCAAATTATATATAAATAATCAATAAGGATTAATCTAAAAGAGTATAACACAGCCATATATATATATATATATATATATATATATATATATATATATATCTATATATATATATATATATATATATATATATATATGTTATATAAAAATTTTTACTTTTACTATTCATTTAAATTATTCTAAATTGCCGACCTATTCATTATTTTCTTTTTTTTTTTAATACGCTCTATTATTTATTTCTAGCTAAATTCCTATATTTTTAAAACGCGTATCTTAATAATAGATTTATTCCAAAACATAATCTAAACTTTTAATCCCTTCATTAATTTTTATCGTCTACCAAACTGTAAAGTTCTGAACGCAGTTACTTCTTTTTCGAATATTTATCAAAGCCATTTTTACTTTTTTATTCTATTTCATCTCATTTTCCCGCCCGCGAGGCACCAGCCTTTTCACATCGAAATCATTCCATTAGCGGCGCTGGGATTCTTTCCTGTGACGTTTCTTGATCGCTCTCCATTGGCTGAGTGTCGGATCCCAGTTTCACTTCGAGGCTCGTTCGTGATTTTTGTTGGTTTAGCTTGAAGTTGTCATTTCAATCGGAATTCCTCCGCGCATTCTCATAAATAGCGAGAGCATGAACTCAGAACGAGAGATTTTTTTTGTGCTGTGATTGTTTACAAAACCTGTTACCCGGTGTCCTTAGCCATGTGGAATATTCATTTCGTAAATTAACATCTATTTAGCATGAATAATTAGTTTATGCTCGAGTGAAATGCTCTGATTTCTCATCTGCGGGAATTGTTCAGTGTTGGTATGTTCTGATGGAATAAACAGTTGTTTTATGAGTACATTTCCATGTGTTTAATTGGGAAAACCCCATATTTCTTCATATGCCTTTTTTCGCCACTCAAGCTGCCTTGTTTTCATAATGAAATAATAAGTGTTTGATTGGACTATACCAATATTATCATCGCTCTACAGCTGCTATATTTTCAGAGTTGATACCTCCGCTAGCAATGGTTGTGCTAAGTGGTAGTATTGCTTACAACATCACCAACGGCTGATTAAAATGTCGTATGACTCCAGTAATACGTAATAAGCACGATTTCAACTACACCCATTAAATTGTTTCGTAACATATATATATTATATATATATATATTATATATATATAGCTGCAAAAGTAACCTTAAAGTTATAGCGGTAATGATTAACATGTGCTGGTGTGTATTTGGATTAAATCAAAATGGGGTTAATTTAGGTAGGCTGTGTAATATTACTATATTTCATTGATATAAATTAATTATTTAAAGGTTGTATTGATTTTTCCATTTCATAGCATTTAATATTATTCTGTTTTCATCTTGAATCTAATCTTTTGGTCATGTAGTCGTTTGGGTACAGGGGGGAAATTTTTTTCAGCTTATAGCTTTTTTCTCTCCACAGAAAACGACTATTTTTGCTTATATATTTAAATTCTGTACCCTTGATAATGTAATTCAATATATAAGCTTTCCAATTATTTTTATCGGCATCCATACTTTTCTTTTTTTCTCCCATATTAATACTCGTAAGATAGTACTTTTGTATCCATGTTACGTGTGTTGGGGGGTACTGTATTTGTTAATGTCATTTCATTCAGAATATCACAGTTGTTGGTGGTGGTCGGTAATGTTTATTTAATGGTTATATATATATATATATATATATATATATATATATATGTACATATATCATTAAATAAATATATTTAATAACTATTGTAAACATAACTAACTAATAGCAGCTCTTAAAAATCCAACACAATATAACTATCAAACAACACATGATTTTAAATTTACTAAGACTTGAGGAAGTTTATAAAATCATAAAATTTTTTTTGAAGAAATAACAAAAACAAAATAAATTTTCAAAAATCACAGAAATAAAAAATTAATATCACAGGTCATAATGATCTGTATTTATTCTTCCGGAGGTGGAAAGCCTTTGCTCTCCCAGGGGTAGAAAACCTTTACACTTCACTTTTCACCAACTGAAGAGTAAAGGCAGATGATCTTAACTTGTGATATTATTGATTTGTTATTTCTGTGTTTTTTGGTATTCTATTTTATTTCCGTTATTGTTCAAAAGTTTTTTACTGTTTTATATAGCGGCTTTTAAGTTTAATAAATTCAAAATCATGTATTATTTCATAATTATATATATACTGTATATATATATTAATATTTGGAAAATTTTCCAGAGAGAAACATTCGCCTTGAATACAATATTTCAAATGAAAAACAAATTTCAAATTATTTTTGCTTAAAAGGCGCTAAGACCAAATTAGTGAAAAATATTCCATGCCGGGAATCGAACCCGGGTCATCAGTATAGCACACTGACGTTCTACCGCTAAACCACATGGAACGATACCCAGCCTGGAACTTCTCACTATTACAAGTTGGCAAGGCTACAAATGCAGCACAAGATGGAATATTTTCCGTGAGCCACCAACATGGGGCAAACACAGACACTTAATTAAATCCAGCATCGATGAATCTATATTAATATTTGGAAATTTTTCCAGAGAGAAACATTCGCCTTGAATACAATATTTCAAATGAAATTTTCATTTGAAATAATGTATATATATATATAATATATATATGCTCGTATGTCCAGTTTTTTCTCACGCGGTTCTGTTTTTGTGAAACTCAGAACAGATTTTTTATATTTGTGGAAATTCTAACCTTACTTTTAAGAATTTGAAAGTATCGTTGTAGTCAGGTTCCTTTGTATCTGCCGTTTACTTATGTAGCCGTATAGTCACACGTATCGTTATTGTATCTGCTTATAGATTTTATGTCAAATACATAAAAACTGGATTGTGTGGTATAAGTAAACCAGAAATACACAAAACAAGTGACATTAGCACATATTTTGCATTAGAGATTGATAAATCAATCATTTGTCCTCGTAAACGTTTTTTATATATGTACACTGTGTAAATATTAAAAATATACTAAATTAGTTTTAACATTTACATATTCGATTAAATTATAGTATATTACCAAAATTGTATATATTCTCATTATATAAGTTTTTAGAGCGTCAAACGTTTGCGGTATTCCATGCAAAATACATTTAACTCTTTCAAAATTCACTATGAGGTGTTTTTTTTTAACATACCTAACAATGAAAACGTAATCTTCTATATAAAATATCCAAAAAAAGTAATATATGGAATTTGGATAAAAAAAAATACTTTCATATGTACAATAAAAACAGTTAAAAACATAGGTATATTCCTAAGTAAATTCTAGTGTAATAAATAAGTGAAGTCCTAATATTGCAGTGTTTTTTTAACCTACTCACAGTTCATGATACAAGGAATAAATGTATAATTTCAAGAAAATATCTATAAATACTTTTTAAATTATTAAATCAGATTTCAATCATGCAACACCGTTTTAAACAGAATAAGAGTAAAAAGAGAAATCATAAAAGAAGCTTGATATCATTTTCTCCGAAAGAGAAATGATTAAAGTAATAAAACTTTAATCTTATTAAAGCAATCAACTAAAATTCTTTAATAAAGAACTAATAATACCTAATTTCTTAAGTAGGATTAAGTTTAATTAACATGAGATTATTACCAATTTTCCCTTTTATTGAATTATCTGATTTTTTTTATGTATAATAACAAAACTTTTTTTTAATCTTAAGTATTTTTACCAATTTTCCGGTAATGAAACTGATGCACGTAAATATAGATTTAAACTAAATGTCTTAAATCCGATAATTTTAGTGAGTGTTTTGCAAATTTTATCTAAAATAGAGGAAATGCATGTCGAAGTAAATGATGGTTTGGGTGATACTTTATAAAAATATACTAACAGAAATATTGTTACAGAAAAAATATAAATAAATAAACTTTCACTGTTTATGATCCAAAAAATGAAAAAATATCTTCAGAAAAATATGTAAGTATTTTGTAAATAAATAATTAAAATTCCAAACACACAATCACGTTTTAAAAAATAATAATAAAAAAAAGAAGTTATAAAAAAAATGCTACGTGTGATATCTTTTCTCAAAAGTAAAAAAAGTTAAAATTTTTAAAAGAAAATCCACCTAGCTTTCTACATTAAGAAATGAGTATATCGGCTTTCTCATCTAGGATTAAAGTTAATTAGCTTGGGCGTATTACCATTTGTTTTATGAACATGGTGAACTTTCCAGTATTTTGTTTATTTAATGCTTAAAATAAAGCTTTTTATAAATATGAACTAATTTAATTCCTTTTAACTTAATACAACTTCACAGATTTGATAAAAATTGAAATTTAATATGTACTATGTATTATACTCGTATTTTTAGTTATAATGTAGTTGTTTACAGATTTTATTCGGAAAGAAGAAAGTTTGCCATTTTTTTTTTTTTACAGACATGTTCATTGTTTTGGAATGGCAATATTCTAACTTTTTTAAACCACTCTTTTAAAAGAAAGTACATCAACGATGAACTTTCTCCAAAAGCGTCTGATTAATTAGAATAGTTTGGAAAATCGATAGTTCTAGAAATAAACACACTAGAATAAGTTTTATGTCAGTTAGAATTTTAGATAGTAATAAAGATTTTCGGCAATGTATGAAATTTATGGGATAATTTAACTAATATAATGGTGTAATTTAAACCGATATAACTGGTGTAATATTACAGCATACTAATGTGAAACTATCAGAATTCACATTGTTATGGTGTAAGACAACACCAGTAAAATCGGCTGAATTACTACGTTAAATTGAGCAGCAAGGCTGCAACAAATTTGTGAAGTAACGTTACACTATTTTTTTTTCAGTGAGAAGATGAGGACATTTTATTATAGCCGAATTTCTCATTTAGATCGTTGTCATTCGAATGGAACATATTCTTGATATACCTTAAAATTATAGACTTGTAAAAGCATACTAATATAAACTAAGAAAACC
This sequence comes from Maratus speciosus, assembly GCA_963932465.1. NCBI lineage: Eukaryota > Metazoa > Arthropoda > Arachnida > Araneae > Salticidae > Maratus > Maratus speciosus. The sequence goes on from OZ010786.1 coordinate 330,263,938, forward strand.
AGTAGCAAAAAAAAAAAAAAAAAAAAAAAAAAAAAAAAAAAAAAAGTAAATATTTAGAAGCATAATTGCTTTGCTCCATTTTTATTTGCATGAAAAACAAAAACATAACAATGAGTAAATTTGACAAAAAGTTTCACTTTCACTGCTTTTTATTTAAAACATCGTGAAATTTTAAGTTTGACATTATCGAATAGGGAAAAAATGTTAATTAAGTAAATGTAAATTAATGTAAATGTAAATTTAAATAAATGTAAATTAAGTAATTAATGTAAATTAAGTAAATATTTAGAAGCATAATTGCTTTGTTCCATTTTTATTTGCATGAAAAGCAAAAACATAACCATGAGTAAATTTGGCAAAAAGTTTCACTGCTTTTTATTTAAAACATCGTGAAATTTTAAGTTTGACATTATCGAATAGGGAAAAAAATGTTGCAACTGTGCACTGTTTACTTATTTATTTGTGGATATTAAAATAATTTCTCAGCATGATTTTAAAAAAATCTACCTCTTTCGCGTGCAGCCCGATTAGGAAAGATTAACTTGTTCATACTTAAAATAATATAAATATTTAAGAATTTGTTTGCAGCTAATACGCCATAAAGAAATCATAACTTCATCAATAAATAAATAAAACAAAAAAAATAATAAAAATAAAACACAAATATAACAGACACGTAACCGATTGACACGCTTAAACCATTGAAATTATCAGAATCAAAAAGGCTATTGCAAGTTGCGATGGTTAGCGATTTATTCAGCTGTTAACACCTGGCATGCGATTGATAAGAAATTATCACTTTTATTAAGTTACAAAACATTATTTGGATACATTATTAATTTCTTTCGTATAAAAATGCTTTATTGTATTGTTACTGAAAAATGAAAAGATATACAGTAAATGAAAAAATCTGCGTATCTATTTATAAAGGAAAAATTTTTTCACTTATTTTTTATAACCCGGAAAGCCCGGGTTGGTTACCCTAGTCTTAGTAATTATAAAATAACAACAACAACAACAAAAAAAAAATTCAATAAAAAATTGAAATTAGTCATTTCATCTATTTATTTTTGAAAAATTTGTTTAATTAAGCAGCGGACTCTAAAAGTGCAAATATTTAAAAATGCTCTGATAAAACGAATGTTTTATCAGTCACAATGGTTAAGTTTCCAATATGTCAGTGAAATGGATAATTTCGAATGCATTATATAATATAAAAGAAGTAAATCTGAATAGCAAAGGAAATAGCATGGTCAAGAATTCGTGTTTTTCAATCGGTTTATTGGCTTTCGTCCAAAGTCTTTCAGATATCTGAGAAATTTCAAATACTCGATACCACACTAATGTTCTTGACATATAACGAACTCTCAAGTGACATTTTCGACTAGTATAGTTATATTTTTCTTTGGAGTTTTTTTTTTTTCACATTCTTGCTAGATATTTGTGCCAAATAGCTTTTTTTAAATATTTTCTTTATAAAAATAGCTTTTTGATTTTTTTTTAATATTTGTTTTGCTTTAAAGTAAACGTTTTGAAGTAAATGTTAACTTCGATAAAGGAATTGTTTTTTATCACTTCGATTGAAAATAGTACTTTTTAGTAAATATTTCCTAAAATATTCAATTTTTAGATTATAAACGACTACTAAAAACGGAAATATTTAATTAGATATTGACTAAATGCAAGTTTTTCATTTCATTCATCATTTTCCCAATATTTACAATTAAATGGATAAATTTTAATACATTATACATACAACTTAAAATAATACAAATTTAACAGCGTAGAAAATCATGAGGTCACGAACTCATATTTTTTATTCTGTTTATCGGTTTTCTTCACAATACTTTTAGATATTCTAGAACGTTCATATATTCTGTATCAGTGGGATGTTATTCGCAATATAATGAATTCTAAAGTGACATATTCGATTAGTATACATTCTTTGTGAGTCTTTTTTTATCATGTTGTTGTTAGAAATTTGTGCAAATAAGCTTTATTTAAAAAAAAATAATCATTGTTCTCCTGTAATATTCTTATGAATTAAAATTATTCAATATTAAGATAACATATTCACCGTTCTCATTAAAAATGCTATTTTTCCCAAAATACTATAAAAACGTTTTATAAATAGAAATTCATTTAAAAACGCAAAATAAATAGATATCGATATCAAATGGAAGTTTCGCATCTCACATTGGTCAATTTTCCATCATTTTTAGTGAAATGGATAATTTTGAATGCACTGCACAATATTAAATAAAAAATATATTAATACTGTAGAAAATAGTGTTGTCAAGATTTTTTTTTGTATTTTTTTTTTTTCGGGTTCCTCAAAATTCTTTCAGATATCCGAGAACATACACCTATTTTATACCAAATTAATGTTACTGCAATTCAAGGATTTCTTAAATGATTGTTTAGATTTGTAAAGTTATGTTTTTCTATTTATTATTCTTTATCAAATTGTCATTAAATATTCGAACTACTTTTTAAATATTTATATTTTGGTACTGCGAATTGATAAACTTTTTGAAAATATAAAAATATTTCATTTAGCTGGTTCATTAAATTTTGTATTTTGTCAAAATATTTAATAAAATACTTTCATTAAGTATAATCGTGAATGATGAAAACGCAAGCTGTCGAAAAGTTATCGACTAAAAAAAGGTTTTGCATTTAAGAATGATTACAGGGTTCGTACGGGTGCTTCAATTTCATGACTAAGAAATTCTTCGGTACCAGTATTTTCTTATGGAAAATCTCCCCGAAATAATGCGAAATTTCGTCCGTTTGAACTAGATTTACTTTTCTATAAAAAAAATTCTGATATTGGTCCTTGAAAATAAAGGTACCCGTAGGAACCCTGAGTTAAATTACAAAGATTTCTTATAAACTGAATAATTTAGAATACTTTACATGACAATAAGTAAGTAATATGTTTAGTGAAACAGAACGACTTAGAAAGTGTATGGTTTATAATTAATGTTTTTTTTTATACGGCCATTGGATTTCATAGAAATTCATTCCCATTTTTGAGAAGGTTTACAAATTCACTGGACAACTAATGTTCTTGGCATACAGCTTTTTAGTGACGTTTTTGAGTAACAGAAATCTTTTATTTTAAACGTTTTTTGCCCAATAGTAGATATTTCAGCAACTTAAAAAAAATATTTTTATCAGTATATGTAATAGAGTTATTTATCATGATCTCTTGTATTTATTTCTTGGAAAATGTTGATTATTTGTTGCTTATAAATTACAAAGTATCTATATCTTTGCATGAACTAGAGTTAAAAAACGAGCCCAAAAAATAATAATCGGGAAAGTGTAACATAATTATCAATGTATTTCGAATTAAAACAAAATATGCCCTTTTATCACTGACCAACTAATAATTCCAATATTTTCGATTTGTATAGTCTACTTTGTCTATTTCGTATTTTCTATTAATTTTTTGTTAAATATTTGCACCATTTTTTAAATATTTTATATTTGGCTTTATGAATTGCTATGAAGTAAGAATTACACCTTTACGCAAACATAAAAATATTCTATTTAACTGGTTCATTAAATTAAAATTTTTGTAAAAATAATAAATAAAATACTTTTATTAAATGTATGTGTGAATAATGAAAACGCAAAAAAAGTTGTAAAATTACTGACTAAAAAACTTGTTTTCCATTTAAGAACGGTTAAATGACAAAGATTTTGTATAAACTTAATAATTTAGAGTGCGTTACATGACAAAAAGGATGTAAGCTGTTTAGTGGATCAGAGCAGCATAGAGAGTATGGTTTAGAATTGATTTTTTTATACGATCTTTGGCTTTCTTTGAAATTCGTTCAGATATTTGAGAACTTTCATAAATTTAATGTCCAACTAATGCTCTCGACATACAGCTTTATAGTTACATTCTTTTGCAATAGCACTTATTTATTTTAAAAGGTTTTCAGCTAATATTAGGTATTTCGGCAACTATTTTTTTTTAAATATAAAGTATATAAAAGAAAACGATATATGGAGTTTTGTTCTAAAAATACATTTTTTATGTACAGTAAAAACATAAGTATATTTCCAAGTGAAGTCTAGTTAAATAAGGAAATAATGTCCTAAAATTTCATTGTTTTTTTTAATCAGCTAAGAGGTCATGATACAAGGAATAAAAGCATAATTTCAGAAAAATATATAAATGCTTTTTTAATTATTAATTCAGATTTCGATCATGCAACATCATGTTAAGCAGAATAAAAAAAGAAGACATCATTAAAAAAAAAAAAAAAAAAAAAAAAGGCTTGGTATAATTTTCTCCGAAAGAAAGATGTCTAAAGTAATAAAATTTTAATCTTATTAAGGCAAGCAACTTAAATTCTTTTGTAAAGAACTAACAATACCTAATTTCTTATCTAGGATTAAGTTTAATTAACATGGAATTATTAGCGTTTTTTTCATCATATTGAATTATCTGATTATTGTTTTAAAAATCGCTCAAAAAAACAAAAAAAATTTAATCGTAAATGCTTTTATCCATTTTCCGGTAATGGAAATGACACATCATTGTAATAAATTTAAACTGAATGTCTTAAATTCGGTAGTTTTAGCGACTGCTTGCAAATTTATATGTAAAATAAAGAAAAAAGTCTGTCGAAGTAAATATCTGTTTGGGGGTGTTATTTTATACAAAGTATTTCAACAGAAATATTGTAAAAAGAAACTACTCACTGTTTATGATTCATAGAATGAGAGAATATCTTCAGATAAAATATATACATATTTTGTAAAAAAATAATTGAAATTCCAAATGCACAATCAAGTTTTAAAAGAGATTAAAAAAGGAAGATATTAAAAAAATGCTAGGTGTGATATCTTTTTTCGAAAGTAAAATTTCTAAAGTAAAAAAAGTTAAGATTTTCGAAGGAAATCCACTTAGCTCCCTTAATTTGGAAATTCGTATATCAGCTTTCTCATCTAGGATTAAAGTTAATTAGCTTGGGTGTATTAGCATTTGTTTTCTGAACACACTGAATTTCCAGTTTGTTGATCATTACTGGTTTAAAATAAAGATTTCTATAAGTATGAACTAATTTAGGTCATTTTTCATTACCCTCTTCAGGAAAGATTCTTTTATGGTGAGAAAAAAAAAATACAGACTTTGTTTTTGCTATTTATTCATTTTATATTAGTAGGAATTCAAAAAGAAAAAAAGTAATAAAAAAACACAAAAAAGCAATTTATCAAATTACAACGACCATTTGGAAAACGATTTTTTTGAAGACTAAAATTTAAGACATAAAAAATCGCATGGAGTTGATCATACATTACGTACGCCATGGATTAAACATTAATAGTGTTATTACACATAAAAATTGCAAGCCAAAAATATCACCTGCGACCCGTCAGATTTCATGAAACTTAAGTATTATCCACCTGAAACTTACGTAAATATCCAAGCATTTCATTGGCTGTTCGGGAAAAGGCTTTTCCATCGTCAGATTTCCAAGAAATCTGACCACCAATTATAAATGAAATTTCATTCTTAAACTTCTAAACATCCGACAATATTCCTTTTTACACCGTCGGATATAAAAAGAAAATGTACTTTTAAATGCAATTTGTTTGAAAGCTGTATCTCAATTTGTTTCTGAGTAATTAATTTTTTTTTGAAGTTTTTATTACTTTTTTGTCATAGTGGCAACAGAAAGTATCCATTGTTGTTGAAATTAATGGGAAATACAGATTACTGTATAGACCAATCAGAAAACGAATAAATTTCGGATTAAACCAATCAAAACCTTCAGATATGCTTTTCATTTCCCATCCTGACGAGAACAATAACCATTTTTCCAAATGGTTAAAAAGGAGAAAAATAATAAAAAAATACAAAAAAGTAATAACGTCCACATTTGTGGCCGTGGAACGTTAATGATATTTTATGAGTAAAGTGATTTTTTTTTCTTATAAAAAAAATAACTATAAATTTCTTTCTTACATTTCGACAAATTATTAAACCTTAATATACCTAATATATTTGACATTATTTTTATCAAATATTAACAATTTCAAATAATCGAACAGCACTGACTGCCGAAAAACTATTTCACTCTTTTTATATATATATATATATATCTAACTGTACATCGGGAATAACATTATCAGCACTGTCAAACCATAATTTTTTTTTACTTCTGTTGTTGAGGAATTCTCTAGTGAATAATTTATCAAAATTTTGTTCTTTTTATTAGTGACAGTAACTATCTCTCTATTCTAAAAATGTAACTAACGCTGTCACCGCCACCGCCTCCGGTTTTGAATTTTTTGTGACCTGGGGTCTTTCTTCGTTAATATTAAGAAATCTACTGCATACAAAAATACAAAAATCGGTGGTATTACAGAGAAATGTTTGATTAACATGCTGATGTAGACATATTTCAAATCGAAGAAAAATTTTAAGATATATTTAATGTTAAAGTTGGTCAAAATCGTTCCATTAAAAAAAATATATAGGAGCAAAAACTATGCATAGGTATTTAATAATTTTTAAATCATTTTACACATTAGAAGTTCCCGGTGTGCAGACTGCGTTTATTTTTTAATTTGACTAATTTTTTGAGGGTTTATTTCCATTTTAAATTCAAATTTTCAGCATTTTCAGAGATATTTTTTAATATTTTAGAAAAGATTATTATTTTAAATTGTTGCCAAAATTGTAAAAACTTCTCAAATAATGATATTTCCTTTAAACTGAAAATTTATTTACGCGTGACCGTAACAGATAAAAACCCCTATGAAGTTAGAATTAAATTATTACGTGTTAAAAGGAGGAAAACATTAAAAATTAGTCATAAAAATTGTTTATACACGTGAATATTTAAAAAGAAAAAAAAACTATAAAACAATTAATTATTTAATATGTGTTAAAAACAGTAAATGCAGGTGGAATTATGTCCTATTTCAAATACCCAAATAATATTGCCAAAAGGTTGAAATTAAAATATATATTTTCGCGTACACATGAGATTTATTTCATATTTCGAGATAACCTTTTTAACTACTGTTGCCGAAGACAACGCAAATAATAATATTTCATTTCTAACAATTGAAATATTTTTAAATGAATATTACAAGAAGAAAAGTTTGATTAAAATTACGCCAGATTTAAAACGTGTGGTTTAAAATAATTTTCTTATAGTTGTTAAAAAATACCTGGAAGCAAAGACTCTTAGACTTAGTTAATTTTACATTAGCTATTTTGAGACGTTTAACTAATCTTATTTAATCAAACATGAAAACAGCAATTCACAGCAGCGTTCTTGGCCTTAAAATCATTCATTAAAAGAAAAATAAATGGGAAACCCGCTAGCAGGGAGGTCGCCACTGATTTTTTAATTATTTTAATCTTGTGTAATCTTTTTTTTTTTTTTTTCCGATCAAATTAACGGATTTTTAGAGTCTGAACAGGAGTTGGCGAGCGAAGCTCGTAGAGGGGGAGGGGGGGGGGCTCTACTAATTAAAAAAAAAAAAACAAACGTCTCCAAGGACGTGAAGAGGCTAATACAAGTTCACAGATTTGATATAAATTAAAATTGCATATCTGGTATGCTTGATATTTGTAGTTGATTACAGATTTTCTCTGAAATTAAGTATGTTTTCTAATTTTTATACAGACATATTCTTTTTTTTAATTACAATAGTCTAATTTTTTCAACCACTATTTTCAGAAAATATGCATCAAAGATTAATTTTCTACAAAGCATCACTTTAATTAGAATATTTTGGAAAATCAATAATTCTAGATACATTCTTAAAATACCGTAATAATTTAGACCTGAAAAGGAATGTTAATGCAAACCAATATATAATAATAAAAAAATATCAGTCAATATTTAGTAACATAATTTCCTTCCTCCGTTTCTACCTATATTAAAGCAAAAATATAATCATGACTAACTCTGACAAAAGAAAATTCGCTTTTGCTGCTTTTTTTTTTTTTCTAAACAACGTCAAATTTAAAATTTTGTACTATCGCATAGGAAAAAAAAATGTAACTGTATCACAGTTTACTGTTATTTATGGATTTTAAAATAATTTTTAAGCACGATTAAAAAAAAAAAAAAAAAAATCTCTGTAAGGCGTGCAGCACTATTAGGAAAATTTAACATGTTCTCACTTAAAATAACATAAACAGTCATAAATTTATTTGCGGTTAACCCATTCGTGGCTGAATTTTTGTTTTCTGAAATTTGCTAGTAAAAGCACTTTAAAATGTTATAAAATGAACTGGAAAAATACTAAAAAATGTTATGCCAATTTTTTTTTTGTATTTAATTGATAAAACGTAAACGTACTAAACATGGGAATATGCGTAAAATTTGTAATAAGATAATATGCTTAATTATAGGTTTTGTCTAAATTTATATAAAATAAGTTTTTGAATTGTATATTATATACTATAATTAGTATTTTTATGAAGTACTGAAAAAATATATTTATTTCTTCACAGAGACTGATAACATTATAAGTATTAGTAATAATAAATTAAGAATAATCGTATTTGTGGCTTAAAAACAACTTGTTTCATAATCATCTTGAAAAGGACTTTGCATAAACAACTGTCCCCTAAATGGCTAATAAAAATATGCACCTATTCGTACCTAGCGCCCTATATTTTGGACGTTACAAAAAGGCATAAAAGATAGGCTTGAACCTATAATTTCACAATTAAAAAAACACGTATTTAAAAAAAGTCTACAAGCTAAGATTAAGACTTATTTGTTTCGATCCTTGGTAGAGAAAATACAAATAAACTTACTTTTTACATTTCACCATCTTGAAAAATGAAAAATCTATAAACTCCGAAAAACATGAAGCAAATCATTTAAGCAAAATAAATATCCATCCATAAACTCATTTAAGCAAATAAATATCCATCATATGCTGTCATCTCTCGGTAACAAATAAAGACATTTATAGATAAGTATTTCATACAATTTTCATGTTATAAAGAAGCAGAAAGTTGTACAAATTTATTAAATTTCAATGCGTCCCAAAAATGGGCCGCTAGTCATAAATGCCGTAAAGAAATTATAGCTTCATCAATAAATAAATAAACCAATAAACAATATAAATAAAACACAATCTAAAAGTATACAGTAAATGTAAAAAAAAAAAAAAAAAAAAAAAAAAAGTGCGGAATTATTTATAAAGGAGAAACTAGAAATCCCGGGTTGGTTTCCGTAGTCATTATTAAATAACCAAATAATTTGCAATATTGAAATTAGTCATTTGGCTGCTAATTCATTCAGCTGCGGACGCTAAAAGTGCAATTATTTAAAAATGCTCTGATAAAACGAATGTTTTATCAGTCACAATGGTTAAGTTTCCAATATTTTCAGTGAAATGGATAATTTCGAATGCATTATATAATATAAAACTGAATAGCAAAGGAAATAGCATGGTCAAGAATTCGTGTTTTTCAATCGGTTTATTGGCTTTCGTCCAAAGTCTTTCAGATATCTGAGAACTTTCAAATATTCGATACCACACTAATGTTCTTGACATATAACGAACTCTCAAGTGACATTTTCGATTAGAATAGTTATCTTTTCCTTTGGAGAGATTTTTCTCCACATTGTAGTAAGATATTTGTGCCAAATAGCTTTTTTTTTTTTTTTACATTTTCTTTCTAGAAGTAGCTTTCTGATATTTTTTTATTTGTTTTGCTTTAAAGTAAATGTTTGGAAGCAAATGTTAACTTAGACACAGGAAAATTATTTTTATAACTTCCACTGAAAATAGTTCTTTTTTCTAAATATTTTCTAAAGTTATTGTTTTTAGGGCTCCGTACTTAAAAAGTAAAAACGAAACCATTATAAGATCACTTCTGTGTCTGTCTGTCACAGTCATTTTACTTGAAAACTATGGAACATAAAAAATTCAAATTAGGGAAGTAATAAAGACTATTTACCCACATATTTTCAGATTATTAAACATTCATAACTATATTTAGTAAAAATGTAGAGGCGATTATTAACTTACTTGAACAACAACAAAAAAAAAAAACCCTCTTTTCTTTGAATATCGTGTGAAAGCTTTCGTAAAGCTGAACTCAAAAATACATTGCTTTTAATTTTAGATATTATATTTTCAAAGATATAGTCAAAAATGTAGCGCATAAATATGTCCCCCCCCCCATCTAGTTTGAAATCTACTGACACTAAAATTATGAAAAAAATTAGAGGTAGTAGACGTTAATTTAAACCTTGAAGGAAAATTATAGCGATTACCTTACACTGTAAAAAGAAGGAACTATTGTTACGCTTAATTTGAGTTTATGAAATGCCAAATGAGAATTAAATATACTCTATGTTTGGTGTAAACACCGAATAAAGTGTCAGGATACTCTCAAAACGGTTTAAATATACTCTAAGTTTGGTGTAAACACCGAATAAAGTGTCATGATACACTCAAAACGGTTTAATTTTAATCTTTTAAAGAAACGAGTTGGAACCCGTCGAAATTCGACGAACTAAAATGTTAAAAAGGAACTGACAGATCGAATTTATAATAAACCTACAAAAATAATTAGAATAAAAAAATTCATCTTACATTGGTTGTCTAACTATAAAACAAATACTATTTTAACTTAAAATTACCAAAATATTATTTCCACAAACTTCTACTGCTCAAATTATTGAAAAATTAAACTGTATTAGAATACGTAATCAAGATGATTAATTATGATGAAGTTATCGATTGAGGCTCTTATACGTTATTTTTACGGCATGAAAAATCAGTAAAAAGGATTTCGCTTTGTCACATCATAAAACTTTACCCCCATAAAATCTAAACTGTACGTTATTTTCAAATCCACTCAAATTCACAATTTGAAAGTATTTTAACGCGCAATAGATTATTAATGAATGTATTTCCAAACTTAAAGTCACGCTTGTCCGATACAACTTTTCATGTGCACATTCGCACAAACTTTAAGTTCAAATCTCAGTACCCGCGAAAAAAAAATTTCAGAAATTTGCCTTTAGTTGTCATAGTATTGCCTATTTAGTTTTGTTCAAATGTTTAGTTTTATAAAAAAAAAAAAAAAAATAAATAAAAAAAATGATCGTTTTGTTTTAAATATGACATCATTTTTACTCACTAAATCATTTTGCCTAGCGTCTCAAACTCGGTATCAGCGTAATGTAAAAATATTGAAATGCAACTGATTTATGAAGAAGAATGCATATTTTGTTTAATGTCTGACGTCATTTTCTGTTCAAAAATTATAAAAAAGTTACTTTTATTTGTAATGAGAAAATGGCATCAATAAGGATATAATCAATAAAAATAATAAACCATGACTATTTTTCCTTTACTTTCAATATAAATGGAGTACTTCAGTTGCCACAATTACAAAATTTGCATTAAAAACTACAAAAAAATTAATATCTCAAAAATAAATTGAGATACAGCTTTCAAACAAATTGCATTTAAAAGCACATTTTTTTTCCCTGTGCGAAGGTGTAAAAATTGAAAATGTGCGGTGTTTAGAAGTTTAAAAATTTAAAAATTTGCAGTAGCGAAAATTGCAAAACCGAAATTTCATTTCAAATTTCGAAGTGTTGCCATTCGCAAAATGACGTATGCGTTACGCACAGATATGTTTGTACTTTATAATATAGATTGTGGAAACGGAACACCAGTTCGGGTGTAAAGTTTTTAAAAGATATATGATTCAGTTCGCCATTTTGAAATCTGTTTATATAGCCATGTTCCAGGTCTCGGATTTTGTTCGAAAATATTTCTCAGTAATGATCACTAAATAAAAAGCAGTTAACCAGATTATGTTGCTGTACCCGAGCTGAAAGGTTCCTTCATAGGCGAAAAAATGCTCGTCTTCTTTGGCTAATTTCTTCGGAATAGGGTAAGAACTTAAAACTTGTTTAACTTAATATTTTTGAAAACTTCCTGTTTAATGTTAATACTACAATCATTTTCCAACATTTTTATATCTACTGTGCATTTCTAGCTACTATATTTATAATTTTATGAGTATATGAAGTCAACCTACTTTGACAGTGTATTGGTTCCATTTTCAAATTTAGGCATTTTTGTCACTTTTGAGACGCTCAGTATACAATGAATTCCTCTTGTTAACTTTAAAATAAGGTTTGATTCAACTAAAGTAAAGATCGTAGATTATTCCTGAACCAAGAATTTTAAGTTTTCAATAAGTTTTAATAATTTGCGTTTCATTTTAAAGGGCATCGTTTTTAGGATTACGACTTTCGTATTCACATAGGAAATACATTACGTAAACAACGATATTCTTAAGCTTTTTTAACTGCAAAAACTAACTTTTTCTGAAAAACTAATGTGATATTCAGCTCATTTAAAGGTTAAGCTTTAAGATTCTATCTAGTTTTAAAAGTTTTGAACACTTTTTGTGTATTTGCTGAGCGTTTCAAAAGTTGTCATTTTTCGATTTTCCAGTTAGCCCTTCATAGAAATACATGGGATTTTTACTGTTTTTGACATATTTTAACATAGCTTGTTTTCAACTTTTTATTAATTATTTTGAAAAACTAATACTTGTTTTATGTTCTATAAAGTACGGGCTTTGCTCCACCACCCATCGTGTATTCCTGGGTTGAGTTTAGATATGTTTAAAAAATTCATGAAATTTGGTATACAAATTTTTGTCTCAGACCACTTTCCGATAGCGTTACGCGTTTTGTTTACTTTGTTTTGCACCTTTTTTAACTATTTAAACCTTATCATTTTGCTTAACTATTGGTATATTTTAAAAGCTTAAACTTCAAGCTTTCTAGCGGTGTAGTGTTTATTAATTAATTATGCCGTTAAGTGTTTTTAATTTTCATTTTAAAATTCATAAAAATTGTTTTTTAGCGCTAGAGAGGTTGGTGGTTTTTAGCTCTCTGTATCTGATTTTTGTACAATTTGCAGTGTTTAGTTCTATTTATGGTATGTTTATTTTAATTTACTTAGACTATTTATTCGAAAACCAGTCAGGCCTACGCTGAGTTTAAAAAAAAAAAAAGGAGTCAAGTACACGTGACGTAAGTCCAGATGTAATGAACGAATCATTTCTGAGGAAATTTCGTTGTTTACTAAAACTAAAATGTTTAAAATAAATGTTTAATTGATATAATAAATTATCGCAGTTAAAACAATGCTTAGCAGCCTCTTTGCGTGAAACTATTTATTGTAAATTATGGTTATATTAGATTTTAAAATTGTAATCTTTATATTGTTTTTTATTTTACTGTTAAAGTGCAAACCAAATAAGCAGTAGTGTGACGTTACACCAGACAAGCAGTAGCGTGACTTTACACCAAAAATGGTTGCAACTTAAGTTGCCATTAAAAGTGGTGTTTGTTTACACCATTTGATAGCTGGTGGCTCATTACGCCAGTTTACAAATGGAATTTCATTACACCACTTGGGGTGGCAACTTAGTTGCCACCTTTTTTGGTGTAAAGTAAGGGAATATTTTTTTACAGTGTCTAATAATTTATCTAATATTTATCTAATTCTATCTAAATTATTTAATTGTAAGGTAATATAATCATCACTTCCTTTAAAAATGCTACTTTTTTCAGAATAGTAAAAAAAAAAAAGGTTTCATAATTAAAAATTTTGTTAAAAATGCAAACATGTAAGTATATATCGATACTAAATGCAAGTTTTATATTTCACAATGGTTAATTTTTCAACAATTTTAGTAAAATAGATAATTTCGAATTCATTATACAACGTAGCAGAAAAAAATATTAATCACTTCACTCCCAGGCTTAATTTCGCTGGTGAAGGGCTATGTACCAGATTGTGTGGTGTAAAATGTTTGTGTCATAAATCATTTCATAACTTCCGTGATATAATAGAAATGAATTTAAATTCGTTAGAGGATTTACAACGTTATCATAATACGTATAAAATAATACATAAAACTTGAACATTATGTACAAACACTGATATACATACATACAGTATATGGGGCATTCTCACAATCTTTTGACTTTTGGGGAAAAAAATCTGACATAATTAAACTTACTAAAATAACATTTTAATCTGATAGACGAATGCCTTAATGATTCAAAATAAAGAAAAAAGGGTCAGCAGCAAAAATTTTTTTATTTAACTGAGGTTTTAAGTTAAACTTGCGAGTTTAATTTTCCTCACCATTTTACACCTATAACTTTTTATTTTCTTCTAAATTTTTACTTATAATGAATTTGCATTGTATCCACAGGACATTCAAATAAGAAATAATAACAGTGTAGTACTTTTAATACAAATTTTGTATAACATTGTTTTAAAGGGGTGTTAAGGAAGGGGCGGTAAGATAAAAAAGGGGGATGGTATTGTAAAAAAGGGACAAAATGGTAAAAAAAAAAGGGACGGTAAGGATGGAACGGTAAGGAAAATTACCACCTATTTTTAGGAAAATCATGTTAAGACAAAGTGATAGCCACAATGTTCATTGATTTTTAGAAACAGTTGTTAACTTTGGATTAAATTAATTTCTTTTTAAATTTACCTCGAAAAGTGCAGGAATAAACCTAGGGGACGGTGAGACAACCAATAAAGCCACGATGCTTGAAATTGATATTTAAATGCTGATTTAAATTCTTCAGTAAATTTCCTGCCAAAGAATTTTAGACATTATTTCTCTAGCATACTTCTGCATGAGAAAAAATCTTGAAAAATATTCTGTGGCTGCATCTGAAGTGATTTTCTGTATAATTTTAGAAGAGGAATGGTAAAAAATCTAAAACCTAGGGACAGAGTTTAAAAAATAATAACAACCCTAAAAATGTGTGCAGACTAATTTTTAGCTACCTATTTATATAAAACCATAGTTCCAGTTTCAGAAACAAATTACATCGGATTGTTTTTATTGAAACAATTTTATCCAGGCAGCTCCAAACTTAAAAATCAGCATCAGGGACACGGGACGGTATAGGAGTTCTCCAGGTGTTTGGACCCCCAACATCGTCCAAACCTTATTTATCTCGTTAATGTTGTTGTGCAATCATGCAATGGGATGTTCCCAAGTATATGAAGCAAAAAAGTGTATTAAATAAAAAATTATTATTCAGGGACATGAAAGTGAATAGATTGTGCGAATGCCCCATATGCCTAAATGCCAGGAATTTATTTTAAAGATTTACGATATTGATCAAAATGACTTCTACTGCACAGTCTTGGGAAATCTTCACAACCAGAACACATTAGTCGAGTATCTTTCCTAACATGTTTAGTTCTACAAATGCGGCATATCTTTTGGGGACTTTTAATCTGTGCTTGCAATCTGAACAAGTTTATGGAGAGTTTAGTTTCGTCTACTTTACTACTACGAACGGAAAACATATCGTTATAGCTGTCACTATATTCTATAAGTATTTCTTCGGAACATTTTTTAATAAAATTTTGGAACACAACATATTTACCACCAGCATTTCTATGAATGACAAGATCATTCAAAAGTATTCTAGAAGCCTGAAATGAAAGGACGTACGCAGCATACGTCCTGGTCGCTGATTACTGAAATGAGAGGACGTACGCAGTGTACGTCCTGAGAGTGAAGAGGTTAGTGGCGTAGAAAAATGGTGTAGTCAAGAATTCCTTTTTTATATATATATAATTGTTTTTACTGGTTTCCTCAAAATCCTGTCAGATATCTCAGAGCATACATTTATTTGATGCTAAATTAATATTACTGCAATTTAATAAATTCTTATATGATATCTTTCATTAGCATAGTTATCTTTTTCTATTTAGTATTTTTTTTATCAAATTGTAGTTAAATATTGGCACCATTTTTCAAACTGTTTTCTTTTTGGCTTTATGAATTCCCAACCTTCTTGCAAACATAAAAATATTTCATTTAGCTGATTCATTAAATATAGTACTTTTGTCAAATAAATTAATATAGTATATAGTTTATTATAATAAATTAATATAGTATATTAAATAAAGTACTTTCAACAAATGTAAGCGTAAATAATGAAAATGCAAATACTTAAAAAATTATTGTTTTGCATTTAGCAATGTTAAATAATGAAGTTTTTTTCTAAACTGAATAGTTTAGAATGCGTTACTCGACATAAAGGGTGTAAGGGTCCACCCTATGGTAACCCCCCTTATAGATATGAAGATGCATTAAATGCTTCAATAAACGATGTCCGCCATTTTGGCCCCCATGTACAACTAAAATTAATTAATTAAAATTTAATTAATTAATTAATATTTGAAAAAACTGCATTAACATCAATTGTCATCCAGTACAAGTTTAAAAAAAATTATTTCAACTTGATAGGATGAATAATAAGTATTTTATTAAGGATTGAAAATTTGAACAAGATATATCTATCCTATATATATAAAATCCTAATGAAACGACTGAATTGAAACGAATTTATGTAACGATTCTATGAAACGACTGATTAAACAACTGATTATGTTTCACGGCGATTTCTCCTGAAATATGGAATACTTTGCGATGAAATTAATACCAAAAATCCGCATTGATCCACAGATCTCAAAATTGGTATTAGAATTTTTAACCCGGGAGAGCTCGCTGCATGAGATTTTCTCTCACAGTCGTACTTTTTTAAGACTCTTATTTAAATCATTTTTCATTTTAATTAAAATTTCAAAACATTTTACAATTATTTTACCTATTTTGTGAATAAAAGTACTAAGCCAACCAAAAAAAGTTGATATTACATGAATGTAAAGTAAAAGAAAAGCAATTGGGCATTCTCATTAGCGAGTTCTCTCGGGTTAAATTCGAATTAGTTTTCGAAATATTAAGTTTTTTATAATTTTAAATACTTTTTGCTAATGATCGCAACTCAAATTTCAATCATAACAGATATTTTTTTTTTCAAATTTCAGAAAAGGTTGTAATTTTAAATTAATTTGGCGACCAGTTTGGCCTCCCTTAAATCCAGTTTGGCCTACCTTAAATCAACTTTGAAAAATGATTTTTTTTTTTATTTCGGTATCATTTTATTTAATACAAAAC
Organism: Maratus speciosus; assembly: GCA_963932465.1. Taxonomy (NCBI): domain Eukaryota; kingdom Metazoa; phylum Arthropoda; class Arachnida; order Araneae; family Salticidae; genus Maratus; species Maratus speciosus. The sequence continues at coordinate 330,280,988 of OZ010786.1, forward strand.
ATTCCTTTAAAACTGAAACATTTAAAATTAATCACTTTTTTTTTGGGGGGGGGGGGGGGGAGGGGGCGAAACGAAAAGAAAAATATTAGGTTCAGATGTCATATACGCACCGGGGTACCTAATTGGCGCCAAAATGGCGTTATTTTGCCTGACATGGTAACCCGGCTATTGTAGTTTATTCATTAATAAACGTTTATTTACATTTATTTTCTTTTTATTTAAAAAAAGGTTATAAATTGCTTTGTTCTATAGTTATTAATTAATTTTTTTTATTTATTGTTATTTCATTTTAAAAATAATAGAAAATAATTTAAAACAATAGAAAATAATTTAAAATAAATAATGTAACTGGTATTCGAAAACGAGGTTTTCGCCATATTGTCGTAAAAAATATCACGCGAAACCCGGTGCTTGTATGACACCTGTGTTAAATATTAAGTAATGTAAGAAATCATGACATTTAATTTCAAATTCAAAGCAAATGACCAATATCCCCAAATTATATAAATCGCCAATATATACAAGTTGACGTAATTTTTATTTTAAATAACGAAAGAACAAATAAATTAGTATAAAAATCCTTCTATATATAAAAAAAAGTTTTGATTTGGAAATGGACCAATGAACATCTGCGTAGATATTCCGGGTAGATCACATCCAATTTGAATGCTTAAGCATGGCCTTTCATCGCTAATATTAAAAAAACCGTTGCATACAAAAATATGAAAATCGGTAGTATTATAGAGAAATGTTTGATAAATACGCTGATGCAGACAGTTTTCAAATCGAAGAATTATTTTAAGAGATATTTAATGCTAAATTTGGACAAAATCGTTCCATTAAAAAAGTTTTATTGGAGCAAAAACTATACATGAGAATTTAATCATTTTTAGATAATTTTATACGTTATAAGTTCCCGATGTGCAGATTGCATTTAGTTTTCTTATTTGACTCATTTTTTGAAGTTTTATTTCAATTTTAAATTCAAATTTTCAGCATTTCGAGAGATATTTTTTTACAAATTTTAGAAAATGTTATTAATTTAAACTGTTGCCAGTTGCATAAACAGCGCAAACAATAACGTTTACTTCAAATTAAAAATTTATTTACATGTGACTATTACAAACAGAAAAAAAACCCTTTAAAATTAGAATTAAATGATTACATGTTAAAAGCAGGAAAATTACGTCATAAGAACCATAGGCACAGATGTCATATACGCGCATTTTGGCGCAATTTTTATCCGCGCCAAAGTGCCGTTATTTTGCTTGATGTGGTAACCCGGATTATGTTGTTTATGCTGTTGATGTTTTCGCCAAATTGAAAACCGATAAAAATCGCGCCAATATGGGGCGAATATGACATCTGTACCCATCCGGGTTACGATATCAAGCAAAATAACAACACTTTAGCCCCAGTTAAGTACCCGTTGCGTATATGAAATTAGCGACAGCTGCGACGAACCATATTTGCACTTAAATTTTAAAAAAGAAACAAAATCTTAAAATAAAAAAAATCATTATTATGCGTTAAAACTTGTAATTTGAGGAAATTACGTCATATTTAAAATGGCAAAAAAATATAGCAAAACAATTTAAATTGAAAAATATATTTGTGCGAGATATTTGGAGATAATCTTTTCAACTATTATCGTGAATTCGAAGACAGCGCAAATAATATTTCCTTCTAACAACAAAAGTATTTTCGCGTGAATATTAATAAGAGAAATAAAACTTTGGTGTAAATTACGTCAGATTTAAAACGATACATTTAAAATGAATCATTTAAAAGAACTATCTTATAGCGCTGTTAAAAAATACCTGAGACAATGACGCTGTTTACTTAATTCATTTTACATTAGCTTATTTTCAAATGTTTAACTATTTTTTTAATTAAATACGAAAACCACCATTGTATCTCTTAACAGCAGCAGATTTGGTCTTAAAAATCCCCAATCCAAGAAAAAAGAATGGAAACCCTTTTACAGAGAGATCGCTACTGTTTTTTTAAAATTCTAATTCAATATTTTTAAAGCCGATCAAATTAGCGTGCTTTTTGGATTTTGGTGTGCCTGAACGGGGGTTGGCGAGCGTAGCTCGTAGGGGGCAGAGCCCCCTAGTACAAATACAAATAAAGCGTCGAAATAAAAATCACTTGATGGCGTAAACACATGGGGGGGGGGAGGGGGCGAAACGAAAAGAAAAATATTAGGTTCAGATGTCATATACGCACCGGGGTACCTAATTGGCGCCAAAATGGCGTTATTTTGCCTGACATGGTAACCCGGCTATTGTAGTTTATTCATTAATAAACGTTTATTTACATTTATTTTCTTTTTATTTAAAAAAAGGTTATAAATTGCTTTGTTCTATAGTTATTAATTAATTTTTTTTTATTTATTGTTATTTCATTTTAAAAATAATAGAAAATAATTTAAAACAATAGAAAATAATTTAAAATAAATAATGTAACTGGTATTCGAAAACGAGGTTTTCGCCATATTGTCGTAAAAAATATCACGCGAAACCCGGTGCTTGTATGACACCTGTGTTAAATATTAAGTAATGCAAGAAATCATGACATTTAATTTCAAATTCAAAGCAAATGACCAATATCCCCAAATTATATAAATCGCCAATATATACAAGTTGACGTAATTTTTATTTTAAATAACGAAAGAACAAATAAATTAGTATAAAAATACAAATACAAATAAAGCGTCGAAATAAAAATCACTTGATGGCGTAAACACATGTAACTTCCTTACAGTCAAGTGAATGTGACATTTACGATCAACCATTATTGGCATTTAATCTTATAGTCTGGCGATAGATTTTTGGTCAATGGGATAACCAAGTAGTACCGTTTTAATTTACTACTCGAAAAATAAAAAAAATGCTAACTTACGAGTTAATAAAAATGGTAACGTTTCTGTTATACGGGACCATTGTCGCCAAGCGTAATAGTTGGCGCAAAAAGAAAATCACGTGAATTGAAACATTTGAAAAATAAAAGAAAAAAACACTGTCGATAGTAAAGTGAGCCTTTTAAAAATATAACATTTGGAAACTACAGACTTTTACGAACTATTTTACTAAATCACAAATATATGCTTAAAATAAGTGAACAAATAACTGTTATACAATAAAGCATAGCAAATAATAGAAAATCACATTATCTCGCATGGTTTATAATAAAAATCCGGTGCTACTTAGTTATCCCGTCGACCAATTTCGCCAAATTATATAAATTGCCAAACCACTCGCCAAATTAACATATTGACATATTTTTTTTTAATAACGAAAGAACAAATAAATTAGCATAACATTAATAAAAATACAAATAAATCGTCAAAATAAAAATCACTTGATGACGTAAACACGTGTAACTTGCTTAAAGTCAAGGGAATGTGACATTTATGATCAACCATTATTGGCATTTAATCTTATAGTTTGGCGATAGATTTTTGGTCAACGGGTTAACTAAGTAGTACCAAAAATCCTTTTCACGATCGGGGTTGAAATAATTGGTGCATTAGCATACATTTTGGCATGGTGTCCGTATAACGGAAAAGTACCAAAAAAAAAAGCTATTGGCGAGATTTGAACCCGGCTAACATAAAAGTACCAAGAATTCTTTGCGATCATGGCAACTTTTATGTAGTTTTATTCGAAAAAATAACTTTGATTCTTTAATCAAAATGGAAACCTTTCTTATGAAAAGCGAAGGAACTGTTGATGATAGTCACATTGACTTAGGCTATTATTGTAGAAATTATTTTCAATTCTAAAAACAGCGCAAAGAATAATATTTCCTAACGATTATAAATTTATTTACACATGGCTATTAAAAACAGAAAAAAAACTTCAAAATTACTATTAAATTAGTACGTGTTAAAAGCAGGAAAATATTGAAAATTATGTCTTGAAAATTGTATTTACACGTGAATATTAAAAGAGAAAGGAATCTTTAAAATAATAAATACATTAATATGCGTTTAACACTTTCAGGGGCAATGTAATTTCTATTCGTAAAATGTTGAAATCAGTGAATGGCACCGGAATTTACAAACAAATTTCGAAATACGAAAATGCTTTTGTTCACTTACTTAATAAAAGAAAATTTTCATTCCAATATTCTGGTGCCAATGTGGCATTTAAGAATTAAAATTAAGTGGTCCAAAAATGAACTACCGCCCTTGAAGAGGTTAAAGCAGTAAATTGTAGTAATTGTATTAAATTGTATTATATCAATCGTTTTATAACGCTGTTAAAAAATACCGGTCGGCAGAGATTCTGTTTACTTAATTCACTTTATTTTAGCTTCTTTTCAAATGCTTAACTGATTTTTTTTTTTAATCAAACACGAAAACAACCATTGGATGGCTTAACAGCAACAGATTCGGCCTTAAATTTTCGCAATCAAAGGAAATTGAATGGAAACCCGTTTACAGGGAAATCGCTATAGGTTTTTTCTTTATAATTCAGTCTTCTCTAATCTTTTAAAAACCGATCAAATTAGCGTGATTTTAGATTCTGCGGTGTTGCGGAGAACGGGGGTTGACGAGCGTAACTTGCAGGGGACAGAGCCCCCTAGTATATAAATAAATAAATAAATAAATAAATATAAGGGAGAGTGTGAACAAATAGTAGGAATTGAAAAATAAATGAAGTTATGTATAGAATTGAACCAAATTTTATTTTTATGTTTTTGAGTATAGCAAGCAGATCCTCCCTTAATTTGGAAAAAATCCGCCGGAAGAGGGCACTTTAATAACAATTTTCGTGCCATTTTGAATATTGTACCATTGAAAAGTGTATGAAATTATGTATAGAATTGAACCAATTTTTTTGCAAATGTTTTTGGACATGCCAAGAAGGTGCTCCCTGAATTTGGAAAAATTTCGCCGGAAGAGGGCGCTATAATAGCGATTTTTGTGACATTTTCAATATTGAACCATTGAAAATTGTATGAAATTATGCATAGAATTGAACCAAATTTTTTTGTGTATGTTTTTGGCCATGGCAAGTAGGTCCTCCTTGAATTTAGAAATTTTCCGCCGAAAGGGGGCACTATCACAGCGAATTTTGTGTAATTTTCTTGATTTTCCGTAGTTTTATTGTAAACCGATGGCTCGTGAATCAACGGGAACTTCTCATCCTGATAAGCCGACTATTTGCGAACAGTTGATATACAAGAGTAACGAAAAAATATTGATTTTAATAAATATCCTGATCGAGAATAACTCGTTTTTACTCCGATTAATTGGCCGAAGCAGAAATTTAAGATGAAAGTCAATTGTGATATAGTATTCAACTAAAAAAATGAAATATTGGCATTTATAACAACATTTTGAAATATTAAAATATATGTGATAGAAGAAAGTTTTGGGATTGGCACATCCAACTAGTTTATTAATTCAGTATTGGAAGACTAAAATACTCTGTGGTAGATAAAATATTGTTAATGTTTTAGACTTTAATGTTTTTTATTGGTAAATTAACAGAATAATTTTCTCATCAAAATGTAACTTAGCATTAAAAACATTAAATAAGTACACGTATTTATTTTAATTTTAATTTTAATTCTATTATGTCTTTCTTATTTTGAAACTAATTAAACTACATCATTGTGCACAAGCTACACACATATTTTCTAAGAAGTTAACACTAAGTGAATGACAGGTTTTAATTTTGCGAGAAAAAAATTCGGGAAATTGAGCAAAATTTTGAATGACTTTAAGTTTTGACTCAAGCTCACTGTTTGTTTCAGTCTAAATCAACTCACGTTCGCTTATCAAAAAATGAATCAAACTTGATTCAAAACTTACTAAAGTTGAGTGAAACTCACTGGTTTCAATTCTATGAGTTCGCTCCTGCACAACACTGTCTAAATGTTCATAATTTGTTACAGAAACTTTCTGGAATTTGCTCCTGTTGTGCAGGAAAAAATTTTGTTTCTTTTTGGATGTTGGTAGGAAAGTTTTGAGAAATGCACATAAAAATCTGAAGAATTGTTAAACAATCAATTCCATTTTATAGATGGCACTGTCCACATTTTTATCAATATAATCCAAACTGCTACAGATATTCTTCATTTGGATGTAGAAGATATTTTCATGAACATATAATTTTACCTTTACATATATGCAGTACGAGTTGTAATTTCACTATGCATTATATTGTAGTTATTCAAAACATAAGAATGAATAGTCTCGCTTTCGTAGAAAATATATTGCAGTTAGGATTCCAATGCCATCAGACTTTCAGATTTGGCCAAAAAAAAAACTTTATTGCTAACTTTTTGTTATTAAGATATTCACAAAATTGTTTCCTTTTTTTTTTTCTTTTTTGAGCATTAAAAGATTTTCTTTTTTCTATAAAAACTGAAATTTACGTGTATACAAGTTTTGGATGCTTAAATATTTATAAGAGAAAAATTGTGTTTAAAATATTATTGTAGTAAGCTTAAAGCAGTTCTGATTCTGTTTTGGAGCCATTTTTACTCAATTTTCTCTGGTCATGAATGTTCTCAATTACGTCCCGAATACTGCACGATATCACATAGTTTGTCCTCATTTTTGATTAAAAATATATAGTATCTTATAGCATATACGTTTGAGCAAAAAACTGCTGAGGAGTATTGCACAATCTGTACTAAGAAAGTTGAAAAACTCTAAAACATCATTACATTTCAGATGTAGACAACTTGTGGCAATTAGAAACGTCAATATGGGAGGCGCTAATTAAATATACGCGAATTCCCAGACGTAAGTTTTTTTCTTTTTAGTTTTAGTTAAATTAAACCTTTTTTTAATGTCAACAGCCAGATTTCATCCCGGGTATGCCACCTTGAAAATCAGATTTAATTGCGCTTAAATAACGTTTAGCAAAGTGTAACTCTGTAAAATTAAAATGTTTTTATATATCTGGGTAATTTCAAAAGCCTATTGTAACAATTTTATTGATTCCGAAAATATTTTTACTTTAGTAATTGGAAGTTTTTTTTTTTTTTTTTAAACAAAAATAATTTTCTCCTCTTTACTGGAATTATTTAATTTTTTATGAACTTTTATGGATACACTTTCAAATTTTTAGGGATATTCATACGAATATTTTTATTAATAAAAATTTATTTGCATAATTTTATATTAATTTTGTTTTATTGATTAAAACAACTTTAAGAGAGTAAAAGGGAAAAATAATCTTCCACCCCGCCTCTTTGTAGAAAAAAAATAATAAATAAAATCAAAATGTATTTTTGCACAGAATCATGATTATTTAAAAAATTGTATTACTTTATCTGTTAGATAGTAAATAGATTTCAAACTTCTAGAAATAATCCTTATCTTTCAAACTTTATTTTGTAAGAATAAATTTTGTGTTTCATTAAAAAAAAAAAAAAAAAAAATATGTTGATAAAAATAAAACTACTTTAAAAAAAATGCTTTACTCAGCAGTGCTGCAGAAATTTTCTTTAAAAGACGCATAAATTTATTTTTAATGAAGACAATAAAATTTCTTTTATGCAATACAAAAAAAGGAGAATAAAAAATTACTTTGCTGCACCGGAAATTTCAAAGAAGTAACGCTTTTTCATGTAAACTCTATATTTATTAATTCTTCAAAGCTATGTAAGGTATAGAATTATATATTTTTTTGTTAAATAAGTACCATAAAAATCCATTGATCCCTTTAAAAGGTCAAAACAATTCTTTATAATAAAATTATATAACAAAAATATTTTTTTAACTCTACATTTTCCAAAAATCTGATTTTATTAAATATATTTAAACTAGATTTTTTTAATTACAAAATTGAAGTTTGTTATTATTTTTTTTTACATTAAAAAAAAAGAAATTACAAAATAATTCCTTAAAGAAAATTACACAAAAACTGAATACAGACAATACAAATATCTCTTCAGAACCATATTTATTAAGGGATTTAAAATTATTGGATAGAGAAAAGAATATCGCGAAAGATGTATTTATGTATATTCAAAGTTTATATTTTAAATAAGAAATATAATACGCTACACTAAATTTGTTGACTTTTACAAATATTACATGTATAGTCAACAACCGGTTCAGAAGATTTATTTACCACAATTCGTTAACACCTTTTAGGTAGCTTTCATTACAAAAAGCTGCCTATTGCAGCCGTTCGGAGGAAAGCGATTTCAAAATATTTTGGTATATTTTCATCGATCATGACCCCCAGACCCCGAAACCACCCTCCGTTCAAAATTGACATATATATATATATATATATATGTCCATATATATATCCGACCTTTCTCACACTTTAACTCTCGTATTTATGAACCGATTTGGATGTAACTCGGTGTGTACATAGTACATATCAATGTCTCGACCGAGTTCGTTGTCCAACTTCATCCGCCATCTTGTTTCAAAATGGCGGCCATTTAAAAAATTAAAAAAAAAATTAAATTTAAAATGAGATACTAAAAAATTGGAAAATGAAAAAGATTTTTTTTGTATGTGTTTGATCTTAATACAAAGATTCCGGAACAGTTTTTGTTTCGTCTATATCTAAAAAAATGGCTGAGTTATAGCATTTTGAATTTCTATTGTGGCTGATATTTTAAAACGACCTGATTTTTGTCACGCGATATCAGGCGTATTTATGAACCGATTTGGATGTAACTTGGTCTGCACATAGTACATACCAATGTCTCGACCGAGTTTGTTGGCCAGCTTCATTCGCCATCTTGTTTCAAAAGGGTTGCCATTTAAAAAAAAATAAATTTTAAATTTAAAATGAGGTATTAAAAAATTGGAAAATGAAAAAGATTTTCTTTTTGTGTGTTTGACCTTGATACAAAGATTCCGGAGCAGTTTTTGTTTCTGAAAATTTGTTCTTTTGTTTATATCTTAAAAAATGGTTGAATTACAGCACTTTGAATTTCTAGCATGGCTAACATTTTGAAACGATCTTGTATTTGTCACGCGATAACACACGCATTCGCCTATTTCGATGTAAGAAGGCATGTGGATAGTATACATCAATATCTCGACCAAGTTCGCTGGCCAGCTTCATGAGCCATCTTGTTTCAAAATGGTGGCCATTAAATTAAAAATATATATATTTAAAGTGAGGTGCAAAAAAAATTAGAAATTGAAAAAGGTTTCTTTCTTAAGTATTTGACCTTGATATAAGGATTCAGGAGCATTTTTTGTTTGTCTTTATCTTAAAAAATGCTCAGGTATAGCAATTTCAATATCTAATGTGGATGACATTTTGAAAAATCTGATTTTTTGCCTGCGAAAGCACTCGTATATATCAATCGATTCCGATGTGAGTGAGCATGTGCACAGCAATTACTAAGGTCTCGACCAAGTTCGCTGGTTAGTCTCATCCACCACGTTGTCTTAAAATGGCGAGCATTTTAAGAAATCGCCGAATTTGGCAGCCAAATATAGGTTACTTTAAATAAAAGCAGCTTGGATAAAGCTGACTAATTTCGCGAAATTCTCATTCATAATGATTTAGTATTGATAAAAATTAGTATTGAATCTCCTATATTCGGTTTCCACTAATTTGTGCTTCGTGTGTTTGAATAATATGAGTTGGCTTTTTTAAAATAAGGAATATGAAAGCTACCGCTTCCTCCCGGCACTGGCCGGAAGGACTTTTTTTTTTTTTTTTTTTTACGTGATTCAAAAGCGTCGTTAAATTGATCATATTGTATTTTCTATGGACAAAATCTGTAACTTTAATAGAAACTTTTTTAAATATGTACTTTGAGAAGAGGAAAAAATTGAAAAGAATGCTTGGAAGGCATACGTACATTATGAGATTCAAATAACACTTATATGACTCTCACAAGCAACTACTACAGAGATAAATATACAAAAAATGAGACTGGAATAACAAATTTGTTTTCCAAGTAAAGTCATCGAGAACAGTGTAAAACGCATTACATTGAAAATAAGTCCTTTAACACATTATAAAGAAAGGTTTAATCCACAAAGCGTTTCAAAAGAGTTTAGACTTCCACTAATTGTCCACGCGAATAAATCTTCACCGAAAAATATGATGCGAAACATGTTTTTTTTTTTTTACATCCTCGAATATCAAGTACCATACGTCAAGAATTTTGTTAGATATTCGTCAAACCGTGTAAAATCGAAAACATCCGGTAACTGTTCCTTAACTTTTAGAGGCCAGTGCATTTTTTTAAATTGTGAATAGTTTTTTTATGTTTCAATGCTTATAAATATAACAAGATTTAATTCTGAAGTCCTTTCAAAGATCGTTGAATAAATCTGTGCATTTATAGTATTTCAAAGCTAGAAACTTAGGCACAATGAGCAGTTAAAAGCAACATAAGATATATCGAAATAAAATCGTAAATTTTATGGCACAGTGCAGGTTCGTAGGAAAGTTGAAGCTGAAGAAGTTTTAAACTGTGACAGTGCTTCCAGCAGAAAGAAATCAACGAGTATTCTATTTATTAAAATTTTAGAAAATGCTATCAGTAACTGAAGTATAAAACCTAAATGTGGGGAGAAAGTATTTCATGTTGTGAATCTTCATGATTTCAATTGCTAGTAACACTATTTTAGTAACTACTTTATCGTAATATCCAATGTAATACACACTTAGTGTTTATAAAAGCAATTTCTAGTAATCAATAAAAATGTGTTTGGGAATCACAGTAATTGAAATAAAATTGTGAATATTTTTTAATGTTTCAATGCTTATAAAGGTAAAAAAAGATTTAATTCTCATGTACTTTAAAGATCGTTGAATAAATCTGTGCATTTATAGTATTTCAAAGCTAGAAACTTAGATACAATGAGCACTTAAAAGCAACATAAGATATAACGAAATAAATTCGTAAATTTTATGGCATAATGCAGGTTCGTAGGAAAGTTGAAACTCTTGAAGTTTTAAATTGTGACAGTGCTTCCAGCAGAAATAAATCAACGAGGCTTCTATTTATATAAAAAATTTAGAAAATGCTATCACTAACTGAAGTATAAAGCTTAAAATTGGCGAGAAAGTATTTCATGTTGTGAATCTTCATGATTTCAATTGCTAGTAACACTACTTTAGCAGCTACTTTATAGTGATTTCCAGTGTAATACACAAAAAGTGTGGATAAAAGCAATTTCTAGTGATCAATAAAAATGTGTTTGAGAATCACAATAATTGAAATAAAGAACGAGTAAAATAATTTTTAAACAGGGGAAATATGATGAATATAACAATTTAAGGGTAATGATAATATACTATGTAATATAATATAGCTATATGTATTTTAAGAAAATGTCTGCTAAATCATCCGAAGAGAGAAAAAAAAGGTAATTTAACAATCAGATATTTTAGTATAAACTTAAAAGTAAAATGTAAAAAATATGTAAAGAATAAAATTAAGAAAGCATAAAAAATACTAGCTTTCAATTATTATAATTTATCATATTATTACACTGGTATTAAAGATTTAACAAATTGAATTCATTAGAGAAAAATTAAGAAATATTCATTTATAATCAAATTAAAAAAAAACATACTCAGTTTATTTGCAGAATTTCAGTAGTTTGTTTCATTTTCATTTTTACTAATAAAATAGCGATTTATTTCTGAAATGTCTTCGAAAACACTTTTATAAATCTTAATATATGAAATGATAAAAGTTGGATACTTAACATGTATACGCTCAATGAACGCTCAAAGTAACACAAAATTAACAGAAAAAGTATGTTAAATTTTAAAACACAGTTAAGCTAAATGAAGAATTTAGTGTTAAGAAATTTTAAAGTGTGCCAATTCTTCCACAAAAGGAAATCAATGAGTCTTCACTTTATGATAATTGGAAATACTTCCAATAAGTGAAGCATAAAACATGGAAGTCGCAGGAAATAATGTAATGTTGTGAATCTTCATAATTTCACATTCCAGTTGAATTTCTGTTTTATCGTGATTTCTGGAGAGAGTCGCATTTAAGTTTACTGGAAATGATTTTGTGAAAATTCTTGAAAAGGTCTTTGAGAAACGCAGTAACGGAAAGTAAAAGTGAGGAAAGAGTATTTTTCATGAGTGTAAATATGGTGAATACATTACACAAATTTACAGAAATTGGAAAAAAAAATAGTAATATCTAAACATTTAAATGGAGAAAAATTTAATATTTTTTTTTTGTAACTATTTTACCCGCAGAATTAAAAAAATATATTTTAAAGATATACACTAAAGGGAATTTTAGGAATTATAAAAACAGAAGGAATATTCGGAACAAAATGAATACTGTTAAAACTGTAAATATATCTTCCAAATTTTAGTATGCTTTTTAATAATAAAATATATGTATATTATATGGGGAATCGTAAAATAATAAAATATGTTAAACATTTGATTGTTCGGACTAAGCTGGTAAGAACATTTATGATCAAGATGTTTTAATTCTACCAATGCTTACATTAAAATTGAATAAATGAGTCTTCTTTTCAACCAATATTGAAAAAAAAAACCCAGTATTATTACCTTAAAAATCGAAAGAAAAAAAATTAAATGTTCTAAATCTTCATAATTTCTATTGCTATATTACATAGCTATTCTACAGTGATTTCAGAAGAAAAAAAATATAATTTTGAATGAATGACACTTGTGATGATTAATAAAAAGCAGTTATAAAATCCTAGTAAAATGAAGAATAAGAGAGAGGAAGTAAAATTTATTTACTTCTAAGGAAAGAGGGTTTTTAAAGGAAAGAGGTTGTATGATTAACATGACACCTGCGTTTGCTGAAATGATAAAAACATATAAGTATATTTTAAAAAGTCTAAATGTGGTATTGTATAAATACGTCAAAACATTCAAAAGGAGATATTACAGACAATTTTAAATTTAAATATCAAAGGAAATTTTCAAAATAAATAAAAAATATGAGAAGAAAGCACCAGCTTTAATTTTTTTTTAATATCATTGTTTATCTGTTTTTTTTAGACACAAAATATGAAATTCACAAACGAGAAAATTAGATGTATTTACTCACAATAATTTTTTAAAACATTTGTTCGCATAGAAATATGTGTTCGTAATCATTTTTAAAAACATAACGGTCATTTTATTTCCTGAAATCTACAAGTTTGAATCCGTTTTATTGAAAATAATAAACCAGGGAATTAATTAAGTATTTTTGAAAGAATTGAATTAATCTTAAAATATACGAGTGGCTTAATGCTGTAAATTTAGTGTCAGAGAACACTGTAGATTAGTGTAAAGAACACTAAATGTACAGGCATCCCCCCGACTTATGTAATTAATGCGTTCCGTAAAGTTTTACGTAACTTGAATTTTACGTAGTCAAATTTTTAAGTTGCTTAAGTAAAAGTTTGTAAGAAACAGCAATATTTTATATAAATATATATATCCTCTTGAGACCCAAGCTCGCATTTTTCGAGCAAATTTTACCATTTTTAGGATTAAGGCTCTTTATGGGGCTAGAAAACTTTATATATATTCATTTATTTTTAAAACTAAAAAATATATAGAGTTTTGGCGTGTCCAACATAATGGACATTGGGTCTTAGTCCTATAAAAAACTTATTATTGAATTACATGATTCTGAATGAAAAAATCTTAATTGCAAAATTTTCTTTCATTATAAATATGTTTTTATCGTTCATACATCACCTTTAAATATTGCACAATTATAGTTTTTTCCTTATCAAAGAGAAAAAAGTACTTTTTGATGAAATTTATTTGAAAAGTATAAATCAATTTAGTGATTTTTAAATAGTTTTTTTAAAAGGGACAAAAAGAAATCTATCACATCAATAAAAGTTTTTTTTTTCAAATAAAATTATAAATAGTTAGTAGCACGGTTTTCACAATTGACATTTGTATACCAAAAAGAAATTAAAAAAGAAATAAAACGAAATTTATTTATAATCTTAAATTATTATCTTCAGTTATATTTTCTTTCATTATAAATGTGCTTTTATCGTTCATACATCACCTGTAAATATTGCATAAATTTAATTTTTTCATTATCAAAGAGAAAAAGTATTTTTGAATGAAATTCATTTGAAAAGTATAAACCAATTTGGTGACTTTTAATAAAGGAATTAAAAATATATATATCGCATCAATAAATGGTTTTCCTAAAAAAAATTATAAAGTTAGTGGCACGGTTATCACAATTGACATTTGGATGCCAAAGGGAATTAAAAAGAAATAAAATGCAGTTTACATATACTCTTAAATTATTATCTTCAGTTATATTTTCTTTAAATTTTTATTTCTGTTTAAATTGGATTAAATTAACTAATTTAATTATAAACGACTTATAAACAGTAAAATAATATAAAAAGATTGCTTTTTTTTTTTTTTTTTTTTTTTTTTTTTTTTTTTTTTTGTAGTTAAACGGATATACAAATACAAGTTGCATTTTACGCTTACTTATCTTACATGCTTACTTATTTTATTTTATACTTATCAAGTAAGATGGGATTGCTACATAGGTATAAAAAACCAGATTTTTAGCATCAAGTTCCTATTTTATTCACTACAAACTTTGCTGACATCAGAAGTGTGTTTTTATCGTTTATGCGTCACTTCCTAATATCACATAAATTCAATTTTTGCATCATCAAATAGAAAAAGTGTACTTTAACTAAGAAACGTGTTGATCAATTTAGTAATAATAATAAAAAATTAATAACATTTTGTTTGTTTTTAACTTTTCTCAACACCAGTAATTTGATTTTTAGAATAATGATAATAAATAGTGGCACAGCTACCACAATTGGCAAGTAAATGCCAAGAAGAAATTTAAAAGAAATCAAAAGGAGTTTATTTAGAATCTTAAAACGTTATCTTTAATTATAGTTTACAAAAGATTTTTGCTAATTAAATATAATTAAATATATTAATTAAATTATAAATAGTATGCTAAGAGAAAAATAATGCAAAAAATAGTTATGATTAAGAATAAAACATAATAAAGGCTTAATTATCTATATTTACCAAATTCTCCACAAAAAAAAAAAAAAAAAAATCATTGAAATTTAAAATTTAACAATGTACTGATTCATAACAAGCATTTTATCAGTAAAAGTATACATTTTTAGGATAATATTTAAATATTTTTTTATTTATTTAAGAATATATATCATCTACTTCGGTATCCATTATTTGTTTCAATACTGTGTTGATTTTCAAGTAAAAACTAATGTCTCTCTTCAGTATACGAAAAGAGTCTAATATGAATAAAAACAACTGATGAAGACCCAACGTCCAATAGAATGGACATTAAAAAAAAGTTGTTTATTCTCTAAAATATACATTAGATTACTTTAACTGCGATGTCATTTCATTCATACAACACTGAACATTAGATGTATGTAGCATAAATATAAAAATACTTTTAAAAATTATAAAAAATTAGCGTTAAAACTGTCTGCTTACCTTCAACAATCTTTCTCTTGTTTCTTGCCACTTTCAAATGATTAAAATACATATTTAATTGTAAATTTCTAATTATTTCGGCGTACAGATAGCAGCATCAGACTATCTAGTATAATGGACAGAAAGTATTTGCAAGTTCAAACTAAAATTAAGTATTTTACATAAAAAATAAAAATGTCCAATAGAATGGACGCGGGGTCTCAAGAGGATATATAAATATATACATATATATATTATTTAAACCTCATTATTGTAAAAATAAAGCACCATGCGACAGTATTTACTCGTATAGACACTATAAAAGTCTGAAAAAATATAAAAATAAACTTAAAGAACACTTTTTAAAAATCTTGTGGAATATGAAATTTATAAATCTAACATTGGTGAATTGATTTATAACAATTTTGAATCTACATGAAACGACTGTAAAAATAAGAAATAATTAAAGATGACTAATTTACCTATTCTCCAAGAATTTATGATAGCAAGACAAATGAATAGTACTCGCACAATGAAATAATCCTTGATAATCACAAACTGTTTTTATTATGAATTAGAAGATTACTATGAATAACTAACAATAAAAATTAAATTATTTTGTTATATATACATACCAATAAAAATATAAACTTATTAATATGTAAACTATATTACGGTTGTGGTTTATATCTATATGTTTTATTTATAAAATAAATATCAAAAGTATGCAACTGGACATCAAACGCGCTAGTATGTTCACAAATGTAATTTTCGAGATTTATTACGTAACTGCGAATGTATATAAGTTGCGTAATACGTAAGTCGAAGGATGTCTGTAATTCAAAATGTTACGAATTATATTCCTATATAATATGACAAGGTGATGCTCACAGAAAATTTAATGCTCATGAAGTTTTAAACTGTGTCAATTCTTCTACCAAAAAAATTAATATAACATTCAAGTTATCAAAATTTTAAAGAAAACCAGTATCTCTAAACGAAGCATAAAACATTCGAGTAGAAAGAAAGAATTTAATGTTGTGAATCTTAATTTCAATTGCTTACAGCTGTTTTAATTTGATTTATAGAGGAAATCATCTTCAAGTGCGCAGGAAAGTGGCTTGTTATAATTAATAAAAATATATTTGAATATCACAATACCATAATATTAAAGGATGTTTTCGAAAATAGAGGTCATAAAATAATACTTCCTTTTTTAGAAATAGTAAAATAATAGGAGTAGCATATAAACTTAAAAAAAATTATGTAAAAATTTGTAAAGAGAAGAAAATAACCATAAATTTATTTAAAAGAATTTGAAACAAGAACCTAAAAGAAACTGTTAAAAATATGAATATAGATACAATACAGAAAAAATATTATTTCAGTATATAATACATCGTGAAATTTTTGGCATATTATTGAAAATAAGTAATTAATTCTAGTGATTTTTAAATATATAAATATAATATATTTCATAACCTAAAAAAATTATGACTTGCAGATACTATTTTTTAACAGTTTATATATATATATAAAATATGGATATAAACTATTTAATCTTTAGAAGGTGGATAAAAAACTAATATTTTCAAATAGTTTGCTAGAAATAACCCCTACTTGATAATGAGGATTTATGACACCTACATTTTGTTTAAGACATATATCGTTGCCTCAGTGCAACAGTAGAAGATCTAGTAATAATGCAAAATGAGATGTCTGACTTACAGCTATGAATAACTGCATTTGCATCTGGTGGAACAATTTCTGAAACACAAAGTTATGTTTAATACTATATCTCAGATGTGTTTAAAAAAAAAAAAAATTCCCTACTATTCCACTAGATACAGACACAGTTTTTCACTGTTGTAAATCATATATATCATTTTCGATTTTTACTAGATGTCCTATACTGTTGCTCGACGATAAGCCTTTATTTTGAACTGTAAAAAGTTTAATAAAATGCATATATAGCGTTTTTTAACATAAAATAAAAATAGTTGTAACTATTTCCGGAGTAAAGGATCGAAATATAAAAATACATATACTGCATTCTTATTTATGAATACATATAACAGGAATATGTAATGATTTTCACTCCCCTAAACCTATACGTCACGTATATATTTTGTCTTATATTAGACTAGCAGCCTTCGCCCGCTACGCTGGGCCGTTTTTCTAAACAAACCTTGAATCAAACGAAATATATCTGTGAATTTGATCATGAGTTTGATAGCAATATGGGCATTTATCTGGAATGCCCATCCGAATTGCTACAAACGTTATTGACGTTATTATGCTATTATATTTTCTATTGAGACAGACAAAATTTCAGCTGTTAAGGGACTGTTCAAATATTACGTAAGCATGTTTTTGGCATTTTTTGACCCCCCCTCCCCCCTTGTCAGCAAAAATAAGCAAATCGCAACCCCCCCCTTAATAATTACGTAAGAAAATTGCAACCCCCCCCCCTCCACTTAAAAAAAATTAGTACACTATACAAATAAAAAAAAACTCTACTCGATTTTTAAAAAATAATAATAAATGCTTGTTTCATTTCCTTACAATTTTATTTAAGAAAATTTCTCAGATCAGAATTTTAGAAGAACTTAGCCATTTGAAAAATTAAAATTTGAACATGCCCATATCTATTCCGATGCTGACCACGGCTGCTCAAGCCATTTTTCCATACCTGTTATGATATTGGTTTCCAGTTTTACTTGATTATCTTCATCGCTTTCTTTTCGGATGCAATCTTGATCAACTTCATCTTCCTTGATACACTCAACATCTTCTGTATCTTTCACGAATTTTACGAAGCACATAAGTTCATTTGCTCGACGAGCAGCAATTTTCAATGGTCGTATAAGGCAGGCCTTCTCGCTTTTTCCACTGTGCTGAATTTTTTTGTGTCTGTTTGCTGACTTCCGAGATGCAGGATATTGGCCACAACTTCCACAAGTTCTTGGGAATAATTGCAATTTTATGGAAGGGCAAAAATAATCATACAGAGTCTTTAAAAATCCCTTTGCTGTAATATTGAGATTTAAGGCCAGACGGAGACTTAAATATACAAATTCCCCTTCCTCACTTATAATGATGTCATTTTACGATTGTATCATTTTAATTGGAGGAGGAATGAATCGTCCTTTTAATATACAAAATAATCCACTACGTGCAGGAGAGCAACAATTCTTTTTTTCGTATTTTATAATTTGCAGCAAGTATTGATTTTCTTGTAAGTGCTTCGAATACCAATCCAAGTCAAACCAAGAGAGTCTGGTTCGCCTGAATCAACATATGTGGCAGTAACAGGATAACCGTCAATGTTTAATGAGTTCCAGATATCTGCGAGAGTTTTACCAGCATATGCAAAGTTATTTTGCTCTATTTCTTCATCAATAGTGCTACCGTTCTCATCGAGATGGGAACCATAATGGTCATAAGGGTGTATAAGACCAGACAGTTATCGACTGAGTGGTGCCATTCGCCTTTCTACCCAGTTATATGCACTTCTTCCAGGAGCATTGCACGCAATGAAATTTCCATCCAAATCATGCTTTTTGAAATGGTTAATAGCAAACGATATAACTTTCTGGTAGCGGAGATTCTCGTCTGGAGCTCTATCAATCGTAACCATGATTACAGGTTTGATGAAATCCTCTTCTGTTTTCACTAATTTTTCAAAGTCTTTGAGTATTAATAGAGTTTCAAAATCCTGAGCATGAGCATTTGCTGTGGAAGAACTGTGTTTCCCACTTCTTATAGCAATAAACGTTGGACCAGAATAACCTATGGCTTTACTTTGACCTGCCATGCCAGGAGCAATCACAATACCAGCGTAAATAGATGGGATAAGTTTGTGGCGTTCAGCGATGACCCACTCGTGGTCGGGTAAGGATACACGATACTCCATATGCATCAGTATCGGGGACTGTTTATTGGCTGCTGTAATTCCCAAAGGTACGCGCATTATGTCATCCTGTGAAGGAAGAAACAGTTGCATGGTCCAAGAATTGAATCTAAAGTTTCTAAATAGCGGATGGATGTTACTGCAAATTGGGTATCAATGTGAGATCGGTAATAACCAGTCTGAACACAAGAAAGTTTTATCGGCACTGTGGTGACATGTCTTCGACCCTCGATGGTTGAGGAATTTTTTGGAAGCAAACGAAGATATGTTCCACTCATGCTTATTGCAAAACCAACCTTTTTCAGTTCTACAGTCAAGTTATCGAGAGTTTTGACACTTCGTATTGACTCGCTTCTTCTTTTTGCATCTGCAGCGCTTCCAATAATAGCTATGTCTGCTATTGCCTTAAGCAATAATGGTTGATCTACATTTAAACTTGGTCTTTCTACTGATTTCCTCAAAGCTATTTTTTTCTTTTAATGTCTGGATTATCATGGCAGATTTCTTCAAACTTTGTTCGTTTGGTGGTTCGATGTTTTCTTTGTTATTCATCAGTTTGTCGTTTCCTTTTTAAGGATTGTTTTCTTTTTTTAGATCACTGGAAACCTTATTTATCTGTTTTTGAATTTGAGATACACTGGTTTCAGTTCAATTGGATTACATTTCATTTTTAGTAAGGTACAAAATTTGAAAACAGTTAGAGGATTATCTGCTACAAAACTTACATATTTTTTAATTTTTTCCCCCATGGATACATTAATTTTCGAGTTATTTGAAAAGAAAAAATAAGGTTTAGCTTGTCTACGCCATATTTAAAAAGTAATAACTCATTTTTTGACATTTCTTTGGTCTTTATTTATTCCCATTCTGACCATGTTTCGCCAAGACTACATGGTCATTTTATCTTATCTATCCTTTTTCCAATTTTTACAAGTAATCATGTAAACTAAAAGTTATGATAAAATATATTTAAAATTTTAAGAATAAATTGATTATAATTACCTTTATAAAACAATCAAGAAAGACTGATTTCTTTTTGGTTGCCTTACGCAGTTCGTCCTCAATTATTTTTAGCACCAATACCTCTAACTCTTTGTCAGTTTTAGAAGACTTTTTGTACTGCCGCCACACATCATTAGTTTTACATTGGATATCCTTCAAAGGTTTATCTGATGCAGACTTTTTGAAACTTTCAAAAAGTTTTTTACACAAGATTTCTCGAAATGAAGGCATATTTCTGATTTTATTTATTTTAAACACCACTACACTACAGTACTGAGAGTTTTTCAAAACTTAAGAAACACCAGACAGTAGAGCAGTCGGTCATTTTGGTTATGGGGTTCAACCACTTGACAGAGGAGGGGTGGAAACAAAAAAGATGGAATTTTACTTACGTTTTGGAAGCTTTCCCGGAAGACTCATATTGTCACAATACAACATATCGCATCCGTCTATTCAATTCTATTCTATTCTATTCTCACAATTGGAAATAATAGTAAGTTCTCAGAGATAATAAGCCCTCATGCACAGGGCTTAATTTGCATCGGAGCCGACCGGAGCTCAGCTCCGGTACTCCTCCATTCTTAGTAAATATTTAAATATTGGTCGGAATTCAGCGGAGCTCATAAAAACAGGGCTCCGGAGCCCAGTGTAGCAATGCTTCCGAAAAAACGAAGCCTAAATTACCCTTTCATTCCTTCCCATATCTAAGTTTTGCATTCTTTTTTATCAACTAGGGGGCTCGGCCCCCTACGAGCTACGCTCGCCAACCCCCGTCCAGACACCGCAGACTCTAAATGCACGCTAATTTGATCGGCTTTAAAAAGATTTCGAAAGATTGAATTATAATTTAAAAAACAGTGGCGATCTCCCTATAAACGAATTTCTATTCATTTCTCTTTGATTGGGGAATTTTAACGCCAAATCCGCTGCGGTACTACTTGATTATCCTGTCGACCAATTTCGCCAAATTATATAAATCGCCAAACCACTCGCCAAATTATACAAATTGATATAATTTTTATTTTAAATAACGAAAGAACAAATAAATTCGTACAACATTAATAAAAACACAAATAAAACGTCGAAATAAAAATAACTTGATGACGTATACACGTGTAACTACATTTCAAAATAAGTTAATATAAAAGGAATTAAGTAAAGAGAGTCTTTGTCTCCTTGTATTTTTTAACAAAGCGAAAAGAAAGTTCTTTTAAATGAGACATTTTAAATTAATTCTCAAAATATCAAATAAATGTCTAGCGCAATTTCTAAATTTAAACTTTTTTGCAATATTATTTTGTGTTCATTTTATGTAATAACTATAATGTGACGTAAATATGACGTAATTTTTCCTAAGACTTCTCATGCATGTTAATGAATTTATTATTTTACAATATCCTTTCTCTTTTAAAATTCACGTGTATATTTTTTATGACGTAATTTTTAATAAGTTCCTGCTTTTATACGTAATTATTTAATTCTAATTTGAAAGTTTTTTTTCCTGTTTATAATAGTCACGTGTAAATAAATTTTTAATTTGAAGCAAACATTATTGCTTGCGCTTTTTATACAGTTGGCAACAGTTTAAATTAGTACAATTTTCTGAAATCTGTAAAAAATATCTCTCGAAATCCTGAAAGTTCTAATTTAAAATAGAAATGAAACCTGAAAAAATGAGTCAAAATAAAAAAATTAATGCAATCTGCACTCCGGCAAATTCTAACGCATAAAATGATCTAAAAATGATTACACTGCGATGTATAGTTTTTGCTGCTATAAAACTTTTTTAGTGGAACGATTTTGTCCAACTTTAGCTTTAAATAACTCTTAAAATAATTCTTCGATTTGAAAACTGTCTGCATCAGCGTGTTTATCAAACATTTCTGTATAATACTACCGATTTTCATATTTTTGTATAGATTATTTTTCTTAATATTAACGAAGAAAGACCCCCGGTCGCAAAAAATTCAAAACCGGCGGCGGCGGCGGTGACAGCGGTAGTTACTTTTTTTTAGAGTAGAGAGATTTCATTAAGGCAATTATAGGTTTAATTTTATAGCAGTAGAGAGTTCTCGTGCGTTTTGGTCTTATTTTTTCATTGTCTGGGTTTCACATGAAGAATAATTGAATTATCTCATGGCTGTCGATAGTGAAATAATTTTGATTTTTATTTAACATACTAGGGGGCGCTGCCCCCTACGAGCTACGCTCGTCAACCCCCGTTCAGACACCGCAGACTCTAAAAGCACGCTAATTTGATCGGCTTAAAAAATATTTCGGAAGATTGAATTATAAGTTTAAAAACAGTGGCGATCTCCCTATAAACGGGTTTCTATTCATTTCTCTTTGATTGGGGAATTGTAAAGCCAAATCAGCGGCTGTTAAATGATACAATGTCTGTTTCCGTCTTTGATTAAATAAAATCAGTTGACATTTCAAAATAAGCTAATATAAAATGAATTAAATAAATCTTTGCATCCCGGTATTTTTTAACAAAGCGAAAAGAAAATTTTTTTTAATGACACTTTAAATGTATCGTTTTTAATCTGACGTAATTTTCACTAAACTTTTCTTTCTCCTTTTACTATTCACGTGAAAATAATTTTGTTAGACATGAAATATTATTTGCGCTATCCTAATAAAAATAGTTGAAAATATCATCTTAAAATATTACATATATGTCTTGCGCAATTTTTAAACTTAAACAGTTTTCCAATATTATTTTCTGTTCATTTTACGTAATGTGTAATGTGACGGAAATGTGACGTAATTTCTCCTGTTTAAGACTTCTAACGCATGTTAATGAATTTATTATTTTACAACATTCTTTCACTTTTAAAATTCACGTGTAATATGGTTTTATGATAATTTTCAACGAGTTCCTGCTTTTTATATTTTCTTGTTTATAATAGTCACGTGTAAAATAAATTTTTAATTTGAAGCAAACATTACTGTCTGCGCTTTTTATACAGTTGGCAACAGTTTAAATTAGTACAGTTTTCTAAAATAAGTAAAAAATATCTCTCGAAATGCTGAAAATTTGAATTTAAAATAGAAATAAAACCTCAAAAAATGAGTCAAATTAATAAACTGAGTACAGTCTGCACACCGGGAAATTCTGACGCATAAAATGATCTAAAAATGATTAAATTCCGATGTACAGTTTTTGCTCCTATAAAACTTTTTTAATGGAATGATTTTGTCCAATTTTAGCATTAAATATCTCTTTAAATATTTCTTCGATTTGAAAACTGTCTGCATCAGCGTGTTTATCAAACATTTCTCTATAATTCCACCGATTTTCATATTTTTGTATGCAATATTTTGCTTAATATTAACGAAGAAAGACCTCCGGCCACAAAAAATTCAAAACCGGCGGCGGCGGCGGCGGCGGTGACAGCGGTAGTTACTTTTTTTTAGAATAGAGAGAAACTAGGGGGCTCGGCCCCCTACGAGCTACGCTCGCCAACCCCCGTCCAGACACCGCAGACTCTAAATGCACGCTAATTTGATCGGCTTTAAAAAGATTTCGAAAGATTGAATTATAATTTAAAAAACAGTGGGTATCTCCCTATAAACGGATTTCTATTCATTTCTCTTTGATTGGGGAATTTTAACGCCAAATCCGCTGCGGTACTA
Organism: Maratus speciosus; assembly: GCA_963932465.1. NCBI lineage: Eukaryota > Metazoa > Arthropoda > Arachnida > Araneae > Salticidae > Maratus > Maratus speciosus. The sequence continues at coordinate 330,304,961 of OZ010786.1, forward strand.
CTTGATTATCCAGTCGACCAATTTCGCCAAATTATATAAATCGCTAAATTATACAAAATTGGCATAATTTTTATTTTAAATAACGAAAGAACAAATAAATTAGTACAACATTAATAAAAATACAAATAAAACTTCGAAATAAAAATAACTTGATGACGTAGACACGTGTAACAATATTTCAAAATTAGCTAATATAAAAGGAATTAAGTAAACAGTCTCTGTCTCCTGGTATTTTTTAACAAAGCGAAAAGAAAGTTTTTTTAAATGAGACATTTTAAATTAATCGTTTTTAATCTGACGTAATTTTGACCAAGCTATTATTTCTCTTTTAAATATTCATGTAAAAATAATTTTGTTAGAAAGGAAATATTATTTGCGCTTTGCTAACAAAAATAGTTGAAAAGATCCTCTCAAAATATCAGATAAATGTCTAGCGCAATTTCTAAATTTAAACTGCTTTGTAATATTATTTTGTGTTCATTATATGTAATAACTGTAAAGTGACGTAAATATGACGTAATTTCTCCTATTTAAGACTTCTAACGCATGTTAATGAATTTATTATTTTACAATATCCTTTCTCTTTTAAATTCCACGTGTATACTTTTTATGACGTAATTTTTAATAAGTTCCTGCTTTTTGTACATAATTATTTAATTCTAATTCCAAATGATTTTTTCTGTTTATAACAGTCACGTGTAAATAATTTTTTATTTTGAAGCAAACATTATTGTTTCCGTTGTTTATACAGGTGGCAACAGGTTAAATTAGTACAATTTTCTAAAATAAGTAAAAAATATCTCTCGAAATCCTGAAAGTTCTAATTTAAAATAGAAATGAAACCTCGAAAAATGAGTCAAATTAAAAAATTAAATAAATTCTGCACACCGGGAAATTATACCGTATAAAATGATCTAAAAATTATTAAATTCTGATGTATAGTTTTTGCTCCTATAAAACTTTTTTAGTGGAACGATTTTGCCCAACTTTAGCATTAAATATCTCTTAAAATAATTCTTCAATTTGAAAACTGTGTGCATCAGCGTGTTTATCAAACATTTCTGTATAATACTACCGATTTTCATATTTTTGTATGCATTATTTTTCTTAATATTATCGAAGAAAGACCTCCGGTCACAAAAAATTCAAAACCGGCGGCGGCGGCGGCGGCGGTGACAGCGGTAGTTACTTTTTTTTAGAATAGAGAGAAACAATTATATGTGACGTAATGTGTCGCACACGTAGGAGATGGAGATGAAATGGATTCAATTTTTATATCAGTTTGTGGTCTTGGCTAGAAAGCAGTCGAGCAGGGTTTCCCCTTTTTCTATAAAAGCATCGAATCTTTCCAATAATGGGGTTAAATTTTTAATTTAATCTGATTTTCAGGGGCTCACCACAAAAGATCGTTATACGGAAGGAATCGATTGTAGTTTAAGATATGCTCCTTTTATAGGAAATTGAAAAACGTTGTTCCATTCTTCAGCGTATAAATATAAATCTCTGTAAATTTGATTCAGTCTTTCATAAAAATGCATAGCTGCGAACTATTCCTTTTTGGTGTTACAGTGAAACCCCGATTTTACGTTTCTCAAGGGACTGAGTAAAAAAACGTAAAATACGGGAAAAACGTAAAATACGGGAAATACATAGAAGGCAAAAAATTGTAGAAAAAAAACAAAGGTAGTAAAGATGACTCTCTCAAAAGGTATTACAATCCATATTTTACGAAAAAAACATTATTATACATACCATTTTAAGATCATTTTACTAACACATTTAATTGCGAATCCTGGCGTTTAGGTTGAAAATAGTCCGTAATAGTGGATTGTGTTTTAGTCATTGAGTTCAAAGTGAAGGCAGCATCTTCCAGGACTGAAATACTTTGGAAGTTTTTTCCTGGTTTTTATGAGAAAGAAAATAGTCTTTCACTGTTTGTAAGCTCTTCAGTGCAATATTGAATGAAGGGACAGGCTGTGCTTCTGTTTCTTCTTCTTCATCTTCATCTGTGGACGAAAAGTCCATAACGTCGGCTACGGATGGAGCAGTAGTTCTTTCAGCTTCACATGTTGCTAAATTTTCCGGGATGTAATCGTCGAATTCATAAATAACTGTTTCGTTATCATTCTCCGAGTCTACCGCAGCTGATTCCTCATCTGTTCTCGGTTCATTAGATGCTACGAATCCGCTTTCTTCAAAACAATGGGAAATGCACAGTTGTGTAACGTTTCTCCACGACGCAGAAATAAAATGCATAGCCTCTAGAACACTTGACTTTAAAACTTGCAGGCGCCATTTAGGTTTCCATTTTCTATTTCAGCTACAGCTTTCCGGACAAGTTGCTTTCTATAAAAAACCTTCAAAGATCGAATAATGCCGAGATCACAAGGCTGTAATTTGCCGGAAAAAACTCGACATGAACATTAGACAATTGCAAAACCGGATGTGCACTGCATTGATCAATGAACAAAATTATTTTACGATTTTGCAACTCCATTTTTTTGTTTAATTTACGCCAAAAAGTCTTCGAAAAGGGGTTTGGTTATCCACGCATTTTTGTTTGCTTCGTACTTTGTCGGATAGCTTCTCACGTTTTTGAAGCATAGTGGATTGCGCGACTTTCCAACAACAAGAGGCGTCAGCTTCTCACTTCCATCAGAATTACAGCACAGTAAATCCGTAAGACGCAATTTAGACATTCCCTCCATGGCAGGAGTCTCCTTTAGCAAAATAACTTTTATCCAGTAGGAGGATAAATAAAAGTCCGGTTTCATCCGCATTGAATATGTCCTTTGGATTGTATCCTTTGGTCAAATTTGATAGATTTTTCTTCCAACCTTCTATTGTAGCTTCATTTACACTTGATGATTTTCCCGAAAGCGATCTATACACAAGATTGTCTTTTTTTTCATTCGGTCAATCCAGCCATTTGAAGCTGAGAAATCTTTCAAACCACCAAGACTATCGGCGATTTCTAGAGCTTTTTCTCTTAGTATCGTGCCATTTACAGGTACATTCGCGGCACGAGCTTCTTTAAACCACTTTAATAAGATACCTTTCAGTTCGTCGTACGGCGATTTTTTCAATGTTCTCCGTTTCTTGGCATTTTATTCTCCCACTTTCTCCATGTTTTCTTCAATGCATTCTTTTTCCTGTAGCATGGATTGCAGAGTTATCATGGAAATTCCTTGCAATTGAGCGAACGCTACTTTGGTTCCTTGGAATTCATCAAATTGTTTAACAATTTCGGCTTTCTCAGCAACAGAAAAGTTTTTGCGTTTTTTACTCGTCATTTTGGCACAAAAAGGTTAGAAATGCGACCACCGCGTGCTAAACAGCAACTGAATTTGAAAACGTAAAGAAGGGTAAGGACCCCTTTCCCTAACCCGACGAAAGAAACGAGCCACCCCATCTGATTGGTAACAAGAGTGTCTCTTCTCCTGCCCATCTTCTTCCTACACCAATAAAGTGTGTTGTTTCTTTACTTTGCCCCCCCCGCCAGCTATCCGGGGGGGAAGGAAGCAGTCCGCGACAGCAGGTGTTCAACAAAGCAGGGGGGGGGGGACCAGTTTCAGAAGACAGGAGTCTTTAGAATGCGTTTCTGCTTTCATAGATTGCATAACTTTCAACAACGTGGATTAACTTAAAAAAACACAAAAGGAAAAATTATTGCTTATTTTAGAACATTTTTTCTTTTTTTACTTTCCAGAGAAAACGTAAAATGCGGGAAATTCCATAAATAACAAACTTACGATCCGGGTTAAATTAACATTACAATTATACGGAAAAACTGGGACCTGATGAAAAAAACGTATAATGCGGGGGAAACGTAGATTCGGGGGACGTAAAATCGGGGTTTCACTGTAACACTATTTCCGAATCATAATCCTTACCATATTTAATCGCAGAATTCTGCAATTAACAACATTAAAATTAGGCAAAGAATTCTATTCGGAAGGAGTGATAGCTAAAAAGTGGAATAGTTCCCAACTAATTATATACTGATAGATACATTTATTTTTTTTATTTTTCTATAGAAAAAAATACTTTACATTTTGGTAAATAATGTATGAAATATAAATATGCAGATTGCATTGGCAGGAGGGGAGGAGGACGGTATGGCTCTTAGTACAGGTACTTTTTTGTTAGAAATTAAGCCCTGCTCATGCATCAAACATGAACAGTCACCTCTAGATAAAAGAGATTGTTTATGTTTCCCTTGTGCGGTCAAAATAGCTGACATCAGAACTTCAAGTTAAATATTCTTTTACTATTTCTTTTTTTCAATTTGAAATTTGTAAGTTTTTCTTTTTTTTTTTACAAGTTAAGAGATTTTGAAAATGTCTTACGTAAGCATCATTCAAACTCCCCCTCCCCCCTTGTCAGCAAAAATAAGCAAATCGCTAACCCCCTCCCCCCCCCCTTAGGTGCTTACGTAATATTTGAACGGCCCCTAAGGAGCAACTTGTTTAGTTGATCCTTTACTGTAGGATTTGGTAAAGTACGATAGAACAAAATGCAATATACTAAAACCCTTCTTCTGAAAATTTATCAATGCAATTCTCATCAGAATCCGTCCAATAGAGCCTATTAAAAAGACTATTCTTTCATAATTGGGTTCACCTGGCTCTAGAACTTTCAGTCAAATTTTTATATCCAAGCAACCTAGAACAATATGTGTTTTATACTAAAATATTCCCTAAAAAATTAACTAACCGATCAAGTTCCATCGAAATCCATTTAGCAAAATCTTTTAAACTGGCAAATGTACTAAAACATTCCCTAAAAATTATTTAAATAACAGTTTAATTCCCATCAAAATCCATTCAGCACAATCTTTAAAAAAAAAAAAAAAAAAAAAAAAAAAAAAAAAAAAAAAAAAAAAAACCAATCTTTCATAACCGTGTTTATCTGATTTTGAATTTTCCCCCATAATTATTAAACTAAGCAACGTAGAACGATATGATATGCTAAAATCTTTTCTGAAAAATTATCTAACAATGTAGGTCCCATCAAGATCTGTTCAGCAGAATTCAAGTTCTAAGCAGTCGGAAATAAATTTCTCTTTACATTTCGTATATATTATAGATAGTTAAATTTAAACATATCTTTCATAATCACGTTAACCAGATTATAGAACTTCAGGGATGTAGGAGTAAGTTAACGTTTATATACTCTCTGGATTGTTTAAGAAACTCTGTACGCCTTCCATAGCTATAGCATATATATTCTCTGGTATACACTCTCTGCATATAGAGTACATCCTCTAGTTTTTTACTACACCACTGAGAACTTTCCCGCATAGCATCAAAATCCATTCAGTAGAAATTTAAATAAAAGTTGATATTTCATAATCGGGTTCACCTAATTTTAAAATCCCCGCAGATATCACCAAGTAACGTAGAACTATTTTTTTACATTAAAACACTTCTAAACAAATTACCTAACTAACAGAGTAGGTTCTACAAAATTCTGTTCAGTAGAACCTGAGTGAATCGGAATGAAATAAAAATACAGTAGATGATGATGAGTAAAAATGTAAGTGCTGGTATTTGCGATTTTAAAAATGCTATTGGCGAGATTTGTGCACGGCTAACATAAAAGTACCAATTTTTTTCTTTTTATCCAGGAGCAAATAACAAATTGCAAAATATTTTTTTTCAATTTAAACCTTTGAAATGATTTTTTTTTTTTTTTTATGCAGCACACTGTTAAAAATTTGCAGCATTGTAGCAGGTCATTTGACCGTTTTTTCCGAAAACGGTTTAAACAACCTAATTTAACACTATTCTGACCATATTATTGGCCATTTTATTGTCAGAATATAGTTAAATCATGGTTATGAAACCATTTTTTCCAAAAACGGTTGAATGACCTGCCAGAATGCTGCAAAATTTTTAATAGTGTACACACATTGCTTTCATATTTAAATTAAATACTTCCTTTTTACAATATTTATTTCTTATTAAACCTTTTTTCTTTGTCTTTTAAATAAAATCAGTTGAAAAAATATTCACGATCAATAAATAGCAAATCTTAATGTTTGGCACGGTTTGCAGTAAAAATCGTTTGCACAGTTAGGGTTGAAATAAATGGCGCAATAGCATAGATTTTGTAATGTCATATAGTGAAAAAGTACCAATTTTTAAAAACTTTAGTTTTCGAAGGCGTTTGTAATTTTTTTCTAACTCATATAGCTGTTTTAATTATTCAACCAAAAGAATAATTGATCAACAAAATTACCCAATTTAAATTTTTCCGTTGCTATAGTAACGGATGAATTTTTAGAAATTATCACTTGAAAATTTGAGGTTTTGGCCCCAAACATCGCCAAATTTGAAAAATATGAAATATCTCACGAACTATTAGACTTAAAAGAATTTAGTTAGTACCATTCGATTCAGCATACAAAAATACACTAAAATATGTCATCAGTTGAAAAATAACTATAAAATCCGATTTTTAAGGAGTTTTTTTAATGTTCGTTCTCTTTTTTACCCTTCTTAGGGGTGGAATTTTGGAAAATCCTTTCTTTGCGGCACTCTATATCATAAGAAGTATTTTTACCCCAATTTTCAAGACTTTAGGTTCAGTAGTTTTGGCTGCGCGTTGATTAATACAAAATCCAGACTTTCTTTTATATATATAGACTAGCAGGCTATGCCCGCTGCGCTGGTCAATATTTCCAAATGAACCTTGGATTAAACTAAATGGTGAATTTGAACTTGTATTTTAAACAATATGGATCTTCAGCTTGACCTTGCACATTACTGAAAACGATGCGAACGCCATTGCGATATAATGTTATCTTAAGCGTTGGACAAAATTTAGCAATTAAGAAGTAATTGTTTTAGTTGATTATAAACAGCGAACTTATGGTCGGGTAATGAGACCGTTATGACAACAGGAATTAATACCTCTGTAACTAATCAACATATAATGAAATCGTATATACTAACACCATTCCTAAAAGTCATGCAACAGGGCCACTTGTAACAAAATATGTTCTGTAGATTTTTTTAAAAAGGATAAACTTTCATAATCAGGTTCACTTAATTTTTGAACTTTTACTGTTGCTCTATAACTAAGTACCCTTGAACAATATGTATACACTAAAACCTTTCCAAAATTATTACCTAACTAATTGTGGTATATCCTACGAAAGTATTATAAACAATCGGAATGAAATACAAATTCCGTTGTAAATTTATAGTAGATGATGATGATGCGATTTTGTGTAAAAGAATTCATAGTAAAGTTTTCGCTTCAAACAAAAACGATGCTTTCAACATTAAAGCTAATAGACCAATATGTGAAGTATCCGATTACGGAAGGTTAACTTGAATTCTCATGAGCAACTACTCAAAGAAAAGTGAATATGTGGCTTTTGTGATACTTTTATGTCAGCCGGGCGCAGGTAATAAATCAATAAAGATTGTTTTCATAGCATATTCTTATTTTATTATTTTCATTTAAAACACAAACCTTTCACTCATTTAATTTAAAATGCATGCCTTATACTAATTTTATTTAAAAAACTGAAAAGATAAACAATAACAGGAAATAATGCCATAATTAAAAGCAAAAAAAATATTTTGAATTTACATACGCAAAATGTAACTACTGCTAACTGGGAATTTTAAAAATGCTATCAGCGAGATGTGCGCACGGTTGTTATAAATGTACCCATTTTTTCTTCTTATCGAGGAGCAATTTATAAATCGCACAATATTATTCCAATTCCAATTTCTTTCATTGAGGAACCTATGACCGGAAAAAATGGAAAAAGACTCTTGTAGATTCTTCGGATGACGGCATCTGACGCCATAAACCGAGTTTATATATATGAAAATCATTTTTAAGTCGTTACAAACATTGCTTTCATACTTAAATATTTTCATTGGTACTACTTGTTATCCCGTCGACCAATTTCGCCAAATTATATAAATCGCCAAACCATTCGCGAAATTATATAAATTGACATAATCTTTATTTTAAATAACGAAATAACAAATAAATTAGTATAACATTAATAAAAATACAAATAAAATGTCGAAATTAAAATCACTTGATGACGTAAACACGTGTAGTTTGTTTAAATACAAGTGAATTTGATATTTACGATCAACCATTATTGGCATTTAATCTCATAGTTTGACGATAGATTTTTGGTCGACGGAATATCTAAGTAGTACCTTTTCCATTTTTGTTTTATAACGCTAAATTCTCAGTAATTTTTTCCCTTTTATTTTACATAAAATCACTATTTTTTAAAAAAATTAAGATGCTTGCATTTTTATTTCAAACTCATAGAGCCGTTTTTATTTTTTAGCCAAAAGGGTTGATTTGAATTTTTTCCGTTGCTAGAGTAACGGATGTAATGATAGATATTTCGAGGTTTAGATGCCAAAGACACCGCCAAATTAGAAAAATATGAAATGTGTCATGAACTGTTGGACTTATAAACACTTTATTTGGTAGCATTCGATTCAGCATACAAAACTACATTAAAATATGCTATCATTTGACGCATAATTTTGATATTAGATTTTTTTCCCCTCCCCGTGCAAAAACCATTAGGGGTGACAATTTAGAAAATCCTTTCTTAGCAGAAGTTTATGTCATAAGAAGTATTTTTACCACGATTTTCAAGATTTTAGGTTCAGTAGTTTGCGCTGTGCGTTAATTAGTCCCCTAATCCAGACTTTATTTTATATACTATATTAGATATGCGATTTTGCGGTGACTCGATGATCGAAAATTAGTCCAATATCATTTGAAATATTACATAACAGAGGAGAAAGTACGAAGAAAGACGAAGAAGAAATGACGAATTACAAAAGACTTGTAATTTTTTTTCAAAATGTTGAATTTTTCCATAGTAATAACGTATTAAAACATAAATTTCCTTAAAAATTATCTTTATTTCCTAGATTTCGAATCTGTGAATTTTCCTATAAATGAAATTGGCGATATGACTTGAGAAAATAGATAATATTTGCTTAAATAAAATGGGTAATATTCGTTGATCTGAGTTCGAGTTTATAAATATCACATGCTTTCGGAATTACGGCGAAAAACATTTTAAAAAGTATGAAATTATTTTACAATATGTATGTGTGGCAGAAATTCACACTGAAATTTAAGTATTCGATTCCATTTTTAAAATATTAACTGATATCTATATAAGTTACAATTGAATACGAAAATGTACTCAAAAAATGATCTCTTTCACCTAAAAAAAAACCATTTGTGAGAACATCCTCAAGCTAATGTCACGCTTATGCATTTTTGGCTTAAAATCACATTGTTTGGCGACAAAAGAAAAATAAAAATTGTAAAGAAACAAATAGTAATTACACACGTGACTCACAATTACATCTGCTTGTTTCTTCTATAAGTCACGTGATGGGACAATTAGATATAAAAAAAAAGGAAAAGAACTGAACAGAAACAAAATGTCGTTAAAATTTCATCTAATTAAATTTTCAGATTCGTTTCCATATCTAATGCAAGCGATAAAGAGCCAAATATTGCGTATCAAGTCTAATATTTCTTATTAAATTAATTTTTAAGCATTACAAATATTTCTTTCAGGTTTTGATTAAATGTTTCCGTTTTTTAATATTATCACTCATTAAAACGGATTTTCTTCTTCTTTTTTTCTTTTTTTTTCATTTAAATAAAATTAGTAACAGTTTTTCTTTTATTTTTCGAGGTTTAATAGCCGTTTCAATTTTTTTTTTTTATCAACGATGAATTTCGCCAAGAAATAAAATGGTAACCTTATCGCCCAAAATAACAGAATTTTCCGTCATAATTCTAAAACTAATATAGGTAGAATAATGTGTTATAGATTAAAACCTTCCCTGAAACAATACCTATCTAACGGTATAGGTTCCGTAAAAATCCATGCAGTAGAACTCGAAATCTAGGCGTTCGGAACGAAATTTCCGTTTGGATTTTATATATATAATAGATAATAGAAGAGATAATAGACTTTATATATATATAATAGAATAGATAATAGATTATGTGTTATGAACTATATCAAAGTTTAAAACAGATCGCATTGTTAGATTTCCTAATTTTAACAATATCGCGTTATGTTAGTTCCACATTCCACCACCAGGGAGCGCACTCTATTCTTAACGAAAGAGTATCTGAACGAAACTCCTTCATGCAACCTTTCCGTAGATACATGAATCGGGAGGGTGGCGGTCTTAACCAATAATTTAAGATAATTGCTGAAATTACTACGAAAAATATTTTAAAGGGGCTCTACGCAGCCCCCTAATAGAGTTAGAGGAAATCGGAAGACGGTAAATTAATCGCGGGGAAAAGTTTGTTTGGGTGCCTCGGAGCTACTTTTGGCGCGAGATCTAAGCTCTACGACCAATAGGAGCCCAGATATTTAAGGAAATATGAAGTAACAAAGTCCAAAATAATAGAATTTTCCGTAATAATTCTATAACTAATCTAGGTAGAATGATGTGTTATAGCGTAAAACCTTCCCTGGAACAATACCTATCTAACGGTATAAGTTCCGTAAAAATCCATGCGGTAGAACTCGAAATCTCGGCGTTCGGAACGAAATTTCCGTTTGGATTTTATATATATAACAGATTAGATAAGATTTATGAAATTTAATCACGAATTTTTTTATAAAAAAATATTTGAATAGATAAATGCGTATGTGCAATTGCGGTTGTCTACTTTTTAAAAAATAAATTAGAATTTAAATGCTTTCCTTCAAAATTGCATCTTTTCTTTTTAAATACTGCTTTACTACGCTTTTCAGGGTTAAAAATTTCTCAATCACAGCACTGTACTTTAGTGCCGCGAGAATAATATTAGTAAGAAAACAAAACAAAGGTTCAATGTTTTAATGACATATATTAAATTAAGTAATTTTATATTTTACAAGAACAACTCTAATATAAAAACAAAGTTGAAAATATCTAAGAGTTTCAATGGAAAAGAAAAAATAATTAAAACCCTTCTCTGCTTCTGATTTCCTTATAATATCCCGAATTTCAGCTTTATGAGGCTTCTTTGGTCACGCGAATATACCCACTCACTAATGTTAATCCAATGGGAGAATTTTTGTTTAAGTATCTCGGTTGCATTTCGATATTTTTAAATGACTTTTTTGCATCGGATAGATGAGTTCGATTTCTACAAAGGTCGTTTTTTTAGGGTTACGTACCTAAAAAATAAAAACCATTATAAGATCACTCGTGTGTCAGTCTGTCAAACATGTTTTTCTCGTAAACTATGCATAGTTTAATAGCGCCAGCACAAACTGCTGGCGTCCGAATTGCCAGTACATTGTGCTGTTAATTTTACGCAACTACTGTATTTTCCATGTTTATATAGTCAAGAAACCAAAGAAAGATACCGCACATCCGACTGTTATCGAGCCTGTGCGCGAGATGAACAGTACTTTGTACTGTAAAAATGTCGTGTTTTTTTTTTTTTTTTTTTTTTTTTTTTTTTTTTTTTTTTTTTTTTTTTTTCAGTGTGAAACGTGGAAAGTTTAATGTTGGCAGAACTAATATAGGCTATTGACCCACATGGTTATAGATTATTAACCATTCACAAACATATGTTTAGAAAAAATGTATGTGAGCTAATTAAGTTACTTGAAAATAAAAATTGTTTTATTGTATATCGTTTGGGGTATCGTGTGAAAGTTCTCGTAATGCCGAACTCAAAAATACATTTGTTTAATGTTTAGGTATTATATTTTCAAAGGTATAGTCTAATATGTAATGAAAAAATATGTCCTTCCCTTCTATTTTCGAATCTACAGAAACCAAAACAACAATAATTACTAGAAAACGGGAATTCTGCTTTTTCAGAATTTAGTGTCACCCCCGATGAAATATATATATATATATATATATGCATAAAAATATAGATAGCTCAGTTTTAAGACTCCAAACACGCGCTTTTATTTGGTATAAAATTTATGATCCAGTCTTAATAAACAATATCTACCTTAAAATATACATAGGACGTGGCTATCGCTGAATAATACACAAATCCAAGAAAAGAGATTTCACCATTCAAGAAACTGGACAAAAAAATCGGCTATCTCACGATTCATATGCCTTCATTTGATTATAATATTAATATACATACTTAAAATTAAATTTAATTTATAATAACTCCATGTTTTAACAGAAATCATTCATTTATATTTTTTTTTCAAAATAGCAAATATTTTAATTTTTTTTTCAGTTTTTATGAGAAAATGGCAACAAAAAGATGCAATTGCTATTCTTCAATTATTTTCCCTTTACTGTCTACAGAAATGGAATACTTGAGTTGCCAAAATTAAACAAATGGTGCTAAAAACTACAAAAAAAAAATAATAAATAAAAAATAAATGGAGATGCAGTTTTCAAACAAATTGCATTTAAAAGTACTTTTTTCCCATATACGACGGTATAAAAATTGAAAATGTGCGATGGTTAGAAGTTTTAAAAATTGCAGTAGAGATTATACCGTACAATGATGCATCTGCTTTGTTTTGAGGTTGGCTTATACAACATAACATTATTTTTTGGAGACGACACATTAATAGGTGGGAGAAAGAAATAGCATACCGGGGGCTGATAAAATAAATTAGGGGTAGTATAAGTTTATTTAAACCTTGCAGGAAAAGTATAGCGATTGCCCTTGATCGCTTAGTTTTTGAGAAAATTGCATTTTCCCGTTACACACAAATTTTCTTTTGCGGGCTTTCAGCAAAGGAGTTGAGGGTCGCTCGTACCTATCGTCGGGGAAGTATAAAAGAATTTGTCGAAAGATTGATTTTCGAAAAAAATTGTCTGTAATTAGCGAGATGTTACCGTTTAAAGACACTGACAGTTTCGACATACATAAAGATACGGGCGGTATACTCTATGCGTCATCGGCTTTTAAAGCCTAGATAATACTTTTAATGTATAAAGTCCAGTAATAGTATAAAAGCAATAAACGTCAAATTGTTAAAACAATGTTTCTTTGTAAGTTTTATTAATCTTTTAGTAATGTTGTTTGTAATATTACAGTTACTAATTAATATATTTACTATACGGAACACTCTGTGCGCGAGTATTACCCACATTTGACTGATTATTACTTTTTCGATTTTGTTTACAGGTTTTTTTAATTAGGATACTTTAACTTACGTAACCGTTTTCGAAAGTGAATGTATCATCATTAAAAAAAGTTACAAACAGATTCCAAAAAGTATAAAGAGACCTTTGTAGAAATTGGCCTCAGCTCTTCATTGCATAAAATAAATAAATAAATAAACAAATAAAATACAATAATATAAAAAAATCCATTTAAAAATATTGGAATGCAAGCGAGAATTTTTAAAAATTCTCTCATCGGATTAACTTTAGCGTGCGGATGTTTCCTTGTGAGTGATGTAGACTCTTAATCAGACAATAGAGGAATTACTCATTTGTATACCACGCCTTTAAAAGAAGCTGTTATTAATCTTCTGTTAACCTTCTTTACTCTCTACTCCTTTAGGTCTCACGTGTATTAATCATAAATATGTAATAGATTCATTAAAATACAGTGTAATGCGCTCATTTTCAAGCCAAAAATTAATAAATAACATTCGCATACCGTTTAAGGACATTTAGATTGCACTTTTTTGTTTTCTTAAAACATTCCACATAGTGTTATGCAAATGGAATTTTCTTTATTCAAGTAGCATTTATTGAGCTGTTCTTGAAAAGTGCATTTCTGTACCCTAATTACTTAATTTTGTGCTTCTCATTTAGTATGACAATGTAGCCTGTAAATAAATAGATAAATAGATGAACAAAATATCATTAACGAAAGCAAGATATAGAGATATTGACAAAACATTTTAACGCTTATAACGAAGGTTCAATTTAAATGCAAATTTAGATGTTATCTGCCCAGAAGCTTAATTAAATCACGTACAGTGGTTATTCAATCAGGAAAAGGCAAGTTCAGAAATCTTCTTCATTAGAAAGCCTTTTCTTTAATAGATTCTTTCTATGTGGTAAAAAAAGAACAAAAATCTTCATTGAGGGCAGTTAGGAATTTTCCTATTCATGTTATTATACATTTTTCACCTTTTATTTCTGATACATGCTGCTCCCCGAGTATTATGTTTGCAATTTCACTAATTTATAAGAATTTTGTTAGAGCTACTACGAGTTCTTTAAAATACTTACCAATAAATTAGTCTATCATTTGCATTTTGATATTTTTAAATCATTTTTAGGTTTTCGTTCATCTGACGAAACCCTATTCGTCTCACTCCTTTGTCTGTCTGTCCGTCTGTTTGTCTGTCCGTCACAGAGCCCGTTCTCAGAAACTACACATGTTAGAGACTTGAAATTTTGGGTACTTATAGCTGAACACCTCACACCAAACAACAAATCATAAAATTTTGAAAAAGTTGGTAATTAACTGAATTACGGGCTAATTAACTTCTAAAATTAACCAATCCACCTTTTTAACGCAGGTCCAAACGGACCTTCTGCAAATCATCCGTGTTTCTCAAACGGGTTGCCAGTAAAATCAGCCGATGCATGGTTACTACGGAGGAAATAAAGCCAAAAAATGAAGTGGACATTTGACAGCGAAATCGCATTTCAGAAAATATTGGTCCGAGAAATTTGTAAATGGAATAGACAGACGCAGAAAAAAATCTACTTTCATTTGGTATAAAGTTCACATTTCTGCGATGTGTATAAGTTAAAATATCCACTAAAAATCGATCGATAAAAATTTAATTTCTTTAATTTGAAAGACAAGGAAAAAAGATTTCAATTCGGCGGGAAAGCAGGTAGACATGACGACTCTGCGGTTTTTCATAATAGCATATTTTAATACGAATTTTTAACTTTTTAAATATTAAATTTTTTGATTAAATTTTTTGGCATCCCCATGTCAAATTTCTCGCTGATTTTATTGATACCTATTTCTAAGTCCTATCTTAATAACAAGCTGAAATATTAATTATTATTTAATTAATCGGTTTAACTCGCAGAAGAATTAATGTCGGTAAACGAGTCGGTAACTCCCACATGTGTATTTTAAACAATTCTTTCTAAGTGAGCCCCTAATTGTGTTGGAGACATGAAATTTTGGGTACTTATAGCTGAACACCTCACATCATACGACAAATCATAAAATTTTGAAAAAGTCGTATATTTAACCCTTTGGACTCCCACATGTGTATTTTAAACAATTTTTTCTGAGCCCCTAATTATGTTGGACGCGTGAAATTTTGCATACTTATAGCTAGACACCTCACATCAAACAACAAGTGATAAAATTTTGGAAAAAGTTGTACATTTAACCCTTTGGGCTCCCACATGTGTATTTTAAACAATTCTTTCTAAGTGAGCACTTAATTATGTTGGAGACATGAAATTTTCGGTACTTATAGCTGAACACCTCACATTATACGACAAATCATAAAATTTTGAAAAAGTCGTACATTTAACCCTTTGGGCTCCCACATGTGTATTTTAAACAATTCTTTCTAAGTGAGCCCCTAATTATGTGGGAGGCGTGAAATTTTGCATACTTATCGCTGGACACCTCACATCAAACAACAAGTGATAAAATTTTGAATAAGCCATACATTTAACCCTTTGGGCTATTGCATGTGTATTTTAAACAATTATTTCTAAGTGAGCCTCTAATTAAGTTGGAAGCGTGAAATTTTGCATTCTTATAGCTCAACATCTCACATCAAACGACAAATCATAAAATTTTGAAAATGAAGTACGTTTAACCCTTTGGTCTCCCACATGTGTATTTTAAACAATTCTTTCTAAGTGAACCCCTATTTAGGTTGGAGGCGTGAAATTTTACATACTTATAGCTCAACATGCCAGATTACACGTTAAATAATAAATTTTGAAAACGTTTTATGTTTAACACTTTCAACTCCAGCTCGTGTATTTTAAGCAATTCTTTCTAACTGAGCCCCTAATTAAGTTGGAGATTTAAAATTTTGCATACTTATAGCAGAACACCTGAGGCCAAGCGACAAATCATAAAATCTTGAAAAAGTCTTACGTTTAACTCTTTGAGCTACCACATATGTATTTGAAGCATTTCTTTCTAAGAGAGCCCTAATTACGTTGGAGACATGAAATTTTGCATACGTATAGCTGAATACCTTAGACCACACGGCAAATCATAAAATCTTCAAAAAGTCTTATATTATTTACCCCTCCGGGCTCTAACTTGTGTATTTTAAGTAATTTTTCTAACCTCCGCCGTTTTAACCAGGGGAGAAAATTTCCAACTTTTGCCGACACCCCTTTGACCCTTCTTTCATATTATGCACCATAGCCTTACATATTTTAGTTCCATTTTTTACCGCCAGGTGCGCCTACTGATCTCGGATGCTATGGGCCCAATCCCCTCGACTAATATATCTACGGATAGTATGTAAAACGAGTTTTCGTTCGGATAGATGTTTGTTTAGAATCGAGTGCCCCCACACCCTGGTTGCGAAATGTAGAACTAACATATTTTTCAAAAAGATAAAGTGTTTTGAAAGGAATATTAAACGAAACCCTCTGTGCGATCTGTGATCACACTTCCCCACTTGTTTTTTCATTGGATAGCTGATTTATATCTCTACAAAAGCTGTTTTTTACTTTTTCGATTTTGTGTACAGCTTTTCTTAATTAGAATACTTTGACTTTCGAAACCGGTTTCGAAAGTTAAAGTATCATCATAAAAAAAATACAAACTTAATCGAAATGTAAAAAAGTGCCTTTGTAGAGATTGGCCTCAGCTCTCCATTGCAATATATATAATTTGATAATGTCATTTGATTCATTATTTCACAGTTTTTGTTGCTGGTCGGTAATGCTTATTTAATATATATTATACCGGCTGTCCCAAAAATGACTGATTGATTTTAAAATTCCATAACTTGCAAACGGTAAGAAATATTAAAAGAAATTCTTGCAGGATTGTTATGTAAGATGTCCGGAGTTTTTATGCCGAGATTCTCAATATTAGTTACAAATAGCATCGATAGATGGCGATGTAAGCAATAACCGAAAAATCCAGGCTCGATTTTTCGGCCTCTCTCTCCTTCCATGCGATAAAAGGAGATTAAAATGTATTGAATGGATCCCCAAGTACCAAAAATTTAGTCTGGACTGAGCGCCTATTGCTCTCAGCGCATCTATTGTTTAAACTTCGAACTAAAATCAAGAATCATAGTACACAAACACCTGACATCATACATAACCCTCCTGCAAGAGTTTTCTTTATATCTGTCATCGTTTGGAAGTTATTGAATCCATCAGTCATTTTAGGGACACCCGGTATATATATATATATACTAGGGGGCCCTGCCCCCTGCAAGCTACGCTCGCCAACCCCCGTTCAGATACTGTAGAATCTAAAAGCACGCTAATCTGATCGGTTTTAAAAAGACTAGAGAAGATTGAATTATACTGAAAAAACCTATAGCGATCTCCCTGTAAACGGGTTTCCATTCAATTCCCTTTGATTGCAAAAATTTAAGGTAGAATCAGTTGTTGTTAAGACATCCAATGGTTGTTTTCGTGTTTGGTTAAAGAAGATCAGTTAAACATTTGAAAAGAAGCTAAAATAAAATGAATTAAGTAAACAGAGTCTTTGTCTCTCGGTATTTTTTAACAGCGTTATAAAACGATTGGCATAATACAATTACTAAAATTTGCTGCTTTAACCCCTTCAAGGGCGGTGGTTAATTTTTGGACCGCTTAATTTTAATTCTTAAATGCCACATTAGCATCAGAATATTGGGATGAAAATTTCTCTTTTATTAAGTAAGTGAACACAAGCATTTTTGTATTTCGAAATGTGTTTGAAAATTCTGGTGCCATTCACTGATTTCAAGATTTTACGAATAGAAGTGCCTTGTCCGTGAAAGGGTTAAACGCATATTAATGTATTTATTATTTTAAAGTTTCCTTTCCCTTTTAATATTCACGTGTAAATACAACTTTCAGGACATAATTTTCAATATTTTCTTGCCTTTAACACGTAATCATTTAATAGTAATTTTAAAGTTTTTTTTTATGTTTTTAATAGTCACGTGAAAATAAATTTTTAATTGTTAGGAAATATTATTCTTTGTGCTGTTTTATATAGAAAACAATCTCTGTAATAATAGCCTAAGTCATGTGACTATCATCAACAGCTCCTGGCGGATCCCTTCGCTTTTTATATTCCAGGCGGCCACTTTGGTACTTTAATGTTAGCCAGCCACAGGTGTGATAAGTCGCCGAATATTATTCTATCCCCATTATTTCGTTTATATTATAATAGTCCGAGTCATGTAACTGCCATAAAAACCGGGCTGATTCCTTCGCTTTTCATAAGAAAGGTTTCCATTTTGATTAAAAAATCAAAATTATTTTTTCGAATAAAACTACATAAAAGTTGCCATGATCACAAAGAATCCCTGGTACTTTTATGTTATCCGGATGAAAATCTCGCAAATAGCTTCTTTTTTAACTCGCCAGTTAGCATTTTTTTATTTTTCGAGTGGTAAATTAAAACGGTGCTACTTGGTTATCCCATCGACCAAAAATCTGTCGCCAAACTATAAGATTAAATGCCAATAATGGTTGATCGTAAATGTCACATTCACTTGACTTTGAGGAAGTTACACATGTTCACGCCATCAAGTGATTTTTATTTCAACGTTTTATTTGTATTTTTATTAATGTTATAGTAATTTATTTGTTCTTTTGTTATTTAAAATAAAAAAATATGCCAATTTGTATAATTTGGCTATTTATATAATTTGGCGAAATTGGTCGACGGGAGAACTAATAATATTAAAACGTTGCTTTGAAGTGGAAATTAAATCTCATTATTTGTTGCATTGTCACATATGCAACGGGTTTGGCGTGATTTTTTTTTACGACAATTTGGCGAAAACCTCGTTTTCAAATACCTGTTACATATGTATTTTTAAATTTTTTTCTGTTATTTTTAAAATGAAATAACAATAAATAAAAATAATTAATAACTATAGAACAAAACAAATTATAACATTTTTTGTAAATAAAAAGAAAATAAATCCAAATAAACATTTATTAATAAATAAGCAACAATAGCTGGGTTACCATGTCAGTCAAAATAACGCCATTCTGGCGCCAATTAGGTACCCCGTTGCGTATATGACATCTGTGTCTAATATTTTTCTTTTCGTTTCGTTTAAAAAAAAGAATGAAGTAAAAGCCATTTATTTTAAAGGTTTCAATATTAAATGAAAGTTTTGTATTAAATAAAATGATAATGAAATACAAATTGAATTCTGAATAAAAGTAACATGATGCATTTCTTAGCATACATTTAAGGGAGGCCAAACTCGTCGCCAAATTAATTTAAAATAACCTTTTCTAAAATATGAAAAAAAAATCTGTTATGATTAAAATTTGAGTTGCCACCATTAGAAAAATAGTATTTAAAATTAGAAAAAAAATTAATATTTCGAAAACTAATTCTAATTTTAAAATTCTAATACCAGTTTTGAGATCTGTGGATCAATACGGATTTTTGGTGTTAATTTCATCGCAAAGTATTCCATATTTCAGGAGAAATCCACATGAAACGTAATCAGTTGTTTAATCAGTCGTTTCATAGAATCGTTACATAAATTCGTTTCAGTTCGATTCATTAGGATTTTATATATATAGGGTAGATATGTTATATATATATATATATTTGTAGGACTTGAATTTAAACACGCTTTATTTTTTTTGACGTGAATGATAAGCAAATTAACTGACGCTCTGGTATTTTTATTATCCAGGATTTGAAAGCATGCATTATGAAAATTCACGATCACGAAATCAAGGTTTGGACATATTCAAAATTAGAAAAGAGTCAGTCTATAAAATTATATTGCTCACGAAGCATTGGTTATGAATGACAAGGAAGACACTGTTAGGCCTAATCAAATTGTTCGAAAGAAGTATATTATAAGTTTTAAGTGAGAAATGTACTGTAATTAAAGAAGGTATCAACGGAGTGGTACAACAATATCTTTATAGAATTGTATTAAAGTGTATGTGTTGTTATTCAAACGTCTAGTTATTCAAGTCATCTATAAATTAACATTTTACATATAATCTTCCTACATATATATATATATATATATATATATATATACTAAAGTGAGGACAGACGCCGCGCTCGGACAGATGCCGCAGACATTGTATTGGCGACACTAGCGCTCCCTAGGCCAAATTAAGAATTTCGTTGTGTGCCTAAGTGCTGTCTGTTGTGTTGTATGTGTTTCCACTGGTTAACTATTAGCATTCAAATATTTCTGATGCTTTTATGCTTCAAACCTGCGTGGAAAGTTGCTAAAATTATTCTAATACAGTTTTATTGCATATTTTAAGCCAAATAAGCAGAGATTTCATCCCAAAACCAATTGCAACTGTAGAATAGATCATCGTAGAATACAGACATGTGCTTGCCTTTCTCACGCGTCGGTCACATGACACAAAATGGCGGCGCGGCATCTTACCCTCCACTATGGGACAGATGCCGCACAGAGGTTGAGGGACAGATGCCGCAAAATATATTTTTGTTTTTCTGCTCAATAAATTTATCACTGCCATTTAAGTATAACTAACATTTAAATCAAGGTATATTAGCGCATTCTGCTACTTATCAAAATATTCTCAGCAACAATGCTGGTTCTCCATGTGTGAATAAGGAAAACATAGGCCCTTTACAAGTCTCACCATTTAAACTGTTAAACAAAATATCTCTTATCCCGATGGTCAAAAGGCCCATACAGCCACGTAAGAGAAATCAAAAGGATGCAAATATTATAAGCAGAGAGTTTATAATCAATAAAAAAGAAGAATGAAATAAAAAGCAAAAGAAACTAGAAAGCGTCAAAGAACGACAGCTTGGTGGAAGTAAAATGTTTAAAAAACGGAAAGGAAATATCAACTTGAACACACCTTACTTGAGGAAGAAACTAAAATATGAGTCATCTTCCGATAATGGCGAAATTGTTCTTTTATAGATTTTGATGGCAGTATGTATTGGATTGGAATTTGATTACTCAGAATGTACTGATTGTGTCTGGAGTCTTATCAAGAATCAAAGTCTAAAGCGAACAGGGTTCAGTGCATCAAATTCAATCGATAGCTGCATGAGAAAGGCTCACTTTACTTTTGCAACGGGAAGTGTGATGTGATTGTGGGCGAATGGAAATACAAAATTAAAGAATGAGAGGAAAGGCCAAAAAAATAGACTAGGGCTTAAATAGAATATAACTAATGCTTACATTAAGAGCAAACTGCAATGTTCGCCTGGATGTAAACCAGTGATTTATCTCTTTTTTGTAATTATGCTGTCTATTGTTTCCAGTAATTATGCTATCCATTCACGTAAATTCAAATGTTTTTCGTTTCATTTTCATTTTTTGTCTTAAGTTTTATTTTTCGAGCTTACACTTTTGCAATTTCGTTAAACTTTTCACAATTTAGAGATATATATAATTTATGTAAGTTTACTGTTAAGTTTTCATTTTAAGTAGTTTGAGGAAATAAAAATGTGATTTATTTGAAAAAAAAATTAACAGCATAGCTTTTTTCTCCATGCGGCATCTGTACCACACCCCATGCGGCATCTTACCCAGCACTTAAAAAATGATGTTAAAAAAGGACGTTTGGGAAAATAATTATGCCTGCTTTATTAAGAGGGCTTTAACTTGTTTAACATAGAAATTAGATTCTAAAGGGTTTGATCAATGATTTCTGGTACTTAGTTTGCCGTTTTTTGCTTTATTGTGCATTTTACAAGAAGAAAAGAAAAACTGCGGCATCTGTCCTCACTTTACTATATAATAAAGATATGAACAAATTGGTAAAATTCTAAAAATGAACAAGATATGAATATTGGAAACAAGTATTTAAAATAAGAATCTATGAATAACCCAGAGAATCATCAGAGGAGCTTGCAGGTTTAATTCATAGTAAAGATGCGTTACTTGATCCAATTTTGTGGGTATTAAGCCTAAAATGAAAAAAATTAGCTCTTGATAGTGCATCAAAACTCAAAATAAACAATAAAGAACCAAGAGATCTAATTAAAGAAAGACCTCACAAAAGATATTAAAAATTGAAAAATGATTAGAGCAAAATACCTCAATTACACGCAAAAATTCAAAACTCCAGAAATTTGACTATAGTATAGGGCAATTCCATCGTAATTGACGTAACATTTTATCATCGAATTTTGTTTTCAAATCTATGTAGAAAATTTACTAATAAGGCTAGAATTTTTTTTTTTTAATTTAAAATATTTCTTACTAAGGTCTTAATACCCATATACCTGCAGATTATTTCAATCTCTCTTTGAGTCCCCAAATTTGCAATTCAAAATTCTGTGACTGACGTAACATAAAATATACAAACATTTTCTCTGCCTTCACTGAAGTGTAAAAATTATCAAAACTATCGAGTTAAAAAAAGTGATTTAATGTTCTCAACAACACTAAGTAATGCCAAATTATAACAGTAACTTATAACAGTAACTTATTTAATTAATTTCTCAATAATAAAAAAAGAAAAAGAAATTGCATTTGCTTGTGTAACTGATGTAACTTTTATTATGTAACTGCACTCTAAATTAAAATGTCTGAAATTCAGACACTTAAGTGTCTGAAATGGAGTGTTCAATTTTCAGACATTTTAAAATGTCTGAATTTTTTCAGACACTTTTTGCGTCTAAATTTCAGACACTTCAAACGTCTGAATCGCATCCATTTTTTTGTAAGCATCATACGTAGCCATGTTTGACCACGTTGAATCCTGGAAAAATATTTGGCTGTGGTCCTGCCCCTACCCCCCCCCCCCCCTCCCCCAATACAGCCTGATTTCTTTGGTGCTCTCAGTTTTGGTATACAATTTTCGTTACGTTGATAATTTAAATCTTTTACGACATTGTACTGATTATAATCAATATCTTGAACTTCAGGAGTAGAACAAGATTAAAAAACAAAAAATATTTATCTAAATATTAGATTTTTTTTAATTTATTTTGTTTTTAACCTTATTTTACTTTAAAAGTTCAAAATATTGATTATAATCAGTACAATTTCGAAACAGATTTAAAATATAAGCTTTACAAATATTGCACATCAAATTTGGGGGCACTACAGTCGTAGGGGGACGGGGCACTTCCCAGTTTGCCCTCCCTTTAATCAAGAAGTACTTTTGCAAAAAACGCAACCCTGCATTATAGTTGTCTAAATTGAGATGTCCGGTATTCGGGAGTATCCGTTGTGGAGGTTAATGGACATTCTCGAATAGCGAACACCTCTATTTAACGAATACTTTTTTAATCAGCAGACATACATATTTGTATATTTTTGCCTCAAAAAAGTAGACATCTCCAATTATCGGACAAATTCCGCGGTCCCGAAGTGTTCGCTATTAAGGGCTTTTAAGGTACATAGATAAATATATATATATATATTTTATAATCTTGTCCTACTCTAAAAGTTCAAAATATTTATTATACTCGGTTGAATGTGGAAAAAGATTTAAAATATCAGATGTACGAAAATTGCAAAAATCCCCCACCCCCCCCCAAAAAAAATGAAAATATAAAAAAATATATTGCCACATAGGCAATTTTACATATACATCACTTGATAATCACAACAGCCATTTAACTATGAATAATGAAAATAAATAAATAAATATTCTACTTTAATAACATTGGGGAAAAAATGACTTTGGTATTTTGTTAAATATATTTGCGTTTTTAAACTTGTCCTACTCTAAAAGTTCAAAACTTTCATTATAATCAGTGCAAGATTTAAGATATCAGCTTTACAAAAATTCATGCAAAATCCCCCCCCTCCCCCCCCCCAAAAAAAATTAAAATACTTATTTAAAAATTATGTTTTTAAAAAATTTATATTTCCACATGGGCAAGTTTTTATGTAGATCAGAGGGTACTCACAAAAGCTATTCAACTATCAATAAAAACAAATAAGTACATATTCTATATTAAAAACATGAGGAAAAAATAACTTATGATTTCCAAACTTCTTTCGTCTTAAATATATACAGTAACATCTGTCATTTTTGTATTTTTCGTATAAGTGCATATAAATAAAGTTACCACAATTTTAAATACGAAATCTAGTTAGAGGTTTTTACTTTTTCCCATTATAAATTTCAAATTACTTTTTTATTAAAAATAATAAAAAAATCAGTATTAGAGTTGATTGCAAATCAAATACATATGTATATTTTTACAGGCAGCTTCATATAATAGACCAGTCTCATTTACTTTATTTATCTTTTTTTAATCTGCGGTTTTATGCCAGGAAGTAAGAAAGCATTAGGTCATCTTTCAAAGTTTTTTTTTTATTTACTTCCTTGTGGCCGTCATTTACTGCGAGATAAAAATTATCCATTGAAACTAAGAACTGACATTGAATATATAATTCGTAATAAAAAAGAACGTGATAAGTTTAAAAATATATACTTCTAGAATTAGTGGGGTTTTTTGCGAACAGATTCAAAACTAATTAAATTTCATGCAGGATTTTGTTTAGTACAATAAATAAAATCATAAAATACACTAATTTTACTACTATAAAGAAACTTACTTGAGTTGCTGCAAGAGGTAAGAAATATTCCTCGATTTGAAATTTTAAAAACTGCCACAACCACAGTGAGGGAGAAAGACTTTCACCAGTTTAAAAGGTAATCCCATAATACATCCGACTAGCCATATTTAAAGAATGAGATGTTTCATCCCAAAAACAGGACCCGCCAGACAAAAGTTTCTTTTTTTTGCCAGTTTCGACAGGACGAAGATGAATAACACAATATTATTGATATAAATTGATACGAGTTAACACTAAGCCCATTGCACACGCTTTGTAGAATTTCCGGGTGTAATCGTCAACCGTCGTCTACTTCTGTTCTGTGTCTATCCCGCCCTTGTATCGACGACAGATTCTAAGAGACATTTGATGTCGAGCACACACGTCAGATGTATGTATTCAATAAATAAATAATCCAAGTTAATACGAATTAAAATCACAGTACTTCACATTTCGCAAAAAACGAATTAAAATACACGCGTACATAAAAAAACAAACTTTGTTTGAATTACAACGTATACCACTTCGAACGAAGACATCTAAAACGCATGCGCAACTGGGAGTGCTAGTGCCCCCTGGTGGTTATTGCGTCGGAAGAATCAAAACGTCTTAAATTAAGACACGTTTAAAGCAATAAAGTGTCTTAAAATAAGACGTTTGCGGATATTTTAGACATTATTCTCAGTTCGTTTACACCATGGTCATAGTAAGACGCTTATGTATCTTAAATTAAGACATCTATAGTGTCTTAATTTTCAGATTAAGACACTTAAGTGTCTAAAATTCTTTTTCAGTCACATATGTGTCTAAATTTAAGACGCTTCTATTTGCAGTGTGACGTAACATTATGACTTTACAAAGACAATAATGGTACTTAACTTAGCTTGTAAAAAGTAATTTACAATGCCTTTTTATTAGGAGTTTTCTATAGAATGTAAAAAATATCAAGTTTTCCAATCTTATCCTTAAATCAAATGTATTATAAATTTGATTTCCCTCCCCCCCCCCCCCAAAAAAAAAAGAGGATGATTTTCTGTGGAATTGCCCTATATATACATATCATTTAAAAACATTGAAACGCAAACGAGATATTTAAAAAAAAATCTCCTATAGGATTTACGTTAGGCAGCAGGTGTTTTCGCGTGAGTGAAGTAGCCTCTTAATCAAAGAAATTCAGAATTATTCATTTGTACTGTACATCTTTAAAAGAAGCTCTGACTCATCTTCCGTTGTTTTCTTCTTCTCTCCCCTTTTCAGTCTCTCATCTATTAATAATAAGGAATAGTTTTTATTCCTTAAAACCTCCCATATAATGTTATGTAATTGAGATTTTCTTTATTCAAGGAGCATTTTTTTTTTTGAAAAGTATATTTCTGTACCCTAATTACTTAATTTTTCATTTCGCATTTAGTATGAGAATGTCACATGTAAATAAATAAATAAATAGATAAATAGATTCATAAAATATCATGAACAAAACCAAGAAATAGAGATATCGACAAACACTTTAACGCTCATACTAGAGGTTCAATTTAAATACAAATTTAGATGGTATCTGCCCAGAAGCTTAATTAAATCACATACAGTGATTATTCAATTAGAAAGAGGCAAGTTCAGAAATCTTCTTCATTAGGAAATCTTTTGTCCAATAGATTCTTTCAATGTGGTAAAAATAAGAACAAAAATATTCTGTGAGGGTAGTTAGGAATTTTCCCATTCATTTTGTTATATATTTTCCTCCGTTTATTTGGTATACATGCTGCTCTTTGAGAATTTTGTTTGCAACTTCACTAATTTCTAAAAATTTTGTTCAAGCCACTGAGAGTAAGTTAAAAATGAAAGAAAATAAATTTTGAATGGACGTTGCAATTTTAGTATCTTATATTATTTATCACCATTTTACTTGATTATTATGTAGAAAATTTTATTTCTTAATGTATAATAATAATTCTGCAATATATACTTGCTTTATGAATTAACAATTTCTAATAGTGTTCGAATATTTGGTAAAGACTATAAACATTTTTGTGTCAATTCTAATCAAAGTATAGATATATATAATACCACGGGACAAATATTCATGTTACATTTAAATAATTTATGAGAATATAAATTTGATGAAAATATTTCGCAAAATGCTTTTCTGACAGAACTTTTTCCATAGTAAGTGTATTTTTCATTCTTCGACACCACATGGATAAATCATACATGACTGTCGTTGGCCGACATCGGCGCAAATGAAATACACTGCTATACACTTTGCGTAAAATGCATCTCAAGAATATAAGAAATGTAAATATGGATAAACATTTCGAAAGAACCAGATACTGGAAACTGTTTTATAATGTAAATATAGATGACATCAGCTGAGAAGCTTAATTAGTGCAAAATTAATTAAGCTTAATTAATTCATAAATAGCAAGTTTTTCGAAATTCGCGTCAGCGCTTATTCAATGACGGAAAGGTAATTTCAGAAATATTCATCATTAGGAAGTCTTGGCTTTTATAGATTCTTTGAATGCCGCTAAAAGAGATCAGAAATCTTCTTTGGAAGTAATTGGGAATTTTCCTTTTCATGTTATTACATATTTTTCTCCTTTTATCTGTAAGACTTGCTGCTTCCTGATTATTTTTATTTATTTACGTTCACTAATTTGCAAAATTTTCGAGTTCTTTAAAAATTTAAGGAGGAAATGAAATTTCGACTAGACGTGTATTTTCATATAATTTTTTGTTTGTTCATTAATCAGGCACTTAAACTTCTTTATTTAAGGTAATAATTCTGTAAAATATTATTGCTTTATGCATTAATAATCTCTATTGGTATTGTAATATATGATGAACTTTATAATTTTTTTTTTGCCCGAAATGTAACTCGTATATATATATATAAATATATATATTGATCAATTGGTCGTATATATATTGGTCAAATTCATTTGTTTATAATGGTATAATTGTACAGTATATATATATATATATATATACAATATGCATATATATAATGGAATAAGAATGTTTGTATATAAGAATATATAAACTTTCTGTACAATTATAACTTTGAAACAAATGAAATTGACCAATAATTATGAAATCACTACACTGTAAAAAAAATAATGCCAGTTTTCCGGTAGGAAACGGAAAAATAGTTGCCCTTATCGTATCGGAATAATTTCCAACCCAGCTCGGAATAAAATCCGTAAAATCGGAATAAAATCCGTAAAATACCGTTTTACTGACTATTTCCTTATTTTTACGGATTTTATTCCGAGCTGGGTCGGAAATTATTCCGGTACGATAAGGGCAACTATTTTTCCGATTCCTACCGGAAAACTGGCAGTATTTTTCTTACAGTGTATTAAATACAACAGAAACCAAATACTAGTTAAATTTTATAGTCCAATGAAATACCTTTGAAAATTAATAATGAAAAAAAAAAAGATTATGGATACAAAAGAATGCTTATATTGTAAATTACGTCTTCAAGGTCACATAATTTACATACATAAGCAGAACAGTACATTTCTGTAGAAAATTAAGCTATAAACTGAATAATAAATTCTCTCTATGCCCCAGCGACAGATGAACCAGAATAATAAAAGAAAAATGAACACTGTATATCAAGAAAGGCCTTGAAATGGAATATATATATTAATTAGCATTGTAAAAATATTCTTATTTCATATGCTTAATAAATGAAAAAATAAGGTTTATATCTTTATTTAAAAGTTTCCTATAATGATTTGCAGCCGGTATCTCCTTCATGGTAAGAGCATTTTTTTATTCACTGATACAACAACGATAAATCGTACTTATTTTTCGTGACCTGTTATCGGCGCACACAGAATGCATTCACATATACTATGTGTACTTTGTAAAGAATATGCACTCCAGTAATGGGATATAAGAAATATAAATAAAACATGTTAAACGTAATACTGAATGTTCTTCTTAATTGAAAATGTAGTTAATATCCTCAGAGTAGCTTAATTAATTAAAAAAGAATTAAGCTTAATTATTTCTTAATTTGGAATCTCTACCTAATTCTCGTGCAGCGCTTATTCAGTTAGGGAATGGTAATTTCAGATATTTTCTTCATTAAAAAGTCTATTCTTAAACACACTCTTACAGCGTTTCAAAACAACAAGAGTACAGAAATTATTTTTGATAGCAATTGCAAAATCTCCTTTACTTGGATCGATATATTTTTTGAATTTTAGTTATAACGTGTATTTCTTGTTTATTATTTGTCAAAAATGACTAAAAACAAATTGAATGATCTACGAATGAATGGAAATTCGGCTAAAATTAACAGTTCAATTTTGGCAGCCTGAGTAATGGATAATTATTCTCAGTGTGATAATTATAGTTCTTTTTTTCCAAATTAAAGTTAATACTCATTCAATATATATCAACATTAAATACACTGTAAAAAAAATAATGCCAGCTTTCCTGTAGGAATTGGAAAAATAGTTTCCCTTATCGTAACGGAATAATTTCCAACACAGCTCCGAATAAAATCCGTAAAATCGGAATAAAATCCGTAAAATACCGTTTTACTGACTATTTCCTTATTTTTACAGATTTTATTCCGAGCTGGGTCGGAAATTATTCCGGTACGATAAGGGCAACTATTTTTCCGTTTCCTATCGGAAAACTGGCAGTATTTTTTTTATAGTGTAGACTTATTTTCATTTTTACAGGAGTACCTACTAGTTACTATAACTGTATCTTGTTTCACACTTTTACTGAAATTTTATAATTGTAATTATTGAACATATACAGGGCGTACATAAATGAATACTTTACAGGGTTATTACAAGAAAATAAAAAAAGTACAACCATATTGTTCATTAGAAATTAAAAATAACAAGAGATTAAATCCAACAATCCAAGTGATCAATATGAGCCCCCCCCCCCCCTCCCCAGAAACACGAACGATATCCAGATGGTACGATAAATCATCCGACGTTGACAAACTTAGGACACGCATATCTGTAGCAATTTAAAGAGTCACACCGGACATGCTGCAAAAAGTGTGGTATGAGTTATCATACCCCTTCTATATCGTTCATGTTTCTGGGGGGGGGGGGGGGGGGGCCCTCACATTGAACACGTACAACAGTGCTAAATTTAAACTTTCAATTGTTATATCTGATTTCCTATGAACAACAAGGTTGTACTTTTTTTTTCTTAATAGTCCTGTATAGTGTAGATATTTGTTTCAGTACACCCTAAATTTTGTTAATTTAGGAACATATACACTGCAGTGCACCATTCTGAATAGTCGGAGCTCATAATGATTGTGTGGAATATGTATATATATGCAGTAAACTCTGTCTACGGCGGAATCGATAGGGACTGAAAAAATTTTCCGTGGTAGACAATATTCTGGCTTATGCAAAAAGCTCCCCCCCCCCCAAAAAAAAAAAAAAAATTACTTGAAGATGATGGTCTTTCATTGATTTTCCTGACTCGAAAATCGCTTGAAAACTGAAATTCAGAAAGAACTTTTGACTTTATAGATAAATGAGAAACGATATTCAGTTCCTTAGTACTGCTGTAATACATGCGAATTACAATTTTACACACACACACACACACACAACCCCCCCCCCCCCCAACCCCAATAAACTTCGAGAATGAAACAGAACCCTATAACTGTGAATTTGAGTACAACCTTAAAGTATAATACATTTTACTTTCGAAAATATATATTTTGATAAATGTTCATTCTACTAGAAATATTAACTTTTAAATGCAATTTTGTATATGAAAAAATGGCATAAGCATAAATTCCTTACAATTTAAACAGGTTCTGTTCTTTTGAATTAACTTTTTCAAAGTGTTACGGAATTTAACTAACATGCTCGACATTGAGTATTTGAGTTATCAGTTTTAAAGTTTAATAAACAAAATGACTTTCATTTTTAAATTATCCTTTTTACCGCCTTATGTAAAATTTGGGTTTCGGTGGGACCTTAAAATCCTTTCCGTTTCCGCATTAGACAGATTCCGCCTTATGCAGCATGGAATTATGTAATTTTCTACGGGTTCGCCGGGACTTGAAAAAAGTTCCGCTGTAGACAGATTTCCAGCTTATACAGAGTCCGCCTTAGACAGAATTTACTGTATTTATTTCAGTATACCCTAAATTTTGTTAATTTAGGAACATATAAGCTGCAATGCACCATTCTCACTAATCGGAGTTCATAATGCTTGTGTGGGATTATGGATATTTGAGTGACTTTTGCTAATGTTTGTGGGAGGAAAAGCAGGGCTCTGATTAGCTATATCAAAGAGAAGCGTTATCGTGACGTAGGATAACGTCACAAGTGATTGTCTTCCATTTGTTATTCAAATTCTTCACACAAAGTTATGTAACTTAGATTATTTACATTCCTACAGTATTTACTGTCCTTTTCTTGTTATGTACATGAATTTTGTCAGCGTCATTTACTATACATTTTTAGTCTGTCACTAAACAGCTAATATAAGTTTTTTAAATGGAAGCCGAAATAATGGTAAAAAAAGAAATATCCGCAATCTTTGTAACACAGATACTGAAATTTCTATTTAAATGCAAGTTAATTAAAATGTATATTTAGATAGTATCATTTGAGAAGGTTAATTAAATCACATACAGAACTTGTTAAACAGATACATTCTTTAATGCAAAAAAAAATACAGGAATCTTGTTTAGAATTGTTTGAAACTTTCCATTATGACACCTATAAATTTTCATCTCTAATTTATAATACAAACGCTTATTTGATTATTTTTTTACTTATCTGAAAAAAAAAGTATAATGAGAAGAAAAAGAAATCTTATAAACACCAGATGTGAATGAGATTTTTGGCCACATTTCATATTCAATATTTTTAATCTTCTATTTTTTGTGCATTTTCCCCACAGAATATTAATTAGTTTAGGTAATCGCTAAATGTAATTATAATGCAATAATTACTCCACAGTTTATAGAAAAAATCTATTTTGGTATTTTAATATATAAGGGTTACTTAAACGTTTTTCCGCATCATTTGGCAAACATTTATCTCAGAAATTACAAATTTTTTTACAGAAATAAGTACAGGTTGGTCATAAAGACACATTGAGAATATATGAATACCTATCGCCCGCCAACAAACCGAAATGGGATGTTAAGGGAGTCCGGAGCTCAAAATTCTATTTTTTTTTTATTTATAGAGATTTTCTTATGAAATTTTTTTTTCTGAAATATGTTTTAATATAATAAGAATATTGCATGTAACAAAAATAATCTAAAAATTTTTAAATATTTTTAAAAATAAATTTAAAAATTTTAAACAAATTTAATTTTTGATAACTCTGGAAGTACTCACTTGATTTGCAAAATTTTTGCACTTTTGTGTACAGAAAATGTGTCATTTTAATTTGTCTTCAGGATTTCTTAAAAGATTGATTATGAATTTTATAAAAATAATTTCATCAAAAAAATGAAGTTTTTTTATCAGTGAGTTTTGCATTAATTAACATATTTTAACAATTACCACTCAAAATTAAAAATCCTGAATGCAATTTGTTGTAAATATAGTATAAAATCTCTGTTGAAAATTTCATACATATCTCTTGCAAGGAACTTTAGATATATTCTTTTAAAGTTAAATCGTGAAAAAATTCATTCTGAGATAAATGAAGTTAAAGTTCTCGTCAGCGGACTGCTGATGCATCGCTTCTCAAGGCAAAAGGTGTTACATCTCTGGATCTAATGAAGATAAAAGAATGCGGTTTGCCGTATTTAACGCTAAAAATTCAGTATTAATTTTAAGCCAATAAAAAAAAAAAATTGCATTTTTTTGAGAATTTTTAGCCCCGGACCCCCTTATATATAGTTATTGAAAGTATGTGCTGAACAAGATCAATGAGGCTTCAATGTTACACTCACAGTGAAAACATTTCTACATCACAAAGTGTTATTGGTAATACAAGTTTTCCACAAACAATCTTTTCCGCAATATGTTCTATAATTTGTACACTGTAAAAAATAACCTGTAATTCTACAGATGTTAAGTTACAGAAACCTGTATCTTACTAAAATTTTATCTGTACACTGTACAAAAAAAAATTAAATCTACAAAACAAGTTTTCGCAAAGCTACAGAAATCAGTTGCTTTACAAAAGAATTTACTAAAATTACAGTAATCTTACTAAAATTTTAATTGTAATCCGGGTTGCAGTTACATAAAAAGCAGTAGGCATACCAGTTTCCTAAAATTTCTTAGTAACCTTACAGATTTTGTGATTTACGGTGCAAAAGTGTATTTGTTACATGAATTTTAGTTGTTGCTGTTACGTAAAAAATACTAGGAATCACCGTTTCCTAGAAAAATGTTAGTAACTTTACAGATTTTTTTACAGTGTGCTGGTACCCCTCTTATCGCTACTGCTATTGGTGAGTTCTGCTTTTCGCGTATTTCCACATTTTTAAACTTTAGTTTTAATGCATATTTCCCTACGGATATTTTTTGCTTTCTCTAAAAATAAGAAAATTTCAGGGCTCAATTATTGCAAGGACAAACCTTTCGTGCATAAAATATTCTGCTATATGTAACGTTTGGGATTGAATAGTCCAAGTTACTGATAACCTTGCGTTTTAAGTGAATTAATTAGACATCCTAATTTCTTAGATTAGAATAATAATCACAATATATATTTGGATTAAAAGAAATATTTTGCTTTCGTATGTATTCGAACATCTGCTACATAAATTAAACTCTGTTTTGACAAACTGTTGCTGCGAATTTAATCTTATTGGGAAATTATTATTTAAGTATTTTCACAATTTATTAACATGTAGGATTAAATTTGTAAGTCAAATGTTTCACATAATCTTACGCAACTAATATTTCTTTCAATTCAAGACTATTCGATTCTTGGTAAATATGATTTCGTATTAGCCACTCTTTATTTATCTTTATCCTTTATTGTACAAGCTTTGTTCTTTTGTTGGTAAACAAATTTCCGTATTAACTCACATTGAATGATGTGTTTCTCATTTAGTACGAAAATGTCGGCATACAAAAGTAAATAAGTAAATAAATAAAATATCTTGAAGGAATGCATAAATAATGCAAGAAAAAAATCTCACTAAACGTTGTAACACAAATACTGTAGCGTCCTTTTATATGCAAATTTTGATAGTATCAGCCGACATGCTTAATTAAATCACGTACACTGCCTGTTCAATCAGGGAATGATAATTTCCCAAACCTTCTTCTTTAGAAAGTATTCGCTTAAACAGAATGTTATAATGCCATGGAAATAAAAGAAGTACACAAATTTTGTTTGGTAGTAAATTGGGAATTCGTCTTTCCATGCATGCATATCCTTTTGAAAAATGTTATAATGGATACATCACTTTGGATATCATTTCGCCTTTACAAGATTTAAGTTAAAAAGACGAATGTCTTTTAATCTATAAAAATATAATATAACCAAGAAGGAAAATATAGTATTACCTCTTCCGATTTACTCAAAATTCGGAAATACGTTATTTTCTACTTTAGAATTCTTAGAAAATAGCATATTTCTGAGATCTAAATAACAGAACAATAACATCATGTGCCCAGCATAGATTATGAAATACTTTCCAACACATTCAGAAAACTACATATAGTCAAAGAGCCGACAGTACAAAAACCTACGTTATCAAGCACAAGAAAAAAAAACCCTTTTACTTACCCATCATGCGTAGTATAGGGTAAGTCTTGTAATCGTTTTAAAAATCGAAAAAAAAAAATTTGACGGATTTACACTTTTCAGACACTGCGGAGATTCCGAAAAACATATTTTTAGAAAAAAAATTTGTCCGCCCGTCTGTATGTCTGTAATCGCTATATCTCCCGAACAAATTGAGATAGAGACTTAAAATTAGGTATGTACTTAGAGAGTAATAATAGAATGAAGTCTATAGAATATCAGGAACCTCGATTAACCGGAACTATTTTTTTCGGACTCTTGAAATATTCGTTCTGATAAAAGGTATACAAAAATTTTCGAAATTGTTTATTTGAAGCAATGAATATAAAAGACAATAAAAAAACATAAATTTTGCATCGTGAATGAACTCTATCGGATAATTAGTTGCCGAGATATTTGTAATTCTATTTTTAACACTCTTCGATTTTTCATGAACCTCTATTTCATTCAAATTTCAATTCAAAGATATAATTTAATTGGAAATGAGACGCTTAATCCGACGCAGTAAACTGTTAGTTAATAGGATTATAATTTTTTGAGTTATAAGGATGTTTCTTTTACGCAATTCGGTACTACTCGATTATCCCGCCGACCAAAAAACTATCGCCAAACTATAAAATTAAATGCCAATAATAGCTTATCGTAAATGTCAAGCATTTAATGCCTCTCCATACCTATAAGGGGGTTTACCGTTGGGGGACCCTGTTCTGTCTTCAAATACCGCCAAGTTTGTCGCCAACTTTGCGGTATATCGCCAAAAGTGACGCCAAATTGGCGGTATCTCTAATATTTCGCCAAATTCTCATAGACTTCCATTGTAAATTGCATTGAGATATTTTAATGCAACAAAAAGTAATATTAGCTTAAGGGGTTATATTAATTATATTTAAGGAAGTCCAAATAAATTAAATTATGAATAAAAGTAACATGGTACAATGCTTAGCAAATATCACATGTTTTATTTTCATATTTTATATTATCTATATCCATGATGGGTAAGTATTACGGTGGCCTCCGACGACTAGTTTTTTATGGAAGAGTAGAACTGGGTGAATCTATTGGTCCATGTCTGCCGGAAGTGAAGTGGTGCATAAGCCAAAAATTAATACCATCAGTATTTGACTCGTAGGTTTATCATTGTGTTTTTCCTACAAAATAAAATATATGAAAACATGGAGAATAGTTGTAGGACAGACACAATGATAAACCTATGAGGCAACCACTGGTGGTATTAATTTTTGGCTTATGCACCACTTCACTTCCGGCAGACATGGATCATTAGACTCCCCTACTTCTACTCTCCCATAAAATAAAGGTTTTCTTCTTGTGCTTCCTAACATAGGTTTTTGTGCTGTCGGCTCTTGGACTAATAAAAATAGTTGCAAAAAACATCAGAATTTTTTTGTCCATTCCAGTGTATGATGTATAGATTGGTATTTATACTACATTGTATGCGAAAAGTTAGTTCAATTAAACGCATAGCACGGCTTAAAATTCCCATTCAGCAATTTCCCATTCAGAATGAAAGGAAAATTAGCGTATATCATTTGTGTATTCCTGTATATGATCTATAAAATTTATACACATCATGTAATATGCAAATAAAGGGTTAAATTTTAAAACACGTACCACAACTGAAAAGCACTGCCAGCAATTATTTTTCATAGGCAGTACTGTAAAATACTTTTGCGCATCCCTGTAAAGGAATGATAAATTATATGTTCAACAAATTCTACAGTAAAGATTTGTAGTGCACCTCAGTGATATATATAATTTTCGATATGTTTAAAATAATGTAATATCTTTTAAATACACCGCAAACGATTTCCCCCCATGGATCCTAATGTAATGGAAATCTTGTGAATGTCCGTGTAAATGAACTGTAAGTGTTATACACTTCATTTTCAAAACCGAACATACCATAGCAAACCCTAATATCATACATCAATTTTCTGGTAATCGCACTATATTAACGGGAGTTACAGCCCGGAGAGACATACAGATAAGCGGATATTGACACACAATTCATAAAGATTTTTCAACTTCGTTGGATAATGTTAAATATTTGAAAAATCAAGGTTTTGTTTTTTATTGTCACTCATTTTCAAAAAAGTTTCAGAGTAGTCTGTTTTGTGTATTAACCCATTTTCTCAAATTGCGGAAGAGTTCCATATTGTGTGCTGGTGTTTTTGGCGAACTTTTTTTGGCATTAAATGAATCGATGGGGTTGCGATCTTCAGCCTTTGGGGTTGCTTTTTTTCTGGAATGGACTTTTTTCATATGTTTTTTGTGTAATTTTTTACATTTAGCCTATATTTTTCGGAAAAATATATAACTTTTTAAATTTGACATATATAATAAATATAAAAAATACATAAAATTATGGCACAGATGTCATACACAGATGCGATTTTTTTCTGACGCCAATGTCATATACGCAACGTGACTTAACTGACGCCAAAGTGTCGTTAATTTGCTGGATATGGTAACTCGGATGTTGTTGTTTATGCTGTTGATATTTTCGCCAAATTGTCATGGCAAAAACTCGCGCCAATATCGTATATGACATCTCTGCCAAAATTATATATAAGTACATAATATTTATTTATAGGTGTATATATATTATGTATGTATAACGTATACCTCTATACGTAATATATGTAAAACTATCTGTATAAACATCGTATTTTTCTTAACATGTGACATATATAACATTTATTAAATATATATATGCTTACAAATATTTAAAGACCACGTTTTTCTGCCATATTGAAAAAAATTATAAGATGCTAAAATGGCTTTTTGGCGCAATTTTGGATTCCTTCGGCAATCTCTCCAACCAACACATAATAGTGGAATAATTGGAATTTCGGTCTTTGGTATGCTATTACTTCTGAATAATAGATTTTCAGCCGTGCTTTTGAATTTATGCACGCAAGAGTAACAAAATAACAATAAATTCGATGTGTTAATTAATCTTATGTTTATCTGTGAAACATAATTCTTGAACATACAGATGTATGCTTGAGAATCGTTAGAATCCGAAAATTTTCCATTTTGGGTTAAAAAAACTGATTAATGCAACCAGAAAAATTACTCGTAAAAGTTTCCGAAAATCAGAGGCAATAAAAGAAACTTTGTTTCTAAAAATTTTACTTTAAAAGGGTCCGAGACACAAAATCTCCAAATTTTCGAAATAACTTTTGTTGCACTTTTTTCTATGTTTTTTCTGCTTTAAAACGGCGTTTAAATCATGTTTCTATCTTAATTAGAACAGAAAATATTAAATTTTTCGTTTTGGTTTGTTTTCAAAATCTAGCTTTCAAGCAATGGCTGTCATGAAAACGATTTCTTGCGAAAATGCGTTTTTCTTCATGATGGCTTTTTTCACCATTTTCTCATATTTAAATCGTTATAAGTCATGAACTATTAAAGATAAATTTTTTTAAACTTGGAACATGTCTTTTTCAATTGTTTTACTTTAATTTTGATTCAGCAAATTAGAAAAAAAAAACATTTACTTTTGAAAATATGATTTAAAAAATGTTACACATTTTTTTCTAATTTTTACTTTAAATATTTTTTTTATTTTTAAAAATGCTGAATCAAAATTAAAACTTATATAATTCTGCTTATTTAAATGAAAAAAAAATTAAATTCTAGAAATAATATTTTGAGTTATAACGATTTAAATAAGCACACTTTTTTAAAGAATTTTAAATTAAAATTTTTAAAATATATATATGAAATGTTTATCATTTGATTTTGTTTACAAATAACATGGTTAACCATCACAAAAAAATTCAATATTTTTACTCAATAAATAAAAATTATTTTAAATTGTGTCCCGGACTCCCTTAGATCACAACAAAAACGAATAATCATGCGTACAGCATAGATTATGAAACACTTTCAAACAGTATCAGAATACTATATCAAAACTTCACAGTTTATTAAGGTGAAAGATGATGCCTAAATGAACAATATGGAAAACCCAATTTCTTCATTTATCATGAATTGTCCTTAAAATATATGGATTTTTTTAGAAGCCCTGTATATAACTGTAGATCTGTATGCATACTACATAGATGCTAAACGTTGTTCAGTTAAACGCATAATACAGTTGAAAATTTCCACTCAGCAATTTCCGCCAATAAACGGATAATGTCGAGAACTTTTCTGCGACTCTGTACATCATTAATAGAATTTATGCACGCCAAGTAATATTTAAAAAATAGTTAAATTTAAAAATGCATACCACAACTGAAAACGCTTTTCCAGCAATTATTGTTTGTAGGCTTCAATACATCAATTATTGATCATTTTCTTCTATAGCCAAATTGCCCTGTGTGTCCCTGTAAAAAATAGACGATAGGTTTTATGCCCAGTACGTTCTAAAGTAAGAACCTTGCAGTGCACCTCAGTGATGTATATCAATTTCAATATATTTAAAATACTGTAATATCATTAAAATACATGACAAACGATTTTTTCCCATAGACCGTAAAGTAATTGAATTATTTTGAGTTGCCCTGTAAATGTATAGAAAATGCTACACACTTCATTTTGAATACTGAACAAGCCCTAGAAAATAACCATAACATATATCCATTTCATTGTAATCAGATTATATTTATACGGGTTAAAGCACGGACAGACGGACAGACAAACTGAATTCATAAACACTTTTCAACTATGTTGGAAAGTGTTAAAAACGTATTGGTTTTTGGAGGTTCTGAAAATAATGAACACTTTTTGGTATCGTTAATAAATCGGATGAGGTTATTGCATATTTTCGTTCTCGGTTAAATTTTCCTACATTAAGAAAATTCTGTTTTTTTTCCCCTTTTTACAGTGTATATTCTACTGATAATCAGAATATTTTATGGTTATATTAAAAGTAAATAAGCGTTCAATGTTTATATAACAAAATCGCCGAAAAGTACGTCACAAAAAAAAAATCGGTTAAAAATGCATATCAATTTGGCGTGGGGCCCGTATATCAATTTCAGTAAGTTTAAATACTCTGATATCATTAAAATACACGAGAAAAGATTTTTCCCCATAGACCGTAATGTAACGGAATTATTTTGAGTTGCCCTGTAAATGTACAGGAAATTTTACACATTATTTTGAATATTTAACAAGCCATACTAAACTCCAATAATATAATTATATCCATTTGATGGCAATCGGACTATATTTATGCGAGTTGGAGCACGGACAGACGGACAGAGAAACTGAATTCATAAACACTTTTCAACTTTATTGGAAAGTTTTAAAAACGTATTGGGTTTTGGAGGTTCTGAAAATAATGAGCACTTTTCGGAATCATTAATTCTCGGATTAGGTTATTGTATATTTTCGTTCTCGGTTAAAATTTCCTACATTAAGAAATATCTGTATTTTTTCACAGTGTATATTCTACTGATAATCAAAACATTTTATGGTTATATTAAAAGTAAACAAGTTGGAAATTGCACGTCAAACGGTTCAAATAAGGTGCCTTCGTACTATAACTATTTTTATAAACATTTTTTGCACCCCATACTGTACCGAATCTATATTTTAATGCACTTCATAAGTACATATCAGTTTAATTCTATTCGAAAAGCTGTAACATCATTAAAATGCACTTGAAATAACTTTTTCCCATTAGCAGTAATGTAACAAAAAAAAATTGACTGTCCCTGTAATTAAACTATGCCTCCAATTTTCATAAAATTTGAAATAACTCGACAAAATTTTGCAACAATTATATATTTAAAATTTCAGACCATTCAGTTGGGTAGTTTTTCTCTGTTATATGCGGGCAGACAGACGCACTGTAAAAAAAAAAAATGGTAACGTTCCATGTAAAATCCAGGAACGTTTCGCCTTTTCTCAGGTTTTCAGAATAATTTAGCTCTTTCCTGTGAAATTCTGGTTTTCTTATCTGAAACGTTCCTGAACAAAAGTTGGAAACAGCAAAACGCTGCGGCCGCCATTTATTATTTTTTTGCTATAATCCGTTGCTCGCGCGCGAGTGTCGAAAAAGAATTCCTTAAATGAATGTAAAAAAATCAATATGGAATGCAAATAAATCAATAGACGATATAATCCTTTACGTCTCTATTGTCAAGACAATTCAGATGAAAATACAATACCTCCGTGACATCGCTAAGAGATTATCTCTCATACTTGTCTGTGGAATGTTTAAGGAGCAGACCGTGTAAAGAAAATACACCTATTATTTGGATCTCCATTAACCAGGGGACCATCAAACATGATTCTCACCGATTTTGATTAATTTAAAGTATGTTTTAGAGTTCTTATCTCTAATTATTCTTGTGAAAGGATTTCTTCAAATGGGACTTAGATTTTCAGAAATTAGATGCCGAGATTTAGCATACGTTTCAAATTCCCATTAGTTTGCAGCTCTCTACGTGTCTTTCGTGGTGTGGACGCAAAAAGCTCGCGCGCCACCCGTATGGCCCGAGTTCGATGCTACCTCTGGACTTTTCTTTTTTAATATTAATTTTATATTTTAACACTTTATTACAATTTGATTTAAATTTGATATATATTTGACACTTTGAATTGCTGCAAATTTGAATTTTTTTTTTTATTTTCGGAAAAAATATACAATTACATTTAGGGTTTTTTTTTCATGAAAATTTATATGTATTTTATCTAACTTGTAAACTAACATAATTACTAACGAAAATCCAAAATATTTTATGTCTAGATTTTTTTTCTAATTATTATTTACATTTATATATTTTAAGCAAAGTTCAGAAACAATATATCATATATATATTTACTTTATTGAATTTTAACTGAAAATTTATTTTTTCGTGTAAACTATAAATAATAATTTTGATGTCAATTTCAAAATATTTTTTCATTCTAACAAATAATGATAATAAAGCGAAAATTGTCAACTGGAAATGTAAAAATCGTCTGCGGAT
This sequence comes from Maratus speciosus, assembly GCA_963932465.1. Taxonomy (NCBI): domain Eukaryota; kingdom Metazoa; phylum Arthropoda; class Arachnida; order Araneae; family Salticidae; genus Maratus; species Maratus speciosus. Next base: position 330,346,319 of record OZ010786.1, read on the forward strand.
CCCGCATGCTGTGAAATGTCAGTAATGTTTTGCTGTCAACAGAAATATTCCTGGTATTTCGCAGGAAACTTACTGGCATTTCTGTAGAAAGTTTTTAACATATACAGTAAAGTTCCAGTCATTTTCAAGAAATGTTTCTTGGAAATAATGGGCAACTCAGCTGCCCATTTTTTCCCAGGAACGTTGCGGAATTTTTTTTACAGTGCGGACCGAACGACGATTATAGGTGCTACGTATTTATATAATTACGAACGCACCTAAAAATAGCTAAAAAAAAAACACCCTTTAATAAGTATTAAATTTTTATATTAAAAATTGCCAAAAAATACGTCACAAAAAAAATTATTACAATATACTCATCAAATTAGCGTGGGTTCCGATTGTTGAAAATTCGCCGGTTTGATTTACGCTTCATAGACATCGCTAGCTGGTGATGTTTTTTGAAAAAATATATAAGTTTTGCCTCATTTTTTAAAAATATGACTACCGGAAAGAAAAAAATCTTTATTTAAATTGCATATTCAGCATTTCTAAATTCTTTTCCCGGGATATAATCATAATTTAATTCTCATTAAACTATTAATTGATAAACGAGTATTTAAAAAGCATATTACACGCATTATTTTTTTTATTTATATTTTCTACTTTTTAATGTTTAAAATATTTCGTTGTTTTAGTTTAACAAACAGTTCGCCTATATTTGCATGAATAGTTTGACTCATAATGTACACTATAGTTTTTGTATTTCGTAAAAAGTTGTAACCATAAGGATTGTTTGACGATTCATCTCCTGCGGCTGACTAACGGAAAAAGTATTTAAACTAATTTAATGATTTATAATTAATTTAAAAAATGTTAAAACACTGCATTGCCATGGGAAACACACATGCGCATATAATTATTATAATTCTAGCCAATCAGAAAATTAGTAAAAAATAAATCACAAAATTCATCTTTACATAGAGTTTCAATTAAATTAACTAGTGCAGAAATAGACGTACATAAAAATTTCGGCAAGATTTTATGTTGGACTTTTAATATCTTCACTTATTCATGCGCTATTTCAGGACATTCATTAGAAACTTAATTTATTAATTTATGTTAATAATTTTAAATTATATGATTGCATTATATAACATTTAATCCGTGTTGAAGTATCTGATATATATTTGTTAAGTAATTTTTAGTTGCATGTTATAATTTATTCTACTATCTCCTAATAAAGACAAAATATTTAAAATGTATGTAACAGTAGTTGCTCAAAAAATAAGTAGATAGATAAATAAGCTGTTTTAAATTGAAAAAAATTATATATAAAAAATTGCGAAACTGATAACCACTTAATGATATACAATCATTGTATATGATTGCATTGTATATGATAAAATCCTTGTATAGCTAGAACTCACAATTTAATACGTTTATTTAATAAATTAAAAATGATATTCGATTCCGAATTCCATCAGTACTCATGCCTGAAAATTTCATGCATTTTGATACACAAAAGATTTTGTGGCTGTCTAAGATTTGTTGTTGTTGTTGTTGAGGGTGAAAATTATTATTTGAGACATATAAGAATAACGTAAAACAAGTGTGAGTAAATATTGATAATAAAAAACATCAAATATCAAATAAAATAAAATTCCATCATAAACAGAAGAAAAAATCGTAAAGTAAAACTAGCTAAGATTTTGTGTAAATAATTGTTCTCTTGTAGATAGAAATATTAAGTGAAATCCCAAAACGAAATTGCTTTTGAATTATCAAAATATTTGCAGCCCTTTCAATCCTACCTTAAGTGAAATGCCGTTTACACTTTGGCTAAATTCAACAAATCCATAGAGAAGCTTTTAAGATAATTTCGATATGGTTAAAATTGATGAAGTTATGCAGTTTAAATCTAAAATATATGATTTAATACAAATTTAACCTGTCAAGATGGACTGTAAATATCATTAACACTTATCAGAGAAAGGTTAGAAATACAGGACTTGGATTCCCCCTCTATGATAAATATGATTTTCATTGAGTACAGCAAAACAGAATTGCAAATAACTTTGATTAACAATTGGATTATACATCCTACACTGTAAAAAAAAAAAAAAAAAAAAAAAAAAAAAAAAAAAAAAAAAAAAAAAAAAAAAAAACGGAAATACTACTGGCAATCTAGACGCCAGTACTATTTCCGTTTTTTTACGTGAATTTTTACCCATAAATTACAGAAAAATTTCCGTTTTTAATCAGAAAAACGGAAAAATTTCTGTAATTTATGGGTAAAAATTCCCGTAAAAAACGGAAATAGTACTGGCGTCTAGAGTGCCAGTAGTATTTCCGTTTTTTAGTCCGTTTTTTTTTTTACAGTGTATAGCGAAAATTTATCATTCGCTTAAAGTTAATTAGAACTGTTTTATTAATGCAGGAATATATTCGATGAATAAGAACCACAATTGCGCAAAAAATAAAATAAAATAAACAGAAATAAATATCTAAGTAAATCATTATTTCTGCCAGATAATTCATCTCGGTAGTAGATTCGGGTGGTAGGAGAACAGTGCAACAGCATCTTGGCTTGTATGAAGAAAAGGAATTGACATGCATCATATCTATATATAATAATCTGTGCATAAAAATCTATATATCATATGGCAAGATAGACTTCAGATATCAGCAACAACTTCCAGAGAGAACTTCAACTGGACTTCACTTTTAATTGAATACCTGGATTCAATGAGATTCATGGCAAAGGGAGTAACAACTAATTTGTATTAACCATGTGGAATTAATATTCCATATGAATAAACTATTTAAATTAAAAAAATCAAAAAACCCTACTGCGTAAAAAGCGAACTATTTCTCATCAATGTGAAACTATTTTTTATAGTATTTACTTATTTTTTTATTTACTTGTATTGATGACTTTTAAGTTGTATTTAATTATTAGTTCCGATCTATAAACACTGTTTTGATGAGGCCTATAGATGTCTATGACGGTTAGAGTTACAGTAAAGCTGGAGATCTTACCTACACAACTTTCAGGTTGTGTAATATTTAAACGGACCTTCTGACTGTAAAATAGGCAATGAAACATCGTCTTCATTTTGAAAGGCCTATCCAATGATATGCCACTCAATAGGGTGTGTAAAATTTCCTTTTCGTCTATACCGTCATTTTGTATTTTATAGCCACCATTTTGAATTTATCAAAACAAAATTTAGCCTATAACCATCGGACGGTTTAGACGAATCGATAGAGACATCATTCATTAAAATTCATCCAGACGTTGGAATGTTTCGAGGGTATAAAGAAATCCACATACCCAGATCCGCGTGAAACATATAACCCTTCTTAGCAGTCGGGTAAAAAGATAATATTCATTAAATTTGAATTTCGTTTGTTGGACTAAGGTAAACGTATAATATATATTTCCTTTGTGTGTGCGCGTATAATAAACCACAAAAATGCTTTTTTTTTTTTTAATTTGTGCAAATTTAAAAAATGCTTTTTTTTTTTTTTTTTTTTTTTTTTTTTTGCTACTTTTTTAAATTATTATGAAAAAAACTATGTGGAAACTATACATGTAAGTCATTACTTAATACCAAAAAAACTAACATAAATAAGAATTATCAAACAATAAAAATAATACGCTCTTCAGTTTAAATATCTGAGACTTTATTTCTAAGTAAAAACTCGGCTAAGAGTTTATACAAATAATGTTTCTTCTCTAATTTAAAATGATGTGCCAAAACTTAACCGCTTTTGAATTATAAAAATACTTGCAATTCCCATACTACTGTATTTGAAATGTTGTTTGTTCTTTGGGTAAATTTTAAGCTTTTAAAACAATTTTCTTATAATTAAAATTGGCGACACTCGTAAGTTCAAAGCTGCAATGTATCTATATTTCATATATCAAGATGGACTATGCATATCAGTAACACCTGTCAGATAAATTTCGGAAATCCAGTAGCCGGATATCCTTCTATGATAAACATGATTTTCAGAGAAGTGCATGGAAAATGAGAATGACAAATAACTTGCATTAACAATCGGATTCTATATTTAAAGGGTTAATTCATCATTTCTTTAAATTTGAATTAAATTTACTGGAATAACACACAAATATTTTAAGATCACGTTTTAATATTTTATGGAATATATATATACATTATGTGTATACATGTAAGCCATGTAAAATACAATTTTTTGGTTAACTTCTAGAACTTTTACTAAAACATAAGTTCTATGTATGACATATAAATCATACCTAAAATTAATTAACTTTAATATCAATAAAAATGATAAAAAATCAGTTAAATCGAAATTCCCTGTCAAATATCAAACATTTTCTATTTCTATCTTTATGTTTAGTTATTTTTCATAAAATAAAGCCATCTAAGAACTTATATATTATTCCAGAGGGAAACATTCGCCTTGGATATAATATTTCAAATGAAAATCAAATTTCAAAGTAATTTCTTAAAAGGCGCAAAGGCCAACATAGTGAAAAAGATTCCAAGCCGGGACTCGAACCCGGGCCATCAGTATAGCGCACTGACGTTCTACCGACTAATACGTTCTACTACTAACGTCAGTGCGCTATACTGATGGTCCGGGTTCGAGTTCCGGCTTGGAATATTTTTCACTATGTTGGCCTTTGCGCCTTTTAAGCAATTACTTTGAAATTTGATTTTCAGTTGAAATATTGTATCCAAGGCGAATGTTTCCCTCTGGAATAATTTCCATGTATTAATATAGTTTCTATCGATGGTGGATTTAATTATATTCCGTGTTTGCCCCCGGGTTCGTGACTCACGGTAAATATTCCATCTTGTGCTGCGTTTGTAACCTTGCCAATATATAATAGTGAGAAATTTTCCTTGCTGGGTATCGTTCCAAGTGGTTTAGTCGGTAGAAATTCAGTGCGCTATACTGATGGCCCGGGTTCGAGTCCCGGCTTGGAATCTTTTTCACTATGTTGGCCTTTGCGCCTTTTAAGCAATTACTTTGAAATTTGATTTTCATTTGAAATAAGAACTTATATCACGGATATTTCTTCTCAAAATTTAAATTTTGGTTTACAGAAAATCATACGTTTGTCACATATCAAAATACTTGCATTTTCTATTCTACTTATATGGAAAGTCATTTACTCTTGGCTAAATGGAACAAACTCGTGGTAAATTTTAAACACAATTTTTATATGAGCAAAACCGATGTATTTATTCTGTTTCAAGTTAAGAAATTGTTTTAATCCATATTTCAAATTTCAAGATGGTATTTAGATGTCAGCAGCATCTGTCCCAGGAATGTTGAAAGTCAATTATCTTCATGCTCCTTCAAGACAAATATGATTTTCAGTCAGATGTTTCAGAAGAAAATTATAAATATATTTCTCTAACAGGTGGATATTCAATAGGAAACATCTATCATTCATTCAATTTAAATTAAATTTATAGAAATAATTCTCTCGCTCACTTATATATGCTATCTATAATATATGTTATCGATATTTTATATGTCAAGATGGACTTTATATGTCATAAACACCTGTCAGGGAAATGTTAGAAAACAAGTATTTATATACCCCTCTATGATATGTGTGATTTTCAGTGAGATGCATGCCATACGGGACTGGTAATGGATATTCAACAGGAAATATTTATCATCCATTCAATTTAAATTAAATTTATAGAATTAATTATCTCACTTACATATGTCTTCTATAATATATGTTATCTATACTTTATACGTCAAGATGAACTTTATATGTTATAAACACTTGTCAGGGAAATGTTAAAAATCAAGTACATATATGCCCCACTATGACATGTATGATTTTCAGTGAGATGCAAGTCATATGGGACGGGCAATGGATATTCAATAGGAAACATTTATCATTCATTCAATTTAAATTAAATTTATAGAATTAATTATCTCACTTACATATGTCTTCTATAATATATGTTATCTATACTTTATACGTCAAGATGAACTTTATATGTTATAAACACCTGTCAGGGAAATGTTAGAAATCAAGTACATATATGCCCCGCTATGCCACGTATGATTTTCAGTGAGGTTCATCTCATAAGGGACTGGCAAATAGGATTTATACTCTGTAGGATTTATACATCATTCATTTAAATTTGAATCGAATTAACATGATTAATACACAAATGTATTTAGAAATTGTTATTTTTTATAGTTAAATGCAAACTAAAAAATCATGTAATTACTGAAAAATAAAGTAAGCGCTATTGTTGGCTTTTCGAATCAATATTTAAAAAAATTAACTTATAGTCATGGAGTCATAAATTTATAAGTCATAATTAATGTAAATCAACATTAAAATATACATAGAAGCTTAGTAACCTAGTGGTCAGAGCGTCGTGCTACCACGCAACTGGTCCAGAGTTCGAATATCCATCTTATGCTGTCATCTCTCGGTAAGAAATAAAGACATGTATCGATAATTATTTCATACAATTTTCATGTTATAAAAAAGAAGAGAGTTATACAAATTCATTAAAATTTGAAGCGTCCCAAATATGGGACACGAGGCATAAATAGGTTAAAGTAAAATATATGTCATTAGCGAAAATCTAGATGTCAAGATGGACATTAGGAAAATTTTGGATATTCAGTACTGGATGTCCCTCTACGATAAATGTGATTTCCAATGAAATGCATCGTAAATGGGAATGACAAATATTTATCATTAAGAAATAGATTATATATTCTGCAGGTTAAAATCCGTGTTCATTTGATTTCGAATTAAATTTACAGAATTAACTCTTTCTCTCTCGACATATTTTTTAAAAATCCAACTTAGAGAAAAATATAATTAAAATTATGTTCTAGACTGTAAATAAAAAATATTTTATACTACATATAAAAATTGATGATTAGTGATTACCCACCAGTATTCGATTTTCAGACACTGTTTGTATCACTTAATGAGCCACAAATGGGGGGGGGGGGGTCAAGTGTTCAAAAGGTATGACACATACTATATTTATTAAATAATGAAACAATTATACTATTTCATAGTTTCGGACAAACTGTAACAAAAATAATTTTTTACGATTTCTTTTTTCGATCCATAATTTTATACTAAGATTTATAATTCATATAATAAAAAGATAAGCCATACCCATGAGACTCAAATCATATTTCAGTTCATTCTCTATTAATATCAATCAAAATTATCAAAAATAAAATAAATTCGTATTTTGTTTAAAAATTCGGGAAATTTGTTCCGATATATTGTGTTTAACTCAGAAATTAATGATAAAATTTTTGGTCTCTAGATTAAAACTATGATATACCAAAACTCAACTTCTTTTATATTGACAAAGCAGTTGCATTTGTTATCCTGCTTTATCCGAAAAGTCGTTTAATCTCTGGCTAAATTGGACAAACTAATATTTAAGTTTTATGTTGACTGATATATGATTAAAATTGAAGAGATTATTCAGTTTAAAGTTAAAATATAAAGTATAATTCATATTTCACGTGTCAAACTGGACTTTAGATAACACTAACACCTGTCAGAGGAATGTTGGAACTCCAGCATCCGGATAGCCTTCTGTGATAAATATGATTTTCGGTGAGATTAATGGCAAACGGGAATGACAAATAACTTGCATTAACAAGTGGATTTAAATATTCTAGAACGTAAAGTCATCATTCATTTAAATTTGTAACAGATGTATTGTATTAATGCAGAAATATATTAAGGATGTATTCCAATCCAAACTGCTTATTTTCTGATTCATTTTTAAATTCATTTTTGCTCTGAAACGCATCAAACTGGGAAATTCTCATATTTAGAAACTACATAATGTGCTGTGCTTCTCCTTTTTTTGATAAATGCAAAAAATATTGTAAAAAATGCTGTCAAAGTTGGCGTTTTGATCCGAATTTTCCGAAGCAGGAGATCTAGGGATGAAAATAATGGTCATAGTGAGAAAATAATTGTTTAAAACTCGAATTCTAATTAATTGAGCGAAAAATGAAATCACACGGCCTTTTATACATCTTTTCAAACATCATCTCAGCAAGTTTCATATTATAGATTTTAAAAATGAGTCTGAAAATGTCTCAAGAAATTTCGAGCTGTTGAGGATGGAAAAATACTTTTCCGAATACACCCTTAAGGGTCGTATATTCCATCGTACAATGCGCACATGCGACATCGGATTGTACTTTCTATCTTTAGGCTCATTCTTTGTATTGCGAGTATGCTCTTTTTTGCGAAAAAACCTGCATAAGATATATAGCGTAGAAATATAATTAAACAACAGTATTAAGGTAGGTGAGGGCTTGAAAACTTTCAAAAAATCCGGGTTTTTACGTATCTATTTTGATTATTCAATTAATTCTCAACACTGCAAAAAATCGCATAAAAAATATTTGCATTTTTAACGGAGTTACAAGAATTTATGTAACAATCACTTTCGAAGCCGCACCCATTTAATTGTAACTTTAAGTCGCGTTTTCTCAAAACTTGATTTTTGACGACAATCCGTAAGATTAAAAAAAAAAAAAAACCTATTTGGTGGAATGGCTTAATTTTTTTTGCATGCATATAACATCATTATATGAATATATAAATATGAATTAATTAATATATTTTAGATACTTTAATATTTTGAGTATTTTTAATGAAAAAAAAATTGCCTTTTTTAGAATTTTTTAAATTTTCAAATTTGAAAGTTTTTTTATAAGGTTTCCTTTGAGTAATTTAAGTAGTGCGCGGCAGCGCAATACTTATTTATTTCCAGTGTCACTTCTCAATGTTAATTTAACATAGAAAAGCCTATGGAGATCATAAATTTTTCATTTTTTCTTCCCACCTTTTTGTGCCTGATGCCCCTCATTTTTATTCTTCACTAATTCTAATGATATTATAAATTTAAAGTGTAAAAACGTTTGCCTGACTTCAGGGTCAAAACGAATGGTAAAATGCCTTTGCATATGGATGAATTATAACACAGAGAGAAACATGGGCCAATTTTTGTTTACATTATTCAATTATTTTTCTTAATAATTCCAATTTTCGCTTTTTTCATTGAAAATCAACGGACATTTTTTCATAGAAAATGTAACATTTTTACTTCATTGTTGCAAAAATTTTAAAAGCCGTAATAATATTTTATTTATTTTTAGTTGAAAGATTTTCACGTGAAATAATAAATTGAGCTAGTTTTTATTTTTATTTTTATTTTTATTTTTCAAAAATTAAAAAGGTGAATATGGCGTCATAGTGGAAATAAAAAGCATATTTTCAGAATAAGTTTTTGGTTTGGTCAAGTTTATATTTTAGTAAAAAGTTTCTAATAAATAGCTATTTTTACGCAGGTAACGAACTTAGTGGGGAATTACGTAACTTAAATTTTAAAATGTATTTTTTTCCGAGATGAGAACTATTTATACCCCAAGTTAAATTTCGGTAATAATTTTCTGATGTGTTTACGGCAACCCTTGGGAGAGATTAAGGTTTAAAAATTTAAGTAAAACTTTTATTTTTTATTTTTTACTGTATCACAGCTATAATATTGTTAAATATTTGTAGTAAGGATTCAACACAATTTACATTTACATTCATAGCGTTCCTGAGTGGGAAATAGGGTATCTAAATTTAAGTGAAGTTAATTTTTTATGACTTGATTATAATTTTTTTATGTTCAGATTGGAAGTTTTTGTCCAAACTATATTTTGAATTACACATTGGTAAATTGTATCCGATATTGTGATGCAATACCGCATACATCAGAGCTTGATGATGATACTCTCTATTAATTTTGAAATGCGTTCGTCCGAGTGCAGTAGTTATTGAAAAACTTGATATATTAAACAAAACCATAATTTGAAGCACAAATTAAAAAAACGAAATTTATTTCCTACATTGTTTAAGCCCGAGAAGGGAAAGATATTAAGCTATTTTATTCAATTAGTTCTACATTTAATGTTAAATTTTTGTAACAAATTAGTTAACCCAATTGAAGATTAAAAAGTAAAAATAAAATTCATACAATATGATACTTAAAACACCCTAAAAAAATAGATTCCGTTCAAATGAAAACGAAATAAATCTTAGACTTCTTCCATTTTCAATTGAAAATATTTGTATTGTAGATTTTGTATTATGTTTACGGCAATAGTGCATAAAATGATACGATGCATGCAAAAAACCAAACTTAAAAAAAGTCTAAGATTTATTTCGATTTAATTTGAACGAAATCTAATTTTTGAGGGTGTTTTAAATATCATATTGTATGAATTTTATTTTTATTTTCTAATCTTCAATTGGCTTAACTAATTTGTTACAAAAATTTAACATTAAATGTAGAACTAATTGAATAGAATAACTTAATATCTTTCCCTTCTCGGGCTTAAACAATGTAGGAAATAAATTTCGTTTTTTTAATTTGTTCTTCAAATTATGTTTTTGTTTAATAATTATATCCTTAATTCATTCTATAGAGTAAAGTTTCCTGATCATTTTAAAGCAAAAATTAGGTTCTTATGTCAATTCGACGTTAAGATATCTTACAGATGGTGATATGACAACTAATTTTTTTTTCGAAAATTGTGTTATAGAAATTTTGCTATATTTTTTTATTTCATTACATTGAACTACTTCATTTTATAATTTTGTAAGACTACAAACATGCCTTAAAAATATCAGAAAGTTTAACTTAGTTACATTGAATACGTCTGTTTTTATATGGACTCTAAGCGAGATCTGTGTTTACATGTCTTTCGGTATCGATAAAGACCTGAGCCCCCTTAAAACGTATAATAATTAGTTAAAACATAAGGGGACATTCGTCACTGCCAAAACAAACTGTATGAATCACCACAATGCGTCTCGAATCGTACTCTCGTTCGTTCATGTAATTACGTCTGCTTTTCTAATCCATTAATGTAAAAATCGCAATTTTTATACTTAATTTTTAAACTTTTATTTTTATACTAAGGCATATATTTCGTCTGTAAATTTTGATCAATTTTCTTGTTTCAAAAGTTCAAGTTATACGCCGGAATATACTGTTAATATATATATATATATATATAGCTAGATAGATAGATAGACTGGCGGAATTTTAATTTTCAGTAATAGGCCTGAAGAGTTGGAAAATACGCTAAAAGAATTGTCAGAAGCTAGCAATAATTTGAGATTTAAAATAAATTTAGAAAAGACTAAGATGATGCTAATTCATCTGCACCAAAAAAAAAGTCGCATATAACAACACCGAAATAAGGGAGTGCACAGTAATGTGGACTTTGGACAGAAAATAGCATCAGGCAACAGCATCATCAATGAATTCAATAGAAGAATAAGAATTGAATTGATTACTTTTGGGAAGAACACTATTATTCTGAACTGTAACATGCCTCTTTGTTTGAAAAGAAAGGTTTTTAACTAATGTGGTTTGCCTGCAGTAATTTATGAACAGGAAACATGGACGCTAAAAAAATGGATGATACAAAAACTACAAATAGCACAGCGAAGTATGAAAACATGCATGATAGGCACAATTAGAAGAGACAAAAATAGAATAACCTGGATAAGAGATCGGACGAAATATTTTACATTATCTACAGAATTATACGATTAAAATGGAAATGGGCTGGGCACAGTTCAAATAGACAACGCAATAGGTGGGGCACAAATACCCTACGGTGAGTATCCAAGATATGTAAAATGATAAAGAAGTCGTCCTCAAGTAAGATGGTGTGACGAAATCAGAAAAGTTGCCGGCGTTAATTGGGTGACTGAAGCCCTAGATAGGAAACTATCGAAAATTTTGTGGGAGACCTACATCCAGCAGTGGATTGAAAAATGTTGTTGGCGATAATGATAAATGATACGTATATACATATATTTATTATAGTTTCAGAGAAACTGTAAAAAAAAATATTTTTTATTTTTCAAAATAATAATTTTATGCTAAGATTAAGAATCCTTTGAAAAATATATAAGCTCCATAGTTCAAATCTAATTTCATACTACATAAATACAATTCAAAATTATCAAAAATTAAATTAATTCGTATTTTAATTAAAAAATCTGGAAATTATTTCCATATATTTTGGCAAACTGCAAAATTATTGATGTTACTTTTGTTCTCCAGATTCAAACAAGGGTTATAAAAGGGTTACATTTTACAAACAAGGGTTATATAAACAAGGGTTAAAAACTCTTGAATTAAAACAAAAGTTGCATTTGTTATCATACTTTATCTGAAAAGTCGTTCACTGTTTGGCTAAATTGAACAAACTAATATTTAAGTTTAAGTTTATTTCCATATGATTAAAATTGATGAGGTTATTCAGTTTAAAGTTAAAATCAATGCATAATTCACATTTCATATGTCAAAATGGTCTTTAGATAACACTAACACCTGTCAGAGAAATGTTGGAACTATATCCTGATAGCCCTCTGTTATAAATATAATTTTCGGAGAGGATTATGTCAAATGGAAATGACAACTAACTTGCATTAAAAAGTGTATTTAAATATTCTACTGAGTAAAGTCATCATGCATTTACATTTGAAACTGATATATTGTATGAACCTATTTCAGATCAAGAATGCTTTAAAAAATATATAAGCCATACGCATTATCTGTAAATCATATTTAATATAATCCTATATAGATATCAATTAAAATTATCAAAAATTAAATGAATTCCTACTAAATAAAAAATCTGGAAATATGTTCCAATATGTTGTGGCCATCTACAAAATAGTAGATGTAACTTTTCGTCAATAGATTGAAACAATGGTGCACCTTTGAACTGACATAAAAGTTGCATTTGTCTTTATCTGAAAAGTCCTTTACTTTTTGGATAAATTCAATAAACTAATCTTTCAGTTTTAAGTTTATTTCCATACGATTAAAACTGAAGAAGTTTTTCAGTTTAAAATCAAAATCTATAGCATAATTCATATTTACATGTCAGAATGGACGTTAGATAACGGTAAAACCTGTCAGAGAAATGCTGGAAATTTAGTATCCAGATAGCCCTCGATGATAAATATAATTTTCGGCGAGATTTATGGCAAATGAGAATTACAAATATCTTGCATTAACAAGTGGATTTAAATACTCCACAGCGTAAAGTCATCATTCATTTAATTTTTGAAACAGATTTATTGTATTAATGCAGAAATATATTAAATTCTGTATGTTCCGTCGTACAAAGCTCACACCTATGGGTTGAGATTGCATTTTCTATGTTGAGGTTATATTCGCCGTATTATGAGCCCGCCATTTTTTGCAAAGAAATTTCCATGAGATAATTAGCATAGAAATATAATAAAGAGCATTAAAATGTATAATTACTAGTTAAAACATAAAGATTAGTGTTTTATTTGCTCCGAAGATCACCAAAGCTCAGCTCCGGTACCTCTTTTCCTTAAACAATGTTTAAATATTGGACGGAATTCACTGGAGCTCATGAATACTGCGCTTCGGAGACCAGAAGAACAGCGGCTCAAAAAAATACCGAAGCCTAAATTATATCTTTCTTATTATCTCATGTACACACTGGCGCACCCACGGGGAAGGGGAGCTACGGGGGCTGAAGTTTTCCTAGACTAGATATTTAAATTTGTTTAAATTTATGAAAGATTATTATTTTTTTAAAGGCCCTTAAATATCAGAATTTTTGAAAGTATATTTATTTCGTCACACATTTTTTCCTCTTTTATAAATTTTATTATGAATTTCGAAATATTAGCATGTTTAAAATTTACTTAATTAAAAATTTAAGTCCCCATGTAACTTCTTGCTCTCTTTAACGTTCATAATATTTTGATAATTTAATAATAAAACTTAAAATCGTTTGATTGCAAACACATTTTTAAGTTATCCAAATACAGATATTCACAAAAAAATCGCAAAACCTAAGATATATTTTTGCACAGTATTTCATTATTTAACATATTAAAAGCATTCCGAATTAGCCCCACAGAAACTTTCCAGAGCTTCTCTGGCTTATCTGCTTGGTTACGACTCTGCTCAAGTCACCAGAAAAAATGTACTAAGTCAGGACCTGATCCAATACGTCTTATCAAATCACATGTAAGAAAGACAGAGCTCGTCAGCGAGCCAGGCCAGATCTGGGCACATATAGGCCTCTAAAATATCTTAGCCCTCTCCAAAACGTAATCCTAGATGCGCCACTGCGTACAATAATTTAATCTTTTCTTACCAAAGTACTTATGTATGAAGCGTAGCGTGTCGCACACGTTGGAGCATATTCCTATCTAGCTCTCAAAAATGCAGACTCAATTTAATTTATGGTTTCCGAACAGCGACCGTGCCTGCCATTTTTAGTCGTGGTCGTGTTATGTTTAATTACTGTTTTTTGTTCGTGTTAAACATTCTTATTGACCATTGTTTTAACTCCACGTGGTTCTTAATTTGCACTGAAGCTCACATGAGGGTAGCTCAAATACATCTTCATTTTTAGTGAACATTTATTAAATATTAGTAGGAATACTGAGCATCAAAGACCACCGGAAAAGTTGTATGTGTTGTATAAAGAAATCGATAGCGAGTAGAATTTTCTGAGAATTCGTCACCCCCGATTTTAATGTTCTTGCTCTGTTCATTTATTGAGATATTATTATGTATAATTGCATAAAGATACACTCGAAATATTTATTTTTTTAACTTCTTCAGAAGTTGAAATTGGGTCAATCCATTTCAAGTGGTCCAGCACTGGTTGCTCGACCATTTTTAAAAAATCTGAAATTTTTTGTACAACAACCCTAACATGATGGAAGTTCAAAATGACTATTATTTTAATTTTATTAATTTTCGTTAGTGCATGGCGGCCATCTTTGTTTCATCGTCTGCAGCAATTTTCTCACAAGAAGGGGTTACGGAATTGTAAATAATTCATCGTTTATTTATCCAATTCAACTGCGGATTAAAGCAATTTGTACAGAATACATTGGGCTAAAAATGTGGTGATGGAGTAGTTTCCGAAACTAACTGCTTATTGGTAAAATTTAAGCATAAAGTTTCAGTTTTTTTCCAAAATTTGTCCGTTTACAAGAGGAAATTTTTCTAGCAAGGAATACTGTCAACATGACATTTTTTTTTTACAAATAGGCTAAAAGTACTTGTACTCACACGCCGAGTTCCAGATCTGGGACATGCTTTCTCTTTGCTAAAAAAAAATCCCAAATTCTTCAAAAATGACAAAAATCGCACTTTTCAGGCTTTGATATCTCTGGTGCGGCACGAGATAAAAATCTGAATTTTTTTTTATAAGGGTATTGTATGGAAGTGTTATGCACAAGAAATTTCAAGATGGAGATTTGACTACAAGCTGAGATATGGCAAGGACAACATGTCAAAACAATACTGCCAAACTATTGTTTTGTTGTATTCACAGCTAAGTATTTATCTCAGAGTGTCTTTTACATTTATGTTTTTGATTATCTTTAAATAATAGTAACAGAAAATAAAGCCCTTTGCAAAGCTTAGCAATTAATTAAAAAAATAATTATGCCTAAAGCCATACATTTTGTATGGTTTCAGTAATTTTTGTTGTAAGTAATTTTAGTAACTAAAAGAAACCTCAGTACATAAAGAAAAATGAATATTTTTATACAAGACCTGAGACAAAAACAACATAGGGCAAAAGAAAAGCTGTTAATGATGTCATACTTGTTGAGACATGATCAAACGTGTCAAAACACATTCTTGCTTGTTGGTTCAAAAACCACAATTTTGATCTTTCTCAAAATTTTATTTTTAGGAACCAAGTCTTGTCATCTCTTGATAACTTGATTAAAGATTTTGGCCCTGCTGACTCATAGAAATATACTTTGAAATCACTATGTGCAAGTCTCAATTCATTAATAATTCCTAGCTTACTTATGAAAAAATGTGATTTTTCTGCAGTATAAATTTTGAAAAGGCTTTGGGTATCTTTACTTTCTGAAAATTACTTCAGGCTGATGCATGGTAACATCGCATAATGTTTCATTTGAGGAACATACTTATGGTAGGAACAAGTTTCAGGGACTGGCAAGCAGCAATAAACTTGTGGTTTTTAAACCAACAAGCAGGAATGTGTTTTGTCACGTTTAATCATGTCTCAACAAGTATGCTAACATTAACAGCTTTCCTCTTTCCCTATTCTGTTTTTGTCTCAGGTCTTGTATATATATATATATATATATATATATATATATATGTAAAAGTGCTGAGGTTTCTTTTAGTAACTAAAATTACAACAAAAATTACTGATACCATACAAAATGTAAGCCTTAGGCATAATTATTTTTTAAATAAATTGCAAAAGTTTTATTTTCTGTTACTATTATTTAAAGATAATCTAAAAAATAAATTTAAATGATACTCTGAGATAAATACTTAGCTGTAACTACAACAAAACAATAGTTTGGCAGTATTGTTTTGACATGTTGCCCTTGCCATATCTCAGCTTGTAGTCAAATCTCCATCCTGAAATTTCTTGGGCATAACACTACCATACGATACTCTTACAAAAAAAAAAAAAAAAAAAAAAAAAAAAAAATCAGATTTTTATCTCATGCCTCACTAGAGATATCAAAGCCTGAAAAGTGCGATTTTTGTCATTTTTGAAAAATTTGGGATTTTGTTTAGCGAAGAGAAAGCAAGACCCAGATCTGGAACTCGGCGTGTGAGTACAAGTACTTTCAGCCTATTTGTAAAAAAAAATTATGTCATGTTGAGAGTTTTCCTTGCTAGAAAAATTTCCTCTTGTAAATGGACAAATTTTGGAAAAAAACTGAAACTTTATGCTTAAATTTTATCAATAAGCAGTTAGTTTCGGAAACTACTCCATTACCAAATTTTTAGCCCAATGTATTCTGTACAAATTGCTTTAAACCGCACTTGAATTGGATAAATCAACGATGGATTATTTACAATTCCGTAAACCTTTCTTGTGAGAAAATTGCTGCAGACGATGAAACAAAGATTGGCGCCATTCACAAACAAAAATTGATAAAATTAAAATAATAGTCATTTTGAACTTCCATCATGTTAGGGTTGCTGTACAATAAATTTCAGATTTTTTAAAAATGGTCGAGCATAGAATATGACATTTTCTGGACCACTTGAAATGGATTGGCCCAATTACTTTAATTTTTTTAAATAATACATAAAATATAAATATGCGGGTAACTGCAGAAAATTAGAGCTCCGGTATTTTATTTTTGTTGTTGTTGAAATTAAGCCAGATAAAAATAATAAACAAATGCGACGGTTTTTATTACAAACATCTTGAAATTTGTTTCAATATTTTGTAGGCAACTACAAAATTATTGACATAACTTTTCGTCTCAAGATTGAAACAGCGATGTGCGTTTGAATTGAGATAAAATCGCATTTTTTATCCTACTTCACGTGAAACGTCGTTTACCCTTTGGCTAAATCCGACAAACTAATATTTAAGTTTTATGTTTATTGACATATGATTAAAATTGATGAAATTATTCAGCTTAAAGTAAAAATACATAGTATAATCCTTACTTCGTATGTCAAACTAGACTTTAGATTACACTCAACACCTGTTATAGAAATTTTGGAACTCCAGTATCCGGGTAGCCATCTATGATAAATGTGATTTCTGAGCGTATTTATGGCAAATAGGAATGACAAATAACTTGCATTAACAAGAGGATTTAAATGTGCTACAGAGTAAAGTCATCATTAATTTCACTTTGAAACAGATATATTGTATTAATCTATCGAGGAATCTATCCGCAACCGTACCTGCATTTTTACACGTGGTCGTGTTACGTTTAATTACATTTTTTTGTTTGTGTTTTAAAACATTCTTATTTATCATTGTTTTAACTCCACGGTGCTTAATTTGCACTGAAGCTTACTTGAGCGTAGCTCAAATACTTCTTCATTTTCAGTGAATATTTATTAAACATTAGTAGGAATACTGAGCACCGAAGACCACCGGAACAGTTGTGTGTGTTATATGTTATATAAAGAAGTCAGTAGCGAGTAGGATTTCCTGAGAATTCGTCACTCCCGATTTTAAAGTTTTTGCTCTGTTCATTTATTGAGACATTGTTATGTATAATTGCATAAAGATACACTCGAAATATTTTTTTTTTTTTTTTTTTTTACCTTTTCAGAAGATGAAATTGCTTTAAATTTTTCAAATAGTGTATGAAATATAAATATGCTGGTAGAGGTGACTGGGGAATACACTTTGGATTTTATTACTGCAGAAAATTAGAGCTCCGGTAATTTTTGTTGTTGTTGTTGTTGGAGCTTAAGCGCTGATAAAGATAATAAATAAATGCAATATGATAGCATACGCAACTGCCAAGTCTATTTACATGAATCCCAACAAAGCGTTTGGTATCGTTCTCTATTCCATTCTAATAAGCGCATCTTCTTCTCTTGTTCATTAATACAGAAATCGCAATTTTTTTCAATAACTTTTTAAACTTTCATTTATACACCATACGCATATGTTGGACCTGCAAATTTTTATCCAATTTCTTGTTTCAAAAGTACTCATTATAATTCGCAATATACTGTAACTATTCTTTTTTGTACAGTTTTAGACAAACTATGCAGACATTTTGTAATTTTTTAATAACTATATATATATGTATGTATATATATACATATTTACTTTTTGAATTCTTTTATAAAACAAATAATGAACAAATATCAATAAAACTGATCAAAAATCAAATTAATATAATTCAGGATAAAATATTAGAGAATTTGCTTTCGATAATTAAAGTAAACTGCTAATTTATGAAAATATCCCTTCTGTTGTAATTAAAAAAGCAGTTCATTAAAATTTAGCTGCTTTTTAATTGCGAAAATACATCGAATTGCTTTCCTACTTTATGTAAAGATTTTATTACTCTTTGCTAATTTTAACGAATGACCAGTAAACTTTTAAGTTAATTTCTATAAAATTAAAATTGATGAAGAATTTCAGATTAAAGCTAAAATATATAGTACAATCCATATTGTGCATGTCAAGAAGGACTCTACATATCAGTAACACCTGCCAAAGAAATGTTGGAAATCCAGTATTTAGATGCTGTCTATGATAAATAGAATTTTCGGTGAGATGCACGGCAAATGCATATGACAAATAAATCGTATTAGCACGTGAATTATTTATTCTGTGAGAAGATTTATCATTCGTTCAAAATTGAATAATATGTACTGTCATAATACAGAAACATATTAACTTATTTTGTATAAATTCTAACTGTATAACAAAAATATGTAACAAATATACACAAAGTGGATCTTCCCTTTAGCGAACACCCTATTTAACGAAGTATTCTACTTAACGAAATTTTTTAATCTTGACTTTGAACACCATTAACTCGATATTACTAAAAAAATATTCTATATAACGAAGTTTATTCCACTTTAGTGCGTGTACAGCATTCAAACGGAGATACTGCTGTTGCGATGGATTTATGATTTATTCCAGCGAATTGTATGAAAACGAAATTATTTATTTATTTAATCATTTCCATTCAAAAGAAGAAATTCGTAAAGCCTTAGATATAATAAGAAAGGAATTCCAGTTTTACGAAAATGATACAGATGAACTGTTCGGATACTTACAAAGTACGAAAAAATTAAGAACAGTGTATTTTATAATGTTTTTATCTTTAGGCATTGTTCTACATTTTTTCTCATATGTCTGCATTACATTAAAAAAACTTACTGCCCAAATTAAAATAAATTTTTCCAATATTTTCATTTTATGTGTATTTTTCACGGTATGCATGTGTATTTTATTAAACAATTTTCATGAATTTGTGTTGATTTCTATTTAACGAATTTTCTTTCTAATGAAGTGTTTAAGTGTAAAGATGAGACTTTGTTAAATGGGAGTTTCACTGTATATGTAATTTATGCAAACTGCAAAAACAAGTTTTTCGTGTTAAATTTTCAAATTATTATTTAAAAGCAAATATTTATTCATAACATATAAGTCATATCCATGCTTTTATAATGCTTTTTCGTTCTGAAGCTAAATTGCAAAAGACTTTTATTTTGTAATCGTGTAATTTGTATTAATATTTTAAATTAAAAAGCTGAATCAATTTACAGATGTTACTTAAATTGAATTTTTATATTAAAAAAATATCAGCGGACACTTTTTTCTCTTAATACATATATTACAGAAGACACGCTGCAATTATCTTAGTAACAAAGTAGTAATAAAAATATATGCATTGTTCTAACAGTACAACAACATATAATTTTGCAGTAACAATGCAGGAGTAAAAAGGATTTTGCCTGTAAAATAACTGTTTTTGTATATTTTGTTTGAATTTTTAAAAGCCATTCAGGAAATCTTAAAACTCAGTTCAGTTTTACTTCATCAAATTAATGCCTTCAACAGTCAAACCCTTTAATCTTCGAAATCATTTTACTTCAATTATTAATATTAATTTATTGTGTTAAAAACTATTAACTATTAGCGTTGTAACAACGTCCTTATTAAGGGAGGAGAGGTGAATCTCTATTTAAACCATTGAAAAAAAAAAGATTTTTTTTTCATGTCCTCTTACTTTACACTGTCAAGAATATAACTGAAAGCGACTTTTTAAAATTCGATATACAACAAAAGTTACAGCGACAAATATTTTGCTGTTACTAATTGCCGCTAAAGCAAACGTTATACTTTCAATGTATGTTGTTGGAAACAACATAATTTTACTTCACTGTTTAGCTTGCTCGAAAAACCGCTAGATCAATTTACTTTAAATTTTTTGGATGAGTCTGTATAACACAAAAGTAACCATTATCAGGAGAAAAGAGGCAAATTTGACGGTTATAGAAAGGGAACGAAATAAATTATAGTATTTTTCAATGGAAACATTAGAAGTATTCATCTACTGTTCGTTTTTCGAAAGCCGCGCCTAGCCCTCTGGAACGATTCTACTATCCAGAGGTGTGTTACGCTGACATGAGCATTTTTCGAAGTTCTACTTTGGCGTTCTCGTCTGCGTTGTCATTAAGATTGGTGATTACTTGTTTGTTAATTTTTACTTTCGAGCAAACTTTAAAATCCTATTAATACGCATCTCGTTTTAATCCAAATTAAAACTTCTATATTTAGTGTTCAAATGGCTAGTTCGAGTAGAAATATATCTTTCAGGATAGGTAGTAAGAAAATTATATATAATGTTATTCCATTTTGTGATTAAGAAACAGAAAAATGAGAATTAATTGTTCCATTAGCTCATTCTACAAAACGAACCAATCAAATCACCGGCGTTTCTAGTAATATTAATAAAAAGATTCACCGAAAAGCAGGAAATGAGAGTAATCCTGTTTTTTGTTCAACTAAGAAAGAGTTTAAAAGATTGTCTTTGAAAAATTAGGTATAGATTAATTCAATTGCAGCGTTATTACACAAACTGTACACGATTTTTATGTCTCGAAGAAAACAATGTCGTATTTGAATAAATTGCTTTCTGTTTTAAAAGAAACGGCCAATTTAAAAGATAAAAATTAATTTTGTTTCGCAAAAAGAAAAAATGTTGTACAACTTTTTAAAAATTTTAAGCGTTTTTGTTTTTTATAAATATTAACTACAAAAACGTTTTTGTATAAAACGATATTATTTTCCCTAAAACGCAGAAAATTCATCTAAACAAAATCCATTCACCCCTATTTCGATAAAATCAAAGGAGACCTGACGCATTCGCAATAGCGAGGAGGGTTTTGCTATCCAAAAACAAACAGTGCAGGTTTTGTGGAATAACATGTACTTTTAAAACAAATAATAAAAAGCATGAAATAAACTAGCACATTTTGCCGTAACAATTAAGATCTACCTGTGAGGCATTTTTTTAAATAATTCATTTAAAAAACCTTGACAAACATGGCCTACATTTCTAAGCAAAAAAGAAACCCTTTATTTACGATATGCTTTTTAAAATGCACCCACTAAAAATTTCAAGTAATGCAAGGAATGACACAAAGTTTGTAAACCGTTTCAAAAATAAGGTTTAAAAGATAGAAGCCCATGTATATATTTACGGAGACATGCTATGTAGAAAGCTGAGTTCCATGTATCCTCTAGTGAATACATGCTCTCTTGAAAAATTTAACCCATACGTCTATATTAAGTGACATCATATGGCAGAATAACATACAATTTTATTTCTAGAATCTAGCTCAAGACTTCACGTTTCAGGTTAGAGTGCACATGTAAGACATGTTTCTGCATATGTTATTAGAAATACAAGACATGCTGGATATTAAAAAGGATGGTTTGTTGGTTGGATGTTTACTTCTCTTAAACACATTATATTTTCTTTTTTAGAAGAATTTACAAAAGAGCCTAGATTAGATATAACAATTCTTTATTCAACTGTAAAAATGATTTTATTAAAAATTATAAAATTTCATACACGTTATAGTAGACAATCCCTATTAGTTATAATTGTAACATTTTATGAGATGTGTCAGTCATCTATTTGAATGTTCGTTATTTCTTATGAGTCCTCATAAGTCTTACTTTTTTCATTCAAGGTGCAATTTAGAAATATGTCACATTTTAATTTATTTCTGATTCCCTATAAAACACAAATGCACAAAATTTGTACCACTGATAGCTTAATATCTGTTTTATTTGGCATAATTATTTCGCTTAATTATGACACTTCGCGTAATTGTTTTGATATTTTACTTTTTTAAATGCTTAATTTTCATAAAAAATTTGTAAGTTGTTTTTTGACTTGCATCCACTTTTTCAACAACTAATAAAACAATTGAAACTTGGCAATCACATTTATTTTGATTCAAGCAACAACTTCAAATTTAGTATTATAAGTGCATTTGTTACTTAAAATTAGCATTTTTTGAACAAACAAATTTAATTTTTTCAAAAGTTTACGTTTAAAATTTAAATTAAAAAAAAAAGTAAGCTTTCAATTGCTTAACATTAAAGTATATGTAGTGGTGTACATTAGTTTTACACCACTACCAGAGCTGTCAAGTCTCCGACTTTTCGGATATCACTATTTTAGTGCAAGAAATGTTATCTTGTTCAGTAGGAGATTTCTGAGATTTAAAAGAATAGCATTTTCTCTAAAAAAATACTGGCATACAAAACGCCGTCGACTTGACGCGTCTGCATTACCAATATAATTTGGGACTTTAGAAGCGATAATTTTGCTACAGTCTAGCGCGCAGCGAATGCAAGTCAGAAAACAAATTTAAATATTTTAATTAAAATCTATATATTTAAATAACAAGACTGTTTTTTTTAATCGTGAACCCTGAACTTTCTACTGAACCAATTTTGATAATTATTATTTTTTTTTTATGAAAGCTGTTCATTTGTAGATGTGCCCGTACTAGTTATTTTAAAATTTATTTCCATTTTTATATTTATTTTTAATTTTTAAGGGGTTTTTTTTATTTCCTTTAGCATGGTGACAATCAGATTACTTCCATAGTTGCAGAGAAAATGGCGTTTGTTTATTTTTATAGATTATATCCTTATTGATGCCATTCTCCCATAATAATTAAAAATAACTTTTAAAAATTTGAACTGAAAATGATGTATTACTTTTAAAAAACACGCATTTACCTTAAAACTGTTACATTTCAATATATTTTCGTTCCGTTGATACCGATGATACGCTAAGGGAAATACTTCATGCAAATGAGAGAAATATGAGAGAAAAATGTCTTCATATTTAAAAGAAAACTAACATTTCTTTGATAAAACTAAATATTTTACCATAAATGTGTCTAAAAGACATACATTTGTGGAATTTTTAATCGCCGGTAATGACACCTCAAGTCAAGAGTGTGAATGTTCATATGAAAAGCTGTGGCTGATAAACATGACTTCAAGTTTGGAAATATGTTTATTAATAAACTATTAATAAGACGGTGAATGCGGGGATGATATATGCGTATGTCAATTGTGAGATTTTAAAAAATGACGTAAGGTTTAGATTTCATCCAGAAAAAATATTCTATGATTGTACCAGAGTGAAATAATTTTTGCTGATTTTTTATTCTAAATAATACGTAGCCTCAATTGATAATTTTATCCGATTTACTTATCTTGATTATATTTTGCTAATTACGTATACGAATAAAGTTTAATTTTTCAATAACTTGAATCAGTTGAAGTTTAAGGACATAGTAGTTTGATAGCTTTACATAAGTTGTAAGAGACAGAGTAACCAATGTTTGATGTATTCTTTATTGCAATTAATTTTGTTGGTTTATTATTAATAAAAAGAACTGTGCTTCTTTAAACATTTTCTTTCGTCAAAATTCAACGGTTCCACCTCGTTAAACATTAATATAAATAAAATATCAGTTGCAGAATATTGAAATAATTATGATAGATAGAATAGATATTATGCATTTGTGTTTAATAGGTAATCAAAAATAAAATTTAAAATGACATGACGCTAAATTGCAACTTCAGTGAAAAAATGAGATTCTACTCTCCTGTTGCTAGACGGTTAGATTCCTGAAGCCTTCATTATAGGGTCCCCCCTGTTTGTAAAAACTTCCTGCTTTTCGTGCTGTGCAGTGTGTCCTTCGGATTAATTGTAACAATTGTTGTGTCTTCTATGGAATTAATGAAAAAATATGCATTACAAAATCATCGAACAGACTTGGTAACTGCCGGTTAAATGCAGCTATCCAATCAAAATTCCAATTCATAGGAATTTTTTCCACTTATAAATGAATAAAATAAAGAAGATTGCTACACACAAATCATGGTACCATTTCACGAAACAAGATCAGCATGGAGAAATAATTTTGTTTAAAAACAAAATATTCATTTTAATTATCATTTTGATAATATATAACAACTATAGAATAAATCCTAACACCCACAGATAAAATCCATTATTTATAGCTAATAGGTGTTAAATAAAAAGGAAAAGCAGTAAGAAATTTTAAACATGCCATGAGGTATGTTATCTATTTGAAAGTTGTTAAGTTCTTAAGCACAGTTAACATCCGCAACTTTTAAGTTGTATTCATTTTGTTTTCCCGCTTTTTTTTTTCTTTTAATTCAATCCATAAGAATTATCTTGGTCTTTAGAGTAAAGCTAAAGGCCCATAATGATTTTGATTATGACTAATACCCTCGTCTAGCGTAGTTGTTTGGCATGTATGCTGTAATCGGTGTCGATATTCTTCAAAATTCATGTTAATGTTAAGTGGTAACTAAGAAATGCCTACTACTATTGAAAAATTGTCTTTGCAAAGCGTCTCTGTATGCGTTTCTGTCTTACATTTGTTGCAATTCATGCTCCTTTCTAATCTTAATATAATGTAAATATGATTTTAGCTGCTAAAGATGCTATTTAAGTTAAACTTACAGAACTTGCTGATTTCTTAAATTTAAACCTTGTCATTATGTTTTTCATGTTTTTTTTTTTTTTTTTTTTTTTTTTTTTTTTTTTTAATCCTACCTGTACTTTGATAATTGTAATGCAATAATGAATGGAATTATTGTTGAAGTATAAACACGCCTGCTCAAAATACTACATGAACTTTGCACATTCGGTAAAGTCTACCTTGGTGCAAGTTAGATGAAATGTGTCAGTTGACGTGTTACGGGTAGCTTGTAAAAGAAAATGCTTTGATATAATTTAAATATTTAATTTAATGAAAGTATTGAAAACATAAATTAAGCTCAAATTTTGAGGATATTCAATGTGAGCTCTAAGACATAAGGGAAAGTTTTCGAATTCAGGCCACAATGCAAAAAATACATTGGAAAAATGCAAAAAATACATTGGAAAAATAATGCTCCGACTGAATTACGAAGCTAAAATAGTTTAACATTCGTCTAATTATGCCACCTATAACATTGATAGTCAATGCATTAAAATTGCATCATGTACCCCCCTATCCGCCTCCCCCTCAAAAAAGACATCACAGTTACCATTATGTCATACACTGAATATTCTTATCTCGCTTAAATAAATAATGTTTTTTATGAATTTTGCTATCGATCGATGGCTAAACAATTTCTTTGTTACAAACAATTGTTGTCATAAAAAAAAGTCGTCTCTTTATACAAATCGCATATCTTTATGTTTCACCAATTAAATAAATTTAATTAAAAATGTTTAGGATTCCTTTATTTATTTAATCTGAATATTAAAAACATATTTAATGTCATTATGTTTAAAAATAATATAAATAATAACTTACAGACTAAAAGAAACAAAAAAATAGAATCTTTGCTGCATTAGAGATGTGCATAAGGTTATTAAAAAAATGCAAAAAATAAATTTATGAATATCATACGCAGAAGTCAAATTGTTAAATTATTCGTAACACAATTCCTTCCGAAATTAATTCGCTTTTAATTAATTAAAACTATTTTTCAATTATGCGCAGCAAAACTATGCTGGATTCAGTAAAAAAATAAAAATTCCGCCTACCCAAACTCGCAATTACTATTATTAATAAAGATACCTTTTTGCTTTAGAAAATATTCCTTTTTCACTTGTGTTTTGAATGTAATTTGTGCAAAATATTAATTAAAATTTTAATTACTTAATTAAATTAAATATGTTGTGTCTTCTTGAGTAAATACGTTTTAGAAAATTAACAATGAAACAAACGACTACTGTGATTAAATTTACAATTTTTGAATGATCATTATGGAAGCCCTCATCAATATTTCCAAGCTAAGTCAAGCTAAACTTCAGATGACATTAAAATTTACATTCTTTTTCTTCAATACTCACTTATCAACTTAACTTTTAACCTTTGTTCTAACACATTGTACGGAATGCTGAACGGTTTGAATGAATTTAAATGTATTCCAAGTATACTTTTAAGGGGACACATACCCTTTAAACAAATGAAAAATATGATTTTGGAGACAAATATTTAAAGTGGCCCCATGACTCATTTTTGCACTAACTACCTCAGTTTCTTTTTTTTTTTAATATTATAATATTGTCTCTATGAAATATGGTATATAAATTGCATTAAACACGTTATAATTAATTAATAATTATTATTTCTTAATGTATGATTTTTTTATATTAATGATAATGTACATAGCTTGCGTGCATGATTTAAAAAGATCTATACTCTCTAGAACCTTGAAACTTTTAATATAAGTTTAAGAATATTACAAAAATAAAATGAACTAAAATCTAATAAATAAACAAAAAATTTCAAAAGTTTTTTTTTTTTTTTTTTTTTTTTTTTTCAAAATAGAAATATGAAAATTTTGATAATTTGTGTCACTCGAATACCCATACATGCAATAATTTTTGTTAAATTTCTTAGATTTTAGTTCAATTTGAAGAAAATGATCTAGTAAAGATATATCTAAAATTTCAAATCATTACCTTTAATACATTTGGCGTTATCATGCGCGCAAATAAAAAAATATCGATTTTAAGAAAAATCAATTTAAACAGAAATGTTTCGCTTGAAACAGACCAAGGCTAACTTACATTTTTTATTATAACGAGCGTAATTTTACGAATATTTTGATGCGATTTGTGGCAAATTGTTCAGAAAAACATTAGCTGTCAAATGAATTAAAAAACAAAAAATCGATTTTTTGAAGATTTTAAAGAATATGTATCCCCTTAAGAGAACTAATTTTGAACGTCCTTCATTCTTTAAATCGACTCGCTGGATAGGATCTAAGAAGCATTTTTATAGTTTTAGGCATCTTTCAGATTCGAATTTTTATGTTTATTCTCTAGAGGAAGCATTTTTTTAATGTTATTGCATTGATTTTTCTCTTTTATATAAATGAGGTTCTATTTTTTGTTAAAACTGTTGTTATTTTTTTTATACACGTTTGTGTGCATGTATATTAAAATATCAGAAAACAAACAACGTTTCGATATAAATATTCAATAAATATTAATACACAAATTCTATTATAACATATATACTATTCGAATGTCACATTCACCTTAGATCAAATATAACAAAATTAAATATACTTGTTAAAAAGGACCATTTAATGCGTTAAAGCTGGCACAAAATGAAAAAGATTTTATTGCATATAAAAACACAATTTTAAATGGCAAGAGATCCAATACCACAAGTACTAAAACAGGGATATTTAATACCAATTTTTAAGAAAGGGAACAAGAAAATATGTAGCAACTATCGAGGAATATGTGTTACAAGTCCAATTATAAAAATATTCGGAATAATTTTAAGAAATAGACTTGAAGAGGAATATGAAGGAATTGAAGAACAAAGTGGCTGTTCAACAGGTAGATCTTGCGTCGACCACATTTTTGCTTTGAGACAGATTCTGGGAAACAGAGATAAGGGAAAAACTTCAGAATTTATATTTGTGGATCTTGAAAAAGCTTATGATAGCGTACCACGAAGTTTGATTTGGAAAGTACTAAAAGTAGCTAATATTAATGTAAAGTGATCAATATCATTAAAGCAATTTATTATGGTAACAGCTGTAGAGTTAAACTTGAAAATAAATTGTCTGAACCTTTCATCACTAGTAAAGATCTGTTGCAAGGTTGTTGTGTTTCACCAACGTTATTCAAAATATGCATTGATGTTTGCCCCAGAGAATGGACGAAGAAGTGTCATAAAAAGGATCTGGAACTGAATGACGATAAATATATTCATCCTTTATTGATTGCAGATGATCAAGTCATCATTGCAGAAGATGATGAAGCTGCCACATACATGCTTCAGAAATTAATGGCCACTTAATTAAGAATGGGGATTAAAGATAAGTGTGAGAAAACAGGTCAGAAAACTGATATTTTATTGAATGATGTTAATATTAAAGCAGTAGAGGAATTCAAATACCTTGGATCTATTATTTATGAAGATGGATCAAGCCAGGGAGATGCTGAAAGGATCAGGAATTGGTAAAGGCAGAAAAGCAATAGCAATGTTGAATTCTGTTCTGTGGAGTAGTAATATGCTACCTAAAACTAAGAGATTTATTTATAATGCTATTGTGCAAAGCATTTTGCTGTATGGTGCAGAGACATTGACATTAAATCTCCAGCTATAAAAGAAACTCCTTTCTACCGAAATGGATTTCTGGCGAAGATCAGCGAGAAAGTCTAGACTGGATAAAATTAGGAACTTGAGAATACGTGAAATAATGCACGTAAAAAAGAAAATGTTTTGAATACAGTCTAATATAACAAGCTCAGATGGTACGGTCATGTCCGCAGGATGAAAGAAAAACGCCTTCCTAAAATAATCTTAGAATGGTGTCCGGACGGCTAAAGTAGAAGGAGCAGACCGAGGATGACTTGGAAAAATTCTATTCGAGAGACTATGAATATATGGACAGAGAGAGATGGAAAGGATCTCTCAGAACTAATTTTATGGGTCGATAAAACCCACTGTTTAGTGGAAACTCCCGAAGAAGAAAGAAAAACTTCCAATATTATACGCCGAGTACTTTCGACGAGAACTTGATCATCCTCAGGACTGTTTTGATTAAGTAGAAAATATTCCTTTTTTAGTTGTGTTTTGAATTGAATTCGTGCAAAATATTAATAAAAATTTTAACTACCATTAATGTATTAAGTCTTCTTGAATAACTATTTTTCACAAAATTAACCATAAAACAAACGATTACCGTGATTAAATTTACAATATTTGAAATATCATTATAGAAACCACTCTTCGATATCTCCATGTTAAGTCTGCCTGAACTTTACATAGTATAAAAAGTTCTACTTTTTTCTTCAATATTCTCTTTTTACCTTAACTTTTAGCCTTTGATCTAAAACATTGTACGAAATGCTGAACGGCTTGAATGAATTTAAATTTATTCCTAGTATACATTCAAGAAAACTAATTTTGAACGCCTTTCACTCTTTAAAATTGAAACATTAGATAGAATTAGAGAGGCATTAGTATAGTTTAAGACATCTTACAGATTCGAATTTTTTAAGTTAATACTTTAGAAGAAGCATTTTCTTTAGCATTCTTTTAGCATTGTATTCTTTTTCTCTTTTATATACATGTTATTTAATTTTTTGGTAAAAAATGTGTTATATTTTATTTATATATTTGAATGTAAAAACCTCATTTTTAACTTTTTTCTTAATAATGGTATTTTGTATGTATTTTTAAATATATAAAAATGGTAGCTAAATGTTTTTAGAAATCTTTTAAATATCATACGCTTAGATCGTTGCTGCAATTGTGCATTATCTTAGTGTATTATTAATATGATTCCTTCTTTATACTTATCTGATACCTCTTCATCGGAAATTCGATTAAAAGTTGCAATATTATCATCGCAAAGTATCGCATAAAGATTCAATAAATAACTTATAACAAAAATCGTTATATCTGCTAATATATTATACATATTTTACATAGTTTACTTACATAGTTTACATAGTATGAAAAAATTCCACTCTTTTTCTTTAACATTAACTTTTCTACTTAAGTTTTAACCTTTGATATACAACATTTGTACTGAATGCCGAACGGCTTGAATGAATTTAAATTTATTCCAAATATACATTTAAGAGAACTAATTTTGAACTTCTTTCACTCTTTAAAATCGACAATTTGGATAGAATCCAAGAAGCATTTTTATAGTTTTAGACATCTTCCAGATTCGAATTTTTTAAGTTAATATTCTAGAAGAAGAATTTCTTTAGATGCCATTTCATTGATTTTTCTCTTTTATATAAATGTGGTTCTATTTTCTCGTGAAACCATCTGTTTATATGTGTGTGTGTGTTAAAATATCAGACACTTAAACAACGTTTTAATATAAATAATCAATAAATACTAATAATTTTAATTATACTTTCATTTACAAGAAAATCATTTTTTAAATATCATGTTTTTACGCATGTTAGGATATTTTTTAGATATATTTTTTAGAAACAGCAAATTAAAAAAAAAATTATAAATAAAAAATATTTTTTTATTATGAGAAATCAAACTCCTCAAATTTAGCAAAATTTGAAAAAAAAATTCAGTGCTGATTTTTTGCCAGATTAATAAAAATATTTCTGTAAAAATTATTAATTTGACATCTACAATTCGAATAAAACTGGAAAACTTGGTAATTAAATTGTGTATTATTCATAAAATAAAAATGCAAATAATTAATTAATACTACTGTACAATAAGTCATTTTGAAAAAAATGATTTTGATCACGTATTCAAAAATAAGGTTGTAAATTATACCTTCGACTGAATTCTCAATAGTTAAAAAAAATTCCAAAAAAAAAAAATCTTCTCAGGTAATCACGTTAAAGATAGTTAGAATTTAACTGGTAATAAAAATTAAATTATTTACCCCGCAAATGCCACAATCTAAGCTAACCTTTGCTCTCAAACGTTTTATTAAAAGTATAAAAAAATAATATGCTTGAATAAATTTATATTTATTTACGGATCAGCGTCCAAAAGCCGCGTTTTTGGTCCATGAAATATGAAAAATTCGATTATGTTATTCGATTATTTATATAAATTCGACTAAAATTGGATTATGTTATACTGTTATTATGTTATATCTAAAAATCATTCACTATTTCTCTTACTTTCAAATAATGATAATTTTTACATCATATATTATTTTAAAATTACATATTAATATAAACTAAAAATGAAAAAGCAACTTGAACAGAGTTAAGATACCAAAGGTGGTTTATCATTTTGGCGAGTGCTTTGTCTATAACCTATTTATCAATTTTTCTGTACTCAACAAGTGATTTTAATAATTGCAGGTCTTGATTGGGGGCCAAAATGTAAGTGGAATCGCTTAACCACACTTTTACATAAATATTGATTATAAATATGCAAATGCTCTAATACATTCTTTTTCTAAATTTATTAATGAGAACTGATCCTTGAAAAGATATATTTTCAGAGAATAAATGAACTGTGCCATCCATCGTCGATGAATTGAAATAGGATGTCTTTTGGACGAAGAAGTCCTATAAAAATTAATCAAAGATGGATAAATTCTTTATAATCATATCCATGGGTTGTTAATTTTTCTATAAATGTTCTATAGGAAGCTAGAAATTTCTTCTGAATTAAGTATTGTATATCTAATATTTTATCTTCAATAGCATTTTTATACTTAGTTTGGCTCCACACAGGCCACACAATCTGATTTTTTTTTTTAAATAACTGGATGAAAACAGCTTTCATGTTAATTTGTAAATTGCACATGGTAAATACAGAAAATTTTGCTTTAATAATCGCTGTATCAATATTCAAGATCCTCTGAGGCGACCTGTGTTTACTGCAGTGGTATAAAAATACATTGCCTGGATTTTACCAACTTCCTCTCATCTTCCAACTCTGAAAATAAAGTATTTGCCTGGGTTATCCGATACCATTTTTTAAGCTGTGGCGCTCTTATTAACTGTTCCTCATCTCCCCAACTAATTAAAACTGCTATCCCTTCTGAATAAAGAAAACATAGACAGTTTCTTTATTTAAAAAAATGAGGAAGTAGTTTTCCATCATCGTGTACAAAAGATCCCTCTAAATCGGAATTTTGAAATCTGTGTTTGATGAGCTCAGTTCTTTGTTTTCGAAATAGTTGTTTGTATGTAATATGTAATAATGTATATATACATGTATGTATATATACATATATATATGTGGGGTATATATACAATATTTGTATGTACAAATATATGTACATATACACATATGTATGTATATATATATATGTATGTATAACACTGGCGCCCGGCCAACTACACTTTGGCTACACTAGCCAAACAGTACCAAACATATAAATGAAAAGACGAATTAGAAATAACATGATGACATAACAAACACGTTTATCGTGTTTAATGTCAAGTGAATATGACATTTACGATCATCCATGTTGTCATTTAATCTAAAAGTTAGTTAAAGCTAGTAAGGCGATAGTTTTATGGTCGACGGGATAATCAAGTAATATAATATATAGTGATATACACTGACTTCAAATTGACTTCTTACCAAGCATGGCCACATTTACTAAATATCGCCAAATTTGGCGACCAAAAATACGTCACCTTAAATGAAGCCAACTTGGCTCTAGCTGAATAATTTGGCAAAATTTCTACCAAAATTTAGTATTGATGATTTTTCTGTTATCCGGTTTTCCCATTTTAGCTTTGTGATATCCAGTAAATTTATCTAAAATCTGAAATCCTAGAAATAGGGAAGAAGCCACCTTTTCGAACCTGTGCAGGGATTTTTTATTTTGTAAATTACATATTTCCGTTTTCAAGTGAACATATTTATAAAAAATGCTTGTCTCATTGATGTTCACTTGCATTTCAGTTGCAACATGTTCTCTTACGGTAAAAAAAAAGAGTAGTAACCTTCTGTAATAGGGATCTCTACCAAATGGTTAAATTTGCGCATCAAACGACGCTCACGAAATTGTCTACGATCCCGTCCCGATTATTGAAATTTTCAAATACAAACATACATACGTCTGAATACGAGCATACATACGTCTGAATGCAAACATACATACATAAGAATACATACATATAAGCAATACACACATATAAGTAATACATACATGACATTGGATTTTTTTCGATTTCTTTTATTACCATTCGAAGTCATGCGGCTAATACGGAATCCATTACCATGCGGCTAATACCCAAACTCGTATTCTCCGCATTTGATTCCTTTTCATTTCTCTTAATTTAAAATTCAAAATAAAGTGCATCGATTTGTAACGTTACGGAGAATGTTCACTTGCATTTCAGTTGCAACACATTCAACTGTGAATTACTTACGGTGAATTAAACAGAAAAATTGAGTAATCTTCTATAATTAAGACCGCTAGTAAATGGTTAAATTTGTGTATCAAACAACGATGTATGAAATTGTCGAAAAAACAGATTGCGGAAATTTCCTTAAACAAACATACATGCGCCTGAATACAAACGTACATACATAAGTACTACTTGATTATGCTATAGACCAAAAAACTATCGCCAAACTGTAAGATTAAATGCAAATAATGGATGATCGTAAATGTCACATTCACTTGACATTAAACACATTACACGTCATATAAATAAAAACATATATTTATATTACTTAAATAGGTGTCACAAATAAAATCCAAAATATTGGATGTATGTAATCCAAAATATTGGATGTAACACTATGGTGTTAACAAAAGTGTAATTCTTGCAGGGAAGTCGGAGCTGTGCTCCGACAATAATAATAACAAAATATTTATTAATTCTAATTTGCGATAAACCACTTTAAAGAAAATAATAAAACTACTCATTCGTTTGAAAACGCAACATTTAAAACGTTTTATTCAAAAACTTGTCAGTATTTTAAGTTAAATCTAACTAACTACAAAGTTTAACTAGAAATACAAGTTGCATTCTTTTACAGCTATATTCGCTTATTAATTTTAAAAGTAACCTTTGATTTAAAACATTTTACAGAATGCATTAAAAGTATTGAGATCTCGTTAAGTAAATTTAGTTACAAAGAAATATTTACGTGAACTCATTTTAAACGTCTTCCATGCTTCAAAATTGACGCATTGGATCGATTCCAAGAAACAAGTTTGTAGTTTTAGACATCTTTTATATTAGAATTTTTAAAGACATACTCCGAAGGAAGTGTTTTCTTAGACAGCATTACATTGATTTTTCTCCTTATGTATAAACATATTTTTACTTGCATTTAAAAGTTATTTCAGCTAATTATTGAAGTCAGACATATGTTATAGATGTCAATAAAACTATATTTTAACATAAATAATCAAGAAAAATTATTGGTACTTTTATATTAGACGGCCGCCTGTGACCGCCAAATTTCGCCAAATGTTTTGTATCTCGCCAATCGTTTTTGCTCCAACATTATAAGATTAGTCAATAACAAATATCCAATATTTTAATATTTCAATGACATATATAACTCTCTGTGAATGAAAGCATAAATTAAAATATTTTGACAAAAAATAATTAAGATTAGTTGTATAAAATTGATAATTTCTAATATAATATCTTAAAAAACTTAGCTAAAAATAGCTAAAAAATAACCATGATAAAATACGTAAACACGAACATAGGAACACAAATAACAAAATCTTACGTAATCGGATCTATTAATGATTATGCTTTGTCAATAGCGGAAATGTTTGAATAAGATAACATAAATTAGAAACATTTTATTCCATAATGAAAGCACAATATCTAATTTTATGTACACAAAAATAGTAACTTGCGTTATTTAACGACCTAAAATCTTTTAACAACATTTTGAATTTTTAAAAATGGATTGTTAGTTCGCCATCTCAACATGGTGACGGTCTGTACCACGATCTTTCTTGTTATATCAATTTGAAACGCAATTTAAGAAACCCAATCGAGATTATTCAAACCATGTTCCTTGGCGAATGCACTTTTTAAACTCAAGTACGAACATTGTATTTGCATCGAATGCTAGCGCTAAAATAAAATTTAATTTCATGTCATTTTGTGCAAAATACATTTCTAGGCAAAATATTATTTCCTTGTGGAGGGAAAAAAAGAACGGGTAGTTTTCCCGAAAAAAAAAAATAATAAAAAACCGAACGGCTAGTTCTTCCGATGCCGCGCTATGTGAATGACGGCAAAGAGTTGCAATTTAAATGATGGAAACTGAAACAAGATTTGGCGAGTTATCACTGGCTCCCGGTTAACATAAAAGTACCAAAAAAAGGTTATCTTAAAAGCATTATTCTGTGTTATCTTTACATACGTTTCTATGAATTCATTTTATTCTGATATAAATTTAATTAAATATGTCATTTCCCTTTATTGCTACAAATTTACATGCAAAACATTTTAATAACTAAAGTTTTTAAAGAGGTATACATATTGAGAAATATTTGTATGTGATAAATTGCTTCATTACTTCTAAAATAGTTTTTTACAGTCATTGTAATTGATGGTAATTATATGTCATTTAAATATATTTAGTGTACAATTTTTAACGTTTTCCAACATATTTGAAAAGTGCTAATTAATTGGTTTGTGCATCTGTTGTCAGTGCTCTAATTTGCGTAAATGCATTTGGATCCCTGTGAAATTGATGTATGTTACTGAAGCTTGTTATAGAAATGTCGGTATTAAAAATAATGTGTGAGTATTTAGAGTTCATTTACAGGGACACTCAAAATAATTCCTTTACATTTCTGTCTATGAGTAAAAATCGTTTGCGGTATATTTGAATGACGTTACACTATTTCAGACATATCAAAATC
Source organism: Maratus speciosus (assembly GCA_963932465.1). Classification (NCBI taxonomy): domain Eukaryota; kingdom Metazoa; phylum Arthropoda; class Arachnida; order Araneae; family Salticidae; genus Maratus; species Maratus speciosus. The sequence goes on from OZ010786.1 coordinate 330,382,598, forward strand.
GATATGAGTTACTGAGGTGCACAACATAAGACTTACAATAGAATATGGGGTGAATAGCATTTATCGTTTATTTTCAGGGCCACACGAAAGTTTTCGGTTACATTACTGTATATTAAGAATAAATGCTAGAAATACGTTTTCAGTTCTGATAAGCTTTTCAAAATATAACTAATTTTTTCTATTACTTAGTATCTATAAATTCTATAATAGATCATATACAGGGAAGAAAATAAGATCTCAATCACATTTCCGTTTATTGGCGGAAATTGTTGAAGAGGCATTTTCAAATGCGCTATGCATTGACTAACTGAACTAAATTTTGCAAACTGTGCAATATATATACAAATCTATAAACCATACATATAACTTCACAACTGAATTCGGGTATTTTGCCGACTATTGATCGGAATGCCTGTCTTTGGGTTTAACATAAAAATATCCAATAACTAATTATTAGTTTTTAAAATAATTTTGAGAAATCATCTACCGAATATTATTTTTAATTCAATAAAAAGGATTTCCATTTATTTAAATTCTGATTTTCACGTTTAATAAAGACTTTTTTCTTTAGAAATTATTTTTATCCAGCAATGCTTTAAATGTATTTTCAATAAAATATTAATTGCAGATTTAATCAGTTTTAATTTATTAGTATTTATCATTGAAAATAAATAATTATTGGATAAGTAATATATTATATAATTAAAATAAATAATATTATTTAATGAAAAATAAATGGAGTATTAACTGTTCATTCCCAATATATAAAAGTTATTTATTCAAAAAAGTGTTCTGTATATGTATTTATGTACATTTCGCTGGTATTTCTATTTTAATTAATTTTTAGAACCATATATTTTCGAGTTTATCTTGTAACTTTTCATCTAAAACATTTCACCGAACGTATTAAATTATTTGATGCTTGAATAAATTTGAATTTCTTCAAAAAAGTACTTTTAGTAAACGAATTTTGAATGAATTTCATGTTTTAAGATCAATACTTTGGAAAGAATCCAAGAGTTTTCTTTTATTTTTTTTAAATAATTTTAGACATCTACATTCAAATTTTGTAAGAATATGATCCATTAGACGACATTATTATTATTATTATTATTATTATTATTATTATTATTATTACTATTATTATTATTATTATTATTATTATTATTATTATTATTATTATTACTATCATTATTATTATTATTATTATTATTTGTAAAGTCATGTTTTTATATGCACTGAAAAACTGTTACAGACATTAACATCACATTTGCATATTAAGACTAAATACTCAGTGTTAATATCTGATAATATTAAATATACAACTATTTATGTGAATATGCATTTACAATGTAATATTTCTAAGCGTGCTTTATTTTTTATTCAATTATTGTTACTATGGGATTTCTCGTGGTCCTCTAGGTTATATAATGGTAGAATATAATGGAAAATCTTGTTTTTTATATTACTATCTTATACAACTATTTATGTCATTATGCATTTACAATATAACATTTTTAAGCGAGCTTGGATTTTTATTCAATTATTGTTACTATGGGAATTAACCCGGACAACCGGGGTACAGAATATAAGGGGAAAACCATGTTTTTTATACTAATATATTATATAACTAATTATGCAAATGTACATTTACGAGATGAAAAAATTTTAAGCGTGCTTGAATTTTTATTCAGTTATTGTTACTATGGATTTCTCGTGGTCCTCTAGGTTATATAATGGTAGAATATAATGGAAAACCTTGTTTTTTATATTACTATCTTATACAACTATTTATGTCATTATACATTTACAATATAACCCTTTTGCGAGTTTGGATTTTTATTCAATTGTTGTTACTATGGAAACTAACCCGGACAACCGGGTTACAGAATATAAGGGAAAACCATGTTTTTTATACTACAGTCCCTGGCCAAATTATTAGACGCACCGTTGTTTTTTACGAAATACATGTTTTCAACGAAGTTTATATGCAGTTGTGTTATATTTAAACATAGATTTAATGAATTTTTATTCAGTAGATTTATTATATACTTCCTATTGGTATTTAGTTTTAACGTATAGCAACACAATGTGTACCAATGGATACACGGACGTAAACAAGTGGAAACCGGTTGCCGCCAGTTCAAACTGGCGTTCGCTAGTGCGTCAGTTGAGGACGTGTTTCTGTGGCGTTATGCACTTGGATTATTTGTTTCAAAGCTGTATGCTACGTAGTTAGTCGTTTTTTGGGGTGTGCAGTGTTTAAATAAGCACATGGAACATTTTCAGCATGGGTAAAACAGGTGATCTGACACCTCGTAAAAAAGCTGAAGTGAAGGCCCTCGTGGATGCTAAAAGTTTTTCAAACAGCGAAATATCACGAAGATTGAAGGTTTCTGAAGCTAGTGTACGATGCATAAAGAAGAAAATTGAGGCAGGACACGATTTGAGTCCAAAACGAAAGCAAAGATCGGGCAGAAAACCCATTTTCACTCCAAGGTCAGAGAGATGTTTAAAAAAAAAATTGTGGAAAACAGATGGGCTACCACAAAATTATAAAATCGCAACTCCAAGATGCTAACGTCAATGTTTCTGAGTACACTGTTTGCAGAAAATTAGCAGAAATAGGTTTTAAGTCCTGCCGCCCGACAAGAAGCCCAAGTTAACAGCTGCAATGAAAGCAAAGCGTCTGAAGTGGGCCAAACAGTGGAGTGATAAAGATGAGGACTTCTGAAGATCGGTAAGTTATTATAATTTCATCACTAGTCATACATTTAATATCATTTTCTATGCAATGACGCAAGATCCGCAGAGATGGTTGTATTTTTTTCTGTTTTTGACAGGTTTGCTTCAGTGATGAAAGCACATTTCAAATTTTGCAGAATAAAGCTCAGTTTTTGCGTCGTCGTCCTGGGAAAAAGTTCCATCCTGACTGTGTCGTTCAAATTGTTAAACACCCTGCAAAAATCATGATGTGGTCAGTCATCAGCAGCAAGGGTACTGGATGTCTGTACGTGGTAAAAGGTACAATGAGGTAAGATCAGTACAAAGACGTCTTACAAAATCGGTTGATTCCGCAGCTCAAAGAATGGTTTCCAAATGGGGAACCATTCATTTTCATGCCAGATAGAGTTCCCTGCCACACAGCACGGTCTGTTAAAGCTTTTTTAGTGCACCAAAGTGTCCCTCTGTTGGATTGGCCGGGTAATAGCCCCGTTATGAACCCAATTGAAAATGTATGGGAACTCATGAAAAGAGAAGTGGCTAAAGTTGTAATTACAAACAAAACCCAGCTCTTAGAACAGATCATTCATGTGTAGAATCATCACCCTCAAACGCAAAAGACAGTACAGTCTTGCATTGATAGCATGCCGCGCAGAATTAAAGCTCTCATAGCGGCTAAAGGTGGATCAACAAAATATTAATTTTTCCTTACATTTTCTTCATTTTTGTTCAAGAGTTAATATATACATTTTTTTTCTATAATGACGATGTTTTATTAGTGTTACAGATACTTACGTGATTATTAATAGAGTAAATATACATTGTATCTCGTAAAAAACAATACAGCTGTACAGTATCACCTGATAATTAACGTTTTCTATAAAATCTTATGGTGCGTCTAATAATTTGGCCAGGGACTGTAATATATTATATAACTAATTATGTAAATATACATTTACGAGATGAAAAATTTTTAAGCGTGTTTGAATTTTTATTCAATTATTGTTACTATGGAATTTCTCGTGGTCCTCTAGGTAATATAATGGAAAACCTAGTTTTTTATATTACTATCTTATACAACTATTTATGTCATTATACATTTACAATATAACACTTTAGAGCGAGTTTGGATTTTTATTCAATTATTGTTACTATGGAAATTAACCCGGACAACCGGGTTACAGAATATAAGGGAAAACCATGTTTTTTATACTAATATATTATATAACTAATTATGTAAATATACATTTACGAGATGAAAAAGTTTTAAGCGTGCTTGAATTTTTATTCAATTATTGTTAGTATGGGATTTAACTTGGAGCTCCAGTTACAAAATCTAAGAGAAATGTCGTTATCGCGACACTCTAACGACCAGAAAAAAAGTGTCGTCATAAGCGGAGTGTCACGGTAACCGGAGTTGGAGAAAAATATGTTTATAAAAATATAAAAAGCTGTATTTTTAATTAATTTACGAAAATTTTTAGTTCATAACTGTTCTTGCAGTTTTAAGCAATAAAGCATTATTATTAAACAAAATATACACAAAAACAAAATTAAACAAAATAAAAATCAGATTTATGATGGCTTGGTTTTTTTATTGTTACGTGAGATATTGATGAATTGAGGTTTGGTATCCCTAGGTGCGCTTCCTACAATTCTTTCTTTAATATTATACAATGCATTCTAATCAATATTCGTTGATTACAATGTATTCAGAAATGGATGTTAGATAATTTCTGATCGTTTCAATGGAATGCAATGAAATACTTCTGTTTTAGTCGGATGAAAAACGTCGTGTAATCACAAGAAATCGCCGCCTGACCAGAACTAAAAGACCGCGAGTAGACTGATACGTCTATCTGAAGCTTAAGAGGGTCATTCAGAGTGTGTGGGTTTATATATTCAGATAAAAGATTGAATTTAAGAAGATTAATTTAAGAAAAAATTTAGTTCATAACTGTTCTTGCAGTTTTAAGCAATAAAGCATTATTATTAAACAAAATATACACAAAAACAAAATTAAACAAAATAAAAATCAGATTTATGATGATTTGGTTTTTTTATTGTTACATGAGATATTGATGAATTAAGGTTTGATATCCCTAGATGCGCTTCCTACAATTCTTTCTTTAATATTATAAAATGCATTCTAATGAATATTCGTTGATTACAATGTATTCAGAAATGGATGTTAGATAATTTCTGATCGTTTCAATGGAATGCAATGAAATACTTCGGTTTTAGTCGGATGAAAAACGTGGTGTAACCACAAGAAATCGCCGCCTGACCAGAACTAAAAGACCGCGAGTAGACTGATACGTCTAACTGAAGCTTAAGAGGGCCATTCAAAGTGTGTGGGTTTATTTATTCAGATAAAAGATTGAAGTAAAATTTCTCATTTATCTCAGTGGGTATTTTAGACACTTTTGTGAAAAGTTTCGCAAAGACATTTCTTACCGCTGAATTTCCGTGCTTATAATATGAATTATGAAAAATGGAAAATTTTCCTAAACCGTTGGGATATCCTGAGTTGAAAATTATTCATCGACGTAAAATACGGAGTTTTTTTTCATTAAAATCCTACACAGAAAATCGAGACTTTGAAAAATTGACGTGATAAGCGGAGTGACGTAAAAACCGGGTGTCAGGAAAACGAGGTCCGACTGTATATTGTTCTTTTAGATTGATTTCTAGCAACCGTATAAATGTTTTTTTATTAAAATTTATAAATTATGCATTAAAATAATGATTTGAAATTTATTAAACAATGTACATTTTCCTATTAGTTAATAGCCGAAAAAAAAAAAAAAAAAAAAAAAAAAAAAAAAAGAGTCTACGATTTCGTTACTGACAGCAGTCATTTTTAATTCTGTTCATTTCAGTTGTTTAAGCGCGTCGTTCGAGTACATGTCTGTTAAATTTCGGTTTTATTTTATTTTATTTTATCGCTGAAGTTTTAGCTTTGTTATGGAATATCTGCGGGAAACAAATGCTGAGCTATTTACATTAATTTAAGGTCAAACGGATTTATCTTTCAAAATTATCTGCACGCGACAAAGACATATTTTAAAAGAAATTCAATGCTGAAAAATATTTTAAGAACAATGAGAAATGATTAAATTGCGATACAGTTTTGAAACAAACTGCAAAACAGTTTTCAAAGAAATTGCATTTGTAAGCTCATTTTTTTTTTAATTTGTTCACGGTGTTGAAATTGAAAATTTTCGATGTTTTGAAGTTGCGAAGAAAAAGCTGTAAAAGCAAAATTTAATGGTCTGTGTTTGCCACAGTGAAAAGGATGTCCGTCCGTAGGACGGACACATTTGTCCTTTATACTATAAATAGATATAAATAGTTGCAGGTTTACTCATTGATAGTTTTAGAAAAGTTTTTTTCTTTTTTTTCCTAAAAGTACACTAGAAAAGTAGACTGTAAAAAAAAAAAAAAAAAAAAAAAAAAAAAAAAGAAAAGAAAAAATACGACCAGTTTTCTTGTAGGAATCGGAAAAATAGTTGCCCTTATCGTACCGGAAAAATTTCCGACCCAGCTCGGAATAAAATCCGTAAAATACCGTTTTATTGACTATTTCCTTTTTTTTTACGGATTTTATTCCGAGCTGGGTCGGAAAAATTTCCAGTACGATAAGGGCAACTATTTTTCCGATTCCTACAGGAAAACTGGTCGATTTTTTTTACAGTGCATCTAGATACATAAATAAAACTGGTTTTATAGTATGAGCATTTTAAAATTCATTTAAGATATGTAATCCCTTTCAGAATTCATAAAAACCTGGTTTGATGAAAAAAATGTTATTGTTTAATCTAAGCTTTAAATGTTATTTCAACAAAACAATAATTAAATTATATAATAGCTTTAAATAATAATAGAAAAAATAATTAGTAATAACTTGCTGTAAGGTTATTTCGAAACAAATAGGCCTTTAATACATATATTAAAATATTTATTAAATTTAAACCTCAATACATTTTTTTTTAATACTCAACAAATTTTGTCTATATTTCATTTTATATATACACTGTAAAAAAAATACTGCCAGTTTTCCGGTAGGAATAGGAAAAATAGTTGCCCTTATCGTACCGAAACATTTTCCGACCCAGCTCGGAATAAAATCCGTAAAAATAAGGAAATAGTCAGTAAAACGGTATTTTACGGATTTTATTCTCAGCTGGGTTGGAAATTATTCCGGTACGATAAGGGCAACTATTTTTCCGATTCCTACCGGAAAACTGGCAGTATATATATATATATATATATATATATATATATATATATATTATTTCAAAATTAATGAAAAATTACCGCATGAATGGCGCTACAGCAGCACATATCAAATGCAATAAAACATATTTATGTATTTTATAGTTAAAAAATTTCTGCAGATATACACCTTCCTTTTGGAGTTATGGTGTTTAGGCATTTCGAAATGATGTAATATATATATATATATATATATATATATTTAAACAGTGTACCTAAAGTTTAATTTTCTTTTTTTTTAACAGTGTACCTGAAGTTTAATTTGCAATACAAGTTCAATTCTTTTTCAGCAACGCAATATTCACTGTCCAATTAAAGTTGTAAACTTTGATAGAAAACATTTTTCTGTATGCATTAAAAATATCTTGATCTCATTCAGTATTTTTAAATTTCTGTGAAAGAACTGTCACTGAACAAATTTTGAATTTCGTTCAAACTTTAAAATTAATGCATTGGATAGAATCCAATGTGATTTTTTATAGTTTCAGATAGCTTGTATATCGAATTTTAAAGCAAATATTTTATAGTAAGTATTTCCTTTACTCAACCTTTTACACACGTTATTACATTAATTGCTTTCATTCGTAAAAATATATTTTTACTTCCATTTAAATTATATTTTAGATGTTAATTGGCATGCAACAAAACCATGTTTTAATGCACAGTTATTAATAATTATACGTGTGAAATTATTTGCAGATAAACATATTTTTCAATTATCATATACTTATGCATCGTAGTATTTTTATTGAATTATAGTTGTTGTTTATTTATGTATTTATTTATTTATTATAAAATCAACTTCTTAGATTTTCAACCCTTTTAAAAATAAGTTTAAAGGGACAGCTACTAACTATAATTATTTTTAAATGAAGAACTAGTAATTTAAAAGTTTTTACTAATGAACTGCTAAATTTTGTTAAATGTTTTACAAAGACAAGAAAATGCCATATTTTAACCTTCCTATTTACCTACTATAATAAATAACTGTTATTTAAATCATTATAATTATAAAATTGGTCGGATGTGGCAATTCCAAAACTTTCTTCTACCTCATACATGTAATTACTTCCTGAAAAATGTAACATAGCAGCGCCACCGGTTAGGTACCTAACCGGTCACATACAGACAAAATTTGTGTCACATACAGAGTGACAGACTCACAGGCAGACATTTTGTAAAAACACGTTTTTCGTGTTCTTTGACCCCTAAAACGTATAAATCCGACGAAAACCGAAAGTCAAAAATTTTCACGAATCCAATATTTTCTTCTTGTAAAGATAGAAGAAAGTAAAAATAATTATTATAAAAAAATATTTAACTCATTTTACCATTATTGAATCGTTTAATTTATCTTATTTTTTAATCAAATATTTGAATTTTACTTGAACAAAATGTTAATTGAATTATATAATGTTATCATTATTAAATAATAATAATAATAAAGTGTTAATTATTACAAACTTACTGTAAGTCATTTAAAAAGTATATATGGGTAGCTCAAATAAAAAGGAGATTTTTACTCTGGCTGAGCTGTATCTAATCACAGCGGGTAAATATATTCGTCCATTGGTGTTTTACCCAGTTTGCAATCCTAGCGAAGGAGTTCGTCTTCTGTTTTCTCATTTGTGGAAAGTTGTTTTGTTTGGTCCAGTGCATACTGACCTCTGCTTACTATGTTAAAAAACATGAATAGCTGTCTCGTCATGATTGACTTACATCTTAGATCCTCCTGTGTTATACAACCCTGTTATCTAATGTATGTATCTAATTGAAAAGAATGAATTTGTTTTCCAAAAACATAATCTTTACTCTGATGATCTAACCAGTGGCGTGGCGTCCGGTCATCGCTGGATGCGGCGATGACCAAGCAATATTTTAAAACTCTTAATAAGCTTTTAAAACTCTACCATCCAGTTTTAGCAGAACATTTGCAGTTCATGTATAAGTGAAGGTAAGATTTAAAGTTTCTTTTTTGAACATTCAAACATTGAATTTTAGAGTTAATAATTTTTCAAAACAAACTTAAATAATTGCGATGACCACTGAAAATTTTCACGCCACGCCACTGGATCTAACGTAGATTTTGTTTCCGATGAAGAGTACATATGTTGTTGCCAATTCTTCTTTTTGACTTTCTTATTTTTCTTCTTTTTTTCATTATATGACAATCATTGTATTAGCAGCATTATTCGTTATGTAACCATAATTGTACATCATGTAACCATCATTATTGATTATATAACCATCATGTCACCATTATTATGTCACCATCATTGTTCTTTATGGAACCACCGATGTTTATTATGTAACAATCATTTTATTTGTTAAAAATGGAGGTTTCTCCCTGTAAATATTCTCGGGGGACTGCCTGTTGACCGGGATTTGCATTGGCAGTTTGGCCCAACCAAGATATAAATAAAGTTTAATTCTACTTGGGGATCTTCGTTTGGGATGTTCCTTCCTTTTCCCCTTGCATGAAGATTTTTTTTTTCTTTTCACAAAGGACTGTTATACAACTTCTCCGTGGTAGTGCAATACTATCTGAAACAAAAAATACAAAAAGCAGAGGAAAGCTTTCGAAAGTGGTTGTGGTGAAGAAAAACTTCGACATGATGAAAACATTTTGATTTGAAGTCCTCAAACATCTTCCATACTGTAAAATAGCAATTAAAGCCTTTGTGCAGGAATATTAAAAGCTGAGCGAAAAAGCAAGCTCATCCTTGCTTTTTCTAGCACGCTGTTCCTTTTTCCCTATCTTGCACTGAAGAAGAATCTCGCTGTAGATTCGAAACAGCTGTTTGCTGCTTTTCACGCATTATTTGTGCATTTTAAACGTTGGTTTACTGCATTTTAATCTTCCATACTGCCCCAATATCGACCCATGTGCCAGTGGTGTAGTCGTAAAAAAACAGAGGGTATACGTTCTAAGCGGAGGGTATACGCTCAAATCAAAGGATATATATACTATAGTGTATATATACTATAGCTTTCTTGAGGAACAGAGGGTATACGGTGTTCCTTAAAAAAATCCAGAGGGTATACGGCGTATAACCCCGTATACCCTCTACTACATCCCTGCATGTGGCTACATATCATTTGACCCATAGGAAACCACTGAAAAGTAAACGGATTGCCTGTGGAAAAAAAAAAAGTGCAGAAGATCTCAAAAATTCAATCCGTAAGCAATACAGAAGTTCCTGCAGCAGCTATTGACTCTCTTTTTACGCGATTGGATCAATATCAATGATAAATGACAATAATGTGTAGACTTTTTTTACACATTAACTGTTATTAAAATAATTTGCAATTTAAATTTTCTGCAGTCAAAATATTCTTTTTATATAACAACAGTTTCCTATTCATTTGGGCACATTGTATTTAAACTATGTCTTCTATTGAATTCTTAACAGTTAAAACATTTTTAAGCGAAAGAAAAACTTGTTCCCATTTCACTTTGTATCAAGCTGAAGTTTAACTAGCAAAAAAAGTTAAAATTTTTTTCCTCAAATATTCACTTTCCAATTTCACTTGTAAACCTTTGATCTAGAACAATTTACCAAATGCATTAAAAGATTGGGATCTGGTGGAATAAAATTAGATTTCTTTCAAAGAAATATTTAAGTGAGCTAATTTTGAATGCATTTCATGCTTTAACATCGACGCATTGGGTAGAATCCAGGAAGAATTTTCAAAGTTTTATCTCTTCTGTATTCGAATTTTAAAGGAAATATTCTAGAACTAACCTTTTATTTAGATACCATGGCATCGGATTTCCACTTTTTATGTAATGTTTAACTGCTTCCGTTTATATACAATTATTTTAGATTAAATTAACTGTAATTAAAAATATTTTGCAAATAATTTCTTTGCAATCAAAATATTTTTTACGCATAACAACAGTTTCCTTTTCATTTCAGTACATTTTATATTAAACTATGCCTTCGATTGAATTCTTAACAGTTAAAAAAAATTTATGCGAAAAAAAAAACTTGTCTCTATTTCACTTTGAATCAAGCTGAAGTTTTATTAGCAATAAAAGTTAAATTCTTTTTTCCTCAAACATTCACTTTCCAATTTAACTTGTAAACCTTTGATCTAAAACAATTTACCAAATGCATTAAAAGATTGGGATCTGGTGGAATAAAATTAGATTTCTTTCAAAGAAATATTTAAGTGAGCTAATTCTGAATGCATTTCATGCTTTAAAATCGACGCATTGGATAGAATCCAGGAAGCATTTTCAAAGTTTTATACCTTTTCTGCGTTAGAATTGTTAAGGAAATGTCCCAGAACTAATGTTTTATTTTGACACCAAGATATCTATTTTCAACTTTTTTATATAACGTTTTAACTGCTTCTATTTATATATTGTTTTGGATACTTTATTGAAAGCTATAAAAGAATATTTCAGCATAAAAATAATTAATAACTTCAAAGCTACAAATATGTTTAGGAAAGTATTTCTGTCTAATTACATGATTTGCAAGCATGCTCGATAATGCATCTAGCTTTATTTGAGAATATTAGATTTCTTTCCATAAAAGCACAAAATAGCCATAATTATGGTAGTCGGGACACAAAATATTATTGTTTTCATCGAAATTTGTGTTTTGTTCATTTATATATTTATCTTCAAGTGAGAGTTCATTAAATATAATTTAATGTCTTTTAAATGATTTTTTATAACTTTTTTAATGGCAGCGTTTTAAAAATCATGTTCAATCATTTAAAATTATGATACATCTCCTAAAACAGGACCGTGCAACGTGTAGCCCTGAGAATACCAATAACTTCTAACAGGAGAAAGCAGGCAACTTTATGAGAGGTCAAAAATTTTGTTTAAAAACAGGAATATTCCTAAAGCTAAGATGGAAGAAACTATTTAGTCCCAGTTAGGTACCAGTCAGGAAAGAATCCCGCTAATTTCTTACAGGATTATTTTTACAAAATTATTTCTTACAGAAGATTTTTTTACAGATCTATTCGCCTTATTTAATCTCTGAATTTCTACTGTTAATTCATGCGCGCCCTTTTGGGCACTTTGCAACACTGTTCTGGGTGAATAAATATTTTTGCACTTTTTTTAGGGTTCTGTCCGGGGTAAAGTAAAAACGAAACCATTATAAGATACAGATAGGTGACAAAATAATACGAACACCTATGACACCAATGGCATACGAATTGCAACTTTCCATAAATGTTTGAAGCATGAAGTTCCCTTTGGACAGTTCTTGCTGAAATGGACTCTGGAGATGACTATATATGACGCTATCTGGGATAAGGATTGTCTGCGCTTTCTGACCGCTATGGGGGGGGGGGGGGTCAACTCTCTTTTATCCCTCTCAGAAAGCTTTCTTTTCCGTCCATTGTTGTACTTCGCAGACGGCAATTTACCGCATTTCGTGTACGCTGTCATAACGGTTGGCACAGTACTCCTTGCACGCCCCAAATAATTGGCTGTTTCAGTCACGGAGCAACAAGCGCACCGCATTCCAACAATCATTCCTTTTTCGAACTCTGACAAGTCAGTCACTACTGAATTTTCTAGAGCGTATGGTAAACGCATGCAACACCTATGGCTGATGTTGAGTGACTGATACCTTACGTATCATAACCACTAGGTGGCAGAATTGAGTGAAAAGTGACATGCGCGTTCTGGTCCTTTGAAATGGACCATACCTTTTTAATGGGTGTTCGTATTATTTTGTCACCCATCTGTAGTTCCTCTGTCTGTCTGTCACAGCCATTTTAATCGTAAACTATGGAACGTGGAAAGTTCAAACTCACTGAAGTAATAAAGACTATTGAGCTACATATTTATAGATTATTAATCATTCACAAATATATTTAGAAAAAATATAGAGGGACTAATTAAGTTACTTGAAAAAAATATATATATTTGTATCTCATGTTGGGTATCGTGTGAAAGCTTTCGTAACGCCGAACTCAAAAATACATTTCTTTTAATTTTAGGTATTAAAGGTAGTTATTACAGGTAGTTATTTTAGGTATTATATTTTCAGAGATATCATCGAAACTGTAATGAAAAGATATGTCCCCACCCCACCTCTATTTCCGAATCTACTTAAAATAAAATTATGAAAAACAAGTAATATAAAAATTTTGTTTTTAAAGTCAATTCCTACTTAGGTGATCAAAGAAAAATTTAATATTAAGCTAATATGAGTTTTTGTTGCATTAAAATATCTCAATTTGTTGATTTTCTATAAGCAAGTAGGTTTACAATGGAAGTCTATGGAAATTTGGCGAAATATTAGAGATATCGCCAAGTTGGCGTCACTTTTGACGACTCATTTTGGCCGCAAAATTTGGCGATATATCGCCAAGTTGGCGATAAACTTGGCGGTATTTGGCGACATAACAAGGTCCCCCCTATGGTAACCCCTTATTGAAAATACTTTCATTGATCTTCAATAACCAATGGCCGCCATTTTGTTTCCTATGCAAAAATAAAATTAATTAATTAAAATTTAATTAATTAATTAATATTTGAAACAACTGTATTAACATCAATTGTCACCCAGCACAAGTTTAAAAAAAAAAAAAAAATTTCAACTTGATAGGATGAATAACGAGTATTTTATTAACGATTGAAAATTTGAACAAGATATATACATATATAAATATACTAGCTGAGTACCCGCGCTTCGCTACGGTAAATTCTCTCTTTCATAACTTCCCATTTTGGTCGATTGCCTGTCTTTTTTTCTCTTTCTTAATCAGCAATTCTAATTTTGCACCTTTTTTTATTTAAGTCAATCTAGTTTTTATATCTAAAGATGGAATTTTGCAAGCATTAATTGGTTTTTAACTCACTCCCTGGTATGTTAGAATTATAAACATTATGTTTACAGGTGTGTTTATAGGTCAATAATGACAATGCAACACTTTGATATTAGAAAAAATTAGTTATAAATTAATACATCAATTTTAAGTTATTTTACTGTTAGCCTATCTCAGATGATAACTCACCAAATATTATCTGTACCGTACAATTTTATACGAGTTGACACACCAATAGATTTAATTATGCGCCAGTCACTCAAAAAAATATGCCAAATGACTAAAACTGCAAGAATGAAAAATTTTAAAATAAAAAAATACTGAAAATAAATAAAAAATGAAGAATGTAATATTTTTAAATATATATATTTTTATCAATATTAATTAATTAATTTAGGATTATATGCTAAGTAATACGATTAGAAATCCTAAAAAAAGATTGCATAATGTTTCATTTTTTCTTTCCCGTTGTCCTAACTTTAAAAAGAAACAGAGTAAAAATTATATATCATTTAAAAAATTCGCATGCTTGCGTTTTTTATCAAGCATCAGAAAAAGCAGTGATTTAGTCTTAATAGTGTTCTAGTAAAATCACGCCAGATTAATGTACTGTAACGGAAATAAAAAAAAACAGTGGCACTCCGGGAGTGCCAATAGAAGTGAAAACTTCAACAATTACGTGTGTGTGTTTTTAATCGTCAGGAAATGTTTTATGCGTTGAATTGTGTAGCAGCACTAATGAAGGCATCTGGGGACACGGCAGTGCCCCTGCCAAGTCTTGAAAGCACAGCCGTAAGCATCTTCTTCTGGAAGCAACTCAGCGTACTTTTGACCCCCAATATCTTTGTGTTGGTGATTCCCAGCAACTTGAAACTTCCTAAATCTAAAGTAATGTGGAAATGATACTAAATGCTGAAATTTCACGTTTCTATCTTTTTTTATTTCAGAAGATATATGAACTTAAACTTTCCCCTTTTCGACACCGATTCACCGATCATCAAAACTCAGAGGTACGTCCTGTATCCCTAGAATCTTGAAATTTGGTATGAAGGTAGTGTTTGGGATACAATGAAAGGGAAAATTTAAAAAAATCCGGAAAATTGGGATAAAAAGTCGAAAAATAAAAAAAACGAGAATTTGGCAGAGATGTGATATACGAACCAGGTATGGGGCGATTTTTTAACGTCAATTTGGCGAAAGCCCGTTTTCCAATACCAGTTACAATATATATTTTTAAATTATTTTCTATTGTTTTAAAAAGTAAACAACAATAAATAAACGGTAATTTCATTAATAACTATAGAACAAAACAATTGTACAATTTAAAAAAATAAAATAAAAGTAAATGAACAATTTATTAATAAATAAGCAACAGTAGCCGGGTTACCTTGTACAATAAAATAACGCCATTTTGCTGTCAATTAGGTACCCAAGTGCGTATCTGACATCTGTGCCCCGTATTTTATCTTCCGTAATCGAAATTCCAGCCAATACTGTTGGTTATTGACCAGACCATCAACACGATAAAATACAGCGTTATCGGTTTTTAGTTACACGAAATAGGTAGGTCACGAATACGGTATAATTCATTTTAATTGACGAAAAACAAAATAATAATTTGTTTTAGCAATACGCCGGGAGAAAAAGTGAGTTTTAGCTTCCTTCTTCTTTTGCGGATTGAGCTGAAGAGGGAAAAGTTCCTGTCATTCACCGCTTGGCGCGCTAGTGTCTATGTGTCAAAATGCTAGCATGTCGTTACTTTACAGTGTCTCGAAATCAGTGGTTTTTCTCCATCTCAAAAAAAGCTCAACGCGCCTAAAGAAGTTTTCACTTTAAAAAAAACCCAACATGAATTTAGGTCGAAAAATTGGGCTTGATTTTTAAAATAAACATTGAATAGTTATTAAACAGTTTTAAAACAACCTTTGTTTTCTTATTATTTTGACTTTTATGTTTATCTCTTTTTGTATCTGAATTTTCTTGTTATTGAACAGCATTTAATGCATCTCAATACCTATAAGGAGGGTTACCATAGGGTTCCCTGTTCTGCCGCCAAATGCCGTCAAGTTTGTCGCTAACTTGGAGATATATCGCCAAAAGTGACGCCAACTTGGCGATATCTGTAATATTTAGCCAAATTTCCATAGACTTCGGTTGTAAACCAATAAGGTTTACTTGTTTACAGAAAATCAACTAATTGAGATATTTTAATGCAACAAAAACTAATATTAGCTTAAGGGATTATATTAATTATATTTATGGGAGTTCAATGTTCAAGTAAATTAAATTATGAATAAAAGTAACACGATACCATGCTTACCATGCTTACCATGCTTTCCCAAACATAAATTTTAAGGGAGGCTAGTTTCTAAGATTACAATTGTTAATTTCTTAAAATATGTACGTTACTACAGCAATTGGACAGTCCGTGGCACAGATGTCATATTCGCCCCATATTGGCGCGATTTTTTTCTGTCGCCAATATCATATAGGCAACAGGTACTTAACTTACGCCAAAGTGTCGTTATTTTGCTTGATGTGGTAACCCGGATTATGTTGTTTATGCTGTTGATGTTTTCGCCAAATTGGCAACCGAAAAAAATCGCGCCAATATGGGGCGAATATGACATCTGTACCCAGTCCGTACGGAAAAAATCTGCTTGCGGGTGTACATTTCGTCACACTATGTTATAACCTTGAAAAAAAAAAGTACAGATGTCGTATTCGCCCCATATTGGCGCGATTTTTTTTCGGTTGCCAATTTGGCGAAAACATCAACAGCATAAACAACATAATCCGGGTTACCACATCAAGCAAAATAACGACACTTTGGCGCAAGTTAAGTACCTGTTGCCTGTATGATATTGGTGATAGAAAAAAATCGCGCCAATATGGGGTGAATATGACATCTGTACCAAAAAAACCCTCTTGTTTTATCGACATCATTAATTTCTTCCTTTGCATGGCTATAATATACATGCCTTTTACCCATTTCTTTAAAATACGCACATTTAAAACACATGTCTAACTAATTTCATTTAAAATGATGAAAAGAAAAAGTAATAAGAGGAAATAAAACCTTAAACCAAAAAATTTTATTTCAACATCAAAGAGTATTTTGTAATTTACGCAGGCGAAATATAAATAATGTCATTGTCTATAAAATGAAATGAAACATTTGAAAAAAAGTAATTTTTTTGATAAAAAAAATGAGCATTTAAAAAATATAACTTAAAATTACATAGTTTAAACTACCAGTTCTTAAATCAATAAAAATAAGTACTTAAAATAAAAGCATAATTAAATATTTTGCAAGTAATAGAATATTGTCAATTTAAACTGCCTTCTCCAAATTGTAAATGTTTTTTACTACGACAGCGTGGCGCACGTAATACGTATTTCGCACATTATAGTAAACGTTTCATTCTTTAAATGAAGCCATTCATGGTTTTTTTAAACAAACATTTTTATATGTATAATTCCTAACTCCTAAAATAATTTAATTGTAACTTCCTCCTCATCAGATAACTGACAAATAGTAAAATCTATGTCAGTATCAGTGATAAATAAGTTACAATTAATAATAAATGTTTTCTATTAAAAAAATAACACATTAAAAAGTTTTACGAAATTACGATGGAATAATACTCATGAAAAATATTCACGTTCAATAAATATCAAGTGCTAATGTTTGGAACGGTTTGCAGTAAAAATCGTTTGCACAGTTAGGGTTGAAATAAATGGCGCGATACCATACATCTTGGCATGGTGTTGGTAGAACGAAAAAGTACAACAGTTTTTTTTTCTTTCTTTTTTTTTTTTTAATTTTAGTTTTTGAATCGTTTGTACTTTTTTCCTAAATGACATAGTTGTTTTAATTATCAAACCAAAAGAATTGATTAAAAATAAATTCAATTTGAATTTATTCCCTTGCTATAGTAACAGAATGAAGAAAATGAGTTTTTAGAAATTATAACTTGAAAATTTGAGGTTTTGGCGCCAAAGATAGCGCCAAATTAGAAAAATATGATATATCTCTCGAACTATTGGACTTAAAAGAATTTAGTTAGTACCATTCGATTCAGCATTCAGAAATACCCCAAAATATGTTATCAGTTGAAAAATAACTATAAAATCGGATTTTTAAGGAATTTTTTAAAAGTTCGTTCTCTTTTTTACCCCCCCCCCCCCCTTAGGGTTGGAATTTTAGAAAATCCTTTCTTAGCGGCACTCAATGCCATAAGAACTATTTTTACCCCCATTTTCAAGATTTTAGGTTCAATAGTTTTGGCTGCGCGTTGATTAATACGAAATTCAGACTTTCTTATATATATATAGATATATATATATATAAATAAATATAGGGAGAGTGTGAACTAATAGTAGGAATTGAAAAAAAATAAGCGATTGTAGAAGTTTTTATTATTATTATTATTATTCGTCTTCAAATCTTTTAAATCTACTGTTTTTGAGTATAAAAGAACATGTTTCAGAATCATTGGTAACCCAGAAGAAGTAATATATTTTTGTAAGCAGAATAAAGCAATTTTTCTCTCTTTTAAAAATCTAGAACAAATATTTGTTCTTATGATAAATCTGCATCCTATCGTTAATTCGGTGGTCTCAAGACTCTTAAAGCTTCAAAATATTCGAAATTTTAATTTTTTAAATGTTAAACTGCTATGTTTTCTGAATATTTTGATATAATTATTACCTTGAAAATTTTTCATTAGAACAGAAGTTATGACTTTTAGAATTATACTTGCCCAATAGCTGAAGCGGTCTTTTTAAAACTTTGAAGTCATTTTTTTCCAAATGACTTTTTTAGTCATAACGCACACGATATCTCACAATCTTCTGAATATTTTTTCATGAAATTTTCAAAATATATGTTTCATGTGAGTCTGTAGAAATTGAATCTAAAATGTCCTTTTTATTCATCAAAAAAATATTTTTTAGGTGATTATACTGTTGAAATTAAAAAGATTTTGCACTAGCTAAATGCAACTTTGTATTAAAAATATAAAAATGCTTTAAATACAAATTTATTTGGGTTCAGAGTAATTATTATAATCTATTATTATAATGTATATTAATGTATTATTATAATGTCTATACTTAAGGGGTCACGGGACTCTTAAAATTGGAAAAAATGAAAAAAAACGAGAGTATTTTTAACATTTAATATCTTAAACTGTATAAGCATTTAAAACAAAATTTTTATTGGTATGGAAGATATAAGTATGTCCTTTAATTTTATGTACTTAAAAAATTTCTAAAGAATATTTTCTAATATTTTTTCTATATCTTTCTATCTATCTATATTCTATCTTATTATCTATCTATCTTTTCTATCTTTATATATTTCTATCTTTATATATTTTCTAATTTAAAAGAATAGGCAGGCACCACAATTTTTGTTCTAGTTACAAAATTTAATTTGAAATCCTGCGCGTAAGCTGCTATACCACTTTTCCGCTCGTGAAATGTCTGATAGTTTGAAGCTCCCTGTAAATGCTAATTATGCATCATGAAATTTTTTAAGTACATAAAATTAAAGGACATACTTATATCTTCCATACCAATAAAAATTTTGTTTTAAATGCTTATACAGTTTAAGATATTAAATGTTAAAAATACTCTCGTTTTTTTTTTCATTTTTTCCAATTTTAAGAGTCCCGTGACCCCTTAAGTATAGATCAGATTAATCGAAAATAAAAAAACCCTCACACAATAGTTAATCATGCATGCTAATTAGAAGAAAGTTCCTAATTTTATTATAACAACGCGTGTATTAAATTTAGATTTGGAGAATTTTTTAAATAAAAATAAATCTAGAACCATTTCCTCAAAACTTTCATTATACTTATTTATCAAAATAGCTTTTCTGGGAAAAAGAGAAAGAGAAGGAAGTGAGAGAAAATCTATCCTTAGCCACTCAGTTTTATTTTATTCTATTCCACACTTCTAAAGAAATCTTGATAATATCGAAAAATGTATTTAAGAAAACGCAATCGATAATACCGTATTTTCTTTGTCAGATATTTCATCTTTGGAAATGTGCATAAAATACAGGGTTTTTTTTTTCCTTCCTGAATTTATACTATGTTTATTTTTTAAACATAAATAGATTCTTTGACAGCCCTACTCATTACATTGTAAGAAAGAATTCTTATATGCTGATTTATTTTACATTCTTTTATATCTAAATATACTTTTTCTTTGTGAAACTAGAACCTATCACAATCTGTCAAGATGATATTCTGCAGAAAGTGCACTGGAAAATTAAAAATATTATTTCTACTGAGCTTGAAATCTGAAAAATAATTTTTCAGAAGAAAAATTAAATTTACCTTTTACACTCTTAACGTTTAGCAAGCAAATATATGTAATAAGCTATCAATTATATTTCTTTTGATAATTTCTAAAATAAAAATACATTTCATTGTAGAATAAAAGCTTCACTTGTAAAAATACAATCTTTATTTTTACAATCGATTTACGATTTCTATTTTTAACAAATTGCGAATATTTAGTAACTGAAAAGAGGTGATATATTTTTGTAAATTATATTAAGTTTCTCTCTTTTAAAAGTGTAGAACCAATATTTATTGTTAACACTTCGGAATTCTATATTTATTTAAAAATTGACGAGATTCATTGAGAAAATTACCTCGCATGATAGTTAATCATGAATACTTCTTATAAGAAAGTTCCTAATTTGATTATAACAAGATGTGTATTAAATTTAGAATTGGCTGATTTATTTTAATAAAAATAAATGTAGGACCACTTTGTCAAAACTTTCATTATACTTACTTATCAAAATAGCTTTTCTGAAAAAAAGGAGAAAGAGAAGAAAGCGAAAGAAAATCTATCCTTAGTCACTCAGCTTTATTTTATTCCATTCCTTACTTCTAAAGAAATCTTGATAATATCGAAAAATGTATTTATGAAAACGCAATCGATAACACCGTATTTTCTTTGTCAGATATTTCATCTTTGAAAATGTGCATAAAATATAGCGGTTTTTTTTTCTTCCTGAATTTATACTATGTTTATTTTTTAAACTTAAATAGGTTCTTTGACAGCACTATTCATTACATTGTAAGAAAGAATCCTTATATGCTGATTTATTTTATGGTCTTTTATATCTAAATATACTTTTTCTTTGTGAAACTAGAACCTATCACAACCTGTCAAGATAATATTCTGGTAAAAATGCGCTGGAAAATTGAAAATATTATTTTTACTGAGCTTGAAATCTGAAAAATAACTTTTCAGAAGAAAAATTAAACTTTTTACACGATTAAAGCTTAACATGCAAACATATGTAATAAGCTAGCAATAATATATCTTTTGATATTTTCTAAAATAAAAATATATTACATTGTAGATTAAAAGCTTCACTTGTCAAAATACAATCTTTATTGCATTTTTAACCCCTGATACAAAATCACAAATTATTTATGAAGTAAGAGAAAACTTCTTTATTTTGTTTTAAACTATGCTTAATCATGTTATATTACCATTAATTTATTTTGTTAGTTTGTAAGGAACCAGTAATTTTGTTACAAAGGCTCTCTAGTGGTTTGAAGGTGAACATGGTGTAAGACGTAACTCTAATATAGAGGCACTCTAATTGTCCGCGGTGCATTTTTAATTAGGAGTTCACTGTTACGGTAACCGTATGCAAATTTATTTGCTCAGTCTGCCAGATTATAAACAGGGGAGTGAAAATATGTTAAAGGGTTAGTTGGTTAGTCAGTGCAGTTAGACGTTGGAGAGAGTGTGAGTTTGCGTAAATAGTTTTGGTGTGGAGAAACGGCCATGTACGGGTATCCAGCCGTACATTAGCCTGGGAACAAGAATAAATTTAGAATGAGATGAAATTTAGACGTGGATTTGAAATGAACCCCGCCGTCGCAGCTCAAGCACGCTCCGGAGAAATAAAGTTACATGAGTTCACTTTTAAGCTTTATATTTAATTAAGATTGTTCTATTGCTATCACGGAGTGAGGGCAAAATTTATGAGATCTTGTCTGCCAAACCCATTGCCCGTTCTTGAATAAAAGTTCTATATTTAAAGCCTATAAGACTCCACATGAACCCCCACCCTTATAATTACGCCACAAGATTAAAGAAACTTAAAAATTTCCATGTAAGTCTTTTTGATAAACTGTTGAGTATTCCAGAGTGCGTATAATTTTACGACGTATTTTGAACATAATTTTCTGCCTTTTGTAATCGGAGAAAAATGTTACAAATTCCATATGATTGAATTAGACGTAATATTTTATTTTTTTAAACGGTTTAGTTTAGTTACATTATTCTGGATGTGTCGAAAAGTGTTTCATAATCTGTGCTTGACGCATGGATTTTTCTTTCTTGTGTGTTTCTATGCTTATTTTATCGTCTATTGTCAGTCTGGAGTGCAACTTTTGAGCCCGAAATCTGAACTATTTTAATCGTTTACATCTGAATTGTATTTAGGTCAAATTTAGTTGCGTCTGGTCCTGTCTAAATTTTACATTTGATGTCTAAAAACATTTACTTATGATCCCTCTATATATTAGAAATATGCATTTTGTGGCATTTTTTAAAATTAAAATTTAAAGAATTAAAACAACTTTAAGTGGAACTATAATGGCAGTTAATCTATCTATCTAGGTAATTTATTTAAAGGGATAATATTTTATTCTAAGTAGTGATTTGTTACCCGCAGGTGCAAAAATATTTTTGGAATTTTCCCATAAATCATTATGGATGGCACGTACTTTAAAAAGAAGCTTATCGCGGTACTCTAATCTTGCAGTCGAATTTTTCTCGCCTAATATATATTTTTCCCTTAACAATATTTTGAATTTTGTTTTGGAACAAATATCCAATCAATTATAAACTGTATTTCTGTAACATAGTTTATTTCAACAAATTCTCATAAATTTGGAATATTTCTTAGAAGTATATTTATTGAATGAAAAAACACTTGTAGTTTAGTGCCATATGTTTATTCCATAGTAATATCATGTATCAGGTGAGGTAACCCGATCTAACCCGCGGTTCTGGTCGGGTGGACACAGTTTTCTTTAGTTTCGGGTCGAGTTCACTTAAATTCTTTTGAGTTCAGGGCACTTTGGGGATAGATCGTGACGCTTTCGAGTCGGGTTCAGGTTGATCCGATTTTTCAAAAGAAAGTCCTGATTACTTATAAAAGGACTTATTACACTGTATAGTAGTATCCCGACTTGCATCAACCCGCATTTAGGTCGTCTGGCATGGAAATTGTTTACCTTAATTAAGACGCACTTTGAACTTTTTTGAAGTCTTTGGGTACAAATTTGACATCTCTGAAGCAGTCACAGTCAAGGAAATTCATGGGGTGAAGTTCAGCAAAACACTATGAGACATGCTTGAAACAGGTTGCGTCTCTTTTCCTTCGAAAAGACTATGAAAACAACTAAAAATTGTGACTTTGTATCTCTTTTAATTTATGAAATCGTCGAAAATGGAAGAGAAGTCAGAGATGGATGCAGACGATGTTGTTGAGCTCATGAATTCTCGCGATCCGTAATTAAGCATCGACGAACTTATCGAATTAAAAAAAAACAAAGTACTGTCGAAGAAATAGATGAGGAGTTTGAGCCAATGGGGAAGGGGGGCGGGAGAACATTATGATAGCTTCAAAATTAACCATAGGACTAGTGGTATGACGGTTCTTGAAAATATTGATTCAGATGAACAAAGTGTAACAACGACTAGAAAAAGTTTAGAAAATTCACTCTGCTGTTATAAAGAGCTTCTAAGAGAAAAAAAAAGAAGAAAAAAATGTCGGTTTAAACTTCATTGCAAGATTTTTTATCATGCTCAAAGTCTCGAACGAGGCAGGTAGAATAACAATAAATTGTAAGTTAAGAACTCATTGATTTATTCCATATTCTTGTACTGCAAATGCATTTTTTTTGCTAATGTTAAATGTGTGTAACATAATCCCTAAATACAATAGAATAGTATGTTCATTAGATATATGATTTTTTGTTACTTATCCTTTTTTGCTCATCTATATGTACCTCGACTTACGGCGCCAGTCTTGGAACGAATTGCAGACGTAAGTCGAGGTATTAGTGTATTTAAATTAATAAAATTTGACTATGGCCAATCAGTGTATGTAATATATTTCAAAGTTCATAATTAAAATCACAAAAACTATTTACATAATAAAATAAAATTATATTCCTACAGTTTCAGACAATAAAAAACTTGTCCATCCTCAGGGATTACATTAAGGAAAAACCAACATGGTACAATATACACATTAAAGGAATTATATTGGAAAATAATTATAATTACATATATATTGGAAAATAATTTCTTTACATAAAGAATTATAAGCGATCAAAATTTAAAATTTAGTGGAAGTAAAATGACAATTGATCTATCTAGATAGTTAATTTATTTTAAGGGATAATATTTTATTCGAAAAGTGATATGTTACCCGCAGGTGTAAAAATGTTTGTGGATTCTTCCCATAAATCATTATGGATGACATTTACTTTTAAAACATCTTTATCGTGGTATTTTAATATTGCAGTCGAATGATGAAGTTAATTCTTGAAGAATTAATTTTTTCCCTCTACATTACTTTAGATCTTATATTTGGAATAAATTCCTTTAAGCACTAAATCACACAGTATATTTTTAAAGACTTATTAGAAAAAGATTACATGGTCGAAAATATACCGAAATTTGCTGGATATTCGTTTTAAATATAATTTAGTAAAAATTTCTTCTATTGTGGAGAGTCTTTCATTTTAAAATGAATAAATTCCTTTAAGTACTAAATCACACAGTATATTTTTAAAGGCTTATTAGAAAAAGATTACATGGTCGAAAATATACCGAAATTTGCTGGATATTCGTTTTAAATATAATTTAGTAAAAATTCCTTCTATTGTGGAGAGCCTTTCATTTTAAAATGAATAAATTCCTTTAAGTACTAAATCACACAGTATATTTTTAAAGACTTATTAGAAAAAGATTACATGGTCGAAAATATACCTAAATTTGCTGGATATTCGTTTTAAATATAATTTAGTAAAAATTCCTTCTATTGTGGAGAGTCTTTCATTTTAAAATAAATAAATAAATAAATGTTATTCAAACTAAACTAAACATTGCTAAATGTGATAAAATACACAGAAAACACAAATACCTTTATTCAGATCGACATATGTTTCATCGTTCAAACGGCGACATTCTCATTACCTTTGTTTGCACAAATATTTCCGAAAAAAAAATTTTAAAACAAAGAAATTGAAATATAAAATCACGAGACCACATATATAGTGAAAAACAAGTGCAAATATAAAATAAAATAAAAATGGATATTTGTGTACGTGATCTGATTTCTACTATTGTTTCTTATTCTGCTGAGCATCTCTTTCCAACTTTTAGGCAACGAGATGGAGGCTGAATCATTATAAATATTCCCACTGCATACAATGATCTCTCGTGATTCCCGGATAATGTATGGTATTCTATTGACAGACTTTTAGCTTAGTTTGGAAGATTTTAAGCTATTTTCACACATAATTTCATAAAATAAATAATAATTAAAGGTTTAAAAATTATAAATAAATTATAAAAATATACATTTTAAATTTTTATACTAACATCATTACATTTTCGTTAGCGCAAAGCATTTATAAAGTGATTTAAACAGAAATTTAACACAATCATTGAGAATTTTACCAATTAACGTTTTAAAACTATGCTCTTCTAGGGACATTTTGCAATTTTTAAATATATTCGCATCTTCCCTAAACCAGGGGTCGATGCAGGTTTTATTCTTGGGGCCCATTTTGCGAAAAGTAGAAGCTATTTTTGTGAATTTTATTATATTTTTGTGAAAAGTAACATTCTGTAACGAAAGTTTAAATCCAGTTAATCAAATTAGAACCAAGAGTTTATGAAGAAAAACATGCTTTAAATCCCCTTGCTAAAGATTTTGTTTTCCGTGACCTGGTTTTATTTACAAATTACACATTTTAAAATAGTTTTTATGAAAAAGAATGTTACGTAGGAGGCCTATTTTAATGAAATGGATTTTGTAAAGGGGCCTGTTTTATTAAGTTCATGTCTGCGAAGGGGCCCATTTTATTACATTTATTTTTGTGAAGGGGCCGATTTTATTAAATTTATTTTTGTGAATTAACAACTCTATTTATTTCATTAAATAGATTTTTGTGAAAGGGCTCTAAATAGGCCCCAAATTTTACATGGATCAACCCCTGCTAAACGAAAATAAATTATGGAATAACAATGCTATTAATAGTTAATATTAGTAGTATTACTAGTGATCGGACAATTAAACTTCAATAAATCGTTACTTGGATAAATCATCATTCCGAATAAATCGCCTTTTTGGCCATGCCTGTCTTGCAAAAATCGTTACAACTATTTTTTATGCTATCAGAACCAAAACAAAATTCACTACCCCTTTATTAAGTAATTCCTCCCTTCCTATGTTGAAAAAGCTTGTTATCCACTGCTTTAGAATTAAAATTACATTTATTAAAAACTTATAATGTATGTCTTTTTTTACTTTTAGCATTCAGGGGAAGGAGAGGGTTTTAAGGTTCATTATGCTAATAATGAGAAAAAAAAATGTTATTGGATTTTAAACTTTAAACACTTCCTTTTGATTAGAGTTATTACTAGTTTTATTCAACGAAGAGAAAAATAATTTATTTCACATTAATTTAAAAACAATTGCTAAATTTTTTAAAAATAAATTACATTTTGTATGAATTTTGTAGTGACCCTTTTAAAAATGATTTTCAATGACTACTTAAAAAAAAAAGGTCTACTCAAAAACAAGTATTTAAACTAAATCGAAATAATAATGCAAGATCAAAACGAAATAAATTTAAATATGCTAGTCTAAAGTAGATATAAATATTATAACATGTCATTTTTTATTTTTATATCCCTAAAATCATGTTTTTTTTTTGTTTTTTTTTGTTTTTTTTTACTTTACTTTTCACAGTGACCTAAAAACGCATATTCTTAACCCAACTAAAAAAACATGCATTTTTTTAATTGACTAATTTTTACGCTTGCATATCCCAATAATTTAAGTAGATAATTATTAAACGTGTTCTCGGAGCATCATTTTACCGTTCAAGCACGTTTTAGTAAAAGAAAAATTCAGACTGGAACGTCCACTTTATCACGTCATCACGTTTTATTCAATAGCTTGATAATAATTAGTCGCTGAATATTCATTCCTTCTTTTTTTAACATATTTATAGTTAATTAGTAAAAATATTTAAAAAAATGCAATAAAATCCCATGCTTTGGTTACACTATACAGGAAATGTCTTTCACAGATAACTGTGTTGTTATTGGATTTGAATTCTTAAACACTTCTTTTTGAGTAGAGTTATTATTTTTTTTTTTTCAATGAAGGAAAAAAAATGTATTATTTTTAGCAACCAATTCAAAATGCATATAAAAAAGTGAGTTTTAAGGTTCATTATACTAATAATGACAAAAAAAAAATGTTGTTATTGGGTTTTAATCCTTAAATACTTCTTTTTAAGAAGAGCTATTATTATTATTTTAATTGTTGCATTATTTTTAGCAGCTAATTCAAAATGCATGTGAAACAGAAGATTAAAGTTTTAAAATATTAAGGAAATATACTTTGAAAGTGACACATGACTCTTTATATTTTATAAAAATAACATATGTCTTTCTTAGGGTTTCGTTCATCTGACGAAACCCTATTCTTCTCATTCCTCTGTCTGTCTGTCACAGAGCCCCTTTCTCAGAAACTATATATGATTGAGACTTGAAATTTTGGACTCTTATAGTTGAACACTTCACATCAAACGGCAAATCATAAAATTTTGAAAAAATCTTATACTCACCCCCCTGGGTCTAACTAGTGTATTTTAAGTCTTTCTTTCTAACTAAGCTCCTAATTAAGTTTAAGACTTAAAATTTTGGATACTTATAGCTGAACACCTTACATCAAAAGACATATCATAAAATTTTGAAAATGTTTTATATTATTTACCCTTCCGGGCTCTAACTTCTGTATTTTTAGCAATTTTTCTAACCTCCACGCTTTTCACCCGAGGTGCACTTTTCTAACTTTTGCCGACACTCCTTTAACCACTCTTACATATTATACACCATAGCCGTACATGTTTTAGTTCCAATCTTTACTGCCAGGGGCGCCTACCTACCTGGGATGCTATGGGTCTAATCCCCTCGACTAATATACATACGGATAGTTTGTAAAACGTAGTTTCGTTCGGATAGAGGTTTGTTTAAAATAGAATGCGCCCCCTGGTTGCGAAATGTGGAGCTAACAGATTTTGCAAAAGAATAAAGTGTTTTAAAAAGGAATATTAAACGAAACCCTCTGTGCGATCTGTGATCACACTTACCCACTTCTTTTTGTTAATATTCAGGGTGAAAAGGGGGTTTTAAGGTTCATTATGCTCATAATGAGAAATATGTTTTTATTGGAATTTAAAGCTTAAACACTTCTATTTGAGAAGAGTTGTTACTATTTTTTTTCAATGAAGAATAAAAGATAATTGGTGCATTATTTTCAGCAGCTGACTCAAAATGCATATGAAACAGAAGAGTAAACTTTTAAAATATTAAGGAAATGTACTTTGAAAGTGACACATGACTTTTTATAGGGAAAAAAATGTATATTTTTAGCAGTCAATTCAAAATGTATTTGAAGTGGAAGAGTAAAGTTCTAAAATATTAAGGAAATATAGTGTAAAACTTACTCATAACTCTTTGTATCCTCTAAAAATAATGTATGCCTTTGTTCGGTTTAAATGCAAGAAAAACAGAGTTTTAAGATTCATTATGCTAATATGTGCAAAAAAGGAATTTGTTATAGGATTTTAATCCTTAAACACTTCTTTTTGAGCAGCGATATTATTATTATTTTTCCAATGAAGAAAAACAATGTTTTATTATTTGAAGCAGCTAATTCAAAATGCATATCAAATGGAAGAGTAATGTTTTAAAATATTAAGGAAACTTGGCGATCGAACCCGGAACTCCTGGGTTACAGACTATAAGGTAAAACCATTTTTTTTATATTAATATATACATTTTAGATTTCTCACTAACAAAAACAAAAAGCATTTTTTTAACATTAATTTTGCATTCAAATAAAGTTTTGAAATTTATCAAAAGCAATACTTTCGTATTAGTTAATAGCCGAAGAAATCGCCAAAGATTTCGTGACTTACACCAGTGCATTTTAATTCTAACCATTTCACTTAAAATTTTATTTACATTGTATTAATTTATTGATGAAGTTTTAATTTCGTTACGAGATATTAGACGGACAAAATGCTGAACAATTTATATTAACTTAATTGCAAACGAATTTATCTTTCATAATCATCTGCTCCACATTTTGGTCTGTGATTATCAATTCATACGGAATCGTCGATTGCTTTTGCAACATGTTTTGCCAGATCTTTTCATGATGTTATCACACTTCACGCAACATAAGGAACACGTCATTGCATTTTCAATGTTTTTATTTTTCTTGAAATTATTACCATTAACACGGGCTCAGTTAGGATGAAACACCCTGTATTTGCGACTAAATAAGCAGTTTGCGACCTAATGTTCCTATGTGATTCTTTTATCCTTGCTGTAATTTTGGTCTGTGATTATCAATTCATACGGAATCGTCGATTGCTTTTGCAACATGTTTTGCCAGATCTTTTCATGATGTTATCACACTTCACGCAACATAAGGAACACGTCATTGTATTTTCATTACAATGTTTTTATTTTTCTTGAAATTATTACCATTAACACGGGCTCAGTTAGGATGAAACACCCTGTATTTGCGACTAAATAAGCAGTTTGCGACCTAATGTTCCTATGTGATTTTTTTATCCTTGCTGTAATTTTGGTCTGTGATAATCAATTCATACGGAATCGTTGATTGATTTTGAAACATGTTTTGCCAGATCTTTTCATGATGTTATCACCTTTTCACACAACATAATGAACAATGTTTTTATTTTTCTTGAAATTATTACCATTATCACGGGTTCAGTTAGGATGAAACACCCTGTATTTGCAACTAAATAAGCAGTTTGCGACCTAATGTTTCTATGTGATTTTTTTATCCTTGCTGTAATTTTGGTCTGTGATTATCAATCCATACGGAATCGTCGATTGCTTTTGCAACATGTTTTGCCAGATCTTTTCATGATGTTATCACATTTCACACAACATAAGGAACACGTCGTTGCATTTTCATTACAATGTTTTTATTTTTCTTGAAATTATTACCATTTACACCGGTTCAGTTAGGATGAAACACCATGTATTTGCTACTAAATAAGCAGTTTGCGACCCAATGTTCCTATGTGATTTTTATCCTTGCTGTAATTTTGGTCTTTGATTATCAATTCATACGGAATCGTTGATTGCTTTTGAAACATGTTTTGCCAGACCTTTACATGGTGTTATCACATTTCACACAACATAAGGAACACTTCATTGCATTTGCATTACAATGTTTTTATTTTTCTTGAAATTATTACCATTAACACAGGCTCAGTTAGGATGAAACACCCTGTATTTGCGATTAAATAAGCAGTTTGCGACCCAATGTTCCTATGTGATTTTTTTATCCTTGCTGCATGCATGATTTTCCATGTCATTTTGTAAAAGTTTTTTTAATCACCCTGTATATATTTATTAACAAAATATTACATTTTCACTGGAAATACGTCAAACTAACAAAAATCAGACCAATTGTAGCAAAGGAAGTGCGTGTTAACATTGCATTGTAAGATTTGAAACAATCAGACAGACAAGTCAAGTTAGATAAAAGCTTTTAAAAGGTATGCATATATATGTATAAAGAAATTTGCTTAGAATTTTCTTTTTTTTTTTAAGTCTAAAGTCAAAATAGCAACTTATCGGTAAGTAAACAAGTTGGAAATTGGAAGTCAAACGTGGCAAGTGACGTGCGTTCGTACTGTAACTAGTTTTTTTTTTTTTTAAATATTCAGGTCTTGGTGCCATAACTGTTGCACTCTTATGCAAAAATGCTTCAAGATCAAATATATTATGATTATATATATTAAATTCTGTAATACGGAACGAATATGTCTCAATCTTAAAAATGACGTAATCACCATAGCAACCTAGAATCACTACCCATCATGTGTTATCATTGAATTTATTACGCATTATAGGATTTAATACAATAATCACAATGGCGTCCTAGAACCATTTCCTATCATGGAATATCACTGAAAATTAGGTATGATAGGATTTAATAGAATAATCCCCACACTGTTAAAAATTTGCAGCATTCTGTCCAGTCATTTGACCGTTTTTTTCCGAAAACGGTTACACAACTGTAATTTAACACTATTCTGACCATATTACTTGCCATTTTATGGTCAGAATATAGTTAAATTACGGTTATGAAACCGTTTATTCAAAAAACGGTCGAATGACTGGACAGAATGCTGCAAATTTTTAACAGTGCATGACAACGAAGAATCATTAACTATCATGGAGTATCATTGAATTAATTAGGTATGCTAGGATTTAATAGGATGAAGAAAACTTTTATTAATAGCTTCTTAAGTTTTCACTCGATTTTCTTAAAATTCGAAATGACTTGAAAAATTTCTGCTACGATTATTTATATTAAATTTCAAACCATTCCGTCGGGTAGTTTTTGTGCGGAAATACAGACGGGCGGACGAGACGACGACTATAAGTGTTACGGATTTATATAATTACGAACGTGTCTAAAAACGTGAAAAGAAGGGGGATGAAAATCAAATAATTTGGAACTATTAAGCTAATACTTTTGCTGAAAATGTATCATTGTTTTAATCCTTAAATATTCTTTTTACCCGACTGAAAAGAAGGGTTATGTGTTTCACGCGTATCTGTGTATGTGGATTTCTTTATACCCTCGAAACATCAAATGACTGGATGGATTTTAATGAATGAGGTCTCTATCAATTCGTCTTAACGGCCCGATAGTTATAGGCTAGGGTTTTTTTATAATGGTTCAAAATGGCGGCCGTAAAATACAAAATGGTGGTAGAGACGAAAAAAAATACGCACCATATTGAGTGGCATATCATTGGATAGGTCTTTCAAAATGAAGACGATGTTTCATTGACTATTTTACAGTCAGAAGCTCCGTTAAAATATTATAGAACCTGGAAGTTGTATAGGTAGGATCTCTAGCTTTACTGCAACTCTAACCATCATAGACATCTATAGATCTCATCAAAACAGTGTTTATAGATAGGAACTAATAACTAAACGCAACTTAAAAGTCATGAATACAAGTAAATAAAAAAATAGGTAAGTAATATAAACAAGTAAAATAAAAAAATATTTTAAGTCAATTTCTACTTAGAAGAGAACTACTTACTACTTACTACTTACTACTTATAAGATAATTTTTTTTTCTATTCTCCTTTCCTCTTGTGTGGCGCTTAAAAAGCCTTGATCAAGAATAGGGCTCTCTCGGTCTTAAAATACCTTGATTAAGAAGAGGGATCTCTCGACTATTGAAAATTAATTAATTTAATTTAATTAATGAATTAATATTTAAAAAAAACTGGATTAACATCAAGTGTCATCCACTACAAATAAAAAAAATTATTTGAGCTTGATTGGATGAATAATAAGTATTTTATTAACAATTGAAAATTTGAACAAGATATATATAGCGAGAGTGTGAGCTAATAGTAGAAATTGAAAAAAAATAGTTTCACATTGATGAGAAATAATTAATTAGTTCACTTTTTACGCAGTCGGGTTTTTTATTTTTTTTAATTTAATTGTTTATTGGGTAATTTTGTCTATCGAAGAATAAAGCATTTTTTCTATTACTGTTTTAGACTAGTTATTCAACATGCATGAAAAGCAGTCTTAAAATAACTCAGAATAGTTTTAATATAAAAAAACACACTTTTCAAAATAAAAGTTGACTTTCCATCGGTCGGTAAAAAGATGTTAATTACGCTTCAAATTTACTGGAATAAAAAATCAATTTTTAATACACATATTAAAACATAATTCTTTATAATTTTTTTCTGAAAATTTGTTAATACATATATACAGATTTTCAATTTTCTATTACATACTACGCATATATACAAAAAAAAAAAAAAAAAAAAAAAAAAAAAAAAAAAAACCCTCAGTAATTTGTTTATTTAAAAAATCAAAATAGAGTAAGTTGGAGAATGATTATCAAGTCCATATAATGTTCTTATCTCTGTACCCTGTAAGAAATAACTGAGAAAATATGCTCGCGATGTGGGAGCGAGAAACTTTTTCTGTAAAAATTTCCATGACAGATGTTTTTGCTGTTAACGTGCAAGGTAAAAAAAAAAAGAGAGTTTTAAGGTTCATTATGCTGATAATGTGCAGGGAAAAAAGAAATAAACTAAATTGATAGCAGTTTTGTTGTGATATTCTACGTTATCTTCTATAGTGACATATAAAATAAATTATTTCCTATCATGAGATAGACACAGATTTTTCTTTTAATATCAAGTTCAGATACAAAAAAAAGTTTAGTAATTAAAAAAAAAAAAAAAAAAAAAACAATTTAACAAATTACAACGTCTATTTGGAAAATGATTTTTTCAAAGACTAAAATTTAAGACATAAAAAATCGCACGGAGTTGATCATACATTACGTACACCATGAATTAAACATTAATAGTGTTGTTACACATAAAAATTGCAAGCGACAAAAATCGCCTGCGAATCGTCAGATTTCCTGAAACTTACGTATTATCCACCTGAAACTTACGTATTATCCAAGCATTTCATTGGCTGTTCGGGAAAAGGCTTTTCCATCGTCAGATTTCCAAGCATTTGATTGGCTGTTACTGGCGACTCGCTTCGTTTGAGGCGTCAAAGATGCAAAGGGGAAGTACAGATTACTGTATAGACCAATCAGAAAACGAATAAAATGCGGATTGAATCAATAAAACGCTTCAGGTATGTTTTTGATTTCCTACCCTGACAGAGGGCAATAACAATTTTCCCAAATGGTTAATAAAATAAAATAAAGTTTAGTGTCCTTTCACAAATTATTATTTACTAGGGGATCGAATCAGGAATTCCAAGGTTACAGATCATAGATGAAAACGTTATTATTATAAAATAAAATATATTATATGTTATCTATATTGTCTCATTTTCAAAACGAAGTGGTGTATTTGTATAAATCAACAGCAATTAGTTATTAAAATATTCTCTGAGGAAGAGCCTAGAAAAGCTTGAAAGTACTAAGAAGTTTTAAATAAATACAAGTTGGAAATTGCTCGTCAAACGTGGCAAAAGAGGTGCGTTCGTATTATAACTAGTTTTATAAGTATATTTTTCTACGCATATTGTACTGAATGTATATTTTGCACTTCATAAATGAATATTAATTTCATTCTGTTCAAATGGCTGTAACATCATTAAAATGCACTTGAAATAATTTTTTCCCATTGGCCGTCATGTAACAGAAAATTTTTGACTGTTCTAGTAATTAAACTATGCATTCGATTTTTATAAAATTGGAAATGAGTCGACAAAATTTTACAACAATTATATATATAAAATTTCAGATCATTCGGAAGGCTGTAACGTCATTAAAATGCACTTGCAATAATTTTTTCCCATTGGCCGTCATGTAACGGAAAACATTTGACTGTTCCTGTAATTAAACTATGCATCCAATTTTCAAAAAATTTTAAATGACTCGATAAAATTTTGCAACAATTATATATTTAAAATTTCAGACCATTCGGTTGGGTAGTTTTTGCTCTGTTATATGCAGACAGACAGACAGACGGACCGAACGACGACTATAGGTGCTACGTATTTATAGAATTACGAACGCACCTAAAAATGTATTTTTTTTAACATCTAACAACTCTTTTATTCTTTTAGTCACGTTTCAAATAAAACAGTAAACTTTTAAAGTTCATATAATAAATTTTATGTTTGAATTAAGGTGAAATATTGCATTTTGTCTTGTGATATTATATCCTTATTATTAGGTGCGTTCATAATTATATAAATACGTAGCACCTATAGTCGTCGTTCGGTCTGACTGTCTGTCTGTCCGTCCGCATATAATAGAGCAAAAACTACCCAACCGAATGGTCTGAAATTTTAAATATATAATTGTTGCAAAATTTTGTCGAATCATTTCAAATTTTATGAAAATCGGATGTGTGGTTTAATTATAGGGGCAGTCAAAAGTTTTCCGTTACATTACCGCCAATGGGAATAACTTATTGCAAGTGCATTTTAATAATGTTACAGCCTTTCGAATGGTCTGAAATTTTAAATACATAATTTTTGCAAAATTTTATCGAGACTTATCAAATTTTATGAAAATCGGATGTATAGTTCAATTACAGGGACAGCCTAAGTTTATCCGTTACATGACGGCAAATGAAAAAAAAAATGATTTCAAGTGCATTTTGATGATGTTACAGCCTTTCGAACAGAATGAAATGGATATGCACTTATTGAAGTGCACTAAAATGTACATTCAGTACACTAGGCGGTACAAGAAATATTTATAAAATTAGTTATCGTATGAACGCACTCATTTGCCACGTTTGATGAGCAATTTCCAACTTGTTATTATTATTATTATAATTATTATTATTATTATTATTTTGAAAACTGAAATAGGTTTTTTACATTTAATATATATATTTTTTAGATCGCATACTATTAACAGTAAAAATCATTTTTATCTGTAAACATAAAAGTTATGCTTTGAAATTTAGTAAAACGATACTTCCGTATCCAGTCTTTATGCCAGTATTTAACCAGCCGAAGAAATCGCCAAAGATATCGCTACTTACTGCAGACATTTGATTATGATTATTTCAGTGGTTTAAGCGTGCAGTATTATTGAATATCAATTACATTTGTGTTTTGTTTATGTTAACGGGTCTCAGGACTCTTAAAATTGGAAAAAATAAAACTAACAGAATATTTTCAAAATTTAATATATTAAAATATATAAGGTTTTAAAACGCACTTTTGAGAGGCATGATATATATATATGTGTGTGTGTTCTTTTTTTTCACATATTTGAAAAATTACAAGATGCAGAATTAATAATTATAGGGAGCTTCAAACTGTCAGACATTTGTCAAGAAAAAATTGGTATGACAGCTTACGCGCAGGATTCCAAAATTAATTTTGCAACTAGAAAGAAAATTTTGGTTCCTATATTATACTTCAGACAGAAGTAATTATTCCTAACCTAAATATATTTGTATTTTAAGCATATTTATAAAATTAATGCAAAGTTGCATTTAACTAATACAAAAATTTGAAAATTTCGACAGTCCCCTAAAAAATATTTTTTTGAGCAATAAAAATGAAATTTTAGATTCAATTTGTACAGACTAACATGAAATATATATTTAGAAAATTTCATGAAAAAATATTGAGAATTGTTGGAGATACCCGGCGCGTTACTTCAGTTTGAGAAAAATGGCTTAAAGGTTTTGGAAACATCGCTTCAGCTATTGGGCGGGTATAATTCGAAAAGCCATAACCCCTGTTCTAATGAAAATTTCAAAGAAACAATTGCATCAAAATCTTCAGAAAAGGTTGAAGTTTAACATATAAAAAAAAATTAGATTTCGAAAATTTTGAAGCTTTAAGAGTCCTGAGACCCCTTAATTAATTTATTTATTTGTTAAGGAATTTTTAATTACCTTATGGACTATTAACCGCAAACAAATTCTGAACTATTTGATATTGTTTTAAGAACAAACGGTTTAATCTTCCATAATTGTGTTGCAGGCGATAGAGATTCATTTTCTCGAATATAAATTTTAAAATTATAAAAAGGAAATAAACTGAGGTACAGTTTTTAAACCAATTCATCCGGAAGAACTTTTCCCCTATTGAACGATGTTAAAAAAGAAAATTGTGCATCATTTGCAAGTTAAAAAAAATCAATAAAAGCGAAATTTATAGGTCAGATGTAGTCATCGGCAATATGACGTGAGCGTTACAAATGGACATACATTTACTTTATATTATAGATATTGAGTCACAAATAATTAACAACTTGTATCGAACTGGAAGTATTTATCCATGTTAAAGTTTAGATGTGGCATTAATTAGTAGATTTTATTAATTCGATTAACTAGTTGTATTTTTATAACTAAATGCACTGTAAAAAATAAAAAAAAATCTCAAAGTGACAGAAAAGATCTCTTAATTTTGCACAAGTAGAAAACATTTTAATTTACAGAAAATATCTGTAATTTTTCATTAAAATAGTTTTTCTTTTTTTGTCAAAAACAGATTTATTATTATTATTATTATTATTCCAAAATCCACATTTTTTACAGAAAATGCTGCTTTTCTTTGAAACTGCTTTTTACTGTAAAAAATACACTTTTTATGTGAAAATTAGAGATTTTTTTTTACAGTGTGGTTTTGCGGCATAGGAAAAAGAAAAGAAAGAACTGTACCACTCCATGTTATTTTGTCTTTTGATGGTCGCAGGGAAATGCGGTATGTACATACAACTCGAAGAGGATTTGTCCCCTCATTCGTAATAGGAATGTAAGTTTTTAAATTGTGGTCATCGACATGTTAATAATCATACTAATTTTTTTAAATAACTAAACATTGTTTAAAGTATGATATACAAAATTAAAAAATTAAAAAAATATTTTACAATTCATCAGACATACAAGTAAAAATTACGTAAATACATATACAATTAAAAATACAAACGGTTCGGGCTAAATTTTAGCCCCTCATCAGTGGAATAACATTTAAATGACCAGAAAACTATGTATTCTGTTTAGAGTTAATAATTACTTACAGTTAAAAACAAATAAATTATAAAGAACCATATCAAAGCAATGCTGTGTATTCAGGTGGAACTGCACAGGATTCATTATTCGGCGAAATTTGCTTACGAGTGAACACAGCTTCGAGAAAACTCAACTTTTAATGTTATTACAACTGGATCTGATAACTGTCATACTTGGTAAATATTTTTTAATTTTTATATCTAACTTTTTTTTTTCTACAAATAGTAATACCCACTTTTGACTCTTAAAAAAAAAAAAAAAAAATGTCAGCAGTAAATGTTTGAAAAGCATTCTTATAAGTTATAATATTTCTACCTCATTGATATTTATGCGTATTATTCAGATCTGTCGATAATAGTTTCATATTGATTATGGTGCGTGTAGCATTTAAAATTGTTTCAGAGGAACTCGATTACTTGTCCACATAATTTTCATCTATAGGAATGAATGTTTCAAATGTGGTATTTGAACGTTATGCTGCTTCAAACTCATTGCAGCTGTTATATATTTATTAATATTATTGATCAGTGCAATTTGTAGATGTAACACCAATTGTTTTTATACGGACCAGCAATAGACATTTTGAGTAAGGAGTTATATACATAAATGCTTTTTAATTTAACATGTTTACCTACTTAAGGGTGTTTGTCAGTCAGGTCTCTTCAATTATGTTAAACCTATGGAATGGAAATACATTCTATTTTTTTTAATATCCTCTCTTGAAATTAATATTTTTAAATTCATTTTTATGTGTAATGATAATAAAGAATGTCTCTTCTATTTTTAGTTCAAATTTTTTGTTATATACACCCAATTTTATTTTAAATCTTAAACTTTTACATACAGCTCGTTAGCTCTGCTAAAATTTTACCACTTAAAACATTACATTAATTATAAGTTTTAGATATATTTTGTGGACTAAATAACCCGTCAAGTGGGTGTAATATTCGCGTACAGAGGCTTCAGTAAAATAAATATATATGATTTAGCAACTGGGCATTGCATTGCACAAATATATCATTAAAAGTTATTTGGGCTTTAAAAGCCGATGGCGTATATAGTATGCCGCCCGTATTTTTATGTAACGGACGAGCCAAAAGTTCGTTAAAGCAAAAACTCATAAAAAAGGAAGAAATTATGATAAAAGAGTGCGGTTTGCAAAAAAAAAAAAAAAAAAAAAAAAAAAAAAAAAAAATCACACGCTGACGACCCGAAATACAATGAACAGTTCAATAATATGCTCTATTTATTTGTTATTCCAATAACAAATTTTCAATATTACCTGCAGAACAATCTACGACACAGCTGTTGTCCTGTTCATTATGTTTCGTGTCGTCAGCGCCGTCTACATGTGATTTTTTTATTACATTTTTTATTGCTGCTAAAAAAAATCCGACTACCTTGTGAGCCATTTCTTGCAAACCGCACTCTTTTATCTTAATTTCTTCCTTTTTTATGAGTTTTTAAAGTTTAAACGAACTTTTGGTTCATCCTGTATGTCCAAACTGCCTGTGTCTTTAAGGGTTAATATCTCGTCTAATTACCGATAATTTTTTCGAAAATCATTATAAACAACCCTTTTATACTTCTACGACGATAGGTACTTTCATACCTCTTCAACTCATTTGCTGAACACCCGCAAATGGAAGTTTGTGTGTAACAGAAAAAATGCGAATTTCTCAAAAACTAAGTCACCTAGGGTAATAGCTAAAGTTTTCCTGCAAGGTTTAAATTAACTTCTACTACTCCTAATTTCTCACAAATTTAGTTTCACTAGATTCGGAAATAGAAGGGTGGGAACATATTTTGGATTTACATTTTCGACGGTATCTCTGAAAATACGATACCTAAAATTGAAAGAAATGCATTTTTGTGTTCGGCGATACGAAAGATTTCACACGATACCCAACACGATATACTAAGAAAAGATTTTTTCTTCAAATAACTTAATTAGCTCTTCTACACTTTTCTGAAATATAATTGTGAATGGTTAGTAATCTATAAATATGTGGGTCAATAGCCTTTATTACTTCAGTCAGTTTGAACTTTCCACGTTCCATAGTTTACGAATAAAATGGCTGCGTTAGACGGAGGGACAGACACACAGGAGTGATCTTATAATGGTTCAATTTTTACATTTTAAGTATGGAACCCTAAAAAACAAGAGACATCCTTTAGAAAGTATACATAAATAAGAGAAAAAAAATATTAATTTTATAATGAGATTTTACAAATTAAGCACGCATTCTGCACCTAAATGTTTAAAAATAGTTAATGGAATTTCAGATTTCACTGATCAATAATCTTAAAAAAATCCAAGCAATTTAAGGAATATCTAGCATTTTTAAATAAGGCCTCGAAAAACAATTCAAGTGCGTACATAAATATTGAAATTTTACTTCGATTCACATGATGTTCTACAGATTTTTCTCCCTCGCCTTGATATAATTTTTATTTTAGCGTCGCTAATACCATCCATTGCTATTTTGTACCCTTGGGCGAACGATGAACAATTTATCTACATAGCATTTCACATGTCATGCAAAAAGCAAATTCATCTTCTGATCAACTTCTGGCACTCCTTCCCCACAGCCTTCCGGCATTTCAGAAGCTTTAAATTAATCTTTGCGTACTTTTCCATTGAAAAATGTTTCTAAGATAAAATATGCAGAAACAATTGTGTAATTTTTGTATATTTAGGAATTTGAAATTTTTATGTAATTAATAGTTTGTTCACTGAAGTTCAACGATGATTAAAAAGGAAATAATGCCTTAAAGAGTAGAAGAAATTTAATAAAAAAACACTATTGATATTTATTTGAATCATTATTTTTTTACGTTTTTATCTGCCATTCTTTCTGTAGTTCATTAATGAATGTTTTTGCGTTTTTAGATACTGTTTCAATTGGAATAAAATAAAAATAAAATTATGTATCTATCTATCTATTTATCACCCTCTCCCTCTCCCCCTCTCTCTCAATCTATATATATATATTATATATCACATATAACCATTATAGAATATTACAATTTATCATCAATTTGAAATATAATTTATAAATTGAGTATCAAAACATGATACAAACCTTATACATATTAAATTTAGAACAACAGTTATTAAATTAACTAAACACTAATGACTTTTTTAAGACCATATCCGATTACTTATAAATGATTAAAATATTATAACATTTAAATTTGGCGAAAAGCCAATATTAACAGGAAGGCGGATACATAATAAGAATATATATATATATATATATTTATTCTTATTATGTATCCAAATATCGAGTCATATACAAAATATATATGACTCGATACAAAGTCAAATAAAAAAATAATATTTCAAAAGATATATATTTAAATACTAAGCTAATTTATGATTTAAATCAAAAATATATATCAAAAATCGAATCTGTAAATTCACTTTAACTATAGTATAATACATGAATTAAATACAAATGAAATTCGGTCAAAATTTACTAAAAGGTGTTTAAAATGTTGTTAATTACATAAAACACAAAAAACCGAACATCTAAAATCAAGTACTTTCAAGTACACTAGCAGTCGTCATCAGTGTTCGAAATAAAATGCAAAATAGAGAGCTGAGTCCTTTCAAGCCAAGAATCATGTTGGAATGTTCTAAAATGGAGCGTAGGTAGGAATGATAAGTGAGTGAAAACTGTGGTTCAATTATGTAAATACATCCAGATTTGTGGGATATTGTTAAGGATATTGATATTTAATTGGAAAAAAAATGTAACTATAGTCGAAGTGAAATTTAAAGTGCATTATAAATAAATTGTTAATTTTTTTCAAAGCTTGTTTTTGATTAAGATTGTTGAAGCCAGAAAGCCAATCATGCTGTTGGAACATATTTCATAACACACATGATTTATTTCCCTTTTTTAAATTGTGGTTTTTTTTTTCCATAATATCATCAAAAAGTATGTGTATCATTGGGAGAATAAGGAACAGCGTACGGACATAGCATTTTTCATGCCATGCAAAAAGCAAATTCATCTTCTGATCAACATCTGCCACTCCTTACCCACAGCCTTCCGGCATTTCGGAAGCTTTAAATTAATCTTTGCGTGTTTTTCCATTGAAAAAGGAATCTAAGGTAAAATATACAGAACAATTGCGTAATTTCCATATATTTATGGACTCAAAAGTTGTGTATAATTAATAATCTGCTCACTGAAGTTTAACGATGATTAAAAAGGAAACAATGCCTTAAAGGAAAGAAGAAATTTAATAAAAAACGCTATTGATATTTATTTGAATTATTATTTTTTCCCTCTTTATCTGCAATTTTTAGCATCATATCCCTTCCGTAGTTCATTGATGAATGTTTTTCAGATTTTAGGTAGTGTTTCAATTATAATTAAAAAAATAATAAGTTTTATATATTTTAGTTGTATGTAATTAATAATCTGCTCACTGAAGTTTAACGATGATTAAAAAGGAAACAATGCCTTAAAGGAAAGAAGAATTTTAATAAAAAACACTAATGATATTTATTTTAATTATTATTTTTTCCCTCTTTATCTGCCATTCTTCAGCATCATATCCCTTTCGTAATTCATTGATGAATGTTTTTCAGATTTTACGTAGTGTTTCAAGTAGAATTAAAAAAAATAATTATAAATATATATGTGTGCGTATGTGTGTGTGTATTATATGACTCACTAGAAAGTCGTATCAAAAAATATTTCAAAAACTATTTAATTACTAAACTAATTTATGATTTAAATAAAAAATATATATCAAAAAATTGAATCCGTAAGTTCAACTTAACTATACTAAATACATATATTAAATACAAAATTATTTCAGTTAAAACTTACCAAAAAGTGTTTAAATGTCGTTTATTATATAAAATACAAAAAAAAAACTGTACATCTTAATCCGAGTAATTTCCGGTACACTCGCAAGTCACCATCAGGATTCGAAATAAAATACAAAACAGTGAACTGAGGAATGAGAACAGAGAACACTTTTAATTAGGAAAATGTAACAATTGCCGAAATAAAATTTAAAATGCATTACAAATAAATTTTTTATTAGTTTTCAAAGTATGTTTTTGATTAAGATTGTTGGAGCCAGAAAGCCAATCATGCTGTAGGATAGTATCTCATAACACACATGACTTTTCTTCATTTTTTTAAACTTGCGTTTGTTTTTATTTCCATAATATCATCAAAAGGTACCTGTATCATTAGGAGAATGAGGAACAGTGTATCGACATATAGCATTTTTCATGCCGTGCAAAAAGCAAATTAATCTTCTGATCCACTGCTGGTGCTCCTTCCCCGCAGCCTTCCGGCATTTCGGAAGCTTAAAATTAATCATTGAGCCTTTTTCCTTTTAAAAAGGAGTCTAAGGTAAAATATTCAGAACAATTGCGTAATTTCCGTATATTTTGGGGGCTCAAAATTTTTATGTAATTAACAATTTGCTCGCTGAAGTTTAACGATGATTAAAAAGGAAACATTGCCTTAAAGGGCATTAGAAATTTAATTGAAAAAAGAGTTTTTTTTTTTTAATTTCAATTATTATTTTTTTTCCATTTTTATCTGGCATTCTTTAACGTCATATCCCTTCCAAAGTTCGTTAATGAATATAGTTGTGAATTTACAAAGTGTTTCTATTGGAATTAATTCTTTAAAAAAAAACTACTAAATCGAGTCAATAAATAAAACTTCAAGAGGTATTTAATTCTAACATAACTGTGGTCTAAATAAAATTTAAAGTGCATTTGAAATAAAATTTTTATTTGTTTTTAGAGTATGTTTTCGAATAAGCGTTGCAGCCGGGAAGTCAATCATGTCGCAGGAAAGTATCTCATAATAAATTATTGACGCATAATTTTTCTTCCTTTTTTTTAAATGTTTTCTATTTATGTTTCCATAATATCATTGAGCGGAATCTGTATACTTGGGTGAATAACAAACATGTATCGAGATAGCATTTCTCGTGTCGTTCATAAAGCAAAGTCATCTTCTGATCCATATCAGGCACTCCTTCCCAGCTTTTTGGCATTTCGGAAGCTTTAAATTAAAAAGTTTTCTCATGTAAGATATGCAGAACAATTGCGTAATTTCTGTATATTTAGGGGCTAAATTTTTTTCATAATTAACAATCTGCTCACTGAAGTTTAACGATAATTATAAAGGACACATTGCATTAAAGGGCAAAATAAATTTAATAAAAAATAGTTTTGACATTTATTTCAATTATTATACTTACCCTTGTCATCTGCAAATCTTCAGCGTCATATCCCTTCCAAAGTTCATTAATAAATATATTTACGAATTTAGACAGTGTGTCTATTGGAATAAATTCTTAAAAAAAACTACAAAATCGTGTCAATAAAAAATACTTTAAAAGATATTAAATTATGTCAAACGTAACTATGACCTCAATAAAATTTTAAGTGCATTAGAAGTAATGTTTTTATTTGGTTTTAGAGTACGTTTTTGATTAAGTGTTGGAGCCGGAAATTCGATCATGCAGCAGAAAAATATCTCATAGTCCATGCTTGACGCATGATTTTTCTCCCTTGTTTTAAAGTTGTTTTTGCTTTTGTTTCTACAATATCATCAAGTGGTATCTTTATCTTTGGGCGAATACGGAACAGTGTATCGACACGTCCTTTTTCATGCCGTAGAAAAAGCGAATTCATCTTCTCATCCAATTTTGGCACACCTTCCCCACACCCTTCCGGCATTTCGAATGCTTTGAATTAATCCTCGTCTTTTTCCATTGAAAAATGAAATTAAGGTAACACATACAGAACCACTGAATAATATCTGTATATATAAGGACGAAATATTTATATGATTATCAGTCTGCTCACTGAAGTTTAACGATGATTAGAAAAGAAACCATATCTCAAAGGGCAAGCAAAATTTTAATAAATTAAATTTAAAAAATCAAAAAACCCG
The DNA here is from genome assembly GCA_963932465.1 of Maratus speciosus. Lineage (NCBI taxonomy): Eukaryota > Metazoa > Arthropoda > Arachnida > Araneae > Salticidae > Maratus > Maratus speciosus. The sequence continues at coordinate 330,427,275 of OZ010786.1, forward strand.
ACTACGTAAAAAGCGAACTAATTGATTATTTCTCATCAACGTGAAACTATTTTTTATATTACTTACCTATTTTTTTATTTACTTGTATTGATGACTTTTAAGTTGTGTTTAATTGTTTGTTCCTATCTATAAACACTGCTTGATGAGGCCTATAAATGTCTATGAAGGTTAGAGTTACAGTAAAGCGAGAGATCTTACCTACACAACTTCCAAGTTGTGTAATATTTAAACGGAGGTTTTTTCTGTAAAATAGTCAATGAAACATCTTCTTCATTTTGAAAGACCTATCCAATGATATGCCACGCAATAGGGTGTGTAAAATTTTCTTTTCGTCTCTACCGCCATTTTTCATTATACGGCCGCCATTTTAAATTTATCAAAACAAAATTTAGCCTATAACCATCGGACCGTTAAGACGAATAGATAGACAGACACCCCATTCACTAAAATCCATCGAGCCGTTGGGATGTTTCGAGGGTATAAAGAAATCCACTTACCCAGATACGCGTGAAACACATAACCCTTCCTGGCAGTCGGGTAAAAAGAGTTTCATAATTTATTATTATCCCCCCCCCCCCCACCTTTATCTGCCATTCTTTAGCGTCATATCCCTTTCAAAGTTCATTAAAGAATATTTTTGCGATTTCATACAATATTTCTTTTGGAATAAATTCTTTAAAATATATAAAAATAAGACTCACTCTGCCCTAAAAATAAAATTTCTCTATTCCTGTGTGGTACTAGTATTGCTGCAATTATAGATTTTTCTGTAACTATCCTATCTTGTATGTTAATATGTGGTCCACTGCTTGTTATGATGATATTTCACGGTAGCTACCTTTCTAAACACTACATCACGATAATATTACTGGTCGCATTGTTAAAATTAAAATCACCTCACTCCGAATTTGATGACTTCAAATGTGTATAGGGGTCATTCCTTGTCCCGCGTGGAACAGGTTTTCTACATATTTCTACTGTTTTAACAATATTATTATATCCTCAAATTAAAACAACCATGCTAATATAAAAAGTTTTTTGTCAGTTTTAATGTATAGTTTATGTTTTAACAACTTATAAGTCAATAGGTATAGGTATTTATGTAAGTGTTGAGCTTTAGACATTTTGTCAGTATTTCAAGGAATGGCTCCGAAACGGGTAGATTACTTAGTCTAGGATTTAAAATGTGGAAATATTTATTATCTATTATTTTTATTATTTATTTATTATTAAAAACGGGCAGCTTACTAAGGTCCAGGATTTAAAATGTGGAGATTTTTAAACCTATTAAAGAGAAATTCCATATCACGTGTAAAACAGATTTTCTATATATTACTAATTTTTTAACAATGTATAGTTTATGTTTTAACAACTTATAAGTCGATAAATATAGGTAATGATGTAAGTGTTGAGCTTTGGACATTTTGTCAGTGTTTCATGGAATGGCCCCGAAACGGGCAGCTTACTAAGGTCCAGGGTTTAAAATGTGGAGATTTTTAAACCTATTAAAAGGAAATCCCATATCGCGTGTGGAACAGCTTTTCTATATATTGCATATTTTTTAACAATGTATAGTTTATGTTTTAACAACATATAAGTCAATAGGTATAGGTATTTATGTAAGTGTTGAGCTTTGGACATTTTATCAGTGTTTCATGGAATTGCCCCGAAACGGGCAGATTGCTTAGGTCTAGCATTTAAAATGTGGAGATTTTATTATCTATTATTTTTATTATTTATTTATTATGAAAAGCGGGCAGCTTACTAAGGTTTAGGGTTTAAAATGTGGAGATTTTTAAACCTATTAAAGGGAAATCCCATATCACGTGTGGAAGAGCTTTTCTATATATTACTGATTTTTAACAATGTATAATTTATGTTTTAAGAACTTATAAGTCAATAGATATAGGTATTTATGTAAGTGCTGCGCTTTGGACATTGTGTCAGTTTTTCATGGACTGGCCCCGAAACAGGCAGATTACTTAGGTCTAGGGTTTAAAATGCAAGATTTTTATTATCTATTATTTTTATTATTTATTTACTATTAAAAACGGGCAGTATAGTGAAGTCTAGGGTTTAAAATGTGGAGATTTTTAAGCCTATTAAAGAAAAATTCTATATCTCGTGTGGAACAGATTTTCTATATATTACTGACTTTTAACAATGCTATTGTATCGCCAAATTAAAACAACTATGCTAATATGAAAATTTAGGTTTTTTTTGTTAATTTTAGAGCATAGTTTATAGTTTAAAAAGTTATAAGTTAATAAATATAGGTATTTATGTAAGCGGCACGTGCGAGAAATTTTATCCGTTTCTCGTGGAATGGTCCAAATGTACATTAACAAAAAAGCATTGTATCAATAACCCCTGATTAACACGAACCTCTGTCTGACTTTGAAAATCTATTTTTGTAATTAAAAGTTTAAATTTTTTATTATTGGTACCTTGTACACCATTGGTACCATAGCCTTATACTAAAGTGAAATTCGACTCCCTTTTTGAAGAGTAAAACAAATTCAGATTTTAAAAAATAAAAATATGCTTACTAAGTAATATATTATCATTTTATCCTCAGATTATATTCATACTCAGATTTCATACTCAGATTACTTAATTTGAAAAATGTCTGTTATATTAACTTAATATTTCATAACTCCTTTCATAGGTGAAATCAAATTTAGGATTTAAAAAAATACTATAAAAAATTTTATAAAGAAATTTTACTTTCTCATAAAATTAGTTTCACCAAATAGCTGTCGTAAGAAATTATAATTTAAAAAACTCATTATTTTACAGTAACGTTGGAATTTTTTTTCAAGCATCAGTATAAATTTAAATCAAAAAGAATAAAAATATGCAGGATAGTAAGATGTGTCATTTTACATTGCTGATCAAATTATATATATATATATATATATATATTGTTTAATCTTTTATATTAACATAGATTTTGTAATATCATTCATAGGTGAAATCTAATTTTGTATAAAAATATTAAGGGAAAGTTAATAGTTAAAAAAGCAATTTTGTACCCTGACAAACTTTTTTTTTATATACAATCTTTAAAGACAAGAATAATTTAATTTTAAATTTTAAATTAATCTTGATATAAAGAACTCGTGTGTACGATTTGACATATGCACATTATGTTTTATATGGAAATGTTCAATAAACATACTAGATTTAATTGCAAAAAAAGATTTATACAATGCTTTTTTAATAAGAATAGAATTTCAAAAATAAGTAATTCGTTACTATTATGCACCATACTCAAAATATTACCCATAATTTCAACAGTCGTATTATTGTTAGTATGTTTATTAACAGTTTGCGTTTCATTTTCGTAACAATTATTTTAAAACTGTAAAAAATCTAATAAACGTTTTATTTTTTTATACACTGGTTTCCAAAAATTAAGGAAAAATCACAAAAAGAGCGATAACTCGTTCAAAAATGAACCTATCTGTATGAAATTTGCATATGTTGTTAACTAAAAAATACTGGATAAAATTACAAAAGGCAAATTAGTGGCGCTGCAATCGGATTGCGTCATCTGTGAGGAGCATAAAAATGTATGCTAGAGAGTACGGCTGCTGGGGTCACAATGATAATTATATAAGAAAACTGAGATAGCTAATTCATTTGTATGACCTCGAGGTATCATTTGTCTGCATAACTGCAATATAGAGCTATTGGAAGATTGGAAGTAGGTCATAATCAGAAAGAGGTTGCTAGATGGTTAACTTTGAGTCTTTCTGTTGTTCATAGGCTTTGGAAACAGTTTCAAATCACTGGTTCGACCTCCAGAAGATTTAGCTAAGGACGGGCAAGAGCTACGACAAGCACCGATGACAATATTTGCGATTATGCACGAAGGAATAGAACAGCAACACCCTCTCATCTTAGATTCTCCTTTGCTGTAGCCACTGGAAGGTAGGTTTGGAAGTCTGCTGTGCGTAGAAGGCTTCATGAAGGCTATCTTTATGCTATGCGACCAACTATCTGTGTGCTGTTCGCCTCATGTCACCGGAGGGAACGATTAAGTTGGGCATGTCAACATGTCCACTGGACAGCAGATCAATGGAGGCGTGTTCTCTTCACGGATGAGTTCCATTTTAGCCCCCAAAGCGATAGTAGGCGCTGATTGATTTGAAAAGAACATGGAACACGCTATCATCCATCAAGCATTAGTGAAAGAGATTCTTATGGAGGAGGCAGTGTCTGTGTATGGGATGGTATCTCTTTGGGCGGACGTACAGACCTCCATGTCTTTCCACGTGGAACTATGAATGCTCACGTCTATAGAGATAACATTCTTGATACTTATGTGCGCCCTTATGTCGGTGCAATTGTTAATGATGTCCTGCAACAGGACGATAACGCTAGACCGCGCTGGGCTCACATTGTAGAAGATTATCTTCAGCACCAAACAATTCAGTGCATGGAATGGCCAGCTCGATCACCGGGCTTGTATCCCATCGATCATGTTTAGGATGCCTTATGAAGATGTGTCGCTGCTCTCAATACCCCTCCTCAGACTCTTTCCACCCTTACAACTGCTTTACAAGAGCAGTGGCACGCACTTCTCAGCGAACTTATTTATCGCATAATTGACAGTATCACACTTTGTTGATGTGCTGTATTGCGTCTAGGGGTGATCATACTCTATATTAAAGGTACTTTTCTTATACCAAACTGACTCATTTATTTTGTTTATTTTATAGTTGGATTAATTTCTGAAGCACCACAATCGTCTGGTAATTTCATTTAATGCTATTTTATACCTTACTATGTGTTGTACATTCGGGATCATTTTTATTAAAATCTACTTGTAACATTTTGAGTAATCGCTACTTTTGTTGTTTTTCCATAATTTTTGGAAACCAGTGTATATAAGAGGTGTGGTTATTTAATAACGAGACTAATCTTCTACAAAATAACTGTGCATGTGCCAAATTCGTACGAACAATGGTTGTCCAGTGCAAAACCTCCTGTATAGATTACTGCCTCTATATTAGTTGTATTTCAATTAGTCTTGCCGTGACCTTCATTTGTTCTGGACCCTGTTTTAGTGTTTTGCCGGAAAAATGATGAGTGCTTTAAAAGAGCAACGAATTAATGTGAAATTTCTTTTTAAATTTGGAAAATCCGCTACTGAAATTCATCCACGTGTGTGGATTTTTGAATTGTGTAAGCGATTCCAAGGTAGCCGAGAAGACACTGAAGATGATGTTTGCCGCCCGGGTCGCCCTTCCACGTCAACAACTAAGACAATTTTCGATATTCATGGGATTGTGTACCTTCACTGGATTTCTAAAGGTTAACTATTAATCAACATGGCTAGGTTCAGATCCTTGCTCAACACCGGAAAAAATACGAAAAAATGACCCAAATTGTGGATCAAAAAGACATGGGTTCTTCTTCAGGAAGACGCACACTTCATTGTCTGTCAAGACGTTTCCAGCCAAGTATATATCCCAGTGTTAGACCATCCACCTTATTCGCCTGACGTGGCATCATGTGATTTCTATATTAAAAGCTTTCATGAATTCTTTATCAGAGACCATATACATTTTTATATATATAATATCAGGTAAAAGAAATAAAATACAGCTTACCTCCAGATAGAGATATTCCAATTTCTTCAGGGTGAGAGATGCCCGCCTATAGGAATGCTGAAATTATTTTATATTTTATTAAGTGTCTGGTCTTGGATCGTTTGGAATCATCAGAATCGAAATTCTTGATTACGGCTATTTTAATGAAATAATAAAGATACAATTATTAGCAAATATCACACTGAGTTATAAGATAAGTTATGTACATTTAAATTGAAATATGTAAATATTTTACTAGGGCGTTAAAATTCTGAGAGCTGTGAACAAAGCTTCTCAGTTGAATTTTTGGACCAAATCGACACGGGTCCTCACGGCTTAAAAAGTCTGCGGCCATCTACAGGGTTTTTTAAAGTCAAGCAAAGGGCTCTTAAGTTCAATGTTTTTCACACAAAACAGATTTGATGAATTGACAATTATCTTTATTTCACAGAACAGTTTATAAGGAACAGATTTCTTGTAATTGTGATGCTGCCATCTGTCGGATTTAAACCAAAATTGTATTAAGAGTTCAGTCTATTAACCTTTCCGACGGCGTTGGTTCATTTTCGGACCACTGTATTTTAATTCCTAAATGTCACATTGGCACCAGAATATTGGAATGAAAGTTCTCCTTTTATTAAGTACGTGAACAAAAGCTTTTGCTTATTTTGAAATAAATTTGTTTGTAAAGTCCAGTGACGTTCACTCATTTTTGCCTTTTACGAACAGAAGTACCTTGTCCCTGAAAGGGTTAATGTCACACTTATGTTCTACCAATTCTTCGAATGAAGTTCGATGAATGACGATGACCCGACGAGTAGAGGCATCCATGAGCCTATCTCACAAGTGAAATGCAGATGAAATAATATTTTAAACTATTTCCTACATAAGGTTAGTTGGGGCTACTGGGCTATGATTTTTCAATGTGATTCTGGAGCTTCTGACAATTCAGTTTCAAAAAGCTAATGTTCATTTGAATTAAAGTCTGAACTCCTGTAAATGTGTTTAGTTAGGTTCCCTTTATCAGACAGAAATGCTCAAAATTACACTTTAATATTTAAAAATATAAAAAATGTGCATATTTCATCTTTCTTTGCTCATGGGTCCAGTTGCCCCATAAAAAATGGGGTAAGTGGACCAGGAGGGTCTATTTTCCACACGCGTTTTTTTTTTTTTTTTTTCATGTTGGATATCAGGCCCTGTTTGAAAAAGTGTAAACAACTGAAAAAATTAAACCAGGCAGATCATGTAAATGATATGTCAATAAAGAGCGTTGTAATGGAAACCTTTAATGTCAATGTGTCTAAAAAAGCACTAAAAGTGAAAATATTAGATTTATTTATACCAAAAACATAAAAATTAAGTAAGTGCTTATGTACCTTAGTATAGGCAATAAGTATACAAGTCACATTGGTATTTTAAGGGAAAAAACAGCAAGATAAATCTATGAATAAACGGCTACATAAGTATATAGGCTCTTTATCTGTATCCAGGAGTCGCATTATATAGGGAAAATTTTATTGTTCCTACCAGAATCCTTAATGAGTTACGTTCATGATCTTTTTATTTAGCATATTCTGAAGAAAGGTGCTATGAAGATATTATTTTCAAAATAGTGGTAGGAACAATAAAAGTTTCCCTATTGAATGCGACCCCTGTATCGTACAAATTCAAGGTTTGGCTTTCTCGCTTTCAGTTGTTGAAAATGTTGAAATAATTTAATGACACCAGTATTTACAAGAGAATCTATTTGAAAACAAGTAAAAGTATATTTTCGCGTACTTAATAAAGGTGAAATTTTCTTTATAAAATTCCGGTGCCAATGTGGCAATTAGGAATTAAAATTATATGATGCCATAACGCATCACCGCCTCTCAAGGGGTCAATAAATTTGTTTTGATATCACCCAATATGCTTTTTTTAAATTTATTACGTAATTTTAATTAGGTATTCTATAATTTTCTTTATTGTGAGCAAAAAACAATGGAGAAATTTACTTCCCGTTGTAAGAGAAAAAAAAAATATTTATAACTATTGGGGTAACTGGATCCAGCGTGGTTCAGTTACCCCGGATACGTGTCCCAGTTACCCCATTCTTGAAAAATTTATGGGGTAACTGGGACACCGGGCTTACATTTGAAACATGAAGTAAATATGTATAGATAGATACCTAATAATATTAACGTAGTTATATGCCTAATCTTTAAAAAAAGATTGTTTAATAAAAGTACTTACAGTATTTTAATAAAAAGTCGAGGAAGTTCAACGAAATTGACGTTGTTTAAGAAAACAGAAACGTAAATTTTCGACAAACTATCACAGAAAAGAGAGAGTTATGATTGAGTTGACACACGTTTTTTTAGGAAGTAGAGGTTAAGGGACATTGTTCACAAAAGCTAAAACTTAAAATACATCAACGGTTTTTTATAAAATAGCCTATGACCCAGTTACATCGTGGGTCCAGTTACCCCAACTAACCTTATATGTTCCCCCAAGGTCAAATAAGCATTAAACGGAACCAGATTTAAGACCGCTGAAGCTGTGGAAGAAAACGGCACGCGACATGAAAGTGCTCATAGAAGTAAAGACTTCCAGCTTCATACAATGTAAAATTCTCATGGAACGTTTTAGGGATAAAGGAGGGGTATATATTGAAGGGGATAATAATTAAATATGCATAAATTTAAAATAAAACATTTTACAGCATTAGTCTCGTTATTTAATAGCCACACCTCGTATATCATATAAAATTAAAATATGTCAAGCTTTCCTGCGCGTTCTCATTGATATGCTTCGACTGCAATGAATTTTGTATATTTTTTAAAGATTTAGTATAATGTAGTTTCTATTGAAAATAACTGAAATACACAAGAGAATTCCACACCCCTAAAAGTTACCCCCCCCCCCCCTTGACGGAATTTCCGGACAAAAATCTGCACGTAAAATAGGTGAACATAACCAAGCACTGCATACATTTTATTTACTTTTCTTACAGTAATTTGCCTCTGAAACTCGTGAATTGTTGCTCCATTTTGCACAAACATTTGTTCTTTTTATTTCTTAAAATAAATTTAGAACAAAAAAATAATATAATAATAAATAAAAGCATATAGATAATTAGTTACTTACGTAATTTTACACTGTTTCTTGGAATAAATAGTTTTGTAAAACAGCGTTATATAATTCAAAATTTTTACAGAGATTTTCATAGATGCAATGCAGTTTTGGATTTAAAAAATGAAGAATATATAATATATATAAATAGTTAGAAAACCAATTATGTTATGTGACAAAATTTGTCCATTGTTTTACAAAATTACTTGAAATGTTTTTCTGTATTATTTTAAAGCTGTGACTACCTGGCAGATATATTTTTAAAGCTCCTGTTATACTGAGATAAAACACTCCTAATTCTAATTTTTCACGCGTGAAATTAATTTAACACAAATTAATAATTTAGAAAGAGAGTGTTACAGAGTGATGAAATTTTACGCTTACTCTCGGATTAAATATTTTTTTTTAATTGCTATTATGTTAATGAACATTTTTGGGAGAGAAAAAAATTAGTTAATAAAGCAATTTTGCACTCTATAAAAATTAGTCCTGTATATTTAATACTTATTGAGCAGAGAGGGTGAAATTCAGCAGAAATTGAGCAGAGAGGGCGTAACAAATCATATTTTCTCCTGCCCATGATTTTTTTTCATGAGCTCTGATGCAGCAGATCGTGAAGAAGCGAAAATTGGATTTTACCTGAATGAGGTAGTTAAATTAGATGCGCAATTAATTTGGAGGCTATTTAATAAGAAAACCTTTGACAAAGTTTATTAATTCTATATTGGTTCTGCTAAAAGCACAGTCCAAAACGGCGAATTTGACGCATGCAAGAAGTAAGTGACAAATCTGTGATAAGATAAATATTTTTTACTAATATAAAGGAAAAATTAAAAGAAATGAAACATTTATTTACGGTATTATTAGCATAAATATAGCTAAGCAAGAACTTAGAATTACATAATTTTGTGAGATATACTATTTTAATATTACCAGGTAATCGCTCCTAACAACACTCGTTAAAAATACCCGATTTACTACAGAGTGTACACAACATACATAAAAATCCTTTTTATTATAAAACGCTAATACATTTTTTGCATGTAGTATGTTTTTTCTTTTTTTAGATTGCCTACTAACTACTCCAAAAAAAACAGTTTTATTTCTCTCGTATGAGCGGCACGTCAACGGTCACCCACGAAACATCTCACTATTTATAGTAATCTTCGCTGTTCTGATTATTTCTATGTTTAAGCGTGTATTGCAATTACTAATTAATAGTAATCTTAGTGATTCTGATTATTTCTATGCTTAAGCGTGTAGTGCAATTACTAATTAATAGTAATATGATTATGTGGTATTGATTATCTGATTATTATTACTAATGAATAGTAATTCCTGATTATGATTATTTCTGTTATTACTGATCAGAATAAGTAATTTCTTAAAACGTCAATAATATTTTAAAAGACTTTGAAACACCTTTTATGGATGTAATGGCATTTTGTAGAGGTTGTCTGCAAATTAGTTAGAGGATTTCGTAAGTCAAGAAATTCCGAAATGTTAAAGGAAATTAACTAGTCGTAAGTCAGACTAGTAGTAATATTGTCGAAGTTTATTCATAAATGGCGTTAGGTGTTATAATTGACGATATCGGAGATTTTATTAAATGGCCACCATGATCACAAGATATTTCTCCGCTTGATTTCGGTGTATGGGGTTTTTTAAAGGATCAAGTGCGCAAGCCGCCACTTCCTGCATCCATTCCTGAAGTAAAATCAAGAATTTGCACTGAAAATAATTTGATCGACAGAAAAATGCTGACAAATCTGTGGCAAGAAATGATTTACCGATGGGACATTTTCAGAGACACGAAAGGAAATCACATCAAACAACATTTGTGATAATGGTAATCTTGAACTATTTTTCTATCTTATATATGATTATCTAACTATCTATCTATCTATCTATCTATATATATATATATATATATATGATTTGTTGACGAATTTGATAGGCGAATTCAGAAGGTTGATAGTAGGCATCCAGAGGATAAAAAATTGCCATAGAACACGGGGTCATAAACCACTTCTTTAGTCACAAATACAGAATGTTTCGCCCTAACCCAACTTTTGTTAAAGGTAATAACTTTCAGAAAACAGAAATATACTATAATTAAATTTTTACTAGATATGCTCACGTTTGTTGTAAATATGACTTCACCAAAAAAAGTGGTTAAAGTTTCCATTATACGTACCAGCAATATGGACTTGACGCTCCACATTTTGCACTTTGATTACTCTATCATCGATTGCATGGACACAATGTTTTTCCACAATTTTTGTGATGTTATCACATTTCATATAAAACGAGGTACATATCATTAGATTTTTATTGTAATATATTTTTTTCTAAAATTATTACCGTCAAGCCGGCTTCAGTTAGGCTGAAACACACAGTATTTCTGACTAAATAAGTGGTTTGCGACTTCATTTTCTATGGCAATTTTTTCTCCTGTTGGTGCTTAATAACACCCCACTGAGTTTTTCAGTCGAATTCAGCAACACCCTGTATATGTATGCTAAATGCTATTAGTTACGCAGCAATTTTGTACTCTGAATAAAATTAGTCCTTAAAACCCTTTAAAGGGTCCGGGACACAAAAATCTTAAAATTATCAAACAAAAAAAAATTATTGCATTAAAAATTTCTCTGTCGTTTTCTGCTTAAAATGATGTTTAAATCATGTTTCTATCTTAATTAGAACAGGAAATATTATTTTTTTCGTTTTGGTTTGTTTTCAAAATCTACCTTTCAAGCTATGGTTGTCAAGGAAACGACTTCTTGTGAAATTGCGTTTTTCTTCATGATGGGTTTTTTCACCATTTCTCATCTTTAAGTTGTTATAAGTCTAGAACCGTTAAAGCTAAATGTTTGAAACTTGGAACATATATTTTTTAATTGCTTTACTTTAACTTTGAGCCAGAAAATTTGAAAAAAAATATTTACTTTTGAAAATATGAATTAAAAAAAATAGTTACATCAATTTTTATTAAGTTTTTACTTTAAATATTTTTATTTTTTTTAAATTAATTTTTTTTAAATGCTGGCTCTAAATTAAAATATACATATTTCTGTTTATTTAAATGAAAAACAATTTAAATTCTACCTATAATATTTCAAGTTATAACGATTTTAAGTTATACCACTTTTTTCATAAATTTTAAATTTAAATTTTTTTTAAAAAGCTATGAGAAGTTTTATCATTTGATTTTGTTTACAAATAATATGGTTAACCATGACAAAAAATTCAAAATTTTAACTCAATAAATAATTTTTTTTTGAAAATGTGTCCCGGACACCCTTAAGCGTCCTAACCGGGTTTTTTCCGTCACGTAATCTTTAAAATCAAGGGTTGATTTAATACAAAACTGATATAAATGTTATTTTTTGCAGTGCATAAGATAATTAAATATGTAAGGTATTCATAAACAAATCCCCATACAAATAGTTTCAATAGGTATTATTTTATGAATCATTAAATATAAAGTAAGAAATAGGCCGGACGCTTAAAGGGTTAATACTAATTGAGATAGGAGAGCAAAGCTTTCGCCTCAAAAAAGTTATATTTTTCATTTATTTTTTATGATCTCCAATTCAGTAGACCATCTGAAAACATAAATTATTTTTTTAATATATAATGGAGCATTCGAAATCAAAATAGATGCGTAATTTATTTGGCGGTTGTTTAACAAGATCCGTAGCAAAGTATTATTTTCATTATTTTGAGAGGGGGGAGTGTCAAAAACATTGACCAAGACATCCAGTCTGTAAAAAATAAGACAGACATGTACGATAAGATAAATATTATATTTATCGCATATGTTAATTATATATTGTTTATGATAATTATTTAATAATTTTTAAACACTAACTAGTTAGTTTTTCAGATTAAATAATTCTGTAAAATGCCTAGTATCTTAAAGAGAAATTTTATGGAGTTTTTATAGCTGATATATATATAATTTAAGATAAAAATTTAAAAAGAAATGCTATTAGTTAATAAAGAAATTTTGTACTCTGACAAAATTAGTTCTTTATATGTAATAATTACTGCGCTAGGAAGGCAAAATTTTCACCGTAACAAATGTTTATTTTTTCTTTCCCATGTGCTCCTATGCAGCGAACCTTGAAAAAGCGAAAATTGGATATTAACTTAATGAGGCGGTTAAATTAGATGCGTAATTTATTTAGCGTATGTTTAACAAGAGAAGTTCAACATAGTTTATGATTTTCACATTGGACTTGTCGAAACCATAGGCTATAACGGTAAATAAATATGACAGAAATCTGTCATATGATAAATATACTTTGTCATCAATATATAATCATAATTAAAAATAGATATTATCAGATATTAATTATTTTCATTGAATTAGAAACGTAATTTACTCGATAGATGTTTAGCAAATAAATTTGGGGCAAAGTTTACTACTTTTTACTATACATATTTTTTTCAGTAAAGGCAATAAAAGGGAATTGTCATGCCAACAATAAATAAGATATATTTAATTAGTTGATGACTTATTGCTGATATGAATGAAAAAAATCTAAAAATAAAAATAACATTTAATTATAAACACCAATTAAAAGAACAATAATTTTGGAGACGTTTGCTGAACTGATGCATTAAATTATTGCACATCGAAATGCATACTTAAAAAGAAAAATCAAGGTTATATATCAGTCTTTTTTCATTCATGAAAACTTTTTAATCTTAAAAAATTGAAAACATTTGTTTAATAAGTAATGCATGCGATACATCTGCACGGTTTAAATCATTTTGTAAAATGCTTATTATATTAACAAAAAATCCTGCAATATCGTAAGCCAAATCGAATGTAGCACATAACAAAATCTATTATTTAATTAGACACTTTTGTATTCTAACAAAAAAAATCCTTTATATTTAATACTTATTGAGCTGGTAGGGCAAAATTTTCGCAGTAGCTAGTTATATTTTTTAATATCTATGATATTCTTTTCATTAGCCCCGATGAAAAAGTGGGCGAAGAGGAGAAAATCGGATTTTAATCTCGGTGAGGAATTTAATTAGACGCATAATTTATTTGATGGCTATTAGTTAAGGGATGCTGTGGCAAATTTTATTATTTTTATCATGGTTTTGTCGAAAGCGCAGTGTATAACAAGCGGAGGCTAACGAAAAAGACAGGCTGAAGAGGTGCGTTACATGTCTCGTCTTTCAGACCGCTTGAATCACGTGATGCACGAATGCACAAGTGCAGGTACATGAAACAGACATTATGTGACCCTAGAGGTAGAATGCGAAAAGAAGTTGCGACAGCTTGCTTTTTTCCGTTATCCTCAAAAACGAACAATGTGCAATAAAGAAGAGATTAAATAACTATGTTAAAGTCCGCTGGGAGCAAGTGAACAGAGTCAGTGTAACCTGTCTTGTGAAATGTAATAGGGCGACGCATAAACTTTACACTTTGATTCAAATCGGGAAAAACGGCTAAGGAGACCGATGAAGTATCTTATCGAACGGGATATTGGAATCTCTTCCGCCTGCCGACTGCGATCCATGATTGCAACTTCCTCGCTAAATGTCGAGTGATTTTTCATGCTTATCGACCATATTCTCAGGATCTGGCGCCCGAAGACTTATCTTTGTTCCGTCGTGACTCATTAAAAGAGTACCCACCCTCCTTGCTGATGTACCAGAAATTCAATAACGTGTAACAAATTCTTCCAGCGATTCTGACGAAGCTTTCGCTGGCAGTTTCCAACAGCTTTTAAAATACTATGAACACTGTCTTGTGGCTAATGGAGATTATTACTTGAAAAAGTAGAAAATATTTTTTGGTTGTATCTTTCGTTTTCTTTATTTTATAAGAACATTCACCGATTCTTTAAACGCACATTGTATTTATCACGTATAACCTAAATTAAATTAATAGTTACGAGTTGGAACCCATCGAAATTCGACGAACTAGAAGGTTTAGAGAAGAATTGTTAGATAGAATTTATAACAAACTTGCAAAAATAATTACAATAAGAAGTTCATCTTACATTGAATGGCTAATTCTTAAAACTAATAATATTTTTAACCTAAAGTTACCAAAATACTATTTCCACAAACTTCAACTGTTTAAATTATTGAAAAATTAAAGTGTATTAGAATACGAAATCAAGATGTGTAAATATGATGAAGTTACCGATTGAGGCTCTAAGTTTGGTATTACGGGATGAAAAATCAGCAAAAAGAATTTTGCGTTGTCACATCATAGAATTTTTCCCCCATACATCTAAGTTTTACGTCATTTTCACATTCTAAAAATTTATATACGTAAAACTCAAATCTGTATTCACCATTACATCATTTTCACTCACTGAATCATTTAGCCTAGCGCCTCAAACTCAGTATCAGCATAATGAAAAAATTTTGAAATGTAAAAGATTTATGAGTGACAATGTGTGTGTTTTTTAAAGGCTGGTGTCATTTTCTGTTCAAAAATTTTCATAAAGTTATTTTTATTTATAATGATAAAATGGCATCAATAAGGATATAAACAATAAACAATAAATGAACATCTTTATTTCTCATTTCTCTGCAACAATGGAAGTAATCCAATTGCCACCATTTTGAAGAAATCGCATAAAAAGCTTTTAAAATTAAAAATAAAAATGGAAATAAATTAAAAAATAGCAAGAACGGGTACATCTACAAATGACCAGCTTTCATATATATATATATATATATATATATATATATATATATAGTTATCAAAATCGGTTCAGTAGAAAGTTCAGGGCTGATGACTGAAAAAAACAACCTGGTCTTTTAAATATATAGATTTTTAATTTAATGCAAAATTAATATGATTACTATTTTGGAAAGGAAATGTATTACAAACTTTATTATTTACGTACTGCATTTCTCGAAAATGCAGACAGTAACGGGAGATGTTATGTCTGTAATAAATTATAAATAAATCTATCATGAGATAAATATTGCTGTTTATCTATAAAAATGAAATACTAAAGAGAAACCAAAGAAAAATATTTTAGACATAATCATAATCATAATTCTAAATACGTTAGAGACTTAGGTGCATTGAATTAATAATAACGCCTGTGCTATTATTTTTTATATGTTACTTCCTGTTTTAACTACTAAAACAAATTTAATACAACAAAATTATAAATATGTAACATGTAAGTAATGTAATTTTACACTGCTTCTCAGATTAAATAATTCTATAAAAAGTTCATTATATTAACGAAAAATTTTGCGCTAGTTTTTATAGGTGAAATCTAATTTAGAGCATAAAATTTAAAAAGAATGGCTATTAGTTAATAAAGCAATTTTGTAGTATGACCAAATTAGTTCTTTATATTTAATAATTACTGAGCTGGGAGGGGAAATTTTCAACCGTAACAGAGTATACCTTTTCCTTCCTGTGAGCTCTGACGCAGCGAACCTTGAAAAAGCGAAAATTGGATATTAACTTAATGAGGTGGTTAAATTAGATGCGTAATTTATTTGGCGCATGTGTAACAAGAGAAGCTGTAGCAAAATGTGTTATTTTCATGTTGGTCATTTGAAAGAAGTTACCATAACGGCAAATACGAAGCATGTATAAATGTGAAAGGAATCTATGATGCGAAAGATATATTTTGTTATCGATATAAATGAAAAACTAAGAAAAAATAAACACTCAATTGTAAAAATAATATAATTCTAAAGATGCCGGTAGTTAAAATTCGTGTTTATGGATTTAACATATTTAAAATAATGATAAAAATTGCACTTTACGCAGAAATAGATAGAAATTTACATAGGTTAAAAAAATGCAGGTATGTTAAACATTACTAGAAACGTTGAAGCATTTATAAACAATTCACAGAATTTTATCATAAATATAATTTTACTATTAAAAAAATCATGAAAATAAGTGATAATTGATTTTTAAAATCAAATATAATATTGATGAATAAAGATATTCATTTTTTCATGCGTAAAAACTGATTTAGAAAAAAAAATACGTAAATCTAATTTTACGCAAGTTCTATTATATAAAAGAAAAGACTTGCAATAGTTTTATTAAGCAAAATCAAACTCAGAACGTTAAGATCAAAATCGAAACGATATTAGTTAAGAAAGCAATTTTGTACTCTGACAAAATTGTTTGTATACTTAATGAGTCAGGAGGGCAATTTTTTTTCTGTTATATATATATTTTTTTCAATGATTTTCTTTTAATGAGATACGATGCAGCTAACCGTTAAATAGCAACACTTGGATTTCATCTTAATGACACAGTTAAATTAGATTAATAATTTATTTGTCAGCTGTTTAACTAGAGAAATTGTGACAAAGTTTATTATTTCCATATAGGTTTTGTCGAAAGCACAGACCAAAATCGATCTTGTGAAAACTTTATCAAATGTGAGAGGAACTTATCATGATATAAATATATTTTTATCGATATAAATAAAACATTATAAATAATCTAATCATTAATTTAGAATAATTATTAAAATTTTAAAAATACTAGAAGGCAAATTTCAGGTGTGCTGATTTATCATATTTTTAAAGAGAGCGATAATGTTACAAAAAATTTTGAACATTGTGTAATTATAATATGAAAATATAAGATTATGTCTCTACAAAAAATAGATAGAATCTTAAATAAGAAAATAATTGGCTATATATTTAATTTAATACATGATCCTGCATTGTGCCTGTTAATCGCGGGGCCTTTCCGGGTAAAATAAATAAAAATTATAGAACCTAAAATTTCAGTGATCTTATTCACGACACCTTTATATGTACATATAAAGAGAAATTTATCATGAGATAAATATACTTTGATTGATATAAAAAAAATTACAAAGAATCGGAATGTCAATTTATAATAATTATAAAATATTTGAAATGATATAAGACCATGATTTTTTTAAAGAATATCAGTGAAATAACTCCGTATAAAATTGCGTAATATAATTTAAAAATATAAGGTTCTATTTATTAAACAAAAATAGATAAAAAAATATACAGAAATATTAAATAGTGCTGAAATGATGGAGTGTTTATTAATAATATACAGAACTTTATTATAAATATTATTTGACAGTTATTAAAAAAACATTATCAAAATAAGTGATAAATTAGTTTTAAAACAAATATTTTATTGTGGCAAATTCTTTTTTTTTTCTTATGCATAAAAAACTATTGGAGAAACATAAAAGAATGTAAAAAAAAAAATAATAATAATAATAATAATAATAATAATATCACACTGTTTCTCGGATTATTTTTTTAAAATATATAACGTTAAATTCTGCAATACCTTTCATAAGAAAATTCTAATTTAGGACAATATATATATTTTTAATGTCATTAGTAAGTAATGAAAGTTTGAACTTTGAATAAAATTACTTCTTTATAATTAACACTTGCTAAGCTGGGAAGACAAAATTTCCGGCATAACAAATAATATTTTTTTCCAATCCGGGATTTTTATTCCGGTACAGCAGACCGTGAAAATGATAAAATTGCATTTCACCTTAAAAAGTCAGTTAAATTAGTTGCATAATTTATGTGGCGGCTGTTTCTTTTAGACAATAATAACATAAATATATGATACAACAATAACATAAAAGACCTTTGTTTTATTTACTACCAGCTTCGAATCAGTGCAGAGAAGAAACTTACCAAGATCAAATCAATTTGAATTTACTTCACTTAAACACATAATTCAAACTGAAGATAACAGACATTTATAAACTAATTCTTATTTATCAAGTATATACATCACATTTTCATATTAGGAAAGAAAGAAAAATATATAAAATAAAATTATACTTCCATTTAAATACTTAAATAAATTTACCTACTGTTATTTGTTAAAACACTTTCCTTTTAACTGAGTAAAGTATTAATATATTTCTCATAGCTAATCACTATCTAATGAATAAAAAAATTCAAGATTACTTATCTGATCATTTTTAAGACAAGATCTGATGAAAATAAAAATGCACTACGTCTCTGCTTCTTCCTTTTTTTTTTTTTTTTCAAGAAAAAACGCTGACTTATTTTTGGGCAAGATGCCCACTTATTTCATAAAAAATAAAACATCGGGCTGGTGCCCACTAAATATCACAAAAATAAAATATTGTGCCGGATACTCCACAAAATTTCACAAAGATATTGGATAAGGTGCCCTACTAATTCCACATAAATAAAATTTCGCGCTGGATGCCCCACTAAATGTAACCAAAATAAAATATTGGTCCAGGTGCATCAATTAAGGTTGTTCACACAAGGCAGATAGGCCCTACTACTTTCTTCACACAACGAAATATTAGGCAGGTTTGCCTCGCTACTATATAAAACTGTAAAAATCACTAATCAACACACTTCGAATTCGAATATTGGTCGCTCGAATTGAACCGCTCTTAAAAGCTTTAAAAGAAACAATCCAGCAGAAATTTACCAAGTATCGTTTTGCACTATACGGAATCCGGATGATTCTTAATATTTCACTTCCTTCCAAGTAGATGAATCAGGAATAAACTTATTTTATCCATCACATTTTGAAGACAGGTGTAATTCTTTTGAACCAAGACCGTTCGCACGGGAAAAATCCATGGAAGTTTCATGTAATCACATCTCGCTCAGACTCCACTACCTTTACATTTACTGTGACAAATTTTATTATTTCCATATTGGCTTTTGCCGAAAGCACAGGCAAAAAGGAATGTTGTGACAACTGTAATAAATATAACAGAAATTTTTCATGAGATAAACATACTTTTATTGATAAAATGTAAAAAACTAAAGAATCGAAGCAGTAGTATATATTAAAATTTTATGAATGACTTTACATGAACTTCAGGTGTATTGAGTGTGCATTTTTTTTTTTTTTTTTTTTTTTTTTTTAAGAACAACAATATATATATATATGGGCCTTCTCACAATCTTTGGACTTTCATGTCCCCGAATAATAATTTTTTTTTAATACACTTTTTTGTGGGTTTTTTTTTAATATTTCATATACAGGGGAACATCCCATTGCATGATTGCACAACAATATTAACGAGATAAATAAGTTTTGGACGATGTTGGGGGTCCAAATACCTGGAAAACTCCTATACCGTCCCATGTCCCTGATGCTGATTTTTAAGTTTGGAGCTGTCTGGATAAAATCGTTTCAATAAAAATAATTCAATGTATTTTTTTTTCTGAAACTGGCACTATTTTTTTATATAAATATGTAGCTAAAAATTAACCTGCACACATTTTTAGGGTTGTTATTATTTTTTAAACTCTGTCCCTGGATTTTAGATTCCTTACCATCCCTTTTCTAAAATTATACAGAAAATCATTTCAGATGCAGCCACATAATTTTTTTCAAGTTTTTTCTCATGCAGAAGTATGCCAGAGAAATAATGTCTAAAATTCTTTGGCAGGAAATTTACTGTAGAATTTAAATTAGCATTTAAATATCAATTTCAAGCATCTTGGCTTTATTGGTAGTCTCACTGTCCCCAAGGTTTATTCCTGCACTTTTCGAGGTAAATTAAAAAAATAATAATAATAAAGTACAATGTTAACAACTGTTTCTAAAATTCAATGAACATTGTGGCTGTCACTTAGTCTTAACATGATTTTCCGAAAAATAGGTGGTAATTTTCCTTATCGTTCCATCCTTACCGTCCTCTTTTTTTTTTTTTTTTTTTTTTTTTTTTTTACCATTTCGTTTTTTTTTCCAATACCATCTCCTTTTTTTACCTTACCGTCCCTTCTTTAACACCCTTTTAAGACAATGTTATACAAAAATTCTGTATTAAAAGTACTACATTGTTATTATTTCTTATTCGAATGTCCTGTGGGTACTATGCAAATTCATTATAAGTAAAAATTTAGAAGAAAATAAAAAGTTATAGGGGTAAAATGGTAAGGAAAATTAAACTCGCAAGTTTAACTTAAACCTCAGTTAAATAAAAAAAATTTCGCTGCTGACCATTTTTTCTTTATTTTGAATCATTAAGGCATTCGTCTATCAGATTAAAATGTTATTTTAGCAAGTTTAATTTTGTCAGATTTTTTTTTTCCCAAAAGTCAAAAGATTGTGAGAATGCCCCATATATATATTAAGATAACTATAAAATAATATAAAGTTGTATAATATAATTTTAAAATGTAAAATTCAATTTAATATAATAAAAATAGATTTTAAAAAAATACCAGCAAAAATACCGGAATATTAAATACTACTAAAAATGAAGGAGCGTTTATTAATAACATACAAAATTTTATCATAAATATCATTTTACTGTTATTTAAAAAAATTATAAAAATGAGCGATAAATAAATTTTTAAACCAAATGTTATATTGAAGCAAATTCTCTTTTTCTAATGAATAAAAAGTAATTTAGAAGACAAAACTAAAAATATGTCATGTTACACTGCTGCTCGGAATAAAATTTTTAAAACGACTATTATTTAAGCGTAAACGCTCGCAATATCTTTCATAAGAAAAATTAAATTTAAAGTAAGAAATTTAATATATATATATATATATATACATATATATATAACCATTAATTAAACATAACCTACCACCATCAAAAACCGTAATAATATGAATTAAAACTGTAAGTATAAAAAAAAAAAAAATTAATTAATTTATTATAAGAATTATTATGGAAGAAAAAGAAAAAAGTGGACACCGACAAATAATGGAAAAGCTTATATATTGAATTACGTTGTCAAGGGCACAGAATTCAATGATATAAGCAATATGGTCGTTTTCTGTGAGAAAAATAAGCTAAAGCTAAAAATTATTTTCCCCTGTGCCCAAACAACCATTAAAATCAAGTGAATTGATTAAAAATGAAAACAGAATAGAAACAAATAATATGAAATGGAAGAATCAATAAAACCTATTTAAATATTTATAGGATATAAAATAGAAATAATAAACACGATACCGATTAATATTTCAGTATTTTACAAATATCCAAGGGCACATGGCTACCAAAATAGCATAAAGATTAAGGTGAATAAAACAGTTAAGAAATCACAGTAATTTATACCAAAGGATGCAGTTAATACATTTTGAAATAAATTTTGAAATACCATGTTAAATACATTTAATATAATATAAAATAAAATAAATAGATAGTAATTACATTATTTAAAATGCACTATTAAATTAATTAATAACTGTTATATATATATAAGTAAATAAAGTAATTTTATGCTTGGGCAAAAACTGTGTTCTTTATTTAATATGTACTAGGAGGGTTACGTTCCCATCGTAACAAATAACTTTTTTTGCCTATCCGCGGTTTTCGTTTAATGAGCCCGATACAATGGACCGTGAAAATGTGAAAATTGGATTACACCTTAATGAGTAAGTTAAATCAGTTGTCTAATTTATTTCACGGCTGTTTGACTAGAAGAGCTGTGGCAAAATTTATTATTTACATAGTTATTTTGTCAGAAGCACAGGGCAAACCGGATGTCGCGACAACTGTCATGAATATAAGAGAAATTTATCGTGAGATAAATATATTTCTGCTGGTATAAATGAAAAATTATAGAGAATAGAAACATTAATTTATAATAATAATTAAATTTTAGAAATGCCCTGAGATAAACCTTGGGTGAATTAATTTAAATAAAAAAAAAAATCAATATTATAAGATAACTATAAAATAATATAAAATTGTACAATATATATTTTTAACAAAACTCAATTAAAAAAAAAAATGCTATAAAAAGTGATAAAATATCTTTATTAAGATTGACGATCGTTTTGTCGCACCAACGGCGACATTTTCAAAATCATTTATGATTAATATGATCATCCAAACGATTTTGAAAATGTTGCCGTTGGTGCGACGAAACGATCGTCAATCTTAATAAATATATTTTATCACTTTTTATAGCATTATTTTACTTAATCTGTTTATAAGTGATTTTCATACATGTTTTCAAAACTCAATTTATTAAACAAAAAAAGATAAAATAAAAATACAAGAAAAATACAGAAATATTAAACATTGCTAAAAATGACGCTCCGTTTATAAAACAAATGCATAATTTTATGAGAAATATCTTTTTACTCTTTAAAAAAAAGTGATAAATTACGTTTTAAATTAAATATTTTATTGATGCAAATTATGTTTTGCTTTTGCATAAAAACTAATTTAGAACAAAAAACTAAATAAATATGAAATATTATACTGCCGCTTGAATAAAAAAAAAAATATTTAAAACGCCAATTATTTAAAGATAAACTTATAAAACGTCTTTTATAAGCAAATTCTAATTTAGGGCATTTTTTAAAATGCTTTATTTATTGAAGTAATTCTGTTCTGTGACTGAAGTTAGTTCATTATATTTAATACTTACTTGCTAAGCTGCGAAGGAATATTTTCCGCAGCAACAAAATATATTTTTTTCCTACACGGGATTTTCTTTTCATGAGCACCGATGCAGCGGACTGTGAAAAAGTAAAAATTGGATTTCACCTTAATGAGTCAGTTAAATTAGTTGCCTAATTTATGCGACGTCTGTTTGACAAGAGAAGCTGTGGCAAAATTTACTATTAGGTAGATTTCGTAAAAAATACTACCTATTACATTCTCTCTCCTACGTTGGAATTTATGAAACATTTTTGCAAATCTACGCCGATCATGGCCCCTAGAACCCAAACTCACACACATATATATATATATATATTAGGGTGGTCCTTAAAAAATCAACTTTCAAAATTTTTATGGGGCACCCTCCTATTTTGTTCTATGTATAGAATAAAGACTTCCACAAAAAATTCAAAATTTTAAAACATGTCTTAAGGTTCGCTACCAAGACTTGAATGTTTGAAAAAATAAAAAAATGACATATTTTGTTATCTAATAATGAGTTGTTAATACAAATCTATAGTTATTTCCAAATTGAATCATGGTATGAGATTAGGCTGTTAAGATTGTCATTTGTTTCAAGTTTCAACATATTTACACAGTCTATTGTCCGAACACAGGCAGGAATATTTTATGTCTACACTCTATTTCACCTCAACTTGGCAACATTGTGAAAGGTAGTGAATCTAACATTCCGCCTTGAAAAATATTTCTCCGTTATTTTGTAATCTTAAATAGGCAAAATGCGTAGTAATTTATAAGATAATGTTTATAAATTATAGAATTTATTTTTTTATATTCGTAAAATGTCGTACTAAATGGCGATATTCGTATCAAAAGCAGAGCACAAAACTAAAAAAAAAAAAAAAAAGAGTTTTTGGCAAGCAATCCTTTGACTGTTCACTGGGATTGTAAAATTTTAGAATCCATTTCAGGATCTGAAACTGTAGACAGATTGTCCATTATTGTTTCAGTTAAAGGTACTGACCATTTAACTAGCTGCTCCAAAACTGCAATAAGGAACAGATGAAGTAATAGCTTCTGCTGTTAACGAAACATTGGAATTGTGGGGATTACAAGCAAGTAAAATGTATAACTTTTGATATAACCTTTGTTAATACCTCATTATCAGGAAAAGTTTGTACTTTTCTGGATTAGAATATGAACAAAGAAATGATTGGGCTTGTCATCATTACATTCTTGAAATTATGCTTAAGGAAGTTGTTAAGTCTCTCGGAGTTTCAAGCGGACCAGATATAGCGTTATTCAAACAATTTAAAATTTCGTAGATGTCTGTCGATTATGGTATATTTCAGACTCTCAAAACTGACAATTTAATCAATGAAAAAACTATCACATAATGCGACAGAAATAACAGAATTTGCTCTAAGTCATCTTATTGATTTTCAACCTAGGGATGATAACATGGAATTGATAGAGCTTGCCATTATTTTCTTAGGAGGAGTACCCGAAAGTGGTGTTTACATTAGAGACCCAGGTGGATTGCATCGGGATCCATGGATGGTATGGTGAAGGCCTTATACTCGCCAAAGATTTATTTATTTAGAGATAAGTTTAAACTCTCTAAGCAGGAAGAACCTGGAATTCGTCAGGTTTGCTCGTTTGTGGTGAAAATCTACATTCACAGCTGGCATCAGGGTCAATGATTAATTGCTTTGAAGAAGTTCCTATGACATTTCTGTACTTCACAGAAGAACTAGTTGCTTTTGCATTTTTCGATGATAATGTCTTTTTTGAAAGTAAAAGAAAAATGGTGCATGCTTTGAAAAATGAAGACAATTATGAACCCTTGAAACATACACGTACTGATCCTGATGACATTCTCCAAAATGACCTGCAAGATTTTCTATCAAGAAGTACTCTAAGGTTTTTTTTGTAATTATGGATTTACCTTCAGACTTTTTTGAAACAGATGTGACTAATTGAAATGAAAATTAATCCTACAAGACATGCAAGGCGCTGGCAACTTCAGTCAAAACTGTTAATGATGTAGCCGAAAGTGGAATAGCACTCATGGAGGAATACAATGAACTTCGTACAAAAGATAAAGAACAAAAATAGTATTTCAAGGATGTGATGATAGCAATCCAAATCATTTCTTAGTTCATATTCAGTCCCAGAAGAGCACAAGCTTCTCTTGATAATCCGGTAATAACAAAGGTTATATCAAAACGCATACATTGTACTTGCTCGGTACTCCCCACAACTCCAATATTTCGTTAAGAGCAGAAGTTATTCCCTCACCTATTCCTGATTGAAGTTTTGGAACAACAAGTAACTGATCAATAATACCTTTACCTGAAGCAATAGTGGGTAATCTGTCTACAGTTTCAGATCCTGAAATGTCTTCTAAAATTTTGCAATCTCTGTGAACAGTCAAAAGTACGCTTGCCGAAAACTCTTTTTTTAAGTTTTGTGCTCTTCTTTTGATACGAATACGCCCATTTAGTACGACATTTTACGAATATAAAAAAATCAAATTCTACAATTTATAAATATTATCTTATAAATTTTTATGCATTTTAGCTATTTAAGATTAAAAAATAACGGAGAACAATTTTTCTAAGAGGAATGTTAGATTCTCTACTTTTCATAATGCTGCCAAATTGAGGTGAAATAGAGTGTAGACATGAAAGAATCATGTCTGTGTTTGGACAATAGACTGTGTAAATATCCTGAAACTTGAAACTAATGAAAGTATTTAAAGCCTAATATAATACCATGATTCAATTTGGCAATGACTATGGATTTGTATTAATAATGTATTATTATATTACAAAATATGCCAATTTCTTATTTTTTTTTTAAACATTCAAACCTTGGTAGCGACCCATGAAAAATGTTTTAAAATTTTGAAATTTTTGTGGAAGTCTTTATTGTATATATACAACAAAATAGGAGGGTGCCCCATAGAAAATTTAAAAGATTTTTTTTTAAGGACCACCCTAATATATATATATATATATATATATATATATATATATAAGGGAAGACGACCTAGCTAAGCTCGGTTAAAATTCGCTTTATGTTCAACTCGTTAGAATATTCTCACTGTATCATTCTCTCTGAATTATTGCTATAAAGCATGTTATATTATAACAATATTACTAACGAAAACAATTAATATGAAAAATATGTGTACATATTTCTAAATTGTACACTATTTTCACATTCACAACGAAAGGACATCAATCCAAATTACATTTTTAGCTCAACTCTGATTGGTTTAACCATGTATCTCGAATTCTATTAAGAATTTCTAAAAAATTCTTTCACTTCTGAATGCTTATTTTTTCGACAAAAATAGCCAAACTTGGCGGCATTCTTGCATTTGGCGTTAAGTATGTGTCTTGCCATTCATAATCTTGAAAGTCTAAGTTTTCGGCCAAATGTTTCAAATATTTCGCCAACTTCGCGGTTTCGTGACCCTGAGCCGTTGTGACCCAAAGCGACACACTAATTAAATCTGCTTGAACATGTGACTTAGCTAAATGGTCTGGTAATCAAAAACGGTAGGATACAAAATTTAGTCAAAATCATTTAAGCCTTTTTATAGATAAAATTACCTTGACCCGCAGGGATTCAAAAATGACCCAGTAATCTAATTTTCTCGAACAGGTGACACAGCCGCATTGTGTTCTCCAGCCCGAAAACGATAGAATACAAAATTTATCAAAATCGTTAGAGCCGTTTTCTAAACAAAATTAGCTTGATCCGTAGTGATTCCAAAATGACCCACTAATCGAAATTTTTAGAACATGTGATTTAGCACAGTGTTTCTTCTCGTGCTCTGAAGTGGTAGAATACATAATTTCGTCAAAATCGTTAGAGCCGTTTTCTAGATAAAATTAGCTTGACCCAGAGTGACCCAAAAATGACGCACTAATCGAATTTTCTCGAACATGTGACTTAGTCCAATGGTCTTCTCGTAATCCAATACGATAGAATACAAAATTTAGTCAAAATCATTAGAGCCGTTTTTTTAGATAAAATGGGCTTGACCCATAGTGACCCAAAAATGACCCACTAATGGAAATTTCTCGAACATGTGACCTAGCCCAGTAGTCTTCTCGTGCTTACAAATGGTTGGATATAAAATTTAATTAAAATCGTTTCAGGCGATTTTTAGATATTATTAGCTTGACCCTGACCCATTATGACCCAAAATGACCCCCTAATCGAATTTTCTCGAACATGTGACCTAGCCCAATGATTTTCTCGTGCCCGAAATTGGTAAAATACAAAATTTAGTTAAAATCGTTAGAGCTGTTTTTAAGATAAATTTACATACACACACACATACGCACAAAATTTTTGCTCGTATATAGTATAAGAAATACAGTGGAACTCCATGTATACGTTTTGCCCGGGACCGGATAACAAAACATATAACTCAGTAAAGCGTACAATTCAATTAATAATCTACCCGGACTTTCTTTTAATATATATCGTTAAAATTTTGTTTAGCCGACAAGTTTCAGTTACCTTTTTCATAGTAAACTGAAGTCTCATAAATATTGTGCAACATAACATATATTCGTGAAAATGAAACAGAGTAAAAAAAAAAAAAAAAAAAAAAAAAAGGTAAATCAGAAAAGTGCACAAAGAAAGGTTATTTATCATAAAAACTTTATAAAAATTAGTATTTACGCACAGAGTATTTAAAAAAATTGAGTGAAATTGTGTAAATCATTGATCAAAAACATTTCCGTTAGGAACTGTTTCTTACCTTAAGAAAAATTATTTTCGGGTGCTCTTGTTCTGCATCAAGACATGACACATTATACTAAAGTAGCTTCTTGCGATAATGTACTGTACAATTTGCAATTATGCCCAAAACTAAGAGTTGAAATTTTCTAGTGCAGTTAGACGGGGAAATTTTCACTCTGGTGTTCTCGAGCTAGCTTGAGGGCGAGTGGTCAGCACAATGTTTCATAGAGTAACTTTGTATTTTTCTCTTCCTATATGCTCTTGTAGTTTCTTTAGCCAACTGTACATGGCTGCCCGCGTCATCCACACTTATAGATTTGCATCATAATCCATGAAGAACGCGATTAGATTTTTATAACAATGGGGCTTTCTGTATTTTTCAATGACTAAATGTCGTAGCTTATCGGTACCGTCAAACATTGTTTACTTTGCATGCCGGTCCTGACGTAAGTCCAGTCTTGTCTGTGGTGTAATCGTCTTTCGACTAACAATCTTGAATTAATTTTGGAAGTTCCTGATCTTTGAAGTAATCAACTGTGAGATCATTTACGGCATTCTACTCGTCGCATATGGGGCGACTAGTAATACCTTGGTGGTCCTTGAATCCTGTAACCCAACCCTTAGAAGCTTTAAATATTGCTAACTCGAGGGTCTCTTCTTGCAACACATTTCAGATTACCGGTATATCAGCCGAACGCTTAGACTGAAACCACAAATATAGATGTTTTTCTAATTTGGAAAATCGTCCTTCTTCCAGGCGAGTTCGTTTGGAACAGCTTGGCCCGGGTTCAAATAAAGCATCTTTTATTTTTTCTTTCTTGCTTAAAATCATGTTGAGAGTAGATCGTGGTATTCCAATACATTGAGACAAAGTCTTTCACCAGAATTGGCCTCCCATCTTCCAAATAATTTTGAGCTTTTCCTCTACTGAGAGAGCTGCCTATTTCCGACTCATTTTTAAGTCGCACTATGAAATGTCAAGTGATTTACGCAGGCCCTTATTATCGCATGGGAAAATCGGGACTTTGCCCAGGGGCCCCCAAATCCATATATTAATTTAGAAAATATTTATTTATTTTTTTTCAATTCCAACTCAAAGTTTTCAAGTACAAAATACAAATTTCAGCTTTAAAAGAATTAACTTAAATCACATCTAAACTTTAGTGGTTGAAAATAATCAGTTCTAATTGTCATGGAATAAATTTTCTTCCATATTCAAAGTTTTTTCTTTTAACTATGAATTAAATATGAAAAGCAGATCCAAAATTGCCATCTTTTCAGATATTTTGATAAAACACTTTCTACTTGGGAAGTAGGATCTATTTGATTTGATATTATGTTGTGTAGTACAACTTAAAAAGATGTAAAAAAAAAGTAACTTGGTTAGCTCATATTTACATATTAGAGCATTTGATACCCTTCCATAAGTTGAAGTTATTAAATTCATCTTAAAGTAATATAACAAGCTGCTAAAGTTATATAAAAGGGTTTGGTTCTGTACTAAGAAAAAAAAAGAGTATTTTTATTAATTAAGGTACTTAATTTAGAATTGTCGGCGATAAGAATTTTCTTCTATTTAAAATCCAAGGTGCGAAAATATTGTTTATGCATTATAGATATGACTGATCATCAGTTCTATCTGAATAATGCTGCAACGATACGAATGGGGCCTCCTAATTTATCTTTGCCCAGAACCCCAATTAGTCATGATCGGGGCCTGGATCTACGACACAGCACACTGTCGGACGCATATCCATGTTGTTGCCCAAAATATCCGCCATACTGTGACCTCAGCATTAGTCTACCGCCAGAGCTGAGGTTGCGTATTTAAAAGAACCTGTAGTTGTTCGGCATTTGCCAACGATAACTGGTTTTAACTTGAGTTTTTGGTTCTGGACCAACAATGGCGGGGATGACGTCAGGCTGTATTATAGGAATTCTAGACGAAGGCAGGCGGTCACATGGCTGTGGTGGTAAAGATAAACATGAGAGGGGAGTGGAAAGCGTGGTCCCTGCTGCTACGGCCAACACCTTTATTCTTCTCCCCTTATTTCTCATATGCTACATTTTTGTATATGGTTAGTTAAAATCCCAGAAAGCATAGAGAAAAAATTCGGTAAGCGGTAGAAAAGGTTCGGGAAAAAATATTTTCTGCAAAACATATAAAAAATATAAAATTTCATTCGGGGATGCAAAAACAAAACGCATAACTGAGTGAAATGTATAACTCAGCTAAATTTTAACGGCAAATGATCGGGACCAGTGACTTTAAACGTATAACTAAGGGAAACGTACAACTCAGATAACGTATAACTGGAGTTCTACTGTATATAACTTTTTTATGGACACGATAACTTCCATAATTCTGCACAAATATCTTCCAAACTAATACATAAAATCAAGAGGTAGAAAATCTCGATCAACTTTGTTAATGGGCAAAATCGGACCAAGGGGGTTGAAATAGGGAGGGGGTTTGTGAAAACCGAAAAAAAACCATTACTTCTTAATTATAACATATATCAAATCAGTTTAAAGTTATTATTATTTCTAGAGAAAGGGACAAAAATTTATGGATCATAGATTTTCGATAAAATTAAAAATGTGCTCATGGGGCGAAAATAAATAGGGTTTTAGAGATAAAAAAAATTCTTACTTCGTCAATTCTTAAGATATAAAATTCACTTAAACTTATTATAAATTTTCTTAATATTACCCACAACTAATAATGACAAGTTTTTGATAGGACCAACTCTTACCGCCAATAAAATTAAAAACGAAAATAAATGGGGGAGAAGAAAAAAATTCATTTCTTCGTCAATTCATAAGATAGTTAATGCGCTTAAATTTATTACACATCTTCTCAATATTATCTACAACTTTCAGTTTGACAAGTTTTTGATAGGACCAGCTCTTACAGCAAAAACAAATTAACCAAAAATAAGAGTTGACGAAAAAATTATCGTAATAAGGCTGTACTCAAATCCAAAAGGGTTATTTTCTGGCTCATTATTAAATTCATTTTTGCTCTCAAACACATCCAAATTGCCGATTTAAATTGCCGATTGAGTCAGTTAAATCCAATCGGCAATTTATCTTATTCAGAAATTATATAATGTGCTGTATTGGTCGATAATTTGATAAAGGCAAATCATATTTCAAAAAATGCTATCAAAGTGGGCATCTTAAACATAATTTTCAGAAGCGTAGTGCTGGAAACAACAAACAAAAATGGTTGTACTGAGAAAATAATTGTTTATAAACCATGTTCTAATTAATTGAAGGAAAAATAAAAACACAGGTCGCTTATAAATCTCTTCAAAAATCATGTCAGCAAGTTTCATGTTTTTACATTTAAAAATGAGCCTGAAAATGTGTCAGAAAATTTCGAGTTGTTGAGCGTGGAAAAATATTTTTTTAATACCGCCTTAGTATGATTCTGATAAAACCAGCTCTTAACGAAAAATAAAATTAAAAATTCGTCGAAAGCGGCCAGATAAAATTATTAAACTGGGTTTATCTCTGATATTGATTTAGTTTTTGTTGGTAAAATTAGTACTTCACTACCTCCCTCTGTAGGCCGAGCCGGCAGGGATTTTTTTTAATATTTGTTTTATCAAAAGAAAATGCTAAAACAATAATTGCGACAATTGTAATAAAAATAAGGGAAATTTATATGATATAAATATATTTTTTGTCTATATAAACAAAAAATTACGAAGAATCCGCAAATATTAATTTATGATATAATTTGAAAATTTTTAGAAATGCTATAAGATATATGGAATAATATGGATAATATGGAAATAATAAACTTCACCACAGTTCTTATTAGCAAACATTCACCTCATAAATTACACAACTAATTCAGGTGAAATAATTTAACACTATTTTTAAAAAACTTCAATGTTATTAATTAAATATAAAATAATATAAAGCTGAGTAATATACTTAAAAAATATAAAATATTATTTATTGTACTAAACTATATAAAAAAAATTATACATAATGATACAGAAATTTTAAATATTCCTAAAATTAACTCAGCATTTATGAATGATATGCATAATTTTTATCATAACTAGTGTTATACAGTTATTAAAAAACATTTTAGGGATTTTTTTTATATTTGTTTTATCAAAAGAACAGGCTAAAACAATAATTGCGACAATTGTAATAAAAATAAGGGAAATTTATATGATATAAATATATTTTTTGTCTATATAAACAGAAAATTACGAAGAATCTGCAAATATTAATTTATGATATAATTTGAAAATTTTTAGAAATGCTATAAGATATATGGAATAATATGGATAATATGGAAATAATAAACTTCACCACAGTTCTTATTAGCAAACATTCACCACATAAATTACGCAACTTATTCAGGTAAAATAATTTAACATTATTTTTTAAAAGCTTCAATGATATGAATTAAATATAAAATAATATAAACCTGAGTAATATAATTAAAAAATATAAAATACTATTGATTGTACAAAACTATATAAGAAAATTATACGTAATGATACAGAAATTTTAAATATTCCTAAAATTAACTCAGCATTTATTAATGATATACATAATTTTTATCATAACTATTGTTATACAGTTATTAAAAAACAATTTAGGGATTTTTTTTTAATATTTGTTTTATCAAAAGAACAGGCTAAAACAATAATTGCGACAATTGTAATAAAAATAAGGGAAATTTATATGATATAAATATATTTTTTGTCTATATAAACAAAAAATTACGAAAAATCCGCAAATATTAATTTATGATATAATTTGAAAATTTTTAGAAATGCTATAAGATAATATGGAATAATATGAAAATAATAAACTTCACCACAGTTCTTATTAGCAAACATTCACCACATAAATTACGCAACTAATTCAGGTGAAATAATTTAACATTATTTTTTTAAAACTTCAATGTTATGAATTAAATATAAAATAATATAAAGCTGAGTAATATAATTAAAAAATATAAAATACTATTTATTGTACACAACTATATAAAAACATTATACGTAATGATACAGAAATTTTAAATATTCCTAAAATTAACTCAGCATTTATTAATGATATACATAATTTTTATCATAACTATTGTTATACAGTTATTAAAAAACATTTTAGGGATTTTTTTTAATATTTGTTTTATCAAAAGAACAGACTAAAACAATAATTGCGACAATTGTAATAAAAATAAGGGAAATTTATATGATATAAACATATTTTTTGTCTATATAAACAAAAAATTACGAAGAATCTGCAAATATTAATTTATGACATAATTTGAAAATTTTTAGAAATGCTATAAGATATATGGAATAATATGGATAATAATGAAATAATAAACTTCACCACAGTTCTTATTAGCAAACATTCACCACATAAATTATGCAACTAATTCAGGTGAAATAATTTAACATTATTTTTAAAAAACTTCAATGATATGAATTAAATATAAAATAATATAAACCTGAGTAATATAATTAAAAAATATAAAATACTATTTATAGTACAAAACTATATAAAAAAATTATACGTAATAATACAGAAATGTTAAATATTCCTAAAATTAACTCAGCGTTTATTAATGATATGCATAATTTTTATCATAACTATTGTTATACAGTTATTAAAAAATATTTTAAAGCTAAGTTGTAATTCTTTCTTATATAACCTATCATGTTGAGTTAAATTATTATTATTATTATTATTGTGCATAAAAACTAATTTAAACGAAAAACTAAAAGCGTACGTAATATTAAACTGCTGTTTGGATTGGAAATAATATTTAAAACGCCTATAAGGTAAACTCTTGCAATATCTTTCATAAATAAAATTTAATTTAGGACAAGAAGTGAAAGGAAATTATTATAGAATTATGTAATTATGTACTGTGGATTAAAATTAGTTATTTATATTTAATACTGTCTAAGCTGGGTGGGAACAAATACGTAAAAAATAACATTTTACTTACCCGTGATTTTCGTTTCATGAGCTTCGACGCAGCGGACAGTGAAAATGTGAAAATTGGTTTTTGGTGTTGTTTTATGACGGTCGATTATGTACACTAGGGATATAGGACCTGAAGGGGGATGCCATCTGTGGGGTTCTTTCTGAGGGATCCTAACCAGTATTTACGAAAGGATATCCAAGGTTAAAAGAAAACAACGGAAATATCCGAACGGTTACGCCGACGGGCGCGATTGGTTTCGAACCTAGCACCTCCCATCTATCATCTTTGAGAGTAGAACCTCTCAGCTATTGCGTGAAAATTAGACTTCACTTTAATGAGTCAGTTAAATTAGTTGCGCAATTTATGTGGCCGATGAATTTGGTAAGAAGAGTTGTGGAAAATTTAATTATTTCCATATTTGTTTTGTCAAAAGTACAGACCAAAACGTGTGTTACGGCAACTTTAATAAATATAAGAGTAATTTATCGTGAGATAATTTTATATTTTTATCGATATAAATAAAAAATTACAAAGAAACGAAACATTAATTTATAATACTTATCAAAATTTTAGATATTCCTTATAATAATCTTCAATTGTATTAATTTAACATTTTTTTCAAAAAGAACATCAGTGTTATAAGATAACTATAAAAATATAAAATTTTATAATTTAATTTAAAGATATTAATTGGATTAAAAAGAATTTATAAGCCTAATAATTAAACGTAAACTTCTGCAATGTCTTTCATAAGCAAATGTAATTTAGGACATATTTTTTTATTTTTTAGTTAATAAAGTAATTCTGTACTTTCACTGAAGATAGTTCTTTATATTCAATACTTACTAAGCTGGGAGAGGAAATTTTCCGCCCTAACAAATTATATTTTTTTCTACACGGTATTTTCGTTTCATGAGCACCGATGCAGCGGACTGTGAAAATGTGAAAATTGGATTTCACCTTAATGAGTCAGTTAAATTAGTTGCAGAATTTATATGGCCTATGTTTGATAAGAAGATTTGAGGAAAATTTTATTATTTCTTTATTATTTCAATATTTGTTTTGTCAAAAGCACAGGCCAAAACGTGTGTTACGATAACTGTAACAAATATAAGAGTAATAAATCATGAGATAATTTTCCATTTTTTCCGATATAAATAAAAAAATACAAAGAAACGAAACATTAATTTCTAATACTTTA
Organism: Maratus speciosus; assembly: GCA_963932465.1. Taxonomy (NCBI): domain Eukaryota; kingdom Metazoa; phylum Arthropoda; class Arachnida; order Araneae; family Salticidae; genus Maratus; species Maratus speciosus. Next base: position 330,462,297 of record OZ010786.1, read on the forward strand.
GCAAAATTTTAGAAATTCCATATAATAATCTTCAGTTGTATTAATTTAACATTTTTTTTTTTTTAAGGACAACAGTATTATAAGATAACTATAAAAAATATAAATTGTATAATTTAATTTTAAAATTTTATTTGGATTAAAATATTTTTAAACCCCTACTATTTACACGTAAACTTGTGCAATATCTTTCATAAGTAAAATTTTATTTAGTACAAGAAATAAAAGAAAATTATTAGAGAATAAAGTAATTCTATACTTTTGGTTTAAATTTAGTCATTTATATTCAATACTTACTAAGCTGGGAGAGGAAATTTTCTGCCCTAACAAATTAAATTTTTTTCTACACGGTATTTTCGTTTCATGAGCACCGATGCAGCTGACTGTGAAAATGTGAAAATTGGATTTCACATTAATGAGTCAGTTAAATTAGTTGCGCAATTTATATGGCCGAAGTTTGATAAGAAGAGTTGTGGATAATTTTATTATTCCTATATTTGTTTTGTCAAAAGCACAGGCCAAAACGTGTCTTACGACAACTGTAATAAGAGCACTTTATCAATTTAATCATGAGATAATCTCATAGTTTTATCAATATAAATAAAACATTACAAAGACACGAATCATTATTTTATAATACTTATCAAAATTTTAGATATTACATATAATAATTTTCAAGTGTATTCATTTAACATTAATTTAAAAAAAAAACGTGTGTTACGACAACTGTAATAATTATAAGAGTAATTTATCAGGAGATAATTTTATATTTTTATCGATATGAATAAAAAAATACAAAGAATCGAAACATTAATTTATAATACTTGCCAAAACTTTAGAAATTCAATAAGCTTGTCTACAAGTGAATTAACTTAACATAAAAAGCAAATAAAAACGTGTGTTAGGACAACTGAAATAAATATAACAGCAATTTATCATGAGATAATTTTATATTTTTATCGATATAAAAAAATTACAAAGAATCGAAACATTAATTTATTATACTTATCAAAATTTTAGAAATTCCATAAGATAATATTCAAGTGTATTAATTTAACATTAAAAAAAAGAGAAACACGTGTATTAAGACAACTGTAATAAATATAAGAGTAATTTATCATAAGATAATTTTATATTTTTATCGATATGAATAAAACATTAGAAAGAATCGAAACATTAATTTATAATACTTATCAAAATTTTAGAAAATCCATAAGATAATCTCCAAGTGTATTAATTTAACATTAAAAAAAGGAAAACGTGTGTTACGACAACTGTAATAAATATAAGAGCAATTCATCACCCGATAAATTCATATTTTTATCGATATAAATAAAAACATTCAAAGAATCCAAACATGAATTTGTAATACTTATCAAGATTTTAGAAAATCCATAAGATAATCTTCAAGTGTATTAATTTAACGTTTTTAAAAAAAGAAAAACGTGTGTTACGAGAACTGTAATAAATGTAAGAATAATTTATCATGAGATAATTTTATATTTTTATTGGTATAAATAAAAAAAATACAAAGAATCGAAACATCAATTTATAATACTTATCAAAAATTTAGAAATTCCATAAGATAATCTTCAAGTGTAGTAATTTAACATTTTTTAAATAGAAAAATGTGTGTTATGACAACTGTAATAAATATAAGAACAATTTATCATGAAATAATTTTATATTTTTATTGATATAAATAAAAAAAATACAAAGAATGGAAACATTAATTTATAATAGTTATCAACATTTTAGAAATTCCGTTAGATAATCTTCAAGTATATTAATAACATTTTTTAAAAAGAATATTAGCGTTATAGGATAACTATAAAATATATAAAATTGTGTAATTTAATTTTTAAATATTAATTGGATTTAAAGAAAATTCAAACGCCTACTATTTAAACGTAGGCTTATGCAATGTCTTTCTTAAGCAAATGTAATTTAGGACATACATATTTTTTAAGGTTTTAGTTATAAAATTAATTCTGCACTCTCACTGTAGTTAGTTCTTTATATTGAATACTTACTACGCTGGGAGGGAAAATTTTCCGTCGAAACAAAATAATATTTTTTCCTACACGTGATTTTCGTTTCATGAGCACCGATGCAACGGACTGTGAAAATGTGAAAATTGGATTTCACCTTAATGAGTCAGTTAAATTAGTTGCGTAATTTATGTGACGGCTGTTTGACAAGGGGAGGTGTGGGAAGGTTTATTACTTTCATACTGGTTTTACCATAAGAAAGGGACAAAACGAATATTGCGAAGATTGTAATAAAAATAAAGGAAATGAAATTTATCATGAGATAAATATATTTTTTGTTTATATAAATAAAAAAATACAAAGAATCCGCAAACATTAATTTATGATATAATTTGAAATTTTTTTGAAATGCGATAAGATATATGGAATAACATGGGTAATATGGAAACAATAAATTTTATCATCACAGTTTTCTTGTTAAATATCAGCCACATAAATTCCGCAACTTATTCAGGCGTTTTAATTTAACATTTTTTAAAAGACCATCAATGTTATAAATTAAATATAAAATAATATCAGACTGCAAATGCAATTTTAAAATATGAAATACAATTTATCATACAAAAATAGATTTAAAAAAAACAAACAGAAATATTAAATATTTTAAAAATTAACTCAGCAAAACTATGTATATTATTAATTTCTTAATAATATACATGGTTTTATCATTATTTTACAGTTATTTAAAAATATATATAAAAATAAGTCTCAAATTACTTTTTAAATAATTTATCATATTGAGGTAATTTCGTTTTTTCTTGTGCATAAAAGCTAATTTAAACAGAAAACTAAAAATGTACTCAATATTACACTGTTGCTTGGATTAATAAAACATTTAAAACTGTTATTACTTTAACGTAAACTCTTGCAATGTCTTTCACAAGTAAAATCTAATTTAGGACAAACAATTAAAAAATATATTACAGAATAAAGTAATTCTGTACTCTGATTAAAATTTGTGATTTATATTTAATACTTACGAAGGTGGGAGTGAAAACATTTTATGTAAAAAGTTTTTTTTTTCTTACCCATGATTTTCGTTTTATGATTTACGACGCAGTGGGCCGTGAAAATGTGAAAATTAGATTTTGATGATTCTTAATGAGTTAGTTAAATTAGTTGCTCAATTTATGTGCCGATGTGTGATAAGAAGAGTTGTGACAAAGTTTATTATTTTCATATTTGTTTTGCCAAAAGCACAGGCCAAAACGGTTGTTACGACAACTGTAATGAATATAAGACTAATTTATCATAAGATAATTTTATATTTTTATTAATATAAATAAAATATTACAAAGAATCAAAGCATTAATTTATAGTAATTATTAAAATTTTAGAAATGCAATAAGATAATCTTCAGGTGTATTAATTAAACATTAAAATAAAGTAGATAACTATAAAATAATATAAATTGTATAACATATGCAATTAAAATACATAAAATTCATTTTATTATACAAAAACAGAAGAAAAAAAATATAACCAAAAAATACAGAAATATTATTATTATTATTATTATTTGTAAAAATAAGGGCGCGTTTATAAATAATATATATAATTTTATGACAAATATTATTTTACTGTTGTTAAAAAATCATCTTAAAAATAAGAGATAAATTGCTTTTTAAAACAAATATAATTTTAAGCAAATTACCTTTGCGCAGCATAAAAAGTAATTTAGAGCAAAAAACTAAAAATGCATACCATTTTACAGTGCTGCCAAGAATTAAAATTTGGAAATCGCATACACTGTCAAAAAACTTCGTCTTTAAACATTAAATTCTTCGTCCTTTTTTAATAAATCATTTCTGTACTCCTAGAAAACATGTTTTATCTGTGACTTTTTTCCGCAAAGCTTGAAAAGACGGGGAAATTCCGTTCATTCCCAGCACGCATGCGTATTGGCCCTATTAACTCAAGAAAAACAAAAACAACTAAAGTTTTCGAATTTAAAAATAAATAACATATAATTTTCTTATTCGTTGAAAAATAAATTGTGAGTATTTATAAAAGTTATGAAAAATTATTCATATTTAAAATATATTCCATATGAACACATTTAAAATAGATATATTAATTAAAAATTATAAATTATTTCAAATTAAATATTAAAATGGAAAAAAAATCAAATTTAGCAAAAAAAAAATTCTCGAATAAAAATATAATATTCATATTTTACATCTAACATTCTACTTAAAAATATTTATAATTAACATTTTTTACTTTTATTTTTACTAAAGTCCACCATCCACAATGTCATTAACGACGAAATCTTCCCGAAATTTTCTTCAAAATTTCCAACATTCAAAATAAATTAATCAAGCCATATCTATCTGAAGGAAACATCATAAATTTGCTTCACACTATGCTAGGGAATTCTTCACGCACTTGAAATAACCCGCTCCGTAATGTTAAACCATTGGGAAGGCTGTTTTCTAATTTCTCGTTTAAATTAACGAGAAATTCGAAAACAACCTCTCCACTGGTTTAATATTACGGAGCGGGTGTTTTCAAGTGCGTGAAGAATCCCCTTAACAACTCATCCGCTCATAACATTCTGGCACCTGGTTCAACTACAAGGACAGCAAATTTTTTTAATCAACACTTTCTTCAATTGACGTATATTTTCCCTCCTGTAATGGATAAAAAAGACAAGGAGATTATTCAAATAACGAAAATACACCGACAGCGCAGCTGCCCGTACAATTTCCGAGATTTGAAAAAAGCATTTCTTATTATATAAACGTAAACACTTGGAATATCTTTTGTAAGCAAAACTTAATTTATAATAAGAAATTATATATATAGTTAAAGTTTACCGACAGAAGTCACTGTCTTTTTTTAATGCCCGTATTATACCATCTTATACCAATATTTCAGGCATTATTATTGTAGTAGCCATTATAGCATAGACATATTTTTGTTATCTATTATTACATTATGTATAAAAAATATAAAAAATCACGAGATTTCCTTTTCATTTAAAAATTATTTATCTTGTTTCTATACTTATTAAAATCAATTTCCATAAAATATATTTTCTTTGCGTTTTCATAAAAAAATTTAAGACATCATTCCTTATTTTATTTAAAAACATATATTTCAGCTGGCTTTAAAAATATGTTATATAACAATTAATGCATAACATATGTATCGAAACAAGATAAAGAATTTTTAAATGAAAAAAAAAAAAAAAGATATCATGATTTTTTATATTTTTTATATATTAATATAACAACAGATAAGATAAATATGTCTATACTCAAATCTCTACTACAATAATAATGTCTGAAATATTGGTATAAGATGAATATATATATAATTAGTTATTAAAGTAATTCTGCTCACTGTGTAAAATTATCTCTTTATTTTTTATACTTACTGAGCTGGGTGGGCAAAATTTCCAGCGTAACAAATAATATTCTTCCTTATCCGAGATTTTCTTTTCATGAGCTCCGACGCAGCGGACTGTAAAAATGCGAAAATTACATTTCACCTAAATGAGAGATTTAAATAAGTTTTTTAAATTATGTGACGGCTGTTTGACATGAACAGGAGCGGTAAATTTAATTATTTTGATACTGGTTTTGTCAAAAGCTCAAAACATTGAGAAGAAATGTGATGCTTGTAATAAAAAAGAGAAAACACCGTGATGGAATAATATATATATTTTTTAATTTCATATATTAATTATATAATAAAATAGGTAAAAAAATATGTAATCAATAATTAATATTGGTTTTATATAGGTATTAATTATTTTATTTAGATGTACAGTTTTTTTTTTTTTTTTTTTTTTTTTTTTTAACCATTTGGAAAAATGTTTATTGTTCTCTGTCAGGGTAGGAAATCAAAAGCATATCTGAAGGTTTTTATTGGTTTAATCCGCATTTTATTCGTGTTCTGATTGGTCTATACAGTAATCTGTACTTCCCTTTACATTCAACAACGATGGATACCTTCTGTTGCCACTATGACAAAAAAGTAATAAAAACTACAAAAAAAAAAATTAATAACTCAAAAACAAATTATGATACAGCTTTTAAACAAATTGCATTTAAAAGTACATTTTTTTTCTCTATCCGACGATGTAAAAAGTAATATTGTCGGATGTTTAGAAGTTTAAGAAATAAATTTCATTTAAAATTGGCCGTCAGATTTCTTGGAAATCTGACGATGGAAAAGTCTTTTCCCAAACAGCCAATGAAATGCTTGGATAATCCGTAAGTTTCAGGTGGATAATACGTACGAGTAGCAGGCGATTTTTGTCGCTTGGAATTTTTACGTGTAATAACACTATTAAAGTTTAATTCATGGCGTACGTAATGTAGGATCAACTCGGTGCGATTTTTTATGTCTTAAATTTTAGTCTTTGAAAAAAATCATTTTCTAAATGGTCGTTGTAATTTGTTAAATTGCTTTTATTTATTTATTTATTTATTTATTTATTTATTTAGAAGATGAGATGTGGCCAAAGTTTCAAAAATTTCATTTTGGTTTTGTAGACAGCACATATCATTATGGTTGCTAAAGTGACCGTACAAAAAAAATGCAGAGATATCTGTTATAAGATAAATAATATTTTTATAAAATGTAGCAATAACTAATAATTAAAATAATAGATTATATAAAATTCTGGAATTCTGGTGATGTTAGCATTTTTATTAAAGATGATTAAATGAACGGAGTGGTGTTTAAATAATTACTAATTGAAGAAAATCGATAAATATTCATTAATAATTAAAAGAAAGTGAATTTATTATTGTACAGAAAAACAGCGTCAAATATATAATACCAAATTGAGTGTCGATGATTTTGGTATACATGATGTATGGGATTGCACAGATAACAAAACTGCAAGTCAGCCGGCTAACCAACGGATTGTGTTGCTATAGCAACATCGCACATTCCTCTTTTTAAAATTTTAAATTAATAGCAATTTTAAATTAATAGCAATCTGATTACAGGCCATACTCCTACTTGAGGGCATCATCAGCTATTGGGTTGCCCTGCATTTTGTATTTCAGCGGGCTGTGCGATATTGTTATGACAACAACACTCTTTTCTCGCTACTGTGCTAACTTATTGACAATTTCGTTATCTTCGCCATCTAATATATCATATAAAATTAACTGATCTACAGTAAAACTGATTGGGAAAATGTGACGCTGTTACTCAAACTATTGGTGTACATTCCAAAATATTCGATTTTTCATTACCATAGTTTTCGAAGAGGAACAGTCGATTTATTTAATGACACAATTTGTGAAGAAATAAGAAGTATATTTCAAAAAGGTTATTCAAAAACTAGAAGATTTTCAAGCTATGTTTTATTAAAAATCTGACATCTGATAAATCCATGTAAATGTCTTTATTATTATTATTATTGTGAGAATAAAAGATCTTAATATTTGAATAATAATTCTGCACATAATCTTATTTAGGTTAAGTATGTTTTCCATCGGGCTCTACATATAAGGCGTATCATCTCAAATATCATTCAATAAAGCGAAACAGCACAGAAAACTGGAGATATGAAACTATTAAAATAATAAACCTTTGTAAAAAATCACCATAAAATTCTGGGATTCTAGTGATGTTAGCATTTTTATTGAAGATGATTAAATAAACGCAGTGGTGTTTAAACAATTTCTAATTGAAATTTTATGTTGATTTTTTTGAAAGGTTTATTATTTTAATATCATTCAATAAGTTTGAGATATTCAAAATGACTAAAAATCAAACAGGAAAACTTCATATTTCCAGGAATTCAAGGCGAAAAACTAAATAATATTTTTATAACATAAGGAAAACTAAGATAAAAGGAAAAAAGAAAATGACAATGATTGCTTACCTAATTTTCTTATAAACTTTTATCTAGCATCCCATTTTCTTATATCGAATTTGTAAACCCACATTTTTGAATATTTCTTTTGCCCACTTTTACCTCGGTATGCAGAAAAAATACAATTATTCCAACGCAAAAGATATATAATCATCGACATATATGTTGAATCCTTAAATTGTTTTATGTATGTAAGCAACAGTTATTATAAATATTCTTCCTTAAACAAATAACACCTGAAAAGGTTCATTTGTCAAATGCCCATTTTTTACAAAATTTTTAAACATACACACATGCCGCCTGCGGTTTTTTTTTCCCTTTTTTCGCTTCAGTGATATTAAATGGGAAAGATATAAATATAACTGAAAAAAAGAGCTTTTCAGTAGAAAGAGTAAACGCAGAAACTTTGTATACTTATTTTGCAAAACTAAGAAAAACCGCAAAAGCACAATTAAACTTTTCAAAAATACAGAAATAGGAGCATTCCCTTTAGGGCATAAAAAGCCTAGAGAAATGTTTATGTTTCACATACTCTCCGAGTTTAGAAGGGAATTTTTTTTTTTCCATGTGTTATTTCCCGTCTTTTTCTGCGAGTAATTTGTTTTGAAATCTGATAAAGCTGTGTTAGGACATTTTATCTTTGGAATTAAAGAAATGTTTGTCGTTTAAAACCATAATTTCGTAGTGTACATTTTTATTTCTTTATTTTTGTTACTTTTGAGCAATAATTAAGGCAATTGTTAAAGATACAACGAGTATATATCTTTAAGGTTACTAATGCTTTAAGGTTATAAATGAAAAGATTTGGTAGTTACAATTTTACATGCTATCGTGTAAAATCGATGATGTAATATTTCCATACTTGTCATTACGGATCGATCGAACAAGGTTTTTAAAACCGAAACCGAACGACCTTAATATTTTTGGATGTTTTTATTAAATATGCATAACTATTAATTAATTATACGTTTTATTAAATATACATAATTATCATTTAATTATACGTGTAGCCCAAGTTGGCTCTATGTACCTATGGCGAAAACTTTTTATTTTCACTTAAAATAAAATGAAATTTATTCATCAACGACAGACAATTATTTCCTAATTATACGAATTCCATCTAATTAAAAAATAATTTAGGTATACATACCTCGATTTATCTTTTATAATGGTCTTTGTAAATGTTTATCTGCTATAATACAATTTTCTTAAAGAGTATCCGAAACATTTATGTGGTTTCAAATTTAAAATTTTCAATTACTGTTAAATCTGCACCTTTTAATGCTCACGTAAAAAGCATCTTCAAAACTTAGTCATACATGCATTACTTGCTTTATAATTTGCACCCAAGTCATGAGCCAGTCTGATAACTATAAATACTGAAGTTCATAGCAATAAATAAAGAGTGTTTGAACTAAGTCGATACAGCTCAAAACAATGAGTAATGTTGAAAATTTCTGGAAAGAAAAAAACTAGACTTTTGCAATACAGATCGATTCAATCCGGCCAAATTTTCGGAAGAATTTTCGCCGAAAACGAAATTTAAACCAAATTTTTGGTCAAGCTGTACTTGCCAGATCTCACAAATTTTCAAATACCACTTTTCCGAATAAAACATTCGTTTTATATAATCGCAGAATTCAAGGTTTTAATAGCGAAAACAGTTCTATACTAAAGCAAATAATTCAAAAATCGGGAAATCTGGTAAGTACGTATTTGCATATTTCATCGTTAGGTAGATTATATTATGGTCATTGGTGGTGGACTTTCCGCTTTATTTTGTATTTTTGTTTTATATGTAAAAGTCACGAATAGGAAAATTAAAGCGAAGAAAATAACTAATGGATATGAAGAATTATATATACTAATATTATAAACAAGTAAAGTTTGTTTGTTTGTAACAGGTAATCTCTGGAACTACTGGAACTCTGGAACCGGGTTTTTAAATGTGTATATTTCAAAAGTAATGGTATCAAAATGATTATGTTCGTCCCTGTTCAAATATAGGCTATATTTTATGTCCATGCCACTAACTCAAAGGGGGTGGTAGAGCAAAAGACGTTCGAAAAATGCGATTTTTGTGTTATTGAAGGGCCTAGAAACATGAAATTTGCATGGTAGTTACTTGTTAGATATAAGTGAACTCTAAGAACATTTCTTAAAAAATTTGAAATTTAAAAGGGTGAAAATGCGCAAAAAGCGTTCTAAAACGTTCTAAATGGCGATTTTTACGCAATCTCAGGAAGTATCGAACCGATTTAAAAAATAATTGTGTCAAAATGATGGTGACAACCCTTGTCCAACATAGGCTACATTTTATGTTGGTGCCACTACCTTTAAAGGGGGGTGCAGGAGCAAAATTAACGTTCAAAATTGCGATTTTTGTGCTACTGAAGAGCCCAAATACATGGAATTCGGAATGGTAGTTACTTATAAGATATAAATCATCTCTAAGATTATTTCATAAAAAAATGGAAATTTAAAAGGGGTGAACATGCGCGAAAAGAGTTCTAAAAAACGTTCTAAATGGCGATTTCTACGCAATCTCCGAAAGTACCTAATCTATTTCAAAAGTAATGGTTGGAAACTGACGGTGACAAGCCCTTGCTCTAACATAGGCTCTATTTTATGTCGGTGTCGCTACTACCTGGGGGTTGCAGGAGAAAAAAAAAAAAAAAAAAAAAAAAAACGTTCTAAATTGCGATTTCTGTGATACTGCCAGTGGCTAGCAACATGAAATTAAGTATGATTGTTACTTAAAAGACTCAAATTCTCTCTAAGAACACTTTCTAAAGAATTCAATATAGAAAAGGTGGGAAAATGCGCGAAAAACGTTCTAAATTGTGATTGATGGTGACAATATAGCTGCTCCAACATTGGCTATATTTTATGTTGTTGTCACTACCACCTGGGGGTTTTAGAAGCAAAAAATATTCTAAATTGCATTTTTGTGATGCTAGGGGATCTAACATTTTGAAATTTGGAATGGTAATTACTTAAAAGATGGAAATATTTTCTAAGAATCGTCAGAAGAAAATTCCAAATTTAAAAGGATAAAGTGAGCGAAAAGCGTTCAGAAAACTTTCTAAATTACGTTTTTTATGCAATCTTATGAAATGTCAAACCGATTTCAAAAATATTGGTTGCAAATTGTTGGTGATAGTACTTGCTCAAATATAAACTATATTTTATGTCGGTGCCACTACCACCAGAGGGTTGCAGGAGCAAAAAACTTTCTAAATTTCGATTTCTGTGATACTGAAGATTCTAAAAAATTTAAATATTGCATGGTGGTTACTTATAAAATATAAATACTCTCTAAGAACAGTCAAAAATAAATTTCCATTATAAATGGGGTGAAGCGAAGGGAAGGAGCGAAAAGAGTTCTAAAGAAGCCCTATTAAGATCTCTGTGCAAACGCAGTGAAATAATAAACCGATTACAAAGGTAATCGTTGCGAATAAACGGTGACAGTTTTTGATCCTACACAGGTTATATTTTATGTCAGTGCCACTACCACCTGGGGTTGGCAGAAACAATAAACTTTCTAAAAAACCTTTAAAAAAATTCTAAATTACGTTTTCTATGGGATATTATGAAATACCAAAACGATTTCAAAATTAATTTTGGCAAATTAATGATGACAGTCTCTGTTTCAACATAGGCATTTTATGTTAGTGCATTTACAACCTAGACCATTAGACAAGAAAGTTGGAATTTGACATGGAGGTTAATTTTAAGATGTAAATGCGTACTAAGAACGGTTTCTAAAAAATTCAAATCTTTAAATGAATACTGAAAGAGGCGAATGAAATAAGCATAAAAGCTTCAACATACTTTCTGAATTATAATTTTTTTAGAATTAGTGTTAGTTCTTTTTATTAATTTAAGTCTCATTTCTGCCTAATGCAGTGTAATAATGAAGTTTAGTCAAACTGTGTCTTAATTAGTAATTTTTGTATTATTCTTAAAAGTATAATGTCTTCTAATAAAAATTAGACATACAAATATCACTTACCATATTTTAACTATTACGCGAGCAAAGCCTCGGGTGTTGCTAGTAACTTATATTTTACACTAGCTAAGCCGCCAGCGTTGCCCGGGCCCATGATAAGAACCTTAAATTAATCTCAAACTTATACAACGTTTTAACTTTAACCCGATCATTAAAACTCAACTTAATTTTTTAAATGAAAAAAAGTGCGAATAATATGGATTTTTAGTGGTAAAAGCGTTCGTAAGAATACATTTTCTTCTTTCTTAAATGTTTCATAGTTAAAAAAAAAAAAAAATAGTTCATGTTATCAAAACTATATGGTATTTATATCGGTTATAAATATAATGGTTTTTCAGTGGATGTAAAATTTTCGTAATAAATTATTGATATCTAGTTGTAATAGAAATACATTTTCTTCTCACTTTTTTTGTTTGTTTGTTTGTTTTTGCACCGGGTGCTTTAACGTAACAAGAAAAAAAAATTATCGTCCAAACTCTCTGAAATTTTAATCAAGTGCAAGTATAGCTATATCCAAGCCTTCTTTAAAATGTCGCAAAAAATATGCATGGTTAGAAATGAAAAGATGAGCCGAAGCCAAACGAACCCGTAGCAAAATGTCACTTTTTAGTATTTTCTTCAAAAATTTCTCTGATTTTTTTTTAAATATATATATCACTCGTCAAACGTTTCGAATTTTTTGTAGGTGCTGTAAATTTGATATTCCGAGATGCTCTAAAGATATTGTGTTGAAATAAGAACGTTTAGTTACTTTTTAGCATAGAAAAAACATCATTTCCGGGAGGCTCAAAATCTCCTTTAACTTTTTTAAAGGCTTAAAATTCGTATGTTTCAAAATTGTTTGCACCGTCAAAGGGAAGAATGTTTTAGCTTTACATTCTTATTTTTGTGAAGCGGTACCTCTAAAATTGAGCCCTAAGTATTAGCGAAAATCTAAATTGACATGGAATTTAATTCGATTCCAAAATACGACAAAGTAGTTTTTTATAGCTTTTCTAATACCACTATTATTTTATTTCTATAAAATCGTAATTCGCTTCTTCGTATCGTTCAAATAGCAAAAACTAATATATGAGTTTAATTAAATAGACTTTATGTTAAATTTCATGAAATAAAGAAAAAAAAACTTAAAGAATTAGTTGCAGTTATTATTCTGTAATTTCGGTTTTATCAATGTTTAGAAATATTATTGTTCAAATTACTGATGTACAACATTCTGAATATGTTACATATAAAATAATATATATATATATATATTCTGGTTTTTTTTAGACATTACTGTATGCATTTATTTAAAAAGAATGGTTTTATCTTTAGTTTCAAGAAAGAAGATAAATGAAAAGTAATTAATAATAAGGAATGAGCAGCATAATTCTACCTATATTGTGAATTGTTATTTTTGATTACATTTATAAATTTAATTGTTAAGTAATTGTTTAAATGTGATGATTTAAATTCTATAATTAGGATGTATTTATTATAATGAAAGAATTAAAAAAAACCCACTGCAATGAACATAAATTAATCACGTATATTAAACAAACTGTACACACATATCACATCACGCATTAGTATATTCCCCAGATTAAACAAAAACAAATAATAAATAAAATTATATGTCATTCTTTTAAATGATTGTTTAAACATTTACAACTTTTAGATTCATAATTTATCAACTTGATTTATTTACCAATAAATCAAGTACAAAGTTATCTTAAAACAATATTTCAAATTTTATTTTATGAAGAGAAAATAAATTCCATAAAATTTCGGTCATAAATTTCAAATAAACTGTCAAACTGTCAAATAAGGGATACCTGCTTCAACATGAACATTATCTTAAGCGTTTACTTTATACAGTTACATTCTTTAGGTTGGTTTTTCAGAAAATGCTATTTTCCAAAAATTTAGTGCTTAAGAAATATTATTTTCCTAAAGTATATATTCCTCTTTTCTTAGACGTATATGTCTTCGATACTGCTATTTGCACTAAAAATGATTGCTTGTCAAAAGAATTCCCTAGAAACTTTTAAACATTAAATATTTTATAATTTATTTTAAATAATATGATTAGTGAATTTATAATTAGGGGTACATTTTAGATTTATTTTTGTCTTTTCTGTGTAACATAAATGTCTATGTTCTCATTATATAATTTTATTTTGTGAATAGATAATAAATTCCATAAAAGGTCCTTTGTAAATTTTAGATAAACTGTCAAAACGTCAAATTCAAGATACCTTCCCAAAACAGAACAATATCTAAAGCATGTTTTTTATAAAGCTACATCCAATGGTGGATTTAAAAATATACATATATTTTCAGAGAAATTAGTGGTCAACAAATATTCTTTTCTTGTCATTCCCTAGACGAATATTTCCACCATGTTTTTATATCCATTTAAAATGACGGGACATACAAAAGTGTGCCTAAGAATCTATCCTATGAAACTATCAGATTACTCCCATAGTGATATTCTGATGAAACACATTAGGGCATTAAAAGAAAGCCAAAGATGTACCAAACTAAAATTTAAGTACTATTTTTTAGATGTATTATAGCGCTCCCTGGTTAGTGATATACGCTAGGTTTTTTTTTATATTGAATTTAACGTAAGTGTCTGTTATTTCACTGTATTATCTGTACGAAGATAATAAATTCCATAAGACGTCGGCTGTAATTTCCAGATATACTGTCTAAACGTCAAATTAGACGTCTTCTATGAAAAGGACCATTATCTGAAACATGTTCTTTAAAAAGTTACATTCTTTGAGAACATATTCTAGAAAATTCTACATTATGCTATATTTAATATAATGAAATATATTTTTTTAAATCTACAGGGTGCGTCTAAAAAGTTCGGTGAATGGAAAGATAAAACAAATAAAACAAAACATGGAATCAAAATACTTTTAATCACTCTCTAAGTAACATCCATTGGCCACAACCCACTTATGGCATCCTTGATAAAGTTGCTGGAATGAGTCAGCGAAGACCTCTTTTGGGATCGACGAAGCACAGATGTCACACGCCTTGGTGCATGATGGTGCTAGCATTGTCCTTGCCGATTCCCAAGTCCTCCATTATCCTTCAAAAAGACAGTCGGCAATTGTTTAACAACATCTGTCACACCCACTCGATGTTGTCTGTAGTCACACTTGTTGAGAATAGACATGAACGTGGTTTGTCTCCAACGGCTTCCTTTCCCTCCAGAAAACTTTAAAACCAGTCGTACATGCATTTTTTGCTCACTGCGTCTGTTCCGTACACATTGACCAATATTGCAAGTGTTTTTATGGCAGTTTTTCCCTATTTGTAGCAAAACTTGATGTTTATCCGTTGCTCCATTTCAATATGACGCGAGATTTCAAACATACACCGTTCATTTGCCCATAATATACTATTCTGTCTTGGTTTCTGGCTCTTCTTGCTATGTGCAGTCTCTCCATCAACCTCTACCTGTGCATGCGCAGGGGCGCATTTTAAACGTTGATGTTTATGAGATACTCATCCATTAACCGAACGTTTTAGACGCACCTTGTATTACAATGAACATAAATTAATCATGTGTATTAAATAGGCCTAGACACACATCACATATCGTAGCATTTATCGGTAAAATCCCCAGACTAAACAAAAACAAATAAGCAATACATATAATTATGTCATTCTTTTAAGTGATTGTTTAAACATTGACAACTTTTACATTCATGATTTATTAATAAATCAAACGCAAAGTTATCTTAAAACTATATTTCAAATTTTATTTTATGAAGAGAAAATAAATTTCATGAAACTTCGGTCATAAATTTCAAATAAACTGTTAAAATGTCAAATAAGGCTTCAAAATAAACATTATCATAAGCGTTTTCTTTATATGGTTACATTCTTTCGGTTGATTTTTCAGAAATTCTATCTTCCGAAAATTTAGTGCTAACAAATATCTTTTCCTGGGGTACATCTTCCTCTTTTCTTAGACGTATATATCTTGAATACTGCTATTTACACTAAAAAGTTTTGCGTGTCAAAAGAATTCCTAAGAAACTTTTAAACATGAAATATTTTTATAATTTATTTTAAATAATATGATTATCAACTTCATAATTAGGGGTGCATTCTAGATTTATTTTTGTCTTTTCTGTGTAACATAAATGTCTGTGTTCTGAGTATATAATTTTATTTTGTGACTAGATAATAAATTCCATAAAAGTTCCTTCATAAATTTTAGATAACTGTCAAAACGTCAAATTCTAGATACATTCACTAAAAAGATCAATATCTAAAGCATGTTTTTTTATAAAGCTACATCCAACGGTGGATTTAAAAATATACATATTTTTTCAGAGAAATTAGTGGTCAACAAATATTCTTTTCTTGTCATTCCCTAGACGAATATTTCCACCATGTTTTTATATCCATTTAAAATGTCGGGACATACAAAAGGGTGCCTAAGAATCTATCCTATGAAACTATCAGATTACTCCCATAGTGATATTCTGATGAAACACATTAGGGCATTAAAAGAAATCCAAAGATGTACCAAACTAAAATTTAAGTACTATTTTTTAGAAGTATTATAGCGCTCCCTGGTTAGTGATATACGCTAGGTTTTTTTATATTGAATTTAACGTAAGTGTCTTATTTCACTGTATTATCCGTACGAAGATAATAAGTTCCATAAGACGTCGGCTATAATTTCCAGATATACTGTCTAAACGTCAAATTAGACGTCTTCTATGAAAAGGACCATTATCTGAAACATGTTCTTTAAAAAGTTACATTCTTTGAGAACATATTCTAGAAAATTCTACATTATGCTATATTTAATATAATGAAATATATTTTTTTTAATCTACAGGTGCGTCTAAAAAGTTCGGTGAATGGAAAGATAAAACAAATAAACAAAACATGGAATGAAAATACTTTTAATCACACTGTAAGTAACATCCATTGGCCACAACCCACTTATGGCATCCTTGATAAAGTTGCTGGAGTGAGACAGCGAAGACATCTTTTGGGATCGACGAACCACAGATGTCACACGCCTTGGTGCATGATGGTGCTAGCACTGTCCTTGCCGATTCCCAAGTCCTCCACTATCCGTCAAAAAGACAGTCGGCAATTGTTTAACAACATCTGTCACACCCACTTGATGTTGTCTGTCGTCACACTTGTTGAGAATAGACATGAACGTGGTTTGTTTCCAACGGCTTCCTTTCCTTCCAGAAAACTTTAAAACCAGTCGTACATGCATTTTTTGCTCACTGCGTCTGTTCCGTACACATTGACCAATATTGCAAGTGTTTTTAATGCAGTTTTTCCCAATTTGTAGCAAAACTTGATATTTATCCGTTGCTCCATTTCAATATGACGCGAGATTTCAAACATACACCGTTCATTTGCCCATAATATACTATTCTGTCTTGGTTCCTGGCGCTTCTTGCTATGTGCAGTCTCTCCATTAACCTCTACCTGTGCATGCGCAGGGGCGCATTTTAAACGTTGGTGTTTATGAGATACTCATCCATTAACCGAACGTTTTAGACGCACCTTGTATTACAATGAACATAAATTAATCATGTGTATTAAATAGGCCTAGACACACATCACATATCGTAGCATTTATCGGTAAAATCCCCAGACTAAACAAAAACAAATAAGCAATACATATAATTATGTCATTCTTTTAAGTGATTGTTTAAACATTGACAAATTTTACATTCATGATTTATTAATAAATCAAGTGGAAAGTTATCTTAAAACGATATTTCAAATTTTATTTTATGAAGAGAAAATAAATGTCATGAAACTTCGGTCATAAATTTCAAATAAACTGTTAAAATGTCAAATAAGGCTTCAAAATAAACATTATCATAAGCGTTTTCTTTATATGGTTACATTCTTTCAATTGATATTTCAGAAATTCTATTTTCCGAAAATTTAGTGCTAACAAATATTTTTTCCTGGGGTACATCTTCCTCTTTTCTTAGACGTATATATCTTGAATACTGCTATTTACGCTAAAAAATTTTGCGTGTCAAAAGAATTCCTAAGAAACTTTTAAACATGAAATATTTTTATAATTTATTTTAAATAATATGATTATCGACTTCATAATTAGGGGTGCATTCTAGATTTATTTTTGTCTTTTCTGTGTAACATAAATGTCTGTGTTCTGAGTATATAATTTTATTTTGTGACTAGATAATAAATTCCATAAAAGTTCCTTCATAAATTTTAGATAAACTGTCAAAACGTCAAATTCGAGATACATTCACTAAAAAGACCAATATCTAAAGCATGTTTTTTATAAAGCTACATCCAACGGTGGATTTAAAAATATACATTTTTTCAGAGAAATTAGTGGCCAACAAATATTCTTTTCTTGTCATTCTCTAGACGAATATTTTCACCATGTTTTTATATCCATTTAAATTGTCAGCACATAAGACAAGTGCGCCTAAGAATCTATCCTAGGAAACTATCAGATTACTCTCATATTGATATTCTGATTAAGCATATTAGGGTATTAAAAGAAAGCCTAAGATGTACCAAACCAAAATTTAAAAAAGTTCTTTTATAAAAGCATTGTAACGCTTCCTAGTTAGTGGTATAAGCTAGGATTTTTTATAGAGTTTAAAATAAGTGTTTGTTAATTCACTGCATTATTTGTGAGTAACTAATAAGTTCCATAAGACATTGGCCATAATTTCTAGATATACTATCTAAACGTCAAATTAGACATCTTCTATGAAAAGGAACATTATCTGAAGCATGTTCTTTATAAAGTTACATTCTATGAGATGTTCTAGAAAATTTTAAATTATGTTGTATTTAATATAATGAAATATGTTTTTAAACACTATTACAATGTATATAAATTAATCACGTGTATCAAAAAGGTCTACACACACATCATATATCGTAGCATTTATCGCTATAAATACCAGACTAAACAAAAACAAATATTCAGTAAATAATGTGTCATTCTTTTTAAACATTCACAATTTTATATTCATGATTTATTAATAAATCAAGCATAACGTTATCTCAAAACTATATTTCAAATTTTATTTTATAAAGATAAAATAAATTGCACAAAAATTCGGTCATAAATTTCAAATAAACTGTCAAAATGTCAAATAAGGGATACCTGCTATAAAATTAGCATTATCGTAAGCATTTTCATTGCATGGTTACATTTTTCGGTTGATTTTTTCAGAAATTCTATTTTCCGAAAATTTAGTGCTTAACAAATATTCTTTTCGTGTGGTATATCTTCCTCCTTTCGTAGATGTATATGTCTTCGATAGGGCTGTTTCCTCTAAAAATGTTTTCGTGTCAAAAGAATGCCTAGTAATCTTTTAAACATGAAATATTTTATAACTTATTTTAAATAGGTAATATGATTAAAGACTTTATAATAGGGGTACATTTTAGATTTATTTTTGCCTTTTCTATGTAACATAAATTTCTGCGTTCTCATTTTATAATTTTATCTTGTGAAGAGATAATACATTCCATAAAAGTTCCTTCATAAATTTTAGATAAACTGTCAAAACGTCAAATTCGAGATATATTCATTAAAAAGAACAAAGTCTCAAGCATGTTTTTTTCCTTATAAAGTTACATTCAACGGTGGATTTATATATATATATATATATATTTTTTTTTTTTTTTTGAGAGAGAGAGAGAGTGAATTTAGTGGTTAACAAATATGCTTTTCTTGTCACTCTGTAGATGGACATTTCTGCCATGCTTTTATTTATATTTAAAATTTCGACACATAAAAAGGTGTTCCTAAGAATCTATACTGGGGAATTATAAGATAACAGTATTATAGCGCTTCCTAATTAGTGATATAAGCTAGGATTTTTTAAAGAATTTTACATAAGCATCTGTTTTTTCACTATAATATTTGTGAGAAGATAATAAGTTCCATAAGACGTAGACTATAATTTTCCAGATATACTGACTACTAAACGTCTCATATTAGTGACATATCTTTCACGAAAAGGAACGTTATCTGAAGCATGTTCTTTATAAAGTTAAATTCTTTGAGTAGGTATTCTATGAAGTTTTTCTACGAAGTCCACATTTAGAAGATTTAGTATCCAGCAATATCTCAAGCACACAAGCTCCAAAATCTCAACAAATATACCTTTCTAGTAATTCACTGAGGTGCACTTGAAAGCACTTGAAAGCGCTTGACTATAAGCACGTGAAAAGGAGGCCTATGAAATACTAAATAGCAAAGAAAATTTTAATTTATTTTTAAGAAGTATTGAACCTCATCATGATTAGAGATATAAAATAGACGTTTAAAGTTTTAATATTAAACATCGTTTTCTGGATTCTCGCTATAACACTGTATTTTGTGAACAGATAATAAATTCAATAAAGCTTCGGTTATTAATTTTAAATAAACTGTCAAAACATGTATATGTTTTAACGATAGTTTCTCAAAAAAGAACTTTATGTTAAGCATTTTCTTTATAAAGTTATTTTATTTCGTTTGTTTTTAAAAACAATTATAATTCCCGCCAATTTTGTGCTCGATAAATATTGTTTTGCCTCGTTCGCGGTAGAAATAAATTTCCACGGTGCTATTTTGATTAAATTTTTTAGTACGTAAAACGATACATAAAAAAACTGCCGAAAACTAAATAATTTTTATATATTTTGAGAAAACGCTACAACTTCTCATAATTATTTGGATGATCTATCTTTGCTACTATTTAAGACATAATACATATTCCACGGTATTTGCTACGTTATTTTATTTGTCAACTGTCAATAGATTCCATCATAAGAATTCGCCCATGAATTTCAAGCAAACAGCCAAAACATCAATTTGGATTCCAAATTAACATGCTTGCTTTTCTTTTAATTCAACATATGTTAGCAGAGATTGGCAAATAGAAGTCTGAAAATTTTATGATGTTATGTGGAAGCCTTAAAAAAGATGCGGAAAATTTCCATTAATTATTTTAGTGACGAAACTTAACGATATCACCAGGTGATATATAAAGGCAAGCATAACTTTGCTTGAACTTAAATGGGACTAAGAAAAATATATTCAACAAAACAACAAAAATTCAATTTTCATTCAACAAAATTGGTTCATTGCCGGAAGCTAAACCAACTGTAGCAGAAATGATACACTGTTAACAATTTGCAGCATTCTGTCCAGTCATTTGACCGTTTTTTTTTTTATCGAAAACGGTCACACAAACGTAATTTAACACTATTCCGACCATATTATTGGCCATTTTATGTTCAGAATATAGTTAAATTACCGCAACCGTTTTTTTTTTTTTTTTTTTTTTTTTTTTTTTTTTTTTTTTTTTTTTTTTTTTAACGGTCGAATGACTGGACAGAATGCTGCAAATATTTAACAGTGTACTATGCCATTATAAAAATACAAGCGCTGCTGACAGATAAGCAGCTTTAAGGCAAGGCTAATATCAGCAGCTTCGTTCCTTTATTTATACAAATCAAAACAGAATTTTGCATATTAGTCCAGTAAAATTAGGTTAAAAAAGATCTTAAAGCGGAACATTCTGGTATAATGGTTTTTTGTGTCTTACTTTATGTTTTCGGGGGTGCGGAACACGAACTTGAAGTTGTCATACAAAATATTTCTCAACAAATTTGCTACCGTACACACTTATTATTAGGTTATATATTATTATTATATAGGTATACAGTGTGACCTCAGAAGTTCGGCATTCAGAGATCTGACAACTTAAAAATCCAGCATCTAAGCCACCTCTCCTCTTTTTTTTCACTTCCAACTTACGGGAGAAGTAAAAATAGCAATTGTTTACCAATTAAAAACTGAGATAAAAAACTATGCATTAGCGGATAGCAAGATCACTGAGGCTGTGCTAAATAGAACACTCGATAATACTAGTAGCAGCTCAGAGGACCGAGGACGAGAGTCTTGCAGAAGATAAGGTCTCACCGAAAAAAGGCACAAATTTGACTGGAAAATTTATGTCATCTTTAGAGAGACAAGACAGTATTTCCGAAATCGATATTCATCACTTATAAAATCCATCCACTCCAAACAGGATACACTTATTGTCACCGCTGCAGGGAACTTTCCACAACAACATTACTCTGTAGTTAATTACTCTGAGTGAAGACGTCGATTTGCTAGTTATCATGATTTATCGCCGTATGGGTGTAAATTCAAATGTATACTAAAACCAAATGTATACTAAAATGTATTCTAAAACCAGGCAAGGTGACAGTTTCCCCAATAATTTTTACGTCTGACTGCAAACTTGATCAGTCGATTAATAAAAACATATTATTTTTGCGCGCCATAACGATTCTTTAGACTCTCAAGAAAAACCCTGCATTTACTAAGACCACTGAGATTTTTAAAGACCCTATGGCAGATGCTGATGCAGTTATTGAAGCCGACAATCATTTTTTGATCTTATCGTATAAATTAGCTAACAAGGGAGCCGCGTCATTAAACAAATTGAGGTTTTTGTTACTTTAGGTCTGCATACAAGACTTCAATCCATTTGCCGTTCTTACCTCCTACCAAGACTGTAATTAAGCAACATCCCTTCATGGTGACAAAAGCTTGGGAATGAAAAAGTTTCTGAGCAATGGGGTTAGAAGAAAAGGAAAGATGGCATGGAGCCAGTAATCACGCTACAGCCACAAGCATCTGAAGCCGTTTTGAAACTTATTTCTTGCAAATACAAGAATTCTTGCCAGAAAAATTATGGATGCAAAAAAGTAGGCCTCAAGTGTTCCAATATGTGTGTGAACAGCGAAAGCCGTTGCAACACATGCTTTTTACTGAAATTGAAGAACACTAGGATGATCCAGAATTTCTGAAGTACTTGAAGGCAACTAGGCATAGATAATTCCATTTCACCTTTATTTTATTACTAACTTTTCTATTTGTGCGTTCAAAATATGTATCCAAATACAATGTATATAACTATTCAATATTCGAACAATTAGAACTAAATCATAAGTTTTTTTTTTTTAAAGTGGCGGTTCATAATATAGTAGGCTAATGTGTTTACTAAGCTGAGTTCCAAAAGTAACCGATTCATTCTAACAAAATTCTAATCATCATAACAAACATCATTCTAACAAAAAAATCATGTTATGATCAAATGTTGTATCAATCATTACTTGTTTAATTAATTACAATTTGTTCCACGGTTTTTTAAAATACTATGCGCACGAGGGCTGCTCAGGAGCCTAAGCTTCGACCACTGCGTGCTTGCAGTCTTCGCCTACGGCTCAGACAGCAATTTTCTCTCTCGGGATGAAAACGCCCCTTCGCGCCCGGGTGTTTAAATAAATATGTTTAACTTATTTTTATTTTTATTTATTTTTTTATTTTTTAGGAATAGAAGAATTGGAAGACATGCATGCTTTTAGACAAGAGGGTCCGGTTTCACTGATGGGTCTCCTTTCAAGTCGATAATCATTTAATAAAAAGTAGAGTTGCAACGGAAGGAAAAAACCGGGTGTTTTGGGAAGGAAGTTTTTAAAAAAATTCCCGCGAATTTTAAAAAAGATTTAGGCACCTAATTTATCTATTTATTTTTTAATGATTTCAATTTTTGGCAGCGTAAACATTTTTTTTTAAACGTAAACAAAACCAATAACATAAATATTCAAAAATAGCACAGTGTACGTGGAAACAAAGGAAATATATGCTTAAACTGCAGAAATATTAAATGCCAGTATTTTGCTAGTATTAATGTATTTTAAGAAAAAATGTGCAATTAAAAGGCATTAAAGTATCATAATTAATTTGATATTTTAATTGTCGATAAGTAAAGAAGTCAGAGATGCAGATGACATATTCATCTTACTTCACTTGATTACAAATATCAACCCTGTTCTCCGAATCAGTCAATGTAAAAAAAAAAAAAGAAAATGCACAAAACTAAAATAAATCAATGCGAAAATACAAGGCACCTCGTAAGAAAATTAATATAGAGTATGCCTGAATAGTAGATATACCAGCAAGCAGAAATTAAACAAGATTAATTTTTAAAGAAACATTCAAATCCTCACTAATTCACAACCACCACTGTTGTAAAACTAACGAGTTTTAATGAATTATAAAATTTTACAGCGCAAAATAATAAGTTTTAGTAGTTCATACTGAAAAATATATCTTAAAACTTTTTGGAACAGTACCTGAAATTTCTTTTAAAAAGATTTCAAATTGAAAAAGTCTATTTTTATTCCCCTTCAAAATTCCCAATATTCTCCAAAATTCTGGGTTTATTCCTCAAAATGACAGAGTTTTTTTTGCAAACCTAATAATAAGTGTCGTATAAAAAATATACTTGCGTACCTATTTTAAAATATTGTATAACATTAAAAAGTTTTCTGACTATCCGATCATTAATGACTGTTTATCTTTTAGTTGTACCTATATAACTTAACGTTTTACATATCTGTGCCGATGTATAATGATGCATTTAAGTAGTTTCTTTTCCATAAGGAGGCAGTTGACTACTTCGTGCATTTGTCATTGTTTCTTCATAACTATTCAAGGTTCGAAAAAAATACTCATATATAAATTGTAGAGATTCTATCTGCTTTTTCAAAGCATAGGATATAGCGAAATGCTTACTTTTAGTGTTATGAACAGGAAGGGTATAAAAGAATTTGTTTTTTGAGATTTTCTAAAATTACTGATTTTCGTCGATTTTTGAACGCTTCTACGGAAACCATATATGGTACAATATATATATATATATATATATATATATATATAAGAACATGAATAGTAGGTAATTTCCTCGTCTGCATTTTCATATAGGGTCACATTTCACGTAAAAAGCTTACTTTTCAAACTATAAGCCAAAAACCTAAAACATCTGCGATTTTTGTGGGGATTTTTCATGATTTTTCCTATTTGCCGAGAAAGATTTTGTAGGACAACTCCAGATTCGCGTTCAGCATCCGAAAAAACAATGTAAGACACTAAAAATAATTGCACCAGAATTTTCCACCTTGAACACTAATTTGACTGGACTATATCCTCTTGAGTTCCGAAGCTAAAATAATAATGCAAATGCTTATTCATTGGCTTTTTCCAAGCAAAATGACAGAAAAATTGTCTTTTCTGAAATTGATCCTTTAACATGTTCACGCCGGCGCGGTGTGTCACACTCGACAGTCTCAGAGCTGAAAAGTCTCCTTCTTTTTGGATACCAGTATTTTACTACAGAAAATGTTGTTTTATTTAATTAGAACAATTAGGCGATTTAAAGAAACAACATTTTCGCTAAAATAACAGTGGTGTACAAAAAACCGGAGACTCTGAGACAGTCGAGTGTGACCCACCGCGCCGGCGTGAACGTGTTAAGCGCTTAGTAATTTAGGCTCAAAAATATGGATCTAAACTACAAAGCCCCTTGAAACATCAATTTAATAACCATTAACCTAAATTAATGCAATTACAAATTTAAGAACTTTAAACAAGTAAATAATGTACAAATCCTCAAAAAATTCTATTGAAAAAGATTTAAGTTAAATACTAATGAAAATTTCCCACTTTCTTGGTCATACTGTCTTTTGGGCATTTTTAGGCATTTTGCAAACTAATATGAAAATAACATTTATTTTATGTGGGTATCAGCTTAGATGCTGCCATTTATTTTTTTGCTTTGAACGCAAAAAACATTCAACTATTAAGAAGTGATGTGAAAATGTAAAAAAATCAGACAATTTAGTTTTTATAAGAAAAATAACAGAGGTCCCCATATGGGGACCCAAGGACCAAATATGTTAAATAGGGCTGCCATTTCTAGTAGTGAGCAATGGCGTTATGAAGTATTTCGCTGCTGACATGGAGAGGGTAAAAATAAAGTATGTCGTTTAACTAACACTTATTTAAGTTTTATTTTAGCACTAGTTTCATTTATTTAATTAATTAACACTTTAAATTAACATGACGACAATTACCTTAAGCGTTTACTTTTTAAAATTACATTTATTTGTTGGTTTTCTAGAAATTTCTACTATGAAAGAATTTTGTGCTCAGTAAATATTCTTTTCTTCCCATTCTCTAGAAGTATATTTCTTTCGTACTGCTTTTTCGATTAAAAATGTAAAAACGTGAAAAGATGCGCAAAATGTTGGATTTATTTGAAAACAGATAAAAAATTCCAGAAGACGTAGCTCATAAATTACAAATAAACTGTCAAAACACCTAATTCAAGATACCTTCTTCAAAAAAGAATATACTAAGGATATCATTTATAAAGCTACAGTTTTCGGGTGAATTTTCTAGAACATTCCAATTTCTGAGAATTTGATGTTCAACAAATATAATTTTTGTGTTATTCTCTGGAGACATATTTCTTCCATGGTGTCATTTATATTAAATGTGTTAGTACCTAAAAGTATGCCTAAGACTCTATGAAACATTAAAAATATATTTCAGTTTATTTTTAAAAAAATAGTTCAAGTCTTCATAATTAATATTTCAATCTAGTTTTATTTTATATTTCAGACGTAACATAAATCTCTTTATACTTCCTATGTTATTTTATTTTGTGAATAGATAATAAATTCTGTAAGACTTCGGCCATAAATTTTAAATAAACTGTCAAACTGTCAAATAGGAGATACCTTCTACAAAATGGACATTATCTTAAGCATTTTTCTTTAAAAATTGACATTATTTCGGTTTATTTTTTAGAAAATGATACTTCTAGGGAATTTATAGTTCAATAAATGTTTTTTTTTTTTTCGTCTAATTCTATGGCGATATAGTCCTGTATACAATAATTTATCTTGCATACTCTAATTTAGATCAGAAATCTTAGCACTTGAAAGGGATATCTATGACTTACTTAATATTAAATATTTTAAATTCATGTTAAAGAAATAGTAAGATTTTTAATTAGTAGTAAAAGGCGGTTATTTTTTCTTTGTTAACAAATAGTAAATTCAAGAAAATGTCTGTTATAAATTAAAAACAAGCTGTCAAAAAACCTGATTCAGGATACCTTTTCCAAAAAGAATATAGTAAGAATATCATTTATAAAACTAATTTTTTCTTTCTAGAACATTCTACCGTCTGAGAAATTGATGTTCAAAAATATTATTTTTGTGTCATTATCTGGAGATATATTTCTTGCAGGGTGTTATTTATAATTAATACGTTAGTGCATAAAAGGATGCCTAAAACTTAGTGAAACATTAAAAATATATTTCGATTTATTTTTTTTTAAGTTGTACAAGTCTCCATAATTAATAATTTAATCTAGATTTTTATTTAGCATCAAGACATAACATAAATATCTTTATACTTCCTACGTTATTTTATTTTCTGAATATATATTAAATTCTGTAGGGCTTCGGACATAAATTTTAAATAAACTGTCAAACTGTCGAATAGACTGTACCTTCAACAAAATGAGCATTATCTTCAGCATTTTTTTGATACAAATTATTTCGGCATATTTTTAGAAATTATTATTTGTAGTGAATTTAGTGTTCAATAAATATTTTTTCTCGTCTAATTCTCTGGTGATATTGTGCTGTATACTCTAATTTACCTTCAATTCTCTATTTTAGATTTAAAATATTAGCCCTTGAAAATGATATCTATGAACTACACAATATTAAACATTTTAAATTCGTGTTAAAGAAGTAGTGCGATTTTTAATTAGTAGTAAAATACAATTATTTTTTGTTTGGTAATATATAATAAATTCCAGAAAATGTCTCTCATAAATTAAAGACAAGCTGTCAAAACACCTAATGCGAGGTACACTGTAAAAAAAAAAAAAAAAAAAAAAAAAAAAAAAAAAAAAAAAAAAATGTGAAGTTACTAAAATTTTTCTAGGAAACTGGGATTCCTAGAGCTACTTATGCAACGGCAACAACAAATATTCATGTAACAGTGTCTGTTACAGGAATCTTTGTTGTTGCCGTTACATAAATAGTTCTAGGAATCCCAGTTTCGTAGAAAAAATTTAGTAACTTCACAGATTTTTATTTTACAGTGTACCTTCTCCAAAAATAATATACTAAGAATATCACTTATAAAACTAAATGTTTCTGGCGAATTTTCTAGAACATTCCAATTTCTGAGAATTTGATGTTCAATAAATATTATTTTTGTATCGTTCTCTGGGATTCTTCCAGTGTGCCGTTTATATTAAATATGTTAGTGCGTAAAAGGATGTCAGAAACTTAATGGAATATTAAAAATATATTTCAATTTATTTTTTAAAAAGTTGTACAAGTCTTTATAATTAATAATTTAATCTAGATATTTTTATCGTCAAGACATAATATAAACATGTTTATACTTTCTCTTCCTATATTATTTTATTTTTTGAACAGATAATAAATTCGGTAGGACTTCGGTCATAAATTTTAAATAAACTGTCAAATAAGAGATATCTTCTACAAAATGGACATTATCTTAAGCATTTTTATTTTAAAAATTGACGCTATTTCGGTTTATTTTTTAGAAAATGTTACTTTTACGGATTTTAGTGTTCAATAAATGGTTTTTTCTTCTAATTCTCTGGAGATATTTCCTTTCATAGTCTAATTTTGATTTAAAATATTAGCACGTGTAAATGATGTCTAAGAACTAATAAATATTAAACATTTTAAATTTATTTTGCAGAAGTAGTACGATTTTTAATTAGTAGTAAAAGCCAGATATTTTTTGTGTCGTAACATAATATAAACTTCAGAAAATGTTCAGATCGTAAATTACAAATAAACTGTCAAAACACCTAATTCAAGATACCTTCTCCAAAAAGAATGTACTATGTATATCATTTATAAAGCTACATTTTTCTCGTGAATTTTCTAGAACGTTCTACTGTCTGAGAATTTGATGTTCAACAAATATTATTTTTGTGTCATTCTCTGACGACATATTTGTTCCAGGATTTAATTTATATTTGAATTTATTCACCAAAAGTTATAGCTTGAAAATTAAACATTTTTACAACATTGAGAATTTTAAAGGACTAATAGTATTTTTTCATGTATGCTACGTCTTCATGTAACATGCATGTCCATCCGCATTTAAAAAAACAGATTTGATTCTATTAAAATATAACAGTTAGTGTATATACGTTGGAGCATAAAAGAATGCCTTAGATTCCATGTAACATTAAAAATATATTTCATTTTTTTTTAAATACTGCATGTTTTCATAATTAATAATTTAATCTAACTTTTTTATTTATTTTTAAGATATAGCATAATTTTTTTTATACTTCCTATGTTATTTTATTTATGAATAGACAATAAATTCTGTATGACTTAAGCCATAAATTTTAAATAAATTGTGAAACTGTCAAATAGGAGATAACTTCTACAAAAGGGACATTATCTAAAGTGTTTTTCTTAAAAAAATTATTAGGTTTATTTTTTAGAAAATTTTACTTGTAGCGAATTTAGTGTCCAATATTTTTTTTTTGTCGAATGATTCGCTGGAGATATATTCTTTCCGTACTCTGATTTAGATTTTAAATGTTAGCACATAAAAATGATATGTAAGAACTACTAAATATTAAAAAAAATTAATTCATCTTACAGAAGTAGTAGGGATCTTAACAATTTGAAGTCTGAACTGTTTCAACCGCATATCTCTCTCTAGACTGAGGGTATTTGGTATTTTTCATGATTAAAAAAATACTTGTAATATATGTATTTTAATATTTTGTTTATTAGAGTCTTAAAACTGTTTTTATTCAAAATGATGGAAGTATTTAAATGTACTAAAATATAATATTTAATGAGAAATTATTAAAATAGCATGTTTTATATTTAAAAAAAAATCCGTATAAAAACATCATTTTTAATATTAAATTTTACATAGACTTGAATAAAAACTTATCCAAATGTTGTACAAATATCTAAAAATAGGTTTTTTTCCAAATCGTTAATCTTTTTATATACGGAAGGATGTTTCCCGTAGAGAATTTAGTGTTCAATGAATTATTTTTTTCGTCTGGTTCTCTGGCGATATATTCTTTCTACACACTCATTTAGATTTTAAATGTTAGCACGTGAAAATTATGTCTAAGAACTACTATATGTTAAATATTTTAAATTTATTTTATAGAAATTGTAGGACTCTTAATTAGTTGTAAATGCTAGTTTACTTTTCGTTTTCAAACAGATAATAAACGGAAGCAAACATCCGTCAGAAATTTCAAATAAACTGTCAAAAATGCTAATTTGAGACACCTTCTCAAAATTGAATATACTAAGAATATTATTTATAATACTGCATTCTTTCTTTTGGTTAATTTTCTGGAACATTCTACTTCAAGAGAATTTAGCGTTCAACATATTTTCTTTAGTGTCATTCTCTGGAGATATATTTATTTTCACACTCTCATTCAGATTTTAAATGTTAGCAAGTGAAAAAGATGTCTCAGAACAACTAAATATTACATATTTTTAATTTATTTTATATAAGTATTAGGATTGTTAATGAGTTGTAAATGCTAGTTTATTTTTCGTTTGCAAACAGTTAATAAACGGAAGCAAACGTCCGTCAGAAATTTCAAATAAACTGTCAAAAAGGCTAATTTGAGAGACATTCTCAAAATTGAATATACTAAGCATATTATTTACAATACTATATTCTTTCTTTTGGTTAATTTTCTGGAACATTCTACTTTAAGGGAATTTAGCGTTCAACATATTATCTTTAGTGCCATTCGCTGGAGATCTATTTCTTTTCATACTCTCATTCAGATTTTAAATGAGATAGGGAAGATTTTAATATCAGAAAACGGTCTAGTATAAAAAATTAATACATAAAACGCTGGAATCTACTAGAGATCTCTAGTTCTGATATTATAATAAACTGATGATTGATTATAATTAATTGATTCCGTTTTCTGATATTATAATAAATTTATATTTATTTTTCTGTTTAATTTCCTTATTTCATTCTTCAAGTTCGATACGACCCCTAAAAGTCATGTAAAAGTTTTAGATGAAATAACCCTCTTTGGTGATACCCCGATTTGGCCAAACCGGCTAAAGGTGGTTTCGCCGTAAAAAGCGTATAGCATCCCGATTTTGATCTCGAATTACTTTAATTCATTATTTAACTGATTCCTCAATGAAAGACAACATCATGCGTGGGGTTAGTTGAGCTCAAACCAATTGGTAGGCCTTCCCACCTGGCTGAATCTGAATATGAAAGACAAAATCATGTGCAAAAATCTCAAACTTTGAAATTTAATAACTGTGTCAATTTCTGTTGTACCGATCAGTCCAGGCTATAGGGGATTTTGCCTGGCAAAATTAATGGTAGTTCTGGACATCTGTTTACTTTATGTTTTTTGGGTCGCTGAATCCGAATTTGTAACTTTCCACCAAAATTTCCCCCGACAACCCTCCCAAATTTTGGTAAAATGCCCCCCTCCAAAAAAAAGGTTTTTATTAAAAAAATCAATTTTTTTATTGTTTTAGGGAAAAAGTATCTAGAAATTCAGAAAGTAGATAAAATTTGCAACAAATTCGATGTATGACATTATGACTTAGGATGAAGGGGAAGGGGGGATCTGCCTCGGAACATGCGCGCGGTGCTGCGTGGTCTAAGTTGCTCAATTCCACTTAACCACTCACTCGTTTACATTCACCCTCCCATCCCCCCTCCGAACTTTCCTTATAAGCTTTACTTTAAGTTTTTTGGGTCGCTGAATCCGAATTTTTAACTTACCCCCAAAATCCTCCCCCCCGAAAACCTACTAAAATAGTTGTTTTTAACTTAAATTTCTTACTGTTTTAGGGGAAAAGCATTACGAATTTAAGAAGCCCTGCCCCACGCCACTCACCCGCCTAAGAAATTGCACAGGAATATACTATTTTGCAAATACTAGTTCTTTAGAGGCTTTGACATTAGTACTATTATTTTGACTAAAGAAAAGACCCATCTAGTGAAAACTGGTCACAAAAATAAGACTGAATATTTTATATTGAATTTGAGAAATTTAGGTTATTTTAGTATTGAGAAAATTAGAACAATTCATAGTAGTTATTTGTGTTATTGTGTGTATGTGATTAAGATTTTTACTATCTTCATGGACATTAAGAGAGCGGTTATTACAAGGATTTTTATAATTCCCTTGCTTCTGGCATTAACCGAGTTGACTGAACCTTGTTTATATACATTCTTAATTTGTATTATAACTTTGTTGGGTTAGTTTAAATTTATTTATGTAAAAAGGTAACTTTAGAAATAGAAAGTATAAACATATCAAGATTTTTACTATCTGCATGGATATTAAGAGAGCAGTTATTACAAGGATTTTTATAATTCCCTTGCTACTGGTATTAACCGAGTTCGACTGTAGCTTTTTTTATATTCTTTATAAATTTATATTATAACTTTGTTGGCTTAGTTTAAATTTATTTATCTGAAAAGGCAACTTTAGAAATAGAAAGCATAAACATATCCTTTTTAAATAATTTTCTTAATATTAAAAGACACGTTTTAATTTTAACTTAATCTGATACAAACAACACTTTAATTGCACTTTCGAATCGCCTCCGAAATTAAATTGTCGTTTCAAAATATATTTTTAGCCTTCTTTCCGATTACAAACAATTTCACTCTAACGTAATCTGCATCCCATTTATGCTTAGTATACTATGAGAAAGCTACAAGAACTGACTCAGCAGTATTTCTAATTCCATTTTCTGGAAATGAGCGAAGCTGTAAAGTCGCAATCATACGCTTTGTTAGTTCGTAAGGACTGAGTCAGCAATTTTTAGAGCGCCCGGTACCCGTTGTTCCCTTCTAAGTAAGGCTTTTAGAGAAGTATTTGATGTCGTGATATTTGTTATATGTATTCTGATGAGTAAGTGAAATGCTTTCTTGTCTAAATTAATAATAATTTAATGCACGACTTCTCTGATATTGCAATAAACAACCGGAGGCTCAGAAAAATTATATACAAAAGGTAGTTTATTGAAGTAATTTGGTGATTAAAAATTAGGAAATTGTTGAATTAATTTTGTTATTATAAAATAATTTAAAATGTCAACTTTATTCTAGCGTTTTTCAAAATAAAGCACTCATTTTATTTAATCTAAGAAAATATTTATATTTAATTTTTTTTCTACATATAATTCTTATATACAGAATAACAAAAATATACGATATGTGAAAAAAATTATATATATATTTAAAAAATTAACTATATTTCATATTATTATTTGTTAAATTATGTTAAATTATACAAGAAAATACATCATACTAGATTAATTTTTTGCGAAATAACAATATCAGCACTCTTTAGAGCTACTTAGTATCCGTTGTTGCTTGACAAATTATCTTTTAAGAAAGTAATACATTCATGCTATATCATATTCTATATATAATCATATGAGTAACAGAAATGAATTCTTGTCTAAATGAATAATAATTTAGTGCAATGTTCCGCCCTGCAATTGCAATCAGTAACCAGAAGCTTAGAAAAAATAATAAAAATATATAGTTTAATGAAATACTTTAGTGATTAGAAACTAGGAAATTACAAAATTAATTATGTTATTATAACAAATTTAAAATTTCAATTTTCTCACAATGCTTTTCAAAACAAAAAGTTTAATAAATTGCGTAAACGAAAATACGCATTGCCTAATAGATAAATAATGTAAAAGCACTTATTTTCGCGAGGCTTTAATTTTCGCGATTTTCGCGAGCCCGTAGTAATCGCGAAAATTTAAGCCTCGCGAAGTATCCCCCCCCCCCCCCCCTCAAATAATAATAAAAAATCAGAAATTTTTCACTTATCCAAAACTTAATGATTATAGTTACTACTTAAATAAGAAATAAGAACAAAAATTTCTCGAATACTTACAACTATTTCTTGAATACTATACAGCTATTTCTTCAATAAAAACAATAATACAATTAATAGAAATAATTTTTCAGACAAAAGGAATTTTCTTAAAATACGAGGGCAGTATGATAAGTACCTGGCCTCGGCCAGAGATGGTGCTACTAGAATTTAGAAAAGGATTTATTTCGCAAATGTGATCTTTCACATCAAATCTGGCCATTTTCCAAGTCACTAAGTTGTTTAGTTTGTCAGTGGAAGCCATTTCAATAAAACAACTTCAGTAATATTTGAAAAATGAAAAAAATGGAATATTGAGCAGTGATAAAAAACCTGTTTTTGAAAAAGAAAACAATTGATGAGATTGAAGCAGAACTCAGAAAAGTTTATGGAGACTCCGCACCTTCGTTAGCAGTCATAAAATATTGGACAGCTGAATTCAAACGCGCCGTACAAGCATTTTTGATGAAGAACGTCCAGGTCACCCAACTGAGGTTACGACATCAGAAACGATTGAAAATATCCATGATATTGTGATAAACGATCAGAGAGTGAAAGTGCACGAGATTGCGGAGACTGTGGGCTTCTCAATTGAATAGGTGTACAAAATTTTAACAACAAATTTGGATATGAAAAAGCTTTCCGAAAAATGGGTGCCGCAATTGCTCACTATTGACGTTAAACACACTCGTAAGCCAATTTCAAAGTAAAGTTTGGCGAAGTTAAAGTGGAATCCAAATGATTTTTGGCATCGATTCATAACTGTTAACGAAACATGGATTTATCACTGTACACCAGAAACTAATGAACAGTCCAAACAGTAGGGTTTTTGTGGCCAACTTGCGCCAAAAAATGCTAAAGCGACTTTATCTGCAAACAAAGTCATGGCTACAGTAATTTGGGATTCATGCGGCATATTTCTCATCGATTACCTTGAAAAAGGTAAAACGATTAATGGAGAATATTATTCCAACTTATTGGATAGTTTCTACCATATTGTGAAAGAAAAACATCTGCATTTGGCGAAGAAAAAAAATTCTCTTTCATCAAGACAATGCATGCGTGCACACCTGTGTCATCGCCATGGCAAAATTCTATGAATTAGGATACGAACTGCTTTTTCATCCGACATATTCGCCAGATTTAGCCCCTACGAATATTTTCTATATCCAAATATGAAAAAACGGCTCGGTGAAAAAAAATTGGCTCTAACGATGAGGTTATTGCTGAAAAAAAAAAAAAACGCCAATTTTGAAGGGTTGGAAAAATCGTATTTTTTAGAGGGAATAGAAAAAATAGAAAAACGTTGGGCTAAGTAAATCTAACTAAAAGGAGATTATGTTGAAAAATAAAGTACATTTTTGACATAAAAATTTGTTTTTCATGTCAAGGCCAGGTACTTATCATACAGCCCTCGTACCTTATGCAAAAGGGGTTCTATTTAGGTAGTTTCGGGATTTTTCAAATTTCGTATCTGTTCGTCTATAATATTCGAAATTTTCAGCTCGCGAAAATCACCGATATCTTCATTTTCACGAACATTACGGCTCGCGAAAATAAGTGCTTTTACAGTAACCAACTCACGATAGAAATAAATATCAGCAAAGTATAAATGTATTATATATTTTAATTATTTGTTATCTAAGACAATGTAAATACCCTCTTTATGTTTTCAATTTTATCTAGAATTCTAAATTATTCTGACAATCCTTCCTTATTTCTTCTTATTAGAAAACTTTTTCTCGGATAAACTTTATGTGTTGGAACGATTTGGATGCCATAAATAAGTTTATGGCTATAAAATCTATATTTTTATGATATATTTTAATGATTTGTTATGTAAGACAGTTAAAATGCCTTTTCCATGTTTTTATTTTTATCTAGAATTCTGAAATATTATAACAATCAGTCCTTATTTCTTCCATTTCGAAAACTGTTTCTCGGAAAAACGCTACGTGTTGGAACGATTTGGATGCCATATATAAATTTATGAATATCATACCTATATTTTTATCACATATTTTAATGATTTGTTATTTGAGGCAGAGAAAAAATCATTTTCATGTTTTAATTTTTATCTAGAATTCAAAATTATTATAACAGTACTTCTTCTTATCAGAAAACTGCTTCTCCGAAAAACGGTACGTGTTGGATAGATTTGTATGCCATGTTTATATTTACAGATATCATATTTATATCTACCCTATATATATAAAATCCTAATGAAACGAATTTATGAAACGATTCTTTGAAACGACTGACTCAGGTTCACGGCTATTTCTCCCAAAATAGGGAATACTTTGCGATGAAATTAACACCAAAAATCCGTATTGATCTGCAGATCTCAAAACTGGTATTAGAATTTTTAAATTCGAATTAGTTTTCGAAATATTAATTTTTTTCTAATTTTAAGTACATTTTTCTAATGATGCAACTCAATTTTTAATCAGAACAGATATTTTTTATCAGTTTTCAGAAAAGGTTATTTTAAATTAATTTGGCGACCAGTTTGGCCTCCCTTAAATATATGCTAAGAAATGTATCGTGCTACTTTTATTTATAATTCAATTTACTTGAACAATCTTTCGCCAAATCGAAAGATTCTGATTGGCGCCAAAATGGCATTATTTTGATTGACATGGTAACCCGGCTATTGTTGTTTATTTAATAATAAATGTTTATTTACTTTTATTTCTTTTTAAAATTATATAAACTATTTTGTTCTGTAGTTATTAATTTTTTTTTGTTATTTCCTTTTGAAAATGATAGAAAATAATTAAAAAATACGGTACTACTTACGTAAATAAGTGCGAAAAGTAAATCAAAATTACGTCCATTACTAATCATATCATAATATTAAAATATTTATTTGCTTAAAAGACGTTATAAAAACACATTAAAATTAAATTAAAAATCTATGTTTTGTAAATATAGATAAAATATATTTGTAATATAGATTTTTAATTTACTTTTAATTTGTTTTTATAACGTATTTTAAGAAAATAAATATTTTAATATTATGATACGGTACTACTTAGTTATTCCGTCGACCAATTTCGCCAAATTATACAAATTGACATAATTTTTATTTTAAATAACGAAAGAACAAATAAATTAGTATAACATTAATAAATATACAAATAAAACGTCGAAATAAAATTCACTTGATGACGTAAACATGTGTAACTTACTTAAAGTGAAGTGAATGTGACATTTACGATCAACCATTATTGACATTTAATCTTATAGTTTGGAGATAGATTTTTGGGCGACGGGATAACTAAGTAATACACAAAAGGCATATGTAACTGGTATTCGAAAACGAGGTTTTCGCCAAATTTTCGTAAAAAAGAAAAAAAAAATCACGCCAAACCTGCGGTGCGTATGTGACATCTGGCCAAATGTTAAATAATGCGGGAAGAGTTCCATATTGGTGTGCTGGTTTTTTGGCGAGCTTTTTTTGGCATTAAATGAATCGATGTGGTTGCGATCTTCTTCCTTTGGGGTTGCTTTGTTCTGGAATGGAATTTATTCATATGTTTTTTGAGGGGTTTTTTTTTTTTTTTTTTTTTTTTTTTTTTTTTTTTTTTTCATTTAGCTTATATTTTTCGGAAAAATATATAACTTTTGTTTTAATTTGACATGTATAATAAATATAATAAATACATAAAATATAAGTTCATAATATTTATTTATAGGTGTATATATGTCGTAGGCTAATTGAGAAATCCGGCTCTTTGCAAAGGGCCGGGGTAATTGGAGTATCCATCTCCCTTTTTCCAATTAGCCTGATATTTTTCAGACTTATTGCAAAGAGCCTAGAGAGCGTTAGGCTAATTGAAAAATGACCACTTATTATCCGATCAGGGTGATATTTTTAGCTCACAGGCTATCAAAGCCTGAGAGCTTATGTGCCCGCCGATCCTGTATGTACGTGTACGTACGTACGTACGTATGTACGTAACGCGATAACACTTGATAGAAATATCCGATTTGCTTCAAAATTTTTTTACTAGTTTCATTCTGATAAGATGCTTCAATGATTAGTTTTTGGGGTTCATTGGTTACGGATAAAGGAGGAAAATGGGGGCTAGTCTCCCCGTTAATTTATATAAATGGGTTTGTCATGCAGAAATATTCGATTTGCTCCAAATTTGGTATACCGGTTTATTGTGTTAAGGAGCTTCCCTGATTAGATTTGGAAGCTCATTATTTAAGTATAAAGGGGGGAAGGGGGCTACCCCTCTTAATTTAGATAGATTTGTTTTTCATGATGAATTATTCGATTTGCTCCAAATTTGGTATACCGGTTTATTAAGTTAAGGAGCTGCATTGATTAGATTTGGGGGTTCATTAGTAACATATAAAGGGAAGAAAGGGAAGGGGCTATCCCCCCCGTAATTTAGATAAATGGGTTTTTAATGCAGAAATATGCGATTTGCTATAAATTTGGTATACCGGTTAATTATGATAAGCAGCTTCCCTGGTTACATTTCGAAGGTCATTATTATGTATAAAGGGGGGAAAGGGGGACAAGTGCCTCTCCCCTTAATTTAGATAAATGCGTTTTTCATGTAGAATTATTCGATTTGCTCGAAATTTGGTATATCGGTTTATTAGGTTAAGGAGCTTCCCTGATTAGATTTGGAGGTTCATTAGTTAAGTATAAAGGACAGAAAGGGGGGCTAGACCACCGCCCCCTTAATTTAGATAAATGGGTTTTTCATACAGAGTTATTCGATTTGCTCCAAAATTAGTATACCGGTATATTTTGTTAAGGAGCTTCCCTGATTAGTTTTGGAGGTTCTTTAGTTAAGTATAAAGGGAGGAAGGGGGGGCTAGACCTCCCCCCCCCCCAACTTAATTCAGATAAATGGGGTTTTCATGCAGACTTATTCGATTTGCTCCAAATTTCGTATACCTGTTTATTATGTTAAGGAGCTTCCCTGATTAGATTTGGAGGTTCATTAGTTAATTATAAGGGGAGGAAAGGGGGGCTAGACCACCCCCCTTAATTTAGATAAATAGGTTTTTCATACAGAGTTTTTCGATTTTCTCTAAATTTCTTATACCGGTTTATTTTGTTAAGGAGCTGCCTTGATTAGATTTTGAGATTTATTGGTTATGTATAAAGGAGGGACAGGGGCTAGTGTCCCCTTAATTTAGATAAATGGGTTTTTCATACAGAATTATTCGATTTGCTTCAAATTTATATACCAGTTTATTACGATATGGCGTTTCTCATTTGATTTGGAGTTTCATTGGTTAAGTTAAAAAGGGGGGAAAGAAGGGCAATTGCCACTCCCCTTAATTTAGATAAATGGGTTTTCATGCAGAATTATCTAATTTAGTTTAATTTTTTTTTTTTTGTAGGTTCATTTTTATATGGAGCTTTTCTGATTACATTTAAAAGTTCATTGGTTCAGCATAAAGGGAGAAATGGGGGAGCTAATACCCCCCTTAATTTAGTGAAATGGTTTTTTCATGCAGAATTGTCTGATTTGCTTCAAATTTGGTATACCAGTTTATTATGTTAATTAGCTTCCCTGATTAGATTTGGAAGTTCTTTGGTTAAGTAGAAAGGGGGGCAACGGGGACTAATCCCTTCATTTATTTTTCGAGGGACATTATTATTTGAAATAAGAGTATAATATACAATTATTGTGAATAGCCTGTGAGCTCAATGCCATCAGTTTAACTGGGTAATTTTCTTTTTATTAGGTTTATTAACGCATAACCCTACCCAAACCCGAAAAATAAATTACAACAGACCGTACCCCGATCCAAGCAAGAGAAAATAATTTCAGTCTACATGCAACCCGACCCGAACCTGAGAGATCCATTTGAAAAAACCCGAAATCCCAAACCAAATCTGATAACCGACAAAACTATTCCAAAGATCCATAACCGGATCCGAACAAGACAAATTAGTTTCCGTGGACACGCAACGCTACCAGAACCTAAAATTTCTATTCGAAGTCAACCTGAAACCCGTCCCGAACCAAATATTAACCTAAAAAATTTTCCAGAGAACTGTAATCCTATGCAAGCCAGACAAAATAATCTCCGTCCACCGGCAACAAGATCCGAACCTGAAAGTTCTAATTGAACTCAATCCGAAATCTGGTTGTGGTCGGTTTTCGGGTTGACTTCAAATGGAACCTTCAAGTTCGGATCCGGTTGAAAAAAAATTAAACTAAATTAGATAACTCTGCATGAAAAACCCATTTATTTAAATTAAGGGGGGTCTAGCCCCCTTTCCTCCCTTTATACTTAACTAATGAACCTCCAAATCTAATCAGGGAAGCTCCTTAACATAATGAACCAGTATACGAAATTTGGAGCAAATCGAATAACTCTGCATGAAAAACCCAATTATCTAAATCAAAGGGGTGTCTAGACCTCCCTTTCCTCCCTTTATACTTAACTAATGAACTTCCAAATCTAATCAAGGAAGCTCCTTAACATAATAAACCGGTATACCAAATTTGGTGCAAATCGCATATTTCTGCATGAAAAACCCATTTATCTAAATTACGGGGGGATAGCCCCCCTTTCCTCCCTTTATATGTAACTAATGAACCTCCAAATCTAATCAAGGCAGCTCCTTCACTTGATAAACCGGTATACCAAATTTGGAGCAAATCGAATAATTCATCATGAAAAACCGAGTTATCTAAATTAAGGGCGGTAGCCCCCCTTTCTCCCCTTTATACTTTAATAATGAGCTTCCAAATCTAATCAGGGAATCTCCTTAACACAATAAACCGGTATATCAAATTTGGAGCAAATCGAATATTTCTGCATGAAAAATCCATTTATATAAATTAAGGGGGGGGGGACTAGCCCCCCTTTCCCCCTTTATCCTTAACCAATGAACCCCAAAAACTAATCAGGGAAGCACCTCATCAGAATGAACCTAGAAAAAAAATTTGAAGCTAATCGGATATTTCTATCAAGAGTTATCGCGTTACGTACATACGTACGTATGTACGTACACACGTACATACAGAATCGGCGGGAACGTATGCTCTCAGGATTTGATAGCCTGTGACCTAAAAATATTACCCTGATCGGATAATAAGTGGCATTTTTCAATTAGCGTAACGCTTTCTAGGCTCTTTGCAATAAGCCTGAAAAATATCAGGCTAATTGGAAAAAGGGAGATGGATTCTTCAATTAGCCCGGTAGTCTGTTTTCAAAGAGCCGGATTTCTCAATTAGCCTACGACATATATACTAT
Source organism: Maratus speciosus (assembly GCA_963932465.1). NCBI lineage: Eukaryota > Metazoa > Arthropoda > Arachnida > Araneae > Salticidae > Maratus > Maratus speciosus. Next base: position 330,503,301 of record OZ010786.1, read on the forward strand.
GTATGTATAAGGTATATCTCTATACGTAATATATATAAAACTGGCTGTATAAACATCGTACTTTTTTTAACATGTGACATATATAACTTTTATTAAATATATAAATATATGTTTACAAATATTTAAATACCATGTTTTTCCGACATCCTGAAAAGTTTTATAAGACGCTAAAATGGCTTTTTAGCGCCATTTTGGATTCATTCGCTAATCGCGCCAACCAGCATACAATATGGAATTCTTCCCAATAATGCAACAAACCATGACATTTAATATCAACTTCAAATCAATGTTTTAATTTACCCCTCGAAAAAAAAAAAAAAATGCTAACTGGCAATTTGAAAAAAAGCTATTGGTGATATTTGCACCCGGATAGCGTAACAGTACCAAGAATTATTTGCGACCATGACAACTTTTATATAGTTTTATTCGAAAAAAAAAAATTGATTTTTTATTCAAAATGGAAAACTTTTGGCACAGATGTTATATACGGACCCATATTGGCGCGATTTTTTTCTGACGCCAATGGGTCGCAACGGGTACTTAACTGGCGCCAAAGTATTGTTATTTTGCTTGATATGGTAAGCCTTATGTTGTTGTTTATGCTGTTGATGCGTTCCCCAAATTGGCGTCGGAAAAAAATCTCGCCAATATCGTATATGACATCTGTGCCAAAGTTTCATATGAAAGGCGAAGGGATCAGATCGTATTTGTTTATGACAGTTGATGACTTGAATTATTATAATATAGATGAAATGAGGGCGATAAAATAATATTTGGCGACTTATCACCTGTGCATGGCTAACATTAAAGTACCAAAATGGCACGTAGACTATAAAAAGCGAAGTGGCCCGCCCGAAACTGTTGAAGATAGTCACATGACTTAGGCTGTTGTTATAGAGATTGTTTTAAATACCGGGAGACAAAGACTCTGTATACTTAATTTATTTTATTTTAGCTACTTTTCAAATGTTTAACTGATCCTCTTTAATCAAAAACGAAAATAATCATTGGATGTCTTAACAGCAACTGATTCGCCCTTACATTTTTACAATCAAAGGGAATTGAATGGAAACCCATTTACAGTGAGATCTGCACAGCTTTTTTCAGTATAATTCAATCTTCTCTTATATTTTTAAAACCCATCAGATTAGCGTGTTTTTAGATTCTGCGGTGTCTGAACGGGGGTTGGCGATCGTAGTTTGTAGGGGGCAGAGCCCCCTAGTAGTTTATATATTAGTTTATTATAGCTACATAAAATTAAACATTTTTTCGAAAATATTAAATTCCAGTTTAGAATTACTAAAATATGGACTTGAAAAATGTATTTTATACATAAATCGTTATGTTGGTTTAAACTTGAATTGAGAAGAAATTTAAGATTTTTCGATCGAATATATAATATCACATTTCAAGAATCCCCCCGCCCCCTTAAGTGTAATTAAGTATTTCATGCTATCAAATTGACTGTTTGGCAATCCATATGACTGGATTTCAGATAACTGAAATTTGAGTGTAATGTGTATAATTAGATGATCCAAATAAAAAGTGTAACATACTTAGATGACCAAACTTTGTTATATTAGGATAGATGAACAGATACATAATCTGACATTTCAACAAGGTTTTCCCCGAATAACTGTAATTTTTTATTTCATGATATCAATCTAACTGTCTGGCAATTCAATTGACTGAATTTCGGCTAACTGAAGTTTCGCTACATTTCTAACTGTAATATAGTTAAATGACAAGCATAAAATAGTGTCACAAATAATTGTGTTAAAATTAATCTAGTGCAATTAGGTAGCCAGCGATTTCTGGAGTTCCATTATCTATGATTTATTCTGATGAGCTGGACCAGATTTTAGATCAAATGCTATAACCAATAAGGTTAGCTGGGTGAAAAAATTTCCACCCACCAGATTCGTCCGGGATAGCTCAGATGGTAGTAGAGCATTGGCGGCTTCAGCCAAGAGATTACAGTTTCGTATCCTGGTCTGGACATTTTTCACCCAGATGGAAATTTACATCTGATATGATTTATTTACCAATTAGAATAATTGTGCTAAATTAAACTAGTATAAAAAAATGTTGTATAATTAGATGACCGAACCGAAACATAATATAAGCTTTCAATAAGGTTTTTACCACATTGATTGTAATTTCTTTTTTCATGACATCGATCTGACTGTCTGGAATCCAGATGACTGGATTTCGGATAATTGAAGATTTATTTTAATTGTAAAATATGCTATAATTAGATGTCCCAATACATTTTCCATGATTAAAAATAACCCAATTCATCGACAAGTGACTATATATTGGACTTTGGCCATAGATTTTGGGCACACAAATGTGCATACGCTATGTGCAAAATATTTGTAAAAAGGAATGATCTAAAGTTACAATTTTGCAGTTGAAGGGAAAGAAGCAAAATTACACAGATTATGAAATAGTATTCAGTTCATAAATAAAAATAATAAAATTGTTCTCAATTATTATTTTGTGTAATAACTGTAACCATTACGTTTTAACATTTATATTAAAACAGAATTAAATGTCACACAATTAATATGTAATTTGTTACTAAATTTCGCCTATGTTCACTACATCATTTCTCTTTGTTCTACAGAACGCAATTTTTCAAACAGAATATCTATTAAAAATGTAGCTCCCCATCATACGGAAGTGAAAAGTGCAAGGAACAAATTACTTTAATTAGGTCGAAACCTGCATTTTTAAAATCATTTTTCAAATAACTTTGGATAAGTTCGTGTGGAAGCACTTTGCGTGCCAGAAGTTCATTAATTTACGGGAAATTTCCCAGTTAAGAAAACATGTCCTTTATTGGACAAGGGAAAGCTTGTCTCTCCGATCTGCTTTTGTTACAACGTGTCTACTAAAAAATCTAGTACAGTATAAAATGGGGAACTTTCTAGGAAATAAATGAGCACCAGTACGTTTACGCAATGCTGAAATCACAAGAAAAACTTAGAATTGTTTTAATTATCAGTATACTTAGTAAATACTTGGTTCAAAATTTATCAAAAATTTTATGTAAAATTTTACATCACTTTTGTTTACGCAATTGTTCCATAATTTATTATGTAATACCTTATTAATATTTTAATGAACATACAACGTAAGGTACTTTTAAGTAAATAATTTATTATGTTAGGATTTTATTCTGTAATTTATTCTATAAAAATATAAAAAATAATAATTTATATTTTTGTGTTTGTATTGTTCTATACTAATATATTTTAAATTTCTGAAACATAAGGAAAATATACTTTATGTACTTAAAAATCTAATTTTCCAAAATCTATACTCCTATTATAAAGAGGAAAAAATTGTTTATTTGTCGGAGATAAGCTCAGGAACTACCGAACCGATTCCAAAAGTAATGGTATCAAAATGATGGTGTTCGTCCAACTTAGAACATAGTCTATATCTTATGTCGGTGCCACTACCCCAAAGGGGCTGCAGGAGCATAAAACTTTCTAAAAATGCGATTTTTGCGTTACTGAAGGGCCTAGAAATATGAAACTTGGAATATTAGTTACCTATAAGATATAAATGATGTCTAAGAACAGTTCTTAAACAATTCGAAATTTAAAAGGGGTGAAAATGCACAAAAAGCGTTCTAAAAAACGTTCTAAATGGTAGTTTCTATATAATCTCAGGAAATACCAAACCGATTTAAAAAATATTGGTGTCAAAATGATAGTGACAACGTTTGCTCCAAGATAGGCTATGTTTTATGTCGGTGCCACTACCCCAAAGGGGGTGTAGGAGCAAAAAACGTTCTAAAAATACGATTTATGTGTTACTGAAAGGCCTAGAAATATGAAATTTGAATCATCAGCTACTTATTAGATATAAAGGATTTCTAAGAACAGTTCTTAAACAATTCGAAATTTAAAAGGAGTGGAAATGCGCGAAAAGCGTTCTAAAAAACGTTCTAAATGGTAGTTTCTACACAATCTCAGGAAATACCAAACCGATTTAAAAAATAATGGCGTCAAAATGATGGTGAAAATCATTGCTCCAACATAGGCTATGTTTTATGTCGGTGCCACTACCCCAAAGGGGGTGCAGGAGAAAAATGTTCTAAATTGCGGTTTTTGCGTGACGGAAGGGCCTTCAATCGTGAAATTTAGAATGGTAGTTAGTTATAAGATATCAATGATCTCTAAGGACATTTCCTAAAAAAATCGAAATTTAAAAGGGGGGGGGGGGGTCAAAATTCGCAAAAAGCGTTGTAAAAAACGTTCTAAATTGCAATTTCTGTGCAATCTCAGGAAATACTGAACCGATTTCAAATATAATGGTGTTAAAATGATGGTGACAGATCTTGCTCCAAGATAGGATATATTTTATATATGTTTCCACTAACCCAGAAGAGATGCAGGAGCAAAATGAGCGAAAAGCGTTCTAAAAACGTTCTAAATGCCGATTTGTCACCAATATCTCAGGAAGAATCAAACTGATTTCAAAAGTAATGTTAAGAAATTGATGCTGACAGCCTCTGCCCTAACATAGACGCTACTTTAAGTCGGTATCACTATCACCTAGACGTTGCAGGAGCAAAAAAGCGTTCCAAATTTCGATTTTTGTGATCGGTAGGGGCTAACAACTTAAAATTAGGCAAGGTACATATGTATTACATATAAATGATCTTTAAGAACAGTTTCGAAAAAATTGGAAATTTAAAAAGGGGTGAAAATGCGCGAAAAGCGTTCTAAAAACGTTCTAAATTGCGATTTCTACTCAATCTCTGGAAATTCCAAAGCTATTTCAAAAGAAATGGTTGCAAATCAATGGTGACAGTCCCTGCTATAACATAGGTTATATTTTATGTTGCTGTCACTACCATTTGAGGGTTGCAAAAGCAAAACATGTTCTAATTTGCGTTTTTTGCATAACTGAAGGGTCTAACAGTTTGAAGTATGGCATGTTATTTACTTACAAGATGCAACTGCTTTCTATGAACTGTCGAAAGAAAATTTCAAATTTAAAAAGATGAAGTGAGCGAAAAGCGTTATAAATTACAATTTTTATGTAATCTTTTCAAATACCAAACCGATTAAATAAATAATGATAACAAATTGTTGGTGATAGAACCTGCTCAAACATAAGCTATATTTTATGTCTGTACCACTACCACCAGAGGGTTGCAGTAGCTAAAAACTTTCTAAATTGCGATTTCTGTGATACTGAAAAGGCTAGAAATTTTAAATATGGCATGGTAGTTACTTATAAAATATAAATGCCCTCGAAGGACTGTCAAAAATAAATTCGAATTAAAAAGGGGTGAAGTGAAGGGGAGGTGCGAAAAGCTTGCGAATCAATGGTAACAGTCTCTGATCCTAGTAGGGTGGTGCGAAAAAAGTCAAGTTGATATTTCCGAGTTGCTATAGTGCGGAAAAGTTGCGATTGGTAAATACAAGAAAAACAAAAAAAAAATTATTTAAATCGGACTTTATCTTCCGATCCCGCAAACCGCCTAAAAATTTAAAAAAATTGAAAATTTCCGATTTTTCCAGAATTTTTTTTCTTTTTTTACGTATATATATTTTTTATCGCTATAGTGAAAAATATTTGCAGATTGTAATGTTTAATAATAATAAAAATAAACAGTTGCGTTTAAAGAATAGCTTCCGATCACGCAAGCTCAATAAAAATCGGCAAAAAATCAATTTTCAGTGATTTTGATGAATAAAGAAAATAATCACCTGAGATCAGTTTGCGTTCCAATATTAACATTTGCATATAAATTGTACAATTTACAACTCTTTGCTTGTTTAGATATTTGATAATGTTTAAACAAACCAGAACTCCCCACGAGAAGGTAGTTCCACTTCGAGTTCAAACCACACCCTATCCTCCATCCAACCAATGAGAGTGTTTGCTATTTACATTACTTAAATACGTAATTTGTTATAATAGAATCAAAACACTGTATTAAAAAACTATTGTCGTGACAGTATAAGATATACAATTTGTTATGTCATCTGTTTAAGTCTGACTTTTAGACGCAACTTTGTACTGCGATTTGGTGGTAATGTCTGGTATTATGGACATTGATTTCAGTGTGGCCCTGATGCTCTCTTGATTGGGGCCCACATACCTTAAATGATGCTTCCGTTACCGATTTAATGCACCGCCGTACATCTTACGTGTGGTTGAAAAACTTTTTATCATCCTAGACTGAGATATGACCTGACTGAGCGAAGAAATGTATTTCTTCATGGGTTAATCTCCGAAAAAGCGGTGGAAATGTTAATTTTGCTACATTACAATCAATTAATTTTAGATTGTAGGAGTGATAAAGATTCAGATGCCTTTACCCTTTGAAACATTCTGCCTGGCTTTTAACAGCCCTAGCTCTCTTATGTGCCTCCTTTTATAAAAGACCATTGCCATCAGTAGGTTTTCCGCCTGAGCAAAGAACGAGTTTCATTCAGTTTCAAAGACTACACTTTCTTCAGGTTGTCACGAAAGTATCGAGATGTTTCAATTGCTCTGTACAGATGAATAGGCCCGTCTGTAATGTACTTACAGCATTTTATTTCAAAACAAACTGGCAAGTAAGATTTTAAAATAAATGTCAATATGGCTTTAAGGCATCCGATGGGTTTTCCACGCTCGCGTAAAGTCGAAGGGCTCTATTTGCACAAGTGAGCAATCTGGCATGTGAAATTGGACCGGAGTCACACTTTAATAAGTCATTTGGAAAGTTGTAACTGTTAATTGCTTGACTTACGCCAAGAAGATATCTTTGGTCCTTGCTCAACTGTTGCCTGTCCACTTCTGGAATTTCACAATCAGTCAATTGAAAATTTATCACCGAGAGCTTTACACAACAATGATATTATAAAAATTTAATCTTTTTCTTTATTGCATTGACATTCCTAATTTTTGCTTATGCTACAAAATCATGGAATATCGTGTGTTTGTGTATTTGGGAACATGCAATTATACATTTACATGCGTGTATCAATGTACTGATATATGAATGTATACGGTGAAACTCTAAATATCTCAATAATTACTACTCTGAGTATTACTAACCCAGTAACGCTGTATTAGATAATATAAAAGGAAAATCCCTTGTAAGAGAAGTCATGTGAAGAAGCTGTCCATAGAAGAACTTGTCTAACTGTTTCGTTTTTTGTAAAACACTTTCTTAAAATTTTTTGGGATCACTGTAAATCGTGTGTAGAATATGTGTGTGTAACGCTCGTGTAACGCTCGTGAATTGCAATCACTGGAAAATGTTATTGAAATTGTGGCAGCAACTAAAAATGAAAATCATTCTTTAATATTTCTGAATACATACGAAACATTGACATTATTTAATTGTGGGAATTTTCGAACACCTTTTGATTCATGGAAGACAAATGTAAATCTATTTATAAATCTTATTTTTAACTGTCTACTTAATATAGATGAAAATGTCTTTTAAGATAACAAAAGCTATTTAATTACATAGGATCTGCGTTTGCGGCAGAAAATTAAAATTCTTCAGGGCATTTATATATATTTTGTCTAGTTATTGAGCATGGTACAACTAATTCTATTAATAATTTACGTGAAAACAAGATTACATATAACCTTATGAAAAACGAATGTGAATTATCTCATTTCTTTACAAAAAGTTAATAACTGATCATCCGTTACAATAATAAATATTATATTACTCAATGGCACTTGTGCCTACGATACAACAATTTTCCGCATCTCGTCCTCTTGATTAACAATTTTTTTTCCATGTATTGATAACACTTAAGATTTTCGTGATTTTCTATGCAGGAAATGATCTACAGTCAATTTTATGCTTTCACAGCTTTTCAATAGCCTCATATTTCAATGAAATCCAATAACGTAATGAGAACAACATATTTGTAGAATTATACGGACGTTACTTTATTATTAACACAGCTTTGATATTTCATTAGTTAAGTATCTGTGACGTAATCTGAAAATGGCCTAATTATATAAGTCACAGCTATCGTAAAAACACGTTGCGTTTCGTGTTTTACTCAAATTTAACTTGAAATGTTTAATTTATTAATTGCCTTCAAGGTGCTTATAAAAAACCTTGCTATGATATCGGAATCATATATTATTACAATTTTCCATTTCCATTCATTTGGCATCTTAAAAAGTCCATTTTCATTTAATTTAACCAGTTCATTGTGTTCAAAAAGAGGTAGTTTTATCGCAGGATAATTTATGATATCTAGTTTTCTTTTAGGTAATCCCGTCTGTGTTGCCTTTTAACCACTTCAAATTTTGCCCCGAGATAAGTCGGGAGGTAAAAGCACTGTTTACCTATACCCGTCACCGGTGAAGTGGCTAATATGTATATCTTCCACTTTTCCAGCTGCCCATTGCAATATAAAAATATATAATAAAGAAGAATTTAAATTAGTTTCATTCTGCAACCGTCAAATCAATGCCATGTCCTTATTTGGTCATGTCTGGTCAGCACACCCCCTAACGAATTTTCTCTATACCTGAAAGTTCGCTTGCATCCATACTTTAATCACCTGCAACGTACCAACATCTCCATCGTACTTATGAGACGCAAACATTCGCTCACTATATATGTTTTATCTGTACTTGTCGGTTATCCTGTCGACCAAATTACTGTAGCCAAATTGTAAGATTAAATGCCAATAATGGTTGATCGTACATGTCACATTCACTGGACAAGAAGTATTTACGTCATCAAATGATTTTTATTTCGACGTTTTATTTGTACTTTTATTAATGTTATAATAATTTATTTGTTTTTTCGTTATTTAAAATAAAAATTATGTCAATTTGTATAATTTAGCGATTTACATGATTTAGCGAATTTGGTCGACGGGATAACTAACAAGTACCGTTTTATCTGAGCGCCCGCCGTGAATCTTTGTCTATCTTTACGAGTCCCTTTATTGTTTAGATAATATACTTCGGTTGAAAATTCCTTCCTTTCAAAATTGCGACGATATTCGAACAAAAATACCATCGGTCATAGAATGCCTTTTTCAGAGAAATATGTGAAGTGACAACCATTTGGCGATTTCTCTTTATTTTGAATCATTAAAGCATTCGTCTATAAGTTTAAAATGTTATTTTATTAATTTTAATTTCACTAGTTTTTTATTCCTAAAAGTCAAAATTTTGTGAGAATGCCTCATACATCTATGCATAGACTTTCACGTTAATGATTTCAAATCATCTGATTGATCCTACGTAAAGAACTTCGTTACATTTGCGTTTGGCGATCTAATTATTATTATTATTATTATAATTTTTTGTACAAGAAATTCGATCTAATCTTTTTCATTTTTTCTTTCTAAAATTAAAATTTTATATCCCTGTAAATGCAAAAAAAAAAAAAAAAAAAAAAAAAAAAAATGTTATTTTTCTAATTGACCTCAGAGCGTTTTCTTTTTATCTTTATCTTTAACGTTTGTCTACGGCATGGGTCGTCATGCTAATATTACGTATCTTACGGATATATCAACACTAGTTCCTTTACTTACACCCACGAACCTTTTTATAATTATATGTATCTAAACACTCTTTTTGAAACATAAATATGAAAAGTCTATTTCAACTTAAAGATTAAGACCTTAAGACTTGTAAGACTAAGGCTTTGAGACTTGTACATTTTCACTTAACTTGCATTTGTTGCAAGCATAATATTACAAGACTTACTTTAACAGAAAAAAGACAACAATTTATGGTATTACTTTACAACTCGTAACCTTGATAGATGTGGAAATAAACAGCCCTTTGCACTTAAAAATATTCGTAACTATACATATACGTCAAACACTTCCCTGTATAAAATTGCATATGTTTATGAAAGGTTCCCCGTATACGACCACAAAATGAAATAATGTGTGTGCACGTGATGTGGAATTGCTCCTTGAACTCGACTAAAAATGCTTGTAAACCGGGGTAGACATTCATCACTATTTCTGAAAGATAATATTCACATTACTATGACAAAAATACTGCGTTTAACAAGAACGACTATTACTGTTCGGAAATAATGATGCTAACTGTCTGTGGCAGTTTAAACGCTAGCACTGTAGTTATAACGCTCCGAATTTGCCTACGAAATGTCTACACTAATTTAAATGCGCCAGTTATAGTAAAAAGGCAAGTGACGCCCAGCTGCTCAAGGGTTAAAATGTAGGGGTTTTTTTTGTAACGCTTACTGTCTAGAATAAAAATAATACAATGTTTTAAGTGTTTTTTTAATCTTATTATTTGTAAACATAAAATTAATATTGTTAAATACAATCTCATGCTCAATTTAAAATAAAATAAATATACATTTTGTAGATTTTTTATTAAAAGAAATTATCCAATTAATAGAATATACATATTATCATTTAAAAATAAAAACCAAGTAAGTACATTTTGTTTCGAAAAAAACCGCATGTGAATATAGTTTTAAGAGCTATACTCTACTTTGGTATTACGTGCAAATAATTGTCTAAGTAATTAAAATGATTAATCTTGTTTTCTTTACATATGTGTGCAATTTTTTACAATTAATTATTAAAGCTAGGTTGATTAAATATAAATTAAAGAATTCAATTTTTAATTTTGAAAAGACATAAAACACATAAAAAAAAATTGCTAATTTGAATTTTTTATAAGAGTAATGCTTCAAAGTATTTCATTTCAAATTATTAATTAAACAAGATAAATTATTTTTTCAAAGAAATCTTAATTCATTTTTTGATTAATTCTTTAACAAAAAAGATAATTGATTACGTAAAATGATTAAATTTATTAAGAATAATAAATGATTTATTTTTCATTTTCATGTTAATTTTGAAATTATTGTATAATATATTTTAATTGGATTCATCTAATATAAAAATTATCCTTAAAATAAATGTATCATTAAAAGAACGCCAGTTCCAAATTTATGCTACATTCGGTGCAGCTTCTAAAATTATACGTTAATGAGTGCAGAAGAATTACAATAGTTATATTATTTTCCTCATAATTAAAGTTGTATTGAAAGTTGATTAGTATGTAATTAAATTATTTATTCATGAATATATTTCACATAGTTTTATTTATCGTATTAATATGAAAACATATCTTTAAATTAAATTAATACGTTAAAATAAGAATTCTTATAATTCTTTTCTTTAAAATAAAATAGGAAATTAAAGCCCTTGCTTCCAATTAATATTGCTTGTTCACGAATATTTTTTCTTCAAGATTGTTCTAAAATCCAAACTATTACTTTCTGAAACATTTTTAAATTTTGTTTGTTCGCAAACTTATGAAATTGGCAGGTTGATTTAATAAGAAACTATGCAACCGAATTGTTTGCTTATTTGCTTTTTAGATTTTCGATGAAGACAGAAAATATTTTACAAGGGACTGTCAAAATCGCTGTTTTGAACCGAATTTCCGGTCGCGATAGGGCTGGGAAAGTAAATGACATCAAGGAAAAAATACTCGCTTATAACTCAAGTTGTAATTCATTAATCGGAAAATTTAACAAGGAAATATTAAATTTAAAAAATCAAAAAAACCGACTGCGTAAAAAGCGAAATAATTAATTATTTCTCATGAATGTTTTTTTTTTTATTTACTTCATTGATGACTTTTAAGTTGTGTTTAACTGTTAGTTCCTATCTATAAACACTGTTTTGATGAGGCCTATAGATGTCTATGGTGGTTAGAGTTTCAGTAAAGCTAGAGATCCTACCTACACAATTGCCAGGTTGTGTAATATTTAAATGGAGCTTCTGACTGTAAAATAGTCAATGAAACATCGTCTTCATTTTGAAAGACCTGTCCAATGATATTTCAAAATATTAATGCCCCAAACAAACTAAACCAAAGGAACAAAACATGCAGAAATGTGTTATAGCTTTTTAAAGCAGGGCTGACTTTTTGCCGGCAGAAATGGGTTTCTGCCGTGCAAGTGGCAGAAAGTGGTTATAACCGGTTTTAACCGGCAGAAACTGGCATGAACACATTTCATAACATAATCTGAGACTTTTTTTAGTAGTATTAAATTCCTTAAGTACATTTTATTGGGTATAAATAACAAATGAAATATTGTGGGTGGTTTTAATTAAAAAATAAAAAGATTTGTATTAGAAAAAATGAGTAATATAACAAATACAATTTTTGTTATAACATGGTTGTATAATTTTTTATGTAAACAATTATTAGAATATTTTAAAATTTCAGTTTAAAAATCAAATAGAAAACTATATCCAATACTTATTTTAAATTAAAAAATGAAAAGAAAAGAATAATAATCAATAATTAGAATACTTTTCTGTAATTTAACATAATAATTAATAATAACAGTAAAAAAATATCACTCATAGAAATGTTACATGTGGATATTGTAATTCCATGAATTAAAAAAAAACATTTAAATTCAGTATTCAAAGGAACAAATCTGACTCTTTTTAAAAAAAAATTTAAGACTGCTAGTTGAAAATGTTCCAACCACATTTTGCACTTATAAAACAAAGAACTACAAAGGTTCAAAGCAGATTTAATACAGTAATAACCGACTACCATATGCTAGCTTATTTACTTGATCCTAAGTATATGGGATCAAATTTGGCGTATGAGGATAAAGAAAAGCCAAGGAAATTACTTTCTGATATTAATCTATATTTTTTGCCATATATGAGGAGCTAACATAGTAGACCAAGTCCATTTTGAAAAAAAAATCAGATAGTCTATTTAGAAGGTTCATAAAATCTGTTTTAACTACTCCCACAGTGAACCAAGTCTGTTTTCACATACTTTCTCATAATGTCATCTGTTTACAGATTTGGTTTACTGCGGGAGTGGATAAAACAGATTTTATGAACATTCTAAATAAACTACCTTATATATTTTTTAAAAAGACTTTGTCTTATATGGTTGTGAGACCCTCATATAATATCCTTTGAATTAAAATCGACTCCTGTCCCATAAACATATTTCTCCAAGGAAGCCCTAGAAAATGTCTTGCCTTCTGTGTGATGGTCGTCTTTAAAAGCGAATACTGGTGAAAATGGTCTTTTGCATTCTCAATAATGACATTGGCAGCAAGTAATGATAGTCTTGTAAAAATATTTTCAAATTTTTCTTTCATTCAGAACAAATTAAGAAACAGTCTGTGTTCAGAAAGATTAGCAAAATTTGTCCTATGCTATGGAATGATCTGTGGAAAAAGTAATAATAGCATATTTGAGTGACAGTTTTGTTCTATATTGTAAAATAATTGTACAAGAGATTTCATTACATTTTTTTCTTTTTTTTTTTTTTCTGGGGCCTATATCCCTCGTGCTGATAATTGGCCGTCATAAACACAACCAACCAACCAACCATTTTTTACTAAAGTTCTTATTAATATTATTTCTTAGTTTCTGCCAATTTTTGCCATTTACTGGCAGAAACTAGTTTCTGCCATGCCGGTTTTAACCGGTTACAACCGCTGGTTTAACCACTCTGCTAGAAACTTGCCAACCCTGTTTTAAAGTCATAGTTTTTAGCTCCAGTCCTATTAAATCTCTGTTTAATAAAATACAATTTAAAAGGTATGTCGTTAGAAAAAAGTTTAAATAATTTTCTATTTCAGTTATTATGGGTTTCCATACTTATTAGATATAGAAAAGTTAAAAAAATTAAAAAAAAGAGGGGGGGAGAAATTAATGGAGACAAATTTATATTTCACATACATTTTTTTCGGTTCAAAATTATTACAGTACAAAGTTAAAACATAAAATATCCAATGGTAGAAAAAATTCATTATTTGAATTATTAATGAATTTATTAAGCCCTTAAAAATATTTCTTAAATTATTTTCAGATTATTATTTTGTGTATATTTTCAAAATTAATTTAAAAACCATACATTATAAAAAGCCTCTTAGTGGCTATATTTTAGTAAAAGAAAAATACAAATATTCTCTTAAATCCACAAAAAGGAAAATTAATTTATAAGATCTTTTAAAATGGTTTATCAAAAACCTTACATGAAAGAGATTAATACTCAATTGTTAATTTAAAAAATTTCTCCTGCAACAAGGGATTAGCGTCCTTATCGCATCAGAGAATTAAATTATTCGCTGAGGTATTACTTTTAGATCTGCTTCCAACTGATAAACATTTTCCTTGAATGAAAAAAAAAAAGATATATATATATATATATATTAAAAAAGAACTGCAACATAAACTAAACAGTAATTTTTATTTACAATAGTGGTGCATTAGAGAATTTACTTTTAATAAAAAATGAGTTATCTGTACCGAAAAAAATAGTTTTATTACTGTTTGAAAAGTTTTCTATTTCTGTTGAGGTAATCCGCTGTTGAACAAGAGTTTTTTGTTACCGGTTTATCATTACGAAACAACATAAACACTTTATATATATTCATAATTATTAAACATAAAAATACTTTTCCATAAAAAGATAAACTTTGAATAAAGTAAACGATATTTATTTTAGGTACCTTTAGTTTCTGTTGAAAAACATTTTTGAGCTATGTACAAAAATATACTTGAAATACTTGGAAAAAAAATATACAAATTTACATTTAAAATAAATTATGATAACTTAAGCACTAAACAATAATACTTTTCAAATATTTTCAGACATTTATTTATTGTAATAAATTATAAAAATGTTTATTTTTATTTAATTACAATCAATTAAAGATATGTATGGAAAATCTATATATATATTACGCTAACGTACGTGGCACAGAAATCGAGATTATTTGTTATTGTTTAATAGCAACGCCAGAGAAACACATCTCATTGGTTATTGTGTAAGAGTCCTTTGGCAGGATTTAGGGCGATCGGGTTTGTTTACGTTTCGCTTTTTCGGTGCAATATCTTTCGCTGCAATTATGTTGCTTCAAAATGTCATTTGAAATGCCCGTAAAAATCTCAGAGAATGCTTGAAAGTGAAGAAGAAGCCGAATTCAAGTCGAATCGAAATAGATTCAAAATCTAAATAGAATTGATCGAGAACGTCGTTAAGAGATCGGTAAAATAGGCTTAATAACTGTAGCATGCACGCATTGCTTCTAAAATCCAAAATGGTTCTGCCTTTTTTCCTCGTGAAGGAAGGTTGTTCCAAGGAAATAACGCCATTTTGAGATCATTTGAGGTCATGCCGGCAAAAGCTGTAGCGAATACCTCATAGCTTAAAATTAGATTAAATTTAAATTTAAATCCAAATTACTGATTTAAACGTTCTGGGGCATGCATAACTGTGGGTGAAACGTGCAATTTCTGCAAAGCACTGTATCAGAAATGCGAATTAAACAGTAGCAAGAAGTTTACAAAATGTTGTCATGACGTAAAAAGTAATTTTGTACGAACAGGTAGTTTTGACTCTTCGGACCTGCGATACGAATTTCAGGTTCATTTTAGAATACTATTACGCCCCCCCCCCCCAGAAGTAAGATACAATAAAACCTGCTTAGACGGAAACGGCCGGTGATAAATCCAGTTTTATGCAGGTTATTTAAATTGAACAAAGCATAATAGCATTTTTTTTGGGGGGGGGGGGGGGAAAGCTGGAACTTTTTTCCGTTTATTGCAGGACTCCGTTATAAACAGGCTGTACTCTATTAGAAAATAAATTTGCTGGATGGTACTTTTTAAAAAAATCTATATAGTAATATTTGCTTATTTATTATTTCTTCTTCAGTATTACACTTTATGTTGTATTTGTAATTGCTTTTTCATATAAAGATTTTAAATAAAAAAATAAATTATTGAAAATATAATTACATTTTAATAAAATTCAACAGTTAATATGAAATAAAAAAGTTTAAAGTATGAGACATATAAAAATTAGAAAACTTAACATTTGACTTTACACAACTTTGGAACCAAGAGTCGGGCCCTGATAATTTGCACAGTCTCCACCCGCATCCCCCTATGTACGGACCTGTGATAAAAAATTCAGATTCATTTAAGAATATTATTACGGGCCCGGGCAACGCCGGGCGGGTCAGCTACTATCCTAGCGATAGAAAAAATATAAATATTGACATAATGCTACATTTAACTTTATAAATTTGTTCTTCAACAACGGTTAGTAAGAAACTTTTTTTTAAATCCCTCAATACCCATTCTTTAATTTAAAAAATACATTGTAGCGATCTCATCTCACATGATCAGTATAAAGCTAGTTACTAGCTCAGAGTAACAAGCTTGGCCTTTTTCTCGACGCTAACGTTCTAGCCCCCTGATTATTTGATCCGTGGTTCGTATCCCATCGGCACCAATCAATCACTCTCTCTAAAGTGGTGACCCGGACGCACGCAAAACCGCAACCTTTAACAACAATCATCTCTTCTCATAACCAACAGATGGCCGCACCAAATAAATCTCCAGCAAACTAAACCTGCGAAACGCTCACAGCACATAAGCCTGGCATGCTGCGCATCACTCACGAGTGCGTATCGCTCGTCAGACGTCAACAAGATGTCTTTCTCACTGGGGAGCTCTGAAGCAGGGAGTGTGTAGTGATCTCATCTCACATGATAAGTATAAAAAGAGTTACTAGCTTAGCCGTAGCATGCTTGGTCTTTTGCTCGACGCTAACGTTCTCGCCTCCTTGTCATGGGATCCGTGGTTCGTATCCCATCGACGCCAATCCATCACTTTCTCCAAAACATATCGTATCTAAGCAATTATTCGATGCAAAATCTTAAAATAAAATGGATAGAAATTTTCTGCTAAAGATAAAATATTTTACAAATAATCTGGCTTTATTAAATGTAGGTATAGTGTACTCGAAAACGTAAATTCACCCTTGTTTTACTATATAAAATATGACAACATTCATGAAAATTATTTATTAAAAATTCTTGCTAAAATAGGTGTCGATGTATACTAAATATATATAAACTTTGTGTATATACAAACGGTTTACAAAAATTAAAAACTCTAGATATTTAAAGTATATAAGTGCTCCGTGCGCTTTCGACTTATACTAAGCCTTCATGAAGACGAAAAACTGTGGAAAAAAGCTCTACGCTGACTGACACCAGACGACAAGTAACACGTTCTATTCTGGAATATTTACAAATTTCAACAGAACATCTATACATTGTAACCATTCATTACCCATCTCTATCATATAGAGACAGTAAAATTTTAACTGGATTATTTGGGTTAGGTTAAATAACTTGCATTAGGGTCCTGTGTGCGCGTGTCTGTTACTGCTATCATTACTGTGTTTTCAAACAAAATAATTTTCAATGGAAGAATTATTTTTTCAGCGATTGAAAAATAAATAAGTAACAAAATAGAATAATGGAAATCGAGTGGGCTAAGAGCAAATAATTGGGTGGACTTGGGCTCCATGGGCCCCATATAAGTTGGTGCCACTGCGAGTTAGTATGAAAAAGGATGGGGGTATAACTGGAACAAAATTCTTTAGAAAAGCGTTTAGCATAAGTGCCTTGTCATGTTTCAATGAAGAACGTAAAAGTACTTCTTCGTTATGTCATCTTTATATAATTTGTAAGAGCCCATTTCGTGCTGATTTAGCTTATTGTCTTTTTAAGTTATTTATTTGTTTATATACAGTGTGTTTGGTTAAATATTTATCACTGTTAAGAATCTAATGTAGTCAATTTTATCATTTTGTAGTCAAGTTAAAATATTTATCTGACAACACTGCATAAATATTGTATCAATTAAAATTTAAATAAATTATGATGAATTATTCTCATATATGTTGTTTAAAAATAAATTATTTTATTACAAAGTTTTTAAAAACAGTTTACCTTAGTTGAAAACGCTGAATACATATTATTTAATAAAACAAAATACATTATTTCTGCAACAAGGGTTTAGTATCATTACGTAATTAGTGCATTAAGCTGTTTATTGACGTATTTCTTTTATATATGCTTCCAATTTATAAGCATTTTCGTAAAAAAATAAATAGCAATAAATAAATAATAAAAAAATTGCATCTCATGAATTAAACAGATGACTTTACTTATACATTAGTTCAATAAGGAACTTAGTTTTAGAAAAAATAAGCCATTCAAAGAACGGGAAATATTTTATAACTCTTTGAATATTTTCCGTCGAAATTCTCGTAATCCGCTTTTGAATAGTGTTTTTTGTCAAAGGTTTAATGTTACAAAACAGCCTAAATAATTTCGATGTTTAATTAATTTTTATATCAGCACTTACTAGATTAAAAAATACATATGAAAGGAATTAGAATAAAGTGTAAAAATGTTTTTACTAGATACAAACTGTATGTTTTTTTAAGGTAAGGCAAGACTGGGTGCAATCCTACGGGAAATATGCAAGCTTTAAGACCCGTTTCTTTGGAAACTACCCGACCGATGCTGATAAAATTTGGAATACATATTCACTAGATTATGCTCAGGACTTATGGTAGACTAAATCTTTTTTTTTTAGAGTAATGAAAATTTTTCAGAATTTTTTATTTCAGAAATGCTTCTTTCTGAAATTAATTTTTTTTTTAAATTTCTGACACGTATGATCTTATATTTGCATTATACCAACAATTTTTTTAAAAATTAAAATCGCTCAAGTACCTTAGGAGTTAATGGAGTTTTTAACTGAAAAGTACAATTTTTCGGAGAGCTAAAAAACTTAGAAACTTCTAACTTGTGTGAAGCTTTTGCACAATTTTATAAAACACATGAATTAAAGCATATGTAAACACTTGGATAAAATTTAGTTACTTATAATAAATAAGTACAATATGTTAGAGTAAAATTACTCTGAGTCTGTATGGCGTGCCAGTCGTGTCTTCCCTTCATTGAAAATTTCTTTTCGTAATGGGAAAAATGATATATCAATTCACATTTAAACATAATTTCTATTCAAAGTTAGGGAATTTCAGTATTACTACTTGTGAATAGAAATCGCTGCCATATTCAAACGTAGAATATCTGTCGTTTAAAAAGGCGAATATTACTATTCTGAAAAAGTGATAATCAAAATACAGACACTATCTAAATTCAGTTATGAAAAATTACGCAGCATTATGAATAGTATATGTCGTAGGCTTATTGTGAAATCCGGCTCTTTGCAAAGAGCCTAGGCTGTTTGCAAAGTGCCTAGGCTGTTTGCAAAGAGCCTAGGCTGTTTGCGAAGAGGCCGGCTAATTGGATAATCATCTTTTTCTGAATTGGTCTGATATTTATTATATGATAGCCTGAGCGGCTTTAGGCTGATTGGAAAATGGTCATTTGTTTCTCAATCAGCCTGATATATTTTCAGGCTTATTGCAAAGAGCCTGTGGAGAGTTAGGATAATTAGAAGTTATCCATTTAATTTCTCAATTATATTGATGTTTTTCAGACTCATTGCAATAAGCATATACAGTTTTAGGCTTATTAGAAAATGACCCAAAATGACCACCGATGACCGCGTTTTTGTCCAAATAGCCTAGATTCATCAGTGTTTGCACCAATATGTCCCAGGAAGAAAATATTTAAGCATACATTTCGTGTAAAAAATAAGGTGGCTATGAACTTAAAATGCTTATTAAAATGTGTAAGAACATGTAACATAAGTTATCCTATATCTTTTTACTTTCAGTAAAATATTTTTCTCAAATCTTTCTTAAAACGGTTAATTAACCTTTTTATTTTTTATTTATTTTATTTTTATTCATATTTTCTATTAATATTTTATTTATATCTTTATTCATTTCCCTTTTTAAATTTTTAATCATAAATTATAAAAGTAATTTATAAACTGTCACAAATGTAACATAATAGTCTAATTTATGTGTCAATGGTTACCATTAACCTAACTCAGAAATATTCAATGCTTCAATCACAAGTATTTAATATGAGCATCCACCATCGATCAGAGCATTTTCAAGAGAAAATATTCTCCTAAACCAACATATAACAAAAATTATCCTATATATATATATATATTTTTTTTTTTGTTTTTTTTTACTTTAAGTGAAATATATTATCACAAATATTTTTTGAAACGGTTAATTACACTTTTTTAATTTTTAAAAAATTATTTTTTTCTCCATCAAGTGATTATTAAACTTATCGCATAAGTGTATAAGGCGATCGTTGAAATATATATTTTTTCTTTATATCTTTTAAAAATGATACACATTTTCAGAAAAGCAACACAGAAAAAACTGATTGCAGAATAAATTAAACAGGAGACTTTATTCGAGTACTGATGCAATAAAGAAATTTGTTTAAGAAAAAATGCGAATTTCAAAGTGTGGAAAACGTTTTAATGTTTTATGACTTTTAGAAAAGTTTTCAGTCGTTATTGTAGTAATCTGATTTTGTTCCGCTTTTACATTTTTTTTTCAATAGGTTTAGCGTTGTAATAAATATTGCATAGTTTAGATTTTTTTAAAATATTTTTTATGTATTTATAATTTATGAATACATAAATGTCTTTAGAAAGATTACGGAATGCAGAAAATTAAATTTCTGTAAAAGATAAATTAACTTTATAGTTGAAAATTATCTTCATATTTTAAGAAGTATACTTGAGATATTAATACAAGAAGTAAAAATTAAATTTAAAAATCAAAAATCCCGACTGCTTAAAAAGCGAATTAATTAATTATTTCTCATCAATGTGAAACAATTTTTTATGTTACTTACCTATTTTTTTTATTTACTTGTATTAATGACTTTTAAGTTGTGTTTAATTGTTTGTTCCGGTCTATAAACACTGTTTTGATGAGGCCTATAGATGTCTATGAAGGTTAAAATTAAAGTAGAGATAGAGATCAAACCTACACAACTTTCAGGTTGTGTAATATTTAAACGGAGAGTCTGACTGTAAAATAGTCTTTGAAACATCGCCTTCATCTTGAAAGACCTATCCAATGATATGCCGCTCAATAGGGTGTGTAATTTATTTTTCGTCTCTAGCGACATTTTGTATTTTACGGCCATCATTTTGAATTTATGAAAAAAAACTAGCCTATAACCATCGGACGGTTAAGACGAATCAATAGAGACCTCATTCATTAAAATCCATCCAGCCATTGCGATGTTTCGAGAGTATAAAGAAATCCACATACATAGATACGCGTGAAACACATAACCCTTCTTGGCAGTCAGGTAAAAAAAAATAATAATAAATAAATAATCAATTATGATTTAGTCTGCCCTTAGAAATATTTTGCCATTTATTTATATAGTGTTATTTTGTGACTAGAAATTTTGTAAACTATCAAGAATCAAATAACATTGCTAAAATATTTTAGAAAAAAAAATTAATCGGCTCTGCAACACTAAATCTCCAGTCGTATAAATAGACGTTGGCATAGCTCGACCTAGCAAGTTTCTGTGCCCACGGCATTTTCATTTCTCCGTGCGCACTTATCACTTAGATAAGTTGATTTACTGTTTTTTTTTTTTTTTTTTTTTTTTTTTTTTGTACGTATTATACACTTATACGAAAAGTGTCAATTCAAAAAATTAATTGAAAATTACGGAATTGAATTTTGGTAAATAAAAAATATGTTGCCAAGAACTTGAATGATAATTTTTTTTTTAATGTGGTTAAGGCCTTTATGAGTAGATACAGCAACTCGAGGTTTCTTTAATCGAACTCTTGATTTATTTGGACTCATTTCATTAATAAGTATTTATTTTCACTGGATGGCACCAATATATTTTTGTTTTCATATATTTAGTCAATGTTTGACAAATTATCTTTCGCACAAGAAGCCTACATCTGTGAGCTTTTACTCCTTTAACCATCATATGTTTTCCTGAAGACGGCTGTAGAAACAGCTCGAAACGTAGAATTTAACTTTTAGCTTATTAAAGTTCGGGTTTTGTGTACCATTAAGCAAGGTTATGTGTATTTATTTATTATATTTTATGGTGCAATTGTCCAGTATGTGTTAATCAAAAAATTAAGTTTTCCGGAAAATTGACAAACGGTTCCAGGAATAAAATATGTTTTTATATTAGTTATTGAAATGTGCTTTTAAGCATATATTGAGATATATTTATGTCATTTCATCGCATTAATATCTCAGGTATCATATTTTTTCAAAATTATGATTTTTTTTAATGAAAATTTAGATGAAATTATGAAAAAGTTTGTACCTCTCAAAATGTGCCCAGAACATCGGCCCCCGGTGCCCGTGCGATAGTCAGAGCCTGGACGTTAGCAGGATGAAATTTCTATGTATTATCATTTAAGGTGAAATTTTCCGTAAATGTAGAAGTTCTTCAAAAAATAATTAATTAAAAATGAATAGAAAATATGACAGTGCAGAAAATACAATATCTTATACTAATAATAGAAAGTTTCACTCTGTCTGTGTGTCTGACTGTCTGTGATGGCTATCAATATCTACTGCACGTACAAAACTGAAAATTTAGTCCAAGGCCTCTTCTGATGCACTTGAAACACTGAATTTTAAAATTCTAATAATTAGCTGAGTTATTAATTAAAATTTACATAGAACTCTCAATAAATACTCATATCTGTCCTTCCGAGAGGGAAAACGCTGGCTGGTTGGTTGGTTGGTTGTATATGGTTGTATGGCACAAAGTCCCATGAGGGACATGCTGCGCCAAAAAGGAAAAAAAAAAAAGGAAAACGCTGGCACGCATGCCTAGATGCCCTATTACGCATATGGAGGAAATGAAAATCGGAAAGAAGGAATTTTGGGGTGTATTTTGTCATTATTTATTAACTTCGATGAGCAAAACCGATGAGTAAAGTTAAAAACTGAAAACATATTCTGAAAGATTGCACTCTTACTTTTCAAATGCCTCAATCAATTAAAAAAAATCTATCGGAGTTAAAATTTCGAAGCGTTCAGAGTAGTACAAGCATTTTTTATAAAATAAAATCTGTGAAAATTTCAACGAAATCAGTAAAAATCTGAGTGTTTCGTCACGGTTTGGCTCTTTTTCGGTACGCATAGACTCCAAAAATCAAATTGCGCAGAAAGTAAAATATCAAATCGCATATATTTCCAATTCAATATTTCTTGCATTTTTTCAATTAAAAATGTATTTAAAGATAAAATGGAGTTAAAGATATACAACCATGCAAATTTGATGTTCATTTAAGGGTATGATCCGAGCAACGCCGAGCCCCACCAGTGGCCGAGAGTTTCTGCTCTCGACGCTGGTAGACGGGAGGTTCTGGGCTCGATCTCAATCGCACCCTTAGGCCTAATCGTTCAGAATTTTCGTGGTTTTCTTCGAACCTTGGTTTTCCAAGCGTAAATACGCGTTAGGTTCCCTTAGAAAGACCCACGGATGGCACACCAGCCACTTAGGGCCTATATCTCTCTTGATGATAATTGGCCGTCATAAACATAACGGAGCAACGCCAGGCGAGTCAACTAGTTACTCATATAAAAATAGCAAATAAAGCCTTTGTGCAACAATATTAAAAAGTAGAAAAACCAACGTTTAAAATGCACAAATAATATATGAAAAGCAGCAAACAGCTGTTTCGAATCTACTAGCGAGATTCTTCTTCAGTGCAAAAGGAACAGCGTGCTAGAAAAAGCAAGGCTGAGCAAAATCATAGACAGAGACGCGCTGGCTTTTATACCCTATGCGGGTGGCGAAGGAACCGAAACAACCAATGAGAGAGAAGCAGTGGAAACGACTGGGTGGACAAGTAGCGACATCTACCGGAGAAGTAGAGAAAAGAAATCAAAAAAAGGAGGAATTAAATTAACGCTTTCCAAATACTTGGAAAATCTGGAGTACTAGATAAATCATTGACTAAAGAGTGAGAATTTTTAATGATATGGTAAGCTTCCCAAAAATCAAGATCAAGGTTAGAAGAACATTTTTGGATAATGATGGCTGAGGAAAAATTGAACCTATGTTGAGAAGACCAAGAATGTTGAGCAATAGAAGAACGTTTGAGCTCCTGATTTTTAACATAACCTTCATGCTCTTTTAAACGAAATCTAAGAGCACGTTTAGTCTGACCAATATAAGAAAGACCACACTGACAAGAGATCTGGTAAATGCCCCAATTATCTAGGCGATCAACGGGGTGTTTGAGATTTGAAAAAGGGATTTTATTAACAGGAAAAAAAATAACTTTAAAATCAAACCTTCTTAGGATTTTAGCAACTTGCTGACTGATTTTAGGAAAAAATGGTAATACAACTGAAGTATTAGAGTTGGAATTAGAATGCTTTTCAGAATGGTCGGATTTCGTCAATTTCTTATAAATAGAATCGATAATATTAGAGGAATAACCACGATCGACAGCAATAGCTTTGAGGTAATTAAGTTCAGCACTAAGTAACTGAGGAGTGGAACAAATATTAGTAGCCCGAAAAACAAAAGTATTGAAAGCAGCGAATTTCTGGTTAGGGGGATGAGAAGAATACCTGTGAGGTGGGAGACTGACAGCAAAAGGTTTACGAAAGACGGTAGTCTGAAAGCCATTTTCACAACGAATAACAAGGACATCCAGGAAAGAAAGACAGTTATTGGTCTCAATTTCAGAGGTAAATTGAATGCAGGGATCAATGGAATTCATAATAGAGAGAATATGATTAATATCCGAATTCATTTCAATCAGGACATAAACATCATCAACATAACGAACATAGAACGGAAATTTTAAGATTTCAAAAAGCTTGACCTCAAAATAGTGCATATAAATATCGCATAAAATTGGACTAAGAGGATTACCCATAGCCAAACCGTCAATCATACGGAAGAAATTACCATTGAAAACAAAAGTATTTTGCGACAAGCAAGCGCGAGTGAGAAGTATAAGTTCCTCGATTTCAAAATAAGAGAAATGGAATTCACAAAGCCTTTTCTTGAGGCAATCTAAAGCCCCCTCAACCGGAACGTTTGTAAATAATGATTTAACATCAAAAGAAACCATCATGTGACCCTGCGGCTTAAAATTATGAAGTTTTTTAACAAAATCAAAAGAATTCTTAACAGTGAAACAGTTACTGCTCAAAAGTGGGGAAAAAACAGAAACTAAATATTTGGCAAGCTTATAAGAAGCTGTACCGATACTAGAGACAATAGGTCTAAAAGGAATGTCAGGTTTATGGACCTTAGGTAAAGCATAAAACCTGGCACAATGCGCAATAGACGGAATAAGGGACTTCTTAAAGTTAGCAGGAATAATGGAAGAAGACTTAATGGCAGACTTAATAGAGTTAATTTCACTAGTGGAAGGGTCTTTGCGGATATCCACATACGGACCATCATTAATTAATTTATGGGTTTTTCCAAATACGTAGATTTGTCGAGAAGAACAAGACTACGTAAGTTCTTCTCGACAAATCTACGAAGAACAAGACTACAACGTAGATTTGTTCTTCTCGACAAATCTACGTATTTGGAAAAAACCCATAAATTAATTAATGATGGTCCGTATGTGGATATCCGCAAAGACCCTTCCACTAGTGAAATTAACTCTATTAAGTCTGCCATTAAGTCTTCTTCCATTATTCCTGCTAACTTTAAGAAGTCCCTTATTCCGTCTATTGCGCATTGTGCCAGGTTTTATGCTTTACCTAAGGTCCATAAACCTGACATTCCTTTTAGACCTATTGTCTCTAGTATCGGTACAGCTTCTTATAAGCTTGCCAAATATTTAGTTTCTGTTTTTTCCCCACTTTTGAGCAGTAACTGTTTCACTGTTAAGAATTCTTTTGATTTTGTTAAAAAACTTCATAATTTTAAGCCGCAGGGTCACATGATGGTTTCTTTTGATGTTAAATCATTATTTACAAACGTTCCGGTTGAGGGGGCTTTAGATTGCCTCAAGAAAAGGCTTTGTGAATTCCATTTCTCTTATTTTGAAATCGAGGAACTTATACTTCTCACTCGCGCTTGCTTGTCGCAAAATACTTTTGTTTTCAATGGTAATTTCTTCCGTATGATTGACGGTTTGGCTATGGGTAATCCTCTTAGTCCAATTTTATGCGATATTTATATGCACTATTTTGAGGTCAAGCTTTTTGAAATCTTAAAATTTCCGTTCTATGTTCGTTATGTTGATGATGTTTATGTCCTGATTGAAATGAATTCGGATATTAATCATATTCTCTCTATTATGAATTCCATTGATCCCTGCATTCAATTTACCTCTGAAATTGAGACCAATAACTGTCTTTCTTTCCTGGATGTCCTTGTTATTCGTTGTGAAAATGGCTTTCAGACTACCGTCTTTCGTAAACCTTTTGCTGTCAGTCTCCCACCTCACAGGTATTCTTCTCATCCCCCTAACCAGAAATTCGCTGCTTTCAATACTTTTGTTTTTCGGGCTACTAATATTTGTTCCACTCCTCAGTTACTTAGTGCTGAACTTAATTACCTCAAAGCTATTGCTGTCGATCGTGGTTATTCCTCTAATATTATCGATTCTATTTATAAGAAATTGACGAAATCCGACCATTCTGAAAAGCATTCTAATTCCAACTCTAATACTTCAGTTGTATTACCATTTTTTCCTAAAATCAGTCAGCAAGTTGCTAAAATCCTAAGAAGGTTTGATTTTAAAGTTATTTTTTTTTCCTGTTAATAAAATCCCTTTTTCAAATCTCAAACACCCCGTTGATCGCCTAGATAATTGGGGCATTTACCAGATCTCTTGTCAGTGTGGTCTTTCTTATATTGGTCAGACTAAACGTGCTCTTAGATTTCGTTTAAAAGAGCATGAAGGTTATGTTAAAAATCAGGAGCTCAAACGTTCTTCTATTGCTCAACATTCTTGGTCTTCTCAACATAGGTTCAATTTTTCCTCAGCCATCATTATCCAAAAATGTTCTTCTAACCTTGATCTTGATTTTTGGGAAGCTTACCATATCATTAAAAATTCTCACTCTTTAGTCAATGATTTATCTAGTACTCCAGATTTTCCAAGTATTTGGAAAGCGTTAATTTAATTCCTCCTTTTTTTGATTTCTTTTCTCTACTTCTCCGGTAGATGTCGCTACTTGTCCACCCAGTCGTTTCCACTGCTTCTCTCTCATTGGTTGTTTCGGTGCCTTCGCCACCCGCATAGGGTATAAAAGCCAGCGCGTCTCTGTCTATGATTTTGCTCAGCCTTGCTTTTTCTAGCACGCTGTTCCTTTTGCACTGAAGAAGAATCTCGCTAGTAGATTCGAAACAGCTGTTTGCTGCTTTTCATATATTATTTGTGCATTTTAAACGTTGGTTTTTCTACTTTTTAATATTGTTGCACAAAGGCTTTATTTGCTATTTTTATGTATTTGGCGTTAACGGGCCTTTATTCTTCTGTATTTTTTTTTTTTTTTTTTTTTTTTTTCCGCAATGTCTCAAATTAATAGGTTTTGCAATTTACGATTAAAAAAGTACAGGTTTTTGGAACACTTACATTTCCTACTTGATTGTAGGCGTAAGAAGGTTATTCCTAAATTCATTTCCATTCGTTGTAATTTATTTTCTTCAAATAGGATTGAGAAGGTCTTATTTCGTTCTAAATTAGCTCTTTTAAGAGCTTTGATTCAAGAGACTCGCCACAAAATTGCTCATATAGAGCGCGAGTTATATTCTTTACATATCAGCCTCGCTAATTCTACTCCTGATTTTCAGTCCATTGACAGAAGGTCATGGAGCAGAGTTCTCACAGCTTCTTCTGTTCATTGTTCGGTTTTAAAGAAGAAATTTAATACGCTTTGTGGAAGTTCTGTCGCTAATAACTGCAGTAATTTGCCTCTTGTTAACCAAAATGCTGTTGTCAATCTTTCTAGTGTTCCATTAAGTAACAATCAGCTCGATGCTCTCAAATTGAATAACAATTTTTCTGTCTCTGCTATTCCTTCTTTACCTAATCTTATTGCTCCTATTGAAAGAGCCTTTAAGCATAGTGCTCTATCCTCTTCTCAGAAAGAGTCTATTAGGCATCTCATTGCCAATACTGTTGATTTCAATTCTAATGTTTATAAACCCAATCTTAAACATCCTGTTAAACAATGTCTGAAAAATTTGCGTTCTGATCCAAACTTAATTATTACTAAGGCCGACAAAGGTGGTCAGTTTGTTCTTCTCGACAAATCTACGTATTTGGAAAAAACCCATAAATTAATTAATGATGGTCCGTATGTGGATATCCGCAAAGACCCTTCCACTAGTGAAATTAACTCTATTAAGTCTGCCATTAAGTCTTCTTCCATTATTCCTGCTAGCTTTAAGAAGTCCCTTATTCCGTCTATTGCGCATTGTGCCAGGTTTTATGCTTTACCTAAGGTCCATAAACCTGACATTCCTTTTAGACCTATTGTCTCTAGTATCGGTACAGCTTCTTATAAGCTTGCCAAATATTTAGTTTCTGTTTTTTCCCCACTTTTGAGCAGTAACTGTTTCACTGTTAAGAATTCTTTTGATTTTGTTAAAAAACTTCATAATTTTAAGCCGCAGGGTCACATGATGGTTTCTTTTGATGTTAAATCATTATTTACAAACGTTCCGGTTGAGGGGGCTTTAGATTGCCTCAAGAAAAGGCTTTGTGAATTCCATTTCTCTTATTTTGAAATCGAGGAACTTATACTTCTCACTCGCGCTTGCTTGTCGCAAAATACTTTTGTTTTCAATGGTAATTTCTTCCGTATGATTGACGGTTTGGCTATGGGTAATCCTCTTAGTCCAATTTTATGCGATATTTATATGCACTATTTTGGTGTCAAGCTTTTTGAAATCTTAAAATTTCCGTTCTATGTTCGTTATGTTGATGATGTTTATGTCCTGATTGAAATGAATTCGGATATTAATCATATTCTCTCTATTATGAATTCCATTGATCCCTGCATTCAATTTACCTCTGAAATTGAGACCAATAACTGTCTTTCTTTCCTGGATGTCCTTGTTATTCGTTGTGAAAATGGCTTTCAGACTACCGTCTTTCGTAAACCTTTTGCTGTCAGTCTCCCACCTCACAGGTATTCTTCTCATCCCCCTAACCAGAAATTCGCTGCTTTCAATACTTTTGTTTTTCGGGCTACTAATATTTGTTCCACTCCTCAGTTACTTAGTGCTGAACTTAATTACCTCAAAGCTATTGCTGTCGATCGTGGTTATTCCTCTAATATTATCGATTCTATTTATAAGAAATTGACGAAATCCGACCATTCTGAAAAGCATTCTAATTCCAACTCTAATACTTCAGTTGTATTACCATTTTTTCCTAAAATCAGTCAGCAAGTTGCTAAAATCCTAAGAAGGTTTGATTTTAAAGTTATTTTTTTTTTTTTCCTGTTAATAAAATCCCTTTTTCAAATCTCAAACACCCCGTTGATCGCCTAGATAATTGGGGCATTTACCAGATCTCTTGTCAGTGTGGTCTTTCTTATATTGGTCAGACTAAACGTGCTCTTAGATTTCGTTTAAAAGAGCATGAAGGTTATGTTAAAAATCAGGAGCTCAAACGTTCTTCTATTGCTCAACATTCTTGGTCTTCTCAACATAGGTTCAATTTTTCCTCAGCCATCATTATCCAAAAATGTTCTTCTAACCTTGATCTTGATTTTTGGGAAGCTTACCATATCATTAAAAATTCTCACTCTTTAGTCAATGATTTATCTAGTACTCCAGATTTTCCAAGTATTTGGAAAGCGTTAATTTAATTCCTCCTTTTTTTGATTTCTTTTCTCTACTTCTCCGGTAGATGTCGCTACTTGTCCACCCAGTCGTTTCCACTGCTTCTCTCTCATTGGTTGTTTCGGTGCCTTCGCCACCCGCATAGGGTATAAAAGCCAGCGCGTCTCTGTCTATGATTTTGCTCAGCCTTGCTTTTTCTAGCACGCTGTTCCTTTTGCACTGAAGAAGAATCTCGCTAGTAGATTCGAAACAGCTGTTTGCTGCTTTTCATATATTATTTGTGCATTTTAAACGTTGGTTTTTCTACTTTTTAATAGTTACTCATAAACAAACATTAAAGTTTTAATAACTTTATAATGCAATATCTTATAAAATATTTTAAAATATTGAATATCCATACTCAAATTTGAAAAGAAATTTTTTTTCTGTCACATGTAAGAATTATTATGCTTATTAAAGTTATGCATGCAGTTATTCTTTCAGACAGTACTGTCAGATCTAACAGTAACAAACAAATATTTTTACTTAAAAAATCACAAGAAGAAATCTGTTACCGTATAAATGGAACAGGCGATTTTAGTTATTCAATGCTAAAATAAAGAATTTGGGTTTATTAAAATGTGCAATTCTAAAAGTTGAAAACTTGGTTTAAAACATTTTAAAACATTTTAAAGATGCATTTGTAGTAATTCAATTTTGTATATTTGTATTTTGTTAAAGATTTCGTGTTAAAAAAAAATTATGTACGTTTCTTTTATTTTTTATATTCTCTCCTACTAGATACAAAAAAGTAAAAAAAAAAAAAAAAAAAAAAAAAAAAAAAGCAATTTAACAAATTACAACGACCATTTGGAAAATGATTTTTTCGAAGACTATAATTTAAGACATAAAAAATCGCAGGGAGTTGACCATATATTACGTACGCTGTGAATTAAACATTAATAGTGTTATTACACGTAAAAATTGCAAGCGACAAAAATTGCCTGCGACCCGTCAGATTTCTTAAAACTTGCGTATTATCCACCTGAAACTTACGTATTATCCAAGCATTTCATTGGCTGTTCGGGAAAAGGCTTTTCCATCGTCCCAATTTTAAATGAAATTTCATTCTTAAACATCTAAACATCCCACAATATTACTTTTTACACCGTCGTATAGAGAAAAAAAATGTACTTTTAAATGCAATTTGTTTGAAAGCTGTATCTCAATTTGTTTCTGAGTTATTAATTTTTTTTTGTAGTTTTTATTACTTTTTTGCCATAATGGCAACAAAAGTATCCATCTCTGTTGAAAATAAAGGGAAATACAGATTACTGTATAAACCAATCAGAAAACGAATAAAATGCGGATTAAACCAATAAAAAGCTTCAGATATGCTTTTGATTTCCTATCCTGACGAGGATAATAACCATTTTTCCAAATGGTTAATAAGAGAAATTTGTATTACAGTTTCTATGTTAAAAATTAGAAAGTTAAATAAAGTAATTGGTAACATATGAACGTTATTAGTACTTCATATTTAAAATAAATTATGATAAGCTATATCCTTACCAATATTTTTTTAGTTATTTTTGCACATTTATTATTTTGTTATACAAATTATTTAAAACTGTCATATCTAAGACAATATATTAACAAAATAATTTATAAAAAAGCAACCTAATGGAAATAGAATACATAGCTGCCAACAACTTGTACGGATTTTTCTCACCACTAAAATTTAATAGCAAATTTTATCTAAAACAATTGTCGAAATCTAATGATTTCTAAAGATGAAACAAGACAAAAATTTCTATTAAATTTAAGTGGTACCGAAAAACCGTACAAGTTGGCAGCTATGAGAATATTAGACAAAAAGTATGAACTTACATCAAAGACAAATTAATTTATAATTACTTCTATAAAAATATTAAAAAAACAGTCATTAATTTAAAAAATACATTTTTTCCTCTGTAAGAAAGGATAAGTATCCTTACCCTATTAGAGAATTAAGTTATTCGTTGAGGTATGGCTGTTATATCCGATTCAACTCACAGCTTTTGTCATCAACAAATTACAAAATCAAAATCATGTTACAATATTAATTAAAAAAGAAGTTATATTTTTATACTGAAGAAATTTTTTTTTTAACTTTTTATAAAAAATGCATGTAAATTTCAAAGTTTATAAAAATAGTTCATTAATCCTTTAAAATGTTTCAGTCGCAATTCTTGTAATCCGCTATTGAATAGGAGTTTTTTGTAAAAGGTTTTGTATTACAAAAAAAGCATAATATAAGAGATGTTTAATTTATTTTTTACAAAAGTATTGTAGACGAAATAAAGGAAGGAAATTGTTTGTTGGAGAAAAAATATTAACAAATTATACCTTTGTACTGCGCGGAAAACATATATTCTTTAAGAGTAGAAATAATTTAACTTAACTTTTATAATAATCTTTGATAAATGATACCATTAATAATATTTCCTGGATTATTTTAGGATGTTGATTGCTATTAACCCTCCGGCTGCTCAACCCTAGAATTCCTCGGGCAACGTAAAAGTAGCCAAATTTGCGCAACCCGAGAATTCCTCGGGGATTCATTTTTTCCACATGCGACTATTTTTTAATTCAACTGGGACCACTTTTTACATAAAAAAAAAAAAATCCACATAGACTTTAACAACATCTACAACAGAAATATACTGCAAAATGATTTTCTTAAAATAGTGGTGCAAGAATATAAAAATAGTCTCCAGTGACAGTTCAGATTTAGCCTGATTTAAATGTAATGTGCGCAATTTTTTTTTACCTATTTAGATAAAAATTTATATATACAGTCCTCCCCACTTAATCGGGTCAGGGATAATCGAATACTCGCTTATTCGAATAGAATCCTCCGGAACCGAATTTATTCCTATTGGTTCTATGTTATTTTCCCCCGCTTAAACCAAATACATTTTACGAACGTACCCGCTTAATCGAATAACAATTGTGTAAACGATGCTTTAAAATAGGCGTGGAAAGCACGTTTCAGCTGGAATTTCCTTCCATCTTTTGTCATTTTTAGTTCCTTTACGCTGAAAACAAATTTTCAGTTCATCATTCAGTGATTTCGGTTGGTTGGTGTATAATGGACAGGTCAAATGATTTCCCCACCTTGATCTCCCCACCATCACTTCTTGCTATTAACCTAGCTTTAATGGCAATGGGCCGTCACTTCGAGACTCGAGATGATAGTTGTGATATTTTGCACTCATTCGAAAAATAAGTCTATATTTACTCCTTTAAAATTCCACTTGAACAAACCCCTTTAAACGATGTTTTTAAGGCAGTATAAATAACGTAAATTAGTAGTAACAAAGTTTTGACCTAATTCAAACGAGCTACATTAAGTGTGATGTAAACCATATAATTGTATGTATATATTAAATTAATACGTATATTTACTTTATATTAGCATTTGTATTTATTTCAGTTTGTTATTCTCTTAACGATTTATAATGTTGTTAATTAAATATACCGTAGATGGTTATTTTGCCCTTTATATTACGCATTCAATATTACAGATATGATTCCCCGTTTAATCAAATATCCCGCTTAATCGAATATTATTTCTGGAACCGCCGCTATTCGTTTAAACGGGGGCGACTGTATATATATACGCAGCGAGAGGTTTAAAGGTAATTAAAACGATAATACAAAATCTGTAGTATATATAGTATATTAAAATCCTGCATTTTATGATACGTAACACAATATACTAAAAAGTGAAGGGGTTCAATGTCAGCTGAGCTTGTCACATTTTCCGTTTTATCTAACTTTAAGTAATATCTAGTAACCTATAACTAACATATAAAATTTCTAAAGAGTTGTATGTATATTTATAATCATGTAAGACTTCCATATAATTCAGGGAATCTCATTCCTATGTCCGTTCATAATTATATAAATGCGTAGCACCTATAGTCGTCGCCTGGTCTGTCCACCTGTCTATCCGTCCGCAAATAACAGCTCATAAACTACCCAACTAAATGGTTTGAAATTTAACATATATAATCGTTGCAGAATTTTTTTGTGTTGTTTAAAATTGTATCAAAATCGAATCAAAATTAAAAAATATATTAATAAAAGTTTCCTTCATTCTGCTAAATCCTATCGTGCGTATTAATTAATTCAACCATGATAGTTAATAATTCTAGCTTGTCATATGAATACGTCATATTTAAGATGGATTATTAAATAATTGTTATTAAGATGGTGAATTATTTACGTATTACCGAATTTAATATATATATTCTTAATAAATTTTGTATTCACGTAGTTTTGCACAAGACTGAAACAGCTATTGCACCATGATCTAAATATTTATAAAACTAGTTATAGTAAACCGCATTTGCCACGTTTGACGTACAATTTCTGACTTCTTATGAGCTGCTATAACAAACGCGATTTTAGGGATAGATGATCTTGAGCTGGTTATTTTCGTAGAATCTCTATATTATAAAACATAGTGTAATGCGTCCGGGGCGAACCCATCCTCGAGAAAAGCAATTATAGCGGCCATGTTAGGCATAAATATTCAAGAGAACGTAAGTTTGCCGATTGTTCATGTAATATCTTAAAAATTCAAAATATTGTTTTATTTGGGCTCGCCCAGCTTAAGCAACATTGGGTAGCTCTTGTGATATCATTGTACAATTTTAATTGAAATTTCAATGTGGTGTGTCTTCCTACCTGCTGAGGTCTTCGGGCCCGTCTGGTGTCTGGGGGTTTCGTGAGAAGGTGGATATGGGTTTTTCCCCTCGTGGACATTTAGCTCCTATACCGCAAGGTTGGCTGTCCACGAGTGGGTGATTTCTGTTTCTGTTCAACGTATGGAAATATACAAATAATCTGCTTTATATCACATCTATTCTTCGCTATTTTCTCTAAAACGCTCAAAATCTATCAAATTATAATGTTTTCAATTCTAAATTAAAAATAACGGATAACCAGCTATTTCCATGTAAACAACGAATAACAAGAGTGCAAGATGAGTTTAACTTTGTTTTGGCGACATCTTTCGGCAGTCAATATAAATGAAAGCTTTCGATATCGATTGAAATTATAGTTTCTCATCTCTCTATTCTAAAAAAAGTAACTACCGCTGTCACCGCCGCCGCCGCCGCCGGTTTTGAATTTTTTGTGACCGGAGGTTTTTCTTCGTTAATATTGAGAAAAATAATGCATACCAAAATATGAAAATCAGTGGTTTTATACAGAAATGTTTGATAAACACGCTGATGCAGACAGTTTTCAAATCGAAGA
Organism: Maratus speciosus; assembly: GCA_963932465.1. Classification (NCBI taxonomy): domain Eukaryota; kingdom Metazoa; phylum Arthropoda; class Arachnida; order Araneae; family Salticidae; genus Maratus; species Maratus speciosus. The sequence continues at coordinate 330,538,183 of OZ010786.1, forward strand.
ATTATTTTAAGAGATATTTAATGCTAAAGTTGGACAAAATCGTTCCACTAAAAAAGTTTTATAGTAGCAAAAACTATACATGGCAGTGTAATCATTTTTAGATCATTTTATACGTTAAAATTTGCCGGAGTGCTGATTGCATTAATTTTTTTATTTTGACTCATTTTTTCAATTTTTATTTCTATTTTAAATTCAAATTTTCAGCATTTCTAGAGATATTTTTTACAGATTTCAGAAAATTGTACTAATTTAAACTGTTGCCAACTGTATAAAAAGCGCAAGCAATAATGTTTGCTTCATATTAAAAATTTATTTACACGTGACTATTATGAACAGGAAAAAAACTTTCAAATTAGAATTAAATAATTATGTATAAAAAGCAGGAACTTATTAAAAATTACGTCATAAAAAGTATACACGTGAATTTTAAAAGAGAAAGGATATTGTAAAATAATAAATTCATTAAATACGTTAGAAGTCTTAGGAGAAATTACGTCATATTTACGTCACATTATAGTTATTACATAAAATGAACACAAAATAATATTGCAAAAAAGTTTAAATTTAGAAATTACGCTAGACATTTATTTAATATTTTGAGAAAATATTTTCAACTATTTTTGTTAGAAAAGCGCAAATAATATTTCATTGCTAACAAAAGTACTTTCACGCGATTATTTAAAAGAGAAAGAATAGCTTGGTAAAAATTACGTCAGATTAAAAACGATTAATTTAAAATGTCTCATTTAAAAGAACTTTCTTTTCGCTTTGTTAAAAAATACCAGGAGACAAAGACTCTGTTTATACTTAATTCCTTTTATATTAGCGGATTTTGAAATGTTGTTACACGTGTCTACGTCATCAAGTTATTTTTATTTTGACGTTTTATTTGTATTTTTATTAATGTTGTACGAATTTATTTGTTCTTTCGTTATTTAAAATAAAAATTATGTCAATTTGTATAATTTGGCGAGTGGTTTGGCGATTTATATAATTTGGCGAAATTGGTCGACGGGATAATCAAGTAGTACCGCAGCGGATTTGGCGTTAAAATTCCCCAATCAAAGAGAAATGAATAAAAATTCGTTTATATGGAGATCGCCACTGTTTTTTAAATTATAATTCAATCTTTCGAAATATTTTTAAAGCCGATCAAATTAGCGTGCATTTAGAGCCTGCGGTGTCTGGACGGGGGTTGGAGAGCGTAGCTCGTAGGGGGCCGAGCCCCCTAGTAAGAAAAAAAAAGCAGAGGTAATGATGTAATTCGAGATCAATTTTTTAAAGCTTCATTTATATAATTTTAAAATTTCATTCTATATAAATAAAATGAATATTATTTTTATTATGATGATGACTTTGATAGAATTTTATTTTAGTTTTATTTAGCTTTACATTTATCTGCTTTTTTTTCAAAATTTTGTTTGCATTATAATTTTTTTTTCCCCAGATGTAACTGAAATATAAGATGTTATGATTGCATTAGTATGGCTGAAAATTATCTTTTCACTTATTAAATTATAATTTTGTTTGTTCAAATGTTATTATATTAAAAATCGAAATTTTATCTGCATTGATATAATTAATATATGTAGTACATAACATGGTATTGTGTATTCCTTACATTTTAATTACATTTGATATAAAATTTAAAATTTACTTACAATGCAAGTCAGGTTCAAGTGGATATAAGCTAAGTTCTTACAAATTGATAAAATTAAATTAAAATTTTATGAAAGAAATAACAATAATAATAACTTTTGATTCTATTTATACCAAATGAAATTTTAAAGTTATATAGCTGAAGATTTCCAAATTTTATCTTTAATTAAATCAATGTGTCCTGCGTATTTTCTATACAAAAAAAATAAATAAATAAATAAATAAATAAAATAAAATAAAATAAAATAAAATAAATAAATAAAAAATAATATATATATATATATATACAAATTTTAACAAACATTCCTTTGTTTATATTAATTGATAATAAATGACGCCAAGTCCAAGAAATGAAACGTAAAGCTCCATAGAAGTGTAAAACCCGCTGATTTGATCCCACAGAGTTTTAATACAGTATCTCTATCTCTTAACTCCGTGCCTTGATCCACCCCTAAAGAAAAGCGGTGGGACATTCATTATTCCGATTCATTCATTTTTATAAAAATAATATATTAAAAAAAAAACCTTTAACGAATTGAATATTTAATTTTAATATTTTGTGAAACCTTCAAAAATTGTGTTTCACTTTGCTAATTATTTAAGTATTGCGCGGCAGCGCAATACTTATTTATTTTCAGTGTCACTTCTCAATGTTAATTTAACATGGAAAAGCCTATGGAGATCATAACTTTTTCATTTTTTCTTCCCACCTTTTTGTCCCTGATCCCACTCATTTTTTATTTTTTATTCTTTACTAATTCTAATGATTTATAAATTTAAAGTGTAAAAACATTTGCCTGATGTCAGGGTCAAAACGAATGGTAAAATGGCTTTGCATATGGGGGAATTATAACCCAGAGAGAAACATGGGTTAATTTTTTTTTTTACATTATTCAAATATTTTTCTTAATAATTCCAATTTTCGCTTTTTTCATTGAAAATCAACGGACATTTTTCATAGAAAATGTAACATTTTTACTTCATTGTTGCAAAAATTTCAAAAGCCGTAATAATAATTTATTTGTTTTTAGTTGAAAGATTTTCACGTGAAATATTAAATTGAGATAGTTTGTTTTTTTCCCCAAAAAATTAAGAAGGCGAATATGGCGTCATAGTGGAAATAAAAAGGATATTTTCAGAATAAGTTTTTGCTTTGGTCAACTTTATAGTTTAGTAAAAAGTTTCTAATGGATAGCTATTTTTACGCAGGTAGCGAACTTAGCGGGGAATTACATAACTTGAAATTTAAAATGTATTTTTTTCCGAGATGAGAACTATTTATACACCAAGTTAAACTTGGGTAATAATTTTCTGATGTGTTTACATCACCCCTTGGGAGAGAATAAAGTTTAAAAATTTAAGTAAAACTTTTATTTTTTATTGTATCACAGATATAATATTGCTAAATATTAGCAGTAAGGATTCAACACAATTTACATTTACATTCACAGCATTCCTGGGTGGGAAATAGGGTATCTAAAATTTAAGTGATTTTTTTATGTTTTGATTATAGATGTTTTACGTTCAGATTGGAAGTTTTTATCCAAACTACCGCAACCTGCATTACTACAGTGGTGAAACATTTTGAATTACACATTGGTAAACTGCATCCCACATTGTGATGCAATGCCTCATACATCAAAGCCTGATGATGATACTCTCTATTAATTTTGAAATGCGTTCGTCTGAGTGCAGTAGTTATTAAAAAAAACTTGACATATTAAACAAAAACATAATTTGAAGAACAAATTAAAAAAACAAAATTTATTTCCTACATTGTTTAAGCCCGAGAAGGGACAGATATTAAGTTATTTCATTCCATTAGTTCTGCATTTAATATTAAATTTTTGTAACAAATTAGTTAAGCCAATTGAAGATTAAAAAATAAAAATAAAATTCATACAATATGGTACTTAAAACACCCTAAAAAATTAGATTCCGTTCAAATGAAATCGAAATAAATCTTAGACTTTTTTTTAAGTTTTGTATTTTGCATGCATCTTATCATTTTATGCACAATTGTCATAAACATAATACAAAATCTGCAATACAAATATTTTCAATTAAAAATGGAAGAAGTCTAAGATTTATTTCGATTTCATTTGAACGGAATCTAATTGTTTAGGGTGTTTTAAGTATCATATTGTATGAATTTTATTTTTATTTTTTAATCTTCTATTGGCTTAACTAATTTGTTACAAAAATTTAACATTAAAGGCAGAACTAATGGAATGAAATAACTTAATATCTGTCCCTTCTCGGGCTTAAACAATGTAGGAAATAAATTTTGTTTTTTTAATTTGTTCTTCAAATTATGTTTTTGTTTAATTATTATTGTTGCAATAAATACTGCTGTTTGTTTAGTCTAATTGTTAACGCAGATCAACATTCCGTCATTTTTGACTAGGTTATACACTAGTATTAGATAATTTTCTGCAGTGCACCAGTAAATACCCCCCCCCCCCCCTGCTTCATTAGTTTTATGTTTCCAATTTCAATTAATTGTACTATTTCAGGACCTTATATCTTTACGGTTTAGTTTGGATCTGTGATTTCATTCGCGTAGGAAGCTCTTTGTACATGCAATTTCACTTTATACTGAAACAATACTAACTTACTTTCCAACCACAAAACATCTACGGCTTTTGCAGAAGTTGGACAAAATCTCTTATATAAAAGATGTGTGAAAGTTATGCAAATGCAAATTTTTACTTTGAGACATATTTATTAGAAGTTAAGACAATTAAACTTTAATAAAATTGTTGCAAAGAGGGGAAAATGTATAATAAATTTTGAAAAAGTATTAGCCCTAATAAATGTTGTCTAAACTATTCAATTGAGTAATCTGCTTATAAATACGGATTTTTTTTCAGTTGTTTAAGGCTACAGAGTACCCTAAAAGTGACAAAATATTTTTTTATTGAATTTTTCAGTGGTCCATACGGTTGTGAATCATGATTCCAAATTGTACATTTGAAATTCAAATAGTTTTAAAATTCCTTAAAATTCTTTCCCATTTTTCACAATTCTTCATTGAATAGGTTAGACTAACAGCACCATCTATCGTCTTAAAGAAATAGGAATCACTTATGCAATATAGAAATTCTTCACGTAATTCGTCATTCAATAATTAATTTAAAAGCAACTAATCAAATACTCAAAATTTTTCCTAATGAAACATTCCAGCTATTTACCGTCAAATCTTGACGGGCCCTATCTAGTCAAAAATTAAAAATGTAAAAAAGTTTTTTAAAACTTCAAATTTTTCAAAAAATTTTAAATTTAAAAAATTGTTGATTGCTAAAATAATTTTTTTACTAGAATCGGTTTAATTTTATAATCTCAAACAAAGCCATTAATTATTTTTAATGTAACTGTCTCCAAAAAAAATTTTTTTTTAAAGGGTACTGTGCAGTCTTAACATAACGAAACAGGCTAGATAGGTTAGTTTAGATGTATGATTTTGTCATTTTTATACTAGTCATTATTAGATTAAGAAAATTCCATTTTAGAAAGAATTTCGAATAAAGAAATAAAATATATATACTTTCTTTTTGTCATTTTAGAGTATTATTTAATAAAATATTTTAAGATAAAATACCTAATTACACTCAAACACAATTTGTAAAATATTATTTTGAATTCTACGTATTTCCGAATCTCGTCGATTTAAGACGAAAGGACCCCTTCAACCGGTCAAATATGCTATAAAACTGATTCAATTTCCATACCTTTTCACAAACTAACTAATAAAGAAAATTCAATGATTTTTTTTATTTTATTATTGTTAAGTATAGCATTATTTATTACAATAAATAAAACAGATTGATGAAAAATATTTAAATTAATTAGGAAAACTTACCTGTTTTTTTGTTTTTTTTCATAATTACTATATATTACTGCGCGGATGGAATCTCGTGTTCATTTTAATTTATAAACTTTAATTATATTTTAATTTAAAGAATGAATGAACTAAAATCTTTTAATTACCTTAATTTATAATATTTATAAGTAATAATAAAAATTAAAAAAAGAAAATCTATAAAATTTCTCGCATATTTTTTAAAATAAAATCTTTATTATTTTAAGATAGTTCTAAGATTTTAATTCATTTTATACAAAAGTATAATATTAATGCACTCAGAAAATTTCAACCCAATATCTTTGATAGTTTTTGAGAAATCATGCGCGAAGGGATATATATTAACTACGAAAACAAACCAAAAAAGGTAATTTAATTAAGTTTTCCTAATTAATTTACATAGTTTTCATGAATTTGTTTTGTTTAGTGTAACATATATATAGTACATATATAGATATATATATAGTATATATATATTACGCTATCGTACGTGACACAGAAATCGCAATTATTTGTTAATTGTTTAATGGCAACGTCCGAATGAAACGCATCTCATTGGTTATTAAACAGCATTTAATGCATCTCCATACCTATAATTGGGGTTACCATAGGGGGGGGGGGGACCCTGTTCTGTCGCCAAATGCTGCCAGGTTTGTCGCAAACTTGGCGATATATTGCCAAATTTGGCTATCATAATTATCGCTAAAAGTGACGCTACTTGGCGATATTTCTAATATTTTGCCAAATTCCCATAGACTGTCATTGTAAACCAATAGGGTTTCGTTGCTTACATAAAATCAACAAACTGAGATATTTTAATGCAACAAAAACTAATATTAGCTTAAGGGATTATATTAATTATATTTAAGGGAGTCCATGCGAATTAAATTATGAATAAACGTAACATGACACAATGCATGCTTTCCCAAACATAATTTTTAAGGTAGACCAAACTGGTCGCCAAGGGCGTCTAGTTATTTTGAATTCTAAGTATTTCCGAAGCTCACTGACTTAATATAAGATCGGTATGGTTCTTTGCTGCGGTGGCTGAGAGCAGGCATACGATTGTAACGGTAAAAAAGCTGTGGTAATAGACATAGTAGTAGTATAGGATAGTAGACATACGACTGTACACGGTTAAATAAACTAGACTCATAACAGAAATTTACGTTTATTGCTCATGGGAATCAACCAAAAAGAAGTTTCTTTTGATGTAGCCTGTTTGATATCGTTTCTTATTGATTCCTTTTTACTTACTTCGAATGCAGAAAAGAAAAGAAAACATTAGAATCGTGAAAATTTTCCACTTCTGGTTTTGTTTAAATTACTTACATTATTCGTAATGTCCTAAACAGGAAAAATGTCTGTATGACAGTTTATCTGCGTGTGACACAAATCTTGTTGCAGCTTTATCTCAAGAACTAAAATACTGAATTTAATCAAAATTCAGATTCAGTTTAGACATTGATATAAATGTATGCTGATTAGGATTAGGTGAATCTCGCCCAACTGGTTGCACTACTATGCTGAGATTTACAGGATTTCCGTTACAAAAGCATGCAGCTTTGACTAGGATATCGATATTTAGTAAGTAAGAGTCAAAAAGCCTTTTTCGGATCATGCGCAACAAACATTGGCAAACTCGTTTTAATCTAGCGTGTATAGATATATGGAAGCATATTTGAAACTAGCAATTAATTTTTTAACTGTTATAGATGTGTTCCTATCGCTATACAAAATAGTATCATAAAGACTACCAGAATGTGGTTTATTTTAATGTCTTCTGTTACGGATACTTTCGTATTTTCAAAAGATTATTTTTTGTTTTTCAGATTTTATGTCATACGCTTTTTGCCTCATGTGAAATACGACTTTAAAAATGTTTTCTCACTCACTCTCAATTGTGTTTAAAGTTTAAATAGCATATAAATTTTTGTTTATATAATTGTTTTTTTCTGTTACCTTATCGTAAGTCTACATACATTATATGATTTTTTTTTCTTTTCAGGTAAGCTTGCAATTGGATTTTTCTCACAATCCATTTTCAATGAACATAGGGTATAAGAAATTATACAGGTGAGACATGAACATTCCAATGGATATTATGATTTTTATCAATGTTATTATTTGAAACCTTAGCACATTTTAGACATGTTCAATGTGAACATGCTTGTATATCTATAATTAAAAATTGACAATTTTGTTATCTCTCAATGATTAAGAAAAATATCTGGCATCTAAATAGTGCATTTATTTCTTATATAATATATATATATATATATATATATATATACCAGATATAAATTTAAATTATTTAAAAGTATAGTTTTTAATCATCTGAATAGCCCTCAAAAAAGTATTTCATATAGATCAGTAAGATATTTGTCATTCAGTATGCCTTATATTTCTTTATCAGACAATAAGCAATTAATCCCTACTATCACTTAATAATAAAATGTAAAATAAAAATTATTTAATAAAATCTCATAAAATATTTCCTTCTAATACCTCATATTTGAATCTGCATAACTAACAAATTGATTGCTGTAATCCGCTTCTTCATTTTAAATTGCATTAATTATTAGATTTTTTTTTCTTAGTAATATTCCCAATAAATGCGATTATAAGTATAGCAAGATATTCCTTTCTACATAAATATCAGACTTGATATTTATAGTGTCGCAGCTTAAGCAAAGAAGATTAAAGCAAGAGAAATGTAATTAAGATTGATTTTCTTTTGCATAAGCTGCATTAAAACAGTGGCGAAGAATATGTAGGAAAAAACTATTATCTTTCTTTATTTATTTCCATCACATTAAAACCCTAAGACAAATCCCTAAATACAGCAATCTGTATCTATTAACTTATAAGTTGATAAAAAATAAGCAGTACATTAAAAATAACAAAAAATCCTAGATTTTCATGTTAGCATAACTGTTTTCATTTCAGTATACAATAGCATTGTTAAAACAGCAATAGGGGTTCTGGTTGGCTATAGGGGTAAATAGGCGCAGTCCTCATAAATCGCCTGTTTGTGGATAGATTACGCAACCAGTCACAGAGTATCTTTCTTCTTGCTTTTTACAATCCTCATTGTAGTTTTGCAGCGTTGCCTACGTGCAGTGGACATTTATTACGATTTTTTCTGGGTTTTGCACTCATAAGTAATTTTTTGTTGCTTCATTCTTTTTTTAATTTCTAATACTTATCTTAATAATTGCGATTTAACTATAGTATATATATAGTAGGATAGAAGATACTCAATGTTAAAGTTTAATTCATTATTTTTATGTCTATATAATTTAGAATTTACATTGAACGACGATAACGCCTTTCTTTAAACTTACTGGTAATAATGAAATTGATTTCTCTTAACTGCGTGTCTTATTTGAGTTTCATTTAAATTTTTATAAAGCGTGTGCCAACTTACCCCATAGGTATAGGCAACTTGCCCCGTGACGGGGTAGATTGGCGCACAATTTTACTTTTACTTTAGGCTTCCGCTAAACATAAACTACTAAAGCTACAAATTCAAAACTCCGGGTATTTATAGCCCAATGCCTGTTCTTTAAAAGTACAGTTAAAGTTTCATAAAAAACTTAAACAAAAAATGAATAAAAATCAATAACTAAAAACTGCGCCTACTAGCTCCAGTTTCCCCTAATATGTAGAAAATCTATCCCAAACGTGATATGGTATGGCTCTTTAATAGGTTTAAAAAAAAAAAAAAAAAAAAAAAAAAACATTTTTACCATAGACCTAAGTAGTAAGCTCGTTTTTAAAAGGTTTAAAAATCTTCGCCATTTAAATTCCAGGTCTGAGAAATCTGCCCGTTTAGGGCTATTCCATTAAACACGGGGCGGGAAAACGTTCCGCGTGTGACACGTACTTAAATACCTATACCCATTAACTTATAAGTTGCTAAAATGTAAAGTATACATTTAAAATAAAAAAGAAACTAGATTTTCATATTCCTATGGTTGTTTTAATTTAGGATATAGCATTGTTAAAATACTAATATGTCGAAATGCTGTCCCACGCGGGACATGGAATGACCCCCCTCTATTTAATAATAAATTGATTTCATTTTTTTTTCTTTGAGAAATATACCTTTCAGTAGTTTAAAAAATACATTTAAACACAACATGATCAATAAATAGTAAGAAAGTAATGGTTATAAGAAACAACAGAAACAGAAATAGCAAACGATAAGAAAATAATGCCATAATTAACTAGTTGGATGTGCCAATCCCAAAACTTTCTTCTATCGTATACATCTTAATATTTCAAAACCTAGTTACACATGTTAATACTTCAATATTATTAGTTCAATATTATACCAACTTTGATTTTCATCTTAAATTTCTGCTCAATTAAACGGACTAAAAACGACTTAATCTATACCATGATATTTGTTAAAATTATTAATTTTTTCTTATTCTGTCGTTATCAGCTGTTTGCGAATAGCCGGCATAGCAGGAAGCGAGTTCCCGCCGCTGCATGAGCCGCCGATGCACAATAGAACTACGAAAAATCAAGAAAAGTATACAAAAATCGCTAGCACGGAGCCCCTTTACTGCGCAATATTTCCAAATTCAAGGAGAACCTTTTGGCCAAAGCCAAAAACAAGCATAAACATTTTGGTTCAATTGTATGCATAATTTTATACGCTGTTCGATGGTACAATAATGAAAATGGCACAGAGATCGGAATTATAGCGCCCCCTTCTTTCGGAATTTTTTCAAGTTCAGGGAGGACTTGTTTGCCATAGCCAGAAACATGCACAAAAAGTTTGGTTCAATTACATGGATAACTTCATACACTTTTCGATGGTACAATAATGAAAATGGTACAGACATCGCAATTATAGTGCCCCCTTCCGGCAGAATTTTTCCAAATTCAGGGAGGACCTTCGTGACATGACCAAAAATAAACACATAAAATTTGGTTCAATTCTATGCATAACTTCATACACTTTTCGGCGGTACAATATTCAAAATGGCACAAAAAAATTGTACAAAAATCGCTATTACAGCGCCCTCTACGAGCGATTTTTTTACAAATTAAGGGAGGACAACCTTGCCATAGCCAAGAACTTAATTTTTTTTTTTGGTTCAATTCTATGCATAACTTCATACACTTTTCGATGGTGCAATATTCAAAATCGCACAAAAATCGCTATTACAGCGCCCCAAAAAGGCGAATTTTTTGCAAATTCATGGAGGACCTGCTTGCTATATTCAAAAACTTAACATAAAAATTTGGTTTAATTCTATGCATAACTTCATACACTTTTGGACGGTACAATATTCGAAATCGCGCAAAAATCGATATTACAGTTCCCCCTACCGGCGAATTTTTTCCAAATTCAGGGAGGACCTGCTTGCCATAGCCAAAAACTTAAACTAAAAATTTGGTTCAATTCTATGCATAACTTCATACACTTTTCGATGGTACAATATTCAAAATCGCACAAAAAACGCATTTACAGCGCCCCCTACCGGCGAATTTTTTCCAAATTCAGGGAGGACCTGCTTGTCATATCCAAAAACTTAAACTAAAAATTTGGTTCAATTCTATGCATAACTCCATACACTTTTGGATGGTAGAATATTCAAAATCGCACAAAAATTGTTATATCAGCGCCCCCTACCGGCGAATTTTTTCCAAATTCCGGGAGGACCTGCTTGCCATAGCCAAAAACAATAAAATTTTGGTTTAATTCTATACATAACTTCATACACTTTTTGATGGTACAGTGGCGACAGACAGACGGACAGACGGACAGACGGACGGACGGACGGACGGACACACAGACAGACAGACATTTTCTATAAACATGTTTTTTGGAATCTCTGACCCCTAAAACATGCAAATCCGTCGAAAACCGGAAGTCGAAAAAAATTTCGATTACAATACTTTCTTCTATTGAAGATAGAAGAAAGTAAAAATGAAATGATATTATCCAAAAGCATTTCATAAAATACTTCCTTTCTTTTCTCTTATTACCTAATATTTAAATCTGGTAACTGATAAATTTTCTAATGTTTATCCGTTTCTTATTGATGGTAATTTTAAATCTTTTTAAATTTCATTTGATATTGGTAATTTCTGATTAGATGCATTCATACACTGTAAAAAAAGATAAAAGTTTCTTAAACTACGAATATTGCTATAATCACGAACAAAAATATTCGATAACCGCTTCCAAGACACCCAATATTACGAAAAGCATTCTTTATCTTTAAAAACATTAAAAAACAATTTATTTTCAAAATTTAAAGAAGAATTTATACAAATAAATTTTTATTAGCTTTCCGTAATTTTCGGAAACGTTTTCGAGTAGCTTTTGCAATGCATTATTCAGGTCTCTCTACCCGGATAATCGGTTTTTCGAATGCTATCCCACCTAATTTTAAGCTGCATAACTGAAATTGTGCATTCAATTGTAATAGAAAAATATTAATTTTAATGTTAATGTTAATGCTGTTAATTCTATATGTTTTTCAGTTAAACATGATTACTGAACATGAAAGTATTTACAGGAGACCTCATAACATCCAAAAAACTGGTTTTCATCGAAGAGAGAATGATTAATGCAATGTAAAAGATACTCGGAAACGTTTTCGAAAACTACGGGCAGCTAATAAAAATTTATTTTTATAAATTCTTCTTTCAATTTCAAAGATAAATATTTTTGTGAGATTTTTAAAGATAAAGAAACCCTTTTCGTAATTTTGGGTGACTTGAAAGAGGTTATTGTATATATTCGTTCGTGATTATGGTACATTTTTGTAAATTAAGAAACAGCTGTCTTTTTTTACAGTGTAATAAATGTTGTTACTAACAGTATGGTTTATCCCTGCATAAATTTGACACTTAATATATATAGCTTAAGGGCTTAAGCTAGAAAGGAAATGTAATTGAGATTTATTTTCCTTATGTAAATAAGCAACATTTAAGCATGAGTAAAGAATACATCTTTTAAGAGAATTTTCTTTTTATCTTCATTTTAATCCCTATAAAAACTCCAAAGCAAATTTTTATATAAAGCATTGTAATATATTTTTTGAACCACACCGATCAGTATGTTTTCATGGAAAATTAGTTAATTAATGCATTTACTAGATAAAAATAACACATTCATCTGCTTAGTTTTATGTTATTATTATTTATTATTGTTTTTTCAATAACATCTTACAAAATATATCTTTTAAGGAAATCAATAAAAAATTTTAAATGACTTATGCTTAATAAATATTTTTATAAACAATTAATTTGTCTCAAATGATAATTATAGTAAAATATAAAATAATAGTATTCACTAATATATCATAAGATAGCTTCTTTCTTTACTTCTGTTTCATCATATTTAAACCTGGAAAATAAAATAAAAATTACCCACAGGTGAGCTTCATCTTACAGGCAATACTAATTTCTTCTAACTTTCATTTGTTATTTGAAATTTGTTACTAATATTAATTATAGTAACTGCGATTACAAATATTTTATTCTACTGTTATTCTATTTTTAAAAACCCTTTCAGGGGTAAAGTACTTTCATAGCTAAAATGTTGAAATAAATTTTTGATACTGTAATTTAGCAACAAATTTATTTGGTAATACGAAAAATCTATATTTAACATATATAATAAAAGGAAAATTTTATACCCCAAATTGTTATGCCATTGTGGCATTTGGGAACTAAAATAAAGTGGTTTCATAAACCTACCAATGCTCTTGAAATGATTCAGCTATATAAATTAGGCTTAGTTTATATAGCCTAAGAACCTAATCTAAAAAGGCTAAAAGCAAGAGAAATATAATTATGATTTATTTTCCTTTACATAAGCTGCATTAAACAGAATTAAAGAATGTATCTTTGAGAAAAAATTCAGATTTGTTTCGTTTCGATCATTTAACAAAACTTTAGATAAAGCAAAATAATAATTTTTCTAATAATCTCAATCAGTATAATTTACTAAAAATCTTGTTAGTTTCTTCTGCATACACAAGAAGAGAGTATTAGAATGGAGAATAAAATAAAAAGCCGTTTTTTGGTGGCAGTAAAAGTTATGGAATAAACTGAGCACCAGTTGATTATTTCTTTTTTTTTTTTTTTGTCTGTATTATATTGTCTCTCTATCTACTTTTCTGTCTGGAAATTTTGCTCCCACTCTATCCCTAAAACTAATACACGGAATTTCACAAAACTTCACATTCTGTTAAACCACGAGATTTTTCTCTTATCTTAAACGAGGTTCTGCTCTCGAAGCTGGTAGACGGGAGGTGCTGGGTTCGATCCCAATCGCGCCCGTCGGCCTAATCGTTCGGAGTTTTCGTGGTTTTCTTCGAGCCGTGGATTCTCCATGCGTAAATACGGATTAGGTTCCCTTAGAAAGACCCCCCACGGAGGGCACTCCCCCCGGGCCTATATCCCTCGTGAAGATAATCGGCCGTCAAAAATCAACCCAACCCAACCCAACTCTTATCTTAAACTTCAAAAGTTTCTTTAGATATTGCGAAAAATAAAATTTCCTAACAAAGCGATCCTTTCATTTTCATGGACGTCTAGTTTTTAATGTCTTTAACAGATAAACACTATATTTATATCATCTTTGTAACGAAATAATTTCTAAAACAACAACCAAAAAAAAATGGTGCTGATAATGTGAATTTTATGATAATGTGAATTTTAAGATAATGCATAAACAGAATTTATTAACATATTTTATCTGTATATTTTGGTGGACGTCTTGTTTTTTAATGTCTTTAGCAGATAAACGCAATTTTTTATCCGCTTTGTAATTCTAACATCTATTAAAAGTTTTGAAAACGCAAATTTTTAGATAAGGCAAAAATAAATTTTCTAAAAATATCGATCGTTATTTTGATGGTTATAGATAATATAGAGTAGATAAGAGGGATATAAATAAAAAACAGAATTTACAAATAATATCGATAATAAATTTTGATAGAAATCTAGTTTTTTTAATTTCTTTAAGAGATTAAACACCATCTTTTTTGTCTTCTTTGTAATAGATTAATTTCTAACATAGATAATTTTGTTAAAAAAGTGAATCTTTAGTGTTAAAATAAACATTTAAATTCTTCTTGTTTTGACCACACAGCAAACACAGAGCTATCGGTAAGCAATCGGCCGACAGCCGCTTGCCACTACCGGCGGTATTGGCACGATACCGGTTGCCGCTACTGGTTCCGTATCTTTTTTGATACGCCACGCGAATGCGGCCCGATTCATGAGGCACGCAGCCGGTCCGGTATCGGCAGAAAACTATGCTGACAGCACGCCGATAGCTATCCATATGAATGCCGGCCGCAGCCCGACACCAGCATAAATTGAAAAAAGTATCTGTTTTGATGGTGCCATCGTGGAATGTATATTTGAGAGGAACGTGTTTCGGCGCTGGAAGAGGCGAGATTTGATCCATCGTGCTCAAGGACAGGAAGCAGACGCCTTAACTATAGCGGCTAGAAGATACAGTGTGGAAAACGGCTATTCCTTATAATGCTTTAAAAAGTGCTAAAAACTAGTATCCCATAAATCTCCAACAATGCTCAGCGGCAATATGCTGATACGAGGGCCATCTCGTAACTCTTTTCAATATAAACCCTGTGTTTTCAAAAATTATAGAATGTTAAATATCGGAAACTATAAATATAAGATATTTTAGTCTGTTATAAGCTAATTTAGTTAAGGAATGACGTGAAATAGGTTAAAGAGTCTCTTTTAGAATGACTATCGTTTTTAAATCACTACGATGGCGCTACGATCGACATCTTGTTATTCAGCATCGTTGTACATTTATGGGATTCAATTTTTTAGCACTATTTTCTAGCCGTTTTCCACCACTGTATCTTCTAGGCGCTGTACCTTAACCACTTAGCAACTGAGACATGATCAGGGGAGGATTGTATGAGGTAATAAGGGGAAGACATATCGATAAGTAATGGTTGTCGTTGAAAGTAAGTGGTAGATGGGAAAATTAGAATTTTGAAGTGTTTTTATTTTATTTTGTAATTGTCTTACGCGCATGTATTTAAAAGTTAATTTAATATTTAAATGAATGAAATAAATATCTTAGCAAATTCGTTAAAGCAAACGAATTTAAGAATAAATTTAAGAATAATTAAGATACAGATATAATTAAGAATAATTAAGAATATATAAAAATTTAAGAATAATTAACTATTAAAATATTTTAAGAGCTTTTGTTCAGTTAATAAAATTTTCTTTTTAGGAATTATAATGTAATTACATGCGTTGCGTTAATTTATAAAATATATATTAAGATGGAAAAATTTATTTTAATAAATAAAAAGTTGGTAATTAATAACTTTTAATTAGAATAAGAATTCATTTTACGTCGTTTTGATAATTTAAAGTAGAACATATATTTAATGAGTATGTTGCAATATTAATTTGTTACTTATCAATAGTTTTAATTAAATTTTTTTTTACATACATATACTTTAAATACATATTTTTTTTCTTTTGAAAGATAACTTTAAATGCGGGATATTTCTGAATCTTTCTTATAAATTTAAGAATGCTTATTAAATAAAATAAGTGACTTTCAGAGGTTTTTCTCTTAATACAATTTCCTCTTTAGGAATTATAATGTAATTAAATGTGTTAATTCAAGAAATATATATTTGTAACATAGAAAAATTAATTTTAATAAAAAAAATAAGTTGGTAAATAATTACTTTTAATTAGAATAAGAATTCATTTTTTGTCATTTGATAATTTAATGTAGAATATATTTTTAGTGATTATGTAGCAATAATGATTCTTTTACTTATCAACATTTTTTAATCATCAAATAAAACAGAAATATTAATTTATCTTCTTTTTTTTTTTTTTTTTTTTTGGCAAATAATTTTTTAGAAGTTGTAGATTTCTGAATCTTTCTTTTAAATTTTAATACTAAAAGTTGGGTAGTTTTTTTTTATATTTTTATAGCTTGTAAAATAATTTTAACACTTTTTTAATAATTTGATTTTTAAATAAAATAAGAAACATAGTTATTGCTTTTAAAATGAATACGATAGTTAGAAAATAAGCTCAAATAATTTATGTTTTTTTTTTTTTTTTTTTTTTTTTTTACGATTAACTTTATAATGAATAATAATTTTAAGGAGCAAATTAAAAAACTGTTTTGATGATTCAATTATTTGTAAGTCCTTTTTAAAATGAATTCAATAACAACTTTTTTTAAATAAATAAATATAGGCTATTTTTGACTTTTTTTTTTTTTTTCTTATCACTGTTAGATTTTTATATGAAATAAATGAAATATACATATCTTATAAAAATTCAAACTCAAAACAAATTAAGAAAAAGAAAAAAAAACTCGGCTAAGACTAAAAATTCCGAATTTGGACCGATGTTGGCAAATCTAATCAGGCCACTATCAGAAATCACATATCGGTCCTGCGTCACTTGCCGGTGTAAGTCACTTGCCGATATATAACTATAAGGGGTCCGATTACGGTAACTGGCAGTCGAAAAACAGATTCTTATTTTTCAGTTGCCGACATGCTGCCGACATTTCACCAAAACCACTGTGCCCATGCCGACACTTAACCGACAGTACCGGCTGCGGTCCGATCGTGTGCCGAAAGATGTGTGTTTGCTGTGTACTTGCAAAATTATAAAAGTCCCTGCCGGCTCGGACTACAGACAGAGGTAGATTTCGAAGTTAAGTACTAATTTCACCAACAAAAACTAAATCAAGATGAGAGATAAACCGAGTTTAACAATTTTATCTGGCCGCTTTTGACGAATTTTTAATTTCATTTTTCTGTAAGACCTCGTTTTATCAGAATCATATTAAGTCGGTATTAAAAAAATATATTTTTCCCCGCTCAACAGGCCCCACCAGTGGCCGAGAGGTTCTGCTCTCGAAGCTGGTAGACGGGAAGTGCTGGGTTCGATCCCAATCGCGCCCGTCGGCCTAATCGTTCGGAGTTTTCGTGGTTTTCTTCGAACCTTGGTTCTCCAAGCGTTAATACGGGTTAGGTTCCCTTAGAAAGACCTCCACGGAAGGCACTCCCCCTTGGGGCCTATATCCCACGTGCAGATAATTGGCCGACATAAATACAACCAAACAACCAACCCCGCTCAACAATCCGAAATTTTATGACACATTTTCAGACTCATTTTTAAAAGTAAAATCATGAACTTGCTGACGTGATTTTTTAGAAGAGATTTATAAGCGATCTGTCTTTTTATTTTTCGTTCAATTAATTAGAACTTGATTTTCAATTATTTTCTACGACCATTTTTTTTTCTTTTGCAACGCTATCGCTTCGAAAAATTTGGTTCAAAATGCCCATTTTGACAGCCATTTTTGAAATATATTCTGCCTTTATCAAAAAATCGGCGAAATCGGCATTTTAAAGTTTCTGAATAAGAGAACCTGTCAATTGTATACGTTTGAGAGCGAAAATGAATTTAAAAATGAGTCAGAAAATAAGGCATTTGGATTTGAGCACACCCTTGATACGATAATTTTTTCGTCAACCCCTATTTTTGTTTAATTTTATTATTATTATTATTTTGCTGCAAGAGTTGATCCTATCAAAAACCTGTCAATATGAAAGTTGTAGATAATATTTATAAGATGTATAATAAATTTAAGCATATTGGATTTCTTGTGAATTGTCGAAGTTATGATTTTTTTTCTTTTTCACCCCCCCCCCCTCATTTTTTCGTTTTTGTTTTACTATATATATATATATATATATATATATATTAAGCAGTAAGAGTTGGTCGGTTAAAAACTTGTCAATATAAAAGTTGTAGATAATATTAAGAAGACTTACAACATGTTTAAGTGAATTTGATATCTTAAAAATTGACGAAGTTATGATTTTTTTTCTCCCTAAAACCTTATTTTTTGCACCCCTTGAGCCCATTTTTAATGTTATCAAAAATCTGAGATACATAAATTTTTGGCCTTTTTCCTAGAAGTAATAATAACTTTAAGCTGATTTGATATGCATAAATATTAAGACGGTATGGGGGTTTTTCAATTTTCATAAAAAACCCTCTCTATTTCCAGCCCCTTGGTCCGATTTTGCTCATTAACGAACTTGAGCAAGCTTTTCCAATCCTTGATTTTATGTATCAGTTTGGAAGAGATTTGTGCAGAATTACGGAAGTTACCATGTCCATAGAAAAGTGATATATATATGTATATATATATATATATATAGAGAGAGAGAGAGATAACGTATTTTTACTGAGGGTGGTTTGGGGTATTAGTGGTCATGATCGGTGCAGATCTGCAAAAAAATTTCAGAAATTCCAACATAGGGGAAATTGCAATAAGTAATATTTCATACGAAATCTACTTAAAAATAAATCTTTAGAAAAATCAAAACAATATTTTCTTCAAAATATCGATCTGCATCTTTGGGGAATGTCTAATATACTGTTTTTAGCAGATAAAATCTTTGCTGTATTAGATCAATTTTTACCATTAATTAAAAAATAGAGTTCTTTATGTGCTTGATTCTCAAATTGTAGTAATTAATTAGACCCAACTATTAGTTTTGATATTGTATGTTAAACGAAATTTTACTTATTACGCATTAATTTTTTAGTATTAAAAAAAAAAAAATCCCTTTTTTTATGACTTGCAAAATTAGAAAATAAAACAGAAAAAAATCCACATTTGTTTTGGTTTGCTTTAAAAACTTCAAACTAAATCTTTGTATAACGCAATGTACAAAATTTCTTAATTATATCTCTTATTATTTGTAAAAGTGTTGTTTAATAAGCATCTTACAGACAAATTTTTCAATTTCTTTGTTTTCGATTAATTTCTAACAATTTTTTTTATACGCTGAGTTCTTAGGCTATCGTTATTTTAGAACTAAATATTTATAGTGAAAATATAATTTATAAGAAATTAAACTTATTGTGCATGTGCATTACATTTTTAGTGTTCAAAGATAGAATTCCAATTTTTTTTAGGATTTGATCACTTACAAAAGTAGAAAACAAGTTTCAAAAGATATATATATATTTTTTTTGTTTAGGTCATTTGCAAAACTCAAAAACAAATCTCTAGATAAATCATAAAAAAAATTCCCTAACAATATCGATCATCATATTTTTATGACTAGTTAATTAACGCCATTAACAGACAAACGCATCTTTCCCCTTTTTGCTTGTACTAGATTAATTTCTAATATTAATTAAAAAAGCATTTTTCTATGTGTTGCATTCTTATGCTATTGTTATTAATTAAACCTAAAAATGAATCCTGAAAATACAACTTATAAGAAAATATACTTATTGTGAACTGTACGTTCAGTGTTGATAAAGAAAAACAATTTCTATTTTAATCTTATTCACTTGTAAAATTTAAAAACAAATGACTAGATTAAGCATAGCATTATTTTTTCTAATAACATGAATCAATAAATAAAGATGGAAGTCAAGTTAATTAACGTCTTTAGCAGAAGAACACAATTTTTTATTTTTATTTTTGTAGTGCATTAATTTATTACACTAATTAAAAAGCAATTTTTTATATGATCTGTTCTTATGCTGTTGTTATTAATTAGACAAAAAATGTCCAATGAAAATACAATTTATAAGAAATTGAACTTTTTGCGCATGAAAAGTTTTGTGTTGAAAAGCGATTTTTTAGTGTTGATGAAAAATTCCATTTTTATTTTCATTTCAAACTTTAAAACAAACTTTACATAAAAACTTTAAAAACAAATCTTTACATAAAGCAAAGAAATAAATTTCTTAATAATACGAATCAATATGCATTGACGGGAGTGTAGTTAATTATTGTCTTTAACAGGTAAATGAAGCCTTTTCATCTCCTTGGCATTAAATTAATTTCTAATATTAATTATTAAGAAATTTTCTTTATAACCGGTGTCCTTATCATACAGTCGTAAAGATTTTTTTTTTTTTTAGCTGCAAGAAATTTCACTTACTAGCTACTTGTTTTTTAGTTTTGAAAAAGGGCATTTTTAGTGTATAAAAATAAAATCAATGTTTGTTCATTTTGCGGATTTGTAAAATTCGAACCACATTTTTAGCACAATTCAAAACAAAAATTTTCCTGATGTTATGACCAGAATCTATTGATGGATCCAAAGTTAATGTTTTCAACAGGTAAACGCAAAACTTTTACCCTCTTTGCGTTAGATAAATGTCTTAAAGAAATATTGAAGTAGTTTTCTTTGTGTGCTATGTTCTTGTTAGAGACGAACTCGCGCTCTTTTTTCGGATCCCGAGGCCAGAGACTGCCCGTCCAAATCGGCCCTAACCCAATACGGAAAATACGGAGAAGAAAATTCCTAAACACACAAAATTTATTTGAAGAACTATTTTATCATTTACAAATTTATTCGTACATAGAAATATACTGGTGGACAAAACCCAATACATATGAACAAATGGCGATGTTTAAAAAAATCGCAGGTACGATTTCATGTCAAGTGGCATAAATAGATAAAGAAAGAATATGAGACATAATATAACGAAGCATTTATTGCGAACTACAGAAAGGGGTGAAACAAACTGTTTCAGGGATATTGATCCGGAAACAGAACAGTACAAAGAATGCAGATTACTCATGACAGGCAGTCCGATGAGACATGCAAGTATGGGTAAGGGTAAGTAAGTTATGGTGTATCTACAGTGCAGTGCAATGCAACCTCCCACAAGTCGTCGTATGCTTTAAATGACGTGATCTATGAGGTTTTGAGGCAAATTCTTTCACTTCATGCATAAGCAAACAACTTGTTTTCTCGAGGATATTGGCAAACAATCAGACGTCGCATTAGGTCATTCTATACAATTTCTGTTGAATTAAGATCAGTTGAATGCACTAGTCACATGATACGATAAATACCATCGCTCTCCACACAGACCTTAACAGAGCTTGTTCGGTGACAGAGCGCATTGTCATCCATGAACAGAAGGTTATTGCCCACGACAGCACGGAAAAAGTGAACATGAAGCTTCAGAACTTCAGCAATGTACAGTGAAGCGGCCACGGTGCTCCTTTCAAGCACATTTAGGGGGGTGTGGTCATTGGCGGCGTTGATGAATGAACATACCATGATGCTACAAGTACCACGTCGGTCCCTTTCTTCGATATTATCTTTACTGAACCGATCGGGAGTAGTCCTCGGTTCAATGGCGATGCAGGCGGTACAGCTGTAAACTCTCGCAAGTAGGACACGTGCAACATCTCTTCGGGCGCATAGTTCTATCTGTCACAAACATCTGGCAACAGTTTTCCGGTATACCTGAGTTCCCGTGGTTGCATAGAAATGCCAGCTCTACTGCGCCGCTTCCTTTTTGCTGTTAGAACTATTCACTGATCGTATTCGGCTATCGTACTTCGGGAACGACCTCCTAGCTAACACCTGCTACATTGTTCACAAGTATGAATAGCTGCCCAAAGCCTGGCAACAACACAATGGGTGGTGTCCAATTCCCTAAGAACATCTCTAATTTGTCGCCCTTGCTGCTGCCTTCCGATAATCCGTCCGCATGAAAAATTATCAAAATGATGTCTGCTTGACATAATCTCACTGTCCAAAGCGCAACGTTCTTCCAACCTATTGCGATGAATCGTCTAACACTCACTGCTTGCCCGCGCGGAATGTCTGCAAACGACTGCGCACCGTCACGTGACCCAGACGTATGGTACTAAAAAATTTGCATGGCTACCTTCATTATCATTGAATCTCACCTTTATCCAAATTCCCTTAAGCTGATGCATTCAATTCTACACCTACCATTGTTTACTGGAATATTCGTCCTTACGTTTTGTCCACCAGTGTAAGTATTAATAATAAATACTACTTTGCGTCGTTTTTTCATTTTTCAAGTAGTTCAATATCTGTTTGATATAGTAAATTTGTTAGTTATTCCAAACCACTGGTATAAATCTGAAAAATTCACAAATCTTTTTTTTCTTTAAGTATCATTATACAGTTACTGTAAAAATACATGAATATTGCTAACTAATTTTTCTTGATAAAAAAATTTTAAACAGAAGAGACAACATTGCAAAACAGTTTAAGAACTTAGACTACATTTTAGTTTCTTATATATAGCAAGTTTTCGTTTCAGCAACTAAAATTTCACTTTGAGACCGAGCCCAATGACCTGTATAAAAATCAAGTCCCAGACCATTTCATAACTAGTCTCAGTCTCGGCCTGAACCCGTCTCGTTCTTATCTTATAGTCATTAAATTAGACATAGCGATTTATTTTGAAAATACAAGTCAAATTGAATCTTAGTTAATACGCATGAAACTTTTAATATTGAAAATATTTTTTTATTATTTTTTTCCATAAAACAGTTTGCTGCTCCCCCCCCCCCCCCCCAAAAAAAAAAAAAAAAAATCCTCCCATAAAAAAAGAAAACTTTCGATAAAGCAGAATAATAATTACCCTACGAATATTGATCCGTGTATTTTGATGAAAGTCTAGTTAATTAATGTCATTAGCAGATAAACGCTAAGTTTGCATCTTCTTTGAGTCAATTTTTTTCTAACATTATTAAAAAAGTAATTTTCATCATATGTGGGGATCTGACATTATAAACATAAATTAAACCTAAAGATTTTTTTTTTGGAAATCAAACTTATGAGAAATTATACTTCAAAGGAAATAAATTTTTAGTGACAGAATAGTGAAAGTATTAATTCTATATACCGTATTACGTGGTTTTCATTTAAAAATTTATTTATATGTGTTTTTAGTCCTATTAAAAATATTCGAAATATAGCTTATATAAGCATGTTCACTTTTTTATAATACATATTTGACTTCTTCGTAAGCCTAAAAATATAAAATAATTCGTAATTTAATCTGTATACAGTTTAGCCTGCCATATTTTTAACACAGACAATGGTATTTAGAAGATTTAAGGATATATATATAAGTATATTTGATTAGAAAAATACCGACATTCTTCTATGGCTTCAATTTCATTTTGCAGGAATAGTTGAAAAAAAAAAATACATATATGATTTATGTTTAGATAATGTCTTTATAATAAACTTTGCATTGTGATTCAAACTTATTTTTTAGATTCTTTATAATTCACCACTATCAGAAAACATGGTTTTCTAATCCGTAAATGTCTGTTCTAACAAAATCTTAAAGCAAGCGAATTGCGCGAGTTACATTTTTATTAGGTATCAATAACAATTACCCTACAGAATCATCATATATCCTACATGTATATATACCCATATATACCCATGATATATACCCATGATATACCCTACAGAATCATCATATATCCTACATGTATATATACCCATATATACCCATGATATATACCCATGATATACCCTACAGAATCATAATGAATATACAAGCATATTCTTGAACTGTTCTCGTATATAATGCAATCAGCTAGAGTACATTCAATAACCTCTTTAAATTCTGAACATTATATTAAGAAATATAAAAACAGAGCAATTAAATACATCTCCGATCTTTAATCCCACAAAGTTATCGCCAGAGTTTTCCACAGCATATTATTATTATGTACATAATGGAGCGAATGTTGCACATGACGTAATCAGCCCTATGCGACGTCCAAACAAAAACTTGCAGTCCTACCTATGACAAGACCTTGAACGCATTATACATATTTATGATCTGTGTAGTTTTTATAATGAATGCTGTATACATAATACACTGCTCAAAACAATTAAAGCTTATTGCAGTTTTAGGTGGATTTTGTATCTGGTAAACTGTTTAGCTGATTCATACATGGTCGACAGACATAGTAGGTTATATGAGAATAAATTACACATGTTTGGCAGAAAAAAATGCATTTTATTGCGCATTTGTGTACTAAAGGAAAAAAACACAATTTGTGCATATGAGAAAAAAAAGAATAAGAAAAGGTGTTTTCTTCAAAGAAAATCATTTTCAGTAGGGGGTATGGTTTCCACGGGCGGCCAGCAACGTTGAACACTTTTGAGGCATGGACTCAATGAGGCTATTAATGACGAGTTGGGGTATTCTGCCCCACTCTTCCAGAAGAGCTCTTTCCAGTTCTTGGAGAGTTTGTGGGGGTTGTTGTCGGCCAGAAACTCGTCTTCCTAGAGCGTCCCAAACGTGCTCGATTGGATTCATGTCTGGAGAACACGCTGGCCATTCCATTCGAACGATTCCTTCCTCGAAAAGGAAATCCTCCACCAGGTTTGCACGATGTGGCCTGCAGTTATCGTCCATTAAAATGAAGTTATCTCCGATTGCTACAGCGTAAGGGACTACAATAGGTCTGAGGATCTCATCTCTATATCGGCGACCAGTCAGAGCTCCATCTCGAATGATGTAGAGGTCAGTGCGCCCGTCAATGGAAATGCCACCATACACCAACACTCCTCCACCGCCAAATCTGACACTTTCGTGCACGAACGCAGGATTATCCCTACTGCCACGGTCCCTCCAGATGAAAATACGCCTATTATCCGGATGCACAGAAAAACGGGACTCGTCAGAAAACAGAATATTGCTCCATTCATTTCTCCTCCAGTTGACATGCTCGGTTGCCCACTCCCTGCGTTTGCGACGATGCCTTGATGTTAATCTAACACATACCATCGGTCGGCGAGCATACAGACCTACAGCATGGAGCCGGTTTCGGACAGTCTGAGTTGAAATCGTGGTGCCTGTAGCCGAGCGAAGGTGTTGTTGGAGAAGAGTAGCGTTCATGGTTCGGTGTCTCCCAGCTGTTAACGCTAAATACCGATCTTCATTGGGCGTTGTTGCCCGTCTACGACCTTGCCCT
The DNA here is from genome assembly GCA_963932465.1 of Maratus speciosus. Taxonomy (NCBI): domain Eukaryota; kingdom Metazoa; phylum Arthropoda; class Arachnida; order Araneae; family Salticidae; genus Maratus; species Maratus speciosus. Next base: position 330,563,535 of record OZ010786.1, read on the forward strand.
GGTCTGCGGCCTGCACATCCACTCTCCAAAAAACGGTTCCAGATCCTGGAAATGACACTTTGTGACACTCCAATGGCTTGCGCTACATTGGCTTGAGTTTGGCCCCCTTCTAACCTACCAACAATTCTCAAAGCTTCTGAATCTGTCAAATGACTTCGCTGAGACATCGTACTCATCGAAACAAAGCAATCACTGAATGCCGATCATCCTTGTCTTCATTCTCTTTTATCCAGTTGAAAGTCAAATTTCATTCGCTGCCGCTGAAGCGACGTTTTTGACGTCGAACTCAAAATTTGCTTACTCCACAGTTTGAAAACCAGAAAAATTTGCATTTGTGATTCTCTTCTTCTATTTTCGGCAAAAAAATTTCGTTTATATCTTTATTTTATATAAAACTTCAAATATCCTTTAATTGTTTTGAGCAGTGTATATAAATGACACAACGCCATACAACCACATAATAGCATTTTATAATTGTTCTTCTTTGGAGATTGTTTGTTTTTGTAACTGAATGTCATTAACTCTACCTACCACGCTTTCTGCACAATGACTAGTAACAAGCATTTGCAGTATACGATGTAAGATAACCAAGCAAAATTTTACTATAAAATTTTATCTTAGGCAACACTATCATCAAATTTCCATTGTTTATGCTCATAATGTAGTAACATATTTGAATTTATAGAAATAAAAACACCAGTAATATCGCTGAAAGTGCAAATGTTATTAAAATATCCCGTAAAAAGAATCATGTTCTTGAACCTTTTAATAAAATCACTCTACATTTTGATATTAAAATAGCGTTGTTTAGCTGTGAATGTTGTTTACATCCACCACTTTTCATACTATCATTAGATTTCCCACATAAAAAGATAAGCTTCATGGAATTTTTTTAACACTATTTCTAACGGTGTCAAATGACACCTTTTAAAGTTTTGATGTATTTTTATTTTACAAGTAATTTTAAAAGCTAAATATAGACTAAAAATAAGTCTCATTGTATTCAAAATCATTTGAGATTGTTTTATTCTAAAATTCCCAAATAAAATAACAATAAATCAAAATATTTTAAAAGATTTACTCTGTACTGGTAGAAATAGTTATAAACATCTTCATTATCATTAAAGTTAAGAAAACAAATTCTAATTCGGAACTGCGGTTAGACAGATTTTATTAAATAATTAATGAAACTTTTATTTAATAATTTATTATAATTTAAGAATGTCAGTAAAATTTTTGCTTTTGAGAATTTACCAAATTTTTAATGCAGTTCTAATATTGTAATTTGATTAAATATTCAGTTCTGAATACACTCTGAGTGAATTACTTGTAGGTAGACATTTCTTAGTTCATTCAAAAGATAAAACACGCAGAGTGTGGAATAATGCTTTTGAAATTTGTAGTTAAGACATAGAGCTGTGTAAATTAAATACGTCATGCACACCGAAAACAAGCAGTTTCATCACTGTTTTTTATTTATTTATTAACCATTTGGAAATTGTTGTTGTTTTCGGTCGACGATGGTGCCAAATGATGCTCGCATTTTATTTTTTTTAACGAAATTCAACGATGTTCTTTACTTTTAGAAGAATTGTTATTTGAATAGGTAATAGAAAGTCATAAAGTCGTTAAAAATTGTTTGAATAGGTAATCGAAAGGCATAAAATCGTTAAAAATTGAAAAATTTACAAAATGGGTAGGCGCAAATTATCAGATATGGAAAAATCCAAAGCCAAAGAGCGACGCCAAAATGAAAATCATCTTGCACAGCAAAAATCGAGGTCTTTAACTCATTATATAGGAAATGAAAATCGAGGTATTCAACTGATTATGTAGCGCATGAAAATCAATTACAGAATAAGAGACGAACGCAAAAAAGTCTAATGTTTAATCGATTGATAGTAAAAAGGCATGTCTCAAGGGTCTCCAATCCGCTAGCCACGGCGTTTTACATCGGTCGATTCTAACCGGGAAAAATTGAGCTCAACGTAGGTAATTTGTCGCAATCTGTGGATGATTCGATGGAACTGCTTTTGATTTGTAAACTGTTTTTCTTCTCGAAACGGGACTTGGAGAGTTTTGGTCGTCTGAAGTTTGATCTTTCCGATCTGTTGTTGGAGAGAATGCGACGGAATTTGGTGGACGAAATAAATTCCAAATGGTCGTTGTAATCTATTAAATTACATTTTTTTTTTTTTTTTTTTTTTTTTTTTTTTTGCTTTTTTCGCAGTGTTTTGCAAATGTGTGAAAGTAATGCTTCCTTTGATAAAATTAACACTAAAAAAGTTTAATCATTGTGTGTTTTACAATAAATTTAATTTCAAACGTTATGAAATTACTTAGTTTTTAGTAGTTTTTCAAGCGGTTTCCTAAATATAGGCAACTCATAACATTTGTGTAAAAACATAAAAAAATAGCAAAAACAATCAATAATCGTGTAAAAACTATCTTTAATTTTATATGCTCCAATACTAACCTAACGTATAACAAGCTTACAAGGACCAAGCCCACCCGTTTCCGGTAGGTTGAACCCATCACAAAACATGCATTTGACGATTTGTCCTCTTTCTTGGAAACAGTTGGACCTGGAGAGATATCAAGTGGGCTCAGTTGTGACCCATCAAAATTAATTGGAGATTTAAAGCTAGCCCATTTTTAGAACAATTTTCATTGCCCGCTTTTAAACCAACAATATGTTCAACTTTTACTGAAAACCATTATCAATTAAAGATATCCATTTATCAAACATCTCAAAACGTAGCTTAATATCTTATCAGGGGCGTGGTAACAGCAAAATATGCAATAGTTATCGATTAAAATGTACAAAAATTCAAAATCACATATCCGATAAAGTTTGGAGGTCTAAAAATATGTGTTTAAAAAAATGACAATTGTGAATGGCAGCAAGGAATCATATGTTTTTTTTTTCTTCACTCTGTATTCTTCTTTTACCAAAATGTGATATATTCGTGCTCTGCCGACAGTAGGACCTTCTCTTCTAGACTGTAAAAAAAAAAAAAAAAAAAAAAAAAAAAAAAAAAAAAAAAAAAAAAAATCTGTAGTTCTACAAATGTAAGGTTACATGCTTACTAAACTTTCATCTGTAACCGTTCAAAAAAAAGGCTACAGTAATCTGTAACTTTGCAAATGAATCTGCTAAAATTACAGTAATCTTACTAAAATGTTATCTGTAACCCTGATTGAGGTTACATAAAAAGTTCCAGGCACCCCAGTTTCGTAAAAAATTCCTAGAACAACTTTAGTAATTTTACAGTTCTTTTTTTTTTTTTTTTTACACTGTACAGTCGTAGAAAAAAAAAAGTAAACACCCCCTACTAACTCCTCAACAAATTATCGTAGAAGAAAGTTACTGGTACCGAACGATTGGAAATAAAGTCTACTTTTAAATGATGTATATAAAATTTGCTTAGGGGGCCATATACATATCAAAACTAAGCCAAACTTCATTTTTTTCAATGGCAATTCCCAATTTTAACAAGATATTTCAAATCTTCGGTTCAAACTATACGTGGTCACGAAATTTAAAGTCATTTGAATGAAAAGTTTTTGAATTATAAACATTAAAATTGAGTGCTTCTAATGTTAAATAACATTTTCATATTTTTATTAATATCTCCTGAAATTATACTCCTAATATGCTAATTTTTTAAGTAGCAGTAATACTAAAATCCCCAAAGATAAATACGTTGAATTTGCAATTTTTATAATTTTATGATATGAATTATGAAATAATTATTCGAAAAATTTATGAATTGCAACCGGCAATTTTTTTGACGGATTTAGTTTCATTAAGTCATGCTTTATGGAAATCCAAAATTTCACACTTTTCTTCCAAGTAATTTTCAAATTATTCTTAAAAAACGGCAAAATGATGGCGCCGTCTATGACAGAAGTAACCAAATATTATGAAATTTCTTATGCTAACCTGTAATCTAGCCCTCTTCAATGACTGCTTGAGTAGCGTTTAAATAGCGTTTAGTCTTGATCAAGAAGGAGGCTCTCTCGGTCAACAATCAAGTATCGAACTTCAATTTGAATACGGCCCTAAAATATGCTCGTTTTAAAATAATTAATTTCTCGAAAACGTATCGTACGAATTGCATAAAAATTCGCTTTTAGGCTAATTGAAGGGTATAGAGTTCATTTATGCTGTCTGAATTATGTACTACTATTTAAAAAACAAAGTTATGTTTCGTTTTAATATGTATACGGCTCCCTAGGCAAATTTTATATACGTCATTTGAAAGTAGACTTTATTACCAATCGTGTGGTACCAGTAACTTTCTTCTACGACAATTTTTTGCAGAGATAGTCGCGGGTGTTTATTTTTTTTCCACAACTGTACATGTGAAATTCATCTTAAATTACTTTAGATTTGTATTCATACTTTAAAACATGCTTATGTGTATATAATTTTTTTAAAGGGTATTAAATTAATTGGTTTCGCATAATTTCAAACATCTTGCTTTTTAAAATAAAATAACTACTTATAACCAGAAAAAAAATTGTACTTAATTGTATCTTGTTTCTATCCAGAAGTCATTCGAAAATTCCTTTTATCATTCATTAAATAAAATGTCTGTTTTAAGTGTTTTCTTTTTCTTCTAAGCGAACGATTAGCAGGTGCGCACTGCAATCAATTTCGGCCATATTGGTTTAACTCCTATTGTTTTGAATAGATGTCATTACTTTAATACAATTTCCCACTTTATCGGAAAAAGCGATCTTAAATCAACAAAATTGCTCAAATTCTCGAGAAAAACTATTTCCCCCCAAAAACGCAAGCTCTCTGTAAGCTTTCATCTCCATGTCAAATTCTTGCAATTGGATGATTTTTTAGCATTTTATTTACATTTTTATAATTAATTAAAGGGCCATCGTGATCAGCTTATTTTCGTTTACAAATTCAGCCTTTCTTCATAATTTTTTCCCTGAATGCTTTGAAATTTTCTATTGCTATTTGACATTATATATGTCATATAACTGTGCATATTTTTAAAAAGAATATATAACTTCAAAAGTTAAAAGTTGCTAATTGCAGCAATATGATGCTAAAAATTTCATAAAATTCAGATTTAAAAAAAAAAAAAAAAAATAAATAAATAAATAAAAAACGAAATGTCACGTTTTCATGCGCTCGCCGCCAGATGGCCGAACCTTCTAGTTATTATTTAAGAGCTAGACCATGTTTAGACCCTACCTTGTATTAGGACCTTCTCTTCTACATGTGAAATTGACCTTAAATTACCATAGATTTTATTAAAATTTCAAAATATATTTATGGATATATATATTTTTTTAAATGATATTAGATTATTTGGATTAGCATAATTTCTAACAAGAAGGTTTAAAAAAAAGTCCTTCCGGCCAGTGCCGGGAGGAAGAGGTAGCTTTCAAATTCCTTATTTTAAAAAAGCCAACTTATATTATTCAAACACACGAAGCTCAATTATTGGAAACCGAATATAGGAGATTCAATACTAATTTTTATCAACAGTAAATCATTATGAATGAGAATTTCGCGAAATTAGTCAGCTTTATAGAAGCTGCTTTTATTTAAAGTAACTTATATTTGGCTGAGATGTTGATGTATACTATCTACATGCCTTCTTACATGGAAATAGGCGAATACGTGTGTTATCGCGTGACAAATACAAGATCGTTTCAAAATGGTAGCCATACCAGAAATTCAAAGTGCTATAATTCAAGCATTTTTTAAGATATAAACAAAAGAACAAATTTTCAGAAACAAAATCTGCTCCGGAATCTTTCTATCAAGGACAAACACATAAAAAAATCTTTTTCATTTTCCAATTTTTTAATACCTCATTTTAAATTTTAAATTTAATTCTTTTTAAATGACAACCCTTTTGAAACAAGATAGCGAATGAAGCTGGCCAACGAACTCGGTCGAGACATTGGTATGTACTATGTACAGACCAAGTAACATCCAAATCGGTTCATAAATACGCTTGTTATCGCGTGATAAAAATCAGGTCGTTTTAAAATGTCAGCCACAATAGAAATTCAAAATGCTGTAACTCAGCCATTTTTTTAGATATAGACGAAAAGAAAACTGTTCCAGAATCTTTGTATTAAGGTCAAACACATACGAAAAATATCTTTTTCATTTTCCAATTTTTTGGTATCTCATTTTAAATTTTAAATTTTTTTAATTTATTTAAATGGCCGCCATTTTGAAACAAGATGGCGGATGAAGCTGGCCAACGAACTGGGTCGAGACACTGGTATGTACTATGCACACACCACGGTACATCCAAATCGGTTCATAAATACGCCTGTTATCACCTGACAAATATCAGGACGTTTCAAAATGTCAGCCACGCTAGAAATTCAAAATGCTATAACTCAGCCATTTTTTAAGATATAGACGAAACAAAAACTGCTCCCGAATCTTTGTATCAAGGTCAAATACATAAAAAAATAATATTTTTTCAATTTTCAATTTTTTGGTACCACATTTCAAATTTAAATTTTTCTTAAAAATTTAAATGGCTGCCATTTTTAAACAAGATGGCGGATGAAGCTGGCCAACGAACTCGGTCGAGACATTGGTATGCACTATGCACAAACGAAGTTACATCCAAATCGGTTCATAAATACGCCTTTTATCGCGTGACAAAATTCAGGACGTTTCAAAATGTCAGCCACGCTAGAAATTCAAAATGCTATAACTCAGCCATTTTTTAAGATATAGACGAAACAAAACCTGCTCCGGAATTTTTGTATAAAGGTCAAATACATAAGAAAAAAATATTTTTCCATTTTCAATTCTTTGGTACCAAATTTCAAATTAAAAATTTTAAAGAATATTTTAAATGGCCGCCATTTTGAAACAAAATGGCGGATGAAGCTGGCCAACGAACTAGGTCGAGACATTGGTATGTACTATGTACATACCGAATTACATCCAAATCGGTTCATAAATTCGAGAGTTACAGTATGACAAAGGTCAGATATATATATATATATATATATATATATATGGATATATATATATATATATATATATATATATATATCAACTTTTGAACGGAGGGTGGTTTCGGGGTCTGGGGGTCATGATCGATGAAAATATACCAAAATTTTTTGAAATCGCTTTCCTCCGAACGGCTGCAATAGGTAGCTTTTTGTAATGAAAGCTACCTAATATAATAACATACTTATAATCAGAGAAATTATATCAAATTTATCTTTCTATGCAAGCAGAGATGGGCAAATTTGTAATTCCAATTATCTGCAATGTAATTACAGTTTAATCGTATGTACTTAATTATACTTAAAATTACATGCCGTAAAAAAATTGTTGCCGCACTGTAACCGCTACCGCCCCCATCCCATTATTTGACAAAATTTCTGTGTTTGAATGTGTGTAACTATAATCAATTACATACAATTGAACTGTAATTACACTGCGGTTAATTGAGATTACAAATTTGTCCAATTCTGAATGCAAGTGTTGTTGTTGTTGTTGTTATTGCTGTGTTTTTTTCTAAGCGGACAGTTAGCAAGTGCACACTAGGATCGATTTCAACCACTTTACTTTAATTCATGTTATTTTCAACAAATGTCATTAATATAATACAATTTCACACTTAAACAAAATAAAATTCCAGATCCATTTATCAAACAAAGGGAGAAATGAATGCATTTTCTTGTTGTTCTATAACTATTAAACAAATTTTTATTAAATATTAAATTAAATATATGTTTTAGAAACTTCTGTAAAATTGTCGCTCTAGTGCACTTACGCTTTTTGACAAAACCATTCTGATAATTTAATACCATTAAACACTCAGCTCTGAATAATACTTTTTAAATAAAATACTTGCAAAGATATTCTTTATATTTTTATTGAAAAGATAAAGCAGACTGAATGTAGACTAATGCTTTTGTAATGTCCAATTTAATCACAGAGCAATTTGAAGCAATTTCATCACTACTTCCTTTTAGATATTTTGTGGAGTTTCAAAAATTTGAAAAGGGTGTAAAACATTTCATTTGATATAACTGATAAAAATGAACCAGAGTATTTCAATTGATATGTGAAATCACATTAAAGCTTTGTTTTGAGAAGAAAAAAATAAAACAATGAAGCAAATACATGAACAAAATAAATCGAGATGTTTTACTTTAACTAGAATATAATATTAAAAGAAATTATTTGCTGAAATGTGTGGAAAAAAGGAATAAATTTTAAAACTTTTAATTTGAGAGGGAAAAAAAAAGCTTAATTTAACAAATAGTGTGAAAAAAAATAGATATTCAATTTATTTCTATGTGTTTGAAATAATGGGAAAATTTTTAAATCAGAATTTAATTTACAATATATTCCGAGCTCTTTTCAAACAAGAAAATAGATCAAAATTTGCACGTGCGGATATAAAAATGAAAGCTTAAAAGATAACCATAAAATTTGAGATTTATATATTAATGAAAAACAGAAGAATGTTGTATTAAAGGAATTAACGAGAGTATATTCACACGGTTTGTGGGAAATCAAGCACATGGGCTTGGCATAAGTGTATGCCCTAGCCTTGGATTTGCTTGTTTTCTTTATGTTTATACTATTCACTATACTTTATAATGTTCTTTATTGTGTTGTGTGCTACATATCTCATAAATGTATTTTTGGAAAAAAAGGGAGTTGGTACAATACGGAAAATATACCCCAAAATATGTGGTGTGTAAAAAATGAACAAAATTTTATAACTTTTAATTTCAGAAAGAAATATTAATATAACAAAGTGGCGAAAAAATTTAGATATTCAATTTTATTTCCATGTGTCTAAAATAATGTGAAAATTATAAAATTAGAATTTGATGTATCATATATTTCGGTCTCTTTTAGAACAAGATAAGTGATCAAAATTTACAGGTGCGTACATAAAAATAAAAGCTTAAAAAATAAGCCTAAAATTTGAGATTTCTATATCGAAGAAAAAGAAAAGAATATGTGATTATATGAACGAGAGTATTCTTCAAACGTTTTGTGATTATTCAAGTTCATAGGGTTGGCAGTAGCGTAAATTCTCACTTTGGATTTGCTTATTTCCTTTATATTTGCACTATTTATTATACTTTTTAATGTTATGTTTGCTATATATCTTATAATTTTTTTTTTTTTTTTTTTTTTTTTTTTTTTAACGGAGTGCACATAAAATGGCAAATATACCCAAAAATATGCTGTGTGTAAAAAATGAATAAATTTTAAAACTTTTAGTATGAGATAAAAAAACTTAATTTAACAAAGTGTGGAAAAATTTTGAGATATCCAGTTTTATTTGTATGTGTTTGAAATAATGTGAAAATTATAAAACCAGAATTTAATTTACTGTATATTTCGGCTATTTTCAAACAAGAAAATTGATGAAAATTTGCATGTGCGCATCTAAGACATGAAGCTTAAAAAATAAACATAAAATATAAGATTTCTATGTTATGAGATTTCTGTATTAATGAATAAGACAAGAATAGGTGATCGCATGAAAGTACTCTTCAAACGCTTTGTGGAAATTCAAGTATATAGGCTTGGCAGTAGCGTATGTCCTCACTTTAGATTTTCTTATTTTCTTTATGTTTGTACAATTTGTAGTAATTTTTAATGCTCTTTATTGTGTTGTATGTTGCATATCTCATTTTTTTTTTCATTTTCTTTCTTTCTTTCCTTTTTCTTTTTTCCTTCTCTCTCTCTCTTTTTTTTTTTTTTCCAAAAAAAGGGAGTGCGAATATGCCCCAAAATAGAAAAGTGCAGTACAAAATCACAGGTGCCGGTGATTTGACAGAATCCTCGGTATGTAAGAATTTGTTGTACAGCTCATATTCAAAATATTAGAATAATTACTTTTTTTTTACAAATTCAAAATCTCGTTTTGTAATTTAATGTTTTTAATGGAAATATGCAAACGATATTTTTATTAAGAACTTATTGTTGATTAAGCTTATTTATTATCTTAAAATTAATATCATTTTTTAAAAGATTAATTGAAAAAAATTATTTTGAAAAGTCAAAATATTAGAATACTTATTAAAGTGGTTAAAAATATTAGAATATTTCACATTAATACTCCTTTAATTATTACCAATTCATAACTGGTGGTATCATTGATTAAATTAAGAAGATTTTGTTTAAAATCAGCATTCTTTTTGCAGTTTGTTTGCCTTCCCTTTTAGGTAGCTTTCTTTACAAAAAGCTACCTATTGCAGCCGTTCGGAGGAAAGCGATTTCAAAAAATTTTGGTATATTTTCATCGATCATGACCCCCAGACTCCGAAACCACCCTCCGTTCAAAATTGATATATATATATATATATATATCAATATATATATATATATATGTATATATATATATATATATAACCAATAATTAAACATAACCTACCACCATCAAAAACCGTAATATTATGAATTAAAGCTGTAAGTATATATAAAAAAAAAAAAAAAAAAAAAAGATTAAATTATTTATAAGAATTATTATGGAAGAAAAATAAGAAAGTGGACACAGACAAATAATGGAAATGCTTATATATTGAATTACGTTTTCAAGGGCACAGAATTCAATGATATAAGCAAAATGGTAGTTTTCTGTGGGAAAAATAAGCTAAAGCTAAAAGTTATTTTCCCCTGTGCCCTAACAACCATTAAAATCAAGTGAATTGATTAAAAATGAAAACAGAATAGAAACAAATAATATGAAATGGACAAAACAATAAAACCTATTTAAATATTTATAGGATATAAAATGAAATAATAAACACATTACCGATTAATATTTTAGAATAAATCCACGCTCACATGGCACCCATATCGTAAAGATTAAGGTTAATAAAACAGTTAAGAAATCACAGTAATTGATACCATAGGATGCAGTTAATACATATTGAAATAAATGTTAAATAACTTTTAATATAATTTAAAATAATATAAATAGTAAGTAATTACATAATTAAAATGCACTAATAAATTAATTAAAAACCGTTAAACAATAGCGTCAAAATTTAGCTAAAATTTCCCCCTGGTGTAGTAAATTATAACTGAAATGTAGCTGGAAGAAGTAAATCTAGAACTTTTCGAAAAAAAAAAAAAACACAAATTGTGGTGCTGCCATCTAGTATTACATTTATGATTTAATTGTCAAAAGACTTGCTTCAGTTGTAAGCAAGAATATAACATTTGTTTTATTAACAGCAAAACCAAAAATATCCGTATATATAGATAATTATAAACTGAATATAAACCACACAATGTATTTAAAAAAAAAAAAAATGTTAATAAAATTTAAAAAGCATACAAAATATTCTATTAGCAAATTTATTTAAACTACACTAAGAATTTAAATAATTCTAGAACATCGATAAAATATAGCATATAGCTATATGCTATAAAACAGAATAAATTCATTAATAATTAATATAAATAATTATAAAAATATAAAAATCTTTAATAAAGACTATTATATATAAGATAATTATAAAATGAACAGGAAATAAAAAACATATGGTAGTATAAAGAAGGTGAACTGATACTTAAATTCCAATTACCTAAAAAGCACAAATATAGTGTGTGGATTATTTTATACATCCATAAAAATCCTAAAAGTATGAATGTGGGACATTCAAAAACAATAAACCGATAATAAATTATATAACACTAGGTGAAAATAAATAAATATTAAAATATTAATAAGAATAGAGGAATAATAATAAATATAATTACCCAATTTTAATCCATACAGTATAACTTTATTTATATTAAATATACTTATATGTATATTAATCACTATAAAAATGGCATACTGTTAGTAATTAATATGATATTGTTCTTATTAAATTAAAATATAACAAATGATTGTAAATAAGATTAAACAATATTAAAGCTAATAATTAATGAAATTCACCAATTACATATAAAATATCAAATCAACATCCTTATAAAATACGTATTAAAAATATAGTAATAATACAAAAGCCCCATTTTTTTTTTAATATATATATAAATTAACCATTGCGTATTATCCAGACAACACCACCCTCCTCCGTACTCTAACATCTACCCACCCATCCAACCTATAATAATTTTTTTATGTTATTTTACAATTTTTATTTTTTATAGAGATTTTTTTATTTTATAATTTTTTTGTAATTTTGTTTACGCATGTGTTAATTTGTTTTAAAAGATCATGTAAGAAAAATACTAATTGTATATTAATGAATATATGAATTTTTTTTGGAAAACCATGATTTAATGCATCATAAATTAGTTTTTTAATATTATTGTTAATTAGAGGAGAAGAACATAAACATTTTATTCTATATAAATGATTAAGTATTATATTTCGAAATACAGAATGATGTAGACAAGATTTAAAATTTGTAAATGTATTAACTTTGAATTTAAATTCTTTACGTTTGTCATATAAATCTGTGATTGTATTGTTGTCTTTTATTGTAATTTTAAGATCTAAGAAGTTAATTGTATTGTTAGATAAAAGGTTTTCCGTTAATTCCAAATTAGTGGGATAATCTACTGGAAATGGAGTAATTGCAGAATGATCAGTATCAATTAAAATTATGTCATCAATATAACGATATAAATGTAGATTATTATTAGTAAAATTACGTTCATAATGATATAAGTATAAATCTGAGAGTAAACTGGATGTACAACCGCCTTGTGGTATACCGACATGCTGTAAATATAAAGTGTTATCTTGCAAGATATAATTATTATAGATAATGAAGTTAGTTAATGATTTAAAATATGCAATATCAATATTAGATGGTAATTCCAGTTTTTTATAATACTTTTTAAATAATGCATTTATAATTTTATGTAAATCTAATAGGTCGATATTATTAAAAAGATCTTTGAAGTCATATGTTGTTATATTATATACACAATGAAGATTTTTTAAAATATTGACAAGTTGATAGCTATTTTTTATACAATGTGTATTATCATTGTTTGTAGTAAGTACATATAATTGATTAAGAATTTTTAAGAGAAGTTTATTGGCTTTATTATTATATGTATTGCAACCAATAGTTACAGTCCTAAATTTAATTGGAGTTTTATGAAATTTGGGAATAAGAACTAAATATAGATAATTAAAGTTAGTAGATAAAATATTTAATAGTTTATAATAACTTCGAATTTTACGATTATTTACAATTACATTTTCATTAGTTTTTTGAAATGACTTATTAGAAGAAATACAATTTGTAAGAAGTTGGTGATAATAAGATTTACAAATAATAGCATAATTATTAGGAGATTTGTCTACATATGTAATAACGTAGTTGTGTAGTTTTAAAGATGATTAGAATAGATTTGTCTTTATTCAACTGAATTAAACAGAGAAAAATAAACAGTACCTTAGATTTCTTGATGCAGACTCCAGTTGCGTTCGAAATGTATCATCGAAGAATTGTATTTCAAAACAGGCGAACTTGAAGTGGATGAATTAAAATAAAAGAAATTGTTGATTTTACATGGATGAGGATAGAGCATACTTAACGAATAAAGATTTTACATAAAGAATTACGAATAACTTGTCTTTTCAAACTTTAATCGAATCGAATTTGACTTTCACATCTTAGATTTTAGAAACACAACACTGGAATGTTCTATTACAGGTCCGCACATGACCATCAAAATACAGAATAAAATTTATCTAATAAAAGAAAATAAAACAAGATTAATATGCATATAATACAGAAAAAGGATAATAGGAATTTTAAAATTAAAAAAAGAGTTAAAATAATACGAATAAAAATTGAATAAAGTCTTCTATTTTTAAGGCAGAGAAAACCAGTCCTTTTCAATTCTCGTAGTGCTGCCATCTATATCTATCTTTCAGTATTAAAGTCTTTTTTTACAATTGAACATCCTCCGCCCCCGGCAGGAGAGGGGACACCTTTGAAATGGGACGCTTGATGTCACCGTCAGCTGTTTTTATCAAAACAACTCGTACAAGATTGTCCGGTCCAGGAAAAGTCTTTAGAATGCGACCCAACTTCCATCTCATGGGCTGAAATCGATCATGAACAATCACCAAGTCTCCTTCTCGTAAATTAGCTCGTGGAGTAGTCCATTTTGGACGCTGTTGGAGATGTTGACGATATTCACGTGACCATCTATACCAAAATTGATTCTTTGCTTTTTCTATCAAGCGCCACCGAGCATTTAATGTTAGAATTCTGGGATTTGAAGATTCTGGAATATCAAGGAGGGGTGCTCCTATTAAAAAATGACCTGGAGTTAATGCACGTGGATCTGATGGATCCGAAGACATAGGAGTTAAGGGTCTTGAATTTATACAACTTTCAATCTGACAAAGCAAAGTAGTTAATTCTTCAAAATTCAATACACTAGCTTTACATGCTCTTAGAATGTGATTTTTAGTAAGCTTTACAGCTGCCTCCCATAGCCCACCAAAGTGTGGTGCATATGGAGGGATGAAATGCCAATTGATTTTCTGGCTCGAAAGAAATCCTTGAACTTCATTTTCTTTCAAATATTGAAATAGCTGCTTTAACTGATTAGCCAGACCTGTGAAGTTTTTACCGTTATCTGAATATACATCGGACGGCAGACCTCTACGCGCGATAAATCGCTTCAAGGCTGCTAGCAGGGCTTGCACAGACAAGTCTGATACCAACTCAAGGTGTACCGCCTTAGTGCACATACAGACGAATACTGCTATATATGATTTAATTTTGATCTTACTTCTTGGCAAATTTGGTTTAGTTAAACAGGGTCCTGCAAAATCTAGACCCACCTTGGAAAATGGACGGATTGGGGTGATTCTGTCAACGGGAAGGTCTCCCATCATTTGTTGACAAGCTTGAGATTTAAGGCGTTTGCAAAGCACACATTTGTGGAGCTCTTGTCGTACAGTAGAACGACCATTCACAAACCAGTACTGTTGGCGTAATATAGAAAGTACTAGCTGTGTACCAGCATGTAGATGTTGTTCATGGACATGATTTATCAATAACTTAGTAATAATATGATTTTTCGGAAGTAGCATAGGATACTTTCTATCAAAACTTAATGTCTGATGTTGTGATAAACGACCACCAACTCGAATAATATCACTAGAATCTAAAAACACATTTAATGATAATAATTTACTATTGCTTGGTAAGGTTTTTCTTTCTTTTAATAATTTAAGTTCTGTACCGAATTCCGAACTTTGTACTAATTTCACAATGCATTGAATAGAATCAGAGATTTCTTGTGCACTCAGATTTCCAGATTTTTTTGTAGCACTATGCCTAGCATTATAAATGAATCTAAGACACCACGCTGTGACTCTTGATAACTTAGAGAATTTGGAGAACTTAAGAATAAAGTCTGGAAGGGCAGTTATTTGAGTTACATTGCTGACAGATTGAATTACTGGATTTAACTCAGATATTGGAGGATTGTACAAAGGTATTGGGATTGATTCATTTGATAGCAGCCACGGAGGCCCATGCCACCATAGCGAATGATGAAGAAGCTTTCGTGGAGAAATACCTCTAGAAGCTGAATCTGCAGGATTTAGAATACCTGGAATATGATTCCACTCACATGAAGGCATTAACGATTGGATTTGACAGACTCGATTTAGAACAAATTGATTTCCCTTTAAAGGAGGTGATTTTAACCAGCTGAGAACAATCTGTGAATCTGACCATAGATAAATATTATCAAAGTTTATTGGCAAAGTATCGATAATGACTGAGCATAACTTGGCTAATAAAAGAGCAGAACAAAGTTCAATACGTGGCAGTGTTTGAGGTTTTATAGGATTTACTTTAGTTTTAGCTGCAATCAAATTTACAAATACTTCGTCAGGAGTAACAACACGTAAATAAGTAACAGCAGCATAAGCTTTACCTGAGCCATCACAAAAACCATGTAACTGAATCTGGACATCATTTTGATTATAAGAATTAATATATCTGGGTATTTCAATTGACTTTAGCAAATGAATTTCTGATAAAAACTCATTCCAAACCTGTAGTATGGAGTCTGGGATTTCTTCATCCCACGAAATCTTATCTTTCCAAAGATCTTGCAGCATGATTTTTAATCTTATTGTAGTAGGAGCTAGGAAACCCAAGGGGTCAAATATTGTAGCCACTACTGATAACAAATCTCTTTTTGTTTTTACTTCTTTAAAATCATTGAAACGAATTTGTAAAACATCTTTGGAAGAATCCCAAAGTTGTCCGAGGACTTTAACGGTATCATCTTCCTGAATTACCTTTTGCGATGAAGCCTTCATTTCATCTGGTAAATGAGCAATTACTTCTGGATCATTACAAGTCCACTTACGTAGATTAAAACCTCCGCTTTTCATAACTTCGATTAACTCAGTTACCAATTTTTGGGCATTTTCCTTTGAATCCGAACCGGAAAGTAAATCATCTACGTACGTACTTTTCCGAATTGTCTGAGAGGCTTCTTTACGATTTTGCTCATTGTCATTTGCTAATTGGTGTAATGTCCTAATGGCCAAAAATGGAGCGCAAGAAGTTCCGTACGTAACGGTCAACAGCCTGTATGTTTTAATAATTTCATCTGAATTGAATCTCCAAAGAATGCGTTGATAATCTACATGATTTTGATTGACGAGAATTTGCCTAAACATTTTCTCGATGTCAGAACTAAAGGCGATTGGATGCATTCTGAACCTTAACAGTAGAGGAAATATTTCTGGTTGCAATTTTGGACCTATCTCTAGATAATCATTCAAGGAGCGGCCTTCTGAACCAACCGCAGATGCGTCAAATACAACTCTAAGCCGAGTTGTAGAACTATCTTCTTTTAACACCCCGTGATGTGGAAGATAAAAATGATCAGGATTTGAAATTTCTGAATCTGGAACAAGTTCCATGTGCCCTAAGTCGATATACTCGCGCATGAAGGATAAATACTGCTCTTTAAGGAAGGGGTTTTCTTGAAGTTTTTTCTCCAAGAAGTAGAAACGTTTTAAGGCTTGAGATTTAGAGTTTCCGAGAACAGGTTTAGATTTAAAGGGTAGATTTACAATATATCTTCCAGATTCTGAACGTGAAACTGTTTTCGCATAGTTGTCTTCAACTAGAGAAATTGGATCAGAAGTAGGAACCGATTCAAGTTCCCAAAATTTTTGTAGTTGAGAACTTATCTGTGTAGTGGCATGGCAACTAATAAATGAATTTTGATTTGATTCATTTGAATAAATGATCCCCGAAAGAATCCAACCCAGTCTGGAATTAACAGCACTCGGTGATCCTTTAGGTCCCAGAATTGATTCCCCTATTATGATGTTAGCAAATAAATCTGCGCCTATAAGTATATCAATAGGACTGGACAAATGAAAATTAGGATCCGCAAGGTTCAAGCCTTCAATGTGTGGCCAATATTTAGTTGTAATCAAAAAATTTGGTAAATTGGTTGTAATCTGATTAACAACTAATGCATCTAAGTGAAAAGTTTCATTATTGAAATGTGGAGAGAATGTCAAGGAAACTTCCTGAAGAGCCGTTTCTGCGACTAAATTATTTATTCCTGATATTCTATGATTCGTAGGCCTAGATGGAAGATCTAATTTTCTACAACAAGCTTTTGACAGTAAACTTTTTTGAGAAGCACTATCTATCATCGCTCTGCAAGGAATAAATTTTCCTGATTTAGATTTAACTTTTATAATGGCAGTAGCCAACAATGTTTGAGAATTTTCATTAATAGACTGAGAACTTAAACAGTTAGATTCATTAGAATTAACAACAGCATTTGGTGTTGTAACACGATCTTGTTGCCTGAAAGAATTCTGTGATGCAGGGATAGACTGATCACGATGAAGGAGTGTATGGTGTTTAGAATTGCAATGCCTACAAGTAGTCGTAATACGACAATCGACTACGAAATGATTTGATCTTAAACAGTTAGTGCAAAGCCTTTTTGATTTTATCAAATTCCAACGTTGATCAAGAGATAATTTTGAAAATTCTGGGCATTTATGAAGTGGGTGCGATTCTTTACACTGTGAACATGAAATATTTGTAGTTTTATTTACATTATCCATCACGACTGCATTGGCGACAGACTTTTTTGAAAAATGTTGAAACTTACTTTCAAATTTTTGATTAGATTTGGATTCACCTTTAAAAATTTCAGAGTTACAATTTTGCAAACTACGAGCCTGTTTTTCGAGAAATGTCATCAACATATCATAAGTTGGAAATGAATCATTATTTAAGGATAATTCCCATTGCTTTTTTAAGGATTCATCAAATTTATTTTGTACTATATACACTAAATCAAATCAACAAATTCATTAAATTCGAATTTCAAAGATTTTAAGTTACGAATCACTTCATTGCATGTATCCAATAGCTCTAAAATAGTTTTCTGCGTGGGCGATTTCAATGGTTTGGCATTAACAAATTTAGACAGCAATGAATATGCCAAATTCCTACGATTGTCATATCTATAAATAAGAGTTTCCCAAGCTTCTTTATAATTTTCCCCAGAAATTGAAAAACCTGAAATTAATTTTGAAGGATAATTCCTAACACTAGCTATAAGATACGAAAATTTTAACTGATCTGAAAGAGATTTATTATTATGAATTGAAGTCAAAAATATCTCTTTGAAGCTAATCCACTGAGTGACATCTCCATAAAAAATGGGTAATTCGAACTTAGGAAGCTTCAAAGCGTTATTACTAACTCCTATATTTGAGCTATTATTAGCTGCACTTTGATTTTCTTGTGATTTTACGCCTTGACTTTCTAAAAATTGCTCAATTTTCACTAAATCATCAACAACAATATCTTTAGCTTCAGTAAAGGACTCGTATAACGAATTTACACTTTCTTCAGCTACTCCAAAATAAGATTTTTTTAAATCATTTTCTAAACTTATCAATTCAGCCTTTAACTTTTCAATTAATTTTAATTTTTTATTTTCAATTGCGTCAGTAACTTGAGCGCTAAATCTCTTTATTTCTTTAACAGTAAAAAGAAATTTTGATTCTGCAGCAGTTTCTGCTTTTGTTTTCATTATAACAAATTAAATAAATACGATTATCACTAGTTATCTCCTAGGCTTCCGACGGACCAGAGATTTTTTTATGTGTAGTTTTAAAGATGATTAGAATAGATTTGTCTTTATTCAACTGAATTAAACAGAGAAAAAGAAACAGTACCTTAGATTTCTTGATGCAGACTCCAGTTGCGTTCGAAATGTATCATCGAAGAATTGTATTTCAAAACAGGCGAACTTGAAGTGGATGAATTAAAATAAAAGAAATTGTTGATTTTACATGGATGAGGATAGAGCATACTTAACGAATAAAGATTTCACATAAAGAATTACGAATAACTTGTCTTTTCAAACTTTAATCGAATCGAATTTGACTTTCACATCTTAGATTTTAGAAACACAACACTGGAATGTTCTATTACAGGTCCGCACATGACCATCAAAACACAGAATAAAATTTATCTAATAAAAGAAAATAAAACAAGATTAATATGCATATAATACAGAAAAAGGATAATAGGAATTTTAAAATTAAAAAAAGAGTTAAAATAATACGAATAAAAATTGAATAAAGTCTTCTATTTTTAAGGCAGAGAAAACCAGTCCTTTTCAATTCTCGTAGTGCTGCCATCTATATCTATCTTTCAGTATTAAAGTCTTTTTTTACAATTGAACAGTAGTATTTTTGTAATTTAGTAATTTGTTGGAAAATATGCTGTGTATTAATAGAAACCAAATCAGCCATATTATTTTTTAAAGCCATAGTTAATTTTTCAATTACTAATATTTTCCACTGATTAAAATATTCAATAGGCTTATTATAAGAGATAGAAATTTTATAAATAAAAATATCAATATCATGTGTAAACTGTTTGATAATAGATTTAACATTAAATTTAGATGGAAGTCTATATTTAGTACCATAACCCATTAGTTGTTTCAATTTAAAATCATTAACAATATCAAGATTTCCAGTGATTATATGTCCATGATCATTGTTTATGTATTTTTTTAGAGTGGGGTCATTGCATTTACATGGAAAATTACTTGCAGCAGATGTATTTTTTGAAAATGTATTGTAGTTAAAAATCTTTCTACCAATTGTATTAGGATATTTAAAGGTTTTTGAGATATGAAGATTATTAATAGGAAAAAAACAATATTTATCATTAATTATAGAAGTGATATTAATTTTATTAAATATGTGATTTGAAAAAGTAATTAACATTTGAGTATTCATGTTTTGAATTTTATGTTTTTTTTGTAAATTAATATTTAAAAGATTAACCCTAGACATAATGAGGTCAAAATAAATATCTGAGAAATGTTTAGAGAAAGATTTACTTAGAAATACATTTAAATGTTGTACAATCTGTTTCTTTTTAATAGCAAAGATGTGTTTTCGAATTAACAACTAGTTATAATTCTCTAAATATTTTCTTTGAAGATCATTTATATGTTTAGTGATAGATTTTTTGGAAACTACAACTGATGATGAACCCTTTCCTCGTTTATTACGTGTTGTTTTACTATTTAAATTATGATTAAGAGTAGGATAAATTGGAGAATAATCAATATTGTTATTTATAGATGTGAAGACTTTGACAGGTCTGTTAAATACTTCACTGTTAAGTCCATAAGGATAAATTGTGTTGTAATATTTCATAAATGATGATTCCATATAAAGACGTTCTGATTTATTTTTTAGAATTTGAAGAATTTCAATTGTCGTATTTTTAAATTGATGTATATGAAAATGTTGAATTTCAGCTGTAGATTGTATATTTTTTGCTTTGTTATTATTAGAGTCTGAACGATGATGATTGATACGTTTATGAATTGGACCTGATGTTTCACCAATATATTTCATATTACATAAGTTGCACTTTATACTATAAATCACATTAAATGCTTTACAAAAGCTTGAATAATTAGGATCTGAGATAATTTGTTTCTGAGAAGCGTATGGACATGTCTTGCACCGAGCATCATAAAACTTTCGAAAAAATAAAGGACGAGGGGGAGAGTATAAATGGTTGCTGGATGACGATCCAGGAACAACCCAATTATTGTTCCTGTACCGGGCACTACACTGCATAGATGCTAAGTGTATCTTGCCAGGATCGAGATGTTTACTAAGAACTGCCATATAAAAATAATGTTTGGAAAATGCAATAATTGCCATAAAAAAAGAAAATTTAATAATATAATAATTAATTATTTAATTAAATAAGTCTTGAATAAATCTTGAATAAATAATAAATCTTGAGTAAGAATAATATAGACAATATTTACAATAATAGAAGCAGAACATAAAAACAATCTTCAAATTTACCATAACCAAATAATGATAACCCTTATTTCGTAGACTAAAAAAGCAAGATACCACTGGACCCATTGATAACAAGTAAGGCAAAAAAAGATCCGCATCTAACATCAAATCCCAGAACAACATTAACCTTGCAAAGACATCCAAAACGCATTCCCAACTAATTTCTCAGATCAAAGTAATATGAATTTAAACTTCTAAAGCATATTAACATTAAATCTATGAACAGAAATAATTATTACTACATTATTGATGTAAAGATATAAAATAATCTCTCTTCAGAATTATGTAAAGCTATAGCATAAATAGAGAATATATAGAGAGAATATATAGGACAATATCGTATACTAACCACAAGAAAATACAGATAAAATCATAACTAGAAAATTAAATAACATTAAATAAAGCAATGCAATGATAGGAATGAAAAAATTAATGGAATCCTTAAAAAAGGTATCAGATAACTACATAGTAGAAATCATATTGATAATACACATAGACAGTGCGCTATTGCAGCAATTATCTAAGCGTATAATATTTAAGAGATTGCTAAATCATTTAGCGACCTGGGAATATATATGAATATATATAAGATACCAAAAGGAAAAAATACTTCAAAATGAATTATTGACATTCAAAATGAAAAGATATTTAAAAACATCGTAAAAAGCATACATTCATAATTACTTGCGCAAATGCATCATAGTAATTTGAATGCTAATATATAACCAATAATTAAACATAACCTACCACCATCAAAAACCGTAATATTATGAATTAAAGCTGTAAGTATATATATATATATATATAAAAAAAAAAAAAAAAAAAAAAAAAAAAATAAAAGATTAAATTATTTATAAGAATTATTATGGAAGAAAAATAAGAAAGTGGACACAGACAAATAATGGAAATGCTTATATATTGAATTACGTTTTCAAGGGCACAGAATTCAATGATATAAGCAAAATGGTCGTTTTCTGTGGGAAAAATAAGCTAAAGCTAAAAGTTATTTTCCCCTGTGCCCTAACAACCATTAAAATCAAGTGAATTGATTAAAAATGAAAACAGAATAGAAACAAATAATATGAAATGGAAAAAAACAATAAAACTTATTTAAATATTTATAGGATATAAAATGAAATAATAAACGCATTACCGATTAATATTTTAGAATAAATCCACGCTCACATGGCACCCATATCGTAAAGATTAAGGTTAATAAAACAGTTAAGAAATCACAGTAATTGATACCATAGGATGCAGTTAATACATATTGAAATAAATGTTAAATAACTTTTAATATAATTTAAAATAATATAAATAGTAAGTAATTACATAATTAAAATGCACTAATAAATTAATTAGAAACCGTTAAACAATAGCGTCAAAATTTAGCTAAAATTTCCCCCTGGTGTAGTAAATTATAACTGAAATGTAGCTGGAAGAAGTAAATCTAGAACTTTTCGAAAAAAAAAACACAAATTGTGGTGCTGCCATCTAGTATTACATTTATGATTTAATTGTCAAAAGACTTGCTTCAGTTGTAAGCAAGAATATAACATTTGTTTTATTAACAGCAAAACCAAAAATATCCGTATATATAGATAATTATAAACTGAATATAAACCACACAATGTATTTAAAAAAAAAAAAAAAATGTTAATAAAATTTAAAAAGCATACAAAATATTCTATTAGCAAATTTATTTAAACTACACTAAGAATTTAAATAATTCTAGAACATCGATAAAATATAGCATATAGCTATATGCTATAAAACAGAATAAATTCATTAATAATTAATATAAATAATTATAAAAATATAAAAATCTTTAATAAAGACTATTATATATAAGATAATTATAAAATGAACAGGAAATAAAAAACATATGGTAGTATAAAGAAGGTGAACTGATACTTAAATTCCAATTACCTAAAAAGCACAAATATAGTGTGTGGATTATTTTATACATCCATAAAAATCCTAAAAGTATGAATGTGGGACATTCAAAAACAATAAACCGATAATAAATTATATAACACTAGGTGAAAATAAATAAATATTAAAATATTAATAAGAATAGAGGAATAATAATAAATATAATTACCCAATTTTAATCCATACAGTATAACTTTATTTATATTAAATATACTTATATGTATATTAATCACTATAAAAATGGCATACTGTTAGTAATTAATATGATATTGTCCTTATTAAATTAAAATATAACAAATGATTGTAAATAAGATTAAACAATAATAAAGCTAATAATTAATGAAATTCACCAATTACATATAAAATATCAAATCAACATCCTTATAAAATAAGTATTAAAAATATAGTAATAATACAAAAGCCCCATTTTTTTTAATATATATATAAATTAACCATTGCGTATTATCCAGACAACACCACCCTCCTCCGTACTCTAACATCTACCCACCCATCCAACCTATAATAATTTTTTTATGTTATTTTACAATTTTTATTTTTTATAGAGATTTTTTTATTTTATAATTTTTTTGTAATTTTGTTTACGCATGTGTTAATTTGTTTTAAAAGATCATGTAAGAAAAATACTAATTGTATATTAATGAATATATGAATTTTTTTGGAAAACCATGATTTAATGCATCATAAATTAGTTTTTTAATATTATTGTTAATTAGAGGAGAAGAACATAAACATTTTATTCTATATAAATGATTAAGTATTATATTTCGAAATACAGAATGATGTAGACAAGATTTAAAATTTGTAAATGTATTAACTTTGAATTTAAATTCTTTACGTTTGTCATATAAATCTGTGATTGTATTGTTGTCTTTTATTGTAATTTTAAGATCTAAGAAGTTAATTGTATTGTTAGATAAAAGGTTTTCCGTTAATTCCAAATTAGTGGGATAATCTACTGGAAATGGAGTAATTGCAGAATGATCAGTATCAATTAAAATTATGTCATCAATATAACGATATAAATGTAGATTATTATTAGTAAAATTACGTTCATAATGATATAAGTATAAATCTGAGAGTAAACTGGATGTACAACCGCCTTGTGGTATACCGACATGCTGTAAATATAAAGTGTTATCTTGCAAGATATAATTATTATAGATAATGAAGTTAGTTAATGATTTAAAATATGCAATATCAATATTAGATGGTAATTCCAGTTTTTTATAATACTTTTAAAATAATGCATTTATAATTTTATGTAAATCTAATAGGTCGATATTATTAAAGAGATCTTTGAAGTCATATGTTGTTATATTATATACACAATGAAGATTTTTTAAAATATTGACAAGTTGATAGCTATTTTTTATACAATGTGTATTATCATTGTTTGTAGTAAGTACATATAATTGATTAAGAATTTTTAAGAGAAGTTTATTGGCTTTATTATTATATGTATTGCAACCAATAGTTACAGTCCTAAATTTAATTGGAGTTTTATGAAATTTGGGAATAAGAACTAAATATGGATAATTAAAGTTAGTAGATAAAATATTTAATAGTTTATAATAACTTCGAATTTTACGATTATTTACAATTACATTTTCATTAGTTTTTTGAAATGACTTATTAGAAGAAATACAATTTGTAAGAAGTTGGTGATAATAAGATTTACAAATAATAGCATAATTATTAGGAGATTTGTCTACATATGTAATAACGTAGTATTTTTGTAATTTAGTAATTTGTTGGAAAATATGCTGTGTATTAATAGAAACCAAATCAGCCATATTATTTTTTAAAGCCATAGTTAATTTTTCAATTACTAATATTTTCCACTGATTAAAATATTCAATAGGCTTATTATAAGAGATAGAAATTTTATAAATAAAAATATCAATATCATGTGTAAACTGTTTGATAATAGATTTAACATTAATCTACATATGTAATAACGTAGTATTTTTGTAATTTAGTAATTTGTTGGAAAATATGCTGTGTATTAATAGAAACCAAATCAGCCATATTATTTTTTAAAGCCATAGTTAATTTTTCAATTACTAATATTTTCCACTGATTAAAATATTCAATAGGCTTATTATAAGAGATAGAAATTTTATAAATAAAAATATCAATATCATGTGTAAACTGTTTGATAATAGATTTAACATTAAATTTAGATGGAAGTCTATATTTAGTACCATAACCCATTAGTTGTTTCAATTTAAAATCATTAACAATATCAAGATTTCCAGTGATTATATGTCCATGATCATTGTTTATGTATTTTTTTAAACTGGGGTCATTGCATTTACATGGAAAATTACTTGCAGCAGATGTATTTTTTGAAAATGTAATATATATATATATATATATATCTGACCTATGTCACACCGTAACTCTCGTATTTATGAACCGATTTGGATGTAAATCGGTGTGTACATAGTACATACCAATGTCTCGACCGAGTTCGTTGGCCAGCTTCATCCGCCATTTTGTTTCAAAATGGCGGCCATTTAAAAATTTTAAAAAAAATTTAAAATTTGAAATGTGGTACCAAAAAATTGAAAATTGAAAAATATTTTTTTCTTATGTATTTGATCTTTATACAAAGACTCCGTAGCAGTTTTTGTTTCGTCTATATCTTAAAAAATGGCTGAGTTATAGCATTTTAGGTAGCTTTCTTTACAAAAAGCTACCTATTGCAGCCGTTCGGAGGAAAGCGATTTCAAAAAATTTTGGTATATTTTCATCGATCATGACCCCCAGACCTCGAAACCACCCTCCGTTCAAAATTGATATATATATATATATATCAATATATATATATATATATATCTGACCTATGTCACACTGTAACTCTCGTATTTATGAACCGATTTGGATGTAATTCGGTGTGTACATAGTACATACCAATGTCTCGACCGAGTTCGTTGGCCAGCTTCATCCGCCATTTTGTTTCAAAATGGCGGCCATTTAAATATTTTAAAAAAATTTAAAATTTAAAATGTGGTACCAAAAAATTGAAAATGGAAAAATATTTTTTTCTTATGTATTTGACCTTTATACAAAGACTCCGTAGCAGTTTTTGTTTCGTCTATATCTTAAAAAATGACTGAGTTATAGCATTTTGAATTTCTAGCGAAGCTGACATTTTGAAACGTCCTGAAATTTGTCACTCTATAAAAGGCGTAATTATGAACCGATTTGGATGTAACTTCGTTTATACATAGTACAGACCAATGTCTCGACCGAGTTCGTTGGCCAGCTTCATCCGCCATTTTGTTTCAAAATGGCGGCCATTTAAATATTTAAAAAAAATTTTTAATTTAAAATGTGGTACCAAAAAATTGAAAATGGAGAAATATTTTTTTCTTATGTATTTGACCTTTATACAAAGACTCCGTAGCAGTTTTTGTTTCGTCTATATCTTAAAAAATGGCTGAGTTATAGCATTGTGAATTTCTAGCGAAGCTGACATTTTGAAACGTCCTGAATTTTGTCACGCGATAAAAGGCGTATTTAAGAACCGATTTGGATGTAACTTCGTTTATACATAGTACAGACCAATGTCTCGACCGAGTTCGTTGGCCAGCTTCATCCGCCATTTTGTTTAAAAATGGCGGCCATTTAAAATTTTAAGAAAAATTTAAATTTGAAATGTGGTACCAAAAAATTGAAAATTGAAAAAATATTTTTTCTTATGTGTTTGACCTCGATAAAAAGATTCGGGAGCAGTTTTTGTTTCGTCTATATCTTAAAAAATGGCTGAGTTATAGCATTTTGAATTTCTAGCGTGGCTGACATTTTGAAACGCCCTGATTTTTGTCACGCGATAACAGGCGTATTTATGAACCGATTTGAATGTAACTTGGTCTGTACATAGTACATACCAATGTTTCGACCGAGTTTGTTGGCCAGCTTCATTCGCCATCTTGTTTCAAAAGGGTTGTCATTTAAAAAAAAATGTAATTTAAAATTTAAAATGAGGTATTAAAAAATTGGAAAATGAAAAATATTTTTTTTTATGTGTTTGGCCTTGATACAAAGATTCTGGAGCAGTTTTTGTTTCTGAAAATTTGTTCTTTTGTTTATATCTTAAAAAGTGGTTGAATTATAGCACTTTGAATTTCTATCATGGCTTACACTTTGAAACCATCTTGTATTTGTCTCGTAATACCACACGTATTCGCCTATTTCGATGGAAGAAGGCATGTGGTTAGTATACATCAATATCTCGACCAAGTTCGCTGGCCTGCTTCATCAGCCATCTTGTTTCAAAATGGCAGCCATTAAATTAGAAAAATATATATTTAAAGTGAGGTGCAAAAAAATTAGAAATTGAAAAAGGTTTCTTTCTTAAGTATTTGATCTTGATATAAGGATTCAGGAGCATTTTTT
Source organism: Maratus speciosus (assembly GCA_963932465.1). Lineage (NCBI taxonomy): Eukaryota > Metazoa > Arthropoda > Arachnida > Araneae > Salticidae > Maratus > Maratus speciosus. Next base: position 330,591,293 of record OZ010786.1, read on the forward strand.
GTTTGTCTTTATCTTAAAAAATGGCTCAGATATAGCAGTTTCAATTTCTAACGTGGGTGACATTTTGAAAAATCTGATTCTTTACCTGCGACAGCACTCGTATGTATCAACCAATTCCGATGTGAGTGAGCATGTGCACAGCAATTACTAAGGTCTCGACCAAGTTCACTGGTTAGCCTCATCCACCATGTTGTCTTAAAATGGCAGGCACTTTAAGAAATCGCCGAATTTGGCAGCGAAATATAAGTTACTTTATATAAAAGCAGCTTGGATAAAGCTGACTAATTATGCGAAATTCTCATTCATAATGATTTACTATTGATAAAAATTAGTAATGAATCTCCTACATTCGGTTTCCACTTAATTGAGCTTCGTGTGTTTGAAGATTATAAGTTGGCTTTTTTAAAATAAGGAACATGAAAGCTACCTCTTCCTCCCGGCACTGGCCGGAAGGACTTTTGAATTTTTAGCGACGCTGACATTTTGAAACGTCCTGAAGTTTGTCACGCGATAAAAGGCGTATTTATGAACCGATTTGGATGTAACTTCGTTTATGCATAGTACAGACCAATGTCTCGACCGAGTTCGTTGGCCAGCTTCATCCGCCATTTTGTTTAAAAATGGCGGCCATTTAAAATTTTAAGAAAAATTTAAATTTGAAATGTGGTACCAAAAAATTGAAAATTGAAAAAATATTTTTTTTCTTATGTGTTTGACCTCGATAAAAAGATTCGGGAGCAGTTTTTGTTTTGTCTATATCTTAAAAAATGGCTGAGTTATAGCATTTTGAATTTCTCGTGTGACTGACATTTTGAAACTTCCTGAATTTTGTCACGCGATAAAAGGCGTATTTATGAACCGATTTGGATGTAACTTCGTTTATACATAGTACATACAAATAACTCAACCGAGTTCGTTGGCCAGCTTCATCCGCCATCTTGTTTCAAAATGGCGGCCATTTAAAGAAATAAAAAAAAATTAAATTTAAAATGAGATACCAAAAAATAGGAAAATGAAAAAGAGTTTTTTTTGTATGTGTTTGACCTTAATACAAAGATTCCGGAACAGGTTTTGTTTCGTCTATATCTAAAAAAAATGGCTGAGTTATAACATTTTGAATTTCTATTGTGGCTGACATTTTAAAACGACCTGATTTTTGTCACGCGATAACAGGCGTATTTATGAACCGATTTGAATGTAACTTGGTCTGTACATAGTACATACCAATGTCTCGATCGAGTTCGTTGGCCAGCTTCATTCGCCATCTTGTTTCAAAAGGGTTGCCATTAAAAAAATGTAATTTAAAATTTAAAATGAGGTTTTAAAAAATTGGAATATGAAAAAGATTTTTTTTTTATGTGTTTGGCCTTGATACAATGATTCTGGAGCAGTTTTTGTTTCTGAAAATTTGTTCTTTTGTTTATATCTGAAAAAGTGGTTGAATTATAGCACTTTGAATTTCTATCATGGCTAACACTTTGAAACGATTACCTTGCGATACCACACGTATTCGCCTATTTCGATGGAAGAAAGCATGTGGATAGTATACATCAATATCTCGACCAAGTTCGCTGGCCAGCTTCATCAGCCATCTTGTTTCAAAATGGCGGCCATTAAATTAAAAAATATATATATTTAAAGTGAGGTGCAAAAAAATTAGAAATTGAAAAAGGTTTCTTTCTTAAGTATTTGACCTTTATATAAGGATTCAGGAGCATTTTTTGTTTGTCTTTATCTTAAAAAATGGCTCAGATATAGCAGTTTCAATTTCTAACGTGGGTGACATTTTGAAAAATCTCATTTTTTGCCTGCGACAGCAGGTGCATGTGCACAGCAATTGTGAGTGAGCATGTGCACAGCAATTACTAAGGTCTCGACCAAGTTCACTGGTTAGCCTCATCCACCATGTTATCTTAAAATGGCAGGCACTTTAAGAAATCGCCGAATTTGGCAGCCAAATATAAGTTACTTTAAATAAAAGCAGCTTGGATAAAGCTGACTAATTTCGCGAAATTCTCATTCATAATGATTTAGTATTGATAAAACTTAGTATTGAATCTCCTACATTCGGTTTCCACTAAATTGAGCTTCGTGTGTTTGAATAATACAAGTTGGCTTTTTTAAAATAAGGAATATGAAAGCTACCTCTTTCTCCCGGCACTGGCCGGAAGGACTTTTCGTATTAAAATGGGACGTGTGAGTGATATTCCTGAAGCGATTAAACTTCGTATGGTTGATTTGTATCGGCACGGTAAAAATCAATGTTATATAATAGAATTATTTACATTGTTCGCAATAAAGCGTTAGTAAAATACTATCACAATATTCAAAAAATGGAAAATTTCAAAATAATCGCCGAAATGGCTTTCGAAAACCGAAAACATCTGCTAGAGATTACAGAAAACTGAAGCGTATAGTTAAAAAAAAAAAAAAAGTTTTAAAAGTGTACGATTTTTGCGCCGAAAATGGAAAGAAAGAGGAGTTGAGGTTTCTACATCGGAAACATTAAGACGTCTCCATAAATTTAAATTTGAATCTCGTGTATCGAATACAAAACCTCTCATGACTGCAAAACAAAAGCGTATAAGATTGAATTGGTGTAAATCAAGATGTTTATGGAGCGCACAAGATTGGAAAACTATATTATTTAATCATGAAAGTATGTTTTGTGTTTCATGTGGTAATCATGGTATTCGAGTTTGGAGAATGAAGCAAAATGTGGTAATCATGGTATTCGAGTTTGGAGAATGAAGCAAGAAGCATTTGATAAAGAATGCCTTCATTTGCTGCTAGTGTCATGGTTTGGTGTTGCATGAGGGCAGAAGGACCTGGAAAGTTATGCATCGTCTACGAAAATGTTAACTCTCAGATATATCAAGAAATTTTGGAATATTACATGATTCCATCATTAGAAGATTTATTTGAAGGTGATTTCATCTTTCAACAAGATTTAGCTTCACCGCATACCTCGCTGTTAACTAATATTTGTTCCGCCAACGCAAATAAGGTACTTCCCTGGCCACCAAACTCACCAGACCTTAATTCCATTGAAAACTTATGGTGTATAATGAACAAAAAACTCCAAGAAAATCCTCCTTCAAGTAAAACTGAGTTAGTGGCACGTATAAAGTCTATTTGGGTTAATATTGAAAGAAATGTTTGAAAATACATTGCATATAGTATGCAAAATCGATTGTACGCTGTTATGAAAGCTAAACATGATACTACAAAATATTAACAACCAATTACTTCATATTCATAAGGTATAAATATAAGGTAATTAAATATAAGGTATAAGGTATAAATAAGGTATAAATAAGGTATTCATAAGGTTGCATAAAATTAAATATTCTAATATTTTGAACCAATCTAAATGTTATTCTAATATTTTGATATGTTTCAGTAAGCTGTATATCTAATTTATTGTACTGTATTTTATATTTTGTAAACGTTAAAATCTTATCTAAACATTCCAGATTTAATTTAGAAGGAATTTAATTGCATTTACTTAGTATCAAAAATTAATAAATGAAAAATATTTTTTTCTTATTACTTTTTCTCAGTTATTCTAATATTTTGAATATGAGCTGTACATTTCACACCCTCTTTGAAACGTGTCTCATGACAGACTCCACGAGAAAACTAACCGCACGGTACGATGGGATTAATGACGGGAAATTAGGGCGCTTCGTTTAGTGGTGCCACCTAGTGTAATGACCTTTAAATATTAACCGTTGTATCATTAAATAAGATTGAATAAGGCGAATTTTATTATTTCAAAAAGTGGTGCCAATCAAGAAATCTCCATTAAAAAAAAGTAGCCTACTGTTTTCACATTGGATAGTTTGACATGGTGCCGACGATATGTCCATACATAATTTTTGATGGGTGGCACGATTTGACATCTTTTTGTGTTGGAACCGCTCATTTTGAAGGTTGTCTCGCTTCAAGAGCTATAAATAAGTGCTATTTTTTGCGATTTGAGTTTAAATTATACTATTAGGTATGTACTAGTGTATTTTGAATTAATTGTAATCGCATTAATGCTGTTATCATATCCAAAGGAGTTATTTTCTGACACATTTTTCATTTCCTTTTTGTTCTCATGAAATTGGTAAGATTTGTTATTCAGGAAATATGTAATCGAAAGACATTTTCTATTTCTTGGTAAATGCAAGAGATCTTTCAGAAAATATTGTCAAAGTGGGCGTTTTGAACTGAGTTTCCGCTCACGACATTATGAAACAGGCAAATCCGATTGTCACGATACTAGAATCGCTTATAATTCGATAACTAATTTATTTATAAAAAGATTTAAAACCAATTTCGATTCCAAAACGCTTCAATAGTAAAATCTATTAATTTTATAACTTTTCTCTTAAAAATGTATCAGAAAGTTTTGCTTGTAGTAGTTTCAAGTAGGGGATCAAAGAACCGCATTGAAACTCAAGCATATTTAGTAATGAACTTTTAAAAACCCTCATGGTTGCAATTAATTAAATATTTCATTATTACAGTAAAAGTGAAAAAAGGTAACTGATAGTAGATATCAAAACTGTTTTTTGTTAAAAAAATCCTTTTACGAAATTAAAATACAATAGATCACAGTCTATTACTTAAGTAAAGACAGAAGATAACCTGCAATTAAATGGTCACGAGCTGAAGAACGTATATAATCAACGCAATGAAAATCTTAAAAAGAAAAAAAATGTAATTATCACCAGAACAAATTTATCCTGCATGTATCTCATTGTTTTAAAATTCAAAAACAGTTTTCTGAGGGCAAACAATAGTACTATTTAATATAAGCTGATATATAAATCATGTACTACACTTTTAAAAAAAAAGAAAAAAAATCTGTCATATTGACAGTAAAAAACTGTCAATTATGGCGCCAGTGGAAAACAGTTTAATTTACAGAAAAAAACTGTAATTTTTCATTAAAACAGTTTTTTCTGTAAAAAAATACAGATTTGTTCTGCAAAAATTACGAAATTCAGTTTCTTTTACAGAAATAAACTGTTTTCCTTCAAAACAGTTTTTTCTGTAAAAAACACAGTTCTTTTCTATAAAAATTACAGATTTTTTTTGCAGTGCAGACATCGGAAGTAAAATATATACACTGAGCTCCAGAGTAAACAGTAAAAATTACACGGCGGCCAAACAAATTTCAGCTTTTAAACTTAGCAGCTATATGCCAACTTCAGCTATAAATTTCTTAAATTAAAAGAAAATTGAATATATTTATTTACTACATGGAAAGAAAACTGAAAATTCTAATTAAAAAAATCATATCTTAAAGTCAAAAGTAAAAAAAAAATATATGTATATATATATATTTCACACAAGTTTCAATGGTGTAACAGCTGTTGGCAGTTTAAGAGCTATCAATTTTAATATGTATTCGAGGAAAAAAAAAAACATTCGTTGCTGTATTCATGCACGCTGAAAGCTGGAAATTATGTTATGGTTTCGGGTGTCAGCTCTCCTGTAGATCTAAGTAAATATATATATGTGGAGCTGTAAGAAATGTGTTAAAGTTGGATTACGATGATTTTTTAGAAACTCAAAAAAATACTTAACAAGATTTTGCTTTATAGGATTTGCTTTAAAAACTTCAAATGTATTAGTTATTTTGTAAAAGTTAATAAAAAATAAAATTAATCGACATACGGTTTTGCACGAATGACGTAGTACAAATTTGAGAATAACAATACACACAAAAATAACTGTCGACTTATACTCAAATAAAAGTCCATGGTACCCTTAAAAATCTATCATCAAAGTTGTGTAATGAATGCAATTTTTCGAGGTATATTTTTCATTGTAAAAACAAATTTTGATTTGTTTTATTATTGCCGCCACCTTTCCCCACTTTTAATATTGAGAAGAATTTAGTCTTTGTCGTTTGTATAATTGATATAAAAGATTAAAAATGGAGATTGAATATCTAAAATAATCTGAAACTTCTGAAATTGAAGAAGCAGATAATTTAAAAAGACAATATTTTTAATTCCGACTTGTACAAAAACAATATATTTAACTCCAAAAGCTTAAAAGTCAAACTCTTTTATTCATTTTAAATCCTTTAATCTTACATTTCTGAAACAATAAGCTAAAGGATTTCATTTCTTTCTTTGTTTACTTTCGAAAAGGAATTTCTTTATTCCCTTCTTATTTTAGAAATAACCTCCCTTCCTTTCAAGATTCGAAGAAAGTTTGGATTCGAAGTATTTATATCGTTCGTTTTCGAGAAACTTTAATCAAATATATAGTAAGTACTTTTTTCACTAAAATTTAAAAATAATAGTAATAATAATAATGATAATAATAATAATAATAATAATAATAATAATAATAATAATAACGGTAAAAGAAATTTTGGAATGATTTTCTGTCAACATATATTTTTACTGTTTTCAAAAAGTAATATTTTGGATTGTTTAATAACAAACATCTGCGATACAATACGCGGTAAAAATATACAAATGTTTCTTAATTTAAGAAAATATATAATAACCAATAATATCTAGTTATGAATGTAAAGGAAATTTTCAAAAATAATGTCTTTTATTTTAAAAAAAATGCATTATAACCAATAATATATACTTATGAAAGTAAATAAAATTTTCCAAAAGCATTTCTTTAATTTAAGAAAGTGTATCGTAACGAATAATATGTATATATAAAAAATATTCCAAAAGCATTTATGATTACTGCTGGATTTTATTATGGATATAAATTAAATCACAAAAAATTATCAATAAACGTAAATTCACAGTATTAAAAGTAGAATACTTCAGAACGCATTTTCAAGGAAGAAATTCCAGTTTTATATGGAAACGATATCATAAATAACACATGTTGCACAGTTGTACCATGGAATATTATTAAAAAAAATTATTCATACGAACACAAAAAATTGCTAAATGGTACATACAACAAGAACATTTATATGAACATGCATAAATAAGTTTGATGATAAAATATAATATCCACATTTCGAGCTAATTCTGCAGTCGTCCTCGTAATAAAATATTATAGAGTATCACACATTTTATTCTAAGAACGGCTGCAGAAGCAGTTCGAAACGCAGATATTATGTTTTTATTATCAAATTCATTTATACAATTTCATATAAAGTTTCTTGTTAAATCTACCATTTAGAAATTTTGTGTGTTTTTATGAAAACATTCTTATTTATATTATAATATTCGAGCTTCATGTAGTCAAAACCTACAGTTACGCTTCCCAGTCAACTGCCGCATATTTAGAAAAACAAAACAAAAAAAGAATCGCGTACGGAAAATACATTTTATCTCATCTAAAGAAATGACTGAAAAAAAAAAAAAAACTGATGCTTCTTTTACGGACTTTGTTAATGCGAGTGTTATGAAAACGCCATTCACGCACATTAAACGGACTCTGGAAGGCCGTAAAAAAGTAGTGAAAAAAACCTGACATGACTGTTCAAATAAAACATTCTGTTATAATAAAAGTTTCTAGCAAGAGCTATTTCCAATGGTCAAGTATACCATAAAGAGTCAAAACGCTGCATTAAATCGGCATTTATGTATACAAATTATCTTTGAAAATTGTGTACATAAAATACAAATTACCTGTATATGTACAAAGGTGTGAAAATTATTAAAATAATTCTGAAATGGACAATAAAATCATGTTATATTAAAGAAATAATACATTATTTAAAAAATATTGATACATTTAATATTTAGTTTGCATCTCCTTGTTTTTCATTAAAGATTTGATACGTATGAGTTTTTGGCAATTAATTTGTATTTCGTTGTCATGGTGCCAAATTTGGATGAGTCTTTCTATCAGACTATTCTTCTTTGTGATGTTGCATTTCCTTAATTTTTTCATTACAATTGCTCAAATATTCTCTATGGGGTTCATATGTGGGCTTTTTCCAGGCCATGGAAGTGTTTTCTTTAATTAAAAATTAAAGAAATGCAACCTCATAAAGAGAATGGTCTGATAGAAAGATTCATCCAAATTTAGTACCATGAAAACGAAATACAAATTAATTGCTAAAAACTCATAAAAGTATGCCAAGAAGTATCAAATCTTTAATTTAAAAAAAAACAAGGGGATGCACCCTAAACATTAAATGTATCAATATTTTTTAAATAATGTATTATTTCTTTAATATAACAAGATGTTATTGTAAATTTCACAATTACTCTAATATTTTTCACACCTCTGTATATCTGTCGGCTTAGACTTCAGTTAATTGTGTTACTGTCGAAAACATACGTTTTCTTTGTGATGTTGGAATTTGTTAATTATGCTTAACTGAGAAAGTTGTTTTACCTTACCCACAATTCGTTTCTTACAGGTTTATGACAACTTTGATTGTAGAAAAGTTTAAAAAAGATAAATACCTCCTGTCGTATCTCCTAAACATATATATATATACGGATTTTAGTTAGTGTGATCGCTCTTGTAAAACAGCGTCATATTTCTAAGACACATATTATAACATTGTGACTTCACAAATTGACATCGAGAGTCCAATTCATTGGTCCCAATAATTTTCCTTTTTTCAATCTCTTTTTTTCTAAAAAGGGTCATCGTTGTAGTTTTCTACTGCATATATTACAGAAATCTAATAAAAAAAAAATATTGTTCGGGAATAGTCGTAGTGAGAAAAAACAACGCTTGAACACATGTTTTGGTGTAGATACCAAGTCACCATGTGAAATGTTTCTTGAATAAATGGTACGTCAAAAACATCGGTATTCATGGAGTACTAAATTTTTTACACCTTTTAGTTTCAAACACTAAATGATGAAACTAAAAGAGAAAAAATCTTAACCTGAATTTTGATAAAGTCGTGAATAATCAAATGGGGCAGTACAGCACCTTCACCACAGTTGAAGCTCATTTTCTGCAGCGTTGGTTAGTCCATACGCACAGCAACTGGGAAGAAAAAAACTACCTTAATGCTTGCAGCAAGGAACAGCAAAGTTAACCAAGTGTTTCTGTTTAGCGTATTTGGAATTTTCGCTTTCTCCTTTAATTTGGGTCCGGTTTCTTTTGAAGAGCCCTACAGGGGCCTTGAATACGAACTGGGTAAATTCAGATAGCTGAGTCTGAAAAAAAAAATATTATAAAGTTATATCACATTTATACGAACATAATCAATATCAAAGAGAACATTCACTAATAATCTGACAAACACATATTTTTGTCAAAAACTAACGTATTCCCTGTGATTTCTAGCCTCATGGCCTGTTGCAGTTTAGTGCACCAGTATGTAAACTCACAAGAAAAATTCTGTTATGCATATCGCCATAGTTTCTAAAAAACCCTAACCATGTGTTTCTGTTTAGTGCATTTGGAATTTCCACTTTCTCCTTTAATGTGGGTCTGGTTTGTTTTGAAGAGCCTTACATAGGGCTGAAATACAAACTGGGTAAATTCAGATCGCTTGTTCTAAAAGAAAAATAATGATAAAGTTATATCGCACTTGTACGAACGTAATCAATAACAAAGAGAACATTCACTAATAATCTGGTAAACACACATTTTCGTCAAAAACTGACGTATGCTCTGCCAGTTTCAAGCCTCTTGCTCTGTTGCAGTTTAGTGCACCAGTATGTAAATTCACAAGAAAATTTCTGTTATGCATATCGCCATAGTTTCTAAAAAACCCTAACCACGTGTTTCTGTTTAGTGCATTTGGACTTTTCACTTTCTCCTTTAATGTGGGTCTGGTTTGTTTGAAGAGCCCTACAGAGAGATGGAATACGTATGCAGTACCAGTATGCAAAGTCACAAGAAAAATCTGTCATGTGTATAGTTTCTAATGTCCATAGTTTCAAAAAACCCTGTGTCTGTATCACCGCTATGCTTTAGTATTTTTTTTTTCTTTTGGAAGAGAATTTTTACAAAAAAGTATTCACCTTGTGCAACAGTATCAATTGAACTTAGATCTATATTGTAAAGGAAAAATATGTCCACGAGCAACGCAGACGTCATACATATTATGCCAAAACCTCACCAATAAATTTCGTTTTTTGCTGAAAATTTCTGCTCTACCTAGCACAATTTTAGTTTTTAAGCAGTCGAATAGGAGAAAACAATATACTTTAAAATGAATTTGTTTGAAAATTGTTTCCCAGTTTTCTAACTTTCCATGATCTTTAAAATAAATGTAAATCATAAGTTTCTTTAAATTTTAATTACGCGCTTGAACCACTGAAATTATCAGAAAAAAAAAGATTACAACTTTAAGAAGCTAAATCTTTGGAGATTTCTTCAGTTATTAAGTAGTAGAAGAGTAGAAGAGCAGTTCTTCTACTCTTTCTAATATTAGCATTGTGTTAATCTTCTTTTCTAAATCAAGCTTTCCCATTGCTAAAATTCTTAGACAAACGGAGTTCAAAAATTTTTTTGCTCCTGCAAATAAACTCACCCTCTCCAAACTCAAATAACCCATTGAATTATCCAATTTATGGGGTATCTACAGTATTAATTGCCAGTGTGGCCTTTCCCATATTGGACAAACCAAACGCTGCTTAAAATTTCGTATCAAAGAACATCAACAATACATTAAAGAGCAAGAAACCAATAAATCCTCTATTCCAAAACATTGCTGGGAAATGAATAATACTTTTGACTTCAATTCGGTTAAAATAATCTCTAAACCTACTTCTATGACACGAACTTAACTTCTTTGAAGTATTTCATATTTATAAGAATTTAAAATATATTGTTAATTGGGAAATTCGCTATTCCAACATTATCAGATTGTTGGAAATATTGCATAAAAATTTCTTTTTCATATATATATATATTAATTATAGCTTTTTCTCACTATTTCGGTTCCATTTCTCGTCTATTTTCCTAATGCTTGTTACCTACAATCCTTCTTATTGGTTAATAAACCTTTAACTTGAATCCCCATCTTTTCTATGTATGTGAGCAAATTTTCGCCATCCTTTGCACTGAGGAAGGTATGCTATATGCCACCGAAACCGGTATGCTTAAAACAAAATGGTGCTTTTAACGTTGTTACAATTCTATTTGTTTGTATGTTTCCATGTGTCAATGAAACCTTGTTACTCATTTCTTACCCACTTCTTGTTGGCATAGATATTTGAAATTAGGAATATATATGTATTTATGAGGACAATACAGGAATGAAAAATTGATTTAAAAAAAATCGATCACTAAAGAGGGCAGTGGGAGGGTTTTAAAAAATCATAAACCAATGGAAATAAAATCTTGAAACTTGACATTAATATATTATAACCGAAATTAGTAAACATAGGTTTCGGAATTTTTCAAAATTCGACCACAAAAGGGGGTTTTGCCCTCCGTTTTCGAAATACATCGCGAAAACACCATTTAAGCTTACTAGCTACTGAATTATAGTTTGATTTCCTATGGAAAAATCTGTATCATCTTCAACAATAAGTATTTGTTGATAAGTTCTAATGGCAAAGTTATCACAATAGCGCCAAGTTGTCGTAATATTGCCAAATATAGTAGTGAATTTAAAATATATATATACATTTTAATGAAAGCATTTTTTTAATTTTACATTTATACTATTTTTTATGTAATAACTTATAAGGGGGGAAATATGCGTTACAATTTTGTGCCCAGGTCTTTGGATCCAGAAGACCTGCATTAATCAGGACAATGTTCTCCTGTCTTCATTACAGGATAAAATACGAATAATTGAAAAGCATTTCACTAACTGAAAACAGAAAAAAGATAAATCTTCAGATTTTTTAGCAAATATGTTTTAAATAATCAACATTTTATTACCAAAATTAATTTGAAATGAGACATACCATTCATAAAACGTATAATTTAAATTTCATTTAATCTAAGTCTCTTGATAACTTTCACTTTCGTTAAGTCTAAACATTTAACTTTTATTTAAGATTTTCTGCCTTTATAAACTGCATTTTTATTTTAGACAAAGCGTATTTTAAAGAACGCATTAATTGAAAGCTTTAATTAGTTTGAATTGCAGTTTTCTGAGAAGAAATATTTTTTGCTTGTCTTCTAAAATAAAATAAAAAGACATCTTTTTTTGTAAATGGCACTTTTATGCCTGAAGATATTTAATTTTTTAATTTTAGGATTTAAAAAGAAGTTTATTTTCAACATATAATTATTTTTACTGTATTTTAATGATTAATATTTATTTGTACTTTGATAAATTTAATTTTTTTAAGAAGTACATTTTGTTACATAAGAGAATATTTCGCTGAACTGTTATGTCAAATTAATAAATATGTGTAATTTTATGTTATGCCTTTTTCTCGTGTACGCGTAATTTGAAATCTTTTTAATTTAGAAATAAATAACATTAAATATAAAAACGACTGAGTTATTTAAATTTTGCCATTTTTATTATTTTTAACATGTTATACATAATGTTTCAAAAAGATTGAAACATTCTTTTATTTATTTGTAGCTTGATAAATTTAGTTTTTATAAATGTTATATTTTATTAATTAAGAAAACATTTCGCTGGGCTATTGTGTGAACTTAATGAATATGTGTAATTTTATGTTTTATATTATATACTTTTCTTGTGTATACATAATTTGAAATCTTTTTAATTCAAACATAAATATCATTAAATATAAAAATGACTGCGTTATATATATTTTGCAATTATTATAATTTTTTAACATATTATACAGAACTTTTCAAAAGTATTGAAACATTCTTTAATTTTTTAACAGTTCGAATCAATTCGAATTAGTAATCAATGTAAATTTCAAAAGTGTTCAGAATAACGTAGGAATTAAAATTATGTTGATGAAATAGATTTCCCTATTATTTCCAAACAGTTACACGTATTAAAATTGTATATGCTCATTGGGTCCTATGAGTTATAGTTAGTAAAGATTTTGCTCTGACAAGTACAATAGGGAAAATTTCATTATTCTACACTAAAAAAAAAAAAATAAATCTAGAGACAATCCTAAAAAAAAAAAAAAAAAAACAGAGCAGCTGAGTTGCTCATTATTTCCAAGAAATAGTTCTTGAAAATGATTCGAACTTTATTGTATAATTTTAAAACGTACCACGGAAATGCCAGTAAGATTCCTTTGAAATATGAGGAATGCTTCTGTCGACAACAAAAACATTCCCTTGAAAATCCAGGTAAATGTACAAAACTAAATGATCCTTCCTGTCTTCCTGTCTATATCACACAGTAGTTTTTTGTCATAACAAAGTTAGAAGTATAAAGACTAGAACATTAGTATTGCAACTATTCAGCATAAATGCTTGAGCAGTGACGAAGCATTCGTTTTAATCATTATAGTACCAGTAGTTGAAAAAGTATGTTTATATTTACTTCAAGAAACGATTTCTCAGACTAGAGAAAACAGGCAGGCACGCGCACGCATTTTGCTTTTGTGAAACTTTGATCTGCGGTTTACATATACTTTTAACGTGAAAAAATTATTTGAAAATTCTTTTAAAAAATCAGGTCAACCCGAAGCGTCAAAAAGCCAAGAGTCAAGCAAGAGTCAAAAAGCCAACCGGAAACAGAAACAATGAAAGTCAACCCAACCTGAACCAGACCCGCAACAGAAAAATATAGCAGCAACCCACCCGACACAAACCCCGTGTCGGGTCGGTTTCGTGTAAAAGCGGGTAACCTGATTCGATTCAGGACTTATTTGCTAGACTTCTTCCTATGCGAGGTATGTGGAGGATAATCTTCTTTTCTTTAGAAGCGTCAGAGTATAGGTATCGCATTTTCATCTGAAATTTCTTGGCAATAGCCACCGGTGGCCGAGAGGTTCTACTCTCGAAGCTGGTAGACGGGAAGTGCTGGGTTCGAACCCAATCGCGCCCGTCGGCCTAATCGTTCGGAGTTTTCGTGGTTTTCTTCGAACCTTGGATATATACGGGTTAGGTTCCCTTAGAAAGACCACCACGAAGGGCATCCCTCCCTTAGGGCCTATATCCCTCGTGTTGATAATTGGCCGTCATAAACACAACCAACCTTGGCAGTAGAGACTTGGTTAGGAAGCTTTTGAAATGAAAACCAGAATTTCTCATGAAACTGCTAATTTTTTCTGAAAATGTGGAAAAGTTGCTGGATTTTACATAAAACGTTACCCCCTCCCCTACCCCCCCCCTTTTTTTTTTACATTGATACAACAAAAAATACTAAGTTATGACGCTTTGAATTTTATTAACTTTTGAAGTTTTCTGACATTAATGATAAATAAACCTTTTTTAAGTGCCAGTAAGCTAAGAATTTTAATAAAATCCAATACTATATCAGAACTCGATTATTTTTGATCATAGAAAAATAGAAATTTTACTTTTTTACTTGGCAAAGCGTGGGGATTTTTTTTTTAAATTATTATTATAACTGATAAGACAAGGGGACCGCATAACATTTTTAAAACACTTAACCTTTTGAAAATGAATGTCAATACTATTCAGTAAAATAATTTCTATTTATTTTTGAGTGTTGTTAGGGTTTCGTTCATCTGAAGAAACCCTATTCATCTCATTCTTCTGTCTGCCCGTCTGTTTGTCTGTCTCAGAAACTATATATGTTGGAGACTTGAAATTTTGCATACGTATAGCTGAACACCTCACATCAAACGAAAAATCATAAAATTTTTAAAAAGTCTTATATTTACCCCCCATGGGCTCTAACTTGTGTATTTTAAGCTTTCTTTTCTTACTGAGCCCCTAATTAACCCATTTATGCCCAGCATCCCATTTTTGGGACGTTTCAAATTTTAATGCATTTGTATAATTTTCTTCTTCTTTATAACATGAAAATTGCATGAAATCATTATTTATAAATGTCTTTATCTATAACCGAGAGATGACAGCACAAGGTGGATATTTATTTGCTTAAATTAAGGCTTTTTTCGGTGTTTATAGATTTTTAATTTTTAAAGAGAGCGAAATGTAAAAAGTAAGTTTATTTGTATTTTTTCTATCATGGACCCAAAATTGCAAGTTATAATCTTAACTTGTGGACTTTTTTGAAATTCGTATTTTTTTAAATTGCAAAATTAAATGTTCAAGCCTATTTTTTATGCATTTTTGTAATGTACAAAATATAGGGTTCTAGGCACAAATGGGCACATATTTTTGTTAGAAATTTAGGAGACAGTTATTTATGCAATCTACTTTCGAAGATATTTATGAAATAAATTGTTATTAAATCTGCAATACGATTATTCCTATTTTATTATTAATAATAGTTATAACGTTATTAGTCTCTGCAAAGAAATAAATATATTTTTTTGTAGTTCATTAAAATACTAATTATAGTACATAATATAGAATTTAAAAACATTTTAAATATAAATATAGGCAAATATATAATTATGCATATTATTCTACTAGAAATACTCATATTTAGTTCTTTTACATTTTATCAAATAAATACAAAAAAAAAAAAAAAAAAAAAAAAAAAAAAAGCTGAACACTTGCGATCACACACTAAAATTCATAAAAATTTCAAAAAGTCTTATATTATTTTACTCCTCCGGTCTAGCTTCTGTATTTTTTGTAATTCTTCTAACCTCCACCCTTTTCACACGGGGTGTACTTTTCTAACTTTTGCAGACACTCTTTTGACCACTCTTTATTATTATGCACCATAGCCGTACATATTTTAGTTCCCATGTTTACTGCCAGGGGCGCCTACCTACCTCGGGTGCTATGAGCCCGATCCCCTCGACTAATATATCTGCGGATATTTTGTAAAACGGAGTTTCGTTCGGATACAGGTTTGTTTAGAATAGAGTGCACCCTCTGGTTGCGAAATGTAGAACTAACAGATTTTGAAAAATGATAAAGTGTTTAGAAAGGAATATTAAACGAAACCCTCTGTGCGATCTGTGATCACACTTACCCACTTGTTTCAGATTATCTACATATCTCCAACAGGTAAAAAGTTAAAACATATTTCAATAATTTTTGGACACCCTGTAGATCAAAGATGTCCGACGCGGTACCCTTTGAGGGTTCTCTTAGCTCGGTTCTAAAGTTTTTTATTACTTGTTTTTTTTTTTCTTTCCCTTTTTTCCAATAAATAAAACTATATTTTAAAAATGTAATCAAATCTATAACATTCTACTAAATAGATAGAATCATAAATGTGTGTGTGTGTATGTTTGTGTCTCATTTTATGTAATTTAACCGCAAGATTTAATTATTTATTTCTTCTTCTAAATTAATTGTATAGTACAATTTTTGAGTTAAAAAAAAAAAAAAAAATTGCTTGAAAATACGTAAATTGAAGTTATTTTATACAAAAAAAAAGACAGGTGTAATAGAGTAATGAAATAAAATAAAGCAGCTTACCAGTTTTTTTTTTTTTTTTTTTTTTTTTTTTTTCAAATTTTATGACTGCAGTCATTCTGTGAAATTCTATTTACAAATACCTACCGGGTGTCACAAAAATGACTGATAGATTTAAAAATTCAATAACTTCCAAACGGTGACATATATTTAAAAAATTCTTGCAGGTTGGTTGTGTATGATGTCAGGAGTTTTCTTACTGTGATTCTTGATTTTATTTCGAATTTCAAACAATAGATGGCACTGTGAGAAATAGTTGCTAATTCCAGTCCCGATTTTGGAAATCCGGGATCCATTCAAAACATTTTAATCTCCTTTTTTCGCGTGGGAGAAGAGAGATGCTTGGATTTAGCGCCTTTTGCTTGCAGCGCCATCTACCAAAGCTATTTGTAACTAAAACTGGAAATCGCAGCATAAAAACTCCTGCAATTTTTTTTTTAGATATCTGTCACCATTTGCAATTCAATTGCGTTATTCAATTTTAAAATCCATCAGTTATTTGTGGGACACCCGGTATATTCATATAAAGTGATTTATATGAAATCATTTCTTAAGGGGCTGTGCATATATAACGTTATCAACTTTTTGGAAATTTTGGACACCCTCCCTCCCTTACGATATCATACGTTATCATTCCTCGAACCCCCCCCCCCCCCGGTAATGATACCGTTATATCGTTATCAATGTATAAAAATTCTTTTGATTTTAGGAATTTTTTTATCTTTTGCTTGGAGTGACATACAAATATGGTTGCATTTATTTTTCGCATATTTTATTGATTCCAAGGAAGAAAAGTCAATAAAATGTCACTTTATATATGAAATAACTTTATATCAAATAATACTTAAACGAAATAGTTACTATTTAAAAGTATTCAATAATATATTTTTGTTACACCACAATGCATTCAACGTAATAATGCCTTCTAGCAACTTTCCCGCAGGAGATGGGACAGACAGAAATTTTTATCAACAAAACAGGTGGACAACATTCTTTCTATTTTATTTAGTAGTAAACACAAGTGCCATTTCAAACATACTTCGCATATGGTTTCTCGAACAGCGGATTATACATGCGTACAGAAGAATAGGAATTCCAAAGTTTGGGGTTTTCCATATTTTGGAATAAATAATTTTATAATCATTTAATGATTTTAGTAATAATTTTGTATTTTCATAAAAGTAGATAATAGACTAAAAACAGATAATTGCAACGTGCGTTTATAACAGTTGTAAAAGATAGTCGTAATGAACATACTATTTTGATGTTACAAATAAAAGTTACCAAGTTACAATTAAAAAAAGAAAATTTTGGTTGGATCAAAAATGATAACGATATCAAAAGTCAAACCCCCCTCCCCCTAGAGATATCCTACGATATCATGTGCCATATACCCCCTCCCCCCTAAAATGATAACGTTATATTTGCATAGACCCTAAAAAACAATATATTAATACAATCAATAATATTTAGTATAACTCATGAGGCCTATTATTCGTTATCTAACTCAGTCATAAAATGTCGAATTACAAAAGTGCTATTCAAAAGGTTTAAAAATTGAAGCTGCATTTTCTTTCCCCCTTTTTTTTTCTTATAAATTTACATTATTTATATAACGAAATAGAAATTGTAGAAAACAAAATTATGTATATTTGTGTCTTAATTTATATAATTTAACCGCGAGATTTAATTATTTATTGTATTTTTTCAAATTAATTCTATATTACAATTTTTGAGTCAACAATCCTGTTCTTGTAAAAAGGTATGAAAATGTGAGAATGAAGTAATTTTTATACAGAAAAAGACAGAAGTAATCAAGTAATAAAATAATATAAATGATCTTAGCAATTTCTTCAAATTGTAAGTAGGCGAGAAGGTGCGGTCATTCTGTGATATTATATTTACAAAAGCCTATATTCATATAAAGTGATTGATATGAAATCATTACTTACAAAACAATATATTAATACAATCAATAATATTTAGTGTAAATCGTGATGCCTATTATTCGTAATGTTACTCAATAATAAAATGCGGGATTAATAAAGTACTACTCAAAAAAGTTGAAGCTGCATTTTTTGAAATTTTTTTCTGTTTATAAATTTACATTATTTCTGTAACAAAATAGAAATTGTAGAAAACAATTGTATGTATGTATGTTTGTTTCTTAATTTATATTATTTAGCCGCAAGATTTAAGTATTTATTGTCTTTTTTTATGAATTTATTATATATTATGATTTTTGAGTTTACAATCCTGTTGAGGTAAAGGGCATTAAAATGTGTAAACTGAAGTAATTTTTATAAAGAAAAAACAGAAGTAAACGAGTAATAAAATAAAATAAAGAATCGAAACATTTTTTTTTTCTAATTGTAAGTAGACGAAAATGTCCGATAATTCTATGAAATTTTGTTTAAAAATACATTCATAAATAATATACATAAAAAATACAATTATACATTAAAGTACTTTAAAATACAATTCATAGAAAGTGATTCATATGAAAGCATTTCTTACAGAACAATATAGTAATACAATCAATAACATTTAGTATAATTAATTATTCCTTTCATTTGTTGCATAAATCAATGGTAAAATGTGGTTGGTTGGTTGTGTTTATGAGGGCCAATTATCAGCACGAGAGATATAGGCCCTAAGAGGAGGAGTATACTCCATGGGGGTATTTCTAAGGGAACCTAAACCGTATTTACGCGTGAAAAATAAAGGTTTGAAGAAAACCACGAAAACTCCGAACGATTAGGCCGACGGGCGCGATTGGAATCGAACCCACCACCACCCGTCTACCAACTTCGAGAGCAGAACATCTCGACCACTGGTGGGGCCGGTAAAATGTGGAATTAATAAAGTACTTCTCAAAAGATTTAAAAGTTCGAAATGAAATTTCTGGATTTATTTTCTTTTTCTTTTTTTTTTTTCTTTTTTCTTTTTTTTTTTTTTTTTTTTTGCTTATAAATTTATATTATTTAGGTAAAAAATCGAAATTGTTGAAAACAAAATAAATTTTCTAACGAATGCATACTTTCATAAATACAGTAGAGCGCCAATTATCGGAACTCCAAATAACCGAAATTCCAATTATCCGAACAGCATACTTCTCTCAAAAAAAAAAAAAAAAAAAAAAAAAAAAAAAACGAACTTCTATTTATCCAAACAGCCTATTTCTCTCAAAAGTTTTATTTTAATGATGATGAGATTGTGGATGCGATATAAGATGAAAAAGAAATGGAAGAAATGAAAACGAATGCTCTAAAATGAGCTATGTCCATCACGTAAATGTTTTGTATAATAATTAAATAATTAAAAAAAAACTAATCCACCAAGCCTTTGAATGTTTGGAAAAGCTATAAAATGGCTCGAACGGCAGAAGAACTCTGATACTATTCAACTAACGTATTTAAGAAAAATTCGAGTTGTGGCATCATTGGAAAAAACGTCTTCTTTGAAGCAAGCAACAATCAAAAGATGTTTTGCTTAAATTATAATATCTGAGTTAAGAAAATGATAAAAAGAAAATTTTAAATGATAAAAAAGTGAAAAAAAAAAAACAAACAAAAAAAAGCAGTTTTTAAACATGCTAGCACTAACTGGTGCTGCCAGTCTTAAGCCTGGATAAAGTGTAAAGGTTTTAGTATAGTCAAGAACATCCCTTAAATTGTCTGTCCATTTATCCAAACTTTTGCTTATACGAACTAGGGTCGGTCCCGACTTGTTCGGATAATCGGCCGTCTACTATACAATGGCAATATTTTTCCCTCAATAAAATTTTAATAGCATGGATAAATCGTTATAAACTGGAAAACCATTTGCTTTTTCAAAACTCTATAAAAATATTTTGAGGAAAATTTTCTCGAAATGAGCCATGAGAGGCATTGCCAGAAAAAATGTCTGATCGCAATAAAACAGCCAGCGATTTCGGAACGATTTTTTTCCCGACAATCCGTTTTATGGTGTTTTCTTCTAACAAAAGATTTTCTTGAACTGAATCAGTTGTCACATTTATTTTTACTGAATAAATTGATTGCACTGTCTTAAGGGGTCTCAAGACTCTTTAAACTTAAAAATTTTCGGGATTTTAATTTTTTTTTTTTTTTATGTTAAACTCCTATCTTTTCTAAACATTTTGATATAATTGTTTCCTGGAAATTCCTATTAGAACATTATTTATGGCTTTTAGAATTATACCCGCTCAATAACTGAAGTGGCGGTTCCGAAACTTTGGAGTCATGCCAAAAAACGTCATTAGGAGAAAAATGATGCGCACGATATATCAGAAACTTCTGAATACTTTTTCATGAAATTCTGTATAAACAGAACCTAAAATTTCCTTTTTATTGTTCAAAAAAATATTTTTTTAGGTGATTATACTGTTGAAATTTTCTAAATTTTGCATTAGCTAAATACAACTTTTTATTAAAAATATAAAAATGCTCTGAATACAAATTTATTTAGATTCTTGGTAATTACTATAGTCTGAAGTGTAATTAGGAACCAAAATTTTCATTCTAGCTGCAAAACTTATTTTATAATCCTGCGTGGAATCTGTTATGCCGATTTTCTGCTAGTCAAAGTATGACAGTGTGGAGTGGAGCCACCTGTAAGTGCTAATTCTGCATTTTGCAATTTTTTAAATACATGGAATGAAAGAACAGACTTATATCGTTCTTTCCAATTAATATTGTGTCTAAAAATCAAATACATTTTAAGTTATTAAATGTTGAAAATAATCTTTTTTTTTTTTTTTTCATTTTTTCCAATTTTAACCCTTAATTGCCGGGTGTTGCTTTTCGGCAACATACCCAATTTAAGCTTCTAAAATAATATAGAATAATATTGAAACTATAATGCCTAATGTTGAAAATAAAATATATTCTGAAAATATTATTAAATCGATTTTCAACATGTAGAGGCAACACTTGTGTTGTTTAAGAATAAAGATAGATATATTTTTTCAGTTGTTGCTACTTGCTCTTTTTGTGTTGTTTGGAAGCTTGCGAAATACCATATTTGGTTTTGCAGTGAGCACGTAAAATTTATTCCTTATTATAGTTCCTAAAATTCTTGTGTGTTTAATATTATAGAATTTTATCAAGGAAAATTATTTTTTCAATCAAAGACCAGTATTGCCGATCAGTAACAAACTGTTTTTTAAACGTAAACCATACTTAAAACAAAATATGATTTTTTTAAGTATTTTTCCCATAATTTATTTAAACAATGAAAGCCGAAAACTATTATTACAATGATTTTTGAAAAATCAGGCCTTTAAGGGTTAAGATTCCTGAGGCCCCTTAAAGAAAGTGTTTCAAAATTATTTAATGTGATTCACGATTTTTTTTAAAAAGCATTTTATCTAAAACTTAAGCCTATAGCCATTTATACTTTAGCATGAAAAAACCTTTCCTTGATGAACAATAATGTGAAGAATTTTTTTTTTTTTTTTTTTTTTTTTTTTTAATGGCAATACTGAACACATTTTAATTATTACGAGTCCAAACCCGTCGAATTCAACGAATGAAAATGTTTAAAAGAACTGATTGCCTGAAATTACGAAAAAAATAAATAATTACAATAATTAATAAATATTATTATTGGCTGAAATATTATTTTAAACTAAAATTTATTTTCAACTTTTCTAATTATTACAAAATTAAACTTTATTCCTATACGTAATCAGTAGCATGCAATTAAGATAATGAAAATATGACATTAATAACTTAGACTTTGATCTTTGGTATTACATAATGAAAAATCAACGAAAATTGCGCCACTATGACACAAATATATACATTTTTTTCAACGAAATCTAAAAATAACATCTTTTTCACCATCGTAAAATAGACATTTTTCATAGTCATATTCACTATTTAAAAAATATTTTAACGTGCCTAATACAATTTTGCTGTAAACATTCGTACTCTTTACTTGTGGTTCTAATCTAAGTTCTGGCGAAGTCCAGACATTTAGTTTTAGACGCATATGCAGTAAAATATTTATTTTTATTATAGAAAAAACTCATTTCAGTTTTACTATGACATCATGTTTACCCACTGAAGCCTTCTGAGTTTAGCGCCCTGAATCTCAATGTTAGGAGAATGAAAAACATATTAAAATGTAACAACTCTATAAGTAAAAATGAGTTATTTTAAATCATGACGTCATTTTCTGTTCAAAAGTTTTTAAAATGTTATTTTTAATTGTAATACGAAAATGACATCCTTAATGATATGGTAATTTCTATTCTTTCCTTTCTCTCTTCAAAAATACAAGTAACCCGATTACCACCAATGTGAAGAAATATCACAAAGAACTTTTAAAATTAAAATTAAAATTAAAATATAAAAATCGGATTACTTAAAAAAATAGTGAATGCGAGTACATCTACAAATTAAGTGCTTTCATTAAAAAAATAATTACCAAAATCAGTTCAGTAGAAAGTTGAGATGACTAAAAAAACAGCTTTGTCTTTTAAATATATAGATTTGGTATTATATTATTTCTACATGCTTTCTATAAGAGCAACTAAAATATTTAACCAAAATGTTATTGAAAATTTAGAGTCAAATCATTAATGTCAGTTTAGAAACCAAACTTCTGTGTTTTTGAAAAAAAAAAAAAAAAATGTTTTTTCAATATTGTCAAGAAGTTAAAATTCGGATATGAAATTTCTTATGTATTTTCTATTTATTAACTTATACCACAATTCAGATAAAGCAGAAAATTCATTTCCGTAAATATTTTTATTCTAAAATCGCAAAAATACGTGTCACTTACATTCACTGCCACAGTGTCTACTTCTTTCACTAATGATCTTTTGAAACTACGTAAAAAGTTATCATTAAAATAAACTTATTTATAAATAGTAACACATGTATAAGCAAACTGATATAAAATTACTCTTTTTATAAATTTGAAAGAATGACACATAAAATATTTGCGATCGCCATAAAATAGGCTATAAATCTCTGGCGATATTTTATTAGCAATTAGTTTCTCAGTGTTTTTTTTTTTTTTTTTTACCGACATGTCATTTTTCTGAACGGAATCGCTTGTCAGCATTTTTTCTAACAATAAGAGAAATGCATAGTTCTAAAGAAAATGGTTCTGTTGATTGATGCGATTCACGACTTCTTTATATTGGAAAGTTTCTTTCTTCTTAAGTGTTCGTAAACTAATAGTGTAGGTGTTTACTGTTGAATTAAAATATATGCATGCATCTAGGTACAAACTGATATACATGAAACTACGTGTTTAAATCTTACAAAATTATCATTTAAATGCGATTTTGTCCAATTTGCGTTATGTTATTTTCAGTACATATATTATCAAATTAAAAGAAACCGCGGCGAAGACCGAGCTAAGATTAATTAAAATTAGCTTTGTGTTCAATTCGATAAAACAACAAATTCTTGTTGTATTATTGCTACAAAGCATTTTATTTCATAACATTATTATTTAAAGAAACAATCAGAATGTACTAAAAAAAGAATGTACTAAATTTTATATTACTTACATATTTCTAACGAAATGCCATCCTTCCAAACTCAATTTTTAGTTGGACACAGATTGCTCGAATCATGTATCTTGGCTCCTATTGCCACTTTCTATTAACCTTTAACTGATGTCACGCGGTCTCCCAAACCCCGCGACTCCCAGATGTAAACACTTTTACAGCTTTTTACTTTTCTGTACTGAAGTTAAATAATATGAATAAAATACTTTTTTCATGCAATTTAATTCACATGCTCCTAAGAGAAGTAGAACGATATTGTTAGGGCAAAATTTAAGTAAATTCAACCATTTGAGTTATTTTTTTTTATATACATTCTATTCGAGGGGTTTGAGAGACCGGATCACATCAGTTGTGTGACAAATTTTAGTCACATCAGTTAAAAGCTAAATCCCTTCAGATTCTAAAAGATAATTTTTCAACCAAATTTCGCCAAATCAGGCGACATTTTTTTCGTTTGTCGCCAAGCTTGTGTTTTTGCATTGGTAATCTTGAAAGTCGATTTTCCATCCAAAGCTTGCCAATGTCACCAATATTTCGCCAAATATCGCCAAATTTGTTGGAATGTTGCCAACTTGGCAATAACTTAATAACTGTTTTAACCTTCGTTCCCATTGAAATACATTGACCCGTAGACACCCCCAAATGACCTAGTAATCGAATTTTCTCGAAAATGTGACCTACCCCAATGGTCTTCTCGTACCACAAAACAGTAAGATACAAAATTTAATCAAAATTGTTTGAGCCGTTTTTTAGATAAAATTTGCATACACACACACACAAAATTTCCTCATATTATAATATATGATTCTATGCGAAAGGTAATTTTTCAAACTGTGGGAAAATAGTTCCTGACCGAAATTCGAACCGAGAACCTCTGCCTTTAATTGCCAATTCATTTCCAATTGAGCTATCTGGACGACAAATAAAACAACACATTCAAACAGACAACCATTTGGTAACGACATCTGGTTTGATACTTGCAAGGTGATTGGTGGTTTTTTTTACGTCCTGTTATCTGAACGAAATACGTATGTCAAAAATGTAATTAGTATTTATCATCGTTTATTGGAATTCCTTTACCTGCGGTTTATTCTGTTGAGCTGTTTCAAGTAACAGAAAATATGTCGTTACCACACGTTTGTCTTAGTTACCGGGATGTTGTCCAGATAGCTCAACTGGAAGACCCTTGGCAAATTAACGACAAAAGTTATGGACTAGAGTAACAGCCCTGAATAATTTTCTCTCTGCTGAATTATTCAAATTAAGTTAAAAATTGGTAAAAGTGATAAAAAGAAACTTAAAGTGTCTCAGGACTCTTAAAATTGGGAAAAAAATGAAAAAAAAAAAAAAAAAAAGAGAGACCATTTTCATTATTTAACATCTTAGAACGTATATGATTCTAAAACCCAATTTTTATTGAGACGAAAGATACGTTCTTTCATTTTGTGTATTTAAAAAATTTCAAGATGCATAATTAACATTTACATGGGGCTCCAAACTATCAGATATTTGACGAGCGGAAAACTGGTGTAACAGCTTGCGCGTATGATTAGAAAATAACTATTGCATTTAGAAAAGAAAATTTTACTGTCTACTTGTACTTCAGATTGTAATAATTACCCTGAACCTAAATAAATTTGTATTTGAAGCATTTTTATATTTTTAATACAGAGTTGTATTTAGCTAATACAAAATTTTGAAAAGTTCAATAACATAATCACCTTTTTTTTTTCTTTTCTTTTCTTTTTTTTTTTTTTTACAATAAAAAGGAAATTTTAGGTTCAGTTTATACATGTTAACATGAAACGTATGTTTTAAAAAAAATATGAAAAAACGTTTAGACGTTTGAGATATCCCGCGTGTTATGCCCAAAAATGTCATTTGGAGAAAAATGACTTCAAAGTTGTGGAAACGCCGCTTCAAATATTGAGCGGGTATAATTTTAAAAGCCATACCTTCTGTTCTAAGGAGAATTGCAAGGAAACAACTGTATTAAAATATTCAGAAAAGATAGGAGAAAAAAATTAAAAAAAAATCTAAAAAAATTAAAATTTTGAAAATTTTGAAGCTTTAAGAGTCATGAGATCACTTAAAAGGCATATAAATAGCTTTATTTAGATCGACATATGTTTCATCACCCAAACGGCGACATTTTCAAGATCTTTGTTGGTACAAATATTTTCGCAATTTTTGTTTAAAAACAAGAAATTGGTTAACCCATTTATGCCTGGATTTTTATTATGTCAAATTTGTTGGTAAAATCACTTTAAAATGTTGCAAAATGAACTGGAAAAAATATTTGAAAAAATTACGCTAAATATTTTTGTATTTATTTGATGAAATGTAAACGTACTAAATAGGGGAATATCCATATGTGGAAAAATGTATAATTACATGTTTTGTCTAAATTTATATAAATTAAGCTTTTAAGTTGTATTTTATGTGCTATAATTAGTATTTTTACGAACTATTAAAATGTATATTTATTTCTTTATAGAGACTAACATTATAAGCATAATTAATAATAAATTAAGAATAATCGTATTTGAGGATAAAAAACAATTTATTTCAAAATCATCTTGTAAAGGACTTTACATCAATAACTGTCGCTTAAATGGCTAATAGAAATATATGCCCATTTGCGCCTTGCGCCCTATATTTTTTATGCTACAAACATGCATAAAAAATAGTTTTGAACATATAATTTCGCAATTTAAAAAAATACGTATTTCAAAGAAGTCTACAAGCTAAGATTATGACCTATTTATTTTGATTCTTGATGCAAAAAATAGAAATAAACTTACTTTTTACTGTTCGCTATCTTGAAAAATGAAAAATGTATAAACACTGAAAATAGGCCTTCATTTAAGCAAATAAATATTATTCTTATGCTGCCATCTCTTGTTGATAGATAAAGATATTTATAGACAATTACTTCAGAAAACTTTCACGTTGTAAAAAAGAAGAAAATTATAAAAAAATATTAAAATTCGAAAGTCCCAAAAATGGGACGCTAGGCATAAATGGGTTAATAAAATCCCGACACCTAAAAATGTAAATAAAAGTATTTAAAATAAAATAAATTTTAAAATAAAAAAAAATTGCGAAAATATTTGTATCAACAAAGATCTTAAGAATGTCGGCGTTTGCACGATGAAACACATGTCGATCTGAATAAAGGTATTTAAATGCCTTTTAAGCTGGTCTGGGGCACATTTTCGAATCATTTTTACTTATTGAGTTAAAATTCCGAAATTTTTTGTGATGGTTAACCATATCATTTATAAATAAAATCATGTGATAAAACGTCTCATTTTTTTTTAATTTTATTAAAAACGTGGGGTAATTTAAAATCGTTTTAACTCGAAATATTATTAGTAGAATTTCAATTTTTTTACGTTTTAATAAACAGAAATACATAAGTTTTTATTAAGATTCAGCATTTAAAAAAATATTATTTTAAATAAAAATTAAAAATATCTAAAGTAAAAATTGGGGGGGGAAAAACGACCTAACTTAAAAAAAAAAAAAATCATATTTTTTAAAGTAAATATTTTTTTCAAAATTGCTGAATCAAAATTAAAGTAAAACAATTGAAAAAGACATGTTCTAAATTTGAGCAATTTATCTTTAACGATTCTTGACTAATAACAATTTAAATACGTTAAATGGTGAAAAAAACAATCAAGAAGAAAAACGCATTTACGCAAGAAGTCGTTCCCATGACAACCATTGCTTGAAAGCTAGATTTTAAAAACCAACAAAAACTTAAAAATGAATCTTTTTTCTTCCAATTAAGATTGAAACATGATTTAAACTTTATTTTAAGCAGAAAAAAACAGAGAAATTTTTAAAGTAATAAAAAAAATTTTAAGAAAATTTTAAGATTTTTGTGTCTCGGACCCCCTTAAGTGTATTTATTTTATTTATTTTTTTTTATTTATTTATTTTTTTTTTAAGCTTAGTTTGGATAATTTTAAGTGATTTTCATTCACAATTTTACAAGTAGGGTTGCATTAAAATATTAAAAATCTCCGCTAAATGGTTTAAATCCGAAGCTACAATTATTGGTATAATTCCACTTTATGAATTTATATTTTCTCAGTAATATTTTAGAATTTACACTACAGTATGTACTTGGGTTCTTAGATCTATAAAAATAATTTATTTCATGAATTTTGTGGCAATTTTTATTCTTATTTAAATGTTAATATTATACATAAACTGAAGACCGGCTTATTTAGTGCGCAATTTTACGTAAAGAGTTTTACAAATGTATTCCTTGAACGAATATGAAATAATCGCCTATGAAATATGTTTGATCGCCATAAAATAGACTACAATTTTCAGGCCATATTTTTAGTAATCATTTTCACAGCGCTTTTCCTGACATGTCATTTCTTTGAACGAAATCACGGATCAGCCTTTTCTTATAGTAAAATAAGTCCGTGATTTTAAAGAAAGTGTCTCAGATGATTGATGCTATTCATGAGTTTCGGAATTTATTATACTTTTGGAGTCCATTGTTAAGTGTAAGTATATGCATGAGCTCAATACAAGCTTATTTACTGCAAACCATGTAAATAAGCTCACTTCTTAGGAAAAAAGACATGTCCACGTGGTAGTGCTCATTTTAAGCTGCATTAATTACAGAAACAAATATCTGCAAATGTATCAATTTTTGTTAAACGGATTTAAATTCAAAGCTAAAAACATTGAAAGCCGTATTTATTTAAACGCATTTGAAAGTTGATATTATTTCTATAATCCATTTCATTCCGTCTGCCTTAAACGTAAATTCTGCCAAATGGATTTTAATTTGACTTTCACTGTTAGTTAGATAATTTTTTAGGTATGGTTTTAGTATATTGCCCATCGTTCTAAATTACTTAGTTATAAAATTATAGGAAACAGTTCCATAATCAAGCAAACACGATTATGAATGATTAGCTTTTTAAAAAGTTCTACTAGGTGTATTTTGATGAAATTTGTAACGTTAGATAATTTTTTCAAGAATGTTTTAGTCTATTACATATCATATAGTTCTGTAGTAATTTGTCAAACCTTATCATAAATAATCAACTAAAAGAGTTGGGCACTTAACAGACCAAATTTTGTCTGACACATTAGAAAATATAATTATGCAATGGCGTTCGTATCGTTTCAGCAATGCTGAAGAATAATCTTAATAAAGCTCCATATTGCTTTATAAACACATGGTCAAATTGAACGCTCATAAAATTTTATTCAATGTTCGTTTATCTAAACCTACTAGCGTAGCTTGCGAATCGTTCTAGTATAATATAAAATAAAATTTTGGAAGTACTTGAATTTTTAAGATCTTAAGACTGAGATATAATTTTCATTTTTGAGCACTTTATTATTAAAAGTGTTACAAAACCTTTCTTTGATTGCAGAAAAAAAAATCTTATAATATATTTTAGGTTGTCAAAAAATGACTATTATTTTAAAATAATATTTTTTCAGTAAACAGTTTTACAGTACGTTTTTCCTGCCATTTCATTTTTTTTTTAAACGAAATCCTTTATCGACGTTTTCTCACAGTAAGCGAAATGCACAAAGTTTTACAAACAATGGGTCGAAGGATGGATGCGATTTACTACTTCTTTACTTCTTTGTATTTGAAAACTTTCAAGTTTCATAGAAAATAATTTTGAAAATCTATTATATTTATGGACTTCATTGTTTAATGTAACCACATGTATATTCCCAGGGCAAATTATTTTACGTGAAGCCATGTCTTTATGTATCCCAAAGATTCATTTTGATGCTATGGTGCTAAATTTAAAATCACTTTATTTACAGAAAAATAATTACAAATTTAAACAAGGTTTAAGTTAAAGAGGTATAAATTTAATGCAGATTGTTTTTTCTGATACATTCTGTTTTCAGTGTAAAATAAGAGATAAGTATACACCAGTAAATACCTGCGTTTTTATAAACTACTTTGTGGATAGGTGCGATTTACAACTTCTTTGTACTTGAAAGCTTTCCACTTTCGTAAAATATAATTTTGATAATCTAATATATCTATGAATTCCATTGTTTAATATAACCTCATGCATGTTCCCAGTGCAAATTAATTTACTTAAAACCGTTTTTTTATATCTTCCAAAAACTTAATTTTGATGAGATTTTGATAAATTTAACACTATTACATTTACAAAAAAAATAGTTACAATTTTAAACAAATTAATCTTAAAAGGTATAAATTTAATGAGGATTTCTTTTTTAATTTCATTTCCATTTATCAATTAATATATTCTCTGGAATATAATTAGAATTACATTTCAGTAAATATTTGTTTAATTGTTCTTATTGTTTTTGTTGTATTGCTCGTTTTGTTTTTTAAATAATATATTAAGTGCTCCCAGGACTCTTAAAGCTTCAAAAATTTCGAAATTTTATTTTTTTTTTAATCTTTTCTTCTAAACATTTTGATATATTGTTTAATTGAAATTTCTATTAGAACAGAAGTTATGGCGTTTACAATTATATCCGCTCAACAGCTGAAGCGGCGTTTTCGAAATTTTGAAGTCATTTTTCTCCAAATGAGATTTTTGGGCATAACACGCACGATATCTCAAAAACTTCTGAATATATTTTCAGGAAATTTTCAAATTATATATTTTATATTAGTTTATATAAATTGAACCTAAAATTTCCTTTTTATTGCTCAAAACAATATTTTTTTAGGTGATTATACTGTTGAAATTTACAAAATTTCACAATAGCTAAATACAACTTTTTAGTAAAAATATATAAATACTTTACATACAAATTTATTTAGCTTCAAGGTAATTCTTACAATCCCAAGTATAAGTAGGCACTAAAAATTTCATTCTAATTACAAAATTTATTTTGTAATCCTGCGCGTAAGCTGTTATACCAATTTTCTTCCCTTCAAATGCCTGACAGTTTGGAGCCCCCTGTAAATTCTAATTCTGCATTTTACAATTTTTTAAATGAATATAATGAAAGAACATATATCTATCACCCTAATAAAAATTTTGTTTTAAAATCATATATATTTTGAGAAATTAAATGTTGAAAATGGTCTTTTTTTTTTCTTCCAATTTTAAGAGTCCTGAGACCCCTTAACAATACTTTGGTCCATAAATTCTGTGGCGCTTTGTTTGTTTTTATGCAAAAAAATTTACAAAAATAAACATGAAAGAATCTCTTGTGAAATACTTTTGATCATAGTGGCCACAATTTTCGGATGGTTTTTACTTTCTTCTATCTTAAATAGAAGAAAGTATTATAATCGACATTTTTTTCGACTTCCGGTTTTCGACGGATTTACACGTTTTAGGGGTCAGCGATCCTAAAAAACATGTTTATAGAAAATTTCTCTCTGTCCGTGTGACTGTATATCCGTGTGTCCGTGTGTCCGTATGTCGACCTTGCACCAGCAAAAATTGTATGAAGTTATGCATTGAATTGAACCAATTTTTTTTTAAGTTTTTGGCTATGACAAGCAGGTCCTCCATTAATTTGGTAAAAAATCCGCCGGTAGGGGGCGCTGTAATAGCGATTTTTGTGCATTTGGAATATTGTAACATCGAAAAGTGTATGAAGTTATGCATAGAATTGAACCAAATTTTTTGTGTATGTTTTTGGCCATAGCAAGAAGGTCCTCCCTGAATTTGGAAAAATTCCGCCGGTAGGGGGGGGGGGGGGGCTGTAATAGCAATTTTTGTGCGATTTTTGTGTATTTTGAATAATTTACCATCGAAAAGTGTATGAAGTTATGCATAGAATTAAACCAATTTTTTTGTGTATGTTTTTGGCCATAGCAAGAAGGTCCTCCCTGAATTTGGAAAAATTCCGCCGGTAGGATGCGCTGTAATAGCGATTTTTGTTCATTTTGAATACTGTACCATCGAAAAGTGGAGGAAGTTATGCATAGAATTGAACCAAATTTTTTGTGTATGTTTTTAGCCATGGCAAGAAGGTCCTCCCTGAATTCGGAAAAATTCCGACGGTAGGGGGCGCTGTAATAACGATTTTTGTGCCATTTTCAATATTGTACTATCGAAAAGTGTATGAATTTAAGCATAATTCTTATAAAAATTCTAATAAAACTAATAAAAATGAATCATTGGTATTTGTAACAACATTTTGAAATATTAATATACATGAGATAGAAAAAGTTTTGGGATTGGCACATCCAACTAGTTTTTCTTCGCAATCTGTTTCAAGTGGTTTTTTCTGACATATCATTATTCTGAACGAAATCACTTGTCAGCTTATCTTAAAAAAAAAAAAAAAAAAAAAAAAAAAAAAAAAATCATCATTTTAAAGAAATTGGCTCAGATGATTGATGTCATTCATGATTTTTTTTAAAGAACTGAGTTATTAAAATAAAAATTGTGAGAATTATGATTTTTGAGTTCATTGTTGAATATAAGAATTTGCTAGTGTCCAATACAAGGAATCCATGTGCATAATTGTTATAAAAAATACATGTGGTTTTAGTGATGTCAATTGTTTTATTCATTATTTACAAAAAAAAAAAAAAAAAAAAAAAAAGAAAAGAAAAAAAAGAAAAAAGAAAAGAAAAAAAAAGAAAAAATCAAATGAAACAATTTTTGTATAAAATGTTTAAATTCGAATCTGGAATTATTAAATTTCTGTTTGATTGCCGAAAAAAATATCCTAAAAAATATTTTTGATCATCGAACAATGATCAAATAATATTTTCCTAGTAATCAGTTTTACATTATGTTTTTCCTGACATTTCATTTATTTAAACGAAATCCTTTATAGTCTTTTTTTTACAGTAAGCCAAATGTAAAGTTTTAAAAACAATGGCTCGAAGGATTTGATGCGATTTACGACTTCTTTGTATTTGAAAGCTTTCAAGTTTCGTAAAAAATAATTTTGAAAATCTGCTATATTTATGAACTTCATTGTTTAGTACAACACTATGCATGTTCCCAGTGCAAATTAATTTAATTGAAACCACATCATTATATCATCATCTTCCAAACATGTTGAACATCTTCCAAAGACTTCATTTTGATCGGATTTTGCTAAATTTGAGACCACTTCATTTACAGAAAAATAGTTACAATTTTAAACAATTAAGCGGAAAAGGTATAAATTTAATGAAGATTTTGTTTGGTTTGTTTTTTAAATAATTTAGTAACAACACTTTCGTTCATAAATTCTGTGGCACTATGATTGTTAAATAAATTGAAATATTATGCATATATAGAAGATGAATGAGAGAATAATGTTTGTTTTTATGCAAAAAAATTTACAAAACAAACATAAAAGAATATCTTGTGAAATACTTTGATCACAATGGCTATAATTTTCTGAAGATTTTTTTTTTTTTCACAATCAGTTTCAAGTGGTTTATCTGACCTGTCATTACTCTGAACGAAATCACTTGTCAACTTATCTTAAAGTTTAAAAAAAAAAATGCATAGTTTTAAAGAAATTGGCTCAGATGATTGATGCTATTCGGGATTTTTTTAAGAACTCAGTTATTAAGAATTTGAAATAAGAATTAAGAATTCTAAATAAGAATTTTGAGAATTATAATTTTTGAGCTCATTGTTGAATGTAAAAATATGCAACTGCCCAATAGAAGGAATCCATGTGTATACGTGTTATAAAAATGACATGTGATTTTAGTGACATTAATTGTTTTATGCGTTATTTACCAAAAAAAAATTTTTTTTCTAATGAAACATTTATATATATATATATATATATATGAAATGTTTAAATTCGAATCTGAAATTATTCAATCTTTTAAAATTATTTATCAGTTAATGTTTTCAGTGTAAAATAAGATAAATCATACATCAGTAAATACTTGCGTTTTTATAAAGTGCCCTTGGCGCAACAATTCCTAGGGATTTATGCTGGCCAGTGCTGAACACTTTTTTTTTTTTTTACCATGGCCCCGTGGTGCTATGCAGCATAATTTCCGGCGAGGTGGTCAACCTAACGCGGAACCCCCAGTGTTGATCTTCCAGGGTAGCTTTCTACTCATTTTATCGACCACGAAGGGACGTAAAGATGAAATTATCCAATTCAGAGTCGTATTCTAAACCTGTATTGTGATAGATCAAAGTTACTGGGCTTTTGCGTTTTTATAATCTCAATAATAATTTGTCGTGGTTTCTTTCTTTCGTAAAACCTATATAAATATCAAATATTAATGAAAATTTAACAATAATTCATTTAATGAACATTACTTACTGCTCATTTTGATATAAAGACGGCTACAAATCTTTTCTTTAAGCAGCATGAAAGATTTTCCTATAAAATATTTTCGATCACCAGATTCCAAAGATTTTTTCTTTGCATTTTTATAATCTCAATAATAATTTTTCACTGTTTCTTTGTTTCGTAAAATATATATAAGTATCATATATTAATGAAAATTTAACAATAATTCATTAAATTAACATTACTTACAGCTCATTTTCATATAAAGACTGTTACAAATCTTTTCTTTAAGCAGCATGAAAGATTTTCTTATAAAATATTTTTAATCAAAAGATTCCAAAGATTTTTTTCTTTACCATCAGTTTTACAGTTATTTTTTTCCTGACACGCCATTTTCTTGAACGAAATCACTTGTCAGCTTTTTCTTACATAAAGCCAAATGCAGAGATTTAAAGAAGGTAGTTTAAATGATTGATGCTTTTCCTGATTTATGTATATATATATATATATATAAATTTCAAAATGACCGGGTACATAATATTCAAGTACTTGTGTATATATAAAATATGTAAACAGGACGTCCCAGAAACATCGACCTCGGCTTTTATTCTTTAAATATTGTTCATAGACATACATTATAAATTAAAAAGTTGCTTTAATAAAAGGTATAGAATTTTATAAAATCGATTAAAATTTTCAGAAGGTTAAATTTGAAGAAATACAAAATTTAAAATTTTATGAGCCCATCCCGTACATAAAATTTCCCAATAAGTAAAATGTGTCCCATACACTAATAAAGTCATGTACAAAATTCCAGCATTTTATCATAAAAAGTTGCAGATATATGTTTAAACAAAGTTGGTGAGGAGTTAATCATAATTTTAAATGTAAATGTTTACAGCTAGAGAAGCAGTAATTTTCTTTCGAATTTGTGTATGATACCTGAAACGGGATCATCCAACATGATTTTTCCCCTTTGCGAACTCATATCCAGACATCGAAAAGTGATTAAGGGAGCATTTATGTATTTTGTTATCGCTGCGACTTTTTATGATAATATGCAGGAATTTTGTACATGACCTTATTAGTGTATGAGGCATATTTTACTCATTGGGATTTTTTTTTTTTTAACGGGGCCAGTGTAAAAATTTAAATTTTGCATTTCTTCAAATTTAATCTCCTGAAAATTTGAATCAATTTCATAAAATTTTGTACCTTTTTTACGCAACTTTGTAATTTATAATACATGTCTATGATCAATAATTTAGAACAAAAGCCGAGGTCAATATTTTTGGGACTCACTGTATATATATAAAGACAGACAGATCCAGAAAATATTTCTTCCTAAAATGCTACATAAAATATAGTTTTTATTTTCTAGAATAAGCAAAAAATGATTAGAAATTACATTATTTTTTGAAATTTTCATAAAATTGTTATCAGTAAATTTTCAATATATAAAAGCCCAATTCTGAATTCCATCGTCTAAATATTTTATCTTATTTTACTTGAACAGGTATTTTATAAAATATATTAGTCTACAAACAGATTCATTGATAACAGAAATTTCTGTTACGCCGTTAATTAATCATTACAATGCATAAATTATTGTAAAATAAATACAATGTGTATAAATTATTATAAACTAAACCATATTCATACATCTATGTTACAACGCAAAAACAATTGTATGAGTAACGTTGGCCTAGCATTAACAATTTCAAAAACCTAACCAACAAATTTCGCCTTTTCTGCAATTTTTCTTAACATCAAACATTGCAAAATTTCAATTTTTATACCGTCGACAAAAAGATGGACGAAAACTGTATCACAATTTATTGTTTTTTTTATGATTTAAAACAACTTTTAAGCAACATTTGTAAAGCAATTTTTAAGCAACATTTTTTAAAAATATTTATGGCATCTACTTTCGGTAGGTTAGTCGGTTTGCTCATACAAAAATTATAATTTATTCAGCATTTTTTTTTTTTTTTTTTTTTACTTCTCATGTAATATTTCATAGTTAATTTGTCAAACGAAATTTAAATTAATAAGAATGCAAAGAAACAAATGAAACATCAACATAACAGATATGTAATCGAACTATGCGCTAAACACTGAAATAATCATACTCTGTAAATAGTGATATGTTCCTCTATTGTGTAATATTCCTCTATTGACCACTAGCATGTGGCTAATACATACATACAAAAATACTTTTTGGTGTAATTGGGGGGCCATCCAAGAAGATATACCAAAGGTAAAAAAATAAATCCATTACAGTTTTCAATTAAAACGATTTTACTATACATCTTGTACACCTGGTATTATACCGTGTATCTTTAAACCCAGTAATCCTTGTAGGATTACCTGTTTATTATAAAAATACGAAAGAAACTCGTTAAATGAATATGAAATTGATTAATGTCTATGTAAATATTAAGTTATTTTTTAATTGCCTTTTGCGTATTGCCGATTGATCTGCGATCGTAAATAAAATAAAATAAAACAATTTTGGAATATTTAATACGTGATTTATCACATTGCTAACGAAGCGTAGACCCAACAGAGTGAAAAATGTCCAAGCTGGAAATCAAACATGGAAACCTTGGGATAGCGCTCCAAGTGCCCTACCATCTGGGCTATGAGAACGATACCCAGCTTAACATCCCTCTCTCACATATGTTGCTAAGTCTGCAACCGAAGCACAAGATAGAATAGTTTTCATCACCACACAATCCTGTGGCTAAACATGAGACACAAACAAACCCAACATCGATGAACACATGTATAAAAGTGTTTATGCAAAAAACAGTTTTGCATAAACGTTTTCTATATAATAGAGGACAAACGTGCCGGTGCGTAAAACCGACGTCATTTTGACGTTTACACCAGACGAAATAATTTCGCTTTTACTGCGATTATTTAAATTTCTAAACTTCGCATGTTTTAAATTTTTAACCGTTGGATAAGGATAAAAAATGCACTTTCAAATCCAATTTGAGAACAAGATTGAATCCAATTTATTTTAATTTACTAAATTTTTAAAGTTTATAAAATAATTTTCATGAATGATTTTTTTTTAATCTATCTCTATCGCATGCAGACTATTGCGAATGACAAATCAGTTTTTATTTAAATTAATACAAGTATTTCAGAATTAGTTTTCGGCTCATAATCCATCACGAAATTAATCCTTTGTGACTCAAAAACTCAGATTTGAAAAAAAATTACACATATGTTAGAATACATCCTTTTAAGCGTGTAAAAAATAACCTAAAAATTTTACAACATAAAAATAAAAAAATATTCACTAAAAGGTACATTTTTAACACCTGCAATAAATAGAAAATTAATTACTTCTCACATATAATCAATTTTCTAACACAAAATTGTCAAGCATAGAAACTTACCTTTATAAAAAATGTATTTTTGGATATCTCCAGCCTTTTTAATTTTGAAAAATTACGACATGAATTTTAGCAATCACGATGTGTCAAATGATAAATAAGACTCATTATCGCCAACTCTTGAGATTTCTTTTAACAATTTATATTAACTGTGTTTTGAGATAGCAGCTGTAAATAAAATCGTCCTTTAATCGTCTTTCACTGTATGCGTGACATTGAATTTTGGGAGATCTGCAACAGGGTGACACAAAGGGTTAAAACTCCATCAATCAATCAATAAATAATAAAATATCAATAAGATACAAATGTAGTATATGTAATCGAGCTAAGTGCTTAAATCATGGGAATTATCAGAATGGAAAAGGCTGCTGCAAATAACATCTCTGGCGATTTTTTTCGACTGTTAATTCCCGGCACGAGGTCAATATACATAATTTCTATATTTATTTTTAAAAGATTATATTATTAGTAAGCAATCTAAAAAATAAATTAAAAGTAAAATAAAATGATTAGAGTTGTTAAATTGAAAAAAAAGGGGGCTTTTCACCCACGTTTTGTAACCCGGGAAGCCCGGGTTGAATAGCATAGCTTTCAATAATGGGCGTTTGAACGAACGTAAAAGATTTTCCTATAAAATATTCCTATAAAATATTTCTTATTCCATAAAATAGGAAATAATTTTCAAACTTTATTTTCTTTCTTATTGATCAGTTATACATTGCATTCCCCTTACATGTCATTTTCATGAATGAAATCACTTGTCAGCACTTTTTTACTGTAAGGATTCTTTGGAGTAGGACAGTTTAAAAGAAACTCGTCTATATGATAGATACTATTCACGATTTCTTTATATTTAACCCATTTATGCCTAGGGTTCTATTTTTGGGAAGTTTTAAATTTTAACAATTTTTAAAATCTTCCTTACAACATGAAAATTCTATGAAGCAATTGTCTATAAATGTTCTCATCTGTTACCGAGAGATTTCAGCATAAGATTCATATTTATTTGCTTAAATGAAGGCTTTTTTTCGATGTTTATAGGTTTTTCATTTTTCAAAATAGCGAAATGTAAACAGTAAGTTTATCTGTATTTTTTGTATTAAGCGTCCAAATAAATAAGTCATAATCTTAGCTTGCAGACTTCATTGAAATACGCATCTTTTTAAATTGCGAAATTATATGTTCAAGCCTATTTTTTATGCATGTTTGTAATGTACAAAATATTTGTGAATAACGATTGAGCTGGGTGAAAATCGGTACATATTTATATTAGCCATTTAGGGGACAGTTATTTATAAAAAGTCCTTTTGAAGATGATTTCGAAATAAATTGTTTTCTAGCCTCAAATACGATTATTCGTAATTTATTATTAATAATACTTATTAATAATATTTAACTATTTTTTATCAGATGTAACCATGTAACATACCTAATTTTTCACCTATATTTTTTTTAAACACAGTATATTTTGCATTATCATGTATGTCCAAGGCTATCAGTGGATTCCACCATTTTTAAACAATAATAATGCACTTATATGATTTGTAGAAATATACCACAAAAATTATTGCTTTAAACAGAGCTGACAAAACAAATGATAACAAAATAGTCTCCAATTGCAGTTACTATGTAATACCTCTGAAAAAATGAATATAGTAAAATATAAGATGAAATATTCAAACTATTTCGAATTTTATTCTAAGTTTAGTATTATTTATCAGGCAACATTCAATTTTAATATTCTCTTGATAGTTTATAAATGTAATACTTTCTCGCTAATTGTTTTCGTTACATTAAAAAAACAGAAGCAGCCGTTTTTATTGTACTTTTTTGGTAATTTAAGTGTGAAAAAAATTATTCTTATTAATATTTCACGTGTTTTCTTTGTTTTTATATATTATTATATTAAAAACCTTTGTTCCAAATTAATTTTCTGAAACTTATTTTTATCTCAGTCAATTATTCATATTATGGATTTAACAGTAAATATTTGTTGAAAAGACACAATTTCCACTGAAAAAATTTTGAACCTAAAACTTAGAGGAAGGGAGGGTAAAGTGACCAGCAAGGCCAAAGTGGGCATTTGAGTTTTTTCCGATGTATAGTGTCCCCCCCCCTCCCCCCACACACACCATACCAGAACTGGGCGAAAATATAGTCACAGATGCTGTAATGTTGTCTGAGATTTTGAAGCAGAAGGCTATATTTTTCTATTTCTTAACTCTTTTTTATTGTATTTCCGATTTTTTTTCTTTTATTTTAGGCAAGTGGTATAACTTCTTGATTAAAGCTAAAAAAATATGTAGTGTTACAATTATTTGCTCTTATCATTTTTGATCAGTGTGAAATAACCTTTTTTGAATGATGTGTGTTGGAAAACACTAATGTAATAAGTAATGTAATGTAATAAGTAATGTAGATTAGATGCTAGACCACAGTTTTTGTAATTGTTTCATTCCGTGCAAAGTGGTCACAAAGAGATAGCACAAAATGGGCAGATCGCTACTTTACACGGAAACAAATTTTTTTCATTGTTCATAACAAAATAGTACTCAAAAGTATTTTCTTTCAAAGAAAAAAGACAGGTCGGGCAACAGCTTCTTCAGAAAAAGCCTTACTCTCGACATTTGCAGTTTGCGTATTTGCTAGGGGAACTTGTATTCCCTCATTCCTCATATTGATGCTCATCACTGTTTTAGCCCCCCCCCCCCCGATACGGTATGCTATTTCTTTCTCCCAGCTCATTTTGTGTCGTCTTCAAAAAATAACGTTACCTTACCGAAGCCAGCCGTAAAACAAAGCAGTACGATTAAATACTCTATAGCAATTTTTTTAATTTCTAAGCATCGCACATTTTCAATTTTTATACCGTCGTATTGGACAAAAAAAGTACTTTTAAATGCAATTTGTTTGAAAGCTGTATCTCCATTTATTTTTCAAATATTAATTTTTTTGTAGCACCATTTGTCTAATTTTGGCAACTCAAGTACTACATTTGTGTAGAAAGTAAAGGGAAAATAGTTGAAAAATAGCAAATATATTTTTTGTTGCCATTTTCTCATAACAACCGAAAGAAAATGTAATTAAATAATTAATATTTTGAAAAAATATAAACGAAAAATTTCTTTTAAAACAAGGAGCTATTATAAACTGTATTTAATTTTAAGTATCTATAGGTGCTTTCAGTGTGACGTCAGTCATGACGTTTTGGTTGGAAACTTACTCCAAACAAATTGTTGCTATGCGTCATTTCTTTGTATATATAAATCGTGGAAAATGTTACCAGTACATATCAAGTATTAAAACACTTAGATATGAGATATAGATATAAGATATAGCTGCAACACACAAACAAAATAGAAAATACAACATAGCAACCGTTTGTTTGGTGTCAGTTTCCAACTAAAACGTCATGACTGACGTCACGACTGAAACCGTCTAATTCCTATGAACCATTAGGTAGCCGGTTTTTTTTTTTTTTTTTTTTTTTTTTTTTTTTTTAATGACGGTGTGTTTTTGCTGCATTTGTGTATTATTTTGTGATAGTGATATCCTATGCATGCTTTAGTGTAGATGTTTAAGAGTGGATCCTAAATGTGGAATTCTGAAGCGGATGCGAATGACGTCATTTTACATAAAATAAAAGCGTGTGCTGTAAGTCTTAAAATTGAAATATGTTTTGTACTATTTATATATACATATATTTTTTTTCATCGGGGGCGACACTAAATTCTGAAAAAGCAGAATTCCTGTTTTCTAGTCTTTATTTTGTAACGATTTAATGCTTAAAATATTACAAAACATAATACTTATTCCTAATGTGTTAACATTAGATTGTGTTGATTAAATATACGTCCTGAATAAATATAATTTGTTCCTTTATCTATGCTTGCCACTTTGTCCAATCTAGCTTCAAAAGTTGTTATTTTGTTAGCCTCCTGTATGCTATGCTTTCTCCCAGCTGTTAAAATGTCGTCTCCAAAAAATAACGTTCCGTTGTATAAGTCAGCCGAAAAACAAAGCAGATGTATAATTGTACTGTTAAATACTCTACTGCAATTTTTTAAACTTCTGAGCATCACACATTTTCACTTTTTATGCAGTCGTATTGGGAAAAAATCTTTTTAACGCGATTTGTTTGAAAACTGCATCTCAATTTATTTTTGAGACACTAATTTTTTGTAGTTTCTAGCGCCATTTGTTTAATTTTGGCAACTCAAGTACTCCATTTCTGTAGAAAGTAAAGAAAAAATAGTTGGAAAATAGTAATTATATCTTTCTGTTGCCATTTTCCCTTAACTACTGAAAAAAATATTATTAAAACACGTGCTATTTTGAAAAAATATAAATGGATGATTTCCGATAAAACATGGAGTTATTATAAACTATATTTCATTTAATTATATCTATATTACAAACAAATGAAGGCATATCAATCATTAGATAGCCGATATCATTCAGTTCACTATAAATCATATTTAGAACTTTATCAATTTCTTCATATATTTGTGATTTCAAATTTATTATATATATATATTGTTGAGTTTCTTGATTGACGACATCTGTTTTTTTCTTTATTTGTGTATTATTCAGTGATAGCGACGTCATATGAATACTTTTCTGTAGAAGTTGTTTAAGACTGGATCGTAAATGAGGAATTCTTCAGAGGATGCGAATGACGTCATTTTATATAAAATAAATGCGTGTGTTTAAAGTCTTAAAACTGAAATATGTTTTGTATTATCTATATTTATATACATATATGTGTTTTTTCATCGGGGGCGACACTAAATTCTGAAAAAGCAGAATTCCTGTTTTCTAGTTATTTTCCTTTTAAAATAACGTGAACATCTTAAAAAAAAAAAAAAAAAAAGTAAAATAGCAATGTAAACTACAGTTATAGTTACTATTGGCATTTGTTTCCAGAATTTTACTGAATAATAAGGTACCATAAAAATTCATCAAACCTTTGAGTAACCACTTTCTCCTTCCTTCCATTATATAACAAATGCAAACCGCTAAGTAAATATTTTTAAATTAAACAAAATTTTAATATTGAATATATAGTTATAGAAAGAATTCAAAGCAAATATAAATATGAAT
Organism: Maratus speciosus; assembly: GCA_963932465.1. Taxonomy (NCBI): domain Eukaryota; kingdom Metazoa; phylum Arthropoda; class Arachnida; order Araneae; family Salticidae; genus Maratus; species Maratus speciosus. Next base: position 330,633,893 of record OZ010786.1, read on the forward strand.
GTGTTTGGATATTTTCTACTATAAAATAAGTACTAAAACTTAAATTAAATATTAAAATTTAAAATTTAAATTTAAAAATTATTTCTCTAAAGAAAATACAAATATCTGTGCTATTACATTTGAAAGCCTTTATCTTTATATATTTTAATATATATTTGTGCAATTAATCCTAAAAGTATAATATATAAGATTAAATGCGAAAACATAACAGTATATCAAAAATATATATATATATATATATCTACGCTGTACATTTTTTCTGAGTGTTTTCTTGAAACACTAAGTATAATAGAATGATATTTCCGACCTCAGGGATTAGAAAGAATTTATCTGATATATGTTCAATAGAAACGTAATAAGTTTTATTTCTTATAAAGTAAATATTTACGATGAGAGCCTTCTCATATCGATTCCATTTTACGAGAAACAAAACAGAAAGATAGATATTAATACTAAAGAAATCCTTGGAATCCGTTCACATCTAAAAAAGTACATTAGCTTTTGCCATAATCTTTTTCATTTTTTTGTCTATAAAACTATAATATCAAACTACTTAATCCCAAATGTTACATAAGATTTTCTACACTATTCAAATAAAATATGTTTTTGGAATATATTGAGGTGCCTACATTTGAAAGCTTTTATCATTACAAATATTTCGCATGATAAAAATGCATAATTCGACATTTCAAATTAATTTGTGCAATTAATCCAGAAAATATAATATATAAGATAATATGCAAAAACATAACAGTATATCCAAAAAAAAAATTATCTACGCTATACATTTTTTCTGAGTGTTTCTTGAAACACTAAATATAATAGAATGATATTTCCGACCTCAGGGATTAGAAAGAATTTATCTGATATATGTTCAATAGAACGTAATAAGTTTTATTTCTCATAAAGTAAATATTTACGATGAGAGCCTTCTCATATCAATTCCATTTTACGAGAAACAAAAAAGAGAGATAGGTATTAATACTAAAGAAAGCCTTGGAAGCCGTTCGCATCTAAAAAAGTACATTAGCTTTTGCCATACTTTTTTCCATTACTTTTTCTAACTAAACTGTAATATGAAACTACTTAATCTCAAATGCTATATAAAAATTTCTACACTATTCAAATAAAACATGTTTTTGGAATATATTGGGGTGATGACATTTCAAGGAAGAAAAATGGGGATACATGGTAGAAATGTTGCCCACCACCACCACCACCACCCCACCCCATCACAAAGACACGCAACCGCATAACGTAGAATTTCCTATTCTTTTTTTTTTCTTTTTTCGAGAAAATTGTAGTCTGAAAATTTTTATTATCAAACATTCCAAATGTCAGATCGTTACGTATGAAATCTGTAGAAAAAAAGGCAAAGTTAGTTGATAATTCACAAATGTAAGCAATTATTTAATTATTTTATTCAAACTTTAGGAATTATTTTATCCAAACTTCAACGGTAAATGAAGAGCCTTGAGGAAGAACATGTTATGATACAATTTCTCAAAAAGGTTAAATTTTATAGATGAAAGCGTTATGAGTTTTTATATCATATGGTAAAACTAAAATACTAAAATTCTACTTAGTATTGAAGGTATGACACAGTATCTTTTAATATTTAAATACTTATATAATAAAAACTGAATCTTAAAAAGTGCTTTAAATTTAAATTAAAAAAAAAAAAACGTTCCTCTAAAGAAAATGCAAATATCTGTGCCATTACATTTGAAAGCTTTTATCTTTACAAATCTTTCGCAATATAAAAATGCATAATTCGACATTTCAAATTGATTTGTGCAATTAATCCTGTAAATATAATATATAAGATAAAATGAGAAAACATAACAGTATATCCAAAAAAAAAAAAAATATCTACGCTGTACATTTTTTCTGAGTGTTTCTTGAAACTCTAACTATAATAGAATGATATTTCCAACCTCAGGGATTAGAAAGAATTTATCTGATATATGTTCAATAAAAACGTAATAAGTTTTATTTCTTATAAAGTAAATATTTACGATGAGAGCCTTCTCATATCGATTCCATTTCACGAGAAACAAAAAAGAGAGATAGATATTAATACTAAAGAAAGCCTTGGAATCTGTTCACATCTAAAAAAGTACATTAGCTTTTTTCTTTCTCTTCTTCTTCTTCTTTTTTTTTTTTTTTTTTTTTTTTTTTTTTTTTTTTTTTTGTCTAAGAAAACTGTAATATGAAACTACTTAATCCCAAAAGTTATGTAAGAATTTCTACACTATTCAAATAAAATATGTTTCTGGAATATACTGAGGTGACGACATTTCAAGGAAGAGAAATGGGGACGCAGGAAAGAAATGTTAACCCACCCCATCATAAAGGCACGCAGCCGCAAAATATAGAATGTCCTTCCTATATTTACCTATAAACAAGTAAAAATTAAACTTAAAATTCAAAAAACCCTACTGCGTAAAAAGTGAACTAATTAATTATTTCTCATCAGTGTTAAACTATTTTTTATATTACTTACCTATTTTTTTTATTTACTTGTATTGATGACTTTTAAATGTTAGTTTTCTATCTATAAACATTGTTTTGATGAGGCCTATAGATGCCTATGATGGTTAGAGGTGCAGTGAAGCTAGAGGTTCTACCTACACAACTTCCAGGTTGCGTAATATTTAAACGGAGCTTCTAACTGAAAAATAGTCAATTAAAAATCCTCTTTCTTTTGAAAGACCGATCCAATGATATGCTACTCAATATAGTGCGTAATTTTTTTTTTTGTGTCTACCGCCATTTTGTATTTTACGGTCGCCATTCTGAATTTATAAAAACAAAACCTATCCTATAACCATCGGACGGTTCAGACGAATCGATAGAGACCTCATTCATTAAAATCCATACAGCCGGGATTTCAAGGATATAGCCCCACCAGTGGCTGAGAGGTTCTGCTCTCGAAACTGGTAGACGGGAGGTGCTGGGTTTGATCCCAATCGCGCCCGTCGGCCTAATCGTTCGGAGTTTTCGTGGTTTTCTTCGAACCTTGGATTTCCAAGCGTTAATACGGGTTAGATTCCCTTAGAAAGGCCCCCACGAAAGGCACTCCCCCCTGGGCCTATATCCCTCGTGCAGATAATTGGCCGTCATAAATACAACCAACCAACCGTTTCAAGGATATAAAGAAATCCACATACCCAGATAAGCGTGAAACACATAGCCCTTCTTGGCAGTCGGGTAATAAATAACTAAATTTCAACAAAAAACATTCACTACAATGCTCTCGATTTCAAATTTTTGTTACATAACATCTTCTTCCACTCAGGTCTTCAATTCATAGCCACTCCGATAGAAGTCAGACTCAGCGGTGAACTTTAGTCCGTCATTATTGACACTTGATTTTGGACGACCGCATGGTTTATTTGTGAGGCCAAATTTACCTCTATGAAATGTGGCGAAAAACGTTGGAGCTGTTTGCTGCGTAGTAATACTAGAGTCAAATACAGTATTAATGTTTCGTGCGGCCTGAGATGCCGCAGTTCCACATAATAATTCATACTCCATAACAGTTTCCAATTTTCATTCCATTTTCAACAAAATTAATTTAAAAAAAACAATATTTTTTTTAGAGCTTGCGATGATTTGTTTAAACAGGTGATATATATATATATATATATATATATATATATATATATATATAATTGTTTTATTCAAAATTAAGGAATTATTTTATCCAAACTTCAACGATAATTCATAGGCACTCTGATATAGATCAGATTTAACTGTGACCTTTAGTCAGTCATTATTGTCACTTGATTCTGGGCGACCACGTGGCTTATTTGTGAGGACAAATTTACCTCTATAAAATTTGGCAAACCAATTTGGTGCTCTCTTCTGCATAGTAACAAAAAGCCAAATGCACTATTAATGTTTCGCGCGGCCTGTGATGCTGTTGTTCCACGTAATAACGCATACTTCATAATAGTGCAAATTTCCTTTCCATTTTCAACAAAATCAATTAAAAAAAATTGTCAAATTTTTTTAGAGCTTAAAATGATTTCTTTAAACCGGTGAGATCTAACAAAAAAAATTATTATTATTATTTTCGAACATAAGGAATTTATTTATCCAAACTTAAACGATAATTCATAGGCACTTTGATATAGGTTAGCTCAATGGTGACATTTAGTCCGTCATTATTAACACTTGATTCTGGGCGATCGCGTGCCTAATATGTGAGGTCAAATTTACCTCTATGAAATTTGGCAAACAAATTTGGTGCTCTCTTCTGCGTAGTAACACAAAAGCCAAATACACTATTAATGTTTCGCGCGGCCTGCGACGCCGTAATTCCACATAATAACTCATACTTTATAATAGTGCGAATTTCCGTTCCATTTTCAACAAAGTTAATTAAAAAAAAAATTATATATTTTTAGAGCTTACAATGATTCTTTAAACAGGTGATGTATATACATGCATACATACATATATATTTATTTATTTTTAAAAAATCCAACCGGCTCGGCCTACAGGCGATGGTAGATTTCGAAGTTAAGAGATAGTTTCATCAACAAAAACTAGATCAAGATTAGAGATTTAGACAAAGTTTAACAATTTTACACACGTATATACATACATACATATATATATATGTATGGAATATACTTAAAAATGGTGAAAATAAATACGGATAACCTCAAAATGTTAAAATATGCCAATATTTCCATAAACGGGCGTTTATCATGCTTCAATACGTTTTTTCAAACCGCATGACGTTACATATTCGACTGCTGACGTCCATTATATTTCACATATGATGTAATATTCCATTTTTTAAAAATTCGTCAAACCATTTATTTCGAATAAATTTATTATTATTTGTTATTGTATATTATTATAAACATTTTAAATTCAAATATCTTCAAATTTATTTCATTTTCCTTCTTCTCGTGGAAATCTTGCTATAGAAAAGTTATGACGTAATATTCACCTTTTTAGGGTTCCGTACTTAAAAAGTAAAAACGGAACCATTGTAAGATCACTCCTGTGTCTGTCTGTCCGTCTATCACAGCCATTTTACTCGTAAACTATGGTACGTGGAAAGTTCAAATTGGGGGATGTAATAAAGGCTATTGACTCACATATTTACAGATTATTAAACATTCAAAAATATATTTAGGAAAAATGTAGAGGGTCTAACTAAGCTACTTGAAATTATATTACTTATCGTGTGAAAGCTTTCGTAACGCGCTTACTTTAATAACGCGCTTTAATGACGCGCTTTAATAAAGCGCTTACTTTAATTTTAAATAACTTCAAAATTTAATCTGCTGATTTTTAATGCTTTTATTTTAACCAAAATGTGTGATGTCACATTTCTTCTTACCCCCTCCCACTCGCTTGTCACAAACTGTCACAATTTCACGACCCCCCCCCTTGCTCCCTCCAAACGTGACATCATTTGTGGACGGCCCCCTAGGTCACATAGTTTTTGAGAAAAGTGCATTTTCCTGTTACACACACGATTTCGATTTCCGAGCATTCAAGAAAAGTGTTGAAAAGAGCTGATGGTACATTTCGTAGCTCACAAATACATTTCTTTTAATTTTAGGTATTACAGTTGCAGAGATATCGTCGAAAAGGTAGTGCAAAAATATGCCCCCCCCCCCCCCACACACACACACACACCTATTTCCGAATCTACTGAAACTAAACTTATGGAAAAATTAGAGTTAGTAGACGTTAAATTAAACCTTGCAGAAAAATATAGCGATTACCCTAAGGGCGATCCATAAATGATGTCATACATTTTTCAATATTTTTACCCCCCCCCTTTGTCACAAAGTGTCACACTTCATCTTACCTTCCCCTTTCCCCCATCTTGTTACATGTCACGATATATTACATAAACATATACCACTTGCATTTCAGAAACAAAGCACTGCGTTATAGATCATATTAAAAATTTCATTTTTAAACTTTAATTATGTGTTTTAATGACATTTGGGAGCATAACTGTATAAATGATTCGTGTACTTATTTTGTATCAAATAAGATTAAGATTTACGTCAAAAAACATAATTAATATACAATAGTAATAAAATATTAATATGAAAGAGCAATTGAAAACAGCAGTATTTTGAAATTTGAAACGGAATTTAATATATTTGTCTTTAAATCTTATCCTTACTTTAAGAATACAAAATATATGAATTTTAAAATAACTTCAAAATTTAATCTGCTGATTTTTAATGGTTTTATTTTAACCAAAATGTGTGATGTCACATTTCTTCTTACCCCCTCCCACTCGCTTGTCACAAACTGTCACAATTTCACGACCCCCCCCCCCCCCCTCGCCCTCTCCAAACGTGGCATCCTTTGTGGATGGCCCCCTAGGTCACATAGTTTTTGAGAAAAGCGCATTTTCCTGTTACACACACGATTTCGATTTCCGAGCATTCAAGAAAAGTGTTGAAAAGAGCTGATGGTACATTTCGTAGCAGGAGTATAAAAGCATCGTTGATAATGATTAAAAAAAAAATCGTCGGTAATTAGACGCTAAATTAACCCTTAAAGACACGGACGGTTTGGACATACATAATGACATGGTCGGCGTACTCTACGTACCATCGGCTTTTAAACCGTAGATAACAACTTTTAATGATATATTTGTGCAATGCAATGCCCACTAGTAGTATAAAAGCAATAAACGTCAAAAACAGACTAACTTAATTAGAATGAATCATATAAATAGTATGGGATTCGTGACTAGTTTGCATTGGGTGGATCTCTTAATACGCCTCCCGCGTCCTTAAAAGTTAATTAAAAATCTATCTGGAAAGACGTGGTACGGACCAAGGCGGAGTTGCAACTTTGCGGCATCTTTTCGAAGCGCTTAGTACAATGCCAAGTTTAAGCTTTGAACAATGGTTTTGTTTTAGATACACTGTAAAATATATATATATATAAATATATATATATCACTACGCTGAATTTAGTTTTATGAAATGCCAAATGAAGTTTAAATATGCGTTACTTTTACTGTCAGTACCGAATTAAGTTCATCATAAACAGATTAGGATAAAATTTTTAAAAATATTATACAGAATAGCAATATTTGATATTATTTAGGCTTCATATCTCTTTGAACTTTTATGGTATACCCATTGATACTTTTCTAGTACTTATAGTTATACCCAACCTTACGTTGTATAGGTTTTTACTTTTTATTCTTTTAGCAATGATTTTTTTAATAAATACAGTTAATAATTCGCATATTTGTTGTCCGGGACCCTCAGAGCACGTATAATACTAGCACTTGACCGTTTATTTTAAATTCGTCAAACTATTTGTTTCATTTTCATTTTTCTCGTGGATTTCTTTCAATAGAAAAGTAATTGTTGTGGTAAGAATTTTCTTGTGTTTTTTTTTTAATTGTTGGCACTGATATAAAGAACAATGTTTAAATTTTCCTGTCATTTTTCTTTAAGAGTTGGTTTTATCAGAAACATGTTAAGGCGGTACTAAAAAATTTTAACCCCTTCCATTCCCCCACCCCCCTTTGGTCGATTTTGCCCATTTGCAATCCCCGCCGAGATATTAGAGATATAATATTTTTCTGTACGGGCCGGCCGGGTTCGGGCCGAACTTTTAATTTTTGTAACGCCACGGACCGGGCCGAATTTTCTTTTCTATGAGTCGAACCGAGCGCGCCCTGTGCTTCGTAGGGCTTGTGAGTGCTTAAGCCATTTGGTAGGCCTCCCCACCTAGATGACCCTGACCCTTGCTCTATGAAGCACTCTTCCTTGGTAGTAAATGTAATTATTCTGGAATATTTTTATATTTTTCAAAAAATCCCCATCATTCTGTGAAATTCTGTAAAGCCTCATCCTAAAACTGCCTATTCTTTTCGAATGATTAAATTGTTATTTCCTTTGTTAATTTTCTATCTCCTGGTATAGTACATATTCCTAAATTACTATTAAAAAAATTAAGTATTCATGTCATGATTAAAGCTGTTCTTGAATCCAAACTGTCTACTTTCTGCATTATTATGCAAATAACAAAAACATAATAAGTATATTTTACACAATATTAAAAAATGTAAAACACCTTAAAAGATTTTTTTCTGACAATTTCTGACATATATAGGAAATCCTATACTGCTTCCTCATTCTATGATTAGAAAAGATTTTTGTGATACATGTTCAATAGAAATGTAATAAGTTTTATTTTTGTCAAAGTAAATGTTTTCGACCAGCGGCTTTTCATATCGATTCCATTTTGGGAGAAACCGTACAAGGGATAAAAATTAATATTAAAGAAAACCTCGCAATACATTCAAAGACAATGTGTTTTTCCTCTTTTTGAAATCATATTTTTTTTTTTTTTTTGTTTAAGGAAACAGTAATCAGAAAGTAGTTTATCTCAAGTGGTATATAACAAATGCTTTACCATTAAAATGAAATATATTTTTACAATTTTCGAAGTTTACTTTTCTCTCTCGAGAGGTGAATGAGCTAATGGGATGTTATGGAATGTAATAAAGGTTGTATGATTCAAAACGCTACAGATTATGGGCGGAGTTAAAAATCCCTGCACTATTACAACAAAAAAAAAAAAAAAAAAAAAAAAAAAAAAAAACTAAAAAACTAGAATGCAATCACGAACGAAAATATGCACTATCCTCTTTCGAATAAACCACGATCGACAGGTAATTATGCGAACGCTTTACACACCACTGAGCTATTCTGGAAGAATCTACGCGACACAATTCACGCGAAAAAACTTGTTAGTAAAAGAATCCAATCTGAAATATTAACCAGTTCAATAGGCGAAATTTGAGATCTAGGATTATAAAATTATTTTTATATTCATCTGTATTATTTCTAATAACTTAATTTAAAATTCAATGTTAATATCTAACAGACTCATCAATAAAAACTACAGCTGTAGTATCATAGCAATACATACGCTTTTACGCGGCAAATAAATCTGATTCAAAAATTACGAAAGGCAAGTTACAGATCTAACATTTTAATATAAACTAAAACATTATCACTTGATTACATTCGTCAGAAAAGGTATCTGACGTCAGGGCGCCCGCGCGCAGCATAAAATAAATAAATAAAGGCAATAAATCACACTTAATGCTTTAGGAAATTATTACAAAATCAATATATATTACTTAATGATTTAGAAAATTATTATAGTAACAATAAATCTCACTTATTGAACTGAGAAATTACTTTACTTCACTTCTGCTAATTTATTGTCTCTAAATGACATTTGTAGATAACAATCTGGTCTTATATGTCTAGTCAAGAACAAATCATACGAGGCAATTTTTAATTCCCATTGAGTTAAAACTATCCTGATCAGTACTCGAACCTAGGGCAGGCAATTATGATAATGTTTTACACACTAGGACTATCCTGAATGATTCCGCCCGACAGATTTCTCCTGCTCACAAACCTGTTCACAAAAGAATCCAAAACATCTAAGATCTACGATTATGAAATTATTTATATTCTAATGAGGTCTTATATGTATAGACATGATAAAATCATAGGAGACAATTATTAGTTCCGATTCAGCTAAAACTGTACTGATTAGGACTCGAGCCTAAGACAGTTAATTATACAGACGCTTTATACACTGAGCTATTCCGAAAGAATCAGCATGACACAATTCACTCAAAACAAACCTGTTGGTAAAAGAATCCAATCTGAAATATTAACCAGGTCAATAGGAATAATCTGAGATCTAAAATTATGAAATTCTTTTTTTTTTTTGAATCAGGTCTTATATGTCTAGTCATGATAAAGTCATAACAGAAATTTTTTAATTCCAATTGAGTTTTAACGGCCCTGATCTGAACTCAAACCTATACTGTAAAAAAAGCGATCTAAAATACGGAAATTGTACTGGCAGTCAAGACAGTATTATTTACGTATTTTAACGGAAAATTTCCCCCGTATATTAAAAAAATACATGGAATTTTTTCTGTAATTTACGAGAAAAAAAATTTCGTTAAAATACGTGAAATCGTACTGGCGTCTGGATTGCCAGTACAATTTCCACATTTTAGACAGCGTTTTTTTACAGTGTAGGACAGATAATTATGCAAACAGTTTACCAACTGTGTTATTCTGGGAGATTAAACGTGACACAATTCCCTAAAACAAGCTGTTGGTAGTAGAAACAAGTATGAAATATTATAAACTAAATAAAATATTATATATGAAATATTAACAGGTGATTAGGCAAAATCTGAGGCCAAGGATCTTCATTACTGGATCATGGCCTGGACATTTTTCACTCAGTCCGAATTAAAAAAATTCTCTCGTAATATTTCATGAATATATGATTGAGAAAAATTAATTTCATAAGTAGGATGAGCGAAGCGAATCCTCCACTAGGCTACACAAATTACACTGGTGAAAACAATTAAAGGGACAAACGGTTTTTTAAAAAAACAAAACAAAATAAGTTATCCCTATACGCAAATAAGGTATCAGATGATAGTTAAGCTCGTCGCGGACACACCTGCCACGCAGTGGTCTGTGTCGTCGTAGGGCAGTGGCGCTGTGATCGCGTTTGTGCGGAGGTGCCTCATTTGACGTAGATTGTAGCGTAAGGATGTTTTGAATCGCAGGCCCCTGCGATGTCCCCTGACCTTAATCCCATCAAACACGTATTGGACGTCCTTGGACGATCAATTGCAGCCCGAAGAACAGCTCCAACGACCATCGATGAGCTCAAGGGTGCCTTGGTGCAAGAGTGGGTGCAGTTGCCACAGAGATTGATAAGGTCCCTGGTAAACACTATGAAACGCCGATGCGAGAGTTGTGTACATAGACTTCTCATATAACTTCTTATCGTTACTCTGAGGTTGTGTAGCTGTTACAGACGATCATACACGCTATTAGACATGTTTTTCTCTGACTGACAGGGTGTCAGTTAGCTGCTGTGCTGGACAAGTGACCAGTTTCCTTATTTAGGGTTCAGGTTGTGCCAATACTTGTTTTGCCATACATTAGTCTTATATCGAATGATATTTTGGCGAAGTTTGGTTTTATTTGCTTTGTTAATTTTATTTTAATTGCAAAAAAACCATTTGTCCCTTTAATTGTTTTCACCAGTGTACATTTTGTCGTACACTTTACAAAAAAAAAAAAAAAAAAAAAACTATTCAGTATTTTGGCTTGAAATTAAACATAAATATAAATTATGATCTGTAGATTTTCACAATATTATTCTTTTTACAGAATAACCTTAAAAAATGTATTATTTTAATCAATTTATTTTACATGTTTTTCTATTACGGACGCATTTTTGCAAATAAAAAATGAAACACGTATATTTTCAGAAGAAAAAAATAAATCATAGAGTTAGTAATTATGAAAGAATCGTGATTAATTAAATAGTGTCACGATTTCTTTTATAAATTTTTTTAAATAACTTTTTTATGAAAATTATAGCATATTTTTAATGAATAAAAATTTGTGAAAATTCAATTATTTACATTCAATTATAAAAGGATTTTTCAGGTTGAGAATTCGAATACACAGTTTATTCTTATTATGTGAAATCATTCACGCAGATGATACTTATTCATTTTAAAAGAATTATATTATGATTTTTTGGGAGGGGGGGGGGGTGGAAACAAAATAATTGTAAACAAATAAAATTAATTGTTAAATTCCTTATATCATTAATAAAAAAATCCGAGGAAATTCTTAGTTACTAGGTTGAATTTACATTTCTAAAATTAAAATGCGGTAAAACATAAAATAAGGTTTTTATTTAATAAATATGTAAAAATAATTAAAAAAACATTGTTACTTTCAAATATTTATTATATTAAGTAATGCTTCGCGAATCCAAACAAAGCATGGCTTTTGCTAGTTTCATATCCGTGGTTACTCCTTTAAGAACGGACAGCTTTTTGAGTTTTTTTTTTTTTTTTTTTTTTTTTTTTTTTTTTAAATAATGATATAACTGAAATTTGTAACTGCTAATCCTCTATCTGTTGATAATATTTATATAATATAGTTTCTGTTAACCAGCACAATCACTCGATTCCGGCATTTATGGAATCGATAACCCAGGAAGATAGAATTTTTTTTATTGCATAACCCACACGATCGTGCGAGTCCGGTCTTAAAGGGTTAAATATGATTTACTGACCTCGGTATTTAGGAAATATTTCTGCTACATATGTACGTACAATAACGAAATTTTATAACTTTAGTTCTGACAAAGTAAATATTTACAGCAAGGTTCTTCTTTCTTCTATTCTATTTGTCGAGAAACCTAAAAAGGTACAGAAAAAATTGATAGAGAAACCCGCACAATAGATTTAAAGAAAAGTACATTTTCTTTTTTCCAAAACATTCCTTTTCTTCGTTTGAGAAAATGCAATCTAAAACTATTTAATCCCAAATTGTTATAAAACAAATACAAAGTGTCCCAAAAATACACGTTGACATGTGTTATTACTGATTAAGTTTTCCTGAAAAACCTATACCATAATGCTGCTGAAATGTTGCATTTTTCGTAATTTTCGAGATAGTTATATCTCAAAAACTAATGCACGGTATTTAATCAAACTTCATATTATGTTAAACTTTCACTTAAATAGATCCTGATTAGTCGTGTGTGTATACTGAGCGATAGTAATCGCATTATGCTCTTTGGGTTGAGAATTTTGGTTGCAAACATCTACTTGGTGGTTGCCGAAATCCAATGATTTATTTGAAACATGCGATGCTTATATCTCCTTTATAAATGCACACAATTCAACGATCCTATATCTTTAGTATTTTCATGATGTGCATAGATTTTCATTTAATTTTGTCACTGTGATGGCGAAGAAAATTTTGATGTATTAACATGTATAAGATGGAAGAATGTTTTGGGATTGGCACATCCGCCTAGTTCTTTTTGTGATCATTATTTTCTTTGTTTGAGGAATAGTCCAAGTGCCGACGACACAAAAACCTATGTTATCAAGCACAAGAAAAAAACCTTTATTTTATGGGAGAGTAGAAGTAGAGGAATCTAATGTTCCATGTCTTCCGGAAGTGAAGCAGTGCATAAGCCAAAAATTAACACCACCAATAATTGACTGGTAGGTTTATAATGGTGTTTGTCCTACAGCTATTCTCCAAGTTTTCATACCTTTGTTTGTAGAACAAAAACAATAATAATCCTACAAGTCAACCACTGGTGGTATTAATTTTTGGATTATGCACCACTTCACTTCCAGTAGACATCGATCATTAGATTCCTCAATTTCTACTCTTCCATAAAATAAAGGTTCTTTTCTTGTGCTTGATAACATAGGTTTTTGTACTGTCGACTCTTGGACTAGAAGCTTGTCCGGTTTTAATTTTTGATTTTTTTTTTCCAACCTGGCTTTCGCTAGGCTTTTTCCCGGCTTTTTACGCGGAACGTGGCTGGGAACCTACGAACCTTGCTTCCGGAAAAGAGTCGGAATAAGTAGAAGAATAAAGGGCTTCGGACGAAACGAGGCCGTTCGCCGCGGCGGTTGACCCACCCACCCACCACCAACCACCAACTGAGACTAATACTAAGCTCGACGTAGCAGTGGTCGGTCGGTAGCTTCAGGGCAGTCCGAAGCATGAAAGTTTTTACTGTCAAAACCTAGGTTACATACACTTAGCTATTGAACCGGAATACGTGTTTGGTTTATGATTAAAGTAATTGTAAATAGATTACATACTTGATCTCTGAAAAATTCATGATTCAACACATTTTAGACAGTTTTCTCTCCAAAATCTGTTTTTCTGCATACAATTTTTCCTTCTACTGGAAAACGCTGAATGTACGCTCACGCCAATAAACTTTGTATGACTATGTATGGCGTTGGTTAAACTCAAATAGCATTTGTGAACATAAATTAATAAAAACTTTCAGAATTTATAATTGTGTAAAAGGAATATATATATTTTCAAGTTGGTTCTTAATGTGTATAAAGTCAACGAATGAAAGAAAATAAATTCAATAAATTTAATTAACATTTAGAAATAGTTCGATCTTACTTTTGAGAACACAGCTTCTGCATCATATTATAATATACCTCGCCTTTAATTTTGTACTTTTCGCCTCGGTTGGTTGGTTGTTTGTGTTTATGACGGCCAATTATCAGCAAGAGGGATATAGGCCCTAAGGAGGGAGTGCCCTCCGTGGGAGTCTTTCTAAGGGAACCTAACCCCTATTTACGCTTGAAAAACCTGTATTTACGCTTGGTATTTACTCAAGGAAATCCAAGGTTCCAAGAAAACCACAGAAAACTCCGAATGATTTGGCCGACTGGCGCGATTGGGATCGAACCCAGAACCTCCCGTCTACCAGATTCGAGAGCAGAACCTCTCGGCCTCTGGTGGGGCCTTTTCGCCTCGGTGTGCGGCGTGTCTAGTGGCTTCTCAGCATATAATATTTTGTTTTTAATATGACAAACATGTCTCTCTCCCCCCCCCCTCTCTCCTCTCCATCTCCTTTCCATCCCTGCCCCACCAGTGGCTGAGAGGTTCTGCTCTCGAAGCTGGTAGACGGGAGGTGCTGGGTTCGATCGCAATCGCGCCCGTCGACCTAATCGTTCGGAGTTTTCGTGGTTTTCTTCGAACCTTGGATTTCCAAGTGTTAATACGGGTTAGGTTCCCTTAGAAAGACCCCACGAAGGGCACTCCCCCCCTGGGCACTCCCTCGTGCAGATAATTGGCCGTCATAAATACAACCAACCAACCTTTCCATCCCTCTCTCCCCTAGCCCCACCAGAGGACGAGAGGTTCTGCTCTCGTAGATGGGAGGTGCTGGGTTCGAACTCAATCGCGCCCATCGGCCTAATCGTTTAGAGTTTTCGTGGTTTTCTTCGAACCTTGATTTCCATGCGTAAATACGAATTAGGTTTCCTTAGAAAGACCTCAACGGAAGGCTCTCGCGCCCATATCCCTCGAGTAGATAATCGGCCATTAAAATCAATCAAAATTAACCCTCTCTCTCCTAACGCACGCTTTCAATTCTTGTACAAATATATATATTTATAAATTTTTAAACTGGACGTAACATTATGTTTTACACATTTAAAAAACAAATACATAATTACATCTATACACATGTTCTGTACTATATAAAATAAATATTAATATATTTTTTTACTTACATTTTAAACATATCTATATTCATAAAATATTCCATATTTATTTTGTTAAAAGCTACTATTTTCTTAAGGAAAAAAACAGAAAGAAAGCGTTAAAATTTTATCATTAGAGAATTGTTTATTTATATATGTATATATATATATATTACCTAAAATAAAAAAAAATCAACAAAATTCTAGCAAAACATTTTTGTAATATTGATAATAAAAATTGGCATTGCTTCGTAACGATTTATGATTGTTCATTACTTTTAGTAGCAAGAGATGACGCCACATATGACAAAATTCTATATGCAGTTTATCGATTTCTAGCTTTACTTCTCTGACTGCAATAAAAGAAGTCATGAAAACCTCAAAGTTTCGCCCAGTCTTTACAAAATACTTCAACAATGGTTCTCTTTTATTATCTTTAGATTGTAAACGAAATCTAAAAAAAAGCGTTGAATGACTTTAATTAAAAGTGTGGAAATGCTTATATAGTTTTTAAGAAATTGTGTATGAAGTGAACGACTCCGAGCGATGTGCAATTGTACATTTTATTCAGTTTATATTAAAATGTATTCGATGTATATGTCGTAGGCTAATTGAGAAACCCGGCTCTTTGCAAACAGCCTAGGCTCTTTGCAAAGAGCCGGGCTAATTGGAGAATACATCTCCCTTTTTCCAATTAGCCTGATATTTTTCAGGCTTATTGCAAAGAGCTTAGAAAGCGTTAGGCTAATTGAAAAATGACCACTTATTATCCGATCAGGGTGATATTTTTAGCTCACAGGCTATCAAAGCCTGAGAGCTTATGTGCCCGCCGATTCTGTATGTACGTAACACGATAACTCTTGATAGAAATATCCGATTTGCTTCAAAAATTTTTTTCTAGGTTTATTCTGATAAGGTGTTTCCCTGATTAGTTTTGGGGGTTCATTGGTTAAGGATAAAGGGGGAAAAGGAGGGCTAGCCCCCCCCCCCTAATTTATATAAATGGGTTTTTCATGCAGAAATATGCGATTTGCAATAAATTTGGTATACCGGTTAATTATGTTAAGCAGCTTCCCTGATTTCATTTGGAAGATCATTATTATGTATAAAGGGGGGAAAGGGGGATAATTGCCTCTCCCCTTAATTTAGATAAATGCGTTTTTCATGTAGAAATATTCGATTAGTTCAAATTTGGTACACTGGTTTATTATGTTAAGGAGATGGCTTGATTAGATTTGGAGGTTCATTAGTTAAATGTAAAGGGAGGAAAGGGAGTCTACCCCCCCCCCCCCCCCTTAATTTAGGTAAATGGGTTTTTAATGCAAAATTATTCGATTTGCTCCAAATTTGGTTTACCGGTTTATTATGTTAAGGAGATGGCTTGATTATATTTGGAGGTTCATTAGTTAAGAATAAAGGGAGGAAAGGGGGGGGGACTAGCCCCTCCCCTTAATTTAGGTAAATGGGTTTTTAATGCAAAATTATTCGATTTGCTCCAAATTTGGTTTACCGGTTTATTATGTTAAGAAGCTTCCCTGATGAGATTTGGAAGTTCAGTAGTTAAGTATAAAGGGGGGAAAGGGGGCTAGACCCCCCCCCCTTAATTTAGATAAATGGGTTTTTCATGCAGATTTATTCGATTTGCTCCAAATTTCGTATAATGGTTCCTTATATGAAGAAGCTTCCCTGATTACATTTGCAGGTTCATTAGTTAAGTATAAAAGGAGGAAAAAGGGGGCTAGACTCCCCCCTCCTTAATTTAGATAAATGGGTTTTTCATGCAGAGTTATTCGATTTGCTCCAAATTTCGTATACCGGTTTATTTTGTTAAGGAGCTGCCTTGATTAGATTTGGAGATTCATTGGTTAAGTATAAAGGAGAGACAGGGGCTAGTGTCCCCTTAATTTAGATAAATGGGTTTTTAATGCAAAATTATTCGATTTGCTCCAAATTTGGTTTACCGGTTTATTATGTTAAGAAGCTTCCCTGATTAGATTTGGAAGTCCAGTAGTTAAGTATAAAGGGGGGAAAGAGGGCTAGACCCCCCCCCCCTTAATTTAGATAAATGGGTTTTTCATGCAGAGTTATTCGATTTGCTCCAAATTTCGTATAATGGTTCCTTATATGAAGGAGCTTCCCTGATTACATTTGGAGGTTCATTAGTTAAGTATAAAAGGAGGAAAAAGGGGGCTAGACTCCCCCCTCCTTAATTTAGATAAATGGGTTTTTCATGCAGAGTTATTCGATTTGCTCCAAATTTCGTATACCGGTTTATTTTGTTAAGGAGCTGCCTTGATTAGATTTGGAGATTCATTGGTTAAGTATAAAGGAGAGACAGGTGCTCGTGTCCCCTTAATTTAGATAAATGGGTTTTTCATACAGAATTATTCGAATTGCTTCAAATTTGATATACCAGTTTATTACGATATGGCTTCCTTCATTTGATTTGAAGGTTCATTGGTTAAGTATAAGTGGGGGAAAAGGGGGCAATTGCCCCTCCCCTTAATTTAGATAAATAGGTTTTCAAGCAGAATTATCTGATTTAGATTAATTTTTTTTTCAACCGGATCCGAACTTGAAGGTTCCATTTGAAGTCAACCCGAAAACCGACCACAACCAGGTTTCGGTTTGAGTTCAGTTAGATCTTTCAGGTTCGGATCGGGTTGCCGGTGGACGGAGATTATTTTGTCTGGCTTGCATTGGGTTATAGTTCTTTGGAATATTTTTCTCGGTTAAGATTTGTTTCGGGACGGGTTTCAGGTTGACTTCGAATGGAATTTTTAGGTTCTGGTAGCGTTGCGTGTCCACGGAAACTAATTTGTCTTGTTCGGATCCGGTTAAGGATCTTTGTAATAATTTTGTCGGTTATCAGATTTGGTTCGGGATTTCGGGTTTTTTCAAATGGAACTCTCAGGTTCGGGTCGGGTTGCATGTAGACTGAAATTATTTTGTCTTGCTCGGATCGGGGTACGGTCTGTTGTAATTTATTTTTCGGGTTTGGGTAGGGTTATGCGTTAATAAACCTAATAAAAAGAAAATTGCCCAGTTAAACTGATTGCATTGAGCTCACAGGCTATTCACACTAATTGTATATTATACTCTTATTTCAAAGAATAATGCCCCTCGAAAAGTAAATGAAGGTATTAGTCCCCGTTGGCCCTCTTTCTACTTAACCAAAGAACCTCCAAATCTAATTAGGGAAGCTACTTAACACAATAAACTGGTATACCAAATTTGAAGCAAATCAGATAATTCTGCATGAAAAAACCTATTCACTAAATTAAGGGGGGCGGGGGGTATTAGCTCCTCCATTTCTCCCTTTATGCTGAACCAATGAACTTTCAAATCTAATTCGAAAAGCTCCTTATTAGAATGAACATAGAAAAAAAATTAAACTAAATTAGATAATTCTGCATTGAAACACATTTATCTAAATTAAGGGGAGGGGCAATTGCCCCCCTTTCCCCCCTTTTATACTTAACCAATGAACCTCCAAATCAAATGAAGGAAGCCATATCATAATAAACTGGTATATCAAATTTGAAGCAAATCGAATAATTCTATATGAAAAACCCATTTATCTAAATTAAGGGGACACTAGCCCCTGTCCCTCCTTTATACTTAAGCAATAAATCTCCAAATCTAATCAAGTCAACTCCTTAACATAATAAACCGGTATACGAAATTTGGAGCAAATCGAATAACTCTGCATGAAAAACACATTTATCTAAATTAAGGGGGGGGGGGGGGTCTAGCCACCCTTTACTTCCTTTATACTTAACTAGCAAACCCCGCGGCTTTGCTCGCGTAATATTTGAAATATGCCAAGTGATATTTATATGTTTAATTTTTATTAAAAGGTACTAACTAAATTTTTATTTTATTAAAAGGTAATATTTTATTTTATTAAAAAGTACTTATTATTTTTAGGAATAATTAAAAAAATTACTATTTAAAACACAGTTTGATTAAACATCATTGTTACACTGCATAAGGCAGAAATTAGACTTAAATTAATAAAACGAAATAAAACTAAATAAATAATAATTTAGAAAAACTTTTGAAACTTTTATGTTCAATTAATACGCTCATTTCAGCATTCATTTGAAGTTTTACTTTTTTTTAGAAACCATCTTCTTACATCATAAAATTAGCCATCATGTCAAATTCCAAGTCCTACCACCTCTCTCAACAATAAAGGGCTATGTTGAAATAGGAACTGTCACCATTAATTTGCCAACATTAATTTTGAAATTGGTTTGGTTTTTCCTAATATTCCACAGAAACGTAATTTAGAAAGCTTTTAAAGGCCTTTTTTAGAGCGTTTGTTGTTCCTGTGAATTTCAGGTAGTAGAATCATCGGCCTAAAATATAGCCTGTGTAGGATCAGAGACTGTTACCATTAATTCGCAACTATTACATTTATATTTGGTTTATATTCCCTGAAATTGCGTAGAAATCGTAATTTAGGACTTTTTTAGAATGCTTTTCGCACCCCCCCCCCCACCCCTTCACTTCACCCGTTTTTAATTCGAATTTATTTTCGACAGTCCTTCGAGGGCATTTATATTTTATAAGTAACTACCATGCCATATTTAAAGTTTCTAGCCTTTTCAGTATCACAGAAATCGCAATTTAGAAAGTTTTTAGCTACTGCAACACTCTGGTGGTAGTGGCACAGACATAAAATATAGCTTATGTTTGAGCAGGTTCCATCACCAACAATTTGTTATCATTATATTTTTAATCGGTTTGGTATTTGATAAGATTACATAAAAATTGTAATTTATAACGCTTTTCGCTCACTTCATCTTTTTAAATTTGAAATTTTCTTTCGACAGTTCATAGAAAGCAGTTGCATCTTGTAAGTAAATAACATGCCATACTTCAAAGTGTTAGACTCTTCAGTTATGCAAAAAACGCAAATTAGAACATGTTTTGCTTTTGCAACCCTCAGATGGTAGTGCCAGCAACATAAAATATAATCTATGTTATAGCAGAGACTGTCACCATTGATTTGGAACAATTACTTTTGAAATAGCTTTGGAATTTCCGAGATTGAGTAGAAATCGCAATTTAGAACGTTTTTAGATCGCTTTTCGCGCATTTTCACCCCTTTGTAAATTTCCAATTTTTTCGAAATTGTTCTTAAAGATCATTTATATGTAATAAATATGTACCTTGCCTAATTTTAAGTTGCTGGCCTCTACCGATCACAAAAATCGAAATTTGGAACGCTTTTTTGCTCCTGCAACGTCTAGGTGATAGTGATACCAACTTAAAATAGCATCTATGTTAGAGCAGAGGCTGTCAGCATCAGTTTCTTACCATTGCTTTTGAAATCAATTTGATTCTTCCTGAGATATTGGTGACAAATCGACATTTAGAACGTTTTTAGAACGCTTTTTGCTCATTTTGCTCCTGCATCTCCTCTGGGGTAGCGGAAACAAATATAAAATATAGCCAATCTTGGAGCAAGATCTGTCACCATCATTTTAACACCATTATATTTGAAATCGGTTCAGTATTTCCTGAGATTGCATCGAAATTGCAATTTAGAAAGTTTTTTACAACGCTTTTTGTGCATTTTGACCCTCCTTTTAAATTTCGATTTTTTTAGGAAATGTCCTTAGAGATCATTGATATCTTATAACTAACTACCATTCTAAATTTCACTATTCTAGGCCCTTCCGTAACGCAAAAGCCGCAATTTAGAACGTTTTTCTCCTGCACCCCCTTTGGGGTAGTGGCACCGACATAAAACATCGCCTATGTTGGAGCAAGGGTTGTCACCATCATTTTGAAGCCATTATTTTTTAGATCGGTTTGATATTTCCTGAGATTGTGCAGAAACCACCATTAGAACGTTTTTTAGAACGCTTTTCGCGCATTTTCACCCCTTTTAAATTTTGACTTGTTTAAGAACTGTTCTTAGAAATCCTTTATATCTAATAAGTAGCTAATGTTTCAAATTTCATATTTCTAGGCCCTTCGGTAACGCAAAAATCGCATTTTTAGAACGTTTTTTGCTCCTGCACCTCCTTTCGGGTAGTGGCACTGACATAAAACATAGCCTCTCTTGGAGCAAGCGTTGTCACCGTCATTTTGACACCAATATTTTTTATATCGGTTTTGTATTTCCTGAGATTGTGTAGAAACTACCATTTAGAACGTTTTTAGAACGCTTTTTGTGCATTTTCACCCCTTTTAAATTTCGAATTGTTTAAGAACTGCACTTAGACATCATTTATATCTTATAAGTAACTAATATTCCAAATTTCATATTTCTAGGCCCTTCAGTAACGTAAAAATCGCATTTTTAGAACGTTTTTTGCTCCTGCACCCCATTTGGGGTAGTGGCACCGACATAAGATATAGCCTATGTTCTAAGTTGGACTAACACCATCATTTTGATACCATTACTTTTGGAATCGGTTCGGTAGTTCCTGAGCTTATCTACGACAAATAAACAATTTTTTCCTCTTTATAATATGAGTATAGACTAATGAACCTCCAAATCTAATCAAGAAAGCGCCTTAACATAATAAACCGGTATACGAAATTTGGAGCAAATCGAATAACTCTGCATGAAAAAACAATTTATCTAAATTAAAGGGGGGGATGTCTAGCCCCCCTTTCCTCCCTTTATACTTAACTAATGAACCTCCAAATCTAATAAGGCAAGCTACTTAACATAATAAACCGGTATACCAAATTTGGAGCAAATCGAATAATTTTGCATTAAAAAACCATCTGCCTAAATTAAGGAGGGGGCTAACGCCCCCCCCCCTTTCCTCCCTTTATACTTAACTAATGAACCTCCAAACCTAATCAAGCCATCTCCTTAACATAATAAACCAGTATACCAAATTAGAGCTAATCGAATAATTCTACATGAAAAACGCATTTATCTAAATTAAGGGGAGAGGCAATTGCCCCTCTTTCCCCCCTTTATACATAATAATGATCTTTTAAATGTAATCAGGGAAGCTGCTTAACATAATTAACCGTTATACCAAATTTATAGCAAATCGCATATTTCTGCATGAAAAACCCATTTATATAAATTAAGGGGGAGCACTAGCCCCCCTTTTCCCCCTTTATCCTTAACCGATGAACCCCAAAAACTAATCAGGGAAGCACCTTATCAGAATGAACCTAGAAAAAAAAAAATTGAAGCAAATCGGATATTTCTATCAAGAGTTATCGTGTTACGTACATACGTACGTACGTACGTACGTACACACGTACATACAGAATCGGCGGGCACATAAGCTCTCAGGCTTTGATAGCCTGTGAGCTAAAAATATCACCCTGATCGGATAATAAGTGGTCATTTTTCAATTAGCCTAACGCTTTCTAGGCTCTTTGCAATAAGGCTGAAAAATATCAGGCTAATTGGAAAAAGGGAGATGTATTCTCCAATTAGCCCGGCTCTTTGCAAAGAGACTAGGCTGTTTGCAAAGAGCCGGATTTCTCAATTAGCCTACGACATATATATTTGATTAAAACTTAAAGGGCTTTATGGGTAATTTGGCATTTTATCGCATTCAAGTTGAGAGCCCACAAAGTATTATGTTTAGAAAAATTAATCGTTTACTAAGAGGACGCAACGACGCCCTGGACTTCTAGTTTCACTTTTAATCTCACAATGCTCCGAAACTGTTTTAAAAATAAATTTAAAGTGACTGGCACACATACACATATGTATGTATGCATGTATGTTTTGTATATACAGTACATATATAAACATTAATTTATTACTTGTATGTAAACGCATTTCTAGCAAACACGCACATACATATATATTTATTATATGTGTGCGTGTGTAAATTTCAAATAAAAACAGAACGTAAATAATAATATAACTTTTATCTTTCATTACTTTATAGAAACCAATAATCATAGGTATTTATTAATAATTAATTAAAGAAATGTAAATAAAAAATGAAGAACAAATGAATAGTTTATAGTTAATTTTTAACAATACACAGATTTTCAGTTCATTAATATTTAGTAGTTAAATTAATTTAAATAAACGCTTAAAAGGATTTTTTTCATATATAAAAGTGACATTCAATAATTTATATTTATTTTTTTAAACTATACTAAGACTTTAAGTTTCTTAATATTTTGTACTTAATTGATTGAAATAAATGCTTAATAGTTTTCTTTTATATATGTAAAAAGTAACATTGAATATGTTTTTAGAAAAAAGAAATAAGCATTTTAGAATTGAATCAATTTGATGTACACATCAAGATCAAAATAATTGTTTTCTACCCTCCAAAAAACTTTTCTCCCCCTATCCCCACGGCCCCACCAGTGGCCGAGAGGTTCTGCTCTCGAAGCTGGTAGACGAGAGATGCTGGGTTCGAACCCAATCGCGCCCGTCGACCTAATCGTTCGGAGTTTTCGTGGTTTTCTTCGAACCTTGGATTTCCAAGCGTTAATACGGGTTAGGTTCCCTTAGAAAGACCCCCACGGAGGGCACTACCCCCGAGCCCATATCCCTCGTGCAGATAATTGGCCGTCATAAATACAACCAACCAACCCCCTGTCCCCACAACCAAGGTGTTGAAAAAAGAATTACAGTTAGATTCGCGCTACGCGCAATGTAATTTCTTTACTTCAACTCATAGAACACTCCCAGAAAGCCTTTTTTTTTTTTTTTTTTTTTTTTTTTTGTAAATAGAATGCAACGAACGTTGTTTTAAGATGGCATGATTTTGTTAAGATTGAAAAATGTGACTTTATTGTCGAGATATGAATATGAAAGTGGAGCATTGCGTCTCCCGATATTATGATTTAAAAACGTGTAAATATGTAATATACCTGTAAATAGTTTTATTCTTTATTAAAAAGGGATGAAAGAGTTCCTCTAAGTTTGGCAAACAAATCATATTACATGTAAATTTCCAACTGGGCGAAAAATGTTCGGACCAGGATTCGAACCCGGGACCTCCTGGCTCAAGCCTCCAGTGCTCTACCATCTGAGCTATCCCGGACGATTCTGGTCGAACTCTTTCACCCAGCTAACCTTGAAGATTACAGCATCTGGTCTGAAACCTGGTTCAGCTCAACAGAATAAATCTCAGGTAATGGAACTCCAGAAATCGCTGGATACGAATCTTCAAGGTTAGCTGGGTGAAAGAGTTCGACCAGAATCGCCCGTGTTAGCTCAGATGGTAGAGCACTGGCGGCTTCAGCCAGGAGGTCCCGGGTTCGAATCCTGGTCCGGACATTTTTCGCCCATTCGTTGGAAATTTACATGTAATATGATTTGTTTACCAATTAGAATAATTGTGTTAGTATTAATCTAGTGTAATTTCGTATCCATCGATTTCTGGAGTTCCATTACCTGAGATTTATTCTGTTGAGCTGAACCAGGTTTCAGACCAGATGCTGTAATCTTCAAGGTTAGCTGGGTGAAAGAGTTCGACCAGAATCGTCCGGGATAGCTCAGTTGGTAGAGCACTGGTGGCTTCAGGAGGTCCCGGGTTCGAATCCTGGTCCGGACATTTTTCGCCCAGTTGGAAATTTACATGTAAGTATATTAACTGTTTGAAAAAAAAAAAAAAAAAAAAAAAAAAAAAAAAAAAAAAAAAAAAGCCATTTTATTGTGTTAATTTGCAGGTAATACTTTTTATTTTTCTATATTGTTTGATATTTTGAACTTGATATTTTGTATTTGAATTTGATATTTTGAATTTGATTTTGTGTATTTGAATTTTGAAATTGAATTATCATAGATCACTGAACTACTGATCACTGAGATCAATGAACATATGAGAATTTAAATTTTCATGATAGAATTTTTGATTGATGAACTCTGTAAGTAAGAGTTCAGGTGGGGAGTGTGTAGAAAAAAGAATTACAGTTAGATTCGCGCTACGCGCAATGTAATTTCTATACTTCTACTTCAACTCATAGAACACTCCCAGAATGCCTTGTTTTTTTTTTTTTTTTTTTTTTTTTGTAAATAGAATGCAACGAACGTTGTTTTAAGATGGCATGATTTTGTTAAGATTGAAAAATATGACTTTATTGTCGAGATATGAATATGAATGTGGAGCATTGCGTCTCCCGATATTATGATTTAAAACCGTGTAAATATGTAATATATCTGTAAATAGTTTTATTCTTTATTAAATGTTTACTTAAAAAGAACTTCGGCCCCAAGATTCATGAAGTTTTGATTTGACAGATACGCACCCAACAAACAGAACTTTCGGCCCACTGATGGGTTCGTTAGCTTTGGCCGAAAGTGTTCGATGCTGGCCCGCTATCACTGAAAGTTACAGGTCCGTAAAAAAAGTGTCACGCGGGACACAATCAGGCCACAAGTAAATTGGCCGTAAATACAAGAAGATGCCCACAATCGTGCCACTAATTTTTAACTGAAAATGATACATAGCCTCAAACTGGCCACATTTATTCTTTTAATGGCCACTAAAAATAACGGATAGCCAGAATCTCGCCTTAGTCCAGCCATTTGTGTTTGCAAGAATTAAATTTAGCCCAAAGCTGCCCGCAAAAATGCCACTCCCATGCCATAAAGATTATTTAAGCATAAATTTCAAATTTGTTGCATAAAAAATACTTGTTGAAAAAATGTTTAAACGATAAAGTGTTTTTAGATGAACAACTAATACATTATTAATCCTTTAGTTACACTTCGAAAAAAATTACAAATTTATTTATCTTAAATATTTTCAAAAATTTCCAAAATACCATACTTGACATAGTGAATTTATTAATTTGTTTATTTATTCAATTATGCATTTAAAGAATGTATATGTGATGCCATTTTTAAATAATTGCATTTCATATACATTTTAAAAATAATTATTGAAAAAATAAAATAATTAATTAATTCACTATGCAAAGCACTGCATTTTGAAAATCTTCGAAAAAGTTCAAGATAAGTAAATTTATATATATTTTTTAGAAATGTACCTAAATAATTATTAATATATTGTTTTTCATGCAAAAACACTTAATCATTTAAATGAACTTCCAACAAGCATTTTTATAGAACAAATTTTGAATTTACGCCTAAACAATTTATATAATCTTAATATATGTGTTTTTTAATTTACATTTAATTATGTGTTTTATATTAAAAGTATGCGTTTGTGAATATATATACATTACTTTCGTTTTATCTGGTTTTTTAACTTATTAATAAGTCTCTTACCAGTATATGTTTGTTTATTAAAGCAAATCATAATCTGAAACACAATTAATATTTTTGCATCATTTAAATATTTCAAAATTTTACATTTAGATTTTTCCTTCACAGCTTAAGAGACTACCTCATTCACGCGAAAATCCTCGCTCTCTAATGTTTATCCTAAGGGAGGAATTTTTAAAACAATATCTCGTTTTAATTTAATATTTTATAATATTTTTTTTTTCCATCGGTAGCTGAGGTCTGCCTCTATAAAGACAGGCTTTTTTTTTCTAGGATAATTTCGTTACTAAACAAAATCGAAAAGGTTAAAAAGGTCTTTGTAAAGGTCAATCTCAGCTATCCAATGCGAAAAAAGTAAAAAAAATCAAATGCGAACGAAATATTTAAAATAATTTTTTTTCCATAGGATTAACATTAGCAAGCGGATGTTTTCGCCTATGAGTGATCTAGCACCAATAGTCAAACTTTACAACAATATGTTACTTTAATCTTTCAAAAACTATGAAAATTATTCGCAGTAATTTAAAACTTCATCACTATTTTAACAATTTTTTCTAAAAAGATGCATATTTTTTCTTTATAGTAAAAATAAACTTTACTTAAATTAAAGTATTCCAGCTTTCGCAATTTTTTTTATCACATACATGATCATAAACTGATAATCATTACTTCGAAAAGGTGATAAAATTCGAAACTTTGAGAGAAAAATTAGTAAAATACCCTCGTTATTTCATAATTTGCACACAATTTTAATATAATGGAGAATCGATGAATTACGTAATATATATTTACTAAAATTAGAATATAATAAAATTAAAAAATACTTGTGATTTCATAAAAGCTAATATATTTTCTTGCCAAACAATCGTAAAAATATACAGTGAAAAAAACAAATTTACTTATTTTCTGTCCGACATTTTTTAATTATACGCACTGTATCAAAAATATTATAAAGCAAATATCATTCCGCGTTTGATAAAATTGCTTGTGGAATTAAATAATTAGTATATAACTATTTTACACCCTACAACACTTTAAATGATGCAAAAGGAATATCAGATTATAATCATATAATACTTTAATAAATCAGCATAGACTTAAAGACACTTACTAACGAAGATCACGCTCTGTAAACAACCTTCCTTCTATGCAAACTACAACCTGAATGATAAAGCAGGATTGAAAGTAGTCATGGGATGAATTTCTCAGAAATGCCTCCAGGCAACCCTGACCTTGAAGGGTATCTCTCTCTTCCCCCTAAGTCTTGTGCAAAATGTGTTTTAGAGAGTACATTTCTCTATACTGAAGAAATGGAAGGGTGCAAAAATATTTGGGGGGATATTTTTAGTAGTTTTATCAGTTTTTATTATAATAAATTAAAAGAAAATTTTTTGCCTTCAAACATATCTTTTTCATATTTATTTATTTTGTTGCGTCGATTTTTTTCTCTGTTTTTGAACGATAACGAAGGTTTTTATGAAATTTCAAAATGTAATGGAGGTGGGGGGGGGGGGAGAATATACTGTTAAAATTATTTTAACAATCAAAATTTAATAAAAATAACTAGTTTCTTTGGGTTCATAATTATTTTTCTAAGAAATTAAGTAACTTCTTAACAAAATAAATTTGAATTATATCTTTTAAAACATTGATAACAAATATCTTGTAGGATATAATCTATATTTATTAAAACAATTTCATACAGTGTTTCGTTTTCACAAAACCACAAAACATATCATTCAACCTTTAGGTGGATCTCAAATCGCCTGTTCAACAGCACGGAACGTTCTGATACAATTTCTGAATCAATTTTAAATGTAAAGGCATAAAATTGGTAAGCCTAACTACTGGAATGATTTTGAATTGAAATCAGATTTCCATTTTCTGATAAATAAATTATATTTAAAATTATAAGCAATTGTTGTCACGTGACAACAGTTTTTTCTCCTGTCTCGCGTTCGGAAAATCGGTTTAAAATGCCCACTTTATCTGTATTTTCTGAAAGAATTTTTGCATTTAGCAAAAAATTGAAAACGCTTTTTGATTACATAGTTTCTGAGTAACAGTACCTGCCATTTCATGTGTTTCTGAAAAAAAAAAAAAATAAATAAATATATGTCAGAAAGTGTGTGTAGACGCTCTTTGGATTTGAGAACATTCTTAACAAATATCTTCAATACTTGCACTTTAAATCTCAATTCAAATTATATGAAATATTCCTCGCAGCCAATCTATAGTTATGAATTGTATTTTATTAAAAGATTACTCAGATTGGATTTTGTTTGACGGTTAAAGATTTTTCTTTTTTCTTTAAAAAAACTTTTTGATGATGTATTCAGAATGACATATTTTGCTTTTGTATTAGGGAAAATGTTTTCCATTGAAACTGATAAAAAATATTGTTATAATTTTTCGTGTTGTTCAACTGAACATTTCTTATTATTTTTTTACATTTTACATTTCTATTTAAAAACAGAAGGAATTTATAAAAAGTGTACTCTATTTCATTCCAGTGTGCTCAGAAAAAACATACATATATATATTTTAAGATGTAATTTGTAGACAAGAAAATTTTATTCGTAATTTATTAGAATGCGTAAAAAAAAGTAAGTCTTTTAATATATATTTTAGTGCATAAAAAATAAATTTTGCACCTTATTGAATACTTTCACCGAAATTTAGATTTTGAATAAGGAAAATTATGTTGAAAAATTGAAGAAAAAGAATTTTTCTATTTCTTTCAATCAATATATCAAGCAGATTAAACTGGCCCAGTTATTTTCACCCGATTCTGGTCTTTTATATACTAGCCGGAAATTTAACTTCAGTGGCTAGTGGGCAGGAAAAAAGCACTCGTTTTCTCCATACTCGCCCGTTATCAGTTAAATGATGGCTGCCGGATATAATGGCGCACCAGTTAATATAAAACGGTGGTTTGATACAAATGGCCGGAATTCTATTTGGCCCCAAAACTCCCAGAATGCGGCCTCATTTTTGATGTTTGTTGGGCAGTTTCTTCTTGTTTACTTCCAGACCAGATAATTATTTTAGAATGCTTTGATATTATCTATGATTCGAATTACTCGAAGTATGATTTACAGATGAGAGAGTGATATTTAGAATTTTAATACGACCTTGACAGATTGAGATATATTTCCTTTATTTTTCAAAGGAATTTTGAATTGGCGACGCTGTTTTGAAATTACATACCTGGGGCCAAAGATATATTTTTGCTATCTGACCAAAACTTTTAAATTTTATGTGAAATAAAATGTAAGTGATTCATCAATATCATAGAATGATTTTCTACTTATACGAATTTTAGATAATTAAAAAATGCTTTATGTATACGGGTCAATATCACAAAATACGGAAATTGCAGCCAACACAAAAAAATTTCTATTTAATGTTATGTAATGCAATTTTCTTTTTCATTTTTACATTCTAATAAAAAAATATTCTTAGAAGTATTTTCAAGAGATATTATATTCATAATAACACAAAAATAAAGCAATTAAAAGAATTAAAATTTCAGATTGTCATTTTCCTGGCATATACCTTATATAACATATATATGTGGAATGTAACAAGTTCTACATTTTACAAATAATTTTCCATAATTAAAATATGATTATCACTATGAATATGAATGTCACTGTCCTGTCTGCTCCTTTTAGTTATTTATGAGGTATAATGATGGCGTTGCAGAGTAATTCTTCTTGTTCTAGACATAGTTCAAGTCAGAAGTAATAAAATCATTGCTACCAGCAAGATCTTTTAGATATTTCTCTGAAAATTACGTGTTTAACCTTCTCGGCACATTTTTTTTTTTTTTTTCTAATTTTGGGAAAAATTACTTTTGCGCTAACAAAATTAAAAGTAGCTATCGAATCGCAGAAGTTACATTTTACTGAAATTTAACGAATGTGTTCTTTACAGAAACCTAACGAATGTAGTTATGTTGCCTGTTTTTCATACAAAAATAGTCCAAGAAAGAATTTTTTAAGACGTTTGGAAAATGTATTACAACCAGATTAAACAAAAATAAAAAACTTAGTAGTATTATTCATCTTTTATCACAAATTACTAATTCGGAAAAGGCGTCCCTAATTTAATTTTAAAGAGTGAAACATATGTTTGAATTAAAAGAATCGCCAATAGTTTACTAATAATTAATGAAACTTTTAATGATATTATTATTATTAAATGCTGAAATATAAGAAAACTCATAATAGTAAATACATCGACAAATGCTATTACTATTAGGTGCTGGAATTAACAAAAATATTTTTTTCTTTCAAAGGGTTGATTTGGGTTGGGTTGATTTTTGTCGGCCGATTACCTACACGAGGGATATAGGCCCTAGGGGGAGTGCACTCCGTGGGGTCTTTCTAAGGGAACCCAACCAGTATTTACGCATGGAAATCCAAGGTTTAGAAGAAAACCACGAAAACTCCGAAACGGATAGGCCGACAGGCGCGATTGGGTTCGAACCCGGCACCTCCCGTCTACCAGCTTCGAGAGCAGAACCTCTCGGCCACTGGTGGGGCTTTTTTCTTTCAAATATTGCAATTCAAAGTAGGAGCCTCATATGAAGCTCAGGGTGACGAGAGAGTTAAAGGCTTTGTAAAAATTGAGTAGTCTTCTATTATGTCATTTTCCTGGCTTCTATAAATTACAAATAAAATTGCATATTGCACTGAATTTGAGGTACTATAGAGGAAATATTTTCCTTTAAATAAAAAGAAAATGTTAGATCTAAAACTAAAAGAAAGCAAGAATGTAAAAATTATTATAGAATGAAATTGTCATTATTCTGACATACATATGCCAAGAAAATGACACATAATTATAATTACATTTAAATGAACTTAAGCTCTTCAAACTTAAACAATTTTACATATAAATTCCTTTATTCAACTGTTCAACCAACATTTTAAAAAAACGGAAGCTTTGAAACGATTTAAATTTTCAAAATCTCACATTTTGTGATATTCATCCATAGGGGAGACCGGGGCTAGTTAGCTACAGGGGCAAGTAGGCGCAGTCCTCATAATTTGTCTGTTTATGAATAGATGACGCACTCAGTCACAGAGTATCTTTCTTCTTGCTTTCTACAATACCCATTGTAGTTTTGTAGCGTTACCCACGTGCAGTGGACATTTATTATGATTTTTCTTCTTTTTGCATTCATAAGTAGTTTTTTGTTGCTTCATTATTTTCCTAATTTCTAATATTTATCTTAATAACTGCGATTTAACTTTTATAGTTTTTCATAGTGCATGATTCACTCTACCTATTCCATATGTGATTTACTTGGATTTTTTTATGTTTAGAGGATTTCATCTACAATTTTGTGAAGAAATTTGTTATGGGGCTAGTAGGCGCATTCAACACGAGGCAAGTTGGCTCGGTGCGCCAACTAACCCCGCTACACTGTTTCGTAATATTTTATGCTATTTTATCCCATTTGATAAATTAATTACTTTTTTTTTTACAAAAAAGTGAGTAATTAATTACCAAAGAAAATTTGAACAGATTAACACACCGAAGAATATTTAAGAAATGATGTGGAAGTCGTAATAGTTAACAGACGGTCTATTAGGCAAACTGTTAAAGATTTTAATATTCCTTGGAGGAGTCTAGCCCTATATTTCAGAATTGTGAAGAATGAAGTTTAAACGAGTTATGATTTTCATAACTCAGCTATGACAGGCTAGAAGCTAGATGTTCAAAAGATTCAGTATCACCTTTTTGGTTTTACCTCCAGCAGTCGCTGGAGCTCCTCTCATTTTAGCTTAGGATTTTGGATAATTATATTCTGAGAATATTAGACCCCAAAAAAAAATAGACAGAATCAAAAATAAATAACTGGAAAATAGGCGTAGGTAAAAGGCGGCCACGTGAATATTGACAGTTCACCAAAACCGAAGGTACTGAAAGAAGAAAAGTAAGATTTAAAGATGCAAAAAGATGCAATACAAAAATAAGAAAATAAAAGGCAACAGAAAGAGTTGGCCAAAGGAAAACAGATATTAAGGAAAACTTTGTTTCCACCTATAATAAAAGGGAACTTGTTATTCAAAAAAGCACAAATCTTGACAATATCTAAGATGATGACGTAGGTTAATATCTGGCGTGTGTTGGTACTTTAGATACAGCAAATACCGATAAAAGTGTGTGCGATGCTGTGTTTAAGCACATTTGGCCTGCACCAACATTTTACATTTTACATTTGTTATAACCGTAACTCTGATGATAATGATATCGAGTACGATAGAAGCTACTTAATGTTAATGTTTTATTCATTATTTTTATGTCTGTATAATTTAGAATCTACGTTGTACGGGGGTAATTCCTTTGTTTAAACTTGCGGGTAATAATAAAATTAATTTCTCTTAACTACGTGTCTTGAGCTTAAATTAACTTTTTATGAAGCGTCAGCAAACTCTCCCCATAGGTATAGGCAACTTGCCCCGCGGCGGGGTATGTTGGCGCATATTTTTTCTCTTATTTCAGGATCCCTCTAAGCATAAACTAAAAATACCACAAACATAGAACTCCGGGTATTTATAGCCAAATGTCTGTGATTTAAAAGTTCAGTGACATTTTATTAAAAAACTTAAATAAAAATTTAATAAAAATCAATAACTAATAACTGCGCCTACTAGCCCCAGTTTTCTCTACATACCATTTACAATGACTTTTGTAAATGATCACCAGCTGGTTTATTCTCTACTTTTATTTTAAACGTTTCTCAGAGCGAGTTCGAAACACTTAGGAGGCATTCAAACTAAAAAAATTCTATCGCGATTAACACTACAGATTTCAGTGAGCACGTGGAGAGCGTTTTCAAAGTTTAGTCACTTATTCACTGCTTATAATTTGAACTGCAGTCTTGAGTCATAAATAACTGAGAATTATAAAAAGTGAAGTAATGATTTAACAGAGTTCCATTTGAGCCAATACAACCTCAAATCGATGAGTAATGTTGAAATTCCCGAAGGTTGAAACGAGAACTTTTGGAATACAGGTAATTTCAGCCAGTTTAGTCCCGGCTGAATATTTGGCAGTATTTACGACGAAAACGAACGCTCCCCGAAACTTATATGCCGAGAACGAAAACGAAACCGATAATTCGATCGAACTTCATTTAGAGCACTCCAGAAAAAGCCGATAGGAACATTGTTTTAGATTATGTAAAAATTTGGCAGTGTTTTGAATATGAAATGGAGGATTGTGTTTCCATGTATTTGGATCTAATTCTTATACAGATGCAAATATGGTTCATCACACTTAATATAAATACTTTCTGATTATTAAGGTATCTGACTACGTTGAAAATGCAATTTTCGACCAAAGTTGTCAAATCTATTTTATTTTATTTTATTAAAGACCAATTTTTTACCTTTCAAAAACTGTATTTGTTTTTATTGTACGATAAATAGATCCGGAGTTATAGCGGTTTTAAAACTACTCAACAGCTGTCACTCAAACCGGAAGTGCTGTTTAAAGGGCTTTAAAATTTAAAATTTTTAAATTTTTAAATTGCTTTTAAAGGGTCGTATGTTTGAAGAAATTTCGCGATTTTGGATGCATTTGTTTAATAATAAGAAATGTAAATAATATGCTCCATGAAATTTAGATGTATTTTACTGTTAATTCTTGAAGTAAAACATAAATCTAAACTTTAAATGCATTTTTTGGAAAATGTAATTTTCGGTGAAAATTCCATACGCAAAACATGATTTCTCAAAACGTTATTGGAATATCACTATGAAATTTAAAATATATGTTATTTACACTATTGTGAAGGCAATGAACTAAAGATTTAAATTTAGAATAAATATTCTTTGTTTTATGGATGTTTTTGTGGAATGACATCGATGAATTTTATGAAAATTAACATGTAAACAGGTGCGATATGCTATAAGTTTTGAAATACTTAAAGAATCTCTTAGATTTTAGTTCATTGCCTTCACCAATATCATAAATATGAAGTGTAAAAAGGAAATTAAGATACATACAGTAGAATTTCCTTTAGAGCGTTTTGCGTTTCGGGCCAAATTTCACCAAATTTTAGTATAAATTCCTCCATTTACCAAAATTTTATCAATGAATGAAATATTTTTTACTTTTTTTCACATTTTCTAGTCCTAATCTTAGTAAAAATAAGTTTAAAAAATAATTAAATAGCTTTTTTGGAAAAAGTTGCTCCGTACGTAGGCAGGCACCTTAAATAAAATTATTCCGATAACACTGATAAACAAAAATTATTTTTTTATTTTTTTCTTAAATTTAAAGCTAATATTCCAATTATATAGACATTTGAGTAAATAAAAATGAAATTAGAATTTTTTTTACTTGGTTCTTATATAAATTTTTTAAATCAAGGATATATATTTATATGTTATTACGATATATCACAATTTAGAAAATCACACAATAATGCATAATAATAATACATAAATGCTAAATTTATCAACAGTATACTTGTACACTGTTTATACACATTTTCCACTCATTTTACGCAGATGAACACAATTTCAGTACAATAGTATCTATTTTTGCGTTTATATTTATGTTCATATTCATAGTATCGTCTCTCTTGATGAACAAAAGGTAATCGGCAAGCATTGCTGCATTCCATTTCGATCGAGAACGAGACTCCTTAGCAGAAATTTGTTGGTGAAATCGTTCACCATGCCCGTCGCTGGTTGCTCCCACATTATCTGGGAAAAAGTCAATTTGAGAGTGCAAGAAATGAAGCTGTAATGACATGTGACAATTTAGCTTTTTAAAATTTTTTTACCATATGTTGAATTATACACTTGTAATTAGTAGCTTTGTTCTTCACCAAAGAAATTATGCACAATGTACTTGAATGAAAGCCCTCAAACTTCAGATTCAGGTATACCTTGATAAATATAGTGGCTGATTATGTTTTGGTATAAATCGCCAAACAGGTGACGCTGCTATTCTGAATTTTTCATAATTTTCGAAATAACTCTATCATAAGAACAAATGCATGAATTTTCATCAAACTTCATATTCAGTTAGATGTTGACAGAAGTTGTTTCTGATAAAGTTTTGGTGTTAATAGTCATGACACTGCTGTGTGTATTTTTCCCGATTTTCGCAATAGCTCTATCTCAAAAACTAATGCACGGATTTTCATCAACTTCAGGTTCAGTCAGACGTTAACACAAGTTGTTGCTGAGGTTTTAGTGTAAATCACCCAACAGGTGGTGCTGCTATGCTGCATTTTTCAGGGTTTATAGTACTTTAGCAATAGTCATATCACAAGCACTAATGCACGGAATTTCATATCTTTAGAATCCTCATGATGGACATAGATTGCCATTTAATGTTGGCACTCTGATAGTGAATTTTGTAGAATTAATATGTATGAAGAATAAACATGTAGAAGAAAGTTTTGGGATTGGCGCATCCGTCTAGTCTTTTGGTCTGCTGTATTTATTATTTTAAAACTTTCCACACTCTGAAATCCCCCCCCCCCCCCCCAGACCCGGCTATTTTAATGTTTAAATCTTGTATTTGGAAAAAAGAAACCCTTTATTTAAAAATGCATGTTATAATGTTTTAGTTTAATTAATTTGTAGTCGGTAATTTTTTTTTTTTTTTTTTGGTCTTTGAATGTCCTTAAAAGTCCTTGATTTTTACTTAAGGAAATGTGTACGAACCGTGTATTATTCTATCTGTATATATATATTTCTGCTTTCTCTTTCCCCTGCAAAAAGGTGTACAAAGTTAAAATAGTCCTTCATATGAATTGGTGCTGTTTATGTTTTGGTGTAAATCTATCAACAGGTGGCGATGGCGTGCTGCATTTTTCACCAAGACGAAACACATCTTATTGGCGCCTAGATATATTATAAGTAGCAGATATTTGTTCACTTTCAGGGTCATTAGACTGTAGAAACAAAGTACTCTAAAAGGCAAAAAAAATAACATAATGAGATATATTTAAACACAGATATCTCTGAAACGGAAACCAACTTCACCTTTTTGTGAATATTTCCTAAATTCCCATGGGTATGGATTACTTAAATCTGTTAAAATTTTCCAAGAAAAAATTCCTTGTTTATCAGTGTAATTAATATATTTACGTGCGTAGCCCGCCCGGTGTATGCTGCCGAAGGCATTGGGGTCTCCAACTTTGGGTCTCGACTTTTTGGATAGATTTTTTTTAAATATAAAATCATACACATTCTTTTATGTACGCTATTGAAGTCAGTAAGGGCTGAAACGTTAGTTTCGTTTGGAAAGGTTTTCATCTATAAGTATAAGAGCACTCAACACTGATTTTGGGTATAGTTAAACACATTATGAGACCGGGCAATGCTGGGCGTGTTAACTACTTTTTAGACAATCATCTAAGCATGAATTAAATTGTAGATATTACTCATAGTCAATCGATACCAATATTTTTATATAATTCTAAGTAGAATCATATTAAAATTAAATTCTAAGTAGATTTAATAGGGAGTAATATCCTTTTATTTTTTTCAAGGTCTATACCTGAAAATATGTAAATGGGAATGATAAAAACATTTTACATTTCAAATTAAATATTACCAAATTTAGAATTAAAAAATGCTTTTGATAAACTTTTATTTTAACACTTTTCGACATACAAAGGTGAATCGAATATAAACCGGAATTTTTGCTGGGAGGACTGAAGGTCATCGCGCGTGCGCTCAAACCTCTGCGCATGACAGGTGGGGATGTAATATGACCAGTGCTGCAGAGTCGGTGGGTAAAATGGACGACTCCAAATTCGCTTCCGGGAATTTTAACAGATCCGACTCCAACTCCGACTCTTTCGCTCAAAAATGGGCCTGACTCAGACTCTGACAACGCAGTCCTGCTTGTAAAATGGACGACTCCGACTCCGTAATTTTAACAGCTCCGACTCCGACTCTTTCGCTCAAAAATGAGCCTGACTCCAACTCCGACTCAGACTCCGCAACCCTGCATATGACTATCTATGCACCGGTCTGTGCTACCCTCTCCGATCCTCAGTCGGTATTACGATGAGTGGGGGAGAGGTTCACCCCTTCGTTGCGCAACGCATTATCGTTAAATTTCTCACAAATAAAGGCGTATGACCGGTTGAAATCTTAAGAAGACTTGAAGCACAGTTTGGGTACACATGCCTGAAGAAAACACAAGTGTATGACTGGCACAGAAAGTTTGTGGAAGGACGAGCAGAAGTTGACCCCCCCCCCCCCCCCCCAACTCCCACGCGCCCGTCGAACAAGCTTGACTGAGGAAAACATTGTCGCCGTTCCAGACATTCTCGAGAGTGCTGCCTATTACTGCCAGCTGTTGGATGAAACAAAATGTGGATATCTGCGGAAAAAACGTGAATTTCCGATCAGAGATGTGATTTTGCTTCATGACAATGCCTGTCCCCATACAGCCAATCTGACTCGCAATAAGTTGGAGGAAATGCATTGGCCAGCACTGGAAAACCCTCTCTATAGTCCGCCTGTGATTATCACATGTTTGGGCATTTGAAAGAAGCATTACGAAGTGAAGGATTCGGCAATGACACTGCTGTTGTGCGCAATTGGCTGGAGATATGCCTCTTCTCTTTCTATGATGACGGCATCAAAAATCTTCCAACCCGTTGGGAAGAATGTGTTTTGAAATCAGGAGATTATATAGAAAAATAATATGCAACTTTCGTTTTTTATCTTGTACCAGTAAATGAAACAACAAAAATTCCGGTTTATATTTGGTTCACCCTCGTAGCTGAAAAATGATTATGAATTCGGTTTGCCTGTTTGTCTGCTCACTCGCATAAATATAGTCAGATTCATAGTTATAATATATAGCTAGGCATGGTCTGTATTAAAAAGGAAGTGCGAAGCATTGCTGGTTCATATATAGAGACCCTCAAAATAATTCCTAACCTTACGGCTGTGGGGATTTATCGTTTGTAATGTATTTTAATAATATTACACTATTTTGAACATATTAAAATTTTTATATATATATATATCACTGAGGTATGCTATATAATTTGGTGTGCATATCTCTCATCTATTGGGACACACAAAAGTATGTGGCTAAAGTACACCCTATGAAGTATAATTGCTGGAAGTACATTTTCAGTTGTAATACGTATTTTAAAATTTAACATTTTTTTTTCATATTAATTGTGTGTATAAATTCTAAAGATCATATACAGAGATGCACAAAAGATCTCAAGTACATTACCGTTTATTGACGTTAATTATTGAGTGTAAATTTCAAACTGTTCTATGAGTTTAATTGAACTAACTTTTAGCGTACTATGTTGCATACATACATATCTATAAATCTTATACATAGCTTCTCAAAGCAAATTCGTATACTTTTTTAATATTGATGGTAATTGCAGAAGTTGGGTTTTTTAAAGCCTTATACAATTTCTAAATTGTTTAGTTAGACACATTTCACCTTAAAAAACTGTAAAGTTTATTTTCTCTGCTATTTGATACAGTACACTGAATGTGTTGGAAAGTGATTCATTATCTATTCTGGACGCAAAGTTTTTTGTTCTTATTTTAATATTTAAAGAAAATGGTAACAGAGAGAGTTTCTTAGTAATTATATGAAATTTCTGAGTGTTCTATGTTTGACAGCCATATTCCGGAAGTATGTTTTATTTTAAAAAATATTCCTTTATATCTGAGTTTTCTTTCCGGGTGTCATCTTACACACGCATGTAAATAAATTTTTGAAAAGATAAATATTTTATCTACTTCGTTCTTTGAATTTGTTCTGCATAAAATATTCTATCCTACGGCTGTTTAAAATTTCGATAAATATATTCAAAAAGTGTGAGAATACTTTTTTTTCCTTAAATATTTGTATCAAATTGATTTTGTTTTTAAATATTATAATATATTTTGATACTAAATTAAAAAATATATATTTTATGTGTTTAACATTGCTTATCATTAAAAAGCTAGATGGTATTTTTTGAAACCTATGTACAGATATGTATACTTCCCCTATATATGAACACCTAGCGACCTAACCGCTCAACCAATCCAAAAGAAGTTTAAGATATACCTATTTTAAGGTATGCGCTCGAGATCATGATGATTTAAAACAATAGAGCACTCACGGTTACGGTTACAGTGAAAAAATTTCGAAATTTTCGAATGGCAACACCCATTTTTTTTTTTTCATGCGCAAATTCATCAGCGCATTGAAAAACCATAAATGGAGTTGGAAAGATACATGTACAATGAAAATTACCAGTGTAAAACACTTGCAAAAAAGACCATTGCGGGGAATGAAGAAGTGGGTACAAGACATTTTTTTTTTTTTTTTTTTTTTTTTTGTGAACTTAGTAATGTTTTAAGATTTGTTTTAAAATGTGTTTTTGAGTTGTGTTTGTACACCATATTTAAAATAAAAATGTTATCATTCGTTTTAGAGTACTGAATATTATGTTACATGGGAACTGATTAGGATTGAGTGCCACGATATTACACCGGCAATTTTAGTCACACGTGTATTGTTCCAATGGCATTTATGGTTTTTCAATACGCTGATGAATTTAGGCAGGGAAAAAAAGGGTGTTGCTATTCGAAAATTTCGAAATTTTTTTACTGTAACCGTAATCATGAGAGATCTATTGTTTT
Source organism: Maratus speciosus (assembly GCA_963932465.1). Taxonomy (NCBI): domain Eukaryota; kingdom Metazoa; phylum Arthropoda; class Arachnida; order Araneae; family Salticidae; genus Maratus; species Maratus speciosus. The sequence goes on from OZ010786.1 coordinate 330,673,896, forward strand.
AAATCCCCACAATCTCGAGCGCATACCTTCAAATAACTAAATCTGAAATTTCCTTTCGATTAGGTGAGCAGTTAGTTCGCTAGGGGTACATATATCGGGGAAGCTTATTTATGACCACCATGTTTAATAACGTTTTGTATAAGATAAATACTTCAGTTGATTTTCCTTCTCATATTATCGATTAATTTACTTATAAATGTATTAAAGCTCTGACGTAGCTCGCGGAGATTTTTATTTTAAAAGTTTAGAAATATTTTGTGTCACAGTTTTAGAAAATTTCGCAATCGTCTGTATGAGTATGCAATAACCGTTTTTGTATTTAATACTTCGAAAATGTGCTATAATGAAAGTACAACTAAGTTTAAGCGCAAATATTTTTTCTTAAAATATCAATATACTTTTGAATCTTTTTTTTCTTCTACAAAGCATGTTTTAAACGTATGTACAATCGTTCAAAATTACCCTCATTTTACTTTTTTATCATTAAATTGTCACAGACAGATACCAGAGTTACGATTTCTCTGAGAATTGTGCATGAGCATTCCAAAATTTTGTAAATAGATAGGTATAAAGAAACCATAGGCACTTATCTCCATATTGAAACAGACACAAAATTAATTTCCTATACTAACGCATAATTTTGATGCCATATTATTCTTCCGTAAAATTTAATCTGCGATAGCATACATGAGGTTATTCTTTCAGGAATTTTAGGAATTAAGCATATGTATTTGAACTCTTTGAGATAAATTTACTTTTAATAGTTGCTAAATAGACTACAATTTGGAGAGCTTTCAAGCATTAATAAAACACTACTCTGTGGACTCAGCTGAAAGTTTTGGAAGCATAAATTTTAGGTTTCTAGCAACTTATTTTGTTGAATTTCCGATTGGTTAGAATACAAGGTTACATTGAATATTGATTAAATAAAATATAAATTATGAAAATAATATTCTAAATTTTATGTAATGTTTTCTATAAAGAAATTAACAGAAATAGATATTTTTTTATCCGTTGAGTAACTGTGTACAGAAGTAAAATGTTTTTGACATTTAAATATTTATATATCTGTTCAGGGTACGAGATTTATTCTTACGAATAAATCAAACCTTAAGAAAAATTATATAAAAGTTTAGGTTTTTATGCAAACTTGCGGAATTCAACGCACGATTGTTTCAAACGCATAATCTCATTTGTTACATGAATCGCCTTAACATAACAAAAAGACATACTTTTGTGTGTTTATATTTCGTATAACCTCTTAAATAATATTGTCATCTGAAGCTTTCTTAAAAAACTTATCCATAATTTTATTACTTTTATTTTATAAATTAAGCGAATTATGTCTTAATTTTCAGTTATGTTCTTTGTTATTCTGTATTCTTTTCTTCGTTACGTATATCGCAAAAGTACCGTTTTTTATTTATTTATTTATTTATTTATTTTTATTTTATTTTATTTTATTTTATTTATTTATTTTATTTTATTTATTTTTTTTTTTTTGGGGGGGGGGGGAATACAAAAATGGAGACTGTTTGGCTCTCGGTGTACCATGATGAATTTTTCTTCGTATGACAACCTGATGTTTTATAACTAAATTAGAAAGATAGCCCGTCAAAAATGATGGAAAATGAGATATAAAGACATATACAACACATGTGCAAGAATATGAATTTTTCTCGCTTGTTTCGCAGTGATACACATTTTAAATAACACATTTTAAAAACGAAACACATTTATGAAAAACTATGTACAATAGAAGACGACTTATTGGCACAACTTGGTTCCAAATGTTGTGCGGATTTGAGGCTTTTTGCACATTACAGGTCATGTCTATTCAATCTTTGTTTACATATTTACTTTCTTCTATCTTCAATAGAAGAAAGTATTGTAATCGAAATTTTTTCGACTTCCGGTTTTCGAGAGATTTACATGTTTTAGGGGTCAGAGATCACAAAAACGTTTATACAAAATGTCTGTCTATCCGTGTGTCCGTGTGTCCGTATGTCCGTGTATCGCCATTGTACCATCAAAAATTGTATGAAGTTATGCATAGAATTGAACCAATTTTTTTTTAAAAGAATGTGGCTATGGCAAGCAGGTCCTCTAATGATTTGGCGAAGCTCCGCTTTAGGGGACGCTGTAATAGCGATTTTTGTGCATTTTGAATATTGTGCCATCGAAAAGTGTATGAAGTTATGCATAGAATTGAACCAAATTTTTTGTGTATGTTTGTGGCAATAGCAAGAAGGTCCCCCCTGAATTTGGAAACATTCTGTCGGTAGGGGGCGCTGTAATAGCGATTTTTGTGCATTTTTAATATTGTACCATCGAAACGTGTATGAAGTTATGCATAGAATTGAACCAATTTTTTGTGTATGTTTTTGGCAATGGCAAGAAGGTCCTCCCTGAATTTGGAAAAAATCCGCCGGAAGGAGGCGCAGTAATAGCAATTTTTGTGCAACTTTCAATATTGTACCATCGAAAAGTGTATGATGTTATGCTTAATTCTAATAAAAATACTAATAAAACTAATTATAATGAAATATTGACATGAGATAAAAGAAAGTTTTGGGATTAGCACATCCAACTAGTTTTTTAATATATATTTTGGATTTCTGTTTCAGAAGAACGTTAGATAAATGGCTTCATTATGTTAAATAGATTGTATAAATATTGAAAAAAATGCGTGTGTATATGTAATGAAACAACGAATAGGTTGGCCAGCAAATACAGTGCCAAATTTCCTCCACCGCCAAGGCAGCTTTCTCTATTTCGTCAAGGCTGGAAAATTACGAGAAATTCCGTATTCGGCTATGTAAAGCACATTAAAATCGGGCAGTTAGGAGCTCAGATAGTACAGCGTCATCTAGTGGCGGCTATTTTATTAGTAGCATCGAGAAGAGGTACATTATCGTATATTGCACTTTAAAATTCTGATCTACATAGGTTTTGAAAAAAGTCTTTAAATGCGCGGAGTTCAAATTGAATTGTGATGAGCTCAGTTCTGAAAAATTAATGAGTTTCAATTTGAATTTTGCCAAATTAGCCAGCTATCACCAAGTTCGCTTCATATATGACAACTTATTTTTGTCGCCAAATTTGGCGGTATTTAGCCAATTATGGCAATATTTGCCAAGATGTTCAAATTTTGGCGCGATTGTGGTAACTCTTCAATCTGTACTTTTCAACAATTACTCATTGTTAAATCTGATACCGATTTCTCCATAGGAAGCCTAGTATAGCCGCGATCAATCAAGCGGTCCAAACAGATTTGTGAGGGAGACACCGAAACTTGGATTTTATATAAATAGATATTTGTCTTTTATAATAAAATGAAAAGAGCGTTAAAATAAAACGAAATAGGAACAAGTATCGAATAAAATGTTTGTGTTATATAAAAACAATGCGTGTGTTAAATAAAAGTAGACTGTTATAAATAAAATTTAATGGGTGTTATAAATAAAGTTAAATATGTGTGTTTTGTAATAACATTATATTATAAATTAATAAAGTAAAAATAACGTGCTGTTTGCCCCCCCCCCCCCCCCCCCACAAAAAAAAATAATAATAGTGGCGCAAAGCCTGGTGCTTCCGCGACATTTGATCTTTTTCTTCTTCTGACACATTTACTATTTCTATTGGATATAGTCTCATTCTTATTATTAAATGAATCATAATTGCATTCAGTACGTAGTTCGTTTAAATTTCTTGTGTTCATAAGACAATACTCAATTTGTTTCCTTCGCCGAAAATACACCTACGTTATTATTTATCGTTAAACACATTATTTAATCGATGTTATCATTTTATAAGACTCAATCCATAACGAAAGGAAATCATGATAAAATGCTTCGTGACTTGTTTGAATACTTTGAAGTCAAGTAATAAGTAAATTACCTGATAAATAAAAGAATATCTATAAAAACAATATTATATTTTCAGTTTTTAATGTGGTTTATAACACGGGAAAAAACAGTTACAAATTGTCTATACACACTTAAATCTCTTTGACAAATATATGACTGACAAAGTAATTGAAATAAAATGTGCTCAAGTTATAATGTTATGACCTATTCGTCCTTTGTTTAAACAAAATATCATTTGAAATTGATATTTTACTCTCCATTTTATGTGTTATTGCTATTAATATAGTAATATTTATGTATTGAGTATTACGTATTGATTATCGATAATTTCGTACTCGTATATACTTACACAAAATGAATAATAAATTGGATAAAATGTTATTTATCACGCAACAAAATCCACTTGCTTTCAATATAACCTCTAATGATAAAAACCAATAAAAGTGAAGTATAAAAAAAAATACTTCCGAAAAAATCCTGACACACGAAATGATCAATATTCATAAAAAATTCATAATTATTGAATGAAAAATTGTAAGATTATGAATATATTCGTATGTAAACATCTGGGCATTTTTTTATTGGATACATTTTTTAAGAATAGTATACACGGTATTTTCAATGAATAATTGAACACATATTTTTTTCTTCCATACTACCTTTTAATACATGATTTTTTATTTTTATTCGGAAAACATTATATTTGGGTCTAAATTTTTTTAGGTATCCACTAGAAAAATAGTGAAAAAAATTATTTATGTTTCTGTTGGACATAATCTCATAATGTTACTTCTGAGTTACGTAATAAAAACTGTTCAAAAAATTATAATTTAAAGTGAATATGATTATTTTAAACTGTTTACACTGCACAACAACTATTCAATGCTACATTACTTCTTATAATGATTTTAATAGCTTGCAGAATTAATAATTTCTATCCTATGAAGATAGGGAGAAAATGCTAGTCGAGCAGATTGCATGAAATATCAACAAAAGATGGACATCCTCGTAATAACAAATCAAACAAAAACAGACTTCACGATTTTAAATGCATGTAATCACACGCACGTAACACATCGAAAGCGGCAAATGGCAAAAAGAAAAAAAATCATGTAACCTGAGCTTTACTATGCATTTAAGGGTTAAACTCTCAACAATTAATTTGTTTAAACGAATTTGTGTCACACTAGAGAATTCTAGCTTTTTTAATTTTCCTGATAAATTTACCTAAATTTGTAGTTTATGCTTAAACTCGAAGTATACTTTCTAATAAATGTTACGGTTTTTATAATATCCAATACATAACTGGGGAAATTACTGTAAAATATTTGCTTGGACATTTTACATTAGTTTTGTTTTAATAAAATAATTACTTAGCAGAAAAAATTACACAAATGTAAAAAAATCACAAATGTTAATTACACTACAAAAATATATCATGCCCAAGAACGAAAATATACCGTGTATTCTTACGAGTTAACCATGATACCGGAAATCGTTTCTGTCTCTTCAGAAAGTTCAGAAATATATTATTGAGATTTAAAGAATAATTTCTTAAAAAAAAAAAAAAAAAAAAAAAAAAAAAAAAAAAAAAAAAAAAAAATGTACTGCTGCCACTAATTCTCGGAAAAGTTCCAGTGTAGATTTTATAATATTTTAATAAGTTTTATAAGACTGAACTATAAATTTTTAGGATACAATCAATTCTCAGTTATACATTTTCAGCTGCATAACTGAATTTATACACGCTGCAAATAGAGGCGTCTTAAATTCAGACACATATGTGTCTGAAAAAGTAATTAAGACACTTAAGTGTCTTACTATGATCATGGCATAAACATTGTAAACTGAAATGTCTGAAATTCTGACATATAAGTATCTTAAAACGGAGTGTTCAATTTTCAGACATTTTAAAGTGTCTTAATTTTTAAGACGCGCGTATGCGTCGGAATTTAAGACATTTCAAACGTTTGAATCGCAGCCATGTTTGAAACCTGCATATTCGACAACCAGCAGCCATTTTGTTTTGTAAGCACTTTAAGAACACTTTAAGAAAATATCCGTTAAAATATGGAAATTATGCTTCTAATTTACGTATTTTAAGGTACATTTTCTTTCGTAAATTCCAGAAAATCCCCCCCCCCTTTTTTTCATATTTTTGTATTTACAATTTTCCATTTAAAAGATAAAATATAATTTTTCAAGGGAAAGCCCACATATTTCAACCACCAACAAAAGTAACGTATATTACATGATTTATTTATTTAAATCAAACCGAGGCCGAAACTAGAGCGGGGCAGAGGTGGCGTCTGCCCCCCGGGCGCCAGAACGAAAGGCGAAGAAAGCGTCATATCTGAATTTTGTTTGTTATTTGTTACAAAAATTTATCAAATACAAGCAAGTTATTTGGCAAGAAGCCTCTCACAGGTGTAACGTTATATTACTATTAACTGTCTATGCGCGACAAATTTCATTTTCACTCTCTGTAAAAAGGAAATTTGTCAAAAACGCTTCCATAGGTTTAACATTAGTTTGCCATTAACTGTCTTCCATTAGATAGATAATGTTTTATACAGGGCCGAATCAAAGGTAGGCAGAGGAGGCATGTGCCCCGGGCGCAGGAACGAAGGGGCGCCAAATGAAGATTTTGTTTGTCGATTTTTCTCACGTATATGTTTAGCACGGTATTGTTAAATTCGCCCTGTCTGGAATATGCCAAAGTATAGAAAAATCTAAAGATGATATGGAATAAGGATCCTGTATAAAGCGGAATTCTTTTCGCTTCCATTTTCAAGATTTCAATGAATCAATATTTGACAAAACAGATTACGTAATTCAGTTTTACATATTTTAAATTTAAAAATAAGTCGGCTATTAGAAAATTAGTAAAATTCTCTTTGTAAATATATTTTGCGGAGGAGGGGGGGGGGGGAAGGGGTGGGGTGTGCGCTGCTAAAATCAATGTTTGCCCCGCGTGCAAAAAATGCTAGTTTTGGCCTAGGTTTTATAGTTAAGATGATGTTTTATTTATCAATAGCTGTTTCTGTAGAATCCTGTCTTAAAGGAAAAATTAATATATTTATATACAAAGCTAATTAAGTAGTTCAGTATTACGCATTCTATGATTTCATATTTTACATTTTAAAATAAATTGGCTTTTAGAAGCTTAGCAAAATTATTTTCGTAAAATTTCTTTGCAGGTCTGATAGATAAGATTTATTAAAAGGGGTGACGCCATCTGCCATGTATACTTTTTTTTATTTGAGAAAGCAATTGAAACGAAAAAATATATTTATTAAGGTGGGTATTCAAATCCAAACTACTTACATTATGATCCATTTTTGTTCGGAAACGCATCAATTTCTCAGATTCTCTTATTGAAAAACTATATAATGTGCCGTGTTTGTCAATTTTTCGATAACGACAGAACATATTGCAAAAAAGGCTGTCAAATTTGGCGTTTTGTATCGAATTTTCCGAAGTGACAGAGCTGGGAACGAAAAAAATGTTCATACTGTGAAAATAATTGTTTATAAATCAAGTTCTAATTAATTGCGCGGAAAATGAAAATACACGGCCTCTTATACAAATTTGAATAATTATAAACATATACAAAGTTTAGTTGCTAGCTGATGGTTGAAAAAATTTATTGATATACAATTGTTTGTAAGAACGTTTATGAATTTCTATGTAAAGAAAAGTTGAGGCCTCGAATGGTCAGTGAAGTATCACATTCCATTGCTTTCCTAACAAGTAGATTAATCAATATGTATACACACATTGTTAAAACATTTTAAATAATTTAATATTTCAAAAATAACATGCGTTTTGTATAAAACAATAATTTTTGTGTTCAAAAAATTTCTCCGCCAGAAGAAAAAAAGCGTTGTTCTGGCCTTATAACCCGTGAAATTAAAAAGTCAAATATTCAAAATTCTAGAAAAAAAAATTACTACTACCGTTAAATACATTTCGTGCGCTTCATAAATAAAAATATTTGAAGTCTCACGTCATGAAGACGCGGCCGAATGGATAAATCTCCTTTCCAGGTAAGAAAGAGGTCCCTGGTTCGATCCTACGACGGGTAAGTGTTACATTGTTAAAGTTATGTGAATTAAATAAATAAATCCTGTAGAATATACATGACCTTAGATTGAAATGTGTGGGTTATCCCTGGAAAGCTAACATTTTTATTTTTTAAATACAAAAATTTCGAATTTCCAGATTTTACGGAAGATAATATCATTAAAATACGTAAACTGCACTGCCGTTTCGATTGGCGGTACGATTTTTACATTTTAACGGATATATTTTTTCAGCGTATAAAGCTTTTTTTAAAGTGAAAATATGACCTATTGCCGAGAAATGAAAGGTGGTAAAACATGCATGCGATTCAAACGTTTGAAATGTCTTAAATTCAGACGCATACAAGTGTCTGAAAAATTACGACAGTTTAAAATGCCTGAAAATTTAACACTCCGTTTAAGACATATGTTTGAACTTCAGATGTTTCAGTTTACAGTGTATGTGAGAGTAACAAAAAAAATTATAAATTTTATTGTTAGTGTTAATTTAGCATGTTTGTTTGTAAAGCATGTTTATTGAAGATGAAAACATTTATTTAAGTATTGATAAAATCCGGAAAACCTACGTTTCGGATTGAGAAAACTTATTAATATACACTATATATATATATTCGAAAACGTTTCTGAAAATCGGTGGTAGACCCCTCCCACACACACACACAAAAAAAAAAACTTTTTTTTTTATAAATGTATTTTTAAACCTTGAAAATATACTGGTTTGTTTGTTTGTTGTTTGTACATGTTTGTTTAAGATGAAAATACTTATTTGAGTTTGATAACATCCGAAAAATCTATGATTGAGAACACTGATTAATACACTATATATCTATTCCAAAACATTTCTGAAAATTAGTGGTAGCAACCCCCCCCCCCACCCCCCGAAGAAAAAAAAATTAATGCTTTTCTAAACTTTGAAAATATACTGATTTATAAAAATAAGGAACACTTTTCGGAATCGAGGTTTATTCGGAAGTGGTTAATGTATATTTTCGTCCATGGTTATATTTTATTTTCCTAGATCCCGAAACATTTCTCTTTATTTACAGTCTAGAATGTTCATGAAAAAAAAAAAATAGTGTATTTTTTTATATATTTTAACTTTCTAAATATTGTACTCATTTTAATTGCTAAAAGATGTAAATTTAAACTCTAAAATCGGTAAAAATAGGTTTATTGGACTGTTTACATGTTTCGACTCTACCCGAGTCATTTTCAAAACAAATAAATAACAATATTCTAAAATTGCACTGTCTGTGAAACGTCACCATTCAAATTTTCACGTACTCTTTCATATTATGCACGTTATTTTTTATTTTATTTATTTTTTTTATTTTTATTTTATTTTATTTTATGTTATTTTTTTTTTTGTACTTGGATGTTTATTTTTATTTTCGTATTTGAGTAACTCGAGTCATCTCGTTACTCGAGCCATCTCTCGAGTAACTCGTTACAGTCTTTATGGTTTCTCTTAAAATGGTTGGATAGTATATAGACTGGAGGGGAAAATGATCTTACTTTCATTGAAATTTTTTTGCATGGTTTCTTCCTGATATAATCTTGCCAGGACTGTGGTTTTTCTAAGATATCAGTTACATTCTCATTTTTTCTATACTTAAATTTCCCGCTGTTCATACCAGTATAGTATTTCGTTAATCCGTCTGCTCTGATAAACGGTACTTTATATACTCCTGAGTAATTCTCAAAATTTATTGGGATAAATAGAAAATGGATAAAATTAAAATCAAAATAAACATCTAAGTGAAAAGAAAATAAACATCGAAGTAAAAACAAAATAAACATCCAAGTAAAAAAAAAAAAAAAAAAAAAAAAAAAAAGCGTGCATAATATGAAAGACTACGTGAAAAATGGAATGATGATATCTCATAGATCGTGCAAATTTAGAATATTTTTATTTATTTGTTTTGAAAATGACTCGGGTAGTGTCGAAACTGTAAAAAGACTGTTAAAACTATTTTTTCTGTTTTTACGTTTTAATTTACACCTTTAAGCATTTAAAATTAGCATATTATTACAAGGTGTTGATTTGTTATATATTCTAAATACTGTTTAAAAAGTTATCATGCAGATTTAATACTCATCAATATTTATACAATTTCCACACAATATCAGTGAATATCTTTCAATTAAACCATACTTCTAATAATATATGACTTATTATTTCTTTTGATAATAAAATAACAGTTAAAATATTTTTTTTACACTGCTTCATCCATTAGTGTTGTTAATTTTGTAATATTTATGATCTATTGATTATCGATAATTTCATACCCGTATGTACTTACACAAAACAAATAATAAATTGGATATAATTCTATTTATCACGCGACGAAATTGATTTAATTTCAGTACACTGTGTTTCAAAGAAAGAAACCCATAAAAGTGCAGTATAAAAAGACATTTTTGAAAAAAAAATCTCACTCACGAAAAGTATAAAAAAATCATTAAAAAAATTCACAGCAATTCAGTAACAATAATATAAAAAATTATGATATCACGAATACATATATATATTTAGTTACAAACAGTTATCCGCTGACTTCTGAGTATTTTTGCTGCAGTTATGCTTTAAAACTGCCAATAATTAGATTAAAAAAAGAAAAAATTCTGACTCAAGAAATCTTTAAAAAAAAAGTAACAAAAAAATTATAGTAATTGAATAAAAAAAGATCTTTATGATAACATTTATCGGCAAACATTTTTATATTTGTTTAGTCGAGTCTTTATTTAACACCACTAGACATAATTATCAAATAAACAATTCTATATTTTTTCATGGTATATATTTCAATATTTTACCAGAAAATGTATTAAAAATGCTTGTGCACATGGAACATTAATAAAAAAGACTTTTTTGCAATTATTAGGTTCTAATTGCTTTAGGAACTTTTTTGAGAAAAATGAACGACACACAAGTGTCTTAAATAAATAACAATGTTTATTGTTATTATTATTATTATTATTATTATTATTATTATTATTATTATTATTATTTTGTCTGAAATAATTGTTTCTCGATTCACAGCATAATATTTTCTTCCTTTTCAAATAAAAGAAAACATTTTGAATTATAGAATTTAAATGTCAATGTACCAGAGTGCCATTGTTGTCAGTTAATATAATTTCGACAAGAAACTGCGCAGCAAAACTCTAAAGGATAAGATCTGAGAAAAACAATATCTCAGTTTCTATCATAAGCTTATTACTTTATCGATTTACGACATTCAATAAAGAATTTTCCTCGCATTATAAGATAAAATTTCATAAAAAATAATTATTCTTTATAAAACAAAAAAATTGTAGCAGTTGAATAAAAAATTATACTTATGATAACATATATCAGCAAATATTTTGATATTTATTTAGTCGAGTCATTATTTAATATCAGAAGACATAATTATCAAACCAATAATTCTATATTTTTCCATGGTATAAATTTCAATATTTTATCAGACTATGTATTAAAAGACCTTGTATACATGGAATATTAATTAAAAAATACTTTTTTGGAATGATTAGGTTCTAACTGTTTTAGGTTCTTTGAAAATTGAATGAAAGACACAAAAGTATCTTACTAAAATAACAATGTTTATTATTATTATTATTATTATTATTATTATTATTATCTGAAATAATTGTTTGTCTGTTCACAGCAGGATATTTTGTGTATTTCCCCCCCCCCCCCAAAAAAAAAAAACATTCTGGGTATCAGAATCAAGATGTCAATGTTGGCATTTAATAGAATTTCGATTGACAAGAAACTGTGTAGCAAAACTCTAAAGGATATGATCTGGGGAAAACAAAATCTTGTTTTCTATCATAAGCTTATTACCTTATTGATTTACGACATTCGATAAAGAATTTTCCTGGCACATTAGATAAAATTTCATAAAAAATAATTCATTTTTATAAAACAAAAAATCATAGCAGTTGAATAAAAAATTATATTTGTGATAAAATATATTGGCAAACATTTTGGAATTCATTTAGTCGAGTCATTATTTAATATCAGAAGACATAATTATCAAATCAGTAATTCTATATTTTTTTCATAGTTATTTCAACATTTTATCACACTATGTAATAAAAGCTCTTGTATACATGGAATATTATTGAAAAAAAACTTTCTTTGGAACAATGTTTATTATTATTATTATTATTATTATTATTATTATTATTATTATTATCATTATTATTTTGTCTGAAATAATTGTTTGTCAGTTCGAACACGATATTTTGTACATTTCCAAATGAAAAAAAAAAAAAAAAAAAAACATTTTGAGTATTAAAATCAAAATGTCAATGCTGGCATTTAATAGAATTTCGATAGAGAATGAATTGTGTAGCAAATCTCCGAATGATAAGATCTGAGAACAAACAAAATCTCATTTTCTATCATAAGCTTATCACTCTATAGATTTACGACATTCGATAAAGATTTTTCCTGTCATATTACATAAAATTTCATCAAAAAATATTTTTTATATAACAAAAAATTATAGCAATTGAATAAAAGAAGATATTTATGATAACGTGTATCGGCAAACATTTTGATATTTATTTAGTCGACTCATTATTTAAAAGCAGAAGACATAATTATCATATCAATAATTTTATATTTTTTCGTGGTATATATTTCATTATTTTATCAGACCGTGTATTAAAAGCGCTTGTACACATGGAATTTTAATGAAAACAACTTTCTTTGGAATGGTTAGCTTCTAATTGCTTTAGGTACTTTGAAAAATGAATGAAAGACACAAAAATGTCTTACATAAATAACAATGTATATTATTATTATTATTTTGTCTGAAATAATTGTTTGTCTGTTCAAAGTACGATATTTTGTGCATTTCCAAATGAAAAAAAAACCATTGAGTATTAGAATCAGAATGTCAACGCTGGAATTTAATAGAATTTCCATTGACAAGAAATTGTGCAGCAAAACTAACAGTGTAACAAGGATAAGATTTGAGAAAAACAAAATCTCATTTTCTATCATAAGCTTATCACGTTATCGATTTACGACATTCGATAAAGAATTTTCCTGGTGCATTAGATAAAATTTCATAATTTTTTTTTTTTTTATGTAACCAAAACAAAATTATAGAAATTGAATAAAAGAAGATATTTATGATAATATGTATCGGCAAACATTTTGATATTTATTTAGTCGAGTCATTATTTAATAATAGAAGACATAATTATCAAATCGATAATTCTATACTTTTTCGTGGTATATATTTCAATATTTTATCAGAAAATTTATTAAAAGCGCTTGATAGGCAAAACAATAAAAAAAAAATACAGTTGCTTTGGAATGATTAGGTTCTAATTGGTACAGGTACTTTTATGGGAAAAAAGAGATTAAATCCATATGACTTACAATGAATAACAGTGCTTATTATTATTATTATTTTATCTGAAGTCATTTTTGTCGGTTCAAAACAAGATATTTTGTTTATAAAAAAAAAAAAAAAAAAAAAAAAAAAAAAAAAAAAAAAAACTTTTGTATATTAGAATTATAATGTCAATATATTAGTTGGCTTTAATAGAATTTCGATTGACAAGAAACTATGTAACAAAAATCTAAAAAATAAGATCTGAGAAAAAAAATTCTCATTTTCTTTCATAAGCTTATCACTCTATCGATTTACAACAATCGCTAAAGAATTTTTCTCTCACATTAGATAAAAGTTCATCAAAGGAAATTTTATTTTATAAAAATCACTTGAAGAAAACCGTACTTCTCAGACAGGATCTTTCTTGATACATACTCTTTCATTACATTACATAATTTCAAAAAAGTTCAAATAAAATTTATTGTTCATGGAAAAAATAAGATGGCTTATTATTATTTTTTTTTACAAGTTTTATCAGTTTTCTTTTTTTCTTTTCCAGCTTTAAAGGAAATGTATATTTTCTCAGTCCATTTACAAATATTAATAAAAAACCATTTCCTGAACAAACATATATCACGTAATTTGTTATTCCGCACTTAATGACATTCCTACCAAAAACAACTGCTTAACAAAGCTCTAATGGTCGTGATATGATAAAAACAATCTCATTTTCATAAAACAAAACATTTTTGATTTTCGACGAACCGACAAAGAATTTTTCTGGCATGATTTTATAGAATACAATTTCTTATTTTCACCGTTAATGTCTTATGATGGAGATTATAATGTTGCCGATGTGTTTTCTTTTCTTTTTTTTTTTTTTTTTTTTTTCTTTTTGTAGTATGTTAAGAAATTTTCCGATAGAATATTCCTGAAAGATTTTCTTTCATTACATTAAAAGAAAGTATCTAAACCAAAATTAACCTTTATTTCTTTTAAAAAGAAACAGTTTCTTTACTAAATCGCATTTTTTTCGTCTTATCATGTTTTTCCTGTTAAATAAATATTTGTCAGACAAATGAAATTTCTTTGTCCATATAAAAATGGACAAAAGCCATTTCCTATTAAAAAAAATATCTATAATTGTTTTGTTTTTAAATTTAATAACATTTCTAACCACATACAACAAAGCCCCAAAACTCAAAGGAACCCTATATATTAAAGCAAATCTCATTTTCATAAAAAAAGAAAAAATATAATAACACAATTGATTCTCAACAAGTGATAAAGAATATCTCTGGCAAGTTTCTCATAAGATGCAATTTCTTATTTTTGTTATTACTTCCACATTTTGAACGTTAAATAGATAATATATGCTGGATAAAGCTGGTGTAATATAATAAGGTCCAAAAGAGCGTTCGAAAGCACCATAAAACTAGAAATGTGCAAGGAGTTTCAAAAGAACTTGTTCTTCCTTCATCAGGTCCAAAAATATGTGTTTCTAGTTTGAAATCAGGAGCAAAACTGAGGAGAAAAGGTAAGAGAGAGAGACAGATTGAAGGCGCAGCCAATAGGAAAGTAGAAGACACCAGCCAATCACACAAGAGCATGATCCAATCAGAAGAACACAGAATAGAAGAAGAATTATGAAGCAAATTGAATAAAACAGAGTCAAAGAATATGTAAAATATATAAATACATAAAATAAGAATAAATTTCATAAAATTAAATTAATTTCAATTATTTTTTGAATTGAAGAAACTTGAAGAAATCCATTATCCTCAGACAAATTCTTTCTAGAAATAATTACTTTCATTACATAATCACAAACAAATCCAAATAAAATTTACTGCTTACGGATGAAATAAAATGGTTTCTAATTATTTTAATTGATTTTGTTTTACTCGTTTTATTGATTTTCTTTTCTTTTCTTTTTTTTTTTTAATTATATGTGTGCCAGAATTAAAGAAAATAACTGTTTTTTTTTTCTCAGTCCATTTACAAATATTAATAAAAAACCATTTCCTGCACAAATATGAAGCACATAATTTGTTATTTGGCACTTAATGACATGTCTTACCAAAAACAACCGCATGACGAAGTACTAATGCTGGCGATATGATAAAAACAATCTCATTCTCATAAAACAAAAGATTATCGATTTTCGACAAACCGATAAAGAATTTTTCTGGCACGATTTTATAGAATGCAATTTCTTATTTTCGTCATAAATGTCTTACTATGAAGATTATATGCATGCCCACGTGGTAGTTTTTTTAAGTAGTTCTGGAAGAAATTGTCAGAAAGAATATTTATGAAAGATTTTCTTTCATTGCATGGTATGAAAATATCTAAACCGAAGTTTAAAAAAAAAAAAAAAATGTACGAAACAGTTTGTTACTAAATACATATTTTTCGACTTGTCATGTTTTTCCTCTTAAATAAATATTTATGAGAAAAATGAAATTTCTTTCTCTATATAAAAAGGAAAAAAAAGACATTTCCTATTCAAGTAAAACATCTCTCACCATAGACAACAACAAAACAAAACTCTAACGGACTCTTTATTTTAACTGAAATCTCATTTTCATATAAAAAAGAAATATAATAAAATTTCTTATTTTCGCCGTTAATGTCTTACTATGCAGATTATATGGGCGTCCCTCTAGGAGAATTTTTAAGTGGTTAGTCAAGAAATTTTCAGATAGAATATTTCTGTAAGATTTTCTTTCATTGCGTGGTATAGAAGTATCTAAATCAAAGTCTTGGAAGAAAAATGAAATAGTTTGTTACTATGTAGCATTTCTTTTCGTCTTGTCAGGTTTTTCCTCTTAAATAAATGTTTGTTAGACAAGTGAAATTTCTTTGTATATATAAAATGAAAAAAAATAGACATTTCCTATACAAAAAATATATCTATAATTGTATTGTTTCTTTAATTTAATAACATCTCTCACCATAAACAAAAACAAAACAAAACTCTAACGGACGCTATATTTTAGCGGAAATCCCATTTTCATAAAAAAGGGGAATAATGCAATTTCTTATTTTGGCCGTTAATATCGTACTATAAAAATTATATAGCTGCCCATGTGGAAGATTTTTTTTAAATAGTTCGTCAAGAAATTTTCAGATAGAATATTCCTGAACGACTTTTTTCCTTACATAGAATGAAAGAATCAAAACCAATTTTTTTTTTTTTTTTTTAAATGAAACAGTTTGTTACTATATAGATTTTTTTAAATCTTATCACGTTTTTCCTCTTAAATAAACATTTGTCAGGCAAACGTAATTTCTTTACCTGTATAAAATGAAAAAAAATAGACATTTCCTATTCAAACAAATACCTATACTTGTTTTGTTCCTTTAATTTAATAACATCTCTCAACATAGACAGCAACGAAACAAAACTCTAACGGATCCTATGATTTAATGGATGTCATTTTCATAAAAAAAAAAAAAAAAAAAAAAAAAAGTAAAGTACAATTTCTTATTTTCGCCGTTATAGAATACAATTTCTTATTTTCGCCGTTAATGTCTTACTATGAAGATTGTATAGCTGCTCATCTGGTAGTTTTTTAAGTAACTTGCCAAGAAATTTTCAGATAGAATATTCCTGAAAGATTTTCTTTCATTACATGGAAGGAAAATATCTAAACCAAAGTTTTGAAAAATTAAACAGTTTGTTAGTAAATAGAATTTTAATTTTTTGTCTTATCATGTTTTAACTCTTAAATAAATATTTGTCAGAGAAATGAAATTTCTGTGTCTATATAAAATGAAAATAAGGACATTTTCTATTCAAACAAAATATCTACTATTGTTTTATTTCTTTAATTTAATAACATCTCTCGCCGCATACAACAACGCGACAAAACTCAAATGGACCCTATATTTTAACGGAAATCTCATTTTCATTAAAAAAGAAAAAAAAAAATCTTACATCATAATCGATTCTCGAAAATTAATAAATAATTTGCTTTGCACGTTCTCAAATTCCTTATTTTCGCTATTAATGCTACATTTTAAGTATTACAAAGATAATTAATGATAAAAAAAAACCTGGTGTGATATGCTAAGGTCAAAAAAAGCTTTTAAAACATCATAAAATTTAGAAATGCTAGAGCTTTCAAAAGAATTTTGTCTTCCATCATCAGGCGTAAAAAATGTGTGCTTCTACTTTGAAAGCATGAGCAACACTGAGGGGAAAAGGATGAAGGAGAGGGGCAGGTTGAAAAAACAGCAAATCGGAAAGTAAAAGGCATCAGCCAATCACACAAAAGCGTGACCCAATCGGAAGAACACAGAATGAACTTATGAAGCAATTTGAGTAAAAACAGAGTCAAATAATATGTAAAATATATAAATTAATGAATAAATAATAAAAATAATAAAAACAAATAAAAAATAAATTTAATAAAATTAAATAAATTAAAAAATACATTTTACATATTCTTTGATTCTTTTTTGTTTAAATTTGCTCCATAATTCCTCTTATATTCTGTGTTCTTCTAATTGAGTCATGCTCTTGTGTGGTTAGCTCTTGTGGAATTGTCTCATGTTTGGCTGTACTGTGCTTTTCTATTTGCTGTAATTTCAACCTGTCCTTCTCCCTTTCCCTTTCCTCTTCACTGTTGCTCAATCTTTCAAAGTAGAACTTCAAGCACATATTTTTTGCTCATCATGAAGGAAAGTTCTTTTTAAAGGCCTTTTAGCATTTCTGAATTTTATGGTGTTTTAAAAAGTTCTTTTGTTGCCGCTACATAGATAGTTATATATGAATAACGGAAGCAATCATTATACATAATTTAAATGAAGGAATATTTTTCGGATAGAAATTATCTTGAAATAATTTTTTTTTCATTAAAATGATATGAGATTATTATGATATGAGACTATTCAGCAAATGTCCCACTCGTGTGCTGCTGTTGTCAAAGCATCATCATCAACTACTACACTAAACCTGAGAACATCGTGACTGGACAATGTATCATGGGAGAGAGTTTCCTGATCGGATAAACCGCGATTTATTGTTCAACACATCGATAGCAGTGTCAAGATACGTCTTCTTTCAAGCGAACTGTTAGGTTGCTCCTTATGCAGCCGGTCATACAGGTTGACATTAAAATTGCGATGACGATATTACACTTTGGGGGACTTTCGCTCTGGGACCTGTGATTGTTGTAGAGCAGACTATGAAGGCCGGTGCTATCTGAAAGCCATTGCGGAACAGCTGCACTCTTACATGGTATCTGTCAGGAAATGGAGTCTTCGAGCAAGACAACGCTTCATGAAACAGTGTTCAAATTGTGCAGGAGTGGTTCCAAGAGTGATTCCAGTTAAGGACCTGACTGTCTAACTCAACGAATCTTATCACGATAGAGCACGATAGGCGGGGGAGCAGATTTAAGGCAGCTCAGAGCTAAAAAAAACCGTGTTGTAATAACCCGGATTTCGTGACTGCTACTTGAGCATCTGGTACAATTTGTCTTTGTCCATCTACCAAGGAATTGTGTCATCCATGCCAAGACGAGTTGCAGCTTTTTTTGCGGATCAAAGGCGAGACATGGGTTATTAGGTAGGTGGTTATAATGTTTTGGCTCTTCAGTGTATAATTTTTTTTTTCTCATTTTATTTATTCATCTTATTCTATCTTATAAAAATATGTTTGTCAGTGCCAAGAAAATAAAAAAATTTCGGTCCCTTCAAAAATGGGGAAAATATTATGCATGCAAAATGTTCAAAATTACTCTTTCCAATTTAATAGTATGTCTTTTCACAGACAGTTACATAACAAAATTCTAACGGATCCGATGTGATAAAGGAACTATCATACATCAGAAACTTATAGCTCTACCCGATAAAATATAGATAACAATTTCTCAACCTACATTTTATCTTTTTTTAAGTTTAGCTAAAATATTACATAAGCTCTTTCGAGTTACCCAAGATTCCTAAAAACATTCTTTTTTTTTTTTTTTTTTTTTTTTTTTTTTAAGATACTGAAACTAATTTTTTTTTTTTTTTTTTTTTTTTTTTTAGATACTGAAATTAAATTATATACTAGATTGAAAGACATTCACAAACTAAAGTTTCTTTTACTGCCTGTAATTTTCGCAGAAATTTTTGTGGGGTATTAATATTTTTCTTCTAATCTTTTTTTTTGGATATTACCAAATCTTAATTAAAAATTTTCATCTGTTTAACAGAATTGATACTTCCAAAAATAACAAAATAATGTTAATTTTATTGTTAATGTTAATGCTGGAAATTTTAATTTTAGTGTTATATTTGTTAAATTTTAGTGTTAATTTGTTATGTTTGTTGTGCATGACAGTGTTTACCTGAGAGTTGGTAATAAACGAAACTAGTCGTTAGAGGCCACCGAAATTATTACCAATCATGGATATACATAATATAAAATATGAAAATAAAACATGTGATACATACTAAGCATTGTATCATGTTACTTTTATTCATAATTTAATTTACTTGAATTTCCTTAAATATAATTAATATAATCCCCTAAGCTAATATTATATTTTGCTGCATTAAAATATCTTAATTTGTTGATTTTCTGTAAGCAAATAAACACTATTGGTTTACAATGGAAGTCTATGGGAATTTGGGGAAATACTAGAGATATCGCCAATTTGGCGTCACTTTTAACGACTAATTTTGGTCGCCAAATCTGGCGACATTTGGTGACAGAACAGGGTCCCTCCTATGGTAACCCCCCTTATAGGTACAGAGATGCATGAAATGCTTGACATTTACGATAAGCCATTATTATCATTTAATCTTATAATTTGGCGATAGTTTTGTGGTAGGCGGGATAATCGAGTAGTACGGAATTGTGTAAAAGAAACATCCTTATAACTCGAAAAAATATAATCATATTAATTAACAGTTTACTGCGTCGGATTAAGCATCTCATTTCCAATTAAAATATATCTTTGAATTGCAATTTGAATGAAATACAGGATCATGAAAAATCGAAGATTGTGAAAAATATGATTAGAAATATCTTTACAACTAATTAACGGATCGACTTCATTCTTGATGCAAAATTTATGTTTTTTAGTATCTTTTATAATCACGCCTTCAAATAAACAATTTCGAAAATTTTTGTATACCTTTTATCAGAACGAGTAATTCGAGAGTCCGAAAAAATATTTCCGGATAATCGAGGTTACTGATATTCAATAGGCACCTTCCCATTATTACTTCCTAAGTACACACCAAATTTCAAGTCTTTATCTCAATTTTTTTCGGGCGATTGAGCGATTACAGACACACAGACCGACACACACCCAGACGGACACCCAATTTTTTTTTTCTATAAACATGTTTTTCGGAATCCTCAGTGTCTGAAACGTGTAAATCTGTCAAGAATTTATTTTGTATTTTTAAAACGATTACAAGACTTACCCTATACTACGTATGCTGAATAAGTAAAACTGATATTTCGGATTAAGAAATCTGTTTAATGCAATATAAAACCTACTCGAAAACTATTCTGAAAATGACTTTCAATAAAAGAAACTTGTTTCAGAAATTCATTTTTTAAATTATAAATCTCTAGGCTTCTGAGGTTTCTGAATATAATTAAACACTTCTAAGAATCGTTGGTAATTAGATAGAGATTAAATTGCACTTTCGTAAACCTTAAAAAATAAGAATTAGTCAAGAAACATGTGTCTTTTTTTAGCGATAAAGAGTTTTTTGTCGCAAACTTACTGTTTTTGGAAGAAATCAAATGGTTCATAATTATTAAAAATGCCATTTTTTTCTCGTTTTGGGATATTTTAAGTCTTAAATATACTTCTACGATCTTTAATATAGATACATATTTTTCTTTCGGTACATTCATAAGTGAAAGTAAAAAACATTTCTTGTGATAAAGAATTTTTCTTTGACGCAAAGTTCCAGTTTTTGGAAGAAATTAAATGGTTTATAGTTATTTAAAATAGAACTTTTTCTCGTTTTATTATTTTTTAAGTCTTAAAAGTATTACTACGAGATTTAACATAAAGACGTGTTTTTCTTTTGCTACATTCATAAGTGAAAAAAAAAATATATATATACAATTATAAAGTCTATAATTCAACTTTTAACATTCCATAAAAGATCTTACCAGAAACAAAAACACAAAATCCCTTAAAGAATCTGATATAATAAAGAAAATCTCATTTACATCTAACAAAATCTAATAACAATATCGATTTTCGACAATCAATAGAGATTTTTCTGGCACGATTTTCGTAGAAAAACAATTGTTATTTTCGTCGTTAATGCCATATTTCAGAAGATGCATAAGCACCTATATAGTGTAATTATTAAACAACAGAATATAGGTTAAAAGCATTTAATTTATTAAAAACATTAATGATTTCTTACATTAATTATATACTCGTATTTTCGATAATGTTGACTAATAACACTAAAACGCATTTTTATATGTGATACATCAATAATGTATTCAAATAAAATTTTGTAATTTATTAAAAGTAACACGTTCCTATTAGCTTCGTTCCAGGTAATCAAAAATCAAACAAGAGGGGCGACTTTTACGCCAACATCATAGGCTGACATCTAAACAAATCTATTACGACAAAAAGTCAGAAATAAGTATTTTTATGTATGTAATACATAGTAACGACACAAAGATGTTTACTTATCATAGTCTATACACTGTATAAAAGAATCTCTCAAACCGAAAGGAAAAAAACTGTCAATTTTTGCGCCAGTGGAAGACCGTTTAATTTACAGAAATATATCTATAATATTTCATTAAAACAGTTTTTTTTTTTTTTTTTTTTTTTTTTTTTTGTAGGGAATATAGATTTTTCCCATAAAAATTACAAAAACCGATTTTTTTTCCGTAAAAAGTAAAGATTTTCTCTGTAAAAATTACAATTTATGTATTTTTTTTTTTTTTGTTGTTTACAGTGTCTTAACAGCCATTGTTTATATTACCTTTAGATAACATCGATAAAAGTATAGCGATGCATAAATGAAGACCAAGGTGCTAGCCATTTAGATCTCCACCAGTAGGCGATCACGCGAATTTCGACTCACGGTCACGTAAAAAACTCTTTAATCTAGGCATTATGCCTGCCAGGTTGGGACATGGTTAGCGATATAATAATAACAATAATAACAGTAGAAGAAATTGCTAATGATTTCGCTACTTACTGCAACCTATTCGATTCTGATAGTTTCAGCAGTTTAAACGCTAGTTCAGTTACATGTCTGTTAAATCTGAGTTTTATTTATATTATATTATTTTCTTTTATTTACTGACGAATTTTTAATTCGATTATAGTACATTAGCCCGATACAAATGCTGAACTGTTTATATTGTTTTAAGTGCAAATTGTACAAAAAGTACTGTTCAAAAAGCACCTTTCTCAATCGGCTGCACTCGAAGTAGATAGAGTTCACAGTAATTCTTACTTAAAAAAATATTTTAAAAACCATAAATAATCAATAAACTGAGATCAGTAAACTCAATTTCCAAACAGAATGCATTTGAAATACTTTTTTTTTCATTAATTAAAAGTATTCTATATCACATAATTCAAATTATTCATATATTACTTACCCATCATACATAGTATAGGGTAAGTCTTGTAATCGTTTTAAAAATCGATAAAAAAAATTGAGGGATTTACACGTTTCAGACACCGGAGATTACGAAAAACATATTTTTAGAAAAAAAAAAAAAAAAAAAAAATGGTGTATGTGTTTCGGTGTGTATATCTGTAATCGCTCTATCTCCCGAACAAATTGAAATAGATACATGAAATTCGGAGTGTATTTAGGGAGTAATAATGGGAAGAATCCTATTAAATATCAGTAACCTCGATAATCCGGAACTCTTTTTTTTGGACACTCGAAATATTCGTTCTGATAATAGGCATACAAGAATTTTCGAAATTGTTTATTTGAATGAGTGAATATAAAAGTCAATAAAAAACATAAATTCTGCATCCTGAATGAACTCTATCGGATAATTAGTTACCATATATTTGTAATGTTATTTTTCTCACTCTTCGATTTTTCATGGCCCTGTATTTCATTCAAATTTCAATTCAAAGATATATTTTAATTGTATCGTAGACGCTTAATCCGACGCAGTAAACTGTTAGTTAATTTGATTATAATTTTTCGAGTTATAAGGATGTTTCTTTTACGCAATTCGGTACTACTTGATTATCCCGCCGACCCAAAAACTATCGCCAAAAAATAAGATTAAATGCCAATAATGGTTTATCGTAAATGTCAAGCATTTAATGCATCTCCATACCTATAAGGGGGTTATCATAGGGAAGACCCTGTTCTGTCGCCAAATGACGCCAAGTTTGTCGCCAACTTGGCGGTATCTCTAATATTTAGCCAAATTCCCATAGACTTCCATTGTAAACCGATAGTGTTTACTTGCTTACAAAAAATCAACAAATTGAGATATTTTAGTGCAACAAAAAGTAATATTAGATTAAGGGATTATATTAATTATATTTAAGGGATTTCAAGTAAATTAAATTATGAATAAAAGTAACATGATACAATGCTTAGCATGTATCGCATGTTTTATTTTCATATTTTATATTATGTATATCCATGATGGGTATGTATTACGGTGGCCTCCAACGACTAGTTTTTACATATGTTAAATTTGTGATTTACTTTCTTTTATGTTATTTGTTTATATATTTATGAAGTTTTAATTTCGTAACGAAAATTACTCAGAGACAGATACTGAACCATTTTTACTGTTTTAAGTACAAATGGGTTGTTATTCTTCATGTAGCCTTCACACGATGCAGATTGATTTTTAAAAAATCATGCTTGAAAATTACTTTTAAAACCACAATAAATGAGTAAATTGTAATAAAATTTTCAAACAAATTTGTATTTGATAGTACATTTATTTCCCTATACGGCTGTGCAGCAATTTAAAATATGCGATGTCTCGATGCTTAAAAAAATGTAGTAGTGAAAATTGTAAAAACGGAATCCAATCGTCAGGGGACGCCAACTTCAGAATCATGTTTGCGTTGCTCTTAGATAAGTTTGTCGTATATAATAAAGATTTTTTGCTACAAAAATCAACATAAGAATGAAATTTCTAGATGATAAAGGAAATCTCATTTTCATATACTAAAATATTATAACACAGTTGATTTTTGATAAACAATAAAGAGTTTTTCTAGCACACTTTTCTCAGAAAGAACTTACAAGAACAATTTTCATAAACATATTTTCATCCTTAATATCATATTTTAATAGTTACATAAATAAAACTAGTGAAAAGTTTCATGCTTATATATAAATGACTTGAATAAAACAATAATTTTTAGACAGTATTTTTTATTAAATAATTATTTACCTTACATAACTTATTGCATAGCAACTTTTTCACATTTTTGATGCCCCTTTTTTATCAAATGAAAATCTTCACCTAATTTAATCGATGAATTTCTTCGCTTAAATAAGTTGAAGATTTATATTTTAAAAAATGGTAGCAAAAATCGTAAAAGTTTGCAGTTATGCATAGTATGAAATTATATCTAAACCAAAGTTTCTCCTTATGTAAAAAAAGAAACGATTTGTCAGATATGAAAATAGTATTTTTTCTCAATTTAGTCGATAATTCTTTCTCTTCTATTTATATACTTAAAAGCATTTATTAAAAAATAAATATATCTATCTTTTTTGGTACACATACGAATAAGAAATCCTTTCTCATAGAAATGGCCATTTATAAATGAAAAACATTTGCTGTACAAACGGCCATTTATAAATAATAAAAAAAAACATTTCCTATATAAACAGAATGTCTATTATTAGTTTTTTGGCATTTAACAACATCTCTTACCACAAGCAACAACATAAGAAAACAGCAGCCGATCCGATATTATAAAGGAAATCTCATTTTCATATACCAAAAGCTTATAACTATATTGATTTTTCCCAATAGATAAAGAATTTTTCTGCACACTTTTGATGTAAAGCAATATCATATTTTCGTCGTTTATGTCACATTTTGAAGGTTGCATAACTGTCCATGTAGTGAATGTTTTAGGCAGTACGCATAAATGACTTAAATGAAACAATAATTTTCAGATAGTTTTTTCCTTGAAGGATTTCCTTCTTTGCATTGTATGTAAGTGTTTAAAGCGCAATTTTTTTTTTCTTTAAAGAAGACGTGAAATGATTTGTAATGAATGAAACCATTATTTTTTCCATTAAATACATATTTGTTAGCGATAGGAAAATAAAATGGATTTGCTCGGCAGTTTGTATAAATGACTTTAATAAAATAATAAATACCAGATATAATGTTTCTAGAAAGATTTACGTTCTTTGCATAGTATGGAACTATTTAAAGCAAACTTATTCCTTATGGATGAAATAAAACAATTTGTAATAAATGAAAGTATAATTTTTTTCTATTAAATACATATTTGTCAGCCATAAGAAAATAAAATGCATTTTTAAGACAGTTTGTTTAAATGACTTGAATTAAATGACAATTTTCAGATAGAATTTTTCTAGAAATGTTTACTTTTTTTTGCTTTGTATTAAACTATTTAAAGGAAAATTATTCCTTATGGAAGATATGAAACTATTTCTAATAAACGAAACTATTATTTTTTCTATTGAATACATAGATAGTCAGCGATAAGAAAATGTAATGCATTTCCTAGGCAGTTCATATAAATGACTTGAATGAAATGAAAATTTTCATATAGAATTTTTCTTTAGAGTATTACTTTCGTTGCATAGTATGGAAATGCTTAAAGTAAAAATATTTTTTATGGAAGATATCAAACGCTTTGTAATAAATGAAACTATTATTATTTTCTATTAAGTGCATATTCGTTAGCCACAAGATATTAAAATGCATTGTTTATACATTATACACTGAAAAAAAAATATATGTTTAAAAATGTACAAAATATAATATAACCACGAACGAAAATACGCAGTAACTTCTTCCAAGTTGCCCATGATTCCGAAAATATTTCTATATATTTACCTTATTCAGCATTAACCTGAACGATTCATCGGGTTTCAAAAGACTATTTACAAATATACTATGTACAGTTGGGAAAAAACAAGTAAACACTCCCTACTAACTCCTCAACAAATTATCGTAGAAGAAAGTTACTGGCACCGAACGATTGGAAATAAAGTTTGCTTTTAAATGATATATATTACATTTTTTCTTAGGGGGCCATCTACATATTAAAGCGAATCCGAACTTCATTTTTTTCAATGGCAATACCCAATTTTAACAAGATATTTCCAATTTGCTGTTCAAACTATACCTAGACACCAAATTTTAAGTCATTTGAATGATAAGTTTTTGCATTATAAACATTCAAAATTTAGCGCTTCTAATGTTAAATTGCATTTTCATATTTTTATTAAAATCTCCTGAAATTGTACTCCGAGTGTGCTAATTTTTTGTGTAGCAATATTACTAAAATACCCAAACATAAATACGTTGAATTTGCAATTTTTATAATTTTATAATATGGATTATTAATTATGGAGTTAATACTCGAAAAAATTATGAATTGCAACTTACAGTTTTTTTGATGGATTTAGATATATTAAGTCCTGCTTTATTGAAAACCAAAATTTCACATTTTTCATCCAAGTAGTTTTCAAATTATGCTTAAAAAGCTGCAAAATTATGGTTTAAATAGCCGTCTATGATAGAAGTGACTAGATATTTCGAAATTTCTTAGGCTATCTTGTAATCTAGCAGTCTTCAATGATTGATTAAGTATCTCCTTGATCAAGAAGGGAGCTCTCTGGGTCAACAATCCGGTACCAAACTTCAGTTTGGATACAGCCCTTAAAAAAAACTCGTTTTAAAATATTTAATTTCTCGGAAATTTATCGTACGATTTGCATAAAAATTTGTTTTTAGGCTAATTGAAGGGTGTAGTGTTCATTTATGCTGTCAGAATTGTATACTGCTATTGAATAAAAACAAAGTTATGATTCGTTTTAATATGCACATGGCCCCCTAAGCAAATTTTATATACATCATTTAAAAGTAGACTTTATTACTAATCGTGTGGCACCAGTAACTTTCTTCTACGATAATGTTTTGCAGAGTTAGTAAGGGGTGTTATCTTTTTTTTTCTTTACGACTGTACAAAGACGGGTGATACATGAAAATATACTTATATTCACCAAGTTTCTGATACATACTACAAATGTTCAATGTGTGCTTCCTTACACTGTAAATATCTACCCTATCTATCCTATATATATATAATCCTAATGAAACTAATTTATGAAGCGGATATATGAATCGACTGATTAAACAACTGATTATGCTTCAAGCAATTTCTCATAAAATATGGAATACTTTGCGATGAAATTAACACCAAAAATCAGCATTGATCCGCAGATCTCAAAACTAGTATTAGAATTTTTAAATTCGAATTAGTTTTTCGAAATATTAATTTTTGTCTAATTTTACATACATTTTTCTAATGATGGCAACTCAAATTTTAATCAAACAGATATTTTTTTTTTTCATGTTTCAGAAAAGGTTGACATGGTAACCCAGCTATTGTTGTGTATTTGATAATAAATGTTTATTTACTTTTATTTCTTTTTATAAATTATGTAAATTATTTTGTTCTATAATTATTAACTATTTTTTTATATTTCCATTAGAAAATAATAGAAATAATTAAAAAATACGGTACTACTTAGTTATTCCCGTCGACCAATTTCGCCAAATTATATAAATCTAAAAAACACTCGCCAAATTATACAAATTGACATAATTTTTATTTTAAATAACGAAAGAACAAATAAATTAGTATAACATTAATAAATATACAAATAAAAAGTCGAAATAACAATCACTTGATGACGTAAACACGTGTAACTTGCTTAAAGTAAAG
This sequence comes from Maratus speciosus, assembly GCA_963932465.1. Classification (NCBI taxonomy): domain Eukaryota; kingdom Metazoa; phylum Arthropoda; class Arachnida; order Araneae; family Salticidae; genus Maratus; species Maratus speciosus. The sequence continues at coordinate 330,702,155 of OZ010786.1, forward strand.
TGAATGTGACATTTACGATCAACCATTATTGGCATTTAATCTTATAGTTTGGCGATAGATTTTTGGTCGACGGGATAACTAAGTAATACCAAAAATGCATATGTAACTAGTATTTGAAAACAAGGTTTTCGAAAAAATTTTCGTTAAAAAAAAAAAAAAAAAAAAAAAAATCACTCCAAACCTGCTGTGCGTATATGACATCTGGCCAAATATTACCACTCGGAAAAAAATGCTAACTGGCGAGTTAAAAAAAAGCTAAAGGCGAGATTTGCATCCGGCTAGCCTAACAGTACCAATAATTCTTTGCAACCATGTATAATTTTATGTAGTTTTATTCGAAAAAAAATTGATTTTTTAATCAAAATGGAAAACTTACGGTCCCATATTGGCGCGATTTTTTTCTGATGCCAATGTCATATACGGAACGGGCATTTAGCTGGCGCCAATGTATCGTTATTTTGCTTGATATGTTAAGCCGGATGATGTTGTTTATGCTGTTGATGCGTTCCCCAAATTAGCGTCGTTAAAAAATCGCGCCAATATGGGACGTATATGACATCTGTGCTAAACTTTCATATGAACGGCGAAGGGATCAGACCGTATTTGTTTATGGCAGTTGATGACTTGAACTATTATAATATAGATGAAATGGTGGCGATAGAATAATATTTGGCGACTTATCACCTGAGCCTGGCTAACATTTAAGTAGCAAAATGGCACCTAGAGTTATAAAAAGCGAAGTGGTCCGCCTGAAACTGTTGATGATAGTCACATGACTTAGGCTATTGTTATAGAGATTGTTTTAAAACACCGGGAGACAAAGACTCTGTATACTTAATTTATTTTATTTTACCTTCTTTTCAAATGTTTAACAGATCCTCTTTAACCAAAAAGGAAAACAAACATTGGATGTCTTAACAGCAACTGATTCCCCCTTAATTTTTTGCAATCAAAGGGAATTGAATGGAAACCCGTTTACAGGGAGATCTGCACAGCTTTTCTCAGTATAATTCAGCTTTCTCTAATATTTTTAAAACCCATCATATTAGCGTGTTTTTAGATTCTGCGATGTCTGAACGGGGGTTGGCGAGCGCATCTTGCACGGGGCAGAACCCCCTAGTATATACACAAAATCCTAATGAAACGAATATATGAAACGACTGATCAAACAACTGATTATGTTTCATGGCGACTTCTCCTAAAATATGTAATACTGTGCGTTAAATCTAACACCAAAAATCCGTATTGATTCGCAGATTTCAGAACTGCTATTAGAATTTTTAAATTCGACATAGTTTTCAAGATATAATTTTTTTTCTAATTTTAAATACTTTTCTCTAATCATGGCAACTCAAATTTTAATCATAACAGATACTTTTTTTTTCATATTGTAGAAAAGGTCATTATTTTAAACTAATTTGGCGACCACTTTGGCCTCCCTTAAATGTATGCTAAGAAATGTATCATGTTACTTTTATTCATAATTCAATTTACTTGGACAATCTTTCGCCAAATCGAAAGATTCTGATAGTGAAATCAAGAACTCGGTATTTTTATGTCAGCGGGATATAAATGGCCAAACATTTTTAACGTCGCATTTTTTTGTATTTCATTAATTTCATTTAAAAGATAATCCTTTCATTCATTTTATTTAAAATACAAAATTTTCATTTAAAACTAAAACATTTAAAATTCGATGGCTTTCACTTCTTTCTTTTTTTTAAAACAAAACGAAAAGAAAATTATTAGGCACAGATGCCATATACGCACCGGGGTACCTAATTGGCGACAAAATGGCATTATTTTGATTGGCATGGTAACCCGGCTATTATTGTTTATTTAATAATACGTGTTTATTTGCTTTTATTTTCTTTTTAAAAATTATATAAATTGTTTTGTTCTATAGTTATTAGTTTTTGTTATTTTCTTTTAAAAATAATTGAAAATAATTTAAAAATGCGGTGACCAATTTCGCCAAATTATATAAATAGCCAAACCACTGGCCACAATTGAGATAATTTTTATTTTAAATAACGGAAGGGCAAATAAATTAGTCTAACATTAATAAATAAACAAATAAAACGTCGAAATAAAAATGACTTGATAACGTAAACATGTGTAACTTGCTTAAAGTCAAGAGAATGTGACATTTACTATCAAACATTATTGACATTTAATCTTATAGTTTCGTAATAGATCTTTGGTCGACGGGATAACTAAGTATTACCAAAAATACATATGTAACTGGTATTCGAAAACGAAGTTTTCGCCAAATTTTCGTAAAAAAAAAAAAGCATGCCAAACCCGGTGCGTATATGACATCTGGCCAAATATTAAGTAACGCCACAAACCATGACATTTAATTTCAACTTCAAAGCAATGATTTAATTTACCACTCGAAAAAAAAATGCTAACTGACGAGTTCAAAAAAAGCTATTGGCGAGATTTGCACTCGGCTGGCGTAACACTACCAAGAATTCTTTGCGATCATGGCAACTTTTATGTTGTTTTATTTGAAAAAAAAAATCCTTTTTTAATAAAAACGGAAAACTTTCGGTACGGATGTCATAATCTTCCTCATATTGGCGCGATTTTGTTCTGACGCCAATGTCATATATGCAACGGGTACTTAACTGGCGCCAAAGTATCATTATTTTGCTTGATATGGTAAGCCGGATGTTGTTGTTTATGCTGTTGATGCTTTCTCCAAATTGGTGTCGGAAAAAAAATCACACCAATATGGGCCGTATATGACATCTGTGCCAAACTTTCATATGTGAAAAGCGAAGGGGTCAGACCGTATTTGATTCTGGCAGTTACATAACTTGGACTTATATAATATAGTGGAAATGATGGCGATAGAATAATATTTGGCGACTTATTACCTGTGACTAGCTAACATTAAAGTCTGGAAATATCTGGAATATAAAAAGAGAAGTGGTCCGCACGGAACTGTTGATGAATGTCACGTGACTTAGGCTATTGTTATAGAGATTGATTTAAAATACTGGAAGTCAATGGAAGCAAAACAAACATTGTCTTTATAAAAGTTTCTTTAAATTTCGAAAATATACTAGTTTCTTGTTCTTTAAAGATACCGGCTTCTAAACCATGGGTAACTCGGACGAGGTTATTGTATATTTTCGTTTATGGTTGTATTACGTTTTCCTTGTGATAAAAAAATATTTTCTATGCAAATGACTTTTTTTCTTTTTCTTAAAAAATCCTATACAAACAGAATTTTCATAATCCTTTTTTTTTTTTTTTTTTTTTTTTTTGACATTTCTTAACATCGTTTACGAAAACATAGAATAAGAAAACTCTTATCTCATTTTCATATGTCAAAAGCTTATATTTCTATCGATTTTTGACAATCGATAAGTAATTTTTTTGGCGAATATTTCTTAGAAAACAATGTCTTATTTTCATCGTTAAAGTGACATTTTTAAATTGCCTATCTAGTGAAATTTTTAAGCAGTTTGTATAAATAACTTAAATGAAAAAATAATTTTCAGATGGAGATTTTCTTGAAAGTAGTATTTTCCTTAGATGTAATAGAACTGTTATTTGTTTTAAAAAAAAATAATAATAATGTTGTTCGCATAGATATCATTAATAAAATAGAAATATTTCAGATAGCTTATTTTTGGAAGAAGGACATTTTAAAATAATATTCAAATTTCTTTTATAAATAAATGTTTCTTTCAAAATTTTCCTTTAAAATGTGCAGCATTTTGATATCTACAAGAGTGGGAATACTCATGGAGTGGTATATTAAATTAGGAGCTCATAAAGTATATTTTAATTACAAATATAAACGAGAGCAGTAGTGGAAAAAATTAAAATTAGTTACTCTGCAACGAGTTATTGTAGAAGAAAGTTACTGGAACCAAATGATTGGAAATAAAGTCTACTTTTAAATGATGTACATAAGATTTGTTTGGGGGGCCATCTACATATCAAAACTATCTCGAAACATATTTTTTCAACAGCAATATCTAAGTTTGACCCCATAAATAGATTCTACAACCTTTAATTAGCCTAAATCCAAATTTTCATGAAATTCGCATGTTTAATTTCCGAGAAATTCATTATTTTAAAATGAGCATATTTTAGGGGATGTATTCACATTGAAGTTCGGTACTCGATTGTTGAAATGCTACAGAAAGCCTATGTACCTTCTATTAATGTATTACTTCTTGCCAATATAAACATCTTACTCGCTTAATATGTTTCGACTATTGACAGCCTAAATGTTTCATTAAAATGAGTGAAATATATATTTTTCAAAATATGCTTTTCTGAACACCGAATCTTAAACAGCCATTTTGACGTTTTTTACCAATAATTAGAAAACTACTTGGAATAAATATTTAAAATTGAGAATTCTCATAAAGCTGGACATATTGAATATAAATCTATCAAAAAAATTGTAGGTTGCAATTCATATTTTTTTTCGAATATTAATTTCATAAATCATAATTAATATAATATTTTTTTTAATTAAAAATTCAATGTATTTATGTTAGGGATTTTAGTATTATAATTAAACTAAAACATTATCACATTAATATTACAATTTCAGGAGATATTAATAAAAATATGAAAATGCAATTTAACATTAGAAGCTCTAAATTTTCAATGTTTAAAATTCAAAAATTTATTTTCCAAATGACTTGAAATTTAATTTCTAGGCATAGTTTGAATCCTAGGCTCGTAAACAAATTTTATATACATAATTTAAAAATAGGCTTTTTCCAATTGTTTAGTACCTGTAATTCTTTTATATTATAATTAGTTTCAGAGATAGTAGGGGGTGTTTACTTTATTTCCACGACTATACATATATATTATATACCAGCAAAACACGCGGCTTTCCAAGCGTAGTGGTTGAAACATGTCAACTGGTATATGTTTGTCTTTGAAATGGATGTGAATTTATTAACAAGTTTAATGCAAAATTCCATAGAAATCGTAATTTAAAAGGTTTTTAAAACGTTTTACA